>CM070582.1:50976248-53476248 GCA_036346355.1 Rhipidocladum racemiflorum | reverse complement strand
ATGCACGGTGTCGGTGCAGTATGTCCAGCTTGGGAGGTGAAAGGAGCCAAGAGTAAATCCAAGCAGAACTGGTAGATTCCTCTTGGTCCATCCAAAGCAGCAGCTAGCAGCAGCAGCAGCAGCAGCAGCATGCAGAGATCGATGAACGACCGGCTCTGAAGCTGGAACGTGAAACAGTAAACAAGGAGGCAAACTACACAAGAGTGATCGATGGGCACGCAGCATGCATGCAGGAACCATCTCGTCGACCGATCCAATCCATCCATCGGTCGACAGGCGCCTGCCACAGATCATGTGCGCCATTGCCGACAAGAGAACACGGAAGAAGTAGCTAGCTTGGCTCAGCTCAACTCCTCAAGTGAAAGGATTCAGAGCGGCAATGCAACTAACCCAAACATGCGTCGTCAATGCACATGAGCGACCGAGCAGCGCCTGCGCCGTCAACGAATTCTTGTTGCTGCCTGTCTCCGTTGCTGGAGCAACCGCGAGGGGCATGATGGCAAGGGAGGCAGGAGCTGGGATGCTGCCGGCGAGATCAGCTGCTCAACTCCTGGTCAAGGCCGGCAGCTCCAAGTGAGGTTTCGGCTTCTTTACTCTTCGCTAGCTTATCTTCAAGGCTCTGATCTGGTGTGTTCAAACATGGTATGACATGATGAGCAGCCATACCTTAAGGTGGTTGGTACGAAGCCTTTCTGGTAAGAAGCCATGCATACAGATGCAGATTGTACGATCCCAAACAACTCAGGCACAGCCCCATTAATTTTTCTGTTCATTTGAAGTGTTTCATAGTCAACTGCATCCAACTGCTCATAGAACTAGTCAGTAAAAATATTTTTTCCAACTCAGAAGGCCGTATCATCGCTGGTCACACGGATCTAGGCTGTCTTAATTGCAGGGGTGTCAGAGTGCATGACTCAACTGTCACACTGATCATCAGTCATCCTGCGAATGCGAGGTCACCATTAACCCCACAATGATGTCGTTTCTCTCAGCAAGTACCCAGGTCTCCAGAATAAGTAAATAACATTAAAAGAACTGCAGCATGCAGCTTATACAAAGAATGAACCCAAGAGGAAAACTTTCAGGAAGATAATCACCCCAAGTTGATAGATGAAACATTGTTACAGGATTCACTGGTTCTCAACAAGAACATATAATAGGAAGATCTAGAGCTTAAAGTACTTCTTAGAACAGGGAAGGGAAAACAACAGTACTAGCGTTCAGGAAAGCAACTGTTCCATTTGTTTCTTGGAGGACGCCTGGCACATGCAGTTACGATCATGTGAACATAACTAGATCATCATATTTGACATCCTCATTGGCTTCTCCAGTTTTCAGACTAACGCTTTTCGCCTCGCCTTCTGCTCTTCCTCCGGCTGCCCTTGTCATCAGAATCAGTATCCGACGCAGATTCGGATTCAGATGATGACGTGCTGTGCCTTCGGTGCCTTCTCTTCTTCTGCTTCCTTTTGTGTTGCCGCTTCTTGTCCTCTGAGTCCGAGGAACTGTAACTTGAACTGCCGCTTTCAGAAGAATATTCAGAACCGGTCACTGATGATTCAGTGTCAGAGTCAAACACCGAAGCCTCACTACTCTTTCTATCTGAATCACTCCGCGAACGGTGTTTCCTCTTACTCTTTCCTCTGCCTCTTTCAGACGTTTCTTTCTTCAACTTGTCTTTGTTCAGCTTCCTCTCCTCCCTCTCCTTTTCAAGATCAGGATTCTCAAAGTGATATGAAACTGACACACTCATCTTCTTCAAATTGGGGTTCTTAAGTTGCTGTGTCCTTGAGGGCCGTGACATGTAGACCCGGTCATTCTTGCACTCGTATGTCCAATGCCCAGGTTGGAAACACTTCTGACATTGGAAATATGCACCGCCGCCGGAAGAAGTTGGTAAAGCTTTTGGTTTCACACCGAGTATCACAGCCTTCTCTGTACTCTGCAGATACATCTGTCTCTTTGCTTCCTTCCTCTCCTGCCAGCGGCTTGGTCCCTCTTCCTTTTGCCCATAGGCATTGACATTGCGGGCAGCAGCTGTGGCAGCACGTTCAGCTTGAGCCCTGCTCAGTCCCTTAGCAGCTGATAACGCCTGTGCCTTTATTCGGTCAGCTGCAGCCTGAGATCTATCATCGTTTCCTGACATCTTGATTCACCAAAATATAAAATCTTCAATCTCCGTAGCCTGTAAGGAAAACAAACTATATTGGTCAATAATTAAGTAATGAGGTCAATTCATCTTCAGCGAAAACAAATAAATAAGCTTCTGGCTAGCCAAAATTCACACATGCAGGCACAAAAATTCAGACCGGCATTGTTGTTTTTTTACTGTAAGGGTTAACATAAGACACTTACAAGATAATACTTGATCATTGTTAGGCCATAAATGCACTCATAGAGCTTAGAGATTCGACATTAGACTGTCATAAAGTTATAAACAGTACTGCTTAAAAGTACAAAAATCCAACACAACAAACACCGCAAGGTATGTATTTCACAAATAAGCCTTCACGTATATGAATTGAACAACTATAAAGAATTGCTTTTATTGCAACTAAGTACATGAATATTCTACTAGAAAGTGCACATTACATGTCACTAAAACCTTAAAGATGCATCTTAAGCTAAAGGAAGACGGTGGCAATTCAAAAAAAAAAATCACTAGGTATGCAAAAACATTCAAAATTATACCAAATGCAACACTTCTGCATCAAGGTCCTTCTCATGAACTCTCAACAAAGTGCCTAGAGGAACCACCTCTCGACAAAAATTAACAGAAGCTAGCAGCATATATAAGCTATTTGCATACATATATAAAATAATGGTTTGCACAATATTTATGGAAACAACAAAGCCACGGCTTGACCACAGCAACAAGGGAAAGTTGTGTGCAGTAAGGGAATAATAACTTGATGTGCATGGCTTGAAAGTGTATATTCTGAATTTCCAGAAAGCTTATGAATTTTATGCCAGAGGTTCCACTGCATCCATTTTTCGCAGATACAAACTCTATTAAACTAACTCGACTAGCCAATCTTTTTGTACGATTAACCCAACTAACCCACCTAATCAAGCCAAAGGATATCTTAGACTCAACTAGATTTGTTGCCAAACAAAAAACTGGGTGAAACTAGCTTGGTAGGGATTAACAAACCTAGTTATATTATCCCTGCACCAAATCATAAATAAAGATACAAATCAACATCGAATCACGCAGATACAAATCATACAAGCCAAGACCAGCCCGTCCCTTCCATGACGCCCCCGATCCGTCGCGCGCCTAACGCCGACTCCCAGTCGCTCGCCCCAACCCAATCCCTCGGATCCCTCGATCCCAGCCTCATCCCGTCGACCGCCTAGACAGCCCTAGGGTTTCCAACAACAACCCGCCGAATCCCGCAGACATCACTATCACGAAACAAACCGAGATCTATCTACGCAACAGGCCGTGGAACGAACGAAACTACAGGGAGAGGGAACGTAGGGGGGATAGGGGAAGGGAGAGGAAGCTTGCTTACCAACGGGATCGGGAGAGATCGCGGAGAAGGAGCTAGGGTTTGGCGGTGGGGAAGGGAAGGGCAAGTGTCGCCGTGTGGCGGACTCGATCGGCAAAAGGGAGAGGAGCCCGACTCTCCGAGCCGCGCGGGGCTTATTAGAGCATCGACAATACTACACACTACCGCCTGTCTATTTTACTTTACTTGTGTGTGGATAGTGCAGCTGTCTCTATATTTCTATATACGTTATTTAAAACAGAAAAACTAAAAAATGGTATACCGTTGACGGTATACCTCTGAAACTCATGAAACTTATGATTTTTTGCACTGAAACTTAGCACTAAAAACTGATAAAACATGAAACTGATAAAACTAAACACTGAAACTCATGAAACCAGCACTGAAACTGATAAGTTTCATAAGTTTCATGGCTATACCGTTGCAACGGTATACCGTTCCCTAGTCATACAATATTAAAAACAATTTTTATAATAGATTATCTCTAAAGCTTGTTGTCACGAGCAGGGTTCAACTTTTCGTTGGATTTCGCTCGAATTTCGCAAAATTCGACCTTACCGCTACGGTTCGAAAAAGCATTTCGTTGAAAACCGCTACTGTTCAAGCGGTTTTCGAACGGTTTTTACCGATTTTCGAAGGTTAGTTTTTTTGAACGGTTTTTCGTTGACGAAAAGTGGAACCCTGGTTACGAGACTACGTAATCTTTTAATTATAATATAAAAAATATTTTTTATAAATAACAACTTATATTATAATATTTTGTACTATCTATATACCCTAAATTCATAAATTGATATCGTCTCTTTAGAGCTATAATCTCTCCGGCCTTCTCTCATCCTGTATTAATTTAAAACCGAAGCCATCGCTTTTCTAACTCCTGGCAAACTTTTTTTTTCTCCCTAATTTGATCCTCTTTCTAACGCAATTACAAAAATAGCTTACTCTCCAATCGTGAGGAGGCATGAGCTTGGAAGGAGCAACCTTCCGAGCAATATTGCCTCAGTAGTATTAATCAAAGTAATTAATTAATTAAAAATGATTAATTCAATAATTAAAAAATGAATACTTAATGGCGCATTTCCTACCAAGAATACTACAGCGCGGCAGGTAACATATATCATTTACTACGCTTTTCGCTATGAGGGAAAGATTATTTTTACAAATATATTTAAAAAGTAAGATTAGATTTTTTTTTTTAAAAAAAAAAGACTAGAGGAGACTTAAAAAAGCGATGGCTTCTAAGAAATCCCATACTGAGACGGCTGATGTCACATTCCTCGTTTCCTCAACCGACTCGGAAGGTTGGGCCACGCTACAGGGACAACGTGTTGTCCTTTAGGAAATTGGCCTTCTTCGGCTGTGGGCTTTGCTTTGCTGCTATAGAGGTAGTGGGCCTTGGAGCTTACATTTTTTAACAGGCCGAGCTAATTCAAAGAAGAAGAAGAAGAAAGATGGGTAAAATACACGTTCGGTAGTTTGGTATGAAAACTGAACTGAATGGCTACAGAAAATTCTACCCAGCCTAGGGCCGAATGGCAAATTTTGAAAGTTTGTAAATAAAACGTGTAAAATACGAACTTCACACACGGATAAAAAACTCACTAGAGTTCTGTTTTTTGTTTCAATGATAAATGAGAGGGTTGAAATAAGAAATAACAATCGCGGTTGTTCCCTCGCAACTTTACAAATTAAAGAACAGGACATGATCTTGATTCTTGAGAAGTAATTGCTTTTCTAGCCTCATTCCTTACCTTTTTTTCTTTTGCAAAAATAGCTCCTCCCGAAAAAATTTGCAAATCTAGCCTCCCCCACCGCAAAGACATAGCGTGGGAGGTGCCGAGCGTGGCAGCAAGCGGTTGCCGTGGAGAGGGAGTGAGGGAGCGGAGGAGGCATGCGCAGGAGGAACGGTGACGCGGAAGGGGACCGCGGGAGGCCCTTCGACGGAAGGGGAGCACGAGAGATGTCTTCCACATTAGTTAGGGGGTTATATTTATAATTCTATTTGGAAGAAACTATTTTTTGTCAAAAGGAAGAAGAAGAGGAGGAGGAGGAGGAGGGTGATCACTTCGATTCTTGACACACCACTAGCTAGGTTTAACGATGCTTTATTTCCTATACCTACGACTTCAACAATGACTGCCTACCGAAGTTTGTTATTTATACAGATGGAATATGTCAATTTTATGAGATGAGTTCTTCGCTGTTTTTCAAGCAGCACGTGATGTTTTGGCTTATTTCGTTTGATGATTGGGCATTTATTCAGAAGGTCAGTTGCACAGATTCAGACTTTACTGGGGTTATGAATTGAAGACCCAAATTCTTTGTCTGTTTTGTTATAGCTGTGTTGGTTTGACTGTTCCAGTCGTTCTCACGACCTACTGGTAGTTTGTTCAATTTTGCTTCGTAAGAAGTATTTAGATTGATTGTCCCATTCTTTCATATTCACACTGTCCTTTGAACTGTTAGTGCTTAATTTCCCTTTAGGGTTTTTCGGAGACAATATCATTATGGATTTTGAGTTAAGGGAAGGTTTGTTGGAGATAACTCAAATATCTCTAACTACCATATCTACTGGTTTTATTGCTAGTTTGTTAGGAACTACGCCTCTCGTTGATGGACTTGCATCTTCGTTGCCGACGTTGCCAATGTTGCCGACAGTCGAGGCCGCTAGATCCTCCTCGTCGCTGGCCATCACTTCATTCCCTTCGGCTCTGATACCACTTGTTGGTAATCAGCCCAAGAACCAAATGCCAGAGACAATTTTGTTCCTCTTTCGAAAATACTCTCCAGCCGGAAGGCGTTCGCTTCGCTGAAACGTTTACTAAAAACATCTCGGCTAAAATGTCTGAATCCAAAATCACAATGTTCAGTGACAAGCTTCAAACTTCAGAACTTGCTCTGTTTCCTCCGGCAATGCAGGACGAAACTTTTGTTGAATCAACGAATAGAACTTTAGAGGGGAAAACTGCAATGGAATTAAAACTACAGAACAGACCTTTTGTATTGTTTTTGTGACGTGGGAACTACTCACGTCTTTTCTGATTTTATTGCAATATATAGACACAATTACAAGAGTTCGGTTGCTTCTATGACTGGATTGATCTTCTGCCTCTATGACTCGGATACTCTAGCTCGTCTGAAACAGAAACAAAAAACGTAGCAACTATCTTAACTAAAAACATAGCAAAACCAAACCTACTTTAATTGTGAAAACTAACACGAAAAGCTTACTAAATCCTAACCCAGAATTGAAAGAATGGTTCAACAACAACAAGATTAACTCAACAATCTCCTCCTTAATCTTGTTGTCCTTCACTCCTTTTGTCCATAGTCCGTACTCCAATTCTCTGTCTCATCTCTTCGAACTTCAATCTTTCCGAGAGACTTGGTTAGGATATCAGCAAGCTGGTCTTTTATGGGAACATGATGCACATCTATGACCCCAGATTCAACACAATCTCGAATGTAATGAAACCGAGTATCTATATGTTTGCCCCTTTTGTGATGGACTAGATTTTTGCACAACACAATTGCTGATTGATTGTCAATGTTCAAAACAAACTTTTCAGTGTCTGACTTCAGCACACCTGCTAGTAACTGAGCCAGCCAAACTACTTGACACACTACTGCACTTGCTGCAATATACTCCGCTTCATAGGAGGATACAGCGACAACTTTCTGTTTTTGCAAACTCCAACTAATAGGATTTGAACCAAGGAAATACAACATGCCTGAAGTGCTTTTCTTGTCATTTGTATCCCCTGCCAAGTCACTATCCGAGTAATTGATCAAGTTCAAACCACTTTCTTTACTCTTGTAGACACATCCAAATTTTAGAGTTCCCTTTATATATCACAACACATGCTTCATAGCAGCCATGTGCTCTGATTTGGGTTGTTCCATGTGTCTACTGAACATGCCAACAGAGAAAGCCATGTATGGACGTGTGTGTGTGAAGTAAAATACCTCAAGCTACCAATTATGTTGCGATATAAAGTCTTGTCCACAGGAGGGTTTGAGCTTTCCTTGCTCAATTTGAGATGAGGTTCCATTGGAATTTGAGTTGAGTTACAATCTTTGATACCGCATTTTTTCAACACTATTGACTGCATATGCGGACTGATTGAGTGTAATCCTTCTGGGCTTTGACAAACCTCAATTACCAAATAGTAACTGAGTAATCCGAGGTCACTCATACCGAACAAACTCTTCATTTGAGATTTAAAATTGTCAATAGCTTTGGTACACTCACCTGTGATGATTAAATCATCCACATAAACTCCAACTAGTAAATTCCCAATTTCTTGAATCTTCTTGTAAACTGCATGCTCCAATGGACATTTTTCGAAACTGAGTGCTTCAAGAGTCTTGTCTAACTTTGAATTCCAAGCTCTTGGAGCTTGACGCAATCCATACAAAGCCTTGTGCAGCCGTAACATTTTGTTTTCTTCTCTTTCTTTCTCATATCCTGGAGGTTGGATGACATAGACTTCTTCCTTTAATCCGCCATTAAGAAAAGCCAATTTAACGTCCATGTGGTGAACCTCCCATTGATTATTTGCTCCAATGGCAATGAGCAAGCGCACTATTTCCAACCAAGCAACTAGAGCAAAGACCACATCAAAATCAACACCTTGTCGTTGAATGTAACCATTTGCTACTAACCTTGCCTTGTGCCTCACGATCGTACCTTGAGTGTCCTTTTTGACCTTGAACACCCACTTCAAACCAATCGGTTTGTGACTGTCGTGCAATGAAACGAGCTTCCACGTTTCATTCTTCTCGATAGAGGAAATTTCAGCATCCATTGCCTTTCTCCAAACAACCTCTACTCTTGCTTCTTCAAAGCTAGCAGGCTCCTCCATGCCAGCAAGCATAGCCTTGAGAACTCAAGCTCTATCGGAGAAGTAGCATCATAAAGGCTCTTCAAGTTGCGCACTCGCTGTGGTGCTTCTGAAGATTTCTCTTCGGATATACAAGGTTGCAGAGCTTCAGCTGAAGGAGGCGCTCCCAATGCTACTACAGGTGTACACGGTGAAGTCAAACCATACATCCCATGTGCTGTGCTAGGTCCAGGTGTGGATGGCACACTCTGTGTATTTGATGGATTAAGCGCTGGATCTAATGGTGCAGTGCCGAAATCACTTCTAGTTTGGCCTTCATGCATTGTTGCATCCGAGACTTCCCTCTAATCTGTACTGGAATCAGCAACAAACTGTACAGTAAAGACATCCTTTGCATTTTATACCTCTGTCGCAGGAAGATTGCTCCAATCCCACTTCTCCTCACCGAACACTGCATCTCGAGTCACCACAGCTCACTGTGTCGCAACATCAAACATCTGATAGCCCTTTGTGTTTGAATCATACCCGATAAATACCATAGGCTTGCTTCGATCTATGAGCTTGGAGAGATGTGACATTACTGTTTTCACATCAGCAACACATCCGAAAGTACGAAGATGTTGAACATTCGGTTTGCGATCATAGAAAGCTTTGTAGGGAGTTTTGCCAACAACACTTTTCATTGGTGCTCTATTCAGAAGGTAGACTGCAGTATTCACTGCTTCCCCCCCAAAACTCCCTGGGTACTCCCATACTCTTCATTAAGCTTCTTGCTGTGCTGACCGCAGTTTAATTCCTCCTCTTGACCACTCCATTTTGTTGGGCAGAGTAAGGCGCCGTGAGATAACGCCTAATTCCCAACTCTTCACAATAATCTTTGAACTCGTTTGAGGTGAACTCACCGTCATGGGCAGTGCACAAAGCTCTCAGCTTGAGGTTCTTCTCCATCTCAGCTGTTGTTTTAATTCTTTTAAAAGCTTCAAATGCCTCATCCTTGCTGCAAATCAAAGCAATCCACATTTATCGTGTGCAGTCATCTACTAGTAGCAAGAAATACCTTTTTCCTCCATGTGTAGCAAGAGAAATCGGCCCACATAGGTCTCCATGCCACAGCTCAAGTGGAACACTTGTTTTGTACTGTGCTCCACCCCCACCCGCCCGTGTGCGCGTCTACCCGTGCTCACCTGCACGCGGCCTACCCGCGCTCGCCCGATCATGGCTTGCCGCTGCCCGCGCTTGCGTGCCGCATGCGGGGAAGCATAAAGCTTCCGTGTTCCTTGGGCCCGGTAGAGATGTGCCAATGGTTATGTTTACAAATCATTTTGTACGGGAGCTAGTTTTGTAAAAAAAATTTGGAGGATAGTACATTAAGCGCTCACGGATCATCATTATCTGTTCATCTCTACATTGTTTTTTTAGTGGTGCAAGGACGACGCACACACACGTATCTTCTGCACACACTAAGGAATTTAATTGGTACCTCTAATAGCTTTAGAGTATAAAAACATACTCTCACTAAATACGCACGTTTATGCGTACCCACTTCTTAATTTTTTCCATCTAAAATATAAGCCCGAATGAAAAGCGAGCGTGCTCTTGCGACGAACGACCACACGCAGAGCCCACTGAGCTTGGTGAGAGGAGAGTGGATATGCCCGTTGCGAATAGGGGTGGCAATGGGGACCCGTTCCCCGATCCCCGGCGGGGAATTCCTCTATTAGGGGATGGGGATGGGTATGGGAAGAAATCGTTCCCCGCGGGGATGAAAACGGGGAAAATTATTCCCACGTCGGGGATGGCGGGGATGGGGACGGGGAATTTTTTTCCCTGCGGGGACTCGGTTGGGGACCCGAATTTAATTTAGTTCAATTTAGTTGTTAGATTGCAAATATATTCTCTAGCCCATCATATTCAAATTTTCATAAACGGGACAACATAATCTTCAATGAATGCATGCATTCTTTTTTCCTTGCCTCTTGGTATGATTTTAGAGTTTAAATGGCTATAAGAGCTATTCTCTTTTATGAAATTTTCGCGGGGATGGGTCTCCGACGGGGCCCCGATACCCGAACGGGGATGGGGACGGAGGGATTTTCTCCCCCGAGACGGAGAACGGGGACGGGGATGGGGGAAATTTCGTGTCGCGGGGACGGGACGGGGAGGCACTCCCCGACGGGGAATGCCCCCGTTGCCACCCCTAGTTGCGAACCTTTGGTAGGACTTCTTTCCGGTCCGTGCATACTGCCTTCTACGGTTCTACCAGTGGGGCTAGTAGGCAGGGTTCACAAAACCGCGAAAAACCATTCGAAAACCGCGGTTCTCGACCTTACCGCTCCGGTTCGAGATCCAAAACCGCTCGGTAAACCGGTCTAATTCAAAAAAAATTCAAAAAAAAAATAAAAAATTTGGAAAAATTTATGTGTCCGGTTTTTCGTGAAAAACCACTGAAAACCGTAAGAGTATTCAATTGGTAAGCGATTTTTCGTGAAAAACCGCGGTTTTCGTCAAAAACCGCGGTTTTCTCGTGTGAGTTTGATCCGAATTCAAATTTGTTTGGAATTGCGTACCGTTCGGTTTTTCGCGGTTTTCGCGCGGTTTTTCGCGAAAACCGGTACCGCTGGACTAGCGAAATTCGCGTTCGAAACGGTTTTGTGAACCTGCTAGTAGGTCGCCTGCAGCTGGGGCCCACCCTTTCCCTTGGTATCTTCGATCCTATCTTGACTCCATACTCTTATCATTATAGCTTGTGCTACGAAATAACCATGGACAAGTTGATGATGGTCTTCAAGGCCTCAATGACCGTCCAATTAAGATTTCAAATCACACTGAGGTTTAGTGACGTTGATCAGCCTGTTGAACTTAAACATAACCCACATACTCAGGACAAGCACAACGAAGATTGACCTTGATATGCCATGACCTGCTAACCTAGCTAACACATGATATCAAGCTATATCGATTCTCGAACAGCAACTTGGGAAGCACAACAGTTCACAAGTTACAAACAATTTACTGGCAACAGCATCTCATTCGGTAGGATCAAAGGGAACAAAGCAAAAACCTCCAGTGACAACAACTGGGCTGGATAGGTTCTCAGCGTCTTATTCAGATAGCACATCTCTAGTATTACAGAAGGTGGAAAGTTTGTAGGTCGGATTAGAAATAATTGCTACTGTAGAATTTCTTCAGGAAGTCGGAGCTCCCTTGGTCCGAGTCCAGGTCCTGCACCAGTCCCTTTTGGCCGACCACGTATTGGCCAATCACGTGGTGGCGTTGTTTCGCGTGCTCGGTGATGTTGCCCAGCTCCTCCATCCCCTTGAACAGGAGCATGTCAATAACCTGTTGCAACCAAAATCAGCTGAGGTGTGTGACCAAGAAAGCACCCGGATTGAGGAAGGGAGAATACAACGTGAAACGTTTTTCCCAATGTTGTGGTGTTATCGAAGCATTGGCATAAGTTCCGCTAGCTTAGAGTTGAGTGACATACTATCTAAAAATCCTAGTCATTCGTATTGCTTCTCCTTTCAAAGGTAAAATTTGTTCGGTGCTTTATATAGGAAACTAGAAACAATGACATGAAATGTCGCATTGGTAGGGAAAAAACGCTGGAATCTTTAACTACAATCGTAACAAAATACAGGGATCATCAAATATATCGAACAAACATGACCAAAATGAGGTGAAACATAGCATGATAGCATTTTAGATAGCCAATTCTAATTAATATTTGATAAAACAGAGGCATTCGTCCAAATGTTGTTCTATTTGGATGCAATGGAATGCTAGCAAACATGAGCAAGGTCTGAACTCTATTATAGATCTAAGGCTAAAAAATAAAAGCCTTCACAACGATATGATAAATAATTGTGCTTGAGATTATGAAACCAGTGCTGAATTGCATAAGGCAGGCAACAGGTAGTACAAAATAGAAGTGTTGAAGAGTATTAATATGACCTGACAAATTCTTAAAGAATAACAAAATTAAGGTGTCCAGTAACAAAGTGTTAACTCACTGAATTTGATTATATAACTAAAGTTTCTGCAAATATTGGCTCAAACTCAGTGCATAAATACAATCACTGATCACCAAAATAGAAGGATCTTGTTTTCGATAACTGTGGTTGAATACATTATATACAGTTTTTTTTATCCTTGCTACTTCCTCAAGCTGATGTGGTTCTGTTTTTTTTTCAAAAAAAAAAAAGCACCTAAATCTGAATGTCTTTTCACTAACCTCACCTGAAACCAATTTAGAGTTTTGCCTGAACAAAGAGCATTGTTCAGGTGAAGGGCCCTAATTATACCACTGTAACACAAATTGAAATCTACATGCAGTACTAGGCTAATAGTACAATAAGAGGCAAAACATAACAAAACAAAATATGTTTCTTTGCGGGTGTAAAGGATTGTGTATTGGAGCTTGGTATGGGTCTAATATAAGTGCATGGAACCATAATCATGATCACTATCTTTGTCATTCAAACTGGTCAAGACTAGCAACCCCAAACCGAATCTGGTTACATTTTCAGCTAGATATCACGAAAATACAGACGAAAATGAATCACAATAGAACTAAGGAACACAAATACTAACATTTGGCACAGAACAAACTCCTTTGACCAAGAATTGAAGATTATAGTATTGTACATTGCAATGGACTACGTTTGACAGCTTTTAGTTAAATAAATCTCAATTCAATTGTTACATTTTTATTTGGAAAGTAGGCTTGTCCATATTCTATAGAATGCCACTTCAAGTCATTTTTTTGGGGCCTCACAGTTATTAGTGATATGAATACAAGTATACAACAAACTGCATAATTATCTAACTTGGAATTAAATATGAGTAGAGGTCATGCTCATGCTCGCTGTGTGAAAACCTCATCTGGAATACGATACATGCTTTATTTTGCTGCATAGCATAAACATTGTTGGCTGCATGTTAATCTTTTGTCTAAAAAAAGTTTACCTAACTGGTGGTTTTATATGTTATAACAATTCCAGACCGAGTTGGATAAAGTGCACTTGAACTTAGTCAAGATGGAAACTAATTGCATCTCTAATGACTCATAAAATAGTTCAATTCATCTTCCTAAATTGACCAAACATTTATTATTGACCACCGATACAGTACACTGGTACCCAAATAATTTGTATTACCAATCCAAACAAGCCAAGTAACTACATAACCCAACTCTTAAACCATTCAATGGACATCGCAGCGCACAGTCTCTGTAAAATATGAAATCTACAATACAAGGATCCCTAGATACAATATATAATTTAATTTATCATAGAAGCACATCAGATTTTTTTTTTTTTTAAAAAAAAAACCTTCATAGAAGTCTTCACATTTAGCAGGAGCTAGTCATTCAACAATAACTAGCTAGCTGCCAAGAATTATAATTATTTTACCCTTCCCCTTGCCTACTTAAAAAAAAATCAACAATCCATTTTGGGTTTATGCAAACTCTATCTAGCGCATAGTTACAGCCCCAATGAATTTAGGGACAATTCCTTATTTGCCACTGCAAATATTCACAATCCCGGATATGACATCCCTTGTCTCACTGGTGACACAAGAGATGGCATATCTGGGATTTGTGCAATTTGCAGTGGCACGCGAAATTTTTTCCCATGGTTTTATGGTCAGTACTCAGAAAATTAGTAGCCCCACATAGTAGGTCACATCAACGACCACCTGAAGGATCCAATTTATGGGTTTTAGTAGGATTCACATTGGCAGAAATCACTTTAAATTTTACTTCGGTGGACAGTGACGTGATCCACTCTGTAACACTAAGAATTTTCCTGTAAACCATTTACCACAGTTTCTTGATAAAAATGCCAAAAGATTGTACAGCAACCCAAACTTACAGTGATTGTACAATGGAGGCTCATGTGTACAACTACGCCTAGCTACTTCCATAGCCAAAGGTGAAGCATATAATGAAGTACACATCTATATTGTGCGGAAGCGGCAACCAAATTTAGGTAATTGAACATGTCAATGCCACCAGCATGAGTAGGAAGAACAATCCCACTTAACCAGAGGGATTCAACTCCAGAAAAATTGCCAGAGATCATAATACAAAGAAGCAGCTAGGCATCAGTGTCTTAACAACAGAGAAGCGACTGCAATGAACATGTTTGGGATTCTGTAGCTCTGGCAAATACAGACATCTAGAGCAGTAAGCAACTCAATGCAAAACTGAGCACCAGGGTGGACAATTTACTGTCCACAAAGCATCGTTAATACTGTTCCTGGAGACACAAGGTTCCAGCACCTGCAGTTTATAAGTTAATACTTCCTACCGATGCATCTTGCACAAATATCCAGCTAGGTTAATTACTTAAAACCTACCCACCCAACAAATCCTACCGATGATGCACCCGCGGTTCAAATCCTAACACAACCAATCGCAGGTCAAATTTCGCAGCAAGAGTCCCTCAGATCGGGTAGAGACCGGATTGGAGAAGCAGGCAGACGGCTCGGGCATATAGAGCTACGCGCAAAGCGCAGATCGAAGAGAGGGGAAAATGAGTGAGATCGAGGGAGGCGGAGGCGGATGCGACCTTGGGGTTGGAAACGGACTGATTCTTGCGGATCTCCTTGGCAATGGAGGATCGGAGCTGGGACGGGGTGACGACGTCGTACAGGTTGTAGATCTCCATGATGGAGGGGATGGAGCGGCACGCCTGCCTGAAGAAGTCGAACACGCGGTGCCGCGCCTCCTCCAACGACGCCGAGTTCGGCGGCACCTTCAGCGCGCGCATCGTGAACGCCATCTCCGACCGCTCAGTCTCTCCTCTCCTCCGGTCGCCGCCTCTCCGTTCACAGTTGGCTGGTGGTGGCCTCGAGCTCCGGGAGGGGAGGGGAGGGGAGGCTGGGGTACAGGGTACTCCGTATCTGTCTGCCTGCCTGGCGATCACCGGCCGTCCGCCCAACTAGAGATTTGGGATTTGGTGGATCACGATGGGCCGCCTGACTACTAGCCAGGAACTGGAAGGCCGCGGCGACGCTTAAGGCCCATTCAGGGTTAACAAAATAGCGAAAATCGGCTCAAAAATTGCAAAAACCGGTGATAAATCGGTTAATTTAAAACAAAAACAAAAAATTGATGGAAAAAAAATCATGCGACGTAAACCGGTTGAAAAACGATGAAAATCACTTAAAAAATCGACCGCAAAAAAAAAAATCATTTGGCCGGTCGATTTTCTGTTGTTGTTTTTCTTCAAAAATTTGATTTCAAAACTCTTTAGTTTTCATTCAATTTTTGTGATAAATCGGTACCATTGGATCTTTTTTTTTTCCGAAAGAGGGCAGGAGCGCTGCCATGCATTAAGGCAAGGGAAAACAGTACAGGAAGCCTTTCGGCTTAAGCAACCTCAGGGTTTAAAAGAGAGAGACAGAGAAGAAGGCCGCCAACTAAGAGCGAGCGCTTAAAAAGCTAGAGAGACTGAGGGGCCTAGAGTAAAGGGTAAGGACTCGGGGCCGACAAAACCAGACAACGAGTTTTATAGTTCTCTAGAGCTGAAAGCACAACTTGCGCCACCGGCGAATCTTGTTGAAAATCCTTTCATTGCGTTCCTTCCAAAGGTTCCAAAGACCGTAGATGATCAGCCCGTCAAAGTATCGGCGGTCTTTTTTTGGGGCTCCCCTTCGGGCGAGAGACCACCAGAGAGTCAAGCTGTCCTGGCCTGAGATTGGAGCCAACGCTGCTCTCGGACCCGAAAGGAGTTCGGTCCAGAAAGAGCGGGCAAAGCCGCAGGAGAAGAGCAGGTGAGGTCCGGACTCAGGGGATGAGAGGCAGAGGCTACATAGGAGGTTGTGAGGCCAGCCTTTTCTTGCCAGAATATCTGCGGTGTGGATTTTGTTCTGTAACGCCAGCCACACAAAGAATTTGCATTTTTCTTCCGTTTTGGCCTTCCAGATCCGGCTGACTGTTGGATTGGGTATGGAACCAACCAGCTGGGCCCTGTAAGCCGAATTGGAAGAGTAGATCCCATCCTCTGTCCAACGCCAGACCAAGCTGTCTGGGGTGCTAGGAAGGAGATGAACATCCTGAAGGCGGCTCCGGAGGGTGAAGAACTGCATGAGTTCCTGTTGAGTGGTCATTCTGCGAAGGGGAGCCATCCAAGAGTTGTTGGAGAGTGCCTGCTTGACTGTCTTGTTGCGTCTGTGAATCAATCTGTAGCACAGAGGTGCGATGTGTTTCGGGGCAGTACCTTGGAGCCATTTACTTTTCCAGAAGACTGCCTTCTCCCCATTGCCGACAAGGACGAAGGTGCTGGCGTCGAAGAGGCACGAGTCCGTGTAGTCTAGGGGAGGGGAGGGGACCTCGGCGGGAGAAAGTTGCTGATTCCAGACGCCAGGGCCATCTCTCGCTAAGGGCTCCGCCGAACATCTCGCAATCGACCAATCCGAGGCCGCCCAAACGCTTTGGGCGACAGATCTTCCAGATTAACTGAGCGGTCTCTGATGCACAAGCCGCCGAGCCTTTCCAAAGGAAGTTTCTCCGCATTTTGTCTATTTTCTTGGCCACCCAAGCCGGAATAGCAAAAGCTGTGAGGTAGTACGTCGGCAGAGCTGAAAGAACCGCTCCTACCAGGGTTAGTCTTCCTGCTGAGGAGAGAAGAGTTCCTTTCCAACCGGCCAACCTAGAGGCAATCTTGTCAAGGAGGGGTTGCCAGTCAAATTTCCGGAGGGCTGTCGGCCTGAGAGGTAGACCAAGGTATCTTGTCGGGAAGGCTTGGACTCGTGCCGGGAAGCTTTGCAAGCAATTTTGAAGGAGCTGGATGTCACAAGCCAGGGGAAAGATGTCCGACTTGTTGATGTTGTTCTTTAAACCCGAAGCATCAGCGAAGGTCTGCAAGAGGAGATTAAGGACTTGAATGTCCTGCGCGTCTGGGTTCAAGAACAGCGCGACATCGTCTGCGTAGAATGAGGTGAATCTTTGGACCGGGTGTCGCAGGACTGGCTTAAGGAGGCCCCTGTGCCCTGCAGCGGTGAGGAGAAGCAAGAGGGGGTCAAGGGCCAGCGTGAACAGCATTGGGGAAAGGGGGTCCCCTTGTTTGAGGCCCCTCCGGTGATCGAAAAAGTTCCCTGGGCTGCCGTTCAGAATAACCCTGGATTTAGCTGTGGAGAGTAGAATGGAGATCCAGTCCCTCCAAGTTTGACCAAAACCGAAGCGATTTAGGAGCTCAAGCAAGTACTCCCAGCTGACAGAATCGAAAGCTTTGGCTATGTCGAGCTTAAGGAAGAGAGAAGGAAGCTGCTTCCTGTGAAGTTCAGAGAGGGTGTTCTTAACCAGCATGAAGCTATCATGGATTGTCCTCCCTCTAATGAACGCGCTTTGGTTGGGGGAGATGATGCTCGAGCGAGAGGTCCCGGCCTATTGGCCAAAGACCTTGGACACGATTTTAGCAAAGCCGTGGATGAGGTGATGGGACGGTGAGTCCGAGGCTGAGAGGCCTCCTGCGATTTTGGGAGAAGGACAAGGCTTGCCGAGTTGAGGAGGTGGAGGCATCTCCTGTTGCATGAGAAGAAGTCTTTGGCCGGTTGCAAAGAGGTCTTGCTTGACAGTGTCCCAGCAGGCTGAAAAGAAGTCTATGATGAAACCATCGGGGCCTGGCGCCTTTCCTGTAGGCAGGGAGAAGACTGCGTTTTTGAGCTCCTGTAGAAGAAGAGGCTCTTCTAGGCTGGAGAGGTCAATCTGTGGCAGTTGCAAGGCGTCCCAGTTGAGCGAGTGTTGTCTTTGTTTCTTGATGCCTAGGAGGTCAGTGAAGTAGTTGAGGGCTGTTTGTTCCTTCTCTTGCTGTGAAGTCACCGGCCCATCTTCTGTGGAGAAAGACGTAATGTGATTGCGTCTTTTCCTGCCATTTATTTTCAGGTGGAAGAATCTGGAGTTAACATCCCCCTCCTTGACCCAATTCAAACGGGCCCTTTGCTTTAGCCTTAGTCTGTTGATTGCCACAAGCCCTAGGAGACGAAGTTTAAGCTGCTTGATCAGGCATCTCTCCTGCAAGGATAAGGCCCTTTCCTCCTGGGCTAAGTCTAACCGCGAAAGGATTTCTTGAGCGATGTCCATCTGAAGACGGATATCACCAATCAACCTTCTACTCCAAGAGCGTAGAGCCTTGGCTGTTCTGGCCAACTTTGCATGGAGGCGCCTGTAGGGATCGCGGACCTCGAGGGGTTTTAGCCAGGTTTGCGAGACTAAGTCGGCGAAGCCTGGGATCTTAATCCAGAAAGCCTCGAAGCGGAAAGAGCTTGATCGACTAGGGGGGCCGATCTGAAGAAGAAGAGGACAGTGGTCTGAAATGGAAGAGGGGAGCGCCTGCAAGGTGGAGTTAGGGTACCGAATGTCCCAGTCTCCTGAGGCAAAGAACCTGTCGATCCTAGTCTGGGTTGGCGTCGCCGTCCCTGCAGTCCACGTGAATTTTCTGCCTGTAAGCCTGATCTCTTTAAGCTGCGTAGCGTTTAGCATGCTCCTGAACCGGTTCATGAGCCGCCTGTTTAGGTTTCCATTGTTTTTATCTTCGGCTTGGTAAATCATATTGAAATCTCCGAGCACGAGCCAGCTCGAATGCAACCCAGGCTGAAGTTGAATAAGTTCCTGGAGGAAGTTAACCTTGTCAGATTCGGCTTGAGGCCCATAAACTCCGGTACAGGACCAGGAGAAGCTGGTGGCGAGGTCTGTGAGTAGCGCCGAAATAGAGTTTTCGGTGAGGTGGACTTGCGAAAGTGAAAAGGAGAGGTCTGAGGAGGCGAGGAGGATGCCACCTCTTGTCCCTGCCGCAGGAAGATGAGCGAAGTTGTTTTTGAAGCGAGGCCCTAAGGTTTCAGAGACAAGGCCACTTGTCATGCACGCAATCTTGGTTTCCTGCAAGCACACAATATCAGCCTTTGAAAGCGCTACAATGCTGCTTATGAGCGCTCTTTTGGCTGGCATGTTGATGCCACGGACATTCCAGCTCAAGACATTAAAGCGGGTTTCCATAGATTGGGAATAGAACATCAAGGCGAGGCCAAGGCCAGGCAGGCAGGTTGCACAGAAGAAGGGCGGGTGCGCTGCACTTCCTCGCAGGGAGAGCCACGCTGGCCGACCGACAAAAGAAGGCACGAACTGAGAAAGAGATACAGTAGAGGGGCGGGGAGAACACCCGTAGCAGGGGCAAAAGACCTAGCATAAGACACTAGACAGCTCCCTAGCGCCGAAACGCAGAGTAAACTAAACTGGTTGGACCTCCCAGGTTGAAACCCCTGTGGCTGAGGCCAGGTCCGGAGCAGAATGGATCCCTGTGAGCTGAGCGAGAGCTTCGATGGCTTCAGCAGTCAGCGGCTTGTCGAAGATAGCACAGTACTTTCGAAAGGCAGAAGCATCTAGAGAGTCCTCTCCAGTGAGGATACCAAGCTTTTTGACAAGGTGAAGCTGGGCTCTCTCTGTGGCTGACATCTTGGGGATTGCCTTACGCGCCAGCCTGTTGCTGCGGCGCTGATAAGTGACTCTGCTGCTTGGAGTCTCCCGCAGCGGCGAGCGAAGCAGGGCCTGGGGCAGTGAACGCTTGAGGTCAATGGCAAAGGAGCTTATCTTTGTCGATTCTT
Organism: Rhipidocladum racemiflorum; assembly: GCA_036346355.1. Classification (NCBI taxonomy): domain Eukaryota; kingdom Viridiplantae; phylum Streptophyta; class Magnoliopsida; order Poales; family Poaceae; genus Rhipidocladum; species Rhipidocladum racemiflorum. The sequence continues at coordinate 53,456,282 of CM070582.1, read as the reverse complement.
GAGGGGCGACTTGGCAACTCCACGGCGGCCCAATGATCGAGAGAAACCGAACCCCTGGACCTGTTTTCGTCAAGCATGGGGTCCACACGTAGATCCTGATCCTGAGCAGAAACCACCTGGGAAGTAAGGAAAAAGGAAGAGGCAGGCGAGAAGAGTTCAGCAGGGGAAACGGGAATGGGTTCTGCCTCATCGGAAGGGCAGCTAACTGGCGAGAGCTCCAACGTCGGGGGAGGGGAGGGGGCCCGAATCACGGGCTCCAGCGCCTGTGGAGGAGGAGGAGGTTCCTGAGCAAGTAGGGTGGCAAGGGAGGGTTCCACCTGGGAGAGAAGCCTTCGGCTGGGCGATCTTGATCTCTGCCTGAGGGGGTCGGGAGAGCTGGGTTGCTGAGCCCCGGCCAACGAAAGCTGGGCATTTACCTGAAGGCACAGCAAGCGGGCAGTCTCCAGCGAGTGAGATCTCCCTTGGATCCCGGATCGCGAGGATCCGGGAGCGCGCCGGCTGCTTGGCCCAGGTTGCTGCCTTTGGGAAGGCTGCCCACCACTGGATTTTTGATTTTCAACCTCGATTAGGTTTTGTAAACCGTGGGGCCATGACCACTTTAGCTGGTGGCGTCAACCTTGTAGACACATGGATGGATCCATCAATTGATGGATCCATCAATTTTGGGAAGCAAATATTTACTTTTGTGTCCATTTGCCTGAAATTTGTTCTCACAAAAAAGAAATACAGCCCCACTTTGCAAAGCTCTAGACAACAAATGTAAGAAGCAACAATGGCGTTGTATCCGATGACGAGAAACCTTACAGCTTCGGTATTTAAATTGAATCGATATCCAAATTTATCTCGAATGATCACTGCAAGATTTGTCTCCATTTCGCATGCACCCCAGCAAGACCATTCAATGTCAACTGGGAAAACAAATTGGTCCCAACCAGATCCGTTTTCACCCTGACCATTCCACACTGCGAGACTGATCCGGTCCCTTTTTCATGCTCATCGTTGTACAAAGCTTCAGTTGGGCGAAGTGCTCCATTTCAGCATACAGAAGTTGGGAACTCAATCAAAAGCTAAGGCGACTTGCCGGGGGTAATAATCTATTAGCTCTGACGGCAGAGAAAGCGAAGGGCAAAATTTAAGCCAAAAGGTATATCATCCCTCACAAGTTGAAGATCTGAACTGGCCGGCAGCGCTTCCGGCCACAACTGAGCTTGATTTCCGTAGTTTCAATGGATGTGTCTACGCGACGGTGCTCAGAGGCCCTCACAATGCTGATGCGGGTGCAGCTGCGCCACTTTCACTCAGCTCAAAGCTTGCAGTGAAATCCATATGGTTTTGTTTCGTAGTTGCCAGATCGAATGACTGCATAGAGAAGAAATAAACCAAGATGTCATAGTACAATTCACTGCATTGGAAAAGGACATTTGAGCAAAAAGTATGGAACATTGTAATCCTTGAGTAACATTGAATCTATAGAGAATAACCTATATCAAACTTGGGTTTGGGTAGTGAAATATCAAATTTCTATCTATAGCGTCTATCAGAACAAAGTTTTCCACTTTTCTCTAGCTCTGTATAACCATTAAAAATTTCAGTAAAATAAGGATGCTCAAGAAGTGAAATCACCTAAGTAAAATTGTAGAGTTCCTAGGACTTACATTGTAGTGACCCGTGTAATTAGCCCAGGGTAATAACAGTAGCACTGTCACAATATCCTGAGAAGCCACTATATCAACTACAGGAAATGGAGCTGAAGTCCCTGTTACTTCTTTGCCAATACATGACATATCAAAGCCGTACACATTTTCCCAAAATGGCAAGCTAGTTCCACCTTTCCCGAAACCAGCACCAAGCTAGAAAATGGATCAGATGGAAAAAGTTATCAAATGCACAAAATGGGGGACAGAAAATAGAGGTAAGTGCTGCTAAAAGCTTACAATTTTAGCAGTATCCAGGAGAAGAGCGCACCGGATTTTAGGAAATGATCACGTGCATATAGAACAGAACCGAGCATGGATTCATACAATAGGCAATATCCCATCCACTCACTCACTAACACATCAAAGCCGTTCGGTGGAACTTGTATTTTATGGTTTAGCTCTTCAGCATTGGTATGCACAACACTTATCACTTGAGGAGTTTGCTTTTGTTTAATTGCTGTATGTTCATCATACAACAGACCATTATTTTTTTGCAACATGCATTTTTGCTTTCACTATGAGAGAGAAATCATTGTAAAAAAGAAAATAGTACTTTCATACTATGGTTGAAAAAGACCTACTTGGGTAGCCACAGAAGCCATCTTTGCACTCCCGTCAACAGCATTACAGCAATGACTCTAGATGCACCAGCCTTGGCTGCAAAAAACTGTAGACAGGAAGCATCCATCAGCAATAGCTCATGAAACATTGACAAGTCATGTGCATTAAGAGTGTTGATTTTATGACCAGCCTTATACTTCAAAAATATGATCACTACACCGCGTACAACTAACTCCAATCAAAGATCACAGTACAAGAGGCAGTTTAGTTTTACATATTTCGTATATGTATCACAGAAAATCATGAAGCAGGTGCACCAATCATACGACCAACCAAACAACATCTCTTGCTTCCACTCAGCCTGACTCCCACCAGCCTGGCTGAGCTCATGCAGCCTGACTGAGCTGAGAAGGCAACCAAACAACCTAATAATTACCCCCGTAATGCAGAACCAAGTCAGAATTCTCCCTAGCATGCTATTAAGTGCACTGAACCTAGCCAAGTGTTGTACTATTTATATTATATACACAAACTAAATGATTATCATTGCTTATTTTCTCCAAGTAGTGATATATAGTCTATTTGCTTGTGCTGGATCCAACTTCCAAGACTGCCCAGCTCGAGCATCATGGTAAGACAAAGTAACCCACCTGTGCAAAAGCATTTAACACCCTACGTTTCATACCTTAGAATTCCTGTACCACAACCAACATCCAGTACAGTTGCTCCATTCATGAGGCTAGGATTATCCAAAAGGGCATCTCTGTAAGCATCTGTTCTTACCTGAAAATGTTGGCCACTGAGTGTTCATTGGTCTTTTAGATCATATAAGTGCAAATAGGAAATTAAGCCAACAGATATATGTTACAGGAATACATAAACCACATATGTCAAGAGTTCACCAACTTTGTCGCCGAGCATCTCTCTCTGAATGCCAAATGAACTGTAAGATCCAAAGTAATTATCACACACTTGATTTCCTTGGCAGTAACAGTAGCACGTGCAATCTTTAGCTGCCTATCATTCTGTTCATGAGCAAGTGATCCACGACCCCATCAGTACTTTCAACAGTTCATGCTTGCTCAAATCTAGCACTGACATCAGAACCAACACCGTCAATACTGGTCTTCAGATGGCTCTTGCGCGGTTCAGCAAAACTCCCAGTGCCTACTGGACACTCTCCTCTTTCCATTGACATTCCGCAATCCTCCTCCTCGTCATCAGCAAAGATGGACAAACCGTGCAAAAGCGAAAGGTTCAGGTATGCATCATGCTCCCATGGAACCTTTCCCTCAAGTTGGGAAGTCTCTTCTGGAAACAAGTTGCTGCATAGTTCGCTGTTGCAAGCGAAAGCTTGGCCACAGCTCCAACATTTATTCTCCGCAACCAACAAATCAATCACAAGGCCCATAAGTCATGTGATGCAGCAAACAAGCAAAGAGATTAACGAAAAATGCAATCTAGCTCAAGTCAAAACAATATAACTACACAACTATTAAAGTATGAATGAACGGTAGATAGTGATTACTTACCCCTTCGTTTGCTTTAAGATTTGTACAACTTATATTAGGAGGAAAAACATAGAATCACTGCTGACAAAGAGATCAATCATAAGGCCCGTAAATCATGTAATGCAGCAAACAAGCAAAGATAACGAAAAATGCAATCTAGCCCAAGTCATAACAACCATGAAAAAGAATTGGTGCCTATGCAATCTGGGACTTTCATTGTATGACATGAACTGTAATTACTGATTCGGTTCCAAAACATTTAACTTTATACAACCTTACGAAGATTAGTACAAACAATTAAGTTCATACAATACGCATTTGATTGCAAACCACCAAGCTGAGAAGCTGCTGAATCCACAGAAGAAAGAGAGAAATGTACGTTGGATCGAACATAATTGATAAAGAGAGAAATGTACCTTTGATCGAACATAATTGATAAGCTTGATGCATCCGTAGAAATCCAGCTCCAGCTCCTTCACGACCTTGTAGAAATCGAAGCCGTGCTCGGAGCCGCGGTGCGCGAAGAGGGAACTCTCGGAGTCGAACCGCGAGCTGCAGAACAGGCAGAGGAGGCCGCCGGACGCGTCGTCGCCGTCCGAGTCCCACTCGTCCCACCCCTCCTCCCCATCCTCCTCGTCATCCTCGCAGTCTTCGACTTCGTCGCGGAGCCGCTCTTGCTTGGACACTTGGTAGGGAGCTCAGGTGCTTGGGTCGCCATGGCGAATGCCTCTTCATGGACGGACGAGCAAGCAGCAGGAGCTCGGCTAAACCCTAGACGACGATGGCGAACTTTTTTTTTTATTATTTATTTAAAAAAATAGAAATTAATTAACGGAACTTTTTTTTACAAAAATAGGTAGTCATAATCCGAATATGGATCAATAGTACCTGGATACAAAAAATATTGATAAATCAATTCCTTCGTGTGTTTATTTTCACAATTGAGTTTTTTTGCATACAGATCCTTATCGCTTTAATATGAGACGATTGTCCTATATTTGAGTGATGGGATCTATTTTCATAATATTTTTTATCCGTTAATTATTTTTAAAAAAAGATTTAAAATAAATATTAAATAAAAATAAATTCCGACGATGGCTGCGGCTTAAGCCCTGGACAACGAAGAGGCTAGTCGATGGGCTGGGCCGAATAATCAACGAGGCTGGCGGCTGGGCCTGGGCCATTAGAAGCAGAGAAGACGCCAAACTCCACGAAGCCGCCCTTCCTGTCGCCCTTTCCTCTCGCCGCTGACAGCAGGGAGCGCCGCCGCCACGGCCGCCGTTCACCGGAGACCGCCGCCACCCCCGCCCAGGTAAGAGTTCCCTCTCCTCTATCCCTCCTTTTGGAGGTGGAGGCGCTTGGAGAACGGATCGATGGGAGGAAGAGCAGTGGGGCGAGGGGAGAGGGCGGCGGCGTAGGTATGCTCACTAACTCACCTGTGCATGACTGCGTTAGTTCGGCTCGGCGGAAGAGCAGCTTCTTGGAGCAGGTGAGGCGCCACCCCGACGTTCTCGTTGACTAGAGGCTGCGTATGACTGTTGGAGCTAACAGCACGCGCGATCTTTCTTGCAGGAGTGCCAAAACCTCGCCACCGCGTGGTCTCGGCTCGTTTCCGCGGCGTAGGAGCGCGTTCCAGGGTGCGGGAATGGAGAATGGCGGCGGCGAGTGTGGGCGCGGTGCCCTCATAGTCCTGGAAGGGCTGGACAGGAGTGGAAAATCGTCGCAGTGTGCTCGGCTGCTGTCCTCCCTGGAAGGGAAAGGGTACCAGGCTGAGGGTTGGCGGTTCCCCGATAGAGGCACTAGTGTTGGGCAGATGATCTCCGCGTACCTCGCAAATGAATCGCAGCTCGATGATAGAACGATCCATTTGCTCTTCAGCGCAAATCGCTGGGAGAAAAGGTTGCTTTGTTCTTTTGCAAATCTCAATGTATGCTGTATTTTGACCTCCTAGTGTTCTAGGTGGAAATTTTTCTTGGTTAATACGACTATGTAGTATGTTGTATGCGCATTAGGCACAGTGATTCAGAGGTCTAAATGGTTCTGATTACGGAGCTGTTCGTTGGGTTTGTGATTTGCAGAGCTTTGATGGAAAGCAAGCTTCTTGGTGGAACTACTCTCATCGTCGATCGCTATTCTTATTCTGGAGTGGCATTTTCAGCTGCTAAAGGACTTGACATTGAGTGGTGCAAGGTGAGCCGGATGCCTGACAGATGCATAACAAGCCGTGTGCTTTCTTATGCATAAAAATGCTAACAAGTGACAGGTAATGCCTCTTTTTTTTCCTATTGCAGGCTCCAGAAGTTGGACTGTTAGCTCCAGATCTTGTAATATATCTGGATGTACAACCAGAGGTATTCCATGCTTTTGTGCATTTGACTTGCTGCATTTGTTACATAGTACATGCTGTAGTGATGATGGCCAGTTGGCCACCATAGGGCCATAATCCAATTTTCTACACCAATGAAACACAAAAAACAATCCATTCAATTCTACACCATTCTGCTGGAAGCAGAAAACATGCAACACTCTTTGCTCACCCGACTATAAGTGCAAGTTAGTTGTCTAACATAATCTGTTTTTAAAGGTCACCTTCACTTCAATGGCTTACTTGTTGTTATCCAATTTTCTTAATGGCAAATGTGAATTTACTATTTCAGAAAGCAGCTGAAAGAGGAGGCTATGGGGGTGAGAGATATGAAAGAATTGAGTTCCAAAGAAGAGTTGCTGAGAATTACCATTCACTCCGTGATTCAACATGGAAGGTACATACTTCTGCAAAAATTCATCGAGATATGGCCATTGTACTTGCTTTGCCTTGTTTCCTAGCGACTCAATTTCTTTTTATGTATGAACTCAAGGAGGGATGTCAAGTGAAGCAATCTACATATCTATCCTGTTCAATTTTCTGTGATATTAGTGATCTATTCCATGACTGCTAAGATTGCCCTGTACAAAGTGGAAACTCCCAAAAAACTGAGAATAAATCAGTAGTGTCTCTAGAATTCGATTATTTCTTTCGATAGTGCTCACAATGGTTAGTTATTTTGTCAACCAGTTCTGAAGTAAACCTGAATGACTTACTGCATTCTTTTGTTTCACGAAGGTTGCTGATGGTTCCCTTCCCATGGAAACTGTGGAGGAACAGCTGAGGGAACTAGCTATGACTTGCATTCTGGAATGCCAAGGGAAGCAACTTACCAATCTGGCCTGGTAGAGTGCCACCATCCCATATTGAAATGCCACATCATAGGCTGATGCAGCATCAAGAGTTACGGTATTCGCTGCATAGTTACCGGATTCGCTGTAAGGTCCCGCGAATCGTGAAGCTGATTCGTTGAACCCAAACCGGTTAGGGTACGGGGTTTGTATTCGCAATGGAAATTGGAATAAAAAAGTGACGAACCGTGACCTGACAGCACTTGCTTTGCCCATTACTGTAATTCAGCATCATGTGCAAAACATTCATAGTGATGTTATAGGGAGATTGTACACTGATATTCTGGTGAACTTGGTGTGATGTGAATCGTGTGAGGTTTTGGTATTCTTGTGACCTTGCTATATGCTGATCTGGTTTTTGCTGGGGCTGAACATTAGAACATGCCAACTCTATCCAACAAAGCATGATGGTTTCAAAAATTCGTTGCAGGAACCAAAGCGTAGGATTAGGGCTGGAAAAAAAGCTCGTTGAGCTGGCTCGGTGGCTCGTTTCAAAATTGCTCTGATTACATTCATTTTTCTTTTAAAATAAAAATTAGTTGATTTGGAACCAAAGTCAACTTCGGCTCGGCTCGTTAGGCTCGGCTCGTTAAGCTCGGTTCGAAGTTGGATCTCAAACAATACAGGAGACTATAATAAATAAGAATAAATCAGTATCGAAGAAAGCTCGAAAAAAAGTTCAACTGGCTCGTTATCCACCCCTACGTAGGATGCAACCAAGATTCTTACTTCCCATACTGTTGCGCTAACAAAAATCTATATACTAGAACTGCAAATCTAAATATTACACAGCATGAGCACCATCTTCGGCAAATTTACCATAAGCTTTAACGGAACAAAGCATAACGTAAGTCTGTAATTCAGACAACAAAGATACACCACCAGAAGTAACCAATCAGGGAGGGTAGGTTTTCGCTACTGATTACACGAGTATAGTTTGCAGTTGAACTTAGCACAGTTAATACTTGAGAACCAGAACCACACATCGGCAATACCTCAGATCTTTCACACATAACTGTCAATCAGCGACTTCCTCATGTCATCAACAATGGCGCTTGGCTGCCCTTCTCTCAGCTTGAAGACGCTCTCAATGACTGAGAGCTCGGTGGCCGTTGTGTCTGATCCACAAAAGGCAGTCCAGTCATTCACTGTCATGCCTGCAGCAATGACCTCGCTGCCTCGGTTCACGGTTCCAGCAACAAGAGGGACTTGCAGGAGCGTAGACAGCTCATCAAGATCTTCAATGGATGTATGAGGATGGACCTGTTTCACCAATGTATTGTACATTAGAATGGAACATTTGTTGCAAAAATAGACAGATGGAGTGGAAATCGAGTTAACAACATACCAAGCCACCCTTGTTAGAGAATGCACAGTAGCTCCCCACAAGGATATTTCCGGCGATAGTCTGCCGGAACACCTCAACCCCAAGCACATCTGCAATAAGCTCCTCGGTCTCCTGGAGAATTGAACACCAAAATATGTTTTTTTAGTTTTGAGATAATTGAAGGAAGGAATAGGGTCAGGAAACATCACCAGACACACATAGGCATACCTTGTCAAGGTCAGGGTGGGTAAGCGCAACATGGTCATTGCAGGCTATGCAATTGCCAAGGGCAGACAGCCTCTCATCAATACGCTGAACAACCACTTGATCAGGCAAGCAGTTCCTCAGATGCTGAAGCTCTAGAACAATCCAAAAGCACAGGGAACCCGTAAGTATAGAAAATAATTAACTTTGTATCCCCTGGTACAAAAGATAATAAAATTTCACGACATAGACCAATAAAGCTGCCAAGGTAACCAACAATTATTCAGGTAGGTGGAAAGGAAGATAGATACAATCTCCACAATATCTGGGAAATTCCATAAAAACTGATTTTGAATACAGGTGGATATGATTAAACAGTCCATGCTATCAAGATGGGCCCTTACAAAACAAAAAAATAATAGTGCACCTGACACCATAGTTGCCTAAATGAATCCTGCCTATCTAGGTGCAATACCTCCAGAAGTAATGTGCAAATTAATTTCAGTAGTAGCTACAACTGTGAGGCATTAAAATCATCTTACAAGTGAAAGCTGGTAGAAAACAAACTTTGTCTAAACAAAATGGTTTTCATTATACTCTACATCTATGAAAAACGAATTGCATGTGAACACGATGTCTAGATAGCTACTTCATTGACACAAGTCGTAATAACAAGCGGTGAAGTGCATTGTACCATCAGAGCACATGTGAATGTAAGCAATAATAGAGAGCATAGGGAAACAAGATAAGCATGAATGCAAACATTTACATGCAGCAAGATACTTAAATAAAGTACCTTGATCAGTGGTAGTATGTGGCAAGAGAAGTCCATTCTTGTTTCCTGGGTCATAAAAGTGGGAAAAAAATTAATGGCGAGTGGAAAGGATAACTCATATTAGAGAAGCCAAGCTCAAATACTGACCAACGCACAGTCGACCGATTATCCTAGTACCACCTATAGAGGTCTTGACCACAGGAATGACATCTGCAAGCTCAGCCTCAAATGCACTGCAAAATATTTAAAAGAACAAACAGTAAGAGTTAGCCAGTTATGTATTCCTCTGCCTCCACCAAAAGTTACCCAAGAAGTAAAAAGAAAGGGAATATGCATCAGTAACCTGTAGAAGCTCTCTGACCCTCCAATTGCAACCAAACAATAGGCATTTGTCAGCTTGGAGAAAACACCAACTTCGCAATTGTTCTCAAACTGAAGACCTACAGAGTGTACACACCAGAAGAAGCAGATAAAAATAAAAAAACTTTACGTGGTATTTGAGTAGAATATCGACCACAAATTCAAACTAAAAAAGGAACTGCTATAAAAAAACAAACAGATGTGTGCTTATCGTGAGCTATCCAGTTAGAGGAGCTACATGACTAAATATCAGGAATTCCTGGGGCCGATAATACCAGTTACATATGGAATTGTGATGCTTCGAACTCAAAACGAACCATCACCAGAGCACGCAGAAAGTAAAAATTAGTTACCACTGTTCTTCTGAAACTCAAAGCTAACCTCAGTCTTGAACTCTGAATCCTGAGCATGCCGTGCTCGGCAAAAACATATCCAAGCAATAAACTACTTTCCGAGACCCAGAAATCAAACCCAAACAACCTTACCTCTATCCTGCTGCTTAAATGACAACTATTACTCACCTAGGCATCTAACCACAAAATTGGTACCCGACAAGGCGACAACGGCCAAGCAGTACTAAGCGTCATCACTACCACCTAATCCGTATATAAAGAAGCTACTGCAACTGTTGCAACCATTTATCAACTAATCTGATCATCACAATAGCTAAACGAGATGATTAGAGAATTACACACCGCCATCTCCAAAGCTACGCACTACCAAAAAAAAATGAAACTTACGGGTCGCCATGGTCGATCCCTCGTTGCCGCAGCCGCTTCTCGACTAACTAGAACGCACCTGCAGATCAAAACGCCGAGACGATTCACCCCTAAAAATTTTCAGAAGAGCGGATAAATAGGATGGGATAGGGGGATCAGGCGCTCATACTTATAGGAGAACGAGCGATCGATCGATCGAACGCACCGGGAGCGGATTGAGAGGCGATGGCCGCGGCAGTGAGCGTTAGGGTTTCGCCCGCGACTTCCGATGAAACCCGGGGGGTGGGTGTGGCGGCGTCGCGCGGCGGTATATGAGCACGCGTCGCTTGGATATGTGGGCCAGAATTTTTGGGCTACAGGGCCGAACGACTCGTTCGGCCTACATTTGAAGCCTTGGGCTTGGGCTCTGCTTTAGAAGTCCCGGAATTGGATAACCGTTAGATTGTAGTGGAGCTGTCAGCTGTGTAGTGGTGTTTTTTCAAACGAATCGCTGTCTCCAATTAGCCATTAGGACCCTCTGACCACCGTTGGATCACGCTTAAGCGGACAAGATTGGTCCTAGTGGCGTCGTTGGAGGGACGTTTTCCTGGAGAGGTCTCGCATGTATTTGTATTGAGCTCTTTTACGCACACTAAGGTCCTGTTTGGTACGGTTCTAGATTCGAGTAGAAACGGAAACGATTCCAGATTCTTAATAGAAACATTTTAGATAGAATGATTCTAGTAGAAACGGGGTTGAAGGCGATTCAACCCCAGTGTGGAAAAAGAAGAAACGTTCCGAAGAGAAACGTTCCGAGTTTTAGCCCGTTTGGCTGGGTTTCTCCTGGATTCTAATAGAAACACATCGGTTCCAAGTTGCCAAACGGGGCCTAAAATGAGTATGATCCGTTCATTCTTTTCGATCCAATGGATCACAATAACTAGAGTTTACTTATATTTTATTTGGTAGTACATTAGTAGAAATATTCATAACAAATTAACGATTAAATCTGATTTTTACTACACTGTATACAACCAGTATAACGCGTAAAATTTCTCATTTGTATTACCTTTTAGACCCCTGAAAGTCGGATCCGCCACTCATGGTCTCATGGAAGAGGGCGAATTTCTCGAATATTCCAGAAGCTTCGGACAGCGTGGCGCCTGGGAGAGAAGTCCCGTGGCCGAAGAGGCGACAGGAGGTCAGTCTGAGTTCCGAACTCCCACCGCGGGGCTGTAGAAACTTCTAGAACGAAGTTACCATCTGTAAGTCTTTTTGGTTTGATATCTGCAAGAACAAAGTAGAAAACATCTGTTCATGGGTCTCCTGACCTGCGGAGGATTCGAGAATGCAATTCCTTGTGTCATGATTCGGTGAAACAAGATGCAAGACGCAACGGTGGATACAGGAAACAAGAGGACAGAGCGAGTGTTCAGGGAGATTTGGGCGGTCGAACACCGTCAGAAAGTATCCAGCTTTCTGATTTTAGTTTCTTTTTTAGATCGTAAAGGGGCCAGATTGATTATACCGATGAACCAGCTGGTTCATCTAAATGTGAAACAACAACTAAAAGTCAGTTTTCTCGTTGAGTTATGTTTAACTCATGAGTGATTCCCAGTGACTAGTCTGTAGGACTTTTGTAAATGGAATTAAGCATCGTTCACTGTTTTAGCTCGTTCCAGTAGGGTTGGTCCTTATGTGTCAATGTTGATGACGAGCCTACTTATTTGTAGGGTACATAGACATCATCCACACTTGTTGCCAGTGGCGGACCAGTAAATTTTCTTGATATTGTTTTACCTCCGGTCTATTTTTTCTTCTCTTTCTACCTCTAACATCAATTTTTTTTTTACTTCCATAGCACGGTAACGTCCCACGATGGGTTGAGAGGCTAGAGGGTACCTATGGTTTCGTCACGAGTAGGACGTGCCCTGGCCCCCTTAACCCCTGCTCGTACGCCCCTGATTGTTGCAGTCTTCGCTATCGCGATCCATGGCTGCAATGTGCCGCGTACGCGCGTGCGTTTAGATAAGATAACGACACCGAAACAAAAGCATTTGAAGACACGTACGGCTGCCGTTGGTCTTCGGCTCCTGTTTCAGTTTCTGCTGGATTTCCAACGAGGATCATGTGGCTCCAACTCTGCTGCCTTACAGGCGAAAACGAAGATGTAGCTCTCTAAAATAATGCGTATGAATCTCTCTCGTCGCATCATGCACACAGATTTAGGTCTAGACTCTAGAAGCTGGAAATCCAATCCACACGTTGTATTCTACTTGCTTGCTTCATCCGCAAAGAACAAAACAGCTGCCTGCCTGACTATATACTATCTTTTAAAGCGTATGGTATTGGAAGCCAGCCGGCCGTGCCACATCGTCGGCTTCACGAGAAGGCCTTTCGAAAAATTCAAAATTGTGTTCAAATTCTTTCACCGGTTATTTTGTAAAAAAGACCTTAATGCATTTTTAAATAACCCTCATGAAAATTGAAATTATGTTAAAATCCTTCTACCGTTTTTTTGGGAGAAAAAAAACATAGACCAAATTTCGCACAACCAGAGATAGCGCGCGGCGCGGCCCTATCTAGTTACTTTATGTTGCTTGGCCCCTCCTGTTACATGTCTCCTTTCTAGCCTATGGCACATTTATTGTGTGTTTGGTTAGTGGGATGGAGTGGAATGGAACCATCCCATCCCACCAAGTCTAGTGTTTGGTTGGAGAGCTGAGGATGACTTGGTTCCAGAAAAGAGAATATTCTCTCTAGATTCTGACGGCTGTGTTCTACAAATTTTCCTAACGCAGCCATCCCACTTGGAACGTGAGAGTGACAGTGGGTCCTGTCTGAGAATCTGGGATGAAACCATCCCATCCCTGAAATCTGGGATGGAGCCATTCCATCCCTGAAATCTGGAATGGAACCATTCCATTCCACCTCACTCTCCAACCAAACTCACAATTAAGGTTGGATTAGTCACTTGTACTAGTGATGTGGCCTTAAAAGTACATCATGGGAAACACTTTTGGTACGGTGATGGAGTTACATGTGTACGACTCCATTCACCAGGATTCAAATCTTGATGTTCACTTTTACGCACGCGTGAATGCGTTTCGCTATGAATTTTATAAGATTTATGGTTTTATTTCCAGCCGTTCTTGTTTAGGTGTGTGCTAAAGAGATGTATCTACATATGTGTGGTGTGTGTGCTAAAGAGATGTATCTACAATTCTACATATGTGTGGTGTGCGTGCGGTGGTGTATATGAGTATACATCTTTTTTGTTATCGCAAAAACAAAAAGACATCTCAGATTAATTTATATTACCAAATCGTATGTAAATTAGGAAGAACATAAACCACCAGTGTTTGGAAGAAAAAAAGCAAGACGAACGGTTGGTATTAGCAGGTACTACCAAACGAATTTTCTGGACTCCTGTAGTGAATTTCCAGGAGTTTTTAATTACTTCTTACCACACGCTGGTAGGGATTAAACCTGCACAATTAGACATGATCAGTTAAAAACTAAAAGCTTTCAATGGATGTAAGTGCATCCGAGACTAACACTGTTTAATGAACCCTTCGGTTTAACTATATTTTCGTTTCTGCACATGGATTGGATAAATTATACCTTAATTAGGTGGCAACGTGTGAATCTAGCCTGATACAGTAAACAATTCCAGCAGGGGATAAGGCTGATGAGATAATGGAAGAAAATATGGCACCCAGCATGGGAATTTTTTTTTAAAATAATATTATTTTAATCAAAATTTACAGAAATAATATGCCGAAAAAGAAAATAGCAAAACTACCCCCCTGTGTCCATTTGAATTGGCGACAGGTCTCGCCGCCATTTGAATTGGCGACAAGCCTCTGTGGCCAATTCAAATGGCGACAGGGGGCATCCAGCCTCTGCCTGCGTGGGGCAGCAGTGGAAATGTCGAGTTTGCCCCCTGTCGCCATTTCAATTGGCGACACCCCCCTGTCGCCAATTGAAATGGACATAGGAGGGCAACCTCAATAAATTAAGGAAAAAACATATTTAGCTGTGATAATTGATGTTGTAATGTATAAAATTACAATTATGAAGGAAAAGTAATGTGAAAGGGTGAAAAATATTATTGAATCGTATATACTTTAATATATATATATGCAGCACATGTATAAGGAAATTTTGGAATTCTATACACAATATTTATCAGTATTCTCAAATCAGTATAACATTTTTGTGTAAGAGCGAAAAACCCAACCGTATTCGCTCATTGGATCATGAAACCTGAAATTGCATCTCCAGATATGGAAAACCATACATGTTTTATTCGGTCAACGCTAAACCGAAAATCGGTGTATTTGGAACACCGAAATGACAATAGTGAATAAGACCTTCTCCGGTTCACCTTAACAAGGCCACCAATCTATTTTTTTGTTTATTTCGATTTTTGAAACCGAGTTGATAAAAATGCGAGATAAGTTTAGATGTACTAGTCACGTTAAATTCGACTTTTTCATAATCGGTTGTTGCTTATTTGTATTTTCGAAAACCGGTGACTATGTATCCATATGACATGATGAAATTTGATATTTTAATCTTTGAAGAATTCTTAGCTCCTCACGAAGGTGTTACATTTTACGTATATGTCAAGAAAACCAATGTCAAGAACCAAACATTGCAAATTCGAGAGGGTTGTACAACTTGTACATGCATGGATAATTCCAGTCTAATAGGCTAGCTTTCATGGCTCAACAGAAAGGAAAGGAATCAATCAAAGAAGGCTACCAATTGATGACTGATTTTACGATCATTATGAAAAGCACGTATATGCGGTAGTAACGTTAGGAACAAAACTCAACGTTAGTAGTGCACATGTAACAAAAGTTTAGATGATGAAAGGAGCAACGGATTATATTACAATGACATTACAATAGTGACCATATTCCTAGGAGAAGTGACGATAACACTGGTTGTCATGGTGGAACAAGTGATCGTTCCGTCTATGTTCGTAGAGTGGGAACGATGCCATACATTTTCTACACATTACATCACCCGTCATTCTTTTGCGATTTGTTCTCGGACACCGCTCAATCTCTCTTATGAAAGAGCTCCATGGCCGTGGGCAGTGCTCCCAGTTGCTGCCGAATGGGTAGCCTATGCCGCACATCTCTGGGGTATAAGAAGTAACTTGGTTGTGTGCATTCTGTGGAGTTCTGCCCTCCCATATGGGCATGCCATCCCGATTCCGGCCCCTATGTTAATACCGCTCGGGTTCCCCGATGGTCTCTGTAATCGGCAAGGATTTCTTCCGTTGTGCGCATCTCGTGCATTTGCTTCCCCTTGTCCCTACTTAGAGTGGAGGAACCCTCTTCCACTTCCGTTCCTTGCGGAGACGTCTTCTTTGTTTTGGCTCGCACTCCACTATGTGGTGCAGGAGGTGCGTGTTGGGCTTGTCCTTGTATAATCGGAGCGTGCCCTGCAGTCCATACTGTATCTTTGTGGTCGCGTTGCAAAATACTTTGGGCGTACTCGGTCCGGCTTTTCGGGCGAAGTAGCACCACGGAGAGGGTTGCTCCCCAGTTATCCCATATGGGAAGTTTGAGATGTGGGTGGTATCGCTCCTGATCCACCCAGTTGAAGTAGGCGCACCATTCATCCTCGGCCAAGGGGCACCGGTAGAATCTCCGGTCCGCTAGATCCCCTTGGCAGGTATCAACGACTGCTTCCAGGTCATGATCGCAAAATTCGGGGCTTTCGGGTGCGGGCCCTTGAGGAGGTTTCTCCTTTGACTTTATCCATTTTGCAAGTTTCTTCTTGGAGTCCTGTATGCGAGGAAGCAGTTTAGAATTACTACTTTGTGATCACGTAACATTAGCATGTCGCATAAAACTCACCGATTGGTTGCTCTCTTGCCCACCGCCCTAAACTCGGTCGATCTAGAAGGGGACATATCGCGGCCTCTCCCACCGGGTGAAGTTCTCGCGAAGTGGGGTAGGCGTCGTGGCAGTTGTTGAGAAATTCGTAGTCACGTCGTTCCGGCCCGTCGATCCATTGGAAGAAGCAACACCGGTCCATGCGCTACAAAAGAAAAACGACGCATGAAATGGTAGTGGTACCCTTAATCAGAATGACACTAGTAGGTTTACCTCATAGCCGTGTGCACAACTTGATAATGGCGCTGGCGGCCGTAGCTCCGTGGTTAGGCGCATCATCTTCGCCGGAAGGTTGCGACGCAATTAGGTCGGGGCAACTCCGGAAGAACTGGAGCGTCAACACAACTCGCATCCGGGTATTCGGGGGGGGGTTAAGTTTCGCTTGCTGAAGAGGCGACGGTAGAACGACATCGTAGCCTAATTCGTGTGAAGTGTGCAGAAGTTGATTGTCAGTCTGTTGGTAATGGAATTGTATCCCTCCACCGGTTTTATAGTGGTGGCGAGCTAGATAGCCTGTCATCCACTTGGCAAAGATGCATGACCTGTCTCCCCTCTTCGAAAGCTGCACAACCTGTCACTTCATTAGCAAAGCTGAACGACATGGCACGTCTAATAAAAGCTGCATCACCTGTCACGCTTCGTGAAAGCTGCACGACGTCGTGGTCCAATAAGTCTGAGAAAGCTGATAGTAGCGTGTTGTCAAGTCGCATTGAGGGTGACCGGTCGTGCAGCTTTTATTGAGGGTGGCGGTCGTGCGGCTTTATTGAGGGTGGCAGGTCATGCATTACATTGAGGGTGACTGGTCGTGCAGTTTTGATTGAGGGTGGTAGGTCGTGCAGCTGAGGGTGATAGGTCGCGCAGCTTTGTGTTGTCTCGTGGTCCAATGCATGTTGGAAGTTATTTTTTGGGCCGGATGTACCAGATGTGCTATTTGGTATACGGACTACCATATTCCGTAAAAATATCTCAGTTACAACTCTCTTCGCATATAATTTCTCAACGCCCAATAACCCTAAGTATTACATTCGCGCACGAACCCTAACGATGAAGGATTTTCGGCGGCCCGTAGAAATGCATGTTGGAAGTTATTTTTTGGGCCGGATGTACCAGATGTGCTATTTGGTATACGGACTACCATATTCCGTAAAAATATCTCAACTCTCTTCGCATATAATTTCTCAACGCCCAATAACCCTAAGTATTACATTCGCGCACGAACCCTAACGATGAAGGATTTTCGGCGGCCCGTAGAAATGCATGTTGGAAGTTATTTTTTGGGCCGGATGTACCAGATGTGCTATTTGGTATACGGACTACCATATTCCGTAAAAATATCTCAGTTACAACTCTCTTCGCATATAATTTCTCAACGCCCAATAACCCTAAGTATTACATTCGCGCGAACCCTAACGATGAAGGATTTTCGGCCGTAGAAATGCATGTTGGAAGTTATTTTTGGGCGGATGTACCAGATGTGCTATTTGGTATACGGACTACCATATTCGTAAAAATATCTCAGTTACAACTCTCTTCGCATATAATTTCTCATCTCCCAATAACCCTAAGTATTACATTCGCGCGAACCCTAACGATGAAGGATTTTCGGCGTCCGTAGAAATGCATGTTGGAAGTTATTTTTGGGCCGGATGTACCAGATGTGCTATTTGGTATACGGACTACCATATTCGTAAAAATATCTCAGTTACAACTCTCTTCGCATATAATTTCTCAACGCCCAATAACCCTAAGTATTACATTCGCGCGAACCCTAACGATGAAGGATTTTCGGCCCGTAGAAATGCATGTTGGAAGTTATTTTTGGGCCGGATGTACCAGATGTGCTATTTGGTATACGGACTACCATATTCGTAAAAATATCTCAGTTACAACTCTCTTCGCATATAATTTCTCAACGCCCAATAACCCTAAGTACTACATTCGGCGCCTTACGAACCCTAACGATGAAGGATTTTCTACGCCCGTAGAAATGCATGTTGGAAGTTATTTTTGGGCCGGATGTACCAGATGTGCTATTTGGTATACTGAGACTACCATATTCGTAAAAATATCTCAGTTACAACTCTCTTCGCATATAATTTCTCAACGCCCAATAACCCTAAGTATTACATTCGGCGCACGAACCCTAACGATGAAGGATTTTCGGCCCGTAGAAATGCATGTTGGAAGTTATTTTTGGGCCAGATGTACCAGATGTGCTATTTGGTATACGGACTACCATATTCGTAAAAATATCTCGATTACAACTCTCTTCGCATATAATTTCTCAATGCCCAATAACCCTAAGTATTACATTCGCGCACGAACCCTAACGATGAAGGATTTTCATACCGTAGAAATGCATGTTGGAAGTTATTTTTGGGCGGATGTACCAGATGTGCTATTTGGTATACGGACTACCATATTCGTAAAAATATCTCGATTACAACTCTCTTCGCATATAATTTCTCAACGCCCAATAACCCTAAGTATTACATTCGCGCACGAACCCTAACGATGAAGGATTTTCGGCGGCCCGTAGAAATGCATGTTGGAAGTTATTTTTTGGGCCGGATGTACCAGATGTGCTATTTGGTATACGGACTACTATATTCCGTAAAAATATCTCAGTTACAACTCTCTTCGCATATAATTTCTCAACGCCCAATAACCCTAAGTATTACATTCGCGCGCGAACCCTAACGATGAAGGATTTTCGGCGGCCCGTAGAAATGGATGTTGGAAGTTATTTTTTGGGCGGATGTACCAGATCTGCTATTTGGTATACGGACTACCATATTCGTAAAAATATCTCGATTACAACTCTCTTCGCATATAATCTCTCAACGCCCAACAACCCTAAGTATTATATTCGCGCACGAACCCTAACGATGAAGGATTTTCGGCCGCCCGTATAAATGCATGTTGGAAGTTATTTTTGTGCCGAGAGGAAGTCGTCAAACCATGAAGGGCGGATTCATTGAGATAAAACATACGAAAGATAAACCAGTTGAACAAAGTCAACATTCCACGTAATGAATCGATAGTACTAAAAGATAAAACTAAAGCAAAAACTAGCTACGGCCCCTGCGAGGTAAGACGCCACGTGTGGCCCAGGCCTCCTCCGACGCCGAACATGCCCGGCTGAATATGTCACGGTCGGCGAGGAACTCCGCGAGAACTCCTAGTAGTGCGACGTGGTGGAGTCGGAGTAGTGAAGGGTCTGCGTCGGCCGATCGATCGGGACCGGGCGCGGGGTCGACTGCGTCCCGATCGGGTCCGGCGCTGGTCGACTCGCGTCGGCCGGGTCCGGGGCGCGAGGCGAGCCGCTGGCGACCAAGGATATCCTCCATCGCCGTCTTTGGGGATCAAGCCAATCGTGAAGAACATCGGTGTCGCCAGCGGGGCTCGAGCCGCCAGAGTGGGTCGCGCTACGGTCATCGGCAATTTGTTGAAAAATGTTTCACGTTAGCACACATAATGTAAAAATGTAGTAGACACGCAGGCGAGCGAAAGGTGTACTGTAGTGGGCTGCGCCACCTGGAGCCCCGGGTACATCGGGAGGAGGCGAGTGGCGCGATCTTGGAGTGCGGTGTGCAAACCCCGTCGCCCACGCATACGATTTAACGGCCGGGACCTGTGCCGCCACATCGTCCCTCAACCTCGTGCCGACGTAAGGTGGACGATGCGGCGGTCTTGTCGACAACACCCGCCAGATCGCTCTCACCGATGTATGGTCGCGTTGCGTGTCGATAGTCGCTACCATCGAGGCCGCGTCGTCGTGCACCTCCCGAGCAATGTCACCCTGTGAAAATGGCTTGTTAGTTCTATGCAGCAGTGGTATACAACTTGTGGGAGCAAGTACTAACCACGCGGTGAAAAGCAGATTCCTACCGTGTAGGGTAGGTGTCCGCCGTGGAGGGAACGCGTGCCTCGGAGGTGACTCCACCACACGCACAACTCGAACAGCGTGCAGCGCGGGCTGTACCACCGGATGTAGTCGTCGTACGTGCCGTGGTCGTAAGGGGCAGTCTCCTCGTGCACGTCTGCCAAAGCCTGCGCCCACTGCTCGACATGAGGAATCATGCGTGTCGCCCAGCTCGTACCAGGGCCTAAGCCCTTGCGTGTCAGTCTGCATTAGTCGATTTGCAACGAAAACTTCATTGGTTCCTGCACGTCTGCCACACCCATTGGTTCCTGCACGTCTGCCACACCCATTGGTTCCTGCACGTCTTCCATTGGAACACCAACTTCCTCATCTTGCACTGCCTCCTGAGCCGAACTAACATCATGCCTCACTGAGTATTCTCTTGCTTGGCTGCTCTCCCCAACTTCCTCCTCTTCGTCACCAACAACCTCCTGCTGTTCCTCACGGATGCCCTCTGCTTTCTCAAATGCTTGCGCCAACAATACTAATGGCCATCCTCTCTCAATCGCTGCTCTGACATACGAACTCTATGATTTCGGACCTGTAATTTCAACTAACTCCCAGTACGTACAGTTCCGTCTCCGACACCCTACTCCGTGCAGCTTCACACCATGCAACTCACGGTCCAACGAGAATATTTGGTACAACCATCTTCTAAGCGTGCTCCATGAGCGCTCATTTGGGCGTGTGAGACCAACTACGACACTTGGGAAATGACTTAGTTCCACCCCTTCCACACCCATGTTCGGAATTCCCTCTCCGTAGTATATTGTAAATCGCACTCGTTCATCCATACACATCAAACATTTCATGAAATTCTTACTGTGTACGACACACACCGTTTAGACAATGTACTTATGCTACGTATAGACTTTCGATATGTGAAAAATCTATTTTTCAGTCTTTAATACCAATTTTCTGAATTTATTTACTGATTTCTAAAATTTAAGAAAGAAGGAAAGGCAAAATCATAATGTTTACCTATTTTTTAGGAAATTGTTCATGGCATTTTCCCGGCCCATGCAATCATCGCCGTGCAAAGCGTCGAGGCAAGCTCGTGCGGCGTCCGGTGAGCCAAGGCAAGTGTGACACACCGACGGGCCGAGGCGAGCAAGGCCGAGGCAAGCGCTGCAAACACGGCCAACGGGCCAAAGGCGGTCGTGGGCCGAGGTGAGCACGGCGAGCAGGTGGCCAAGGCGGAGGTTTGTTCCTATATCGCGAAAACATCGCTAAGTCGCTAAACTAGGCGAGCAAGGCCGAGGCAAGCGCGGCAAACACGGCCAACGGGCCAAAGGCGGTCGTGGCCGAGGTGAGCACGGCGAGCAGGGCCGGCGCGGCGGGATGTTTGTTCCTATATCGCGAAAACATCGCTAAGTCGCTAAACTAACGCTAAGTAGCATGGAGATTTGTTCCAATATCGCGAAAACAACGCTAAGTCGCTAAACTAACGCTAAGTCGCTAATTCGAAAACAACGCTAATCGCTAAATTTTTGCTAACTCACTAAGTCGCGAAAACATGACAATACTACTCGCTAAATCTCTAAATCACTAATTAATCAATCTAGTCACTAAGTTAAATGAAACATACAAGAAAGAAAAAAAATTTACCCGCAGACGCGATCTTCTTCTTCCTCCTCTCCCTCTCCTTCCTCCCTCTTCTCCCTCTCCTTCCTCCCTCTCTTTCTTTTCTCTTCTTCTTCTCCCTCTCCCTCTCTCTTTTCTCTCGCTCTCCCTCTCTGTGCGCGTGGAAATGGCGAGATGGGGCTCGCAGCCGAACGGGTATAGGGTCCTGTCGCCATTCCATTTGGCGCGACAGCGCCTGACGTTAGGTATTAAATCTTTGTCGCCAAATGGAATGGCGACAGATTCGGGAAATTCCTATTTTACCCCCTGTCGCCATTTGAATTGGCGACAGGATCTTCTGTCGCCAATTCAAATGGCGACAGGACCCTGTCGCCAATTCAAATGGACACAGGGGGGTAGTTTTGCTATTTTCTTTTTCGGCATATTATTTCTGTAAATTTTGATTAAAATAATATTATTTAAAAAAAAATTCCCCAGCATGGACTATTCTATTTCATATATGAGTGAACATTTTTCTAAATAGACTCTTCTGACAAATTAGGACTTAAATTTTCATTAGATTACTCTATGATCTAGTTTTCTTCTCTTGCAAGAAAAATCTTCTCCTCTCCCATATATAAGTGGGGCATATGGACATATTGTACGCACACCAGAAAATATCAATAAACAGGATAGAGTTATCAATCTACATCTTCTATGTCTATTCTGATCTTATGTTTATATGATCTTAATTGGTCAACCATGACTTTGATACATATCAATGGTACTACTAAATAGTTAGTTGTCACTTTAGAGTGCCCCCGAGCAAAGGTCATTCACGCTTCAAAGGTTGTTGCTTGATCTTTCTTGGTCAATTTGATTGCCAGATTTATTTGGTATTTTTCTGACTTTCTGTTCTTCTAACCTGACCGATGCCTCACCTTAGGTGGGATAAAGCGTCGACTAAACTGCAGCCATCGTTCCGTACCTTAGCGTGATCGGTGTTGTTCGTGCATTTGCATGCGTCGCATTTTTTTACTGTTGATTCGTGCCTTAGCGTGATATCATTTGTGTCGCTCCTCGGTGTGGCCACCGAATAGACATAGGCATCGGGCAACACCGTGGCGCCACCAAATCGATGCACTACCCGTCAGATCATGCAGTGGCATGACTGACGTTGTGTAATGCCTTGTGCATGGTCGTCGCCCGACCAATGGGACACGCCTTGTGCAGGACGCGGTCGAGCGTCGCGAACAACTTGTCGTGCATGTGTCCCATCGAAACCACTATCATCGTAGTGCCATGAACATGGGTCGGCCGGATCACCGCGTTCCAACGAGGGAGAACACCAACGAGTCAATGACATCGCACTACCATGCGAGGGGTGAGTGAGTGACACCATGCCCCCTGAGCTGAGCCAAGCTCAAGGCACACCACCTTCGATCGTCGGAGCCAAGGGCAGTGCCGAGCCGAAGCGAGTCAAGGCGAAGCCGAGGAAGAGCCATCAAGTCACTGCGCACTTAGGCTACCATCGTCGAGACCGCCCAGCCCCTGGGCGGTGGAAGAATCAGCGTCACCGCTACATCGATATGGGTGACGAGTGAGCCAAGCCACTGACGGGAAATAGCAGGCAAAATTGTTGCCGGTTAAAGTCCGGATCAGGATAGCGATCGAAATCAACCTGATTGGTTTTATTTACCATAACGGGCTTTGGGCAGAAAGGCAAATCTGATCCGGATAACATGTTTCGGGTGGAAAGGCGGATCCGATCTAGATCGAAGCGGGTCAGATCCCATAAGAATCCGATAGGGCCAAAAAGGTCAAACAATTAAACTCTTCTAGAAAACCCATGTAATCTCAGAGAATTACGAATAAATCCCTAATTCATTGAAATTAGGTTCCTATGCACCGAAATGAATCCATGAAACTATCGGTTTAAAGATTAGGGGCTTCCACCATATATAATTTTGTGTTTGAAACCTTGGCAAGTTTATGGTTATTATAGTTAAGTCTTTTAGGCTTTATTTAATTACCTAAAATTGTTTTCCTATTGTTTTAATTCATAAAAATTGATTCTATGTCCATAAAAGTAACTGAAAAATTCAGAAAATTGCTGGAAATTAGAGACTCATTTCCCCTATGTTATTAAATTGAATTACTACTATCTTTCATGATTTGATGATGGTAAACTTGTTGAGCTAACCGTGGTTATCATGGTATCTTTGTGAAAACAACTGTAGCATAACTGTGATCATTGTGATTCTTAAGTTGTTAGAGAACACTATGATCATTAATTATAGGGCGCAACTACTACCCGGACGTCCGATTTTTTTGTTTTTTTTTGGACGTCCACGAAACATTTTTT
Source organism: Rhipidocladum racemiflorum (assembly GCA_036346355.1). NCBI lineage: Eukaryota > Viridiplantae > Streptophyta > Magnoliopsida > Poales > Poaceae > Rhipidocladum > Rhipidocladum racemiflorum. The sequence goes on along the minus strand of CM070582.1, from coordinate 53,432,162 downwards.
TAACGTATGAAACTTTTTTTTTATCTATTATCGAAAAAAATGTTTCACGCAAAGAAAAAAATGATTCACGCGTGGAAAAAAATGTTGCGAAAAAATATGCTGTCCGATCCCTAGCAATACCGTTAATTATATTATTACCAGACACTTGTTTTCCAGGGCATAAGACCCACTTGTAAAAAAAGATAGAAAAGAGGGCAAAGAGAGATCATGTGTACAGGAATTCCGAATAGATGTATATTGTCCCTCGTTGCATCCATAAATTTTTAGACTTCATTATCACCGTCTGAACTTTTATCGAAATTTCCTAGCTTTATTCCTACGCACTAACAATTGTTTCTGGCACTCGTAGAGTTGTGTTACTCGTGTATCTTATTTTAAAAATTCAACGGGATCTTTTAGAGCAAATTCCCCGTCTTTGAAGTATGACCATGTGATTTCTAGTTTTCTACATTATAGAACTGTTTGCATTTTCAGCTATGTTGTAGCCTCGTGTTCTTTCATCCATACTCTCCTTTTTATGCCATTACAGTGAGTCGTTTCTCTAAGAACCTTTTCAGATCTGTTTCTTTGAGAACTTGATCCGAGCGACTTTGCCTTTTTGCAGTTTGTTTATTTGTTCACATCTACGTCAGAAGAAAACAAGTTGGATGGGCATACGTTTATTCTTATCTGCACAAACGATTTAAGCATTCAGAAAAATCCATCTGAGAAGCTGCAAAGATGCTTGTACCATTATAGGGTCGTTAGTGATCTGTCTTTAGTTTGTTGTATAGTTTATACATGGGATAGTTTATCAATTATCATTGTTGGTTGATTCTTCGAAACAATCACTGCTTCTGTACCGTTATAGGCATGCTTGGTGGTTGCGCTGCCTGATTGGAAAAACGATGTTCTGATCAAGTGTGCTTCTGAGTTCTGAGTTGAGAATTTGGCAATGGATTTTTAGTCCTGGCTCCATCTCGATTTCTATCTAATTAATCTCCCAATCAATTGCTTCTGGATAAGTACACAACTGCTGCAATCATTGAAGACTGCCGCCGATGCGCTTGCGAAAACAGTTGATGGACAGCAAAACGCTGCAGGTCCATGTATATATCTCTGCATGCTAACATTTGGCACGAAAATCTGGCAATCTTAAGCTAAAAATCGAGCATGCTCTCCATCCTTAGGATCTGGTCGGAAAGCAATTCGGCAGAGGTTTCCGTCCTCCTATCCACCAATGTGCGTAGAAAGCAGGCTATAAGACGCAACCTTATGACCGGTCTTAAGCATTGTGGCAGAATTTTTTAGTCGGCGACAAGCCTGCGGCTCGTCCATCAAGCAATAAAAATATTTCTCTCAGCTTGACCGGGTGCTTTTGTGCAAGGATAAAGGGTGGACGTGATGATTCTATCCATATTTTTTTTTTTCGCTCATCGCGTTGTTTGGTTAGATCTATAGATGGATGAGGACAGTCAATTTGGATGAGTCTATCCTATGGGATTAATTAGATGAGTTCATCCAATTTTCATCCCATAACTAAAATTAGGGCCTGTTTGGTTCATAGCCAAACATTGCCACACATTGAGTTAGGCAAGTTTGACCAAATTAGGCATGTGTTTGGTTCATAGCCACATTTGTGGCAAGATTCTTTCTTGCCATTTAGGTCCCATATGTCATTGACTCAAAAAAGTGTGGCAAACTTTTTTTTTCTAGCAAAAGTGTAGCTTCAATTTTGATGACCTATATATGAACCAAACAGGCCCTTAAACTCTCATCCCATCCACCGTCCAACTCTTATCCCTAAAATCAAACAAAAAAATTGGCTCATCACATTTATCTCTCACACTTTCAACCAAACATAAACCTGAAATCCTGAATGGCTTCATCCCTACCAGGGTGGATGTCCCATCCCATCCACCCTTTGCCCTTGAACCAAACGGACCCATGTATGGTGGTGGGGGATGAGAAAGACAGCTGGAGTAGCGTATGGCAAGCGTTACCACTAGATCGGACCACAGGACCTAGAGCTCCGAGGAGGCTAGGGTGGGGAAAGGGATTGTGAAGTCCATCGTTACGAGATCTGGCGTGGGTAGGCAGGAGACTGGGGGAAGGCCATTGGATCCAATCGCGGGAAGGCCGTTGGATCCAATCGCTTGGAGCTTCTTGAAAACATCATGTCGCCGCCAAATCGAACAAGGAGTGTCACCATCTTCAGATCCGACGGGCGCATAGAGGGAGGGTTTGGTGGTGGGGGCGGAGAGGTGGAGGAGTGGCGACTTGCAAGGAGGAAGGCAGTCGCAAGTGGATCTAGGAGAGACATGATTTAATGCAATCGTTAGGGAGGGGGCAGAGACGATGATGGAGGGTGGAGCAAGAGAAGAAGTGGTGGCAAGTGTTGCAAGGGATGGGATATATTGGAGGCAGGGTTCAAATTCCCGCCGAAATCCCGCGAAATTTCGGATTTCGGACCCTCCCAAGTTCCATAATCCCGGCAAAATTTAAAAACCCTAAAAAAAATTAAAAGTGCTACAGTACCCTATTTTTTCGGTGAAATTTCGGCTAAATAGACCGAAATCTCGGTTTTTTGACCGAAATTTGACTAAAAAATGACCGGATTGGATTCTTCAAGTCGTTTCCCATGTTTGACCAAAATTTCAAAAAAAAATTAACGAATTTTGCACACTTTTTAGATCATTTTAATTTGGCCGAAATCTCGGCTAAATGGACCGAAATTTCAGTTTTTTAACTGAAATCTCGATAATTTCGATTAAAAAAAACGGATTCAAATTTTGCTTTTTGAATTTCATTTGGATTTCGTCCAAAATAACGAGATCTCGGTGAAAAATCGGATTTCGGACGTTGACGAGATTTGCCCTGAAACGAAATTTTTAACCCTGATTGGAGGGTGGGAGGGGGAAGAGAGTAGAGAGGAAGGTGAGGTGCCGTGGATTCTTTTAATAATATGGAGGCCTATTTTAGCATCCACATAAACCTTATACATTATTAGTCGAGTGCCCGTGCGTTATGACGGAAATACAATTTTGATCCAAATAATTAAACCATACCATATGTTTACAATTTTTTATTGAGCTACCGTTGGGTGGGGGGAGAGGGTGAGAGGAATGATTCGGTCGAGAAGAGCGGGTGTGAGCGAAAAGAGTGGGATGTGATTAGTTTTCTTTTTATTCGTGAGAAATGGGAGGAGCGTGTCGCCGTCCGCGGTCCATATGTTTGTGCGATGCTGTTTTTTAGAGGGAATAAGAGAGATGATGGACAACCGCCATCAACTCATATTTTTATATTAGTAAAGATAAAAGGTAGCAACAAACCATGTGCCTTATTACCACCTTAAACAATAAGTATTAAATACAACCTTATACAATTTTCTGTAAAATACCCGTAAAATCCCTATTATACTAATACAATTTTGGCCATGTTGTTCACGTTCGTGCTATGCTTATGAGCGTATCACCCCACGACGTAGAGCAGCCCACTACACCGAGTCCACGGAGCATAATTAATTACCTACCACAGTGTAGGCCCATCCAGCCGGCACCACCTGTCACTGCGGCGCGGGACCCACCATCCCTCTGATTGCTCCATCGCGTGTGCGATGCGCTTTAAAAGGACGGACTCGCCTGGCTCCCTCTCTCTCCCCATCTCTCCCATCCAAAATTCGTGCGATAAGAATACAGGAAGTGGGGCTCCTCGGCGTCCTCGCTTCCTCTAAAGGCCAATTCGTGCATTTCTGCCGTCATCTACTAGTCCCGAGGTGAGAATTTTGTATGCTCGGTTGGTAGTTTGGTATGGGTTGAATTGTTGATGGCAGTGGTTGCTGCGGCTGATGTGTCCGTGCGCAATTCCGGCCCCCCTTTTCTTGGCTCCCGAGGCAGGCGAAGATTTCTTGCTTGGTGCGAAATTTGGGCTTGTTTTGGTGGGCTTTGGGGGATTTGGGGGGGAATCTTTAGGTGATCGGGTCCAAAGGTGGTTGCTTTTCTTGGATTAGTTTCTCGGTTTTCATAGATTTCTTGTTAATTTTGTTGCCATCAGTGTCTGGGCTCATGCCTGCTGTTTGATTGGCATGGGATAGTGGAGAATTGGAGTTTCTGAGTCTGTGTGGTTCTCTGAGCTGCTGGTTTTTGGTGATTTTGACGTTTATGCTGCGTAGAGTTGACTAATAAGCACAATATGGTTAGAAAAGAGTTGCCTTTATGTTTTCTTCTCTGTGTTTTTTCTATAGGCGCACGTCGATTTCAGTATGCTTGATTATGATTATGCGATGGAATTTCCCGTCTATGCAAGTGTAGGATAGCTGATGATTCTTAGTCGACGTTTGTTCTATGTGAGCTTTAATTTCGATGGACTGTTGTGGAGTTAGATTGAAAGGTGGCTGCTTTGAATGATGCTTGCCAGTTTCCTCTGCGTAGGCGCTTCGCTGTTGGGAAGATTTTTGTTCTTGTTGTCAGGCTTGCTTTTGCCTAGACAGAAATTAGATATGCTTCCTAGCTTTCAGTCTGGTACTGTGGGGACTGGGGAGTTTGTTTGGAGTTAGTACTTTGAAACTGGATAAGGTTCTCATCACTTCAATCGAGGATTAGGTTCTATTTCCTATTTAGTTTTGCTTTCTGTGAGATGCTATTGTTTGGTGGATTGTTCACTTCTTAATGGAATACTGAGAGCATTGATGGCTTCGTCATTTCCGAAGATTGTAGTCGTGGGTGTTTTCTAGCTAGGTGACTGATAAAAAAAATATCTGATTTACTCGTCAATTAACTCAGGAGTAGTAATATTTTTACTGCTACTGCATTGTGTTGCCCTGTTGCGAACATTACAACTTCCTTGCATGTTGTATGCGTGAGCACCTATCCTGGGGGCAGTTGGAACTGTCTGCTGTAGATTCTGCTTCATGTCTTAGGGATTGTTAAGTTCACACTGATGGTATCGATACATTGCTTTGTGTCTGGTAAATTGTGTGCCTTGCTAATGTTTATCCATTTGTGATCTTTGTTCAATTCAGGTTTTTGGAGTAAGAGTCTTTGTTGTTCGGTGTTTGTCAGAGGGTGAATGGGATCAGAAGGACCTTCTGTTGTGACTGTCCACGTTACTGGATTTAAGAAGTTTCATGGAGTTGCTGAGAACCCGACTGAGAAAATTGTGAGTAATCTTAGGTCATTTATGGAAAAGAGAGGGTTGCCAAAAAACCTTGTACTTGGAAGCTGCACAGTTCTCGAAACTGCTGGGCAGGGAGCGCTTGGCACGCTATATAAAGTGTTAGAATCTGCCATTGCCGACAGTGAGAATGGGTCATCAGCTCAGGGGCAAGTAATTTGGGTTAGTGTGACCTTATTCTTGACTTGATAATATGTTTCTAGGATCATGCTAGATGAAGCAATATCTCTACTGTTCTAAAGCAGCACTTGGTGGCAGTGGTCCGTTCTTCCTACGTCATTAATTGTCGCTTAATTGCCCTGCTTAATTGCCCTACGCAAGAAACGAAGCGTTGCTTTAATTAGCCAGCTTTTGCAAGAAACGAAGCGTTAAAGATAGATGTTTGATTTTGTGAAATAAATTTTTTTATTTTTTAATCTTTATTTTTCGTTATCAATTTTGTTTTTCGTAGCAACGCACGGGCATGTAACTAGTACCCTCTAACTTGTATCTAAAATGTCTGCATTTTATTGTTCACTGCATTCTTAATTTTTTTTCCTCTCTGCCAGGAGTTTAACATTAAAGCTATCTTAGTTTAACTGGAAAGCTTCTTCATGCATGGCCACCATTTTTTTCGGATGAGTCTGTATATTTTTTGTCCTCCTAAATTATTCAAGAATCCTCTCAATTCAGAACGACCACCATTTGCAACCATAACTTCCCAGGCTTCTGCAGTTGTCATTGATAGGATTACATGTAATTGTGTGAGTACCTAGTGCTAGAGATCCACTTTTGGATGCAGGCTGCAGCTGATGCCAGTGGTGACTGCTAGTTGACATACCGTTGTCTTACAGTGAAGTTCCACTTATAAATCAAAATACAAAAAATATTCTCTCCTATTTGATAGTGTAATTATGTGGTCAACTTACAGCATTGAAAATTTTGAGAAAAATGGCATAGGCTTTGGAAAAAGGGCATTGGAAACCAATGTTTGAGTTTTATTTGATGATATATTGTTCATTTACAAGTGTTACCATACACCCACCATCTTGTGAATTGTGATGTTTTCCTCTGTAAACAGGAAAAAAGTTTCTAGATTGTCTTCAGTGTCACTTAAATCAATTTTTGTATGGAACATTTTTCAGATCCACTTTGGAGTCAATAGTGGAGCGACGAGGTTTGCTCTTGAGAAACAAGCAGTTAATGAAGCCACCTTCCGTTGTCCAGATGAGCTAGGATGGAAACCTCAGGTTGCGATGTTGTCATTGTGTACTTTTTTTTATCTGCACCTGCAAATAAATCTTGTCATTGCATTTTAGCAGCTTCATTGTTCTCATGCAGAGGGTCCCTATTGTGCCATCTGATGGAAGCATCTCACGGACAAGAGAGGTAAAAGTCAAATGGTTTATATATGATGGGTGCTTATTAAATATAGCTTAAAAAATAAATTGCAGTTGTAGTTTATTTGATGTTCTACTTGTCGTATTTAATTATGTTTATATGAATCCTCTTTATCAACATTTTGTACACCTTTAACGTATCAGAAGTAAATTAGTTGATAAATATGTTTGATTGTAGCTGCCCAAAAAAAAAATCCTTGAGCTGTAGAAGTACTGTCGAAGATTCCTTCCTTTATTTTACTTCGATTTCAAACACAAAGCTCCAGTCTGTGAGGAATTGATAAAATTTGGCAGTTTTATGCTATCACCTGATTACAGCAAGGAACCATCTTTTCTACAGAATAATTTCTTTCTATTTTCTTACAAGCGGTGGAATAGTGTTCCTATTTCCGATCCTTGTCCTTTTTCTCCTTATCATAAAAAGAGCAATTTGTGTTCGCCAAATGAAAGGAAAGAAAAGAAGGTTCAGTTTGGACATGTTCTACATATGAATCAAAATGTTGTTCCTTGTAACAAACAACGATCCCTGCCGGAGCTACAGATTTTGCATGCAATCTATTACATGAATACAATACAAGTTCAATCTTCAGGGCTTTCGAGTGCATCGGAAGAATTCTTGCTCTTGAGATTAATCACGTTTTTTTTATGAAATTTTCATGATAAACCAGAGCACCCTTCCAGTGACTGAATTAACGAAGTCACTCCAAAAGATAGGCTATGATGTGATGTCTTCAGATGACGCTGGTCGATTTGTATGCAACTACGTGTACTACCAATCTCTTCGGTTTGCAGAGCAACATGGCATGAAATCTCTGTTTGTACATGTGCCCCTCTTCTTGACGATTGATGAGGAGGTCCAGATGCATTTTGTTGCTTCCCTCCTTGAAGTTCTTGCTTGCTTGAACTAGGAACAACAATTCAAAGGTGGGTCTCCTCAGTCCTTCGGTCTCATTTTATTAGGCAGAGCTAAGTGTGATCATTTACTGTTTTATTAGTTTCTTGCTTGTAGGTCAGTGTTTCTGCCTTGAAGATGTAAAGTTGGAGGCAAACTGAATAAAAGTGTGGTCATTGATGATATTGAAGTAGAAAAGGCTGCTTAGAGTGTATCTTCCTGTGGTCAAATGCGGCTTATATGCCATTACATGTTCTAGACATGCCTGAAAACACGGTTTCAATAAAATCGACAAATTGTCGTAAACTCGGAATGGATGCATTGCATGCAATACAATTGTCGATACTGTGTTGTCCAATGTTGCGTTTGCGTTTTCTGATGTGAAACGCGCTTTGTGTCCGGAATTTCAAAAAAGGCCCCTCCCCCACCGCAAAAGACCCGGCAGGTGGCACGTGTCATCTGCTGCGGTCTAGTAGCGTGACAGGTGGTCAGCGGCGGTCCTTAGATTTCAGGGGCCCGGAACGAGATTTAAAACGGGGGCCCTTCTGTCTGGCTTCTCAACTTTAGGCCTCGCCAAAATGTTAAATGTGCAAACGGGCTACTTCATGGGCTGATCTGATGGGCCATACAATCAGCAAAAATGCTAAACATGTAAACAGCTAAAATGTTCTACTAATGTATGTAGCTACAGGGTGGGCCCATGGTCGAGGGGGGCCCGGAGCGGCTGCACCGCTCGCCCCCCCCCCCCTCAGAGCCGACGCTGCAGGTGGTAAGACCCACCAACCTTTCGCCTACGGGAAGCGCTGAAGCATACAGCTCACACCCATGCCTAGCCGCCCGCTCGTCCACACAACCCCCGAGGAGCCAACCACCTCTTGCGCTATCAGACCGCGGGAACCTCTCGGGTCTTCCGCGGTGGAGAGGGAGCTCTTTTTTGAAAATTTGTTCCATAGGGCTATTTTTGGAAGAAAAAAGAAGTGCATACGGGGGCTACTACGGTATTTGTGCTCCCCTGTTAACCTCTACCAGCATTTTATCTCCTAAGTGGCATAGCATCTTATTTTCCCCTCTTTTAATTTATTTTCTGGATATGAGCAGTAAGTATCTTCCAAATGCTGTGATGTTAGCTGAGGTGCTTGCCAAAAATGCAAACGCAAGGTGGCAAAGCGTCTCCTCGTATGCAGTTCAGAGTTCAGACATCAGAATCTTCAGATCATTCGTACTACAACCGTTTGATGTTTAGCTGGAATCTGAAACTCGTTGGTTGCAAAATTTTGCATTCTTGCAGGCGATTTCAGATGGTAGCCTGTACAAATAAAAGAGTTCCCCATACGCAGACAGCATTTGTCAGTTCTGACTTCTGAGAACCTGACCTCCCAGCTCGCTCCCCGTTCAATGCGCGAAGAGCGGGTCGCCAACTTGAACACAAAAAAGAAGAATGCGTCCTTCTGTTTTGTGAGCACATTTTGGCCTGATTCAGTTGCTCGTTAACTAGATATGTGTTTCTCAGCATGCAGCGCTTGCCGCAAACTTGAGCTGTTCTAGCCACGGTGTTCGATAAGGAGAAGAAGGAAATGTACTTGTATTACATGGGATCAAATTGAAAATTCGAGGAGTGGCATGTATCCAATTCACCTAAACTAGGTTATCTATGGGTTCTTGAGTTTAGGTACTCGATAAGACCATATAATGAGCACGGGTGCTAATTTGTACCCATAGATAACCGATGGATATCCTATAACACATAGATCATAGTTTTATAATAAAAAAAATAAAAAAATACAATAACCCTTTAGTCATTCAGCTCCCCCTGATTCCTCCCCATCCCCACGCGGCCGCGCTCCGATGCCTTCCGCAAGGCGCCAGCTGCCCCCTGATCTACTCCCTCTACGTCGCTTGCCCGATCTTGAAATGTGGAGCTTGCAGGGGATTTTAGAGGGAGATTTTGTGAGATGGTTAGTTAAAGAGATGGTTCGAGTCTTTTGTCGTAGTGACTGTAAGCGTGTTTGCTGTTGGGTGCAACATTTGATATTTTCCCCTTTCAATACGTTCTTATTTTGAAGAATATTGTGTTTTATACATGCAAAGTTGCAGTTTAAGTAGTTACTGTCCTATTTGTATTTTGTCCTGAAAGGTTGAATTGTATTGGCATGTTCTTAGGAGCACAGTCACTCATAACGCTGTTTAATTGGTATCAGTAATACTGATCGCTAAAATATGAACCTTGTTCTATTACTTGCACTTCCATTTTTAAAGTGATATTTAATTATATGTTTATCATTAAATTGAGATGATATATATATGAATTATTTGAGCACGCTGCTCTCCGATGGCACGCTGCAGCCACTCACTGTGTGCAGGCGCGCGAAGAGGTTGAGGACGACGAGGCAGTGCCGTCGTACGCCGGCGAGCCTGTCACGTTCACCGCGCTCAGGTAGCTTGGCACGCACCCGAGGGGAAAGTAAGTTGCCGGTGATGACCACCCGGCCGGACGGCACCCATCTCAAGCACCTCCTGAGACGATCGATGTGCTGGAAATAGATACTTATGTAGCTTTGGATGTGAATACGTTTGAAAATTTAAACGTGCATAGAAATCAAGTACTTAACTTTGTATACCTAAGCTGCATGCGTTTGCTACGGATTGCACGACTTCAGGTATAAGTGACACAGCCTTTGCTACGCTTTCTATCACACGGGCGATTTTTGGTACCTCCGAGAATAGTAAAAAGTCTCTACTCTTGTATGAGTTGTATCTTTTGATTAGAGGTAAAAACAGATTGGATAATTTTCAATTGATCCGAATAATTTTCGAATACGGATTATATTGATTCAGATATTTAATTTGCAAATTAATAATTAAAATCAGGTGGACGAATTTTCCATAATTTTTTCTTTGATCTATATCTTGTCTACTAGTATTTACCTCCGGTTTAGGTGGACAGCCAGGCAAGAAGACATCCACAGTCGGATAGTATTAGATCGAAACATATATGATTTTTTTTTATCGGACACGAATACGGATTCATTACCTCTCTATTTGTCGAATACGAATATAGATACGGATTGTCCGGATACCAGAGGCCGGATTATCTGGATATTGAGGCCTGTGGGTTGGGCCAAGGCTGCTTTTTTGGCCCAAAAAGGTTTTTGATTTTCAAAATTGTTTCTTAATTTAATTAAGAGAGTGACTAGGGAACGGTATACCGTTGCAACGGTATAGCCATGAAACTTATGAAACTTATGAAACTTATCAGTTTCAGTGTTGGTTTCATGAGTTTCAGTGTTTAGTTTCATCAGTTTCATGTTTTATCAGTTTTTAGTGCTAAGTTTCATGAGTTTCAGTGCAAAAAATCATAAGTTTCATGAGTTTCAGAGGTATACCGTTGCAACGGTATACCGTTTTTTAGTTTTTCTGTTTAATTAATTCAAAAATCAAGTTTTAAGGTTTAAAATTGGCAAACCAGCACAAAAAATCATGAAATATTTTGGGGACATTCCCAACACAATCTACCATTTAAAAAAAAAAGTATTTTCAGTATTTTTCCAGCCTTTAAATTTCTTAAAAATTCAAACACTGTTATCTTCAATAAGAAAATAAGTAGCCAAAATATAGAATTGCATAATTTATTATTTTTAACATAATTCAACGGAGATCCAAATCTTGGGCTGTTGCGTGTTCTTTATGAATCTTAGGATCAAATAATCTAGTTATGTTTTTTGTTCATTTTGTACATACAATTTAAAGGGTTTTGATATTCTGTGAAATATTCCAGGCAGTATTAGATTCGATTCATATTCGTTTTGTATTTGTATTCAATATTATTCGTATTCAAGTTATTCGTATTTGTATCGACATCTAGAAAAAAAAATATAAAAATAACTTCCATCGACATCGAGTCCTCTGCAACCTCCATCGAGTCCTAGCAAGATGGATCCAGACATTCCAGCCAATGCCATGGATTAATTTGTGTCCATGTTCCGGGTATGTGGCAGGCACTCGGAAATAAATTTTATGCAGCAGTGCTGTAAAACGAAGGGAGTGCAGTATCATCCCGATTCGTACCATCTGTACTCGTACAGTAATCAAGCGAAAGGATCTTTTGATGTAATTAATGGTGGTAATGCGCTGGGGCAGTTAATGTGTTGAGATTGTATTGAGATTGCTGCGCGGGGACAGATAACGCGAATCTGAATGGTGCTGCACTTCTTTCGTTGTGCAGCACTGCTGCATAAAATTTATTTCCCAGGCACTCAACCCTCTAGCGCGGTTGGTGCAATGCGCACATGTTGGATCAAACTCAATCGAGTTCCCTGGTCCTTTTCATCGCACGGCAACCGCGGGAAAGGGAAAGGTGTACGCTTTATTTGTCTTCCCGAGAAAGTACAGCCAGATTATATCAGTGTGAGCTGCAAAAGGAGGGAGAAAACGAGTAGTTGGGCCGACAATGTGCATCAGTAGCATGCAGGTAGCCGCGTCGTGTTGCTCATTAGCCGCCCTACCAAATCTGAGCAGCAGTATTATACTCTATCCCACGTGGAAAAAAAAAAGTAACGATCTGTGAAGAACAACTAAAGTACACGACATGCATCAACGCATGCATGTTATTACGCCTAACTAACTGCCTAAGCCGTCCAAATGCTGCACCTGCACGCCTATCGATCTCCCATCTATGAATAGCCATCTATCGTATATATAGACCAGTTGGCAGTCAGCTCAGGAAGTCAGGATTCGCCTCTCCCTAGCACTCACGTCCAGCTATCTAGCTAGCTGCTAATTAAAGAGGTCGACATGGCTGCTCCTAAGCTTGCCACTCTCATCTCATGCGTCTTGCTCCTAGGCGCGGCGTGCCACGGCCTCGAGGTGGGCTACTACAAGAGGACGTGCCCCAACTCCGAGGCCCTTGTGAGGGCCGAGGTGAAGAAGGCCGTGCGCAAGAACGCCGGCGTCGGCGCCGGACTCATCCGAATGCTCTTCCACGACTGCTTCGTCGAGGTATATATGACTAGTGATGATGGCACGTGCCTTCGTGTACTGCATGACAAAGTCGATCACTAACCATGCAGGTAATTAATGATCATATATGATGTGCTGTGTACGTAGGGTTGTGACGCTTCCGTTCTCCTCGACCCGACGCCGGCGAACCCGCAGCCGGAGAAGCTGGGGGCGCCGAACAATCCCAGCCTGCGTGGCTACGAGGTGATCGACGCGGCCAAGAGCGCCGTCGAGAAGGCCTGCGCGGGCGTCGTCTCCTGCGCCGACATCGTCGCCTTCGCCGCCCGCGACGCTTCCTACCTCCTCAGCGGGTCCAGGGTCAGCTTCCGGATGCCGGCGGGTCGGCTCGACGGGCGCAAGTCCCTCGCCAGCGACACCACCCAGTTCCTGCCGGGGCCGTCCTCCAACCTGACCACCCTCATCTCCGGCTTCGCCGCCAAGGGACTCGGCGTCGAGGACATGGTCGTGCTCTCCGGCGCGCACTCCATCGGCCGGTCCCACTGCTCGTCCTTCGTCCCGGAACGCCTCGCATCCCCGTCCGACATCGGCGTGCCGCTGGCCAACTTCCTGAGGAGGCGGTGCCCGGCCAACCCGACCAGCGCCAACGACCCGACGGTGGTCCAGGACGTGGCCACGCCGAACGCGCTGGACAACCAGTTCTACAAGAACGTGCTCGCGCACAGGGTGCTGTTCACGTCGGACGCCGCGCTGCTATCGGCGCCGGAGACGGGGAGGATGGTGCGCGCCAACGCGAAATCCCCCGCGTCGTGGGAGGAGAAGTTCTCCAGGGCGATGATGAAGATGGCCAGCATTGACGTGAAGAGCGGCAACCTCGGTGAGATCAGGAAGCAGTGCCGGATCGTCAACTAGCAAGCTACGAAGCTAGAATTTCGAGCAACGTAGTGTGCATTTTTTTTGTTTTGTTTCATTTCATCCCATTTCTGATTGCCATGCGAAGGATTTTAAATCCTGTGTTGGTGGCGTCCCATCTGTAGTACGTGGTTCCTATCGGTTCTTCCCTTGTGTTGCTTTCTTGCAGGGAAGTGCTTTCATCTGTGGATTCTTTTTTGTTTGCTATTGTTGTCTGTCTGGCATACACTGCCCTTTCTCGAATAATTGTAGCGACGACTCTTTGCTACTCGATTTGCCTGTGAGATTTGCAATAACAATGCAGTACTAGTCGACACACAGACAGATCCAAAACAGTACGGCAAACTATCGCGCCTCGTGGGATAGTCTTAACAGGCGTCAGTTCGTCAGCCGTTCGATCCACCCGAGTGGTAGGGGACGTGCGAGATGTGCTGTGGTGGAGAGAAAGAGAACACGCTGTGATGTATAGTATGTTGGATTATTTGGGTCAAGCCCATTTAATTGAGACAATAAATCCTAGAAAATTTCAAAGGCCCACCTAGTGTAGAGGCATGTGCACTAGCAATAGTACCACATTGCTAGCCTAAAGTGGTGAACACTAGTTTAAATAGTGGAGTGTGCTCCACCATGGTAGAACCATGTGGAGAAAGGGAGAAAGAATACACGCGCGCGCTCGCCTCGCCGGGCACTGGGCGGGGGGCGCGGGCGTGCAGCACCTGCGTGAATGGTCCGCCGAAATCCGGTCCAGGACTTTGCGTAGGCGCAGCCTCCTTTTGCAGTTTATTTTTTTGCTACTCGGGATCGTCACGGTTGCAGAAGGGATAAGGAAACCGTAACCGACTCCGTAATAGACTCCGATCGTGGCACGTCTTCGAGTCGTGTTCGGTTACGAACTGTTACCAGGCTATTCCTTTATATACTGCGCCGCTGCCGTCCGGGAGAGCAGGAGACACACCACATCTAGGCTTTTGCTATTTTCCTCTCGCTGCGCCGCCATCAAGTCTGCCCCGTCCGTCTGTGGCGTGCACCAAATGACGGAAAGCGAGTCTCGAAACCGTCGTCCTCGCGTTCTTGCACGGGAGGGGCGAATCGATTTTTGGGAAGCGCCGGCGGCGCTTCCACGTCACCGTCCACGGCTCGTCTTCCTCGGCGTTCAGGAAGCGGTGCTCGGCATCGCTCGGCTGCGGCGCTTCCGTCCTCGGCCTTTATCAGACGCTACAACGACTCTTTGCTCCATCTCGCACCTGAGCGATGCGTTACAATGTTTCTACTGTTTATTTTCAACCTATTGATTGTGAGCACATTAGATGGATATATGTGTAGTCTTCTAGCATATGCATCTATGGTATGCTCCTGTTATTCGTTACCGATAGTCAATCACATGTTGTTCATGATTTACTTTTGGATTAAATTAAACCTAAATGTGCCTTTATTTCTAACATAGTATATATACTAGGGTAAACCATAAATTTCTGCGAGGTTTCCAGGCTCCTCAGCCCATCCGCGTGGCTCTCCGCCATTTTCCAAAAAAATCATCTATTTGTTTCAAATTACGGATTGCGATTTTTTGTGAGGGTAAGAAAAAATTTCACGGATTGCATTTAGGTCTCCCGTTCGTTACTTTACGGAAAGAGATTCCCGTTAAATACAAATCACGAACGAACCATTATCTAATTTTTTAGGATAGCGCTCAGGTCCAAAAATATAACAAATAGGTCCCCGCTCCTTACGTCCAGATCCTTTTTCTGTTTTCTCCGGAAAAATATTTTTGTGAACAGAAATACGTGTACATCTCTATCTCTAGACTTTTTTTTCCCCAACTCGATCTCTAATATTTTTCGAAACATGTATTAGTACTCGGTGAACGCATGGAGTGTTAAACTCGACAAAAGAAAATTGGCGTCTCTAATTGTCGGGGGGTCGGGTAATTTCCATAAATTACCTCGGATGCCACCAACGACCAAGCTCGCTCCCGCCCGAGCCACCAGGAGGTCGTTACCCTGGGTTGTCTAATCAGAACTTGGAAGGCTACGCATTCGGCGATTCGAGCTCGGGCTCGGTGGGACCGAGAATGCCACGTATTCGATCGATTCGAGCTCGAGCTCGGGTAAGATGTCCAAGCTCGGTGCCGGTCATCGGCCGACCTTCTGTGATCTCGGGGTCGGTGGGAATAACCACCCGAGCGTAACTTCCGTTGGCGGCTACGTTTCCGTGGGAGCGTGGCGGAAAGGTAGGATCCACCGGTTGCCACGTTTGGGCGAGGTCCAAACGTGCGGGTAGTGGGGTCATGGAGTTCGATCCTTTGTAAGCTATAAAAGGGTCCCCATCGTGAGGGACACACAGCAACAACAACAACACCGCAGACAGGACCGATTGTAAGACAAGAGTCATACACTCGAGACACTTTGCAAGAGTATACAAGAGCTGGAGTAGGGCTATTATCTCTTCCTGAGAGGCCCGAACCAGGAGTAAAGCTAACGTGTCCACGCTCGTTGAGATCTGGTGATCCGTTCCTTGAGTAATCCCTCACGCAAGAAGGGGTCACAGTTGGTCCCTCCACCAACAAGTAAGCTCGGCGGGGGCCTGTTCCCCAATCGTCGACAGCTGGCGCCGTCCGTGGGGATCGACGGATTCTTTGCCAAAGGGATCCCGAAGGCGTCATCTTCCACATCCGATGACCGATACTACACAATTTATGATGATGTGAGATGTGTGAAAAGAGTTATTTACCTCAAACAAAAGCGTAGCTTAGCGTAATTGTTTTTTGTTTTCTTGCCGAGCAAGTTCTTCGCCGGAGCAAGTTTCATCCCTTTGCCGAGCGGGCTTTTCGCTCGGATACATGCGAGTAAATTTTTAGCTCGGACGCGTGTTTTTCACATCGGGCGGGCATTGCGCTCGGGAATTGATCTTGTTATATCTTGGAAATTGCTCTTATCCCCTGAGCATGTTTTTCGCTCGGGGACTGTTCGTGTTCCGCCCCGAGCACGCACTTCGCTCGGGCGCGAGTGTCTTCCTCCGAGCATGTTTTTTTCGGGGGACTGTTTGTTTTCCGCCCGAAACACGTGCCGGCTCGGCGCGAGTGTCTGTCTTCCTCCGAGCATGTTTTTCGCTCAGGGACTGTTAAATGTTCCGCCCGAAACGCACTTCGCTTCGGCGCGAGTGTCTTCCTCAGAGCATGTTTTTCGCTCGAGGGCTGTTTGTTTTCCGCGCAGAAACACGAACTTCGCTCGGGCGCGAGTGTCTTCCTCCGAGCATGTTTTTCGCTCGGGGACTGTTTGTTTTCCGCCCCGAGCACGTACTTCGCTCGGGCGCGAGTGTCTGTCTTCCTCCGAGCATGTTTTTCGCTCGGGGACTGTTCGTGTTCCGCGCCGAGCACGCACTTCGCTCGGGCGCGAGTGTCTTCCTCCGAGCATGTTTTTCGCTCGGGGACTGTTTGTTTTCCGCGCCGAGCACGAACTTCGCTCGGGCGCGAGTGTCTTCCTCCGAGCATGTTTTTCGCTCGGTGACTGTTCGTTTTCCGCGCCGAGCACGTACTTCGCTCGGGCGCGAGTGTCTTCCTCCGAGCATGTTTTTCGCTCGGGGACTCTTCCTGTTCCGCGCCGGGCACGAGCTGCGCTCGGGCGCGAGTCTCTTCCTTCGAGCACGCGTTACGCTCGGAGACGGTTGGTATTCCGCGCCGAACACGCTCTGTGTTTGAGCACAGGTCCTTCCAGTTTAGTTTCCCTGGATGTCTGGTCCATGTCCAGGATGCGGCAGCTCGAGCCTGGCTCGTCAGCCGATTCCTCGAGCATTAGACCCATGCTCGGGATGTGGCTATGTGAGTCCGCTCGCAATCCGCTAGTAGCCTAGGCGTCTGATCCATGCCTAGTTCCCCTGTGCATCTGATCCATGCATGGGATGCGGCAGCATGTGTTTGTTCACAGTCTGCTAGTTACCTTTATCCTAGGCGTCTGATCCATGCCTAGTTCCCCTGTGTATCTGATCTATGCATGGGATGTGGCAGCATGTGTTTGTTCACAGTATGCTAGTTATCTTTATGTTAGGCATCTGATCCATGCCTAGTTTCCCTGGGCATCTGATCCATACTCAGGACGAGGTTCGACCGCGTTTTATTTTCTCGTTCGGTGCAGCTCGTGCCGACCTTTTTTCCCCGAGCATGGTTCGCTCGTGATGTGATAGTGTGAGCCTGCCTCATCTATCAATTCCTTTTCCTGGTAATTGCGTGCCCAGATGATGAGGTAAGTGCTTCACCATCAAGAATTCAATCCCTCCTTGGACTTCTCAGTCTCAAGAAGATGACCCATCTCACTTGAGCCTCGGGGACTAGCTGTCGGGGATTGGATAATTCCCCTAATTACCATAATGCCACGACGGCCGAGCTCGTCCCGACCTCGGGCACCTCGGAGGTTGTTCCCGAGGATGACCCAAGGATGGTCGAGCACCGCTGCTCGGCTTGCCCGTTCGGTGCGAGCTCCTTGCCCGTTCGGTACGAGCTCCTTCCCTGTTCGATGCGAGCTTCATGCCCGTTCGGTGCGAGCTCCTTGCTCGGGTCGGGGTCAAATGAGCTCGGCCCAAGCTCGAGCTCTGGCTGCGTGGTCGGAGGGTTGCGACTAACGGTCACGGCGATAATCGCGCCACCACGAAGGACCGTTGCGCTCATGACTCGGACGTGGCGTAAATGTAGGATTCGGTTATGACCATGTCGCGCCCGAGCGAAGTGCATGCTCGGGGCGGAACACGAACAGTCCCCGAGCGAAAAACATGCTCGGAGGAAGACAGACACTCGCGCCCGAGCGAAGTACGTGCTCGGGGCGGAAAACAAAGCTTCCCGGTGAGAACTACCTGCTCGGAGGAAGACACTCGCGCCCGAGCGAAGTGCGTGCTCGGGGCGGAACACGAACAGTCCCCGAGCGAAAAACATGCTCAGGGGATAAGAGCAATTTCCAAGATATAACAAGATCAATTCCCGAGCGCAAAGCCCGCACGATGTGAAAAACAAGCATCAGAGCAAAAAATTTACTCTGCACATATCCGAGCGAAAAGCATGCACGGGAAAAGGGATGAAACTTGCTCCGGCGAAGAACTTGCTCGGCGCAAAAGCAACAATTACGCTAAGCACAGTTTTGTTTGAGGTAAATAACTCTTTTCACACATCTCACATCATCATAAATTGTGTAGTATCGGTCATCGGATGTGGAAGATGACGCCTTCGGGATCCCTTTGGCAAAGAATCCGTCGATCCCCACGACGGGCGCCAAACTGCCGACGATTGGGAACAGGCCCCGCCGAAGCTTACTTGTTGGTGGAGGGACCAAGCGTGACCCCTTCTTGCGTGAGGGAATACTCAAGGAACGGATCACCAGATCTCAACGAGCGTGACACCTGGCAGTTTACCCTGGTTCGGGCCTCTCAGGGAAGAGATAATAGCCCTACTCCAGCTCTTGTATACTCTTGCAAAGTGTCTGAGTGTATGACTCTTGTCTTACAATCGGTCTGTCTGTGTGTTGTTGTTGCTGTTGTGTGTCCCCCTCACGATGGGGACCCTTTTATAGCTTACAAAGGATCGAACTCCACGACCCCACTACCCGCACGTTTGGACCTCGTCCAAACGTGGCAACTGGTGGATCCTACCTTTCCGCCACGCTCCCACGGGAAACGTAACGGGCCAACGGAAGTTACGCTCGGGTGGTTATTCCCACCGACCCCGAGACCGCGTAAGGTCGGCCGATGACCGGCACCGAGCTTGGACATCTTACCCGAGCTCGAGCTCGGAATCGACTGGAATACGTGGCATTCTCGGTCCCACCCGAGCCCGAGCTCGGAACTGGCCGGAATGCGTAGCCTTCCAAGTTCTGATTAGACAACCCAGGGTAACGACCTCCTGGTGGCTCGGGCGGGAGCGAGCTTGGTCGTTGGTGGCATCCGAGGTAATTTATGGAAATTACCCGACCCCCCGACAGCTAGCCCCCGAGGTTCAAGTGGGAAAAGGTCTAAGGAAGGCCTTCCCCTTGGGCCTACCGTTCTACGAGCATGTCGGTTCTGCCGCGGCGGACAACTGCCGCGACCAACGAGCTATTAACCTCCTCCGGGAACGAGCTTGTTCCCCACTCGTCGCTTCGAGCTAGCAGTGGGCCCCTCTCGGCGGTTCCTTCTCTGGAAGCTCGAATCGTCCTTCTGAGGAACCGTCTTTTTTCCGGGGCGGTTTCGATTTGCGTGCCACGTGTCGTTTTACGAATGGCGAACGCCTCAATCGCCCTCTGTGCCTCTAGGGCTTCCTCGACCATAACGGCGGGAAGTCCTTTTGCTTTCCCATTTCTGGAGGAGCTTTTAAACACTCGAAGAAAACCCTTAGACTCACTTGGCCGTTTTGCGATCATTGCGTCTCATACTCCCCAGCTTGGCGCTCATCCTTCTTCTCGATCATCTTTTCCACCCTCATGGCGAGGTTCGGCGTCGGCAAGCTCGACAGCGCAGTCGAGATCCTCCAGCGAGCGAGTGCGTTGATGCCGGCACATGGAGAGTCCCTGGTGCCGAGGAGAGCCCACGGAGGAGGAGGAGATCGTCTCCACCGAGCTCTACGCCATGAACAGACTCCTGACGCCCAAAGTGAGTTCCTCGAGGCCGTACTCGCCTCCTGCGAGTGCGAGATCGCTCACCTCCACCCCAACTCCATTCTCATCATGGCCATCTTTACCCATCTCTGCGAAGGGTTCGTGGGCGTCGAGCCCACTCCGATCTCTTCTTCCACTTCTACACCCTTTCTCGCACCGCACGCCTTGCAGCCGGCCGCTCTACTCCGTCTGCGACCTACTGCCATACGAGTACCCGAGCTTCACGCTCAAGGACTCGGTGTCGGGTTGGGCCGACTCTTGGTTCTACTTGAGGAAAGCGGAGGCGGCACGCTTTCCTACTCCGGCGCCAGAGGTCGCGCTGCCGAGACGCCCGACCGCCCGTGGAGCCCGAGGAGGAGAAGATCCTCATGACGATCAACGAGCTCACGTTCTGGGGTGGCCGGGGCGTTACCGGGACTACGTCGAGGAACCGGATATCGCCCCTTAGGAGGAGGGAGCATCCCTTCTTCAAGGTCGAGGTGGCAGGACATCACCGGGAATCACGCTCAGGTATGTCGTCGCCCTCGATCTTCTTTTCCGAGCGAAGGATGCCCCTTCTCACGACCTCTCCCTTGGCTGGTATGTAGCCCCGCCAGAGGACTGGGTGGATGTGAGGGTGTCCGAGATGTTCGGCACCCCTAAAGGCAAGGAAATCATCGAGGGCCGCCAGATCCCGAACAACGTCCTTAACCGGACCGAGGCGGTAAGTCTCGGTCGGACTTCTTTTGAAGCTTTCGTCCGGCGAGCCGCGAGGCCTTCCGACCTCATTTGAGTTTTTCTCTTTTTCAACAGAGAAGGTTGCCCTCGGTCGCCGTGTCGGTGGGATCCCGATTGGCGGGGCGGGTCGAAGACAAGGGACCGCGGGTCGCAAGCGCCGCGCTCGCTCTCCGTCGGCCACGCCGTCCCGCCAGCGCATCTGTGGCGTTCGGCCGACGACCGCTCACCCCGCCAGCACTTGGAGTATGCGGACCGGCAGGAGGTGAGTGAACTAAGATTGTGGATGGATGAGTACACCCGAGACAATCCCGAGCTGATGGCTCGTTTGCGCCAGCTTGCTGCGCGGGCGAAGAAGGAGGCCGCAGCCGCGGCCGGTCCGGCGCGGAAGGTCGAGCTGGAAGGCCAGATCGCGGCCCTTCAGGCGGAGCTCGCGCGGGTGAGCTCGAGCTCGGCTCCGAGGACCGCGAGGAGGAGAAGGACGAGCCGACCCCGCCCCTTGGTCCCGAGGTCCCGCAGGTCGCCCGCCACGCCTCATCGCGCCTAACGCCGACCGCCTCCGAGGTCGGCTTGGGGAGGCCGACCTTCGGCCGCCAGGGCCGACAAGGCGCGCGAGGACATGGCCGCCCTCCTGGCCCGCGCCCGAGCTCAGCTAGCGGACGCCGAGCAAGGTCAGTCTCCTGCTCCCCTCTTGTTTGTCTCTTTCCCCTCCGGCACCATACTAACCCCACATCGTCTATAGTGGGTGTGGCGGTTGGTGCGAAGTTATGGGATTTCGGCGATGGTCGGCGATATTCTTGACCTCGTGCTAGAGAGGAGCTTGCCCGGCTGCCGAGGCCGTCGTGGGCGACGAGGCCGAGTGGAGCCGAGGCCGCGAGGCCCGGGCCTCCCACGGGCGGCTGTGGCGACGATGTCGAGGTGGGGAGCCGCGCCGCGAGCTCCAGGACCCAGAGGTCGTGTCTCCCGAAGCGGAGACACGGAGGAAGATCGCGGCTGCCGATGCCCGAGCCGCGAAGGAGGGCATCCCCCACATCATAGTCGTGGAGTCTGATGGTGATGAGTAGGGGTGAAAACGGGACAGGAAATATCCGCCCGATCCGATACCGAATCCGTTTAAAATCCGTACCGATGTTATCCGTATCCGTATCCGGAAAATCCGGTATAATATGGGTTAGGATATGGGAAGAGCAATATCCGATCCGTATCCGAAAAATCTCATGTAATATGGGTTAGGATATGGGAAGAGCAATATCCGACCCGATATCCGGTAAATATCCAACCCGAATATCCGGATAAAATTAGTTATTCTTCCATTAATTTGGTTCATTATTGGATAGATAGAGTAGTTGTTTGATATTGGCACTAAAAAACACTACTTTGTTATTAAGAGTGAACTTCAACAAATCTATCAACAAACAAATAGAGTGATGACATAATGCTTTTACCTAAATTGATTTGTTCAACTTATTTGATAAACTTTTTTCTATTCAAATTATTGGGATTAGTTGAGTCGCTAAATTGAAGCATAGCAAACAAATCCGAGTAGTCCTCATTATGAGAGAAGTCTATCTTCAGTTTGTCAGAATGTGACAATTCAACACTATTTAATATCTCCAGGAATTTATTCCGTAAGGTTAAGTTTGATGGAAGAGCTCCCCTTGTTCTCTGTTTTCTTTATGTCTCGATCTCTCTCCTTATATCCGACCCATTTGTACCTCTAACTATACTACTATCCTACGTTGAAATAATTATGACTTGAAGCTAATGTTGTAAGGTTAATGATTCATTCTTTCTTTTACGTACACACTTATGTATTATACTACTATCCGATTATAATATCCGATCCCGACCCGAATCCGTCAGGTATCCGCTCCGTATCCGAATCCTGAATAATCCGAATTCGTATTCGTATCCGGGACATCCGTATCCGACTCCGAATCCGGAAAAAAAATATGGGTTAGGATATGGGACGAGCAATATCCGCCCGTATCCGACCCGGTTTCACCCCTAGTGATGAGCAGGCCGCTGAAACTCCCCGCGAGGATTCTTCCGGCGCCAGCGACATCATCACCGCGACTCTCCAGGAGATCGCCGAGGTCTCCCCCCGTGCTCGTGACGTCACGCCGGGTCCCAGCGCCGGCCCGGCGTCAGGGGACCCCATTCCTGGCGGGAGCTCGTCCAACGAGGAAGAGCCGGCTACCCCGCTGGTCGGGGAGATGAGCCCGGCCACCGTAGGTGAGCCGGGGCAGCTTCAAGACGAAGGGGATCTGCCGGGCACCGAGGTCGTTCGATCGGGACCGACCTTCCGGCCAGGCTCGGTGCCCGAGTTGATCCCGCGGTCGGGACGCTTTGCAGCCCAAGGGCGGATGCCGACCGGTGTCCCGGTTGCTCCCATGGCCGTAGACGCCGAAGGTGGAGCCCGGGCGCAACTTCTGCCCGGGAGAAAGAAGAGCGGGAGGTGATCCTCGCTCTTGAGGTCGTCCCTCTCCAGGAGGCGGAGGTCGTCCCCCAGGACAAAGCTCCTTCGCCCTCAAGGGATGAGGGAGCTCGGGCTCAAGCCCCCGCCTCCGATCAAGGAGAAGGGATCGAGGCGGAGATCCCTTGCCCGCCCAGGGAACAGGGCGAGACGGAGGACCCGCCGAGATGTTCAGCGAGGGCCGGAGGCTCGGCTTTGTTGGGTAAGTACTCGACTCATGTGTTTTTATCAAAAAACTCGATCACGACCTGAAATACCTTGTCGCGCAGTCTTTGGAGTCCACCATGAAGGACTTCCATGCCGCCACCGTCTTGCCGCCAGTTGTCGCTAAGCACCAATCCGAGCAGACGCCAAGATCGCGGAGCTCGGCGCCGGGTTGCCGAAATGACATCTTCGAGGCCGAGATCCGGCGGAAGGTGGAGGAGTCCGTGCCACGAGCTCGAGAGCGACTCGGCCGGAGCGAGCGTGCAAGGTCGGGCCTTGAGGCCACGGTGGCGACCTTGCGCGGCCGCCGGCGCCGAAAGGACAATCGACCCGAACGGGAGGAGTCCAGCGACCGACAGCGGCAAGCGAAGGTCGGAAGCTTCGCCATGGTGCTCGACCTTGAGTCCGAGCTTGACTTCGGTGCGGGGCGAGCTCGTCGCTCTGCAGGCGAAGCGTCTGGGCTCCTGTAATTTTCTTTTTCCTGTCTTTACCTGTAAAAAACTTAAGGGGAAAAACGCCCAGTTGAACATAGAAAGAGCGTTTATCTATCTCTAAACGTTTTTTGTTGTTTTGTCCGAGATGATAACGATTTGTTTGGTGTCGCGGTTCCTTGTTCGGCTTACTTCGGCCTTACGTGACTTAGCGGTCAATCGTACTAGGGAGTAGCTACCTCGCGTGAGAGCTGCACGAGGTCGTGGCCACTTGGTACCCCTATAGCCCCCCGCCGCCAACGGAGGTCGTGGGCGTAGACTGCGAGCACGACCTCGTTGGCGGAGTAGAGTTACTGCGAGGACCGTGTGGCTCTTAAGTGCAGTGCGTCGATGCATGCCGGCCGACTTAAGCTCGGAACCGCTCGTAAGGGTGTCCTGTGCGAATCTTTGCTTGCGGCGGAGGTCTACTGAAAAAGATGGTCGTCTTACGAGGAAGGAAGCCCTTGAGGTCGAGCTCTTGTCGTACGGTGTTTTGCCCCGACGACCGACCTGCCCCTGACACTTTGTCTGGGTCGAGCTTAATCGTAGAATTTTTTGCGGAGGTAAAGGAGAAAGAGAGAGAGAAAGAACGAGAAGACGAGGTGACAAAATTTATTAAAAGGTAGGCGAGTGTGGTTAGACATGGAACTTACGCAGTTGGTCGATGTTCCAAGTGCTAGCTAGTTCTCGACCATCTTCCATTGCGAGGCGGACAGCCCCGGGCGTCTTTGTTGAGACGACCGTGTAAGGACCTTCCCATCTTGGCGTTAGCTTGTTGGCTTTTGATGTGTCTTGGACCGTCGCAGAGCGAGATCGCCCGACGTGCAAGGTCCTTGGTCGCATCGATTTAGCGGCGTGCTGCGCGAAGTGCTTGCAGGTAGACCGCGGATCGCATAACGAACCGTTCACGAATTCGCCTCCGCGAGGTCGAGGTCGAGAAGGCGCTCGCCTTCTGCGTCGATGCTATCGGCTAGGTTCACCCTTGGGGATCCTAGGACAACCTCGACGGTAGGACGGCTTCGCGCCATATACGAGCTGAAAGGGGTCTCCCCGTAGCTCGGCTTCGTCGTGGTGCGGATCGACCGGAAGGGCGGGGGTAGTTCGTCCACCCAGGCCTGACCATGCCGATCGAGGCTCTTGAAGACTCTCTTCTTGATTCCTTGGACGATCTGCCTGCTTCGCGCTCGGCCGCCCCATTGCTCTGTGGGTGGGCCCCGGATCTGAAGCATATCTTGGTCCCGACCTCCTCGCAATAAGCCTGAAACACCTCGCTTGTGAACTGAGTGCCGTTGTCGGTAATGAGGCGACTCGGAACGCCAAAGCGGGTTACTACATTATTGCGGAAGAACCTTTTAGCCGCCTGTGCCGAGATGGTTGATATAGGCTCGGCCTCGATCCATTTAGTGAAGGTGTCGATTGCGGCGAGCAGTGTATTTACAACCCCTCCTTCCCCTGGGAAATGGACCGAGTATGTCGATGCCCCAAACCGAGAATGGCCAGGTTAGCGGCATGGTCTGTAGCGCGTATGCCGGCTGATGGACCTTCCGAGCATGGAACTGGCAAGATCGGCAGGAGGTTACTATTGAGCGCGCGTCGGCCAAGGCCGTCGGCCAATAGTAACCCAACCGGAAGGCTTTGCTCACCAAGGTCCTAAAGGACGAGTGAGCTCCACACATCCCGTCATGGATATCCTTGAGGAGGTATTTGCCTTCCTCTTGGGTGATGCACTTGGAGAGGACGCCAAGCGCGCCTTTGCGGTATAAGAGGCCCTCGACCATTTTATAGGTCGAGGAGCGCCTCACTAGCCGGGATTTCTCGGCTTCCTCCTCGAGCGATGTCCGTGCACGCAGTATTGGATGAATGGCGTCATCCAATTCGCATCCTGCTCGAGGAAGGAGACGGTACCACCCGTCTCGGTTGCCTCCTCCCCGGGGGGTATGGAGGGCTTATAGAGGTGCTCGATGAGCACCCCCGCCGGAGCGGGAAACTGGGCGGAACCGACCTTCGATAGATGGTCGGCCAGGGCATTGTCCTTCCTGGGGATGTATAGTACTTCGAAGTTTCTGAAGTACTTTTCCATCTTCCTTACTTCAGCCAGGTAAAGCGCCATTGAGTCATCGGAGCACTGATACTCCTTGTTAACCTGGTTGACGACCGCGAGTCGCCTCTTCGCAGCGATTAGTCGTTGGACTCGAGCGCTTTGCATGCCCGGCCCGGCTAGCGGACCTTCGTATTCGCGCGTTGTTTGTTGCGCCGAAATGCAATTGGAGGGCGTCTTGGATCCGCTCCCCCGAGGGGATTCGAGACCACTCGGCCCCAGAGCAATCGTAAGCTCGGGATCCGTCGAAGTGCATGACCAGCGGCCGTGCTCGGCTGGTTGGGTTCGGGTTCGGGCGGGCGGGGTTTGTCCATTCGGCTAGGAAGTCCGCTAGGACCTGAGATTTGATCGTGGTTACGGCGAGAATTCGATCTCGACCGGCGAGCTCCATGGCCCATTTCGCGATCCGCCGCTTGCGTCTGATTCAGAGAATTTCTCTCGGGAAGTTGGTCGGGACTTGGATTTTGTGTGCCTGGAAGTAGTGTCTTAATTTCTTCGAGGCCACGAGGAGCGTATAAAGGAGTTTACGGACCTCGGGTAACGCTCCTTTGGTCCGTGTAAGACTTTCGACGTAGTAGATCGGGCGCCGCACCCGTCCGTTCTCTACCGTCAAGACGGCGCTACCGCTGGGTGTGGCGGCCAGGTAGAGCAAGAGAACCTCTCCCATTCTTGGCGTGGTCAAGACCGGGGTCTTGACAAATATAGCTTAAGCTCTTTGAAAGAGCGGTGCCGCTTCATCTGTCCACGCGAAACCGTCGTGCTTCCGAGCGCCTTGAAGAAAGGTAGGCCACGTTCCCGAGCCGCGAGATGAAAGCGACTTAAGGCCGCCATTCTCCGGTCGTGGACTGGACCTCCCGAGTGCAAGTCGGTGGTCGATGTTCTCGATGGCTTCTATCTTTTTCTCGGGTTGGCCCCGATTCCTTGTGGGCCGATCATGTATCCGAGCACCTTGCCGGCTTTGACCCGAACACACATTTTTCGTGGTTTAACTTTATTCGATGGTTATTGAGGTTATGAAAAGTCTCCTCTAGATCGGATACATGGTCCGAGGCCATCTTGCTCTTGGCGACTATGTCGTCTACATACACTTCCAGGTTCCACCTATTTGGTTCGAGAAGGTTTTCGCATAAGGCGCTGGAAGGTCGCTCCAGCGTTCCTTAGACCGAAGGACATGGTCGTGTAGCGTAATGTGCCAAACGGGCGTGATGAAGGAAGTTTTCTCCTCGTCGTCGGGCGATATGCCGATCTGGTGATAGCCTGAGTAGGCGTCGAAGCTCATCGCCTCGAGCCGGCCGTTGCGTCGACCAACCGGGTCTATCCGAGGTAGCGGAAATTGTCTTTCGGGCATGCGGCATTCAGCCCCGTGTGATCGACACACATGCGCCACTTGCCCCCTTTTTTCATCACGATAACTGGGTTGGCCAACCACTCGGAATGGTCGACCTCCCGAATGAAACCGGCTTTGAGGAGCTTGTCCAGTTCCTCTCTGATGATGGCTTGCTTCTCCGGGGAGAAGCGCCTGAGCTTCTGCCGCACAGGCTTTTTGTCAGGCCGAACTGCTAGCCTGTGCTCGACGACCTCCCTTGGGACTCCGGGCATGTCGGACGGTTCCCAGGCGAACGTGTCCGCGCTTCTCCGGAGGAAGGTCACGAGCTCGAGTTCCTATTTAGGATCTAGGGAAGCCCCCACGTGTACGATCTTGTCTGGTTCTGTGCCGCACAACGGGATGGCCTTGGTTTCTCCTCCAGCTTGGAGGCTAGCCTTGGGCCGGGAACTCCTCGGCTCTTGCTCGGGCCCGCGCTGGGGCAGTTGACCGACCATGTCTAACGCCCTCTCGTCGCAGTTTAGGGCTGCTTTTGGGCTTCCCTTGACCGTGATCACGCCGCCGGGGCCGGGGACCTTCAAGCATTGATACCCGTGGTGAGTGGCGGCCATGAATTTGGCGAGTGCTGGTCGGCCCAGGATCGCGTTGTAAGCCGACTCGAAATCGACCACTTCGAACGTGATCAGCTCCGTTCGGAAGTTGCTCGGATTGCCGAACGTTACTGGCAGGACGATCTGGCCGAGCGGCCTGACCGACGTTCCGGGCACTATCCCGTAGAACGGGACCGCCAGGCTTTTGATCTTGGAGCGAGGGATCTGCATCTCGTCCAAGACCCTGGCAGATATCAGGTCCAGGGAGCTTCCGCAATCCACAAGGACCCGACCTACTGCGGTGTTGCAGATCGTTGGGCTAACGACCATCGGAAGCCTTTGGGGTTTCGTCATCCCCTGAGGGCGATGCGTCCTTGGAGAAGGTGATCGGCAGCTCGGACCACTTGAGTCTTGAACAGAGGCTTCCCCTGAGTGACACGGAGTACCTCGCGCGCGGCCTCCTTTAACTCCCGACGCGACCCATAGGCGGCGGAGCCCCCGAATATCACGGCGATGTGGTTTCTCGGCTCTTGGTACTCCATGTCGGTGTCTTGCTCCTCGGCGGGCTTCTTGCCCTTGACGTCTCCTTCCATCTCGGGGAGCGTGGGCATGGGACCCTTACCATTGTAGAACTGCTCCAGGCGGGAGGCCCACGTTCTGCAATTCCGAAGGTCATGCCCATGCGCCTGGTGGAACGGGCAGAAATAGGCACTAGCCCGCCCGCGTTGGTCGCCGCGTTCTTGGTCGTCCCGGTTCTGCTCGTTGCTCCGCTGAACAGTCGACCCTTTCCTTTCGGCTCCCCCTATACGATCGCGAGGTCGGCCGTTGTCTTCGATGGTCGCCACCATGCCGAGACGGAGGATTTTTCTTCTTTTGATTTTTTCTCGATCGAGCTTACGCTCTTTCGGCTTGATGCCCCTTCGAGCCCGGGCTGAGGGGGCAGCTTTCCCTCGTCTAGCAGCTTCTTCCATTGGACGGCCTCGTTCGCGTTGGCGTAACGGTCAGCCATGCGGAACAGCTCGTTGGCTGTGATGTCCGGGTGGATTTCGAGGTCCCGAGTAAAGCGTCGTCTCGGACCCGAACTTGAAAGCCCTGACGACCGCCTCATCCGAGATGCTCGGGATGGAATTGCGCACTTGCATGAAGCGCCGGAC
The DNA here is from genome assembly GCA_036346355.1 of Rhipidocladum racemiflorum. Taxonomy (NCBI): domain Eukaryota; kingdom Viridiplantae; phylum Streptophyta; class Magnoliopsida; order Poales; family Poaceae; genus Rhipidocladum; species Rhipidocladum racemiflorum. Next base: position 53,403,234 of record CM070582.1, on the reverse strand, counting down.
GGCCGGGCGCAGGTCTCGCCCTCGTGCATGTCAGGCGCTCAAGGTCGCGCTCCTTCCCGGCGGACGTGCGACTCTGGAAGTTGGCTCGGAGAAGTCTTTGCTCAGTGGGCCCGGGCCGGATCGAGTTCTCCTTACGGTTGAATAGCCACGCCCGAGCCGCCCGCCCAGATCAGGCGTAAAGTTGGCCATCACCCTTTCATCACCCCCGGCAGCTAAAATGGCCGTGGTGTAGATCGAGAGAAACTCGTCGGGGTTCTGAGTCCCATCGAATCTCTCGATGTGACCCGGCTTAAACCTTGTCGGCCAGGTCACTCGTCGCAGCGATGTCGCGAACGCCCTGCACCCGAACACGGGACTGTCGGGGCGATCGCCACGAGCGCGGCGGTCGGGGCGATCCCCACCAGCCGAGCCCGAGGTTAGTGGGCCCAGGCGAGAGAAAATCTCCCTACGCCTGTAGGATGGGGAGTGGCCCGATGAGGAATGTTCGGCCCGGTTCTGCCCGTGGCTCGCATTCCGCTGGTCCCGAGGGAGCCCCCGGGAATTGCTCCGGGTGCCCTCCCGAGCCCGGTCGCGCTCGCGCCAGTCACTCTGGGTGCGGCTGCGTGAGTCATCGGGGTGGTGGCGCTCGGACGCCCGTGGCGGCGTTCGAGAATTGCTCTGGCGCCCCTTTCCGAGGCCTCCGCCGCCTTATGTCTGTGGCGATTTCCTCGAGGTCGTCGGCCACGGCCGCGCCCATGGCTTCTAGGTCGACTGCCAGAAACTCTCTGAGGTTGCGCACCACCGTGGCCAGGGCTTGAAGGCGTGCCCCGCTCGGGGGAACGCGGGGTGACGAGCTCGTTCGCCGTCGCGCGGGCTCCGGAGTCCCGTACGCGTGGAAATTCTCACGAACTTCGGCCCTGGTCTTATCAGTCAGGCCACCTCGGACTTCTGCCGTAAGCTGGCCGTCCGATTCGAGGATGCCTGCAGTGCTCTTTGGCCGCCAGAGCGGTGAAGACGCCGCTTGTAGGATTTGCTCCGACATTTCCATCCTCCTCCGCAACGAAGGCGTTACGGGATTGGGCCGGATCGCGAGGGGGACATCACGGTGTCTCCCGTGAAGCGGTCCCTGGTCGAGCTCGTAGAGGTCAGGGATGTCCAGACCATCGTAGAGCCCGTCGTACTCGTCGTCCGAGAGGGCGTCGAGCTGGGAGCGAAAGAACTGCTCCGGTGCAGCAGCGGCTTCCAGGGAAAAGCTCCTGGAACCGTCTTGATTCTTAATGCCGGCGACGTCGCCGGCCCCATTGTCGAAGAACTGCTTGTCCTCTTCCCCGATCTCGGGGGCGTAGAGCCCCTGGTGGTTCTGGGATTCTGACATTCTTCGGGATTCCTCACGAAAGGGAAAGTCGGTCCCCACGGACGGCGCGCCGGTATCGGCGATTGAGAGCGAGGCCCACGAGCTTACTTGTTGAATGGGGGATCAACCAAAACCCCTTTCTACCGAAGGTGTAGCATCGAAGACGTGGGAGACGGTCAATTAGAACAGACAGAAACACAAGGATTTTATCCTGGTTCAGGCCTCTCATGATCGAGATAATGACCCTACTCCAGCGTAGTGTGTATTGTATATGTATTAATTTCGTCTCCCCTCTCCCTCCAATATTTGGGGGTATTTATAGTTTACAAGGGTATCGTGTCGGTTACGGCCCACGCCATGCACGTTTGACCGTGCCCGACATGGTCATAACCGAATCCTACATTTACGCCACGTCCGAGTCATGAGCGCAACGGTCCTTCGTGGTGGCGCGATTATCGCCGTGACCGTTAGTCGCAACCCTCCGACCACGCAGCCAGAGCTCGAGCTTGGGCCGAGCTCATTTGACCCCGACCCGAGCAAGGAGCTCGCACCGAACGGGCATGAAGCTCGCATCGAACAGGGAAGGAGCTCGTACCGAACGGGCAAGGAGCTCGCACCGAACGGGCAAGCCGAGCAGCGGTGCTCGACCATCCTTGGGTCATCCTCGGGAACAACCTCCGAGGTGCCCGAGGTCGGGACGAGCTCGGCCGTCGTGGCATTATGGTAATTAGGGGAATTATCCAATCCCCGACACTAATATTTTTCAGAATATGTATTATTACCCGATTAACGCATAGAGTGAGAGACCCTCAAAAATTAGAAAATACATCTCGCAAATTCGTTTTTCGTTCGCGTGCACGGCGTGCGCCGCGCTTGCTGTCCTAGTTATACCTATACATAAAGCGCATGGAATCGGCGGATGCTCAGCTCAGCCATGCATTGCGGTCCTTCGAAAATATGAAATTACGGATATGTCTTTTTGTTGTTTTTTTTTGTAAAAAGCATCCCGTGCACTACTACAGAAAGGGTTATATTAGACGTTTCATCACAAACGGTTTATCAAAACATCATAGACAGTTATATAGTGCAACCGTCAATGACAACATCACAGACGGTTCTATTTAGAAACCGTCTGAGAGAACAAAGGTAAAATTCGTAAACTATGACACTAATACGGTGCTGTTTAGTTGGCAGTGGCACACTTGAGGTGCCACTTGCGTCCAGAGGAATCGAATTTCCTAAATTATTTCGACAATAGAAAATAACAGCAACTACGAGGCTGCATAATATGGCATTACAACTTTCAAAATGCAACAAAAGAATCAACAATTAATAATCCTCGCCGAAAAGAAAAGAAAAAAGCAAGGGAAATTCCGTCCAAATACGCAGGCATGCGAGGGATCGTCCATCGTGTCGCTCATCCGGCTATACACACACTAGTTGACGACCCGGCAGTTCCTCCTGATCTCGCCGTTGGCGCCGGTCTTCACCTCGATGCTTGCCATCTTCACCATGGCCGCCTCGAACCTCTGCTCCCACAGTCCGGGGACGACAGCGTTGAAGACCACCATCAGCTTCGTCTGGAACGAGGTCAGGAGCGAAGCATCCGAGTCGAACAGCGCCTTGTGGTTGAGCACGTTCCGGTAGTACTGTCTGTCCATCGTGTTCGGGGTCACGACGTCCTGCATCACCGTGGGGTCGACGGTCGAGTTCGGGCTGGTCGCGCACTGCCTCCGCAGCGAGGCGGCCAGCGCGGGGTTCATGTCGGAGCTCGCCGAGGACAGGCGGTCCGAGAAGGACGAGCAGTGGGACCGGCCGATGGTGTGCGCGCCGGAGAGGATGACGAGGTCATTGACGTCGAGCCCCTTGACCCTGAAGTTGTCGACGAGCTGGGAGAGGTTGAAGGACGGCGGGGGCAGGAAGTCGAGGACCTCGCTGGCGAGCGACACGCGCCCGTCGCGGCGGCCCGCCGGCATTCTGAAGTTGATCCTGGAGTTGCTGAGGAAGAAGGACGCGTCGCGGGCGGCGAAGGCGATGATGTCGGCGCAGGAGACCTTGCCGGGGCAGACCTTCTCGAGCGCCGCCTTGGCCTCGTCGATCACCTCGAAGCCGCGCAGGCTGGGGAAGTTGGGCGGGCTGAGCTTCTCCGGCTGCTGGTTGGCCGTGGTCGGGTCGAGGAGGACGGACGCATCACAGCCCTGCAGGAACACGTTGCACATGGACACACGAATGAACACTTGGGATTACACGATGCGATTAAGAATGGTAGTATTGATTTTAGGGTATACTAAATTCAATAAAAATTATTTTTTTCGTTCTAATAGACAAGATTAGCTAGAATTTATTTATACTTCATCTTATAATAGAGTAGTAAACAACTAAATTTAATTTTTACTATCTAATATATCTAATATATAATACCAGTATAATACACATAAAATTTATCCTCGCCGAAGCTCTGGTGAATAAGAAATGATTGCTATATATACCTCGATGAAACAGTCGTGGAAGAGCATGCGGACGATCCCCGCGCCGATGCCGTGGTTCTTGGACGTGGCGTTCCTTACGACCTCCCTGACGATCTGTTCCGCACGCGGGCACGAGTGCTTGTAGAAGCCGACTCCGAGCCCTGGGCCCGGAGATGGAGGAGTTGGGCTGGGCGGGCTCGGCGTCGAGCTAGGGGGAGCATATGCTGGAGGAGAACCCTGAGGGCTCGGGCTTGGCGGGTCCGGGCTCGGATAGCCGTTTTGCGCGGCCGCAGCACCAAGCAACGCACACAAGATCAAAACGGCAACTTTCGCCATCTTTCCAGAGTGTGCTCGAGCAAGCTGGGCTTTTGCAAACCTTAAACCTCCTGTTTCGCACGTCAAACTTGCTGTTGTGTGACTGATACGGAGAGAGAAAGGTGGCAGGGTGAGATGAACAGGAGTCGCCGTTTCGCACGTCTATCTATAGATCAGTGCCGTGCGGTGGATTGATCGAGGAATGACAGATGAATTGTCCGATCGGTGCGATTTTTTAGTGCATTTCATAACGTACGCGATGTCAACCAGGAACATGGACGAACAGCTCATCAGGGGTTGACCTGCGTTGCCTGTGTGACACCAAGCGTCAGATTGGTTCAGATGGACAAGTATATCGGAATTTAGAAACATTCCAGGGAGGGTAGCGTAGATCGATAGGTTTATCCTCGGTGCGAGAGTCAAATAATTCTGTCGATTGGTTGAAATGAAAGATGTTAACACTCTTCTGAACAATAATTGGCCAGGCTTTACATCTACACCACAACTCAAATCACTAGCAGAGCTGTAGTAGATTAGATATGAGCTATGAAGCTTCCTGCAGGCGACTACACGGAATGGAGTGCCAACGGCGGCGTGATGTGCGAATTAAGAACATGGTAAGATGCCTGCAGAAAATATGCGATAACAGAACGAACAGCCGGTTGGTGTACCTGGCAAGCTGGTTATTCGTTTTCCGTGAAACATTCCCCCTTTTACGCGTTCGACCAGGCTAACTCATCCATACAGTTTGTTAGGAAACCGGATTCGTATCCTATATGGACTCTTCCTTATCTCTAAGCAGAACCGCTATATATAGGAGGCAGGGGGTCACCCCATTGTACACAAGCATACAGAATAATAAAGCAGGCCCGTTCCTCCTCATATTGTGTCTCTCTTTCTCCCTGTCTATTCTCCACTTGAGATCTATTAGGCAACCCCGGACTATTCGATAGCGAGGTTGTCTAACACGTTATCGGCACGAAGCTCTACCGGAGAAAGATTGAAAGGTGGGAAAAAGACAAGAAGCGAAGGATCGTCGACGACAACGAACGTCTACTACCGGCGATTGATCGCCCGATCCGATCTGCAATCAACTCGCCATCAAGCCGGCATCCACTCGGATTGCCGAAAGAAAAGTCCTACGCGACTCTATCCTACGCGATAGCCTACCGAAGAATAGATTGAGAAAGGTGAGAATCGGGCGATTGAATCTAATCACTCGTCTGTATTTTGCATTTAATCCATGCATCGCGCTCTGTACTCATTACGTGGCACGTAGCTACGGTACAGATCGCATGGCATGAAGCCATGATTTAAGAAATTACAGATACTATGCAATGTAATGTAGCACGCAGCTACAGATCGGCATGAAGCCATCGCACATGCATCAATGAATCTACAAGCAGCATGAAGCAACAGTACAAAGTAGCAACATCGGCACGAAGCCGTAACATGAAGCTGCAGTACCCACCGACCTTGAAGCCGTCGACGGACTCCCGTAGCAACGGCCCCATGGCATGAAGCCAACCGGCCAGTCGGACGACACACCACCAGTCGCCACCGCGCACACGAAGACGCGGTCGTCGCTAACTTAGCTGTCCCGTTGAAGCACTGCGCTTGGCCCACCGTGACCGACGCCGAAGCCTTGCGCGGTTCGGCCGCCTAGCATCGTCGACCGCCGCTGCGCGCACTAGATCCAAACAACCGGCCCCCACGCTGATCGCTGCCGCGCTTAACGCCCGCATGAAGCCGCGTCACGCGCCAAGCAAGACGGCGGTCGCACCGCGCCGGCCGCCACCGAAGCTCGGCTCGCAGCCCACCGCCGCGACCGGCAAAGACTGCGTGCTAGGCCTCGGCCTCCTCGCGCGCACTGGGCGGCTGCCGCTTGCCGCCGCCGCCAAGACGTCAAGGCCGATATGCCGGGGCCCCAGCGTCAAAGGCTGCCGCCCGCGCCCACGCCTGCGGCCGGCCGCCGGCCCGGCGGCCTGCACACTGCGCGACCGACTGTTCGACGCTGGCGATCGAGCGCGCCGCGCCGGCGCAAACACCGGCCATCGGCCGAAGCCCTCGCCGCTCGGCCAGTCGGCCATGATCTTTGCCCGCCTGCGCCATCAAGCTTCCCAAGCCCAACTCCCGTGCGTCACTACCGGACCGCACGCTCAGCCACCTTGCTTTTACGGTTTGGACATGAAGTCCTAAATGGCTTGAACTTGAAGCCTGGTTGGAAACCAATGTAAAGTCCCATGGCTAAAAAGGACTTGACGTCCTGAGCAGGCCCGAGCAAACTCAAAGGCATATTGAGTCCGGTCTTGGCGCACGGTGGGAGGAGGATTTTACCTCCTTGCCCCCAGTCTCTATTTTCTGTTTTTTTTTTCTCTTTTTCCGAAAATCAATTATAGAATTCAGAAAATTGATAAAGATTTTGGAAAAATTGATTAAAAATAACAAAAAATTCCTGAAAATTCCTAGAAAATTGCAGAAAATTTTATGGCTCTGTTTTAATTTGTACTTAGTCTTATTTTCTGCATTTATGAATTTTTGTATGAATTTTTGCAATAATTGCCCCGTTTAGAATATCGGAAATTCATAAGAATTTATTTTCGCATTTATGAATTTATGAATTGTGCAATTATTGTTTATTCTGAATTTATGAATTAGTCATGTTGATATTTGCTAAAATTAAAATTTTCATGTACAAGAATTCAAAATTGCTTGGAAATTAGCGAAATTATGAAAAATGCTAGGAAAATTCCAGAATATTTCATACGGCATTTTATGAGAAACTGAGTGGTTGGGATTTGATTTAGGTAATGAATAAACAGACATGAGACAATTGGTGTCTAGGAAAACACACATGAGGCTTGGTTCTTTAATTGGCACCCGGAAACGGGAAGTGCTCCCTCCTCATGTGAGCCCTAGGGGCAGTTGACCTGCCAAGAGTCGAATTGACTGAGATATTCATTACTGCTTTCGCTCCCAACCAACGAGAGTTACATAAGTTGTAATTAGCATTACACCGCATTTAATTTATGTGGGTTTTTTTTCCGTATTTATGAATATTTATGAATCTGTGTATATATGAATTTTGCAGTTATGAATACTGTATTTATGAATCCTGCATTTATGAATTTCGCACTTATGAATTTTGCATTTATGAATTCCGTACTTATGAATCTTGTACTTATGAATTTTGCATTTATCTTTGTATATATGAATCTTGATATTATTGCTTTCTTTTAGTTTGCTGGAAACTCATGAGAATTCAATTATGCATTTTATTGAATCTAGCAGCCATTTCCTATTAGATTGCACGTAGTAATCTAATGGAAGAACCTTATGAATGTGCAAAGGTGTGGCATTATCTAACGTGAGTTTTTGAAGAACTGACATGAATTGTCAGAATTATCTCACATAGACATCGATTGCATAATGAATAGTAAGCTCTCGAAGAGCATACTTTTTCTCATGAATAGAATTGCAATTTATTCTTTATTCCAAAGATTCTTTCTTTACAAGCAATTTTTTTACTTAGCCACTGTATGATTAGAATTATTTTTCTTTTCATCTAGAAATCGTGTAGCGCCCAATGGAGGAAATATGCATTGTTGATAGTGGCACAACAAATACCATCTTAAGAGAGTCGAAATACTTCCAAACGATCACGAAGAACGCTGGAAGGATTACGACTATCGCAGGAAGCGATACGCATATAATAGGCTCGTGAAGAGCCACAATTATATTGCCAATGGGTACAACTTTGGTAATTGAAGAAGCCCTCTTGTACCTTGAATCAACCCGCACTCTCTTAAGTTTCAAGGATATCCGCGCCAATGGGTTTCACGTAGAAACCAATGAAGAAAATGGCAAAGAACACTTGTGCATTGTGAAGCACGCGGAATATGGAAAGATGGTACTAGAAAAATGTCCCTCATATGAATCTGGGTTGTACTACACGAAAATCAATGCACACGCAGTGTATACTTCTTTGAAGACTGTCTTTAGAAGCTCTGAATTATTTGCTTTATGGCATTGTAGATTAGGTCATCCTGGTCTTAGATTGATGAGAAATATAGTTAACAACTCACAAGGTCATGGCATTAATGTTAAGAATTTTCCGAATCACGAAGATTTTGTGTGCCATGCATGTGCCACCGGGAAATTAATAACTAGACCCTCTGTTATGAAAGTGCAACATGAAATCCCTGCATTCCTGGAACGCATTCAAGGGGATATTTGCGGTCCGATTCAGCCCTTGTCAGGGCCGTTTCGATACTTTATGATGCTCATTGATGCTTCCTCGAAATGGTCGCATACATGTTTGCTGTCAACAAGGAATCATGCATTCGCAAAGTTGATCTCGCAGATCATCAGAATTAAGAATGCTTTTCCTGATCATCGCGTGAAGTCCATTCGATTGGACAATGCCGGCGAATTTACTTCCAAGGCATTTGATGATTATTGTACAGCAACGGGAATAACTGTTGAGCACTCTGTACCGCACGTCCATACGCAAAATGGGCTAGCTGAAGCACTAATAAAAAGGATTAAGTTCATTGTCGGACCGCTCTTGCAGAGTTGTAACTTGCCCAACACTTGTTGGGGACACGCAGTCCTGCACGCAGCAGCACTCATCAATTATAGACCATCGGCCTACAACATCCATTCACCTATGCAACTAGTGCAAGGGGTCATCCCGAAGATTTCCCATCTTAGAAAATTTGGTTGTATGGTATATGTACCTATACCACCCCCACAGCGGACTGCAATGGGCCCTCTCCGCAAGTCTGGGATATACGTTGGTTATGAGAGTGCATCCATAATCAGGTATTTGAAACCCATGACTCGAGACTTACAAACAGCCCGATTCGCTGATTGCATTTTTTGACGAGGATCATTTCCGTCATTAGGGAGAGAATCAACCATTGGATGAAAAATACCGGAAATAGTATGGCATTCCATCGATCCCGCGCATGACCCTCGCACTAATGAAGCAAATCAAGAAGTCCAAGATAATTGATTTGCAGAATTTAGCAAATGAACCGCCTGATCATTTTTGTGATCTCAAGAGCGTGGTTAAGTCGCATGTACCAGCAAGAAATGCACCAGAGAGGGTGGAAATACCAAAGAAAGCGAAGGTATCCTCATCCTGTTCAGAGGCCTCAAAGAAAAAGAACAGGAGATCCGCTTCTCAAACCCAAAGTACCCGAGACGTCTGGGAAAATCAAGCGAGAGGACTTACCACACCAATCACAAAAGTGCCCCAAAGCAAGAAGGGGAGCCAGTTGAGACTGGCCTTTGGAAAGAAGCCTGTGGAAAAGGCAATTCCAGATCTGAACCTTCCATTGGAAGAAGCGCCGGAAATAATGTGTGCGCACACATTGGCGGAGAAAAACTAAAGGAACTTGCTCTGGAATGGGAAATAGCAATGAAGAGCAAGTAGAAGTGCACGAAGCACCCCATGATGAAATGGCCATAAACTTTGTAATAACGGGAGAATCGATGAATAGAGCAACGACCAATGTCGATGCATACTTTGCAAAGAAGATTGCCACGATCATTAATCATGATCCCGAGCCCGCATCTCTCGCAGAGTGCAAGAAAAGGCTCGATTGGGAAGATTGGAAGAAGGCAATCACTGCAGAGTTAGTTTCTCTAAACAAAAGAGAGGTGTTTGGGCTGTGTGCCACGCCTCCCCATATAAACCCCGTGGGGTACAAATGGGTTTTTGTTCGGAAGAGGAATGAAAAAATGAAGTTATAAGGTACAAGGCAAGGCTTGTCGCTCAAGGTTTCACTCAACGTCCTGGGGTTGATTATGAAGAAACCTATTCTCCGGTCATGGGTGGAATTACCTTTAGATACTTGATCTCAATGGCAGTCAACTTGAAGTTGAGAATGAAACTAATGGATGTTGTCACAAAGATATTTGTATGGAAACTTGGATTCGGAGATTTATATGAAAGTATCGGAAGGTATCCCTATCCCGAACCAAGACAGAGCAAGCGAGAAACCTATACAAGTGTGAAATTGGAGAAATCACAGATGGGCTAAAACAATCGGGAAGAATGTGGTACAATCGTTTGAGTGACTTTCTCTCTCAAGAAAGGCTACACCTAACAAATGAAGATTGTCCATGTGTATTTATACAACGATCCACGAATGGATTTTGTATAATCTCCGTCTATGTAGATGACTTGAACATCATTGGGACGGATGAGGAAATTGAAGAAGCATGCACATACTTGAAATCTGAGTTTGAAATGAAAGACTTGGGTAAAACCAAGTTCTGTTTAGGCTTGCTGCGGCTTGAACATGTCCAAGGCGGAATCTTGGTACACCAAGCATCCTACACGCAGAAAGTGTTGGAGAAATTTGGTTTTGAAAAGGCATACCCGCAAAGACCCCAATGGCTGGAAGGTCACTCCAAGCAGACCTAGACCCGTCTGAGGCCTAAAGAAGAGGGGGAGGAAGTCCTGGAGCGGAATTCCCATACTTGAGTGCAATTGGAGCGCTCATGTACCTTGCGAATAGCACTAGGCCGGACATTGCGTTCGCCAGTGAATTTGCTAGCGCAGATGCAGTAACCCACCAAAAGGCATTGGAAAGGGGTGAAGGACATCTTCCGTTACCTTCAAGGAAGCAAAGACCTTGGCTTGTTTTACGTAAGAAACAATGAATTGAATTTGGTTGGCTATGCCGATCTTTGAGTACCTATCAGACCCGCATATCTTGGCAAGTCACAAACTGGGTATGTTTTCCTTTGCGGTGGAACAGCAATTTCGTGGAAGTCATCTAAGCAGACTCTTGTCTCAACGTCGACAAACCACTCAAAAATAATTGCCTTGTATGAAGCATCTCGAGAATGTGCATGGCTTCGAAGAATGGTTCATCACATCCAGAAGTCATGTGGTTTGAACATGGAACAAACCCCCACCATTATCTATGAAGATAATGCAGCTTGTGTTGCTCAAGTGCACATGGGATATGTGAAAAGCAATCTTACGAAGCACATCAACCCCAAGTTCTTTTATGCCCATGAAATGCATAAGATGAACGAGATAAAGATACTGCATACTAAGTCGTGTGAAAATCTCGCAGATTTATTCACTAAATCACTCCCGGCATCTTCCTTTGAAAGATGTGTTAGAAGAATCGGGATGATGAGGCTTAGAGAAGTGCAGATTTCAGGGGGAGAATTTTCACATACTCCTACATAAATCTCAAACATGAAGATTGAGTACCCAACGTGAATCTTGAAGATTAACATTGAAGTTTGGGTGGATTGTACTCTTTTCCTTAAGTAAGTTTTTCATTGAAGTTTTCTTACATAAGGTTTTTGATGAGGCAATACGTGCAACACGACAGCGTGTGCTATGTACTCTTTCTCCAATTATTTTTCCCACTGGGTTTTTATGGAGTTTTAATGAGGCATATGCATCTCGCAGTGAAGAGTCCAAGGGGGAGTGTTAGGAAACCGGATTCGTATCCTATATGGACTCTTCCTTATCTCTAAGCAGAACCGCTATATATAGGAGGCAGGGGGTCACCCCATTGTACACAAGCATACAGAATAATAAAGCAGGCCCGTTCCTCCTCATATTGTGTCTCTCTTTCTCCCTGTCTATTCTCCACTTGAGATCTATTAGGCAACCCCGGACTATTCGATAGCGAGGTTGTCTAACACAGTTCACTCCACCACTCAGAAAATTACTCTCTGATAGGAGCACGCAGGAAGTTATCTGGATCCGAAAGGATTGACGCAAAGAGGAGAAGATTGGTCGGTTTGCGCTGGTGGACGGTGGATAATATAGTGGTTAAGTCCTTTGGGTGTTGCCAGCCGCCGGCCTCTCTATGCAACAGCAGAGTCAATCAGATAGCGCTGCTTACGGCAATCGGCGCCGGCAATTAGGGGTTGCCGGCCGGCAGAAAATTGGCTCCAGCGACAGACAAGTGTAATACTGTACACGTGACTGTTAGGGATGTAAACGAGTCGAGCTCGGGCGAGCCTAGCCTCATATGCTCGAGTTCGGCAGAAGTTGAAGCCGAGCTCGAGTGAGTTTAAGTTGGGCTCTAGGGTTGAACTTATACTTAGGTCAAATTCGAGTAGGCTTAAGCAATCTCGGTATCAGTTAATACTGTAACGCGCAGCAATGTTTAATCATAAGAAAAAAAAAACTCAAACTTGAGCTTGATAAAAGTTAACATATAGAAATACTAAACAAATTAGAATAGAAAAAATATCGTAGCTCACAGCATAATAGTATGTATGTTTTAATAGGGACAAATATGAAAGTAAATGACTAAGGTCCTGCTTGGATGAGTGGTAATTTCTTGAGAGATTTTGGGATTTATTTCAAATTTAAACTAAATCCTAAAATATTTTAATGAAATACCCCTAATCCAAGCACCTGGTGTTGGATTATTTGGGCCAAGCCCATTTAATTGAGACAATAAATCCTAGAAAATCTCAAAGGCCCACCTCATGAAGAGGCATGTGCACTAGCAATAGTACCACATTGCTAGCCTAAAGTGGTGAACACTAGTTTAAATAGTGGAGTGTGCTCCACCATGGTAGAACCATGTGGAGAAAGGGAGAAAGAATACACACGCGCGCGCTCGCCTCGCCTGGCCAGCTCGGGGCGGGGCGGGTGGGCGGCACCTGCGTGAATGGTCCGTCGAAATCCGGTCCAGGGCTTTGCGTAGGCGCAGCCTCCTTTTGCAGTTTATTCTTTTGCTACTCGGGATTGTCACGGTTGCAGAAGGGATAAGGAAACCGTAACCGACTCCATAATAGACTCCGATCGTGGCACGTCTTCGAGTCGTGTTCTGTTACGGGCTGTTACCAGGCTATTCCTTTATATACTGCGCCGCTGCCGTCCGGAAGAGCACGATACACACCACGTCTAGGCTTTTGCTATTTTCCTCTCGCTGCGCCGCCATCAAGTCTGCCCCGTCCGTCTGCGGCGTGCACCAAATGAGCGGAAGCAGGTCTCTGAAACCGTCCGTCCTCGCGTTCTTGCACCGGGAGAGGACGAATCAGGTTTTTGGGAAGCGCTCGGCGCGACTGCTTCCATGTCACCGTCACGGCTCGTCTTCCTCGACGTTCAGGAGTGGCTGCTCGGCATCGCTCCGATCGGCGGCGCTTCCGCCTCCTCGACCTTTACGCGCTACAACGACTCTTGCTTCCATCTCGCATTACCTAACGATGCGTTACAATGTTTCTACTGTTTATTTTCAACCTATTGATTGTGAGCACATTAGATGGATATATGTGTAGTCTTCTAGCATATGCATCTATGGTATGCTCCTGTTATTCGTTACCGATAGTCAATCACATATTGTTCATGATTTACTTTTGGATTAAATTAAACCTAAATGTGCCTTTATTTCTAACACCTAGTAAGGTGCAGCGCCGACCGAGAAATTTACCGGGCTTTACCTTGCTAGGGTAAGACTTTAGCCCAACTTCAAAAATGGTTGAATGGGCTAACTTGAAAAGTGGCTAGATATGAATGCTCTACGAGGGCAGAAAATTAGCCGAGAATAACTAGCATTCTGTGCCAACCGGTAGTTCGCTACGTGATACCTGCATACTGGCATATATCCATTCGCATCATGCATACAGTGGGGAAGCTTCCATCTTCTAAGCAAGCCGCGTTCATGCCACCTCCTTCAGCTAATCAGCTAAATGGGATCAACTAGCTAGCCGCCATGCATGCATGTCACGAAAGCTCAAAATAGGACCTGGTAAGATCATTTCGTTCTTAGTTTGGATTGTGCTCCCGATCCAAGCGTTGCATTATTGTTGCTAAGAGTGTCCAGGCTTCAGGCATGCATATCCAAAAAGAAATAAGAAAACACAACTCATCCACGCAGAATGGAACAGGAGCTGCCTTTTTCTATGGAGCTCCAAAGCCCTTCGTACCAGTTGACTTTTTCGTTAGAAGTTTAACAGCACGCCCAGACAGGCAGAAACTGTCAGGCCAAATGCGTTGCTTCCCGTTCGTCAGTACGCGCCGTAACACCTGACTAGTTGCATTTGTACATTCCCGTGTTACAGCTGCGAAGCGTGATTCCCTCCCATTTTATCTCCAAAGCCATGCATAATCAGTGCGTGCCAGCCAGTTTAACATAGCTATTAAACATGGCAGGTCAACTGTTTGAGCTGTGCACCTGTGCCTCTTCCATGTTCCGGCCCCTGCTTGATTCCCAACGTGCAACCCACACAACGCGCGGGAACATTCGACAAGCAACCTCGTCCCGGGGCTATAAATAGGCAATGCGTAGCTAGCACAAGCAGCAACTCTAAGGGAACAAGTTAGATTACGCACTAGCAATACCATCACCCGATCGAGCAAAGATGGCTAAGATCGCCCTTCTTATTACCTTGCTCGCGTTGCTCGGGTCTGTCTCGTGCCAAGGTTACTATGGGTATAACCCACCCACATATGCTGCGAGCCCATCAGCTTATCCTCCCAGTCCAAGCATAATCACTTATCCTCCAAGCCCGAGCCCTAGCCAACCTACTTATCCTCCAAGCCCGAGCCCTAGCCAACCTACTTATCCTCCAAGCCCGAGCCAACCAACTTATCCTCCGCCAAGCCCAAGCCCACAGAGCCCGACTCCAACAGCTTATCCTCCTAGGCCAAGCCCGAGCCCGAGCCCACCTACTTATCCTCCGAGCTCAAGCCCTCCTGCGTCCGGGCTCGCTGTCGGTTACTACAGGCGTTCCTGCCCAACCGCGGAAGTGATCGTGAGGAACACCGTGAAGAAAGCCACTAGGAACAACCGCGGTATCGGCGCAGGCCTCATCCGTATGTTCTTCCACGACTGCTTCGTCCGGGTACACAGCTCAATCACAGTATCTCTTCTAATTAATCCGGTCAAAACTTGTACATACATCATATATGTAGTATGCAATTATGCATGCATGTACAGTTCGATCAAATCAGGGTACGTAGTATCGCATGCATGCACGTACCTTAATGTACATCATAGATGGCAAACGATCCATTGATTCTTACGTGCTGTGATACGCACGTACGATGTGATTCAGGGGTGCGATGCTTCCGTCCTCCTCAACACGACCGGCTCCAATGACCCGACGGAGATGCTCGGCATACCCAACTTGAGCCTGCGCGGATTCGAGGTGATCGACGCGGCCAAGGCCGCCCTCGAGGCAGCCTGCCCCGGAGTCGTCTCGTGCGCGGACGTCGTCGCCTTCGCCGGCCGCGACGCCACCTACTTCCTCAGCAATAACACGGTCGACTTTGGCATGCCGGCCGGCCGCTACGACGGGCGGGTCTCCTTCGCCAACGAGACCCTCCGCAACCTGCCCGCGCCCTTCTTCAACGTCCAGCAGCTCAAGGACAGCTTCGCCGCTAAGGGGCTCAGCGTGGAGGAGATGGTGACCCTCTCCGGCGCGCACACGGTCGGGCGCTCCCACTGTTCGTCCTTCTCCGACCGCCTCCCGCCGAACACCTCGGACATGAACTCCACGCTCGCCGTATCGCTGCAGCAGCAGTGCAACACAAGCAACGGCAGCGACAACACGGTGGACCAGGACTTCAAGACCCCCAACGACCTGGACAGCCAGTACTACAGGAACGTGATCAGCCACGAAGTGCTTTTCGATTCGGACGCCGTGCTTATGACGTCGGACGAGACGGCGAAAATGGTGTCCGACAACGCGTTCGTCCAGGGGCTGTGGGGGAGCAGGTTCACGGCGGCGATGGTGAAGATGGGCGGCATCGAGATCAAGACCACCGCCAACGGCGAGATCAGGAAGAAATGCTGGATCGTCAACTAGTGTGGTCCGGCGGGCTCACGGTTGATCATGAGACCATCTCATGAGTTGTTCGATCGACGACCACCTTTCGGCACAGGCCTGCATGCGATTGAGAATAACCTCGTGTACAATTGTTTGTTATACTAGGGCTATGTATGTTCGTTCTCTTTTGTTGCATTTGCATAGTCATTTTGTTGTTCCACGACTTGGAATCCTGGCATTTCATATGTTGACACCTTGACATAGAAGCTTGAACCATACAAGATTTGGAATACTAGGCCCCGGTCATTTTTTCCCCTTCAAAACTAGCCTTCAATCAAGAAAATTGTAAAAATTTCTCTCTTTCCCGCCGCGAAAGATTTGGTGGGTGGAACGTATCACTTACCACGATTTGTTAGTGTGAGAGGTGTGGCACCAAATTAGACCCATTAAGATACCATGGCTAGGCGTGTGGAAGCATCTTTCTCGCACAGGGGCCACGAAACATTTCTTTGTGCGCACGAGCACCGCCACTAGTATAGAAATTGTTATTAGTGGCGGTTTTCAAACCGTCACAGATTAAGTGTTACTGATAATCGGCGGTTTTAGCCAAAAATCGCCACAAATACTCATTATCAGTGTGGTTTTTGGCTAAAACTGCCACAAATACTCATTATCAATGGCGATTTTAGCCAAAAACCGCCACAGATAGCAACCACACGAATAAAATAAAAAACCGGCATTTTGTTTCTTCACTTTCAATTCAACACAATCAAATGAGTCTACAGACTCAACAATAAGTTTTATGGATGCACCACATGGTTGCTGTTCTAATCATTTTTCATATAGAAATTACAACAAATTCAGATGCTTGAAGCCACACAAACAAACCCATGGTTCCACTCAACCTGGACGAAGGGCCCAATCCGAACAACGGCATACATCTCCTTTTCCTGGACCAGCTTGAAGAACTTCACCAGATCGTACCTCCCCTCGAAGTTGTACTCAAAGCAATCAATGGATCAACGCCATGGCACTCATCAATTCGAATGAATCGATCGAATCAAATGCTGATGAATATATGCATGTGTACATGCTTACCACAACCTTCTCGGGCTCACAGCTGTTCCAAAAGACATAGGTCTCGATGGCGTTGAGGCCGCCTTCTTTGGCCTAGCTTGCTGATGAGGTCGGGCCACGCAGCGGGCGGGCGGCTCCGGGGGTAGTGGACGGACTCCGCGAAGAAGATCTCCCTCCGGGCGTCGATGATGAGCGAGCGCCGATCGTACGTGATGACGGTGCCGTTCTTGGTCAACTTGTACGCCGCGGCGGTCGAGGCGAGCAGCACGGCGAACACCGCGGCAGCGCCGACCCGACGCGCAGGGATGAAATTTATAGGGAATACGAGTTTCTATGGCGGTTCTTCTTAACCCGTCACAGATAATGTTTTCAGTGATAGTTTTTATTAAAAACCACCACAAATATTCATATTATCAGTTACGATTTTTGGTTAAAACCGTCATAAATACTCGTCATTATCAGTGGCGATTTTAATAAAAAAACCGCCGCAAATAATTGGACTATTTGTGACGGTCTTTTTTAAACCGTCACAAATAGTTTCAAAAGTATCTGTGGCGGTTCCACAGAAAATCCATAAAAAAAATTCATTATTTGTGACGATTTCAAACAAAAACTGTCACAAATAATCTTTCAGTCATTTTAGATTTTAAAACCATCACTGATAATTCTATTTATAACGGTTTCAAAAATAGAGTATTACCTACGTGTTATTTCGTACTACGAACACACACCTGCGCGCTCCACCCGCCCACGAAGCTTCGGCGGCGCGCCCCCCTGCAGCGCATGCACGCTCCCGCCCCCGCAAATTGCCCGTTCGCCGGGCGCGCTGCCCGACTGCCCAACGGCGGTGTGATGTGCGAATTAAGAACATGGTAAGATGCCTGCAGAAAATATGCGATAACAGAACGAACAGCCGGTTGGTGTACCTCCTGGCAAGCTGGTTATGCGTTTTCCGTGAAACATTCCCCCTTTTACGCGTCTGACCAGGCTAACTCATCCATACAGTTCACTCCACCACTCAGAAAATTACTCTCTGATAGGAGCACGTACGCAGGAAGTTATCTGGATCCGAAAGGATTGACGCAAAGAGGAGAAGATTGGTCGGTCTGCGCTGGTGGACGGTGGATAATACAGTGGTGTTAAGACCTTTGAGTATTGCCAGCAGCCGGCAATTAGGGATGTAAACGAGTCGAGCTCGAGCGAGCCTAGTCTTCTATGCTTGAGTTCGGCAGAAGTTTAAGATGAGCTCGAGTGAGTTTAAGTTGGACTCTGCTGTTGGACTTGTACTTGCGCTCAGCTCGGCCTAAGTTCGAGTAGGCTTAAGCAATCTCGGTATCTGTAACCCACACCAATGTTTAATCATAAGAAAAAAAACTCAAACTTGAGCTCGGTAAAAGTTAAAATATAGAAATATTAAACAAATAAGAATAGAAAAAATATCGTAGCTCACAGCATAATAGTATGTACGTTTTAATAGGAACAAATATGAAAGTAAATGCCTCAAGGGTGCAGCGCCGACCGAGAAATTTACCGGGCTTTAACTTGCTAGGGCAAGACATTAGCCCAACTTGAAAAATGGTTGAATGGGCTAACTTGAAAAATGGTTGAATGGGCTAGATATGAATGCTCTACGAGGGCAGAAAATTAGCCGAGAATAACTTGCATTCTGTGCCAACCGGTAGTTCGCTACTCCCTCTGTCCCACAAAGAGTGCATTTCTAGGATTTTTAAGACAGATTAGTGTGCAAGGTAAATGACCAATGTGACCCTCATTACTCCATACACAAGCATGTTGGTGCTTCGGTTTCCACAAGCACTTAAATGAGCATGCATACACTTACAGCTGGGCCCTACGGACTAGAAATGCACTCTTTGTGGGACAAAATTTGAACACTAGAAATGCACTCTTTGTGGGACAGAGGGAGTACGTGATACCTGCATACTGGCATCATGCATACAGTGGGGAAGCTTCCATCTTCTAAGCAAGTCGCGTTCATGCCACTTCCTTCAGCTAATTTTTTTTTTTTTGAAAAGCCAGAGCTCGTATTAAAGGAGAGAATTAGAAGTTAAATACAAAGTGCAAGAGAGTGCACCAAAGAACAACATCCAAAACCCAAAAAGAGAAAAGAAGAGAACAAAAAAAACTAGAGGACTCGCGTTACGAAGGATGAAACAACAACTTCCTTCAGCTAATTAATCAGCTAAATGGGATCAACTAGCTAGCCGCCATGCATGCATGTCACGAAAGCTCAAAATAGGACCTGGTCAGATCAGTTCGTTCTTAGTTTGGATTTGCTCCCAATCCAAGCGTTGCATTATTTTTGCTAAGAGTGTCGATCCAGGCTTCAGGCATGCATATCCAAAAAGAAATAAGAAAACACAACTCATCCACGCTGAATGGAACAGGAGCTGCATTTTTCTATGGAGCCCTTCGTACCAGTTGACTTTTTTTTGTTAGTAGTTTAACAGCACGCCCATAAAGCAGACAGGCAGAAACTGTCAGGCCAAATGCGAGCTGTGCCAGCAACATCCATCACCCACATTGCTGGGAATTTTGTTAATCCCTCCTGAGTCCAGACGCAAAATCACATTGCTGGGAATTTTATTACTCCCTCTAGATACAAAATAAAGTCGTTTTAGACTAAAACTTCCGGTGCCAATATTTTTTTTAAAAAATATTTAGATAGGATATATGAAAATGATATAGATAGATTTGTCTTAAAGAGTATTTTCATGATATTATAATTTTATTAAATTTTATGGATGTATTACAATAGTAATGAGTGGTCAAAGTTGCATTTTTAGACCGCGTTGACTTCTAAAATGAATTCCTTTTGTGATAACTCTGACATAAGTAATATCCAAGTTCACCATTGTTGTTTGAAAGATCGAGATGGCGATTAGAGGGGGATGAGTGATCTCAAATTAAAATTTCCCCACCTACTGAAAAAAAAAAGAACCAACTAAAATCTTTCCCAATGTAATCTAGCTCAAAACAGTAAAACAACCAAAGAATCAGCTGCTGGCTGGTACTACCACAAGCACAGAGGCGGTAGTGCCGGTCTGATGAACAAGGCGTGAAAAACAGCACGATCTCAAACGCAAATTTGATGGAACTTTAGATCGGCTTATTCAAAGTTCATGCAACTTGATAGGTACCTTTTGAAGGGTATCAGGAACTTATTCCACCCATCAATACCACCCTCTTCATATAACTGCTACAAGCACGACAAAATAAATACTAGCATATGTGCATTGAGGTGTAACAAATGATGCAATCTTACTATTAATCAGTTCCCTATTGGAGATTGTAGTGAACAAACTCTAAGTAATATTTATAAAGATAAGGAATGAGAATGATAAAGAAAAGAGAGGAGCAACCATCTTTCTTTGATACCGTTGGAAGTACAGCTCCCAAGCATGCTTCATGTATACAATCACCAGTAAGTATGGATTATCGCCCTGATACCTACCATTCCCACACTGCTCCTTCCAAAAACTACTTCTTTCCAGTTAATTCATCTAGCTAGATGCGGCTTTAGAGACAAGAATATGGGTAATCCAAATAACACAAACTAGCTACTGTAAATTAAATAAGTCAATGGTGTAAATACTTGCATACAACACATGCATATATTTATACCCTTCAAACGCAGCGCAGTTACAGACTTGCAGACACAAAGCCGAGTGAGGATCCAGCACGGAGCACGGGCTCGTGGGAGGAGGAGGAGGTTGCCGAGGTCAGAAGGGAGGTCGCCGAGAGGGTCGTCGCCGAGGAGGAGGACAACGGGGGGCTAGGGTTTGGGAGAGGCGAAACGCGCTAAGTGCTAAGGTCCGCGCATGGAACCTTGGTATGTATTTATATAGGTCTCATTCGTATCACAGACGGTTTGTGGCTAGAACCGTCTATGATAATATGATATCATAGACGATTGTAATTTAAAACCATCTGTGATAGCTACTAGACTTATCACTGTGATGTTGATATATATCACTTACGATTTATGAATAGTACCGTTTATGGTATTGTCACTGACGGTTTCACTATAAAACCGTCAGTGATGTTTCTCATCACAGACGGTTTTGAAAAACTGTCTATGATGAGGCGTCTAATATAAATCTTTATGAAGTAGTGTGTGCTGGTCCGACTAAGCGAGAAGAAGGTTGGGCTTTGAAGAAGTTCTGTTACTTTGATGACAAAAGTGTACACATATCTTTTATGTGAGGAAAAATACACATCTTTGAAAAGATTTGATCTCAAACATGACCTCCGGCTCCATATATTGGAAATTCTGAAATAAACCAAGTGCTAGTAAATAGAGAACAAAGGAAAAATAAACAGAGAAGCTAAGCCCTAAACAACCCGGCGGCCGCCACCACAAGTTACGCGAAGCAACTACAGGCTGCTGCTGCTACAACGTACCGCAAAAACAATCCTTTAGGCTGTTACAAGCACCTGCAACGCGGTTGGCACTTGGCACTAAAGTACGAATATACTATATACCGTTCGATGTAGGTATCATTCGGATGTTTTTGTTTTAACTAACATCCAAATTTTGAACCGTTGGATACCTCACCCGGATATCACTGGGCCGTTAGATCAAATCATATGATCGGATGTAATTGATACCCCCGAATCTCAACAATGATCCGATGATCCTAGATTTAGATGATTTCAGCAATAAAAACATCCGGGTAAAGTTTATCAAATCCCTTCTAAAAATGCTAGTACATCGACACCGACGTAAATATTTTTTTTCCCCGAGCAAACCGGCACCACTTGATCAGTTAATTACATTAATGAATTCTAGATTAATGTGAAACAAACCTTACCAAGTACTGTAATCAATCTGTACAAATAGATATCCTGACTAGTTGCATTTGTACACATCCCTTGTTACAGCCGCGAAGCGTGATTCCCTCTCACTCTCTCTCCAAATTAAGCCACGCATAATCAGTGTGCGTGCCAGCCAGTTTAACGTAGCTATTAAACGCGGCAGGTCAACTGTTTGAGCTGTGCGCTTGTGCCTCCTCCATGTTCCCCTGCACGCTTGACTTCACATCCATCACAACGTGCAACCCCCACAGGCACAGCGCGCGGAAACATTCGACAAGCTACCATCCCTCATCCCGGAGCTATAAATAGGCAATGCATGCGTAGCTAGCGATACCATCACCCGATCGAGCAATTAAAGATGGCTAAGATCGCCGTTCTTACCTTGCTCGCGTTGCTCGGGTCTGTCTCGTGCCAAGGTTACAACGCAAGCCCTGCTCCCTCCGGGCTCGCCGTCGGTTACTACAAGCGTTCCTGCCCAAACGCCGAAGTGATCGTGAGGAACGCCGTGAAGAAAGCCACTAGCAGCAACCGCGGCATCGGCGCAGGCCTCATCCGTATGTTCTTCCACGACTGCTTCGTCCGGGTACACAGCTCACTCACATTATCTCTTCTAGTTAATCCGGTCAAAACTTGTACATACACATCATACATGTAGTATGCAATTATGCATGCATGTACAGTTGGATCAAATCAGGGTACGTAGTATCGCATGCATGCACATGCACCTACCTTAATGTACATTATAGATGGCAAACGATCGGTGTACGTTCTTAAAATAGTACGTACTCCATTGATTCTAACGTACTGTGATACGCACGATGTGGTTCAGGGGTGCGATGCTTCCGTCCTCCTCAACACGACCGGCTCCACTGACCCGACGGAGAGGCTCGGCATACCCAACTTGAGCCTGCGCGGATTCGAGGTGATCGACACGGCCAAGGACGCCCTCGAGGCAGCCTGCCCCGGAGTCGTCTCGTGCGCGGACGTCGTCGCCTTCGCCGGCCGCGACGCCACCTACTTCCTCAGCAACAACACGGTCGACTTCGGCATGCCGGCCGGCCGCTACGACGGGCGGGTCTCCCTCGCCAACGAGACCCTCACCAACCTGCCCGCGCCCTTCTTCAACCTCCAGCAGCTCATCAATAGCTTCGCCGCCAAGGGGCTCAGCATGGAGGAGATGGTGACCCTCTCCGGCGCGCACACGGTCGGCCGCTCCCACTGTTCGTCCTTCTCCGACCGCCTCCCGCCGAACACCTCGGACATGAACTCCACGCTCGCCGCATCGCTGCAGCAGCAGTGCAACACAAGCAACGGCAGCGACAACACGGTGGACCAGGACTTCAAGACCCCCAACGACCTGGACAGCCAGTACTACAGGGACGTGATCAGCCACGAAGTGCTGTTCGGTTCGGACGCCGCGCTTATGACGTCGAACCAGACGGCGACAATGGTGTCCGACAACGCGTTCGTCCAGGGGCTGTGGGCGAGCAGGTTCAAGGCGGCGATGGTGAAGATGGGCGGCATCGAGATCAAGACCACCGCCAACGGCGAGATCAGGAAGAAATGCTGGATCGTCAACTAGTGTGGTCCGGCGCGCTCGCGGTTGATCATGAGACCATCTCATGAATTGTTCGACGACCACCTTTCGTCACAGGCCTTCATGCGATTGACAATAACCTCGTGTACAATTGTTTGTTATATGTTCGTTCTCTTTTGTTGCATGTGCATAGTCATTCTGTTGCACCACGACTTGAATCCTGGCATTTCATATGTTGACAACTTGAAATATATAGAAACTTGAACCATACAAGATTTGTTGTTGCTGGGAGGGTTCTCTGCGGAGAGATGTTTCTATATTTTTTTTTTCTTTTAAAATTGTATAAATATTAAAATATGAATAAAAGATAAAAGGTAGATGATGATTACTTATACCTTCGATTGCTTTAAGATTTATACAATTTGTATTAGGAAGAAAAACATCAAAACACTCATCTTCTCTGCGTTGCTGTACAATTTTGTTGGTACAGTGTGGACAACAATCAGGCTTGACTATCTTCAAATATTGACCGAATAAGCGCCGGGCGCGCGCATGTCAACTTGTGCTCAGCATGTTCCCGGTCCACTCGCACAAGACGTCGACGACAACGAGCCGCTCAAGAAACGCACGGAAAATTCGGATTACAGAACTTTTACCACCCTTAGAGGTGCCATCAGTACCATCAAATTATTTTTAATAGATTTTTATTATCTTTGTAGGTACCAAAATTTATATTAAAGTAGTACTAAGATACCAAAAGTTGGTATCTTCACCTATTAAATATTTTGTGCATGTTGATACTACTTCAATATAAATTTTTGGTACCTCCTGATGATAGTAAAATATCCAACCGTATCTAATAATAGATAATACAACATCCAATAACCTATAAAAAAGATGTTTGCATCGGAGAAAATGAATTTTACATAGATATGTATTGATGCAGCTATAAACACTCATGTGTAAATATCTTGTATTTTACTCGCTCCGGGCATAAATAGTTATCATTTTGGACATCGATATAGCCTTCAAAACACAACTTTGATGATTAATTTTTATTATAATGTATTTAAAAAATCTAATAAAATTATAATATTATGAAAGTATTTTTCGAGACAAGTCAAACATGGGCACAATAAACTTGCAGCCATGGTAGTATACCTTGCTGCGTTCATGACAGGTGTTGTAGACTCCAACTTCTTCCTTTTAAAGCTTACATGGACATGTAGTCTCTCTGGTTATAAATAGTTATCGTTTTATCAAAGTTCCAAACTTTTGAAACTTTAGGTACTAATGTCTTTTTAAATATTTAAATTAGATAATCATACATGTAAATTTGTCTCAAAAATACTTTTATAATATTATAATTTTACTAGATTTTATAAATACAGTATAATAGAAATTAGCGATTAAATCTATATTTTGTAAATCGTATTGATGCCCATAATTATTTGTGACGAAAGGAGAAGTAATGTAGCAGGGTCACATGGCATCCATGTCATGTCTGTCTGCGACGTGCTATTCATGTCAGACGCTGCGCTATCTTGACGTAGATGGATGTGCAGGTGTGAGACCCTCCCTTTTATGACACAATGTATCATAAAAAAAAGGTTATGTAGTGTATATTGTGCTAGCCCCATGAACAGTAGCTAGCACGTAATTCCACAAATTGAAATCACAGCCTTACATAAAGTTGCAAATTTTATTACTGCGAAAATAGTTTATACATAATATACATAAACCAAAAATAAAATCAGTAGTGGAAATAATTATCTTGCAGTGTGTCCTTTAACTCATTATTCCCACAGGCAACTGTCAAGATAAAACCTATTAAGAATCATCATTATTAACCCCGTCTACTGTGCCAAAATAAACATCCTCGAGAATATCGGATTCTTCACATAAAAACAATATTAGTAGCAAGTTGAGTACACTAGTACACACAAAACTTTTGCAAAACCTAAAATACATACGGGCTAATTCAATGAAAAGGCTATTGCGGTTATTTTTGCATAAAACTGAATTAAATTGTAAATACAGAATAATAAATTAAAAGCATAAACTTGTAAAGAAAATTTGACAAGTATATCAAATAACAAGTATGAATCTTATAAAAGTAATAATTTGACTCACAGTCCTTTGTGAGAAATATTCAATACCAACACATGGTAAAAATTTAAACAAGTCTTAAAGAAGAGTTAACAACTTGAATCGGTCTCATATTATCCATTCTATTTTATGAAAATATAAAAGCATCTAACTAGTATCAGTTCTCCAAGTTACCCATAACCGCGGGTACGGCTTTTCAAAAAAAATTAACTCTGCAGAGGTGTACTGCTCTACCCACAAGATATGATCGATTCTTTTTATTATGCTATTTACACACTTCCTTAGGTGTACGGCAGATGATCATAGCAGAATCTTTACCTTACTCAACCCTAGCTTTGCACCAGCCCGGTAACGACAAACCCTTGCTATGACGATACAAATAAACTTTCATATAAATCATATAGATTTTGAGCTCAACATAAATCAGCAACCAATTCTCCCCATAGCAAGGCGTACACCATTGCATCGGTAAACATTTATTCTAAATCACCTCGGTGTGGGTTTCCCTTCGAGCAATTCTGCCCGAAATGCCCGTACTACTCCAGTCTTCCAATGTGCAAAGCTCGTTTTAAGTAACTTAATAGGCTGAGGATATTCCATATGTGGGACCCTCCCTTTTATGCTACTGTGCAAACAGAAAAGAAAGGTTATAAAGTGCATACAGTGCTAATCCCATGATCAGTAGCTAGCACGCACTAACACAATTTGAGAACACAACCATACCAGTTACTTATTTTATTACAGCGGAAGTATCAATGCCAGAAGACCAATGACATTAACAAAAATACAATAGAAGAATCAGATGACTTGCAGTGTGCCACATAACCCTCAGGCAACTGATGAAGTAAACCTTAGGTAGAATTGCCGTCGATAATCCTGTTTTCCAACGTCAAAGTAATTGTCGAGGTTCTTGTCTAAAAATAACGATAATAGCAAGGATGAGTACATTGTGTACTCAGCAAGACTTGTAGTGTTTGCAAATCTTGAGATATATGTAAGCTGGATAAAAGTGGGTTTCTACAGTTGTTTTGCATAAAGCAGAGATTCAAATAGTAAGTACTGAACAGTAAATGAAAGCGTAAATAAAATGTAAAGCAGTTTGCCAAATAATTGAAATAACAAGTATTGAATGATAATAGATAACAATTCACTCACACTCATTTGTGAGCGAAAAGCAACGAAATTACTCACAGCTCTTTGTGAGTAATAAATTTTCCCAATATCATCCCGAAGCAATTGTAGTTAATTAATCATCAAATCATCTGGTCAAATTTTATAAAAATTACAAAAAATGTCTAGCTATGTGATGACGTTACCAAGTGCTCATGACCGCGAGCGCGACTAATCGATTAGTTTTATACTCTGTAGAATTGTACAGCTTTACCCACAAGATATGTCCTCCCTTTTTTCAGAACATTAGCACACTTCCTTTGGTGTGCTGCTGGGGAGTACATAACGAAACCGTTCAATTATCTGAACCTAACTTTGCACTAGCCCGATGACGTTTAACCTTGACTATGATGGAAACCAAGAAGTAGTAAAGTAGTAATATTCCAGAGCCAGTGGCCCACCTGGAATAATAACGGCCACAATTCATAGCCAGGCGTACATCGTTGCACAGGAATGCATTTACCCACAAAGGACACGTGGCAACCCAGAACAAGCCAACCTACGTGGATTCACGGCTTGTGCTACTTCTGCCTACCGACGTGCAAAGCTAGCCCCAAACAATCTAATAAATTAAGACTGTCCCATTCCAATACTTGTGGATGTACAGTTATCTTGGCAAAGCAACACATCAGCTCGGTTCTTATACGACATGGGTGATGGTCTCCCCCTATCTACGTGCAAGTTAAGACTCGCATTTCCGGCTATTGCCAATAATCACCCACGTCAAATTCGATAGTTTTATTTTTGTTTTTAATAAACTATCTGTTTTCTTCTATTATTTAGATTAACCATTAAGAAATTCATCGAGAAAAGAGGATCAAAGTATCAATTTCCCAACAATTCTTTTTGGGTGAAGCTCAGCATTTGCAAGTTAATAGGCGATTATTCCCTTATTCAGCATTATGAACGTAACCAGTGTCTAGGGTTGACAAGGATCACATGCCAAATGAATAGGGGATCCTAACATTATGGGTTTATATCTACCGATACCCAAAAATTATGTAAACTTGTAGAAAATAAAGCATGCAGGCAAATTATTATTCTCATTTTTAAGTGATTATAAAACTGGGATCAAAATGATCGAAGGGTGCTTGCCTTGCTATTTACTGTTATTCAACGAAGTCGAAGTCGTCGTCGTCGATGTCGAAGACGTGATTTGAAGTGGTTGACAACGAAACCTTGGAACATTAGATTCTACGTGTCGTTTGCCAAGAAATAAAACAAGAGCAAACAACAACTTTCAATAAGGGCAAAAGAAAATCAAATAGAGAATCAAATGAAAATCATTACATAAAACAAATATGGTTGAAGGTTACGGTTTCGTGATCGTATAAGTGAGCACGCTACTTTTACGTCATAGTTTTTTTTTATTGATTAACAGTTTGAGGGTTGCATCGCACACGACACATATTTCTTATGATTCATTCTATTTTATTTTACGAATTCAAGAAGCTAAGATTGTTTAAAGATTGTTTAGCTTAATAGAATTAAGACATTAGTTAAAGCTATGCCATTTTCCGGAAGTGCCAACTCTCGTATCGCGGTATTACCAACCTTCAGTAGTACCGTTCTCGAGCTCCGGTAGTACCGATCTTTAGTATTAAAAAGGCATTTACTGGACTAGAGTTACCGACCGAAGCTACATGGTTTCAGGATGATTTCTTCTGATGCACGTACTTCAGTTAAGGATTAGCTAGCGCTTAACTATTCAAAGTATGCACCGTCGATAACTATGACATATAGGGTTTTTGTTATAACAAGATTCAAATGCAAAGTAGATTGTAAATTAATTATTTTCTTAGAATATGGTAGTCTATATGTCATAAAATATTTCTGGGCTATTCATCCTAAAATTCTCATTTAAACGAGACATTCTACGGGATACCGAACAGGCTTAAATGATCACAAACTCGGCGGGAAAGTGAAGCGAATGTTTAACACTTAAGGGTTTTTGTCGGGGATTGGGTGATTCCCTTAATTACCATAATGCCATGACGGGAGAGCTCGTCCCGGTCCCGTGCACCTCGGGGGTCATCCCCGAAGGTGACCTAGGAAGGGTCGAGCGCCGCTGCTTGACTTGCCCGTCCGGTTCGGGCTCCTTGCCCGTCCGGTGCAAGCTCGTTGCTCGGTTAGTGCCCGAGCATGTTGCTCGGGCACACCTGCTCGGGCTAGTGTCAAATCTGCTCGGCCCGACCTTGAGCTCGAGCTGCCTGGTCGGGGGTTAAGACTAACGGTCAAGGCGATAATCATGCCACTTCGGAGGGTCGTTGCGCCCAGGACGCGGGTGTGGCGGAGAAGTAGGATTCGGTTGCGACCACGTTGGACACGGTCAGACGTGCACGGAGTGGGCCGTAACCGACCCGATACCCTTGTAAATTATAAATACCTCCCGGACATTAGAGGGAGGGGGGAGACGTACTGAGACAGATACACACGCAATATACACCACGCTGGAGTAGGGTTATTATCTCCTTGGTGAGAGGCCCGAACCAGGATAAATCTCCGTGTCATTCTTTGAGTGTACTTGATTTGGCGAAACCGGGTATCCTTCGGAAGCAACCCTTCACGCAAGAAGGGGACGGAGTTGATCCCCCAATCAACTAAGTAAGCTCGGCGGGGGCCCGCTCCCCAATGGTCGACAACTGGCTCCGTCCGTGGGGAACCGACAGTTCCTTTCGTGAAGAATCCCCGGAGATGCCGAACTCTCAGGACCACCAAGATCTCTGCACCTTCGGAGATGTTGGGGATGAAGATCTGTATTACGCCAGCGGTGATGTCGCTGGTGTCACTGATCCCGAAGGTCATACCGAGCCCGGGAGCTTTTCCCCGGTGGTCGCCGCACAAGAGCAGTTCTTTCGCTCTCAGCGCGACGCCCTCTTGGATGATGAATATGATGGGCTCTATGACGGCCTGGATATCCCGGATCATCTCGAGCCCGATCAAGAGACCATGTCGCGGGGGGACACTGTGATGTCGCCCTCGCGGTCCTCGCTGTCCCGCAACGTCCACATGGCAGGAGGAGATGGAGATCCTGAGGACGAACCCTAGGGAGATACCCACCTCCAACACTATGAAGCGGCCAAAAATCACCAAGAAGTCGTTAAACCGGACGCTGGCAAGTATACACCGACAGGTTCGCGGCAGCCCGGGCGCGAGGATCGGGGCCAATGCTCACGAGTGTTCCCGCGAGTACGGGACCCCGCGAGTATGGTGACCTCGAGCACCTGCACAAAGAGGCCGGTCAAATCACCCGACAATCAAACAGAAAACAATGCAATTCATACTTACCCAGCGAAGGCGCTCCCGTAGGCCTTCTTGGAAGAGCTCGGCTGGATCCTCCCCGAGAGGACCCGACCGAACTTCATCAGAGCAGGAGTTGCGCTCAGGGGCTCCTGCTCCTGCTCCTCCTCCTCCTGGACCCGGGCATCTTCAGCACCCGGGAGGCTAGGGAGCTGAGCCGGGGGGTCGACCTCCACCAGGGCAAGACCCTCCCGGAGACGCCCTTCCCCCACGATCTCGGGGCCCATCACTGGGCCTCGTCCCTCGCCTTCGGGCACGTGCTGTTCGCCGGTCGAGCTTGGGCTCGGCACCACGAGCGGCGTGTTTTCCGGCTTGGTTCCCCGCGGGAGCTCTTCCCTCGGGGTGGTGCGCCCCGAGCTCGGGAGAGCTTCCCTACTCAGGGACAGGTCCTGCTCGTTCGCCGGGCTTCGTCCCGGGGCCGTGGGAGGCGGGTCTTCTGTTTCGCCAGCTCGGGGATGTCCTTCCCCGAGGAGGTGCCCCTCGCGCCCGAACTTGTGCCGGCGCTAGGTGGAGGGTCTTGAACTCGCGGGGGGTCCCCTGCAGTCTCCTGGAGGGTCTCGGCGATGATGTCGCTGGCCTCGACACCCGCAGGATCTTCGGGCTCGGACTCCCCGCTTCGGTCGCTGACCTCGACGACGATGTGGGGGATCCCCATCGCCGCCGCTCGGGCGTCTGCGGCCGCGCATTGCTCGTCCCCGACGTCCGCAGTTGCGCCCTGCTCGGGCACGATCTCCTCGGACACCACGACTTCGGCGGCCCGAGCAAGTTCCCTCTCTATCACATAATTAAGCAAGTCGTCGGCCATAGCTTCGAAGTCCCATACCTCCTTACCAGCTACCGCGCCCGCTATAAACAGTGTGGGATCAGCGTAGCGCCCGAAGAAGGAAAAATAAACTAAGGGGGAGAGGTAGGAACTTACCTCGCTCGGTCTCCGCCACAGAGGCTTGAGCCCGGGCCAAGAGGTTGGTCATGTCCTCACGGGCCTTATCGGCCGCCGCCACCGCAGGGTCGACCTCCTCCAAGCCGACCTCCATCAAAGTCGGCGAAGAGGGCACCTGCGGCGTGCTAGGCGATCTCCGACGCCTCGTGGCCAGAGGCGCCGGGTCCTCCTCTTCTTCCTCCTTGGGCTCGAGCACCGAGCCCGAACTCACCCGCGCGAGCTCGGCTTGGAGGGCGGCGATTTGCTCCTCCAGCTCCTCCTTCCGCGCGGGTCCTCCTGCCGCGCCTGCAGCTGCGGCTGCTGCTTCCTTTTTCGCCCGCTCGGCGAGCTGATGCAAACGCGCCATCAACTCCGGGTTCTTCTTAGTATGTTCAATCATCCACAGCCTTAGCTCGCTTACCTCCCTCCGGTCGGCGTACTCCAAGTGCGGGGCGAGGCGAGCGTCCGCCCGAGCTTGTCCGCCTCCTAGAACGCCTGGGGGAGACGGCGTGGCCGAGGCGGACCTATCGCGGCGCCTACGGGTCGCCAGCTTCTTGGTCCTGCAACCTCGGTTACCAGCGCCAGGATCCCCCAGCTGCGACTTCAGCTGCGCCATCGCAACCTCGAGGGCGACCTTCTCCTGCCAAACAAGGGACAAGCGGGTTAGAAGCATTCTCGGAAGCTATCCCGAGCGCGATTTCCCTGGGGCGGAACATCTTGGGCGTATCCTACCCGGGACAGAACACCAGAGCCTGACAAAACGAAATCTTACCGCCTCGCTTCGCTCGAACAAGTTGTTCGGGATCTGGCGACCAGCCAAGATCTCTTTGCCCCTGGGGGTGCCGAACATCTCGGCCACCCTCGCGTCCATCCAGTCTTCAGGCGGGGTTGCACGTAGACCAATGAAGAGCGGTAAGCACGGCTAGCACCAGCTTCGGAAAGAAGTAGCTCGGCGAGGAGGCGTACCTGATCGTGATTCCCGAGTGAGGTCTTGCCACCCGGCGATCTCGAAAAAGGGATGTTCTCTCCTCCTGAGGGGTGACACCCGGTTCCGAACGAAGTCCCGGGTGACATCCCAACAATTGAGTCCCGAGCAGGTGAGCTCACTGATCATCATGAGCACCCGTTCCTCCTCGGGCTGAACCGGAGGTCGGGGTGTCTCAACGCGCGGGGCAGCTGCCCCCGTGTAACAGAGGGAGCTCCCCTCTACCTTCCTTAGGTAGAACCAGAAGTTCGCCCACCCGGACATCGAGTCCTTGAGCGTGAAGCTCGGATACTCGTATGGGCGGGTGGACCGGAGGCGGAAGTAGAGGCAGCCAGCCGGTGAAGCCATGCCGGTGCGAGACAAGGAATAGAAGTGAAAGAAGAGGTTGGGCGTGGGCAAGACGCCCACGTGCCCTTCGCACAGGGGCAAAAATGGAAAGAATGAGGGAAGAAAGGCCAGGGGAGAAAGCGAGCGCTGGAGCAAGAAGGTTGCAGGAACAAAAGATTTTGGATGACAAAGGTGTGCAAGGAGAGTCCCGGTGATCGTTTAAATACCCGATCCTGGAGGGAAGCGAAAAGACTTCCCGCCGTTGCGATCGAGGAAGCCCTAAGGGCGCAGGAGCAGTTGGGGAGTCCACCGATCTGGGGCTGACACGTGGACACAGAAATCAAAACTATCCCGTTAGGGGTCGGTTCCCAAGGAAACGGTTCGTACCATCACTACCATGCTTCTCCGAGAAGGAACCGCAACGCCGGGCCGCATTCGCTTACCCGAGCACACTTTGGTCGTCGGATCGAGCCACTTGCTCGTCCTCAGGGGAGTTCTGCTCGGATGCTGCAGCAGTGGTTCGCTGCAATGAACCCAATCCCTCCATTTAAGTCGGTAGGCACAAGGGGAAGGCCTCGTCGAGCATTTTCCCCACTTGAGCATCGGGGGCTAGCTATCGGGGATTGGGTGATTCCCTTAATTACCATAATGCCATGACAGCCGAGCTCGTCCTGGTCCCGTGCACCTCGGGGGTCGTCCCCGAAGGTGACCTAGGAAGGGTCGAGCGCCGCTGCTTGACTTGCCCGTTCGGTGCAAGCCCGTTGCTCGGCTAGTGCCCGAGCATGTTGCTTGGGCACACCTGCTTGGGCTGGTGTCAAATATGCTCGGTCCGACCTCGAGCTCTGGCTGCGTGGTCGGGGGTTAAGACTAACGGTTAAGGCGATAATCATGCCACTTCGGAGGGTCGTTGGCCCAGGACGCGGGTGTGGCGGAGAAGTAGGATTCGGTTGCGATCACGTTGGACACGGTCAGACGTGCACGGAGTGGGCTGTAACCGACCCGATACCCTTTAAATTATAAATACCTCCCGGACATTAGAGGGAGGGGGGAGACATACTGAGACAGATACGCACGCAATATACACCACGCTGGAGTAGGGTTATTATCTCCTTGGTGAGAGGCCCGAATCAGGATAAATCTCTGTGTCATTCATTGAGTGTACTTGATTTGGCGAAACCGAGCATCCTTCGGAAGCAACCCTTCACGCAAGAAGGGGACGGAGTTGATCCTCCAATCAACTAAGTAAGATCGGCGGGGGCCCGCTCCCCAATCGTCGAACAGACTTAAATTATCACAAACTCGGCGGGAAAGTGAAGCGAATGTTTAACACTTAAGAGTTTTGAAATGCTGGATTTAGATGGAAAGCAAGTTATAAATAAAATGTTTTTCTAGAATATGGTAGCATGCACTTTGTAGTGTGTTTCTAAACTGATTTTACAGGTTCTAGCATATAGAGGACTTATTTTATTAATTGTCGAAATAGTCTAAATGATCACTAAGGTAACGCTAATTGGATCAAGTTTCATTCTAAGTTTGCAACCATACTATACATGTTCTTTTACTCATTTTTCTGGCATTAACTGAGGATATCTCTATGAGTGTTTTAAAGTTGGTTCCGTGGTATTTCACCTTAATCCGCGATTTTTGTAAAATGAATACCAAGGCCTGTATAGTACACAGGTATTTAGACATTATCGGAATGAAGGTCCAAATAAGCTAGTTCATCTTTCTTCCTTGGTAGGTATGACACTATGAGACAGTTATCTTAACTCCTGAATAGCCAAAGTTGACTTCTGGAATAAGCGTTTTCATGGTAAAAACATGTATACAGGCAAAGGGCATAGGAAGTTGATCTATTTAAGGTTAACTTGAGATCTTAGAAATCAAGTCTAAAGATTCAGCTAATTAAGCTTATTAAATTAATCTTATAATTTATGAACTAGAGAATTAGTTTGATCAATTGTATTTACTGATGCTCTTGGATCATAAAACAGACAGGTCAATCGAGTCACAGTTAAGTTGGCCGAGCTAAACTTATATATTGGTAAACTAGTGAGATTTACAGAAGGTTTTACAAGCAAATAGGTTCACCCTAGGACAGGGTTTACTGATTCCCTACTTAATGATCTGAGGATTAGATGTTCATTGCAAGCTCAATTAGTTGGTCTAAGTGGCCAAATCTTAATAACTACATATAGCACCCGAATACATGGAACCATAGCACAGAGAACACCTTTCAACAATGTAACTGAAGCTAATAAACATGCATCAGCCAAGAATGTTTTAATTCATTAAGTTGGTCCCACTTGAATGCAGATTCTAATCTAACTTAATAAGTTGTGAGCTTTTAGGAGAGTAAGTACAGGAAAAATGCTACTGTGCATTATTGCACATCGCAATCAATCAGATATCTGCACCAACTGCAAACTACTTATATGAAGGATGTATTCAATTGACCCCTTTGTTCTAACTTCTATGGTTCTAATTGAGAACAAAAACCTAATGTTATTCGTACATGCACATGTATTCTTAGAACAAGGATCATTTAAGCTTTAATCAAGGGGGCATATCCTGTGCAATCAACAGTTTGGTGCAATCACCGTGCAATCAAACTAAAAAAAGTTTCAAAAAATTCTGAAAAAAATCATAGATGTACATCTCAACTTACCCTATCTACATATAAAATTTCATGATCAAATTCGTCCTATTCTAGAAGTTACAAAAAAGACAAATTTGGGGTGCATTTGAACTGTAAAAGTTTGTCAGAAATTTGTCTTTTTTGTAACTTCTAGCATAGGACGAATTTGATCATGAAATTATATATGTAGATGGGGTAAGTTGAGATGTACATCCATAATTTTTTTCAGAATTTTTTAAAACTTTTTTTAGTTTGATTGCACAGTGATTACACCAAACTGTTGATTGCACACGATATGCCCCTTTTAATCAAATATCTATTTCGGTTAGGTTTTAACATCTGAATTAGTACTCAGTCTCCTAGTCTGAAATAGAAAGCAGAACATACTAACCCAAGATCCTTCCCTCTGATCTTTATGCGTTCACTAATTGATCTCACTTAATATTGAATCAATGAACTAATTGAGACTATCGTACTACTGCATACTATACCTTGGGAAGGATGGAAGGGAGAACAGAGGCGCACGGGTGGCTTCATGATGGCTGGCTCGGGCGCATGTGGCCGACAGCAAGAGACGACCGGAGCTGCTCGACCGGCGACCTGGGAGATGTTAGGCGGCGTGAGGGATCCGGAGGAGGCGGCGGCTGCTGGCGAGGCGGCCCGAGGCGGCAGCACGGCGACTCGAGGCGGCGGCGACTCAGTTTCACAGGCGAACCGGCGGAGAGGGGGCCAGTCGGCCAGAGCTGGTGGTGTTTTGGCTGATTCAGTCGGTTCAGAAAGTCCAATAATGAAGACTAAGCATTTATATCCATTTTGTTCAGCATTTAAATTCATCTGTTCGTATTCCATTCTGGAGTAAAGCAAGACTAAGCATGTGCAATTATAAACGAGTATACCCATTTTATATTTTCATGTGTTAATCAATGACCTAAGGTTATCAAGGTTCACATGTCATCATTAATTAAGAAAATCCAATAATAAAGGTTATATCTACCATATCCCACAATATAGCAATTTATAAATCATAGCTCAAGCATGAAAAGATTTGATAAAACGTTTTTAAAATGCTGGGATCAATATGATCAAGGGGGTGCTTGCCTTGTTGTTCCTCAAGTCAACAAAGTCAAGATCGACATGCCATTAATTAAGAACATAGAAAATAACAACTTTTAATAAGGGTAAAAATAATTCAAATGTATAATCAAATATAAATTTCTACATAAATAAGGAGTGGTTTAGGGTTAGGGTTTCATGATTTCATATACTAGTGTTTTAATCCAGTGTTTCATTCTTGCCTCTTAACAATAGTTTAAGGTTTCATGACAACATAGTCACTTGTTCTTTAGGTTTTGCTCATTTTTATAAGCACGTGCTAGTATTTTTTTTATTTTTTTTTTGGGGGGGGGGGATAATTCGTACTATACCACTCTATTTATTGCCACTTCATGAAATACCACTCGTTGTCTCAATGACATATGAGTTACTTCAGGAAATACCACTCGTTATCTCAATGGCGTATTTCCTAAAGTGATAACTTTGGAGTGGTATAGTATGAATTTTCTTTTTTTTTTTTTTTTTTTTTTTTTGTGCGAGAAACATACTACTGTTTCACACGTGTCGCACGGCATATTGTTGGATTTTTTTTTTCATTGTTGCCTTGGTTTTTCCCCGATTTTATTTTTTGCGAAACGAAATATTTTCCTCTCGTTGCACTCGCCCTGTAATTTTTGTTGAGGTTGATTGTTAAGAAGGTAAGAGTAGGTGTTTGTACGAGCCTAGTATTCAAGTTTGTACATGCGCTCTGGCTTTGCAATAGGCCGAAGCACCGCAGGCCTGGAGCAGTCGCCACCAATACCATATGGCCATACACAAACTGGTCCTGTTTTTTCAGTGTCCTGTACTTTCGATATTTCTTTTCTTCGCACAGGGGATTTTCGTATTGGCTGATGTCCTCCGCGTGCAAAGCAGAATCCGCCTCCTAGTGTACAAAGCGGGATAGATAGAACAGCTAAAAACAGGGGCAGATGCCGCAAAGACGCCGCATGAGCGCACCCTTCCCCCTGGACATGTTTGCACTTCGCAAACTGCACTTGAAAAACATGCATACATGCCGGATCACTCGCAAAAACTAGCGAAAGGGATGTACAGGATGGCAAAATATCATGTGCAATTAAAGTTTTCGTGCAACCACCGTGCAACCCTATTAAAAAAATTTCAAAAAATTCTGAAAAAAATAATGGATGTACATCTCAACTTAGCCCATCTACGTATAAAATTTTATGATCAAATACGTAATATGCTAGAAGTTACAAAAAAGATAAATTTTCGCTTGGAATCTTGCTACAGTAGACATCACAAAATTTGTTTTTCGTAACTTCTAGCATAGTACGTATTTGATCATGAAATTTTATGTATAGATGGGGTAAGTTGAGATGTATATCCATGATTTTTTTTTAATTTTTTGAAACTTTTTTTAGTAGAGTTGCACGGTGGTTGTACGAAAACTTTAATTGCACTGAATATGTTGCCGTACATGATGCTGCCAAAAGCACATTAGATACTAAGTTACTCCGGCTACAAATAATTGTGATAGTAAAACTATAATATTACAAAAGTGAAAGTACTTTTTTTTTAAAAAATATACAGATATAATTTTCATATATTCAATTAAATATTTAAAAAATTAAATATATAAAAGGATAGTATCGAAACTTTAACTTGTCCGATGTCCAAAATGCTATCTATCTCTAACTGAAGGTACGTAGTAGTACGATACTAATCCTGGCTGGAATACTAGTAGTACGGTACTAGTCCAAGATGGCATACAGTTAATTCATAGGAATTGATATAGATACTAGAGTGTTTTTTTAATATAAGTACTTAATTTTTGGACGTTGCTAGAGACCGGATGTCGGATCTAACATATTTTTTCAGACGATGCGTGTGATCTAACATATTTTTCAGACGTTCGTGTAACCTTTTTTTTCAGCTTTTTTAATGTATGCAATATCACTCTTTGACTTAAGGGAGCATATCCTATGCACATACACATCATGTGCATACGTGCAATAATTAAATCCGAGCCGTCCAGATCTCATCCAACGGTGGCTCTACAGGTGGTAATTGCAAATCTGTGCATATTTTGCAATTACCACCCCGATGAAGCTACCGTTAGATGATATCTGGACGGCTCGGATTTAATTATTGCATATGTGCACAGGATGTGTATGTGCACAGGATATGTGGCCTTGACTTAAAGGTCTTAGCCCCACCTTGACTTATATCATAGACTTATACTCTTCCTTACTTCCCTTCTCTGACCATGTGGTCAAGGATATTTGAAAAAAGAATAAATTGGCGATACCTACTATCGATAACTAAGAGTAGGTCTTTTCTTTTTTCCAATATGATGAATCTCACGAGCATTTTTTCCTTTCAATGCTCATTTGTGCAGATTTTTTGGTCTTAGATCTTTTGTGGGTGTGGATCAACTTCTTTTTTCGTGTACACATTTTTATTGTTATCTTCTAAAGAAAATGTTTCACGTTAGGAAGAAAAAAAATGAGTGTATAGGCATTATCCGGATGTTTTTTTTTTTCCTAAAAATCATCTAAATTTTGGACCGTACGATCAAAACACACATCCGTAGTATCAACCCACCTCGAATTCAGAGGGGGTGTGCATCGATCTATCGATCTGAAAGCAAATCCAATGGCCTAGAATTTAAATGATGGTTACTAAAGAAAACATCCGGATGAAACTTATCAAAACCAAAAAAAATCACGCGATAGGAAAAGAAAAAAAATGTTACAGCGGCCGTAATTTTTTAGATTAAGAGACAAATTAATTCAATTAACAGCGTGAAAATACTCGGATTCTCAATGGACAACCTCTTTCATTCGTTCATACGTAAGCTACACCAGAGTAGACGACGACACATATGCATAGTTCGTCGCCGCCGGGACATAATAGAGGACTTAGGCGGCCGAAGTCAGGGCGGCGCACCGCGTGCACACAAATGATGCATGATCTAGACTTTGGTGAAGCGGAGGTAGCCCTTGCCGGAGGGCAGTTTGGCGGTCTCGAACCCCTGCGGGAACAGCTTCTTGGCCTCCTCGTCGGAGACGCCCGGCGGGATGACGACGCGGTCCCCCTGCTTCCAGTTCGCCGGGGTCGCCACCTTGTGCTTGGCCGCCGTCAGCAGCGAGTCCACCGCCCGCACCACCTCGTCCATGTTCCGCCCCGTGCACGCCGGGTACAGGAAGCTCAGCTTCACCTGCACTGGCACGCACCGCATCAGTTTGCAACTCGATTCATCCTGCATAATCCATGGCCATTCCCACTCATGCATGTACGTACTTAATTACCTTCTTGTCAGGGCCAACGATGTGGAGTGTACGAGAAGGGAGCTGGATCCCCTTGGAATCCTTCTCGTCCGGATCGACCATGTTGAGTTGTTTGATCGCTTCGCGGTCCGGATCGGCCATGATCGGGTACGTCACGTGGCTCCCGGGCTAATTAATTACATGCACACAAAAATACAAAGACAGATCAATTAGTAAACACGTACCCAAATCCAAATCAGTTAATAGCTAGCGCTAAAAATCAAATCGGAGATCACTCGATCGGTTCTATATTTATTTGCAGCACGGCGGCACCTTGTAGGCCTCGATGTCCTTGATCCACTCCTCGTGGGACTGCACGTCGTCGCAGGAGATGCCGAGCAGCTTCACGCCCCTCTTCTCGAACTCCTTTGCGTAGTTCGCCATGGCCGCCATCTCCGTCGTGCAAACCGGGGTGAAATCAGCTGATGCACACAGTGAGCAAAGGCGCAAAAGCATATATATATGCTTCCGCATGGACTCAGCCAAGGCACAGCATCAAAGAAGGCGAAGCAATTCTGAGCAGGACGTACCGGGGTGGGAGAAGATGATCGCGTAGCCATTGCCGACGTAGTCGTGGATGCGGATCTTGCCACAGGTGGAGTCCAGCTCCAGGTTGGGGATGGTGTCTCCGATGGTGAGCCCCGGCATGATTTCGGTGGGCACTGAAAGCTACTACTGCCTACTATTACTACACGTACGGGCTATCGTCTAAAGCTTCTGCGAACGTCTCCAATGGAAGGCATTGGGAAAGGGAAGGAGAAGCATTTTATAGGAGAAATCAGCGAGGTGCTGCTTGTAGAGGTGGCACACAGGCGCAGTGCATGGGGGCCACGTAGTTGGCCTCGTGGCAGGCTGTTCTGGTGATTTGCGCCAAACGGCAAGCTGGTCGCTGAGGACTCACCCGTGGCGAAAAAGTGATCTGACGAGGTCTCACCTGCGTTATTGAGTGGCTTACTCAAAATTTACTACAAAATGCTAAGGTCCAGGCATGGCCCGAGGCTATAGACTGTCTGATCGAAAATCCTGAACCGATTAAGCCCATTAGGTCCGTTCGTTTCAGCTGCTTAAAAGAAATGTATTATTTACTAAATGGGTGAATTCTAGATAGCTTCTTTGAGAATCAGAAGTTGCACTCTACATAGAATTAGAATCCGATTGTAATCTGATTTTCATTGATTCTTGACTTGAAATAGCAGCCGATTTGACCCAATTCTCCTATAATCAAAAAAAAAAATTATAATCTAGAATTCATAACCTAGAAGCCAAAATGGATCGAAAGTGGTCAAGTCATCGGAACCGGTTGCGAATTGCAGCAATATGTTTGGTTCCGGTGAAACTCGGAAGGGAATAAGATGGACCGAACCGCCATTCGGCCCAGTCAATAGGAGTGGGCTTAACTTTCAATCGATGAATGATTCCTGCCCAGAAATGAGTTGGGTCGATGGGCTTGGTCCGTTTCAGTGATTAGGCTATGTGGTCCATGCATGCACAGCCCACTCAATAGGACCACACTGCCTATGGATCATGTGTGGTTTGCATGACTGATGAGTGATGACTAGCCGGTTCTTGCATGATGTTACAGGTTAACCAACCATTCTACATCAGACAAAATCCAAGGCGTACAGCCTTTAACTCAAAAAGTAACTTGACACGTGACTTTAGCTGGCAATGGATAATGGATTCCACGCAAGTACGTTAGCTTATGATACATCTTGATATCCATTCATATGTGCAGTGGCCTTTAGATAAAATCAGATTTTTACAAGATACAGCACAGGTCTACATGATCTTAAGAACGTATATGGTATTATGGTCTAGGGAGAATTGAAGTAACCGCAACGAAACGACTATCACAAGAGAGACGAGCTTTGATGAATCCCATTGCAAACACAATCTTTAAAGAGTAAAAATGTCACTCACTCGCAGCCCATTGCAAACACAATCCTCTCTAAAAGAAAGTAGAGATACTACTCCGGAAAAAAAAAATCCTAATACTTATGATTCATTTAAAACTTCTTATGGCACACATTTTCACCGTATTCAACACTTTATTCAGTGACAAAACAAAACGTCTCCAACAAACAATATGGTACCATTATTCCAAGTTCATCTATAAAAAGGTCGCAGCGACACATCCATCGCGGTCACTGCCATTATTATTCAGAAGAGTAATCATCATCACTGAAGCTGAAGCGGAAACTCGTCAGACCACGTCGCAAGTGAGCCAAAAGGGCTCGTCGAACTGGCCCAGCGACTCCTCCCCGACGGGAGGTCCCAGCGACAGCGACTCCACACCTAGCCCCACGCTCGCTGGGCCCCAAACCGGCGTCCCGTTCTCGTAGGCGTTGCAGGTCAGCCTGACAAGGCCCGACCCGTCGAGCCGGCACACATACAGGTCGCCGTACGGCTGGAACTGGTTCGGTGCCGAGATGGGCTCGGCCACGACGCTGCCCAGGTTGGCCGTGAAGAGCAGCCACTTGGAGTCCGGGCTGAAGCACACGTGGTTGATCCGCTCCTTGTCCGCCTCCGCGCTCCCGGCCGGCCCGGTCACGTACACCCGCCGCAGGCCCGACCCGTCGGGGCGGACCAGGTAGATGCTGAACACGTTCGGGTTGGTCGGGTCGTGCCGGTTGGACGAGAACGCGATCAGGCCGCCGTCCGGCGACCAGCTCGGCATCGTGTCGATCCAATCGCCGTCGGTCAGCCTCCGGACCGTCCCGGCGCCGGCTTCCTCGCCGCGCGCCGCGTCGACGATGTAGAGGTTCTTGTGCCCCGTGCGGCCGGACCGGAAGACGAGCCATCGCCCGCACGGCGACACCGCCGGGAACGCGTCGTTGCCGGCCTCCGGCCGGGTGAGCTCTTTCAGCGTGGCGCCGACCTCTTCGCGGTCGTCCGTGAGTTCGCTCTGGTCAAACTGGACGCGCGCGATCCGGACCGTCGCTTTGGGGGTCTCGAAGATGGGGCCCATGGATGTGAAGACGACCCCACTTTCAGTGGGGCTCCAGGAGGTGTAGAACATGTTGGGCTGCTTGGTGAGCTCCCACTGCTTCGAGCCATCGGATCGGAGGATCCTGACCCCCGGCGTCTTGAAGAAGTCGCCGTTGATGGCGAGGTGCTTCGCGTCCGGCGAGAACGACGGAAAGGAGCCGTTCACGCGGAGCATCCGGATGGAGCTCACGGGGCTCCGCACTGGCTGCAGGTGGGGCACCACCGAGTCGCCCGGCGCGCCCGCGCCGCGGAAGCGGTGGTACCCGAGGCGGCCGCCCGACGGCGAGAAGAAGGGATTGTAGTGGTGCAGCTCCGGGTTGAGGAGCTCGGTCAGGGGGGAGAATTGCTCCGTCTCGAGGTCGAACAGCTCGATGTGGCGCTGCGCCCGCCCCTTACGCCGCGTCGCCACTGCGATCCAGCGGCCCGCCGCGGCGGGGGTGAAGCAGTGCACACCCGGCGGCGTCACGCGCCTCTCAGCGCCGGAGGGCTCGAGGGTCTGCAGCGAGATGTCCACCCGGAAGACGCTCCACCACCCGTCATCGGCGACGCGGTGGAAGAAGAGCGTGCCTTCCCCGTGCCAGGTCGGCCACCCGCCCCGCGCTGCGGCGACGACGCGGCGGGCGGGGTCGGTGGCCCGGAAGACGGCGACCTCCGTCTTGAGCACGTGGAAGTCGAACTCCCAGGGCCTGTCACCGTACGACGCGACGGCGACGAGTTCGCCCGAGGAGGACACGGCGGGGCTCATGTCCACCACGTCCTTGGGCGTGACCCTCACCGTCTCCTTGGTGCCCAGGTCCGTCGCGTACACGGCCGCCCAGCTCCTAAACGGTACGGGCGGCTTCTCGTGGGCGGAGACGAAATACACCCGCCCGTTCCTCACCGTCGGGCGGTCGTGGAACAGGCTCCCCTCAATAGTCGGCAGCGGCTCGGCGCGCTCAGACCCCGGCCGGCACAGGAACAGACCGGCCGAGCCGTTGCGCTCAGACACGAAGGCGACGGCCTCCCCGCCGTCGTCCGCGAACTGGGCGTTGAAATTGACGGACACGCCGTCCGTGTGGCGGCGCTCGGCTAACCCCGAGGCGGAGACATCCTCCGGGGACGGCGGCACGGCGACGGAAAAGACGTCGAAGCCGAAGTTGGTGACGCCGACGGAGGCGAAGACGATTGTGCCGGTGGGTTCCATCGGGAACTGGATTCGTTGTTGTGCTATGCTGCTAGCGTGTGTTGGTGTGCGTGTTGAGATGTGCGCGGAGCGTTGGGATATTTGTAGGTTCACGGTCGGACGGGGCGCTGTCAGTTGGGCCCACGTGTGATCGTTATCTGCTTGAACCGGAGGGTCGTGGGCTGTTGGAGTGGTTGTCGGGTCACTCCGCTCCATCACACTTGCGGTGCGCATGTGGCTAGTGTGAACGAGCGCATCACAAACGGAATCTGTGGAGCACGTAAGCGTACACAAGTCCATCACGCTTGAGTTTTCGAGTTACCTAGGGCTAGGACGTACCACCTGCATCTATTATGGAGTACTAGTATATTAAAAGCTCATCACTTATCTTTTAAAGATGCTAAGAAAAAAAAAATGAAAAATACT
This sequence comes from Rhipidocladum racemiflorum, assembly GCA_036346355.1. NCBI lineage: Eukaryota > Viridiplantae > Streptophyta > Magnoliopsida > Poales > Poaceae > Rhipidocladum > Rhipidocladum racemiflorum. Next base: position 53,359,490 of record CM070582.1, on the reverse strand, counting down.
CTAAAAATTCATACAAAAAATAGCCAACGATTAATTTGATGGACTTTAACTAAGTTTAACTATAGTCACTGAATGTTATTATTAAAAGAAAAACATCTAACTATATATCCAAATTATAGTGCTTAGTTTAAAAAAAAGTCTGTGTCAAATATAATAAAAAATAACAAAAATTTAGAATAAAAAAATATTCATTTAATTTTTCATATGAAACTCCAAATTGAACACATATATATAGCTGAAATTTTGAATAAAAATTATATTAAAATTAGTGGTTGGATACGTATATGAATTCTAGTCTACCGTTAATCTTTAAAATTCAATTAAAAATAGCCATAAAAATTAACATAAATTTGAAAGGTAAATAAAAAGTAATTAGTAATGAGATTTTCATTCCAAAATCTAGAATAAAAATTAGATGAAATTAACAAATTGGTTTTTGTATCCGAATTCTAACCTATAACTGAAATTAAAAATTAAATAAAAAATAACAACAAAAATAACATAAAATCTGAAATGACAAACAAAAGAGTTGGATTTTGTACGAATTTCAAAGTAAAACTAAAAAAGTCTATAAGAAGCACAATCCAAAAATTATGCAAATTCAAAACAAAAATAAAAGAAAGTTAGAGATTGTTTTTAGTTCCGTATTGAGTGAAAAAGGAAAAAATGGGTTTTTGTTCAGAATGAAAATCCCATAAATAAACTCATTTGAAAGAAAAATAAAATAAAATAAGGAAACTGGTTTTGTGTGTGTATAAATTAAGAATCGAAATCTATTACACAATAAAAGTCTATGGTGGGGGTTTACTGTCGCTAAGAAAAAAGTGAATATGCTACAAAAATCTCACAATTTTTTTGATACTTTATTGGATGGACCTCCACAAGATGGAAGGATTGAGAAGGTGATTTATTGACCCTTGATCACTTGACTATATCGGTATAAACTATATAAAGTGCATTATCAGCATATAGTATAGATAAGCTTTGCAATAATGAAAGAATGAGATGATACCGATATAAATATAAATTGTTATATCATACTATGTTTACTTTTTTCGCTATGCCAGTGTTTGGGGGAAAATTTCACATGTTACAAATATTAGAAAATAGAGTGAATATTTTCCTATAATATATCATTATAAAAAATCACAAATGAAGTTTTACACTGTTCTATTTTCCAAAGAAATTATATATATATATATATATATATATATATATATATATATATATATATATATATATATAAGTAGCACGTGTTTTTATCGCGTCGCACGTGTAAATTCCAGTGTTATTCTAACATGCAATTCTACGAAGAACATACCCGAGTGTACCTGACGTTAAAGAGGGGAATGTTCAATGTTTGATCAGGTGTGAACACGGATGGACGATTGGCAGATTCGTATTTTTGGTCAAGGCACCGTAATGCTTTATGCTGGTATGTCCCATGTTATGTGAGCTTGTTTGCCAAGAAACTTTTCCATAATCGTGCACTCGCTGAGCAGGTTCCCAATGCGTGCCAAGAAGCCTTTCGTGACTGTGCACTTACTTGGGTGTTTTTGCTTGCTATCTAGCATACGCAGACACATTAGCAATAGTGAAAGAAGACGATCGTGCTTTAATTATGCAGGCTTTATGAGATGTGAACACTGGTGTGTTCTTGGACTGGTCGGAAGATTCCATCAAATTATGCAGGCTTTGCCATCTGCGAGAGTATTGATAATTTATTGATAGCCGCAAGAGTATAGTATACAGTAGATAGGTTAATGTGTAGTTATATAAACTATATATGATAGCCACATGTGACTGTAACTATAAATTACAACATATAAGATGTACATGCTACCGTGTCGTACCATTTTCTTCGATCAATACATGTCACGAAGCATCAAATGAACTAGATGTAAAAACCGGGATCTGTTCGTTATACTTTTGGACCTATTCGCTATCCCGAAATAGTAGAAAATGGTTCGTTCGCGATTTGTATTTTTTCGCAAAGTAGCGAGTGAGGGACCCAAACGCGATTTGGAAAAGTTTTTCTTCCCCTCATAAAAAACCGCGAAGGATTTTTTCGTAATCTGAAATGACCTATCCGTAATTTGAAGGAATTGAGGTTTTTTTCGCGAAATAGAAAGGAGGGCAAGTGGATGATCTCCGGGAGCAGAGAAGCTCCAGAATGTAATAAAGGTAGTATATCTTCTCATAATATTTTATTGATCATACATGTCGGTTTCAATTTCTCAAATATATTTATTCCTAAAAGGCAAGAAACATACGAAAAAATAGATAGCATCCATGTCATATAAGGCTAGACCTAGGCATTGGGCCGGCACGGCCCGGTGTAGGGGAACGCGGTATGCTACACTAGCACAAATTAAAAATTCTACCGCAAACCAGAAAAGCTACTCGCAAGAAGGGGATCATAGATCTATTACCACTAGACGCGCAGTTGCGGAATCCTTCGCACGTCGTTGTAGTGGATCGTCCTCGGCGTGGATCGTCCTCGCCGCGGATCGTCCTCGCCGCAGATCGTCCTCGCCACGCCGCAGTAGCAGTAGCATCACCACAGCAGTCCACACGTCCGGGGATGGAACGCCGTGCGTCGGTGTGCAAGCACCGGGTCGCTCGGCAGGGGCAACGAGAGGAGGTGGCTAGGGTTTCTGGCGAAACACCTCTAAACCGCACGAAAGTGTGTGTTGCGCCCAGCCTCCTCCCCTCCTTATATAGCCACGAGGTGAAACCCTAGGCGATCGAGGGCCCATCTACGCGCTAAGCCCACGAGGTCCATTAATTACGGATCCAATCCGAATTAATGCGTCGGCCAGATTAAGTGTGTGATCCTGTAGGTTCATGCACATTTGGACATGGATTCGGAAAACCCCTTTTCTAATCCAATAGTCGGTAGCGGCTCCTTGCAGAGCATGCCAACTCCCAAATGCATATGATTAAAAATCTTGATGTAATAATCCCTTTGCCAAACTATATGAAGATCGAACTCAAGGCGAGAAGCATGTCATCCTTTGGAGTTCAATCCATCTCTCGTATCCGTGATATATTAATAAGTTGTGATTGACTTCTCAATCACGGCATGGCCATGTACTTCCTTAATCATATCACACGAGTGGCCTAGACATATATCTCCGTTACATTGGAGTGGCAAATTCCATCTTGACTGCTCACTTCCCTCTACATGTTTCATAGTAAACATGAAAGCTACTTTTATAACTATCCGGTTAGGAAATAGTGTTTGGTAACCCCAAGGTAAACTATTACACATGTAGGGAATATGACAATCTCAGGTCTAAGGATCATACATCTACTATGTATGAGATACACTGATGACACATAAGATTGTAACATTCTCGCAGTGTCCCATTGTGGGTCTATCTAACACATGTTCTTCAACATGCGTCCACAATGTATTGATGATATCTCCATATCCCATGATCTATGAAACATGATCATCGAACAATACATGTGCTGATCTATTCATCGTTGTTCTATACGATGATATTCGATAAGAGATATTTATCGAATTATACAATAAGTAAAGAGCTTCATAAACAAGTCACACACTTGTTGATCAAAACAATGATATACATTCATTGGACCAATAATCATATTATTATTCATAAAACATAGTCATGTTACAATCATCCATATGATTGCCTTAAGGGCATAACACTAACACCCGGGCACGGCGGGCTTCGGGCCATGGGGAGCCGGGCCGGTCCGGCACGGAAAGGTCAACGGACCAGCACGGGAGAGGTTTTATAGGGTCTGGACCGACCCGGAAGTCCGGTGGGCCGGAGTCGGGCCGGCCCGACCCTAGTAGCGACATGTTCCCCCGGGATCGTGAAAACTAAAAAATCATTGAACGGAGATATTACAATTCTAATTAACAATTTATCATCTAAAGCATAGTAAACTTGTTGATTTTCTAATGAAACGACATTTATTCTGCTTGCAATATAAAAATACACGTATCTCTCTCTACAACATACAGGATAGGCCGACATCATTCATTTGTCATTCTATTTAATACTGTATTTTCTTTCCCTCTACTCAAACGAGATCAGCATAATAGATCAATGGACAGTAAAAATGACAATAGGTATTTGAGGAGAATGAAAATTTTTATTGATATTTACATATACAAAGTTATTGCCTCGTTAAAAACCTTACGCCCAGTGTGGGGTTCCCTTGTAAGGAAAAGAGCACAGTAACTTTAAACATGCATATCGCCTACTCTATTTTTAGATCAGCTAATGCTTGGGCAATTTCGGGATCCTCCAATTGATTTTGTTGTCGTTCGTCTGCGCGTTGCCAATCCTTGAGGCAGGTGATGGCCTCTACTGTTTCGGGCGTGAGCGACAATCTTCTTTCTTCAATTATTCTCCCGACCATGCTGAATATCGCCTCAGAAGAAACAGACGACACATGAACGACCAAGACATCCCATGCGAAATGGCACAACTCGGGAAATATCCGATGGTTGTCCCTCCACCATTCAAGCAATTGGACCTTCTCGCCTTTGAGGGTAGGATCGGTGGTTGCAAAGTTGCGGGCAAGGTAATGATTGAGCTCTGCATTAGGGTTCCACCTTGCGCTGGTGGACGACTGAGATGATGAAGAATTGGATTCCTTGCCCTTCAGCCTCTTCCATAAATTAACTGCCACGCTCGCTTTCGATGGTTGCACCGCTTGCTCCGACGTATTTGACTCCATCTCGCTTGTGCCGTACTTAGTGTAGTACAATTGGAATACTCGAAAGAGTTCGTCTTTTACATGGCCAAAAGCGGAGGAGAAATCCATATCGAGAGCCTCTCTTATTCCTTTCAGTGCCACTTGCAGTCCATCCAACTTTTTTTTGAGATAAAAAATGGTAACAAAACAATATAGATGTGATATAGAACTAAAATATTTTAGAAATTTTACCTCCATCGGTGCAACAACAGGGCCTAAAAGTGCATCATGCCTGTATTTTGCAAAGATCTCCGCAATTAACCAAATATAATCAATTACCAAGCATGAGGTAGGGTAGTAAACCCCAGAGAGTTCTTTAGTTGCTTCATAGAAACAGAATAAAAATTCTCGAAAATATGTAACAATGGTCCAATCTGATTAAGTAAGTACAATATCATTTTCTTGTGCATTACCATTAGCATTGACAAAGACGGTTAAAATATTTTCATACCCTTGTAACTTTTTTAGCATGATATATGTTGAATTCCATCAAACCTTCATGACAAGACCAAATTTCCTTGGGTCTTTATTGTTTGCTCCACAATACTCTTTAAACCTAGCAACCATTTGGGGGCTACCTGAGACAAATCGAATAGTGTCGGTGTTTCGTGCACCGGCAATACGAATTTTTGGTTAGTGGGGGTCGCGTGCTCCCTCTCCCCGAATGGTCGACTCGAGAAGCCAGAGGTTTATACTGGTTCGGGCTGAACGTCCCTATTCCAGTTCGTGTTGTTGGGGTATTTGGTATTCGAGAGATGATCCAAAGGTTACAGGCGAGACAAGAGGTTCGGTCGATCTCCCTTGTGCTCGGTGGGTTCTTTCGCTCTTTTGCTGGATCGGTCTCTCCTCCCCTCGGGGCCCTGCCTCTCCTTATATATCCGAAGGCGGCAGGTTACAAAAGGGAGTTGGAGAGAAAAAGGAAGGGGTGCTGTTTGCCTTGGAGTCTGGTCTTCTGTCTTGTCGTCTGACCGGGCTCCAACTACCTCCACGCCGGGTTGGTAGCCCTGCGGTGGGAAGTCTTTATTTGTCTTTGACGAGGTGGCCTTGCCGCTCCGTACGGACGTCGGCCTGGCATTTAATGGTATTTGACCTCAGCTTGGCCTCGGGAGGGGGCGCTTCTCTGTGGTGTGCCAGTGACGATGGGACCGGGGCTTGACTTCTTGGCGCACCCCCTGACATTCTCGGGAAGGCACCGGCTACCCTGGTACGGACGTCGGAAGGGCGTCACGATACCTGAAGCGATCGACCCTTCGCCCCGGTAGTCTTGGCCCTTCGAGTGTTGGTGGAGCCGGCCGACCGTGCGCCCCGACCCGGGAGGTCGGAGTCCGCCGACCGCCTATGGCTGGCTCCGAATAGTGCCAGGCCGACTTTTCGCAGCCCACGAACCTTTGCCAGAACTGGGCTTTTGAAGGATGTCAGTAGCCCCCGAGTCCCCGTCCGGGTCGGAGAGCCGGTCGGGGGTTTTGACAGGGTCGACGTAGCGTCGGGGTCGATCGATAAGATCCGGTCGGGGCGGCTTAGTCGGGAGTTACTTCGTTCGGAAAGACGGGGTGCGCGCGAGCGCACCCGGTGGGTGTGGCCCCCGAGCCCCCGAGCGGGTAGAGAGCCGGTCGGGGGTTTACCCGGTCGAGGCGGTCCGCCGACCCGGAGGTCGGTGGGGTTGAGTCGGCGCGACCGCTTCTTGTTGTCGGCCAGTGGCGAGTCTTGTGGCTTCCGATGGAGTGTAACCAGGCGGGTCGGAGAGCCGGTCGGGGAGTTTACGATCGGCGATCCGTAGGCCGGAGGTCAGTGGGGTTTAGTCGGTACAGCCTTTTATAAAAAGCTATAGCTACTTTTCAGTATAGAAAACTTGAAAGTGCATCTAGGCCCCTCAAATTGTTTTGGTGATTAATGATGACACAATTAAAGAGATCTAATGTTTTATCCAAGAATACTGCAGATATCGAGATCATATCGAGCTTGGAATGACATTGGACGGCCCTATGTCTACTCAAAAGCAAAAGGACGGCATCAAGACCAAAGTTGTATCACTTTATTTATTTGTGTCTTAAGGATAGCCGTACTATTAAGAGGGTATGACGAGAAATCGACTTTAGGATGTGCATGTGCTCAACATCAATTTACTGCATCTCAAATTAGCACTCCTTCATTTGGTTTTGAAAAGTTTCAAATTGAAACTGACCAGGTAACCGGAGTATCCGGACATTTGGTCCGGAGTCTCCGGATTCAATCCGGAGTATCCGGACATTTTGTCCGGAGTCTCCGGGTTGGACCTCTCGGTTGGTTTTGGTTCCAGCTAGTCCGGAGTATCCGGACATTTGGTCCGGAGTCTCCGGATAACCCGGAGTCTCCGGGTTGTTTGTCCGGACACTCCGGCCTGTACAAAAACGGGAGTAACGGCTAGTTTTCAAAAAGGGTATTTAAAGCCTCCACTCCACTCCAACGGCTAGGATCTCTATTGAGCTCATTCATAGCTGCATTCAAGCCATTCCTAACCATCTCTAAGCATTCAATAGAGCCCCCACTTCCTCCCACCAATTAATTTGGTTGTTGATCCTTTTGGTGAGGAGAGGAAGAAGCAAAGTGCTAAGTGCATTCATTTCATCCTGTTGAGCACTAGTTCATCCTCCAAGCGATTCCTCGTGGTGCTATTTCTCTTGGAGGTTGAAGGTCTCCTAGACGGCTAGGAGTTACCGGGAGCTACCAACTTGTGTGGTGAGCCCCGGTCGTTTGTGAAGGCTTGTCTCGCCTCCGAAAGGAAAGAGACAAGAAGTGAAGCCGGCGAGTGCATTTGTGCAACACCGAGAGGAAAGCGGGTTGAAAGAGACCCCAGCTCAAGTGTGACCGAGCCACCTCAACGGAGACGTAGGATTCCCTTCAAGAATCCGAACTTCGGTGAAAAATCGCGTCTCTCGCTCTCTCTTTTTCTTCCTAGACTTGCTTGTTTGGATTTGATTGTGTAAAGTTAGATCTAGCTCTTTGCTTAGCTTTAATTCAAATCCTGTCTAGCAATTGTTCTAGGTTGCTCTTGCATTCTATTTCTAGTAGTTTGTTGCGCTTGCTAGAGTAGCTTTTATTGCGCTCCCGAGCCAGCTAACCCGGAGACTCCGGACTCAATACCGGACACTCCGGACAAGCCGGAGTATCCGGACCAAAACCCGGAGACTCCGGGTTGACCAGCTCGGCCCGTTTTATTCTGCTGCGTAAATTTTAATCCGCCTATTCACCCCCCCTCTAGGCGACATCGTTGGTCCTTTCAATTGGTATCAGAGCCAGATCTCCTTTACTTTGGCTTAACCGCTTGGAGAATCAAAGATGTCTGACTTAGAGAAGATTACCGAAACCCATGGCCAAGAGAAAGCCTCGGGTTCCGGTATAGGGGTAGCAATTCCATTAGATTATTCCTCCTTTGGAGTCTCAAACTCCTCATCCTATGTCTCCGTCTCAAATGCAGTCGAGCGCCTCACTTCGATGGCACTCGATATGCGGCATGGAAACATAAGATGAAGATGCATTTGAGATCACTTCATCCGTGTATTTGGAAGATTGTTGAAAGCAGGTTTCAAGCCCGCAAACCCCAACAATCTCACCTCAGAAGAAGACAAAGCTCAACACTTCAACGACTTGGCCGTCAATGCCTTGTTCAATGCTTTGGCGACTCAGGAGTTCAACCGGGTCGATGGCCTTGACAATGCCAAGGACATTTGGGAAAGGTTAATGGTCACTCATGAAGGAGTGTCAAGTGTCCGTGAATCAAAGATAGAGCTCATTATTGGAGAATTGAGCCGATTCACTCTAGAAGAAGGAGAAACTTACACAAAGATGTTTGATCGCTTGATGCTGCTAGTAAATCAAGCAAAAGGACTTGGAAGCACCGAGCTCACCGACAAAGCCATTGTCAAGATCATCCTCCGGGTGATCACCCCCACCAACCGCACTCTTGTGCAACTCATCCGCGACCGGCCAAACTTCGACACCCTCACTCCTCATGATGTGATTGGCCGGTTGATGACGGATGAGATGATGGTGAAGGAAGCGGAAGTGGTGGAGGAGCTCAAGTCCGGCAAGAAGAAGGGCATCGCCTTGAAGGCCGTCAAGGTGATGCAAGAAGCCGAAGAGAGCTCAAGCGATGAAGAAGAGTCGAGCGGCCCCTTGACAAATGAAGACATGGCCTTGCTCGTAAGAAGATTCAACAAGTTCTTGAAGAAGAAGGGCTACAAGCCGGGTAGTCACTCCAAGAGCTATGGCAACAAGTCAAGAGGGCGTCACTCCTCAAGAAAGTGCTATGAGTGTGGGGAACCCGGTCATTTCATTGCCGAGTGCCCACACAAAGAGAAGAAGGAAGAAAAGCCCTACAAGAAAGACAAGTTCAAGAAGAAGGACAAGAGCAAGAAGTACAAGGGCAAGGGTCATGCATACATTGGCAAGGAATGGATCTCCGAGCTCGGACTGAGTCCGAGTCCGAGTCCAACTCCGACAATGAAGGAGGACTTGCCACTGTCGCCATCGCTACTCCACGACAACGTCGAAGAGCCTCTTCGACAACTTGAGCGACGGAGATGAAGATGCTCCAATGTGCCTTATGGCAAAGGGGCACAAGGTATCATCTAAGAGCTCCACTCTTTCTATTGTTGATTATGGCTTAGATGATTGTGATGATGCTAGTGATGATGAGGAAGTAGTATTTAAGTCTATGAATGATTTTGATATTGAAAAATTAGACTTGCTACTTAAAGATATTGAAAAATTAGAGGAAGTAGTTGAACAAAAGGAGGCTATTCTTGAGGCTCAAGAGGATCTCCTTATTTTTGAAAAGGAGAAGAACATTGAGCTAGAGAAGAGCCTAGCTTTTGAAAGAAAAAAGAATGAGGATTTGGTCAAAAGTTCAAATTTGACCAAAAGTGAAGCAATTAGTCTTGAGATCACCAATGCTTCACTCTTAGAGCAACTTGCAAAAGCAAAGGATGCTTGCAAGGCTCTTGAAGTGAAGCTTGTTGATCTCTCGAATAAAGCTTCTACCTCAATCAACAACTCCAATATTTCATTACCCTCGACGAGCAACGGTTGTGCTAGATGCTTTAATGTTGATGTTGCTACTTGTGCTACTAACCGTGAGACTTTGAAAGTCTTAGCTCATGAAAATGAGAAGCTTAAGGTGATGCTTGAAGATGGACTTCAAAAGTCCTACAAGGCAAGCAAGGGTTTAGAGGAGTATCTCGGTAAGCGCCAAGGTAATCCTAAGAGGCAAGGGCTTGGGTATGTTCCGCCAAAGGGCAAAAAGAGCAACATTGTTGTTGCTCCTTTAAGCAAGCCCATTCACTTTGTAAAAGGCGAAGGAACATCCAAGCACAAAGCTCACTCCGAGTTCTTTGCTTCTTATGTGCTTAAAAGACTAACCTCGGTCGTGTAGTTGCTTATCATGTTGGGCGTAAGCCGAAGAATGCTCCTTGTGTTCGTTCTATTTGGGTCCCTAAATCGCTTGTCACTAATGTGCGTGGACCTAACCAAGTTTGGGTACCAAAGAGCAAAAACTAAATGTCATTTTGTAGGCCTATATCTCCGGTGGAACAAGTTGGATTTTGGATAAGCGGATGTACGCACCACATGGCCAGGAGAAAAGGCAATGTTAAGCTCAATTGGACGCAAATGGATCAAATAGTGAAAGCATTGTCTTTGGAGACAATGGAAAAGGAGAAGTAATTGGATTGGGTAAAATTCCTATCTCAAGCAATTTTCAATTAAATAATGTTTTGCTTGTTGAGTCATTAAGCTACAATTTATTGTCCGTTGCACAATTATGTGAAGCGGGCTATAATTGTTTGTTTAATGAAAAGGGTGTGGATGTCATTAAGAGGCTTGATGGTTCAATAGCCTTTAAAGGGCGTTTGAAGGGTAAGCTCTATCTCGTAGACTTCAATACGGATAGACTTAATCTTGAAAGCGTGCTTAATGGCTAAATCTAGCATGGAGTTGGCTTTGGCATCGCCGGTTAGCCCATGTTGGTATGAGGAATCTTCACAAACTCGTTAAAGGCAACCCACGTTCTCGGACTAACCAACATTGTCTTCGAGAAAGATAGGATTTGCGGCGCTTGTCAAGCCCGGCAAGCAAGTTGGTGCCTTCCATCCCGCCAAGAATGTAATGACGACCACAAGACCGTTGGAAATGCTCCACATGGATCTATTCGGTCCGTAGCTTACATAAGCATCGGGGAAGTAAGTATGGTCTAGTAATTGTTGATGATTTTTCTCGATTCACTTGGGTGTTCTTTTTGCATGACAAAGGTGAAGTCCAAGTGACTTTGAAAAATTCATGAGAAGAGCTCAAAAGCAATTTGAAGTGAAGATTAAAAGAATTGAGCGACAACGGCACGAGTTCAAGAACATTGGTGTGGAGGAGTTTCTCGATGAAGAAGAAATCAAGCACGAATTCTCGGCTCCTATTCTCCTCAACAAAATGGGGTGGCGAGAGGAAGAATCGAACACTCATCGAGATGGCGCGAACGATGATTGGCGAGTACAAGGTTTAGATAGCTTTTGGGCGGAAGCCATCAATACCGCATGCCACAGCACCAACCGCCTCTACCTCCACAAGATCTTGAAGAAGGCAGCGTCTGAGTTGCTCACCGGAAGAAACCAAATGTCTCCTACTTTCGAGTCTTTGGGAGCAAATGCTATATCCTTAACAAAAGGCTAAGTCCTCTAAATTCGCTCCTAAAGTAGATGAAGGTTTCTTACTTGGTTATGGAACTAATGCTTACAGCGTCTGAGTTTTCAACAATACCACGGTGTCGTTGAAATCTCGCGTGGCGTGACTTTTGATGAAACTAATGGTTCTCAAGTAGAACAAGTTGATCGTGTTGTGATTGACAGGGAAGAGCCTCCTTGTGAAGCTATCAAGAAAATGGCAATCGGGGAGGTGAGACCTCAAAATTCGGAAACTCTCCCGAGCTCCCCAACCCGGAGTCTCCGGACTGAAACCCGGAGTGTCCGGACTGGTCCGGAGTCTCCGGGTCCAATACCGGAGTCTCCGGATGGGGATGACTCAGGCGATATTCCCTCCTCGTCCAAGCAAGCTCAAGATGGTTCAAATGCCACTCAAGATGATGATGGCCCTATTCAAGCCTTGGACTCAACCGTACCTCATCCGAGAGTTCATCAAAGCATTCAAAGAGATCATCCAGTAGACAACATACTTAGAGACATCAACAAGGGAGTATCCACTCGATCTCGAGTTGCAAATTTTTGTGAATTTTACTCGTTCGTTTCCTCTCTTGAACCTCTTAAAGTAGATGAAGCGCTTGAAGATCCAGATTGGGTGATGGCTATGCAAGAGGAACTGAACAACTTCAAGCGCAATCAAGTCTGAGAGCTTGTCAAAAGACCCAAGCAAAACGTCATCGGCACTAAGTGGGTCTTTCGAAACAAACAAGATGAAAACGGGATTGTGACAAGAAACAAAGCTCGTTTGGTTGCTCAAGGGTACACTCAAATCGAAGGTTTGGATTTCGATGAAACATATGCTCCAGTAGCTAGGCTTGAATCTATTAGAATATTACTTGTCTTTGCTACTCACCATGATTTCAAGCTGTATCAAATGGACGTGAAGAGCGCCTTCTTAAATGGACCACTCTCCGAGATGGTCTACGTCGAGCAACCACCCGGCTTTGAAGATCCAAAACACCCAGACCACGTCTACTATCTTCACAAAGCCCTTTATGGACTTAAGCAAGCACCGAGGGCTTGGTTCGAGTGTTCTGAGACTTTCTTCTCGAACAAGGTTTTGTAGTCGGAAAGGCCGACCCTACTCTCTTTACTAAGCATATTGATAATGATTTGTTTGTATGCCAAATATATGTCGATGACATTATATTTGGATCTACTAATGAACATTTGTGTAAAGAGTTTAGCAAGATAATGACCAAAAGATTTGAGATGTCCATGATGGGAGAGTTGAAGTTCTTCCTCGGATTTCAAGTCAAACAACTCAAGGAAGGAACTTTCATTTGTCAAACCAAGTACATCAAGGACATGCTCAAGAAGTTCGGAATGGAGGGCGCCAAGCCTATAAGGGCGCCTATGCAGGCCAACGGGCATCTAGACCTCGACAAAGAAGGTAAACCGGTCATCCAAAGGTATATCGTTCGATGATCGGTTCTCTCCTTTATCTTTGTGCATCTAGGCCTGATATCATGCTTAGCGTTTGTATGTGTGCACGTTTTCAAGCCGCTCCAAAAGAGTGCCACATGGTGGCCGTTAAGAGAATCTTGAGATACTTAGTGCACACTCCTCATTTCGGACTTTGGTATCCGAAAGGATCCTCCTTTGAACTTATTGGCTATTCCGATGCGGATTATGCCGGTTGTAAAGTGGATAGGAAGAGTACCTCGGGAACCTGCTAATTCTTGGGTAGGTCCCTAGTCTCGTGGTCTTCCAAGAAACAAAATTCCGTGGCCCTATCCACTGCCGAAGCCGAATATATAGCCAAGAAGCTGTTGTGCCCAACTACTTTAGATGAGACAAACCTTGAGTGATTATGGCCTTTCCTACAAAAGCGTTCCACTTTTGTGTGACAATGAGAGTGCCATAAAAATTGCCAACAATCCTGTCCAACACTCCCGAACAAAACACATTGATATTCGCCATCATTTCCTAAGAGACCACGCAACAAAAGGCGAAATTGATATCCAACATGTGAGTACAAATGATCAATTAGCCGATATTTTTACCAAGCCTCTTGACGAGAAAAGGTTCTGTGAATTGAGAAGTGGACTAAATATCTTAGACTCTCGTAACGTGGCTTGACATGTGCTCACATATTGCTTGTTGAATGAAAAATGAATTTCAAAACGTTATTCATCTTTTTCTTTGAAATTATTCAATGTTATTGGTTCTTGATCCTCTGATCTTGTCATTTGATATGTGACCATAGTTTGTTTGCTTTATTGTTCGCTGGTCATGTATCAAGTTGACATGTTAGGAATCTTTCTCCCTCTCGCTCCGCTGAATTCCTTGAACTATCCTTCATCGTGTCAAATTCCTAACCGAACTGGGCAACCCGGACTGTTCGGCATTCAATCCGGAGTCTCCGGATCATTCGGAGTCTCCGGACTGTTTATTCGGACTATCCGGGTTGGACCGGAGTCTCCGGACTAAAAATCCGGAGTCTCCGGGTTGGGGCGGTCGGTTAAACCCCAAAATCCCGCGCGGTTCATTTTCTTTCCTATTTCTCCGTGCGTCTCTCCCTCTCCCCTGTTCCCCTCTTGGCTAGGGCGTGATTCTCACCTTCTCCTCCATCTCCTAGGGATCTTGGACCCCTTCCTCGTCCTTGGATTGGAGATCTTGGTAAGTTTCTTTGTGCCCTAATCTTTTTCCTTCCGGGATTGGACTCTTTCTTGCGATTCTTTGAGCCTCTCCTCGTGCTTCATCTCTTCTAGGGTGTGGCTCGTCTCGTGGAGGTTCTCAAGATCGAAGTGTCGATCTCCCTTTTCTCCCGCATTTTCTCGGTTTCAATCCCGTTGAGGTGAGTTCCAATCCGTGCCCTATTCTCGCGAAATCTTGTGCTAGATTGTGCCCTAGACCTCTTTCCAATCTTCTTGTGGCAATCTAGAGTCAATTTGTTGAGTTGTGCGGGTTGGATTGTTCCTCTCTTGGCGCCGTGCGCTCTCTTCAAGCTAATCCGGAGTGTCCGGACTCTGGGTCCGGAGTCTCCGGGTCTATCCGGAGTGTCCGGACATTTTGTCCGGAGTCTCCGGATGCAATCCGGAGTATCCGGACCTTTTGTCCGGACTCTCCGGGTTGGATGCCTCGGCCAGATTCATCTCTTCGCTGTTTTTCGCGTCGATTCTCAGCTAATTCTTTTCGTTCGCTCTTTCTAGTCAGATGGATCCTTCTCAGGGAACTTCTGGTGGCAGCGATCCTCCTCAACAGGCAGCCAGTGGCAGTGATCCCGCTCAGGGGGCGTCTCCCACCAATTCTCCTCCGCAGCCTCCGCAGAAAAGGCAGAGAATTGGAGTGGCCAAAAGACCCACTTCCAGACCTCGAGGCCAGCTAGCTCCAGGGTCAGCACCTGTCCTGTCTCCTCCACCTCAGCCAACTCCTGATCCAGATGAGCATCCAGCAGATACTCATGCCAGGCTTCGTGATCAGAAGAGAAGCCAGTTTCGTGCTTCTGGGCACTTCATTGGTCCTCTGATCAAGGCCAAGCCCGTGTGGAACTATCCTTTGTCCGTGAACCCAATGAGGATAATTGATTACCGGACAGGACCTGGAAAAGGAAAAGCCATTGTCGAGCATAGAAAGAAAGATCCACTTGAGCTTTACCAGGATGAGTATGTGGACCGCCGGTTTTGGAACCGGTTTCAGTCTGATTACTATGAGACGGTCCTATACCCACTTGAGCACCCAGTGGTTCGCATGAAGACCATTGACTGGGAATACATGGCTGCTGCAGGCAATCCAGTCTTCACTGAGATCATTCAGATTTGCGAGCTGCATCAGATCAAGAACATCATGGCATACAAGTATGACTGGAACAATGAGGTTATCATGCAATTCTATGCCACCTTGTACTTTGATAAGAATGATGAGGCCATATGGTGGATGACTGATAAGATTTGGTATGTGGCTAGCAAGAAGAGGTTTGCCAGAGTCCTCAATTTCAGATATAATGACAGTCCAAAGCTTCATGCAAAGAAAGTGATGACTCCTGAGCGGTCTGAGGCTTTGTATGACACTTCGAGGAGTTTCACGGTGGGGACCATCAAGGGTGCGAAGGATGTTCTGTGTCCTCAGCGAGAATGTTGAGGGTCACTCTTTCTCCCAAGGAGGAGATGCTTCTACCATCGATTCCTATGGAAGGAACTTGCTTTGTTTCATCTCGTCGAGCGCACCCACCCGTTTGACATTGTTGATTTCTTGTGGGAGTCGATGAGACGAATGCTCGAGCAACATGGCGATTGCGGCTTTGCACCCTTCGTGATGACCTTGATCTCTTGGTGAGTGGGTGAAGTTTGTCGAGATGAGGAGCATCTTGCTTACAAGGTCCGTCCTCGATCTACTCCAGCCCCTCCGGTGCTCCCTGGTCCTGGGCTAGACTTCGCCGAGGTCGTGCTTGAGGCTCTACCTCTACCCGTAGTGCCTCCTGCGATTCTTGAGGCGATCAAAGTTTCTAGTGGCACTCTTCAGCGTAGGGGTGGGCATTCGGTTTATTCGGTTAATTCGGTTCGGTTTAATCGGTTTTTTGAAATATCGGTTTTCGAAAACTAGAAACCGAAATATGTCTATAAATTTTACAAACCGAACCATATTAACAAAAAAAAATCGGTTCGGTTTTTTCGGTTTTCGGTTTTTAACCGAACTTCAAAGGAGCCACACTACATGTCCAAAATATAGAACATTACACATGAATCAGACTCATACATAGAACAGTACATATTTGCATGTCTAAAATTCATAGAACATTACATGTCCAAATCATCAAACTTCAAAGGTATCAAACTATCAATAAGACTAACACTCACTAACTCTTAACATTACATGTCCAGAATGCATAGAACATAAATGTCTAGAACATTTTACATGTCCAGAAGACTAGAATCAGACTTCAAAGGGACCAATTCAGCAATTTGACTCATACATAGAATATTACATGTCCATCAAACAGTACATCAAACATGCAAATAATAGTAATAGTTCAATTGAAATAGACTTTGTAGTTGTAGAGCCTCAGCCTCGCCATCAGCCCAGCATTAGGAAAGATAATCCTGAAAAATTAAAGAGTGTATAAACTATTAGGAGTGTATAAAGTAAAATCTTCGAGAATAGATGGCTGACCTATAGAGCAATACTTGAATCAATCAAACATGAGACGTCAAACTGGAGTTTTGCAGGAACAATGGGACTTAAGAAACTAGTAGCACGGCTACACGCGCAGACCTGACACGGTATTTTTGCTTTCGATTTTGTACATAAATATGGCGTAGTATCATGCACCCTGTAAAGTTTATGCTTCATGCTAATATATTCACAACTTCTCTTGTCTTTGAGAAGAAGAAAAAAGAGATTACAATGCGACATAGCCCATACAATAATTTTCATGCATGCTATATATTTGTTATTGCCATAACTTGATTAGGTATTAGCTATAATATTTACTTCTCAAGAATCAAGAATTTAAGATTACCGCAAAGCGAGAAATGTAGTAGTTAGACACCTGAACATCGAGTGTAGCTATAGTCCTATATGTATTATGGGAATAGTTTATGGGCTTGCCTCCAATTTGTTTGACATGGTTACGTGACACATTGTGTTAAGGCGATGAAATAGATTTTTGACATGGTTACGTGACGCCGTGACCGGATGTGTTCATTCAGGTGGAGCTCAAGCTAGCATTTGAAAGGTAGAAACTGTGTGTAGTTTAAGGAAGTCCTTTATTTGGCAAGTTATACATTAGTTCGTAGATATGGAACAATGCCTATCCCAAAAATCACCAAGGGCAACAATAGAAACAGGTTTTATACTATAAACTTAGTGCAGTCCTTGGAAGAAATTAATAATACATTACAGTGCATTTGAATCTAAGTAGCACAAGCCAAACTGTTTGTTGTAATGCACTAAGCTCTGTGTTCTAACAAACTTAAAAGATCATAATTTAGTAAGTCAGTAACTACTCTATATGATTGAATGGCGAATGACTCCCAGGTTACCACAAGCATTCTTAGTCCTTTCTCTTGCACAAGTATTAAGTATAGCTGGAAATAAAAAAAAAGTACAGCAGAAAGCCATAAACTCACCACATTTATCTACTTAGTAGGCTTGGTGACTGATTTAGATGTGCAATCCTTGGAAGAACTTTCTTTCTCTTGCACAAGTATAGCTGGAAATAAAAAAAGCTTTACATTTACATCATAAATAGTTAAGGAAAGATATTAATGGAAAAAACAGTACAGCAAACCAAGTACCTTCCTCAATTTTGGTCAAATCAGCAATATCTTCTTCATTCTTGGTGGGATGGGATCGTCGCAACCAATCTTGAGCACAAATAAGACATTCAACCATAAAAGGAGTGAGCGAGCTCCTAAAATCATCGAGAACACGGCCACTTGTCTTTGGCCGACTCGAGATGCAACTGTTGATATGGGAATAGATAATACATCACGAGCCAAGTGAGATAACACTTTGGAAATCTAGGAGAATTGCACTTCCACCAAGCAAGAATATCAAAATCAACCTTTGTCTTCTTCGTTGTCTTCGCCTAGGTACTTGTCAAGTTCAGATTTGCTTGTGCCCATTCCACAACTGCTCAATCTCATCTTCTTTGCAACCAATGACTTATACCTATTGCTCCCATCACCTAGTTCTAGCAATTCTCTAGATTGTGGAGCCTTTTCATTTGGAGCATATAACTTCCTATACTCCTCAAATAAACAACGAAAAGTATCATTTATAATTTCCCAAGCTTCTTTTCCTTGCTGCTCACCAAACATTTCCAAGATACCTATGTTTGTATACTTGGAGAGCTTATACCTTGGATCAAGTGCAACAGCAACAAAAATGATCATATTGACCTTGTCTTTATCTCCCCAATACTTATAGAACTTTTCTAACATCCTTTGGCCCATCTCATTGCGCATACCGTCATCACTATGACACCACTCTCTCATCAATAGCAAGGCATCAACAATTTCATGGAATAGAATGTTAGATGTGACATGTTGTGTGGCAGAAACATGGAGAGTGAGCCTATAGAAATGTCCTAGAAACTCAACCATCTTTTTAGCATTATCCCAGTCTACAGTTTCTGGAATCCCAGGACCCTTTTCACCTGATAATTCTATGAAGTAGTATGGGTCCTCCTCATTATACCTTTCAAATGCATGCTCATAGATTATAGCAGAATTTAGCATAAGGTATGTAGAATTCCATCTAGTACAAACATCCAGAGTCAAAAATGCTTTGCTATCCACTTTAGCCAACTCAACACATGTCTTAAACTTAGCCAATCTAGTTGGAGAACTCTTAATAAATTTAACAGCAGCACGAACACGCTGAATTGAAAGTGATACTTCCTTAAGACCATCACAAACTATCAAATTAATGATATGTGCAAAGACAACGCATGTGAAGAAACTTGCCTTTAGCAATACTACAACCTGTCTTTATTTAGAACCTTCCTCATGTAACTTAGAAGCGTGTCATTAGCACTAGCATTATCAACTGTTATGGAGAAAACCTTCTGTATTCCCCACTCTACCAAACATTTCTCTAATGCTTTTCCAATGTCGTCCCCCTTGTGACCCTTTACTAAGAAAAAACCAATAATCTTTTTATGGAGCTTCCAATCATTGTCAATGAAATGTGCAGTGACACACATGTAACTTTGTTGAGTGTTCGAAGTCCACGTGTCGGTTGTGATAGAAACTCTTTCACAAGAATCCTTAAGAAATTTTTTGAGGTCTGCTTTTTGATTGTTGTAAATGCGAACACAGTCCCTAGTTACTGTTCTTCTAGATGGCACAGTGAAACGTGGACAAGATTTGGTCATTAGCCTTTTGAAACCTTCCTTCTCAGGAAATGAAAATGGCGGTTCATCTATAATTACCATTTCAAGCAACACATTCTCTAATACCATCAGATCAAACCTCCAAGTGGAAATTGTACTATCCCCGCTACCGCTTCTACTTGCAAGGTCGGTTGCTTAGGGTCTTTATTCCTATTAGGATTACGTTTGCAGATTTTGAGGTGAGAGCTTAGCGAAGATGTACCATTCAATTTTGATTCACAGCGAAGCTCACGTCCACAATGGTTGCACTTGGCCTTCCTCGCAACATCTCCTTCCAAAATCTTGGTGAAACTCTCCCACACATCTGACCTTGGTGCAATTGCCTTTCTTTTCTTCACCACCTTCTTCTCATCGACCTCGTCACCCTCTGTCCGCTCAGCCACTTGGGTATCCTTGTCACCCTCCGCTGTCCTAGATGATTCAGCCGTCTACACATTGAGCAAGATCTAAACACAAATCAGAGAATGGAACCTCCAAATCGAACAACAAAGCAAGGATATCAATCAAAACTTACGCTGCAACGTGTAGATTCGGGCGCCATTGGATATGTGGTCTTGCACTCTTGCTGCTGCCACCGGGAGAGCACGGCCACAGGCGCTGTGGAAGGGGGAGAGCACGGCCACCAGGAGAGCACGAGGCGGCGCGGGGACGGGGGAGCACGGGGTGGCGTGGGACGGCGTAGGGCGTCGCGAGGCGAGAGCTCAGCGGCGAGGGCGAGCACGGCTCGGCTCCCAGGCGAAACTCCGGCGCGCAGAGAGCTCGGCGGCGAGAGATAGAGATCACGGCGCGGCCCAGGGAGAAACTCGGCGGCGCGGGGCAGAGGCTCCGGCGCGGGCGGAGGAAAGCGGCGTGGCGGCGTGAGGCGAGGAGGCGGTGCGAGGCAGAGAGGCAAGGCGCGGCCAGACGGGAGGCGCGAGGAAGCAGGCGAGTGGAGTGCAGGCGGCTCCTAGGGTTAGGGTTAGGGTTAGGGGCGGCTGCCTGGGCGTTGTGTGCGAGATCGCTACTTGGCTGGAGCCTGGACTGCCTTGCTCCCTCCCTGTGGGCTGTGGACCCTGTCGCACTGGCCCATTGCTCCTTCGGTCCTTCCCCTTCCCCTCTTCTAAATTCGGGTTGAACGGGTTCTTCGGTTTCTAGGCCCCAAAAACCGAACCGAAACCGAAAAACCGATCTATACTTGAAAAAAAACCGAACCGAACTCCAAAAACCGAAAAAACTAATAATTTCAGCTATTTCGGTTCGGTTCGGTTCAGTTTTTCGGTTTTCGGTTTTTTCTGCCCACCCCTACTTCAGCGGATGCTCAAGCACGTCTTCCTCCTTTGCCGCGACATTTCCGCCAGGCAGAAGGTGATGAGCAAGCAAATCAAGAAGAATGGTCAAGACATTCGCAGCATCCGCCGCCACAGTGGCGAAGCGGTCTCTCCCAGCGACTCCTCCGGGTCTTCCGAGGAGAGTAGCGATGCCACCTCTGCAGATCAGCTCTTCGGCATCACCTCCTCCTCTCCGCCTGCCGCTGGAGATGACCCCGGTAGCGAGTACTCCGCGTCCGACGACGAAGGCGACGACGAGTGATTCTTCGTGTCTCTTCCTCTTTTGGTGTCTTGATGCCAAAGGGGGAGTGTTTTCCTTAGTCGCGTTGTCTTTAGTCGCGTTGGGGTCGCGTTGGGGCGTTTTGCGTTTCCTTGTGTTTCTTTCTCGCTTGTGTTGCTTCATTTCGTTGTTTATTTCGAGTCGTGAACTCTGTTATTCCATGTAATGACTTTATTGCTTATTTTATGCATGGATTGCGTTCAGTTCTTATGTTGTATTCTCAGATGCTGTGTGTGAGGGGGAGCTCTCGGTTATCTCTTGTTAAATATGTGCATTTGTTTCCACTAAATTCTTCTAACGCACACATTTAGGGGGAGCTCCTCTTTTTAATCTTATAGCCTAAGTCTAGTTCTCGTTATTTTATTTGCTGATTAATTGTGTTGTCATCAATACACCAAAAAGGGGGAGATTGAAAGTGCATCTAGGCCCCTCAAATTGTTTTGGTGATTAATGATGACACAATTAAAGAGATCTAATGTTTTATCCAAGAATACTGCAGATATCGAGATCATATCGAGCTTGGAATGACATTGGATGGCCCTATGTCTACTCAAAAGCAAAAGGACGGCATCAAGACCAAAGTTGTATCACTTTATTTATTTGTGTCTTAAGGATAGCCGTACTATTAAGAGGGTATGACGAGAAATCGACTTTAGGATGTGCATGTGCTCAACATCAATTTACTGCATCTCAAATTAGCACTCCTTCATTTGGTTTTGAAAAGTTTCAAATTGAAACTGACCCGGGTAACCGGAGTATCCTGACATTTGGTCCGGAGTCTCGGATTCAATCCGAGTATCCGGACATTTTGTCCGAGTCTCGGGTTGGACCTCTCGGTTGGTTTTGGTTCGGCTAGTCCGAGTATCCGGACATTTGGTCCGAGTCTCGGATAACCGGAGTCTCGGGTTGTTTGTCCGGACACTCCGGCTGTACAAAAGCAGAGAGTAACGGCTAGTTTTCAAAAGGGTATTTAAAGCCTCCACTCCACTCCAACGGCTAGGATCTCTATTGAGCTCATTCATAGCTGCATTCAAGCCATTCCTAACAATCTCTAAGCATTCAATAGAGCCCCCACTTCCTCCCACCAATTAATTTGGTTGTTGATCCTTTTGGTGAGGAGAGGAAGAAGCAAAGTGCTAAGTGCATTCATTTCATCCTGTTGAGCACTAGTTCATCCTCCAAGCGATTCCTCGTGGTGCTATTTCTCTTGGAGGTTGAAGGTCTCCTAGACGGCTAGGAGTTACCGGGAGCTACCAACTTGTGTGGTGAGCCCCGGTCGTTTGTGAAGGCTTGTCTCGCCTCCGAAAGGAAAGAGACAAGAAGTGAAGCCGGCGAGTGCATTTGTGCAACACCGGGAGGAAAGCGGGTTGAAAGAGACCCCGGCTCAAGTGTGACCGAGCCACCTCAACGGAGACGTAGGATTCCCTTCAAGAATCCGAACTTCGGTGAAAAATCGCGTCTCTCGCTCTCTCTTTTTCTTCCTAGACTTGCTTGTTTGGATTTGATTGTGTAAAGTTAGATCTAGCTCTTTGCTTAGCTTTAATTCAAATCCTGTCTAGCAATTGTTCTAGGTTGCTCTTGCATTCTATTTCTAGTAGTTTGTTGCGCTTGCTAGAGTAGCTTTTATTGCGCTCCCGAGCCAGCTAACCCGGAGAGTCCGGACTCAATACCGGACACTCCGGACAAGCCGGAGTATCCGGACCAAAACCCGGAGACTCCGGGTTGACCAGCTCGGCCCGTTTTATTCCGCTGCGTAAATTTTAATCCGCCTATTCACCCCCCCTCTAGGCGACATCGTTGGTCCTTTCAAAACTAAAAAGTAGTTTTTTTAAAAAAAATTACATCTCCCCCTAAATAGATCCTAATTCTTCCCTCACCTCCTCTCTAAGAAATGATTTGAGTTTCTCTTTTTTTATATGTAAAAAATTTGAAAGTGTATCTCTACGTAGGAAAGAGGTACCGCATCAGCATGTATGTTTCTTGGAAGTGTTGCTAAGGCTATTCCCAGTGCATGGTGTCATTCTCATGTAATGTTTGCCACATAGGACATGTTGCTGATGTGGCATATGAGTTAAAGATGAGAGAGAGTAGTGCGATATCATCATGGAGATACTGCTCCGGCTCCGTATCCAACATCTTGGTTTTCGGACGACACCGCACTAGGTCGCTACGGTGTCTTCTCCACGTGTTTTTTAATAGAGCATATGCAGCAATTTAATGGATGCATACTGTCTTAGATACTGTAGCATGATATTATGTACTGGAGAGGGTGTTTCATCCAAATATTATCATACTATGTATCCTACGTGGTTGTCTTGAATTTTGAAGTACGACACCGTTCACTGGGAATATCCTAAGATCTTCAATTCAACCAGGGAAGCCTTCGACGGTGAGCACGAGTCACATGCAAGCACCCCTAGGCGTTGCAGTATAGTGGGGCCATGTGTCAAGACCCCGAGTTCCAAAAATTCTGGGACATCCGGAGTATCTGGATCCACATCCGGAGTGTCCGGATCCAACCCGGAATATCCGGATAAAATGTCCGGAGTATCCGGATTGGGCTGACCGAGCGCCCCAACCCGGAGTGTTCGGACCAATTGCCCGGAGTGTCCGGGTTGATTCCACTGAAGACCCCAACCCGGAGTCTCCGGGTTAGAGTCCGGAGTGTCCAGTATTTGCGGGGGTTTAATATAAAAGTCCCATTTCGTGGCCCTCCACTCACCCCACCTCACTTGGTCTCTTCCCCACCTCTCCCGTGCGTCTCCTCCACCCCGAGCTCCACTCCGACGAGCCCCACCGGCCGGTGACCTCCCCGGCTGCTCCTCCACCTCGTGGAACTCCTCCTCACGCCGGCCTCCTTCTTCCTCCACCCGGCGTTGCCTCTTCTCCGTCCTACTTGGAGGTAGGTCCTCTCCTTTGGGATTAGGTTCGCGGGATTCTTGGGTCTTAAGGTCATCCATGGTGGATTTGGGACTTAGGTTTGGACTTGGGAGTTTTGGGGTTGAACTTTGAGCCTTAGGGTTTTGGGGGTATGATGGTTCTAGGGTTGGACTTGGGACTTGGGGTTGGCAAATGTGGGTTGCTAAAGTGTAGATCGGGTAGTGGTGATGCCATCCCGGGGGCTAGTTAGTTTTGGTTTGGGATTTGCTCTAGTGGCATCGTTTTCTCGTGGTTTGGGCTTGCTCGGAGCTTTTCCGGCTCGACTGCGTGTAGAAAGGATTGTAGATCGGGTTCTCGCGGTGTCGTAGGACTTGGCGGCACCTCGATCCCTCGCGCTAGTTGGGCCAAATGCTCCAGGTCCGGAGTGTCCGGACGCGAATGGTCCGGAGTGTCCGAGTCGTCCGGAGAGTCCGGACAGAAACACCCGGAGTATCCGGCTTGTCCGGAGAGTCCGGATATAAAACCCGGACTGTCCGAGTTAGGCTAGTCTGTCCGGATTCGTTAACCTGTCCGGTCGCGTTGTTTCGTCGGGGTTTTTCCTTTTGTGTTCATTTCATTTGCATGGCATGCATCTCATTATGCATTGTACTCGTGTAGAGAGCGATCCCATGAGGGATCGACGCCTTGCGGTGGCCAGAGGGTGCGACCGGAGAGCCAGTTACTACCGACCCACAAGCAGAAGATCAAGGCAAGCACCTAAGCATGTTTATCCTTATGTATCGTTATTTTTGAGAATAATGTGATTAATTGAAATGTTAAGTATTGCATTAGGAATTGCCATGTGGGATAGGAATAGATCCTATTTGCTGCACGTACACCCCTTGTATTCGTCGAATATCTCCTTTTGAGCTAGACTATGGGTATTAATGAGTCCGTGCTTAGAATGCTTAGATGTTGGGGTTGGGCCAAGTGACGGAGGGTTCTGTCACTTGCGGTTGTTATTATTACACACATACTACATTATGTTGGACTTGGAATTGGGAAAGGTTTTGGAAAGAAATGAATTGTGGACCGGGTGGCACTACAGGATGACCCATTGGCGCAAGCGGTATTACTGCTTCGAAAAATAGTAATTAAAAGCTAACTTACCGCTTGGAAAAAGAATTGTAATTAAAAGCTGTACTGCCGCTTTTAAAAGTAAACTATCTAAGCTGACGAACCGCTTGGAAAAAGAATTTTAATTAAAAGCTATGGGACCGCTGTGGAAATGTCGTACCGCTTCTAATAATACGTTGGCGGGCATTTGGCACTAAGCGCGGATGCTGAAAATTTCAGAGAGAGAGAGACCCCCACCATACCACATCACATGGCCTAAAAAATCCCCAATCTCTCGTGACCTAATACTCCACTCACCCATGCTGGCGGCGCGGGAGTAGCTCTCACCCACCCAAATGCTGGTGGCTGCGCGTGCGAGGGATCGAGAAGAGGGGATTGGAGCGGCGGCGCGGTCTTCACAGGCTCACAGCGCGCAGGGTAGCGGCTACCCTTGGTCCCCCTCGGCTAGGCTAGCTCGACGCCGGCGGCGTGCACGCCAAGGGGAGCAAAGGGGAGCGACCACGCGTGTGGGGAGCAGAGGGGCACGGCCAGGTCGCCGATGCAAAGGGGCATGACCATGTCTCCGGCA
Source organism: Rhipidocladum racemiflorum (assembly GCA_036346355.1). Taxonomy (NCBI): domain Eukaryota; kingdom Viridiplantae; phylum Streptophyta; class Magnoliopsida; order Poales; family Poaceae; genus Rhipidocladum; species Rhipidocladum racemiflorum. The sequence continues at coordinate 53,334,034 of CM070582.1, read as the reverse complement.
TGGGGGCGCGGCCAGGTCGAGGAGCAGAGGGTGCGTGGCCAGGTCGCCGGCGAGGCGACACGGCTAGGTCGTCGGTGCTGGGGCACGACCAGGGCTTTCCCCACCCTAGCCTCGCCGCAGGCCCCGGAGGACCCCATCCTCGTGCTAAGCCTCTCTCTCGTCTACTCTTTCCCCCATCGCTCCCAGACTCTATTCCCTCTCTTCCCCTATCGATTGGTCGCGCTTGGTTTCGGCGCAATCGCGATGCTTCGTCGGTTTGATCGAGCTCGTTTGTGCTTGTTTGGGTGTTTTGGTAGGTGACGGTCGCGTACAACAAGGATCCCAGCCCGTTAAGGTCAATCTCAACATCGGCGCCTACCGGACCGAGGTGATGTGTTTTGGGGATTTTCTTATTGAATTGTGTCTCTTTTATTTTGGATTGGGGGTGGATTTGACTCTCCGGTTTGCATTTTGATCGGATTAGGAAGGGAAGCCCCTGGTGCTGAATGTGGTCAAGCGTGCCGAGCACATGCTGATCAATAATACGTAAGTCTGATTCGAAATCCAGATGATCCGCATCACTTCGTGCCTCTTAAGTGATTGAAATTTCAGACTTCGTAGCTCCGAAGTGAATAAAATTCAGATTCAACTAGTTTAACTATGGAAATTAATGATGGTTGTATTTTACCTGTGATTGCTTGCTTTGCCTAGGTCACGTATTAAGGAGTACTTGCCGATCACTGGGTTGGCCGAATTCAATAAATTGAGTGCTAAGCTTATCTTTGGTGCTGACAGGTGTGTTTTTTCTCATGAATTTCAGGGTCATATGGTTTCTTAATCCTCTACCTCTAATTGTTGGTGATATTTCTGTGTGAAACATTCATAATGAAGACTAAAGTTGTCTCTCTCACTAAATATAGGATCTCTTTTAGTTCCTGGCTACTTGTGGTTTATTCCTGTTTTTGGTAATCCAGAAAACTGATTATTTCCTTGGAATAGTCCTGCTATTCAGGAGAATAGGGTGGCTACAATGCAATGCTTATCAGGAACTGGTTCTTTACAGGTCGGGGCAGAGTTTCTTGCAAGGCATTATCATGAAGTAGGGAACCTTTATTGGCTCCTTTATATTTGCTTCTACACTTAATTTGCAAACCGTGATAGCTAAATCGTAAACTTGTCCTCCAGCGAACTATCTACATCCCGCAGCCAACCTGGGGGAATCACCCAAAAGTCTTCACCTCAGCTGGAGCTATTAGAAGCGTTTTAGTGAAATAAGCCTCCTATGAGCTCAGTGTGCAATTGCGCAAGTGCACTATAAATTTCAAGTTCTTCTGAAGAATATTAAGTGCACTTATTTTGCAGATTGTTTGCATACTTTTATTGGATTGTTGTAGGTGGTCTATGCATCTGTCTTATTTGATCAAAGATGTGTTTTTGTGTTACAGGACTGTTAGAAAACCTCAGCTCAGCTCCGTCAGGTGCAATTGTACTACTTCATGCATGTGTCCACAACCCTACTGGAGTAGACCCAACCTTGGATCAGTGGGAACAGATCAGGCAGCTGATGAGATCAAAAGCATTGCTACCATTCTTTGACAGTGCTTATCAAGTAAATAATTGGCATGCCCAATTCTAATGCTGCTTACAAAACATGACACTACCACTCTTTATTTCAGTAGCCACGAACTTTGTTGATTTTTGTTGACATGACAGATTTTCTTTCCAAATAGCTTGTGAATTCATTATTGTGTCTCAATATACAGGGATTTGCAAGTGGAAGTTTTGACAAAGATGCTCAGTCAGTGCGCATGTTTGTTGCTGATTGTGGCGAACTTGTGTCGTACATAGGAGATTTGTCTTAATTGATTTCATCTCACATTTGCCAGTTTCTTAAAGAGGTAAACCATGTTGTATACATTCATTTCCTTACCATGTTGTATACAAATTGCGAACTGTCTTTATTTGTAATAGAAGTGCCTAGTGCAAACTGTCTTTATTTGTAATAGAAGTGCAATGTTCAAACTTTTCTATTTACAATTAGACATGTGGACTAGCAAACTGTTATACAATTGCTTTGATGCCATCTTTCACATTCTAAGAAGAAAATGCTTCTTCTTTTTTACAGGTGAAAGGGGGAAGGAGAGAGAGTTAAAGATTGGAAGAGAACTTTCAGGCCTTAGAAAGAAGAATTGTTGAGTGGTTTAGTTCATGGGTATACTTTTGGTGATTGTTGAGTGGTTTAGTTAATGGGTATACTTTTGGTGTAAATATATAGGACATGCGAATAGATATGTCCATGTCTGTGGGAAGGGTATATTTTGCACTCTAGTTTTATTTTGGTATATGTCCATGTATGTGACATGCATGCGAGGGGGGTAAACTTTGTACTTCTGCCTTTTATATATTTTGGTGATGTTCACATGTTGTACCTGTGGATGATTTGTGATAATGAAACTTTGGTACGTTGTTTTCTCGAGGAATTATATGTTATGGTGCTTGGATTGTATGTTATGGGTACTTGATATTATTTTAAATTTGGCGAACATTTATTAAGTGGATATATATTAAATAGATGCAATTATTTTTCCAAGCGGTATTTTTATTATTTAGTAATCAATTTTTGAGTTGCTTAAAATGCTAAATGCAAGCACTTGTATAGCTTGGAATTTTTGTTAAAGCTGTCCTACCGCTTCTAAAATTTCAATACCCCAAGCGGTAGTACTGCTTTTAAAAACAGTTTTACAAGCGGTATGACCGCTTTTAATGTATATACCGCTTGGAATACTTTTAGAAGCAGCCGAACGGAAAGCAGTAGATAAGAGTATTCCAAGCGGTCCTACTGCTTGGAATACCCTTATTCCAAGCGGTCCTACAGCTTGCAAGGATGTGTCATCCTGTAGTGTGGGGAGTTGGTTCATTTGGGTATGGAGACTCAAATGTGTAGCCCCGTCTGTGTCAGTTAAGGACCGATTCGATGGTTGCCCTTTGATTGAGCACACCCCGGTTGGTCGCATGCCCGATTATGGTACGGTAAGCCACTCTTTCTCTCATACGGAATCGATGGACCGTAACTTCCTGTGGTTGGACGTGGTTGAGGGCGAGGCTTAGGCCGACTCTCGAGCGCCAAGCCGGGCTTGGGGCTGCTCGAGGGGGTGCTAGGTTTTCGGGCCACAGGAGGACGCCAACGATTGGGTATGATTGGGAGGGGTTGACACTAGGCCCTTGTGGTAAGTGTCGTGCGATCAATGCTTCCTGCGAGGTTAAATAAGCGATTCGAATTGCCGCGCTCTCGGATATGAGCAAGCTCTTTCATCGCACAGTCACGTAGTAAGAACTTGAACCGAGGTTCGCCGTCGAGCTTGAGCCCAAATAAATTGGTGATGAGTTTAATCGTTGTGAATTAATGATTGCAATCTCATTTTAGAAGTAGGCGCTGTTACAACTGCTTAACTTGTGAATTGAGTAGATAGGTAATTAATATAACAAATGTTAAGCTTTCTGCACTTCTACCTTCAGCCTGGTTCTTTGCTACATCCAAATGCATAAACCTTGGAGTCGGTCATATATGGACCCACGGGTAAGTCTTGCGAGTACCTTCCGTACTCATGCTTCTGCTTTGTGGTTTTTCAGGTGAGGATCAGGTGGGCGGATGCGAGTTCTGCCCTTCGCCTCTCGGTGGCCAAGGCGGGGCACCGAGTAGAGGCTTAGCGCGGCATCGCACACGCCCGGAAGTGTTCAGGAGCAGAACACTTCCGGAGTAGTTTTATTTTGCTATGTGTTGCGATCTGATTCACTTTTGTTGTATAATTAGTCTTCTAATTTGTGTTTCGTCGTTGTTTAAGTCTCTGTCGATGTCTCGTGGATGGTTTCTAATTGTGATCGTACTGCTGTTGTGGTTGTTGCATTACCTTTGGATATGTATATACTGCAACTGTGTTTTTCTTGTCTGCTGAGTGGATGTCCGTAGAATCTAGAAGGGTCATGCCGAAATTTTCCAGATTTCAGAGTTGTCGACGATTGGGGAACAGGCCCCCGCCGAGCTTACTTGTTGGTGGAGGGACCAACTGTGACCCCTTCTTGCGTGAGGGATTACTCAAGGAACGGATCACCAGATCTCAACGAGCGTGGACACAGCAGTTTACCCTGGTTCGGGCCTCTCAGGGAAGAGATAATAGCCCTACTCCAGCTCTTGTATACTCTTGCAAAGTGTCTGAGTGTATGACTCTTGTCTTACAATCGGTGCATACGTAATGTTGTTGTTCTTTGTTGTTGTCCCCCTCGCGATGGGGACCCTTTTATAGCTTACAAAGGATCGAACTCCATGACCCCACTACCCGCACGTTTGGACCTCGTCCAAATGTGGCAACTGGTGGATCCTATCTTTCCGCCACGCTCCCACGGAAAGCGTAGCAGCCAACGGAAGTTACGCTCGGGTGGTTATTCCCACCGACCCGAGACCGCGTAAGGTCGGCCGATGACCGCACCGAGCTTGGACATCTTACCCGAGCTCAAGCTCTAATCGATCGAATACGTGGCATTCTCGGTCCCACCTGAGCAGAGCTCGAATCGGCCGGAATGCGTAGCCTTCCAAGTTCCGATTAGATAATCCAGGGTAACGACCTCCTGGTGGCTCGGGCGGGAGCGAGCTTGGTCGTTGGTGGCATCCGAGGTAATTTATGGAAATTACCCGACCCCCCGACAGCTAGCCCCCGAGGTTCAAGTGGGAAGAGGTTTAAGGAGGGCCTTCCCCTTGGGCCTACCGTTCTACGAGCATGTCGGTTCTGCCGCGGCGGACAACTGCCGCGACCAACGAGCTATTAACCTCCTCCGGGAACAAGCTTGTTCCCCTAGCTCGTCGCGCTTTGAGCGAACAGAAGTGGGCCCCTCTCAATCGGTTCCTTCTCCTGGAAGCCTGAACCGTCCTTCCTGGGGAACCGTCTTTTCTGGCAGGACGGTTTCGATTTGCGTGCCCACGTGTCGTTTTCTGAATGGCGAACGCCTCAACTGCCCTCTGTGCCTCTAGGGCTTCCTCGACCATAACGGCGGGAAGTCCTTTTGCTTTCCCATCTTCTGGAGGAGCTTTTAAACATTCGAAGAGAAAACCCTTAGACTTACTTGGCCGTTTTGCGATCGCTGCGTCTCATACTCCTCTGCTTCGGCGCTCATCCCCCGACCTTGATCATCTTTTCCACCCTCATGGCGAGGTTCGGCGTCAGCAAGCTCGGCAGCGCAGCCGAGATCCTCCAAAGCGAGTAGGCACGTTGATGCCGCACATGGAGAGTCCCCTGGCGCCGAGGAGAGCCCACAATGGAGGAGGGGGAGATCGTCTCCACCGAGCTCACGCCATGAACAGGCTCCGGACGCCCGAAAGTGAGTTCGTTGAGGCCGTACTCACCTCCTGCGAGTGCGAGATCGCTCACCTCCACCCCAACTCCATTCTCATTATGGCCATCTTTACCCATCTCTGCGAAGGGTTCGTGGGCGTCGAGCCCACTCCCAGTCTCTTCTTCCACTTCTACACCCTTTCTCGCACCGCACGCCGCAGCCGGCCGCCTCTACTTTCGCTGCGACCTACCCGACCATACGAGTACCCGAGCTTCACGCTCAGGACTCCTCGGGTTGGGCCGACTCTTGGTTCTACTTGAGGAAAGCGGAGGGCGGCACGCTTTCCTACTCCGGCGCCAGAGGTCGCTGCCGAGACGCCCGACCGCCTGTGGAGCCCGAGGAGGAGAAGATCCTCATGACGATCAACGAGCTCACGTGCACTGGGCCGACCGGCCGACGTTACCCGACTATGTCGAGGAACCGGATATCGCCCCTTAGGAGGAGGAGCATCCCTTCTTCAAGGTCGAGGGGTGGCAGACATCACCCGAGTCACGCTCAGGTATGTCGTCGCCCTCGATCTTCTTTTCCGAGCAGAGGATGCCCTTCTCACGACCTCTCCCTTGGTGGTATGCAGCTCCGCCAGAGGATCGGTGGATGTGAGGGTGTCCGAGATGTTCGGCACCCCTAAAGGCAAGGAAATCATCGAGGGCCGCCAGATCCGAACAACGTCCTTAACTGACCGAGGCGGTAAGTCTCGGTCGGACTTCTTTCGAAGCTTTATCCGGACAGGCTTCGCCGAGGCCTTCCGACCTCATTTGAGTTTTTCTCTTTTCAACAGAGAAGGTTGCCCTCGAAGTTGCCGTGTCCCGGTAGGATCCGATTGGCGGGGCCGGTCGAAAGACCAAGGGCAAAGTCGCAAGCGCCGCTCGATCTCCGTCGGCCACGCCGTCCCGCCAGCGCACACGCAGCGTTCCGGCCGGACGACCGCTCACCCCGCCAAAGACTTGGAGTATGCGGACCGGCGGGAGGTGAGTGAACTAAGATTGTGGATGGATGAGTACACGAGACAATCCCGAGCCGATGGCTCGCTTATGCCAAATTGTCGCGCGGCGAAGAAGGAGGCGCAGCAGCCGCCGGCCCGGCGCGAAGGTCGAGCTGGAGGGCGGATCGCGGCCTTCAGCGGAGCTTCGCTCGGGTGAGCTCGAGCTCGGCTCCGAGGACCGCGAGGAGAGAAGGGACGAGCCGACCCGCCCCTTGGTCCCGAGGTCCCGCAGTCGCCCGCCACGCCTCAACCGCGCCCACGCCGATCGCCTCAGAGGTCGGCTTGGGGAAAGGCCGACCTTCGGTCGCCAGGGCCGACAAGGCGCGCGAGGACATGGCCGCCCTCGGCCCGCGCCCAGAGCTCGGCTAGCGGGCCGAGCAAGGTCGATCTCCTGCTCCCCTCTTGTTTGTCTCTTTCCCCTCAAGACCATACTAACCCCACGTCGTCTATAGTGGGTGTGGCGGTTAGTGCGGAGTTATGGGATTTTGAAGCGATGGTGGCGATATTCTTGACCTCGTGCTAGAGAGGAGCTTGCCCGGCCGCCGAGGCCGTCGTGGGCGACGAGGCCGAAGTGGGAGCTGAAGCCATGAGGCCAGTCCCCACGGCCCGGTGGCGGCGATGTCGAGGTGGGGAGCCCAACTGCGCGAGCTCCGGGACCTAGAGGTCGTGTCTCCCGAAGAGGAGACACGGAGGAAGATTGCGGCCGCCGATGCCCGAGCCGCGAAGGAGGGCATCCCCCACATCATAGTCGTGGAGTCTGATGGTGATGAGCAGGCCGCTGAAACTCCGCGAGGATTCTTCCGGCGCCCGGCGACATCATCACCGCGACTCTCCAGAGATCGCCGAGGTCTCCTCGCGCTCATGACGTCACGCCGGTCCAGCGCCGCCGGCGTCGAGGACCCTGGCCTGGCGGGAGCTCGTCCGACGAGGAAGGGCCGGCTACCCCCCGGTTGGGAGACGAGCCCGCCACCGTAGGTGAGCAGGGCAGCTTCCAGACGAAGGGATCTGCCGCACCGAGGTCGCTCGATCGGGACCGACCTCCGTGCCGACTTCGGTGCCCCAGTTGATCCGTGCTCGGGGGCCTGCTGCAGCCCAAGGGCCGGATGCCGACCAGTGTCCCGGTTGCTCCCATGGCCGTAGACGCCGAAGGGTGGAGCCCGGCGCAACTCGCCGGGAGGAAGAAGAGCGGGAGGTGATCCTCGCTCTTGAGGCCGTTCCTCTCCAGGAGGCGGAGGTCGTCCCCCAGGGCAAAGCTCCTTCGCCCTCAGGGGATGAGGGAGCTCGGGCTCAAGCCCCCGCCTCCGATCAAGGAGAAGGGATCGAGGCGGGAGATCCCTTGCCCGCCCAGGGGGAACAGGATGAGACAGAGGACCCCGCCAAGATGTTCCAGCAGGGGCTGGAGGCTCGGCTTTATTGGGTAAGTACTCCTGACTCATGCGTTTTTATCAAAAAATTCGATCCACGACCTGAAATACCTTGCCGCGCAGTGCCGGAGTCCACCATGGAGGACTTCCATGCCGCCACCGTGCCGCCGAAGTTGTCGCTAAGCACCAAGCCGAGCAGACGCCAAGATCGCGGAGCTCGAGCGCCAGGTTGCCGAGCCGACATCTTCTCGAGGCCGAGATCCGGCGGAAGGTGGAGGAGTCCGTGCATGAGCTCGAGGCGCCTCGGCCGGCGGCGAGCAAGGTCGAGCCTTGAAGCCACGGTGGCGACCTTGCGCGACGCCGCCCGGCGCCGAAAGGACAATCGACCCGACAGCGGGAGGAGTCCAGCGACCGACAGCGACAGCGAAGGTCGAAGCTTCAGCCGGCGGGTGCTCGACCTTGAGTCCGAGCTTGACTCGGTCGCGGGGCGAGCTCGTCGCTCTGCGGGGCGAAGCGTCCGGGCTCCTGTAATTTTCTTTTTCTGTCTTTACCTTAAAAAACTTAAGGAAAACCGCGATTGAACATAGAAAGAGCGTTTATCTATCTCTAAACGTTTTTTGTTGTTTTGTCCGAGATGATAACGATTTGTTTGGTGTCGCGGTTCCTTGTTCGGCTTACTTCGGCCTTACGTGACTTAGCGGTCAATCGTACTAGGGAGTAGCTACCTCGCGTGAGTCGCACGAGGTCGTGGCCACTTGGTACCCCTATAGCCCCGCCAACGGAGGTCGTGGGCGTAGACTGCGAGCACGACCTCGTTGGCGGAGTAGAGTTCTGCGGGGACCGTGTGGCTCTTAGGGTACGGTGCGTCGATGCCGCCCACCGGCCGACTTAAGCTCGGAACTGCTCGTAAAGGTGTCCTGTGCGAATCTTTGCTTGCGGCGGAGGTCTACCGCGAAAAAGATGGTCGCCTTCACGAGGAAGGAAGCCCTTGAGGTCGAGCTCTTGTCGTGCGGTGTTTTGCCCCGACGACCGACTCCGCCTCGACACTTTGTCTGGTCGAGCTTAATCGTAGAATTTTTGCGGAGGTAAAGGAGAAAGAGAGAGAGAAAGAACGAGAAGACGAGGTGACAAAATTTATTAAAAGGTAGGCGAGTGTGGTTAGACATGGAACTTACGCGGTTGGTCGATGTTCCAAGTGCTAGCTAGTTCTCGACCATCTTCCATTGCGGCGGACGGCCCGGGCGTCTTTGTTGAGACGACCGTGTAAGGACCTTCCCATCTTGGCGTTAGCTTGTTGGCTTTTGGATGTGTCTTGGACCCGTCGCAGAACGAGATCGCCGGCGTGCAAGGTCCTTGGTAAATCGATTTAGCGGCGTGCCTGCGAAGTGCTTGCAGGTAGACCGCGGATCGCAACAGAACCCGTTCACGGGTCGCCTCCGCGAGGTCGAGGTCGAGAAGGCGCTCGCCTTCTGCGTCGATGCTATCGGCTAGGTTCACCCTTGGGGATCCTAGGACAACCTCGACGGGTAGGACGGCTTCCGCGCCATATACGAGCTGAAAGGGGGTCTCCCCCGTAGCTCGGCTCGTCGTGGTGCGGACTGACCAGAGGACGGGGGGTAGTTCGTCCACCCAGGCCTGACCATGCCGATCGAGGCTCTTGAAGACTCTCTTCTTGATTCCTTGGACGATCTGCCGGATTCGCGCTCGGCCGCCCCATTGCTCTGTGGGTGGGCCCACGGATCTGAAGCATATCTTGGTCCCGACCTCCTCATAATAAGCCTGAAACACCTCGCTTGTGAACTGAGTGCCGTTGTCGGTAATGAGGCGACTTAACGCCAAAGCGGGTTACTACATTATTGCGGAAGAACCTTTTAGCCGCTTTGTCGAGATGGTTGATATAGGCTCGGCCTCGATCCATTTAGTGAAGGTGTCGATTGCGACGAGCAGTATTTACAACCCCTCCTTCCCCTGGGAAATGGACCGAGTATGTCGATGCCCCAAAGCGAGAATGGCCAGGTTAGCGGCATGGTCCAGTAGCGCGTATGCTTGGTGATGGACCTTCCGAGCATGGAACGGCAAGATCGGCAGAGGTCACTATTGAGCGTCGTCGGCCAAGGCCGTCGGCCAATAGTAACCCAATCGGAAGGCTTTGCTCACCAAGGTCCTAAAGGGCGAGTGAGCTCCACACATCCCGTCATGGATATCCTTGAGGAGATATTTGCCTTCCTCTTGGGTGATGCACTTGGAGAGGATGCCAAGCGCGCTTTGCGGTATAAGAGGCCCTCGACCATTTTATAGGTCGAGGCGCCTCACTAGCGGGATTTCTCGGCTTCCTCCTCGGCGATGTCCGTGCACGGAAGTATTGGATGAATGGCGTCATCCAATTCGCATCCTGCCGAGGAAGGAGACGGTACCACCCGTCTCGGTTGCCTCCTCCGGGGTATGGAGGGCTTATAGAGGTGCTCGATGAGCACCCCGCCGAGCGGGAAATCGGGCGAACCGACCTTCGATAGATGGTCGGCCAGGGCATTGTCCTTCCTGAGGATGTATAGTACTTGAAGTTTCAAGTACTTTTCCATCTTCCTTACTTCAGCCAGGTAAAGCGCCATTGAGTCATCGAGCACCGATACTCCTTGTTAACCTGGTTGGCGACCGGTGCGAGTCGCCCTTCGCGATTAGTCGTTGGACTCGAGCGCTTTGCATGCCCGGCCCGCTAGCGGACCTTCGTATTCGCGCGTTGTTTGTTGCGCCAAATGCAATTGGAGGGCGTCTTTGGATCCGCTCCCCGAGGGGATTCGAGACCACTCCGGCCCCGAGCAATCGTAGCTCGGGATCCGTCGAAGTGCATGACCCAGCGGCCGTGCTCGGCCTGGTTGGGTTCGGGTTCGGGCGGGCGGGGTTTGTCCATTCGGCTAGGAAGTCCGCTAGGACCTGAGATTTGATCGCGGTTCGGCCGAGAATTCGATCTCGACCGGCGAGCTCCATGGCCCATTTCGCGATCCGCCCGCTATGCGTCTGATTCCCGAGAATTTCTCTCACGGGAAGTTGGTCGGGACTTGGATTTTGTGTGCCTGGAAGTAGTGTCTTAATTTCTTCGAGGCCACGAGGAGCGTATAAAGGAGTTTACGGACCTCGGGTAACGCTCCTTTGGTCCGTGTAAGACTTTCGCCGACGTAGTAGATCGGGCGCCGCACTTCGCCCCGTTTCTACCGTCAAGACGGCGCTTACCGCTGGGGTGTGGCGGCCGGGTAGAGCAAGAGAACCTCTCCCATTCTTGGCGTGGTCAAGACCGGGTCTTGACAAATATAGCTTAAGCTCTTTGAAAGAGCGGTGCAGCTTCATCTGTCCATGCGAAACCGTCGTGCTTCCGAGCGCCTTGAAGAAAGGTAGGCCACGTTCCCGAGCCGCGAGATGAAACGACTTAAGGCCGCCATTCTCCGGTCAGGGATGGACCTCCGAGTGCAAGTCGGTGGTCGCATGTTCTCGATGGCTTCTATCTTTTCCGGGTTGGCCCCGATTCCTTGTGGGCCGATCATGTATCCGAGCACCTTGCGGCTTTGACCCCGAACACACATTTTTCAGGGTTTAACTTTATTCGATGCTTATTGAGGTTATGAAAAGTCTCCTCTAGATCGGATACATGGTCCGAGGCCATCTTGCTCTTGACGACTATGTCGTCTACATACACTTCCGTGTTCCGACCTATTTGGTTCGAGAAGGTTTTATAAGGCGCTGGAAGGTCGCTCCGGCGTTCCTTAGACCGAAGGACATGGTCGTGTAGCGAGAATGTGCCAAGCAGCGTGATGAAGGAAGTTTTCTCCTCGTCGTCGGGCGATATGCCGATCTGGTGATAGCCTGAGTAGGCGCCCGAAGCTCATCGCCTCGGGCGGCCGTTGCGTCGACCAACCGGTCTATCCGAGGTAGCGGAAATTGTCTTTCGGGCATGCGGCATTCAGCCCGTGTGATCGACACACATGCGCCACTTGCCCCCTTTTTCATCACGATAAGCTGGGTTGGCCAACCACTCGGAATGGTCGACCTCCCGAATGAAACCGGCTTTGAGGAGCTTGTCCAGTTCCTCTCGATGATGGCTTGCTTCTCCGGGAGAAGCGCTGAGCTCTGCCCGCAGGCTTTTGTCGAGCGAATCGCTGCTTTGTGCTCGGCGACCTCCCTTGGGACTCCGGCATGTCGGACGGTTCCCAGCGAACGTGTCCGCGCTTCTCGGAGGAAGGTCACGAGCTCGAGTTCCTATTTAGGATCTAGGAAGCCCCACGTGTACGACCTTGTGCAGTTACGTGCCGCACAACGGATGGCCTTGGTTTCTCCTCGGCTTGGAGGCTAGCCTTGGGCGGGAACTCCTCGGCTCTTGCTCGGGCCATGTTGAGGCGATTGACCGACCATGTCTAACGCCCTCTCGTCGCGATTTAGGGCTGCTTTCGGGCTTCCCTTGACCAGTGATCACGCCGGGCGGGGACCTTCAAGCATTGATACCCGTGGTGAGTGGCGGCCATGAATTTGGCGAGTCTTTGGTCGGCCCAGGATCGCGTTATGGCCGACTTCGAAATCGACCACTTGAGCGTGATCACTCCGTTCGGAAGTTGCTCGGATTGCCGAACGTTCTTGGCGGGGCGATCTGGCGAGCGGCTGGACCGACGTTAGGGCACTATCCGTAGAACGGGACCACCAGGCTTTTGATCTTGGAGCGAGGATCGCATCTCGCCCAAGACCCTGGCGGATATCAGTCCAGGGAGCTCCCGCAATCCACAAGGACCCGACCCTCATCGCGGTGTTGCGGTCGTTGGGCTAACGACCATCGGAAGCCTTTGGGGTTTCGTCATCCAGAGGGCAGTCGTCCTTGGAGAAGGTGATCGGCAGCTCGGACCACTTGAGCTGCTGAACAGGAGGCTTCCCCTGAGTGACACGGAGTACCTCGCGCGCGGCCTCCTTTAACTCCCGACGCGACCCATAGGCGGCGGAGCCCCCGAATATCACGGCGATGTGGTTTCTCGGCTCTTGGTACTCCATGTCGGTGTCTTGCTCCTCGGCGGGCTTCTTGCCCTTGACGTCTCCTTCCATCTCGGGGAGCGTGGGCATGGGACCCTTACCATTGTAGAACTGCTCCAGGCGGGAGGCCCACGTTACGCAATTCGAAGGTCATGCCCATGCGCCTGGTGGAAGCGCGGCGAAATAGGCACTAGCCCGCGCGTTGGTCGCCGCGTTCTTGGTCGTCCCGGTTCTGCTCGTTGCTCCGCTGAACCGGTCGACCCTTTCCTTTCGGGGCTCCCCCCCTATACGACTGCGAGGTCGGCCGTTGTCTTTCGATGGCTGCCACCATGCCGGAGACGGAGGATTTTTTCTTCTTTTTGATTTTTTTCTCGATCGAGCTTACGCTCTTTCGACAGCGCCCTTCGAGCCGGTGAGGCGGCTTTCCTCGTCTAGCGGCTTCTTCCATTGGGCGGCCTCGTCGCGTTGGCGTAACGGTCGACCATGCGGAACGGCTCGTTGGCTGTGATGTCCGGTGGATTTGAGGTCCTGAGTAAAGCGTCGCCTCGGACCCCGAACTTGAAAGCCAGGGCGACCGCCTCATCCGAGATGATCGGGATGGAATTGCGCACTTGCATGAAGCGCTGGACGAAGCGCAGGTCTCGCCTCCGTCTCAGATCGACGCTCAAGGTCGCGCTCCTTCCCGGCGGGCGTAGCGACTCTGGAAGTTGGCTCGGAGAGTCTTTGCTCACCGGGCCAGGACCGGATCGAGTTCTCCTTCTCGTTGAATAGCCACGTCGAGCCGCCCGGCCCAGGATCAGGCGTAAAGTTGGCCATCACCCTGTCATCGCCCCCGGCAGCCAAAATGGCCGTGGTGTAGATCGAGAGAAACTCGTCGGGGTTCTGAGTCCCATCGAATCTCTCGATGTGACCCGGCTTAAACCTTGTCGGCCAGGTCACTCGTCGCAGCGACGTCGCGAACGCCCTGCACCCGAACACGGGACTGTCGAGGTGATCACCACGAGCGCGGCGGTCGGGGCGATCCCCACCAGCCGAGCCCGAGGTTAGTGGGCCCAGGCGAGAAAATCTCCCTCGCTGTAGGATGGGGAGTGGCAGATGAGGAATGTTCGGCCGGATTACGCGTGGCTCGCATTCCGGTCCCGAGAGCCCGGAATTGCTCCGGTGCCCTCCGAGCCCTCGCCTTCGCGCCCGATCACTCTGAGTGCGGTGCGTGAGTCATCGAGGTGGTGGCGCTCGGACGCCCGGCGCGGCGTTCCCAGGAATTGCTCTGGCGTCCCTTTCCGAGGCCTCGCCGCCTTATGTCTGCGTGGCGATTTCCTCGAGGTCGTCGGCCACGGCGCGCCCATGGCTTCTAGGTCGACTGCTCAGAAACTCTCTCGAGGTTGCGCACCACCGTGGCGAGGGCTTGAAGGCGTTCCCGCTCGAGGAACGCGGGGTAACGAGCTCGTTAAATCGTCGCCGCTCTCCGAGTCCCGTACGCGTGGAAATTCTCACGAACTTCGGCCCTGGTCTTATCAGTCAGGCCACCTCGGACTTGCCGGCGTAAGCCGGTCAGCGTCCGATTCAGGGATGCCTGCAGGTGCTCTTTGGCGCAACCGTAGCGGTGAAGACGCTTGGTAGAGATTTGCTCGACATTTCCATCCTCCTCCGCAACGAAGACGTTACGGGATTGGACGGATCGCGAGGGGGACATCACGGTGTCTCCCCGTGAAGCGGTCCCCTGGTCGAGCTCGTAGAGGTCGGGGATGTCCAGACCATCGTAGAGCCCGTCGTACTCGTCGTCCGAGAGGGCGTCGAGCTGGGAGCGAAAGAATCGCTTCCGGCAGTGCAGCCGGCTTCCAGGAAAAGCTCTGGAACCGTCTTGATTCTTAATCTGGCGACGCCGCCGCCCCATTGTCGAAGAATCGCTTGTCCTCTGCCTCGATCTCGGGCGTAGAGCCCTGGTGGTTACGGGATTCGACATTCTTCGGATTCCTCACGAAAGGAAAGTCGGTCCCACGGACGGCGCCACTGTCGACGATTTATCGGGGAACAGGCCCCCGCCGAGCTTACTTGTTGGTGGAGGGACCAAGCGTGACCCCTTCTTGCGTGAGGGATTACTCAAGGAACGGATCACCGGATCTCAACGAGCGTGGACACGGCTTTACTCCCTGGTTCGGGCCTCTCAGTGGAAGAGATAATAGCCCTACTCCGGCTCTTGTATACTCTTGCAAAGTGTCTGAGTGTATGACTCTTGTCTTACAATCGGTGCATGCGTGTGTTGTTGTTCTTTGTTGTTGTCCCCTCACGATGGGGACCCTTTTATAGCTTACAAAGGATCGAACTCCATGACCCCACTACCCGCACGTTTGGACCTCGTCCAAACGTGGCAACTGGTGGATCCTATCTTTCCGCCACGCTCCCACGGGAAACGTAGCAGCCAACGGAAGTTACGCTCGGGTGGTTATTCCCACCGACCCGAGACCGCGTAAGGTCGGCCGATGACCGCACCGAGCTTGGACATCTTACCGAGCTCGAGCTCTAATCGATCGAATACGTGGCATTCTCGGCCCCACTGAGCCCGAGCTCGGAATCGGCCGAATGCGTAGCCTTCCAAGTTCCGATTAGATAATCCAGGGTAACGACCTCCTGGTGGCTCGGGCGGGAGCGAGCTTGGTCGTTGGTGGCATCCGAGGTAATTTATGGAAATTACCCGACCCCCCGACAAGAGTCTTGGTCTTTTTCCCCGTTCTTACCTAGTTTAGAGTCTTGGTGTTGTTTTTGATCTTGGTTTGGTGGTTGTCGGGTTTGTCTTTGTGCCGTTGTTTTCCGCTTGCGTGTTGGTTCGAAAGTTTCGAGTTCGTTGCCCCCTTTATGCAAATTGAGTTGATATCGTGTTGGAACCGGTATGCGGGGCGATCCTGGGCGAGTTCGGGTCGCATACCGGGGGAATACCGGGATGGTTGTCGAATTGTTAGGATGTTTCTAGGAGTTGTCTCGATTGAGCTTGGGTGTTAGCACTGAGATCACCTTCGGTGATTCGTTGCTAGGATCCAAATCCAATGGGAGTGACTGTTCATCCAACAACTCGAGGACGATCTGGGCGGCTCCCTGACACCATGCACATGGTTTAATGTCTAGATTTTCTATAGTATCTTAGACCCGGCTTTTGAATTGAAATTTCTATGCATTAAAACTTTTTTTATTTGAAACTTTTAGAGTTGAAATTTTCTAATTTAAAAAATGTTCAATTTTTGAATTGAAAGTTTTCTGAGTTGAAACTTTTCGATTTAAAACTTTTCAAATTGAAGCTTTTTGATTTGAAATTCCCCGAGTTGAACCTTTATAATTTGAAAGTTTTCTATTTAAAACTTTTTCGTGTTGAAACTTCTTCGATTTGGAACTTTTCAGATTGAAACTTTCTGAGTTGAAATTTTCTAATTTGATTTTTTATTTAAATTTTGTCGAGTTTTAAATTAAATCGAAACTTTTTGAATCGAAATTTTCCAATTTAAAACTTTCTAATTCGAAACTTTCCGAGAGAAACTTTTTGATTTAAAATTTTTCAATAGAGTGTAGAAGATCCCAACCAAGCATGCATCTGCGGTCTTGTGCAGATCACGTTAATGAATCTAGAACAAAAGAAAGTGACTTTCCTAATAACCAGTACTTAACCACAGGAGCGGCCGAAACCCTCAGGCAGATTCGTCCAACTGCTGACCTGCTCACACGCACGCGCAGTTCAAATTTGAATTCGAGCGGAGAATCCCAAGGCAAGGAAGAGAAGACCCCATTGGCCATTAGTAGTCTCCTCCACCACCCCGCTCCCACTCACGATCTCGCCACCACCCGAGCTCCACGCCACCTCACTCCACCTCCACTGTTCCGTCCACCACCGCCTCCGCCATGGCCACTCCCGGCGGCGGCGGCGCCGGACGCCGCGCCTCCACCTCCCGCTCCCGCCGCTCTGCCGCGGCGGAGTCCAACGAGAACGACGACCTCGCCGCCGCGCCCTCCTCCTCCTCGTTCGCCACGTTCGGCCCCGCCCCGCCGTTCTCGCTGCCCCCGAGGTCGCCCCTGGCGGCCATCGCTGATCCAGGCAGGAACCCACGGTCCGCGCCGGCGACGCCCAAGTCGCTGGCCGGCACGCCCAGGGCTTGCGCGGTGGGGTCTTCGGTCAGGGATCGGAGCTCCTCGATTGGGGCGGCGAGGAGGGTGTTTGATCTGCGGGATCTGGCTGTCGCGGAGGTGCCCGTGGAGGTGCCGCACTTTGAGCTCGACGAGGACCCCGCGTTCTGGAAGGATCGCAATGTGCAGGTTGGTGTCCAAGGTCTAAACAATGCGCACAAAGTGAAGCGTTGCAATAATACACAACTAGTCCAATTAAATTAGCAACCATCACAATAATGGCCTAGATGATGACCTAAGTACCCTAGGATTGTACCGGCTGAATTGCCCAAATGATAGACTAGACTTTAGTCTAACCATCCTGTATGGTTGATGCATTCGAGGGCTTGTAATGCTTGTAGTTCTAGTGAACCACTTGTCTCGGAGTGTATCATACTACCATGCCAACTGTGAGTTCTTATATTGTGGCTAATTTCTATTTTCTGTGCATTGGGTGCCATGGTTCTGAAGCTAATATAGCCAGATGTCGGTGCGATTTCTACAGGTGTTGATACGAATAAGGCCGATTAATGCCGTGGAGAGCGCGACGCATGGTCAAAAAAGATGTTTGATACAGGATAGCTCAAAGACATTGAGCTGGACAGGACACCCCGAAACAATGTTCACGTTTGACCATGTTGCATGTGAAACAATATCACAGGTCTCTAGCGTACTGCCACTTATCTAGATTTCTTCCGGGATCAGTCTTCCTTTATAGCCTAAGCAATGTATTCTACAATGGTTTCAGGAAAAGCTGTTCCGGGTAGTTGGTCTACCAATGGTGGAGAACTGCATGTCTGGATACAATGGCTGTTTGTTTGCTTATGGTCAGGTACGACTGAGTTGCACATGTTTGTGCCTGTAACAGAATTCGTGTGACATATACGTGGTTATGTACCTATCATTTTTACAGACGGGAAGTGGGAAAACTTACACCATGATGGGAGAGCTTAGTAAGTTGGACAATGAACTTAGCAAGGACTCTGGTTTAACGCCTCGCATTTTCGAATATCTTTTCGCTCGGATAAAGGAGGTACGGTGTTTGTATGTCAGGCCTGGTGAACTTTTGTTAATGGATAGACCTAAATTATACATTGTTTGAAGGAAGAGGAGAGACGACCAGAGGACAAACTGAAATATATCTGCAAATGCTCTTTTCTGGAGATATACAATGAACAGATAACTGATCTACTTGAACCTTCATCAACCAATCTTCAGGTAGTCTGTTTAGTACATGAGAATTGCATCCTATCGCATGTACTGAACGTGAAATCTCACATGTATTTTGCCTCTGTAGATCCGTGAAGATATAAAGAAAGGTGTATATGTTGAGAACCTAATGGAATGCTATGTATCATCTGTTAAAGATGTTATGGTGTTATTGTTACAGGTGATAGAATCTTTTCTCTTCATTCCGTGTTCCATTGAAGCTGAGGTACTTTAATTAATCTCCTAAAATGTTCTTCTAGGGGGTTGCAAATAGAAAAATGGCAGCAACAAACATGAATAGTGAGAGCAGCCGTTCACATAGTGTCTTCACTTGTGTCATTGAGAGCCATTGGGAAAGTGATTCAATGACGCACCTCCGCTTTGGGAGGTTGAATTTGGTTGATCTTGCCGGTTCTGAGAGGTGAGTTACAGAATCAAGGTAAAAGCCTTTTTTTTGTCTTCACAAATACTGACTGAATCCAAACTAGGCAGAAAAGCTCAGGTGCTGAAGGAGAACGCTTGAAAGAAGCTGCAAACATTAATAGATCCTTGTCTACACTTGGGTAACTCTTGCTCTCAGAATATATTCATGACTTTTTGTGTAGTTCATACTTTTTTTTTGGTCTTATGACAAAAGAAAATAACCCCGTGTGCAATGTCTACCCAGTTGTGAAAATGTTGTTGTCTAGCAAGGCTAATTCAATGCTCATATTCGAGTACTAGTGGAGTTTAGAATGGCACGAAAAAAATCTGAATTCATTCATGTTAATTTGCACGATGTTAGCTATATTTTTCATTTATAAAACCAACTACATTTATGACTAGGTGAAGTATACCGAATATATGTGATACTGGTATCCCTTTTTGAAAATGTAGCACTTGTGGAAATTCATAAAATATGCTAACCTGTATTACAAGGTTCTTTATTATATTAGCATATACATGTATTTGGATACTAAGATTGATAATTAGATAGCATGAGAAGTCGTATTGTAAGAAGCACTATTCACATTTCTAATCCAGCTGTATACCATTTCAGGCTTGTTATCATGACTCTAGTGGATGTTGCAAATGGGAAAGGCCGTCATGTGCCCTATAGAGATTCAAGACTTACGTTCCTCCTCCAGGTTAAAATTCAGAATGAAAACAGGCTCCTGGATTTTTTTATTCTCATCTGTCTCCATTGTTTTCTCTGGCTCACTATACCATCCTCTCTAGGATTCTCTAGGAGGGAACTCTAAAACAACAATTGTTGCCAATGTCAGCCCATCTATTTGGTATCCATATTCTGTACCTCCATTTGTATTATTCAGTATTTTTTTTCTAGATTCTTAACAGTATGCTCGACTCATATATGAGTTACCCTCTGCAGTTCCTCCAATGAGACATTGAGTACCTTGAAGTTTGCCCAACGTGCAAAGATGATTCAAAATAATGTACTTATATTTTATGCACGTCAAGTTTTGATAAGATACATGTTTTCCTTGTTGACTCATTTGGGGATTTATCTATTTGTGCTAGGCAAAAGTAAACGAAGATGCTTCAGGAGATATTATGGCTTTACAAAGACAGATAGAAGAATTAAAGGTTAAGCTTTATTTCAAAAACGCTCCTTTGGATTTTAGAGGTGATTTTTAGTTAAATTATGAAATATCTCTAACAGGATCAATTAACATGCTTGAAGAAACAAAGTGTCCCTGGATCACCTAGCTTTCAGCTGCTAAATTCAGGCTCTGGTAATGAATTCAATACTTTGTGTGAAGTGGATGATCAATCAGGCTGTGATCTGAATCTCCTAAAGCAAAAGGTCATATGGCATGATTTACTTTGTTGGTAATAAATAATGATGTACTATATATCTCTTTCAACCAATTACTCGTATATCTAATAGCAGGTTAGCCATCTAGAAGATGTTTTGGTTGGGAGCCTTAGGAGAGAGAAATCAGCGGAGACGGATATCAGGAAGCTGGAAGCTGAAATAAAGCATCTGAACCGTTTGGTAATACCTACATTCATTGCAGATAGTAGCTCAAGGAAAGAGCTAGTAATTACTCTTGTATGCTGCAAAATCTAATCATCTTATTATATGGACAACTATTTCTGCTGTAGCCGTGTGTGCTATTTCAATATTGAGTTATGGCAGTTATCTGTTTTGGCAGGTCAACCTGATGGAATCTGATGCCCAACGCTTGAGAATGATGCTGAAACTTCGTGACGAAAAACTAAGAAGATTGCATTTGTTAGCTGATGATCTAGTATCATCCGATGGTTATTTGATGGATGAAAATGCTGCAATGTCCCAAGAGATTGAGCTACTGCAAGAACAAATCAATGAAAATCCTCAACTGACACAGTTTGCTTTGGAAAACAAGAGATTAATTGAGCAAGTTAGAACGTAATATCTCAATCTTACAATTTCAGAGGCCTAATGATTTTAGTTTGTAGACAACACACTTCACACAGCAAGTTGGGATATTTTGTGCATTTCAATAAAAAAATTGTTTGTAGCTTATTCTACTATACTCATATACAGGCTTCAGAACTTCCACAAGCAAGGGGAGAGAGAGATGCTATTAACAGAGATATCTCTTTTGCGTAACCATGTATGTTCATCCTTCCCAAATTCTTTTTATGCTCCATTTAATTCCTAAAAAAAATTTCTCCTTATTGTTTTTGGTCTCAACGCGCTACTCTTATCTTCTTACATATGTGTAGTTCCTTCATATTCTTGAGCAGAAGTATGCAACGCCACCTAAAAATATAGAAACTCAGGTGTGTTCTCATTTGGATTTAATTTTATTTCTGAAAGCACTTATTCCCATGGCTATGGTTCTCTTTTTTTCCTGTTTCAAAAAAAGGCCAAATGCTTAGCCTAAATTAACAAAAACAGTATTGTCATATCGTAACGTATATAAGGGAAAATAGTATAATTGGAAGAAAACTCAATTAACCTCAAATCCTCAATGTATAATGAAGATTGATGTGGGATACAATGCATTTAGGGTGACAATATCAAGGAGCTAGACAATTGCAGGAAGGAGCTGGATGCATGCTTAGAAAATAATGTTCTGCTTGCACGGTAAGTATTTGCTTACATCAATCCTATCATCCGAATGTAGATTTATGTTTACTAACATGAAGATGTTTTAGGAAATACGTTATTTGCAAAGCATGCTGTTATATGATGCTCTTCATTGCATTAAAGGCATTTGAGTTCCAGAAAATGAGAATGATTGAGTACTTCCACGGTGAGACAGCAAATGAAGCAGCATATATATGCCATGGCATTCTCACTTTTCCATTAAAGTTAGAAAGTCAATAATTTGTAATAAACTTGATTAAAGTAGTTTTTTTGTTGAGGTTAGCTTGCCCTATCCTCTGCAACTCAATCCCAACGTAGTCAATTGTTAGTGTCAACAATTACTATGGGACTGATTATTTATTCTTCATCTATCTATATTTCTTAATTATTAGTAATTACTTTTGAGATTAACTGTTAGTCTGTTAGTCTGTTACCACTTTACGTCTGCTTGTTTTTGAAATCTCGGTAATTGACAATAACGATTATTCATACTGTTTGCAGTGAAGTAAATAAGCTGCGCTGTGAACTGAAACAATACCAGAAGTCTAGCACAAATCAAGTATGTATGCGATTTTCACAGCCTCCAGAAATTCTTTATGCTATTTGTTCTGGTCAGAATAACATTCAGCGCTTGGATGCTCAAACCCATTCAGGTTGCCCCAGAGGCAGAGGAGATTCCAAGCATTAGTCCAATGCAACATGTGAGATTTTTACTCATTTTCGATTTATACCCCATAACCATAGATATGCACGTCTTTACAATTTTTCTGTTCTTATTTTGTTTGAACTTCATGTCAGGATCAAGGAGGATGGGACTTTTCATGTTTGGCATCAACTGATGTTGAAAAGCAGTTCATGGATGCTGGGATCACAACTAATATTGTGGAATCACTTCAACTTGAGCTACCTTCAGAAATTGATAGTGAAGACCAGGAGTCTCATTCTCATTTGCATATCGTTGATCCAGAAACATGTGATTTAAAGGATTCTACAAAAGTGCTAGAGTATGGTGGCGGATTGTCTCAATGCTACAGCTTGACTCTTGGATCTTCACATAATGTACTTGACAAAGGCATTATTCTGAGTCGGCCCATGGAGGATGAACACACATCGAATTTTCTACAGCAGGATGGAACAAGTCAAGTACACGAAAAGACACCAAAGATGGATATATGTTTACATAACGAGCCTTCACTGTGTCATCAAGAGACTGAAATAGCGAGCTCAACTAAACAGGTATTACAGGATGAGTTGGTACACCTTAAAAGCATAAACCAAGAGCTCAAAGAGAAGCTAGTTATTATGTCTGAAGAAAGTACCAGGCTTACAGAGATCATTGTTGCCAAAGATGTAGAAATTGCCTCTTTGTCCGAGGACTGGGAGGCTGCAATTGTTGATCTAACAAGCTTTTTGACAGATGGTTGCAGATCGCTAGATGATGCATATCAGAATTTTGATAATATGATTAGTTCATTTCCTTATAGCAATAATTCTGTTAGTGAACATGTCGAGAAGGCTATGAAAGTTAGCATTGAGAAGGAAAAAATGATATTCAGGCTTCAAATCGAGCTACAAGCTGCACAGCGAATGGGCAGAGAAGTGAAAGAAAAGTTGCACATTTTGAGAGGTGCAACTCTTGCTATCACTGAAGCTCGGCAGTTAGACAGTGATGAAAGTTCTCAGGAAACACTACAAGTAGTAGATTTATTACACCAAAAGGATTGTATAATACAAGAACTACAAAACAATGTGAAACAGAAAAATTGCCTCTTCGCAGAAGCAGTAGAAGGGCATTCTCGTGATGAAGTTCTATTCCTTGACAGGTTGGATGACATGAGTGTGGAACAACCTCATAATGATGATGGATCAGCAGTCAATCAAGCTAACTACCAGGTATGCACCACGTTCTTTACTGTATGCACATACCTTGTTTGGATGAATTGCACCTGATGTGAAAATAGTGGTATTGTTTGTGTAGACAACTTCATCTATTATAGGTGAAATGGAAGAAAGCCCAGTAGGATTTCCCTCATTAGTGAAAAGAAGCAAGACCGTCCTTCAAACTTTCAATGTGAACTGTTCATTAGAGTCCATCAGCCAACTTCCTACCTGTTCTTCTGACAGCCTTTTACTGTAACTACTTGCTAAGTAGATGTTACCTCGACAATCCATTTTATTGCACATTTGTTGAAGCATGAATGCTTTGTTCTCAATATTACTAAAATAATGTTTAACAGCAAGCTCTGTACTGCTACTGATGCTAGTCGTTAATATGCTACTGGTCATAAACTTTGTTTCTTAAATATATAACACTAGATCAACACAGCAAAATAGAATGAACAGCAGTTTTCTGTCAGTTATCTTAGGATCAACCAGCGGCTAGGAACTATGCTTCATTGACATGTGCTATATCAAGGCTTACAATAATTCTAGACAAACACATTTATCATATTTTACATGCGGCCATGTGATACCATGTGATCAAATGCCTCACATAAAAATCGTTATAATTTGCTAATATTTCTAAATATGTAGAAGTTGCTTTATCTTCCATGTCATCTTTTAAGATATAAACAGAATATTACATAGAATATGACTATATGAGATCAGCACTACAATCAGTTTAGGTAACAGAAATGCTACATGCATAGATATATTATATTTCTCTTTTCATACATTCTAGTTAATGTTTTCTTTCTGGTTTATAAACAACCCGATTGATAATGTCCGGTTTCATTGTTCCAAAACCTTACAGTCAAAGCTTGACAGTGTGTTACATCTTGTTGAAGACAAATCAAATAAGGTTCTGGCCTTATTTTCAAATTTTGAAGAGGCTCAAGAAACCATGGAAGAGGCTGAACTTATGCTCTCAGCTTTGTTGAAGGCCAATGAGGAGTTAAAACTTGAAAAAGATAATTGCAGGCAAACAGTGGAATTGTTGTTGGTTGAAAAAACTTCTCTGATGGATCAGTTGCAGGAACTTGAAGCATCAAGTTCTTGTACAGCACAGAGGTACAACAAACTGCATCAACAGATAAATGAATGTGTGACAGAGATGGCAAAGCATGCTAATCTAATAAAAGGATCTTTTCAGCACATACAAAGGGTTACTACAGTTGAACTCTTTGCACTTTGTTCAGAAATTATTAATTTTGGGCAGGACTTGAAGAGATGGATAAGTGATTCAAGGTCTTATCTGGTGAACATGGTATCACTTCTAGAAGAAAAAGTCAGTTCTGCTGAGCAGGTCCATCACCATAATGCAAATGCTTATGCGTGCGTGCCTCAACAAGTTGAGTCACGTTCACATAAGTGGGGTGGCAGCAACGCTGAGTTTAGTCATGGAACTCAAGCAATTCATGACAACAGTAGCAAAGATATTGTATCTACGACCGATATGGCTGAAGAAGGAAAGGAAATGCCATCCATGCAAGTAGTTCCGATTAGCAGTGCTGCAGAACTGGAAGATAGCAATATGAACAGTACGTATGATATGTCTGTTATTAAAGGCATAGTTTTCAATATTGCTCAACAGTGGGATTTCTTCTTTGACAAAATGTCTTACATAAGGAATGCTGAGACATATCTATGTGCTGCTTGTGATGGACAAAACTATATGAACCCTCTTTCCGCACTTGAAAAACAAGAGAGCGAACGAATATGTTCAGCTGTTCCACTGCAATGTAAGGGAAGGAAAGAAGGTCACTCAAGAGAGCAAGACAGTAGAGATCTTTTGAATGATATCAAACGTCTCAAGCATCATTTGGTGCAGTTAATGATTCCATTGTTTAAATTTATCGATAACAATGACATTATGGGGGATGGAACAGGAAATGAGAAAGAATTTTTTGCTGTTCTGAATAAGGTGCAGAATAACTTGATTTTTGTTATAAATTTCTTTGGTTCTCTGGTGCTATCTGATCAGGAAGGTTTTCAGAATGTACCTTTGCTAAGCAACATCTTTCATGACATTAGTAATATTGAGAACAAAGCATTCATGCTTCAACAAATGTGCATACAGAATGGCAATTCTCAGGCTCATTACAGTACAGACTATGCCTCACTCAGAAAGGAGTTTGACAGGAAAAGTGATATTGCCGAAGGATTGTGTTTTGATCTCAAACTACTGCAAGAGTCTACCTCATGTGCGAAGGACATGAAAGACAAAGCTGATGAAGTATCAAGTGCCCTTAGAAACGTTCAAAGAGAACTTGAAATGAAAAATTCTGAGATAGAAAACATGTTGAAAAAACAAAAGGTGCTAGAGGAAGAACAGGCTGAAAATGATGCTGCACTCGTAATTTTAAGATCAGAGTTAGAGCAATCTCAAAGTTTGTCATCAGTGCTGTTGAAGGAGAATAATGATCTGAGAGTGATGTTGGAAGAGGAAACTGTGAAAACTTGTGAAACAAAAGCACTGTTGGAAGACAAATCTGAGGTCATAGAGGGATTGGAGAGCCAAATACTATTGCTTAGTTCTTCTAAAGAGGGATGTTTGATGTCAGATATCGAAGAATTAAATAATAATCTTAAAAAAATAAGTAGCGACAAGGGAAATCTCGAAGCAGAGGTACTTAAGTTAAGTGACAAGCTTGAGATGGCAATGGCTTTAGCTGAGGAGAATGAAGCAGCTGCTATTGAAGCTCGTCAAGTAAGTGCTACTAGCACCCTTTGTTTTACATCCCAATTTATATAAAATTCACTTGTCCTGCTTTTGTAGGCTGCAGAGATAAGTAAAATCTATGCAGAGGAGAAAGAGGAGGAGGTTAAGATTCTTGAACGTTCTGTCGAGGAACTTGAAGCTACAATAACTGTTCTCGAGGAAGAGGTGACATGTTCATTTCTCTGCTTCCTTGGGTGCTTTCTCTGTTTTTTTGGGCCCACTGTTACAATAAATAGCCCTTTGAGATTTTGCATAAAAAGAACTGCAGTATGTTACACACGGTTGCCAAAAATGTTGTGGAATAACAGTAATGTACACTTTATAGCACATTTATTTGAGGCCAGTAATATTAGGCGGTCCAAAATATTCGTTTGCAATGATCTACTTTCAGCTTTTCTGATGTAACTTTGTAAACATTGGTGCCAAATTATGTCACTGCTTATGTTTTAAAGCAAATTCTTAGTTCTCACATCACATATTCTCGGTTTTACCAAAGGTATGCAACCTTAAAGAGGAAGTAAGGAGCTATCAAATACACAAACAATCTGAAGCTGAGTTTCAAGCAGTTGAAGAGATGCTACTTGTAGAAAACGCCTCAAAATGTGATGCCACTGAGGAATTTTGTTCAGGGGGGTGTCAACTAGAAAAGTGAGAATTCTTTTCATCTGATTTTTCTTATGAGATCCATATCATATGTCATTGTGTAAGCATTCATTTTTATGGTAGGAGATTGCAAGACGAGATTATTGCACATCACGATGCTAGAAGGAAGATTGAAGGTCTCAAAATGGAAGCAAAATGTAAAGATGAGGAGGTATATGTAGGAATAATTAAACACCACAATTTGAGTTCTGTGTTTTCAAATAATCTTCTAATGCCTTCTTTTCATGTTTATAGATAAAGCAGTACAAAGAGCATATGGCTGAGTTGGTCCTGCATTCAGAAGCACAATCTTTACTGTTTCAGGAGAAGGTATGATACCTTCAGCCGTTATATAAGTATTCAGTGCTGCAGAGATGCTAATAATTCTTTCTGTACAGTATCAGGAAATGGAGCACCTGGTTTCTAAACATAAGTTTGGTCCACATGAATCTAATTCTGAGACTGTCCATACCAAATTTGAAAAGCCTTCAGGGCGAACAAGAGGATCTGGTTCACCTTTCCGGTGCATATCTAGCATTATGCAACAAATGAACTCTGAGAAGGATCAAGAAATCTCAATGGCATGCCAGCAAATTGAAGAACTAGAAGCGTTGGTTGGTAATAAACAGAAAGAGGTAACAATTGTTGCTTGTGTTTTCATCATAGTTTAGGTCAAATTACTTGGCACCGGTCCGTCGTAAATCACAATCATATCTTCCCTATTCAACTTTCCAAATTAAGATGGTGGTTAGGTGGTAGAACTTACTGAAAGAACTGGTTCTGCTAATTATAATATATTCTCTCACAATGTCATATTTGTCCTTATATTACAATATAGTCCACTGCACTTACTGGTTTGAATTTAAATTATGTGCTAACTAGTTGCTTGGGTTCATGGTTTATAACATCAACATAAGTAGAACATTTTGTGCCTTCACTGGGAAAAAAATATGCAAAGAACATTTTTTATACCAAATTCTTAGAAATTATCATTTCCCACAGGATTCTGTAGGAAACAAAGGAAAAGTAGCTGTGTTCTGTTTGTTCATTTCTAGTGGTAAAGCCTATGAATTCAATAACCAATGTAGAACGTAGTTCCTCAAAGGTGATGTTTATATTTTCTTCTGTGTTCATAGATATGCTTGTTAACATCGAGACTGGCCGCTGTGGATAGCATGACTCATGATATTATAAGGGAACTACTTGGCGTCAAATTAGACATGTCAAACTATGCTGTAAGTTGCAACAGTATATCTTCAGAGCTATTGAGCATTAGGGCTCATTATCTAGTAGTTCACTTTTGTGAGATTTGTTGTTCACATCTCTAGAATTTGCTTGACCAAGAAGAATTGCACAAGTTGTTAACAGCATCCCAGCAACAAATTGAACAATCAAAGGCGAAGGTAGGCCATAAGCAGTTTTTTTGTTTTTACTTTGTTGCATCAAATAGCGAAATGGTATTTCTTATTTTCATCTATTTTGTCAATGTAGGATGTGGAACTTGACGTGCTTAAAGAACAATTTGGTCATCTCGTTCAAGAAAGAGACAGGTGACACTAAGAGCATCTCCAGCAGAGCCCCTAAACCAGCCCCTAAACCTTAAAATAGGGAGTGTAGTAAAAAAAACAGATCCAGCAGGGCCCCAACTCAAGCCCCTAAAATTAGGGGGCCCCTAAATTTGCCTCCTCAGCCCCAATTCCCAGGGGCCCCCAACTCAAGCCCCTAAAATTAGAAGGCCCCTAAATTTGCCTCCTCAGCCCCAATTTCCAGGAACACGAGTACAACCCCTATTATTGAAGATAGGGAAATACATGAGAGGTTTCGAAAATTTTATCATGTTTTGAAAATTTTAAATTTAAATTTGAAATATCATGTTTTTAAATTGTAAATGTTAATATGCTTATGTTTTATGTATTACAAATATTTTTGATTGAATTTTAGTGGTGTCAAATGAAGATTATACATAGCGGATATGTCAAAATAGGAGAAAAAGTAAAATAGGGGCTGAGATTTAGGAAACATTCTTTGGACTTGTGTTCAAAAGCAGGCCTCAAAAATAGAGAGCCCTAAATCCAAAATAGGGACCCTGTTTTAGGGGCCCTTGCTGGAGATGCTCTAATTTTCCCGAAAGCGTTTGCGCTTACAGCAAGAAGATTTCGTTTTATGCTTTTGTTGTCAGTTGGAACTGTTTAATCAACTAAACATTGAGAGTAGACCAAACATTACCTAATATTGTATTCTTTTTTTCTTTTTAAGCTTGCTTGATGACATGGACCACAGAAAGGCTGACCTGTTGGAGAGCCAGCTGCTCGTTGAACAGCTTGAGCAACGGGAGCAAATGCTCGAAGCCCAGAACGAAATGTTACAAGTTCAGATAAAATTCTCACCGGATTCTTCCCCCTACGAGATTGAATTTTCCAAAATATATTGTTCTATTCAACCTACCCGATGCTAGACATGGTGAACTGAACCTGTTGTGTTTTTGTAGATGGAGAAAGATAACCTTCAACAGAAGATGATGGAAATGGACGAGACAATTGAATTGCTAGTAGGGTCAAATCATTCAGCACCTGCCAACCATTCAGCACTTGCCATTTACTTCTGATTACCAAATCCTTTTCTTCTGCAGGGCGATACCCAGCGTTTTGCCAGCAGCAGTGAGTTCAGCAGGAGGTTGGCTCAGTCGGATATGCTTCTCTCTCGTGGGAGACATGAACATTCTCATAGCCAAGCGACTAAAAGCTCGAGAATGCATCGTGGTAGACGTTAATGAAGGCCTGGCGGGTACATCAGACACTGCTTGTGTTTGTAGGTTGGCAGCGCCGCCGCCACCCCGACTGGTCCGTACAGATAGTTTTGGAAGCTGTAAGGGTAAATTGGTGATTGACTGCTAGAAACCTCTCCAGGTCTATAAGATTTGTGCATCTGTAAATTTGACACACGTGTGCAATATATGCGTGCTCTGTGTATATTTTTTTTCCCATGTATGTTCTCCTTCGTGATTGATTCTTTCTCCAAACTCCAAAGAATGAATTCATTCTCCGCATTGTGTGTCGTTATTCGTCGAACATCGATTGAATTCTGCTTAGCACTGGTTAAGAACAAAGATTTATGGAAACACAGGTTTAAATTATCGGAACGTATTGTGTGCAATCTTAGCTTGGCACTTAATTAGGACCTGTTTGGTCGGAATCGGCTTTTGTTTTGGGCTCGAAACCAGGCTCCGACAGAAACAAAAGCCAAAAAATTGTTATGTTTGGTTTAATATTAGACGTGCTTTATATATACTCCCTCGGTTTCACAATGGTTATATTCTAGCATTCAAAATTTTTATCAAAAGGTTGTAGTTCTCAAGTTCCAATGCAATTTTAGAGACAACATGATATTTGTTTCCTTCATCAATACAGCTATCTATCTAGCTAATTTCTTCAGCTACCCTTCATTAATCACAAAAGAGATGAATTAAATGAGGGTAGATAAATCATTTTTCACGTCTCCTTATTTTATCTGAATTTAGCTAGAATTATAACTACAACCATAATGAAACGGAGGGAGTATATATATATATATATAAAAGTTACATAAATATTTTTTGTAGATAACGGAAGAATATATTAACTCCCGGCTTCTGCATCGTACGATGCACACAGCCAACCAATTATTACAAAGTTACCGTCAAAATGTTTCCTGAAAGAAACATGCAAGAAAACATAGTCACCAATCCATGAAAAAGAAATTCAAAACTCTCAATTCGCACACAGTCTTAAACTAAATCTCCATCCATGGCCGATGAAAACTTCCCTGATGAGGACCTCCAAAGATCTGCACGCCAGTAAAATCCCATCGTGATCCTCTTGTTGATGCAATACAGACCATGATCGCAGCCAATTTATACACATATAAATAACCTGCAGTCGATTTGATAGTTTCTTCTTATAAAAAACAACATTATTGCGATATAGCCAGATAGACCAATATAATGCGGTTGCTCCGGCCAAAATTTTAGTCTTTAACTCCTTGTCGAACCCTAATAACCAGTTGCCAAACATATTGTTTATATTCCCAGGATTTGGCAAATTAAAAGCCACCATAATAATACACCAAGCAAATCGTGAAAACTGACAGTAAAAAAAAAGTGTTGTATGGTTTTCTTATTGTTACAAAAACAACATTATTTACTGCTCATCCAATTCCTTTTACTAAGGTTGTCTTTTGTCAAAATAACCCCTCGATGTAGGTACCAAAGGATTTTTTTTTATTTTTAAAGGTACCTTAAGTTGCCATATATATCTATTTGTAACAGGGATATGTTGATGCATTAAAGCTGCATACATTGAACGGACAGAGAACTGCCCATTTTGATGTAGTTTCCAACAAAATTTATCTGGTTGTGAAGTTAATTGTATATCAACAACCCTAGTTCTAAGTTCTTGCAAAAAACGTAGATTTAGTCCCGTAACGACCCTACGAAAAGACACATTAAAAGAATTAGAGTTCAGTACTTTAGCCACTGTAAAATTTTTATGTCGCACAATGTTAAATAGTCGAGAGTGTTGTTCACTAAGGGGGTTGTTTCCGAGCCAAACGTCATGCCAAAACCGAATTTGAAATCCATCATGAAGATGAAAGGATCCAAACTGTAAAAAGATATGCTTAACCTTCATTAGACCTGACCAGAAGTGAGTCCTCTGACTTTTCTTGTACTTGTGACAGGGTCTTACTTCCCAAATATTTCCTTTTGAGGAGCCAGACACCTTCCTCATTTAAAAGTTTAAATAACCATTTACTAATCAAACAAATGTTTTGTATATTTAAGGTCATGAATATCCCGTCCTCCTTGATCTTTGGGTTGGCAAATAGTTCTCCATTTGGCAAACCTATATTTTCTCTTTTGGTTGTCATTCTGCCAGAAGAATCTGGATCTGAAGTAGTACACTCGTTTAAGAACCCTAGAAGGTGTTCTAAAGAATGACAACATAAACATGGATAGACTGCTAAGTACAGAGTTTATAAATACTAATATGCCACAGAAAGATAGATGTTTAAAACACCAATAAACAATAGACAGTGATTACTTATCCATCAGCTCCTCGTTAAAACCACCTCCGTCAGCAACTCCACCCCCGTCTCTCTGTCTCCCTCTTCCTCTCCGGCGGGTGGCGGCGCTCAGGAGGGCGCGACGGCGGCAAGGGCAGCTCGGTAATTTTCTCACTAACTCTGAAGGAGCCGTCCAATGTGCCGTTTGAACTTTGCACGTTTCCCAGTTTCGCTTTTGCGGAGCGATTGGGCTCGGCTCCTCTGAAGCTTCTCCGGAGCCCGGGTTTGGAGTGAACAAGGAGAGTGGGCAACTCGAGAGTCGAGAGCCGGAGAGCACGGCCGAAATCTCCTCGAGCCCGGCCCAATTCTACCGAGACCACGGCGACGGGAGTATAGGCAGCCACCACTGCCCGGAGAAGTCGAACTCCCACTCGAAATTCAAACTCTCCCGCTTCCACTTCGATCCCCGAGCAGGCGAGGCGGCGAGCCCTCCCCTCATCATCAATCCGTCACCACTCCCCTCCTCTCCAAACCACACCTCCACACTTCACACTCCTCTCCTCCTCCCTCCCTCCCTCTCTCTCTCTCTCTCTCTCTCTCTCTCTCTCTCTCCCTCTCGGACGTCCTGTCCCATGGCGTCTGGAGAAGGTACGAACCCTACGCCCCCCGCCAGGCCCATCCCGCAGAACGCCTCTTTACTCTGTAACCCCTTGGCTCTCTCCACGCAGGCGCTCGCGGCGGAGACCTGTGGTCGGAGATCGTGGCCAGCGGCGGCGGCCGCGGACCCCACATCGGCGTGGTGTACGGGCGCCGCCGAGCGCAGGAGGCGTCGAACGGGAGAAACCCCGATGTGTAAGTGCCGGGTACCAAATCTTCGGGGTTTTGGTCCTAGGGTTTGAATTTGGAATTTAGGATCGCCCCGGTTCCACCATTTCTCCCCCTTTGGCTGATTCGATTTCGACGACGGTGTTTTTTTTGTTTTGTTTCGCTCAGTAGGGGGGGCAGCTTGACTGGCGAGAACCGGCTGAGCTTTGCGCCGAGCAAGAGGACCAGCTGGAACCGGTCGCTCTCCATCAGGTGCGCGTGAAACTCCATTAGCTTCAGTTGTTACGCTTGTAAATTCGTCTGTGTTTTCGTGTGTGTCAGAATCGTTGTTCCGCTCCAACCCCGATTACTTCGTCCACAAATAGCTGTGCTTCGGTGCATGCCCAGTTAAACTTTTACTGTGTATCTGCTATCTAGTATTCTGGCATAGGCTGATGATGGACACAGCCAGTATCGTGCAGTTGGGCAATGTTTGCAGTGCTCTCTTTCATTTGATGTACAACAAACCTAGAAGCTAGCTTCTTGAAGAAGCTAGCGACATATTTCTTTCCAGATATGCAAGGAAACAACCCCTGAATTCTGAACCTCATGTGAGGAGGTTGAGCTTCTCAGGGAAGGCTTTCAAAAGGCTGGGTGTTAGGGTGTTCGTCCCTGGATTGGGCAGTCTTGACTCTGGGCTTCATTGGCAGAGAGTCCGGTGGAGAAGCTAGAGGAAGCAAGCCCTTTAAATGAATTAATATGTGATTAAGGTTTTCCATTTTTCTTTTGTTCTTTTGCAGTCCCTGGCACCACCTTTTGTTGGGATTCCGTCGTGTTTGAATCCAAAAGTTGCTATGTTTCTCTTTTAGTTTTTTTTTGTAGAAAGAAAATCAGTGATTTTGGGAAATGTTAATCCCGAACTGCCATAGTGCCATTTTGTTGTCTCCTAGGGGTTGTTCCATAAGAAATATTGCAACGTTAGCTTTGTCAGTAGTCAGTACCACGCACAAATCAGTGCATCCTGTAGTTTTTTTTTGGAATTGTCATTTGTATCTCAAGTGATTTTTAGATTACTTTTCTCTGTGGCCCCCTCAAATCACTGGTTTTAGACTGCTCTTGAAGCGACTTTAATCTTACTATGGTCACTTAGTTCTTAAAGCGACTTTAGTGTAAAAGGTAAAGATTTTTTTCCTTATTACGTTAACCTTTCTAATTTTCCTGAAAAAGAATGAATCTTGGAGCCATGAATTCTGGTTTTATTTTTGCGTTATTACTTTGGAGTTTGAAATTACCTGTGATCTTTTGAGAATTTGGTCCTCAAGCTTTTGAACAACTCTTAGGTCCGTGCTCTGTCATTACTACTTAAGTGGCACAATTAAGCAAGTCCATGCCTTTTTGACACAAATTTAAGTTTAGCGATATCGGCGACATAAATCCCCTAAAAACAGATATAGGTGACTAGCAACATAAATTATCAAGATTGAGAAACTTCGGTGCATTCTTTGTATGCATTCTGTTACATAAAAGTATTGACCAAGAGATATTTTAGTTAATAAGTTCTTTTCCATTTAAGTTCAGTTACAGAGTTCATTTGCATTTAAGTTCTGTTACGGAGTTCATCTGCATTTAAATTTTGTTATAGATTTTTTTTGTATCAAACAAATTAGAATATAGTAATATTCTTTTTGTAAGCTGGCATTCAAATGAAATATGTGAGGGGTGCGGGAGTTGAATTATACTTCATGTGCATTACCTTATTTGTTTGCTTTTTGAAGATTTGGTCCATTGATCACCGAGTTCATTCTATGAATTTCAAGTAAATATTTTGCTTCGAATGTTATTTTGGTGAAACTTGACAGAGGGCGGGAAAGTATCTTTTTTGCTCCTGGCACAAATCTTCAACCTCAACAGAATCCCTGCAGAGCACTCAAGCGACCACCAAAACCGTGTAACCGAGTGGTACAACTAATATATTGCAGCCATATCTGCTAATAATATTGAAACGGCTTACTTATTAAGTTTGCTCCCCTTTTACAGAAGAAAACTCTGGGGAGGCCTCCCGACTTTAGGAAAGAAATGGCATATTTTGAAGAAGTTGATGCTTTTGAGCTGATTGAAGAAAGCCCTTCACCCAAGAACTTTGGCACATGGGCTAGAGGAATGGAGCAGAATTACATTGTGCATGATCTGCCTGCAATATTGGAGAGGTGGAAAATCTCCAAGATTGCAAGACGCGCATCATCCAAGCCCTTGTTTGACATAATGGAGACCCCACTTCTACCATCTGTCCAGAGTAACTGCAGTACGGAAAATAGTTTTAATGACAAGAGTTATAGAACCCCTGAAAAGGATAGTGGATCAGGGACACACCCTACGAGAAGGACAATCCCTTCAGGATGCACTGATAACAGTTTAAAGAACGTTGTGAGCGAAACCAGCCTTGTTGCATCCTTTAATGAGCTTAACATTAAGGAGGAACCCGTCGACACCAGCATTCCATCATTGAGTGGTGAAGCTCTGACTGCCTTTGCACAACTTCTCATGGTTTGCAGGCAATCTGCCCCAGTTACTTTAGCAGAAGTTTTTTCTGCTTATTGGTATGTGTTTCAACCTTCCACATAATTTATTGTTACATTGTTTTCTGGACAGCTGGAAGAAAATCAGTTTTTGATAACCTGTGGCTGTTAAGAACGAGTTGAATGGAAGAAATTTTATTGTGCATTTATTTACATGTGCTGTTGTGGTTATTTATCACTTAGCAAAGATGCTTGTGAAAAATAGTGAGCTAGGAAGCATAATGAAGCTTGGCGAAGGAACATATGGGGAGGCCTACAGGGCTGGAAGCACTGTCTGTAAAGTGGTCCCCTTTGATGGAGATGCATTGGTCAATGGAGAGACCCAGAAGGTTTATTTCATTCATTTCTATGTCCACTCTGAAATGTTCTGCTACTCATTAGATGGTTCTGTTTTGTAGAAAGCTGAAGAAGTACTCGAGGAGGTTCTGCTTTGTCTTACACTTAATAATCTGAGAGCAGACCGGGGGGATAGTGAGAAGGAGTATTCATGCAATGGCTTCATTGAAACGAAAGAGTATGTGCCTTTCATCGTTGCTGCAGTGGGAAGAATGCATAGATAAAATTTTACTGTGCATATAGCATGTCTGAAGAATGTGTATGTTATATCCTTCAAAATCTTACTAGTTCATTTGTTCTAGAAATTGTAAAAAATGATTAGCCCTGCCTGACACACCAGCCAATAGGTTTGATCTTGTCTGCTCAAGATGGTGCATAATAGGAGCTTGAATGCTTCTCAACTTCATGTATTTTGCAGCTTTTCGGTTTGTAAGGGGCCATATGACCCATCACTGATTAGTGCTTGGGAAGATTGGGATGCCAAATGTGGATCTGAGAATGATCATCCAAATGACTTTTCAAATGAACAGGTAAGACTTCAGGTCAAATAAACCATATATCATTCAGTCATTGTGGTGGAGCATCATTGAGGGACCATGTTTCTCAATTATGTACCTCTTAGAAAAGTAACTTTTGTTTCAGTGCTATATTGTCTTCGTGCAAGCTGATGGTGGGAGAGACTTTGAAAAATTCGCTTTACTTGACTACAATGAGGCTCGCAGTTTACTGGTTCAAGTATGCTGCTGGCATTTCCTAAGCTTATTTGAATTTAACCTCAACTACGAAGTTGTTAGGATAACCATATACCATCCTATTGATGCAGGTTACTGCCTCCTTAGCTGTAGCTGAAAGTGCATGTGAATTCGAACATCGAGATTTGCACTGGTTTGTCCTTTCAACACTGCTTTTGATTCGTATCCTAAGTTTTACTTTTATTGTGTGGGGTGGATTGGATGGAAAACAAGGGCTGATGATGTGTGTCCTGGTGTATAAATGATGCAATTCATGTTGCTTTTACAACGAAAACAGGATCACGTCTTAGTCTTACTTATTAAGAAAACACGCATCATATCTATTAAACAGTTGTAGCATTAACTTTCACTACTTAGTGCTATGTAAAATGTTTTTTTTTGTGTCCAAGAATGTGACTTGTTTTAAAGGTTCCTGTTGGGGACCCAATTGCTGATAGTGACATGTTATTCTATATCGCTGCATCTCAGTTTTATTTATTAATTGTTACTTTTTCTCGAAAACGCAAGAGAGCTGCGTTTTATTAATTGTTACTTACCACCATAAGTTGCATGTCAGGGGTAACATTCTTTTGGCTCGAGATGAAACACCAGATAAGAATCATACAATGAGCTTCACTCTTCAAGGGAACAGGATGTGTACTAGAACTTTTGGTTTGAACGTCTCCATAATTGATTTTACCCTTTCTCGGATCAATACAGGTGCTTCATTTGGCTTTTAGTTCAGAATATTTTGTGCTTATATAATATGGAACCAAGTTTTTCTCTCTTTTTTTGCAATGCATTGCACCGCTCTGTAATATGAAATCTCGGTATAGAATAAGACATTTAGAGTTATGCATTTTTTTTTTAGTGAAATTGCCAAATCGGTGACTTTTTTTATTCATAGTTACTAGAAACACAGTTCGTCCTAGTAGTGGTACGGGTTTGGGTTTGTGGTTCGCCACTTTGTTTTTTCCAATTTTCACCGCGAACACGAACCCCGTACCCTAAATTGGTTCGGATTCGACGAAGCCGATTCGCAATTTGGGGGGTTTACAACGAATCCAGTAATTATGCTTTTATCTTTGTGAACTGTGACAATTATGCAACAATTTCAGCCACGAGAAAACCAAATTGCTACAATTGACGGAAGAGAATTGCAAATACTCGGTGGTCCCAGTAATTGCTAATTGGATCTGGGAAATCCCTAAAGACTGAATACGCCAATCTTTTGAAATCTTTTGAATTGTCCAAGTATGTTAAGTTTTGGGATTTCATGGAGAACCAGACAGTAAAGAATGCTTTGCAGATAATTACAAGGCCACATATGTCTCATGCAGAATATTTGTCGAGAGGTGCTTCTATGCTCTTCCTTTTAAAAGTTGCACAACTATTAAAGCATGAATGAAGAGTAGATGGTGATTACTTACCCTTTCGCTTGCTTCAAGATTTGTGCAACTTATACTAGAAGGAAGAGCATAGAAGCACCTCTCATATTTGTCACGTTTCACTCATATTGCGTTGCACTGTTCATCTTATTCATGCGGTTGAAATCCTTGAAGGGAGGTGGGGAACAGTAGAACACCAGAATATATGACAAGGACCAGTCAGTCAGCTTCATAAAACATTTAAAGTTTTCATATCGCAAGCCACACAATTAACTTAAACCTTTTGAAACTGTACCTCTTTTTCCCTAGAGCAAAGTGATTAACAGTCATTTGAAGAACAACATATGGCTCCTCTTATGTTCCCTTGATAATCTTTGTTCTTTGCAATGTTACCCTCCAGGGGATGCCATTCTCTTTCTTGACCTGTCTGCGGACCCTGAATTATTTGAAGGACCAAAAGGAGACAAGCAGGTTTGCCGGTTTTCAGATGATAAATATTAGATTAGCATGTTAAACCTTTTTGAGCTATTGTAATATATGATTCTCATATACGCAGGCAGAAACATATCGAAAAATGAAACAAATTACCAAGGAATACTGGGACGGCAGGTAAATAATATTGACAACACAGAAATTTCTTCTGTAACACAGTCACACACCAAGTCTCAACCATTACAATTTTTATGTACTGTATTTATTTCTTCATTTCAATGCAACATAACTTGTGCATGATTAACTTTGGTTTTCCCTGGTTTCAATAAATGGACCCAAAATGCTTTAAGATAAGAAATTGTAAATGAATTAGCTATTCTTTTCAACTGCATAACTTGCTGACATGACAGATGCTGATTCTGTACTTGTAATTGCAGCTTCCCGAAGACAAACGTCGTATGGTTAATTTACCTAGTGGATATTGTAATAATGAAACTGAAGAGATACTCTGTGAGCTCATCTTTTCTGATAACTTCTGGATCCACATTCATTTTGTTATGCCTGACGAAACATATTGCAGCTTTTCTAACTTTGTGAACACCTTTGCTAGACATGTACTGTCAAGGACGAGAGGGAGCTTCGGTCGCTGAAGAAACGGCTATCCTCGTACGATTCTGCTAGAGATTGTCTTGCTGATTCCTTTTTCAGTGATCTATTATCGAATGAGGCCACCCAATCATCTGCACTGCCTGCCTCTTCTGTGGTTGCATCTGTGAGCTGACAAGTCGTTTATTTATGCGCCTGTTAGTCAGCTAACGTGTACTTGAAACGTGTTAGGCAGGATAGATCGAACACGAGCTCGTTCCTCCGAGGTGTGCAAGAGGGCTTGTTGCCCGGGCATCTTTTGTAGCTATAATATAGCCCGTTGGGCTTGTAGGGTTCTTGTATTTCTGAAAACGATGTTTGTGATCTGCTGGATGATCTTGTTTAGCCCAGCGGCTTAGCTTTTCTAACCCTTTTGCATTTTTTGTTGTTGCGAATCTAGCTTTTGTGCTAACGTAATTATAAAAATGGACTGTGGAAGTCTTGGCATATGTCATTAGCTGTGCTTGTCTACCGTGGCAGACTGACAGGGGCTTGCAAGTGTGGCTAGGTAGGTGCTTGAAAGCGTGGCTAGCTGGGTGCGGTACTAGGTGTAGCTGTGTTGTTGTGGCAAGACTAGACGACAGTGCACATAGGGCAGCAAGGATCTATTGTTGTGCCGGACTTTCGTGTTGGCTTAGTTTGGTAGCACTGTCTTGTCGCGGTTGACGCCTAGTGATCTTGCCAGGGTGCACAAGCGTGACAGGTGATAAATACACTTTTGTGATCAGAAAAAAAGTTATTTTTGTAATTGTGTTAGTACACGGGTTAAATTTGTAAAAAAAAAAAAGGAAAGAAAGAAAAGGAAAGGAAAGAAAAGGGAAATGCAAGACTGCTAGAAAAGCTAATGTTTCGACAATAAAGGGATTTAGGCCCAATTCGAGACAGCTTTTGATTGTATAGATTTTGGATAATAGCCAGCTGTCTGGAGAAGTAGCTGCCTGAAAAATCTGCTGCTTGGAGATTCTAGTCGTTTGGCAATCCAGATTGTCGGGGTTGTATGTGCTTCTGAGTGAGGCTTTCGGGCTGGTGGCGGAGGATCGGGTAGTAGCGCTGGAAGCTTGGGCAGTGGGTGGAGGTGCGGCGCAGAAGGGCGGTGGACTGGGCGTGGCTTCGAACGGAGGAGGGCGACAGTGCGGACGAAGGATCAGGCTGGCGATGGAGGAGGAGAACGGCGGCGCGAATGGAGGATGAGGAGGATGGCAGCACAAAAGGGCGGCGAACCAGGCGCGACAGCTTCGAGTGCATCTACGGACGGCGGAGGAGGAGGGCGGTGGCGCGGACAAAGGAGAAGGACGGTAGCGCAAGAGGGCGGTGGAGGGGTGGACGGCGTGAGGCGACGGTGTAGGAGGGCGGCGAGCGAAGGACCGGACCGGCGGCGGAGGACGACGGCGGATGGATGGGGCATGTGAGAGCTTCGGCACGGGTGCAAGGCTTCGTGCACGTCCGGCCTCTTCGCGCGGGTGCGAG
This sequence comes from Rhipidocladum racemiflorum, assembly GCA_036346355.1. Taxonomy (NCBI): domain Eukaryota; kingdom Viridiplantae; phylum Streptophyta; class Magnoliopsida; order Poales; family Poaceae; genus Rhipidocladum; species Rhipidocladum racemiflorum. Next base: position 53,294,162 of record CM070582.1, on the reverse strand, counting down.
GCTTGTCTGCTGGATTCTGATTCTACACAGTCATTTTTTATTTAGAAAAAAAAACTGTTTAGAATCATCCCATTCCGTAACACAATCTGCTTTGTTTTAAGCCGAAGTAGTCCCAAACAGCGCCTTAGGACAACTGACCTGTACAGATCCATCGTATCCTCGTCCTGCCCTTCACTTTGCTTTTCTATCTGCGGTGCCTGCCAAGAGCTGAGCCGCCGCGCCACCCCGCCTTACGCGAGCGGACGGCCTCTCGGGTCTCGGCTCTCGCCCAATCCACACACGCACGGCGGGGCACCACCTCATAGGTGCCCGCCTGTGCGTTCGCACCCACGGCCCCCTTCCACGTGAGGCGAGGCGACCCCCTCGAAGCAATCCGTCACACGGCGGCACCGAGCATGCAACCTGCACCGTCCACTTTGAAGAGGCAAGCAGGGATAGCTAGGGATGCAAATGGGCCGACCCTAGGGTCTTCTTTGGCCCACTTTAGTTCATTTGTTTGCACTAAAAACTTAATTTTTACTCCACCTTTTAAGTTTTAGTGCAAATAAATGAACTAGAGTGGGTCAAAGATGACCCTAGGGCCGGCCCATTTGCATCCCTAGGGATAGCAGTGGAGGACGGAGCCGGTGAGGAAGAAGGGAGCAACTCCGGCGCTTGCGTGCTGCGTCGACGCGGCAGGCGACCGACCGAGCCCCGAAGGCCGGCCGACGGTTCATGCAGTGCAGCCGTTTCAAGTTCCAAAAGCCCACCGTGGGCTGATGAGCACAAGCCAGAAGCATCCACGAAAGGTGAAATCAGCAAGAGCAAACGGAGACCTTCACGTGCTCACAATAACGAATGAATCACAACAATCTCGTATCCTCAATTCCTCATCACTACTGCACACACACACACACGACCAGAAAGCCGGGCGACTGAAAACATCAAACAGCACCGGCGCTGCTAAAAATCCAGAGCTAATGACACCAGTTGCAGAAAGAATAGATCAGATCATTGGAAAAGGAAACGACGACAGGAGACGATATACAGGCACCAAAGAATCGTTACAACGTCAACGTGTAGAAGAGAACCGCACCGCACGGGACTCCCATTCACAATGCTCAAATCCTTCCGAAAGCTTCAGTGGACAACAGCTTCCTGTTCTGAGCAGGAGGTGCTAATCCTGGGATGTCTCTGATGCTCTTGTTGTGTGGATTGACAATCTGGGACAAAGAGGCAATTGATTACTCAATTCAATAGCGCAGTATAAGTAAGTAGTGGATGATGTAAAATCCCAATAAAGAACTAAACCGCCCTGCAATTTTAGCGACTGTCTCTCCGAGGATTTGTCTCCCGCCGGACAGTTAAGGAAGCTCTCACAAAAGAGACGTTGGATTAAGGACATCCAAGGGGGTCTGACAGTCCAAGGCCTGGTTGAGTACGTCCGGCTATGGGAACTGCCACAGAATGTTCAGTTGCAACCTGGAGTGGAGGACAGCTTCATCTAGAAGTTGACCCCTTCATCGCAATACTTGGCAAGGTCGACGAATTATCGGGCTTTCTTCCTTGGCTCGGAAAGTTTCACCTGTGGCAAGGCATTATGGAAGGCGTGGGCACCGGCAAAATGTAAATTCTTCCTCCCGCTTGCGTTGCAAAAGAGATGTTGGAGGACCAACAGGTTGCAGAGGCAAGGTATTCAGAACCATGGAGTATGTCCTTTTTGCCGCCAAGTTCAGGAAATGGCAGATCACTTATTCACTGCCTGCATCAAGATCAAGCTCATATGGGGAGCAATGCTGAACTCCAATGGCTTACAGGCAAGACCACCGGTCTGTGAGGGGCTGGCAGATTGGTGGGCGGATGCTTGCTTGAGATTACAGACGGACTTAAGGAGGGGGTTCGATTCTCCCGTGAACCTGGTTGTTTGGCACATCTGGAAGGAGAGGAACTCCCGCGTCTTCGAATCGAAAGCAGTAAGCTCTCAGGCGATCATCCAGAAGATGTTGGCTGAGGGTGCACATTGGGATTTGGCTGGGGCACAAGGGATTGCTAGGCCAAGTCTCTAGGTCACCGTGGTTTTTTTTCCAGCATTGTTCACATGCCATTTTCTTAGATGGCCAGTGACCTCCTTTGGTCCACAAGCCGTTGTACCCAATTAGGCTGTATTTTTTATTTTTTTCCATGCTAATGAAGTTACATGCGAAGCTTTTGCATGTACTAAAAAAAAGAACTAAACCAATAATGGCTTAAGAGGAAGGACAAGAGCCCAAGATTCAAAATAAAAAGAAATCAGCATGCTTGCATATAGTGGCGCCTGACTTGTATACATGGAAGGACTATTTGCATCACTAGCTTACACCCAGTTTGCACCAGCTTTACTTCTTGCTCCTAAAAATGTGAAATGTCAAGTTGCCCCACCTTATTTCCCGAAATTGATGCGATATCGTTTTAACATTAATAATCAAATGAGGTATTCCCACTTTTTCATGGACATTTGATCTCCAATATATAGGTCTTATCAGGAAATTAGCTAGGTGCAGGAGCTGACTCCACCATTGATTGTAAACGGATTTCACTCCTTAGTAGGGATGGCTTTTAGTTGTACATTGTTCCTCGACTAGCCACAGCGCTTAACACAACTTAATCCTATTCAAGTCCAAATACAAGCACAAAAAATGAAGGCTACCTTTGCAAAAGAAATAAATAGCATACCTTAACAACAATGATTGCAATCACACCACAAACTATCATAAACAGCAATCCCATTATGCATTTGTCGGTTGCAACCTGCAGCAACCAATCTTGTAAGTCGTACTGTTGCGTCAGATAGTGCACACATGGGGAGAGAGAGAGAGAGAACCTGACGACCAATCTCTTTCACCATTTGACTAGCCTTCTTCAGCGAAAAGTGAACCGAGTCTAGCTCATTGCCAATTCTCTTCATTTGTTCTGTCTGCAAATGATAAAGAGAACTTTCGACATCTAGGATATAACATATTTAGATTAGTAGATAAAAATTCACACAGCTGACCCTGTAAACCGCCACTTATACAAGTAATAGATCAAGAAACCAGATTCTCCAAGCTATTTAGTAAGAATAAGATATACATAACCTACTCTGGCTTTACAGTATCCAGAACCAGACTTCAATTTACGGGGATCCGTTGGTGGTGATTTTGTGGTTGTCTGGCTAAAATATTAAGCTTAGCCTGCCCTCAGAAGTATGGAGATTGACTGAAAAACCTTACATAGGTTCCTTGAATAAAAAGGAACTGGGGCATGTCATTGTCAACCTTTGGTCTAAAGAAGTGATTCAGAGAAGATGTGTAGTAAATAGGAAAGTGAAAACCACAGTTGAACTATCCTCTTAAGCGTAAAAAAGTGTAACATACATGCCGCAACAGAGCACCTATCTCAAATAGACAGCCAAACTTGGACTATCATTATCAAGCATAGTGGGATAAATGGTTCGCTGAGTATAAAATTTAAGCCCTTTGGGTTTGGGGTGATAGGCTGGCCCTGAGTATCAGACTATCTTTCAATATCACACATCACTTCTTTGAAGTTTACCAAAACAAAAGCTGGACTCTTGTGAATATACTTGAAATGCAAAAACATAACACAACTTTCTGAATGACATCATGTCCAGGTAAAATAAATAACACGAATCTATGGTCTAAAATGGGGTCTGGACTCTGGATATCATAACAAGAGGCTCTTTTTAGTGTAAAAAAGGAAAAAAAAAAAAAAGTAAACAAAACATCTTGAGCTCAGCTATAGCTCATAATAGTCCAACACCATTTGCAAGCTAAAGTTTGAGAAAAAGTTTTGTGTTCAGTAAGTACAAGTAGGGTTAGCAGAAAGCTTCAAGAAAAAAGGTTAGGCAGCAAACAAACATGTTATTAGTTTTTTTCGCACTCATGACTCAATGAAATTGCACCATCAGAAAATTTACTTGCTGTGTTAGAGAAGCAGCAGTTTGGGCTCCAACTTCAACAGTTTGTGCAACAACCTGCAAGAAAGGATTCCTGAAAATATTGTTGTGAAATGGAGCTGAAAAAAAAGAAAGCGTGAGTCAGCAGCACACCATTTTCGAACGCTCAATAGCTTGGTCTGTTTGGTCCATCTGTTTCTTTCCAGAATCAATGAGTTGTTGATTTGACATTTCTGCAAAATTACCAAGGTACTTTGCTGAGAATGTATACCTTTCAGTATCAGATTTATAATATAACAAAATAATGATGATTAATTTAACCTGATGCCATTTGAACATTGTCCTCAGGCACCTGATCGTTACCAGTATCGAATAGTTCAATCCTCTTATTACCAAGGCTACTTTGGTAACTGCAACACCATGAAATTCGCAGAGCATATCGATTAGCACGAAGCAAATTACAATGCAGCAGAAAGCATTGCAGGAGATGTAAATATGCAAATAAGGCATCGAGTTTAACATTACAAAAATCACATATTTCATCTCTGAAGACATCATAACCAAAATTACTTACGTTTTCCTCAAGGTGACATAGGAATTCAACTCTTTGATCTGTCATAGCACATAAGAAACAAATTATACTTGTGTGGCAAATGGCATATAGCAAAGACACTAGTGAAAGAAATTACCAACCATGAACTGCTTCTTGTCATTTAGCTGCTTGTTGACCTCAGCAGGGTTCTTTTTCTCCTCGTCTTTGAGGATACGATCAAATTCTTTGATTAGGCTGCAAAAAAACCACATAATATTTACATAAACTTAAGACATCATATAAGAACTCAGTGCTGTATTCTCCAGGTAAAGGGGTTTGGAAAATCATCGTGTCAGATGCAAAGAGATCTGAATTTGCCTATTGAAGTTAGGAATTGCAATGGCGCGCGTATATGGGAAAGCTAAACCCCGAGGTCACGCATGAGTCCTGCATTATCAGAGCACATAGCAGTGTTCAGCCCGACATACCGCTTACACTCCCTCATCTTCCCAGTGAGATCTTCCAACTGTTTGGACTGCCTGTTTGAGTCCTTGATCTTGTCCATCTTCTGGAATCCATTTCTGCAGGAAACAACTTGCTATCAGGATGAACCAACAGAGAAGAAACTACAATTTGAGCATGGGTTGGAAAAATCTGATCCCAGCACAGCGTTGCAAGAAGTTCCTTAGTTCACATGTTCAACTGTTAACATGCCGCGCAGAATGACGAACAAGATTTAGACAGGAGAAAAAGAAAAAGAAAAACAAGAAGAGCATTGGAGCAGCAGCGGGGAGATCTGACTCACTGGAGGGCGCGGAAGATGTCCTGGATCTCGCCGTCCACCTGCTCGAGTTCGGGGCTCATGGGCACGTCGCTCGCCATGGCTTCCCTTCTCTCCCTCGGGCTCAACCCCCTTCTGGATCTCCGCCTCCGCCTCGCTTGATCCGCCCGGCTCAAGCGGCAGCACCTCCTCCTGTCGGGATGCTCACCGCGCCATTGCGATGGAGGCGAGGAGGGCGGCGGTTGGAGTTAGGAGGAAGATGGTTGGTGTGGTGCTGTGATCTGAGGCGGATTAGCTGTGAGCTTTGGCCATCTATGTATGTGTTTAGTTGCCTGGCTTGGCTAGATGGAATATGGCTATCTAGTTCAGATGGGATGAAGTTATCAAGGTCTCTATTTGATTGAGTAGATATAGAATAAGTTATTTTTTTGTTTGGTTACATAGATGAGATTGGGTATGATGAGCTAATTTTTTTTGTTGAATGGGCTTGTTGTGATCGAGGTTTCGAATTTTGAATTGAATTTTGTGGACAAAATTTGATCGAATTTTGATTTTTTTTTTTAATTTTCGGATAGATTTTGATGCTTAGTTTGAATTTTTTTTAATGAAATTTTACTTTTCAGACAAATTTTTAGCCAAAATTCGAATTTGTCCGAGTACACTTCGGCGAAATTTGAATTTAACATAGTACACCTCTTTATGTAACAAAATGAATGAGCCCGTACGGCCTTTTTTAGATGGCTCTATCCAGTATATTGAAAAAATATTCTCCAAAGTTCGATGATCATATTCCATGCATCCACTCATTCAAACAATTGGACAACTCTAAATCTATGGATAGCCATATTTCATCCACCTTCATACAGGGCAACCAAACCACCTTAAATTGTACTCAAGTATAAGTGAGTACTAATTGATTAAGATCCGGCACAATTAAAACGTGGATGAAGAGTAGACGGTTATTTACCCATTCGCTTATTTCAAAATTCGTATAATTTGTATTAAGAGTGAAAGTATAAAAGCATTGCTCATAAAAAAATATACATGCATTATACTAGTATTTTATATTGTAGATAGTAACTAGATATAATTATTGATTTATTAAGGACATTTTTACTGCTCTACTTTATTTGTATCTTTTGGAAGGAATTGGGGGAGGTGGGGGGTCGAGTTATGCTTTCTTTGTTTTAGAGACACTGCTATCGATTATTTTGTTGGTAATACAAAGACACGCTTGTAAGCACAGTTTCTTTAGATTTTTGGTGTGAAACAATTAAATTTCTAAAAGACAAAAAAGAAAGACCATCGTCCAAAACATGTTTACGTACGTGCTAGGACACCCCCGAACTTGTTAAGCACATTTCAGGACAGTTTTTTTTTTCCAGTACCCACATGCGTGGTACTACTGCACTATGTTCAGTACCTGTTGTATTCCACTGGTAACCACAGGGTGGCACAACTTTCCATTTGTTAATTGTTTCAAAAGCAGCTTTTGGATTATAGAAGAAACAGCTAGCGAGAATTAGATTTCAATCGGATTCTGATTCTATATAGCGCAGTTTCTGATTATAGGAGAAGTTGTTCAGTATCCTTCTGTTCAACAGATAATCCGTTTTTTTAAAAGCAAAACTGAAACGAACGGGGACTTGCTCTATTTGAAAGTGTCACTGGTTCGTTTCATTTCACCTGCAACAAACACGACAATATAAATACACCAGACCATCAGCGTCCATGTACTTGGGGTCGACAACAACATAAAATGTTGGGAATGAGAGGCGGAGGCAGCTGGGGCGTGACCAGAGGTATAATATAGTCTAGTCTACTACAGTAAAGCTCTGTTTGGAAGCAAATTTTTTCAATACCATGGTATTACAAAGCCATGACTTAGAAATTGTTTTGGCATAAATACCATAGTTTCACCTACCACCATTGAAACCATGATTTTTCTTGGAACTACAAATTGTTTGGCTACAAAGTCTTTTGTATAGTATTTTCAAAGTATTGACACGTCTCACTCTCTGCACTAACACCAAAAGCCTAAAACTCCACTCTGAGTGAAGTTTTCAATACTCCAAAAATACCATGGTATTGGCAATACCATGGTTTTCAAAACATAGTTTTTTGGGTTGCTTCCAAACACCATGTTGCCAAAAATACCACGGTATTCTCCAAAACCATGGTTTTGCCTAGAAACTATGAAAATACTTTGTTGCCAAACAGACCCTAAATACCTTCCTATATATAAATAAAATATTTTAACCATTTAATTATGTATTTAGTGTTAATTAATTGTAACAGCTTAGTTTTTAGCCCCTCCGCCGCTGTTGGGATTGGGAGCACACGGATCATGGCTGGTGGTTTCTTTGGTTGGCGGACAGCGGCGGCTAGGTTCCTAGGTGGGTGGCATGCGTTGTCAATTTGTCACGGTCCGTCCCTTCCAGCTTCCCATCGTCCCACGGGCGCGGGTGCCACCAGCCCGCGGGCCAGGGAAATATTTGGCCTTTTGATCCAACTTCTCCAGCCAGAAGCTCTACTCAACCATGGCGATGGCCTATGCATGTTTTTTTTCCCTTCTGAAACCAAAAGAAAAAACTCAGATAGTTTTTTTTTTCTCGTCCACTCCTTTCTCTTCAGTTCAGGCTAATAACACCCCCCTCGACCGTCGGATCCGGCGTGTGGCTGACTGCGTCAGCTTGTGAGCAACTCCAAAACGGTCTCGTGAGAAGCTGCAAAAAAAAGCCTTTTGGACCCCATCTGTTCCAACTTCCAAGTGGTAGGTATATTGCATATACTAGTTACATGCCCATACGTTGCTACGAATAACAAAATTGATAACGAAAAATAAAGATTAAAAAATAAAAAAAAATATTTCACAAAATCAAACATCTATCTTTAACGCTTCGTTTCTTGCGAAAGCTGGCTAATTAAAGCAACACTTTGTTTCTTGCGTAGGGCAATTAAGCGGCAATTAATGACGTGGGAAGAACGGATCACTGCCACCAAGGGCTGCTTTAGAATAGGAGAGTATCCTCTGCAGTCACTCTCTCTGACTTTGGGTCACTGTAGGGAGTGACCGCAGAAGATCTCATTTGGTCGTGCACATCCCTACGAAATTCCAGAATCCATCCAACATCTTTGTCAAGAAGGCAAATAGGAATCGAACTTTGCACATGGCCGTCGTCATCTCATCTAATCTATTGGGCAACGCAAGGAAGAAATAAAGAACGAGGGAGTTACGTCGCGTGTGCCTCTTGCTATGACCTCGCATCCTGTTAGATAGATACACTTACGTGGACGTACTGCATTATAAATCAATAATCCCCTCTGGCCTTCTATGAAACTAAAGGATACTTCCTGTACGTGTTACTTTTTATAAGGCAGATTTTAATTAGGTAGATAGATTAAAGAGTTATAAAATCAAGAAAAAAATCAAGAGAAAATGATCATGTTATCCATGCATAAATCTCTACTATATAAAGTGAGAGTTTCTTCCCACGTCACATTAATTGCCCTGCTTAATTGCCCTACTTAATTGCCCTGCTTAATTGCCTTACGCAAGAAACGAAGTGTTGCTTTAATTAACCAGCTTTTGCAAGAAACGAAACGTTAAAGATAGATGTTTGATCTTATGAAATAGTATTTTTTTTAATCTTTATTTTTCGTTATCAATTTTGTTTTTCGTAGCAACGCACGGGCATATAACTAGTACCTTGAAAATGTGAGTGTGGATAGTTCGTGTGAGAGTTACATATAAACGCAAGAGAGATGATTGGTAAATAAGGATCGATAGACAAGAAAAAACATCACTAAATTTACATACACATCCTATATTTTAAAGCAAATCTACACAAATTACACAACTTATATTTTAAAACGAAGAGAATGCATTCCTACGTTAAGAAAGCTAGCTAGATCATATTATTATCGAGATATATCCGAACTCTCGGTGCACGTCGGTGCAAACAGGCAAACCGATTGTCTCGACAAATCGGCGATTTATGTCCCACCACAAGGCCAGCTGCTATAGTAGCTGATACAGCTTCAAGCTAACCTAGCTTATCCCGAAAGCATGGCGTATGTACCTGTCGCCTTTCGCATCAGGCCTTGCAATGCACCGCACCGCTGAGGTATTCCTAAAGCTCAATGATTCTTCCGGTCTTGGACCACTCTAGTCCTTGCTGCTCGCGCGATCCAGACACAACACGTGCGCCACCTGTGTGCGAACGTTGCGTCACCTACACACGTCCTCCCAAAGATCAATGTCCTTGCAGGAGCTTCGATCGAACCAACAAATCTGCCTCACGGACAGGGTTGCAAATGCCCGACGAAATTTCGTCAATTTCGGTCTTACCGTTCGGTTTTGAAATCAGATTTCGATCGGTTTTTCGTTTAAATTCAAATTCAAATTTAAAAAAAATTAAAAATTTGACAAAATTTATCCAAAAATTTTCTATAACTATTAATATTTTTATGACCTCTGGTGTGAATATTTTTTGAAAAAAAATGAAATTAAAGACCTTTTTGAGCCATTCAAAATATAAATAATAAAAAACAAAAAAAAAAAGAAATTAGATGTATTTTTAGTAGCAATTTGTTGTAGTATGTCAAGTAGCAGTATTTATTCAATTATGTTAAGTAGCAATATTTGTTAAAGTATATTTAGTAGTAATATTTATTCAATTATATTTAGTAATAATATTTTATTGAAGTATATTTTAATGTTTTAATGTTATCTAATATTGAAAATTTTTCTTGTATTGATATGTGACAACTTTCAATTATTTAAAATATAGCAAATGTATGGTATATTTAATATGTTAATGTTTTCCAATATTGAAAAGCTTACTTGTATTTCTATAGTATATTTAATATGTTAATGTTTTCCAATATTGAAAAGCTTACTTGTATTTCTATAGTATATTTAATATGTTAATGTTATCTTCCTATGGTATATTTTAATTATGGTAGCAATATTTGTTCAAGTATGTCAAGTAGTAATATTTAGTATCACTTTTGCATCATTAAACATATTCATTGTTGGACTACTTGTTAATAAGAATTAAAAATTTTGAATCTTGAAATGTATGGATGCTCTATAAAAGTCAATGGAGTAATAAATAATCATTTAGGGGTGAAACCGTCAAAGTGTATTTAATATGTTAATGTTATCTTGCTATGGTATATTTTAGAAAGCACTAAATGAATTCAAAAATTGTTGAAATTTCTCTCAAGTGTTTAATAGATGAAATGGGATTTTAAAAGATTTTTTTACAATTTTTTTAATATTTTTTTGAAAAAAAATCAAGTTTGAAGACATTTTTCACTGTAATCGGTTTTTGAGAATTTCGATAATTTCGAACGAATTTCGTTCAAATTTCGCGAAATTCACTCGGCAATTTGACCAGCTTTTGAATTCGTTTGACATTCTAACCGTTCGATTTAGAGTGAATTTCAAACGATTTTTACCGAATTTCGATTTTCATCCTGTTTTTCCAAAAACGAAAAGTGAAACCCTGCTCACGGATCGAATCGTCAATTTCTATTGACAATATACTCGTTAAAAAATTATGCTTTTCTACTCAATACAAATTGCGCAAATTTTAAAGCAAGTGAAGGGGTAAATAATCATCATCTATTTTTTATTCATGCTTTAGTATTTATGTAACTTTAAAAAAGAAAAGCATATAAACATCTCTCAAAATGTATTCTCAAGTTCAAGCGGAGGGATGTGAGTAGGGCTGCGCGCATTGCAGTTCAGGAAGTTCAGATTGACGATCTATGTGCACATTACCTGCTTCCTAACAAATCCCATCTGGAGGATCGCTGTTGTTCTTACCGAATAGTAAATATCTCGATTCCCCTAAAAAAACAATTATATTCTGAAGTTTACATTTGTTTCGCACACGTGTTGCCGAGAATCCACGTTTGATTGATAAATATATGCACTCAGGGTTAGCAAAGCCGACGATTTTCGAGCGAAAACCGTGAAAACCGAGCGTGCCGAGGTGATTCGAGAACAAAAACCGAACGGCAAACCGGTCCGATTCAAATTTGAATTCAAAAAATTCAAAAAATTTGCAAAAATTTATCCAAAAGGTCCCTAAAATCATTATTTATATTATTTTAGTATGTACAATGAAAATGAGTTGAAAATTCAAATTTATTTGCACCAAAACCGAATGTATGAAAATGGATAAATAGAAAAAAAAAGAAAAACCGTACTGTGCAGGGCAGGCCCAATAAGGCCCAGCCGGCCCACTATGCAAAGTACTGAACGTGCGTGCTGGCTTTGGGCGATTTAGACATCAATAATTGCAGAACAAGCTGCTCCACTCCTCCCCGTGCTGAAGTCGAGTGGCTCCGGCCAGATCCGGTCGGGCGACGACGTGAAGCCGTGGATTGTGGAAGAAAATCGACCGGTTTCAGGGAGAAATCGAGCGGCTCGAGCTAGGTAATTGAAGTGTTTGCTGCTCCACCAAGCCGATCTATTTTCGAGCGAATCCGGTCGATTTTTGCAGCAAACCGAGCGATTTTCGAGATCCTGCCGAGGGAATTTCGTTCAAGAAGGTAAATGCTAGTTTTGAGTATTTTGATTGAGTTTTTACCTCATTAGTTGATTGATTTGGTAGGGTTCCAAGTTTATACAGAATTTGTTCATAGAGGCATGTAGTTTATTCATATCTGTAGGGTTTAATTGATGTTAATAAGGTTATGCAGTAATTTGTCCACTAGACAATACTTGGTGAAATTACATCTGTATGGGATGCAAATACTTTATGGTTGTTCATGAAAATCCATGCAATACTGTCACAGTGCTATTTTGTATGGAAATCCAATTCATTGTTGTTCATAAAAATCCATTCAATACTACGTTGAAGCAAGTGTAACCTCACAGTGCTATTTTGTATGATGTATGCACTACAAGATCTATTATAATACTAGCAGATGACAGACCAAGCATTCGAGAGGTGTTCTCTATATGGCTGTAATAAATATCAAACTTTATTTTATATTCTCTGCATGCTTGCATTGAATATATTATGTAGTGATAATAATTATAGATAATCTAGTCATTTTCAAGATCTTATTGGTCTATGTTCCAAAAAAATTAAGCCTTGTAAACTTGGATGAAGGGATTATAAGACTTACATGTAGATTTAATGAGTTTTCGTACTATACATGTATTTATTCTATCCCAACTATATACCAATTTCACCGAAACATTAATCCTTGTGCAAAAACAAAATACATCTTATATTTATCAGTGAAGGGAGTACACTTTTATACCTTAACCAAGTTATATTTATGAAAACTATATTATCTCTTTGAATGTTGTGATTTGCTCTGGTCCGTAGCGAAACTAGAAAAATTATATAGGTGTGCACACTTCACAAGTATAATTCTATTTTTTGGCACAATGATTTTGTACTAGCAGATGACATACCAAGCCGATGTTGTATGGGAGCACGGCGAAAGAGTGGGTGCTGGATTTCGTTGCAAGTACTGTCACAAAGAGAAGAAAGGAGGCGGTGCAACCCGATTGAAGCAGCATTTGGCAGGACGCGGCACAAATGTCGTGCATTGCAATCAAGTTCCTAATGAGGTTCGTGATTACTTTCTACACGATCTAGACAGGACGAAAGATAAGAAGAAGGAACAGAGAGAGGATAGGTTCAGAAGAGAAGAAGCAGCTGCACCTGAATATTCCCCCGCAAGAAGGTCATATGCCGCGTACACGGGTGATGCTAATGAGGAGGAACAACTAGAGCACGCCATGGCTACCTCAAGGGCAGAGGTAGAATTTACGAGGCGGGCAGGTGGCAGGTATGAACATGGTGGTGGTAGTGGCACGTCTAGAGGGGCTAGAGAAGGCGGCAGTCTGTTGCCAAGAATCTTACGGAGTTCATCGCAACGGGACAGACCTACTGTGGGGGATTACCACCTTGGTTCAGCCCGTGGCCCTGTGCAACCAAGGATTGACACTGGGAGGTGGACACAGAAGGGGAGGAATGCGAAGCAAGCGATTGGCTCGGCATGGGCAAAAAATTTTCACACGGCTGATATCGCAGGGAGGAAAGTAGATAATCCGTACTTCGTTTTCGCCATGAGGGAAACTCAAAAATGGGGTAAGGGAGATTTCAAATAATAGTTACACGTTGTTGACATACACGTCCAATAATAGTTCTCATGGTTTTCCTATATTTCATTTACAGGCGAGGGTTGTCGGCGTATTCTACACCAAGGTACCCGCTCCCCCGCGCTAAAAAAGGAATCAAGTGGCAGCCAGGGCGTGCTTGGGCCCACTGCCACGGCAACAGAAAAACCCATATGGTGGTCGCCCCAGCGGACACGTGGCGTCTGAGCCAGGCGTGGCGACAGCAAGGTGTTCGCCCGGACACGTGGCGTCTGAGCCAGGCATTTGGCGACCAAGAAGGTGTTCGCCCAGCGACGCGTGGCGTCTGAGCCAGGCTGGGCGACCAGCAAGGTGTTCTCCCCAGCGGACACGTGGCGTACAGGTCAGGCCACTGGCACACCGTCCCCGGGATAGTCCTGTCGAGATCAGGGACATTAAATGCGAATCGTGCGCATTAAGTGTGGAAGCATGGGAGCTACAGCATGGCGGCGCGCCTTCCCCAGGCGCATCATGGCTATGGAAGACGTCACGACTATACCTCACCCCGTGACGGAACGGGCGGCGTTGGTGGGCATGGGGCCCGAGGCAGGATTGTGACGGATGCAGCAGACATTAATGTGACATAAGAATAGTGATGGGCGCATTAAATACGCCCGTAGCAATGCAATGATGATGGCTGGCAGTGTAAGCCTCCCATGCGCCCCCGTCAGCCCGAGGATAAAAGGGAGCCGGGGTGCATGGGAGAGAGGGTTCGACTCATTGTTAGCAGTTTCCCATCCCTTCCAGCAAGAGGGCAGGCAATACGAAGAAAGGCAGGACTAGGGCTATTGCTCTTCGGAGGGCCTGAACCTGGGTAAAAAATCTCTTTGCCCCCCCGTTAGCCTGAGTCTCCCGGTGCCCCGATCGTCACCGTCTTCCCTTCCGAGGCGATTGCCCCGAAAGCCCTTGTCGAAACCTCATAAGCACCCGTCTCGGAGGTGCCTGTTGGCTACCACGCCGACAGTGGCGCGCCAGGTAGGGGCTATTGGTGGTTAGATTGCCTACTCTATTTCACTCTCAGTTCGGGGCTCAGCGGGAGTAGGGGCGCTTGTCTGCATGGCGGAATCGCATTCCAAGCGCAGCAATCCGCCCGAGGTAAGGGGCGCCCGTAGCCGGTCCCGATGTTCGGAGAGGGGGCCGGGCCACCCGGGCCCCTCCGCCGCGGAGCGCGCACTTGGCTCCCACGCCTAAGGGTCACTGTCCAAGCGCTTGGCGCTGAGGGCGACACCCCGCTAAGCCTTCAGCGGCCCGGCCTCCTCGATCATCCTCCGGTGACCCTGGGGGCGACACCCGGCCACTCCTTGGCTGCGGGATATCGTCCACCTGGTGGATCTTTGCTCGAAAGCAAAGTTGAAGCGGCAACCCAGCCGGGGGCTTCCGGCATGAGGCGACAGGGAGCCCGCGCAACCGATGCGCCGGTTTCCAGCCGCCACACGACAATTTCTCCTGGCACCAAGGGCGGGCGAAGAAGGAGTCCTGGTTGCAACCCCTCTCAGAACGGGGATGGGCACGTGACTCCGCTTCTTCCCGCGGTCCTCCCGAGTCCAGGGGAAACCGCGAAGACCTTCGATCGCGCCTTGACGAGAGGCAACGTCAGCATGACAGTGACCCACGTCGTGCCCTCCGCGAGCGCCGCGGAGGTGCAAGACGGGGGGTTCCTCCCTCGGACTCTGGCGAGAGCGCAGGGTCGCACTCCTCATCCTCTCCTCAGGATCGAGGGGCTGGCGAACGACGCTGCTCCCCCTACAACGTCGGATGCCAGGCGTTCTCTCTCACTTCCGGCAAAATTGCATGGCCGGAGAGGTTCCGCCCCGCCTCCTTCGAGAAGTATGATGGTACCACCAACCCAGAGGAGTTCCTGCAGATCTACACCACGGTGGTGCGTGCGGCGGGAGGATCCGAGAAAGTAATGGCCAACTACCTCCCGACATCGCTGACGGGCTCTGCTCGGTCTTGGCTGCTTAACCTCCCGCAAGGCTCCGTACACTCGTGGGAGGAGCTGTGCGACATTTTTGTCGCCAACTTTCAGGGCTCTTACGCTCAACCAGGCGTGGAGGACGATCTCCACGCTCTGGAGCAGAAAGAGGGGGAGTCCCTGAGAGAGTTCATCCGGCGGTTCAGCCACTGCCGCAATACGATCCCCCGGATTTCTGAGCAGTCGGTGATTATCGCCTTCCGGAGGGGGGTCCGAGACCAGAAGATGCGGGAAAAGATGGCCACTCGCGTCATCTCAACCACGTCTGAGTTGTTCTCCCTGGCGCACAAGTGCGCCAGGGCGGCCGAAGCTCGAAAGAGCGCGACAAGACCTTCTGACTCCGGCGACGCTGGCACCTCGAAGTCCTCCGACCGCAAGAAGAAAAAGAAAGAGCGGCGGGAGGCAACCGTTAGGGAGGTCTTGGTCGCTGAGCCGGAGCCCAAGTCCCGGCGTCATGATGATCAGGACCAACGGGACGAGCGCCGGGGCCGGCGCGGCGACCGCAGGGACCGTCGCTCGCCCCGCCGCGAAAACGATGGTGGCAAGCCCTATTGCCCCATCCATCGGACAAGCGGACACGACTTGGAGGATTGCCAGGTTGTGTCCAAGTTGGTCGACAGGCGGCTCAAGAAGCGCCGTGAGAAAGGCCACGAAGACGAAGACGACGAAGATGCGGCTCCGCTAGCCTTCCAAAGAAAGTGAGCGCGCGGTGGCGTTCATACATGGTGGCTCCGCCACCTACTTATCGAACTCGCATGATACAAGCGAGATCTCGAGGCAGTGTGCGCCACAACGTCATCCTCCGGCGAGCCGGCCGTTGAAGTGGTCGAGCGGCCGATCACTTTCAGCCGGCCGACCACCCGGAGAACACCTCCGCCCTGGCCATCTCCGATCGTGGTGTCCCCACGGTCCGCAATGCGGTAGGCGGAGTCCTGGTTGATGGAGGCGATGCTATCAACTCGCTATCCGTTGGAGCGTGCAGGCGCTCCAAATCCCATCTGAGGAACTTCGTCGGCCCATTGCTTTTCTGGAGTTGCCCCGGGGTGGGCCTCTTACCCTGGGGCAAGTCCGGTTGCGGTTACGTTCGGAAGTTCGGAGAACTTCCGGACGAGTCGTGGATTTTGAGGTCGCTGATTTCGACCTCCCCTACAACGCCTTGCTCGGTCGCCCGGCCCTGGTCAAGTTCATGGCAGTGGCCCATTACGCCTACATGCTAGTGAAAATCCCAGGGCCTGGAGGTCCAATTACGGTGAAGGTGGATAGACTGGAAGCCCTGCGCCTCAGCAAGCAGCTGCAGGATCTGGCCGGCACCACCTGCTCGGCACGCGACAAGGACGACAACCCGGCCTCCCCCTCGGCCAAGACCCGTGCTCCGCCTGCACTTGGGCGAGGCAAAGCGGTCCCGTGGGCGAGGATGGCTCGGGCAAGGTCGTCAAGATTGGCACCGACCTCGGTGCCAAATAGGAAGACGCTCGTCACCTTCCTCCGGTCTAACCTGGATGTGTTCGCTGGGAACCTTCGAAATGACCGGGTCCCCAGGAGGTGATCGAGCACCGATTAACAACGCTCCCTGGAAGCGCACCTGTCGGCGAGAAGATCCGTGGCGGCGCTGGCGCAGGATGCCTTTCGGTGAAGAACGCCGGGCGCCACCTATCGGCCGGGCCATGCACATAGTGTTTCGGCCCCAAATAGGGAAGAATCTGGAAGTGTATGTCGATGACCTGGTGGTAAAAACAAAAAAGGCCGATGAGCTCGTTCAGGATCTAGAAGAGACCTTCTCTCGCCTCAGAAACTACTGTCTGAAGTTGAATCCCGAAAAGTGTGTATTTGGTGTCTCATCTGGAAAGCTGCTCGGTTTCCTGGTCTCCAGCCGTGGAATCGAAGTCAATCCGGAAAAGATAGAAGCGATCGAGCGGATGCAGCCGCCTACCCGGCTCAAGCAACTGCAATGCTTGACTGGCCGGCTAGCCTCCCTGGGCCGGTTCATATCCCGGCTCGGGGAAAAAAGTCTGCCGCTGTTCAAGCTATTGAAGAAGACCAACTCATTTGAATGGACCCCAGAAGCCCAGCGAGCATTTGAAGATCTGAAGAAGTACCTCTCTTCCCCCCCAGTGCTGGTCGCCCCTGATCCGGGCGAGCCGTTACTGCTGTATGTGGCGGCTAGCCCTTCTGTAGTGAGCGCGGCGCTGGTGGCGGAACGGGAAGGTGTCCAACGGCCGGTCTACTACATCAGCAAAATGCTACATGACGCAGAAACAAGGTACCCTCAGGCTCAGAAGATGGTCTATGCTGTGGTGGTAGCATCGAGAAAGCTGCGGCACTATTTTCAAG
The DNA here is from genome assembly GCA_036346355.1 of Rhipidocladum racemiflorum. Classification (NCBI taxonomy): domain Eukaryota; kingdom Viridiplantae; phylum Streptophyta; class Magnoliopsida; order Poales; family Poaceae; genus Rhipidocladum; species Rhipidocladum racemiflorum. The sequence goes on along the minus strand of CM070582.1, from coordinate 53,276,457 downwards.
GGAGGGAGATCACAGTGGTCTCCTCATATCCTTTGCGCGAAATCCTCCACAACCGGAAGCGAGAGGCCGCATCGCAAAGTGGTCCGTCGAGTGGGGAGTTCGGCGTCAAGTTCGCTCCTCGTACTGCGATAAAGAGTCAAAGGCTGGCGGACTTCGTAGTCGAGTGGACTCCAGCCGAGCCCAAAGCCGATGAGGTCCCCGCGTCCTCCCCCTGGAAGCTCTTCTTCGACGGGTCCTTCAGGCTTGAAGGCGCGGGGGCTGGGGTTCTTCTGGTCTCTCCGACCGGGGACCTCCTCAAGTACGTGGTCGTCCTCGACTTCAAGGCCACTAACAACGTCGCCGAGTATGAGGGCTTCTTGTTTGGTCGCGCGCGGCCGTCGGCGTCCGGCCTTTACAGTAAAGGCGACTCCTGTGGTCGCCAATCGTGCAAGGAAAGATTTCTCCTGTCCCGACCCCGTCATGGCGGCGTACCTGGCGGAGGTCAGGAAGTTGGAAAGGCATTTCGAAGGGTTGGGGTATACTCACATCCCCCGACGCGACAACCATCTGGCAGACGAGCTCGCCCAACTCGCCTCAACCAGATCCCCTGTGCCGGTCGGGGTCTTTGAAGAAAGGCTTCCGCGACCGTCCATCGCAGCCCCCGTTTCTGGTGGGGACGATGGTGATGCCGATTCAGCCCTCGCCCGTGGAGGGAAAGTGGTTCCGGCGGAAACGCTTGGCCAGGCGGAGTACCCGGACGGCCACCTCGTGGTCGCTGTGCTTGACCGGGAAGGCACATGGATGGATCCGATCCTGGCCTACCTGAGGGATCAAGAATGCCCCGACGATGATGCGTCAGCAGAGAAGGTAGCACGAAAGGCCAAGTGCTATACCCTGGTGGGCGGGGATCTATACCGCCGGGGTAAGAACGGAATTCTTCTAAAGTGCATCACTCGGGAAGAGGGGAGCAGTTTGCTCTCTGATATCCATGGAGGCGTGTGCGGGAGCCATGTGTCCGGACGAACGATGACGGGAAAAGCTTTCCGTCAAGGGTTCTATTGGCCAACCGCCCTCCAGGATGCTTGCGGTGGTGAGAGATGCGAGGCGTGCGATTCCGCCAAGCGAGATCCACCAACCGGCCCAGGCCCTGCAAACTATCCCGCTCTCTTGGCCCTTCGCGGTCTGGGGGCTGGATATCCTGGGCCCGTTCCCGCGGGCCACAGGGGGCTACACCCACCTGTTCGTCGCCATTGACAAGTTCACCAAGTGGGTGGAAGCCGAGGCAGTGAGATCTATCACCGCCGCAGCTGCAGTCAAGTTCATGCAAGGGATTTTCGCCCGCTTTGGGGTCGCCAACCGCATTATCACCGACAACGGCGCACAGTTCACCAGCGCGACCTTCTTGGATTTCTGTGAAGAGATGGGCACCAAAGTCTGCTTTGCCTCGGTCGCCCACCCCAAGAGCAACGGCCAGGTCGAGCGGGCCAACGCGCTGGTGTTGAAGGGCCTCAAAACCCGGGCGTTCGACCGACTCCACAAGCGTGGCGCCCGGTGGACCGAAGAACTCCCGGCTGTGTTGTGGTCACTTCGGACCACTCCTAGCCGGGCTACCGGGGAAACTCCTTTTTTCCTGGTCTACGGCGCAGAAGCTGTTCTCCCTTCTGAATTGGAGCTGGGATCACCCCGCGTCGCAGCATTCGCAGAAGAGGAGCAGGAGGATCTGCGCCAGAGCGACGTCAACCTCCTGGAAGAGGCGCGAGATCGAGCTGCTTTGCGCGCCGCAAGATACCAACAAAGTCTCAGGCGGTACCACGCCTCCCGGGTCAATGAGAGAACGCTGGCAGTGGGCGACCTGGTCTTGCGAAGAATCCAGTCGCATGCCGGGTCGCATAAACTGTCTCCCCAGTGGGAGGGACCCTTCAAAGTGGTCTCAGTCTCTCGTCCCGGGGCGGTCAGTGCCATCGAAGAGGGTGAAGAGCTAGCAAATTCCCAGAATATAGAAAATCTGCGCAAGTTCTACCCCTGATCGGTTGTAAGTCCTAGGGTCTGTCCCCCGACCGGCCGGAGTGTGTTTTCCTCTCCGCCGTGGGTCGGGAGAGACCTTGTGTTTAAAATTAAATATTCGCTTTCTTTATCTGAAGCTTTTGTTCTTTCTGCCCTCCCTTCGGTCTTTTGCCCACTGCTGGGCAGCGCCAAGGCACTCGCCCCCGGTGCCCTGCCGCCTTGCAAATACCCAGTAGTATAGACGGAATCGCTAAGTGAGAGCGGCGTGCAGAACTGGGCGGTTGGGCGGCTGGTTCAGCACGGCCCCCGGCACGGCCATGACACTCCGGGTGTCCCCGTGGGGGTCGGCGTCTCGAACACCGTTGCCAAAAGCCCAAGGTCCTGCCACGACTCGCTAAGTGCTTGTTCCCTAGAGGCTACCTGGGAGGCAAAATTTTGCTAAGGCGAAAGGATTGAGGGCCGAGGTCCCGCGGCGCAAGACTTTAAGTCTTTAAGTGATTACGTGCTCGTTCGTATGGAACCAGAAAAATTTACGGCGAAAGCATGTTTTTTATGCAACTTAGCAGGGAGTTTACACTACTATTTCATTCGAAATGGCAGTTGCCTAAAGTTTTGCAGGCAAAGTCACCACCAAAAAAGAAAAGAAGAAAAGCTACTGAGGGGGCGCTGGAGGGTCCTCCGGGTCATCTGCCGCCTCCTCGGCGGCCGCCGCGTCTTCAGCATGAGGGGCCACGTCCAGCACCGTCGCCACGTCCTCCGCCACTGCCTCCATCTGGGGGTTCTCAATCGCTAGCTGGGCGGCAACCTACTCGGAGGCTTCGTGAACTCGCTCCTCCGCCTGCGCCCAGTCACCCTCTAGCCCTTGGACGGCAACCGCGGGATTGAAGTTGGCGTCACGACTGGCGCAGCAAGCCAGCACGTACTTTGCCGTGGCTGCTGCAACTGCGCGCCCCTCTTGGCGGACGGCGGAAAGAAGCGGCGGCGGCGCGTGAGGAAGTCCGCGATGCAGCGAGAGGCAAAAGCGTAATGCCGTGGCCTCTCCTCCCGCGACCCGGTTGCTCCAGCCCCAATGGAGCGAGGCTGGCCACGCCGTCGATCGGCGTGACGCGGATCCGCAGTGTCTCCACCTCCGATTGAGTCCGGTCGCTCTCTCGCCTCGGCTCGCGAGAGCGCTCAGCCAGCGGTGGTGCTTTGCTCGCCGCTCCGCTCCCGCCAGCTGCGGCTCGGCCTCGCCCCGATCGTGCGAGTCCGCCACCTCCTTGCGGCGGTTGATTTCAGTTCCGCCTCCGTCAACGCTCCTGCTCGTCACCAGGCGATTGCTCGTCTTTGAGTAGAGCTTCGCCGAGGGCCGCCAGGCATCGGCGTCGCCCGAAACGGAGGCGATGGGAAGACCGAGGGTAGGGCCGGGCGAACAGGCCTTAGTCTGGCGGACGCCAGCGGCACTGAGATCGCCCGCCGACCCGCCACAGGACTCGGCGACCCGGTAGCCAGCCACGGCTGACGCGGCACCTTAGTATCCCCGGCGAGCGGAATATCCGGGCAGAACCCTGGACAAGGGAGGAAATAACGGTGAGATTAATCTTAACGAAAATTTTTATTGTATTTGCATCCTCGGTGAGTACTGGCGCCGGCCTTGGGAAGCGGGGCACGCTGAACAAGGACCGGCCCCGCGAGCGGCGGATCCGCCGCAGCCAACGAAGGCGGAGGTAGACCCGTCACTGCTGGCGGCGGAGGCGGAGGCGGAGCTAGACCCGCCCCTGCTGGCGGCGGAGACGGAGGCCGAGGAAGGACCACCGCTGCTGGTGGCGGTGGCGGCACAAAAGGTATTGGCGGCGGAGGGTCCAACGTCGCGCCCCCGGCAGGAGTGAGGGTGGATGTCCCCCCGCCAGTCGACGAGCCCCCCGCCACCACGGAGGAACCCGCTGCCGCAACCGAAGAAGCCCCCGCGGCCGACGTGGAAGCCCCGCGGTCGGACGTGGAGCCCCTGGCCGCCGCCCAGGAGGCGGGGTCTTCGGAAGGATGGGCGAGTCGTCGTCGGACGCTGCGCCTCGCTCGGTCGCCCCTCGACCGCTGCGAGAGGAGGATCCGGATCGTTAAGGGCGCTGGCGTGTCACGACGAAGCGAGCCCATGGCGTCCATCGAGGGCGGCGCGGATTATTGCCGCGCGCTCCGAGGGACAGCCGGCAAAGTGGGACGCGCCGCCGGAAAGCGGTGGGGCGGGGCCGGATAGGCCCGATTCGCAGCATCCCCGGTCGATCACGTCATCGACCAAATTCCCGGTAATCGGCCACGAGAAGGAAAAGAAATCGCAGGAGGAAAGAAGCGGCGCAAGAATCGAGTTTTGCGGAAGAAAAGCAGTAGCAAGGAATGGCGAAGCGGAGCGGAGTTACCTCGGGGATACTCCGGTCCCATCGCCACGCGCGCGAGGCACAACCTCGAGGTAATAAAATCCGGATCACCATTGCCCCGTCGGGCCGCCGTCATGGCCCCAGTCGACACGGGCCAGCATCGCCTGGAGCTTCGGGCGCGTCACTCACGGAGCCCCAGTTGGGGTTCTTGACCGCCGGGCGGCGGAAGCTCGACACTTCAATCTTTGCTGTCGTCCTCGACGTCTGACCACTCTGCGCGCCAGATCCCTCGATTGGACCGGCGGTCCAAGGGGATATAGCGCATAACGCTCCGTCAGCGAACGCGGTGACAGCTCCGGAAACCGTGAGTACCTTGCCAGCGGCCGAGGTGTAAAAGAAGCGAAAAAGAAGAAGGTTGGGCAGCACTCCCACGAACATCTCGCAAGTGAGCAAAGGCGAAAGGAGGATAACAGAGTTGGGAGGAAGGTGAATGTGGTGAATGGCGTAGAAGTTGAGAACAGAAAGATAGAAGTCGGAGACCGGCGGTAGTAGGCCGGCAAGGAGCTGCCACCCGAAGAAAACCACTTCCCCAGGCCGACAGTGGGGCTCGACAGTCCCGGCGCGGAGGCGAAGGGCGCCCCCGGCGATGTTCTGGGAGAACCTAGCGGCCCTCTCCTCCTCAATGATCGAAGAAGGAAGCACCGGAGCCATCGGGAGGATAGGGATTTCGAAGCGTAACCGCAAAGGGGATGAAGCGAAGAAGCCTGAAACGTCGGAAAGAGGTGGAGTGCAGAGAGTTGAAAGGGGGAAGAACTACTCCCCCTTCAATCGGCCTTTTATAAGGCCGCGGAAGGCGAACCGGCGGGAAAAACGAAAAGGCGCGGCGATTCGAAAAAGAGGAAGTTTAAGAGCCTCATAAATGGGGCGCATCCCAAGGAACGTGCGGCGGTTACAAGGAGGAGGTAACCGCGCAAACCGTTCGGGAATCGGAGAAGCCAGAAGATCTTTTTTGCAAGGCGCGTGGACCTTTGAAGGGTCCCACCCAGGAGCCGGAGCAGTTCACAAGCCGCCAATTAAAGAAGAAGAGCAGAAGACCAAAAAGCGCTCCTAGGTGGGCCCGGGGGCTACTGTCGGCGTATTCTACACCAAGGTACCCGCTCCCCCGCGCTAAAAAAGGAATCAAGTGGCAGCCAGGGCGTGCTTGGGCCTTGCCACGCGGCAACGAAAAAACCCATACGGTGGTCGCCCGACCGCGTGGCGTCTGAGCCAGGCCGTGGCGACGGCAAGGTGTTCGCCCAGCCACGCGTGGCGTCTGAGCCAGGCCGGGCGACACAAGGTGTTCGCCCAGCCAGCGTGGCGTCTGAGCCAGGCGGTAGGCGACGGCAAGGTGTTCTCCCCAGCGGACACGTGGCGTACAGGTCAGACCACTGGCACACTGTCGAGATCAGGGACATTAAATGCGAATCGTGCGCATTAAGTGTGGAAGCATGGGAGCTACAGCATGGCGGCGCGCCTTCCCCAGGCGCATCATGGCTATGGAAGACGTCACGACTATACCTCACCCCGTGACGGAACGGGCGGCGTTGGTGGGCATGGGGCCCGAGGCAGGATTGTGACGGATGCAGCAGACATTAATGTGACATAAGAATAGTGATGGGCGCATTAAATACGCCCGTAGCAATGCAATGATGATGGCTGGCAGTGTAAGCCTCCCATGCGCCCCCGTCAGCCCGAGGATAAAAGGGAGCCGGGGTGCATGGGAGAGGGGGTTCGACTCATTGTTAGCAGTTTCCCATCCCTTCCAGCAAAAAGGCAGGCAATACGAAGAAAGGCAGGACTAGGGCTATTGCTCTTCGGAGGGCCTGAACCTGGGTAAAAAATCTCTTTGCCCCCCCGTTAGCCTGAGTCTCCCGGTGCCCCGATCGTCACCGTCTTCCCTTCCGAGGCGATTGCCCCGAAAGCCCCTGTCGAAACCTCATAAGCACCCGTCTCGGAGGTGCCTGTTGGCTACCACGCCGACAAGGGTGTTCCATCTCCCAGTGGGAGAGACATAGACGGCAAATACTTAGACGCTAATGAAGCGGATATACAGGACAAGATGAAGAAGTTCAAGTTGGAATGGCCTACGTATGGCGTAACTATCATGTGCGATTCTTGGACTGGACCGACACGCATGACCATTATCAACTTCATGCTATACTGCAATGGCACCATGTTCTTTCACAAGTCCGTCGGCCGTGGTGCAAAAGTCGGAGATCTGACGTACTTGCGCAAGGTACATACTCTTATTGCGCTTATTCTTAATTCAAGTACACATGATGTAATGGAGGTTTTCATTGTATTTGTTGACACAGGAGATTGCCTTAGTGGTCGATGAGGTGGGTGCACGTAATGTTACGCAAATTGTCACAGACAATGGTGCCAACTACAAGAAGGCATGCAAGCTCATTGCACGGGAGCACCGCAACATTGTGTGGCAGCCTTGTGTGGCACACACGATTAATTTGATGCTAAAGCAGATCGGAGAGTTCCCTGACCATGCCTCTATCATTGAGAGTGCTAGAAAAATCTCTAAATGGATTTACATCCATTCCAAGCTTCACGCCATGATGAAGAATCACATTGGTGGCGAGTTGGTCAAGTGGAATGCTACTCGCTTTGGAACAAACTACATGTTTTTGGACAGTTTCCTTCGTCGCAAGGATAAGTTCTTACAATGGATGGCCTCAGAAGAATTTATATCGTCACGCTTTGTCAATACTGCAGACGGGAGGTATATGTATGGGTGCCTCTCGAGCTTAGATTGGTGGGATAACCTTACTTCCGTTGTGAAATCTGTGGAACCATTGTACGCCTTCTTGCGATTTGCCGATCAAGACAGGGTTCCCATATTGAGCGAGGTGATACTACGGTATAACATCATGAAGTAAGAATATGATAGCTTGTTTCATGACTCTCAAGCTACTTTTCATCAATACATGAATGTCGTGGACCCTAGAATGGCCAACCTAACACAGGATACTTACAACCAACACCTTCTTACCAAATCTTCGGGATGCATTTGAAGCAATTGGGGATGATACTGATATGGCGATGCGAGCTCTTCACGAGGCTGATCTTTTTCGAAGAAAGGTTGGAACATTCTCGAGTACGCTAGCTGAAAAGATGGCCCATGATCATAAAACTTCCCTTGGTATTTTCCTTATGTTATATTGAATATAGTGCCACTCTCATATGTTGGCTCACTGGTGGGGTGTGTTTGTTGTCTTCGTTAACTTGCAGCACACTGGTGGGGTGTGTTTGGTTCAGACACACCCACACTCCAGAGTTTGGCATTGCGTATCGTTTCACATTGCGCTTCTTCCAACGGATGTGAGCGCAATTGGAGCACGTTCGCGTTCATCCACACCAAAATTCGCAACCGTATGTCATACAAGAAGCTCCATAAGTTGGTCTATGTGAACTACAACTTGCGGCTAAGAATCCAACGACAAGAAAGTGACAGGTCCGCAGATGAAGACGATCCATTCCAGCGCCTTATGGAGCTTACACTATGTGACGCAGAAAATCCAATCTGACAGTGGATGGAGAAAGGGAGGTCTAATGCTGACCCTTTACTTGATGAGGAGGACACAGAGACTGACACCCTCCCATCACACCTCGTGATGCACCGGTCGACACTGGTGCATTGCAATCAATAACTGGGGCAGCAAGTGTCCCTGGATGGGCAGAAGCAACAATCGGTGACACTCACATAGGAAAGAGGAAGCACCAATCAGTGTCGACGAGGGAGCAAGAAAAAAGGAGAGCTCCCTCGAAAAAAAAGGGGAAACTTCCCAAAAAGCCACACAATGTAGACAGTGATGACTCAACTGATAGCACTCCCATGGATCGTCGGAGCCCGCCATACCAAGAATCCAATGACAGTAGCTCCAAGGCCAGACGATGATGGTGGTCGGCCGTGGTGATCCTTCAATCCATGCCACTTCCCACTCAGAAGCACAGCTTCCAATACATTTTACAGGAGAGTCCCAGTACACTCATGCCACAAAGGACAAAGACCATGGGGCTCCACAATCACCTAGGACGACTACTGCAGGGGGGAGGAACCATCGAGCAAGCCATGATGCACCTAAGGATAGCGGTAGCTCATATAGCGTCACTGAGACGCAAGAGAGTTATGGCTCATGTCGCCCATATGACTACGCCATCCCGGATTCTTGTACACAACCTCCCACTCAATACGTGTAAGAGTGGCAAGACCCTGATTTTTATGCCATGTTGTACCAACAATGGGAAACGACTAGCCCATGGACGGGGCAAAGCTGGCACGAATACAAGGCGGAGTTGCTATCTACACGAGGATTGATCATGATGTCCACTGAGGAGTACAATATGGCCACCCACGTGTATAGCCAACAATACTACCTATAGCCTCAAAGGTAATATTTTTATTTGTATCTTTCATATCATTGCAACTCGATTTTGTACTAACGTAGTCTTTATGTAGGTCCAACTTGGAAGGCCCATTTGAGCGTATTGTTTCGATATGAATGTATGGACATGCTTGCAAAATTGTTAATCTAATGTTTTCAAAGCACTGAAATGTGAATTTCTTCGATTGGCTCGTGAACGGTATTGTAATGACATGCTATTTGTTGATATATTATCGCTAAATGTCCACTTTTGCAACTTGGGATTGTCTAAGATGTAGCAAAGGTCATGCCGAAATTTTCCTTCGTTTTTATATCATTGTGCTATTATTGCAAACTATGTAATTTACAACTTGTATACAAAAAGTCATGCTTGAATTTTATCATAATTTTACATATTTTAAACACATTTATAACATTTTTTCTGGTTTTTTCGCATTTCTCGGCTTTTTCTAATTTTTCACAATTTTTCCTCCGTTTTTTGTACTGCCCTCGGTTTATCGTGCAAACCGACCGGTTTTCGACCCAAACCGGTCGATTTTTGACATTTTCGATCGGTTTTACTATCTACAAGCCACCGTTTGAATCACACATTTCAAATTTGCAAACCGGTCGGTTTTGATCGATTTTCGAACGAAAATCGCGAAAAACCGGTACCGACCAGTCTCCGATTTCCTACCCCAAAACGATTTTGTTAACCCTGTATGCACTACGACAAATACCTCACCTAGAGACGTTTTCGTATAGATGTTTTTTTTATCTATATAAATTGCCGTGATTTATTGTAAATTCACCTTTTGCAGTATTTTAAAAGGTGCTTCGAATGTGGAGGCACTATCTGAGACATTCTAGATAAAGAACATGTAATATAGACCGTAGAGACGTTTTTTTAAGTATTTTTAAATTGTTGAAACAAAAATTATATAGCTATATTTTTTTCAGACACCTCAAAAATAGACCTTAAATTGTAGATATGTTATTTAAGGCATTTTTTTATTCTCTAGATATGCTCTTTTATATGTTTAATATATGTTATACACTACTCATTATAATTATAATATGGTTATAAGTAAGTTGGGATATGAGGTTAAAATACCCATATACTCATTACATGTTTAATATATGTTATGCACTACTCATTATAATTATAATATGATTATAAGTAAGTTGTGATATGAGGTTAAAATACACATATACTCATTATATGTTTAATATATGCTATGCTCTTTTATATGTTTAATATATGATATGAGGTTAAAATACTCATTATGTATTAATCATTATAATTATAATCTTTACTATATAAAGTGAGAGTTTCTTCCCACGTCACATTAATTGCCCTACTTAATTGCCCTGCTTAATTGCCCTACGCAAGAAACGAAGCGATGCATTAATTGCCTTGCTTAATTGCCCTACTTAATTGCCCTGCTTAATTGCCCTACGCAAGAAACGAAGCGTTGCTTTAATTAGCCAGCTTTTGCAAAAAACGAAGCGTTAATATAGATGTTTTCTCTTATAAAATAGTATTTTTTTATTTTTTAATCTTTATTTTTCGTTATCAATTTTGTTTTTCGTAGCGACGCACGGGCATATAACTAGTAATATAATTATAAATAAGTTGTGATGTGGGGTTGAGATGCATATGTACAATAACCACGTGTATTCAAGACCAAACAAACACCTGAGTTTGATTAGACGACACATGACAGAGCGGTCGTTTTTTCTATCGACACCAGGATTTTCTTATTTAGTGCCAGCACAAGAGGATTAAGCTCATTTCAAAGCTGAAGTTCGAGTCAGTTGCTAAGCTCAAAGCTCGATCGACAGCAGCATCCCAATCAGAAACGTGGCGGCCAAACGTCGAGAGTGGTCAATTTTATCATCGCATGATTGCTGCCGACGTGTCAAAAACCAAAAGATTCCATAGGCCTCGCCCCTACTAGGACACGACACCTCGGCCCCACGGCCGCCAATAGTGTTGAAGTATAAGTGAATTATGCATCTTTCATAATGAAGACTTTTGGGTGAAGCCCATGCAGTGCGTCTGACTCAATATGGTCTGCAGGCGAGAGGTCTTAAGTTCAAGACCCGGTTGGTGCAATTAAAAATAATAATTACAGCCTACTTCTATTCAACCTCTTAGATCTGAGAGAGCTTACACGTGAGGGGGGTGTTGAAGTATAAGTGAATTGTCCGAAGCTTTTAGGTGACCTGGTTGGTGCATGCAACTCAATAAATAGTAATCGCTATGTTGACCTTCCAAGCTGAGGGCGATGCACGGTCACCTCTTAGCCTTGTATCTGATGGTGAATTATTTCTGTGTGTATTCATTGCACGATGTTGCTCCTACTACCTCGAATGATGCCACTGTCTGTTTAAGCTTAACTTTTTTATTTATATCTTAAAGTCGGCTTAAACAGCTTAAAAAATTATCGGTTTTTATACTCCATCTGTTCAATTTTATAAGGCTTATTTTTTAAATAATTTTATTTATAAATATAAAATTTGTATATAGATTTAATAAGACCTTTCCTCTGTGAACGGTAAAGAAGGCGTTTTCTCGATAAAATTTTGTGGAAACATCCCAGAACATTATAGGCGGAGAGCACTTGCGGTGCGATTCTCTCGGGATCTATCCCCAAATCTTCGTGGGATAAGAGCAACTCCAAAAGACCCCCTATCCTACTGTTGAGCTCTAAATCTTACCGAGCGGTGGCCAAAAAACGCCTCCAACAGCTTCCCTACTCTGTTCTCCAAAACTTACGAGCGGAGAGAGAATCGCTAGATTTGGCGAGTCTCTCTCCACTCGCTATCCGGCGAGGCGCAACCGGTTCTTCTTCGCGCGTCGTCACGGAGCGTCGCCCCTCCAGCGCATAGAGGCGGACGCGCGCACGCGGTTCGCGGCGAGCGGAGATGGGGTACCTGCCAACGCACCTCGTGTCCAACCTCGCCACCGTCATCCTCAACCCCGTCTCCGGCCGCGAGCGGGAGCCTTCGCCCCTCCCGGTGAGCACCCTGTACCCTTCCTTCCTACCGTAGATTTCGCCTGCTCCCCGAATGTTCCTGTCTCCTGTCGTTCATAATCGAGTGTAATCGGCCGATCCACCGAGCTAGGGGCGGGGACGGGGATTTTGAGGTGATAGATGCATGTTTCCGAACCCTGGAGTACGCGGTGGGCTTTTCTTAGGTTTTGTGGTTTATGCCTCCTTTGCTGTTGTGCTACTGATTGAGCTGAGCTGACAGACTCAGTAGCGGTGTTATTGTTGAAATCTGGATGTTTTAGGGATCATGTTCTTCAAGGATAAACCGTGGAGCGTGGAGCTTTTAATATGGAATAGGAGTAAAGCACAGTATAAAATGCGTTTAGCCAAAAACAAAGTTATGAATTATATGTTACTGCCTAGTTCTCCTATGCATTTGGCGAAAGATTATGTTGCCTTCTGTGTTTTAACTGTTTTCAAAGAGTGAAAGTTATGAATGGTATATTTGTGAAAAAGAAAAGAAACTGAACCTGGTAATTATGATGAATTGTTTAATTGTGAGCAATTGGTAACTAGAATGGCACCTACTGTTAATCATTTCATCAAACATGCCACGGGCTAGAAAGCTTAAAGTTTCCTTATCTGTTGTAGGAGGCCACCGAAGGGGAAGAAAATCTATATGATGATGAAGATTCTGAGATTCCTAATGGCCCCGATACATCTTCTTTCAGAGCATTTATGATGTCATTTATGTCCACATCAAGCTCCAGCAATGATTCAATGGATGTCATACCTGAGCACAATCTGGAAATGGAATACCCAACTTTGGCTCCTGTTGGGAAGGGAAGCAATGGAAGGAAGGGCTTGCTTAGTAGAGGGAAGCATTCCATTGGAAAAATTATTAACAAAGCAGGTAGACTCGGTGGTTTCAGACAAAAACCCAGCCACAGCGTTGATAATGAAATTGCAAGTCAAACAGAATCAGCCGCACCTAGTTTCGAGTCTAAGGGATCAAAGGAGTGTGCTCCAAATGATAAGTTGCCAGCTATGTCTGAACCATCAATGCTTTTGTCAGAAATGATGCAAACTGTTCTATATACATCTCTTCCTGTTCTTGTTCAAGGAAAGAGTTGAATGTTGGTATACAGGTTATCTCTGCAATCCAAATATGTCCTCATTATTATCATGGCAATATACTTGATTCTCTGATTTGTATATTCCATAATTGTGCAGTACATGGTGGCATGGAATATCTCTGTCTACTCTGTATAGAAGGAGCATGCTTTGCGCTGGTTATTCACTTTTGGTATGTTACATGCTGTTCTTTTTATGTAGCTTTCACCTTTTACACTAACATGAAATTGAAATATAATAACTGCACTTGTACTTAACATCTTTATATAGTATCAAATTATACATGCTTGTACAAGTACCAGTGTGATAGTATTTAACACCATGTCAATACAGCATTCTCCTAAAATCAGAACTGCCCTCATTCTGGTGATGCGAGGTCAAAACCTTGCAACATCATTTCACATTTTTCATAACCAGATATTTCCTTATTTTAAGATTTATGTTTTATACAGTGGACACAAGTAAGATTGTCTGATAATTCATCTACCAGCAGATAGTTGAGATTTCTGAGTGATGTCTCTAGAAGCTGTTAGATATTACAAGTTAAGTGGCATGTAGCAAGCAAGCTTCTCTAGCCTTCTCATTTCAATCAATTACTTCCGCATTTCTGAGCTATTTCATTAGACCTTTCAGGACATGATAGCAAACTTGAACAATAATACTAGTTACTACTGATTTTGGTGGATTCCATGCATTAATAGTGTGAGGCTATTGGTGCATGTGACATTTTCCCCATAATATATATTTGGTCCAATCACCATACTTGCTTTGCGTGCATTGCATCCCGCACTTTATAGCATGTTTTATACAAAGCTTGACCACGGTAGTTTCTTAAGATTTAGCTGAGTTTTCTATCCGTTGAAAAATAACCGTTGCAGCGGGGTGGTTACAATAAATTTCAAATTTTAAATTCCCGCATTAAAATATAGCCGTTGGAATCTACCCGTTGAAAAATAACCGTTGCAGCGGGGTGGTTACAATAACTGTCATGGCGGTTATAGAATATGATTAAGATATAGGGGAGAGAAAATAGAGAGTGTGATATAGAGAGTGCTGTTGGAGAGGAAGGAGATATAGGGAGTCAATTTTTTGGAGAGCTCTCCAAATATGACTTTTGGAGAGTGAAATTTGGAGAGTGCTGTTGGAGATGCTCTAAGCTCAAGGTGCACTAACACAACTGGTTCGTTGATCCGGATAACGTCCACACAAACCAACTCCCTTACTGACGCCCGGGCCCCACGGATCAGTACCCGCCTAAGCACCAGACACCGGTCCCGGCCTATGTCACTGACACAAGGCCCCGCCGCAGATCCCTTCCCCTTGTCGGTACCACTCATCCCATTTCATCGTACCTACTACCTCCTCTCTTCGCTTCCTTTATAAGCGCGCACGCACAAGACATCCTCGCGTTGGCCACTTGGCTTCTCATCCTCTCCTCTCCTCTCCTCTCATGCCGCCTTAATTAGCTAATTATCATTAACCGCCTCGCCCCCTAATCTCATCGGTAACGAACTCTGAGGCGGTGGCCGTGAGCGGCGCGGCGGTGGCGGCGGGATGGCGTCAGAGCCGGTGGCGCGGGCGGTGGCGGAGGAGGTGGGGAGGTGGGGGAGCATGAAGCAGACGGGGGTGAGCCTGCGGTACATGATGGAGTTCGGGTCGCGCCCCACGGAGCGCAACCTGCTCCTCTCCGCACAGTTCCTGCAAAAGGAGCTGCCCATCCGCATCGCCCGTCGCGCGCTCGAGCTCGAGTCCCTCCCCTTCGGCCTCTCCAGCAAGACAGCCATCCTCAAGGTCGATACGGTCCTCTCTCTCTCTCTCTCTCTCTGTGTGTGTGTGTGTGTGTGTGTGTGTGTGTGTGTGTGTGTGTGTGTTGATTTTAATTTAGATTTGACGTCCGATTGGAATTTGTCCTGATTTGTCTTATCCCTTTGGCCCATCAGTGATTTTAGAAGTTTCGGTGTACCTCTGTTGGATCTGGATGGGTTTGTGATTGCCTGATTGGTGTGTCTCATGGCTATTCTCCTTTTTTCACTGTGATTAGGGAATGTTGGCTTGCTGTTGTATACTTGTATACTAGGATGTTCATTCCGAATCATTTTGAAAAGGTGATTCCTTTAGGATGGATGCCTTATATCTTTTCATGTTAATTGCTGGAATATCACTTTTGTCTGGGGGAATGGAATACGAAGAAGTTGATATCACTATGTGTCAGTATTTAATTTAAAATATCTAATTTATATTGATTGAAAATGATATAGTTTATGAGTTCTTTATTGACCACCTGATGTCCTGTTTCATTTATTCACCTTTTCATTGCACCGAAAATTTATCGTCAACATGTAGCAAAGTTGTACAGTAGGATAAGGAGGAATTTTGGGAGATTCTTGCTTGCCGACTTGCTTACATTTTTTATTTTCTGGAGTGGGGTGGGGGGCTTACATTACCTCAATTTTTTGTTGTGTTGCCGTGTTGATCTTATCACGTCAGTACTAGAAGGATCTGAACTCAGCAAAGAGTAGATATTTTATCGAATAATTCTCACAGATGAACTTATTTATTCGTGCCAATTTGAGCATCCTTTTGTGGGACTGATGGTTGGTCTGTTCCACTACTGTGAAGGTGAGGGACTGGTATTTGGACTCGTTCCGCGACATCCGATATTTTCCAGATGTGAGGAACCGGGACGACGAGCTCGCTTTCACGCAGATGATCAAGATGATTAAAGTGCGGCACAATAATGTGGTTCCGACAATGGCTTTGGGAGTGCAGCAGCTGAAGAAGGAACAATGTTGCACAAGGAAGACTCCCCCAGGATTTGACGAGATCCACCAATTTCTTGATCGGTTCTACATGTCAAGGATTGGTATCCGCATGCTGATAGGTTTGTGAGCTTGATAATACTCTTCTGTCAGGAGCTGAATTTATAAATGATGTAGTGACAGCTTCTTGTCTAATTTAGTTCTTGGCATCCTGTTCTAAATCTTATACGCGATTTTGAACAAATAATGGATTGCGTGCTTATTTGTCTAACAGTTACTGTAGTAACATACACTAAACTTCAATGTAAAAAACCTGTTGAGCAGGGCATAGCAGAGCCCCTTTTTGTTTGCTGATTTGCAAATTTAAACTTGTGCAGACAGACAGCTTTTTTTTTTTGTTGCATACCTGATTTCATTGCGTTCAAGCTCCATGTTGCTTGAGCTAGATGTACTATCGTGTGACCAAAAATGTAAATGGCACAAATTCTTGATCTGATGTGTAAGTCCCAAACTAAATGATAGATACGAAAGTCGAGTGTTTGTTGTTAGACATTGTTCTGAGTTATACCGACTTGCTTAATTTCAGGGCAGCATGTGGCTTTGCATGATCCTGACCCAGAGCCTGCCGTCATAGGCCTCATCAATACAAGATTGTCCCCTATACAGGTGGCTCAAACTGCTAGTGAAGATGCCCGTTCTATTTGTTTGAGGGAGTATGGATCAGCCCCCGACATCAACATTTATGGAGACACAAATTTTACATTTCCGTAAGTGTCAGATATAAAGTCACAACAATTTATGATCGTTATGACTTGATTAAATCATGTGTTAGTATCAGTTCCTCTTTGTTGCTAGGGTATCTGTTTAGATTGTTTATTTGTTGTCATTTTTTTAGATAATGGAACAATAAAATAGACTTCCGGCCTCTGCATACTGAGATGCACACAGCCAATTATTTGTTGTCACAAAGCATGTGTTTCTTCATCTTTAATTCTTTATCGGGGATTTGGCCTCCCTGATTATTGTCTTACTAACTAGCTTAATATTTTGACTTTATCAAATGCAGATACGTTGCATCACATCTGCATCTCATGTTATTTGAACTGGTGAAAAACTCCCTTCGTGCGGTACAGGAACGATATATGAATTCTGATAAAGATGTTCCTCCTATTAGAATTATCGTTGCTGATGGAGAAGAGGATGTTACTATTAAGGTATTAGTCTATGGCATCACCCAGCATCTATTGTTGGTAACATTCTAGGCAACGGGCAGTTACCGAAATGTCGCAGTTTGCATATTTGTGAGTTCCAACCACTATGAGGCTGTAGCATAAATTGCAATTGTGAATGACTCAATTTATATTTGATAGTGGGATTAGAACCTGACTGGCAGAGGTATGGATTAATGCTTACTGCTGAATGCATGTCTAAAGCCAAGCTGCCATTTGCAGCGGATGTAAATCAACTGATGCAAAAATAAAATTCAAGTATAGTGCTAACTAGGACATTTTGATTAAGGCAGGGGACATTCCTTTTTATATTGTTACTCTAAGGTGCTGCATTTCCGTATTAATCTCTTCTGAGACGTTACCATGCTGTATATGGGAATGTATGGTGACATATCCTGTCACTAAAAGTTGATCCATATCAAAGTGTTAGATGCCGTTGTCTTCTATGTGATAGACACTTTCTTATGTCAGTAGTTATATCTTGCTAAGTTTTGTCAACCAATATGAGACTAATTCTGTGGCAACCTGCATAATTAGCCCAGGGTAATAACAGTAGTACTATCACTACACCGAGTTAATTGCTCTCGGTTTTGGTGGCTGGCTCTTCGTGGTGTTTCTCTTGGTTGGCTGAGAAATGGAAATGATGTGTGCTTGGTTGCTCTCGGCTGGACTGAGATAAAGGGTTTCCTTTATGCCTTGGTGTTCTCAGCTGGTGATAAAGGAAGGGAGTGATGACTGCCTTGATGGCTCGGCTGTAAGGGGGCATGGCCTTCTGCTTGCTCGATGT
This sequence comes from Rhipidocladum racemiflorum, assembly GCA_036346355.1. Taxonomy (NCBI): domain Eukaryota; kingdom Viridiplantae; phylum Streptophyta; class Magnoliopsida; order Poales; family Poaceae; genus Rhipidocladum; species Rhipidocladum racemiflorum. The sequence goes on along the minus strand of CM070582.1, from coordinate 53,258,803 downwards.
TGTGCTGCTCAAGGGGGAGTGAATCTCTGATAGCTTGGCTGGCCGGCTGTGTTGGTTTGGTTGCTTTGCCAAAGTTACTACTCTACTGCTGCCTCTTATTGAGTTACCAAGCTACTCCTCTTTTCTTTTTTACTGAGTTACTTAAATAGAGGCTTGGTAACTTGATTTCTATTTGCTACGAATACCCGCAATCCAAACAGGTAAGTTAAGATTGCTGAGTAATGAACCCAATCTAGCAAGAGGTGCCGACCCGACCCAACGGGTCTGGTATCTCGGTGATCGATACCTCGCCTGCAGATCTGACGGCAACCCCCTTCTAATTTTATTCGTTCTATTCGCACTTTGAATTTTATAAAAACAAAATACGTTAATTAATACTCTAATTAGTAACTAATACTATTATTTATCTAATTAATATCCTATGGCATTTCAAATTCCTGTCGAAATAGATTAAATATTCCACCTGCCGAGCCATTAGAGGACCAACATTTTCTTTTTGAATACAAAAGGTAGCCAACATGTTCATTAAATACATTATTCCCAAGTGGTGTTTTTTCAGTGTGTCAGTTTCAATGCTTTGCTAATGCAGGTCAGTGATGAAGGTGGTGGAATACCAAGAAGTGGCCTCCCTAGAATTTTCACATTTCTTTACAGCACTGCAAAGAATCCACCTGATATAAATGGTCCTGGTGAAGGAGTAACTATGGCTGGATATGGTTATGGGCTCCCAATTAGTCGCCTTTATGCCCGTTATTTTGGTGGGGACTTGCAAATCATATCCATGGAAGGATACGGTATGCTCATATTTCACTTCATTTACCGACATCTAGTCAACGTGAATGCTGAGCAATTTATCCATGTTTACCCTTAGTGTCATGTACATCCTTTCTGTTTCGCTTATCATAAATTACTTCTGGTAGCTATAGAATTGTAACTGCAGTATGTCTTGAAGACTTGAACCGACCATTCTTGCCTTCTCTGTTATGTAGGCACCGATGCTTACCTCCACTTGTCACGGTTGGGAGATTCAGAGGAGCCCTTGCCTTGACGGCTTACCATACCATTTCTGTTATTAGGTTGCTCTTGTTTCTTGTGATCCTGTGCTGGTTTGCAAATATTGTCTTTAGGGCCAGCCATCTATAGCTGTTAACTTGTTATCGTGTAGTTACTAGTTACCACGGTTTCATCATTTCAGCTATGCTGCAGTCACAAACGTCGCCGTCCCCCCCACTCCATGTCTACTTCTGCTGTCTGGTAAAATGCAGAATCCTTCTGCCTCGCAGAATTTGGCATTGTTCACAAAGCACACTTCACTTGTCTACTTGGAGCTTCTTTGCTGCGTGCACGGTGTACTCCGTTAATTTACAGTAGTAGTTAATTTCATCAATTGCACTCCTTGTTTTAGATATTTTGGAGCTTGTGGAACCTCTTCTTATCTTACTGAAGCAGCTTTTGCATCTGCCGTCCAACTCAAGCTCCGGTGATGAACAACAGACAGGATGTACTCCCTCCCTCGGGTTATAAGTAGTTATCGTTGTGTCGTCGTACAAATAGTTATCGTTTTCGACACAAATAAAGTCAGGTTTTTAAAATTTTGACTATCAATATCAGTATTGTAATTTTACTAAGTTTTATAAATATATTGTAATGAAAATTAGAGACCATGCTGATGTTCCAAACACAACTATTTTGTAACCAGAGTTGTATCAACCAACTCCAGGACTAATCTCTACTGCATAAAAAGAAAAGGAGGTGGCGGTGGTTCTTCTGCCGCCTCCCAAGTCCGATTTCTTTCCTCGTATACTGCGATCTCTTCGCCCCTACCCAACTCTCAACAAAACCTACTAATTCCTTCCCCGATTGCTCCCTCCCTCCCTCCCAAACTGCTCGTGTGTCGCGTCTCCTTCCCTGATCGATCTTCTTCTCGACCCCACTTCCGCATCCACCGACCACCGCCACCTTACTGTATTGCCACGCGGGAGGATCCAGAGGATGGGGCAAGGAGGTGTGGGTTAGAGGGCAGCCCCCAGATGAGCTCGGCCCGAGTGCGATGCTTGCGGCCTGAGTGGTGAATTGCGAGGCACTCGCAGGGCAGCACGCAGCCACCTGCATACTGGACATGGTTTGGACGGACCTTGGCTGTCCCATGCGGTGCCTCTTCAACGGAGCAAAGACCGAAAGACGGCGCCCGTGAGGCGGTGTGTTGTGAGGCCAGGAGCACAGCATGGCCATGGCTGCTGCGTAGGATGCACCAACGTGGGTGGGGCCTTGGATGGTGAGGGTGAGGCACGCACGATCGGAGGAACTAGCTTACGTTTCTTCAGTCGGAGTGAGCGGCAGCAGCAGAGCTGCGAAATGCATAGGGGGGAGAGAGATTTGTGAGACTAAGTAAAGGCTGCGAAGCAGGGTTAATAATACCGTTTCAATCTCGGATTTCGACGAGCAAACTGAGTGGTTTCGAAAGTCAAATAAATTTAAAATCTGATCAAACCGCGAGCGAAATTCGAACGAAAACCGCTCGAACGGTTTTCATCGAAAATTGGCGACATGTTGAAAAATTGGGGGGATGCAAAAAAATGTTATAAATTCCAAACTTTGTTTTTTTTAAAAAAAACTCTCTCATAAAGCTATTAATACTAATTTTAAATATTTTTTGGACAATTTTTTTCAATTGATTTGAATTTGAATTTGAATTTGAACTTGAGCGGCAAACCGAACATAATTCTTTTCTAAACCGAAGCGGTACAAGCGAATTTCACGAATTTCGACGAAAAGCGAAACCCTGTTGCGAAGCGAAACGGGCAAAGAAACATATGTCGATATGCGAACCCAAGCCTGATTACGGTCGTCGGTCGGTACACATCAAAGAAACAAAGGAGCTCAGTCGGGCGTGATGCGCGGCAGGACCGCGGGGCCAGTAGTAGACGGAGGAGCGATGTGGGTTTGGACGGAGCTCGGCCGGGTGCAAGGCGGAGGACCCTAGGGGGGCGCGGCGAAGACTGAACACAGTGACGAAGGCGGGACTGGGATCCGACGCGACGGTGGAGCCAGAGGTGTGACACAAGCCAAGCATGGCGATGATAGCTCAACGTGTTAGCTAATATATAATTCTTTTCTTAGTAAAGTATGGATGTTTAACTAGTTATTTTAAAAAGATTTGCTAAGTATTATCGGTCTTAACAGGAGAAATGAGCATCGGTTACAGATAATATTTACAGCTTTGTTTGTGCACGAAAGAGAGAAAAAGCAGTCGGTGCCAGGTTCGGTTGCTGTGAAGGCTTTTTACTATGCGTAAAGAAGGTCTAGGAGAGTCGGTCACGATGTGATCACAAAGGTTGCTTCAGTTAAAAAAAAGGGATTAAATCGTGAAAATCGAGCAGAATCTTTTGTTAATAGAGCCTTAAGGTACAAGATTGTCTGCTTGATCCGCTATGCATTCTTTATTCTTCTTCTTTGCTTCCTATCTCTCTCTCTCTCTCTCTCTTTTGAGGAAACTTCAGCTCCCTGTCTGGAAAGGATTGTGTACAAATTTTGTACGAAAAATGAATTTATGTTACTGGCAGTATCTGAATGACACTGTGAGTACTATGTGACTATGCCCTTGACCAATTAGTGTATTATTGGCTTTCGACCTAACCTCCTTTTCTCCCGTAAGAAGTTGCTGTATTAGTTTTTTTTCTTTTTAAAACTGGCTCCGTATCACGAAAATTTCAAAAATACCTGCACGGAAGAATACCCGTACAGAAGATAAGATGCTACGTGTCATCTACCATGGTCTGATAGCGCGGGAGGTCCTGACAAGCTCGGGCCATCGTGGTAGCGCGTGGGCGTTGCGTGCTTTGTTTCGTGCTCCCCGTGCACGGAAGCTTGGTGGGCCTGACCGGCTTCCGCGTTGGTGCGGAGCTAGGAACCTGCCGCACTACTAGACCACGACTGGTGACACGTGTCACTTGTCGGATGTTTCATGCTCAGTTAGAGGGCAATTTTTTAGAATTTTCGTGGCACGGAAGCTAGTTATAGTAAAAAATAATTGAGAGAACACAAGGCTTCGTTTGGGGGGGGGGGGTATAGTCAGATTCAGTTTCAAAAAGCTAGTAAGCCTCTCAAACAGCTCAACTTTTAAGTGGCTGGCTTTTGGTATAATCTAGAAGTCATATATAAAAGTTGAAAACTGAGTTGGACATATTTTTACAGCTTACTGCTGAAAATTTTTTTTACTATCAAATGGTCTCTTATAAAAGCTACAATTAAAAAACAGCTTTTCAAGAAAAAAAACTACGTCTCCCAAACAGACCCATGTTACGTGGTGCTCACTCGCGGTTTCGTCAGGTGCTTGTAGCAGCATCAGATGGCACGCAGCTGTCCCGGCCGCTGTTTTGTTTCCATTCGGTGTACCTCGAGGGATTTTGGCTTTAGATGACACAGCCTTTGCTTTTATTGTCCTCCCTTGATGTAACTTGTTGTACTAATTTCTAATAACTTACTACTCTACTTGGGCAGGTTATGTACCTGCTTAAAAAGCAAGTCTGCCCACTTGCAAAGCTCATGAATGCATACGCAGTTATGCACCCCAAAGTCTCAGGTCCCACCGGCATAACAGAGTGGAAACTCTCTCATCTCATGTTTGGATCCATGACTTCTTATTGCGATCGAAGAGAGAGATACGCCCTTAGATAGATAGAGCCTATTTGACGGTCGATTAGCGACGGCAACACACAAAAATACCACCCGCGTCCAATAGTTTCCTATAATTTAACTTTTGACAATCTCAGATTGAAAGCTTTCTAAAGTTTTCGAGCCTTTTAAAAAAACTATTCTCTAATAATTCCTATTCCCCCAATAGTGATTGGGAAAGCACACAAGCGTCCAATATCGCCACTTCGGTCGGAGTTTTTAGACGTGCAGAGAGATTGGGATTCCTATAGACTACTGTTGGAGTGGTAATTTTTTCATTTGTTCTTAAAAAAATGATTTCGAGAATAAGTTTTGGAAACTATTGAAGATGCTCTAAATGATATATATTAGTTTAGACGGGAGTTTCTTTATCAAGCTTGCATGGATCCTGATCAGCAAAACATAAAAGAATAACGTCCTTGCGGGTCCACCTCGACGCCGACGCCGCCGCCGTCGCAACCGTACAAAAACCTCGACGCCCCACCCAAACCCCGCGCCTCTACGCCGGCGAAACCCTAGGGGTCGGCGGCGGCGATGGGGGAGTACGCGGCGGCGAAGACGTCGGTGTGGTGGGACATCGAGAACTGCATGGTCCCCCGCAGCTGCGACCCCCACCTGATCGCCCAGAACATGAGCTCCGCCCTCGCCGCCGCCGGTTACACCGGCCCCATCTCCATCTCCGCCTACGGCGACACCGGCCGCATCGCCCACCCCGTCCAGCACGCCCTCTCCAGCACCGGCATCTCCCTCAACCACGTCCCCGCCGGTACGGTACCCCCCACGCCGCCTTGCTCTCTAATTGCTCCTGGCGAGGTGATCCGGTAACCTCTCGCCAATGCATGTGGATTGCGCCGTTTCGATGGTCTCTGGACGGCCGGATTGCTGCGCGATTCGCTCTAGATGGTTCCGTTTGTGTATGTTTGGTGGATCTGTCGTAATAATTGACGATAATAGTGGAATCTTAGGGTTTGGAACTTTCCTTATATCGGGTCGCGTGCTCCATCTGCTGGATCATAAGCTTGTGGATTTGTGCTGGCTTTGACGTGGTGTCGATGGTGTGGGTTAGGAAAGGGATTGATTAGGGTTTGGGATGTTGGACGTTTTGGTGTGTTCGATGGTATTCTACACATTGTTTTTTTTTTTCTTTCCTTTTGTTGTGGTTATGTGGCGATGTGATATTTGTGGTATTCGGGGTTTGATTGTGGACGTCACTGGGTTTGAGTGTTGTTGTTCTTATGTGGACCTGCTCGCTGTTATGACTTATGATTGTGATTAAGTTTGCTTGATATAATTACGAAAGTTATAATAGTCTGTTTTTTTTTTTTACTTTGTGTAGTAAACTCGGTTGGTTGTTCTCAAAATGTAGTGTTTTGAAATGGTTTGGACTGGAATACTTGCTATATTAGTTCAAAGAAAAAAAAAGCTAAAAATAGAAAAAAAAAGGAGAATGTATAGTTTTTCTGGCTTATTGTGTTGACTCTTGAATCCTTTCTTTGCTCCTGTAGACATTAATTGGGAAAGCTTCTGTTGCTGGTTTTGTGGAGTTTTGTTAGCTTCTGCACACCTCAAAATCCATATCCGTTCCACGAGATAAAATTTAAGTATTATAGGTATTCCTTTGTTTTTTTATTGAATTTGGATCACATAAGAATGATGAGTAATGAGTGAATTTTTATTGTTAGTTAACATTTCCATCTGTCAGATCCACATATGTATGATATTTCTTCTGCATTGAAGAATGAGTCCAAATTACCACAATAGGTTTGTATCTCAAATATTCTTCTGGCAGCTTGTCATTAGACATGGCAGAGCTATGTGCTGATTGTCTTGTATTTCCAACCCACATTTCTTACATTTCTGGCATAGTTACATACCAGAAGCTTGGTACTTTTAATCGCATGTTCTCATGTTTTTTATTTTCCCTAACAATTGGCAGGCATTAAAGATGCAAGTGATAAGAAAATCTTAGTTGACATGCTATTCTGGGCTATTGACAACCCTCCACCAGCAAATTATTTGCTAATCTCCGGTGATCGGGATTTCTCTAATGCCCTTCATAAGCTTGTGATGAGGCGATACAATATCCTATTAGCACAACCTCCAAATGTGTCTCAAGCACTTACAGCTGCAGCAAAGGATGTTTGGCTCTGGAAAAGCCTTGTGGCTGGAGAGCCACCATTAGCAGAGTCACCATACATAAACAGCACATCAAATGGCAATATGGATGATGTGGATACAACGAAGGACATAGTTTCAGATTCTTCAGGCACAACTTCACATACCAACCCTCAAGTGCAGAATAGTTTTCAGTATGATCATCAAAAGGGAGGCAATGGAAAGGCAGATAAGCAATATAAAGTGAAGCAACCTCGAAAAAACCAGACAGAAAATGTATCTAAACCAGCAAGCAATGAAGAAAATTCAGTTGATGGAGTTGCCGATGATTCTAAAGGAAGCACTGCTAACCAGCCAAGTCAGTCCTCTGTGCCGTCATCAACATCATCATCAAGTTCTGAATTACAGGATGGGGCAAAGGTGAACCAGTCAAGCACACAAAAAGTTCAGCCCTTTTCCCTGTCTAAAAAGCCTGCAAAATCTGCTCATTCCCATCAAAAATGTGCTCCCAATGACTATTTCAATAGTAAGAAGCCTGGTGTGTCAACCGAGTCTGCACCGAAAAATGGTGCTCCTGATTTTGGCGTTGGTAGTGGCCATTATCATCCAAAACACCAGAAACCCCAATCCTCTCAGCTGCCAAGAACCCAAAATCCAGTTACTCCTCGTCCTCACAGTAAATCTGGCAATTTTCACGCATCAAATTCACATAGAAGCAACTCGTGTCCACCACCAGCTGGGCATAATGACGTTCCCACTGCACCGTTGCAATCCTGGCCAAGTGGTCCTCCCTATCATGGCCCACCTAGCAATTACCCTGATATGAGTCGGATGAATATTTCTGGATACCCCAGAGGAATTCATAACAACCAAGGTTTGAACATCAATTATCATCCAAACCATTCTGGTGCTCCTCATAATGTTCAAGCTGCTTACAATGATTATAGTTACAGACCTCCCACTCCACCTAATATGTCCAGCAACTTGCAAAATGCTGGACAATGGGGAGTTAACCCAGTATGTCCACAGCCATCTTCTGACTCTCAAGGTCTTATAAGAAATATCTTAGGTGCTTTGGAAGTATTGAAGGCCGAGAAGATTCCACCAACAGAACAGAATATATCAGACTGTATATGCTATGGAGATGCTAATCTACTGGATTTTGATGTTAAGAAGGCCCTTGAATTTGCCATTCAACATCAAGCCATCGCCATGAAAATATTAGGACCTATGTCATTCTTTCTGGGGAGAAATGAAAATCTCTGGAAATGCGTGAATATAATGGATATCAATGCAAAATACCCTAAAGAGACGCTAGATGCTGTTCATAGGTTCATATCTTCCGCTCCTGGCTATTCTGCGGTAAAGAATTCTCAATCCAGGTGAGGCTTGATACCCGGCAATGTGTTAACTGTTAACTATTTCTGCATTTCTTTCTTGAATGTGGTTATATTTTTTCAATTCTTATTTGTTTGTAGGTATCAAGCTGCAACCCTCTTGAAGAAAACATGCTTAAAGCATCTTGCCCTTGGTGAAGTTCTTCAGATTTTGTCTATCATAACCAATACAAAAAAGTGGTTTGTGCCCCACTCTTCAGGCTGGCAGCCGTTGTCGTTTAACATAATAGTGGTTGATGTTACTACAGATGCTGGTGGAAAAGCTTAGCCTTGGTAAATTTGTCTGCTCATATTGGATGGACAATTCGAGGCTCTGATGATTGGTACAAACAATTTCTTGAAAGGCTATGCTCTGGTGAAGTTATCTAGTATGGTGGATCATCTACATTTTGCGAAGATTTTCTTTTAAAAATGATATATTAAGTAGTTTAAACCTTAGTATGTCTTAGTGGGAACCAAGCTGTCATTATGCTACTGGTTTTGTTCCTAGTACTCCAACGGAAGTAGCTCAGGTTGTGGTTATTGTTATGAGAATGATATTTCCGTTGGTAAATTGGTTCTGCAATCTACAGCATAAAGGGATATAGAAGGTATGATCTTTGTTCAGGCAGTGTAACAGTGCCTGATATTGGAGGTTCTGGTCTGCTCCCATTTTACCCAGTTGGCCCAATTCGAGGAAATCTGCCATGCTGGCAAGAGAAAATGCTGCTATTACATTGAAGCCCCGTTGTTTGCAAATACCCACAACACACATGGATGGATGGCTGAATCATGTGATGTTTAGTGGTTCTTGGTGGTTCGGTTAATTGATGTTATCTGGGACTGGGAGTTGATTTAAAACTACTTTTGCTATCGCTTCCGACACATGGCGATAGATTCTGAAATGTATTCAGAATGCATCCAGAATAGTTACCTTGCCATCGTGCCAACGTTGCCTTCAAACTTATGGTGTGTGTAGTTATTGTCATTCTGGTTGGTGCTTGCCTTGGCTGCAAGGTTTCCTTTTGTTGTCGCTGCCTCTGTTCAGGAAGATTGGGAACCAGCTACTGTGCTTTTCGGTACCATTGTTCACTTGTCACCTAGACTGTGGGATGTGTCTTGTAATGCTGACAGTTTTTAGAGTATTGTGTTTCTTGTAAATTTCTTTAATACTAGTTGCTAGTTCTGCTATATGCTTTGATTATCATATTGTTGCTGTGAGTAGTGACTTGCATCACGTGTGATAATTGGCACTCCGTGCTCACCTAGACCACTGACTGATACAACTGAGAATGAGCATATGTCAATCAGGATATGCCTAACAATTCTTTAGGCTGTGTCAAATCATATAAGCGACGAAAATGACTGGCGAGTGGCGCATCCATGTTCACGAGCTGGTACCATCAGTTTTGGAAAACCGACAATATATTACAGATGGGGATTATTAAGTTCAACCAATAATTGGGCAGACGTGTATTTAGTATGCTGGCAGGTTTTGACAATAGACTTGGCATGAAGCTGCGACCTTCCATAACAAGTTAATGAGAAGTGTTTTTATGTTTTTCTTTTTACAAGTTGTATAAATATTAAAGCATGAATGAATGGTAGATAGTGATTACTTATCCTTTCGTTTGCTTCAAGATTTGTACAATTTGTATTGAGATAAAAAGCATAGAAGCATTGCTCCAAATTAATTGGTATCACCCGAGTTGCTACTGCCGACCTTGACAAAACTATCATGCCTGTGGTGAGAGCGAGGGTGTTCGTTCCCATCTACTCTGGTTCGATCCTAGTACATACACGCATGTACTTTCAGTGGAAAAGCGTATACACGCGTTCTGTGAGACTGTGGAGTCTCCGCAAAATTTTTTAACTTGTGTAGTGGATGTGTACGCGTGTATAGTGTGAGTGGGGTATGTGTCCTTAGAAGAGAACTACCCTGCCTGGCAGTGAACCAATTGGCGCCAGTAATCAACCAAGATGGCACTGCTTTTTGTAAACCTTGCAAACATGATGCTAAAGTAAGCACATTACTGGTCACAGGCTTCACAAATGCATGTATTGGTTATCTGAGTGAATGACATACCATCCTTCAGACAAGAATATGCTTCTGATATCTGCAAAACATAAACACAAAACTTTGTATTACAAGCTGGGAAAGACAAAACTCACAATTGCATTATAATTCTTGTACTGCAGACCAAATTCAGATTCACCGAACCGGAAAAGGATGAGTGTAACTACACGGAAAAACACCCATAAATTTTCATCTCTGCTAGGAAATGTGGTATTGTGATGTGTTGGTAAGTTAAAGAAATCTGTCAATGCTAGAAGAACAGATAAAATGACATACATGCTTAATTTAACGCCAACATAGGATTGAAGATGAGAATCAATACAGCCTATGCACAAGGAGTTACACCGTGAACAAGAACAGCCAATATGGAATCACAGGCATGATGCCGATAAGATCTTCACAACAATTTTACCTGACCTGCCTGAATTTTGATTCAGCCTGACTTTTGATGCGTTGGGACACGATCAGGATGGGATTCCATCACCATTCTTCCACTGAGAGAGGGACGGACCTCGGAGGGGGACGGGCGGGAACCATGGCCTCGCTGCTCCTCATCTTGCCCTCACCCGCTGGGCTCAAATGACAACTATTCGTGGGCCTCCAATACGCCCGGCCCACAGATACATCCAAGCGGTGCGGCGCGCGTGCCGCCGCAGCCGACGACGCCCCAGGCAGCCGCGCGCGCTGCCGCTGCAGCAAACTCCAACACTTTCGCGAGCTCTCGAGCGTGCGGCAATGCGCGTGCGCGGAGGAGGAGAAGCGGCAGTGCGGCCGGAGCACCTGGCCGCCCACGCGCGCCTCGTCAAGTCGGCGCACGCGGACGCCTTCCTCGCCACCTCCGTGATGCGCGCCTACCTCCGCGCCTCGCTCCCGCTGCAGTCCCTCCTCCTCCTCCGCGCGCTGCTCCCGCGCGCGCCCCGCCTCCTCGCCAACTCCTTCTCCCTGTCCCTCGGTCTCCAGGCCTCCGCCGCCGCGCTCCCCTCCCCCGCGCTATCCGCCCACCTCGGCGCCTCGCTCCACGCGCGCGCGCTCAAGTCCGGCTTCGCCGCCGCCGACCTCTTTGTCCGCACAGCGCTCGTCGAGATGTACGCCAAATCCGGCCGCGCGGACCTCGCGCGCGCCGCGTTCGACGAGGCGCCCCGCCGGGACGTGTTCCTCTGCAACGTCATGCTCGCTGCATACGTCGCGCGTGGGGAGGTCGCGGAGGCGAGGAAGGTGTTCGACCTAATGCGGGAGAGGGACCTCGTGTCATGGAACACCATGATCCACGGGTACACGGTGACAGGGGAGGTTGCCATGGCGAGGGAGATATTCGATGGGACGAAGAACAGGGACGCCTTCTCCTGGAGCTCGATGATCTCGGCGTACGCCAAGGGACGGCGGTCCAAGGAGGCGTTGGAGCTTTGGCGGGAGATGCGCGTGGCATGTGTTGCGCCGGACTGCATCACCATGGTGAGTGTTCTCTCGGCGTGCAGCGACATGGGGGCGCTGACTGTTGGCACCGAGATACATCAGTTTGTGGAGAACAACGGGGTTGAGGTGGACGTGAAGCTTGGGACTGCTCTGGTCGACATGTATGCCAAATGCGGTGACATCGAGAATTCGCTGAGAGTGTTCCACACCATGCTGGCGAAGGACGTGCTTACTTGGAGCTCGATGATTATTGGGTTAGCCAATCATGGGCTTGGCCATGATGCTCTCAATTTGTTCTCGAAGATGATATCGCAAGAGCTGAAACCGAATGAGATCACCTTCATCGGGGTTCTTATAGCGTGTACTCATGTTGGCCTTGTGAATGACGGCAAGATGTATTTCAGCTCAATGAGTGAAGTGCATGGTGTAGTTCCAAGGATTGAGCACTATGGATGCATGGTCGATCTTTTGGGGCGTGCTGGTCACGTTGAGGAGGCAAGGCAGCTTATCAGGAACATGCCATTCGAGCCAGATGCAGTTATTTGGAGAGCACTTCTTGGGGCCTGTCGCATCCATAAGAATGTAGAGATCGCAGAGGAAGCTATGGCCCAATTGCGACTGTTGGATCCTCTTGCTGATGGACACTATGTGTTATTGTCAAACATATATGCACAAGCAAACTCGTGGGAAGGTGTTGCGGAAATGAGGAAGGCGATTAGGAGGGAGAGCATTCAGAGGATTCCTGGAAGAAGTTCGATTGAATGGGAGAACACAATTCATGAGTTTGTTTCTGGTGATAGATCACATCCTAGGTCTGAACAGATCTACAAAATGTTGGAAGAGATGATGGATCGGTTAAGGCAAGCTGGATATAAACCCATGACAGGGTTGGTATTGCAAGATATTGATGAGCAATCTAAGGAACAAGCATTGGCTGAACATAGTGAGAAGCTGGCCATTGCGTTTGGGCTTTTGACTACCCCTGCGAGCTCAACTCTTCGAATAACAAAGAATCTTAGAGCTTGTGAAGACTGCCATTCAGCTATTAAACTTATCTCCTTGGTATATGATCGCAAGTTGGTTGTTAGAGACCGGAACCGTTTTCATCATTTCAGTGAAGGGCAGTGCTCATGTAAGGATTACTGGTGAAGTTACATACATGTACCAAAGAAATTGCTTGGTGCTGGGGTTGTTTGTTCAAATCCTGCAAGTAAGCTCAAGTTTGAGCATAAGAAGTATTATTTTAATTGAGCATACATCTGATGCCATTTAGAGCTGAAGAAGGAAGACGACAGCTTACATTCCAGTACATAACTTCAGATGAAACACAGGGATCAGGTAACACTTATATGTACACTTTAATTGTTTACATAATATTTTCATTCATTCCTGGTAGCCAATTTGCCCAATAAAAAGTAGTAGTTTAAAGTCAAATTCAGAATATTAAGTATCCTAGAGAAAAAAAATCGGTTATGTGTGGATGGTCAATATACTCTTTTCAGGTATTTCAACTGTGTATTTTTGTATTTACAACTTAGTCGTACAAAACTGTATCATACATAGTAGCATAGTTACTGGATTCGCTGTAAACCCCCGCAAATCGTGAACCGGTTTAGGGTACAGGGTTTGCATTCGCAGTGAAAATTGGAAGAAAAAGCGTGAACTCGAATCCCGTATCACGATTCGGATAAACTGCGTTTATGGTAACTATGCATAGTAGTATTGGGGCCTCTTGTTTAAAAAAGAGGGCTCTTTTATCAGCAGCTTTTTTTTGAACTATCAAAAGCTATTGTTGTATCGACAAAGCTCTTGTCTCATAGAATCTTTCTTCAAAAGTTGCTGGCTTTTGCATATGCTCAAGTCTTCTGAGAGCGTTGCACACAACTGCATTATAAAAGAATGTCATACACTGTAAATTACATTTTTGCACTTTGTGCTCTACGAGAATGCTCAAGAACAAAATATATGATTTGAAACGCAGACTTGGCAAGGGAGGGGGCAATACCTGTCTGTATAGGGAACAATCTCCCGATGACCTTTTTAGCTCAACAACATAAAGAGATCCATTGATCTCAAACACCTGGAATCATGATAAAACAATGTCAAGAAGTAGCAACGTCATATTACATTATTTTTAACTGTGAATCTTTGATATTATAGAAGTACCTCAGCAGAAATTAATAGTGATCCATTTCCTCTTGGATTCGCTGGTCCCTTGCAATCTTGGATCACTTTTAGCTGTAGGACATGGTAATATAAGTTTCAACATCATGCGCTATGCTGTCAATTATGCATGAGTAGAGCAGGGATACATAGTCCACAGATACATGTGAGGTCACTAACCTTGCCATTGTTCTTCTGTACATGGAAACCCATTTTTGTGACAATGCTCTCGATCTTCTGAAATAGATAAGTAGGGGAATAATTTGATGCAAATCTGATTTTCCTTTCAGAAACATCCTGCAACAAAGTCACATGTCTGATTTAAGTGGAAGATCACTACCACATTGAATGACATCTGTCATCTCCGAAGTATTAAGGTAGCAATTGCCCAGTAAGGACATGTAGATAGATAGGACCATAGTTCGTGGCTTGGACAATCACTGGTCCTCGGCTACTATTGCTTTCTTACATTCTTTAACATTTTTATTGTCTGCTTATGTAACATCCAAATTTTTGCATCTTTGATTTTTTTTTTTTTTTGAAGTATTTTAGCCTTTTAAAAATCTTCATAATTTTTATTGCTAATTAAAGCTTAAATTAGAATTTTCTCAATTTTAAAAGGATTTAATATGATTAATTTTCAAGTGAACAATTGTAAAATTATTTGATTTGAGCTCTATATGCTATAAAGTATTTTACATAATTTTCTTGTATTTTTTCAAGTTTATTTGCTATTTATTTAGAGTTCATTTGTATTTTTTTGTATTTTCTAAAATAGAAAAGTAAATAAAAATCCTGGAATAGTTGTGGGCCAAAACCCAATCTGTCTGGCCCAAGTCAGCTTTGCCCAACCAGCCCAATCCGCACATCAGCCTGGTCTACTAACCTGTGCCCATGTGAGCCCCTAATAGGTAGGACCCCCTGTCAGGCTGTGTGCGATCATGATTCCGAGTCCAAGCCGTGTCCGCCATGGACAATATCGTTGTGCGCTACGTGCACTTCTAGGCCAATAAAAGGGAGCACCATGATCGCCTCGAACGTGCAATCGAAATCCTAACCCTAGCCGCCTCAAGTGCCACTATTTTCGCTGGGATTTGGAGTTTTCTGAGAGCGCCGCCGAGGGAGAGTTTGCCGGATTTCTTTGTGCCGGTGAGTTTCCGAGCCCTTGGTCTACATCAATGGAATCGTCGCATCGTGTTCTACCTTTTGCGCGCTTTCTTTCGCCAAGAGCTTGTTGTAGCTCGCCGTCGCCGTGGAGCTTGCGCCATCATCGCTGTTGCCCGCGACGTCCATGTTACCAGAATCGTCTTGTCGAGATCTTTACAGTGATATGACCCAGAGTAGCCGGAGGTGCACCAGATCTCACCTCCGTTGACCCTCAGTCTCAGTGCCTAGTTGCTAATGTGGCGTCGATGTGGCGTGCCACATAAGCGTTTAGATCTGTGTGGACTTAGTCTACCATGAGTCAGTCTCTGACGTGTGGGCCCACATGTCAGCGAATCAACCTGTGAGGCAGGTCCACCGTGGACCAAGCCTAGTCATTGTGGACTTGATCTATGGACCAGTGGTCCACATATCAGCCTTTGAGATTTTCAGAATATCCATAAAATTAATTAGAAAAAGAAAATTAGCCGGGCCTGCTTGTCAGTCAATCGGAGAGAATATTTTCTTTTCTCTCTCTTTTTTTCTGGATTTAATTGTTCGGTGAATCTTCCGGTAGTCCGTTCTGTTTAATAGGAACTCCGATTGTGCTTGTTCAAGTTTCTAAATTTATCTAAAATCAAGCTCTACCTTTTGGTGTATTTTATTTTATTTTATTTTTGGGGTTTCTTTTCTATTTCTCTTGTATTTATTTTTATTTTCGTCGTTCATTTTGCTTAAACGTTGAAGTGTCAGGAGCGTTTGAAGGTGAAGAGTTGATCCAAGACGAATATCATGAGTTGTTCCCAAGCAAGTTGTGTTTTGATCATATTGAGCCCACTTTTACTAATGCTATTTTGTTTTAATTTATGGCATGTTATT
Source organism: Rhipidocladum racemiflorum (assembly GCA_036346355.1). Taxonomy (NCBI): domain Eukaryota; kingdom Viridiplantae; phylum Streptophyta; class Magnoliopsida; order Poales; family Poaceae; genus Rhipidocladum; species Rhipidocladum racemiflorum. The sequence goes on along the minus strand of CM070582.1, from coordinate 53,242,963 downwards.
TCAAGTTATACCTGTTTTTAAATAATTTGGAGATTGGCTATTCAATCCATTTGAATTACACCTATCTTATTATTTACTATGCCATGATTGTCTGTCACCCTAGGATGAATGTTTATTAGATGGTCGCTTATATGCCAACCTGGGTTGGTTAGATCGTGTGGTAGTTTGCTTAGCCATACCATGAACCATTGATATCTTTTGAAAGTGCAAATTCAAACTTGACTATTGATCTATGGAATATCTTTTGAAAAAGGATATGTCATGTGTTGTCATATAATAATGGTGATGTTCATGATGGCATGTGTTGCATGATAATCAAGTGGGATGGTAAATGATTTAGATTGAGGTAAGTGGTAAGAGGCTGTGTGCCATAATGGTGGGCCTGTGTGACATTGGGTTGAAGATTCTGAATGAATCGTTTGATATTGGTTACTCAGATTTGATTGGAAGTTTTGCCTCGGTCAATTAGGGACTTAACCTTGTAAGCCATTGAATTAAGCCAATCATACAACCAAATGTCTATTATGGGGTGGATCTAACTCAGTTAGTTACCGAGTCTTGACATGTGATGCCTCAGGTGGTAGATTAAGCTATGTGTGAGGCGTGGGGAAGGTGTGTCGCCGTGGCCACACATTTAGAAAAAATATTGTTCCTAGTCCAACGATAAGCCCCTTCTATTTTTCTACTTTTTGTGAGGGAGAAATAGTGAGAGCAGACTTATTGAGAGGGTCAATATTCAGATAAAGTTTCTGAAAGGTTTTGTCATGATCTTACATCGATGGGTACGTGCAATTGCATGACATTATAAGATTTATTATAATACTATCTTGTGGGTAAAGCGTATACATCTGCAGAGTGTACAACTTATTCGAATAACCGTGTCATCGGTTATGTATAATGCTCAAGAATTTCACACAAAGGTTTATATTTTATAAAACTAAATTTGGAGAGGGAGGCTGTGTGTAAATGAAAGTTTTAGAGTTTGGTTTAGGCCATGTGCTAGTTTATCTTGAGAAATTTATTATTGTTATTATTTATTTTACTTTTATTTTAATATATTTATTGTATTCAATTGAAAATGTTGCTTTATTTCAAAATAGCCATGTCAGCCATTATTTGGAACTAGTTACATGCCCGTGCGTTGCTACGAAAAACAAAATTGATAACGAAAAATAAAGATTAAAAAATAAAAAAATTATTTTACAAGATCAAACATCTATCTTTAATGCTTCGTTTCTTGTGAAAGCTGGCTAATTAAAGCAACGCTTCGTTTCTTGCGTAGGGCAATTAAGCAGGGCAATTAAGCGATAATTAATGACGTGGGAAGAACGGACCACTACCACCAAGTGCTGCTTTAGAATAGTAGAGATTAGCCTTGCATGTAGTTATAACAAATCACCATTTGCATGTAGTGCTTCATGTACTCACCATTGCTACAACAAATCCACCCGTTGAAGATGAGTCTACGCTTACTTTGGAAGATGAGTTCTAGGAGGGGGGAGTTACTAGGAATCAAACCTTATCAGATACTTGTGGTATGTTGATGGGTTATCGACTGAAGTTTTCTGTTCCACTGCTGTTTTTTTAGAGTTAAAGCCCTATGAAGCCTAATAAATGCAAAGTCGACCTTAAGCTCATTCAACTATCTTTTATTTAATAAATATAGTCTTGTATTGTATTTTCTCTGCATATGATTTTGATATCCCATTTATGTTGTCACTGGGTGCACTATCGTGATCCTATAGTATTGCAGTATACACATAAGGTTCGGATTTGCATATTCGGGTCTCGACAGCTTATATCAAGTGGGACCTTTCCATGTTAGGGTCTGTTTCGATGTCGGGGATTGGGCCAGGATCTAGTTTAGGCCGTTGGTAATAATTATCAAGAAGTTAAAAACACACACACACAAATAAGATGAAGAAACAAAGATTGAACTCACCTCTTTCTCAAAAAATCCAGATAGATCAAGGCATGAGGACATCCCAATGAGTTGAAAAGCGTTGATTTGGTTGATTGCTGGATTGTCTTGAATGTCATTATGCTTCAGAAGAAAAAAAAGATCAAGTTTAGTCAGTTAAAACCATGGGATTATACAGCAAACAGAAGTAAATGGGCTACCTCAGTCATGTGTGGGTTGTCGTCACCAATGCTGTTATCTTCGTCATCATCAAAAGGCACAGCCGGAGTATAACCTTGATTGAACCATTCATGTGCCCTTATTCCATCCATATCTAAGCGGGTAATTGGGTTAGGGTCCATGATTTTTCGCAGTATATCTTGCCCGCCTGGCGAAAGCCATTTAGGAATACGAGCATCGCCTTTCAGAATCTGAGAATACTATCACAGTGTGAGATATGGCTGCAGCAAATAGCCACATTTTTCGGACGTAGTACTTGATTCTCATTGCTTGCTTTATACCTTCTGATAAAGGACAACCATATTTTGGTCATCAAATGGAAGATTCCCTGTAAGCATTACATACAGGATAACACCGCAGGACCATATGTCGGACATAGAGCCATCATAACCTCTGTTGAGAAGGACCTACATATACCACTGTCAGAAATTCCATCCTCCATATGCAGTAAGCAGAAGAACCAAGAAGCAATAGTAGGCTCAGAGCCAGAGAAAAGAATGTTTAGTCCTTACCTCAGGGGCTACGTAGTTAGGGCTGCCACATGTGGTATGCAGTAATCCATCTTTCTGAAAAAGGGGTGTTATTTTAGACACCAGAGAAATCTTGATTTGACGTAAGAGAAGACGTCATACCCGCTGATGTTGTGGAAGGGCACTTAGTCCAAAATCAGAAACCTTTATGTTCCCTTTTGCATCAACAAGGACATTCTCCGGCTACAGAAGATGCAGAAGAATAACCGGTCTTAATCATATGTATTCATGTATTCCACTTGGACCATTCCTCTCATTGATCGGTATCAAAAGGGAACAACTCTCAGAAAATAGAGTAGTGATTACCTTAAGGTCCCTATGATAAACTCCTTTCTCGTGGCAATAGCTTACAGCATCCATCAGCTGTTGGAAAAGTTTCCGTCCTTCTTGCTCTAACAGCTTACCCTTCAATGCCTGTCATACATTAATTAAAGGGTGCGTTAACGACGCATGCATGTGGAAGCCGTAGTAGAGCAAACTGTAGAATTTGCTTCGTTACTTCCTGGAACATGCTTAGTTCAGAAGGAGCAGAATCCTTACGATTTTGTCAAATAGCTCTCCTCCATTTACGTACTCAAGGACCATGTATATCTTGGTCTTGCTTGCTGAAACCTGCAAGGGGGGTGGGGAGAAAAACTAATCCATTCAAGCTGGCCTATGGGTGATGTGGACAATTGAAAATAGCTTACTCACAAACATATCAAAGATTTACAATCCAACACAAAAACGATCAATTCCATGTTCTCACGCAATTTTAGGTTTCATGGAATCAGGTTTTCAGTGGAGGAAGCTGGCCGGCCCCAGCCTCCCTGGTGGTATTGCATCTCCTACAGAAAATGGAGTTTTATGAACAATCTGGAGAGGCGGAGATCCGTTCTCCATGTATCTCACCTTAACTAAATAGTGGCCAGTTTACTCTACGACACTGGCGTGCAGATACTTTGTTTAGCGTCAGGCATCATTTTCTAATATTTCTCTTGCAAGAAGTAAGCCTAACATGGTAATTATCCACTAATGCGATCAGTCTGTGAACCCAACACTTCTAAAAAAAAAAATGAAAAATGGTCTCCCTATAAAAAACTCATCTCGCTTGTTTTGGCACTTGTTGCATTTGCGGATATGTGTTATGCGGTGGGGTCATGTCGTGCAGCCCTTTGTGTTTTGTTTGCCCTGCAGGACCAAAAGCTGCCTGGGATGAATAAAAGGATTACACACCTTTGTCGTGCACCCCAATTGTTTGTTAGTATTTGGGAGAATGTAAGCCAACTTTAGCATAGAGCTGCTATCAGTGAACCACTCTCGCCGCGTCAGGACATGTGCGTCGCGATCTCACCACTATCGCCGCGGTGGACCCACAGCTACCATCGGATCGGTCAATTATCACCATCTCATCTATAGTAATGCCCAGTGGGCAGTGGCCGTCGTCAGATTTGCCGGTCATCTCGGGCGTTCATTTGTTTATACCGAAGTCAAGAAGGCGAAAAGAACTACTTTTTGAAACACTAGCCGAGTGCCCTGTGTTACTGTGCCTATGCTTCTTCCCCAGTACCGGCAACACTAGATTCGACGTCCCCTTCCCTGCCCATGCCCAGATTCGTCGTCAGATCCATCCTTTCTTAAACCGCGCTGTCACTGGATCCACTCATTCCCGGCAGCCCTGTGGTTCAAGGGCGATTCGAGTGCGGTGTGGTCCTTCCCAGTCCGTCATCCATCAGATTCATGGATCTGGTGGGTAATTTTATTCTACCCATCGATTCATGGTTTAATCATGAGTATATTAAGAATGTTTAGGTGAGTCATCTTGTTTACATTTTATAATAAAAATATAAACTTAATTCACTTTATTTTAGCCTACAAGTTTCATATATGAGGTAGAGCTGGAATCTAGAGCTCTACCAAACAGGACCTATATCCTTTTATAATAGTAAAGATAAAGATATTGGCAGTAATTCAAAGAAGACTGAGCTGCAGAATGAATTTTCTATGTCGCCACAGTCTAGAATTTCACACGGCGACTTCACCGGCTCGGTAGCTGCGATAAGCCGATCACGCAATTATTTCATCCACCAGCTCCTACCCAACCACCGATGCTGCCTTCAGCGTTCCTCTCCCCAAGAACAAGTAATTTGCCGAACTATCTGGAGTTGGAGAAGAGGGCGTGAAGCTTTACCTCATACAGCCGGACGACATTCGGATGCTTGAGCAGCTTCAGCGTCGCAATCTCCCTCTTTATCTGCGCCACGAGCCGCCCGTTTTAGCAACCAAGAAACGAATCCAAAGGGGAATCAATCATCACTCCGACGGTGGCCGGCGGCCAAGAAATCAACCGGCGGGGGCGCATGCACCTGCTCGTTGATCTTCATGGCGAGGATGCGCTGGCGGTCGAGGATCTTGATGGCGAAGGCGCGGCCGGTGTCGGCGTGCCGCGCCAGCCTCACCTTGCCGAAGTGGCCCTCCCCCAGCGTCCGCCCCATCTCGTACTTCCCCATCCGCGTTCCCCGGGCGGCCGCCGTCGTGTCGAACGGCGCCGCTGCCTGCGCCGGCCGGCTCTCGGCGGATGGAAGGGGCAAGGCTCAAGAGCGCGCTTGCGCTTGGTGGACTGGAGGCAGAGAACGTTATGTACGTACTCGGGATTCGGGAAGACGTGGGATTGGGACTTTGGGAGGGAACTAGGAAGCGGGTTTACGTTGGATGTTGGCGACGTCCCCGTGTATCCGGCAGAGCTAATATAAATAGTTTATTTTTTTATCCAATGAATTAGATTAACTAAAATTTACTTGTACTTCATCTGGTAATAGAGTAGTAGAAACACCCTTAACAAATCAACGGTTAGATATGATTTCTACTATACACTATATACTATTAGTATAGTGCATCGTAAAATCTTATAGAGCAGTGCTTCTATGTTTTCCCTCCTAATACAGGTTGCACAAATATTGAAGTAAGCAAAGGGATAAATAATCATTATCTACCCTTCACTCATACTTTAATTTTTATACAGTTTTTAAAAAGAAAGACATATAAACACCTCTAGATTTTTTATGTGGTAAGAGGCGGTGGCCGGACCCAGACTCACCATTGGTTTCATCAGTGTATTGTAGTCCCTTCTTTTTATTTATACTTCACGACGGACCAGGTTATAGGTCACCCGTTTTAACGAGTGTATGTTGGTTTCTTGAGGTTGATTTCGAGAGGCTGTGTTTTTTTGTACATTAAAGATGTGGACAGCAAAAGTTGGAGTTTGATCTTTCAATTCTACTGAATATTGTTGATTTTTCTTTGGTGTGTTACTTTACTTCCACCAGTTTTCAATGTCTTGTCAAATCTTCCGGCAGAATATTGTATTACTGTCTAGAGGACAGATTGACTGTGTTTTCACTTCTCACTTATGGAAGGTCATCAGTTTCATGTTTTCAATCAAAAGGCACATTAATGCTCTTCTAGAACCAAGGGGCACACTAATGATTGTTATGGGTAATAATACTATCCGTGCTCAGTTTTTCAGATCTAAGTGTTTGTTCGTAAAGGAAGCTTAACATTCAGCACAACAACCTATCAAATATACTCTTCCAATTAGCTCTAGACTGTTAGCTCCGAGTACGTACATGATACAGAACGTAATAATTAATCAAATCTAACTGACTTCCCCTCATTGAATCAGATAGAAAGCCAATCACTGCATGCATATGATAGAGAACTAGGACTACTAAGGTTGAAACAAAGTATTTTTAAAGTTTATATAGAATACCATAGTTTCTCAAAAATACCATGGTATCGAAAACTTTGATGCGTTTGGACGTAATTAACAAAAATCGTAGTTTTATAAACTGTATTTAGCACGGCTAATACCATGGTGTCTTGTGTGTTTTTAAAAATCCACTCACGACCTCTTTTTTTTTTTTTTCTTAAAACCGAACTCGTCCAAAGTCACACGTTTTGTATTCTGTCGCATGCATCTGCCTTTTCTCTTTTCTTGTGCTTGGATACATGCATGATATATGTCCAAAGTTGGCACTTTCATTACTTGTTTCATCATGGCATCGTTAAATTCGTTGATATATATATATGGCCATAGAGAATAGGAGGAATTAAAAGATCGCGTCGTCCAAGTATATATAAAAGACAAACCTAGAGCTAGCTAGCTATCTTGCATTGGTTCATTTAAAATCTAGCCACAATGAAATGCATATACGCGGAGAGTATCTATCTTGCATGCATATAACTTGGTTAATTTTTTTTATTAACAAAGCGTAACTACTTTTAAAAAAAACAAAATAATGTATTGTAAATACTGCAGCATCCAAACGCACCATACAATTTTTATCAATAGCATAAAGAACTTCTTACAGGATAGGATACTCACAGCCGACAAACTTGCATATAGGGGCTGGCCTCATAGCGCATTTTGCGCATTGTGCGGATCGGAGGCTGAAACGGCTTTACACCTCCTCCTTTTATGCCTTTCGCGAAGCAGGTATGGAGGAAAATCCTTGGCTTGATGCACTTAAATCACCTTGCCCCGAACACTAATTTGGTTGAAATAGGCGCCCATGTCCGGTGGCGATCTCTTCGCTCATCCATCTCCAAGCAACGTTGCAAGGAGTTCAATGGCACACTGATGTATGTCTTGTGGAGTCTGTGGAAAGAAAGGAATAACATGATCTTCCGTAATTCTTATCGAACAGTGCAATTGGTGGTTAATGCCATCATTAAGGATGGGCAGAATCGAAGAAACGCTTTCGCTAACACTCCCCTTTAGAGCTGCAGGCATACGGCGATCTCTAGTTCCTCACCAAAACTGTTAGGAAGCTTGTACAAGCTCGGATCTACCTTCGAAGATTGTTGCTTGCGTTAACTTCTTATTAGCTTCCTAGGTTCCGATTAAAGTGTTAACTCCTTCTTTTGCTTTTGTTGTGAAATTATCGAACGGTTGCTGTAACTTTCTATCACTCTTTTTTTAATGCATTTGGCAGAGCTCCTGCCGTTTCCTTTCAAAAATAACATAAAGAACTATAGTATTATAAACTGTGATATTTTCCTTAAACTTAGACATTGCAAGGAAAGAATTTTTCGCTATTTACGATTCCATGGTTTCGTCACCAGATGTTCCAGAGGAATAAGAGAAAATGGCAACTTCTTTCCTCTACGCATAAAAAATTATTTCGAAAGTCAAAGTACATTTAAAAAGAGAGAGCTGAGGTTGTAAAATATTGTAACATCTAGACGGGCCCTTAATAATAATACTCCACTCATATGTGTGATCACTACGTCCATCCATCGGATCCTTCAGCTTGTACTCCCGGCGCGGTCCAGATTAGCCGTCCGGTTGAATCCGCGGGGCGGCGCGCTCTGCTGCCGGTCGCCATCCACAGGTCGCCATCAGTCGCCGCATGCGGTTGGATGAGCACTCGTTGATTAGTAAAAGCGGTCCAGTGATCCGGTCACCGCGGCTTACTGTGACCGGCAGCGCGCGCGACGAGGTCGATCGGTTCGGCGCGCGGAGACAGCGTCGCGCCGCGTTGCCGTCGGCTGCCGCCTCGCGCCTTCTCCGGCGATTCTGGCCGGGAGAGGGCAGAGGAGAGGACAGCGAAACTGCGCTGACCAGCCTTCACCGTGATGCATGCGCTCGTTACGCATGTGATTATGCCGTCCGTGTGATGCTCCCGTCGACACGTACATCTCAAGTTAATTACAACGTGTTCCCGGTTGCTTCCTGGATCACCGCTAAGAATTGTCGCGTTTGTGGCGAACATGCTGGCGCGTTCGGGGAATCTGGGACCGGAAAAGGGGGTGCGCTTCGCCGTTAAAGGGTTGCGTTTGGTTTTGTGTTAAAATAAGAGAATGGATTAGCTAACCTTAAGTTGGTCAGATTAGCGCGCTTAATCTAAATTCTGTGTTTGGCAACAAATCTTATTGATCTAAATTACTGCTTGACTATATTAGGTGGGTTAGCTGGGTTAACATTAAAAAAAACAAAATTTAGGAGGGTTTGTCGTGCTGAGTTAACTTATTCCACCTTTTTGTGGGTTAGCTTAATCCTGGATCAGTTTAACTCAATTCTACTTAATTCATAGGTGTTTGGCGGGTTAAACTCCTAACCCACCCCTTCAACCTAAACCAAACGCAGCCTAAATTTTTTCTCAAAAGTACACGTCTGGCTGTTTATGCTTTTTTAAAGCTTTCTTACCAGCTTAAAAGTTAAAAGCTAAAGACTAAATAAATTGATGACTTTTTATATAGGTGTTCGCGCTAAAAACGTGAAGTTGGGTTCTTAGCCTCGAACACACGAGACAAACGCAGGGTTTGAGGTTCGCGCGGACGTGCCAATCTGTTTGACCTGAGTAACAGATAAGGAGAAGGTAAAAAATCACTCAAAACCGATTATACGAGAATCGGCTTAGATCAAATCGGCAATAAGCCGATAGATCTCTGCAATTGATAAGAATTGTGAATCGGACCAAAGCCGATAACAAATGGATAGTCGGTCTGGTTCTGATCAGCTGGATAGAATCGATGAAGATCAAGTCCAATTCGGCTATTTAAACCGATTGAGACAAAAGTAACCGATAAATTTAATCAACCTGGTGGAGTTGATTGGATGGTGGTAGAGGTGGCTTTTCCCGAAAAAGGCAATGCGCAGCAAGATCGGAGAAAAGACACCCGAATTGGCGTAAGTCGGCGGAATCAATAATCGGCGATGCGCAACTCTTATTGATTGAGCGAATTACAAAGGAAGGATTACAAAACTAGAGACTACTCCTAGTTGACAGGAAAATAAGGGAAAAGTAAAACGTGTTTGTGGGTTGGCTCTGGGCGCCTTTTCCTTCTCGCCTCTGGTCCTCTTATATAGCACTCGGCCTGAACGTATCCTTCTCGGTTTCTTCAATCACCCGTATCGGCATCAATCTCTCCTTACCATATTAAGTCCGATCGTATCCGACTCGATCCCTTATCCTACCCGTATCGGACTCAGTTTCCTTTGAATCGCGGCCCTCCAGTCCGAAACGGTATCAACTTGCTATAACCGACATATCCCTTAACAAAACCGATCTCCACAAGATCGGCTTTGCCAAATTTTGGTGCAAACAATAGGCTTTTTCAAAAGCTATAAGCCCACTTATAACTAATAGCCACTGGAGAGGTGCTTTTTTGTCTTATTGAGGGTAAGTTTTAGACTAATACCACTAAAGTTAAGGTAAGTTACTTAGCTCTACCACATATAAAAACAGATTGATTTTAAACTGTTTAAATCTAAAAACTGACTTTAAGCTATAAGTCAAAACATCTAAACCAAAACTAATAGCCATTGCACAAAATTCCTTGCATGGGCTGGGCCGCCGAGCCAATTTGGCTCGCGAGCCAGCTCGGTGGTCGAGCCGAGCGCCCGAACCGGCTCGGTGTTTTTGCGAGCCTAAAAAATTCACCTTTGTAGTTGTTGATGTCGAATGCTCAACTGTTGCATGTTATTTTATCACCACTTCATACCCTGCCAGATGCCCCGTCGATCACCATCGGTGTTGCACCTTATATCCCCAGCTCGATGCTGGCCGTGGCAACAAGGGGGTGCCTGAGAGGAGCCGCCCAGATCGTCCTCGAGTTGTTGGATGAACAGTTGCTCCCGTCGGATTTGGATCCTAGCAACAAATCACTGGAGGTGATCCCGATGCTAATACCCAAGCCCAAACGAGACAACTCTGCGAACGTCCAAACGACTCGACAACAACCCCGGTATTCCCCCGGTATGCGATCCGAAGCTCGCCCAGGATCCCCACATACCGGTTCCCAATGCCATATCACAACAATTCCCACAAAGGGGCATCGAGCCCCCAAGCTCACTACCAGAGACGCAAGAACGCGGAAGCAAAAAAAACACACCACACGGCACAAAGAGGCCCAACAAAGACAACCAACAAAACGACCAAGCAAAAAGCAGACGATTCCATTGCAGAAAATAAAAGTGTAATTTTACAACAAAAGTATTACCGACTATCCTATACAACAAAAGTAAAACACCCCGGAAGTGTCATGCCCTGAACACTCCCTGGCGCACATGCTTCGACAGCCTCTACTCGGTGCCCCGCCCGGTCACCGATAGGCAGTAGGGGCAAAACTCGCACCCCGCTGGATCCTCACCTGCAAAACCACAAAGCAGAAGCCTGAGTACGGAAGGTACTCGCAAGTCTTACCCGTGGTCCATATATGACCGACTCCAAAGGACGTGCATTTGGATGTAGCAAGGGATAAGCTGGAGGTAAAATTTGCGGAAATGCTTACATTTGTTATTTTGGTCACTCAACTACTCAACTCACAATTTTTAAGCGGTTGTTACTGCACCTACTTCTAGCATGAAATTGTATTTAACAGAATGTAAAGCAAGTCATCTCAATTAGAATTTAGCTCAAACCAAACGGCGAACCACAAGTTCAAGTTGTTTACTACGCAGAAGAAGTTCGGATCAAGCTTGCTCATATCCGAGAGCGCGGCAATTCGAATCGCTTAATTAACCCTGCAGGGAAGCATTGATCGCACGACACTAAACACAAGGGCCTAGTGTCAACCCCCTCCCAATCATACCCAATCGCTGAAGCGTCCTCCTGTGGTCCGAAAACCTAGCACCCCCTCGAGCCGCCCCAAGCCCGGCTTGGCGCTCGAGAGTCGGCCTAAGCCTCGCCCTCAACCACGTCCAACCATAGGAAGTTACGGTCCATTGATTCCATATGAGAGAAAGAGTGGCTTACCGTACCATAATCGGGCATGCGACCAACCGGGGTGTGCTCAATCTTATTCCACTTACGGATCGGTCCAACTTGAAACCGCAGGCAGGGCTACACATTTGAGTCTCCATACCTAAATGAACCAACTCCCCGCCCGGTCCACAATTCATTTCTTTCCAAAACCTTTCCCAATTCCAAGTCCAACATAATGTAGTATGTGTGTAATAATAACAACCACAAGTGACAGAACCCTCCGTCACTTGGCCCAACCCACTTTCTAAGCGAACTAAGCATGGACTCAATTATATTACCCATAGCCTAGCTCCAAAGGATGTGTTCAACAATTACCAACGGATGTATGTGCAGCAAATGGGATCTAGACCTATCCCTCAATTAAATTCCTAATGCATCACTTAACCAATCACGTAGCAGTTTATTCACAAAAATACATTTACATAAAGGTTGAATATGCTTAGGTGCTTGCCTTGTTCTTCTGCTTGTGGGTCGGCAGTAACTGGCTCTCCGGTCGCACCCTCGGTACCGCGGCGTCAGTCTCCGCGGGATCGCTCTCTACACGAGTACAATGCATAATGAGATGCATGCCATGCAAATGAAATGAACACAAAAGGAAAAACCCCGACGAAACAACGCGACCGGCAGGTTAACGAATCTGTCTGGATCGCCTAACCCGACAATCGGGTTTTGTATCCGGACTCTCCGGACAAGCCGGATACTCCGGGTGTTTCTGTCCGGACTCTCCGGATAACTCGGATACTCCGGACCGCCCGTCCGGACACTCCGGACCTGGAGCATTTGGCCCAACTAGCGCGAGGGATCGAGGTGCCGCCAAGTCCTACGACACCGCGAGAACCCGATTTACAATCCTTTCTACACGCGGTCGAGCCGGAAAAGCTCCGAGCAAGCCCAAACCACGAGAAAACGATGCCACTAGAGCAAATCCCAAACCAAAACTAACTAGCCCCCGGGATGGTATCACCACTACCCGATCTATACTCTAGCAACCCACATTTGCCAACCCAAGTCCCAAGTCCAACCCTAGAACCATCATACCCCCAAAACCCTAAGGCTCAAAGTTCAACCCCCAAAACTCCCAAATCCAAACCTAAGTCCCAAATCCACCATGGATGACCCTAAGACCCAAGAATCCCGCGAACCTAATCCCAAAGGAGAGGACCTACCTCCACGTAGGACGGAGAAGAGGCAACGCCGGGTGGAGGAAGAAGGAGGCCGGCGTGAGGAGGAGTCCCACGAGGTGGAGGAGCAGCCGGGGAGGTCACCGGCCGGCGGGGCTCGCCGGGGAGGAGCTCGGGGTGGTGGAGAGAGCACCAAGGAAATGGGGAAAACAAAGTGGAAGAAGAAAGAATGGAGGGGAGCCACGAAATGTGACATTTATACTCCAACCCCCGCAAATACCGGACACTCCGGACGCTAACCCGAAGACGAAACACAGAGCACAAGTAAGTGCAGCCAAGCAACGAGTGGCAATGGAGTTCCCCTCGCCCCCAAGGCACAGCCATCGCGAAGACATCCCCGAAGGTACGCAGGTCCCTATGTGCCTTTGAGGGGATCCTTGCCGGTTCCGAAAGTCTGTAGAGAAGTCATACACATATGGTATGAGGTACTGGAGCTGCCGCAACCACGAGTCCGACCCAAAGCTGGAGATGCGGATGGGCCGAAAAAGTCCGGTATGTTCGTACTCGCATTTGATGTTACATGAAAAGGTGAAAACATAATACTGAGGAGTATGGGGAGGTCGCCCAAATATGGGGAGATCGCCCAAATACTGACGAAGTCATCTTTTCTGACAAATTGCAGTCTCCACTGTGCGAGTTCATCAAATTCTACGACGCGGAGCAGACAGCCGAGATGGAGAGGATGCGTGATTGGGAGTACTCGCATCGAAGAGCTATGGTAGACGAGAAGTGGCGTGAGCAGGAACAGGAGGAGAAGCGCATGAAGCAGCATGAAGAAATGTGTGCAACGAGGGACGCGGAACGACATCACCAGGCGGCCGAGCGGGAGGCTGAGCGTGAGAGGAAGCGCGAGAGGGCGGCTAGGGCCAGGTCGGCAGGCACCGATGTGTTGCGCAAGGGGAAATATCCCCGGTGCACTCAGTAGTGTACCAGAACGGCCGTTGTTGTTCGTTGTAACCTTCATGTTATTTGTTAGCATTACGCCCTATCGTGAAATCGTGGCAACTCAAATCGACATCTGAGGCACACGTGCTAGTAATTAAGATAGATTAAAAAACATGCACCGAGTTCAGCTAATCAGACATTACAAGATGAAGAATGTAAAGTCATTACAAAAGCATAGGCGTAGAACAAGTCGATCCACGTGGGCGCCTCCTGATTTGTCCGTGGGTACGTGGCGGCGACGGAGGATGAACTACCCTCCTAGGCCGACCACTGCGGCAGGGGTAACCCGGCCGTCGGCGAGTCGGCGCTGGCGATTGAGGAGGGGGCCAAAGAACTCACTCGGCGAACGCAGCGATCCGCGTCAATCTACGCCTCCGTCTGGTCATCGTAGCGTCGTCGTGCGCCGACGCGTCGCCCTCTTGGGGCGCGAGGCGAAGATCGCCTCGTGACCCCGATCTTGGTGTGTGGGACGCCACGAGGGCTCGCAGTAGCCGACGTCGGCCGGTGTCAGCCGGCTGCCAGCGAGAGGTGGGGGCGCTGCTCCACGAGGGTGACGTACTGGGCAATGTGGGGCCGGTGCGCTGCGCCGGACCGCGTCACCACGCCGTTGACATGTCATAGTGCGAAGGAACAGCCTCGCAGCCTGACGGATTCGCTCCCAAGCTGGCCTGGCCTCATCGACGGTAACCTGGATGCCTGCGTTGAGGCGCCCGGCAAGATGGACGCCGCCTCGACGTCCAACTCCATCACACGCCTGCTGCATGTAATGCAAGCTTGATTTGAGGTATTCTACATGGAAATGACCGCACGCCCCGAGATTCGATTGTGAAACTTACCATGAAGTTGTCCCTTTCCATACCGTGAAGGGTACGTGTCCGACACCGATGCTTGGCTGGGGACATACGGTGCTGGTGGTGTGAACCCCACCCTGATCCTTGTGCGCGACGCGTACCACTCCATGTACTCGTCGTACGTGGAGTGGTCGTACGGCCGCGTCTCGGTGACCCTATCTGCAAGTGCATCGTCCCACTGCAATACCCATATCGTCATGCGATGCTCAAAGGGAGTTCCGTTGCAACCCCATCCGACATCCTGCAATGCAAACAAATTATTACATCAAGATTCAACTTCGATCCGACGGAATTGTAAGCGGTGCGGGGACGCAGACGTACCTATGGCGCCCGTGAGACAACGTGGGTAGGTCAGAATGGGAAAATGAATGAGCAGCCGAACTGTCGTAGCACCCTGTGCGGCGAGTACTCCTCCACGCACAGGTCGAAGACGATGACCTTACGGGTAAGCCAGTATTGCTCATCTCGTGTGCAAAGCGCGGCGATCCCCAATGGTGCCCGGACGTGTACGTCATACGCGTCATACGGGGTCCACCTCACGTCCTCCTCGTGGAGGCTGTCGAACTCCCGAACGAACTCGGGGTACGACCTCCTCACCTGTCGGTGGGCGTACAAGCGCTGTGCGAAAATACAAAACGGTGCATGTTATCAAAGTGCGCAAGTATGGAAGCAATAAAGGAGGGGGTGTACCTGTCGCCGAACCCAGTAGTGGCCCATGGTGGGCGATCCATCAGTCCCCGTGGTACAAGTCCTCCGAGTATGGCGCGGTGTCAATAACGAACTCGCTGATGGAGAAGCGCTCCCAGGACCACAACTGCAGAAGGAGGACGCACCCTGACATCGTCGCCTCCTGAAGCGCTCGAGAGACCGCGTCGCACAGGCCTCTATATGTCGCCGCGAGCACAGCGGAGGCCCAAGACCATTGCACAATCTGTTTACATCAAGAATGTTAGTCATGTCCTGTCAGTATAGATTTCAACGAAATGTTTTACCTCCTCCGCAGGGGTGTCGGCTATGGACTGCGCGTACTCGATCAGGTGCCGATCCACCGTGTTCCCGTGCGACGAAGGGAACATCACCCAACCAAACAGCAAAAGCAGGTATGCCTCAAGGTGTCGAGCCACGTCCTCCTCCTCTGCGTGCGGGTGGAGAAGCTCGACCGCAACCTTGATTGGCCAAATTTTATAAGCAACTTACGCGTCCCTCGTTAAATAGCAACGAAGAGGGTACTAACTGCGGAATCAAGCAGCCACACCTTCGTCGGTCTGTGCCGCTCACCGTGCCTGAGGGGCACGTACACGCCTGCCCGAGGGTGTCGCTGCACCTCGGCGAACCGCGCGGACAAGTCCGTGTGCCACGTGGCGGGAACGTCATGCGGCACAACTGCAGGACCCGCGCAGGGTAGTCCCAACAGGTAACACACATCCTGCAGTATCGGAGCCATCTCTCCGCACGGCAGGTGGAACGTGTGCGTCTCAGGTCTCCACCGTTCGACTAGGGCGGTCAGCAGGGACCGGTCATACCCGAAACGTGGGATCTGGTTCCCCTCCGCTTGGGCAGTCGTATGCTCCACCATCCTGCAGAGCGGAAGTAAACCAGCCGCTCGTAACCTGCACGTAGTGCCGTCAAACTCTATTCGCAAGTAAGTGCATGTACGAACACGAGTATGCAAGACAGGCGCCAGCTTACTGTGGAACCCAGCGTGGGTCGATGCGGAGCATCTCGTTCGGCACCCGAGGCCGCGATTTAAGCTAGTATCGGCCCTCAGCTATGGACAACCTAGACCGTGGAGTCTGATCAACGGTCCTATCTAGCGGCTCGAGGCGCCAAGAAGCACCATACCTATCTCCCGCCATCGTCGCCTGTTACAAACCAAATACATTCAACTGGTTAGCAATTAAAGTGTTACAAACCAAATACATTAAACAAAGTGGAGAATAAAGAAGTTACAAATTACAACAACCACAAGTTATGCGCCGTTACAATAATTAACTGGTACACATTGAAGTTCCCGAAATAAAGAAATACATGCAGAAGGGAAAAACAACAGACAGGACAACATTGTTACAAACGAAATACATTAAACTGGTTACCAATTAAACTGGTTAGCAATTAAACTGTTACAAAACAAACACATTAAACAAACTGGAGAATAAAAAAGTTACAAATTACAACAACCACAAGTTATGCGCCATTACAATAATTAACTGGTACACATTGAAGTTCTCGAAGTAAAGAAATACATGCAGAAGGGAAAAACAACAGACAGGACAACACTTAAATCTTACAGATTACAACAACCAAATACATGTAGACATAAAACTACATTATCCACGATTACGATGCGCCTCGGACTCGTCCATATCGTTTCGAATACGTCGTGTCCTTCGTCGACCGACCTTCTGCTTCAACAATCGGATGTCCGGTACCCATCGATGCTCTGGAGGGGGTGCTGTTGTGAACGATCCATCCACCCTGTAGCCGTACACCTCGTTATGCCATGTGGCGTGAACACTTTGCTTGTAGTAATAGTGGGCGATGTACGGACGACAGGACTGGTGTGTCTCGGCAGCTGCAGCAATCACATGCGAGCACGGCAAGTGCATCAGGCGTGGTTTCTGGCAGGAGCACTCGCAGTCAGATGCTCTCAGTATGCACATATGTGAAGTCCTCTCTCGGTGGGCACCTCTTCGACCTCGGTCACCACAATGCACGTGGTATCTCCGTTCCAAGCCACTCTCCGGTGTAACACGATGTGTCTGTGCCTTCCGTGTTTTTTTGGCCATGTACGTAGATATAACCGTTGAGTACATCAGTCGATTGTCCGACATACATGCAACAGACTTGTTGTATCGCTCAATGAAATATCGTTGGGTGCCTAGCAACACACCTTCAACTATACCCACCAATGGAAGGCATCTAGTGCCTTTCATTACCCAGTTATAAATCTCCGCCAGGTTCGTTGTTATTATTTCATAACGCGAACCACCCTCGTCATGCAGAAGGGACCATTTCTCCAACGGCTCGTGTCGTATCCAGTCCGTGAAGCTCTTTATGCTTGTCCCCGGCCTACGCCGAATGTTTGGGGCATCGGTCGGAAGCGCACACAAGGCTGCCGGGTCCTCTCCTTGCTCGTGGTAGACCATAGGGTTACTTGATGAACTAGCAGCCCCCCTGGATTCATTGATTGCTTCCTGGTCAGTTCATCCAGTGTCCTCCACAATGCATCGAACTTCCGCCACTGGTTCTGCTTGCACAGCCGCTTAAACATGTTCATTAACTCCTTGTTCCTGAACTGACGAAAGAAATTGGCACCCATGTGCCTCATGCACCACCTACTCTTCAGATCTGGCCACTTTGCTGCTCCCAAGACCTCAGAACCCTCCTGCATATCCACGATCGCCCTCAGCAACCCTGCATGCCGGTCGTGGATGACACAAACATCGGGCCGATCCTGCACAACTGCAAGCTTGACTCTCTCAAGGAACCAATACCAGCTGTCGGTGTTTTCTCCCTCCACGAAGGCCAATGCGACTGGTAGAACCTGGTTGTTGGCGTCCACCGCGATCGCAGTTAGAATCTGACCCTTGTATTTCCCAGTGAGGAATGTGCCGTCCAAGCAAATGACCGGACGACAGTGTCGGAACGCACTTATGCATGCGCCGAGGGCGAGGAAGGCCCGCTGCAATACCCACTTACCCGCGCACGGACCACCAACAGGAAACTCCATAAGGTCGATGGATGTACCGGGGTTCCTATTTGATATTGCCCTGAGCAGGTGGGGAATATTCTCGTACGAAGCCTCGTACGTCCCGAACCATATTTGCAAAGCTGTCCTTTTTGCTCTCCATGCTTTCGCATAGCTAATCTTGTACTGAAACCTCTCCTCGGCAGCTGTTATAATGGATCGAGGCTGCAGGTGCGGATTGTCCACAATCTGACCATAAAACACATTTGCCACCCAAGTGGACGACAGATTGCAATGTTCCTGCTCTGCTTCCTCCAGTTCACAGTTATGCTCCGTCACTATGGAACATTTCCAGTAGTCCTTCCACTTCCCCTTGTATGCATGCACTCGCCATGGGCACGAATTAATTACGCACTTCACGTCGTACTCTGTTTTGCTGGATTTCACTACCCTAAATTGCCGCCGAAGTGACATTGCCCAGTATTTCACCGCATCCATCACAGCCTCCTTGTCTTTATATATGGCTCCCTGTGTTACCTCGTTGTCATGATACTCCCATGCATCAACGTTCCCTTCATTCATTGTTAGGTCTTCGAAATTAAAATTACTCCACGCACCAGGGACTGGCACCTCAGTAGTATTGTCCTCCTCATCCGACTCTTCGCTATCAGGGACTTCCTCATCCGCATGGCTCTCCTCCTCCATCAGGTCAACTATATCCCCCACCTCCTCCCCCTCGTCGGCCACCCCCCGCGCCTCCACGACAGTCTCCTCGCCCCCGCCGATCCCCTCGCCACCACCAAACTCATGTCCCCCCTCTCCGAGCTCCTAGTCACCTTCATCATCACATTCCTGCATGTTTGTCTGCCCCTCCTTCACAATATCTGCCTCGACATAACCAACTACCGACACCGACGGAGCTACCGGGTACCATCAGACCGATGAAGGTGAGCGGCCAACTCCGCTCCACGGCATACCCAAGATAGCTCCTCCACGATGTTGTCCCGTTAATAGGAATCAACTCTCCAAAAAAACAGTGTTGCGCACGGCTAACTATTGCTCTAATCCGCACCGACTCCGCCTCGCATCCAACCTGAACATCTGAAACAACCACTCCAACAAAGTCTTGTATGTCCTATCTCTCGGTCTAGACATGCCTTGTACGACCATTGAAAATGATGACAAATCTACGCCTGTCGGACCCTGTGCTATCTCCCCATCTCCATAAAATATTTGAAAATACTTCATCTCCGACATGCTGCCTACAACGTCGGACCGAAATTTTCATCAGTTGTCATCTAACCGCATCGTGCATTACCCTATGAATGTTACATTATATTTATACATTTTTCTATGCTAATTTCTAACACAGCGTTTTTTTTAAATATTACTCTACACTACAATATATAAGTCATTTAACAAAATCCTACATTATATTTTCTACAAAATCCTAAATTAGGTCTCATACATCGAAAACTAACTACATTATATTTCTAAAGACTTAACAATATACGAAAATAAACTTTTATACTACATTTCAAAAAACAAAATTTTTAAACATACCTCTCTTTTCCTCTTCTTCTTCTCCTCTTCTCTCCTCTTCTTCTCTTCTCTCCTTCTCTTCTCTCCTCTTCTTCTCTTCTCTCTTCTCTCTTCTTCTTTCCTCTTCTTCTCTTCTCTCCTTCTCTTCTTTCCTCTTCTTCTCTTCTCTCCTTCTTTTCTTTCCTTCTACGCCTCTCCTCCGGTGCTTCGCTTCTAGAATGGGGAGGCCCTTATATGGGCCCCTATCGCCTGGAGTGTGGGCGATCGCCCCTGATATGGGCGATGGCTAGCTAGCCGTTAGAGCTAGCCGTTACGGCGCAACCGACTGATGGCGGGGCCCACTAATCGCCTGTGTATGGGGCGATCGCCCCATACATGGGCGACGGGTGCCTACTTTCGTTAAAATCGAAATCCGCAGTACATTTTCGAAAATATGATTAAAAAGAAGTATTAAATAAAAAAAATTTCTGTTTTTTTCCCTTTGAGGAACCGTGGCTGATAAATTGGGGCCTAAATTCGCTACACCATCAGTTTGTCCACCCCGTCTGGACTGCGTCAGCGCCGGCGTTGGAGAGTACCCTCCTCTTCTCTGTCTAAATTTATAGCATATATTTTCTCTTATTATATAGACCAAAGAAATATTGATATAACTAAAATAACCTTAATTATTATCTATAAGCACTATTTAATGCATGTACGTAGAGAATACAAAGTAAAATTGTATATTTATTAGAGGTATAGAAAGAAATATCACATTAATTTTATATTAAAATATAAAATACATTATGTATTTATACATAAAATTGTTCAAAATATTACAACTAATGATCCGGAGCACGGATCTGGGCCCCGCGCGCACATCAGGTAGCCAGGTGCTCGGGAGGCAGCCGGACCGCGAGCCCACGAAGGAAAAAGGCCGAGGCCTTGCGGACGGGAACGGGGTGAGATAAACGTATGTGATTCCGCAGCCCGGACGCAGAAATGCTCTGGGCAGGCAACGGGCTCGCATGGAAGGGGGCAGGCCGCATCTCGGCAGATGGGTCTTACACTCTCACCAGTATTCGCATTACCGAAATCAACCAGCCAAGTAGCAATTTTCGTTAAAAATTGCTCAAAAATCATCAAAATCGTACTATTTTGAAATCCAATTTTTTTAAAAAATAAAATAAATAAAAAATCTACCGATTTTCTCTCGATTTTCATCAATTATCATGATATTTACATCGTATAATTTTTTTTCCGAATTTAACCTGTTTATTGACCGATTTTAGATGCCCTATTCCACCGATACTTCCGAAAACCATAATTCTTACACGATAATCATGGATATTTGAAACCCTGGGCCTCAACACTCGCGCCGACGAGATTGGCCTCGTTTGTACGCCATTCTCTCAAGAAAGTTCACTCTGTTATTCCTGAACAGAAAAGGGGAGGCGAGTATGGCTTAACGTTTTAACTAGTACCGGATAAATTTCTCACCTCTACTACAGCAAACAGACTGTTTCACCAAATCGTGCTAAATTAGCCTCTCTCAGCTCTTCCGTCTCTCTCAATCTGTCGTCTCTCTCAATCTGTCGTCTCTCTCTCTCTCTCTCTCTCTCTCTCTCTCTCTCTCGGTGAGATAGACGGATAGTGAAGGCCACATGCCATGGCGGCCTTGACCGCCGGTGCATGTCGTTGCGGTGCTGGCTTTCTTGTGAAAGGTGCATCAGAGCTACAGTCGCGTACTCGCATGCTTGCTTGCTATCCACCGCACTCATACCGTGGCATGCATGGCATCATGCACTGCGGCATCCTTTCACTGTTCTAAAGGCACCCAGCGGTCAGCACCAATATGGCAGCGTTTTCTCCTGTTGCTTGCTTCCTACCGAGCACCGACTCGTATATATATATATATTAACTATCATATAAGGTAAGAGATTGGCGAGCAGCCGGCCGTGCCACGTCGCTCGATTTTTGCTCGCCGTCCGTCCCTTGCGTCGCTGCCGATCCGTCTCTCCACGCGTCCCCGTGGGCAAGCCCGTCCACAGCCATCGAATCCCTCGATGCGGAGCTCGCCACGCCAAATCCTCGATCGGGCTCTCCTGCGCCTCGATTAGCCCGCGATCCGCCATCCGCTTAGCCGCCCACCTGCTTCCCTGCGCCTCGGCGCGCCCTGCTGCTTCCCCTCGCCTCGATCGCTTGCTTCGCGCACCCTGTCCTGCTGCTTCCCCTCGGCTCGGCCGCACCGCCCTGCTGCTTCCCCTCGCCTCAGCCGCGTTCTTCAACAACGAGGCCACCGCGTACGCCTCGGCCATTGCCACTGCCGCCGCCCCTTCGTCGCTCGGCAGCGCCGGCTTAGACGGATCTGAGCTATCTCCAAGTGGAGCTAGACGGCCATGCTCGTCATCAACATGCAGGTGGGTTCTTCGGTTTCTTGCCGCTGGTTTGTTCTTGGGGGTTAATTGTGGGTTCTGATGGTTTTGTTGGTCGAATTGTTGGCGGGGATTCCTGAAAGATTTCGTGGACCCGGCGATGGGAAGTCCGATACTGGTGGCCGACGGTGAGGCTGTGGTCCGTGCCGTCGCGAGGGAGCGCGGCATCTTCATCGTGTGGGTCAGCTCTTTCATCTTTGGCGTTACTAATTTTGTTCTTGTTAATTAGTACAATGTGAGCCCCTAATTTAGTGTGATTTCTTGGTTCAATAATGCAAGAAGGGTCTGCGGCAGGGTGAGACCTAAATAATTTCTTCGGCCAATGACCAAGGTCTCATTCTTTTCAGAATCCGTTTATTTGGTTTGACCATCCTGCTCTGCATAAGTGCATAAGTCCGCTTACTTCTGAACGTTGTTTAGTCATAAAACTCGACAGTTAACAACCAAGCCGGTCCTTGCCGATTAGTGATTTATTGGGTTTTTAGGGGAAACCTTTTAAGGCTTGCATCAAAAGTTGATGCCATTATAGAAACCTTTGCTAATGATGAACAAAAGGTAGGGAATACATGAAGGAGATCCTCTTTCCCAAAGTTTTCATTATTATTTTATCAATTCATGTTTCCTTGGTTTAAGGTGCTGTTTTCTTCCATCAATAATGGACTAAATATGTCTTTTTGCCTGTCAAGGTTGGGGCTGAAATTGTAAGGAAGTCCTTGAGCTACCCACTTAAACTGATTGCGAAAAATGCTGGTGTTAATGGCAGTGTGGTTACTGAGAAGGTTCAGACTCAGATTTGTTCTCAAATATTCAAAAACAATTCTTCAGCTTGTCCGTAACAAATTTGGAACATGTCTGCATTTAGGTCCTTGCCGATGACAACTTCAAGTATGGTTATAATCCAACATTGTTTTGCAGAACCGAGTGAAACATTTATGCTATAAATTCAAAATGTACTAAATGAGGAACAAAAGCCTGGCATGGTTTTGTTCCAACATGCCCAATTTCTCCACTCAGCTCAGTCAGGTTAGCATCTTAGTAATTATTTACGTAATAACTTCCCAGGTGACATAATCAATTGTTCGTCTGCAGTTTGCTGACCCTGAATGTTTTGTAATGAAGGACAAGCGGCCTTCGATCTTGTTTGCAATAACAAGGGGAGTTGCTCTCAGTATTGGAAATTTTTATGCTCAGTATGCTTGGGGCATATGTGGGTCTCTTAGTGACTGAGGTTATCAGCTGCAGTATGGTTGTTGTAATAGGTAGGTAATCCTCTTTCTACAATAGTGTAGCAAGTATTTTATGATACATATAAAACACAGCTTATTCTTGATCACATTTCTTCTCTATTAAGCTAGCATTATAACCAGTTGTTAGGTTGCCACTGCTTTTTATAAATTACTTTTTTTTTCCCATAATGAGGTTGGCCTGGTTTAGAAACAAGATATATATATATTTTTTAAAAGTTGTTCTTGGTGAAGGAAAAAACTGTTAACATAGTTTGTGCTGAGATGCAATCATATCATGCAATGTTTATCTACTTATCTGACAGCTTAAGCTTCTTGAGCAGGTTGGTCTTTTAATTATACTCAGTTCATTATCAGGGCAATGTCTAGATTTATACAGCTCAAGAAATGTCAACCCCAAGTGACTATAACAGTGTTGAAGTACGACATTAGTTTTTGGAAATTATTTCTTACGATGGCATGGTCTGTCCCTTGTGTTTCTTGACAACCGTATCAACAGAGAAGAGATTCTTTTCCCTGGAGTCGCATACTTCCTTGTTGCTGTAATTCTTGGTTATGCCGTTCATGCCTCCAATACAGCTGACAATGAAGAGAAATTAAGTGGCCCCACAAATTGCTACAGACTTGGGTAATATTATTTTCACTTTATTTCACAGTTCTCACTAGACCAAGCTAGCTTTACCACATTATTCACTGGTTAACCTACTTCTGACAGAAATTATACTACATTAGGTGCTAATTTGCGTAAACTTTTTGTGTCTTCTATTGACTAATTTGATCATGGTAATACGCCATTTTACAGGACAAATGGAAGTATGGAACTATGGAGCCAAGCAAAGAAATCATAGACAAAGCTATCATATATGCTACATGCTTATCGCGATTGCTACAATAGGATATGATTATTTCTATCTTGTGTGTTCAGAATTATTTCTTCCTATCTAAAACAAACATATGCTCATTTTAACCCGTTTCATTGTTATGCATACAGGGCATGGGTTGCCCATCCGATTGCATCCTGCGTTGCAACCTGCCTATTTACCATAGACAAAACGAATAGGCTTGAACAAGTATTGCAGGCGCATGACCTATTTTCCCTTATATTCAATAGTCCCTTTTGTGTATCCGCTCTACTGCTTTATTAAGGAAACATATATAGCTACATAATCGTTCTTGTATAGTTGAGCTATATCGTCTTTGTATTAACTATCCAATCACCACCATGCATATCTATGCCTTATCAGAAATACCTCAATATATGACTACCTATATTGTTTCTTAGTAACATATCTACCGTCTCAAAATATTTATTATCGCTCATGGATTTATTGTTATGTGATCCTCCGCTGTGAAAACAACTTCAGATTTTGCTTGTTTTTCTGTGTTAAAGTTACCGTAATTACATATTTTCTTTATGTTACTTATGTAACACATGATTGCCAAAGTATTCTTTTACCTTATCTACATCGAACAAATTTCTACAATAAGAACATAGCGCGGATCTGGCTAATTACATATTTTCTTTATGTTACTACGCATGATTGCCAAACTATTTTTTTACCTTATCTCCATCGAACAAATTTCTCTACGGCGCAGCGTAGCGCGCATATCTGGCTAGTACTATACACACTCTCTCCTTCGCTTTCTACCGATACACCTTAATTGGATCCCGTTGTGTTCAGACAGCTGGGTGGTGCTTTTCATGTTTTTTTTGTGAGGTTGCATAGATATTAAAGTATAAATAAAATATAAATGATGATTACTTGTTGCTTATTTGTTTTAAGATTTACACAATTTATATCGGGTGAGAAAGCATAGAAATACTGCTTCAGCTTTAGATATCTTATTGTGAAATCATGTGTTGAAAAATTGGCTTAATAATAATTTTGGTATTGCAAAGTGGTTGTGCTTATGATATGTGTGGTGCATGTGCATGTGTTATTTCAGTTGATTATTTGATATGCTTGTGATAGTATGGTAGTGGTTTTGCTTGATGCAATGCGCTCGTGTGAATGGTTGCATGGATTGATCTTCAATCAAGTCGTGGACTTGTGCTCGTACACGGTTGTGTGTTTGTTCATGTGCAGGTGTTGCTTGAGGTCGAACGTGGTCGGTGACGGGACCGGAACTAGGTTCATGGAGGAACTGAGGTTTGGGAATAGGTTCAGGGAGGAATCGAGGTCTTGGTGGTCGAGGATGTCATGCGAGGCGTTCGGACTAGAGAACGGTGCACGTGGTTGCTAGTGAGTCACGTGAGTACGGCAGGTGGACCGTACGCGTGCAGTTGTAATCGTTTTGAGGTAGTTTGCATGTATTAGGCCATGTTGGGCCAAGTGGACATGCATGCGGATACTTCTAGGGTTTTCTTATAAATAGGGGGAGGTGTCCCCTGTTTATGTGCTGAGGATTAGGGTTGTACTCTTTTGTTTGGAGTACTGTAATTAGACAATACAAATAGAAATAAAAATTAATTTCTTCACAAGCCGAAAAAAAGGAAAATTAGAAAAGTAGCCAGCGGCGGCGTGCGTGCATCTGTCCGTTCGGCCGTCCTTCGCGTGTTCGCCGGCCGACCGGTTTTGCTTGCTCGGTTACGTCGCGCGCTCAAGCCAGGAAGCAGTGCCCGAAGAAGCATGGTGCATTGAACAAAAGAGGAGACGTGTAGGAGCATATTACTTCGCGTGAGGAATTTTCAATGGAGGTCACATGCATACATGAATAAAGATAAGCTTTTTCCTCTCCTTGTTTGATTAGCATTAG
Source organism: Rhipidocladum racemiflorum (assembly GCA_036346355.1). Classification (NCBI taxonomy): domain Eukaryota; kingdom Viridiplantae; phylum Streptophyta; class Magnoliopsida; order Poales; family Poaceae; genus Rhipidocladum; species Rhipidocladum racemiflorum. The sequence continues at coordinate 53,216,924 of CM070582.1, read as the reverse complement.
GTGAACATATAGATCGGAACAGCCATCAAGAGACGGCAGCCAGAAGCGAGAGGAAAGAGAGGTTCGGCTGCTACAGTACCACGACCGCTGCAGTAACATCGATCTACAGTGTTGCGTGATGAACAGTGACGATCTGCTACAGTGATTTCTGGTTTGCCTCTCTCCTGATTTGCATCTGTTTCAATTCTAGATTGATTCATTACTTCTTCATGATAGTTTTGATTTGATCTATTCCAAACCTTCTTAGGGCATCGAGTTAGTGATCTAAAAGGTTTTATTGGTTAATTTCTTATAGATTTTGTTTGATTACGAAATTAGGGTTTAATCTATTTTCAGTCTTATTGAAACAGTCAACTTGCAAAGCTTATAACTTTTAATCTATAGATCCGATTGAGCTGATTTTTATTGGGTTAGTTTCTAGATTGAATCTAGTTTCTACAGTAAAAATTTCACATCAATCCGACCATTGGATCTCCGGGAATTCGCATTTTAGTGAACATCTGTCAATCTGTTTTGCGTGAAACCGAAGCAATTATTTGATTCCGAATTGGGGTGAATTTTTAGCAGATCAAAAATTTGATTTTCGCTTCCACGCAATCATTCACTCCCCCTCTGATTGCTATATTAGTATATATCGATCCTACACTTCTAAATCAAAAACACGCTTAATTAGTAAATTCCTTGGGCTCTATTACATCAGAGGCTCCCCCTAGCTAATTGGGCTTTCGAATATTGTGTTAGTAACTTCAATCCCTCCATGCATACTCAAGTTTATTTTCCGTGGAATCTACATGCATTGGCAGAGCAGGGGAAAAAATACTTAACTATACAACATATTAAACATAATCTCAAAAATATACAACTAAAAAAGAAAATTTCAAAACTAACATGGCGGGCCACACAGACGGCTGGCTGCCTCGTCGCCGCTACGCCAAGACGGCGCAGCAAAGGCCGCCACACACGCGGGCACACACGCACACAACACAGCACAGGAAAAATTGCTCAACTATACAACTCAAAAATACATAATCTCAAAAATATACAACAGTAAAACAAAATTTCAAAAATAACGTGGCGGCCGCCACATCATACGGCGGCTGCCTTGGCTGCCGCCACGCCGCACGGCGGCAGCCAGGCGTCGCACGCACACACTGTCACACACGCACACATTGCCGCACACGCATACACACGCCACACTGGCTGCCGCCACCCCGCACGGCGGCAGCCAGCACACACTCACGCACACACACAACGCACACACACGCACACACACAGTGCACACACACCACTTTTATATTTTTTATTTCTTTTTTGTTTTTGTTTCTTTTTGGTTTTTTGAATTGGCAAGTTGTTTTATTTTTTTGTTTTTTGCTTTGGCAGGTCTGGAGTTTCCACGTCATTGGATTCCGACCGAATTAGACTTGACACGACGTTTTCAACTATTCCATCCACCGGGTTGATGTTTTACTCACATGCATGCGACTTTCGGCGTTCAAAGCAACCAGACAAACCAATTGCGGGGACAAAAATTGGCGCCACCTTCAATGCAACCGTGCAAAGCAAGCTGCCAAAACAAAAAAGAAAACACCCTGCCAAAGCAAAAAAGAAAAAAGAAAAAAAAAAGAAAAAAGAAATAAAAAAGAAACAAAAAATAAAAAAATGGAGTGGTTGTGTGTAAACAACAAAAAAAACAAAAAAGAAATAAAAAATATATGTGTGAGTGTGTGTGTGCGCGTGCCCTAACTAGAATCCAGAATCAGTTTTTAGAGAATCCAAAGCAAAACAAACATGCCCTAAATATGTTTATGTAGCATAATCCAAGAGTAAGAGCTTATTGTAATTATCTCCTCCTATAGTGAAATTACCTTTGTGCTCACGTGGTTTTTTTCCCGAAAAGGTTTTCGACATAAAATTGATGTCTTATGTTTCTTTGATCATATATTTTTGCAATGCGATTTGTAACAAGTGTGTTCGCGCCAAAAACGTGAAGGGGGTTTTAGGCCTCGAACACACAAGACAAACACCGGGTTTGCAGAGCGTGCCAGTCGATTTGACCTGAAATCGACAAGGTAGAATTTGTAATTTGATCGAAGCCGATAAACAAGGATCTATCGGCTTTTCGCTAGTCGGCAAGAACCGATTAGGAGATAACTAGATCAACTGATTCTGATTGATCCGGATACAAGGTAAAATCGGCGGAAGGCGATGCGCAACAAAACGAAGCAAATCAAACCTGGGTGAAATCGGCTAAAATCAACAATCGGCGATGCGCAACTATGTTGATTCCGTCGACTTGCAGAGAGATCTATGAGGCTAAAACAATGTAAAAGAAAAACTTGTAAAAGTAGATGTGTGTGTTGTTGGATTTGATTGTGTCTTGCCGCCTGGCACCCACCTCCTTTTATAACATGCCTGGCCGATCCGAGTTGTACACGGATACGGTGCGTTTATCCGTATCGGCCTATTATCTGATTTCCTTCCCTTTTTAGAAACGGATTCCTGATTCGTTTGATGATTTCTTTCCATGCGAACGCTTTCTTTCCGTCTCGGGCTGATTTCAATACACATCGAATTCCGATGCAAACGCATACAATTGCTTTTATCCGATTCAAACCCATTTTGCCATGTACCGAATTTTGGCGCAAACATATGCCCCCCCAATTTTTGGAAAGAACTCGATACTTTTCAAAAATTGCAATCGGCTTGTAGTCGAAAATTCTTGGTAACTTCCCATTAAATGGCGCCGTAATAATCTCAGTGCGCTTTTAATGCAGCAACCGCTCCCGCCCGCTCGCCTTCTTTCATCGCGGTATAAATATGGGGTCCCCCCACGGTCATTTTCACGCTTTCAAGCTCTCGGATCGGGCACCATCGGCTTTGATCATCCTCTCTTTGTCCTTTCGAAAATCGGCTGACATGGACCCCTCACAGGTATTCATTCCGATTCCTCAAAGTTCCAATCAATTCTACTTAGGACCGATAGGTAGTATGTCGGCAGACACAGTTATCAATACCGAGATCCCTAGACTCCCTTTATCGGCTGCTGGATACAATATTTCTGAATGGGGAAAAAGTTTTAGGGCATGGCCTACTAGCCTGAAAGGATGGAGATCTTGGTTCATTAGGGTATCAGCTCAAAAGAGGGTAGAATGGGAGAGGATGGGTATAGCCGAGTCTCTATCTTTGAGTCTAGCCGACCACAAGCCAATGAACCCTTGGTAGCTGCGGCATGTTATTTTTGGTCGGATTCTTTCAATGCTTTTTTATTCCCGTCTGGCCCAATCGGCCCTACTCTGCTCGATGTAGCCCAACTGTGCTGTCTTAGGCCAGATGGGGATCAGCTATCGGCCTTTAGTGGAAAACCTTCTTTCAAACTAATCCGCAAGAAAGGCGAGGTTGGTACAAATATATCCGAATAATAATAGAGTCACCGGTCCGTATCTACCAAGAGCATACCGCTTTTCTCAACCTTTGGTTAGACCGATACCTCTTCATGGTGCTTCTCTTGGCCCCACTCAAACCTTTCACTAGTAGCGGAGCGTCTAGTAGAGGGTCATCGGCTTTCCCTTGGCAAGATGTTCCTAGGCGATATTTCAAATGATGTATGTGATCCGTAGTCGACTTTTTCCGCTTTGCCAAACACGTCGTTGGTAATATAGGAGGTCCTCTTTGGTTCATTCAAACATGGCTTCATTGCATGTTTAGCCGATCTATTCTATCCGAACCCTCCTGAGCTCAACTTTCCTCGGGAGGATTACCCAGAGCATGTCGTTCCACAATATAGAGCTAGCCGATCCTATGGCGAGAGGTTTATCATGTCTTCGGCCGGAGAGTTAAAAATGGACTCGATCGGCTTGCACAAATACCTCAGTTTCTTCCTTTCCTTAGATAGGGCTTCCTTCGGCCAACAAGACTTTTTCCAATATACCGATGTAGCCGATTGTCCATACCCAACATTCCTCCACCTTGATTCTGATAGCTCCTTGATGCCCCAATCTACCTTAGATTTGTACAAAATCATCCTCACTCCTTGCATCTTAAATGTCGGCTTGAACACCCGCAACCGAACATTTCAGCCATCCTATGAATTTTACCACCCTTCGGTTTACGCTCGTCAATTAGGCTTTGGGCAAACCATTCCATCTTTCCCCCTATTATCTTGTGTCGAGCCCCGAGCCCGAGTGACCAACAGTGTTGCTGCTGAGGTCATCCTTGAAGTAGCCGATGGTTTGCAAATCCTCTCAACGCCACCGTTTGTCCTTAATTCCCGTCGGTCGGCTGCGTTCTCGCAGTGGTGGACTAGAATATCAGAAGCCATACTAATGGACAGGACTCCGTCGGCTATAATTCATTTATTCCTTCCCGATTTTCATGCGCCGTCGGTTTTTTCCGGGTCCAGCTCAAGCTCGGGTTATAGCGACTCTTCAGTAGCTGTAGAGGTACCGTGGTTTTTATATCCCTTCGTTTTCACTAGCTGTCGGCTTTTATTTAGAATGCCTTTGATCTTTCCAGGTCGGCACGGGTGCTGGTGAGCCATCAACCGATCCCCATGTTTCTGCCAGTAGTAGCCGACAACGACGTCCAGGTCAGTCTGTTGGCACCACTGGGTATACTTCAGGAAACTTGGATATTCAAGCTCCATCCTTAACGGACTTGACTCGCCAGCGCGCCCCCAGTAAGTTTCTTTTGCGTCGACTATTATGTTATTGACGTAGTTAAGGTTTTAACTTGAGTCGACTTCAGAGAGGAGGAAGAAATCTGCCAGGCGTTCACCCAGACCCGTGAGGCGACAATCCGATGGCTCTCCGGAGCACTCAGCTACTGATGTAAGTTTTGTAGTCATCGTGAGTTTGTGTAGTCATTTCCTTTGTCTGTCTTGTGATGCTGACTTGCTTTTGTTCTTTAGCAATCTCCATCAGTACAGATAGCGGGGGTTATAGCCGATCCCCAAGGTGCTACATCGGCTGTCCCTCCATCGCTCTCTCTACCACCGGCCGTTCCGCAACAGCCGATCGAGATCCCCGATCCTGACCCCAAGGTGCCATCGACTGATCTAGCCGATCTGCTTGGCTTTTCCTTGGACGAACTGGACGACCCGGAAGTCATGGCTACCGACGACTATCCAGCTGACATTCAGCGTATCATAGCAGCTTCTGCGCCAGCATCGGCCGCCGTTACTGCCCAGCCTGGTATGCAAGAGCGACTTGATCGTCTTTTGGACGAGGTGATGCAACCAGAGGCGGCTCTGCTGGCCAATACGCAACCATTGAGGAATGCTATGGCGGCCATGCAAGCCGATCTCCCTCCTGCCGCCATGAATGCACTATTAGAGGTCTGCCACCTGGACGATCGTCGGCTGGACGTGGAGTTAGCCAAAATAAGAATCGAACAGAGGAAAGCCCAGCAAGCCGATCAACAGCTCTTGGACAAGCTCATAGCAGATGCCAAACATCGGAAGAGCGTATTTGATCAAGGTGCCGCCAGACTCAAATCGGCTAAAAGCGAGCTCAAGAACTTGAGTCAACCAAAGCTAAGCTTGAAGAACAATTGGCATTGGTCACAAAAGAACTTGCAGATCGCCAGTTGGCATTTCGGACTCTACATCTTCGCTGGCCGTTCGAGAGGCGGGAGATTGGCGAGGTTTTTGCACAAGTTAAAACTCAATCGGCCAAACTAGTTCCATTCCGGTGATGCAAAGGGTCGACCAACAACTTGTAGATAGTGTCCAAGCTACCATTGGCAAGGCGGCAATGCACTATCGGCTCTGGGAGCCCATTTGCCCGGATCAGGACTACATTAAACTTTGATTCATCCAGATCATGTGTGTGGTCAATCTTTTGTAATATTGCCTTAACCTTGGGATGACGCTCTGAAAACTTGTTTGATCGGCTATGTAACCGATTTTTGTAAACTGCTTAATCTGGATGGATGTTCAATTGACTCGGCCGCTTTATGGCCGATTTTATGTGCTTTGTAATTGACCGTTTTCCTTCCTGTGGTCGGACCCGACCCATATGCTTGGGTAATACGCCTTTAGATATTTTCCATTGATCGCTTTGGGTAGGACGAATCCATCTAAGGACTCCAAGATATCACAATTTCCGTCAATTGACCGATTGATCTTATAGGGCCCTTCCCACGTTGGAGACCATTTGCCGAATCGGTTATCTTTAGACCCAATCGGCAACACGCTTTTCCATACTAAATCGGCTTGATTGAATGATTTAAAAATCACTTTTTATTGTACGACCTGGCAACCCTTTCTTTGTTCCTTTTAAGCCGATCTAATGTGATCACCTTTGTTCACCAAATCATCTAGATTGTCCAAAGATCGCCTGTTTGTATTCATCTACCGATACCTTATCTTGCTCGTGTAGCCTTATTGAGCCGATGTTGATTTCAACGGGTAAACGGCTTCTTGTCCGTGATACCAACTGAAAAGGTGACAATTTGGTTGATCCGTGCTGAGATAGCCGATAAGCCCATAAAGCTTCTGATAGTATCGAATGCCATTTCCTTGGTTCTTCCTCAATTCTTCTTTTTATTAGCTTTATCAACGTTTTGTTCGACGATTCGGCCTGTCCGTTGGCCTGAGCGTAGTAAGGGGAGGAGTTGAGCAATTTTATCCCAAGACTTTCCGCAAACCTTTTGAACTCGTTGGACATGAACACAGTACCCTGATCAGTAGTGATCGTTTGTGGAATCCCAAACCGATGGATGATGTGTTCATTTACGAAATCGATTAGTTCCCTGCTAGTAACCTTCTTGAGTGGTACAGCCTCAACCCACTTTGAGAAATAATCTGTGGCTGCGAGGATGAACTTATGTCCTTTGCTGGATGACGGAAATATCTGGCCGATTATGTCTATACCCCATCCTCTAAATGGCCATGGCTTGATGATTGGATGTAAAACCGACGCTGGTGCTGACTGTATGTTACCAAACTTTTGACATGTTTGGCACCCTTTATAATATTTGAAGCAGTCTTCTAACATCGTCGGCCAAAAATATCCAGTTCGTCAAGATCCATTTCATCTTATGAGCCGATTGATGTGACCCACAAATACCTTCATGAACTTCACCCATCGCCACTTTGGCTTCCTCGGTTCCCAGGCATCTTAATAATAAACCTTCCATAGTCCTAAAGTACAATACGTCTTCTAGTAGAACGTATTTGAGTGCTTTGCGCCTGACCTTTTGTTCGGTCGGCTTGGTTGGATCTGACAAATAATCCCTTATCTCCGTTCTCCGATGACGGGGTGAACACATAAAACCGCCAAACGTTTAGCTCGATTGGTCCTTGTCGGCTTTCCACCTTGTACCCTGATGCACATTGTGCCAATCGGTTTGCTTTATCATTAGCTTCTCCGGGATATGTTCTATGGAAAATGTAGTGAACATCTCGATGATCTGGAGGCATTGATGCAAGTACTGGTTTAGTGCATCATCATTGCATCGGTATTCTCCTCTGACTTGCTGTACAATTAACATCGAATCTCCGAAAGCTTGGACGTCTCTCACTCCGATGCTATCTAACAATTGTAGACCCCTTAGTAATGCTTCGTATTCTGCTTGATTATTTGAACATCGGCTATTTAGCCGATACATGAAGTCATACTCCTGCTTTCTAGGTGAAACTAATATCACGCCAATGCCTTCGCCTTCTTGGCAAACAGACTCCATCAAAATACAATTGCCAAGGAGTTATACTAGTTGTTCCTACTAATGTTTCACTCCTGTGATAAAATCGCCACGACTTGCCCTTTCACAGCATTTAGCCGATTCATAGGATAACTCAAACTCTGTTAAGGCATATGCCCATTTACCAAGCCGACCGCAGGATGGGCGCCGATAATATGTATTTAACTACATCGGTTTTGCATATTATAACGCATTTGGAAGCCAGCATATAATGTCTTAACTTGGTGCAAGCAAAGTATAATGACAAGCATAACTTTTCTACTAAAGGATACCTGGTTTCTGTATCTAGAAGACGTCGGCTTAAGTAATATATTGCTCGTTCCTTCCTATCGGCTTCTTGTGTTAAAACTGCTCCAATCGAATCACCTTCAGCCGATATATATAGTCTAAAAGGTATACCGTGTTTTGGCGCGGCCAATCCTGGTGGACTCATCGATAACCTTTTATGTCGTCGAAGGCCCTTTGCTGATCGGCTTCCCACTTAAACTCTTGGTTATCTTTAATTTTCAGCAGCGGTGTGAAGGCCCGAATACGTCCTGACAAGTTTGAGATAAAACGTCGCAAGTAATTGATTTTCCCGATCAACACCTGCAGCTCCCTTTTACTTGTCGGTGGTTTAGTATCGGCTATGGCTTTCACTTTGGCTGGGTTTACTTCAATCCCTCCTTCATGCACCGTGAACCCAAGAAATTGTCCAGCCGATACGCCGAAAGCACATTTGAGAGGGTTCATTTTCAACCCATGTAACCTTGTACTTTCGAACATTTTTCCCAGATCGGCTAAATGTTGCCAGTCTTCTTTGGATTTTACCACTACGTCGTCGATGTATATTTCCACAGTATTGCCGATCAAATCATGGAAAATATGGTTCATAGCACGTTGATAAGTAGCACCGGCATTTTTTAAACCGAAGGTCATAACTTTCCATTCATATAGCCCTAAAGCCCCCGGACATCTGAAAGCCGTTTTGGGTATATCGGCTTCGGCCATGAATATCTGATTGTATCCGGCGTTCCCGTCCAAAAAACTTATGATTTTATTCCCAGATGCAAAGCATCGATAAGCATATCGGCTATGGGCATCGGTACTGCCTTTTGGCGTAGCTTTGTTCAAATCTCTAAAATCGACACATACCCTAAGTTTGCCGTTTTTCTTCTTCACAGGGACGATGTTTGAGACCCACTCAGCGTATCGGCATGGCCGGATAAACTTCGCCTCTAGCAATCGTCCTACTTCCTCCTTTATAGCGTCATACAACGTAGGGTTAAACCGCCTAGGGCTCTGTTTGAACGGCCGATATCCAGGTTTTATAGGTAGCCGATGTTCAACTAGCTGTCGGCTTAAACCTGGCATTTCATAATACTCCCACGCAAAGCAATCCTTATATTCCTTGAGTATTTCGACCAACTTTGCTTTATAACCGGGTTCTAGTTTGGCACTCACAAACGTTGGTCTTTTGCTATCACCTTCCCCAATATCAATCTCTTCGAGCAAATCGGCAGAAGTAAATCCTAACCCTTTTCTTTCTTCTTCAAAATCCTCGACGGCTTCTTCGTATTCTTCTTGCCGATAGCTTCTTGCCCTTTCCTGCAACTTTGCTAGTGTCTTGTGCTCCATCTTCTTACTACTGTCTGGTCCGATCAAAGCGTGTTAGGTTTAACGCTGATCGGCTTGAATCCTGACTTCTCGACGCAGATAAAATCGCAATTGTCCAAGGCTTTCCCTGATATACATTCGGCTTCTTCGTGTGGCCAATTGGTGTCAGGGCTAGCCATGGCGATATGAGCCGATGTGTCGGCGATCGACTTCAATCAGATCATCGTTCCACTGCACCAATTTTTGGTGCATAGTTGATGGTATACAGCAATTGGCATGGATCCAGTCCCGCCCGAGGAGCACGCTGTAATTACCTTTGGCTTCAATCACAAAAAATGCAGTCGGCAAAGTTTTATTACCGATCGCCGATTCGACACCATTACGCCTTTAGCCTCGGTCGGGTCTCCGTGAAGTCATTTAGCACCATATTGGTTTTGATCAAATCTTCATCGGCTTTACCCGATTTTACGAAAGTACTTAACGGCATTAGATTAATCATGTTGCCCGCCATCGACCAACATACGAGATATCGGTCGGCCATTAATATATCCTTTCGAGATACAATGGTTTGAGATGCCGATGCATGTCTTGTGGCTTTTCGAACACAATGGCCTGGTGCTCCGAGGCATAATCGGGCGAACACTTCTTCACCGATTCTTCGGTTTTGAACTCGGCAGTAGAGCGAATACCATGTTTATATCCATTGGTGGTGTATCATCCGGATCATCGGAGAACCGGACTCAATCGATTGTTACGAATCACTATCGATCTGTTCCTTCTTTCTCCACTCTTTTTCAAAACTGGTATCGGTCTTAACTTGTTGAACATCCGATCCTCTCGCTTTCCTTGTCGGCCTCCCTTTCTTCTTGTGTTTTCAATCAGAAGCCTTCGGCGTTGTGACTTCTTGAGACCTGGAGGGCACCACCGAGGTTTAGGTTCTATCGGCTTCGTATCTTTCGGCTAAATTGCTCATCTCATTGCGATTCCATTCTTCTGTGTTAGCCGATAGTTCCTGCTTTTGGGAGGACTCGCCTTGCTCTGTTGACAACCTTTCATGGATCGGCCTCATCGCTTCTCATATCCGATAATTGTATATCGGCCTAGACAACCTATCTTTTACTGTTGGTTTGGCCGATATGCACGAAAGTGTTGCATAGGACAAGATACAATCGTTGGTAAGGTCATCCTCTCTCCCAAAGAAAGCGCCAAAAGGGACATCGCCGATGTTTCTCTTCCTCGATGGCCCGGCCGTCACGGCATATCTAGCCGCCATCGCTCGTCCCTCCTTCGTCTCGATTGATGAGGATTACGGTGGTGTTGAGTGTTACCCCTCCGACTTATCCTCTCGTACTTCCCAGGAGTTGTGAGAAGGTCGGTTTTGGTTTGAAATCAGTTTTTCTGAGCCCTCTCACTCGATACCATCTACCGACCTCCAAGTCCCCTCTTGGTTTTACCGTTCTTGAGTTTTGTCCATTCCTATCGGCTTCTATTTGTATAGAACCGATAGTGATCTGTACTGTCTCGTCTCGTGATACGACTCCCTTCGTCGGCTTATCTTCTTCCGCAGGCCTCTTTTCTTTTCGCGAACATTGAACCATGTTGACTTGAAAAGGGCTCATATCTATCTGCATAGCCGACTCTTCCGCGAATTTTAGCCTGCCATCGGCGATGGCCGATTGAATCTGTTGTCGAAAAATATTGCAATCGTTAGTGTTATGGGAGAATGAATGATGCCATTTGCAATACCTTCGCTTTTTAATTTCCTCGGCCGATGGTATGATGTGCCCTTCTGGTAATCTTATGAGTTTTTCTTGTAGTAACAAATCAAATATCCTGTCACACTTTGACACATCATACGAGTACTTGACTTCCGCCTTATTCTTTGTCGGCTTAAGTAGAGAGCATACGAGTGGCTTTTTAGAACCTTTGGCCCACTCGGCTATGTTCACCTCTGCTTCGTCCTCAGAGGTATCGCTCGAGTCGTACTCTATCATGTTTATTTTGGCCTTTTCGTTGCTATTTGGTTTAAATCTATCTTTAAACCCTTTGATCTCTGCATACCGGCTCTCGTGTGCCGATACGCGATGGAGTAGGTGGCCTAAGTCGGGGAACTCTTGGCCTGATAATTTCTCTTTTAATGGAGGGATCAACCCTTGGAACGCTAGGTCGGCCAATTGATCATCGGGTAATGTTACACTGTAGCATCTATTCCGTACGCCCCGAAATCTCTTGATATAATCAGAGACCGATTCCCCGTACTTCTGTCGGACTGAACTGAGATCGGAAATCCTAAGCTCCATAGTTCCCGAGAAGAAGTATTCATGAAATCGGCTTTCCAAATCGTTCCATATATGAACTGAGTTTGGTGGTAGATTTGTGAACCAAGTGAATGCAGTGCCAGACAACGATAAAGGGAACAATCTGATTCTTAATCCATCGGACTGTGCAGCTTCCCCACATTGGGCCATGAACCGCCCGATATGCTCGATTGTGGTAACAGAGTCATCACCTGAGAATTTAGCAAAGTCTGGTATCCTAAAGTTGTGGGGGTATGGCATTCGGTCTATGTAATCGGGGTACGGCTTCCTGTAGCCAATCACTCTCCCTCTGGGTTGTAAACCGAACTGTTCCCTCAAAACATTGGCAATTTGTTCTGCCCAATTAACATTGTCGGCTTGTGGTGCAGCCGGACACTGCCAATTCTCATTCGTGCCCTGCCCCCCGAGTGCGAACTCGGGCCTGTGTCCAAATTGCACCCCCGGAGGTCTTGGTACCGTGTCATAACCTAATGTATCGGGTAAGGGTGCGTACGGCGCTACTCTATATGGTGCTTGCTTCATGGTCGTGGCTCCCCGTGACTGCGGGACCTGGCCTGTTTCGATCGGCTGATAAGCCGATATCCCGATGCTATTGGAGGGCCCATCTAACTGATTCGACGCGTTTATTTTGGCCCCATCCGTGTGCCCATGGTAGTGTGTGAATCCATCTCTCTGTATGCTTGGTTTCAAAACAGTAGGTTGAGTCGGCATCATAATAGGTGCATGAGCCGACACGCCATCACTTTTGGCGTTAAGCGTTATGGAATATCTTTGAGTGCGTAGGGATGGTTTGTGGTGGATCTAGCATATTTCCAGGCGCAGCTAATTCACGAGCAATCGTTTTCACACTATTTTCTATCATTGGCTTTAATGTGGATACTAGAGCCGATGACTGGTTAATCAATGCGTGATGGACAGATTGCTCGATCATACTTGATAAATCGGCTTGAGCGGGTGCGTATCGGCTCACCGATTCGGCTGACGAATCTCCGATAGGGTTGATGCTTGGGAGTGCAATCTTTTGAGTAACGCCACGGCGCGTTTTCTGGAAGCACCGTAGCATCATTTCCTCCAGAGCCGCCTTTCGGTCTTCGATTTCTTTCCGTTGCTCAGGGGTTAAATCGGCCATCTGAGGCGCGATTATAGCATCAGTGTTGATATCGGCGGTGACCGCGGGCTTGTCGGTTGACATTTTTTTTGTTGGTCCCACCGGGCGTGCCAAAATATGTTCGCGCCAAAAACGTGAAGGGGGTTTTAGGCCTCGAACACACAAGACAAACACCGGGTTTGCAGAGCGTGCCAGTCGATTTGACCTGAAATCGACAAGGTAGAATTTGTAATTTGATCGAAGCCGATAAACAAGGATCTATCGGCTTTTCGCTAGTCGGCAAGAACCGATTAGGAGATAACTAGATCAACCGGTTACAGTTGATCCGGATACAAGGTAAAATCGGCTTCGGGAAGGCGATGCGCAACAAAACGAAGCAAATCAAACCTGGGTGAAATCGGCTAAAATCAACAATCGGCGATGCGCAACTATGTTGATTCCGTCGACTTGCAGAGAGATCTATGAGGCTAAAACAATGTAAAAGAAAAACTTGTAAAAGTAGATGTGTGTGTTGTTGGATTTGATTGTGTCTTGCCGCCTGGCACCCACCTCCTTTTATAACATGCCTGGCCGATCCGAGTTGTACACGGATACGGTGCGTTTATCCATATCGGCCTATTATCTGATTTCCTTCCCTTTTTAGAAACGGATTCCTTTTCCGATTCGTTTGATGATTTCTTTCCATGCGAACGCTTCCTTTCCGTCTCGGGCTGATTTCAATACACATCGAATTCCGATGCAAACACATACAATTGCTTTTATCCGATTCAAACCCATTTTGCCATGTACCGAATTTTGGCGCAAACAAAGTGTTATGAGAGTTTAGGGTCCAAGATCCAAGCCGCTACCTCTAGGAGGAGACTTCGTAGGGCGGACATCGCATGGCATCTTTTGCCTCGGCAATAAAAAGCGTCACCAACAGATCGCTTGCGTACGTAGGTTTCACTCCCCAGCCCTTTTACTGAATAAAATCAACTCCACATTGACAACACGACATCCATATTCCCTATTCCATCTCTATAAATAGGCATGCACAACTCGATTTCCAACCACAACACAGCAACAAGTTAATACAACTAGTTACATGCCCGTGCGTTGCTACGAAAAACAAAATTGATAACGAAAAATAAAGATTAAAAAATAAAAAAAATTATTTCACAAAATCAAACATCTATCTTTAACGCTTCGTTTCTTGCGAAAGCTGGCTAATTAAAGCAACGCTTCGTTTCTTGCGTAGGGCAATTAAGCAGGGCAATTAAGTAGGGTAATTAAGCAGGGCAATTAAGCGGCCATTAATGACGTGGGAAAAACGGACCACTGCCACCAAGTGCTGCTTTAGAATATTAGAGATAACTCGTTGCTCACGTAGTCACGTATAGTGTTCTATAGCTCATTAGCTCCTTAAGCTTAAGTAAGGGTTGCACTAACTAATAGGTAGTCACAAATAGGCAAGCGCGAGTGGAACGGTGAGGGCGAGCGAGCGACGAAGGTGGAAGCGGGGCAAAGCAATCCGGGCGTGCGCTCCAATTCCAGTGATCCCACGAAATCGCAAGAGCTGCTGTTAAGCTCGTTTCTGGCTGTTAGATCCCGATCCGACGGCTGTAAACTTAGGCGGACACATGATACATAACTGTTAAGCTCGTTTCTGGCTGTTAGGTCCCGATCCGACGGCTGTAAACTTAGGCGGACACACGATACATAACGATTCGCCATCGGGAAAGGGATATGCGTGCTTGATTTGCACATTGCTACCGGGCGGCGGCAGGCGCATGTATCACGGTCACTGGCCGTCCGACACTCTTTAAAATTCGCGTTTTAATATCTGACACTTTGGCCCACAGTCATACACACAGATAGTCCCGCATATCATATACACAGCCAGAACGACACACGAATTCGTGTGCCCGATTTTTCCTCACTTTTGACAGCACGGTTAAGGCATGTTTTTTTGTTAGCTAGTGTTGTGACCTGGATTACCTAGTACCAAGTAATTATGTCCACTAACCACAATGGCAGGTGAATTAATTGGGGCCTGAATTCCCTACGTCGCCCGTTTGCCCACCCCGTCCGGGCTGTAGCTGATCCGAAGCACGGGGCCAAGCTTGGCCGCTCGGCCGTGCGTGCACATCATGTAGCCCGACACTCGAGCCTCCGCCCATCACGCGGCGCTGGAGACAGCTCTGCTCAGCCGCGCGCCCACGCGGGAATAATGAATTGATAACTATTTGGGTCCAAAACGATAACTATTTGTGGCTGGAGGGAGTACTTGTTGAATAATAAATTGTTCATGGTATATCAATCCCTATGCTAATCAAGAATATTGAGGATATCCAAAGAATAATCATGGAATATATGAACACAAGATATAGAGGTCCAACCCAGCTTTCAGCTTTTGGCTTGCAATTTTTTACATAGGGCTTCTAGATTATGTCAAAAATCACTTAAAAGTTGAGTTGTTTGGGGGATATTACTAGCTTTTCGGAAGTTGAAATTCAGAAGATGGTTTGGGATAACTTCCTGCAGTTTGGCTTGGTGTTCTAACTTTACCGCTTGAGTTGAAGAAAATTATGTTGCTTCTACTAAGTATAAAACTCACAAACCCAACTCCTTCCACCCCATTTTCAACCCGCACCCATGACCCATCACATTTAAAAGTCCAAATAACAAACACCATACCTCTCTAGCTTAGTTGTACGTCCTTCAATCATTCAATCATATAGCCTAATAAAAAAAATCACTTATAAAAAAAAACTACATCTATACCAACCAGGATCAAAAGCTCGGCTTCGCTAGAAAGTCAGAATAATTAGGGTTTTTTTCCCGGTGAGATAGCGAAGCCCATGCTTGGCTTGACCCCGTTCGGCGCATGTCCTTGGACTGCAGTGCTCGCTTGCCTTCGAAGAGAGCAGCGTCCGTGGTGCGATAGTGCTACAGTACTATTCCACGCCATGCTTGCTTGCTACCCACTTGACTGCCGCCTTCGGTGTTGAAGGTACAACCGATAAGAATCCTGCTATTTATTTTTTTTTTAAAAAAAAGGTGCCACCACCGATGGCACGTTTTATTGCGGTGCTTGCTTACTACCGACTCATACTCCCCTTCGCTCCGTTCCTCGGTTCTGCAGTACAGTTAGGCCTCGTACGTTCAACTGAGAAAATATTGTAGCAAGAGGGCTTAATGACTGATTACTAGTTAGGCCTCTTATGTTCAGCTTCGGATATCTTCCGTCCCAAAAACACGCTTAATGAATTACTTGGGCCCTATTAGTCTATTAGTACATGATCGAGAGGCTTAATGATTGATTACTAATTAGGCCTCTTATGTTCAGCTTCGGATATCTTCCGTCCCCAAAAACACGCTTAATAAATTACTTGGGCCCTATTACTATTACATGATCGAGAGGCGCGCCCCTTCGTGGGATTTCGAATATATATAGTAAACTTCAATATTCAGTCCCATCATAATCAAGCTTATTTTCCACGGAGGCTACATGCTTTGCCGCGTCAGGATACCCTGCGAGATGGTAACAAATCGACATCGTACGAACTGTTGGAAATCTATTTTCTGTAAAATTTCAAAGTATGTATAGTTTAGTATCATATTACCTAGCTAAATAGAAGTAAAGCAATTTATAAGATGAATGATAGAGGAAGGAGTTCACACACCATATTTATTGATTCCCTAAACCAGAATTATATAGATTATAAGAAGAGGACTTACCAAAACATCTAAGGAAAGCAATCATACAAATTTGGTATGCTAAACTGATTTGGTTGACATCTTCTTGAGCTGGCGTGGCGTCCGTATCCTGGACGCGTACAAGACGCGTCGGCCTTACGCAGACTACGAGCAGTCAAACTCCCCCCGTAGTCAGAGTGGGAGCACAACGGGCGTTCAGGCTGAAACGACGTGAAGACACTCATCGGCAGACCCTTGGTGAAGATGTCCGCCTGGGACGAGTCGGTACGTGCAAAACGCGCAGGCGCGTTGATGTTGGACAAAGTTGGTGGAGAGATACACAACGTTAATGTCGTCACAGAACACGGCAGTGGCCTTTTGAAGAGGGCAATGAAGCTCTGCGAGAAGTTAACGCAGCCAACATGTCTCGGCGACAGCGTGATACTTGGCCTCAGCGCTCCAGTGAGAAATGATCTGCTGCCGTTTGGCGGACCATGACACTAGGTTGTCGCCGAGAAAAATGCCGTAATTGGAGGTTGACTTGCGCGTGTCGGGGCATCTGGCCCAGTTGGCGTCGGTGTAGGTGGTGAGCGATGTCGGTGAAGAGTGGTGCAGCTGGAGGCTATGGTCAACGGTGCCATGAAGATGCAGAAGAATCCGCTTGACTGCATTGAGACGTGGCTCGTGCGGGTAGTGCATATGCAAGCATACATGTTACACCGCATATGTGACTTAGGCCTGGTCAAGGTGAGGTACTGAAGAGCGCTAGAGACTCTGATACTCGATGGGGTTGGCCACCGGCGTGCTGGCCGATGATAGCTTGGACTGTGTGTCAACAAGCGTACTGCAGGGGTTGCAGGTGCTCTTGCCGGCGCAATCCAAAATGTCGAGTATGTACTGCCGCTGAGACAACAGCATGACGTGGGCGGAGCGGGACATTGCGATGTTGAGAAAAAAATTGTAGGGCACCGATGTCCTTGAGAGAGAATTCATGCTGCAGGGCAGTGATAGTCCACCGTAGAAGCTTGTCTATCGATGCAGTGAGGACAATGTCGTTGACATAAAGGAGAAGATAGACGATGTCAGAGTTGCATGCGAGGATGAACAATGAAGGGACGGCCTGTGAGGTGATGAAGCTGAGGCTCAAAAGGTGTGAGGCGAACCAGCTGAACCAAGCCCGCGGGGCCTACTCGAGGCCGTAGAGGGACTTGTTTAGGTGGTAGACGTGATCTGTCATGGAAAGATCCACAAAGCCTGGCGATTGCTCGCAGTAGACCGTCTCAGAGAGGGTGCCATGCAAGAAGGTGTTGTTGACGTCGAGTTGGTGCACCGGCCAGCCACTCGCAATGGTGATGGACAGGATTGTGCGCACGGTGGCCGGTTTAACAACCGAGCTGAAGGTCTCTCCATAGTCGATGCCCGCTTGTTGAGAGAAGCCGCGGATCACACATCGAGCCTTGTAGTGATCGAGTGACCCGTTGGGCTTGTGCTTGTGCCGATATATCCACTTACTGGACACAACATTAGCACCTGGTTGGCGAGGAACAAGATCTCACGTCTTGTTGGCCTGTAGAGCAGAGAATTCGTCAACCACGACGGCGTGCCAGTTGGCATCCTTGAGGGCATCGTGGTAGCTCTTAGGAAGCCAAGAGACTGCAATGTCGTTGAGATTAAGCTGGTTGATCGGCTTACTAATGCCATGTTTGCTACTCGTGACCATAGGGTGGGGGGGACAGCCAGCAGGTGCCGGCGCTATGGTGCGGTAGCGAGAGGAGCAATGGACGCTATTGGGGGTGCCAGCGTGGAGGCAACAGACGACGTGGGCGCGAGCACATGCTCAGCGAGCTGCGCGGGAGCGGTAGGAGCTATGGGCGTAGACTCGATAGGCGGCTTGGGAGCAGCAGGAGCAAGGGTTAGGCGCTAGATAACTGGCATGGGAGTTTGAAATGTGACATCGTCAAGGAAGGAAAAATCTATGGGAGAAGGTATCGACCATGCGGCGAATGGAAAGGAGGACTCGTGGAACACGTCGTGATAGGAGATGATAATGCAATTTGTGGCGAGATCAAGACACCGTTATCCTTTGTGGTTGGAAGGGTAGCCAAGAAACATGTACGCAGTGGAGCGTGGAGCAAGTTTGTGAGCAGCGGTGGCGGAAAGGTTGGGATAGCAAAGATAGGCAAAGATGTGAAGAAAATCAAATGAGGGTGGAAAGCCGTAGAGAACCTCATGAGGTGTCTTCAAGTTGAGGGTTTTAGTGGGGTGGAGGTTGAAGAGATGGATGGTAGTATGAAGAGCCTTGACCCAATAGACGGGGGCATGCTTGCTTGGAATAAAAGGGAGTGCACCATGTTATTGGTGCGGATCACACGCTCAACCTTGCTATTTTGCTGAGACATGTGAGGACAAGTCATGCGCAGGTGCGAAGAAAGTGGAGACGTGCGGAGGTGTTGTCAAATTCACCACCATTGTCGCATTGGAGAGATTTGATAGTGGTGTTGAACTGAGTAGAGGCATAAGCGAAGAAGTTTGTGAGAGTAGAGAAAACATCAGACTTGAGATGTAGCGGTAATGTCCACAAGTAGTGGTTGTAATCATCAAGAATGACAAGGTAGTATTTGTAACCAATGACGCTAGGGAGAGGCGAAGTCCAAAGGTCACAGTCTAAGAGTTCAAGAGGTGTAGTGTAACATCCTCAAATTTATAAAAAGTCTAAAATCAAATATTAAAGTGTGAAATCATTTTCTTATGCATTTCTTGATTTTATGTGCATTTATTGAATTGATTTTTACTTGTAATGATTTTTGGACTATAGAAAAGAAAGGAAAAAGAGAAAACATAAAATAGTAAAATGGCAAAAGGATGAAAATTACCATAGTAAATTTTGGATAACCTTGCTATTACCTGAAAATTACTTTTAGTTGGTCAAAAGATCATGTGGAAATATTTAAGTATTGAAATGACAATTGTAAATAGTGAAACCTATCCTTGAACAGACCTTTGTTAGATTTTTAGAGAAATTCGTGGAGTCTTCCAGTGCCTAGTATTTTTACCATGTGAGATTAGTTATTTTACCCTCATCTAAAAAAATCTACAAAAAAATTAATGAGTAGTTTAGCTATTTATTTTCATTAAGCAATGCAGTTCTTAAATTCTGCAAAAAGTAGCAAAAGAGTTCTAATAAAATAAATACTGTGATATTAGTTCTGAAATTTTTATGGTAGAACCATTGTATAGGATCACACTCTCAGAAAAAGTTTCAAAAATTAATATGTTGATTTAGATCCCTGAACAAATCAAAAACAGAATTTCCTTTTCTGTGCACTTGGCAATGTCAGAATGTTCATTAATTCACCGTAACTAATTTTAACCTCAAAATTTTACTGAAGTTAGGAAACTTATCCAGTAACTTGTTCAAAAAGTTTCGAAAATTCTGGAGTTGATTTGACCCATGAATTAATTTGGATAACCGGCTGTGTGGAGGAAAGGCTCTAGACTTCTCCCTTTTCTCCCTTACATGTGGGGCCACGCGTCCAGCGACACGCCACTCAGCTCCTTTAACGCGAAGCCGCTGCCAGGTGGACTTAAAGCTGGCGGACCTGCGCGTCATCCTTGTCTTCCTCTCATCCTTTCACTGAATGAACCACTGACATGTGGGACCCGACCCCACATGTCAGGGCCTTCTTCCTCACTCGCTTCTCTCACTCCCGTGCGTAGATAGCCGGGAAAAAGCTCGAACCGCCTCGACCCTTGTCCGTTTCTGGCCACAATTTCGCGCCCACCGAGGCCGCTCTGCCAGCAGCGCCCATACCGTGATACCACAAAGTAAATAAGAGATAATATCAGTAAATTAAATCACTGAATTAAATTAAATTAAATTAATCATCAAAGAATTAATAATACATACTAATCATACAAACTGGGTTTGTAATTAAATTACAACATAAATGAATACCAATTACAACTTTTAAACTACAATTACATGAATGGATATTACATTCAATTACAAAAGAATACAGAAATAAAATTCAAGCCTCGATGTCCTTGAATTCCTTGTTCAGCCTGCAATGGAAAAATTAACCATGAATTAGATTAGAGCATAAGTAATAAATTAAATTGAATTAAGTTAAGTTAGGATTGCCATCATCTTGGTAAATTAGTTATCGCACAATGAGGTACCCGACATTGTCCGGGGGGCCAACTCGGCACCTCTTGCGATTAAAATTGCATCATTTGGCAAAAATACAAGCATGTTTAAGCCGTAGACACGCGTATTTAGAAAATATCACATGGTAGAAATATTTTACTCTCAGTCAATTAGTAGCAGAACACAGTCATTGGATAAACATGAAATACTGTGCATAAGAGACAGCACATCCCTCTAAGGCGGAGTACAACTGGTACGCTGAGAGAGGTGGGGAACAGTTGAGGACACCACTACTCATTGGCTATTAGGGTTGGAGATCTAATACTAGAATAGTGATAACATTAATTCTGGGTTCTCAACTGCAGTTGAGATCGCTATAGGTAAATTGGTACAAACCTGCGCAAGATTAAATCATGAATTCATATCTGTCTCCTGGATTGGAGGCTACGGAAGCTAAGTTTGCATCATATACGAGTGCTAGTAGCATTCTTGGATAATTAAAATCGACAACTTTTCTAATACAACTATTTTCTGGAAATGCTTTTGAGAGGGAGATTCACAAGATGGTTCTGGAAAGTAAGTGAGATGAATGGGAAAGGCAAAATTCATATATTGCATTTTGCTACTAATGCTTGCTAAGTATTTTTGTACTCACTCTTGTATATATCCCTCTTTGCTTAGATACTGATTGCCATGGAGTCACCGAAGAGGAGTGGAAAGATGGTAATCCGTAAGATCAGGATTACAAGGAGCTGGGAGACTACCCAGAGGACTGGGTGGAGTAGCGACTCCTGGTATTAGAGGTCGCAGATTACTAAGTTATAATGTCGTGTATATAGTATACTAGTAAAGTGCCCGTACGTTGCAACGAATCCCAAATAGATGATGACACCACAAGTTCTAAACTCTTAAAAACAAAAAAACGAGAATTTAAAACTTGAGCTATCACTTATTTGAGGTCCGTTACTGAAGAATCACTGAACAAGGTAATACAATGAAATGCAAATAAGGCTAAACAAACAACAAATAGTTACGTAATTCCTCACCTACTGGACATTGGGCCCCTACTATTCTGGCCCAAGAATGGCCTGACAGACTCACCATCACCAATAACTCATTCTTATAGTAGTTAAGATATCATCTTTTGTTGTAAATATTGTGGTAGACATGTGAATCTTAAGACGCTATCCTGTAAATATATAAGTATACTATATATATATAAGCTTTTGTTGTAAATATAGTGATAGACATGTGAACCTTTAAGACGCTAAGAGATGAGTGCGTGCGGTTTGGTTGCACAAGAGAGAGAGAGAGAGAGAGAGAGAGAGAGAGAGAGAGAGAGAGAGAGAGAGAGAGAGAGAGAGAGAGAGAGAGAGAGAGAGAGAGAGAGAGAGAGAGAGGTGACGCACTAATTTAAGGTTTTTTTGACATACAAACCTATATATACCCTCGTTCCCCCCGAAGGGGTCCCTCCGGTATAGCGTCGCGTCGGTCACTTTCGCAGGATCTGTTCCCCATGGGAACAGTCCAGTGGCAGCCTCTATCTAGCATGGAGTCAAAATCCATGATCTATTGCCTTCTTATCCTTTGGCAGCTCAAGTCTTTTACCTTTTCTTGCTAGGGAATGTTTTGTCCTCGGATCGAGGGAAGTTAATGCCTTTATCCCCGGAGGATGATTTAGGGTAGGTTCTTATGGCTCTCCCAAGCTAGCAATCAGCAAGATGATAGGAAACAACTCCTGTTGCACCAAAGGGTTCAATAGATCAACCTATGTCATTAAGATGTAGGGTTTCCTAGCCAGTTATTTCATTTGTAAAAAACAGTTTACCTGGCTCGAATTTGTCTAATAAAACACCGCTTGTGGTGCGCGCCATATCGTATCTTTGAGATAGGCCCTATATGTTTGTACCTTTAGCTTGGGCAGCCCCACTTTCTTAGTGAGATTAGCTCTAAAACAACACTTGGGTTCAAGGATTTTTCCTTAGATTTTATTTATAGATCTGGGAATCGAGTTTTTTTTATATATATTTTACCAAGGAGAAAATATAAAATAAGTAGATTAAAGTTTTCGACCTTGAGAGGAATTCAATAATATAAGCTAGTGGATCTTTCTGACTTACCTTCCATAAAAGGAAGTCGAATCCGCTTTAGCCGTATAGTCTCTCTCACTCGCTGTATCCGCTTTAGCCTTGTAGTCTCTCTCACTCTCTCTGCCTGCCTTATGTAGTTTCTATAAATAGGCATGCACACCTCGAGCACTCAACACAACAGCAAATACAAGAGCTAGCTCCTCACGTGAATATATATATAGAGAGAGAGAGTGTTCCACATATAGCTCATTAGCTGCTTAAGCTGAAGTAAGAGTTGCATTAACAACAATGCAAGGCCTCACGGCTTCTTCCAGGCTCTCTCTCATACTTGCAATGATCTTTCTGCTTGGCTTGGCGGGCGTTGTCCATGGCCGCAGGAGGTTCGTCTCGAGCTACGACGAGCCGTGCAAGAAGATGACGCTCTACTACCACGACATCCTCTACGACGGCGGCAACAGCACGGCGAACGCGACGTCGGCGGCGGCGACGAAGCCGACGGCGCTGAGCACGTCGCACTGGAGCAACGGCACCTACTTTGGCATGCTGGTGGTGTTCGACGACCCGGTGACGGAGGGGAAAGCTCTGCCGGCGGCGGGGGTGGAGCCAGCGGCCCGCGCGCAGGGGTTCTATTTCTACGACAGGAAGGAGTCGACCAACGCGTGGTTCGCCTTCTCCATCGTGTTCAACTCCACGGCGTACAGGGGCACGCTCAACCTCATGGGCGCCGACCTCATGGCCGAGAAGACGCGTGACATCTCCGTCGTCGGCGGCACCGGCGACTTCTTCATGGCGCGCGGCATCGCCACGCTCCGCACCGACGCCACCGAGGGCTTCTTCTACTTCCGGCTGCAGATGGACATCAAGCTCTACGAATGCTACGTCTGATAATAAGACGGTAGTATATGCACGAACTCGCGCGCGTGCTTAATTACTGCTCTTGCCGGTCGTACGCAGCGTCTTACTACTATTTACAAGTTTTATTTACAGTCAGTTGTTTGTTTCGATGGTTCCTGGCTTGATGGGGTTGATTATATGCATGGGTATATGGATTGTGTTTCGTTGCTAAATGAGTGTGCAAAATGTACCATGGTTTCATTCATTCAATAAAGAGGCAGAGCGGTCTTCTGAGTTGTGATAAATAGTCTTTCATTGCTCGCCCATCGGCCCATGCAGCCTTTTCTCTGTAGGACATACATACTACTTGAGATGCGCATGGACCGTTCAACTGTAGGATCGGCAAATTAAACTTGGTGCCTAAAACATTTCTTTCAAAAGAAGTAGTTGACGAAGTACACATAAATGTCGTCAAGTCAAATGTACAATACAACTATACAAGGAACAATGGCTGAAGGTTTCCAAAGGAAAAGAAAAACTCGACCTATTAAACATGGTTTTGATAAACATCATCTGGATGTTTTGTTGCTAAACATCACATACAGGCATGCTAAGATCGCTTACATCGACATAGGTAGACCATGGGCATATGAAATTTTCGTATTTGATACGAGGTTTGACCCGTATTCGCAAAATGATACAACACTTTCGCGTATTTACAAAAAATCCACTCATATCCGGAATTTGAAATTCCGGTTATGCATACCCAGAATTTCAAATTCCGAGTATGACATATTCGGTTTGCCAGATCTCGGGCATTGTGTATTTTTTTGCTTGTTTTAGCACGGTTTTGACTAACAAAAATAGAGAAAAGAGCCCCATACCTGGAATTTAAAATTCCGGATATGCATATCCGGAATTTCAAATTCCAGGTACGAGTGGATTTTTTTGTAAATACGCGAAAGTTTCATATCGTTTTGTGTGAATACGGGTCAAATCTTGTATCAAATATGAAAAATTCTCATATGCATAAGGTGACCACAGAGCAAGGATCAAAATCTCGCCGAAATCCCGCGAAATCTCGATGAAATCTCGGATTTCGGACCCTCCCGAGTTTCATAATCCCAACAAAATTAAAAAAAATTGAAAAACATTCGAAGTGCTACAATAACCTATAATCTCGTCGAGATCTTGGTATATTTGACCGAAATCTCGATGTTTTTGACCAAAATTTGATCAAAACTTGACCAGATATTGACCGGATTGTATTCTTCACGTCATTTCCCATGTGAGACAGTCGGTAGATCATTCAGTTAGCTTATACACATTAATTCTTACAGTCATTAATTAAGTACCTCGGTTGTCAGAATTTTTAAAAATTTCTCAAATGTGATCATCATTTGAAAATTTTATGAGAATATTATTGATGCATCAGAACCGTCCAATTTTTTTTCAAAACTTTCTAACATTGTTTGAACTATTTTTCATTCAGTTGAAATTTGTTGGTCAGTCTTCAGTAATACTTTTCGAATTTTTGAAAATTTCTCAAGATTGATCGTCATCTGAAAATTTTATGGTAATATTATGGATGTGTTATAACCATCCAAATTTTTTTTTAAAGTATCTAACGTGGTTTGTACTATTTTCCATTCGATTGGAATTTGCCAGTCAGTATTTTATTAGAACAATAGCACTGTTAGATTTTTAAAAAAAATCCTCAGGCTTGATCATCATCTAAATTTTTTATGGGAACATTAGTTTTGTGTCAGGATCATCCAAAAAAATTTAAATTTTTTTTTAACGTTGCTTGAATTATTTTTCGTTTAATTAAAATTTACCAAGATTTCAACAAATTCAAACGAAATTTCATTTTTTGGACCAAAATCTTGAAAATCTCAGTTCAAAAACTGCCAGATTTGAATTTTGGTTTTTGAATTTCATTCGAAAAAACAAGATTTCACGAGATTTCAGATTTCGGAGGGCAACGAGATTTGACCTCTAAACGAAATTTGGAACCCTGCCACAGAGTACACTACCCACATGCCGGCAAGTCTACAACCACAATGGACATATGTACTCAGAGCATCTCCAAGAGGGGTCTTAAATATAGCCCTAATTTAAATTATAGAGGGCTTTTGGGAAAAAGATTAACTCCAACAATGGCCCTAAATTGTTAAAATTTAGCAAATTGTTTTAGGACCCCTATGAGAGTAGCTATATTTAGCAACTCTGTGATTGAGCACTATCTTCATTAAGTTTTAAGGCTTAATTGCTGGAGTGAATATTTCATTTGAGCCCTAAATCTAATTAGTTGGGGTCCTAAATTAAAATTTAAGGCTCATTTTTAGAGCTATCTTTTGGAGATGCTCTCAGAATGCTTTGCACGTGTAACTTTGTTTTTGCGATCCAAAATTTAAACTAGCGCCTCAGACCTCGAGCAAATAGAATTGTGGTAGAATGCATGATTGTAGAAAAATGTTCCAAGCATATTCTCTACGCAACCAAATTGCATCAACCTGACAAACCAGCCACCGGTCTATTCTCCTAGAGCCTTGGCAGTAAAAGTTCTGCAAAAAGTCAAGGTTATAATGATACGCTACAATTCGGCAACATCCTTGATCTCCTTCAGGAACTTCTCCCTTTAATATGCTCTTGAAATGTTAAGCACCTAGAGATTTAGTCCATCATGTCACTGGACTGGAAACTAATTTACTGTTCGTTGGCCACCAGTTTACCCTTCAGGACTTCATCAACAGTCTTATTGACTATGCTATCTCTGGCCTAGTATGCATTGAAGAAAAGATTTCATGAGTGCTTCCAATAGACCATACAGGGCAATGCAATCAACAAGAAAAGAAAGCAAGCTGACCTTTATTCCAATGGCGAGCGCTGTTCTGACATTCACCACTTGACCTAGCCTCAGAGAGCTTCCTTTGTTGTCCTTGAGGCACAATATGGGAACCTGCCTCATAGATGCCAGGGTTGGTATGTGTTTTGTTAACCATTTGGGATTGCAATCAGCAGCTACGAGAACAGCCTACAGTATGACATTACAATATGAAATATTTGTCAGTTTAATGCAGTCCATATGGACATTGAGGTTATGGGCACATGTAACACTTGAAATCGCCCTTCTGTTTGCTCTTGACTAAGACTGACCACCAAACATCCCTAATTGAGTCATTCAGTTGTTGGTTACACAGCTGAAAGAAAACATGGAGTATACTATAAACGAAGATGTTTACAATTTGCAGAAGACAGCATATGTTTGATGCACGAATTGATGGTGAGGCCTGACATCACAGTATGTAAACATGAATAAAGTATGTTAAAAATAGTATTTTACTAGACAAGCAATAAGGCAATCATATCTTTCTCTGTACTAAAAGAAAACAGCACAAGATGATGCAATTAGACCAGATACATGCTGTGATTAAGAATCCATTTTCCTTTGACCTAATAGATATGCATAATGGAACTCCAACTCCATATGAATATCTGTAAGGGCATAACAATAGCTTGTTCAGAAAGAAAAGTAACCTGAAGCGGCACTAAAGGAGCTCTACACAGGGCTGTGCCAGTCAGTGCTTCACTAGAACAGTGGCCAGAATGAGTAGCAGCAGGAGGCATTCGCTCAAGAACCCTTGTCACATCATTCACCCCAATAGCAAATTGTTGCTGCGATGGCAAGTGAACATCAGAATCTTCTGAACTTGCTCACGATAACAGATATACACGTAACAATAGTTAAAAGTTGGTGAAGTTAAGTAAGGATAGCAATACCTTCGTCCATATCTTTTCTGGTAACCCTCCCCTTGAAGCCTTTGCAACCTCTATGCTCCTAGAGATTAGTAATACCTTTTGTCACTATCAGAATCACGCAACGCAAATAAATGTTGAGAGAACAATTACCTACTCACCTAATAAGCTTCGACAAAAGGTCATCAAGAGCATCCCCTCCAATGTAACCTGAAGTTAGCCTGCTAAGGAGAAAACACCAAGTGAATTAGTAACTTGAAGTTGTTTTTTTTTTTTAAAAAAAAAGACTTGAAGAAGAAGAACACAAATCATAACTAAGAAAGATCACTAAAAACACAATAGGGCCAATGAGTGTACGCTTGTTCAGCATCTTGCAACGACTTGATTGGCCTTTCAGACTTGTTCTTCTTCTTGCTCATTGGCGCCAAGAAGAGAATGCTAACACCCAGGGAGAAAACCTAATAAATGAAGCAGTAGTAGAAATGTAAACATTATTTCACCTTATTTCTACCTTTAGCATATAGCATCCTTGATAAGTACAAGAAACATTCGCACACGGGGTAATTATTCAAATAATCATAGACTAGCGCAATATTGCAGTGCTCATAGAGAGCATATTTTGTGATAGTATGATGCCAGATGTGGTTCCTTCTAAACTCATCTACCAGTCTACAAATCCATACCTCGAAGTCAGAAACTAGGAATACAACTCTCTGATAATGAATATGGGCAATCGGATATCGGAGTAAGAGGTTACCTAAGTAGGATCGGAGGAGACGAGAGAGCCACCGGGACACAAGGTTAGGGTCTTCGTCGGCCGCCGCCGCACCGCTGTGTCGACACCGTCGTTTCCGCCGCCCGCTGGAGTCGGCGAGCGGTCAGCATGGAGGCGGCGGCTTTCGGCGTGGGTCTAGGCTACGCGAGATCGGGTCGGGGTCGCCTAGGTTTTACGGTCGGGCCAACAGACCTAGTGGGCCGAAGTAGCAGTCCAGTCCGTAAATAAGCCCAAAATGGTATAGACAACAGCTGTCTATAATGCAACTTCACATCATCTATAGACAGCACAAAAAATAACTCATACAATAGATCGTCTATATAGCTGTCTGTAATGATCTCTCAATCAATTAATAGACTGTCTATACAATGGTACACAACATGTGAAACTGTCTATAAGGACATGTTTGGATCCATTAGCACTAATAGTTAGCTGGCTAATTATTAGATAGGGGCTAACTATTAGCTGGCTAATTATTAGCTGAGGTTATTTGGATGTACTAGCTAATAAGTGGTTGAAAATTCAGTTATGAGTGAAAATGTCCATTGTATCCTTGCATTAATTAGCTAATGGGTGAAGCCGAGCACAGTGGGAAAGGACATGCGGTAGAGGGGCAAATTAGTTTTTTAACCATCTATTAGCTGAAATTAGCAGAGGAGAACCAGCTAATGAGATAGCTGTTAGCTGGGTTGTTGGCTAACTATTAGCTAGGCTTTAGCTGGGCTGTTTGGATTCATTTTAAATAATTGTAGCAGCTAACTGTTAGTGCTAATGGATTCAAGCATACCCTAAGACTGTCTATTAAATAGTAGACATTAGCTTTATCTCTTCTTCTTCTCTCTCTTCCGCATCACTCAAAAACCTACACGACAACTCTTACAGCTGACTGTGAGCTCCTCGTATCCAGGTCCAGAACTCTAGATCCCACGCACTTCTCGAAATTTCGGATCACCGCTTTGCTCGACCAGACACGGAGGCCACCGCCGCGACACTACCACCACGACCACGTCTCTCGCGAGCGCCGCGTCGTAGCAAGGGTTTCGGCGCCTTGCCGCCGGTGAGATGGTGTTGCGGCTGGAGAGGGAGAGGGCGGAGGACTACCAGGTCCTCTCTACCGCGTGGCTTGGTTTTTTTCCTCCGCCTCCGGACTCGTGGATTGCCCTAATCGCGCGCTTTCGCAGGCCGTTCGACGGCAACGAGCGGGTGATGTGATGGCCGGCGATGAGGTGGACGTCTCGTGTGCCGTCGCTGGGGAGCTGATCGATCTAGCGTGTCTTCGCATTGTATGAGGTTGGCCGAATCAAATCCTTCGGGTGATGTGATGGCCGGCGACGAAGTGGACGTCTTGTTCGCCGTCCTTGGGGAGCTGATCGATCAAATCCTTCTTGGGTTGCTATTAGGGACATCCCGAGATCTACAAAAGTCCTGGTCGGCAAAATTCCTTGGGCATTTTGTTCTCTGGTCAAGGGATAATGCGAGGCTGGTGTGTTTGTGTATGGTAATGGTTGTTTGTGGCGCAAACAAAAGAAAAAAAGTCAAAGGCTACAGTAATTTCAGAAATTTCACCGAGATTTCAAACATTTTGATCAGTTTTAACTTTTTTTACCAGATTTGGGTCAATACCTCTTAAGAGGGGCATATCCAGTGCAATCAAAATTTGTCTTTTTTGTAACTTCTAGCATAGCACGAATTTGATCATGAAATTTTATACGTAGATGGGGTAAGTTGAGATATACATCTATGATTTTTTTCGGAATTTTTTGAATCTTTTTTTAGTTGGATTGCACGGTGATTGCACCAAACCTTTGATTGCACTGGATATGCCCCCCTCTTAAGAATGACAACTTCTATGAGACGTTTTATAAAAATAATAGTTTTACTCTCGTATTTTTATAAAAATATACAAGCTTAATCATGCTCTGAAAAATTTATGGTACCATATTTAGTAATTTAGGATCATACAGGAAAATTTTCTAAAATAATTGAACTTCATATGTTATCTTTTAAAAAATAAAAAACAGAAGGAACATAAATGAGACAGTATCTTTGTTAGAATTTTATAAATTCACTTGAATGTGATCATGATCCAAAATTTTTAAGAGAGTTAAAGAATTGCCTTAGCACATTCATCTAAAAGTTTCAAAAATTATAAACCTGTTTTGGTTGCTCAATCGAATCATGATCTAGAATTATATACGAAAGCTTTTATCTACAGTATCACTGTTAGAATTTTTAAGAATTTCTTAGGTTTGGACATAATCTGAAAGTTTTATGGGAATATTAGTGAGTTTCAGGACCATCTATAAAAAATTTCTAACGCCGTTTGAACCATTTTTTATTTGGTTCAACATTGCTAGTAAGGTTTTTTATCAGAACAGTAGCACGGTTAGAATTTTTAAAAATTTCTCAGGCTTAATCATCATCTGAAATTTTTATGAGAACATTAGCGATGCGTCAGAACCATCCACAAAAATTTTCAAAAAATTTTCGACGGAGATCTCAGAAATCCTGGTACAAAAAATTCCAGATTTGAATTTTGCTTTCTGGATTTCGTTCGAAATTCTAAGATCTCGCATGGTTTTCGGATTTTGGTCCCCTACGAGATATGATCTGAAATTGAAATTTGAAACCTTGGTTCTAAGACCCTGGTTTTAGGGTTTGACGTGGTAGGATGCAAATTTATAAGTGGTGGTTGTCTGTTGAATAAGGGTGTATGTAAAAATGTATTCGAGTACAAATACTCGGTACAATGTATCTATGTGTTGGATTTAGGGCCTAGGGGTAAAGGAATTCGAGTCTATGCAACCGAGGGCACTGCACACTCATGTAATTTTGCATGTTGTAACTGTGTGGCCAAAGATTTGGGCTTCTGTTGATAGCTTAAATTAGTTCATATCCAAGCTAGCTGAAAATGAAGTTGAGTTACATTGTTATTTGTTATTTTGTTGTTGTGTTTGACTGAATCAGGACATTTGGGTATTCAGGGTTAAATCTATTGGTGCCAAAGAACAAAATATACTAAACCATCCATGTGTAGCATTATTGTTGTTTTCAGTGAAAGATTTTGGGCATTTCGATTTGTAGAGGTGAATCTCTTTGTGCCCAAATATACTGAATTCATAGCTGAAGTTACATACTCTCTGGAGTTATTCACTGTGCATGAGTTGGAAGATATGTGTGACTAGTTTTAAATCTATAGCTATAAGAAAATATACTGAACCTGTGTTAAAATCATTTGATTTGGTAGCTTCTTTACACGCTCTTTTGCATGAGAATGTATATAGGGTCTTCGCTCCCTGTCTTCATGAAATGTGCTGTAACAACTTGAATTAAATGGTTGAACATAAAAAAATATGCTCAGATTTCTTCCACTGCTTTGGCTTTTGAGTTGCTAAGTATTTTTTTTTGTTGTCTTATTCATGGATATGTTTCAGTGCATTTGTATCTGCTAAGCAATGGTGAAATGAATGGGACTTCTGAACTGAAATTTAGGTCCTGTTTGGCACGACTCCAGATTGTAGTAGAAACGGAAATGGTTCTAGATTCTTGGTAGAAACATTTCAGGTTGGATTTTGTGAATCGGGTGGAACTGGGTTGATACCGATTCAGCCACGGTGTGGAAAAAGAAGAAACGATCTAAAGAGAACCGTTTCGAGATTTAGCCTGTTTGGTTGGATTTCCTCCAGAATCTAGTAGAAACGGCTCGTTTCCAAGTTGCCAAACGGAGCCTTAGAAATCTAGAAAAATTATGATCGACTCAACCAACTGTTGAATAGGTTTTGCAGTTTTCTTTACCCAAAATTCCTAACTGCCAATGCTTGTAATTTGCAAGTAGGGTAGCTAACCCGTATTTCAAGTTTGTTCATTTGGCACTGGAATGTAAATACTAAATATGTATCCTTTTTTTCAGGTTCTGGACCATCAGTTCCGCAGAACTTATATGATTAAGCGGTACTTTGTATTGTAAACAAAAATCTTCTAGGTTTTAGCTCATTTGAAGTGCTAAGGCAAGTTTCTTCATCTATTTTTTGGCCTAACAATTGCGCAGGATGACTCTGAATGTTGACACCTTTTGTTGAAACATGAGCACGGCAGAGTACAGTGTGGATAAAATCATAAAATGTCAGTTTCCTTTCAGACGCTTAAAGTTGTTTCTGGATCTGCACACTGAGGAAATCACTGATGATCTGGCACTAGAGGGGCTATCCAGTATTGCTTTGGGGGATGGACGAACTGCTATACTCTTTTGGAGACATGATCTACAAAATTTCTGATTTGCACAATCAATCCAGGTAACTCCTTAAACCTCATCGGCTAACTCATACCCGTGACAGACCTTGGCAATGGCATGCTTATACTATTTGTCCATTTCAGTTGGCTACACTGCTATACTATTCGGTAGTTTCTGTGCTTGTGGAGTGATCGAATTGAAGGGTTGGTTCCTAAGTCCTAGGGTTGGATGGGGTTATATTGCATGACCTGTGACATTTTTGTGATCGTGCAGTGGTTGATTGGGTTCTGAGGGCCCTGGTTTTTTAGGGTTTGATGTGGTAGGATGCAAACTTCTAAGTAGTTGTTGAATTAGGGTCTATGTAAAAATGTCTTGTACAAACACACGATACTATGGGCCTGTTTGGGAGAGCTCCACTCCAAAAAAATCAGCTCCACTCCACCAACTTCACCATAGAGTAGCTCCATCGTAAAGTTGAAGTAGGGAAGTGAGGTGTTTGGCTTGCAAATTAGATCTAGCTTCAAGAATAGATGGGTTTGATGTGGATACCCATTTGTGCCCTTGGATGTTGAATGGAGGTGGGTAATTACCTCATATGTGTAACTAGTGGCAAAGGTGGGTAATTACCTATGAACTTCACGAGTGGGTATGAAACAGTGTTTCTTGGAGTACCCCTTGAGGAGCTCCACAAAAACCATGAAGCAGCCCCCTAGATTCGCATTTTTTCTGAAGTCGGAGTTCTGTGTAGTTGAGGTGTTTGGCTACACGAAGTTGGAGTGGAGCTGAAAATTGAGGAGCAGAGCTCTCCCAAACAGGCCCTATGAATCTATGTGGTAGATTTAGGGCCTAGGGGTAAAGTAGTTAAAGAGTCTATATGCAAACAAGAGCACTGCCCGCACATGTAGTTTTGCATGTTGTGATTGTGTTGGGAGATTTGGGCTTCTGACGACAGCTTAAATTGCTTCATATCCAAGCTATCTGTACACAAAGTTGAATTAAATTGTTATTTCTTATTTTGTTTTGCATTTAATTGAATTAGGACATTTGGGGATTCAGGGTTAAATCTGTTGGTTCCAAAGAACAAAATATATACTAAATCATCCTAAGTTTAGGATTATTGTGGTTTTGAGTTATTGATTTTGGGCATTTGGGTTTCTAGGGGTGGATCTCTTAGTGCCCAAATATACTGAATTCTTGCTGAATGCTGAAGTTACATAGTCTGGAGTTCTGCACTGTGCATGAATGGGAATAATATGTGTGGCTATTTTTTAACCTATAGCTATAACAAAATCTACTGAATATGTGTTGAAACTATTTAATTTGTTGGCTTGATTAAACATATTTTGCATGAGTATGTACATAGGGTATTTGCTGCCTGTTTTCATGAAATGCACAGTAACAACATTTGGCGGAACATGAAATATATGCTCGGATTTCTTCCGCAGTTTTGTCTTTTGAGTTGCCAAGTAGTTTTTAATGCCTTATACATGGATATGTTTCACTAATTGTATAACCTAAGCAATGGTGAAATGAATGGAACTTCCAAACTGAAAGTTAGAAGCCTAGAAAATTAATGATTGACTCATCCTATTGTTGAATAGGGTTTTCGGTTTTCTCTATCCTAAGTTCCTAATTGCCTATGCTGTAACTTGCAAGTAGGGGTAGCTAACCTGTATTTCAAGTTGGTTCATTTGCCGCTGGAATGTAGAAACTAAATTTGTATCTTTTTTGCAGGTTCTGGACCATCAGTTCAACGGAACTTGTATGATCAAGCGATTGTTCCTATTGTAAATGGAAGTAAGGATGCAAGAGGGAGGTAATGCGGGCTGATCACAAACGTTTATGCAGGATATTGCGGCAATCCGCGAAAAACTTATGCGGACAATGCGGCACCCGCAAATACTTAATACTGTTTCTAATGCTATCAATGGTAGTACCCATTTCCCAAGTACCTGTTGTAAGTGGAAGTGTGTGGCCATTGGCCTACATACAGTGATTTTATTCTGTAACTAGTAAGCATAAAGAATGGATTCGATGGATTTTTCATGGATTACTAAGTGCTTAATCTGTTAGTCATTTCATATTGTCCTTAATCCAGGAATAACCGTAACTTAAAGCTTGAAGCCGCAACTCTTAACTCCAATGATTCCCCATTAAGATACACAATCTAGCTCACTTGAGCCTCGCTAGCTCAAATGTGCTTATAGTGGCATTCAACCAAGAAGTTTTTTTTTTTTTTTTTATCAAATCAATCAATCGCTGGATGGCAAAAGAAGCGAAGAAAAAGGGGAGGTAGCATGTTTTCGTACCTCTGATGGGGATTTCGTTCGTCGACGTCGACGCGGTTCCCTATCTAGCGATTCCTGAGCCATGGCGGCCACCTCGAACGGCCGGCTCCCACATCCTTGTCGGCGGCGTGCTTGGGCTCCCCTCCGGCACCGCCCGTGGCCTCGTGCTCCCCTCCGGCGAGGTCACAGGCTCCTAGTTCGATGCCCACGACCACGAGCGGTGGATGAGACCGGCTACACGGACGAGGAGAGGAGCGACGCCGAGGTGGCGTGGGTGATGTGGGCTGCGCCGATTAATTTGTTAAATAGGATATGGTTGTTCACGTAATATTTTTTATGTGTTAAATTAGCGGGTTAGCGAACAACTCGTATCCGCTTTCACCCTTAGCTAAGCTTGACGGCATCAACCCGTATCCGCTTTCACCTATAGCTTGACGGCATCAAACAGCACTGCAGCAGGCAGCACCTTAAAAACATCTGGCCACGGGACTGGCAACTTTATAACCCCAATTTCTTGGGAGTTTGCTAATTTTCCTTCTTCTCAATGGGCAGATAGTGAGATAGGTGCCTTTGGATTGGCCTCCTACTCGATAGTTAGGACAGGCCGGGAAGACTGAAAAAGTGGAGGAGCATCGCCATGCCTTGCATCTACGCATCACCTTCAAATCAAGCTTCAAGTATTGCCCAAGGGTCAATGGAAGACACACAGCAAACCGGCGTAAGCATCACCTTCAAAACAGATCACATGTTTAAAAGAAGCCGCAAGTGAACGTCGGGAGAAGATTATTTTCATCAATAACTGATGAAATTCATACCTTCATTTCATTTCCGTGTGAAACACTGTAGCCTCAATTTTCTTGTTTGATACATATTAAAAGTTACATAGATATTAAAGCATGAATGAAGGGTGGATGATAATTGCTTACCCCTTCTCTTGCTTCAAGATTTGTATAGCTTGTATTGGGAGGGAAAACATAGAAGAGGCAAAGGGTTTGGTAGAAAACACTGGAGAAACTCAGCAGAGATAAAGAAATAAACCATCGCCATCAGAAATTAGCTAGCCCATGTCCAAAAATAATAATAAATGGCAGTAATTAACAATGAGTCAGCAGCTGACATTTCCAGCTCCGTATCCCCCACCCCCAATGCTGGAGACGGTTCCTTCAGTTTTGGCACTTCACATCAACAGTTTAGTGAAGGGAATACAGAAGCTAACCCTAGTTGGATGCATAAATTACAAATCAAGTAATTTTCGCTTCTTGAAAAATGTAATGAGAACTACTGTGATTGAAAGAGACAAGGAAATTAACACTGAAATTAACATAGCATCCGCCATTGTTTAGTATTTTCCAACTGGTAGAATGAATAATAAAAATACCCAAATGGCACTCCCGATTGAAGCAATCCAATTTCACAGTAAAACAGTAAATGAAGTGTACATATTATGCAGTAGAGTCAGAGAACAAAGACTAATGAACCAACAATTCAGTGCTTCACCATGTAACAACATCTTATACCATATTCTGTTTGATGCATAATGATGGGTAAATTTCTGTCAAATGCGCTGTCCTGGCCTCCATGGTGCACACAAAAACAACTCTAGTCTTGAAAATGGTAATGCGTGTCATTGAGCAAGGAGTATAACTCTATTCTTATATCTTGAACTAGTTCTCACAGGGGAAATAAAAGGGCAAAAAAAAAGCAATGACATCGCAGAGAAGTGGAACCATATATACTCATCTTATCTATATCAATAACATCATTTGGTATGCACATAATACCTTAAGTTTCCATCTTTACAAAAGGGAACCAGGGTCATGATCAAACACAATTTAAACTCTCACCTATTTGACCTATCACCCTTGCCTTTCTCTCATGCTGATCCATAAATCACACCGTGCTTTCCTATACCAGAATTCCATGACCACCTGCCCAAGTACAGTCATTCTAAGAACCTAGACTAATCCCATTCATATAATTTAATAACACACATGATAGAGAATAGTAAAACAGGGTGAAATTACAATAATCTGTAATCCTAATAAATTAATTGGAAGTGTTCAGCTTTTAATCAGGATACCTTACTGGCTTCTCAAAGCATACCACACAATAAACAGAGGACCATGTACGGATGTACCTACCTTATAAAGAAAAAACAACGAAAGTGGCAGCTAAATATCACATGAACAATTAGAACCATAAAATAAACTAGTTCCAAGCCCCAACCCAGTTAACAATATTCTTTTATGGACGAAAATCTGAAAAAACACCTAAACACCTACACTAAGAATCGTAGCAAGAATCCTAGAATGAGAAAGACCTTCTCAGTTCTCATTTTATCATGCCTCAAGTCCCAGGTGTGGAGGACTTGAGCTCCTCAAGTGTTGCCTTCACCTGGTCCTGCAGCAGTTCGATCCGCTTCAAGTACACCTCCAGCTCCAGAATCCTCTGCTTCCTCCATTTGTCCCCTTCCATGGGCAACCCAAGCGGCGGCTCGGGCAGTTTCGCACCAAACGGATTGGATCCAATATTTACCACTGCACGTATCATCTCCTTAAGCAGAGGCGTCAGGCAACTCTTCTCAGCATCAACAACCCCTGACTGAGGTGACATAACTGGAAACCTGAGAGGTTCTGAGCCCTCCATGGTCACTGTCACTGGCATTGTAGTCTGGGGTAGTGCCGGGAGCGAGTCATCCATCTTGACAGGCACTGAGACAGGCACCTGCACTGGCTGAGGGGACTGCACCATATTGAGGGCAGGGGCAGGGGCAGATGCAGCGGCAAACTCCGCCGTACGCCTTCGGCGGCGCTGCCGCCCTGAGGAGGGCGACTTGACTTCCCCATTGGGGCTACTGTTCGCAGGGACAGCTGTGGCAGCTGCTGCCGCAGCAGCAGCGACAGCGTCTTCGTCGTCAGAGTCGGCCAAGGGGTCCCGGCCGTGGTTATTTGAGGGGCGCCAGATGTTGCGCGCGATCTCGAAGATGGCCTGCTCGTGCGGGGAGCGGAAGGAGAAGGAGGCGCCGGATCCGCGGAGGCGGGAAACGCAATTCCGGTACTTGCGCTTCAGGCGGCGCAGCTTCTCGACGAGCTGGCTCTTGGAGAAGTCGAGCTGGAGGCGGCAGCGCATGTCCTCGTAGAAAGGGTCGGTGTCATACTGGTGCGACGCGAACGCCGTGCCGCGAGCGGCGGTGAACTCCGCGAAGCCGCGGAGGATCACGATCTCATCCTCCTCCGTCCAGAGGCGCTGGAAGAGGGGGCGCCGCTCTCCACCGGATGAGGCTAAGTCACCGCCGCCACTCACGGCGGCGGCGGAGGGCAGGGCGGTGGCGGAGGAGGAGGTGGGATTCGGCAGGCTCGGATTCGAGAGGAGGGGAGCATCGGTGAAGTCGCCGTCTTCGGAGTCGTCGTCGGCGTCCGCGTTGGGGAATGAGATGGCGGCGGCGTTGGCCGACGGGTCGTCGCCGGTAGGATGCATTGGATCGGACAAGGGATTTGGTAGGTAGGGGTTAGGGTTCCGGTTGCCGGTTTTTTTGGGGGAATTGGGATCGACGGGGTTTTGGGTTGGCTCGGGTGTTCCCCCATGTTGGGGCTTGGGGGTCGTCGCAAATCTTCAGTTCGGTTTGGAGCTATTGCATTCACGTACCTCCAAAATTTGGCTATTGCATGCCACCCTTCTTATGTTGCAAAGTCCCCCTTGTCTTCCAAAGTTAATCCTTTTTATGCCCCGTTTGATAAGGATTTTTATAAAAGTTCTATAGAGATCATTTTGTTTTCCATAAAATTGTTGTGAAATTATCCGTTTTAAACTAGCCCTAAAATTTTATAGCATGTCTACAAGTGTGTTACAGCATGAGTAAAGTAAA
Organism: Rhipidocladum racemiflorum; assembly: GCA_036346355.1. Classification (NCBI taxonomy): domain Eukaryota; kingdom Viridiplantae; phylum Streptophyta; class Magnoliopsida; order Poales; family Poaceae; genus Rhipidocladum; species Rhipidocladum racemiflorum. The sequence continues at coordinate 53,178,534 of CM070582.1, read as the reverse complement.
ATCGTGCTTGGATTTAAACGAAAGATAACTTCACATTTGTGGCCCTGTTTGTTTAGGATTGAATTATTTGGCTTATACTTAAAACCAGTTTTTTTACGTAAGCAATTTAAAATCAAACAGTTTTTATACGTGGTAGAGGTGAGTAATTTTATCCTAACTTCGATGATAATGGTCTAAAACCAACCCTTAGGCCTCGGCCCATCCACATAGATCCCGGTTGGGAATGGGCCTCCCAAACAAGGTCGTAATAAGCAATAAAACACCTCTTCATTAGTTTTTGGCTTTTAAGCCCCGTTTGGCAACTTGAAACCGGACCGTTTCTACTATATTCTGAAAGAAATCTGACCAAACGGGCTAAAGCTTGAAACGATTCTCTTTGGATCGTTTCTTCTTTTTTCACACCGTGGCTGAATCAGTCTCAATCCAATTCCACCCGATTCACAGAATCCAACCTGAAACGTTTATACCAAGAATCTGGAGTTCTTTCCATTTCTACTAAAATCTGGAACCATACCAAACGGGCCTTAATTATATAAAAACTTGTGGCTTTCGAATAACTAGTTAAAAACCACACTTTTGTTTTGGCTTTAAACTTCTCAACTGAAGAAAAAACCTAAACAAACGGAATTCAATATAACTCGAGATTTCATGTGTCTTCTCCCATCTCAGCCGCCAAATGTTTGGCGGCTGAGATGGGAGTGGCACCAGCGATTACAGGCCGAGAATGTTAATTGACTGGTGAAGCAATAAGGTCGCAACAATCATCAATAGGAGAGCAAAAACCTATTAGTGAGCATAAAGAAGGCAATGTTGGCATGTACAGTAGGCAGGATGAGTCGAAGTGAATTCAAGGAGTGAAAGGTGACAGAAAAAAAAAGGATCACCCTCCTCCGCTTCGCCAACCCAACCCCAAGCCATAGGCCCAGCCTAACACCAAGCCCATTAGCCCAGCCCACTCACGGCACCATCCTGAAGCGCCACAACTAACACTAAACCCTTCCCACTTAAAACCCCTTTCCTCCGCCACGCCGCCGCCCCCTCTTCCCCGCCCTCTCCCTCCCCGCGAAAACCCTAATCCTAAACCCACACCGGCCGACATGTCCTCCCCGCCGCCGGCCGTCGCGTCGCCCGCCTCCGAGCAAACCCAGTCCAAGAAGAAGAAGAAGAAATCCAAGGACGCCTCTGTTGATCCCGCTGCCGTCGACCCCCCGTCGCTGGCCGAGGCCGAGGCGAAGACCGATGGCTACCTCATCAAGCCCCAGTCCATGGTACCGTCCCTCGACACCTCCACCTGGCCGCTCCTCCTCAAGAACTACGACCGCCTCAACGTCCGGACCGGCCACTACACCCCGCTCCCCTCCGGCCACTCGCCGCTGAAGCGCCCCCTCGCCGAGCACCTTCGCTATGGCATCATCAACCTCGACAAGCCGTCGAACCCGTCCTCCCACGAGGTGGTCGCCTGGATCAAGCGCCTCCTCCGTGCCGAGAAGACCGGCCACAGCGGCACGCTCGACCCCAAGGTTACCGGCAACCTCATCGTCTGCGTCGACCGCGCCACGCGCCTCGTCAAGTCGCAGCAGGGCGCGGGTAAGGAGTACGTCTGCGTCGCCCGCTTCCACGCTGCCGTGCCAGACACGGCGCGCGTGGCCCGCGCGCTGGAGGGGCTTACCGGCGCCGTGTTCCAGCGCCCACCGCTCATCTCCGCGGTCAAGCGCCAGCTCAGGGTGCGGACTATCTACGAGAGCAAGCTCCTGGAGCACGATCCCGAGCGCCACCTTGTCGTGTTCTGGATCTCTTGCGAGGCAGGAACCTATGTCCGGACGCTTTGTGTGCACCTTGGGCTGCTCCTTGGTGTCGGTGCACATATGCAAGAGTTGCGCCGTGTACGGTCAGGTATTCTCGGAGAGCAGGACAACATGGTGACCATGCATGATGTGATGGACGCGATGTGGTCGCTCGACAACCACAAGGATGAGTCGTATTTGAGGCGTGTTGTGATGCCTCTTGAGGTACTTCTTACGAGCTACAAGAGGCTTGTCGTGAAGGACTCTGCTGTTAATGCTATCTGCTATGGTGCTAAGCTCATGATCCCGGGGTTGCTCCGGTTTGAGAATGACATTGAGGTCGGGGAGGAGGTGGTTCTCATGACTACAAAGGGGGAGGCGATTGCCATTGGTATCGCCGAGATGACTACTGCTGTTATGGCGACTTGTGACCATGGTGCAGTGGCAAAGATCAAGAGGGTGGTGATGGACAGAGACACGTATCCAAGGAAGTGGGGACTTGGCCCGGTGGCACTCAAGAAGAAAAAGATGATTGCTGAGGGCCTCCTTGGTAAGCACGGGAAACCAAATGAGAAGACCCCAGCTGAGTGGCTTCGGAATGTGGTGCTCCCCACTGGTGGTGATGCGATGATTGCTAGCATAGCAGCTGCTCCTGAGCCAGATAAGGTGAAGGTGGAACAGGATGCGGTTGTGAGTGAGGAGAAGAAAAAGAAGAAGAAGAAGAAGGATGAGGAGGAGGATGGTGCCGTTGGAGGGCACAAGAGGAAGATTGCTGAGGATGATGAGGTATCTGCTTCTGTGCCTGCAAAGAAAATCAAGGTTGAGGAGGTCGCTGAGGCAGTGGAAGGGGAGACTAGTGAGAAGAAGAAGAAGAAGAAGAAAAAGAAAGATAAGGGTGAAACAGGATCAGCTGATGCGGAGGAAGTGAAGGAGAAGAAGGGCGATCCGTCTGATGCGGAGAAGGGTGGCAGCGAGAAGAAAAAGAAGAAGAAGAAGAACAAGGAAGGAAGTGATGTTGTCAACCTAGAGAGCACTCCAAGCAGAGATGGCGTGGAAGCTGAGAAAAGCGAAAAGAAAGGGGAGAAGAAAAAGAAGAAGAATCGAGAAACAGAGGAGACACGATAGGGAGAACTATAGTTCTCATTTAGTGGTTGTTGTCTTCGCTTGCAGATATGGGGGAGATCGAAAATAACTGTCTTGCTTGCTCTGTACCCATTGCAACCGTTAATGGTTTTAAAGTCCTAATGTACTATCTTTAGATCACTACCATTCTACTGCTGTGAACTAGCATGGTAAGTAGTGAGTTTTTCATAAATTTCTTGGACAATGAGGCATGTATTGCTGTTTCTGTTATCAGTTAATGGAATGAGTTTTGCTCCCATCGCATCTTATAGTAGTCCACTGGACTGAAATTTCTTAGCATGATCAGTTTGCTCTTTGCTGATATTCTGGAGCTTAAGAGCATCTCCAACAGTTCCCAATATTCACTCCCTAAACCTAATTTTGGACTTGATGGGAAAGTTTAGTGCTCCAACAGTTCCCTAATTGATCTCCCAATATTTTCGCACGCCCAAATCAGGGACCAGGCAACCTCAAACTTACGCGCTGCCATTGCGCTCCCAATCTCCCAAATCACGCCCCTCCCGCGGCAATTCGCGTGCGCTCCTTCCTTCGCGCCATCCGACCGCCGCCGCATCCTCTCCTCCCGCCGTCACCTCCTACTCTCCTCCCGACGCCCTCCCCGGTCTTCCTCCCCAGCGGCCAGCAACGCCTCCCGCTACTCCCTTTCTTCCCCGGCCGTGCGCCGCCTCCTGCCGACGCCGCGCGGCTCCAGCCAGAGCCGACGCGCCTCGGCCCGACACACCGCCTCCAGCCCGACGCTGCTTCCGGCCCGACCGCCACCTCCAGCCCGGCCGCCACCTCCTCTGGCTGCCGCCCCCGGCCACCACCTCCTCTGGCCGCCGCAGCTCCAGCAGGCCGACGCGCCCACCTCCAGCCCGACACGCCTGCTTCCAGCCCGGCCGCCACCTCCTCTGGCCGCCGCCCCCGGCCACCCTTCTCTGGCAACCCTAATTCTTACTCCCTTTATTTCCTCTGGATGCCGATTTCCCCCATATAATTTGTGATTATTGATTGCATCTCCCTGCTCATGATCTGAGGTTGATGGATTTGGTGATGAGTAAATTGATACTGAAGTCATATTGCTTTGATCTGTGATGTGCCTGAATGTTTTGACCGAAGATTTCTTCTTGATTGTATTTTAGAACCAATTTAGAAGTTCTGCCCATTTGTGACAACTCGGCAAGACTAATACAAGATCTTTGCAAGTATGTTGCTACAGTTTGTACTTGGTCGCTATTGCAACCCTGATTAGTGAGCTGTTAATTGTATGCACATTTTTGTCGTGCCTAATTCTACCTGTGCTGGTATGTGGGTTACTGTGCTCTGAACATTATCAAGCTAGCTTGGAGCACTGGCTATAACAAAAAGTAAAGCTGAAGGATTTTTTTTTATACTGTTTCCTGAGGTCTGGTACTGTAGATCATGTTTTATTTCGCTGCCTCTACGTGAATATGATTTAGGGATTCATGGGCTTCGGAATTGTACAGATTGTGGTCATGAAATTTGAGGAGTTGTACAGATTGTGGTTGATTTCTTAACGGAAGTGCATGAAGGATATCAATTGATGTCATGTAACCATTGTAGAACTTGCTTTGCCTCAGACTTGCACTGTCCTGCTGCAACTAGATTAGTAAATTTTTTATTGGAGTGTTGTATGTATGCTCATATTGAACTGTGCTAGTTGATATTTCCTTTTGAATGCTTGTTCCCTGAATAGCATGTGATTGATGTGATGATTTGTGCAGCGTGCACATAAAGACCAACAAGTGAAAGCTTGATCTATTCGGTGCCAATCAAACCTCAACAACCAAATGTTCAGATATTTTAGTAGCCCTCAAGTTTTTAGCCTACCTCAGACAATGCAACCACTGCTTTCATATATGTCAAACTCCAGGTCTGAAGTGCATGCCGAATGTTAAGATATTTTCATACACATCAGCCCTTAATAACTTGTAGAACCTAAACTCCGACAATTGTTTGAATGTCCTGTGATATAGTGATAAAGACACTCGAAATAGACAATAATAGGATGATGTACCTTTGATGCATTGCCAACAAGTTCGCTTCGGAGTGTCACTGTTTTCTTTTCAGCATCATATGAACCCTTCTGCATTTTTTTAGAAGCAAAGAGGTGGCAACAAATCAAAACCACAGTTTAACAACAGTAAAGGAACATATATAACTCAGTGTTACTTATTCCCCTTCCTATTGTGGACAACAGCTTTGCATCTAACCTTGTTCTACTTCTATTCATTCTCAATCATGAAGCATCATTTCTTAATTACAGTATCCTTTTTCTGTTAGATACAATGGAAGGAGCCGGATACTATACTAACTTGTTGGATGAGGCCAACAATAACCTGACTTTCGATGACTTCAATAGCTTGCCTGAGGAGCAGCAATCACCCGTTGTTGAGAGTACTCCCTCATCAAGACCAAACCAGAAAAGGTCAAAAAATTTCAGTGAAAAGGAGGATTCATTGCTTGTGTCAGCATGGTTAAACATTAGTACAGATCCAGTGAGCGGCACTAATCAGAAGTCTGGTACTTTTTGGAAGAGAATTTTTGAGTTCTACCACACCAACAAGGACTTCACATCAGAACGGAGCCAGAGTTCACTTTTGCATCGATGGGGAGGTATTCTGGAGAATGTGAACAAGTTTTGTGGGTGTATAACAAGGATTGAGGGTAGAAGGCAAAGTGGGGTTACTTTTCAAGATAAGGTAATTCTTCTGAATTTTAAGATTTTGCACACATCTTAATGACACATGGGAACTTGTAGTAAGTAATTATACCTTCATTGACATGTGCAGCCTATTCAAGCAATAGCTCTGTTTAAGGCCGAGGACAAGGACAACAGATCATTCCAATACATGCATTGCTGGAATATATTGCGCAATCAACCAAAGTGGCATGAGAAGCGGAATCAGATGGCAGCTCAGAAGGAACCTGCTAACAAAAAACCAAAGGCCAACGCGGATTCTAGCCCGGGATCGTCCACAGCTCTCGTTGTTGATAGCAACACCAATACTACCATTGAGAATGTACATCCAGATACCGAAACCCCCAAGAGGCCAATTGGTAAGAAGAAGGCAAAAGAAGCATTGAGGCGAGGTGGAGGTGATGCTTGCGTTGAGGCTTTAGATCATTTGTTTGCAAACAAAAAGGAGTTTGATGCAGAGAAAGAAAAGAAGAAAGAGGACAGATACAATCAGTTGTACGCCCTAGAGAAAGAGAGGCTAGAGCTTAATCAAAAAAGGGCCGCGACTGAAGAGGCGAGGGTTGCAAATGAGGCAAAAAAACTGGAGATAAAGGAAAATGAATTACAGTACAAGAAAATGGTAGAGGAAGAGAGAATTATGTCAATGGACATTGCTTTGATGCCTTTCCGGCTGCAGCAGTACTACAAGAGCTTGCAAGATGAGATCATGGCGCGTCGTGTTTCTGAATAGCCTCATCATGGTGTGACGCCTCATACTGTCTAATTCTTTCGGTTAGCACATTTTTTAGATTATGATCAGTAAGCTGTTCGGTGGTGTTATTAGATTCGTATGCTTAAATTGTGACGCCTCATAATGACATAAATTTTTCACATTTTTCAGATTGTGACGCCACATACTCTGTTTCTATGCTTAATGGAGTGTATAAATTAATAGCTTGAACAACATATTAGTACATGACCATTCACTACCTGATTGGGCTTTAGTAAACATACGTTGTTTAATACATCCATGGCCATCATCAACCGAGTCGGTTCAGGCTTCAAGAAGACCGAGTCGGTTTAGGACAGGAAGGAAGACTTGATCGAGCAAAGACGCAGTACCGTGCCTTGAGTTTGCAACCGGAGAAAATTCAAATTAGTTTTAGGGAAAAAGAAAAGGGACTGTTGGAGTATGGTCTTTTTTTTAGTTCCAAAAATTTTTGGGAAGCTCCCAAACTAGGATTATTGGGAGTTAAAATATTAGGAACTGTTGGAGATGCTCTAAGTAGAAGTTTTTAGTTATGACATTTCCACCATACTAGGAGTCAGCTTCTGGGTATGCCGAGGCTTCTCTGATGTGAGAACTTGGTCTACTTCCTACATTGCTATACATGCCTGAAATCACCGATTAGTCTCCGATCCTGACAGATGCATTATTTTTTGTTTGTCCAAAATGCTGGGTATGATCGCCCCCATCTGCTTGTGCTGTAAATCATTTTTTCATAGCTTGTGTACTGGAATTCTTGGATGACCTTATTACCATTTTATACTATTTTCTGAGTGTTATTTTGTATTAAATTTGTCGATTCCATTGAAAATTTTGCCACAGTTGAATTTCACCTGTTTCGACGGAGCAAAAGATTTTGATGCTCTGTGTTCCTCCCGGCATGGCCCGTTTGTTGCATATTCAAAGATTGACTTCTACCGAGTGAGACAGTCGGAGTTGGTGTGTGTATATAGATGGATCGTGCATGGTTAGGGGTGGATAATGAGCTGATTTGGTTCGGCTCAACTCGACTCGATCAAATTTGTTAAGATGTTTGACTCGACTTGTTATCTTAACGAGCTCAAACCTCAACTCGACTCGACTCGTTAAACTTGCGTTTCGAGTTTTATTTCCACCCCCATGCATGGTTCCATCGTATTGTAGTAGCTGATGTTCGTGTGCTATCTTTTCCTTGCCAATGAGCTGCTTTGCTGTAACACTAGTTGAGTAGCTGTCATCTCTCATATTCCAATGAGGTTATGAACTCCTCGAGTGTGTATTTATCTGCATATATGGAAGTGATCGACGTATACACGTGTGATACCAGACCAAGTACAATAGTAAAATCCACTACAGGCTAATAGTAAACTAAAAATTAGCTTGTACAATAGAAGTCTCTAAAAATTGTCTCTAATGTTGTGCAATACCTGTCTCTTCTCGCTTGTATATAAATAAGCTATTTATGCTTCCGTGCAAAGCTGGTTATTAAATAAGAGTTAACTATCTTCTCTCTTCTCTTTTCTCACTCTTCCACATAGATTAAAATTGATGTGTGTGTGTGTGTGTGTGTATATATATATATATATATATATATATAAAAGCTAAAAGCCAGCTGATATGGTTTTATCATACATGCCCTAAACGGTAACATTGATTAACAATTCACGGTGATGTCAACTGGTGTTCCAGTTGGTCGAAGAGCATAAAAGCGAGTCCCTCCCTGGTGACAAAATCCTGTTTGATGACTGTTGACAATGCAGTACTGGAATGACATGCTGATGATTTTTTTTTAGATAGTTGGTTTCTTTTGATTTTGCTTTTCTTTACCCTACCTACTTGTGTCTGCTTGGTGTCAGGCTTCACATTACCTCAGCCTGGTAGCATTTTCGTTGAAAATCACCCGCACTGGAGGTTGCCGCCCATGCCTTGATTCCTTCTCAATTCAGGCCCGTTTAGCCCATGCTGAGCCTGAGAGGAGAGCTGAGAACCGGGCCAGTGGGATGTGACCGCGGCCCACGCTGCTCACAAAATTGAGCACAAAATGGCCCATGTTGCCATTGTCTGTCAACCCACGGAACTCAAGCACAGGATTGAGCACGAGCCGGCCCATGCTGCTCACAAAATTCGCAGATTCACCGGTGGTCCACGAGGACATATCCTCTATAGTTTGCATCATGTTTCCAAGAGAAAAAAAAAAAAAAAAAAAAGAGTGCCGAAGGGTAGAGATTAGAGAGTACGTGATATGATGTCGAGACGCCAGACAATGGCAGGTTGTTGAGTTGTTAGGTGTCACAAGCCATGATAATTGATAGCCATTAGGGCCATGGTTGCTTCTCTAGCCCGACAATGTCATTTCCATGCCCCCAGCTCGTCGAATCCCAGACTGGCAGTTGCCAACAGCCTAGCGCTCTTTGCTACCGGCTGCTGGTGCCCATTTGTTTGTCAGATGGACGGTCGCTTTCGGATACGGAATCATACAACAAAACATCAACGTTTCTACCCGGGACAATCCCTGCCTGCTGTTGTTATATTCCATTCTGCAGGTATCTGCTGAGCATTTGAGCTCTCACTCCATCGGTTCAGATGCGGCGAGTGCATCTGTTAATTCCTCAGGCCGTATCAATCGCGGAGCCAAAAAGTTCCAAAGAGGAGACTTAAAAAAGAGACATCCAGTGACAATATGACTATATAGACGATGGACTATTACGGGAGCCTTTTGCATTGGACTGACAGGGTGAGCTTTAGCCGAGCCCACCCAGCCCCACTAACAGCTCCGCCTATGCGTATCATGTCGGTATCTTGTTACGTCGTAGACGAGTAGGGCAGTACGAAGAGATTATCTCTACCGAGTACCACTCCGACTTTCTAGTGCACGAGAATTCAATTTCTCCCGTGCTTTTATGTTCGCTGACGTTATTTTCCACTGTACGCACATAGCACATGGTGTTGTACGATTTGTGAGGCACTGGTCAGTTGTCACTTGTCAGCATTGCCTCATCAAATGAAACTAACCATTTCCCATTCCGTGATCCGTTCGAAATTCGCAGCCCTCCCCACGGGAAACTAACCAAACAATCTTTAATTGCCAATAAAAAAATGTAAATTTGCTGACAAAAAATGCTCATAAACAGACAAGCCAAATAAGATTTCTCCAACAACAAAGACCAAACTAATCGATTAATCGAAGTGCAGGGATGGAAATGTGAAGAGGAACTGGATGACACAGTGGAGAAGGTACCCTCCGTATCCCAGGGAGGAGAGGGAAGAGTACAGAAACAGAGAGAAGCAGTCGTACCAGAAGAGGAAGCTGAGCACAGACACCAAACCGATGCACAACACACACAACACAGTGAGCACCATCCGGCCAAAGAACCAGGAATCACATCGCCGCACAAACGCTTGCTTACGCCGGGCACAAACGAATCACCGTAACGAGATCACCATCACCTGCCACAGACAGAACAAGCAAAGATCAGTTAGCTAGTTCCTCGACCTCGAGCAGCTTGACCAAATTGCTAAACCACCCTTTCTAGAAACAAAAATAGACTAAAAACAGCAGTACGTTCTCCTCAACAAGGATGTAACATTCGTTTGGTTGGAAGATGTTTCTTTGTTCTTTGTAAAATTCATTTGCTCTGAAGATGAATCTTTTTTTATTACAGGGTTATCCTAGCTAACTTCTACAGGATCCTACTAAGCAGAATATGAAACGAGCGGTTGAGATGCTGATCCCATCTGCTTTAGAATGAGTAAGATTTCCTTTATGTAGATGTAGAACATATATAGAAGAATCCTCCACTCTTTTCTTCCCTCACACACCTCTTCTGATGAGCATATACCAAACTCCTTAAGGCCTTAAGGGGAGGTGCATGCATGCATACCTTGAAATGGTACTCCTCTTCCTACCTGGTGATGACCCAGACGGCGTAGATGATGCCCGGGAGATAACCGAAGAAGGTGAGTAGCAAGCAGATCCAGAACTCAATCTGCAAGTTTACCAACACAAACAATTGAGAAAACCCCACAACTTTGTATCACTCTCACAAAATAGTGCGTGCGCCTACTGCAAAGAAAAGCGGTGCGAACATACCCCGCAGCCGAACTTGAAGAAGACGCCGAGGGGCGGCAGGATGATGGCGAGGATGATGTCGATGAAGGTCGCCGTGTTGTCCGACATTTTCTATCCCTCAAAGCTTGTCAACTACCACCAGCTGCTGAACACACACACACACACACACACACACACACACAGAGAGAGAGAGAGAGAGAGAGAGAGAGAGAGAGAGAGAGAGAGAGAGAGGAAGAAAAATCAAAGGCAGAGACTAGGCTGAGGCTCCAAAGGAGACGGAACGGAGAGCCGGTAGGTAGTGATGGATGGAGATTGGAGAGGGCGTAATATGCCAGATGGATGCCGCTCACCTGCGAGGCCTCTTATAAAGACGAGCAGGCGATCGACGGTCACGTGCCAGGCTCGTGCGGCAGGGGATGCGAAAATGCCCGGCGCACGCCACGAGGGGAATCATCGAATCCCAAGGTTCCCCGGCCGGCCGCGTGCGCTTCGCTGCTTGGCACCGACGGCCAGCGCGGACCAGACGTCCCTGTAGTAGAAGTGGGCATGGCATGGCACACATGTGCTGTGACGACCCACATAATTAGTTTAGGATAATAATAATAGGGTTTTGATAAGTTTTATCTGGATGTTTTCTTTAACAACTATCATCTAAATTCCTGGCCATTAAATTTGCTTTCAGATCAATGCATGCCCCCCCTGAATTCGAGGTGGGTTGATCATACGGATGTGTGTTTTGATCGTACGGTCCAAAGTTTGGATGTTTTTTGAGACAAAAACATCCGGATGATGCCTATACACTCCCATAATAATAACCTTGTTATTAACTCTGAGGTAATTACGTTGATCTGGATATATTAGTTAATAAAATATCGAGTGGATCTGACACTTTATCAGTTAATACGCCGAATCCAGAATGTTACACTAGAACAATAGTTAGAACTTAAAATGAAAACTTTATGACAGTCCATTGCCACACAGGCTACGAGTCTAAAGTTTATAAGTCCGTACATAATCTTTACAACAAAAGTTTATATATCCAAGTGAACGACGGCCTTCGCCATGTGGGCCGCTACTCCATCCAGTAATCTGGGAAGTCCTTCGCCTTTGCGTCACCACAATCACACGCTTGATTACCAGAGTCAATCTCTAAGCAAAGGGGATTTAGGAAAAGTGAGTACAAAAGTAATCAGCAAGCATTAGTAATAAAATGCAATATATATGAGTTTTTTCTTCCAAAATCAACTCAACCTTTATCAATCCAATTCAACTCTCCTTATACCCTCCTCAAATCATTTTTCAAAAATAGGTTTTCCTAAAAAGTTCTTGTGTTTCCAAATTTTTATTTATTAGCCCTCGAACATGAGGTAAACTTGTCTTCTGTAGCCTCCAATCCAGGAGACATGATTGAATTCATGATTTGATCCTACTCAGGTTTGATACACTTTACCTATAGTGAACCCAACTACACTTGAGAACCCAGAATATTTATCACTAATCCGATATTAGATCTCCAACCCTGCTGGCTCGAGCCGAGGATGCTCTCCCTAGGTTGTCCCATCAACTCATAGCTAACAGTTGTACCGTGCTACCACAACAACACTAATACTCAACCCAAATCTTTATACATATATAGCCTGAAAAGAGTCAACCGCAACTGATTGTTTTTCTGTGTCATTCATAGAGACCTGCAGCATACCCAGCTTCTCACTTCTGTGTCCTTCACTGGAACCCGCGGCACACCCAACTTCTCACTACTGTGTCCTTCACTGGGCCTTCGGCATACCCAGCTTCTCGCTTCTAATTATCTACGCTTACCCGATATGGAGATCAAACACCGTCGTAGGATAACCTTTTTTTTGGTAGTTTTCGCACACTATGGTTGATGCGATTTAATACGGCTCATTGCCCGAATGTAGAGATTCGTCCTTATATCATATCCTATGTAGAGGGGCCCTCCGGTAATGCTCAAACATAATACTCTCTAGTCACCTCATAAAAAATTATATACCACATCGACTTCAACTGTCAGTTGAACCAATTCAACATACTCACAAATTCACCGACTATACCAGCAGTCTATTAGCAAATTCACATGATGTATCGACGGTCTATTAACCAACTCAAAGACTGCAACAGCAGTTCATCATCGCTTCCAATTATCGTAATTCAACCACTGCTGCGGCAGTTCATTAATAATCAACTTTTCAATATCCAAATTCTGCCATAGCAATCACAATTATCCCTCTTTCCGAAAACATCTAATTTAGGGTTTTCTTTTAAAAAGATATTTTAAATGGTTGAAACGACCCAAAAATTCAAAATGAATTTAATTTGGAGTTTAATTCAAATCTTCGAGTTCAAATTTGAATTTGGAGATTTGAATGTGCTTTTATTTGATGTGGTTTTTCGTTTTTCGGCTTTGGGCCAAATCTCCTTAGCTTCCAGGCTTTCGGCCTGCCCCGTTCGGCCAGTAGTCCGGCCTCTCTCCTCATGGCCCGACCCGGCCAAGCCCCGTCCGTCGCCTCGTGGCGATTCTTATCTGTGCCGCCTGCTGCCAGCGCGCCTCGCGCCGCCGCGCTGCCTGCCGGCAATCGCCGAGCGTCTGATCCGCGCCACGCCCGCGCCCGCCCTTCATGCCAGCTTCGCCATTGCCGCCAGCCTCTCTCTCTCCTCCGGCTATATAAAGCGCGCCGCTTCATTCCTCGCCCCATTTCACCGCCGGTGAAGCTCCTCCCTCGCTCCGCCTCGGCCGTTGCGAGATCGCGCCGCCGCGCGTCCGAGCCGCCGTCGCGCCAGGAACCCTAGGGTTCCCAGGCTCCTGCCCCGCTCGCCCGCGCCCGCCTGGGCCAGGCCATCCGGCCCAGCTGCGCCAGGCCGCCCCACTCGCCGCATGGGCCACGGCCCAGTTCACCGTAGAAGCCGGCCCAAACACTGTTTTGAACAGTGTTTTCCCATTTTTGAATTTATAATTCGATTATAAATTCCGAAAATTCGTTTTTAATTCCAGAAAAACCCCAAAAATTCCCGAAAAATTCCGTGAGCCCCAGAAATCCACCAAATACACTACCCGAACCGTTTCGATCCACTGAGTCCAAAAATGCCCTCCGTTCCTCAATCCGGAGTTCCCAAAATTCCGAATTGCCCAATTCGCCCTTCGTTCTCTCTCTCGGCCCGGTTCCGGTTTTCGGTTTCGTTTTCAGTTTCCATTTCTTTTCCATTTTCCGTTTCTTTATTTGTCGTTCGTTCTTGTCGCGCTAGATCCGGACGTTGGACGATTCGAGGAAGCGACGCAGATCCGGAGCGCATTTGGACCCGACAGGAGCCCCGAACGACTACGTCAACGGCAGTTCAGCCGATCCGATCGCCGAGCAAGGCAAGCCGTACCCCTTTGATCATGTTGATCCAATCATGCCATGTTATATTAGTAACTATTTTATATCGCATTACTTTACTGTATGTTGAATTATTGAAAACAATATTTTAGAATGACATGATACCTAGGTAATGCCGAAATTGCTTGTGAAACCTCCTTGAATATATTAAACCTTATTATATCCTTTGTAACCCTAGATGTTGGTATTATTAAATAAATTACTGTTATTCCTATAGGTTAGTTCAAATGCTTTGAAAATAAAATAAAGTGCTGTCGAATCTCGGATTCGGGTGTTTGTGAAAGTGCTACAGTTTGGGGGACAGAATCGGATAAATCCCGGAGTGGATGTAACTCCGATCCCTACCGATGATTGATGCCTTGATTTGGTGATGACCAGGTTGAGTGGGATGCCTAATAAGTGGTGAATGAAGGCTTGATCTTTGGCAAGCGATGTAAGGATAATAAAACCCCCTTGAGCAAAGTAAAGAACTTAGTTTCCGTTCAACCACAGTCGGGATGGTCGATGGACCCATATCAGGCATAGCTCGATGGAGTTAGTCATTCCTGATTTAATAATTGGACTTCTGGTAGTAACTATTCTCGTGGGAGAATAGGGACCGGCCTTCCCGGCAGGGAAGTATACCGGGGGAGAGGTGGAACGGGAATAGTGACATTCTTGGTTCTCACAACGGTAGGTGCTAATGGGGACTATGTGGGTCCACGATAGCTTTATACCTATCGGTTAACAACTAAAGAACAGGAATGATTAAACGAAGTGCTGTGATCATCTCGACCCGGCCGTATGCATTTAAGTTGCATGTTTGTTAGCGCTTGGCATTAACGGTCGTTGATATCTTGTGGGTAAAGTTGAGCACCTCTGCAGAGTTAATGATGGTATTCGAATACGCCGTACTTCCGGTAAATGAAGTTAAGTTTGAACTGGGGTGATGCCCGTAACCAAGCTCAAGCTACTGTTTTCGGAATTTGGATAAATGTGGTTAAGTGGTGTTGAACTTGTGAACCCCCTTTTACTATTATTTGTGGTCTGTGCTTCAAATGTAAAATGAATTGAAAATAAAACTGCATCCAGATACTTAACCCTACTTCCATCCTTTGGATAATCCCCTGCATATAGTATTCAGTGGTTCCGTACGACTTGTTGAGTACTCCCGTACTCACCCTTGCAACCCCCGACCCTTTCAGAGTTTGAAGAAGCTGGAGCGTTTCAGGAAGTCGTAGATGGCGATCTTGTTTGGTTTTAGGTCTTGGTCTTTTGCTCGGCTGCTGTGCGGTGTTTTGATTGTAAGTTATTCGGGCCCTGCTGCGCCCTCTTTTGTAAAAACCCTGGCCGTTAGGCCCTATATTGAATAAAAGTGTTGGATTTGCTTTTGCCTGGCAATTGTACTCTTGTCTTTTCCAACAGTTAGTCTTCCTGGGTAACTGTTGCGAGTCTCGGATCTGCCCCTAAAAAGGCGGTCCGTCACAATGGTCATGAATCCATGCGTTCTACCTCCATTCCCCCCAAACTCTACCGGTCCTCACTCGCCCCGCACCAGCCGGCTGCTTCCTCCCGTCGTAGCCGCCGGCACACGCCACCTCCTCCGCTCGCCTTCTGTCACCTCCCTCACGCCTCGCCTCTCCCTCCCTTCCGCTAGCTTTCACCTGGCCGCGTCACCACCGCTCCCCTTCGCACCCTCCTTCGCTACGTCCGGCGACGTCTCCGTCGGCCGCGGCCGACTCCTCCCCGATCAAGAACCGCTTCCTTAGCTGCGCCTCCGACCAGCTCCCCTCCTACCGCTGCCTTCGCCTCAGCCACACCATCCACGTCTATGCGAATCTCGGGATAAAATGAGTCCCTGATCCTTTATCAGTATCCTGGCTCTTTTCCTCCCTTCTTTAATTTGTCCATTCCTTACATCAAAGTGGAAGTGCTTCCGGATCTTCTGACATATACAGCATAACAGAATCGTCAAGGTACGTGCCCACTGGCATTTTTACTGTGCTTTCTGAATTTACCTAAGTATTACAATCGGCATCTTGTGTTTTCAGTAACATGCATGCATGCAGCTTTCCTAATTAAAAAATCTGCTGTGTAAAAAGACCTGGGCACACTTGACATCTCACATTCTCACTTGCGAGCTCTGATGGAGAAAGAAAGTTCGCCTTTGAAGAGAATGAGTTGGCACGACAATAGCATCTGCTGGTCACACGGTTAATTTCTATTGTGCTGCGAAGTGCAGAGTGCAGACACCTGGGCTGGTTATACTAATCCTACCTGCAAGATTGTTTTGTTTTTTTGTAGGGAACAATATTTTGGATTGATAAGACCTTGTTTCGTGTTTAGTACGATCATGTAGGGACGCCGTAAGGTCCATGGGCTCTGGAATGGTCTGTGTCGAACAATCATGCACGAGCCTGATTAATGAGGGCTACCAAAATGGCTCCTAACTATCGCCTTTAACGTCTTTCTTCCAGCGAATCATTACAAGTAAAGCTTGCATTATTACGAACCTACAATCGGACGGGATCGAAACAACCGAGATTTTATTCGATCCATTTTCTGAGAAGCTTTACCATGTTCTTGTGAATCTAGAGGACACTTGGACAATTAAAATAAAAAAAATAAAGTTAAATGCACACCTGCACGATCGTTTTCCTTTCTTTTGTTAATGTTTTTACATGTTCTCGACCTCAAAATATAAGACGTCAGGATTAAAGGATGTTGCTTTCATCAGTATCGTTCTATTTTTTTTTTATGGTATGGTTGACCTTCAGATCTGATGTTTACGGGTATATCATAGGCTCATAACTAGTTAGTCAGCTTGGACATTACATTAGCCCATATGTTACGACCAAGGTTCATAGAACCGACGAAAACCACTCGAAAACCGCGATTTTCGACCGTATCAAACCGGTTCGAAACTTTAAATCGGTCGGTAAACCGGTTCAATTAAAAAAATAATTCAAAAAATTTGGAAAAATTCATGCGATGTAAACCGATCGAAAACCGGTGAAAACCGAGCGATTTTTCGAGAAAATTGACGAAAACCGATCGCCCAAAACGTTCAACTCGCCGATCGGTTTTTCGAGAAAACCAAATGTTTTTGCTTTTTTAATTTGTTTTGAATGTTTTTTTGTTCAAATACTCGGTTTTGAAACTCTTCGGTTTCTAACGATTTTCCAGCGATTTTTGGGTCGATATTTTCGAATTTCCAATTTCAATTTTCCATCGTTTTTTTCGCTTTCGGTTTGGTTAACCCTGGTTACGATGACCAACCAGCCCAGCTGTCCCATAACATACCCACACACGGTGTGTGTGTCTATATATATATATATATATATATATATATATATATATATATATATATATATATATATATATATATATATATATATATATATATATATATATATATATATATATATATATATATATATATCTGTGTGTGTGTGTGTTTACAAAACGGGAAATAAACTCACCAGCACATAGACATGTAGTACTAATATCCGTCTTGTGTAGTTGGGCAGCGTAGGATCAAATCAACACGATATGGAAGGGAGCTAGCAGCATAATGCATACCTTGGCAGATAAATACTCCCTCTAGTGACAAATAGTCGTGACACAGGTGTACAAATTTTTAAAACTTTAACTATCAATATCTTTTTAAATATTTAAATTAGATACATAAAAATCATATGTGTAGATTTATTTCGAAAAATACTTTCATAATATTATAATTTTATTAGATTTTATAAATGTATTATAATAAAATTAGTGATCGAAGCTATGTTTTAAAGACGTATCGATATTTAAAACGATAATTAGTACTTTCTCTGTCCCACAAAGAGTGCATTTCTAGTGTTCAAACTTTGTCCCACAAAGAGTGCATCTTTAGTCTGTAGGGCCCAGCTGTAAGTGTATGCATGCTCATTTAAGTGCATGTGGAAACCGAAGCACCAACATGCTTGTGTATGGAGTAATGAGGGTCACATTAGTCATTTACCTTACATACTAATCTGTCTTAAAAAACCTAAAAATGCACTATTTGTGGGACGGAGGGAGTAGTGTTTGGTTAGTGGGATGGAGTGGAATGAAACCACTGAGGATGACTTGGTTCCAAACAAGAGAATATTCTCTCTAGATTCGGGACGGTCAGGTTCTAAAAATTTTCTGGAACGCAGCCATCCCATTTGGAATGTGAGAGTGACAGTGGGTCCTGTTTGAGAATCTGGGATAGAGCCATTCCATCCCTGAAATCTGGGATAAAGCCATTCAATCTCTAAATTCTGGGATGAAACCATTCCATTCCACCTCACTCTCCAACCAAACACACGAGTATGACGTGAGGATTAACGAGCTGTTTGGTTTGTTACCAATGCTTGCCAATACTTGCCATACCAAATATTAGTAGTGTTGACTAAATTTGGCAAGCATTTGGTTTGCAACCAAACTTTGGCTAGATTCTTTTCTCCATTGCCATGCCAAATTTTTATAGTTCATTTTCTTGCCAATAGTTAGCCAAACTTTGGCCACCAATTTGAGCACCAAATTTTTGGCTAGCCAATTCTTGGCAAGGTTGAACTTGGCAATTTTGGCTTCAAACCAAACAGCCCAATACCAAAGTGATCTCGGGACATGTGATACCCTGTGCGATTGCCATGGACCCTACGGTCGCAAAGCCTACCAGATGAACCAATGAATCGTCAGATCAAGCAAACATCCAAACTTGTCTCTTGCAGCAACTGCTCTTCCTATGGATGGTAAGAAAGCAATTCATGAGCATGATTTCAAAACAGTGTCGGTGGCTGCAGCATGAAGGGAGGGCGTGGGTCGGTAGCTCGTTCTCAGGAGCGTCCTATCTGCCCACATGGAGAGGAGTGCCATTTAAGCTCCAATCTCCAAAGCTTTACACCAGCTGGAGTCTAAAGCTTAAACACGTCAAAGAGAGTTATTTTGGACATACGTGCAGTTAGAATTTTAAAATTTTGACTATTAATTTTTTTAAAATATTTAAATTGGATACATGCAAATCATGTGTGTGTGTATATATATTTGTCTCGAAAAATACTTTCATTTAATATTATAATTTTGTTGGGTTTTTACATATATATTATAATAAAAATTAGTTGTCAAAGTTGTGTTTTGAAAACTGTATCGATACCTAAAATGATAACTATTTGTGATCGGAAGGAGTACTAATAAGACTATAAACTATGGTTTTTTCGTGAAAGCTTTGAATAGTAAAATACCTATAGGGCATCTTTACTTCACTTTTTTTATTTCGCATTTTTCATTAAAGAGGGAGGGGAAGCCTATCGGAATTTAAGCTGCCCATTGAGCAATAAAAGGTATAAAGTGATCCAGAAAGAGAGTTGTGATGGCTGAATGGCTGATATCGAAAGAAGTTCGGTGTTGTTAATTTCTTCTGAGATATTCGGTGTTAAGAGTAAAATGAAAGCTGATGACAATCAAACAGAATGAAATGTGAACTGTATACTCTTCAAGTCTTGTGGAACTAAACAAATATGTGCAGTTTTTTCACCAATCATAATTAGCTAATAACTAGCAGAAAGAGCCGCAAGGCTGCAGGTTGCAGGAGTGTTAAGAAAAGGAGAAAAAATTGCAAAACCTTTCGGAGCCGAAACTCCAAACAGTAAGTACAATACACAAAATAGCACTAGGTGCACTTTTCACTCACCTATACCCACAAAATAGCACTGGGTTACTTTATACCATATGCTCATAAGGTGTTTCCTCAAATCCAGGAGAACATTTTCTGTCGTTTGTTCCATCTAAGCAAAGCATCACCGGCTCATGCCCTGGTGTTAAACCGAGCTATTTCCAGTTTTCTTCCTCAAATTCCTCTCTTCTATCATAGTTCTTATACTTGCCACATCAGACCACTTCCCAGCATTGGCATATATATTAGACAACAGAATATGATAGCCAGGATCATTGGGGTTTTGTTCAAATATTCTTTTCGCAACTAGCTCAGCAATGTCCATTCTATCATGCACTCTACATGCTGCCAAGAGACATCCAAGAACATCAACTTCTGGCTCTTCTTGCAAATTTGAAATGAAACTCCAAGCATCATCAAGTTTCCCAGATCTACTGTAAAGATCGACAACACATGAGTAGTGCTCCTTCTCTGGGGAAATATTGTAGTCATGCAACATGGAGTCATAGAAGCGCAAGCCCTTGTCAAGAAGGCCTGCATGGCTACAACCAGATAACAGAGCCACAAAAGTCACTTTATCTGGAGCAATTCCATCTACCTTCATTTGATAAAAAAACATTAGTGCTTGATCTTCATGACCATGTTTTCCAAGAGAAGAAATCAATGTGTTATAGGTAGCAGTATCTCGTTCTGTCATCAGTTGAAAAATCTCTTTGGCCTTTTCTAGGCAACCACATTTGCAGTACATATCTATAAGCGCATTACTAACTGAGCAGACCGAACTAATGCAATGCCTAATTACATAAGCATGAAGTTCCTTACCCTGAATGAACCTGGAATGTTCATTGAATAATGGAAGAACTGAAATAACAGTCACATGATCAGGTCTAAATCCCGCTTTCTGCAGTACCCTCAATGCACACAATGCAGAATCTGTATCCCCATTCACGGCATATCCAGCAACCATTGCATTCCATATGACTAAATCTCTCTTTGGCATGAGCCCAAATACAGTTTCTGCCTCTCTTATGAATCCTTGTTTACTGTAGAAGTCTATAAATGCGCTTCCTAGAAACTCACTCTGCCCAAGTCCATTTCTTAAGGAGAAGCAATGAATTTCTTTTCCATGCCTGAGTAACCTCAGCTCAGAAAGACTAGGAAGAACGCTTGCCAGGGTAGTAGAATTCGGTTTTAGCCCTAAAGCAACCATTTCGGTAAACAGATTGACACTCACATGGTGCATTCCATTTTGCGAATACCCCGCAATTAAGGTACTCCAAGAGACAACATCCTTGGAATCGATAGCACAAAACAGGGAAGAAGCCATCTCCAGACAACCACATTTGCAGTACATATCAACCAAAGCATTAGAAACACAGATATCATCACCAACTCCACATCTTACTGCACATCCGTGCAATGCCATTCCAGTGCGCAACTCTTTCACCCTGCCACATGCTGGAATAACAGTGGCAACAATCACCGAATCGACCCGTAATCCTTCTGACCTCATGCAATTGAACAGATTCATCACCTCAATCCAGTCCCCTGCATGCACAGCCCCTCCAATCATCGCAGTCCACGCAGCCAAATCCCTCACACGCATGCTCTCAAACGCACTCCTTGCTTCATCCAAGCACCCACACTTGGCAAACATATCCACGAGCGCGCACTGCACAAACGCATTCGGCCTCGCGTTACCCCGGGCAATGTCCACCTCCACATTCTCTCGAACCTTTCTCCCCTGCTCAACCGCTCCTAACGCAGCGCACGCCTTGATGACAGGCGGGTACGTGAAACCATCCGCCGCAACCGAGCCATCGCCGACCATCGCCCAGTACATCTCCAGCGCCTCCGAGAACCGGCGGGAGTCGACGAGGCCCCTGATCACAGCGTTCCACGCGAAGGAGTTCCTCCTGGGCATTTCGTCGAACACGCGCAGAGCATGCCCAATCCCACCCAGACTAGCGTACACGCGCACCAGCTGCGCGGCGAGGACGGTGCCGTGGCGATGGCCGCGGACCAGCAGCGCCGCGTGCAGCAGCCGGGCGTCGGCGAGGGTGGGGCTCGACTGCAGCCGGAGGAGGAGCGAGGCGTAGGAGACGGGGGAGGCGGCTACGTGAGAGCCGCGGCGGGAGGCGGTGGTGGAAGGAGAGAACCGTGGCTTCGATTTGAGCCAATGTTTGACGGTGGAGAAGAGCATCGCATCTAGGCGAGCCTTCGACAGCGCGGCGCGGGGCGTCAGCTCAGAGGCAAGTCGTTTGAAGCAGTGAAACTGACTGCCGTGACAGTTGAAATTCCAAACAGGACGCTTGTAACACAACATACTGTTCTAACAGTACAGCACTGAAACTTACGTAACTCGTGAAATTTTTATACGAAAACTCATGAAATTTTTACACCGAAATTCATGAAACTTAGCACTAAAACAGATGAAATATGAAACTCATGAAACACTAGAACTCATGAAACCAGATGAAACTCATCACTGAAACTAATAAATCTCAGATACTGTTGCCTAGTTCTACTCATCATACCATATAAAATGCTGGACTAGGCCTCATAATCTCAAGAATCACGATTTCTGATGTATGATCTTACGATAATCATACAAACACGAAAACGATCGTACAGAAGATCACAATCCCGGCTGCTCGAAACGAAGTAGTCTCTGAAGCCTGAACGCAAGCCGCAATCTGAGAAGAGGTTAAACGAGAACTTTTGCTTGCCACTATCTTATTCAGCGGCTAATCCGGTAATTTATCACCGACAAAACTGAAACAAGGCTTGAATCTTTGCTCTTGCTCACTAATAACGTACGACTCCGTTTGAGGTGAGGACGACGACCTGCATAGTATTCACATCACACAGCAACATTCCTGACAATCATGGGAAAGCCCATACTTGGGACGCATCGTGATCACGTCGGTCGGCGCGTGGACGTACTTCGGGGAGAGCGACAGCGCGAACCCCCGCAGGATCACGGCGACCACGGCCCTCGCCTCGATCACCGCGAAGTTCTGCCCGATGCATCGCGGCCTTGGCGGCACCGGCGCCGTTGTCGAACCTCAGCAGGTTGAACTCGTCGGCGTCCTCGCCCCAGACCTCCTTGCCACGGTGTATCGTCGCGACCGGTATCGTCATGAGCATGCCTCTTGATGCCGCCTAGCTCGACTTCAGATCTCGTCTCCTTCGGATCTGCTGGACGGCGCTGTACAGCGTCGGCGTCTCGAGCAAGGTTCAAATAGGGACGAAAATCGCGAAAATTAAATATTTTAAAAAATAGAATATGTCGATAAATCAGTATAATTCAAATTCAAAAAATTTAGAAAAACTAACCAAAAGTTTTTTAATTTAGGAAAGTTGGTAGAAAAAAGAGAAATAGTCTAAAAATTCTGACAAAAAAGCAAAACATCTAGCCCTTAATTTGGATAGACCCGGATTATAACGGCTTAAATTAAAAAAAAAAGAGCACAATGATCTCCACCATCAGATGTTATTATTTAAAAGAAAATATCTAACTGTCTATCTAGTGGACCCGAGTTATAACGACTTAGATTAAAAGAAAGAGTTTAAGGATCTCCACAACTTATTTTGATGGGACCAGATTATAACGGTGAATATTAATCTATATAGATATTATAGTTATATAAAAAATACACAATTACAGAAAATATAGTTATATATCATAGATAATCATATCATAATATCTAGCCGCGCAATTGCACAAGTAAATTTGCTTCTTCTTTTTTTTGAAAAACCAAATCTTTGAGACGTTTTTGAGTAAAACCGAATACAGATAATAGAAAAGGGATTAGAAAACCTAATTGTTGGATTGATTTGTGAATGGTATTAAAATGAAAGGCTATTTATTGAGATATTATTGCCAAATACCTACTTTACAACTTGGGATTATCTAAAATATAGCAAAGATCATGTGCTATATATTATTGCA
This sequence comes from Rhipidocladum racemiflorum, assembly GCA_036346355.1. Taxonomy (NCBI): domain Eukaryota; kingdom Viridiplantae; phylum Streptophyta; class Magnoliopsida; order Poales; family Poaceae; genus Rhipidocladum; species Rhipidocladum racemiflorum. The sequence goes on along the minus strand of CM070582.1, from coordinate 53,155,080 downwards.
AAATGTGTACATTACAACTTGATGTTGTCTTAAAATGTAGAAACGGTCATGCCGGGTTTTTACAAATATGTTAGCTTTTTTTGCAATTTTTTCCAATTTTTCTTGAAGTTTTTCCAATTTTCGCTAAGTGTGTTGATTTTCGATGTAATCCGGTCGAAAATCGGTAAAACTTTTCGGTTTTTGTTTTTTTTTTTCACCGCTATTTGACCGTCAAGTTTATAAACTTTGACTTTCTATTTCGTTTGATTCGGAAAAAAATTATTATCCGAGGAGCTCTTTTACGGTACACTAAATTGAATATTAACTGTTCATTCTTTTCGATCCAATAGATCAGATTAACTAGAGTTTACTTATACTACACCTGATAGTAGAGTAGTAGAAACACTCTTAACAAATCAACAGTTAGATATGATTTCTACTACATATTTTATACTACAAGTATAATCGACCGTAAAATTTCTCTACCTGGGGGAGCCATTTCCGAGTCTGGTACTCTGGTTCGGTTAGGTCTCAAGTACAAGAGGCTGCTAACTAACTACTGCTCTTAGCCTCTGAAGTTATATTACCGGGCGACGGGGAGGAAGTCGTGGGAGGCGGTGTCCAGCGCGACGCCGGCGCGGAGCCGCTTGATCTCCTCGAAGTTCCCGACGAACAACTTGTACTCCGGCGTCCAAGCGTAGCCCGTGGTCACATCAACAGATTAACTGGCAGCGATCGATGCTTCAGCCAAGAAAAGGATATAGCCGGGCAGCTGCTGACTTCGTGGTGTCTGCATGCCTGCCTACACCAGGTACACGCAAAGATTACGTTTTTGTAGTGAGATGAGATCCCAGCTTGCAGGAGCCGGCCAAGATATAATAAGGAGCCACGTAGTTGACTTGCGCTGCATTGATGTTGTTAACGTGTTGGTGTGGGCTTACGTATGTAATGGCCTTGCATCATCGACAAATGTGGTGAAGAAGGTCTGAAGGTGAATGGTAATGTAGCTAATTAAGCACCGGCGTCTGGCGACCAAGTTTTCAAATTTCGTTGTCGAACTAGTTTAGAAGGACTGAAATCCGAAATTTCGGTGAGATTGAAAATTTCAGATGAAATCCAGACGAAATTCAAAAAACAAAACTTCGATGATATTTAAAAATTTCGGTGATATCTGAAGATTTCGGCGAGATTTGATCCTTGCCGAAAATCCAGCGAACTCATCTTGTCAGTTCAGTGTTCACGTCATCATCACGATTTTAGTTTATCCCTCTCGCACGTGCTGAGGATTTGATGATCTCAATAATCGAGAATACAAAGCTACAAAGGATCTAAACTGTACTATGTTCTAACTGCCAGATTGGATTTGCAAAACAATGTTGGATTCAATTATTTCGGGCGTCCATCAAGTAGATGCGTCCAATGAGCCAAGTAGATTTTTCTTCATTGCTGTGTAAACCCTGAGGATTCTCGATCGGCTTATCCCCTTCTTTAAGGATGAACAAAGGAAATTCTACCGTTTGCTGTAGCTTTGCGTCTGATTTTTTTTTTTTTTTTTTTTTTTTTTAAAATGCCTTTGGCAAACATTTTAGAGAATTGCTAAATGGCACTTGAGTTTTTTTATGAGCACTCAAAATTTTTTTTTGGCATATAGAGTACTTAAATAGAAGGAGAGAAGGCAAATTGATTCCATCAATTAGATCTAAATATAGAAGCTCAAAATTTGAGTAAGAAAACACTTATGAGTTGAGGTCTCAGTGTTATATGCATATTTATGTGAACCTATTATGAGTTGAGGTCTCAGTGGCTCACAGCAACGCGAGGTTCCTACTAGTATTCAGACTCATCTGATGTACCACTTTTTTTTTGTTAGATCACATCTTTAATGCCTTTAATAACCTATTTCTTCATTTTACCGATGCTTAATATTTTACTCCTTCCATCCTAATAATATAGGGCCCTGGTCCTGTTGGCTGGGTCTCCGCAACTAAACTTTCACCATGGGTACATGGTGCAATAGATTATGGTGACTGCAAAATTATGGCCACATCTAAGTATTTTAAAGGTGAATCTAATAGTATTACTTTTGTATTACAAAGCATATATGTAATTGCACCAATTGATGTCAAAGTTTACAAAGTTTGATCCTTTTGATGCGTGGGGGCCCTATTTTGTTAAAGGGATGGAGTAATTAATATTCATTGGGTTGGCTTTTGAGAACTTACCGTATTGATCTTAGCAAGAAAAAAAATCACAGAACAATTCCCATGGCGACCAAGACTCCAAAGAGTGACTATAGTTTATATTTCCTTACCAATATTTGTTCAAATCAAACCCATCTACCCAGTGGACCTCAGTTTTCAACTGTTTGGATTTCCTTCTTTTATCAAAATTTTCTGCATCAATATTTCTAGAAAGAGCAGTTCTTCTATACTGTCCTTCTCAATACAAATTGTACAAATCTTAAAGCAAATAAAAAGGTAAATAATCACTCTCTACCCTTCATTTATGTTTTAATATTTGTACAACCTTAAAAGAAATAGAAGCACCTATCTTTCATTGTACCAGATTGGTTATTATTGTTTTGACCTTGGATTCAGAGTTTCGTGTAGCTGAAAATTTCCCTTCCCTTTTTTTAAGGTTGTCATTGAACACTTAGGGCATGTACAGTGAGACGGTAGCTGTCTATAATATACCTCCATATCATCTACAGATAGTACTAAATACAACTTATACAATAGACTGCCTATATAGTTGTTTGTAATAATCTCTCATATGATTAATAGATTGTCTGTACAATGGTATACACATTATAAAGCTGTCTATAAGGCAGTCTGTTAAATAGTAGACATCATATTTCTCTCTCTTCTCTCTCTCCTCCACATCATCTAAAATCTGATGTGGCATACTCTTATAGATAGCTGACATGTACCATTGTACATGCCCTTATGATGAGCGATAAAATACCAACTTCAACCAACACTCGTTACACTCCTTACATCCGATTTTTGTACAAATGGAATACATTACACATCCAAAGACCAATAGAGACAACAAATAATGAACAGAGCTTATCTAGAGACTAGAATGCAATGGAGTACTAAACCCCTGTCAAATGAATACAAAAACCTTACATGCATGAAACGTAGCACGACCATACACATATCTCTACATCTGCAGGCTCTTGAGGACGATAGGAAGCCCATATTTCGGACGCAGCGTGATCACATCCATCGGCGCATGGACGTACTTGGGGGACAGCGAGAACGAGAACCTCTGCAGGATCATGGCGATCACGGCCTTGGCCTCGATCATCGCGAAGTTCTGCCCAATGCACGACCTCGGTCCGCTGGAGAAGGATAGGAGCGCGTTGGGGTGCTTCGCCGCCCTCGTCACTCCGTTCTCGAACCTCATGGGCTTGAACTCGTCGGCGTCCTCGCCCCAGACCTCCTTATCGCGGTGTATCGTCGCGATCGGGATCGACAGGATCGCGCCCTCGGGCACCTTGATGCCGCCTAGCTCAAGATCCGAGCCTGCCTTCCTCTGTATGAGCGAGACGGGGGCGTACAACCTCAGGGTCTCCAGGAGGAACATGTTGACCAGCTTCAGCTTGTTGAGCATGCCGCCGGTGGGGACCTCCTTGCCGCACTCCGTCAGAACCTCCTCCCTGAGCTTCTCCTGCCACTCCGGGTGCGTGCTCAGCAGGAACGTGGTCCAGGTGAGCAGGTGTGAGGTGGTGTCATGCCCCGCGAAGAAGAAGGTCTTGCACTCGTCGATGATCTCGTCCATGTTCAGCAGCGGGCTCTCGCCGTGCTCCGGCGTGCACGCCTCCAGCATTAGCCCGAGCAGATCGTTCCCGTAGCCCGCGGTGTCCTTGGTGGCGAGCCGGCTCCTGATGATGTCCATTAGCATGGCCCTCACCTTCTTGTCAAGCTTCCATGTCTTCAGGTTCTTTTCGATTGGAAGGAACCTGATTTATTTCACAAACCACACGTTGGTTTCTGCTCTCTGAATCTGCACATCTGTGTTGTATGTTGAGCAGAGGGGGTGGGGAAGAAAGAATTCGTACCTGAATCCTGGGATTTGGACGTTGAAGACGGTGGAGAAGGCAAGAAACTGGAGCTCCCTCTGCGCCAGAAAGACCTGTTTCCCCTCCTTGTAGCTGCTCCCAAATGCCGTGTGCGAGATCACATCGGCGGTGAGCTCCTCGAAGCGGCTGCTCAACTCAATCTCTACCTCTCCGCCTTTATCCAACTTTGCTTCCCACTCTGACATCATTGACCGACCACAATCGGACATGGTCGCCGTCATCATCTGTCAATGGCAAACGTCATTGCATAGAAAGTCAGCAAAAATCACACGTCTTACATATAGTGACACACGCCAACAATTGGCCGGTGGCTTTGAATTGATTCATTAGTTTGTTAAAAGTATTTCTACTATTTACTATTAGAGAAAGTATAAATGAATTCTAGCTAATCTGACCTATTAAATAAAAAAGAATGAATGCATCATATTAAATCTAGTGTATCCTATAAAAAGCTCAAATACACGCTGTACAAATTAACGTACGCACCTTGAGCTTGTCCATGTTGAAGGCTGGGTGGACGACATTGCGGTGGCGCTTCCACTCGTCGCCGTCGGTGAGCACGAGCCCCTTGCCGAGCAGGCGGCCGATGTGCGGGTTCATGAGGTTCTTGGGGTACAGCCCCGTGCGGTCGAAGAGGATCTGCTTCGCCACGTTGACGTCGGCCACGCACACATTCGGCCTCGCGCCGAACCAGTACACGAACGTCCGTCCTGCAGCATGTACGGCGGCAGAGCGCTGACAACATAAGAACACAAGAACAAAATGCGATGGGCCGGAGCAACATGCCTAGATCCGCGCGCGGTTCGCGTCACTTACCGTAGAGGGCGATCCATTTGCGGAAATGCGGCTGCACGATGGGGGTGAAGTCGTGGGAGGCGACGTCCAGCACGACGCCGGCGCCCTCGGCGCGGAGCCGCTTGATCTCGTCGAGGTTCCCGGCGAACAGCTCGTAGTCCGGCCCGCCGACGCCCTGCGCCCGGAGCTTCTTCGTGATCGCGCGCGGCCTCCACACGAGGTGCTCCAGCGCGTTGAACGCCCACGAGGCCAGCACCGCCGCCACGGCTGCCGCCACCATCCAAGCGAATCCCATGGTGGTCGCTCGCGCGGGACTTGTCAGGTCAGCTAGCAAGCTCGACTTAATTTGCACGTACGGTCGAAGAGAAATTAATCAAGACCTCGATCGTTTCTACTTGGCCGATACTACTACTCGAGAGTTGAGACCGAGAAATGTGCGCTTTTCGCTGTGAGAATCGAGCCGGGAGGAGGTGGTATTTATACACCGCGCGTTTGCGGTTGAGCTTTGACGCTCGACTCGTCTGGTTGACTTTGGTGCTCCAGCGCGTAAGCGCGTTGGATGCAAGTTGGTGCTCTCTCTTGGGAAGGTGTGGTTTGGCCGGATCGAGCCTTCCCTGACTGGCCCTTGCGTCTTCTGGAAGAACTGGTCGGCCATCGATCGTACGGTGGGTTTTCCCATTGCCGCACGATTGAAAGCAACCTTATAGGGTAAAGCAATGCTAAGTATAGTAAAAATTGAATTTTATCTAGTTTTACAATCGAGGCATAACTTTTTGGTTATAGTAACCTTCACAAACTTAACAATTTCTTTAAATTTCTCTGCTCCTTTTGGTGTGGCAGTCCAAAAAGCTACACTATCGCGTATGTGTTCAATAGCGATCAGAGATTTTTTTAAAAAAAATAATATATTCTTTAAATAAAATTACAAAAAAATATACCAAAAATAAAAATTACAAAAATGTATCTTTGTCGCCAATTGAAATGGCGACAGAGGCTCTGTCGCCATTTCAAATGGTGACAGAGGCTTGACTAACGGTTTATTTTATCATGGATTCATTTCATCGATGGGGTTGAGGTCTCAGTCGCCATTTGAATTGACGACATCATGGCAGCACGTTCTCTCCTATCAACTTCTTAATCAAATGTTGAGTTCTCCACCGACACTTTCCCTTTACCTCTAGAATTCAACCTCAAGGATGGTTGTACCATTGCCTTGCCCTGCTTCTCTGTTGCTATCAGTTTGCTTTTTTGATATAGACAGGCCTTCAAATGGTCATGAAGATACTTTGTTCCATTTCGAGTTTCTCCTCCAAGCTTCTTGAAACAATAATTGCATTTGGCGTTGATTTTTCCCGGGACTTCAACACTCTTAAACTCCTTCCACACAACATAAGTTAATTTTCTCTTACTGCCAATAGTTCCATTATCGTTTTCATCACTTGGTATTTCAATCCCCTCTTCTCCTCCCACTATGTAGCTCCGAGTCGTTAACTGACTCAAGCAATGATCGAAGTGGGCTTGGTTGATGCTGGCTGCCACTCCCAGTTCTACGGCCATTAGTTGTGGTAGACATGTTCCGAACCGCCATTCAAAGAAATTCAAATGATATCAAATACAAAAAGAGAGCATACACATGTTCTGCAAGAAAAAAAGGTATTAAATTATAATATATTTATCTGAGAATTCTATATTTTTTACTTCTCATTTGTATTGGATTAAGGCTTCAAATTTCGCAAGAAATGTTATGTGGGTTCTCGTATTAGTGGAACGATAGGAGCGCACACGTTCTTTCCTCAAGCATGATATATCCAGAGGGTAGAACTGCCACTTCTAAGTGTGTGCACACGTTGCAGGCAATTATTTTTTCAAGCAAAAAAAAAATAATACTAGAAGCAGCAGCTCACTACGCCGAAGCTATGAAAAAGAATCCAAATGATCCAGAGTAAGGATTTTGATTATTACAGTGATTATACTTCATATAACAAGTGTATATATGTGATGTGCAGCAGCATGCATTAAGGTGGGCTAATGTGGAACATTTCCTGATGATCCATTTGTTGCACATTTCGGCCATTTTCCACTTTGAACCATTACTCCAAGATTGAATAATGCATAATAACAGGAGATCCTTATACAAGACAAGTTATTTTACTTCCAAAATGATTGATGAGCTTCATTCATTTTGCAAAATACACTAGCATGTTGCAACTACTACGTACCGGCACCAGCGTCTGCCGATCTGCTAATTTGCTCGGTGTCTGCTAATCTGCTCGGCGATGGCGTCTGGGCGGCGGGCTAAGTCCCAGTCTCCCAGATCTATAGGAGACGGGGCGAGTCTCCAAACAAGGAGCTGGGAGCGGCGGTCGAAGGGGCGGAGCGACTGGGTGCTAGGGCCTGGGAGTGGGCGAGCGGCGGCGGCTGCGAAGTGCTGCGAACGAGAGGATCAGACTATCAGAGGAATGGACTGGGGAATGTGGTGAGCTTGTGGCCGGGTGAGTAGGGCTGGAAATTAAGCTCGAGGCTCGCAGTTTGGCTCGGGCTCGACTCGGCTCGGAGCGGTTTGGCTCGGCTCGAAGCGGCAGTGAGCTGAGCCCGAGTCTACTGATTGGCTCGCTCAGCCAATGAGCCGAGCCCGAGCTGGCTCGCGAGCGGCTCGTTGGCTCGTTAGGCTCGTTACCAGGAATACCACACCTGGTACAAAGATAGCAGAATACCAGGAAAGCAGGGAGATACACCTAGACTGAATGCAATGGGTCATTATAGTACAGACACGCATTAGCGCTACCTGCACTGATAGTTCAGCAACACACATCAATGAAATAGACCTTCTGTAGTTGAAAGTGGAAACTTAAGTTACGCAGTTAAGTCGCAGCTATCTATCTAAGATGATTTACAATTGCTTCAAATCATAATCAGCATGTCAACTAAATACTAAAGTATTTCACGTTTCTGAGATCAAACTCTAGAGACATATCAAATTAACCATGGAGAAAATCGTGATTCAATAACAAATAAAACTACAAGTAACAACTTAAATACATGGTGATGGTTCAAAACATATTTCAACTAATGCATGCTCATTATTTCGGCACAAACCATCATTCTGCACGGCATGGTATAATCCTACTAGTTGCTCCATAGGAACAAGAGGTCGATAGCAAAGCACAATTTCTTGTTCGTTCTGCATTTTGATCCATGTAAACAAGAAACCTGGCATCTGGAACACGTGATGACGCTGAAAATGTTTCTTGACTTATCAGACACATCTCAATCATCCATGTTCCGAGGGCCCAAGGGAGGCGTCGAGGGCCTGAGGGAGGTCAGAGAATGGGGCGGCGCCGCGGAGGTCGGGGGCTCGACCGCTCGGGCCTCTGGGGACGGGCGGACGGGGCGCCGGGGCGGAGCCGCGGAGGAGCCGAGGGAGCCGGGCCGGGGGAGGCGGCGATGGAGTGGATCCGTGAAGGGAGGGGTGGAGAGGAGTCACGGCGGAGTAGGATCGACGCCTCGACTGGCCGCAACGGCTGGCGGAGTCCCGGAACCAGGGAGGCTTGGGGATTTGGGGGAGTTTTGCTTGGCAGAGGAGACGGGAGAGTGGAGACGAGCCTTGAGGAATGACTCTGTCGCGATTCGGTGGACTGGTGCAACGCCGGCTCGTGAGCCTCAACGAGCCGTCTCGAGGCTCGACCGAGCCCGAGCCGAGCCCAGTTTATAGCTCGATTCATAATCCGAGCTCGGCTCGGCTCGATTATCGGCGAGCTCGACCGAGCCTGGCTCAGCTCGGCTCGGCTCGGCTCAATTCCACCCCTACGGGTGAGGTTGTAATTTCTTGATCTAGGGTTTCTTAATTGGTCCCACATGTCATACCTAATGTGGAGATAGAGAACGAGGAACGGGGACAAAGAACATGGAAATAATTTCTCGATAAACCTCCCGTAGGGGGAGGAGATTTCTCCATCCCATCCCCGGTATGTTTGGATCCATACAACTAATAGTTAGCTGCTAAAAATTAGCTGGAGTGGATCCAAACACCCTCAACTAATAGATCAACTAACTATTAGCTGAGCACCTAGCTAATGGTTATCTCACTAGCTAGCCAAACCCAGCTAATAGCAGCTAATAGGTGGCATTTAACCAAAATACCCTTCGCGTCTACCACCAATAGCATTTAATAGCATGGGTATTCTGAACAATAACATCTATTAGCCACATATTAGCTCGTGGATCCAAACATCCTCCAACTAATAGTTAGCTAGCTAATAACTATTAGCTGCTAATGGATCCAAACAGACCTAAAGAGAATTTCTCGATGGGAAACGAAGATCGAGGACCCAGTTCTCCGTATCCTCACAATTCTATTTATCCATACGGCATGTCATCATCTATGTGCCATTACCAAAGGATCTAGAACAACCCAAAATATTAACGTGTTTGCCTGGTGGAGCGTTACCCCTTATGCTAATAAACGGAATGGGCGTTACTAACCATCCATCAATCTTAGGCATAATTTCCAACAAGTAGGACCATCACTCTGCGCGGTAGAAACATCTTCGTTGGAACACAAACAACACTGTCTACTCTCTATCTATACTTTAATACTTTTAAAAAGAAAATCTAGAAGAATCTCCCACAAATAAACCCCCGAATTTGGTCTCCGGTCCGGTAAGCGAGCGTGCACGGTGCACCCCTCTTGGGTATAGAGTATAGACGCAACGACCGGCCGGGTTCGCCTTTTCCTCATGCATAAGTATGCATATCGATTCGGTTCTCCCGCGCGCGCACGCGTCAACCGGTCAACCTCGGCGGCCGCTCCGCTCCCGCCGTCCCCCACGTTCTCCCGTCCACCTCCCCCCACTACCTCCCCACACCCGACTCCCCCTTCGCCTATATAACCAACGCCCACGTCCCGCCGCAACCACTCGCTACATCCCCGTCGGCATACGTGCATTAGCTACCGCGTACGCACGGTTAATTGGTATTCGAGCGAGCGCACTGCGCACGGCATGGGGCTCCCGCTGGAGCAGCGGCGCGGCGACGAGGCGGCCGAGGGCGGCGAGGAGGAGGAAGCCGCGGGGTGCCGGACGCCGAGGCGCGCGCAGGCCACATCGACGTCCGGCGCGGGGATCACGGCGTGCCCACCGGCGCCAAGGAAGCGGAGGCCCGTCGGGGTGTCCGCGGCCGGTGCGGTCGCGCGGCGGAAGGATTTCTACGCCAGGGCCGACCTGGAGGCCTTCTTTGCCGCTCACAACCTCTAGAAACCCGCCGGAGCTGCATGCATGCAGCGGCAGTGCTTCGCTGATCCTACTGCAGTAATCGTCGGCTAGCCTATGGTTTTGAGTTACTGTGACTTCTCTGGCCTAATGCTGGGACTGCGCATGGCATTTTGGGTACTTGGCAAATGAAGTCCTTGTCAGCCGTTTCTTCTCCGGCGTCTCGTGATAGTTATACTGCTTACCTCTGTGACAGCGGAGTAAAATGTTTGTGAATGGTAATCACTGTCTTATTAAGTAACACACTGTTTGTTATTGAGCTACCTGAATGATCATGTTGTTAGTACCTAGTACTTCCTTGGATCACAAATACATATATCATTTAGTATTGACACGGTCCCCAAAACACAACTATTATATAGTTAACACCCTGTAAAATGATAATATTATTAAAAATATTTTTTGAGACAAACCTAAATGTATGATTTTTAATATATCTAATTTAAATATTTAAAAAAGGTATTAATACGCAAGTTTTGAAAGTTCGAGAGCATGTAACCCAAAACTACACAAATTTATGACGGAGGAAGTAGTTTCTCAAGCCCAATAATGTTGCTTGCTGGTGGTGGATTGTTGTTTTTCCCCAGATAAATTGAAGCACTGTATTCTCTCTTTCTAACTTTTGTCCATTCAGAACATGTCGGTTTGTCATGTAGTATAGACCAAGGCAGTTGATGAAAAGTGCTCCCTTCTTCAGACAGTTCACCAGTCTACATGGCAAAATGATATATATCTCATACGACATAAGCTCTCAATTTTTCACCACTTAGATTCCAAAGGGTAAAACTACAGCGAATCCCGACCCGATCAAAATCCAGCCTTGGGCTACATGACCCATGATGATTTTTGTTCTGCACTCCCGTACTCTGTTCACATCATTGGAATTTGGAACAGAGAAATCTTCACCGCGAAAAGGCAGAAGAAAAGAAAAGGACTCTACTTACAACGGAGGAATATAGCATGAGTAGTGCTTCTATGCTTTTCCTTCTAATATAAATTGCACAAATCTTGAAGCAAGCAAAAAGGTAAGTAATCATTATCAACCCTTCATTCATGTTTTAATAGTTGTGCAACTTTTAAAAAGAAGAGCATAATAGCATAAAGGCAATATGCTCTGTGCCGTGGTGGGAAAATGGAGGTGAGCTCAGAGGAGGGCTCTTGAAAACCAAACTGTGAAGTGCACACGAAGATTCCTCCGAGCAAAAGGGCTTGTTACAATAATTAACCTGCTTTTTGAACAGTTCTCTCGTCCTTTAGCTGTTGATTTTCGCTAAGGCCCATCATCGCCTGCTGCACGAAAGCATTTTTCCGATGATTTGTCCCATCCCTCTATGTACGTCCTGGTCATTAGTTCCCATCTCTGCCTGTGCGGCTCAAGGGTTGGATGAGAGGAGTTATTTCGGAATTTAATTAGATCAAATTATACATGCACTTGCGTACCGAAATTCGAAACAGGCCCTTCTTGTTAATTAAGCGCACGAGTAGAATTTCGGCTTTCCTGCAGTAGCTCGATCTGGCCGAATAAAGATGTCGGTATTCCGGTCACTCGGTGCGACAGAAACTCTGCGATTTAGTAGTATCCATCTGCCAACTTCGCAGTCCTTCTTTTCTCTCACCTTGGGCTGGCCATCTTTGTCTTTTCAGCAAGCATCGAATACCTGCAGGAAAAGATCTGAAAGGCACATAAATACGTGCATAATGATTTGGCGCAGACGAGCTCCGATTTGTCAGATTTGTGATTGGGCGTTTGGAGAACAACTAGCCTAAAACAAACCAGCTTTTCAGTCCTTTTTCTCTCTTAGTTGGTAGTACTTCTTGATGCGTATATATAACATAAACTAGTATGTAGTTCTGGTTACGATCGTTCAATATCTACAACCAAACTACCCTTATTGGACGTTCCATCAGTTGTTGTGCATTTGAATGTAGAGTAATAGGGGAAAATCCATAAATACCTCCGTAAGACTGCTTTTTCAGTTTGTGTATAGCATATCTTATCTTCGCTTAGCTTGCCTTTCTATAAGTTAAGTTGCCATATAAATATTCCAATAGGTCATACTCCCTCTGTTCAGAAATGATCTACGTTTAAGCTATAGACACAAAAACCAACGTAGTCCATTTACTCCACATCGTGTGAGTTGTGCATCGTTCCGTGATCCCTGCATGCATGCAAGCCACCAATAGTGGCCAAACATTACTTTCCTAGTTGCATGTTGGCACATTAAATGTGCATGATATACGAAGAGGCCATTTGTTAATACGAAGATCATTTCTAGATTTCTTTATTTTGCTAATATGAAGATCATTTCTGGACAGAGGGAGTATGTTCGTACTATTTTCTCTTGGTTTTAATTATCTTTGTCACTTATTTCAATTATTTCAATACTTATTTAAGTTATATCAATACTTGTCTCAATGATTTGAGATATTCTGGTATTTGTAAATAGGGGTGAAAACGGGTTGGATATTTCCAGCCCTATCCAGAGCCAGATCCGATCGGAACTAGATTCGGGAACATATTTTAGTATATGGGACCGGATTTGGATAGGTCGATCCAGATTCGGGTTCGGATTCGAAGGACATGATATCTACAAGATCCGAATCGGGACTCGGATATCGAGCAAGATTCTACCTGGATATCCGTTTTGGTTTGGGCTAAGAAAGGCCATTTTGGGCTGGGCTACTATCCAAATGTAGTTTGTAACGTATGCGTGTACGAAACTATGAATTCAACATAGTTTCACAAATTCAAATTGTAAATGTAGCATATGCATCAAATTTGAATTGACCGCTTATTTCTTTCTAACATTATGTAAATGATTATTATTTGGAAATAACTAGGAAAATTATTGCCATTCCTTCGCACCTTAAACTTTATAGTCTTTATATACATTGTTTTCGTCATAGCCCATGAAAATTTAATTTGTGTAGGACTTATATCATGTACTTGTGTTGAAGTGATGGTGGTACGCATTTAACATATGCGTGCACCGTCCGTATATTTTATCTATTTCCGGTCTGAACCCGTATCATCATCCCATGTACTCTGAATTTGTATCCATATCCGGTTCGTCTGTATCTAACTTTGAATCCAGAGAAAAATATGGGTTAGGATATGAGATGACCGGATGAGTAATATCCACTCATATCCGACCAGTTTTAACCCCTGTCTGTAATACACAATTTCAATACTAAAACATTAATAATGAACTAGTGTATTATAAGTACCGAAATAACTAAAATAAGTATTAATATCAAACAAGTGACAGAGATATTAAAAACTATAAGAAATAGTGCTAACATGCGGTTTAGGAGGTTATTTGCACACAAACTTTACTTATGGGGGAAGTAAACGATAATTTGATATGGGGCAAAAGTGAAAAGGTAGGTGACTTATGAAAGTGTTAATAGATTTTTCTCTACAATCTTATGCTTAATTAGTCCGGCCCGACCCGGCCATTAGGTATTTGAACGCATGTTTAATTTGATGAATGATATACTCCCTTCGGTCACAAATAATTATGTTTTGAACATAGTGATGATCAAACTTTTAAAACTTTAACTATCGATATATTTCTAAATATTTAAATTGAATACATGAAAATTATATGTATAGACTTGTCTCGAGAAGTACTTTCGTAATATTATAATTTTATTGAGTTTTATAAATATATTATAATAAAAATTAGTGGTTAAAATTATGTTTTAAAGACCATATTAATATCTAAAATGACAACTATTTTTTTACCGAAAGAAGTATATACTAGCGACACCAAGGTCACATACACGTAATCAAACGTACGTACACCATATTCAAACGCGAGGTAGGTGCGTTTGGATTGCTAGCCGACCTTGCGTAGCCAGGTGAGGCTGAACAAACTTTTGTTTTACCACCCGAAAGTGTAAATAGCGTCTTCTAAATTTAATCGTCCCGTTAATTACTAATGGAACCAAGAGCGGATAAAAGAACTTTTTATTAATTGATATGGACATATCTCTACTATTCTAAAGCATACTTGGCGGCAGTGGTCCGTTCTTCCCACATCATTAATTGCCGCTTAATTGCCCTACGCAAGAAACGAAGCGTTGCTTTAATTAGCCAGCTTTCGCAAGAAACGAAGCGTTAAAGATAGATGTTTGATCTTGTGAAATAATTTTTTTTATTTTTTAATCTTTATTTTTCATTATTAATTTTGTTTTCCGTAGCAACGCACGGGCATGTAACTAGTTACATAAGCTCGTAAGTGTCTAGGGGTAGCACAGGAGAAAGTACAGTAGAAAGAAGTAGGCTGTGGTGCAACCGTGCAAGGCCAAACAAGCACCCGACGGATAAAAAACACTATGATACAAGTAGAGGTGGGCACTTGGGCTGGATCTGTTTGGGCCGGTCCGAGGCCGGCCCAAGGCACGGTGATTTAGTCCGGTCCAAAACCTGGCACAGCACGGGGGTGAGCTGTGTTGTGCTGGCACGACACTGTATCACGGGGCATGCCGGGTTTTAGACAAGGCACGATGGGCGGCCGTGCCTGAGCTCGCCGAAGGCGAGCCGGGCAGGCATAACACGGCACGGTAGGCACGACGGGTCATCACGACCCGATACAGTTTAGACACAAAGCACGATAGATCCGTGCTGAACCAACCCGGCACAGTACGATGCCCACCTCTAGATACAAGTGAAGATGAACCCTGATGAGCGACAGATGGCGATCAAGATGCTCATTTCGAGGCCCAAGAGACGAGACTATGTATGCACCAACCACTGATCGATCGCTTGCCTGCGTGGGAGGGCCAACTAGACTCTCCCCGTTGTGCAAGCTTTCTTTGCAGGGTTCACAAAATCGATTTGGCGATTTTTCGGATGAACAGTAATTTTCGATAATCGCAAAAACCAAGTCAAAAATTGGCCAAAAATCGGATAAATTCAAAAACCAAATTTATTTGAAAAAAAAAAATCAAAAATCGTTGATTTTCGTGGAAAATCGACGATTTTTTGTGGAAAATTGACGACCTTGTTAACCTTTTATGTGATCAATTTTTTGTAGCGATTTTCGATGATTTTTGACGAAAATCGACCGATCTTCCACTGTTTTTTGACACATAAATTTTTTTGAATTGTTTTTTGAATTGGATCGGTTTATCGACCAGTTTTTTGTATCGGGCCGCGGCAATATGGGCGAAAATCGCACGATTTTCGTTGATTTTGTGAACCCTGTTTCTTTGACAGTTATAGGCTTATTATTATAGCCAAGCTTGCCTAACAAAGCAAGATTTTTATCCACTTACCAAATGCCCCTCCTTGCCAGGCAAGGCTAGAATTTGGATCCAAACAACCAATCCTAGCTAGCTAGCTAGCTATTATCATAATACAAATCATTTTGGAATACGTACAATTAAAGTTTTGAAACTAATTAGATTGGATAAATATAAATCATATTTAGATTTGTCTCGAAAAGCACTTTCATAATATTTTCAATTTTATTGGGTTTTATAAATGCATTATAATAAAAAGTAATGATTAATGTTGCATTTTAGGGATCATATGATCAATGTCTAAAATAATATATATTTGTGACTAGAGAGGGGCAAAACAATGATCATTTCTAAATTTGACTGCACTCTGTGTCATATACATTGAATTACATTGTTTTTCTCCGTGGGTAGGGGACTGGTTGGATAGAATAATGGTGAGTATTGTGGGTAATTTGGTTATTTCTACTTTCTTCTTAATATCTGTGCAAAAGCTAAATACACTAGGGTAGGAGTACTCATTACAGACGATTCACAAACCTCATCATAGACGGTTTTGCGAATCGTTTGTAAAAATGGGTCAGTGATGAAAGAAATCATCACAGACGAATTTTAAACCGTTCGTGGAAATATATATCACAGACGGTTCTAAATAGGAACGGCACGGGGTTTTAAACAAATGAAAGAAATCATCACAGACGTTTCCTATTTATAACCGTCTGTGATATTTTTTTTTCACAGACGGTTGACAATCCGTCTGTGATGAGGTTTGTGAACCGTCTGTGATGAGTTCTCCTACACTAGTGAAATTCCAACAATTCTTGCCTAAATTATCATCAAATTTTTTGTGCAACATCATGCATGAGTATGGCCGACGGCGAGTGAAACTAGATGGAGATGCTAGTGACTGCGAGGGCTCAGTGTGAGAAGTGTCGAAAGAACAATGAATGTGTCCGAAACTTTACAAAATGGGGTGTATAGCATATGAACTTTAAGTGTGCCTAACTGGGTCTAATGGGCCTGTTTTCTTTTTCTTTTACCCATTTCAATTATATAAACTCGGTTTGCGTCAAAAAATGTCTCAAAATTTTGGTTTTTCAAATCATTTTGATGTCATACATCATAAATCTATTAATACTAATTTTAGAAAAATTTAAAACAAAATGTCGCAATCCTTTAGCTAGCTTAGCCCCTAGAAATAACGAAAGTGCTCTCGTGCTCCTTTATGATAGGAACTTTAGATAATCTAGAATCTAAATAAAATATTTTCAAACTATGTATAGTTTCACATTTGAAATTTCAAATTAAAATTCAATAGCTAGAAAATTTAAAAGGCATTTTCTTTAAATATAGAAAACATAGAAGGCTAGAAAATTCACAATAATTGCAAGGAAATAATTTGGCATCTCAGTATTTGATTTTGGATAAAATTTGAGACATTACAATACTATATTTATTTAAAGTACATGTGTACATTCTGTGAGACTGTACATATCTCCGTGAGACCATATAGTCTCTGCAAAAAAATAAAATTAACGTATGCAGTGGACATGCACGCATAGGGTTGGCAATGGGGACCCGTTCCCCGATCCCCGGCGGGGAATTCCTCTATTAGTGGACGGGTATGGGAAGAAATCGTCCCCCGCGGGGATAGAAATGGGAAAAATTATCCACCCGTCGGGGATGGGGACGGGGAATTTTTTTCCCCACGGGGATCCGATTGGGGATCCGAGTTTAGTCCAATTTAGTTGTTAGATTACAAACATATTCTCTAGCCCATCATATTCACATTTTCATAAACGGGACAACATAATCTTTAATGAATGCATGCATTCTTTTTTTCCTTGCATGTTGATATGATTTTAGAGTTAAAATGGCTATAAGAGCTCTTCTCTTATGTGAAATTTTCGCGATGGGTCTCCGACGGGGCCCCGATACTCGAATGGAGATGGGGATGGGGATAGGAGGATTTTCTCCCCCGACACAAAGAACAGGGACGAGGATGGAGAAAATTTCGGGTCGCGGAGACGGGAACAGGGACGGGAAAGCACTCTCCGACGGGGAATACCCCCGTTGCCACCCCTACGCACGCATATGCGTTGGCATGCGTCCTTACAGTACTCTAGTTGTACTCCGAAAGAAATCGAAAAAATTCAAAAGCTGTACAGCAAAAGTACATCTTCAGCTCTATAGCTCAATCATAACCAAATTGAAGCACGAGCCACATACGGGACCAACACGTACCAGCACCACGAAAAGTCAACGGAGGGCGAATCAAGGACCCCATGGTAAGGCCAGACATTGACGCTGATATTGATTAATCACCCCTCTTTATTTAATTAACCACGCAAAATTAAACATCTCCTATATATATGTATCCATCTTTCTGTGTCACCACCACCATCATGATACGCACTTTGCATGTTGAACCGGCAGACTGTAATTATCACACGCGAGTAATTACGGAACGCACGCAAACCCGGTCTCGATCAATCACCCGGCCTGCAGGAGAAGAACGGAAGTAAAAAAAAAAAAATTACAAGCCAAAACCTCACCAAACATTAGCTATAGCGTACGTATACGCACATGCTCGTATAGAGTCTGAAGCTTAGCATGCAGTAATTAAATGCTCGCCGCCGTTCGCGTTGGTTCGGTTCAATTCAAGCACCAATTGCTGAGCCCGTGCGCGTCGAACTGCATCGTGTCCTTGCTGTCGCCATAGATGCACTGTCCCTGGATGCCCTGGTACTGCAGCTGGTAGCCATCGAACACGTAGTCGGACCACTTGAGCTCGTCCAGCGCCGCGCCGTAGTGGTCGGCGGCGGCGGCGGCGTCCGTGCAGGCCCTGCTCTGCCCCAGCTCCAGCCACGGCAGGTAGTTGGTGGCCGTGGTACTGCTCTGCGTCGAGTCGAACCCACCGCTGCTGTTGCTGTGGTTGTTGCACCGCTCGTCGGTGGTGGCCGCGGGGCTTAGTCCAGCCATCGAGTTGAGTGTGCTGCAGCTCGACACGGACGGGATAACCGCCGGGTGTGCAGCACTGGAGGGGCCGCAGTGCAGAGCGTCCGCGTCCAAGTAGCCAGTGAAGTCCGCTGTTTGGTCGTACCCCGACAGAGCCAAGGAACCATCGCTGCACGCGCCGCCGACCGCGGCGTGTGCGCTCGCGCTCGCTCCTTCGCCGTCCGTGCTGCTCCGGCTGTACATGTAGCTTTCTGCCGTCACCGCCGGCGGCATGTGCGGTAGCTGCTGGCCCGCTGATGATAGGATGAGCTCGGCCTCGCTGAACACCGCCTTGCGTCCGGCGGCTGTGGCGGCGCCGCGGTTGCTGGCCTCGGCGAGCGGCTTATGGGTGGCCGGGTCGATGCCGCTCTGGCGGAGCTTCTTCTTGATGTACGAGTTCCAGAAGTTCTTGACCTCGTTGTCCGTCCGCCCCGGCAGCTGCGCCGCAATCTGAGACCACCTACAATTTCCCATTTGGTTAGCTAAAATTGGCCAGGCCAGGTTAGGAGAAGTAATCCGCTTATATATATATATGTATATGTTTAGTTTGGTATTTACTTGTTGCCTAGCATGGAATGGAGATGGATGATGAGGTCTTCCTCCTCCTGAGAGAATGCACCCCTCTTGAGGTCCGGCCTGAGGTAGTTTATCCACCTCAGCCTGCAGCTCTTTCCGCACCTCTCAAGGCCTAATGCAACAACGACGCAACTAGTTCCATCATATAAGCAGTTCAAAAAGGCTATTTGCGACTCAATATAACATATAAAATCATTTCTTAAGCACAATCCTAGAGGGTCTTTCGAAAAAAAAAGAGGCACACAATCCTAGTCCCTAGAGTACTACTGCCGCTATGTCAAATCTTAACCGACTCAAGCGGTTGAAATGTTGGTACTACGTACTTACATTGCTGGAGAAGGGCTAGCTAGTATCTAGTGCTGGTACGGTACCTGCTAGCTTGGGGACAGAGCTCCAGCAGCCATGTCCATACTTGGCAATGTGGTTCATCAGCTTCTCATCCTCCTCGGGCGACCACAGGCCTCTCCTCAGCTTCTTCTTGGTGCCGCACGGCCGCTTCGCCATGTCGCCCGTATCTAAGACGTCGACAGAGCACCTAGCAAGCTCAATGGCGGTGCAGCCGTTGCAGGCGGAGAAGACGACGACTATGACGGCAATGAGGGCTGGCAGAGAGATGGAGAGAAGAGGGTGAGGTATAAAAGGGAGCTCGGGTGGGAGGCGAGAGGTCGCTCTCAACTCAAGTAGGTGCCAATGTGAGTGCTCTCTCTCTCTCTCTCTCTCTCTCTCTCTCTCCTCTTTTCAGCTCACCTTTCTCGTCGCTTCTTCCACCTTTGCTCCGAGCAGTAAAGCTGGTCGTGAAACTGAAACATGATAAGGCAATGCCAATGCTGCTACTACGTACCACGACTAATCTTCAATTCACCCGTGTGTGCTCATTAGGTCTCGTAATTTAACTGTCCACCCAGCTGTGTTGGTAGGGCTGGTTGACTCCTTTCGGCCCCCCCCCCCCCCCCCGCTTTTGCCTCCTCTTTCCCCTGCTTAATTATTTTCACCTTGACACTTTGGACGTTGGACAGATGCTGCATGCCCCTGTTGGACTTTGGACATTCACTTTGCTTTAACATCACTTCTTGGTACCAGTTATTTGGAACGCAAGCAATCCATCAACATGGCAACATGGTCACCTCATCTCCACGATGAATGAATAAACAATTACCACTAATTAATTGCCAGCCAAATACATGCCACAGCGTAATCTTATCATGGTCATGGGAGGCCAGCTTGCCTAGCCAGTCGGCTAGGGACACAAAATAGGGTTGCAAAGGCCATATGGCCATATGAGAATTTTGAGACACTAGCACATCACTGCCTGCGTGGAAGAGACGGCATTGCAATGACAACCACGTGTTTTTTCACTATATATATATATATATATATATATATATATATATATATATATATATATATATATATATATAATATAGAAGATAGCTAGTGTACTATAGATAGCCTGAGATCCTCATGCTATAGGGTTGTGTTTGCAAAATTAAAAGCAATCGTTGATCCAAACCGTGCATTCTATTCATCTCATTGAAATCTCACTACCCACCAAATTTTATATTTTTTAAAATTTTTCTCCTATTTATTTTGTATTTTTCAAAATCCACGATCTAATTAGTTGTGGGGCGTCCAATGAAGCTGGTTTTTGAAAATACAAAATAAATAGGAGAAAAAGTTCAAAAAATATAAAATTTGGTGTGTAGTGAGATTTCAATAAGATGAATAGAATGCACGGTTTGGATCAATAGTTTCGTCTTCGAATTTTGCAAACACAACCCTATAGCACGGAGGATCTGTGCTATCGATAGTACACTAGCCATCCTCTATATATATATATATATATATATATATATATATGATGTCTTTTTCATACTCCTGGGAGTACGTACTCCCACGTCTAGTATACCACTTAAACGAATATGTTATACTCCTTTATCACTTTCAGTATACTTCAATAATAATTCTAAGATACTACAATACGACATTGTTGAAAAAATTCATCAGTGCCCTTTATTTTTTTGTTATATACCCTTTTTTGTATGTCAAAAGAGTATATAAACAAATTATGCTACAAAGGGTGGACTTTGATAAATACATATCACGGACGGTTTTAAGCGTTTTAAACTGTTTTAGTTTAAAACCGTCTGTGATAGCTACAATAGTCATCACTGATGGTTTTATACTAAAACTGTCTGTGATATTGATGTATATCACTGATGGTTTATAAAGTGTACCGTCTGTGGTGATATTACTGATGGTTTTATTATAGAACCGTCAGTGATGATCCTCATCACAGACGGTTTTGAAAAACCATCTGTGATGACTGATGAAACGTCTAATATATGTCTTTATGTAGTAGTGCTAACTGCTAGAGCAGTCATCAAAGAGTCATCACCGTCGCTAGAGGTGAAGCCAGAGCATAAATCTCGAGGCAAATTACAGGGATGAAAAATTGATTACTCCCAATATGAGAAAACACCTGAGTACTCCTTAGCAATTCTCTTCAAATAATTAGGATTGCAACCCGCAAAATACTGTGTGTTGTCTATATATAACCAAAAGTAAGTGAATAGTTGTATGTTCCAATCAGCTTAATTAATTTATACAAATTGAAACCCATCTGCTAAAATAAGATAAATCCTTTTCTTTTATTTGGAGCTTTCTGTTATTTGTTACGGTTAACGCATATAATGCATCAAATTTCTTCCAGCGTGAAGGAAAGGACATGCTTAAATACCATCGTGCATACGCTGAAAAAAAATAAACAGAAAGCAAATGTATTGAAAACCATGCATGCACCAAATATCCAATGGCCTCTAGCTCGATCGGGGAGCAAATGTACCAGCATTTAGTTAGGTTTAAGAATTAAGAACAATGCATGCATTACGAGTTATTTTCCGCCATTAATTAACACCAGTTTAATCTGCCGTTCATGCGTGTTCATGATCGCAACGAGCTAGCGTGATTATTACACGCGCATTATGGAATGTTGTGGATTCCTTTGCTCAAAACGGAGCTGGCGGCATGTAGACATAATGCATGTTAGGTGCAGCAATTATGCGTACATTATTGGGGTTGCAAAACGCAGCTTGTAACTGCTAATAATGGAGACAAAGTTTCAATCGATAGATATGCACGTTAAGGATCAGTGCGTGCTTCTTTCCTACTTTCCCTTCAGGCCTTCAATCACATGCATGCATGGTTCAAAATCTCGCCGAGATTTCGGTCATCTCGGCCGAAATTTTGTTCTCCGGTTAGAACCGAGATCCTAAATCTTGGTTGAATAAAAAAAAATTTCAAAATGTTACAGTAAGTTTTAAAATCTCAGCGATATTTCGGTAATTTCGGCCGAAATCTTGGATATTTTAACTGAATTTCAATTTTTGTAGACCGAATTTGATTATATTTGAGGTCAAGACCATCCACAAAAAAAATTTAACGTGTTTTTGATCATTTTTCAAAAGTTCTAAAGTTGACCGAGATCTCGGTAATTTCGGTCGAAATCTCAGATGATGCAACTTCACATGTCTAAATCACTAAGCTGTACTGGAGGCAGCATTTACATTTTGCATCCCTACCAATCTATGAATAAGTTAAATTTTACTACCACCTCAGAATGCACCAACTGAATATATTAATTTTTGAAAGCAGTGGTTCGTTGTGCTTTGCTTAGGATTTCAGTTTAAAAAAAACGCTGAAGAGATGCGAAATGTAGCATGCACATTATATGTTATATCGTCATTAGCGAAAGGAACATAGCACCAACTCCGGTGGGGTACTTACTTAATTAATCGGCAGAATCAATACAAGCACAGCAGCGTTGATAGGGGTAAAAGGGACAAGTGGGGTGTGGGGGTCACAAATAATTCATGCTATCTAGCTATCTTAATTAATCTACAGAACTCAATTTACACGCATATATCATAAGCAACTTCATTAGCACGTAAACACTAAAGCGTGCACAAAAAACAGACCGCTGGCAAATTAAGTCCACAGAGAATATATAACTAGATCAATTAGGTCGAGAAATAGGCACACTTTTTTTTTTCTCAAACGTCCAATTTCATTTCAAACCGTCACGAATGCAACCCTCGCAATCTCTCTCCCCCCTCCACACACACGCACGCACGTACACACGCGCAAAAACTAAAACTCTCCACAAAATTAATTAATAGGGTAAATCGTATGGCCGGCGGATCAGCTGATACATATAAATCTCCATGCGCGGCACGTACAACAAGGGCAAGATATCGTCAGGAGAGTATGATTCCAATATCGAATCTTCCACTCGGCCACCAAACACGGGCGGCCATTCCTGAGCGACACAACACGAGCAGCCGACAGGCACAGCTATCTCGTCCGGGACGGCGCTCGCGACAGTACAACCACGGCGCATATGCTGCTGTAGGGGACCAATCAGAGCTCCAGTATACTACCACACTTGAATTATCACGTACTACTCCCCTCTTTGGACGCCGCTGCAGTACTGCTTGCGTACCGGACTACTGGCGCGCGGGCCGGGGGACGTAGTAGTTAGTGTACTCGTGTACCACTGCAGCGCCGAGGGCTAGCGAGACGGTCGCATCGGGCTATAGGGCCATGCATGCACGGGCGCATGTCACGTCTCCTCGTCGCCCTGCGACCGACGCGGAAAATTCGATAGCCTAGCAGGAAAGAAAGAACCATCGACTGGGGTAGAGAGAGAGAGAGAGAGAGAGAGCTGGGGATGAGGGCTAGAGAGAGACAAGGACACGTGAAGGGGAATTTTTCGGTCTATTTCTTTGATGCAGTGCATCCGCGCGCGCGCGTCCCCACGGCAGACGGGCACGCTCCACCTGCCGTACGTACGTGTGGTGCGCGGAGGAACCCCGGCCCAAGCACACACGCTGACACGCTCGCCTCTCTCCGGACTCCGGCCGAAAGAGGGGGGGCGGCGGGGTCGCCGTCGCGAGCTAGCTCGTGGGCTGTGCCGTGAATGCGGCGCGGGCCAGCGTGTAGGGGTTGGGAGTAATAAATGGGCACGCGAGTCGCCATCGCGTGTGCGTTGTGCCCTCCGTTGCAGGGAGGATCCGATACGTCGCTGGGACGCTGCGTTGGGTACTGTTGGATGTTGACGTGTACGTACGTACGTACGTCGGTCTCCGCATACTTTTCCAGCTGTGGGGAATCAATCAAAGAGAGGTGCAACCGTGCAAGTACTCGTGTAATTTACCTCTAACTCCGGTACTGTAGCCGAGTCGAGGATTTTTTAGATCTGTGGATATCTAACGGTGAGTTTGGTTCGAGAGCCTAGGGTGGATGGGAAGGTCTCATTTTTTTCATCAATCCTATATATTGTTTGTTTTGATGAATAGGTGGATGAAGTTATCCAACTCTTATCCCATCCAACTTTCATCCCACTAATTAAATCTGAATTCTAACCCCATTCACCATCCAACTCTCATTCTGTCTAACTTTATCCATTTAACCAAACGAAAAATGGGTTCACCTCATCCATCTCTCATCACTTCAACCAAATATGAGCTTGGATAAATTTATCACTGGATGACCACATCCCAACTACTCTTTGTCCTTAACCAAACGGACCTTAATTGTACATAGATTAAAGATGTGCCGGATCAAGAACAAAGAACTTCCTTGTTTTTATCTGACTATAAATCAAGCCGAAGATTTTTCAAGGACCATCGATCGATCCAGAATTTAAAACCTGTGGGTCAACACGCACACTGCAGGTACTGCAAAAGTGCATCCACCAGTTAATGCGGTAGAGGAACATTTAACACGCGGAGGAACTCGAAGAATTCATTTTGGAAATCCATTATTTTTACTCAATTTTAGAGTACAAGGACATGTTATTGTTTTGCACGTTCTCTACGAGATCGAACTTTGACCACTAATTTACCTTGTTTTGCGATTACATCGAAGACACACACACACGAGTACGTACACTCTCTTAACATATGTCTAATAAGACAAAGATCAAGAATAAATCCACAACCTTACAAATTTTCTATCAAAACTGTACTCACTACGTAAAGATACGCACCAGGATCCAATCCAGACCCACTGCACTGCAAGGCGGTGGCACATGTGGTTAAACGGCGTACCGCTTGACGAGTGGAATACGGGCGTGGCGGCTCACATGATTTTGCGCGGCCGGAATGACCAAGGCGCGCACGACGACCACGCCTCTGGATGGAAGAACCGTGGAGGAGTCGGAGTGCGTATGCAGCGAAGTGAGGCACACGACCGACCATATTACCTCCTCGCGGCGAGCATGTTCGGCCCCGGCACAATGAGGAAGGAGGACGGTGGGACCCCGCGGCCTAGGTGGGCTGCACATTTGGCACAAGGCTGAGTGAGTGACGACAAGTTGGGCCAATTTCCTCGAGCTTTTGAAGAAAGTTGTGTATCGATGTGGATGTGGTTGGGGCCTGCGAGGCTCCCGTGCAGCGGTGGCGCCGTGGCTTCTTCGACGTACAAAGGGCATGTTTGGAGCCGTGGTTTTTTCCGAAAAGTTGCATTTTTATTTATTTTTAGTCTGAAAAGCAACTTTAGTTTTTAGGAAAGATCGGTTGGTAAATAACTAATTCTCCTCTGCAATAAACTGCAAAAGCACGTTCCAATTTGATTTTAGTTTTTGTTAGTTATATATAGCTTCTGAATTATACTAAAAATCGCTTTAAAACTAATCCATTTGGAGAAATTCTTAGACTTCTCAGAAGTCAATGCTGGCTTTTAAGCCCCAAACAGCACCGAAGAGGGTCGGTCACAAGGATTCAAATTTCGTTTTCGGACTCCATCTTGGGCCTAGCCGAAATCCGAAATTTCGACGAGATTCGGAAATTTCTAACCAAATACGGGCGGAATTGAAAAACCAAAATTCAAATCCGTTTTTTTTTACCGAGAAATCAGAAATTTCGTCCAAAAATCCGAAATTTCGGTCTAAATCACCGAAATCTCGACGAAATTTCCCGGCACATCACATTTCAATTTTTTAGGGTTTTTTCAACTTCGCGAAAATTATAATCTACCGACTGTCCCACATGGGAAATGACGTGAAGAATCCAATCCGGTAAAAATCAGGTCAAATCTGATCAACTTTTATACAAATCTCGGTCAATTTTACCAAAATTTCGATCCAAATCACCAAAATCTCGGCGAGATTTTAATGTACTGTAACACTTTAAAAAAATTTAGCATTTTTTAATTTTGCCGACATTATTAAACTCGAAGGGGCAGGAAATCTTCACCGAGATTTTAAACCCTGGTCGGTCAGCCCGTATGCCCACTCCGGCAGTTCATGTCAACACATGGCACTAGGTTTTTTTTAGCTCTGGCATTAAAAAAGAAAAGAAAAAGAAGCGCTGCGGGCTTGGCCATGCTTGTCCTGTCCAGGCGTCCAGCACCGCCGTCCGCCGCGACCGGTCCATGGCACACCATCATCATCCACTGTCCCGCCTCATCCATGAAAGTCTCCTATGACTACGAGACGAGTTGCGCTCCAACAACAAGCTTAGATACATATGAAGCACACCAAATACCATGGAAATGTCAAATGATCGGATTTGTTGTAGGCACATCAATTATTCATATCATCACGTCCAGTACACGACTATATGTAAGGTCCAATGGGGTCGAAATGTTCGGATACATCAAGGGAATGGCAATGGAAAGAATTGATATGTGAAACTAAATAACGCAGAGACCTCAGCACATCCGCGTGCGAGGCCCCTGCCCTATCATACCAAGTGATGAACACGGGCAAGCCAGAAACTTGCACCCTCTATCTATACCTTCCTTTCAGGTTTGTGCCCACTGGGTTTTTGCCACCAGAAATTGCTGGTGTCAAAGAATAATCTTAATGGTCTCCCCTGAATACAAGATGATGGCAGGTACCATCGCAAGGATACGCGCAGTCTGTATACTTTGCGTCTCCCCTCTCGAAAAACCAATCCCCAACCGCTTCAGCAATCCTCTGCGCATCAAAAAGACATGGAGAGTCTCTCATCAGACTACCATCTCTCTCTCTCTCTCTTACATGCACAAGTTCTACTTCTACCATGAGTTTGAGAGAAGACAATATGTTATTTGCATCACCGCCTGCATACCTTGTTACCGAGACGAGGGGAGTCTTTTGCGTACCATGTGTCCTGTCTCTCACTCTGGCAATGAGCAAAACATGAGTTGATAAACAGACCGTTTTGCCTTGACCCAGAGAATCCCTTTACGGCATCAAGCATTTGATTCCGAAAACCTGCGTCATGATAGGAGGATCACCCAATCTAGCCCTGAATGAACAAATTACAACTCGGAAAATCTGGGAAAACAGTTAAGTACCTTGTAAAAACTGAAGTTGATTGCCATTACAAAAGGCATGATTCATCTTACATCTTTGCCATAGACCTTGGGGATCGGCCGCTTTGGGGGCCACACTTTGTTGAAGCTGGAAAATACAAGGAAAAAAATTCATTGAATATTTTTACCGATTGCCCTTTCAGATTCATTTCAAGACCAATTATAATCTATATGCATCACAAGTACCTGCCACACGTCATAGGCAGTGTTCAAAATAAAAGTCGGAGTTTGAATGTTTGGCACCACGTTCTGTGGGAAAAAGCACTGTAGGAAGCGGAGCAGAAGTTAGATAAACCATTTGTGAAAGAAGGCATTATCTATGTGTTATCGTTGGTAGATATTTCTGGATGTTTGTCTTACCGAGGTTTTGTCCATGCGGGAGGTACATGACCTAGGCAAGCTTCTTCCAGAACCCTGTATTGTGGTGAATTTTGAAGAAGATAACATAAGCAAAATAAAGATATTGTTATTGGCACATGAATAGTCTGACATAAATTAGTACTACCACCACATGTACAAGTGGGATATTGTCAACAAGGAATTATCAAAAACTGTTCAGAAATCATGGCTGACAGAGTGGCAGATACCTGCAATCTCACGATGCCATTGAAGAACTCTCTCATTTCCCGACGACCAGAAACATCAGCACTGCAAATGGTAAGAGGATTAATTCGACTAATGTACCATTGAAGTGAAAATAGCAATCACTATTACTCCATAGCAAAGAAAGAAGGCACTAAGAGTAACAAAGATTATATCAAGGCAAGTCTCAATTATATATGTGAACTTACGTGTCAAGAAACATTCCAGCATCCGCAAGGCACTTGACTCTAGTATTCGATGGAAACAATCCACGGAACTCATCGCAGTGAAGTATGGTAGAGACACCACCAGCAGAGCATCCAGAAAGAAGGGCCTGGTAGAAGTGAGTTGCATCAGGGGAACATATATTATTTCCCAAAAGCTAAATAAAAAAAATGATTAACTGTGGAAGGATCAATACTCGATTAGCATAGCGCATTCCTTGGGCCATCAGATCTTCCATAGCAGCCTGCCAAATACGCTGACCTCGGAAATAAAGGCCTGCAGCCTAAAGAAAAAAAAAACTGGCGATTAATCCATGTAATTTAGTAAATAAAACAGTTTTCAATGGAATGTGCAGTATCTATTATCTAAGAAACTTAAAATTAGAATTGAAATGCAGTTGAATAATTGATAAACATGTTTCTTTGGGAAACATTCAAACGAAGGGTTATCACTTGCCATGGTTACAAGTTAACTAAGGAGAATGCATCTTCAGAAATTCTTTAGCACATATTCTACATATTTGGTGAAAGTAAAGTAGTAAAATGCAGACAGAATTTGCACTAACCGCGTTAGCCCCTTCACCAGTGAAGGATCCACCATCACAATACCTAACTTTCACCCTATTCCAGTTGTAGAAATCTAAGAGACAATAAAACACAATTACAACAATAAAACACAATTACAATTCCTCAACCAGAAATAGCAACTGAATAGTCAACAGCTATAATCTCTCCTTTTTTGGACAGAAAGTTGTATGAACAACAATATAAGAACAGAATTGATGAGAAGAATACCAGGATTTTCTTCAGGTCTATTACTCAATATCCCTGTAAACTGGAGTTGCCTCTCCATATGATTTGATGACCCACGCCGACTGCCCTTGCGGAATGCACAGCTTTTAACATCACTGCACCAGCCTCCTCCCTGGAATTCCATATGAATCACCATCAGCTATTAAGCCTAAAGGACATATAACAATCCGTAACAGTACTAATTGCAATTTGCTCAAATTTATCTCTCAGTTCACATGTGTGAATCGTGAAGTATTGCTCACCTCCAAATTGACAAGCCAACTGTTTGCCCCTGATCCAAACCCTCGATGTAGGTGGTAACCCGGTAAGCTTCCATCCAAGCATACTGCAATGATTTGAAAGTAAGTAAGCATCAATGTTTTACCAGCCTACCATGCAATAAGCTAGAAAAAATCCATCCGAACTCAAATTCTGATCTAAATGGAAAGGATTACTCGTGAATTACTTCAACAATGCTATTGCTTTTAAAATCCAAAGCAATTGCTGCAGACCAGACTTTCTTTGATTAAATTTGCACAAACAGAATCAGCATAGCATAGATCCACAAATCAGATCCATGCTAAGACAAATTCAATTATTGAGTAATTGACTGGCTACAAACAAATGGGGAACTCGGGCTCCAACTTATTTAGAATTCCTGATATTTACAACACTCAACAAGCAATCATACATATCAACTTGCCAATTCACAGGCAATAGATGTTAGTTGACTTCCTTTTCCCCCCGTTAGGTAACAGGAATTCATCATGACAACCACCAACAATGCTAAGCCTAGATCCACATGCATATATTCAGTAGGATGCACACATGACACATGCTACCAACAAACAACAAAAGGATAAGACTGCATGATCACTCGAATAAAAAGAAAATCTATATAAAAGGGGATACTGGAGAAACAACATGAGTAATCGCAATCCCTATAATATATAGACGCTCTGACCAACCAGGATCAACACAACAGGGATCTGCATCACACAACTCAACGACTCAATCTCAAGGCACACAGACCCAATCCAGTGACCCAACCCAAGAACTCACATGGCACATGACCAATAAAAAAACTAATCTTTGCAAAAAAAAAGGGATCAACGTAGGAATAATTCTGGAACAACGAAATCTACCGGCGCCCTTGGCAGCCGCCGACTGGATGAGGGTAAGCCCGACGAAGACGCCGTTGCTGCCACCGGAGTTGGCATTGGTGGAGTAGACCTGCGTCTCGTTCCACCACGGCTCGGAGCCATGCACTGCTCCCAAATAGAAACCAAGAACCAAGGCAAGAACCCAAGAACCCATGGTTTCTTTGCCCGCCTCCCTTCCCCTCACCCCGTCTCTGCCTCTCCCTTCCCTCTCTCTGCTCACAGGGGCGGTGTGTACACAGGAGGAGGAATGGATCTGGAAGGGGGAGGAAGAAGGGAGCGCAGAAGTGGCCAAGCAAGAAAAGAACTTATACACAGAGCCAAGTGCAGCTGCTGGACCTGCTGGCAATGGCTGACAAAACAAAAGCAGCTGCTTCTGGAGATTCTGTGGTGTAGTGTCCTACTGTAGCGTAGTGCAAGTGTAAACGTGTAACGTAATGCGCTTGTGTTACTTGGTGCTGCACTGCTGCGTTACAGTTGTGAAGCAAAGCATCTCTCTCCGGTGGGGGAGAAGAAGAAAAGGGAACGGAAGGAAACGGAGATACTAGAGCGTAGCAACGTGGTGATAGATAATGGAGGACAGGGAGGGGGGGGGGGACTCAGGAAAACTGTGATTGCATTTACTACTTATCGGGGAATCCATCGGAGACCCTCCATTATCTACTGTTGTATGCTGCTGCTGCTGCGGCGATAGGCAGGTTGGTCTTTTGCGATTCGCTGCGGCGGCGAGCACAGCTTTTCATGGGGAGGCGCAAAATAGTTTTTAATAAGTGTCCGCCACTATGAGTGAATTGCTGTGACGGTGACGGGTAGCTTTGTTCTTCGTAGTAGAAATACCAGTATATATGCCACTAGTACACAGTACGACGTAGTAGTAAAAAATTTGAGGATGTAACATAAAAAATGAAAACATTCTCTCTTTCTCTCTTTCACAAATGGATTTGTTTGGGTTCTCACGTTTAGAACTCCACCCAAAAAAAACTCTCGACTTGGACACACCACACCAATGCCGCTTTAGTAGGAGGGTAGGTTCACTGTTGCTACCATTGCTACTCGTATGATTAGTTTTGCTTTTTGCAGGAGTACATGACTACATGCTCATAAATAAGGAGGTTAGGACGAAGAAAGCAAACGGCAACTTTTTTTGCCGGGAACGATACCTAACTAACATGCTTCTGCGTAGGAACTATCAAATATTCGACTTTTCTCCGGAAGCTCGGCTTTATATACTCAGGGTGTAATATAAAGGTCTATACGATCTATCTAAAGAACTGACAAGATTAGTTTTATATTATTTGTATAAACGGAGTTATAATAGTATATAATATATATTGAGTACAAATATAACACTTCTGGGTTAACCATTTTATACGAAACGAGAATGAAAGTGTAAGTGCGGTGTTATGCATGCGTGAGTTCGTCACACGGTGAGCTGGGCTTTGAGAAAAAATTAGGCTAAGGTGTTACAGATGGTATTAGAGCATCAACCTTCGATGCATGAGTGTGGCTTGGTTTTGGGCATTTACTATGTATACGGTGTGCTACCGATGGTATAGTATATAAAATTAACCCTTTTTACACGAAATGTGAATAAAAATGTAGGTAAGATACTATGTATGTATGGATCCATCCTACGGTGGGGTGGCCTTTGAATAAATTTGGGCAAAGTTGTTACAACTAGGACATTAGGCCATCTCCAACAGCATTCCTCAAATTTCATTCCCTATATCCTCATATACAGAATTCCCTATAAAGATTCCTTCCCTATATCTCTTTCCTCTCCAACAGCATTCCTCAAATCTCATTCTCTATTTTATCACTCCTATATTATAATGATATTTCATAACCGCCATATGAGCCATGTTTAATTTTTAGCGGAAAAAATTTGACCGGCTATTTTTAATTGCAGGAATTTAAAAAATTTCATTCCCTCGGTCATCGTAACGGCTATATTGTAACGGCAATATTGTAACGGCTATATTGTAACGGCTATATTGTAACGGCTATATTGTAACGGCTATATTGTAACGGCTATATTTTTAGGCTATATATACACAGCCATTTACACTTCCAATCCTTGCCCCACATCTGAATGTTCATTATCTAGTATATCTCAATGAGTCGTCAGAACTTAGTTCAGCATTTCCTCTCCGATTCATCGTCGTCGGATAACGACGATGAATCTCTTCTTCTGATAGCATATCTAGCACAAGCAGAAGATAAGTGTGTGAGTGGTCGACGCCATGGGGGTTCTATTGTTGGCCATCAATACATACATCGCAATAGAGAGGAAGGGCATGCCAGTCGCATCGAGACTATTTTGTAGATCCTCCGGTCTACGGCCCAACTTTCTTTCGGCGGAGGTTTATGATGAGAAATATTTCAATTGTTTGTATTTTTGATTGATCATCTTTTCTATAGCTCATTCTTCTTTTCGGCGCAGGTTTAGAATGAGTCGTCACCTATTTCTTCGCATATTGCATGCTGTAGAAACCCATGATGATTATTTTGTTCAGAAAAGGAATTGTGCTGGAACTATCGGGTTATCTTCTTTACAGAAGGTAACTGCAGCATTCCGGATGATAGCTTATGGAGTACCGGCAGATGCTATTGATGATTGTCTACGGATTGCAGAAAGTACTGCCATAGAGAGTTTTAAAAGGTTTGTGCGAGCTATTATTGTCCTCTTTGGAGATGAGTATTTGAGATCTCCAAATGAGAATGATACTGCTAGATTACTTGCAATCGGTGAGGAAAGAGGTTTTCCTGGAATGCTAGGAAGCATAGATTGCATGCATTGGAGGTGGAAAAATTGTCCTCTGACATGGCAAGGCTTGTATCTTGGGCATGTACACAAGCCAACAATAATTCTAGAAGCCGTTGCTTCACAAGATCTATGGATTTGGCATGCCTTTTTTGGTTTACCAGGATCTCACAATGATATTAATGTTCTTCACCGTTCCCCTCTGTTCGCAAAGCTAGTGAAGGACAAGCGCGGAAGTGAATTACACTATCAACTGGTCACAATTACACAATGGGGTACTATCTTGTCGATGGGATATATCCTGAATGGGCAACATTTGTGAAGACAATACCAGCTCCTCACGGGAATAAGAAGAAATATTTCTCCCAAGCTCAAGAGGCAGCCAGAAGGGCGTGGAACGAGCCTTTGGAGTTCTGCAATCTCGGTTTGCAATTGTTCGAGGTCCGGACGTTTCGGGATCAACAAACACTCGAGAGATATCATGACGGCTTGTGTCATCATGCATAACATGATAGTTGAAGATGAGCGAGACGGAGGACCACTTGACTATAATTACGAAGGAATGGGAGAAAGCAGTTTGATGTCACACGAGCATACGCTGAACTCTTTGAGTTTATTCAAACTCATCATTCCATTCGAATAGGAAACTCACCACCAGCTACAAAAGCGATCTAGTGGAGCACTTATGGCAACGTTATGGAGGGTGTAATTCTATTTGTTGTAATGTATTCAGTCATTCATCTATGTATTCAGTCATTCATCTATGTATTCAGTCATTCATCTATTGCAAAACAAGAATCTTTGTCATTTGAAATCAACCATCAAGCAAGAATGCATTGCAATATGTAAGTCCATAACCTAAGGAATGAGGGACAAACTGAATAGTTCTTAAGCAAAACAAACAACCTTGGTTCAACTCGACCTATTACATCTTCTAGCTATTATGTCGCTTACGCAAGCTCGTAATATTGTTTTTGTGCCTCAGTGAAGAGACTTATATCAATGCCCATAATTCTCTCCTCCTCGACCATTTTCTTGAATTCAAGTTCATTTTTCTTGAATTCAAGCCTCTCTTTTTCTTGCTCAATTTTGACTTTTTCTTGCTCAATCTTCGCTTGTTCTTGTGCATACAGTCGCTCATATCGCTCATCTTTCTTCCTCTCTTTTATAATCTCAAGTTCCCTCTTTTCCTTTCTAAGATTTTCTAATGCTTCCATGTAAAGATTAGTTGTTGGAGCAACTTCTTTACCTCGACGTAATCGTTCTTTCGCCGCCTTATGTCCAATTGGTCTGCTTAAGTGATCATTTTCTGCATTAGGATGGTCCTCATCAAGATGAATTGCATTTGTGCTAACAGGACTGGAAGATCCTGACTTCCGCTACTCGATGTCTTTTGCTTCTTACGAGATAACCGAGCACACCACTTAGGATGGTATTGCAAAGTATTCCAAAGCAATGTAAGAATGCGAACGATCGCCTTTCGTCCTCATGATACAAAGTTTTAGCTTGCATAATCTGTACAACCACACAAACAATATCTATGAGCACACCATCTACAAATAGGAAAGGTACATAGATTATGGACTAACCTTGTCCTGCTCGCTTAACCGCTTTGATTTCGACGCTCAATCCGATCATGACACCCGCAAAACTTGTTCATCGCTTCTTGAATAACAGACCATCGATGTGTAAGTGAAGCCTGTGAGAGATCCGAGGTGTAAGTCTTGTACTCGTGGAAGTAGTCATGAATTCTTCTCCAATAGGTTGCACTTTATTGTTGGTTCCATTGTATTGCATCAATACTAACATTAAGCCATGCGGAGACCAACAAATTGTCTTCTTCCTCGAGAGAAATTTTTGATCTTCTATTGTTTGCTTTTATTTGGGGACCATCCGTAAGCAGTGACGGTTGTGAACCAATTGGACTTTCTGTGGCGAAGGTTCGTAACCATCCCAATCACGGAGTGCATCCCCTCCCTCACTCAACAGATTTATATAGAAGCCATCCATAATTTCTATTCTGACAACATCAAAAATTCTCAAGTTAACAAACAACATTACAATATCTTAACAAGATAACAAACATCATAACAATATCTTA
Source organism: Rhipidocladum racemiflorum (assembly GCA_036346355.1). Classification (NCBI taxonomy): domain Eukaryota; kingdom Viridiplantae; phylum Streptophyta; class Magnoliopsida; order Poales; family Poaceae; genus Rhipidocladum; species Rhipidocladum racemiflorum. The sequence goes on along the minus strand of CM070582.1, from coordinate 53,120,151 downwards.
ACAAGTTAACAAACATCGTTATAATATCTTAACAAGTCTTAACCAGTCTTAGCATCGTTACATCATAAATAGCAAGTCTAAACCAGTCTTAGCATCATTACAACATACATAACAAGTCTTAACATTAATACAAGACTAAAACCTTCCCGAATCATCACTATCAATTTCGATACCCTCTTCTTCACAATATTGCCTGTCATCACGTTTATACTCGTCATCACTCTGGTAGTCATAGGGAAGGCACAACTCTGGTCTACATCCTCTGCAAGATCTACTTCATCTCTTTGCATCGATTCATGTGATTGTATGGCAACTTGCTCTAAGCTTCGAGTTATAGTTTCGATGTCCATCAAAAGGCTATTGAGTTCACTAGCACAATGACATGTGCCAGTACTAAAATTGTCTTGTACAATTTTGTTAAGGTCCAATGCGATGCTCTCTATTTGTTTCTTGTCCATGCCAAGCCTTTACCGAGCTTCTCTGGATCCTTGTCCATCTACACAAGCTAGAGAAAGTAAAATGTGTAGAATACTAGCTGAGAATGACAAGAGAACAACAAGGAAATCTTTCTATGCATCTATGATATAAATGAAAATACAAGTGAAATGAGAGACGATTCATCAATTTTCTATGCATCTATGATGTGAATGGCAGACAGAGAACAACAAGGAAATCTTTCGGTGGAGTTAGGCGTGCCTTTTACTCTGCATATATATGATACTTTTACTCCCCTCTCCTAACAAAGACGAACTTCTCTATAAGAGAGATAATCATAGATAGTCAGGTTGCTAGATCCCCTTACCCTAATTATTTTTCTCGCGGCATCTTGCCGGCATATATATGGACTCGAGCATATAAAGAAAAGATGGCAAAAGTCATCTCGAAATTGTAGAATAACATGTATTTAGGAACAGAATTTAAAAGCTAGAATGACATCTATTCAGAAATGTAAGAGTATATGACACTCTTGGCCAAACATGGAGCTACCACCGGATTTGTTTCTTCAAACATCCTGAGGCTTCCTCTCACGTAACAGCGTCCACAATATTGTATACAAGTATCATCAATGGAAAGTGGAACTGCCTTTCTAATTTTCCATTTATAGTGAAGCTTTGCTAATCATAACAAGCATGGTGAATACACTTGTAAGGCTAGCTTAGCGAGTCATACAAAAGAGCCATAGAAACACATTTCTGAATGTTTTACGCAAACAGATGATCTGAATAAATAAGACACTAAGGCCTCTCTAACAAGTATCTTAGCTGTCTATTGTCTTCTCTGGCAAGCCTCTTTTCGATGACTAAAGTCCACAGGGAGAAGCGCCCCAACAACAAAAGCGATCCCTCCCCCAATCTGCAGTTCGGTCCCTAATCCTAGAATTACAGCTCCACCGTTGCATCTCCAACTCTGCAGGAAGTATTCTTCAATGACTACCCTCCTGGTACCTCATCTCGTCCAAGCAAACCCATTTACTCCATTCATCCCATAAGATCTTCAAGAAGCTATTTTCCTCTATTGAGCTAGCAATGTGCGGATCATTTGATTTTTAAAGGTCTCGGTATGCACATTTTGGATTCTATTCTGTTCATTTGTGATTGTTATGTATTCAAGAATGAAGGGTCATAACTGAATAGCTTCTTGGTTGCACAATTTACATTTGGATATCATGTTCAACTGTAACAATCTCAATTAGCTTGCATAATTTTTACTACGATGGACTTTCACTGTAATTTTTCTAGTGTACCAATGATACAATAGGATACAATTATTAGCCGAACAATTTTTCATGCACCTAATCGGGCCTAAACATGAAATTAAATGTACAACTTTGTTATGATTTACAACATAAATAGTAAATCTTTTCTAGGGGTATATACATAGCTAATAGCAATGATAATACCACCAAAAATAAATTATTTCATCTCGAGAAAAAGAAACAGTCATTTTATCTTGCTACACCGGAAGAATGGTATTAACATTAGAACATTTTGTAAAATCCCCACCATCCTAGACATGTACGTTTGCAAAGAATTGTAAATTTTTCTCGGGGGCACTTCAAGTCACATTTTGCACTTTCCAAGAACATGTAGCTCAAATGTGACATCGCAACAAATGGTCCAACAAGAGACCAAGATTCTACAGACCTCCCTTACTTATTTAGACTCCACTAAATAACAATTGTAAGGAACGTATCTCATATGAAGTTTCACTCCTATACTATCACACATACGATGTGTCATCAACTACAAAATTAGCATACATCGTCCGATACAATCAAGAACACAACAAGAAATTGCATAGCAAGGCTGCCATTTTACTACAATTTCCTCTGGAGCGATCCACAAATCTTTGCTTGCTGAAAAATTACAAATTAAACCCAATAAAGCGCAAGAATGTCGTCCCAACTAAAATCTCCTCAAGGGTAACAAAGAGACGAATCTGCGCAACTAATGCAGGAACAACCACCTAACCAATCGATCGCCTTTAGCGTATAATCGAGCACAACTAAGCCCTTTTTCCTTAAAAATTTTTTCAGGAGTGTGTGGGCATGAAGTATATGATAAAGCTGCAGCACGAATCATCTACTTCCCAGACCCAATCAGGGAATGAAACTTTGTAAGCACGTTTGTGGCAAGATGTTATACCATTCTAGGTTCAGATGTCATGCAAACTAATTAACCCTAACCTATCTCAATCTAAGCTGATGGAATGGAGGAGCAACAACAGGGATTCTGGCTCTTGCAACTTCAGGATGGAACGGCGCCGAGGATGGAGCGGCGGCGGCGACCGGGTCGTGGATGGAGCGGCGGCGGCGACCGGGTCGAGGTTGGAGCGGCGGCGGCGACCGGGTCGAGGATGGAGCGGCGGCGGCGACCGGGTCGAGGATGGAGCGGCAGCGGCGACCGGGTCGAGGTTCGAGCGCCGGCGGCGAGGTGAAGACTGGGTCGACGACGGAGCGGTGGCCTCCTCGCTGATTCGTCACGGGCGCGGGAGAGCACCGACCAGAGATCGAGAATGCGATGGGGAACGGACGGGGAATCCCGATATTTCGAGAAGCTCTCTCCGTTCTGTATAAATGGGGAATCGGATAGAACATCTGTTGGAGCAAGGTGATTCATGTTTGCATGTACGGATTACTCATTTTGAGGGATGAGGAATGGGATAGGAACCTGTTGGAGATGGCCTTAGTGAGACCGATTTGTTGCTAGCACGTGCCACTCGTAGATTGTTTTTGCGAGTTGCGACTCTACCATTTACAGAGTAAGTACTAGTATATAGTATTTCAAGAATCAAGATCAACCGCTTGAAAACAAATTTGGGGGAAATGTTCTTTTTTTAGAACTTGATACTACTCCTACCTGACATGAGCAGCAATCTAAATGAAACAAGCCAAAACGGTGGGCTCATGTCCTGTAGGGAAAACAGAAAGAATACAAGTAGGTAGCATTTGTCATTCATGTGACCATGTCGCTACACGCCTACACTTCCATATGGTGCGACCAAAACGCACCACTGTCTTCTGCTGCACCAATCATAATCCACTCCTAATAGTGCTTAAATTATATAACAAACCATGCTGTGATAAACTGATGACTGGTTTAACACTAATGCCAATGGAGACGCCCCGGATAATTTGGGCACCAGCGATGTTGGCCATAGGGCTGTAAACGAGCCAAGCTCGAGCGAGCCTAGCCCTCCAGGCTCGAGCTCGGTAGAAGCTCGAGCCGAGCTCGAAGTAGGACTCGAGCTCGAAGCTAGGCTCAAGCTCGGCTCGACACAGGCTCGAACAGGCTCGAGCTCGGCTCGATTAAGCTCGAAAACATGTAAAAACGCAGACAAGCTCGGCTCGTAGGTGGCCTGGTGAGGAAACGTGAGAGAACAATCAAATCAAGAAAAAGAGTGGCCAAGACAGTAGGTCACCTTCTTCTTCGGCGGCGCGCGGGGGGGGGGGGGGTTGGACGGCGGCGGCGGGCCCGAACCTGGTGAGCTTGGACGACGGCGACGGGGCCTGCGAGAACAAGCGAGGGGGTCAGCATCCATGCTGTGGGAGGGAGAACAACCGATGGACTCGGCGCTCGCCTCGTCGGCAGTACAGGAGTCTGGAGATGCATCGCGCTCGCACCGTCGCTGACTCACGCCAACCGGAGGCAGGGACGAGGACTCGGGGAGTTGGGGTCGGGGACGGCCAGAGTCGCCGCCTCGCCGCCACCGGCCGCCAAATGGGGAAGGAATGGAAGTAGGGTTTTTGGGATAATGGGATCGGATGGAATGGGGAAAGGGGCAAAGGCAAGCCGAACCGGGCACAGCCGCACGGGGCACTCCACTCGGGCAGTCTCGGGGGTCGGGGCCCGGGGGTCTTTTGTGAGTTGCGAGTTGCGACCTACGCCTTTGGGCTTTGGGCCTGGCTTCACATGCTGCTCGGGTGGGAGTCGGGCCGGACTGGCTGCAGACTGCAGTCAATCGAACCTAAACGAACGGTTCGTTTATAGCTCGTCCAGGCTCGCGAGCTTGAAGGCAGGCTCGAGCTCGGTTCGTTCCAGGCTTGAGCCGAGCTCAAATCGAGCCTAGAAGGAATCGAGCTCAAACAGTTTGCGAGCCTCGAGCTTTTTTTACAGCCCTAGTTGGCCATGCATGTGGCTGGCTAATGAGTAATGAATAATGGTAAATCTCTTTCTCGTCACAGCTCCGGCAAAAATCTCACAATAACTCTAATAAATAAATAAATATGATATAGATGTTTTTGATATACAACTAGGGACGGTAATAGCCCCGATCCTTGTTTCCTCTCGGGGAATTCCCCAATTGCTTCCACTCCACCCGATTGCAAACGCTCCCACTCCTCCCTTCGCACTTCGCAGCTGCCACTGCCAGCACCAATTAATTAGGATCAATTAATTTACAGTGGTTCATTTTTCAATTCTTGTGAAGTTAATCAATTAATTTGGAAGTAAAAATAGCTCATCTTGTCTTAGGATCAATTAATTAGGACACTACAAGAAACAAGAATAGTGTCCTCGGCCGAAACATTTTTATCGTCGGTAAAAAAACCGACGACACAAAGTATGCCTCTATCGACGGTTTTAACGTAACCCGACGACATATATACACCAAGCAGGACTGTGTCGTCGGCCACCTAAACCCGCCGATATAGACCACAGTCTGTGTCCTCGGCCACATCAAACCCGCCGACACAGGCACTCCGCCTCAAACAGGGAGTATCGGCGCGCGATGAAATTTGAATTTCAGATCCCGCCAACACAGGCTGTGTCCTCGGCCTAATTAAACCCGCCCACACAGGCACTCCGCCTCACAAGCTGTGTCCTCGGCCTCATTAAACCCGCCCGACACAGGCACTCCGCCATGTGGGACCAACTGCAGGATGCTCGAGCCCACCAAAGGGCACGAAGATTTGTCGTCGGAGAGAAACAAAATGACGATAGAAATAAGTCTATGTCCACGGCATAAATGTAGCCGACGACCGCAGATTAAATTTTGTCGACTGCTTAATTTTAGCCGACGACAATAGTAATTCCAGATTAATTCAAAAAACTTTTGAAAATCTTTTGTTGTTTTTAAAATTAAGAAAAATTAAATAGAGCTTTTAGAATGGTTTGTTAGGTAACATACATCTATATGACATGTAACTTTTTATTATTTAATTAATTGGTATGTTACTACGCTATGTGTATGTCTCGCATTTACTACGTGTCGAGTACATTGAGTAGAACCTTGTGACGATCCAACGCAGACCAATTGAAAGAGTGAGGAATGACCTGGAATAGGCTGTGAGTGTTGTAAAACCTTTAAATGACCGTAGAAATGTCTCGTTCGACCCGTCGTAGGCGACAAAAATATCGAAGAACGTACGGCCGGTGGTGATGACTCTGTTACTCTCCTTGAGTTTTCAGATGAATTTTTTGTGACGATGAAATGCCGGGCGAAAGAAGAGCGAGCAATTAGCTAGAATAGGTTGTGCATGTTCTAAAAACCTTAAACTGGCCTTAAAAATCTCGGGAGAAAGAAGAGCGAGCACGACCTGTGTCCCAGTATCTGACGGTGGGCCCATGAGTGCTGTCTGTGTCCACGGCAAAAAATGTTACCGACGACACAAGTTGAACCTGTGTCGTCCGTGCAATCTCAACCGCCGACACAAGCACTGGACGTGGGCCCATGAGGGTAGTCTGTGTCGGCGGCTAAATTGTGGCCGAGGACAGAGGCTAAATTCTCATTGGAGGGCTATCTGTGTCCACGGCATTAATATTGCCGACGACATAGGTTGAGGAAGGTGTGGGCCCATGAGGGCTGTGTCGGCGGCTTAATTTTGGCCGAGGACACAGGATTCCGAAACGATAGTGGCCCAACCCAATAATATGCCCGGCCCATACGTGATGGCGTGATACCTAGCACTCACTCCTGCTCCATCTCCCTCAACACGAGCTCCCGGTCCCGCCCCCGCTCACGCCCCCGCCGGCGCGCCCCCGGCCCCGCCCCTGCCCTCGCCGGTGCACGCCCGCCGCCGAGCCAGCGCTCACCCGCCCCTGCCTCGCCGGCGCTCGCCTGCCCTGCCTCGGCGGCGTGCTCGCCCAGCCGGCGTGCCGCCCCAGCAGCCGAGCTCGTCGCGCATCGCCCCGACCTCCACTGAGCCGCGCATCCCGCCCACCTCCGCCGGCGCTCGGCGCTCGCCCGGTCTGATCTCTCGTATTTTCTTCAGTATTCAGGCTCTTGTAGTTATATATACTCTTTTGCTGACTTAAGAAGCAGAGCACTTCCCCTCTTAGTCTTGTTCACTTAATGTCAGTGAAGTATTCTGAGTTTCAAACAACCATATTGCTGTGACTTCTATTTTCCCTGTTTCATTGGCAGCCATGATTGATAATCGTTTTTTAGGTAGCTAGGGTAGACATTATATGATGAGTTGAACTGTGAAGGTTTGTTGGCCTTTGTCATGCGTTGAGGACTAAAAAGACAACATTGATGATAGAATACACTAGATGAGAGTTTAGTGTATTTTGAAGTAAAAAAGACAATTTTGCTTTATGACTTGAAATTATATTGCTTGGTTCACAAAAATTTAGATACTTGTTGCTGATTAGTAGCAACAAACTGAAAAAAATATATCTAGAGCTGAAAGCCCAAAAGTGTAGTCATTTTGCAGCCGGTAGGGATAAAAGTTAAGAAAGCTAACACGCTTTTTTTAATATCATCGTAATGAAAGCTTAGTGACCAAAATCTTACCAGCCATTTACTTGCCATCTACACTGTTGCCCTAGGCGGTGCTAGGCCCCTCCGTCCCGCCTAGCCGCCTAAGCCAATTTTTCCATCTAGCCATCTACACTGTTGCCCTAGGCGGTACTGGGCATCTATATTCCTAATCAAACTATAGTAACCATTCTGGCTTTCAGAAAGGTTGGCCAAGCCATCATCATTCCTTGTTATTGGAACACCGCTTGTAAAACCTGCCTCTAGAATGATTATCTGTCGTATCAAGGTGTAGGAATGTGCATACTTGGAAGCTAAAGTGCAATATCTGCAATACCTGTGTGAACACTTACAATCTAGATGACCCATGTCACACTACACATCTTTCATATTCATGGTGTTTGCCTGTTGGAGAGTGCCATGTTACTTCAGATTTAACATGGTTATTTGTATGTTTTGTGTTTATTTTTTTTTGAAGGGTATGTGTTGTTGTATTGAGAACTAAAGCAACACTACTGATAGAATACACCAGGTGATACAAGTCTTGTCCATTTTCAATGCAAAAAAGTAACAACTTGTTTTTGACTTCTAATTTTAGAGCTAAAGGCTTTGCATGATCAACTGCAGCTGTGACAACACATAGTAGTAGTATGAAGATAGGGCAAATTTTAAGAAAGCCAACACTTATCGTGTAAATGGTATTCATTTTCCAACTGTTAGTAATATGACATCCTTTCTTTCCACAGGAGCAAAGGTGAAGGTTGAGTGCAATTGTTTCCTTTTTTTGCTTGTGTTAATCTTGTGTTCTACTTTCGCGCGTTATCCGATAAATATTAAATCTTGTAGTCAATTTATTCAACACTATCCGTTCAACCTAGTTCAAATAAACCTACTACACTATCTGTTTATTTGATAAACGTATAAACTCTGTAACAGAATTATGCTTGGAATCGCACATCGGCGGCTATCTGTTAAGGTTATTAGAAATGCATTTGTAACATCAACCGAGCCAGAGTTAAACCCGTTCGGGGGCACTGCATATTTTCGTAAGGAGCCCAGACGGTGATTCATTGGGTTCCATTACGAAAAGTGTTGCGCTCTCGAGCTGTCCACATTTTGGACAGCCCACGTATGTGCGCTTGAGTACAGTGGTCGTGACACGAGGGTGTACGGGTTGGGATTCCGGCGGTATTTCCTTGTCGTTCTCCTAGTGCATAACATAAGTGGTACGCCGTACCCGTCGTTGCACTCGGAGAACAACGAGGTTATCTTCCGAAATTCGACCGAGCACCCTCGTGCCACACCACCTGCATTTAAGCCCACATCGATGGAGTGGGTAAGCCCTCCTATTTAGCAAGGTTTAAACTGTCTAATTCTGAAATTTGGATGCATGCATTAACGTTATGTAGTGGCGATCTTTGGATGGAAGATCGGCGGTGGATGTACGATGGTTGGATGAAGTCCGGGAGACACACGCGGACGAGTGGATCGAGAAGGCTAGAGCATTCGTGGATGATGCTTTCCGAAGATTCCCCGACCCTAATGCAATGGCCGTGTGGTGTCCTTGCGCTGCGTGCTCGAACACCGAGAAGAGGACCAAGAAGGATATTAGCCATCACCTATGTAGGCATGGCTTCAAACCAAATTACTTTGTATGGGTAGCTCATGGCGAGAGGAAGCGTCCGGCGCCGGTGTGTGGCCCTGTGGATTTTGAAGAGGGCTACGACGAAGTCGAAGTTGATAGATTAGACGAGCTCACGGATGATGTGACTCGGGCTTTCGATCTCTCCCCCGAGGAAGAGTCCGAGCCACTTGCCGAACAATTCGAGAAGCTCCTTGATTACGCCAAGTTGCTGCATGAGCATACCGATGTGACTGTACTCTCGGCAGTGTCGCGTCTAATGGCGGTGAAGACCAAGTACAACCTGTCTGCCAATTGCTTCAACGACCTTTGCAAACTGCTGGATAGCCTCCTTCCGAACGGACACAAGATGACTCCGAATCTTTACGAGTCGAAGAAGCTTCTTCGGCGTGTTAGGCATGCCGTGCGAGAGGATAGACTATTGCCCAAAGTTCTGCATGCTTTATTGGAAGACCGATTACAGGTGACTCACTTGTAAGCATTGTAATGAGAGTCGATGCGAGGAAGTTAAATGTACGTAACATGGAATTAGACAGACGGCGGTGGCACGGAAAACATTCCGCTTTCTTCCGATCACTCAGCGTCTGCGGCGTCAGACATGTCCAAGGCCACGGCGAGACACATGAGGTGGCACAAAGAGGGCAAGCGTAGAAAGGAGGGCGTGATGATTCATCCGTCTGATGCAGAAGCTTGGAGGCACTTTGACCAACAACACCCTGAATTTGCGGCGGAGACTAGGAATGTGCGTATAGGCCTCTCGGCCAAGCGGGTTCACGCCATTCAATATGATGGCGCACCCGTACTCGTGCTGGCCGGTGTTCGCAATCCCGTACAACCTGCCGCCTCAACTCTGCTTGAAAGAAGAGTACATGTTTCTTTCCGTTATAATACCTGGGCCTAAGTCTCCTGGAAAAAACTTAGATCTATTCATGCAACCTCTGGTAGAAGAGCTGACTGACCTGTGGACTAAAGGAGTCTTGACGCATGATAGCTACAAGGGGAAGAACTTTAGGATGCGTGCCGCATACCTATGGTCAATACACGATTTTCCCGCGTATGGCATGTTCTCGAGGTGGAGCACGCATGGAAAGTTGTCATGCCCTATATGCCTGCGTAACACTGATGCTTTCACACTGAAAAATGGGGGTAAGTCCTGTTGGTTCGACTGTCACCGTTGTTTCCTGGAGCCGAAGCACCCATTTAGGAATCAAAAAAAGGCATTTCGCAAAGGCAAGGCTGTGAAGAAGGGGCCACCCGAGCGTTTGAAGTGCAGGATATCATCGACTGGCATGACGATCTAGCGGATATCGGGTATGTGAAAGACTATGGTGAGGAGCACCATTGGACTCATAAGTGCAGCATCTACAACCTTCCTTATGCAAAAGACCTGAAGCTACCTCACAACATCGACGTGATGCACCAAGAGAAAAATATGTGCGAGTCGATCGTGAACACAAAGCCAGGACATCCTACGTAAGACTAAAGATAACAAGAAAGCACGTGCGATCAAGGCTCGATATGTGATCGGCCGGACATGAACCTCGATGAGAATGGGAGGAAACCTAGGGCAAAATTCTGCCTTACACGTGGGCAAATAAAGCGATTCTTGATTGGATTAAGGAAAAGGTTAAATTCCCAGATGGTTATGCGGCGAACCTTCGACATGCCGTTAGTATAGAGCAATGCAAGTTAAATGGGATGAATGCCCATGACTACAAAGTCTTCATAGAGCGTCTGTTTCGGTAGTGTGGCGTGGATATGTTGACGATGATATATGGATCACTTTGGCGAGCTTAGCTTCTTCTATCGAGAGCTCTGCGCAAAAGAGATATCCGCATCGAGGATGGAGGAATTGGAGAAGGACATTGTCGTGCTTCTGACAAAGCTCGAGAAGATTTATGTCCCTGGGTTTTTCAATTGCATGCAACATCTACTGGTTCATCTGCCATATGAAGCAAAAGTTGGGGGCCAGTAGATTTAGGTGGATGTATGCTGTGGAGCGCATGATGAAAAGTCTTAGAGCGAAGGTGAAGAACAAAGCACGAGTCGAAGGCAGTATTGCCGAAGCTTGGCTGATTCAGGAGATCGCCTACTTCACGGACAAATACTTTGCGACAAAAAACAAGGTCCATGTGCCACAACCAAGGTATAAGAAGGCACGCGTCACGTATACTTCCAACTTGGAGGTGTTCCATGACCAAGCCGGATGCAATGTCGGCAAAAGCACCACACGTGTCTTGGATGCAGCAGAAAAGGATTTGATTCAGTTGTACGTGTACGACAACATGGATGAAATGAAGGTGTACATCGAGTAAGTCAATAAATGTTTGAAATAAGTCATACATACGTACCTATGAAATAAATGTCTGAAATAAATATTAAATCTTGTAGTCAATTTATTCAAGAAGAGTGGGAAGGATCAGGTGAACCTTCGGGCGAACAAATTGACAATCCAAACGGGCGAGGTCGTGGACAAGGCCATCCAAACTTTCTAACCTGGTTTCATTACCACGTAACCTTCTTCCTCTTATACAAGTTCACTTAATTTACAAATGTGTGGCATTTATTCCTTAATGAATTTTGCCTCGAATGCTTGTGCAGTGTCAAAGACACCGCAGCGTGCACAACGATCTCCGACAAATGTCACATGGATGCAGTCGTAGAATTAAGGTCCATGGATGCTATGATTGCCATGGATATCGATTTCGATCCGAAGCGGCTGAGTCAGCTCGCCCCAATGCAACTACGGTGAACAGCGGCGTCGTGAGTTATGTCACCGATGACTCTGGTGGTCCAGACATAGAGTACTACGGGATCATCGAGAATATTGTAGAAATTTCGTATGAAGGCAACAAAGATCTCTCGCTCGTGCTCTTTCGTTGCAGATGGTTCCATCCAACTAGTGGGGTGCGGCGTACTCCAAAACTAGGACTAGTGGAGATCAATCATAAGAAGTCGTATCAAAAGCCTGGCGTGTTCATTCCGCCGAACAGTCGAAATGGTGTTCTATCTCGCCGTCGCCCACCCGAATTACAAAAGTTGGTGGATTGTACATAAATGTCTTCCACAGTAGATTGCCCGATCTCACGGAAGACGACTACGATTCTCACCCAGACGTGGAGGTATTCCAAGAACAAGAGTTACCAGGAGAGCTGCATGTCGATATTGGTGATGGGCTAGATAATATTTTGGGATCGGTATACCCATCTCATGTAGAAGGAGAAGAAGAGGAGGAAAGGGTAGAGGAAGAGGAAGAGGTAGAGGAAGAGGAAGAGGAAGAGGCAGAGGAAGAGGAAGCCGAAGATTTTTAAGCTATTTAATTTTATAGGTTTAATTTTATATACCTTATGTCATTTAATTTTATATACATTTATATTTTATTCGTTTCAATTAATATGAATGTACTTTATGTCATTTAATTTAATTTGTGCAGGATGGCTCCGGTTACGAAGAAGTTGGCTTCAAAATTGAAGAAGGTCTTCGGGAAGGGGGGCATGAGGAGTGCAGGCCAGAGCAGCTCACCCCAGTACGACGCTTCCCAGGAGGAGGAGGAGGAGGAGGAGGTGGCTACCACCGACTCCCAGGAGGAGGAGGAGGAGGAGGAGCAGGTGGAGGTGGACGAGGATGAGCTTCGTTGGGGTGATTGGCGTCAGGCACTTGAGGAGGGGGGTGAGGACGAGGATGAGGACGGGGACGAGGACTGGAGTCCATGGGAGTCTATTGGTACCGAGTCAGGGGGTGCCTCCGCCTCGAGCTCTACGGGATCCAAGAAGAGTCGGGGGCGGAATAAATTGCCAAAAGCCCCCACAGATCCAGCCGACAGGATACTGATAGTTGTTTCTAGCGGGCGAAGGTATGTGCTATAAATTTTCGATGTCTTTTATTGCTAACCACAAACTTGATAACTACTTGTTATGAATTCTTCATGCAGTGGCTTGGTTTGCCTCAACAAGGGTAAGCAGGAGCCGGGCCACTTGCTAGGGGTGATCTTGAAGCAGCTCTACCCCGGGCGAGTGGGCGAGGGTGGTGCTCGACGCCTGGTGACTCTATGGAGCGACTACTCGCTCGTGGAGGACGACCAGGGAGGCACTGTCGCGGATCATTGCATAGCCGAGTTCTGGGTAAGTTGTCATTTCTATTAATGTTTTCGTGTTTATAGCTTCACGTGTTTGTTTCGTTTCAGGCGAGGTATCAGCTTGGCCCTGACGCATCCCAGGACGACTATCATGCTTGCCGCCCTGTGCTCGACACAATGGCGGCAAAGACGGTCAGGGACGCCATCAGGTTATGCCGCCGGGACGCGGTGATGAAGCACTACAAGAGCACGGGGATGAAGATCTCGAGGGCACATGCCTTGCAGCAGTACCTCGAGGCGAAGGAGTACCTGCCTTGGCGTCCGGACTGGATGGACAAGTGTCCACACGCCTGGAAGGATCTCTGCAAGATGTGGGCATCGAAGGAGTGGATCGAGAGGTCCAAGAGGAACAGGGGGAATCGAGAAGCCAACCCCGAGATCTGTGTGACCTACCTAGGTGGACGAGGCATGGGTCACGTCGCGCGCGATATCGTAAGTATACTAAGTACAACTCTAGCATTCTTGTCAATTCAGTTTTTCATTTCACATTTGAAATTGAACTGCAGGAGTCGGAGACGGGACTTGACCCCGACGAGTTCACCGTGTGGACGCAGCACACACGCCCCTTGTCCGACCTGACGGTACACAACCACCGATGCACCGGTTTGCCAGGAGAAGATTGTAAGTGACTTTCTCTTTTTTTCGCCGCTCTGACTATTGCAATCGTGGGTGAGCTTAATCCACTTCATATCTTATTTGTTTCGCAGGATACATACAAGGTGCAGCCATGAAGGAGAAGCACGGTGCCGATCGTGACCCCTTGACCATGCCGGTCGACCCTCCGTCATCTACGACCATTCGGTGGGAGGAGTCACGGCAGGCTCGGCTTCATGGACTCGGTGGTGGCGCCCGAATCGTCTGAGGCCAAGTCGGACACGCCGACAAAGAGTCGCCTCTTCCGCCAAAGGTACGCTAGAAGCCCAGCGAAGATGATCGCAGAGTTGCAGAAGCAGATGCAAAGTGATGAGCTGCGGAGGCAAAGTGATGAGCAGCGGAATGCGGCAAAGCGAGCGAGAGGAGGATAGGAGGCGGTACGAGGTCCTCCAGAGTCAGAACCTCTGGATGTACAACTATTTCCAGGTAATTAAGATTGTATACGTAGCTACGTTGTACTTACACGTTTAAGATGCTAACATATCATATCCACAGTCGTTGCAGGGGGCGGGACCCTCCGGCCAGCCGCAGATGCCACCTCCGCCGCCGTTCTTCACGCAGACACCGACGCCGACGCCGGGGGTAATGCATTTTGTTCCAGTTTTCGCTAACTATTCACACAAGTACACAAATGCACAAGAGTTTTGTAACACCCCAAAATTTTGCTTTTCTTAAATTCATGTGTGGTTTGGCACTATTGGTGAATTTTTGGAATTTTCTGGAATTTATTTGGATTTATTTGGAATTTATTTGAATTTATTCCATTTTGAAATAATTGAAGAAATTAATTTTGCAAATAAAATTTTGTTGGAAATATTTTATTTGAGTCCAAAATGTTCCAAAATATTTTCCAGAATTTTTCTGGAATTTTTCCGAGTCTTTTGCTATTTTTAATGAATTAAATGAATTACTGGGAATTATTTTAAATATTAAATCGCTGGAAATCCAAACCGAAGTCGATTCTTGTTCATCCGATCGAGCCCGAAGTCGACTCGAAGTTCGAGTCCGACTGAAACCACGTGACTCGACCGAACCCACTCGGCCGAGCCTAACCGCGTGACCGTTGGATCTTGATCCAACGGCCACGATTGAGCCACGTCACCGAGCCCGAGCCCGACCGAGCCAGCCAGCTCGCCCGAGTCCGACCCGGACCCAAACTCGCGCACCGTTGGATCGAGATCCAACGGCTGTGCGTGTGCCACGTCACCCTCTCCATGCCGCCGCCGGACTCCGCCGTCGAAATGTCGACCTCGGTCTCCGTCGTTTACCTGACGCCGAGGTCGCTATTTAATGCGCCGCCACCACGGTCGTGACCTAGACTTCAGCGCGCACCGTGAGACCTGAACAACGTCGCCGAGTCGCGCCGCCGTTCGGCGCAATCGCTCGCCGGAGTTGCCGTAACGCTCCGCCACGGTCTTTGCTTCGTTCCGCCGCCGTCCGCCGTCCCCTGCCGCCGTTGACCTCAGATCCGGACTCACCGCGACGAGACGCACCCGAAGGGACATCTCACTTCGCCGGAGCGCGCCAGAAACGCCGTCGGCAAGGTCGTCGTCCTCCGCGCCGGTGAGCCAGCTCCGCCGCAAGCCATCGCCGGACCGCGAGCTCTCTCAGCCGTCCGATCAAGATCCAACGCTCGAGATCACGCCACGTCATCGCACGGTGAGATTGCGTTACGATTTCCAGATCTAATCTCGACCATCGGATCTAGATCCAACGGTCCGAAATCAATGCGTTAACCCAAACGCGTCAACACTGGATCTAATCCGCGCCGTTGATTTTCAAACCAACGGCCGTGATTGCGCCACGTGTCGGGAAGTTGGACCGACGCGGTCAGCGCCGTCCACGCACGCTGGCAGTGTAGACGCCGACACGCGGCCCGCGTGTCGAGGGCCGCGATGTCGTGGCTGTCCCAGCCGAGCGCTGACGTCACCCATGACGTCACAGTGGGTCCCACATGTCAGTCTCACGTGGAGTCGTGGACCGAGTCCACGGTGGACCCGAGCCGAGCGTGGACCACGTCCATGGACCGGCTGACGTCAGCCGACCAATCAGAGGCTGCCACGTGTCCATGCTGACGCAATAATTAATTTCCGAAAAAAGAAAATGATTTATTAATTCGAATAATGATTTCAAATTTAGATTCAAACTTCAAACGCTTATAACTTTTGCGTTTCAACTCCGATTTGAGTGATTCAAATTTCTAAATTTGTATAAAATTGAGATCTACCTAAATATGAATTTTATTTAATTTTTAGACTAAAGATTTTCTCTGTAATATTATTTAATTGATTATTTAAACTTTAATAAATCATAACTTTTGCGTCTTAACTCCAAATTTGACGATTCCAGTTTCTAAAAATCCAGAAAATTATGTTCTCTCTGTTTATGGATTTTATTTGGAGTTTTGGGATGTTTTTGCCTATTGTTTATTTGGGTATTTGCTATTTGCACGCTTTACGAGTAGACGTTGAAGTGCCGGAGGGATTCGAAGGAGAAGTGTTGATTCGTGATCCAACTCAAGCCCCAGCGCAAGTGCTTTTTGCAGGCAAGTTGTGCTTTGACCAGGTTGATCCTATTTCGAAATCTATTTTGATTTAAACTATTGCATGCTAGATCAATTAGAAAGATACTTTGTTTAAACATGGGGTTAGATAAATACCAATTTGTCAGTATGACACCTTGATTATCTAAGTATGTGCCATGATCCCTTGTCACCCTAGTTGTGGATTACTAGTTGGACATTATTAAATTGCCAACATGGGTTTAGATCGTTGTAGTATAACGCTTAGACTCGCTACGTGCTCATAACATGATTTTGGACAATCAAATGCTAATATTGACTTAATGATATATTGAACCTGTTTTGGAAAAGTATCATGTGATGTTGATGGCACGTGGTGCATGGTAATCAATCGGGTTTGATAAAATGATTTCGATCGGGGCATGTGGCAAGAGAAATCAGGTGGGCCAGTTGTGGCATTGGGGATTTTGATTTGGTTTTTCGGGTAGTCTTGCCCTGGTCACTCTAAGGACTTAACCTTGCAAGCCTATGAACTGGGTCATACTTGCAACCACATGGTCGAATGGGACGGCCCTAGTTGACTAAGTCGCTAAGGACTCACTTGTGGAGCCTCAGGGTGTCGATTACACCGTTTGTGTGATTGTGCGGGGAGCGTATCGTGGTCGTGGCCGATACCCATCTAACGGTGTGTTGGTCCCATACTTCGCCTTGGCTAAGGGAAGGGATGGTGTAGAGCACGAACCTGAGAGGACCACCTGTGTTGTTTGAGGCTTCCAAAGGCTTTGTTACTGAACTTCGCCTTTGTGGTGTTTGACTGTATCTTGTGGGTAAAGTGCATAACCTCTGCAGAGTTTAGAATCTATTTAAATAGCCAGGAGTCCACTGTGATCGACAATGCTCGGGAATTACAGTCAAGGGTTAGATTTTCTCAAAAATAACGTTGGTTTGAAAAGTTGGGTTGGTTTAATAATGAAGATGATGGAAATGTGGTTTAGGATGGGGAAAAATGTTTGTTAAACTTCTTGAAAAGTTATTTATGCTTTACTTATTTCTACTGCTTTCGAATCTACTTTTATTACTTGTCAAAAGTCAAGCATCTGCAAATATACCTTGAGCTATTCCTTTGTACCAAGCCATGCATATAGTATATTAGCTTGCATTCTGCAGGCATGACTTGCGAGTACCAAGTACTCACCCTTGCCTCAACACAACACCGGTTGAAGAGGAGACTACGCCCGGCCGGAGGAGGATTTCCAGGAGGACCCGTCTACTTAGGGATGCGAGCCCAGTCAGTTGCCTGTGGTATACTGGATGGCGCCACGAAGTTTATTTGATTTTCCGCTGCTATTATTTTTCTCTGAATAAGTTTCGCCTTGCAAGGCATATATTTGTACCTTGGCCATAAGGTCAAGTAACCCTTTGGTTATTTAAATAAAGTACTTTGATAATATCGATTGGTATGATTGTGATATTTACCGATGTTAAAGACTGTGTGCACTAGCGCGTTCCTGGACTAGTGCTGAATACACAGAGGGTCCGGATTGGGTCCCGACAGAGGTGGTATCAGAGCCATACTTGACTGTAGGCTCAACCCTAAGCTAGAATGGTTGTAGTGAGGATAAAACCTATTTTCTAAAGCTAAAATTTGTGAAGACAAGAAATGACCTCTCGACTTATCCCCTTCTCTCTTTTCTTGTCTCTTGCTGAAATTTTCTCTTACCTTGTCACAATTTAAAAATTCCGGGTTCTTACGTAAAGCACTCTTGTGGCAGATGGAGGAAGAGTTCAACTACGTTGATCTGGGAGTTGGTCACGCCGCGGAACTTTGGCATATGCTACAGACTCTCGGAGATTTTGAGAAGCCCCAATACCAAGTGGAAGTGATCAGGCAAGGTGATTGATCAAGGCTTGTGATGTGAAGATTGAGGTACTGCTAGGAAGAAGGGCCAGTGCAATCGCCTCGATACACCGTGACCGCCAGGAGATCTACAATGCAGATGGGTATCCAAGAAGTATCACGACGCCGCAATGCGCACATTACCCGTATCTACGCCAGAGAATTGAGAGTACGGTGTTCCGTTATCATCCGCTGCAGCGATAACCTTCTTGACCCGAAGGAGATTCGGGATGAGGATGCCACGGTTACACAGCTTGGCACGATTTGTCGTCGCCAGGAGGATGTCCTAGATAATACAAGCAAGGAGCTACAGAAGGCCCGCAAGGAGATCACGACACAGAAGAACAGATGGCGGGAAGCTCAAGAGTCTGTGGCAAACCTTCTACGACGGATTGACGATGTGGAGATGACTTTGTACGGACCGGACCCGAGCCAAGATTTGAGCTACACGAGCCGAGATCCGGAGGAGTCGATCTCGATGAGGACACCGCTTCTTCGACTACCACAGAGGACACAGCTTTGGACATGGCGATCGTTTCGCGCCTATGCCGCAAAGATCCGCACCAGGCCGTGGAGGTTTTCTCGAAGAGTGAGCATAGGTTCTATAGTGAGACTCCTTCGCCTAGTCGAGTCATAGAATAAAGTGTCACCCTTTAGGCGTTAGACTACTGAGTTAGTTCAATTTGTATTTGTTTTGTTTGTGAGTGTGCAAGATGTGTTGCAAGGCCCTTAGGCATTGTAAGCGACCATACCAAGTTATTAATAATAAAGTTGGACCTTAAAGTTACCCCTTTCGCCCGCATAAGTTCCATATTACTTGTCTATTCTTGTTTCCCTCTCATCTCTAAACCTAGAGCAAATCGGCAGATGGTGAACACCCGTGGAAACTTTGGAGGCAATGGGAGTGGTTCTCGCCCAGAAAACCCCAATGATGGAGCACCAAAGACCGCCAGTTGATATGCAGAATTTTGGAGCCTTTCTTGTCGCTCAGACTCGATTGATGCATGCTATGATGCAACAAATGCAGCACGTCATCGCTCAGGCCACCGCTAATCAAGTTAATCAGGGACCACGCCGTAATACAAGGCCGTCGAGTTCATGAGGACTCACCCACCCACTTTCTCTCGGGAATGCCAATCCATTGGAGGCCGATGATTGGTTAAGATCAATCGAGAGGAAGCTACACATAGCTCAATGCATAGGAAATGAGAAGGTACTCTACGCTTCTCATCGCTTGGAAGGAACATTGCCGAATGGTGGGAGAACTTCGTACACGCAAGAGAACCCTCAAGATATCACTTGGGAAGAGTTCACACAATGCATTCGAAGTATCACGTGCCTGAAGGAATCATGGACCTTAAGAAGGAGGAGTTCAGAGCATTAAAGCAAGGTAATCACCAAAGGCCGACTACCTAAACAAGTTCACACAGCCTAGCACGCTACGCACTGAGGATGTAGCGACGGATAAATCCAGATAGTCTCGTTTTATGAAGGGACTCAACTCAGATTGCAAGTAGGGTTGATCACCCACACCTTCCCAGATTTCCAAGAGTTGGTGAATAAGGCGCTTATTCTTGAGGACAAGCGCAAGGAACCGGATGAGAACAGAAGCGCAGATGCAACAAAGAAGGATCACGCCAGGAACGCAATAGCGCTTGAGGGTTGCACCAAATCAATTCTTCGATTCCAACCACGAGAATGCAACAAGGACACCATCCCAGCACCAAGACTCATCAATCGTAACTACTGCACTTGGCCCCGCTTAGAAACGCTACCCTGTGCAACAAGAAGGAACAGTGAGACGCTGTTACAATCAGCAACGAGCCGAGACACTTTGCCAACAGCTTGTCCAAAGAAGACAGCAGAGCGACCCGATTCGCTTCAACCTAGGAACCACCCAGCTAGGACGCCAAAGACCAGGAGCCACACCCTGCATCAGGTGAGAGGCCGAGTCAACCATGTCACCGCAGATGCACCGCAGAATGCTACTGACGTCGTCTTGGGTAAGTTACTTGTTAACTCGCACCTTGATTTTGTTTGACTCGAGCTTCAGATTCGCTTGTTTCGCAAGGCTTTGCTACTAGAAATGATTTGAGAATTGCAAGACTTAAGTGCATGCTTTTAGTTCAAACCCCTGGTTCCGAACTCCGAACGGAAGTAGGATGTTCCGGGGTGAGAATACTAATAGATGGAATAGAGTTCCTAGCAAACCTTATAATTTTGGAGACCCAGACCTTAGATGTTATATTGGGAATGGATTGGTTATCCAAGCACAAGGCCGTATTGGATTGTGGACGAAGAACTATCTCGATTGAGAGCCCGTGTGGGAAGAAAGTGGAATTTCAAGCCACTGCAGTTAGAGAGGGACAGTTGATGGTTAACAGTACCAAGGCAATCAGCATAGAGGATGTCCCAGTAGTGAATGAGTACCCAGATGTTTTTCCCGAAGACCTACCTGGTATGCCGCAGACAGGGACATAGAGTTTGTGATAGAGCTTGTACTGCACAAAGACCGATAGCAAAGAGACCCTATCGGATGTCCACCGAGGAGTTGGTAGAAATGAAGAAACAATAGAAGAGTTAATGGAGAAAGGATTTATCGAGACCAAGTTAGTCGCCGTGGGAGCACCAGTTTTGTTTGTCAAGAAGAAGGACGGGAGTTTCAGGATGTGCATTGACTACCGTGCACTCAATGAGGTCACCGTGAAGAATAAGTATCCGCTACCCAGGATTGATGATTTGTTTGATCGATTAAGAGGAGCCGAGTTTTCTCCAAGATTGATCTCGAGATCGGGATACCATCGATTGAAGATCCGATCGAGGATATTCAAGATCGCATTCTCGTCAAGATATGGACATTACGAGTTTACGCTATGTCCTTTGGGTCGATTTAATGCGCCAACTTATTTCATGAATATGATGAATAAGGTGTTCATGGAATATTTGGACAAGTTTGTCGTCGTGTTCATAGACGATATCCTAATCTACTCCAAGACAGAGGATGAACATGCCAAACACTTAAGGCGAGTTTTGGAAAAGGCGAGGAACAAAGAACTTTTCGCCAAGTTCGGCAAGTGTGATTTTTGGAAGGACAAGGTGGAGTTTCTTGGACATGTAATGACCGCAGAAGGAGTCGCCAGTAGATCCAAGCAAGGTAGAAGTCGTGTTACATTGGGAGCAAAGAAAGATCGTGACCAGATTCGGAGTTTCCTTGGAATGGCAGGATACTACCGCCGTTTCATTGAAGGCTTCTCGACAATTGCGAAACCTCTTACGCAATTGCTGAAGAAGGAAAAGAAGTTTGCATGGACGCTTGAGAATGTGAGAAAGGATTTCAGAGTCAAGAAGCGATTGACATCAAGACCGGTGTTAGTTCTACCGGATGTTGCTCAAAGCTTCGATATTTATTGTGACGATCGCGCCAAGGACTTGGATGTGTGCCGATGCGTAAGGAAAGGTCGTCGCTTATGCATCAAGGCAGTTGAGGCCGCATGAGGAAAATTATCCGACACATGACCTAGAGTTAGCTGCCGTAGTGCATGCCTTGAAGATATGGCGTCACTATCTGATTGGAAACAGATGTGAAGTATATACGGATCATAAGAGCCTTAAGTACATATTCACCCAGTCGGATCTGAATATGAGGCAGAGGAGATGGTTAGAGTTAATCAAGGACTACAATGTTGGAATCCATTACTATCCCGGGAAGGCCAACGTAGTAGCCGATGCTCTGAGTCGGAAAAGCCATACCGTGAGTACGTTGCTAGCCACAAGTCAGGATGAGTTATGTGAGGATTTCCAGAAAATGAAGATTGAGGTAGTACCTAGCGGATTCTTGGCCGCATTAGAAGTAAAGCCTACTTTAAAGGACCAGATCCGAGAAGGACAGAAGGATGATGACAAGATCCGTAGGATTAAGTCCAAAATGGAGGAAGGCAAGGCAAAGGATTTCAAGTTGGATGAGCAAGGCACGTTGTGGATGAAGGATCGCATTTGTGTGCCTAACAACAAGGAGTTAAAGCAACTGATTTTGGAAGAAGCCCATGACTCCAAGTACTCAATTCATCCTGGAAGCGCCAAGATGTATCAGGATCTGAAGGAGAGATTCTGGTGGCCGAGTATGAAACGTGAAGTTGCCGAGCATGTTGCCTTGTGCGATGTATGCCAGAGAGTCAAGGCAATGCATCAGAGACCAACAGGATTGCTACAACCGCTGAAAATACCTGAGTGGAAGTGGGAGGAAATCGGAATGGATTTCATTACCGGTTTGCCGAAGACTCAAGGAGGTTATGACTCCATATGGGTTATAGTGGATCGCTTGACTAAAGTAGCCCATTTTATCCCCGTGAAGACCACTTACTCGGGAGATAAATTAGCAGAATTATACATGATCAGGATTGTCTGTTTGCACGGAGTGCCCAAGAAGATCGTATCGGACAGAGGTACCCAATTTACCTCAAGGTTCTGGAATAAGTTGCATGAAGCCATGGGAACCCGTTTGAACTTCAGTACAGCTTATCATCCACAGACGGATGGACAGACCGAAAGAGTCAACCAGATTCTGGAGGATATGTTGAGAGCGTGTGCATTGGCTTATGCTACCTCTTGGGATAAAAGTTTGCCGTATGCCGAGTTTAGTTACAACAATAGTTATCAGGCTAGTTTACAGATGTCACCTTTTGAGGCACTGTATGGTCGACCCTGTCGGACGCCTTTGAATTGGAATGAGACCGGCGAGCGCCGTGTCTTTGGGCCTGATATTCTTCAAGAGGCTGAAGAGCAGATCGCCATGATTAGGGAAAGGTTGAAGATAGCCCAATCACGACAGAAGAGTTACGCTGACAACCGTCGCCGGGACTTGAGTTTTGAACCAGAGGACTTTGTATACCTCAGAGTTACGCCTCTCAGGGGAGTTAAGAGGTTCCATGCAAAAGGGAAACTCGCACCCCGTTATGTTGGACCATTTAAGATTTTGAGTCGCAGAGGCGAAGTTGCCTATCAGCTGGAGTTGCCACAGTCGTTGGCAGGAGTGCATGACGTGTTCCACGTGTCCCAGCTAAAGAAGTGTCTTCGAGTGCCAGAGGAGCAAACGCCCTTGGAGTCAATCGAGCTGCAAGAAGATCTGACTTACAAGGAGCATCCCGTGAGGATTTTGGACACTATGGATCGAGAGACTAGAAACAAGTCAACCCGTTTTTGTAGAGTTCAGTGGAGCAACCATGAAGAAAGCGAAGCGACTTGGGAGCGCGAAGAGGATTTGAAGAAAGAATTTCCAAACCTATTCTGTAGTGAGCCCTGAATCTCGGGGATGAGATTCTATTAAGGGGGGGAGGTTTGTAACACCCCAAAATTTTGTTTTTCTTAAATTCATGTGTGGTTTGGCACTATTGGTGAATTTTTGGAATTTTCTGGAATTTATTTGGATTTATTTGGAATTTATTTGAATTTATTCCATTTTGAAATAATTGAAGAAATTAATTTTGCAAATAAAATTTTGTTGGAAATATTTTATTTGAGTCCAAAATGTTCCAAAATATTTTCCAGAATTTTTCTGAATTTTTCCGAGTCTTTTGCTATTTTTAATGAATTAAATGAATTATCGGGAATTATTTTAAATATTAAATCGCTGGAAATCCAAACCGAAGTCGATTCTTGTTCATCCGATCGAGCCGAGTCGACTCGAGTTCGAGTCCGACCGAACCACGTGACTCGGCCAACCCACTCGGCCGAAGCCCTAATCGCGTGGCCGTTGGATCTTGATCCAACGGCCACGATTGAGCCACGCCACCGAGCCCGAGCCCGACCGAGCCAATACCGCCGAGTCCGACCGGACCCAAACTCGCGCACCGTTGGATCGAGATCCAACGGCCGTGCGTGTGCCACGCCACCCTCTCCGTCGCCGCCGGACCGCCGAATCAGCAGTGTCGACCCTCGGTCTCGTGCGTTTCCACAGGCCGAGGTCGCTATTTAATGCGCCGCCACCACGGTCGTGACCTAGACTTCAGCGCACCGTAGACCTGAACAACGTCGCCGAGCCGCCGCCGTTCAGCCGCAATCGCCGCCGGAGTTGCCGTAACGCTCCGCCGCGATTTTATTTGCGTTAAATCGCCGTCCTGGCCGCCTCTGCGCCGTTGACTCCCGATCCGGACTCACCGCGCGACGAGACGCACTCCGGGGATCTCACTTCGCCGGAGCGCGCGAACGCCGTCGGCAAGGTCGCTGCCCTCCGCGCCGGTGAGCAGCGCCGCGCAAGCCATCGCCGGACGCGAAGCTCTCTCGGCCGTCCGATCAAGATCCAACGCCGAGATCACGCCACGCCATCGCACGGTGAGATTGGCGTTACGATTTCAGATCTAATCTCGACCATCGGATCTAGATCCAACGGTCCGAAATCAATGCGTTAACCCAAACGCGTCAACACCGATCTAATCCGCGCGGGTGATTTTCAAACCAGCGGCCGTGATTGCGCCACGCGTGTCGGGAAGTTGGACCGACGCGCCGCCGCCCACGCACGCTGGCAGGTAGACGCCGACACGCAGGCCCGCGTGTCGAGGGCTCATGTCACGGGCCGTCCCAGCCGGCGCCGACGTCACCCATGACGTCACAAAGGTCCCACATGTCGATCTCACGCGGAGTCGTGGACCGAGTCCACGGTGGACCCGAGCCGGCGTGGACCACGCCCATGGATCACCGACGCCACCGACCAATCGAGGCTGCCACGTGTCCATGCCGACGCAATAATTAATTTCCAAAAAAGAAAATGATTTATTAATTCGAATAATGATTTCAAATTTAGATTCAAACTTCAAACGCTTATAACTTTTGCGTTTCAACTCCGATTTGAGTGATTCAAATTTCTAAATTTGTATAAAATTGAGATCTACCTAAATATGAATTTTATTTAATTTTTAGACTAAAGATTTTCTCTGTAATATTATTTAATTGATTATTTAAACTTTAATAAATCATAACTTTTGCGTCTTAACTCCAAATTTGATTTATTCAGTTTCTAAAAATCCAGAAAATTATGTTCTCTCTGTTTATGGATTTTATTTGGAGTTTTGGGATGTTTTTGCCTATTGTTTATTTGGGTATTTGCTATTTGCACGCTTTACGAGTAGACGTTGAAGTGCTTGGGAGGGATTCAAGGAGAAGTGTTGATTCAGATCCAACTCAAGACCAAGAGCAAGTACTTTTGAAGGCAAGTTGTGCTTTGACCATGTTGATCCTATTTGAAATCTATTTTGATTTAAACTATTGCATGCTAGATCAATTAGAAAGATACTTTGTTTAAACATGGGGTTAGATAAATACCAATTTGTCAGTATGACACCTTGATTATCTAAGTATGTGCCATGATCCCTTGTCACCCTAGTTGTGGATTACTAGTTGGACATTATTAAATTGCCAACATGGGTTTAGATCGTTGTAGTATGCTGCTTAGACCTGCTACGTGCTCATAACATGATTTTGGACAATCAAATGCTAATATTGACTTAATGATATATTGAACCTGTTTTGGAAAAGTATCATGTGATGTTGATGGCACGTGGTGCATGGTAATCAACTGGGGTTTGATAAATGATTTCGATTGGGCATGTGGCAAGAGTAATCAGTGGGCCGGTTGTGGCATTGGGGATGTTGATTTGGTTTTGGGTAGTCTTGCCTGGTCACTCTAAGGACTTAACCTTGCAAGCCTTTGAACTGGTCATACTTGCAACCACATGGTCGGAATGGGACGGCCCTAGTTGACTAAGTCGCTAAGGACTCACTTGTGGAGCCTCAGGGTGTCGATTACACCGTTTGTGTGATTGTGCGGGGAGCGTATCGTGGTCGTGGCCAGATACCCATCTAACGGTGTGTTGGTCCCATACTTCGCCTTGGCTAAGGGAAGGGATGGTGTAGAGCACGAACCTGAGAGGACCACCTGTGTTGTTTGAGGCTTCCAAAGGCTTTGTTACTGAACTTCGCCTTTGTGGTGTTTGACTGTATCTTGTGGGTAAAGTGCATAACCTCTGCAGAGTTTAGAATCTATTTAAATAGCCGAGTCCACTTTGATCGACAATGCTCGGGAATTACAAATCAAGGGTTAGATGTTCTCAAAAATAACGTTGGTTTGAAAAGTTGGGTTGGTTTAATAATGAAGATGATGGAAATGTGGTTTAGGATGGGGAAAAATGTTTGTTAAACTTCTTAAAAAGTTATTTATGCTTTACTTATTTCTACTGCTTCGAATCTACTTTCATTACTTGTCAAAAGTCATTTCGCAAATATACCTTGAGCTATTCCTTTGTACCAAGCCATGCATATAGTATATTAGCTTGCATTCTGCATGACTTGTCGAGTACCAAGTACTCACCCTTGCCTCAACACAACACCGCTTGAAGAGGAGACTACGCCCGGCCGGAGGAGGATTTCCAGGAGGACCCGTCTACTTAGGGATGCGAGCCGTCGATTGCCTGTGGTATCTTGGATGGCGCCACGAAGTTTACTTGATTTTCCGCTGCTATTATTTTTCTCTGAATAAGTTTCGCCTTGCAAGGCATATATTTGTACCTTGGCCATAAGGTCAAGTAACCCTTTGGTTATTTAAATAAAGTACTTTGATAATATCGATTGGTATGATTGTGATATTTACCGATGTTAAAGATCGTGTGCACTAAGCGCTGCTCTGGACTAGTGCTGAATACACAGAGGGTCCGGATTGGGTCCCGACAGAGGTGGTATCAGAGCCATACTTGACTGTAGGCTCAACCCTAAGCTAGAATGGTTGTAGTGAGGATAAAACCTATTTTCTAAAGCTAAAAATTTGTGAAGACAAGAAATGACCTCTCGACTTATCCCCTTCTCTCTTTTCTTGTCTCTTGCTGAAATTTTCTCTTACCTTGTCACAATTTAAAAATTCTGTTCTTACGTAAAGCACTCTTGTGGCGGATGGAGGAAGAGTTCAACTACGTTGATCTGGGAGTTGGTCACGCCGCGGAACTTTGGCATATGCTCTGAGACTCTCGGAGATTTTGAGAAGCCCCAATACCAAGTGGAAGTGATCAGGCAAGCGAGGATTGATCAAGGCTTGTGATGTGAAGATTGAGGTACTGCTAGGAAGAAGGGCCCAGGCAATCGCCTCGATACACCTTGACCGCCAGAGATCTACAATGCGAGATGGGTATCCAAGAAGTATCACGACGCCGCAATGCGGCACATTACCCGTATTCACGCCAGAGAATTGAGAGTACGGTGTTCCGTTATCATCCGCGCAGCGATAACCTTCTTGACCCGAAGGAGATTCGTGATGAGGATGCCACGGTTACACGGTTGGCACGATTTGTCGCCGCCAGGAGGATGTACTAGATAATACAAGCAAGGAGCTACGAAGGCCCGCAAGGAGATCACGACAGAGAAGAACAGATGGCGGGAAGCTCAAGAGTATGTGGCACACCTTCTACGAAGGATTGACGAGTTGGAGATGACTTTGTACGGACTGCACCAGAGCCAAGATTTGAGCTACACGAGCCGGATCCGGAGGAGTCGATCTCGATGAGGACACCGCTTCTTCGACTACCACAGAGGACACAGCTTTGGACATGGCGTCGTTTCGCGCCTATGCCGCAAAGATCCGTACTCCAGGCCGTGGAGGTTTTCTCGAAGAGTGAGCATAGGTTCTATAGTGAGACTCCTTCACGAGTCGAGTCATAGAATAAAGAGTCACCCTTTAGGCGTTAGACTCGAGTTAGTTCAATTTGGATTTGTTTTGTTTCTTTGAGTGTGCATTATGTGTTGCAAGGCCCTTAGGCATTGTAAGCGACCATACCAAGTTATTAATAATAAAGTTGGACCTTAAAGTTACCCCTTTCGCCCGCATAAGTTCCATATTACTTGTCTATTCTTGTTTCCCTCTCATCTCTAAACCTAGAGCAAATCGGACAGATGGTGAACACCCGTGGAAACTTTGGAGGCAATGGGAGTGGTTCTCGCCCAGAAAACCCCAATGATGGAGCACCAAAGACCGCCATTGATATGCAGAATTTTGGAGCCTTTCTTGCTGCTCAGACTCGATTGATGCATGCTATGATGCAACAAATGCAGCACGTCATCGCCAGGCCATCGCTAATCAAGTTAATCGGGGACCACGCCGTAATACAAAGGCCGTCGAGTTCATGAGGACTCACCCACCCACTTTCTCTGGGAATGCCAATCCATTGGAGGCCGATGATTGGTTAAGATCAATCGAGAGGAAGCTACACATAGCTCAATGCATAGGAAATGAGAAGGTACTCTACGCTTCTCATCGCTTGGAAGGAACAACACGAATGGTGGGAGAACTTCGTGCCACGCAAGAGAACCCTCAAGATATCACTTGGGAAGAGTTCACAATGCATTCGACAGATCACGTGCTGAAGGAATCATGGACCTTAAGAAGGAGGAGTTCAGAGCATTAAAGCAAGGTAATCACCAAAGGGCCGACTACCTAAACAAGTTCACACAGCCTAGCACGCTACGCACCGAGGATGTAGCGACGAGATAAATCCGCATAGTCTCGTTTTATGAAGGGACTCAACTCAGATTGCAAGTAGGGTTGATCACCCACACCTTCCCAGATTTCCAAGAGTTGGTGAATAAGGCGCTTATTCTTGAGGACAAGCGCAAGGAACTGGATGAGAACAGAAGCGCAGGATGCAACAAAGAAGGATCACGCCAGGAACGCATAGCGCTTGAGGGTTGCACCAAATCAATTCTTGATTCCAACCACGTAATGCAACAAGGACACCATCCCCAAAGCACCAAGACCAATCGTAACTACTGCACTCCCCCCCGCTTAGAAACGCTACCCTGTGCAAACAAGAAGGAACAGTGAGACGCTGCTACAACCGCAACGAGCCAGACACTTTGCCAACAGCTTGTCCAAAGAAGACAGCGAGAGCGACCCCCGCCGCTTCAACCTAGGAACCACCCCAGCTAGGACGCCAAAGACCAGGAGCCACACCCTGCATCGTGGTGAGAGGCCGAGTCAACCATGTCACCGCAGATGCACCGCGAATGCTACTGACGTCGTCTTGGGTAAGTTACTTGTTAACTCGATACACCTGATTTTGTTTGACTCTGGAGCTTCGAATTCGTTTGTTTCGCAAGGCTTTGCTACTAGAAATGACTTGAGAATTGCAAGACTTAAGTGCATGCTTTTAGTTCAAACCCCTGGTTACGAACTCCGAACGGAAGTAGGATGTTCCGGGGTGAGAATACTAATAGATGGAATAGAGTTCCTGGCGAACCTTATAATTTTGGAGACCCAGACCTTAGATGTTATATTGGGAATGGATTGGTTATCCAAGCACAAGGCTGTATTGGATTGTGGACGAAGAACTATCTCAGTTGAGAGCCCGTGTGGGAAGAAAGTGGAATTTCAAGCCACTGCAGTTAGAGATGGACAGTTGATGGTTAACAGTACCAAGGCAATCAGCATAGAGGATGTCCCGGTAGTGAGTGAGTACCCAGATGTTTTTCCCGAAGACCTACCTGGTATGCCGCCAGACAGGGACATAGAGTTTGTGATAGAGCTTGTACTGCACAAAGACCGATAGCAAAGAGACCCTATCGGATGTCCACCGAGGAGTTGGTAGAAATGAAGAAACAAATAGAAGAGTTAATGGAGAAAGGATTTATCGAGACCAAGTTAGTCGCCGTGGGGAGCACCGATTTTGTTTGTCAAGAAGAAGGACGGGAGTTTCAGGATGTGCATTGACTACCGTGCACTCAATGAGGTCACCGTGAAGAATAAGTATCCGCTACCCGTGATTGATGATTTGTTTGATCGATTAAGAGGA
This sequence comes from Rhipidocladum racemiflorum, assembly GCA_036346355.1. NCBI lineage: Eukaryota > Viridiplantae > Streptophyta > Magnoliopsida > Poales > Poaceae > Rhipidocladum > Rhipidocladum racemiflorum. The sequence continues at coordinate 53,090,280 of CM070582.1, read as the reverse complement.
GCCGGAGTTTTCTCCAAGATTGATCTCGAGATCGGGATACCATCGATTGAAGATCCGATCGAGAGGATATTCAAGACCGCATTCTCGTCAAGATATGGACATTACGAGTTTACGCTATGTCCTTTGGGTCGATTTAATGCGCCAACTTATTTCATGAATATGATGAATAAGGTGTTCATGGAATATTTGGACAAGTTTGTAAATGCGTGTTCATAGACGATATCCTAATCTACTCCAAGACAGAGGATGAACATGCCAAACACTTAAGGCGAGTTTTGGAAAAGCCGAGGAACAAAGCAACTTTTCGCCAAGTTCAAGAAGTGTGATTTTTGGAAGGACAAGGTGGAGTTTCTTGGACATGTAATGACCCTTGAAGGAGTCGCCAGTAGATCCAAGCAAGGTAGAAGTCGTGTTACATTGGGAGCACCAAGATCGTGACCCATTCTGAGTTTCCTTGGAATGGCAGGATACTACCGCCGTTTCATTGAAGGCTTCTCGACAATTGCGAAACCTCTTACGCAATTCTTTGAAGAAGGAAAAGAAGTTTGCATGGACGCCTTGAGAATGTGAGAAAGGATTTCAGAGTGAAGAAGCGATTGACATCAAGACCGGTGTTAGTTCTACCTGATGTTGCTCAAAGCTTCGATATTTATTGTGACGCATCGCGCCAAGGACTTGGATGTGTCTTTGTCACGATGAGAAGGGAAAGGTCGTCGCTTATGCATCAAGGCAGTTGAGGCCGCATGAGGAAAATTATCCGACACATGACCTAGAGTTAGCTGCCGTAGTGCATGCCTTGAAGATATGGCGTCACTATCTGATCGGAAACAGATGTGAAGTATATACGGATCATAAGAGCCTTAAGTACATATTCACCCAGTCGGATCTGAATATGAGGCAGAGGAGATGGTTAGAGTTAATCAAGGACTACAATGTTGGAATCCATTACTATCCCAGAAAGGCCAACGTAGTAGCTGATGCTCTGAGCCGGAAAAGCCATACCGTGAGTACGTTGCTAGCCACAAGTCAGGATGAGTTATGTGAGGATTTCCAGAAAATGAAGATTGAGGTAGTACCTAGCGGATTCTTGGCCGCATTAGAAGTAAAGCCTACTTTAAAGGACCAGATCCGAGAAGGATGAAGGATGATGACAAGATCCGTAGGATTAAGTCCAAAATGGAGGAAGGCAAGGCAAAGGATTTCAAGTTGGATGAGCAAGGCACGTTGTGGATGAAGGATCGCATTTGTGTGCCTAACAACAAGGAGTTAAAGCAATCGATTTTGGAAGAAGCCCATGACTCCAAGTACTCAATTCATCCCGAAGCGCCAAGATGTATCGAGGATCTCAAGGAGAGATTCTCGTGGCCGAGTATGAAACGTGAAGTTGCCGAGCATGTTGCCTTGTGCGATGTATGCCAGAGAGTCAAGGCAATGCATCAGAGACCAACAGGATTGCTACAACCGCTGAAAATACCTGAGTGGAAGTGGGAGGAAATCGGAATGGATTTCATTACCGGTTTGTCAAGACTCAAGGAGGTTATGACTCCATATGGGTTATAGTGGATCGCTTGACTAAAGTAGCCCATTTTATCCCCGTGAAGACCACTTACTCGGGAGATAAATTAGCAGAATTATACATGAGCAGGATTGTCTGTTTGCACGGAGTGCCCAAGAAGATCAGATTTTACAGAGGTACCCAATTTACCTCAAGGTTACGGAATAAGTTGCATGAAGCCATGGGAACCCGTTTGAACTTCAAGATGCCTTATCATCCACAGACGGATGGACAGACCGAAAGAGTCAACCAGATTCGAGGATATGTTGAGAGCGTGTGCATTGGCTTATGCTACCTCTTGGGATAAAAGTTTGCCGTATGCCGAGTTTAGTTACAACAATAGTTATCAGGCTAGTTTACGATGTCACCTTTTGAGGCCTTCAGATGGTCGACCTCGCCGGACGCCTTTGAATTGGAATGAGACCGTGGCGCCGTGTCTTTGGGCCTGATATTCTTCAAGAGGCTGAAGAGCAGATCGCCATGATTAGGGAAAGGTTGAAGATAGCCCAATCACGACAGAAGAGTTACGCTGACAACCGTCGCCGGGACTTGAGTTTTGAACCAGAGGACTTTGTATACCTCAGAGTTACGCCTCTCAGGGGAGTTAAGAGGTTCCATGCAAAAGGGAAACTCGCACCCCGTTATGTTGGACCATTTAAGATTTTGAGTCGCAGAGGCGAAGTTGCCTATCAGCTGGAGTTGCCACAGTCGTTGGCAGGAGTGCATGACGTGTTCCACGTGTCCCAGCTAAAGAAGTGTCTTCGAGTGCCAGAGGAGCAAACGCCCTTGGAGTCAATCGAGCTGCAAGAAGATCTGACTTACAAGGAGCATCCCGTGAGGATTTTGGACACTATGGATCGAGAGACTAGAAACAAGTCAACCCGTTTTTGTAGAGTTCAGTGGAGCAACCATGAAGAAAGCGGTTTACTTGGGAGCGCGAAGAGGATTTGAAGAAAGAATTTCCAAACCTATTCTGTAGTGAGCCCTGAATCTCGGGGATGAGATTCTATTAAGGGGGGGAGGTTTGTAACACCCCAAAATTTTGTTTTTCTTAAATTCATGTGTGGTTTGGCACTATTGGTGAATTTTTGGAATTTTCTGGAATTTATTTGGATTTATTTGGAATTTATTTGAATTTATTCCATTTTGAAATAATTGAAGAAATTAATTTTGCAAATAAAATTTTGTTGAAAATATTTTATTTGAGTCCAAAATGTTCCAAAATATTTTCCAGAATTTTTCTGGAATTTTTCCGAGTCTTTTGCTATTTTTAATGAATTAAATGAATTACTGGGAATTATTTTAAATATTAAATCATTGAAATCCAAACCGAAGCCTACATCGCTCATCCGATCGAAGCCCGAGTCAGACTCGAGTTCGAGTCCGACCGAAGCCACGTGACTCGACCGAACCCACTCGGCCGAAAGCCTTAATCAAGCGTGATCGTTGGATCTTGATCCAACGCCACGATGAGCCACGCCACCGAGCCCGAGCCCGACCGAGCCGGCCCAGCTCGCCCGAGTCCGACCGGACCCAAACTCGCGCACCGTTGGATCGAGATCCAACGGTGTGCGTGTGCCACGCCACCCTCTCCGTCTGCCGCCACGGACTCATGCCGTCAGCAGTGTCGACCTCGGTCTCCGTGCGTTTACCAGGACGCCGAGGTCGCTATTTAATGCGCCGCCACCACGGCCGTGACCTAGACTTCAGCGCGCACCAGACCTGAACAACGTCGCCGAGCGCCGCCCGTTCGGCCGCAATCGCTCGCCGGAGTTGCCGTAACGCTCGCCCGCGGTTTTATTGCGTTTCGCCGTCCGTCGTCCTCTGCGCCGTTGACCCCGGTCCGGACTCACCGCGACGAGACGCACCGAGATCTCTCACCGCCGGGCGCGCCCGAACGCCGTCGGCAAGGTCGTCGTCCTCCGCCGGTGAGCAGCGCCGCCAAGCCATCGCCGGATCGCGAAGCTCTCTCGGCCGTCCGATCAAGATCCAACGCCGAGATCACGCCACGCCATCGCACGGTGAGATTGCGTTTATTTCCAGATCTAATCTCGACCATCGGATCTAGATCCAACGGTCCGAAATCAATCGTTAACCCAAACGCGTCAACACCGGATCTAATCCGCGGTTGATTTTCAAACCAACGGCCGTGATTGCGCCACGCGTGTCGGGAAGTTGGACCGACGCTGTCGGGCCTGGCCCACGCGACGCTGGCAGCAGGACGCCGACACGCTGGGCCCGCGCGTGTCGAGGGCTCAAGATGTCACGGCCGCCGTCTCAGCCGAGCGCCGACGCCACCCATGACGCCACAAAGGTCCCACATGTCGGGCCTCACGTGGAGTCGTGGACCGAGTCCACGGTGGACCCGAGCCGAGCGTGGACCACGTCCATGGATCGGCTGACGTCAGCCGACCAATCAGAGGCTGCCACGTGTCCATGCTGACGCAATAATTAATTTCCGAAAAAGAAAATGATTTATTAATTCGAATAATGATTTCAAATTTAGATTCAAACTTCAAACGCTTATAACTTTTGCGTTTCAACTCCGATTTGAGTGATTCAAATTTCTAAATTTGTATAAAATTGAGATCTACCTAAATATGAATTTTATTTAATTTTTAGACTAAAGTTTTTCTCTGTAATATTATTTAATTGATTATTTAAACTTTAATAAATCATAACTTTTAACGTCTTAACTCCAAATTTGATTTATTCCAGCTTTCTAAAAATCCGTAAAATTATGTTCTCTCTGTTTATGGATTTTATTTGGAGTTTTGGGATGTTTTTGCCTATTGTTTATTTGGGTATTTGCTATTTGCACGCTTTACGAGTAGACGTTGAAGTCTTAGGGATTCGAAGGAGAAGTGTTGATTCAGATCCAACTCAAGACCAAGAGCAAGTACTTTTTGAAGGCAAGTTGTGCTTTGACCATGTTGATCCTATTTCAAATCTATTTTGATTTAAACTATTGCATGCTAGATCAATTAGAAAGATACTTTGTTTAAACATGGGGTTAGATAAATACCAATTTCTTTGTATGACACCTTCATTATCAAAGTAAGAGCCATGATCACTCGTCAACCTAGATGTCGAATACTAGTTGGACATTAATAAATTGCCAACATGGGTTTAGATCGTTGTAGTATCTTTGCTTAGACACTCGCTACGTGCTCATGACATGATTTTGGACAATCAAATGCTAATATTGACTTAATGATATATTGAACCTGTTTTGGAAAAGTATCATGTGATGTTGATGGCACGTGGTGCATGGTAATCAACTGGGGTTTGATAAACAGTTTTCGACCGGGGCATGTGGCAAGAGTAATCAGGTGGGCCAGTTGTGGCATTGGGGATGTTGATTTGGTTTTTCGGGTAGTCTTGCCCTGGTCACTCTAAGGACTTAACCTTGCAAGCCTTTGAACTGGGTCATACTTGCAACCACATGGTTGGAATGGGACGGCCCTAGTTGACTAAGTCGCTAAGGTCTAACTTGTGGAGCCTCAGGGTGTCGATTACACCGTTTGTGTGATTGTGCGGGGAGCGTATCGTGGTCGTGGCCGATACCCATCTAACGGTGTGTTGGTCCCATACTTCGCCTTGGCTAAGGGAAGGGATGGTGTAGAGCACGAACCTGAGAGGACCACCTGTGTTGTTTGAGGCTTCCAAGGCTTTGTTACTGAACTCGCCTTTGTGGTGTTTGACTGTATCTTGTGGGTAAAGTGCATAACCTCTGCAGAGTTTAGAATCTATTTAAATAGCCGAGTCCACTGTGATCGACAATGCTCGGGAATTACAAATCAAGGGTGAGATTTTCTCAAAAATAACGTTGGTTTGAAAAGTTGGGTTGGTTTAATAATGAAGATGATGGAAATGTGGTTTAGGATGGGGAAAAATGTTTGTTAAACTTCTTGAAAAGTTATTTATGCTTTACTTATTTCTCTGCTTTGAATCTACTTTCATTACTTGTCAAAAGTCAAGCATCGCAAATATACCTTGAGCTATTCCTTTGTACCAAGCCATGCATATAGTATATTAGCTTGCATTCTGCATGACTTGTCGAGTACCAAGTACTCACCCTTGCCTCAACACAACACCGCTGAAGAGGAGACTACGCCGCCGGAGGAGGATTTCCGGGAGGACCCGTCTACTTAGGGATGCGAGCCCGGTCGGTTACTGTGGTATACTGGATGGCGCCACGAAGTTTATTTGATTTTCCGCTGCTATTATTTTTCTCTGAATAAGTTTCGCCTTGCAAGGCATATATTTGTACCTTGGCCATAAGGTCAAGTAACCCTTTGGTTATTTAAATAAAGTACTTTGATAATATCGATTGGTATGATTGTGATATTTACCGATGTTAAAGACTGTGTGCACTAGCGCGTTCCTGGACTAGTGCTGAATACACAGAGGGTCCGGATTTGCAAATTCGGGGTCCCGACAAGTTTTGAAAATTGTGGTTTCCTCTATTCTTGTAGGTGTCCACCTCAGCTGCGCCTGCTCCTGCGACGAATGCTCCGCAGGGAGGTGATTCCAGTGGCACTAGATCGGCTCTGAGATCAATTAAATCGATCTTGTGTTTGCTGATCCGTTTGTTGGTTCACAGACATAGTTAGTTATTGCTTTTGCTGGTTCATAGACCTGTTGATTGTGAATGTGATGTACACTTTTGGTTTGTGAGCTGAATTTGTGAATTATTAATGCATTTTGCTATATGTGCTATATGTGCTTGGTTGGCTATCCTAATTTGCTTTATGTTGTTATCATATCAACTGTTGTCTTTTGTCTGCTGAGTGGATGTCCTAGTTTTAGGGAAGTCTTTGCCGAAATTTTTTACTCTTTAAGTGCATTACAATCTTTTAATAAATGGAAATTGCTTTAGGTTGAGTGAAATATGGTGTTGATCATAGTCTTCAGAACTTTGAGCAAAACACATTGGAAACAGCTAGTGAAGAAGTCGCATCCAAAATAAGAACAATTGCTCAATGGAGGGAAAGTTTGGTTGTAAGTACTTACATACTTTTGTTTTCTTTCAATATGTATGCCTAGTTATTATTATGCTTTATTTTGTCAGTAAAAGGAGTTATTGTTATACTTTATTGACAGATTGAGAGAGTTTTAAGTTGTTTTATTTTGTTTCCTGCAGGTACAAAATATCAGGAATCAGGAGAAACTAAAATACCCCCCATATCCACTAAGTACTGTGGAGCTTCAGAAACTTGCTTCTAGGTACATCAGAATGAGTTTAGAGCACACTATGAATGTATTAAAAAAATATATTTTTAGAGTTTTATTTTTCCTTAACAGTTTTGCTAGGTAATTATGGCATAGCTCAGTGTCCTGATGTTTTGTTTGCTGGTTTCTTGTGATGTCCATACCAGGTGGCTGAAGAACTGTATCAAGCTGGATTCATTAATTATCCTAGGACAGAAACCGATAATTTCTCTCCAAAAAATGACCTACATGTCAGTTTTGAAATTTACTAGTGTGGCTTGTCCATGTTCTTATTTCTTGTCTCGATGATTCATAGTCTTCAGAACTTTGAGCAAAACACATTGGAAACGAATAGTGAAATTATATTGTCATTGTTCTGGGCAATATATTTGTGAATGTGAATGTGTCAATGGAAACTTTGATCATTTGTGAATTGTATTGATCGATGAATGTGAATGTGTGTGAAATTATATGTTGTCATTGTTCTGGGCAATTGGGGATATAAAAGCTACGAATGGGAGTCTTTTTGCAGGTTAAAATTGGATTTTTTAAACAATTCCCAGTATTTTTTTTATTTTTACAACCTGTGTCCTCGGCTTTAACCATACCGACGACACAAGATAGCCCCAGCATCTGGCACAGAAGGGGTCTGTGTCGTCGGCAATAGCCGAGGCCGAGGACACAGATGTCCACTCTGTGTCCTCGGCTTTAACCATACCGACGACACAAGATAGCCCCAGGATCTGGCACAGAAGGGGTCTGTGTCGTCGGCAATAGCCGAGGCCGAGGACACAGATGTCCACTCTGTGTCCGCGGCTTTCACCATACCGACGACACAAGATAGCCCCACCACGGCACCGTAAGGGTGCAATGGTCGGCTACATACCAGCCGAGGATACAGATGTCCACTGCGGCTCGGCAGATTAATTAGGCCGAGGACACAGATGTCCACTCTGTGTCGGCAGCATTATTTAGGCCGAGGAAACAAGTGTCCACTCTGTATCGGCAGCTTGAAGTTCACCGACGACAAATGTCTGGGTGTCGGGCCGGCCCCGGATGGCATCTGTGTCGTCGGGATTAATTGTGGCCGTGGACATAGGTTGGTTGTGTCGTCGACTCTGTGTCGTGGGACTTGTGTCGTCGGGTGGCCGACGACAGAGACCTGTGTCGGCGGTTTCGGCATCTGTGTCGTCGGTAAAAGCCGAGGACACTGAGCAAGATCCTTGTAGTGGGATCACTTGTTATTATGCATTTTTCAATTCTTGGAGTAAGGATTTAAAGTGAAAAATGGCCAGAATATGCAACAAATGGATCATATGAAAACCTGGCATGTAATTTACAGTGGTTCATTTTTCTATTCTTGTGAATTAATTGTGTGCATGGCTGGATAGTAATTTACTCCATAATCAAAATGGTGGTATGAATATATGCATTGTACTAAGTTGTATGTATATGCTGTGTGGTGGTAATCTGAAGGCGGATAGTTTCTCTGTTAGCACGTGTTTATTGGTTTTAGCACCTTACCCCTAAATGCCCATGGCCAATTTCAGTATGTTTTTGCCTGTTCATTTTGAGGATTAATCCTTGTTAGGGTCCTGTGAATTTGTTAGGGTCGGGGGACAGGACAGAAGCATTGGTTATCGAGAATCAGTGATCGAAAGACTCTCCTCACGAGGATTTTTTTTCCGTAGTCACCCCCATATACAACCATACTTTCTATAGTTCAAATAAATTCTATAAGTTTTTACATTAATCGAAAGTAAAATATAAGGATCGCCACCATTTATTTTTGTCGGATCAGATTGTAATAGTGCGGATTAATCTTATATATATATATATATATTATTATTATTTTAGAATTATTTTGAGATTTTTTTTGTTCTAAAATGATTGAGATGTCTCAAATATTATTTTTATTTATACAGATATAGATACATCATCAAATCGTGAAGGACCACTAAAATCCCATGGCTAGCTGTTGCAATGTTTGAAACGGCTCACTCACTGCTGGCTGCATGCACACACGTACGTGTACGTTCCATCGCTGGAAAACGAAACGTGACCAACTTTTCAACCAACCGGCACGTGCCATGGGATGTACATATTGATATTACGATCCTCCCAGCTCAAATTAGCGCCTAAACTGCATATATCCCAGCTCAAATTAGCGCCTAAACTGCATATACGGATACTGGTAGAGATGCTCAGCAATCTAGCGGCCACGAAAGCAAACCGGCTCCGGTCAAAAAGGCGAAGAAAAGATTATGCTAATCGGCACTGATCAAATCAAATCGAACATGGCAGGTTCTAATCTGAAGGCAATTTGGCAAGGAAGGAAGCGAATCGCTCCCGTGATTCGATCGAGGTCCCGAGGATAGCGAGCCTCAGTGGCAACTGACAGCTACGTACGTTACCCCCAGAAAAGAACAAATCTAGCTTCTCCACGACCACGACAGCGGCCGAAAGATTGGATTGGATTATCCCTTGCCGATTGCCGAGCTTCGACATCAAGCGACGCGTAATCTGGTCAGGCAATTAGGGATCGATGGGTGCCACAGCTCGAACGTGGCAGCATAAAGGCATGGCTCCCATCAAATAATTCGGTTACAAGACGAGTGCTAATGCGTACGAACGAGCTAATTACTACCAAATAATTATAGGCTCTGCCGACCGGCCATTGATAGCCGGTCATCGGCAGCAACTAAAGCTTCAGGGTACATTATTGAACTGGACTTGTCGTTGGGGACTTAATTTGTAGTACGAGCTAGGTGATTCTTCCTACGCGGAGAACTAAAAAGAATTAAAAGGGCATCCTTATCCAAATGTTCATGGACCATAGAAATAACTTTCCTAAAGGGCAGACGTACACATGCATGGGTTTGTTTCTCTGCGATATACTTCCTCCGCCCTGTAATATAAGTCCGTCCTCTAAAAAATGTCTCTCATAATATAAATTCATCGAGAGAATTAAAATATAGTTATTGCAATGTTTTTACTTTATACCCTTACTTTAATTTTAAAAAGTGGTTAAGTAGTTGTAATGTGTCCTTTAATATTGATCATTAACTTTTTCTTGTATATAGTGTTTTATTGATCATTGAGTATGATGGACTTGTACTTACTCCCTCTTATCACAAATAGTTGTTGTTCTGTATATCGATACGGTCTCTACAACACAGCTTTGACCACTAATTTTTATTATATTAATATATCTATAAAACTATAATATTGTGAAAGTAATTTTCGAGACAAATCTGCATATGATTTTCATGTATTAAATTTAAATATTTAAAAAGATATTAACAGTCAAAGTATTAAAAGTTTAATTGCATCTATATATCTAAAATAATAACTATTTGTAACTAGAAGGAATGTATTGAGAGACAGAAGGATTATCATAAGGGACAGACTAACAATCGGACATCCAATATTTTGCTTCCCATTAGACGTATCGTCGCAACATTTTTTAACAATGCGTGCAACATTTGTAATCACCGTTTACAACAAAACGCAATAAATCCATTATAGCTGCAACATTTCTTTGCAATAATTTTTCAACGTATGCAACAATTCACAACATTACGTGCAACATTGAAAATATACACATACAACACTGAAGAAAAATTTGATAAAAAAAAAATCACTTACCACATCACAGACTCATGGACCTGGCTAACTTCGCTTAACTACCGCTGTGAATCGAACGACGCCGGTGACGGCATCGTCAAGGCTGTCCTCACCGTCGCAGTGACCGACGACTACGCGGTGGTCGCCGACAACAGCCGCGGCGTGGCCACCTGCATGATGACCACGTTTGGGAGCCGGCTGCGCCTCCACCGCTCCTACTCCACCAGTTGGCCCACGAGCACGTCCACCTTTTCGCCGTTCGTCCTCCCCGATAGCCTCAGCCTCCGGAAGAGCACCGACTCCACGTTCTTCTACGACAGCATCGTTCCGGCAGCCGCTGCCGCCGTCTCCTCTTGCAGGGGGGTCGGTGCCTGCGTGCCGGCCTGGATCCGTACGTAATTGCTTGCGCTCGCGTTCCCGAATGCCATGGCCACCACCTCGTCGACCATGTCCGCGACGCCCTAGGCGGTGATGCGCGCCAGCTCATCCGGCGACGGTGAGCACATCGGCATTGGCGTTTCCCAGCCCGCGCCGGTACTGCCGGAGATTGGTTTGCCCAAGTTATTAATACATGTGCGTGGAAACTGTGCGCGAAGAGGACGTCCAAGCATTCGATGAATCGAACGTATATACAGTATAGTTTCCGTTATAATAATGGATAACACTCCAAATAGAGGTGGAATAAGAAGTTGCCGCCGACACACAACTACGCTAAGCTTCTTTGCCTTCTACCGGGGAATACTCCAGCTTTTCGGGTTCGATAGCGGCCATGGCCTTATGGGAGACTAAACTATAAATTAGGTGTGTCATGGAAAAATATACTATTCCCTCCGTTTCATTGTATTTGTACGTGGCCATACGTAGAAACAAGAAAATATCAAATCTAAAAAAATTAATGAAAAATGGCAATGCATATCCCTATTAAATGATACTCCCTCCGTTCACTTTTATAAGACTTAGGCTCTGTTTTGCAACTTAGAACCGGGTCTACTAGATTCTGGAAGAAACCCAATCAAACGGGCTAAAGCTCGGAACGATTCTCCTTGGATCGTTTCTTCTTCTTCCACTCTGTGGTCAAATCAGTCTCACACCTGTTCCACCCGATTCACAGAATCCTACCTGAAATGTTTCTACCGAGATCTAGAACCGTTTCCGTTTCTATTGGAATCGAACCGTACCAAACAGGGCCTTATTTTTTAAATGATCTTATTCATAAATATAATGCTTGTATATAGATTTAATGAGATCTTTCCTTCTATACCCCTATTTATTCTCTTTCAACTATATGCATTTATTCATTACCACCCACACAAAGTATATCTTTTATCTTCTAAAACAATTAAGTGTGGGCATCTAATTAAGTCATTTTCTTTCACAACTTTCTCAATTTCAACTCAACCTTAATCCTTACATTAAGTCAAATACGTCTTATAAAAATGAATAGAGTGAGTATATCATAACCACTTAACATGTTTTAAAGCATTTAAATATAAGTAGAAAGTAAAAAAAAAAATACAATAACTACATCGTAGATTCTTTCAATAAACAAATACGGAGTATATAAAAATAAATATTATAATAAACAACTATATATATAAAAATGTTATAAGGACCGTGGATAAATACAGCGAAACGGGTTCTTCTATATCAGGTAATAGTCTAATACTGCTACCTCGCCGAGTTTCGCCCCGGGTTCAAAATCTCGGTAAAATTCGGCGAGATTTCGGATTTTGAGCCACTCCGAGTTTCATAATCCCGATGAAATTAAAAAAATCCCTAAAAAAAAATTAAAGTTCTACAGTGCATTAATATCGCGCCAATATTTCGGTGAATTTGACCGAAATCTCGGTTGACCGAGATTTGTATAAAAGTTGATTAGACTTGACCGTAATTGATTGGATTAGGTTCTTCACGTCATTTCCATTGTGGGACAATCGGTATATCATAATTTCCGCAAAGTTAAAAAAAACCCTAAAAAATTGAAATTGTGATAGTACCGGGAAATTTCGCCGAGATTTCGGAATTTTGGACGAAATTTCATCTAAATCAACCGAAATCTCGGAAATTTCGGTTAAAAAAACAGGATTCAAATTTTGCTTTTTGAAATTCGTTCGAATTTTATCCGAAATAATGAGATCTCAGCGAAAAATCGGATTTCGATGAGTGACGAGATTTTACCATAAATCGAATTTTTGAACCGTGAGTTCCGCCTAGTTCATTGCCTTGATTATTCTCCCCTGTTCGGTGAATCACCTAGAAATCATTACTTCAGTTTTATCCCTCTAGATCATTCATTACCTGGAAAGCAAGCAGCACCTGCATGTTCAGTGAATCAATTGTGGGTTCGGATATAATCCAACACAGTGCTCGGCACGAGAGGGGCGGAGGCACCTGTTTTATTGATGTTAGGTGTACGGATCCAGGCCAGAGTTCATTAAACTGTTTTTGAACTGAAAATCGACATCCCAGCGATACTGATTTATCACAAAAATCGAGCGAAAATCAGCAAAAACCAAAGAGTTTCGAAACCGAACGTATGAACAAAAAAATTCAAGACAAAATTTAAAAAACGAAAACGTAGCGGTTTTCTCAATACCGATCGACGACTCGAACCTTTTAGGCGATCGGTTTTTTGAGCGGTTTTCGTTGGTTTGCTTGAAAAATCGCTTGGTTTTTGAGCGGTTTTCATCGCATAAATTTTTTTGGATTAAACCGGTTTACCGATCGGTTTAGGATTTCAAACCGGCTAGTTTTCGACGGTTTTTGTGAACCCTGATCCAGGCTCAAAAAATCGATTGAAAGAAAATAGTTCAAAATTTATAATTTAAAAATAAAAAATATTGAGCAAAAAATCATCAAAAATCATAGAGTTTTAGAATCAATTTTTTTTAAAAAAACAATAGTTTTCATGAAAAATCGATGGACTAGTTGAACTTTTCTGTCAAACGATTTTGAGTGATTTCCGTTGATTTTTTCTCGAAATCGAGCGATTTTCACCTATTTTTGACCGGTTTGCATAGCATAAGTTTTTTAATTTTTTTGAATTAGACTGATTTATCGAGTGGATTTAAAAGTTGAGAAACGTTGATACGGGCGGAAATCAAACGATTTCCATTGATTTTTTTGAAACCCAGATCTACTTCTTGAACAGCGCATGAATTGTTTAATCACACGTTACAATGTGCGCTGCTACCTAACTCCAGTGTTAATCCTTCTGTAGATCCGATCCATGCAAACAACTAGGAAAGTGAGCGCGGCGAAAAATAAATTTGTGTTGTTTTTCCGAAGAAAAAACGGACAACAAAACATTTATTTCGGGAAAAACAAGGAAAAATGGACTACGAAAGCATTCTTTCCAGGGAAAAAGAAAAAGTTTTTTTCCGTAGGAAAAACGGGCCACGAAAATATTTTTTCCGAGGAAAACGAATAAAAACGGGCCACGAAAATATTTTTCACGGGTAACGAAAACATTTTTTCCGTGAAAAATGAGAAAAAACGGACTATGAAAACATTTTTCCAAGAAAATCTGCGGCGCACGCCGCGCGCGTGAACGAAAAACGAATTTACATTTTTTTCGGAGAAAAAACGGATCACGAAAACATTTTTTCGGGAAAAACGAGGGAAAACGGACCACGAAAACAATTTTTTCGGGAAAAACGAGGGAAAACGGACCACGGAAACATTTTCCCGGGAAAAATGAGGGAAAACGAACACCAAAAACACTTTTCTCGGGAAAAATGAGAAAAAACGGACCCCGGAAATATTTTTTTGGGAAAAACGGAGAAAGGATGAACGAAAAACGAATTTCTATTTTTTTTTGTGGAAAAATGGACCACGAAAACATGCTCCGGAGAAAAAACGGATCACGAAAATATTTTTTTCGGGCAAAACAGAGAAAGGACCTGGACGTAAAGTGCGGGGACCTATTTGTTATAATTTTGGACCTGTTCGCTATTTTGAAAAATTAGAAAAGGGCTCGCTCGCGATTTGTATTTAACGGGAGCCCCCTTATGTAAAATGGCGAATGAGGGGCCTAAACGCGAACCGGGAAAAAAAATCTTCTCCTCACATAAAATAGCAAAGGACCTCTTTGTAATTTGGAAGGACCTGTCCGCTATCTGGAGAAATAAATGGGTTTTTTTGGAAAATTGAAAGGAGGGTGAGGTGGAGGCTTGAAACCTCCCAGATATAATGGAGGGATAATTACTGCTCCATCTGACTCACAAAAAGTGTATCTTTAGTCCGTAGGGCCTAGCTGTAAGTGTATGCATGCTCATTTAAGTGCTTGCGAAAACCGAAGCACCAACATGCTTATGTATGGAGTAATGATAGTCATATTAGTCATTTATCTTGCACACTAATCTGTCTTAAAAAATCTAGAAATACACTCGACAGAGGTAATAGTTTAGTCTATCAGCCATGGACTCGATTCCATTGCAGCCATTAAGAGATCCTAGCTTAAGCAGTTACGTGAGATCCATCAGATCAAAAAACAATGGTTGAGATCGTTTGAATACTGTAGCTATAGAACAAGCACTGTAGCATATAACTTTAGAAGATTTAGACTGTTCGTTCGCTCATGTGGGATATGCTTAAGTTGACTGTGCGGCGTCCTCTTCCTGCAGCCATAGCTCTGCAGGCACATATGCACAGTGTGATATCAGAGCCAGCCACAGTTGCTTGACTTTTCGGTTTCTGCCGAGCAAAACGACGAGTAGTACACGTACATCACGCCGTAGTAGGTACGGTACACCACCGATCAACAGACGTATCGTCCGGCGAAAAGGACGAGTAGAATACTAGTCGTCATGGAAAGCTGCGCCGGAGCACATGGACATTGGACACCCGTGGCTGCCTGAAGAGACTGCTACTATTACGATTGGTTCTTCGATGACCGCATGCATACATTGCATTGCACATCCATGCCATTAGACTGGAGTGGCTCAGAAGAATCTCCCTATATGGAGCGTGTGAAAGACAATGGCAAGGCAGTGGATTTGCATGGGGAGATGGGATTATACCGGATTGGATACGCCCCCTGAAGGGGTCAAAGTTAAGCACACGCATGTTCTGCTGTCTGCTACTCCAATTAAGAACAGTCAAGCTAGCACTGCAGATCGATCGAGCAGCTAGCTGGCCGGTCCAATTAATAAGCGAAGATTTGGTAGAGCCTGCAAAGAAAGCGGAGAAAGTTGAGATCAGGACCACAAAGCAGCTGTCTCAAACCGCGTTTTCGTACTGCCGGTGGAACCACACTGTCGCCAGCATAACTCCACGTGGGGGGGAAAAAGCGCAGATATGGGCTGCTCATCAAACCATCTCCTTCAATTTTTTTTTTTAAAAATGGTTTGTTTTCGAATTTTTTTTAAAACTAGCTCCTTCCGACGCAGAAGATCAAAGAATGACACCTGGTACTTTTCACGCTAGGAAACCGCGGGAGATCAAGAAGCAGCGCTATGGGTCCGCGGCAATGGGCCTCTAGCACTACCGGCGGAATGGGAGCGCGGGGCATCAATTTTTTGCTGGACTATAGCCCCTGTTGTACTGTAGTGCAGAATAGTATTTTTGTGGTGCTGTAGCGTGGAACAGTGCTTCAGTGGTGCTGCATCGCAGAATGGGACTATTTTTGTAAAAAAAATAGAAGGGTACCATTTTTTCAACAAAAAAAAGGTAAAAGAGGGACTAGATAAGGGAACAATTCATAGATCTATATGTCATGCTAATTGTCCAATTACAAAGCACATTAGCACCTGTTAATAGGTAAAATTGGCAAAGGATAGTTCAACTGAGGTCCAAGAGCCCATAAACAATCACCAAAAATGAAAACGACAAAAAACGTCCTAACACTGCTATTGGGCTTCGAGCCTAGGTCCCCACGGCAACAACTTGGAATTCTAACCACTAAACTACGGGAGAATTGATCATTTGCTCCATTTTAGTTGGTACAATTGATCATTTGCCTCGTAGGTGTCACTAACATGTGGTTTCATGACCTGCAAGTCAGTGAGATATCACGAGCCAAATGATCAATAGCACAGGTAAAAAAGGGCAAAACATCAATTATTCCCTAAACTACAACCTACTTTTGTCCACTTGTTCAACTTCCTTCAAATTGAATGAATCAACTGAACCTAGCATTAGTAGCCGCATAAGCTGCTTGGTTTATCTTGGTTCTTTGTATTATAATATAGATATAATCTCTATCCAAGTATGGAATAACTCTATCCATTAGTGGGCGAATCCAAACTTATCTGCAAATTGGCTTTTCTATTTATTGGACCCCCTTTGTACAGAAAGATCAATCTAATAAAGAGAAAGTACTTTGCCCCTATATTATGTGTGCTTCTACTTTTGTTTATGTGATTTCGTTGACATGCTGTGATCGATCATGGATGAATGACTACGTTTTACAACATGTTATTAGCACGATCGTTCTGCCGAGGCCAATCAAGTCCGCCTACCTACGTCGATCTACACTGCATCAAGCTCGTCCTGCAACATGCGATCACATAACCGCAAGCCCTACGTAAGTGCTTCTACGCAAATTGTGATCCCGCAGATCATAATATTGATTTTTGATCTACTGTTCATTAACAAAAAAAAAATCACTGGCCCGAAGGCTGTAATCCACGGCCACCGTTGTGCCTACAGTAACAGCTACCAGCGCGCCCGCCTCTGTGCCACCTTGGCTTCTGCACCCACCGCAGCGTTAAGCACCGACTGACACTTCACGTCGCGAGTCCGCGCGTTGAAGATGAAGCGGCGGTATAGCTCCGATTTCTGCCCAAGACAGCGGCTACCCCTTTGTCTTCCGCGCACTCGCAAGTCGCCGACCGTCGCGCCTTTAGCACGGCACCCACCATCGTTGTGGCCGCCTCGTGCCCATCCCGCGTCACCTCGGGGCCTCCACTCAACTGCCCGAAGCACAAGCAAAAAAAATCGAGTTCTTGCAAAGTCCAAAACAAAGATTACCTAGATGATTAGGATATGATCTAAAGAAGATTCATCCATCAATCATGCATCATCGGGACAAGCAAGTAGAAGGAGGTGAGGCAAATCCAACTTGCGAGAATGTAATTGCAAGAATTTAAATTGCGAAATTTTAGATATAATGTAAATATGGAATTTAAATTCAGAAGTAAGGAAATAATTTTTTATTTCTTTCGATGAAGGTTTACAAATCCTCACAACAAGACGGACAAAAGCTCAAAAAAGCACAAAAACCTTCAAGGGAGAGACACCCCTCTCACCCTCTATTTATAGCCTTCATGGATCATCGTACACCCTTAGATGAGTTGCTTCAATCCTAAGCGACCCCTCCAAGGGTTAGGATTAATTCAAACACTAGGGGCAATCTCCACCCTTGAATGACTTTTTTAGCCCTCAAAAAAACTTTATAAAGGATTGAGATTCACTCAGTCACACATGGGCTAACCCGAAACCCACTAACAAACGGGTTTTATCCACTAAGCTAACTTGACCGCTACTCTATCCTCTAAACCGCGATCCAACGGCTCCTTTTGATATGAGTAGCTTCAAGATAGCATCTCAGCTGTTCCCTTATCTTCTCGGCACGCAGCGACTCCATCTCTGGTTATTCTTCGGCGATCTCCAACCGTCTGAACCTCTAGCGTACCTTGCCTATACCCAGTCATGATCTGCCTCACCATAATCTTACACCGACGTCCTACAACCATAAAAAATAAGGAAACACATCATATAGCAAAGTTCTAAATGATGTGCAATAATCATTCCAAAAACTTAAATTCAAATCAAGCTCAAATCTGAGCACCGCATGTTCAAAAATAATCAATTACTCATCACCAACCATAATAAACTTCCACATGGTATTTTATGTGGGTGAATCCGAACTTAACTGCAAATTGGCTGTGTTATTTATTAGGCACCTCATTGTACATAAAGATTAATATAATAAAGAGAAAGTACTTCGCCCCTCTATATTATGTATGTTTTTGTTTTTGTTCATATGATTTAGTTGATGTGCTATGATCGATCGTGGATAAACGACTATATTTTACAACGCTTCGTACTATACAATACTGCCCCGTGCAATCTGAATTTTTCTGTTGTCTGAGCTCAAATGCTCAGCCCATCATCCTTATATCTGGTATAATTAACTAATTAACACACACGCGAACTAATTTGTAGCCTTGTAGGGTAATATTTCTAGAGAGTGTATATATATCATTCGGATGTTTTTGTTTTAGTACCTATTTAATTTCCTCTTGAAAAAGCTTAGGCCTTAAGGTGGCCTAACTATACTTTCTCGACGCCTCTCGTTTTCTTTTAGCCGTCCTTCCTTCCGTCCGTGTTGGCAACTGCATAATCGATGTCACAACAAGAAGTTTTTTATCCAGGCGTATCTCTCGAGAGATTTGCTCAAGTGTCACGGTAACGACGCAGCCGTTCTGCTTGACATCACGGCGATCACTTCACCCTCCTGCGTAGTGTAGTCCACACCGACTTTCTCCACATGGCCGGTGAAACGATCAGACGAGCTAGCAAGCTCTGAAGTGAAAGAGCACAGATTCTGAAACTCTGATCAGCTGATTGTTGCAACTTTACAACACTGCATGAATGATATTCCCGGTCAGACTCGTACAGCATGATGTAATTGGTAAGTGACTGACAGATTGTATGACTCAGGCATGCACTAAGGCGTAGTGAGAGTACTAATAGTGGGAGTGATCCATTTCCCTGGCCCCCAAACTTTATTTTTGATAAGTATAACCCCTTTTCGTTTGAAATTACGAAAATAACCATCTTGATGAGCTTGGAAGCCACAATAGACGACATATATCCCCTGCTATGCCAGAGGAGCTCGAAAGGTCGACAAGATCGCAGTGTGTCAAGCAAGCGCAGGGACGCGAGAGGAGGCAGGCTATCGCAGTAAGGTAGTGCAGCGGAATCTATCCCACCGAGCACTTCATACTTGGTAGCTCCTTCCGAGCTCCTGAAGCCCGGCAGCAACGTGGGTCTAGCTGCCTGCCACGTACCCTGCTACCTCCTAAGCTATTTGGTCGATGCAGGTCAAAAGCATCATCTGTTGGGTTTTTCGCTCTTGATTAAGGGCCAAAATTAAAATTTTCTCACGATGGCTATTTTGCGAAAAGTGATAAGGCGACTGAAAAAGTAAAAAAGTCCTAGTAGGTTGTGGCCAGTGCTAAAAAGGAAGGAGCTTTTTTACAATACACTAAAGTGAATATGAACCGTTCATTTTTTTTATCCAATGTATCAGATTAACTAAAGTCTATTTATACTTCATCTGGTAGTATAGTAGTAGAAACACTCTTAACAAATCAACGGTTAGATCTTATTTCTACTACATACTATATGCTATCAGTATAATGTACCGTAAAATTCCTCTAGCGAAGAGCTCAAGTCAGGTTCTCTTTCCGCTTGTGCTGGTTAGTTGGAAATGGAATATGGGCTCAGGATCATAATTCATAGGCCGGACAAGCCATCGTCATTTAGTGGCCAGTAGCTCATCTCCACTACCACTAGCAGTCGTACTGAAAAGAAAGGCGAATGCAGCTGCACGAACGAGGATTTCATACTAGGCAGATGCGTGATTCGTTTCGTAGCGAGACGTTTGTGTATGCGCAGAGCACCTGTATCAGTTAGGTACGTAAAGAACAAAAGGAAGCATGCAACAGGAGATTATCTGTCTTTCTTTACTGTTTCGAAACGAAGTTTATGCATTCCTACATGGTGCCTACTTGCTTTGTTTTTCCTTTTTCTCTGCATCGTACCCAAAAGACAACCAAAGACAGTGAGCTTGAAGCTTCAACAGGTCACCACGGCAATTCAAAGCATAAATATGGGATGAAAGCGATGTGGTTTTGCGATGCTCAGTGCGCTAAGAAATCTCGTGCCCAATTGTCTACCAGGTCGGTTGCATCCTCGCTAAAGCAATCTGTCAGCTTGGAAGAAAAACCTCGCAATCTTGTGCCACAAGTGCCGGAGTTCCAACGCTACTAGCTATGTAGCTAGCTCGCTCCAGTAAGAGCAATCAGTCCAGCCCCTTCGTGTAGGAGAGCACTCTGAGGATTCTTGATGGAAAATGACGAGTAAAGCAGCGTGATGCTGATAAAACGAGAACAGATGGAATAATTTAAGGTTCTGTTGGTGGTGGAGGATATATGCTTCCCTCAGACACCCACTGGTGCCGCTACCATGTGTCATCTTCCAACGAGCAAAGTCGACAGCGATTCTCCCGTGTATAAATAGTGGGGGTCTAGGCGAAATGGCATCAACCAGGGCATTGTGCTTCTGTTTAGCATCTAGGTATACATGTCCAGTTTTGCGTTATTTTGGTGGTTGCTCTGTTCTTGTTCTAGTCTTGTTCTTGTTTGCCCTCTCCATTTCTTTTATCAAGTTGTTCGTCGTTGGTACGCTGATGCTAGTCGGTCTTGTTTGCTTCTGATGTAATTTCAGTGCTGTTTCTGACAACTTATTAGCGAGCATGATCCTCTCTTGCCGCACTCTAGTTTCGAATCCCCGATCTTTCTCGTGAAAAAAAAATCTGTTCTTGTGGTTCTTGGTCTAATTGATCACACTAGTTGTCTGCGCCGACTGCCGACCCATGAGCACGCTGTTGCAAGACCAAAACTTCAGTTTCCATATGACAGCAACACAAAAGTATATTTCCGAGGCAGCAATTTTGTCACTTCAAGCAAGTTCCAATGTTGATAAAAACAGAACCACCATAGCGAGAGTAGATAAGTAATTAACACGCACAAAATGAAACCTGTGATAAGTAAACTATATTTAGGTTCTCTTCAAAGAAGGAGCTGGCCGTCTTAAGTTTCTGAATGACGGCCTCAACTACACCAGTTTGCATGTTCTACATGTTATGAGTTTGGATTCATTAACTTTAGCAGAACCCGTATTTAGCATTGGCAACTGGATCCTATGGATATGACCATGACGTCTGAGGCTAATTGAACGGATGCAAGTAGTATTTATCATGTTTGTCATCTTCCCAAGCAATACGCTAAAAACAACATGTACAGTTCTATTTAGCAAGATGAGATTATAAACAGTTGCAATTTAACGTCCTTGTGCTTACGATTTTGTTTTGTTGTTGCAGACACTAGCTACCCTGTGAAGATGGAATCCTGCACGGCCGGAGCCAAATTTGATTGCTTGCTATTTGGTAAGTAACTTCCTGACGATTTTTCCATTGCTCTACCTACCTTCCAAGCAGGGGCGGAGCCAGCCCAGGCTCAAGCCCCGGGCTGGACCAACTGATCTTAAATTAAATCTTTGTTTTTAATCATTTTTCAAGAGCTTTTTAAAAAAATTTAATGGGCTTTCGGTACTAGGCCCCGGGCTGCAGCACGGGCAGCCCGGGGCCTGTATCCGCCCCTGCTTCCAAGCATGGAATTGTGGTTGCACTGATTTTTCAGTTCTTTTTCTAACTATTGCTCCATATACTCAGATATGGATGATACACTCTATCCACTGAGCTTAGGAATCAACTTAGCCTGCCGCAAGAACATACAAGGTAAGTAACATAACATTTATAATGGTCTTCGGTTTTCATGCTGTAAAATTTGTTTGTTCATATAGTTGCCATTACCAAATTTCAGACTATATGCTGAACAAGCTTCAGATTGAAGAGAGACTCGTTCCGAAGATGTGCCTGGATTTGTACAAGGAATACGGAACTACAATGGCTGGTCTGAAGGTACGTATCAGTACTACTAATACATTGCCACTCTTCCTTCTCATGCTTATTTTTCATAACTTTTTTTACCTACGCTTTATGTTTCTTAAATTTTCATTGTTTTGTGGCAGGTTTTAGGCTACGATTTCAACTACGATGAATTCCACGCTTGTGTTCATGGTACACTGCCATACGAGAAGCTGAAGCCTGACCCAATCTTGAGGCAACTACTACTTTCACTGCCACAGAGGAAAATAGTAAGTTCTTTCCTTGCATCCGAATTTCTGACACTTGCTATATCAACAATGAATCAAAGACAGTCACCTGCATTGCATTTTCTTCAACACCGAAACTGTTGTAACCGTTATCTGTTGTTCCATTGCAGATATTCACAAACTCTGACAAAGCACACGCCGTGACGGTCCTGAAGAAGCTTGGGCTGGAGGACTGCTTCCAAGGAATCGTATGCTTCGAGACTCTGAACCCGTCACCTGAAGAACACGTTCGTGACGAAAGGAACGCGGATGGACATCTCGATCAAGACGACTCAGGCACCGATGGAAGCAGCAGCACTGGTTCCGACAACCCAACTTCTCACAAGAGGATCCTGTGCAAGCCATCTCTGGAATCCATGGAAGCTGTCATAGAGATTGCCAAACTCGACCCCAAGAAGACAGTAATCAGCGAAACCATTCCCTCATCGCCTCTCTCTGTTCCAAATTTGCCGGCTGCAAGCATCATGTGACAGTAACCGAAAGAACTCTCTTTGTCAGGTGTTCTTCGATGACAGCGCGCGCAACATAGCCTCTGGCAAAGCTGCTGGATTCAACACCGTCATGGTAAGCTTTCCCTAGAATGAAATCCTTGACTCTCCAATGAAAAATAATACCCACTGCAAGTACTACTCCATGTCAAAGACTAACCCACGTGTATGCAAAACGCCATGGATCGAACAATGCAGGTAGGGAGCTCGGCGCCGGTGGCAGGGGCGGACGTGGCGCTGGAGAGCATACACAACATCAGGGAGGCGCTGCCGGAGCTCTGGGAGGATGGCGAGCACGTCGAGGCCGTCCTCCGGTCCGCCGCCGTGGAGACCACGGTCCTCGCATGAACCTTCGACGCCACATAACATTCCTTCCCCTTAATTATGCGCGAACCAGTCCTTGGTGCCAGTGGATCGATGGTTTCGTTCACCTGTTGCCGTCAAGAAGAGAGGAAGGGAGACGTATCCGAATGTGTTGGTGCAGATGTCTTAGGCTGTGATGTGAGCGAAGCGCCATTGTATGTATCGGAACTAATAAAAGCTTTGGTCGGTCCTTGCTCTTTCATGGCACGGTCCGGTCGTGAGATCAGTGGCTCATCCAGATGGAAGAGATAAAAACTCGGGCCGTGCACGTTACATCGTATTGCTATTGCATTTCAGTGGGTGCTCATACATTTTTTTTTCTGCAGTAGTGGTGATTCTTCTCTCTCTCTCTCTCTTAAGGAGTAGCAGTGGTGGTAGTTTTCGCGACTCACTTGCGAATTAGAAGCTACGAGCCGCGCGTAACGTAACAGATTAACAGGTCCCGGCACCATCTGACGTTTTCGGCTACGGCCGGCACATGCCTCGCAGGCCCAAGCCCACCGGAAACCCGCACGATTCGCCGGACACGGCCCATCCCACCCAAAACCTGTATCGCGGGTAGTATTTTCGATCATGGCCGAGCCCCGCCGCGGGGAACGAGTCTGCTAGGTGTGTGGGCCGTGCGGAGTGGAGCGGCGCTGGGCTGGGCCTGATTCCCTAACACTTGGCGATGAGAATCGATGGGCCTTGTGTTTCCACGGGGTCTGTGTGAGAGAGAGAGGTGGGCTCATCCGTTGCCACGGCCTGAGGTTCCCTGGAAAGCTATGCTATTGACGTTGGTGGGCCCGTGCATGAACAGGGGGCCATTCATTAGACGTGTCAGTGTCACGGCTCTGCTTTCCCTTGTTGGAAAATAGAGAAACAGGAAGACACGAGGTGAAAAACCTTTGGATGAAAAAACCACCGGCGTACGAGATGGAAATTATTATACATGAGAGATTACAAGACAACAGCCCAGTTAATATGGAGCATACATCCTCACTTCTAATATACCACTTAAACGAATATATTATACTCTTATATCACTTCCAGTATAATTCAATAGTAATTTTAATGTACTGTAATGTCATTTGCTTGAAAATTTTTTTATTGAAACTCTGTATTTTTAGATATATAACATTTTGCATATATAAAAGGAGGATGCACACAAATTATGCTGTAAAGATTGAATTTTGATAAATTTTTCATAAAAACCACTTTGAAGTATCTTATAATCAATATCAGAGCATACTTAAAATGGTAAGGAGGTATAACAAAATCATTTAAGCGGTGTATTAAAAATGGGAGTACATACTTCCTGAAGTATGGAACCATTTTTATATACACAAACACACACACGAGGAATAAGATTCCTGAATGAAGAAGAAAATCGTATCAAAGTCGGTTACGTTGGGATTACAACATGTCTGGCCCTATCATCGGTCATGCCACGTCTGGTATGGATCGGTGTAGTGTTCGGTATGGATACGGTACGGATTTGGATTAGACTTCAATAATCTACACATTGAACTTCCTTCCGTAGTCCAAGAACACAATAAACTTCTCCAATCAAATTAGCATAAATATCTTGTTCACGGAAAGTCTAAGAACCAGTGAGTAATACCGACTAAATATGAGAAAAAGTTTGTGTGCCCCGCACCCTACCACACCTTGAACTCATACAGGCCATCCGATTTCACACGGCAACTTCATGCATGCATCTGTTTAGCCTTCTACTCCCTCCATTTGTAGTTATTTTAAATATCGATACGGTCATCAAAACTTAATTTTTTCCACTAATTTCTATTTGTAATATATTTTTAAAAATCTAATAAAATTGTAATATTATGAAAGTATGTTTCGAGACGAATCTACACATATGATTTTTATCCATTCAATCTAAATATTTAAAAAAAGATATCGATAGCTAAACTTTTAAAAATTTAACTGCACACATCTCAAACTAACTACTATTTATGACTGGACGGAGTACTTAGGTTGCATTTCTACCTAGGGAGTAATATACTATGCACAAGATGGCAGCATGATGTATGTCATCGAGTTGATTTGATCCAAAAAGAAAGACGGCATCCAAAAGAAAAAAAAGAAGTGCTTCTATGCTCTTCCAAAAAAAACTGCAATAATCTAAAAGCATTTGCACTAATTAAAGCAAGGGCAGATTAGTCTCACCGTATTTCGATTAGGGCCCGTACATCCAAAGCCAGCCCGAGGGCCCTAAACCCAATCTCTCCGCCTCCCCCGCGATCCCCTTCTCTCGTAACCGCGATTCACTATTGATACATAGAATAGAACTGAGAGAATTAGCTCACCAACTAAATAGTTGAGTCTTTAGATAGCCGACTTTCTAAATTAGGTATGGCTGGAGAATAATATAATATGATAATAAGCAACAACATCACAAAGAGAATATCAATATATTCAGCTGAATAGAGCTCAAATTTCTGCTATTGTATAAATTTTACGTGTTGTCTACTTCGGTAAATTGGTTATACACACAATTGATGCAACAATAGTTAACAAGCTGAAATAGGTATTGCAGTCAGGCCGCTGTGTCTACAGCTACCAAACAATTTCTGCGTTATCAGAAAGAGATTTTTGTGTTAGCAACTATTTCATCTTACAATGAACTATTATCCGTAGCAACTATTCCTTGATTCTTTGTATTTAAAATGGAAAGGAGCATAGAGCAGTAGCAGTGCCTGGTGGAGGCCGTTCATGCAATGGAGAAACCAATAGTATGAAGAGGAGGATAAATATAACCAATTCATACCTAGTAAATGCTGGTTTTACCCCTGATGCATTGCGGTAATTAAAACCATCTCACATCAAAGGCAACTACAAGAAGGACCTGCCAAATCTGCCACAAAAAATTTACCGTTGATCAGGGACAAGGTTTTTCATTCTTAAAAAATAATCTATAGCTATCTTGGACACAAAAATAGCTGAAAAAGGACATCCTACAAAACAAATTCGTATTCTGTGAGCTAACAATCGAAGAATCACAGATAATTTTGACTAAACAATACATGCACATACTACTTATGTAGA
Organism: Rhipidocladum racemiflorum; assembly: GCA_036346355.1. Taxonomy (NCBI): domain Eukaryota; kingdom Viridiplantae; phylum Streptophyta; class Magnoliopsida; order Poales; family Poaceae; genus Rhipidocladum; species Rhipidocladum racemiflorum. The sequence continues at coordinate 53,064,018 of CM070582.1, read as the reverse complement.
AAATCAGAGCATGGTGTGTGAATAAGCATCAATAACAATGGGGAATTCAAGCATTTGTATCTTCACATTGGCAATTTAACAATTATGGGAGAAGAGAAATGATTCCACCAACCATATGAAAAGGCTACCGTCAAAGGAAGCTTCTGATTCAGACCAACTGATCTGCAAATTCAGACAACATCAGGAACCCAACTAAGTACTTCTATTCAACTACTATGGTATCAGGGGATCAGCGAAGGCATAGGATGCAAGGCTTACAAGTACCCGAGTGTATAAAGGCTAATAAAATTTAAACAAAGTGTCGAAGCCTGGTGTTTTTGTTTCGCAGCCTATTGAAAAAAACCCACAAATTTCATCTGGCCAACTAAAACTTGCCACAAGAAAAATGTCATGGTACCAAGAAAACCCAGAAAGATTACCCCACTACATTCAATTTTTGAACACTCCCTTTCTTTTGTTGCTTCTATCCAAGCTCGGCATTCTATATTTCTATACCATCTATTCATATTCTCATAGTAGTCCCAATTATTTCACGCATGCCACACGATCAATCCCTAATTAGATAAACTCTACCCGAGAAGATCCCTAATTCCCCATTTAAACAAACCCTAACCTAAGAAGATAAAGAATAACAAACAATAGAAAAGAAGAGGGGCCTTTTCTGGAAACTCACCGTCATTGCGCAACCTCTTCGATAGGAACGCGCCGCAGTTCTCTGTGAGATCATGTGATGAAAAATTGGCTGAGCGATGAATTTGGTATTGCAAAGTGGTTGTGCTCATGGCATGTGTGGTGCATGTGCATGTGTTATTTCAGATAATTAATTGATATGCTTGTGATAGCATGGAAATTGCTTTGCTTGATGCAATGCGCTCGTGTGAGTGGTTGCATGGACTGATCTTGAGTCAAGTCGTGGACTTGTGCTCGGAATATTGTTTCGTGGTTTGTTTGTGTGCAGGTGTTGCTTGAGGTTGAACGTGGTCGATGATGCGGATCGGAACTAGGTTCTGGGATGAATCGAGGTTCATATGATCAAGAATGTCATGCGGGGCGTTCGGACTAGAGAACAGTGCACGTGAGGGAGAGTGAGTCACGCGGTAGTGGCAGGTGGGCCATACGTGTGCATGCGAGAATTTTGGGCTATATGCATATATTGGGCCATGTGTTTTTGGGCCAGATAAATATGCATGTAGGTATTTAATTAGAGTTAAATTTTAGAAAGGTTTTCTGTTTGGAAATTGGCCGGCCAATGAGCCGCCAGCGGACTCGACGTGTCTGCGTAAACAAAAAGGAGTCGGAGTAGGACTCCTTCTCGGAGGCGAGCTGCACACAGAATAAAAGCCGACGCCGGTGCGAAACGAAAAAATATGAGAAGAAAATTACAGAACGGCGGCTTGGCGTCTCGGAGCTTAGCGCCGCGTGGGGGCTACGTGCGTTTGTTGAAGACCTCCATGCCGTGGTGACTTTGTGAGGCGAACGGAAGAAAAAGGAGTGCGCACGGAACAGAAGCAATCCACGGAGCGATCTCAGGAGGCAAGCGACAGAACTAAACTTTCTTAGCGCCACGATATTTTCGAAGCTACAGTACTTTCGGGTGAACAGTACTTTTGGATGAATAGTAATTCGCTACAGTGATTTCGGTTTTCTTTTCCTTTACTATTCTTCGTTGCATGCTTGATTAGATTTTAGATTGATTTATTGTTTTACCATCATAATTTTGATTTGATTCATCCAAAATATTTTTAGAGGATCAAGTTATTGATCTACAAAGTTTGATTGGTTAATTCCTTGTAGATTTTGTTTAGTCACGAAATTAGGGTTTAATCAATTCGCGTCTTTATTCAAACAGTCATCTTGCAAAGCTTATAACTTTTGATCCGTAGATCCGATTGAGTCGATTCTTGTTGGGTTAGTTTCTAAATTGAATCTAGTTTCTACAGTAAAAATTTCACATCAATTCGACGGCTGGATCTCCGGGAATTTGCGTTTTAGTGAACGTCTGTCAATCTGTTTTTGCATTAAGCCGAAGGAATATTTTATATTTTGTTTAGGGGGTTTAAAGAAACACTAAAAATTTGTTGTAGCACCCTCTCAATCATTCACCCCCCCTCTGATTGACGCCATCCGATCTTACAAGTGGTATCAGAGCAAGGTTAAGGTATGGCGTCAGATAAGTATGTTAATCGCCCTCCTATGCTTAATGATTCAAATTTTTCTTATTGGAAGAGTCGCATGCAATCCTATATTGAAGCTCAAGGTAATGATGTCTGGCGCAAAGTTTCTACTGTTTTTGATGTTCCTGATATAGTCACCAATGATAACAAAATAGACGTTGATCTGAATGCTAAAGCTAGAAATTTGATTTTTCAAGGAATTTCTGAAAAAGAATTTGATCGAGTTTCTCATCTACGTTCTGCTTATTCTGTTTGGAAGACATTATGTGACTATCATGAAGGTTCTACTAAGATTAAGAAAGTGCGCAAAAATATTTACCAAAAAGATTTTTCTGATTTTGCTATGAGGCCGGGCGAATCAATTGATGATCTTTTCTCTCGATTTGAGAAAATCTTGTGTAATTTGTGTGGTGTTGGAGTTACTAATTTAGTTGAGGATAACGCTAGTAAAATTTTGAGATCTCTTAGTCCTGAATGGCGCATGGTTGTTACTGCAATTAATCAAACTGTTGACTTGGATACTTTGACCATGGATGATCTTTATTCTAGACTGAAAACTTATGAGATGGATTCTTTGTCACCTAGTGATAATAAATCCTCTACACATGCACTTGTTGCTAACCCCAGCACTTCGTCTGGATTACCATCTTTTTGTTCCTTATGCGCTTTGGCTTCCTTTTCGATGAACAGTTTGAGATGCTTCTGAAGAAGATCTTGTGCTCATCTCCTCACGTGCTTTTAAAGCACTCAACAATGTGAGGATGAGGAGACGTGGAGGCACAACCGAGGTCCTTCAACTGTTTTGAGTGTGGCTTTCCTGCATATCAAAGCAAAGCTGTCCCAAGTTGAAGAAGAAGGAAGAAAGGGAACCTAAGACAACGCAGCTCAAGACACACTACCCCTCGGCGCCCCAATTTTCGAAAAGTTGCTAAGAAAGTCTTAGCCGCCATAGAGGAGTGTGATCTTAGCGATGTGGACTTTGAGAGTGATGATGAGCCACATGACAAGAAGAAGGACAAGAAGGAGATCCTGATGATGACTTCACCGGATGTGTTTCATGGCTAGAAGGGATAAGCGACAACGACTCCGACCTTGAAGAGGTGAGACCTTCTTATGATGAGCTTGAGTATGCCATGGTTAAATTAGCTTGAACTTAAAAATCTAAGAAGGCTCTTAAAGAAAAAGATCTAGAAATTGATAGTTCCAATTCTGAAATTGCAAGGCTTAGATCTTTAATTCAGATGATGATTCTTGCAAATCTTGTGATATGCTACAATCTGAAGTTATTGCTTTAAGGAATGTTCATGCTTCCTGTTGCATCAAAATGAGAAACATATTAAACATGCTAGTTGTTCCAATCGATGATTTGCATGGTTTAATCTCTTGTCCTAAATGCTCAATTTTTGAATTGAAATTGAAAGATGCAAATGCTAGAGTTTCTCGGATGACTAATGATATGCTCACTCATGAGGTTCTTTCATGCTCTACTTGTCGCAAAATGTAAAGAGAAAGTTGATATTCCTTGCAATAATTGTCTTGTGCTCTCTCGAAAAGTTGATTACTTGGAAAAGTCTTTAGAGCGTTTTACTAAAGGAAAGAAAAACCTAAATATGATTTTAGATCAATCAAAAGTCAGCACTCATCACAAAGGTTTAGGTTTTGATCCTTATGCTCATCACAAATCACATGCTCCTACTGTTGTTAAAGCTCTTGAAAGTGGAAAGTTTGAAATTGTCAAAAAGCCTGAGAAAACTGTTTTTAAATCTGCTGGAATTTTATCTTCTACTATGATGAGTGCAAATGTTGCTCCTACTTCTAAAGCTAAACATCATATTAAATACACTTGCACTCACTGTGGTAAAGATGGTCATTTAGTTCAATTCTGCTTTAGACTAGCTAAAAGGAGAGAAAGGTTCAATGCTAAGTCTAATGTCAGAAAGGCACACTCTGCTTCTCATTATGATAAAAATCCTCGTGTTATGTCTACTGGTTTCGTTGGTCGTATGTCTCAATACTGGATTCCTAAAACTCTTTTATCTAACCCCAGTATTGAGACATCGACATTCCCTTTTGTGTAGGTTGTGCGAGAGAGGAAGGAGAACATATGGTTCATAGATTCTGGATGTTCACGTCATATGACTGGAGATTCAAAATGGTTCTCCTCCCTCACACAAAGTTCAGGTGATGATGTTATCACTTTTGGCGACGATTCAAAGGGACGGATTCTTGGAAAAGGAATTGTGCGAGTCAATGAAAACTTCGTTCTCAAGGATGTAGCTTTGGTAAGTAAGCTCAAGTATAATTTGCTCTCGCCTCTCGGTTGCTTGATGAAGATCTTGAGGTGAGATTTAAGAAAAATTCTTGTCGTATATTAGATGTTTCTGAAAATCTAGTATGCAATATCACTCGCATTGGTCGCTTGTTTAAAGGTGATTTTTCATATCCAACATCTGAAACTACATGTCTTGTCTCCCAAGTTTCTAAAGATTTAACTTTTTGGCATCGTAGACTTGGTCATATTGGTTTCGATCATCTTTCACGCATAAGTAAATCAAACTTGCTTAGAGGTTTGCCTGAATTAAAGATTGATAAAATAAGTAATTTGGTTTGCTCCTCCTGTCAACATGGAAAAATGACTGCATCTCCACATTTTCCTATTTCTGCTGTTATGACTAATGCTCCAGGTCAGCTTCTACATATGGACACTGTTGGACCTGCTAGAGTGAAATCTGCAGGAGGTAAGTGGTATGTTCTTGTTATTGTGGATGATTACTCTAGGTACTCTTGGGTATATTTCTTGTCTACCAAAGATGAAGTTTTTGAATGTTTTCAAGAGCTTGCTTTAAGGTTGTTTAGGGAATTGCCTGAAGCACTTAAAGTAATTAGGAGTGATAATGGAGGAGAATTCAAGAATACTCTTTTTTCTTCCTTTTGTTCCAAACATGGTATTGAGCATCAATTTTCTTCTGCTCGTGTTCCTCAACAAAATGGTGTAGTTGAGAGGAAAAATCGTACATTGGTTGAGATGGCTAGGACTATGCTTGATGAATTTTCAACTCCTAGGAAATATTGGGCTGAAGCTATATCTACTGCTTGCTATGTTTCAAATAGAGTATTTTTGAGAGCAAAGCTACATAGAACTTCCTATGAACTTCGTTTTGGTCATACCCCTAGCATCTCTCATATGCGTGTTTTTGGTTGCAAATGCTTTATTCTCAAACATGGAAATCTTGATAAATTTGAATCTAGATGCTCAGATGGACTTTTTCTTGGTTATGCTCTTCATACTCGTGGTTACCGTGTGCTGAATTTAGAGACTAGCAAAATTGTTGAGACTTGTGAAGTCACTTTTGATGAGGCTAGCCCCAGTACTAGACCCGACTCTTCAGGGACACAGGTGACTTGCGATTCTGAAAGTATCTTTTTGGAAGAAAGTGATGATGAAGATGAAGATGACAGTGGCAATCAAGTTGACAACCCAGCCCAGTCAGACCAGCCACAGGAAGAAACTCAAGCAACTACAGAATCCTCACATGGTACTATACATGAGACTCCAGAAGTTTCTGCACCAATGCACATACAACGTAGACATCCTCCTGGACAGATGATTGGTGAGTTAAACGTGCGTGTACTTCGAAACAGGTACAATACTAATGCCTCATATGCTCATACTGCTTTGTTGCATCGTTTGAACCCCAAGATGTAAGTCACGCTTTATCTGATGAGTCTTGGATTAATGCCATGCATGAGGAACTTGAGAATTTTGAGCGTAATCAGGTTTGGGTCTTAGTTCCTCCTCCTGTAGGTCATAATATTATTGGAACTAAATGGGTATTTAAGAATAAACAAAATGAAGATGGGGTTGTTGTAAGAAATAAAGCTAGGTTGGTTGCTCAAGGTTTTACTCAAATTGAAGGACTTGATTTTGATGAAACTTTTGCACATGTTGCAATAATTGAAGCCATTAGAATTTTATTGGCCTTTCTTTGCATCTAAAGGTTTTAGATTGTATCAAATGGATGTTAAAAGTGCTTTTCTTAATGGTTTCATCAATGAGGAGGTTTATGTTAAGCAACCACCTGGTTTTGAGAATCCCAAGTTACCAGATCATGTTTTCAAACTATCAAAAGCTTTATATGGTTTAAAACAAGCACCTCGGGCTTGGTATGAGCGTCTTAAATCATATTTGCTAAAAAATGATTTTGTAATGGGCAAAGTGGATAAAACCTTATTTTCACTCAAGCATGGCAATGATCTCTTACTTGTTCAGATTTATGTGGATGATATCATCTTTGGAGGTACCTCTCATGCTCTTGTTGCCAAGTTTTCAAACACTATGAGCAGGGAATTTGAGATGAGTATGATGGGTGAGCTCACATACTTTTTGGGCTTACAAGTCAAGCAAACAAAGCAAGGTATCTTTATTCATCAAACGAAGTACACAAAAGATCTCCTTCGACGTTTTGAGATGGATACATGCAAACCAATTTCCACACCAATTGGTACAACAACTGTTTTGGATCCGGATGAAGAAGGAGAAACGGTTGATCAAAAGGAGTATCGAAGGATGATTGGATCGCTTCTTTATCTCACTGCTTCAAGGCCAGATATACACTTTGCGGTGTGCTTGTGTGCTCGTTTTCAAGCTTCCCCACGTGCTTCTCATCGACAAGCGGTAAAACGAATTCTTCGCTATTTACAATCCACTTTAGAGTTTGGCTTATGGTACTCTTCATCATCTTGTTTATCTCTTAGAGCCTATTCTGATGCTGATTTTGCGGGTTGTAGAATTAATAGGAAAAGTACCTCTGGAACATGTCATTTTATTGGTACATCTTTAGTTGCTTGGTCATCTAGAAAACAAGTTTCTGTTGCTCTCTCAACTGCTGAATCTGAATTTGTTGCTGCTGCTGCATGTTGTGCACAAGTGCTTTGGATGATTTCAACTTTAAAGGATTTTGGATTATATTTAGATAGTGTTCCACTTTTCTGTGATAACACTAGTGCTATCAATATTGCTAAAAATCCAGTGCAACATTCTCGAACAAAGCATATTGATATTCGCTATCATTTTCTTCGAGATCATGTGGAAAAGGGAGATGTTGTTTTGCATTTTGTTGATTCTGAGTTGCAACTTGCTGATATTTTCACAAAACCACTTGATGCTTCTCGATTTGCTTTTCTAAGAGGAGAATTGGGAGTTGTGCATCCCATGAGCCTGTTTTGAGGGGGAGTTTCCTTGCCAAGTCCTTTAGTTGATGAGCTTATTTTATCATATTTCTTTATATATTATGTAATTGAGCTGATATACGACAATCTAAATTGTTTTACTAGAACTAAAAGTGACATTGCGGAATTCCTTGGTTAGATTGTCTATAGCTAAATACTCTGTGATATCTTACTCTTCTAGGCTTGATATTGAATCTTCTTGACAAATTTGGGCTATGGAGCAAGTGTGTTTTCAGCTTTACTCTTTCAAAAGGCCTTTTAATCTCTGTGCATGTTTACAATCAAAGAAAAAGAAAAAGCAAAGGGAATCAATAAAAAGGGGTTGTTAAAAGCAAAGGTCTCAAGTTGTGCGCTTCAGACTTGCTTTCCTCTAAAAAGATAAGATGTATGCTTCAAGCATGCCATTCCCTAAAAAGACAAGACGTATACTTCAAGCATGCCACTCCGATAAAATAAAAGAAGTATGCTTCAAGCATGCCACATGCAGTTAATCGTTTTTTAAAAAGATTAAATTGGCCTACTAGATTGGAGTTGAAACTACTTGCTCGCCATGAGTTGTTAGTTGCTTCAGTTTTGAGCCTTGCTTTTCTGCTGAGGTTTTACTTAGTACTTGGCTATAGTAGACTGAACTAGGGTTGAGATGCATGTCATTCCCTAACTTGTTAAAATCACATCAAGTTCATGTATTTTGCATATTATGTGATATATAAGGTTATATGATCGAATGAGCTCATCTTTTCCTATCTTGGCACCCCTTTGTTTCTCTTTTGTGAAATCATTGAACATGTTGTTCTCTCTTTTGTATTCTTGATGAATCCATTGTCAAAGGGGGAGAAGTTTGGAGAATTTTGGAATTTTGGACACATTGCACATTCACACACACATTCTTTTGATTTAAATTTTTTCTTCTTCTTATGAGGAGAATCCCAATGTTTAGTTATAAGTGGTGTTGCCAATGTTTTCATCAAGGGGGAGATTGTGAGATCATGTGATGAAAAATTGGCTGAGCGATGAATTTGGTATTGCAAAGTGGTTGTGCTCATGGCATGTGTGGTGCATGTGCATGTGTTATTTCAGATAATTAATTGATATGCTTGTGATAGCATGGAAATTGCTTTGCTTGATGCAATGCGCTCGTGTGAGTGGTTGCATGGACTGATCTTGAGTCAAGTCGTGGACTTGTGCTCGGAATATTGTTTCGTGGTTTGTTTGTGTGCAGGTGTTGCTTGAGGTTGAACGTGGTCGATGATGCGGATCGGAACTAGGTTCTGGGATGAATCGAGGTTCATATGATCAAGAATGTCATGCGGGGCGTTCGGACTAGAGAACAGTGCACGTGAGGGAGAGTGAGTCACGCGGTAGTGGCAGGTGGGCCATACGTGTGCATGCGAGAATTTTGGGCTATATGCATATATTGGGCCATGTGTTTTTGGGCCAGATAAATATGCATGTAGGTATTTAATTAGAGTTAAATTTTAGAAAGGTTTTCTGTTTGGAAATTGGCCGGCCAATGAGCCGCCAGCGGACTCGACGTGTCTGCGTAAACAAAAAGGAGTCGGAGTAGGACTCCTTCTCGGAGGCGAGCTGCACACAGAATAAAAGCCGACGCTTCGGTGCAGAACGAAAAAAATATGAGAAGAAAATTACAGAACGACGCTTGACGTCTCGGAGCTTAGCTGCGCACGTGGGGGCTACGTGCGTTTGTTGAAGACCTCCATGCCGTGGTGACTTTGTGAGGCGAACGGAAGAAAAAGGAGTGCGCACGGAACAGAAGCAATCCACGGAGCGATCTCAGGAGGCAAGCGACAGAACTAAACTTTCTTAGCGCCACGATATTTTCGAAGCTACAGTACTTTCGGGTGAACAGTACTTTTGGATGAATAGTAATTCGCTACAGTGATTTCGGTTTTCTTTTCCTTTACTATTCTTCGTTGCATGCTTGATTAGATTTTAGATTGATTTATTGTTTTACCATCATAATTTTGATTTGATTCATCCAAAATATTTTTAGAGGATCAAGTTATTGATCTACAAAGTTTGATTGGTTAATTCCTTGTAGATTTTGTTTAGTCACGAAATTAGGGTTTAATCAATTCGCGTCTTTATTCAAACAGTCATCTTGCAAAGCTTATAACTTTTGATCCGTAGATCCGATTGAGTCGATTCTTGTTGGGTTAGTTTCTAAATTGAATCTAGTTTCTACAGTAAAAATTTCACATCAATTCGACGGCTGGATCTCCGGGAATTTGCGTTTTAGTGAACGTCTATCAATCTGTTTTTGCATTAAGCCGAAGGAATATTTTATATTTTGTTTAGGGGGTTTAAAGAAACACTAAAAATTTGTTGTAGCACCCTCTCAATCATTCACCCCCCCTCTGATTGACGCCATCCGATCTTACATTCTCCACCTGCGAGACAGCAGCGAACTTCCCCCAAATCAATCAAAACCGACGTTAAACCCTAGAACCAAGGGCAGGCTACTGTTGAAGGAAGCTGCTGTGACTAAGGATTCTAGGTCGACGTACCTGACAGCAGGCGGCTCTGGTGCGGCGAGAGCCACGCACAGATTTGTGCCTGTGGTTCGGGCGGAGGTGGCGGCGAGGACGGGAGACAGAGGAGGAGGCGTGCGTTGGCGACGCAGGTAGGGCGGCGGATGATGCAGCGACGGGAAGGGCGGGGAGGAGTGGACGGTGGGCGGAGGAGGACGCAGCGACGGGAGGCGTGGGGGCCGGGTGATGAGGATGCAGCGAGTGGCGGCGCGGGGAGGTGTGGACGCCGGGTGCGGGAGGAGGCGAGCGACGGGAGGCGGAGGATTGAAGCGAGCGGTTACGAGAGAAGGGGATCGCGGGGGAGGCGGAGAGATTGGGTTTAGGGCCCTCGGGATGGCTTTGGATGTACGGGCCCTAATTGAAATACGGTGAGACTAATCTGCCCTTGCTTTAATTAGTGCAAATGCTTTTAGATTAGTGCAGTTTTTTTTTGGAAGAGCATAGAAGCACTTCTCCTTTTTTTTTTTCTTTTGGATTAGTGCACGCCTTGAGTAAGTTCTGCAATCTTCTTCTCAACCAATATATTTCACGGTAATAATGAACCAAATATTGCTTATGCCTAAATGGATTGTTTCTTATAGATAAAGGTCTTGGTGATCTATGGCACATGTTCCCTACTGTACAGTTCAAATCCAAGGTCATCCTTCAAACCTCAGACGGCAAGATATACCAAAGTTGTCATCTTATTGTGCCATGTTTAAGTTTTTTCATCAGTGAAAGGCACAGTGCAGGTTTCCATGTCTTCTTACCTGCATCTATGCTCATACAGTCATGACTCTTGAATATTGAAGTTCTGTAGCACCTTGATGAGCAGATAGTGGAAGGCATTGGAACGAGAATGATGGTGTAATTTCAGATGGATGGTGTTGATCAGCACTAGGCGTTATTCATCGTACTTTTCTTGTAATTTTGCCCTTGTCCACCACCATGCTTAATACTGACTGCTTGTTATTTTTTGGGGACATCTCGATGGATACCGAGGACACTAAGCAAAATAGTACTAGCACATATGTATCAAATGAGAGGAGATACTAACTCCGATCTGAACCATGGAATCTCACAAGAATTTTTGCATCCATTTGATAATGCGAAAGATTACACTGACCGTGTCCCATGGAAGCTGCCAACTACCAAAGTTACTGTTTAGCACAAGGCAGGACCCGGGCCTAGCACGCACTAAGCATCAAGAATGGTCTGCATGCATGGGGCATTTCTGATTTTCATCTGTGTTCGGTGCTACTGTTTTTTGGTTCATGAGATGGACTGAAACGGTGTGCGTGCATGAGAGGGATGCAGCGGCAACTGTACCTGGTGATGATTAGCAGTACTTCGTCCTTACTATTTCTGCTTTCAGGTGAGGTGCTCTTTTGGTCAGCTTTCACGGTTGCTGTCACTTGCTATTTAGCTCCAATCATTCGGTGAAGATGATGATGTTTCTACAATCGGATGGTATCTAATAATGCCCTCATCATTTGGTGGCGATGATACTGCTCCTGCATATGGTGATCGGTCATGCAATGCAAGGATGTTCTCTGCCTTTTTGAGTTGCTGCTGCTTTATCCATGGTGGTACGGTTTCAGATTAGTAGAAACGGAAACGGTTTTAGATTCTTGGTAGAAACGTTTTGGATAGGTTTCTATGAATCGGGTGAAACGGGGTTGAGACCGATTGATTGATTCAGCGGAAAAAAGAAGAAATGATCCGAGGAGAATCGTTCTGAGCTTTAGTCCGTTTGATTGATTTTCTTCTAAAATATAGTAAAAATGGCTCGGTTCCAAATTACCAAACGGAGCCTAAGTCCTGGTGCTATAGCTCCTTGAGCTTCTCCCGTAAAAGGCCCGTTTGGAACACGCAAAATCTATAAAAACCCCTATTAGGCCATTCACAATGGAGAGTTTCATTACACGGTTTCCAAGAGTGCTACATCAGCTTTTGTCTAGGTAATCGTGTATCTCAGATTTCATCCTGATGAAACTCACTCACCTCCCATGAAACTCTTTCTATCTCTCTCTTCATAATTATCTTACCATGTCATCAAACATGATGATGTGTCACATCATTTAATGAAAATGAAACTCCCACTGTGAATGGCCTTATAAGTTCGATTCCCACATAAATCAGAAAAAAGAAATCTCGCATTCCAAACAAACTGTAAATTGCTCTGCGTCGACTGCTGAGATTGAACGCCATATCCTTAGGAGCTCAGCATATACTAGAGTAAAACCAAATCGCGTGCACAATTGTTCGCAAAATTTTCAACTTTGATGATCAGGTTATGGCGATTCACGAGATGCGAAGGTCATGAATCGTGTTTATTTTTTGGCGTGTCATCGTTAAGTACATTCTTCACGCCCAGATGCATAGAACTATCGTCTATGGAGCTAGAGTTCACAAAGAATGCCAGAGAACCGAATATTACCTCAATAAAGGGCACGCGAAACCAAAGAACAGCAAAAGCAAGGTGTCTAAGACTAGAATGATGTAGAATGACACAACAGTCAGTTGGTCACACTTCTTTCTTTACACAATCACGTATATCATTACCTCGAAAGGATCAATCGAACTATACATTGAGATTTCCTCTGATGGAAAACACACTTTTCATACAACCAAACCTCGGCCAACTTACATTCAGAAGGTGGGAACAACTTTTCACTAACCAACCAGACCTGCAGCAGTGCATGCACTGATGTGTCCCCCAATCCCATGGCATACCACACTACCACAGGGGCTCTATCGTCAGGTCCTGAATAGATAGATGTTCATAACGCACAAGTTCAGCAATAAGACAGTGGATCTTTGCATGTGATGATTATGAGACCAATGTCAAACCTAACATAATGTATTTCTTCATACGAGGCGCATAGGGATGGAGCAAGCTTAAGAAAAGAGAGAAGAAGAGGGAGGTCTTACAGGCTCTATGACGAACAGCACCACCTCCCACCACTGTTTGTTTCGTTGGCGTCAGTCTGCAGCACCACAGCTTTGCCGTTGCTTAACGACTGCAGCTCGCTTCTCTTCTGCTCTTGAGATTGAAATACCTTCCTGCTTAGTATACTGTAGATCTCCTTGACTATAGTTTGAAAAGCTGCTGCAACATTTGACGAGTCCAAGGCTGAGGTCTCCATGAAGAAGAGACCCTGAGACTCGGCCAGGGTTTTGCCTTCTGCAGTGCCCACCTCCCGTGCATGCTCGAGATCAGTCTTGTTGCCGACCAGAATTGTGACGACATTCATATCAGAATGAGCTGTTCAGTGGTTAAACGAGTTAAACAAAAATATGATAAAGTTAACAAGAAAATAAATCAAGTACCACCGAACTTTGAAAGAAATGTACGTTTGGTTCATGAGTAGCAACTGTCCAAGGTCCTCCTTCAGACAATTGGTTCATGGTGTAAGGTGAAATAAACGCTAAAAAGTTTAATCAATCAAAGTTACTAGGAATATGTAAAACAACCACTCAAGACATTGTCGACCAGGAGCAGGTGAAGGAAAGCTTTAACATGTGTGTATTATACTAAAGAATTTAAGTACAATATTGGGTCTTACTGTGCAATTCATTAAGCCATCGACCAACACTGTCAAATGTCTGGCGCCTGCTAATATCATAAACCAGAAGAGCTCCAACAGCTCCTCTGTAGTAGGCAGATGTGACTGCTCTGAAGCGTTCTTGTCCTGCTGTGTCCCATATCTGAGCTTTAATTTCCTTTCCATCAATTACCAACTTTTGAGTTTGGAACTCCACTCCTATAGTGGATTTAGAATTTGGATAGAACTCATTCCTTGCAAATCTTGCTAGCAAATTTGATTTACCAACCGAGGAGTCACCAATCAGAACAATTTTGAATAGATAATCCTGGCTTTGCTCCTCATCCCTATCATAAGCCATTGTGAAACAACTCTATAGAAGCACCTGCCCTTCTGGTGCTTCACAAAATTACAACCACCCTGTGAAGTTTACAAAGTTACAGACTTCAATTAATATTGTAATAAGGTATTAAGATGGGCAGATAGACAATGTAAATGATTTAATACACAGCAAAGAACGAAAATTTCTTAATAATGTTATGTAACAATAACATTCCTTGTTATATGAATTAATTTTAGAATTAGTTGTAGATATTAACAAACTGCATTCTTTTTTGGACAAACTGAACATTGTATGCATAATGGCTTGACAAGTCAATGTAATCACAAAAACTAAACAATCATCGCTAATGCCTAAGAATCATTGCTAGGGACATGTTCTATTATATGTAGTAAATCTCTACTGTCAGTATTTCACAAAGTAGAAATAATTCATTTTCACCTTTCTAAGTTTAAGGCACCTTCAGAAAATATATAAAGCTTGCTGGGAGTCATGTATCAAATCAAATGCAACCATAAGGATTAAGGGGAAAGGCATAAGCCAAGTGATTGTTGGAAAGACTGAATTTATGCATGATACATTGCTACATGCTAAGTCCCGACAGAAGTATCACAATTAGTGGCAAACACATTGGTCCCCCAAAAGAGAAGACTTATGTACTCAAAGCAACTATAATTGTGTTAGTATAGAGTTCCCATGTGCAAATTGGTTTTGGTTCGAAAAAACTTCCTTCAGCAAGACATTTTTCTATCGTACCGCAAAGACATTTTTCTTACAAAAAGCAGTTAGATATGTCAATGGGAAAGACTACTGACAAGATGGACATTGCACTGTTTCTGGACTAGAAAGCACACTACTATTTTTGGGCAAACACAATGAGACTGATACTTCATAAAACAAACAGGTGCCCTATCAGATGAATGCAGCAAACATCTGGCAAAGTGGCAAGTAAAAGGAAAAGATTCACAGACAAATTTTCAGCTGAATTTTTAAAAGAGTGACCTGTGAAGTTGAGATACAAACTCCCTTGCAGTTTACACCATATAACAAATCAAGCAAAAAAACGGAATGGATAGGTATATTAGTCTGAGCCTCTAGGTAAAACACAACCAAGCAATGTTCCTTTTCCCCACCACACTCTCCAATTTGTAAGCAAAAGTATAGGCAGGACAAACCTCTTCCAATGCGAGTAAATAATAATTCAAAGGGCAGAACAGCAAACAAATCAAGAAAAATGAGAGATCTTCCACAATTGGTTTGCCTCTGAATATGAACAAGACAACTAGTCATGCTAAGATCCGGGAAACCCTGGCTTCTCCATCAGAACATCAGTGAAAACAAGTGCCAAATCCAACATAGAAAGAAAAGTGAAGTTTCTGCAGTTCAACATAGACAGCTTAAGTTCGAATCAACCCCTCTCGCACGTATTGTTAAACTAAATAAAACGCTCAGATATTTCACCCGCTCCGATTAGGTACAAGCACATTACTGTTCCAGTGAAGCATCTATGATCAACTCGGTAAATCACCAGTAATCGCCAGAAATCCTATAGATTTACGATCACCTACAACCTGAACTCTGGTCCTCGTCGCAATCCCCCGGCTTGACTTGTTTCCGCATTCCAGAACCCCAAACGCATGCCACACCAAAACACACAACCTATCTGGCTGCTTTGACTCAAGCTCACCCAATGCGCCACTATTCAAACAACATACAAGCAGTCACCGAATATTCTACAAGGCATCCATGGTTCTCGCACTCCACGGTGCAGTGCTACATGAAGCAACCAATAGCTAACTACATAGTAAGAAGGAAATTCAACACGCGCGCCAAAAATGTCGGAGCCAGCCAACCGCACGATCCATCTAAATTTAGGAGAAACACATGCACGAGCACCTACTCTAGCATCAGCCGTTTCCCACAAGCAAGTTCACACAGGTCAAGCTCCGACTCCGACTCGCCCGTTAGCGTCGGCATAAATGATCCTCGGATCAGAATTGCGAGGCGGTGAAAGGACACGGAATGCGCCAGATCTGGGGGGCTCACCGTAGTCGATTATCCGGTACGGCCCGGTCGGTCGGCGGCTGGCGGCGAGGGCTCGGTGGCTGAGGCGGAGGCGGAGGAGGCCGCGGCGGCGAGGTGTTCGGGGGCAAGGCTTCGGCGCGGTGGCGAGGTGGGAAGCTGGAGAGGACGACGTGAGATTTGGGAGGGAGAAATGGAGAGAGGAGGTGGTATAAAGGAAACGGAAAGGAAAAGAAGTAGACCGGGTGGGAATTAAGAGGAGGTTTTATTTCCTTTTCTTTATTTTTTCTGCTATCTTCTTCCTGACATTATTTTAAATTCTTATGCTTCTACCAATTTACATCTAAAATAGACTATATCATATCTTTTCATATATTTTTAGATAACCCGTCTTAATTCATAGTGGTAAATAGCATTAGAAATAGTTAAGAGAAGACTTATAGAAGGAAAATGGTGAAAAATTATCTCAAGATTATAAAATTGAAAGCTACAAATACACGTATTCAAGAATGACTGAAGGGAGTATTTGTGTTTTTTTGGAGGGTTTCTAAGGGCATTAAAACACTACTTTAATTGCTTCTGCAGCTGCTGCACGCAGCGGATGGATGGATGCCATGCGATAGTGAGTTGGGTTTGTTGATTTATTTATCTTCCTCCTGTATTGAATTCCCACCGTTCCTGCTGGCCTGCTCCTCACTCTTTAGGGTGAAAAACCGTGAACTGTCATTTTCTTTTTTACCTTTCGGCCCTTTTTAACCTTTGACAGCAGGTATTTTGTCGCTTATTGCAAATGTAAACTAGTTAGTCAATACTGCGCTCGTTTTAGGTTGAAAAAAATGTTTAGCCTTTGCTTGTGCAGCAAATCCTACCAAACTCTGGCGTACTCACTTAGAAATTGGCTAAATCGTAATAACCTGTCAATCTACTTCTGGATGTAGGGGGAGATATCCAGTTCAAATCCTCTTTACCGTGAAAACTCCGTGAAACCCACGTGTAAAAGTTTTGAAAAATTCTCAAAAAATTATTATATGTAGGGGAGATGAGGTTCTACAACCCTGTAAAATTTGAAGACCAAACTCAATTGCATTTGAAAGATATAAAAAAGACAAATTCAGTATGAATAGTGATTTTTCACTATTTAGCACTATTCATTTTGCAATTTGTCTTTTTCATAGCTTTCAAATGCAATTGAGTTTGATTTTCAAATTTCACAGGGTTGTAGAACCTCACCTCCTCTACGTATGGTAATTTTTTTGAGAATTTTTCAAAACTTTTATACATGGGTTTCACGAAGTTTTCACAGTAAGGAGGGTTTTCACTGGATATGTTGCCCTGGATGTAGTAGCAACGTGCCTACAATTAGAGTTAACTATGCATCGCGACACACTCACGGATTCTCACTCAGGTTGTTGTTTGCTTGGTTTTCTCGCAACAAATTAAGAGATATTGTTTCCACACTATGGTAACAATATACGTACTACTCCCTCCGGTCTGGTAATATCTGTCGTTTTGGACATTGACGCGGTCCTCAAAACACAACTTTGACCGCTAATTTTTATTATAATATATTTATAAAACCCAATAGAATTATAATATTATGAAAGTACTTCTCGAGACAAGTCTACACATATAATTTTTATGTATCCAATTTAAATATTTAAAAATATATTGTTAGTCAAAGTTTCGGAAGTTTGATCATCACTATGTCCAAAACGACAGGTATTACCAAACCGGAGGGAGTAGCATTTGATGTCATCAAATCAAACATGGCTTTAGCTGCAACCTAACATTTTATAGACATTGTTTACAGAACCTCCAAAACGACAAGTCTACACATATACTTCTCGAGACAAGTCTACATATATAATTTTTATGTATCCAATTTAAATATTTAAAAATATATTGTTAGTCAAAGTTTCGGAAATTTGATCATCACTATGTCCAAAACGACAGGTATTACCAAACCGGAGGGAGTAGCATTTGATGTCATCAAATCAAACATGGCTTTAGCTGCAACCTAACATTTTATAGACATTGTTTACAGAACCTCCAAATCCAACTTTTATAAAAAGGGGAAAAAAGCTAATAATACGCTTAATTAGGCTGCCGAATATATCGATTATTTTCTGTAATTTGGGCCGGTGGAGACACGAACAATTCAAAGCAACCGTACGTAGTACACTAGCGCTTTTCCGGCTAAGACATGGACATCGACAAGAAAGCGAAGCATTCCTACCCTCATTACTAAAACCTGTCCTGTTGGTTTTGTTGCGGTCCGGCAATACCAGTACGAACAAACAAACCAATGCGCAAACGAATGATGGATCATAAACACCACCCACAGTCATAGGCCATAGTTCCCAAACAGAACAACACCGTCTCGATAATTTTTATACAAACGTTGAATATTTTATAGCATGTCTGGTAAAATTACAGTTTACATTAATTATAACAAATAACATGAAATATAATCAAAGATGGATCTAGAATTTTGTCGCACCTAGGCTGTGGAATCTGGAGACCACTATTACATAGACAGGGACTTGGAAGGGAACGTCGTGTCCCAGGTTTACTTGGGCTGGACCTACTTGCGAGTGACTGTTCGTAGCGATTTCGCAAACCGCCCATACGTCCACGGAGGACTCGGGCAGAGCAGAAGGGCGGCGCGTCTGGATATATCACAGTAAAACGCAAAGGCATGCAGATGCAGCGAGCTATTTTGCCGCTGGGTTGGAGTAATAAAGGAGCTTGCAGCCGTAGGAAGCAAAGTACATAGGATTAGTTCTTGGTCTTGACTCTTGGGGTTGCCCTGCGACAGGTGGTCCATGGCTCATGCCCTTCGATTAATAATTCCTTCCTTCTCCTGCCGTTTCCCTTCTCCCTCCCTCTTTTCTTTTCTTCTTTAGCATAGTGGCATTCACATTACCCAGGATCTTCAAGACAAAGGCACTGAAAGGCCAAAGCTGCATTAGCAGCACAAAGAATTCCAGCTGGTTTGTGTCACCCCTGTCTCAGAGAATATTTGTCAGTGTGGCGCTTTGGCTCATTTTCATTGGAACCGGAAAGAGAGAGAGAGAGAGGGAAAGCTAGGGGAAAATTCCACCTCCATTGCTTTTACCATTATCTCTTCTGAAAATCGAACCGCGGCAGCATGCCAGCAATGCCATGAGCCATCAACTCTACCAGTTGCAGTAGCTGCTGTCCATGCACATCAGCACATGGACGGCACAGTGCACTAGCTACTCGAGCAAGGTAAGCTAAGCTAGACGGAGGCAGCAAGTCACAGTGCCTGTCTGGCTCTGGCCTCTGGAGCTGGGGTGTGCAACATGCAATCGCCCACGTGTTGGATGCGTTTCACTGACAGCTTCTGCCTTCTGCTGCCGCTGCACTGAGCAGATCCATCAAAAATGCATCGTGCTATCAGCCATCGACATTTTTTTTTCTTCTTCTTCCGAGGTGAATTCACACATGGATGAAGGCCCAAGTGATTCAGTTGGGCCGTTCGTCGGCCTGTTGGCCTTGTATCGGGCCCACTTGCTCATTTTTGCGGGCCCGTGCCTTGCGTCCACTTCCTTCCATTTGCCGCAAGCTTTTGTGGCCCCTCCCCTCGTCTTGTGTTCCTTTCCCTCGCCATGACGACGCCCGCCTCTCCCATTGCTCTCGGCATCCAAGCAACCGCGGCGTCCACGGCGCGCGAGCGCGGTGAGCAGGTAAGCACGCGGTTTCTTCTCCGAGGATGGTACGATGCTTTGATTCGAACGTGCGTGCGTGCGTTTCTTGGTACAGCTCCCAGCCGGCGGCGGCTAAGGCGCTCCGGGGGGAACGGGAGGAGGTGAAGGAGGCTCGGAGCCGCAGAGCGCGACATAAGACGATCGCGCGCGGCTGCAGGGCGTGCTGATGCCGCCGCCGCCGCCGCCTGAGCCTGAGCCTGAGCCGCCTTTGTACCATTGGTCGAGGCCGAGGTCGGGGATAAGGCTTGTGCTCGGAGTCCTGCTTCTGGTGCTGCTCTTCTACGTCTTCTACAAATGGGGGCTCCCCTTTGTGTCCCAGAAGGTTCCGCTTCGTTCTTCTCCTCGCAGTGTTTGTTGATTCCTGCACATGGTTGCAGTATTCTAATACTATTCTGTGGATTTCATGTACCCTTTCAGTATTTTTTGTCCCTGTTTAATTGGCATATGATCGACAAGCTATCTCACTAGCTCATCTTAATCTGGGCAAGCCATGTAGTTAGTTGAAGCCTTTAATCCTTAAAGCTTTGAGAGTTTTTACATTGATCCCATCAAATTATTGCCGTATGTCACACACTTCCATTTGGTATGAACATAGCTGAAGCGATTAGTGATTCGAATGATTCAATGTGTTTTAACTTCCACAAACTTTTTTGTACACATGATACTGTATTGTAGGTGCTGTTGCCGATTATTCGATGGGAAGCAAGATCTTTTGGACGCCCGGTGTTGGCTCTTGTGCTCGTTGCTTCCCTTGCCCTCTTCCCAGCTGTGTTCCTGCCTTCTTCACCGTCCATGTGGTTAACTGGAATAATATTCGGCTACGGTTTGGGCTTCTTGATAATCATGGTTGGGACCGCCATTGGCATGTCGATACCGTATTGGATCGGCTCATTGTTCCGTGAACGATTACAAGTAAAGCCTCTCAGCTCCATTAGCTTAATTAGGAGCTGTCTATGCTGCAGTTCTTTTGTGTAGGTGTTGTATCCTCGATCATAAGTTGCTTCTCTGCTTTCTTCTGTTTGTCAATATGTAGGGATGGTTAGAAAAGAGATGGCCCAAGCAGATAGCTCTGATTAAGCTGGCTGGCAAAGGGAGCTGGTTCCAACAATTCCGGGTGGTTGCATTGCTTAGAATCTCACCATTCCCTTATATAATGCTCAACTATGCTGTGACTGTCACTCAGATCAAGTTCAGCCCTTACTTGTGTGGTTCAGTTGCTGGAATGGTACCTGACGCGTTCGTCAACATCTATAGGTATTCAGAGTTCAGACCACTAATATGATTGTAACTTGGAGATTATCTGAAGTAACTTGAGTTGGTACCTAGTTTCTCTTTTAAATTAGCATGGAATACAATTTAAACAAGGACAATAGCAAGTGCTCTAGCAAATACTCCTACTTGATCATGGTTTTCTTCAGCTCTTCTTATCTTTGAGCTATTTTTGTGCAGTGGCCGGCTGATACTCACACTGGCAGACCTGAAGTATCACAAGCATCGTATGACAACAGTGGAGATAGTATACAACGTTATCTCTGTCGTTGTTGCCGTTCTTATAGCAGTTGGATTTACAATATATGCAAAAAGAGCTTTGGATGACATACAAAGTTCAGAAGCCGCACGACTTGAACCTGTTGGCATCCCTATTGGCTCGGCTGAACTGACGAGAGGTCACCATCAAGAATGTTCGAGTTCCTTTTCTGTACCAATAGAAGTCGTATAGTAGGGTGTAGTCGTCTCTATCACTGGAAGAACACCTGCAACTGCTTCAAAGATGCAAACTAGAAATCACAGGAAGGTCTCCAATTAAGACAGGTTTTCGGTTAATACCGAAGATCAAGACTTATGACTTCGAAACTTGAAAAATGTGAATTTCTTCAATCCACTGTACGTACACACATCCATGAACACAAAAAACAGTGTTAAATGAAGCTTTGTGTGTGTCTGTCTACTGGGTATTGTGGCTGGTGGTTGAAATGGACATTGACCGTCTATTCCCGAAACGACATTGGCCTGTTGGTTCATGCTGTTGCATATACATACATAACCGTGTCAAGTCATATACACTGAGATTTGCTCGATGCTCATCATGTCAAACAATTTAAGAGCCCACACGTACATCATGGCCTCTTTTTTTTTTCTTCTTTCAAAACCGAATCACAAGCTGCCTCAATTAACGCATGCGAAGTACTTGGCAGTACAGTGACAGTCTTGCAGGTTAGCTAGCCAGCCTTGTACACGAACACGTCTTATTGCCGGAAGCCTTACATGCATGATTACACGGGAAAATGATGACTGGCACGAAACCTCCCACTGTAGCTTGCGATCAGCCATTAATGCTCTTGATTAGCAAGGGGAGCCCGCGCCACCGCCGGAGCCAGAGCCGGCGGAGAGACTCCTCTCGAGGTAGAAGGCCCGCAGCCTGGCGGTCCGGCCGGCCGCCCCGCCGCTGGCAGAGTGGGACAACACGGGGAGCCCCCACTGCGAGGAGAACACGATGGTGGGGCACTCAGCCGCCGCGTCGACGCTCGCAGCCATCCGCCGCACGAGCTCGGCGAACAGCGCGGCCACCCGCCGCGCCGGCACCAGGAACACCAGCCGCATCAGCCGCACCTTGACCTTGCCCCCCGGGAGCGCCACCCGGAACAGCAACGGCGCCCTCCTCCCGGCCGCCTTCCCCGCCCTCCTCCTCAGCCGCAGAGGCCGCCTCGCCCTGGCCCAGGCAACCGCCGACCCGGCCACGCCCACCTCCTCGCCGTCCCCGTCGCCGCGCAGCCGCTGGTACCGGCATCTCGAGCGCCGCTGCTGGCCATCTCTCGCCAGGAGCACCTCGAGACCACCCATGTGAGCTACCTAAGGTGGCAAGCAACGAAGCAACGAAGCAACTAACCAGCTGATCACTGACGACTTGTTAGCTGTAGGAAGCATGGGGAGCCAGCGTACGCGCGCATATATAGATAGGCGTGGAACCAACGTGAGGGAATAATCGCGCGTCGGCACATGGAAAGAATCGTTCCCGAGCGCGCCAACTTGGGAGCATTTCGGCATATAAGAAACGGCGTGGAAACGACCGAGCGGCGCCTACGGCCCGATTCCTTTTGACACATGCGCGACTGCTTTCCACCAACAACATTATACTGGTACAGTGGTACCACGCTTGCACGCATACTTGACTTGAGCTGCACTCTCTCTTCATGCTCATCCAACCCTTGTTATTTCTAGCTAGTTTAGTTAATTTGGATCTCGATGCGTGCATGATCTTTATCACTATCGATCACTGATAGAACTACTACCTACGTTAAACCAACGATGAATACTATATTGGGATAGGGCTAGCAAAAAAACTTGTTTAATAGGCTTGGTCCGAAACTACTCCGATTATGTACGCTCGTCTTATGTTCAAGATTGAAATGAGTTGATTTTGCATGAAACACTGTTACCCTTAGGCTCGACTCGGCTTATCTCATCTTGCTAGCTCGATAATGAAATTGTTTCAACTATAAATAAGATGTTACTAAATCAAAATGAGCCAATTTCAAACAAAACTCGATCAAATCCAGACCTGGCTCGATAGCCAGCCCTGCATTATTGGGGCCAGATGTGATTGACTACCAGCTAGTAATATATTTTTCTTTTCTTTTTTACTAGCGTGATCTGATGAACCAAGTGCAATCTCTCAAGGATGACCGTGAGTGAGTTGATGGAATTAAAAGTTGTAATAAAAGAAGAAGGAATTAAAAGTTGTGGCGCACGCGGCGCCACCGATATGCATAGCATATTCGTTCTTACGATGATTGATACGATCATTGCACGATCACTTCACAAAATTGTTTACATATAATTGTCAGCTTTTTTTCCCCATCGCCGTAGCCCGCAGGCGAAAGGAGCCACTGGCTTTTGCCAAAACGAGAGCCTGGAGCCTCGTCACCAGATGTGCCCAGCAGTGTACAAGGTGCGAGAAAACTGTTGGCAGATTCTCACTGATTACCAAAAGTACGTAATGAATTCTTGCAAGGCGTATGATAAGGTGAAAGCGTATGGTAGGTTTTATCGTTAAGTTGGCATGTGCAATCATTAGCCAAGCAAAAGAAAGGTCACTAGAGGCCAAGAGAAATCATGACCAATGATTGAGAAGGGGTCGGCTCGGATGATTGGCTTATAGCACAATACTATTAACATTGACAGCTAAAGTTTAAACCTAATATTCCTTTTAATAGGACGCAAGTTGCGCCGTAGACAGAAACCAATTCTAAAGTATGAAGTTACAAGCCAGCAGCTCCCTCCCTCGGTGGTCAGTGTACGTGCCTCCCTGTAAAGGCAGTGAGCAAATGCACGGGTCTCGGTACAAGTTACTGCAACACAAGGCATGAATGGAGCAGCAGTACAACATGTGGCACGCGAGTACAAAATCAAGGAGGTTCGTCATGCGCGTGCACAGGATCCATGTAGAAAAACGACCACAGTTCAGAAAGCAAGTCATAGAACCGATATACACTAATTTAGCTCTACTTCATTGCAGCTTCAACCGAAACATTCCTTATGTTCGGTCCAGGATCCATGTGGAAATGATGTTTCCATGCTGCGTGTAAGAAACTCTGCCTATACGGGGATCCGCATAATTAGCTCAGAATAATAACAATATATAACCACCGCCATTACTTTTCGGTAATTACATAAATCTTGACATACTAACGGATCAAAGCATCGAACGCACATGACGTTTTACCAGTTAATACACCGTGTTTAGAGTGTTGCGACAGAAACAATAATTAGAGGCTAAAATGAAAACTTTACTGCATTCCATTGACACGCATTCTATATATTCAGTACATAATTATACATAGGATCCAAGTATAACAAAGATATAATACCAAAAATACTAATTACCCTGATAACTGATTAGCCAATGTGCGATCTATCCAACGATCTATTCCTCATGATAGCCCACATCCTGGTACTCCTGATCAAACGAATGCTCCTCACCCCATGCCTCGTAAACAAGTCCACTGGGATATGTGTCCCAACCAGATCCTTGTCCACCAAAGCAGTTCTCTAAGCAAAGGAGATTTAGCAAGATGCCACCTTTCCTCAAAATCATTTTCAGAAAATAGAGTTTTTATTAGAAAAGTTATATTGTTGATTTTAATTATACAAAAATACTACTAGCACTCGTATACAAGGTAGACTTAGCTTCTGTAGTCTCCAATCCAGGAGACAGGCATGAATTCATGATTTTACTCTGCACAGGTTTGTACCACTTTACCCATAACGAACTCAACCGTAGTTGAGAAATCAGAACGTTTATCACTACTCAGGTATTAGATCTCCAACCATAATCACCTACCAGTTGTACCCCATCTCGAAACCGGTAGTACTATTACATGGGGTGACCAGTTGAACTCCATCTTGAAATCGGAGTTGCTCATCTCATGGCATTAAAATACAACGCAAAATAAGACAACATACGCCGGTTATCAAGTGTTTCTCACTGGGCCTCCGGCATATCCCAACTTCACACCACTTAGTTATCTATTTCTACCCAATGCGGAGATCAAACACCATCATAGGACAATCTTTTCTAATCGTTTCCACACACTTTGGTCGATACGACTTAATATGGCTCATTGTCCGAGTATAGTTGTGTATCCTTATATCATTGGCTATGTAGAGGCCCCCTCGGTAATTGCTCAAACATGGCACACCGGCTCCATCCGGTGGATGAACCATTTCAACATATTCACATACTGCATCAACAGTGCACCAATATATATTTTTCTAACATCACCTGATTTAGGGTTTTATTTTGAAAGATACCTTTCTCCATGCAATGATGATTTCTGAAAACATTCAAAATGATTTCACAGATATGACCAGAGGAAACTTGCCTGTATTTTGGTAAAAGTAATCTTCCTCACACAGTTGCTAAAGATGATCACTGGTCGGATTGAATTTAATTCCTAAAATTACAATAATGCCATATTTTAGTGGTTAATAGATTTGTACATGTTTTACGGTGTCCAACCCTTCCTTAACTTCAATTTAGGGTATTTTAAGTCCATAATTTTTAATTGTGCTTATCTTAGCTAGGGATATTTTAACTTATCGTATTCAATTGGCGCATTTTAGTTTGAAATATTTTAACTTACTGTATTTTAACATGCGTTGTTTATTAAAATTTGGGTTATGATTTCATTCCCATAGGGGTATTATGTCCCCATTTTAATTACTATGATGATGAGTAGTTTTACCTGTTCCGATAAGTATTTTATCCGCTGCCATTTATTCTCTTTTCTTTCTCTGACTTGATTTAAATTGATACATGTAGGTTGTTTATTTAAATTTGGTATACAATAATTTGTCGCATTTTGATTTGGCATATTTTAGTTTGGTTCATGCTTCAACCTAAGTACGGCTCTACCATTTTAATCGTGATGGGGTTAATGGTAGTCTCTAATTTACTATTTAATCGCTGGCTTATACTAGCCTTTATTTTGACATTATTATTATTAGAGTGTTTATATTTTCGTATTTATATTTCCATATCTATTTTTATATTTTCTACTGAGTATGCGTATACAGGTTATTTTTAGAAAAAGAATATTCTTAATTGTTGATTCACGCATAAATAGAATTTTATTAAGAGAGGATATCTTTTTAAGTTCACCTCTTTAATAGTGGATTTTAAATTGCTGGCTAGACCATTTGCTTAGAATATCTTGCAGCTAAAGTTGGGTTTGGATTTATTTGGAGATTAATAAGCTAATAACTTATTTTCAAAGGATTTTCAAAAAGGTTTCAATGAGACGGATTTAGTCAAAGTCTACGTAAGATTAATTATTATGTCTAATCTGTTTGTTTGCAACTATTCCCTAGAATTTAATTAAATTTTTTTTTCTTTTCTTTCCTATTCTTTGTCTTATTTTTTAAACTTTTTCTCCCTTCCCTATTTTTCTTCTCCTTTTCTTTCTCTATCTCTCTCCCTCTTTTCTTTTGCTCCTTTATTTCTTTTTCCCTAACCGGCCAACCTTATCCTCCTGGCTTCTCTTCTTTCTCTTTCTTTTTTATTCTTCCTAGTTCCTAGGCATTCCTTATCTTTTCTATCTCTCCTCTTCTTTCCCCATTTCCACCGGCTCCATGGCACGGATATGGTCTTCTCCGAGCCCCCAGGCCTCTCCTCGTTGGCCACAGGCTCTACTCCGATGCCGTCGGTCCTGGGCCACGCGCACCGTTTTGTGTTGCCCTGTTCCTTCTTGGCCTGCGCCCGACTAGGCTCCTCCACTTGGGCTGCCCCCGATCCGGCCACCTGGTCACTGCCGGCCTTACCGCCACCTCCCACCGGCCGTTCGCTGGGTCGGCCCCTCTTTGCCCGCACACGGCCTACACGCCAGGGCTGCGCCTTGCCCAATTCCTAGCGCTGCCACTGGGCCCCATGCGGGTCTCATACGGGTCTAGCAGCAACTCAGTACACGATATCATCTCATACGAGTCTGATAGCAGCTCTTCTTTTTAATTTTCTTACATTTGAAATTATTATGTCATAATTGTTGTAGGTCGTTTGTAAAGATTTATGTTTTCTTTTTGTTGTAATCACTATTTGTGTAAATTATAATGTATGAATATATCTGTTGCGTTGTAATTCAATTTCATGAAATTAATGCTCTTGATCCAGAAAAGAAATTGGTTTGTATGATTTGTGACTCCCCATTTGTTTATTATTATCGAAATTTAAAATTCTTCAGTTACTAGATTAATTTACGAACATAGAAAGATTCAATATATGTTTGTTCATTTCAATTTGTTTGATAAATTGATGAGGTTAATTTGTGAATAACTTTAATCGTTTATTTTTCTTTTACAATCTAGATTATCTTATCCTAATCCCTTCTTTGCAAAAATGCTAAATAGACGGATCCTTTCATCCTACTTGTTATGTATGGCAGCATTTACCCGAGGAAACACTAGCAATTAAACATGAACTTCTATAGTTTCATTTCGAATTATTTTTAAAAATAATATCTTTTTTAAAAAATTTATAGAAATAATAAGCCGAATCAACAAGTCGCAAAAAATACTCACCTGTAATCATTTGAATTGGCGATAGCTCTCTGCCGCCAATTGAAATGGTGACAAAGACTCTATTGCCATTTCAAACGGATGGTTACAAAGGTTTGTCATCAACGGATGCAAGTCTCTGTCGCCAATTCAAATGACTACAGGTAGGTAGTGTTGTAATTTTTTTATTTAGCATATTATTTTTGTAAATTATTTTTAAAAAATCCGTTTCATGTCAGTACCTCGGCAAAATTGTTATGATTTGAGGTCTTCCAGACGCCTGAATAACAGCATCATCACCATCAGAAATTCAGAATTCATAGCAGGCTACAGTGCGTATAATTTCTGACGAGGTTCGATGCCATCATGATACCAATATCTGGAGCATTTACATCGGTTTAAAATACGGCCTCGACAAACTACAGTTCAAAGTTCAAACCCAGATAGTGCACTAAATTCAGATGAATTTAAGAACATTTATGCAGCGAAGAAGCCACAATGTACCATGCAGCCCCTAGACTCCCATCAAGGTATCTTCATCTGTAGAAGCACTGCGATACACACCAAATCAGGCAATGCATACACTAGCACACCAGCTCATATGCTACATAATCACATGATGAAAATGGGCAATGCTCTATATGCATATGTTGTCCATGAAGTTTGTAATTTTCTTCAAAGTATTTATCTTGCTTTACTGCAACTAAACATATTCTGAATTCAAAGTTTGCTGTTTGTTATGTTAATTGCATTTCAATACCTGTAAACCAGTGATATATTCAACGTGGCTTACATTGTAATCATTCCCATTGGCAACTGATCTCCACTGAACTGGCAGAAAACATTCTTTTCACAGTCAATAGATCAGGAAAAAAATCTTGACTCTAAAATTGAACTGCTTGTATTCTTGAGTAAGGAATAGATATTTAATCTTTATATTCTTGGCTTAAGATAAAGCCTTCAGTATATCTTAAACAATTGTATCTTGGTAAAAATGAGATAAGATACTATACATGAATTTCTCTTTCAGCACATATTATTGGGTTTCAAAATGGATTGCTTCAGCCTTCAATTCTTTGCTTACACGAGAACTTTCCATTCTTATCAAGAAATCATATTTTTTGTTAATGAAAGAAGATACTACGCCTGAAATTCTTTCTTGCAGACCACTCAACTTCAGATCTAAAATAAACAACATATTTCCCATACTAGTGATCAGCGTATGTAGAAGCATGGGATTTATCCTAGAATAAAAAATAAGGTGTATTCTGCACATAGTTATTAAGTCATAAAGTCGAGTCGAGTCGTTGTATAAACAACTTGTCGATTAGTTGCGACTAGTCCTCAACTAGTCCACTATTATTTGTTGGTTGCTTCTACTACTACCTGCCTTCGACCACTCTTACCAGCCTACTACATGCTGCTGCTGCTACCTACTACCTGCTACAACCTTCCTCCTCCCCCTCCCATTTCCCTTCACCTCTTCTCCATGGCGCCAAGTCAACAGGCTAAGTCGCCCAACTAATCGCGATTAGTCATCGAATCCATGTCGCTCGACTAGGCAACTAGTCGAGTCGAGGTCCTCCAGTCGTGCTACCATCCCGACTTGGCAACTAATCGCGCGACTTGATAACAATGGTTCTGCATGAGTTATTCGTATACCATTTCAGGTCGTACTCAAGCTAGCAGTTTTCTTACCTTGTAGATAATGAGATCAGGGATTTTCCAAAGGAAAATCACGCCATACATCCCCTTGTTCTGGTTGGCTTTCCTGATCTGTTAAGTATTAGAGCATCAGAAAAATTGAAATCCTATACCAGGCAGTGACTGTACTGATAGCAAATATAACTTAACATTCAATTGATGACTTACAATTATAAAACATTACGTTTACATTGCTCAGAAATTTACTTCCAAAGCAAAGCTCCTCGTATCATGGACTAACTCACTATTTTCAAGTTTCTTCTTTTGATGTTTTGCTATCAATAGTTTTAATTTTAAGCTAACCAGATGAGGAAAAGAAATCTTAGACAGGAATTTTTTTCATGTTTGCAGAGTTTGAAGGGGGCAATTAAAAAGAATTCCAATTTTTCTTTACAAGTTCCAAGTCATTGCTTCATGCTCATAAACATATATGCTTACTTTTGCTTTTAAGGGAGAGGTAAGAACTAGGTATAGCAAAGAACTAAACTGCAGCTTATATATAACAAATGGAAATTGCACATTGAAGTGGCCAAGCAGTATCTTGCTCAAACCTCAATAAAGAATATCTTTGTCAGGTCACTATGTACAATCTGTAAACTAGGTTTAACCATCCACTAGGCACTACCCCAACAAACAGCTATCTTATCTATAGATTATACGATTAATTTGACATGGTCCAATATCTAAAAGAAACTGGTGTTCTTCCAGAATTCAGACAAAAAAGAGATAGAAAGAATTACCTTGGCATTGGAAATCTGGTAGAGAACAGCAGTACCACACAGCACGGGGGAAATGAAACTTTGCGTTTGATGAGATGTTATACCGCAAATGCATTTTGCTGACTACATGGTGACCGTGAGGGGGCATCCCATGATACAGTCCTATGAGCTAATGTCCTCTTCTAGGGAACCTATGGGCTAATGTCCGCAGTTCTTGCAGTTTAACCTAGCATTGTGGTTTGGAAGCTATGCTTATCGACTAGCGACGTCTCTAGTTGCATCCGGAGTTCGCCACTTGGTTATCGCCTCACGCAGATCGGAATGGAATTGCCAAAAGTGCGGACTGAGCAAGAGAGAAAAAGGGAATGCGAACGTACTGGCCGGTGCTGGGTCCTCGGCGTCCTCGGTCTTAACGGCCATGGCCGACGGAACGGGGATATCTGCACAGCCAACGGGAGCGGGGAGCAGCAGCACGGTGAGGGGATCGATTCGAGCCAACCGATTAGGTCACCGACGCGAGGAAGGGAAGAAGGGGGAAAAGAGGAGAGGGCGCATACCTTCGGCGGGGAGGGTGTCGCGCATCCACTGCTCGGCGACGACGTTGATGAGGACGCCCAGGTTCAGGCTCTGCTCCTGCTCCAGTCCGCCCATCTCCTCATCGTCTTCGCTCTCGCCGTCGACCCTCTCAAGTCTACGATTTCGACTGGGACAAAATAAACTGGCTGTCCATGCCCGGCCCTTATGGTTTATCCCAACATCTGGGAATGGGTTGCAGCCCTGGATCGCAAGGCATGGGCCTCGGCCCGATTATACACTCGCTCTTCCCTCTCCCTTCGACTCTCCACACACCTCGGCCTCGAGCAACGCCGGGTTCTGCTTCTGCGGTGGCACTTTTGAATTGAATCCCCTTTTTCTTTTGTTTTTTGGTTTATGGTTTTCGGTTCTATTTTTATTTTAATATAATTCAGTTTTTGGTATTCGGTTTAGTTTTTTATTTCAGAAATCGAAATAATTGAATAGGGCATGTACAGTACCATTTTTATAATGTTCCTCCTAAAGCTATCAAATAATTCCCATGTTCTAACATCTTTACGCATATATGTGATATGTTCATATATTTTACTATGCTTATACTGTAATGACCTATGAATATTATGTGGATTTATATCTACTCTGTGTTGCGACATAAGAATAAAATCTAATGTGCATGGTGTTTATTCCTATTTTGGTTAACCAAAAAACTGAATTAACAAATCGAAATATTTTGGTTAATTCGGTTCGGTTTTTCATTTTGGTTTGAGAAATTCGGTAGCCAGTTCCTAAAATCCAAATTATTTTGAAACCAAAAAAACCGAACCGATTAAACAAAAAAAAAACGAATGCCCACTCCTATACTCGGCACTGAATCATCGGTTTTCAGTTTTCAACAGAGCTCGGAGGTTAGCACCCAAGGTTTCAAATTTCGCTTTCGGTATATAACTTGGAGGTGGCCAAAATCCAAAATTTCGGCAAGATCTTAGAATTTTGGATGAAATTTCAAATTTGATTTTTTTTTAACCGGGATTTCCGCGATTTCGGCCAAAATCATCGAGATCTCAGTCAATTAGAAAAGGCCGAAAAATGGTCGAAAATACGTCAATTTTTTTTAATTTTTTTGTGAATGATTCTGGTGTATTACTAATATTCTCATAAAATTTTGAGATGATGATCAAGCCTGAGAAATTTTTAAAAAAATTATGATAGTGCTAATTTCATGATAAAAGTTAGAAATTTTAACAGCATTTTAATTGATGTTCAAATTATGAGAGTTACAATTGGCAACAATCAATATATATTATCACAAATGATAGTCATAAAATAAAATTGATATTTAATTAAAAGGAGTATATTGCAAATAACGAAATGAAATTGACACATAATGAAATGCATGCATATAGATAATTCAACATATATTACAAGAAAATGTAAAAACATAATTAAAAGAAGGAGTACAAAGTACAAACATGTTTTGCAAGAAGAGGTATAACAATATTATGAGCTATATGCCTTGCTATATAAATTTCAACCAAGCGAAAAATGGTTCAAACCACGTTAGAAATTTTTTCAAAAAAAAATTGGATGGTCTTGACCAAAAATCCAATCAAATATGGCCCCAAAAAGTTGAAATCTGATCAAAAGATCTGAGATCTCAGCCGAAATTATCGAGATCTCGCTGAGATTTTTGATATATATTGTAGAATTTTGAATTTTTTTCAACTTTTTTTTATCCAAATGAGATTTAGGATCTCAAGGGGGTCCAAAATCTGATATCTTGACTGAGATTTCCAAAATTTTGCTGATATTTTTCTTCCTCCTAAAAACTAACTAGTAGGATGTCCTTGCATTGCAACGGAAAAAACATGTATATAGCGCACATGATTTTTCTTTTGCATCTTTAAGAGAGTAAAAGCAACATTTACACTTGGTACACAATTACATAATGCATAATAGTTTTAAAATATCTAACTGAAGATTATATGAGCGCATATGAAGTGAGCTATTTTTGGTGTGTCTTGAAATGCTTTGATATCCACATGCCTCATTGCTTTTGTTGTCTTTACTATCTCCGTAGAATTCTTTTGTGAAGTGAGGGAAAATGGGACAAATTTTGTTATAAAAACTGCCTATATTGTAATAGGAAAGTACGTGATAAATCATCACAACCACAAACAATCTTTGAAGGGATTCTTTTTCTTTCCCCTAACAAGCTGATTAATGGTGAGGCCAATCTAAGATGACTTCAACACAACAAACAAGAGCTAACTTTGTTAACGGCTCACACCATGAATTCATGATCCCGCTTGCTATTAATAAAATTTTGATCAGCTCAGATTTAATTAACCTTCAGAAGGTTGAGTCTCTTTTAAATATTTTTTATTTTCATATGTTGGGGCACAACAACACTCACGATTTATAAAATAAATGGTCAAGAGCTAGTGAACATGTAAAATTATTTTGTCGATACAGGTTGCTTTGATTCACCAAAAAAGAATGAATGGAAGAAATAAGAACTGCAGCTTTAGGGAAGGTGCGAAACTGCACAACAAGCTAAAAAGCACTGCAAATGTTACTTAGAACATTACATCAGAGAAGCAACCAAAATATTGAAATATCTATCCCGAAAGCCAAAACACCACTGACCATTAACTTGGCTGAACAATGACTTGTTACAAAAATTGTAGAATTGGTACAAAACAACACCTCATAACCAAGTAATAGAGCTAAGTTATGATGTTCTATAGACTGCAAATAATTCAACCTGAACATAGCCCCTTACATTCAACAAAGTTATAGCATCTCTCAGTTTATTGGAGGTGTTTAACATACATCAGCCAAAGCATTATCACTTGGCAAGTACATCGCAAGGAAGCAATACGACAAAGCAACTACTTGGAAGTTGGAACCATTGGCCAAATGATAATCATGATTCATTTTCTTTTGCTTGGGCCATTAGCTATGCTTGCATTTGCACTTTCAGCTGCTTCCAGAAAGCGCTCTTGTGTATACATTAAAAGTACATGAATTTGCAAGGATTTTTTTCTATGGTAGTGGTTTCGGTGGTGCGGTGGGTGGACAAGTGGTGATAGTATTTTTGGTGGGAATAACCCACATAACACCTGAACCTATTTGTCTGTGTTTCAGTCCAGCACTCATAAGTTTATAACAGGAATTAGGCACCTAATGCTCTGATTTTTCAAGTATCAAGATCAATTTAGACAAATGGGGATCTGAAAGAGAGTTAAACACGCATATAGAAGTACAATTATACCGCAAAGGAAACACAACTACAATGATTTTCCATGTATCAGGAGTTTCAACAGTGTCCTTTGCCCCAAAAAGACCTTTTGGGTGCAATGGAGACTAACGTTTAATCACAGTATCAAAGTGTCAGATCAAAAATCTACAGAAAAACAACCATATATGATGTGTTTGAAAATAGTTTACAAGTTGCCATTAAGAAATTTACCAACTGACAAAGCCACCACCAATTTTCACTTGTTAGATCTAAATATGGGTTAAGACTTCAAAAAGCTACAAAGAGCATTATTACCTCTCAAAAGAAAAGGATGGAAGTCAAATATTAAATTCTTTGAAATTGCAGTTTAAAGAAAAAAAGAGTAAAAGGCAGGGTGACTACTATTAACATGAGAGAGTGAAATGCAATGGCATAGAAAAGGTAAATACGCAGCAGGAACCTCAACTTGTCACATAGCAAGGAAAAAAACTAATATAAAGTTTGGCATAGCTAGGAACTATGGGACTACTCTACAAGTTGCTCTCATGGGACAACTATAAAGTTAATTAAGGCATGTTGAGTCATTCCCACATACTAATGCCACTTCAATTCTCATGCAAACTGATGTGCTCGAAAGGACATCAGGTTCCCATAGCTCCTCAGGGCCTATTGGGAAAGGGAAGATTCCTCCAAACATGCCCTTAGATATTAAAAGCCTGGAAAGGCCATCCATTTAGAAGAGAAATATCAGCGGTCATATACAAAGAAAAGATTATGACCAGGCTTGCACTGAAGGCTACCTCAGTAGAAGAGAAAACTTATTTGGATTATAATGTAGAACACTGTTCAAATTCTTTTTTTTTTTTGAACCAATAATCATATCTTACTGAAATTTATGCTCACACCTAATTAAACCAATATATGCAGCTAAGAATGGGATAGCTATGTTAACACCAGCTAATACATAGCATCAAAATAGGGTAACACTAATACATAGCATCAACCACGTAACATCTTTTAAAGTATTTAAGCAGGGGATAGAGAGGAAAAATTGCAATAGCTACACTATAGATTCCCTTAGTGCACAAATATATTGAAACAGCTACTCCTAAGGCCATGGAGCATAGTGAAACAGAGGGAGTAAATCAATAGTATTATTTTAGCAAAACAATTACTCCTTCCGAATTGGCTCAGGGAGTGAGGACCTTACCAGTTGCAAAACTCGCATATCAGTAAAACATATATATCACATTATTCATTATAGCTTAGTACACAACAGAACTCATATAAACTTACTCTTTAAAATTTTGATTACATTGGGAAATGTCTTGAGTACCTGAAAGAACATAAAATGTTTGAAACACACACACACACACACAAAGATAGATCAGATGAACCATGGAATCAAGGTACGTGTCATTTTCTTGATAAAGTAGCCAAGTTAGACATACACTATGTGTCGGTGTTTCGTGCACCGGCAATACGAATTTATGGTCGGAGGGGGGTCGCGCGCTCCCTCTCCCCGAATGGTCGACTCAGGAAGTTAGAGGTTTATACTGGTTCGGGCTGAACGTCCCTACTCCAGTCCACTCGATCAAGGTATATTGCCCTTGGCGTCGAACAATTACCGTGGGAATACAACGAGAGCTGGTCTCGATGGGAACGAATGTCTCGGTGAGTG
The DNA here is from genome assembly GCA_036346355.1 of Rhipidocladum racemiflorum. Lineage (NCBI taxonomy): Eukaryota > Viridiplantae > Streptophyta > Magnoliopsida > Poales > Poaceae > Rhipidocladum > Rhipidocladum racemiflorum. The sequence continues at coordinate 53,028,518 of CM070582.1, read as the reverse complement.
TTTTCTTTTTCTACCTCTCTCCCTCTCCCGGGGTCCTGCCTCTCCTTATATATCCGGAGGCGGCAGGTTACAAATGGGAGTTGGAAAAAAAGATGAGGGGGTACTGTGCGTCTCGGAGTCTGGTCTTCTTGTCTTGTCGTCCGACCGGGTCCTGACCAGTTGCTGTGCCGGGTTGGTAGTCCTGTGGTTGGGAAATCTTCAGCCGTGCTGTTGAGGCGACGCATCATACCGGGCGGACGTCAGCCCGGCATTTAATGGTTCTTGACCTTGGCTCGGTCTCGGGAGGGGGCGCTTCTCTGCAGTGTGTCAGCTGTGACGGGACCGGGGCTTGACTTCTTGGCGAACCCTCTGACATCCTCGGGAAGGAGCCGCCTACCCCGGTACGGATATCGGAGGGTGTCACGTGCACGGAGCAGTGGGCCCTTCGAATGTTAGTGGAGCCGGCCGGCCATGCGCTTTGTCTTGGGAGGTCGGGGTTGGTCCGGCCGCCTGGGACTGGTTCCGATCGGTGGCAGGCCGAACCCTTGCGGCCCATGAACCTTTTGCCAGATCTTAGGCTTTTGAGGGATGTCAGGCCACTCGCGGTCTCGGGCTGATGGAGGTACCCATGGTATGGGTATTCGTCACTATGGTATGGATAATTCTAATAATTTAAAATAACACATCTCCATGTATTTTTTTAAAAATCTCATTAGATGATTAGGAAAACGACCCATTTGGAATGCAAAAATAACTAATATAGAATGTTATAGCGAGATTCAACGTATATAAAACTCCAGGATATTATATGGCCAACAAAAGATCATTTTCATGTCTTATTTTAATAAGTACCTTGTAGCTTTGAAAGAGATTCTTAAGAAGGAAACATCCAAGTTAACTATATAGACACATAGCAAATAGTATTACAAACATGCTTCTCAGTATCAGTATGGATAACTTGTCATTAAATAGTTGGTGTTCCGATGAAGGAATGTACCTATCCAATCTTTTTTTCCTCTACAAAAGCAATGTCTATCTCTACATGGCACAAAATAAATTCTACAGCCCCGACACCTACAAACATGATAATTCATGGGTGTTGCCACCACACCATTGTTAACTACTACTAAAAACCAAAATTCTGGCATGCCGGAGTGACATGAGAGTGCGTGTATACATGGTGATGTTGATAATTGCTTTGCAAACAAGACAATTCCAGATACCATGTCATCCGTTTTCAATGCTAAATGAAACCAAGAATGACTTACCAAGTGTATCATATAATGAAACAGAGTAAATGCCATGGGCATTGCAGGCCTGAAAACATTGAGCAAAGAAGAATATATGTAATAAGGAAACAGTGATTGCATCGTGAAAGTTGTGATGTGATAAATAAATCAAAAGATGTAATACATTTCAGAGAAACAATTTGAACACAAAATTTAAACACATTTCTACATTTTCTTCTTCAAAGGATCAAAACAATTAACAAAATTTAAGCCTGTGTATTGAAAATTTGCGTTTTTTTCTTTCAGTGGAAGAGGAAAATTTGTATTAGGACTTGTAGCTTAAAGTAAAAGTAGGAGATTCACATAACAGAGAAATTACACAAAAATTTCTACATTTTCTTCTTCAAAGGATCAAAACAATTAACAAAATTTAAGCCTGTGTATTGAAAATTTGCGTTTTTTTTCTTTCAGTGGAAGAGGAAAATTTGTATTAGGACTTGTAGCTTAAAGAGGAGTGATTCTTATAGACAAATTAGAAGGTTGGGGGTACACAAATTGGACCGAACATTTAATAACATAGTAACAAACACAATGATGTATGTAATAGGAGTGGTAACACATTAACATCTATTGTTTCCCATTTGTAATAGTATTATGCATGATTAACCAACATAGTGATGACACCTACGGCATACCTGCATACTAATAACCCATTTGGGCTATTGGCTTTGTAGATACCACAGCATCCTCCTTGTAGATAATCAAATGAGCAACCGATTGGCACACAGTTTCTGAACATTGTAAGAATACTAACATCAGAGATACCAAAACAAGTAAAAAGCCATTCCTGATCCCCCAATGTGCAAGATCATAGAGCAAGGGCCAAATGCATGTACTTTGCCGACGCCACAGCTCCGAATCAACTCCCCCACCTTGAGCACATTGTGGTATGCCTCTTTGTAAGTCATCCATGTGTACATGCTAGCCTGATACAAATTTAATGCAGAGATGTAGACAGCAAATCAATTCACCAGAACAAAATAGAGAAGCGTGTGGGCGAACATGAAAGCTAGTTTGAGAAAGTGAGAACCATGAATCGACCTTCCTGTCAACAATTTCGCAGTGCCCCATCATCCAGTTACCGAGGGTGCTTCTCCACAGACAAATTGTGGAGTGTACCACATGCACACAAGCATGTCAAGCGTGTGGGCGAACATATGGAAACCAGTTTGAGAAAGTGAGAGCCATGGATCAACCTTCATATCAACAATTTCGCGATGGACCAACATCCAGTTGCCGGGGTGCTTCTCCACAGACAAACTGTGGAGTATACCACATGCACACAAGCATGTCATCAGTGGATCGAAAGGACAAATTATTTTACAGAGAATTACGTTGATTTCTGTAGGATCGATATATACTAATATAGTAATCAGAGGGGGGGTGAATGATTGCGCGGAAGCTAAAATCAAATTTTTGACCTACTAAAAATTTACCCCAAATCGGAATCAAATAATCGCTTCGATTTCACGCAAAAACAGATTGATAGATGTTCACTAAAACACAAATTCCCGGAGATCCAACCGTTGAATTGATCTGAAATTTTTATTGTAAAAACTAGATTCAATTTAGAAACTACCCCAAGAAGAATCGGCTCAATCGGATCTACGGATCAAAAGTTATAAGCTTCGCAAGTTGACTGTTCCAAAAGTGACGCGAATTAATTAAACCCTAATTTCGTGATTAAACAAAATCTAAAATGAATTAACCAATCAAACTTTGTAGATCAATAACTTGATGCCCTAGGGAGGTTTGGAATAGATCAAATCAAAATTATGATGGTAAAATAATGAATCAATCTAAACAAAACAAGATATACTTTAGGCCATACCTTTCATCCTGTTTGGACACTACGGCAATTGATGATGATAAACTTCAAAGCAACTAATCAGTAGGAGTAGCAATTCAAACCAAAGTTTCACACATGGACCTGTGCAGGAGCATGAGACGTAATGTCGTTGATGCCTCTTTGCCACTCCGTTGTCCTTGTTGCTAGCAAGCAAACGTCTTCTTTGCCGCTGGGACTCTGGGAGGACAACTCGCCACACAGATGCACTATTAGTTCCCCGAGGGACGTGCATGCATGATCGGCTACCGTAGTCCGGCTGTCAGGGCTGCGTCTCCTGGCCGCGAACTCTCGATCACACTCACACGTCAAGCCGCCGACCGCATCTTCTGATTATTGTTGCGCCGCCGAGTCTGCTCTTTCTTCGGTTTGCTGTGCCGCCTAGCGCTCACGCCGCCGCCGACCGCTGCTATTTTTCCTTTTCCCGTACACGCGACTTGCCGACGAAATTATTTTTTATTTCTTTGTCTAATATGATTACAGTACTCCAAACAAAAGAGTACAAACCCTAATCCACACCCATAAACAGGGGACACCTCCCCCTATTTATAAGAAAACCCTAGAAGTGTTCGCATGCATGTCCACTTGGCCCAACATGGCCCAATACATGCAAACTACCTCAAAACGATTACAACTGCACGCGTACGGCCCACCTGCCGTACTCACGTGACTCACTAGCAACCACGTGCACCGTTCTCTAGTCCGAACGCCCCGCATGACATCCTCGACCACCAAGACCTCGATTCCTCTCTGAACCTAGTCCCGAACCTCAGTTCCTCCATGAACCTAGTTCCGGTCCCGTCACCGACCACGTTCGACCTCAAGCAACACCTGCACATGAATAAACACACAACCGTGTACGAGCACAAGTCCACGACTTGACTCAAGATCAATCCATGCAACCACTCACACGAGCGCATTGCATTAAGCAAAACCACTACCATGCTATCACAAGCATATCAAATAATCAACTGAAACAACACATGCACATGTACCACACATGTCATAAGCACAACCACTTTGCAATACCAAAATCATCATTAAGCCAATTTTTCAGCACATGATTTCACAATCTCCCCCTTGATGAAAACATTGGCAACACCACTTAGAACTGAACATTGGCATTCACTTCACAACAAAAGATTTTGAAATCCAAAGGATCAAAGACCAAAGTAAGAAAACACAGAATTCCCCCTTTGACCAAAATGCAAAGCAAAATCTCCCCCTGAGAAGGAAAATGTGTGTGAATGTGCAATGTGCCCAAAAATTTCAAAATTCTCCAAACTTCTCAAATTTCCAAAAACTTTTCCCCCTTTTTTCAACTTCTCCCCAAAAACTTTTCCCCCTTTTTTCAACTTCTCCCCAAACTTCTCAAAATTTCTCCCCCTTTGACAATGGATTCATCAAGAGTACAAAAGAGAGAACATGTTCAAAATTTTTCTGAAACAATGATTTCACAAAGGGAAACAAGGAAGTGCCAAGATAGGAAAAGATGAGCTCATTCGATCATATAACCTTATATATTACATAACATGCAAAATACATGATCTTGATGTGATTTTAGCAAGTTAGGGAATGACATGCATCTCAACCTCAATTCAGTCAACTATAGCCAAGTACTAAGCAAAACCTTTAGTAGAAAAACAAAGGCTCAAAGTTGAAGCAAATAACAAATCAGGGCGAGCAAGTGGTTTCAACTCCAATCTAGTAGACCAATTTTAATCTTTAAATAATAAACTGCATGTGGCATGCTTGAAGCATACTTCTTTCTTTTTCTTGTATTGGCATGCTTGAAGCATACATCTTATCTTTGAGGGAATGGCATGCTTGAAGCATACATCTTGTCTTTTTAGGGAAAGCATGCCTGAAGCACATTACTTTAGGCTTTTGCTTTTAACAACCCTTTTTTATTGATTCCCTTTTCTTTTCATTTTTCTTTGATTATAAACATGCAAAAGTGATTAAAAGGTCTTATGAAAGAGTAAAGTTGAAACCACACCTGCTTCATAGCCCAAATTTGTCAAGAGGATTCAATATCAAGCCTAGAAGAGTGAGATATCACAGAGTATTTAGCTATAGGCAATCAGTCCAGGGAATTTCGCAATGTCATTTTTTAGTTCAAGTGAGACAATTAGATTATCATATATTAGCTCAATTACATAACATATAAAGAAATATGATAAAGTGAGCTCATCAAGTGAAAGAACTTGGCAAAGAAACTCCCCCTCAAAACAAATCCATTGGATGAACAATCCCAAGTTCTCCCCAAATAAAAGCAAAACGAGAAGAAGACAAAGGTTTTGTGAAAATGTCTGCCAATTGATGTTCAGTATCCACATGATGAAGCACAATATTTTCTTTTTCAACATGATCTCTAAGAAAGTGAAATCCAGTATCAATATGCTCAAGAAAGGGGATTACTCAAGAGGTGGCACGAACCAAATCAAATCAACATCCTCCAAAGTCAACATCAGAAAAAGCTCTTAAACTAATCCATGAGGAAGCAGAAAGCCAAATGCCAAAATCTTGAGTTCTATGAAGATACCTGAAAATCCTTTTGATAGCTTGTCGATGTGAAGCACGTGGGAAGCTTGAAAACAAGCACACACAAGCACGTGGGAAGAGTCTCTCATGTAAACCTCCAATTATCTCATCCTCAACAGCATCATCATCATCTTTTATGAACAAAGACACTCTCCCCCTGAACATATGCACCTGTACTTGCATCATTTGGACTAGTGCCTTTTGCGAAAGCAGTGGAAGAAGCATCTCCAAAGGCAACACTTTCAGCATGAGATGCACGAGTGAAGGAGAACCAAATCTTATCACTGAACATATGAAGTGAGCATCCGAAATTCACTAGCCACATGTTCTCCCTCCTCGCGTGAGAAGCCTACATAGAAGTAGCAGCAGTCGAGCCCTGGCACTGTGGGCAGGAAGGTTCCGCCACCCTCGGTGGCGCAGCAGTACGTGGGCCCCACCGAGAGGGCCCAGTCTCCCGCCTCCCTACCTTCCTCCACCTACACCAGGTGCTTCATGGACCCACCATCTTGATATAATCTATTAGAACTTCGTGTCTCAGCTCCTCGGCACAAGTGCGGACACCCTAAGAGGCGGTCAATGGGCGTCTCCTGTTTCTCTGCTTGACTATGCCATCTAACATGGCGCTCCCATGGCTTTCCCTGGTTTGGCATCGCCTTGCCACAAAACCTCCTCTGTCCAGCCGCTCCTTGGCGGCGCCGAAGACAAAGGTTGGGGGGCGTCGCTTGGGGGGGGGTGGACTACACCCAGATCTAGTATCCTCGATGGAGGGGGATGGCCCCTTAAGATCCAACGCTCTCGAAGGAAAGCGGTGGTCGCATCATGTTGATTTGGAGGATGCGGATGCAAGCTACGATGATGGCCATAGTGGGCGGTAACAGGGACGCCGTCATCAACTTCAGTGCTCATGGATGTCCCCTTGGCTGGATCCACCTCGACTACGCCGAGAGCCGATATCCTCAGTCAAGGGGAGGTGGTGTAGGATGAGGGGAAGTCGTAGGCTTAAGGAGCGGTTGCGCGTGGGAATAAGGGGGCACATGTAGAGAGGGTGGTGATGGGCGCGAGGGCGGGGGCGACAAGGGAGCAATGCAGGGGAGGTCCAACGGGCGTTGGACCAAGTCCCGTCCAATGGGCGTTGCTGGCCATCGGATGAGGATCCGACGGCTAGGAACAGATCTAGTATAAAATTTTGTTATTTTTGTATACCTACGTATAAATTCGAAAGAAATTTCAAAAAATTATGACTATTATCTAATACACCAGATTGAACATATATTATTTTCAAAAAATTTAGCTTAATATTTTTTATTTAAAAAGTGTTCTAAAGTATAAACTGAACCAAAAACTTTCATAAAAAATTTAAAAATAATATTTATTCAATATGCTGTATATTAGATAATATGGCGATAGGCGCATAGAGACATATGTTGGACGATCAAAATAAACTTTTTTCTTTATTAGTTTAAAAAAGTACTTTAACCCCAACACACCAAGACAGCTTTGCAAGACTGTCTGACTGTGCCCCCCACCACCCTCCTTTCTTTCCCTCCCACGCCACCTAAGACATCCCACCCACCGCCCCCGCTCTTCGCAGTTCCCACTCAAGTCCCCAAATCTCACCTCCATTCCCAGATCCAAGAGCCTCCGGCCATGTCCTCCTCCGACCAGGAAGACCACGACGAGGATTCCCCCCTCTTCCCGGACTCCGGCTACGAACGTCGCCGCCGCACCTCCGCCTCCGGCCCCTCCCCGGTCGGCGAGGTCCCTGTCGCGCAGTCGCTCATCAAGGCGGCCAGCAACGTCTGCTTCTCCCTCTTCGTGCTTGCGGTTCTTGTGGTTACGGTCGTCGCTGTCACCTACCAGCCGCCCGACCCCTGGCTCCAGTCGTCCGCCGCCATCACCACCTCCCTCTCCCGTGTCCTCCCCAACTCCACCTTCCTCGTCCCCGACGACTCGCTCCTCCCCACCGGCGAGGATTTCAACTTCTCCGCCCCGGGCGCCGCTGCTGCGCCGCGGGACCCGGTCCAGGCCGCGCCCGACGCGACGATTAACGCTACCGCTGGGAGCTGCGACCCGGACGCTCCGCTCAACTGCTCCGACCCTCGCGTCCTCGCCGCCGTCAAGGCGTTCAATGCCAAGGCCTTCTTCCGCAAGTCCATTGTGTTCTTGAGCTACGAGGCGCCGGTGCCCGGCCCGAAGCAGGGGGAGTGTGACGTCGCCTGGCGATTCCGTAACCGACGGGAGAAGTCGTGGCGTCGGTACAGGGACTATCGCCGCTTCAGCCTTACCTCCGGCGATGGGTGTGCTCTCGATATTGTTCGCGTCGGCAAGTTCCGGTCGGGGACGAATGCGGCCCGATCGCCACGTCGGAAGGGTTCTAAGAACCCGCGTGTCGCTGCGCCACCAGTGGATGCGGAGATCAATGATACCATCCCGGTGGTCGGGTCAGAAGCAGAGTTCAAGAAAGGAAGGTACTTGTACTACATGAGAGGTGGTGACCATTGCAAGAGCATGAATCAGTTCATATGGAGCTTCTTGTGTGGACTTGGTGAAGCCAAGTTCTTGAACCGGACGTTTGTGATGGATCTGAATATGTGTTTGTCCGGAGCACACACAGATAGTGGGAAGGACGAGGATGGCAAGGATTTTAGGTATTATTTTGATTTTGAACACTTGAAGGAGACGGTGTCTGTGGTGGAGGAAGGGGACTTCTTGAAGGATTGGCGGCGCTGGGACAAGAAGAAGGGTCCAGGCCGGATCACAGTTCGGAAGGTACCAACATACAAGGTGACTCCAATGCAACTTAAGAGGGACAAGAGCAACATCGTTTGGAGGCAGTTTGATGGGCAGGAGCCTGAGAATTACTGGTACAGGGTGTGCGAAGGGCGAGCTGCCAAGGTCATCCAGAGGCCTTGGTACGCTATTTGGAAATCAAAGAGGCTGATGAACATTGTAACTGAGATTGCAGGTAGGATGGATTGGGATTATGATGGTGTGCATGTGATCCGAGGGTGGAAAGCACAGAACAAACAAATGTATCCAAACTTGGATGCCGACACATCACCTGATGCGCTCGTAGATAAGTTGACAAAGCTTATTAAGCCGATGCGGAACCTCTACATTGCGACCAATGAGCCATTCTATTACTACTTTGATAAGCTCAGGTCACACTTCCATGTGCATCTACTTGATGATTACAAGGAACTTTGGTCGAGTATGAGTGAATGGTACAATGAGACGACAACGCTCAGTGGTGGGAAGCCAGTGCTGTTCGATGGGTACATGAGAGTGATTGTGGATACTGAGGTATTCTACAGAGCAAAGGCGCGTGTTGAAACATTCAACAACTTGACAAGGGATTGCAAAGATGGAATCAATACGTGCAACTTGTGACACACGAGTTGATGTTGTGATAATTATTGGTGTTCATATACTCTTCGATTGGCTGGCGCATTGGAACTCGGAGGAACTTCATCCAGGGTTTGTCACTAGGCATGGTCATCTTAATGTATTTCGTGTCATAGCATGCTTAATTGATTACACGTTCATCTGAATTATGTGCCCTCCATTCTTTTTTTGTGTAATTTATGTATAACTTTTCCTGTGCTCACAAACCTCCAAAAGTATCTAGTAACTTCGTAGTTTTTTTTTTTAAATAATACTTTTTTTAAATCAAATTGCGTTTTTAATATACGGAATAAAAAATTTGCAAAAATAATGTGCCGTCGCCAAACGGTATGGCGAACACCCTATTTTCGCCGAACCGTCTGGCGAATACCCTATTTTCGCCAGACGGTTCGGCGAAAATAGGCTAATTGCGCTATTAATTGTTCAGAAACATGGGTTAGGCTATTTTCGCCGTACGTTGTGGCGAAAATAGGGTATTCGCCAGACCGTTCGGCGAAAATAGGTAGTCGCCATACTATACGGCGAAAATATATAGTTCGCCAAGCCGTATGGCGAAAATAGGTAGTCGCCAAGCCGTACGGCGAAAATGTATAAAATATGGAATAAAATAATTATACCACATGCATATAGTGTTGGATGTTCCATTTATGCAAAAATATGTAGGTATCGTACCATATTATGGAAAAATATTTCATCTACGCCTTTGTTCATCGCAAAATATATCTGCGACTGTAAAATGTCACGTTCGAATGTATTTTTTGGCACGAATACATGATTTGCTCTTTGATATATGGAGTACCATATTATGGGAAAAATTTTCATCTACGCCTTTGTCCAAGATAAAAATATACCGCCACAATAACCCTAAGTACTATTGTCAACAATAACTTTTAGGCCTTTTAAGACTGTAAAATGTCTCGTTCGAATGTATTTTTCTAAGACGAATACCGCATGATTTGCTCTTTGATATATGGACTACCATATTATGGGAAAATTTTTCATCTACGCCTTTGTCCACTACAAAAATATACCGCCACAATAACCCTAAGTACTATTGTCAACAATAACTTTTAAGCCTTTTCGACTGTAAAATGTCTCGTTCGAATGTATTTTTAAGACGAATACCGCAGATTTGCTCTTTGATATATGGACTACCATATTATGGGAAAATTTTTCATCTACGCCTTTGTCCACTACAAAAATATACCACCACAATAACCCTAAGTACTATTGTCAACAATAACTTTTAAGCCTTTTAGACTGTAAAATGTCTCGCTCGAATGTATTTTTCTAAGACGAATACCGCATGATTTGCTCTTTGATATATGGACTACCATATTATGGGAAAATTTTTCATCTACGCCTTTGTCCACTACAAAAATATACCGCCACAATAACCCTAAGTACTATTGTCAACAATAACTTTTAAGCCTTTTAATGACTGTAAAATGTCTCGTTCGAATGTATTTTTCAACGAATACCGCATGATTTGCTCTTTGATACATGGACTACCATATTATGGGAAAATTTTTCATCTACGCCTTTGTCCACTACAAAAATATACCGCCACAATAACCCTAAGTACTATTGTCAACAATAACTTTTAAGCCTTTTCGACTGTAAAATGTCTCGTTCGAATGTATTTTTCGGCACGAATACCGCAGATTTGCTCTTTGATATATGGACTACCATATTATGGGAAAATTTTTCATCTACGCCTTTGTCCACTACAAAAATATACCGCCACAATAACCCTAAGTACTATTGTCAACAATAACTTTTAAGCCTTTTAATGACTGTAAAATGTCTCGTTCGAATGTATTTTTCGGCACGAATACCGCAGATTTGCTCTTTGATATATGGACTACCATATTATGGGAAAATTTTTCATCTACGTCTTTGTCCACTACAAAAATATACCGCCACAATAACCCTAAGTACTATTGTCAACAATAACTTTTAAGCCTTTTATTCAGCCTGTAAAATGTCTCGTTCGAATGTATTTTTCTGCACGAATACCGCAGATTTGCTCTTTGATATATGGACTACCATATTATGGGAAAATTTTTCATCTACGCCTTTGTCCACTACAAAAATATACCGCCACAATAACCCTAAGTACTATTGTCAACAATAACTTTTAAGCCTTTTAAGCTGTAAAATGTCTCGTTCGAATGTATTTTTCGGCACGAATACCGCAGATTTGCTCTTTGATATATGGACTACCATATTATGGGAAAATTTTTCATCTACGCCTTTGTCCACTACAAAAATATACCGCCACAATAACCCTAAGTACTATTGTCAACAATAACTTTTAAGCCTTTTCTAAAACTGTAAAATGTCTCGCTCGAATGTATTTTTCGGCACGAATACCGCAGATTTGCTCTTTGATATATGGACTACCATATTATGGGAAAATTTTTCATCTACGCCTTTGTCCACTACAAAAATATACCGCCACAATAACCCTAAGTACTATTGTCAACAATAACTTTTAAGCCTAAACTGCAGACAGAAAAATGTCTCGTTCGAATGTATTTTTCGGCACGAATACCGCAGATTTGCTCTTTGATATATGGACTACCATATTATGGGAAAATTTTTCATCTACGCCTTTGTCCACTACAAAAATATACCGCCACAATAACCCTAAGTACTATTGTCAACAATAACTTTTAAGCCTTTTCGACAGCCTGTAAAATGTCTCGTTCGAATGTATTTTTCGGCACGAATACCGCAGATTTGCTCTTTGATATATGGACTACCATATTATGGGAAAATTTTTCATCTACGCCTTTGTCCACTACAAAATATACCGCCACAATAACCCTAAGTATTATTGTCAACAATAACTTTTAAGCATTTTCGGCAGCTTGTAAAATGTCTCGTTCGAATGTATTTTTCGGCACGAATACCGCAGATTTGCTCTTTGATATATGGACTACCATATTATGGGAAAATTTTTCATCTACGCCTTTGTCCACTACAAAAATATACCGCCACAATAACCCTAAGTACTATTGTCAACAATAACTTTTATGCCTTTCTAAGCTGTAAAATGTCTCGCTCGAATGTATTTTTCGGCACGAATACCATGATTTGCTCTTTGATATATGGACTACCATATTATGGGAAAATTTTTCATCTACGCCTTTGTCCACTACAAAAATATACCGCCACAATAACCCTAAGTACTATTGTCAACAATAACTTTTATGCCTTTTAAATGACTGTAAAATGTCTCGTTCGAATGTATTTTTCGGCACGAATACCGCAGATTTGCTCTTTGATATATGGACTTCCATATTATGGGAAAATTTTTCATCTACGCCGTTGTTTACGCTGATAGAATTAAATGGTAAGACATAATATGAGAAAGGACAATAACAAAAGTATGTAGATGCAACAAAGAATCTTAGTACGCAAACTCAACCTTAGTACGGCAGATACAACGGATATTAAACAAAGCATGGCATTGCTAGGAGAAGTGCCAATAACATCGATTGTAATGGTGGAACAAGTGATCGCTCCGCCTATGTTCAGAGTGGGAATGATGCCATACATTTTCTACATATTACATCACATGTCAATCTTGTGCGATTTGTTCTCGGACACCGCTCAATCTCTCTTATGAAAGAGCTCCATGGCCGTCTGCGCATGCTCCCAAATTGCCGAATGGGTAGCCTATGCCATACGCCTCCGGGTGTAAGAAGTAACTTGTTTGTGTGCATTCTCAGGAGTCCTGCCTCCCATATGGGCATGGCTTCCCGATTTCCGGCGCCCCTATGTTAATACCACCGGGTTGCGGATGGCCTTTGTAATGCGTCAAGGATTTGTTGCGTCTTTGCGGACCTCGGCCTGCTTCCTTATCCAAGTACCATTCGAGAGGACGAACCCTCTTGCCCTTCCTGAGACTTGCCGAGACGCCTCTGCTTTTGGCTCGCACTCCACGATATGGTCCAGGAGGTGTGTGTTGGGCTTCTTGTTGTACAACCGAAAACGTGCCTGCAGTCAATGCAAGATGCCCGCTGTGGTGGTTGGAGAATACCGCTTTGCGTACTCGGTCCGGCTTTTCCGGGAGGTAGTAGCACCACGGCGAGGTTGCTCTCCCGGTTATCAAATACGGAAGTTTGAGATGTGGGTGGTACGCCTCCGGTCCACCAGCTGAAGTACCAAGACCATGCATCCTCGGACAAAGGGCACCGGTAGAATCTTCTATCCGCTAGATCCTCGTCGCCGTATCTACCACGCCTCGAGGCCGTGGTCGCACGCCTCTGGCTTTGCGTTGGCCCCGAGGAGGATTTTCTTGCCTTGACTTGAGCCATTTTGCAAACTTCTTTTGAAGTCCTGTATGCGATGAATTGATTTAGAATCGGTACATCGTAGCTGAAACATGAGGCACGTGAAATCGACCGATTGGTTCGTCCCTTGCCCACCGGCCCTTAACTCCTGGCCGATCTAGGTAGGGGACATATCCCGGCCGCCTCTCCCACCGTGTGAAGTTCTCTGGCGAAGTGGGGTAGGCGTCGTGGCGCTTGTAGAGAAATTCGTAATCACGCTGTTCGGCCCGTCGATCCATTGGAAAAAGCAACAACGGTCGTCGCCCTAAAAACAAATAACGATGCATAAAATGGTACTGCATCGTAATTAGGTATGGACAACATTTGGTTTACCTGCCGCGCACAACAAAGAGTGAGCGCGGAGGCCGTATCTCCGTCGTGATCACGTAACCTTCGCCAAAGAAAGTTGCGCCACATTTCGGCGTGGCAACTCCGGCAGAATCAAGCGCCAACGCTTACTCTCATCCGGTATTGGGGGTTAGCCTTCGCTGTCAAGAGGCGACGGTAGAACGACATCGTGGCCTACCGTGTGTGTGGGAAAACAGACTAAAGTTTATGGAAGTTATGGTCGTGTGATGCACATATCCCTCCCTCGGTGGGTTTATAAAGAGCCGCGAAGGGGCAACCAAAGGAGAGTCTCGCGGACTTGAGTATTTCAAATCCGCGAGCATCGGATGCTTCCGCAGCTCATGATGACATGAGCGTGGCTATGCCCACAACTTTAAACAGGAATCTCTGCCATAGCCGGCTTTTGGCAAGATTATGCAAATTGAAATGACAAATGCCGGAAAAGTTGATATGGCAAAAGCTGAAAAAGCAATAATGACACGCGGTTGATATGACTAAAGATGACAGAAATATATAATAGACCACGATATGAGGAAGTACACAAAATAGATAGTAAAGCATAATAGGACAAAGTACCCAAAAATAACGCACATCCTAAGCCTGATCACCCCTGGTGGACCTCGACCCTGGCCCCGACCACGGCCCCGACCCCTAGCTCTCCTTCGCGCGCCGCCGAAGGGGTGCATCGTCGAGAGGTCGTGGGCGGCACCCGCGATGGTCCCGCCGCCGTAGTCCGAAGGGCTGTACCGAACCGGCGGGACACGCAGCGGGAGGCAACGGTCTGGCAGGAGGCTGCGTGATCTGCGTGGCCGAGGAGGCGGCGTGTCTTGCCGCGTGGGTCGAGGCTGCGTGAACGGGCCCCTGAAGAATCGACGGGCGCAGTCGTGACGCCGTGCCCTGACTGGGTGTCCGAAGTAGAGGCATGTCCTACGAGGCCTACAGTACAGACATGGCTATTTGCTACTAATATGCAATGTTCAGAAAAATCGGCCGATTAGCCGATTAGCTAGTGATCGAAGTCCTAAATATTCCATTTTTCCCTTACGGTCAAAAAACTGGGCATAACGATTAACCGGAATTAATCGGGTCTAACTAATATCACTACTCTACATTAAACAACTACAATCGCTAATCTAAATTGCGCTACTCTAGATCGCTAATCTAAATTGCGCTACTCTAGATCGCTAATCTAAATTGCGCTACTCTAGATCGCTACTCTAAATTGCGCTACTCTAGATCGCTAATCTAAATTACATTACTCTAAATCACTCTCTACATTGAAAAATATGAAATTAAACAAAGTCGCGGTATTACCTCCTCTTTTTTCTTCTCTTCTTCTTTTTTCTTCTCTTCTTCTTCTTCTTCTTCTTCTTCTTCTTCTTCTTCTTCTTCTTCTTCTTCTCTCCTCCTCCTCCTTCCTCTCCCTCTCCCTCTCCCTCCTTCCTCTCCCTCTCCTTCTCCTTCTCCCTCTCCTTCTCCTTCTCCCTCTCCTTCCTCTCCCTCTCTTCTCTTTTCTACCGGCGGCGGCGGGCGAGCGCTCTGTTCCTTTTTTTGGGCGCAGCAGAGATCGATCGATCGATCTCTGGGCCCTTTTTTTACCGAGCTAATTTCGCCAAACGGTTCGGCGACAACCTAATTTCGCCAAATGGTATGGCGAAAATAGGGTTTTCGCCACACGGTTTGACGAAAATAGTATCTTCGCCATACCATTTGGCGAAAATAGCCTTGATACCCGTGTAGCAGCTTAATTGCGGCGGTTAGGGTATTGTCGCCGAACCGTGTGGCGAAAATAGGGTATTCGCCACACGGTTCGGCGAAAATAGGGTATTCGCCATGCCGTTTGGCGACGGCATATTATTTTTGCAAATTTTTTATTCCGTATATTAAAAACGCAATTTGATTTAAAAAAAGTATTATTTAAAAAAAAAATTCGTCCCTTTTGCAATATCCCTTCTCTCTAAATCCCCATTAAGTTAGCTGGGGACTTCTGTTTCATTGCTTCTCTGTTTTCATCTGTGTCTTGCCAAATGCTTTAAAGTTTAAAGTAGGAAACAATTTTTTCAGTAAACTTACACATGTTACTATTAGAACAAAGCAAGGACATCGTGCCCATCAATTTACTATGTATGCTGTTTTTATCACCATCATAAGTGGCTTACTTAGCTGACCTACCTTGAACAATGCTCAACCTTTGGGAACTGTAGACATTCAATATGTGTTTCTTGTTTGTTTGTTGAAGGTAACATGGTAAATCTATCACATCTGAAGGAACCAGCTGTATCGATTGAAATTTGTTTGCATTCTTGACTAACGAATAACAAAATTTTGTTGTAATATCGATCAAAGTTTGAATACTCTCGAGTATGTGACACCGTGAAGACAATTCAGAACTAGAAATCGTACTCAAGTTCGGCAATGAATATGAATGTGGAACATTGTTGACATGGCAAATAAAAAAAAATGCATCTGTGAGTTTATCTGCTGCGATATGATCTGCAGGTTGAGACTTACACAGTTCCACCCGCGCCTCTCATGGAGCATCAATCAAATAGAAAATGTAAAAGCTTCACCTGTGCACAAGCTACTCATAGTAAGGAGCAAATTTGCTTTCAAATTTCAACGGAGGGAGTGTCATGTAGCTAAGTGCTGCTGTCTGCAGTGTGATGACTGATGTTTGGCAGAGCTCCATCTCATATTTGAAAATTGTATTCTTTAATAAAGTGAATTAAGTTTATATACCAACAGCTCCATAGATCTGATGGAGCTAAGAATACCTCTGGCACTTGCTCGACTCGCCGAGCACAGGCACACGGGCGTGCCGTGCTTCATGGCATTGAGCAACAAATCGCTGCCATTGCAGCCGAAACGGCTCGCCACACCATCACTACCATGGCATGACCTGAGCCACCACACCCGCTCGCACGCCGCAGACGCGCTTGCTTCTGGGCTACAGAATCGTTGGCACAGCCGCCGAAATCACCCGTCGGCCGTTGCATGGCTTGCGGTGAACAGCCGGGCACCCACTTGCCCGGGCGCGATCATGGTTCGCCGATAAGCAGAAGGCGGTTTCTGTCCACCCGTTCAGCGCGTCGTGCACGGCGGGGCCGGTGAACGCGCGGTGCTTCATGGGTGGAAGTCGCGGCCAACATGCCCTCCCGAGTCCTGATTGTCGCACAACCAATCTGCGTCTCCGTGCTAGGGCGGAACTCGGTGGGGGTGCCGGGCACCCTAAAATTCTGAAAATCTCGGTAGATTATTAAAAAAAATTTAATAGACTAAATTTGCTGATAAAATTAAGGGGCTATTTGTTTTTGTTTTTAATTCTTGATTCCGACCCCAAAAAACTGAATAAAAAACAAACGGCCTGATTCTAGAATTTGATTATTACAATCCAGCCCATCCATATACATTAGAATCTATAATCCATTTCATATGTGTTTTTGGATTCTAATTTTTGGAAAATTGTTTTCTCTATAACCACAATCCAGACACTTTTAGAGAATCCAAAGCAAATAGACCCTAATTCTGATTTTAGTTTGGGATTCGAGCAGTGCTTTAAGATTTCCATCTCAATACAAATTGCACAAATCTTGAAGCAAACGAAACCGTAAGTAATCATCATCCACCCTTCATTCATGCTTTAATATATGTACAACTTTCAAAAAGAAAAGCATAGAAGTACCTCTTTTGGGATTCTCATATGACCTTAGAATTATTTGCATTATATTTTTAGCAAAATTTAATTATATATATTAATTTATGGTATTATAAAATTATTATACAAAACTGTAAAATTGAATGTATAAAATACATGTATCTTTTAAAAAATTTCAGTTCCACCGCTGTTGCCAACGGGGCCAGCGTGTTGATTGAACCAGAATACCGTGCTTGTTTGCGTAAATGTCAGTGTCGACGTTTGATGTCGGCAATAATCTTAGGAGTGTGTGAATCTTCGGGGCAAGGCGCTAGATCAAAAGCTCGATGGTAACACAAGACAAGGATTTATACAGGTTCAGGCCCTCAAGGAGAGGTAATACCTTACGTCCTGTGTTCGATGGTATGTATTGATGGGTGTAGATCACGAGATTGGATGAGCTATCCCGTGATTGGATGCCTCGTCTAAGGCTCTCGCCCCCCTTTATATAATCAGGGGGGTTGGGTTACATGGAGGTGTCCTAGTCTGATACAAGAAGGTAATCCTAGTCGGTTACAAAGTTGGTTCCCCATATCCGGTCATGCCGAGTATTGAGTAGTGTGCCTATTTAAGTGATCCATGTTGCACTAAGCTGATAACTGCGTCCTAAACATGTTTCAGTACTTGCTTCACTGCAAGCTTCAGATAACTAAGGTGTGCCATCTTTTCTATCACAGTTTCTTGTGTTGGATGAGGCAGATAGAATTTTAGATGTTAATTTTGAGGAGGACCTCCGGGTGATATGTGGTTGTTTACCAAAGAGGCGGCAAACGTTTCTGTTTTCAGCAGCAATGTCAGATAATCTGCGTTCTTTGCCTCTCTATAAACTTTGTTACCCAGGTTTGCTGAATGCTTGGGTTTAGATAATGTTTTCCCTGATGCAATTATCCTTTTCCCCCCTTAAAAGCCAGCTTATCAGTCAACATTATTGGGCAACAGACCTAGACATGTATTGATCAAAATTTAATAATTTGTCGAGGAACTAGGCACTAAGCCACTATCTGCCAAGCATGCTCGTTTATCAGAAATCACAGGCAGCAAAATATGAAATTTGGCTACCAGCTAGCTTTTGCATACTGAGACACGCATATTACAAGTGGCCAGCTTAGAAATTTACATGGTAGGAGTCCATTAAAATTTCTTACGAAACAGTGCTCAGTTTTTGTTTCCATTCTTTATGACAACTGCTCGATTATCCGTGAAACTTGCATACTTATTGAGATGTCTCTTCAGAGCGAGAGATGCCTCTTACATGAGATAGAGGATGTCGTTGGGAAGCAATTAGATGCATATGAGTGTGGCGACAGAGATGTCACTAAAGATATTACAAAGGTCTGACTTACTGAATGCCCCCTTATTTTTTGCATATAGCTGACTGAAGTGTTCACTTGGTTTTTAGTTTTGCATCTGGGCGGCTATTGCCCAACCTATTGTAGTATCAATTCTTATGACAACCGAGTTTTACTCGACTATAGGAATGCTTAAGGTATTCAAAGCGACGCATCTTGCGAATATGACGATGGCAGACGAGGGCCATGAAGAACAGGTACAGGCCAGAAAAGAGCAGAAGAAAAGAGCGCTAGCAAGAAAGCGCGAACAGGAAGTATGAAACCGGCTAGAGATGGTTCACGATCTATGGTTTCTCTGTCCACTTTTCTACTCCGGAGTCAGTTTTGGCTTATGCCACTGAATTCTCTCTTTGATCAGAGAAAGAAAATGGTGAATTTTTGTAGTGATGTATGTAAATCACAAAATTGAGTAGATGTAATCACTGAGTTGAGCAGATGTGCTGAATTCGTGATTGTTGTCGTGGCCCGGATGATCGCGCTGTATCTGCCATTTTTGTTGGAAATATTTGGTAGGAGCTTTACCTGACATACCGGTGTTAATGCATTTACGCACTAAGGAAAGGATACGTCGCGCTAAGACTCCAATGGCGACGAAGCCACTAAAGATTCATTCCCTAAGCCAGTGGCGGAAATAGAAAAAATTCTATGGATATGCATATCTCGTGCGTTTAACTCTGTAGTTTTGTACAATAATTTTGTAATATTGTAAATTTAGTATGAGAGGTGCTTCTATGCTCTTCCTTTTTAAAGTTGCACAAATATTAAAGCACGAATGAAAGGTAGATGAGAATTACTTACCCCTTCGTTTGCTTTAAGATTTGTGCAACTTGTATTAAGAGGGAAAGCATAGAAGCACCTCTCATTCAGTATATATATCTAAAATTTGCTATATGTGCAATACAAATAGTTCAAAGGTCTTAAAATCCCAATATAGTAGAGATAAATGATTTCATCACAACGTGATCATCTTTGTGATTTGTGAGATAGAAGAAAAAATATTTAATATGCATACAAAATGGAATGCATCGTGCACATAAGCATAGCAATTGGGATTAAGAGGTAATCACATCACTTGCCAAAACAAATAAAAGAGTTGCTTCAGCAATAGCGCTAGGGGTGACAATGGGCTTGGATCGGTCTAGGTTTTTGGATTAGACCAGTTCAAAGCTGCAAATAGATTGGACTTATTTTGGATCTATAGCTATTTGGATTAGATCTAGACCAGATTGTATCAGGCTTGAACCTTACGTTTTTCTACTAAATCGTTGTATTGCATGTATTATGTGTTAATTCTGGTCACATCTACATGAATATTTTACATGTAAATGGTTTGGATCAAGGTCCAATCCTTTATTTGGGTCTGGATTGGACCTAGATTTATTAGTTTTAGATTTAGATTAGACTGAATCAAAGAAACAAAAATTTAGATTTAGATTAGACTTATGTTGGACTTTAGCCTATTATCACCCCTAAATAGCGTAGGGAGGATCATCAATGTTTAGAACCAAAACAACATCAATAATTTGCTGAACCAATCTGCATGATATAATGATATAAGAAAAGAAGGCAATTGTGACTTGTGACTAATAAAATGGAAAACAGTGTAAGTTTTCCAGAAAGATGAAATGGTATTTTGTGTTTTAGAAATTGAAGATGTTCTGAAATTAAATAGAAAAAATGAAGATTACATGATGCCTTATCACGTGACTAATTGCATTCAATCTTATCCATCTACACAGGTATAAATGGGGAAAAACATTACAAGAATCTAGTATGGTGATTCTATAGTCAAGGAACCGAGACTGCACTTTTTTCGGCACAATAACCTGTGAACTAAAGAATTGAAGTCCAATTCAGACAGCAACAGAGTATCCTACGTCTTCAACTTATGCAAATCGAGACAGTCAACTAAAGATGCTCGTAAAGCATCAAAATGTCGGTATAGAACTGAGTTTAGTAGTAAAGCTTTGATGCTGTTCACAACTCAATTAGATAGCAGCTCCACATATTTTTATTAATATTGAGCTTTTGGTTTACAAGACACCTCAGTTCAGTACCTATTGGAAACCCTCCCGAAAGTTACAAAATGAACACCCTCATGGTCCCATGAGAAATATTAAGCTAGAGTATACGAATGGCGTTTCTAACAACAATATTCTTCATAAATACCTGAATTGATGCACAAACGATCCTAATTAAGTTTTTTAAAAAAACTATTTCTTGCCATTTCCAATCACTCAACATGTTTCCTTCTTCTAAAACCATACCTCACAGCCTGCCGTAGTGCTGCCCGTGCCACCTGTCGTTACCGCAACGTGCGCCCGGCCTACCGCTGCCGCGTCTCCTGCCGCCTCGCACCCAAGTCTCCCGCGCCCGACCTGCTGCTACCGTGCCACACACCCTGGCCTCCCGCCTCTTGCACCCGCCCGACGCCTCTCGCCACCAGCCCGTCGGGCCCCATACTAGGTGGGCTTTCAAAATTTTTGGGGGTGCCGGTGCATACTTGGCACCCCCTCAGTTTCGTATATGCCCTAAACCCTGCATTCGTTCATAGTATCTATTTGATCTGCATTCTGTAGGAGATTTAAAAAATCACGCAATGATATTATTTTTCAACAGCATCAGTGGAAGCACATCAGTGTTCCATGGATGGTGAGGCCGAACGGATGATGGCTTGCGCATGGAGGGGTGCAAACAGGTCAGATATTTTTTCTTCTATCCAAAGCCGAATATTGTTGGGACCGGAATCAAGGAGAAATTTGACTATCCGGCCAGATCTGGAAACTTGAATCTGGATTTATGATTGAATTCAGAGTAGTCAATATCTAGTAAATACAGAACGATATCTGGATATTGGATTTTTTTTCAATTCGGATATCTGTCAAGGCTCAACCCATTTATTACCTATTTGGGCTATTGACCCTCAAGTAGCATATTCTTTCTATGATATTTATTGAGTTTGATTGATATATAACTTGCTATTATGATCATGTAATCGTATGGCTTGATTCAATATATATTACTCTATATATGCGTGCATTATCCATATATCTATATTTGTTTCCGAGCTGAATCCGTTATGTATTCGTCTCATATCTATACCTCCAAAAATCTGGACTCATCCATATCTCTCTGATCTGCATCAGGTTTTGAATCCAAAAGAACATGTCAGCATACAGGAAGAGCAATATTCATCTATCCACTCGTTCTCACCCCCCAATGCGCGCGCGTTTGGAAAGGCACCAGTACCGGGCACCCTCGCGTGCTTGCACCAAGTGAAGCAGCCGCTCCGCGCGGGCAACTTCCACTGGTGTCGAGCACTGCCTCACCGTTGCGCGCCGATGTCGCTTGGAGAACGACAACCGCTCGCACTGGCCGATTGGGCTGGAATCTTGGCTAAGTGCACGGTTTATGGATTTATTTCCAGGTGAAGTGCGCAGCGGTGGTTGTAGAAGGGAAGTAGAGGAGGCACTTTTGTTTAGTACCACATTGCCTGGTTATATGAGAGTCGGCGGAGCGCTCGGCTACATAAGAGGGCAGGGTGTGACATTCAGGGTTTCACTTTTCGATGAATTTCATTCGAAATTCACTCGTAACGCTCCGGTTCGGAAAAGAATTTCTTTCGGTTTACCGTTCAAGTTCAAATTCAAAAAATTTGAAGAAATTTACCCAAAAGTCCCCTAACATTAGTATTAATAGCTTTATGACCTCTGGTGTGAATATTATTTTTTTTGAAAAAACGAGGTTTGAAATTTTACAGCATTTTTTACAAAAAAATTTCCCAAATTTTCAACTTGTCGCTAATTTTCGAGCGGGTTTCAACTTTTTTGTTCGAATTTCGCTCTAGGTTTGACCAGATTTCAAATTTGTTTGACTTTTGAAACCGTTCAGTTTTTCATAAATTTTGCCTGGTCTTTCACGAATTTCGGTACCACCGACTAGTCGAAATCCGAGGTCGAAATGGTATTATTAACCCTGGCAACATTTCAGGGGCACGAGCTGCGTGGTGAGCACAAAGCGAACTATTCTTTCTCCTTTTACTAAAGAATACCGTGTTCACGCTACATTAAGCAGCATACCCTAATTTTTGAAGGGTGTTTCCCTTTTATACGAAGCCCCAACAATTCAAATTTTTAAATTTTTTGCTGTACATTTGGACTGTAGTGTTTCTCTATTCGTTCATTTTTATAAAGCGTATTTTGACTTTGCATAAAGGTTATGCTGAAATTAGGAGAGATATGAGAGAAAATGACTTAATGCCCTCACTTAATTGTTGTCTTGGAAGATAAAAGATATACTACAATGCAAAAAAAAATTTAAAAAAAATTGTACATTTGGAACTTTAGTGTTACTCTCTCTGTTCAATTTTTTATAAAACGTATTTTGACTTTGCACAAAGGTTGTATTAAAATTAAGAAAGGTACGAAAGAAAATGATTTAATACCCTCACTTAATTATTGTCTTGAAAGATGAAAGATATACTTTATATGAGTGGTAATGAATAAATGCATATAATTGAGAGAGAATAAATAGGAATGTAGAAGAAAAGATCTTATTAAATGTATATACATGTTTTTTATTTGTGAATAAGACTATTTAAAAAATAAGTTTTATAGAAGTGAATAGGGAGTACATCATAGGAGTGGTGTTTTTTAAGACTGACGAATACAATTTTTTTGCCTTAAATATCTAGTGCTTGATGCTTTTGTTCAGATGCTTGATGGCAATTCTTCAGTGTACTGCTGAAGTACCTGTAGTTCAGAATTCAGCACTTGTATTGCTACGCAACGAGATGCTCGCCAATCCTTACCTTAGAAAGCAGCAAGGTTCAAAATTTGCTTTTGCTAGAAATCTCGGGGCTGCCGAAATTCGAAATATCGGTAATATCTCGAAAATTTGGATAAAATCCAAAAATTTAATTTCAAATATGTTTTTTTTTTCAATCGGAAAATTTTTGGCTCAAATCACCGAAATTTCGCTCACTTTGTTTTGACTAAAAAATGGTAAAAAAACATATCAAATTTTTTTTGAAATTTTTTGTGGATGATCTTGACCGTAAATTCAATCAAATCTGGTCAAAAAAATAAAAATCTGGTAAAAAAACATCGAGATTTCGGTCGAATTCACCAAGATCTCGCCGAGATTTGGATGATACTATAGCATTTTTGAATTTTTTTTATCTGACCGAGATTTAAGATATCGGGAGTCCGAAATCCGATCGAGATTTTCGAAATCTCAACAGGGTTTGAATCCATGGCAAGCAGTGACAAACTCAAAAGGGCATCATGCTAGTTCAGAAAAGAAAAAAGGGTAATCGAAACAAGGTTTCAGAAGACACTTTGTTTGACCTGGGAATACAAGAACAAGGAATGAAATAATTTTTGTATTGTTCATTGTGTCGCTTTAAGGGATACAAGAACAAAGAATGAAAGAATTTGTATGGATCTTTGTACTTCTCAATGTGAAGATCACGTATACATCGCCCTACAAGATGGAAGTATTTTTACTCCACCTTTATTCTTCTATGCACAATGGCATCAAATATCCAAGAAAAGAAACTCTCCCTTCATCATACGATGATCACCTAATGAGTGGTCTTTGTTGCAGATGCGTGGTGCGGAATGCTTCTCTCGGTGTCAGCGGTTCGCACCCTCTCGACATCGGGCTGCTGGCTCTCTGCGGCGAGGCCAACCGGGACGTCGCCCTGCCGCCGCCGCCGCTCCTCGGCGACAGGTGCACCTGCTCCAGTGCTCGGAGCTGCAGATCCGGCGGGTAGTCCCTGACACATACGATCCGTGGGCCGGCGCCGGTGGTCCACTTGAAGGACAGCTGCTTCCCCAGCTGATACGACCTCGTCTCTTTCTTGGAGTTGAACCTCTGAAGGATCTTCTCTCTTGGCACTGATGGCTGCTGGTCACTATCTTCCTGATGATCTTCAGACAAATTGACGTCGCAATTAGCCGATGTTTCGGCGTCTTCTGATGAATCTAGCCTTGTCAGTGTTGCAAGGGGGCTAGGATTGTTGCCTGTTTCTTCGTGTTGTGAGACCTCTTTAGGTGCGGTTTCGGCGACTTGAGGTGTCTGGCAAGGGACGGTTTGTTCAGCAGCGACCATTTCTTCTTCGGGTTTGTCGGCGGCGGCGCATCGGTCAGAAGGGATGCTTCCGAGCCTACTCCAGAACTCATCCTCTTCAGTTGGGCTCATCTGCAACATATGGAATCACTTGAGAACGCAATCTTATTGTTACCACATTTTGGGGACAATCTCATTTCATGCCAATCGTCACAGGTTGCTCACCTTAACATCGGTGAGATCGACTTTGTTGTCTCTGAGGAAGCTCTGGAACTCCTGAAAGTTCTCTTCTGTCGGACGGTAGTGCCCGCTGTGAGGCCAGATAGCCTGTCATGAAAAACACAAGATTGTATCAGAATGCTATCTGAAAATTGTGCAAGGGATTGAAAAGACTGAAGACTATTTGACCACTACTAAGTGATATACAATGATCCACAGGTAAGTACCCTCAGAATTCCATCTTCCACAACTAGTCGCCCGGCAGCAGACGTAGCCCCTCCGGCGAGGAAGCTGGAATGCTGAAATGTGCCCTTTTTCTTCTGCAGTAGAGATTTGTGGACACTGTTACATGATGAATTAACAAGTGCACATAATGCTACTGCAGCGTGTTGGTAGTACGAGTCTCTAAAACTCTGATTTTTTTTTTTTTTTTTTTTGCGATAACCGAAACTCTGAATATTACCTGCCCAACATACAAATTCTTCGATGTGCTCAGGACAAAGATCCACTTTGCATCTCTCGGTCCACCAGATGTGTCAAGGATTTGCCTGCTGTTCTTGTACATGAACTTGCCATCCTCAATCACAACCTCATAGTCCTCTCTTTCTTTCTGAAGAAAAATACAGTTTGGTTCGTTAGTCCTACGTTTTCATTGACTTGAAGTTTCAAACACTCCCTGTAGACTGCGTGTAAACACTTACCGGACCAAGATACTTGATGCACTGGCTCAGAAGCTTTGATCGCGGGCACCGGTCTTCAAGATTGATCTCCTTGCCTTCTCCGACATCGAGCCTGAACAACCAAATAAGGTGATTGTAAGGTCAGATTTCATCACCCGATCAAAACTTCAGAAGCTATAGAAGTCAAGGTTAGTATGCGACACTAACCAGTAGAAGAAAGGCTCCTTGCTCTCGCACTGCAGCCAGCAGTCATAGTAGTAGTGAAGATTATGACCGTACCGATGGCGTGGGTCAATCTGTTCATCAGAAATTCGGCGCTTACATTAACACATGCTTGAGAAAACATCGAATAAACTCAAAACAGGACAACATATCCAACAGATACTCACAGCCTCAAGCCAGTGCTGCAATGCGAGTTTCTGAGCTTTCTCATCCTTCGACAGCCCCTTTCCAACCTGAATTGGATGGAATTCGCAATTACCATTAGTCCAATTCACTAATCTGACATAAAAAAAAAATCAAGAACCGAACAAAAGTTACAATTGGCATGTGTGAAATGCATACCTTGGCTGCTCTAGTTCTTGCCCTTGCCCACTTGGACACCATGGATTCTTGCTTCTCGATGTCAAAGAAGGACACGGAGCTCCTCTTGAGCAACGCGAAATCCAGCAGTTTCCACCTGCGGATTCACATTGTGGCACGCGGGGATTAGCAACACCATTGCGCAATGCAACTGCAAAATTTCCTGAGGACTTTGTAGGTGGGAGTCAAACCGCCACGCACCAGCTCTGCTCCACGAGCACGGCGCAGTCGGCGAGCCGGCGGCGCGTCCGGAAGCTCTTGTACACCTTCTGAAGCGTCACCGCCGCCGCCTCGTGCTTCGGGGGCTCTGGGGCCGCCGCCGCGTCGGCGAACCTCGTCCGGAAGAGCTCCCTCGGCATCGGCACCGGCGCGGAGCCGGCGCCGGCGCGCGGCGAGGTGATGGAGATCTTGGTTTCGACCTGGAGGGAGCTCGGGTTCTGCTGCTCCCTCTTGAAGCTGAGCGACCCCTCGATCCGGAGCTTGCCGGAGCCCAGCGACGCATTCAGGACCGTCGGCTCCGCCGCATTGCCGGAACCCGGCGCCGGCGCGGGGAGCCCACCCTCCGTCGTGCTGTCATCTTCCACAGGACACGAGAAGAACACACCCATCGCGAAGCAGAGCAAACCGAGACTCTTCCTTCTGCTGCAAACAGAACAGAGCAGGCAACATCCCAACACTGCTTAGATACTGCTTATGCTGCAAGACGCGCGCGAGCGCATTTCCATGGAAGATGACAAAGAGAGAAAGGACCAGAACGACAAAGAGAAAGGACAACGCAAAACCGCATAGAGAACAAACATACGAAGCAAAAACATCATCGTTCGGCGCTCTTTTTTTTTAAGTTGCAGCAAATTAAACAGGCATCATCATCATCATCGTCAGAACAAGCAAACACAAGAACGAATTATCTCACTCACCGTCTAGCTTCTCTCCCCTCGATGAACTAGCTGTCAACCATGTGCGAGGCGTCCGGGCCGCGTACTTCCTCCTCGTGTTCTCGTTTGACTCTGCTCCTCCGCCACCACCTAGGGATTAGAGAGTGCGGTAGACTAGTTTTGGGTTGGAGCTAACTACACAAGGTGGCAGGACGAGCCAATGGCCATATATATAGCGGGGAGCAAGTAGCCGAGTAGCTCGGACGAGGAAAAGCGCAGCACTGGTACTGTAGTACATGCTGCTCCGGTGCTCCACGTGTCCTGTCCTGGTTAGTGAGAATACGCGTGCCTCAGAAGTGCTGAACTCGGGTTTAATGGTTTGATCTTTATTTTCTAAAAATTTTACTTCCTAGTTCATTTTATAAGGTGTACTCCCTCTGTCCCACAAAGAGTGCATTTCTAGTGTTCAAATTTTGTCCCACAAAGAGTGCATTTCTAGTCCGTAGGGCCCAGCTGTAAGTGTATGCATGCTCATTTAAGTGCTTGTGGAAACCGAAGCACCAACATGCTTGTGTATGGAGTAATGAGGGTCACATTGGTCATTTACCTTGCACACTAATCTGTCTTAAAAATCCTAGAAATGCACTCTTTGTGGGACAGAGGGAGTATATTATTTTTATAAAGTGTATTTTAATTTTACATAAGGATTAAGGTCGCGTTGAAATTAAAAAAGGCACACAAAAAAATGATTTAGATGCCCTCACTTAATTGTCTTGACAGATAAAAGATATACTTTATATAGATGGTAATGAATAAATGCATATCATTGAGAGATAATGAATAGAGGTATATAAGGAAATGACTTATTAAATCTATATGCAAACATTATATTTATGAACAAGACTATTCAAAAAATAAGTCTTATAAAAATAAACGGATGTAGCAACTTTACTACCTTGAAAGAAGGCTGTGGTGAAGATCTTCCTCTCTCCAATCCTTCACATAAGAATTGTGCGCTGACGTATGAACCTTTCTAAATAACCTCTAACAAAATATAGAAAAAACAATCTAGCCATTGATTTGTTGAACATATTCCTACAAAAAAAATATAAATAAATACTAGCTAATTTGGTTCATTATATTAAAAAGAATGATCGAACGACATTGAGATTATATTAAAAGAGCTCTTTTTTCCGTGACTATGGACTCTGCCTGTTTTGGTTTCTGACCTAAGACTAGTATTGCTTTGAGAGAAAAAAGACAGTTGGAGCATTTAGTCTAAAACAATCATGAGGGTTGAGAATACTACTGATCTTGTTTTTTTTCTTAAATTACACGTCGAATTTGCAATCAATCTATGTATATTATATTTTTAGTAGGAGAGGCGCTTTCTCTAATGGAGTATCTAGCCATTGGACAAGATTTTGGATTCGTGGTATTTAGCCTAGCTGAGTGAGCATGAGTGAATGATTTTTTCGGATGGATAACGTGGAAAATTTATGTCATCATAAGAAATTGCAAGTTACTCCTCCAGTTGGTAATAGATGTCGTTTTGGACATAGTGATGATCAAACTTTTAAAACTTTGATTATCGATATATTTTTAAATATTTAAATTGGATATATGAAAATTATATGTGTAGACTTGTCTCGAGAAGTACTCCTCCAGTACTTCTATTGTTTTCTGCTAGTACGTACAAACATTAAACCCCTCGCATATCAGCACACCATAAGAAGATCACAGGGTGACACACCAGTGAAGAATTCACATACCTCAGAATAGTAACACATCGCCCATGCATCAATATTACATAGTTGACCTGTTTCTACTCACAGTGCACAAGGCCTTTTTACCACAACATTATTACTCCGTTAGGCCACAAATAGTTGTCGTTTTGAACATTAATATGGTCTCCAAAATACATTTTTGATAAGTAATTTTTATTATAATATATTTATAAAATCTAATAAATTATAATATTATGATAGTACTTTTCGAGATAAATCTACACGCGTGATTTTCATGTATCTAATTTGAATATTTAAAAAGTTATTAATAGTCAAAATTATAAAAGTTTAACTACATTTATATTTAAGAGAGGTGATTCTGTACTTTTCTTTTTGAAAGTTGCACAGATATTAAAATATGAATGAAGGGTGGATGGTGATTAATTACCCCTTCGCTTGCTTTAAGATTTATACAACTTATATTGAAAGGAAAAACATAGAATCACTACTCTATATTTAAAATGACAACTATTTATAAGTCAGGATGTGAGTCTTAACTCGGAGGACCTTATAGTCAAACAACTGCATGACGCCGTACGTGTATGTTGCTTGGGGCATGATTTGGGCCAGTCTGGCTTAGACGTCACCAGGGTTTGATTCTTACTGTTTCGCTTCCGTTCCTTCCTTTCCGCTGAATTTGACTCTATGATGGAAATGTGTCGCTGGTCGCGCGGTGTATGAGTGCAGACTGCCTTGTCGAAATGCGACCACCACTGCAATCCAAAATTCTCGAGAAAATCATTGGGTGGTGCTTTGCTGGCTGCTTGTCGATTGTCACCGGCCGTAGTGTATCATTCTAGTTACACCTTTGGTATATATAGATCAAGAAATATTAAAAATGACTAGATTAGTTATCCTTAATTAGTAAAAGTATCTCTAACCATTAGATCCATTATATTCAATATGTATATATATATAGAGAGAGAGCAATCAGATATGGATATTTATTATGAATATAAAGAAAACACCGCACTGTTTTTTATATTACAATATAAAATACATCATAAATACAAAACTATTAAAACAATATGCTCTGCAAATTTGAACTTTGGAAGTAACGACTTCTAAGTGTGATATCCGTACTTCCACGAGGAAATATTCTTGCAGTGTCCTGGCGAGTACGTGTACGGGTTCTAGACGAGCTGCATGGCGAACCCAATGACCGAGGGGAAAATCAAATTTGTTGCACAGTCCAGCCGAGTGTACGGGTTCATCGATCTACACGTATTGCGTTTGCGTGGGCCAATGACTACACGCATGATAGGCAAATTCAACGAACATCGCTGTCTTTCTCACCGTGCAAATTATAGCAAGAATGATGATTGAGCTCAGACCGATGAGAACTGATTTGCATATGCGGCGAATTGAATGAGTATGATTTGACTGACCCTAGCTGGTCTATTGCTCAATATTATCTCTACCCATAAAAACATATCTTCAATGCTTCGTCTATATATATATAAAGAGAGAGAGCCTCTTTTCTACTCTTGAGAGTAGTTACTCTCTATACCGTATCTCTCTATCGAGTTGAGGGAGTATCTCGCACAATGAAGAGTATGTACGTGTAGTATACAAGTATATAGACTAGTTAGGTGGTATTTACATTTTTCAGATGTGGTATGTATATTTTTTAGGCATACTCTTTTTTTATGTTTGTATATAAAGGTATTTGCAAAATATGCTAAAAATTATGTACTCCATTGCAATTTTTTTCATGTGGTTCACATTAGAATATCTTATAATTAGTATATAAGTGTACCCAAAGTGATAAAGAAGTATTTCAAATTTGTTCAGATGGTATTTCAGAGTGAGAGTGACTACACCTATGAGTAGAAGGTATTCTCTCTCTCTCTCTCTCTCTCTCTCTCTCTCTCTCTCTCTCTCTCTCTCTCTCTCTATATATATATATATATATATATATATATATATATATATAGGAAAATGGTTGTATACTCTTGGGAGTACGTACTCTCACTCTCAAAATACTGTATAAATGATGTTATTATACTTCTTTATCCTTTTGAATATACTCTAATACTAATTATAAGATACTCTAAAGTGAGTTTCACGAAAAATTTCATCAAAACCCACACTTTATAGTATAATTTGTTTATATACTCTTTTTATACATGAAAAACGGTATATAGCAAGAAATAAATGGTTCCGATGAATTTTTTTTCAACAATGTCGCATTTTAGTATCTTAGAATTATTATTAGAGTATACTGAAAGTGATAAAAGAGTATAACACATTCGTTTAAGTGGTATATCTTGGATGTGGGATGCATTCTCCCAAGAGTACAAAAATGCTTCATATATATATATATATATATATATATATATATATATATATATATATATATATATATATATATATATATACATATATATATTGATTTTTTTTGTGCAACTGTGTATGATGAAAGATGGGTACTTACGTGCTGATATATATTAAGAAGGCATTGTGTACCATACATTACATTACGTACCAATGGTATTATACGGTCGGTATTTTTTTTTGAGACGTTTTTTTTTTTTTTTTGAGACGCATACGGATCGGTATTAAACTAGCGTTGATTAGCTCTTTACACCAGTGCAGCTAGCGAAAATAATTGGAGCTAGCTGGTAAATGCAGTCCAGCTGTGTATCCGTGTGCCCATATAGCGTGGGCATATCTGTAATGTGAGTATGTGACTATGTAATATGTACATATGGTTCAGAGAAGGAGTAGTAATTATGGTCCAGTTCGATGTGGTCGTCCGTGTGGTCCTATTTAGGCGCAGAAGATCCGGGGCTCATCCTCGTTGCAGGTAGCTGCGCCGACGAGTGCAGGTGTCTTCCACAGTTCTCGGGGATCTTCAGTGGACAGGAGTTCATGGCTCCATGCTCCACGTTGCACCCCATGCGTAGGCCTTAATTCTTTGGGCCACACCTAAGGTGTGTAATTGTTTTTCAATGTTATCTAAAATTAAAAAAGAGACAATGCATTGGATTTTTGTTTCCAAGATCCAACAAAGCACATTGAAGACTCACATATCAGGAAAGAAAGAAAGAGATAGCTAATATGACAGATGGAAAATGTACGAGCTAGCAGTACCAATCTATCTGTAACATGCTATCTCTATTTGTATGAGAAGCGATCTCTCACTCACCTTCTATTTTGCATTTCTTAAAATGAAA
Source organism: Rhipidocladum racemiflorum (assembly GCA_036346355.1). Lineage (NCBI taxonomy): Eukaryota > Viridiplantae > Streptophyta > Magnoliopsida > Poales > Poaceae > Rhipidocladum > Rhipidocladum racemiflorum. Next base: position 52,996,327 of record CM070582.1, on the reverse strand, counting down.
AGTCATGCTTAGAAAAACAATGGTTTCTAGCGATCGAATGATCAGTAGTTTCTCAAAATATTTTATGTGTAGACATAAGGTTGGAAACTTGATACGCGCGGTGGTAAAAAAAAAAAAAAAAAAAAAAAAAAAAAAACACTGGTTTTTAGATCAAGCGGTGGTAAAAAAAAATATAGGTGCAGAGCGCAAACACATGCACAGAGAGCACAGCAGATCCAAGCTGTTGTTGGATTCCTCCCCAAGAGGGGACCGTACCGTGGTACGTGCATGTACCACCGTACAACCGAGGACGTGGCACTCGCGGTGCTGCAAATGCTGGCTGGGCTGGATAACACGATGCATCTTCTCTGACAATCACCAACTCAAATGAATCATCAGCATTTGTGTGTAGCATGCATGACTGCATGAGCACATGACAACAGTTGCTCGATCGATCGGATCTCCACTTTGATTTTCCCGGGTTTAAACTCATGATACGTTGAGTCTTAGGCCCCGTTTGGTACGGTTCCAGATTCTAGTAGAAACGGAAACAGTTCCAGATTCTTTGTAGAAAAATTTCAGGTAGAATCAGAATCACTTTCTGCAAACCGTTTGGTACGGTTCAAGATTCTAGTAAAAACTAGTGAAACGGGGTTGAGGGTGATTCAGCCACGGCATGGAAAAAGAAGAACATGGCCTTAAGATTGTATATATTAGACAGTTGTTTTCATTTTCACAAAACTTTATCCATGTGCATTATGCGCAATATGATAGAAGTTTATATATATTTTTTGTTTGCTTGGGATCCCTTTTGTTCTGTGTACTTTTGTCTTCTATGAACGAAATCTAATGCATAATTAACTAGACAAAATTAAGCTTTCCCAAGCTAGCTTAGGAAAAGAAAAGGAGCACAACCTAATCCATGAGGTTCATGGTTAATGGCACACAATTATTGGCATAGAGATCCGGATCAAGCAATCCCTATCTACCACCTCTCCACAGGACAGCTTGGAATAATCGAGATAGGCAACCAGCATGATGATGGTAATCCATGCATGATCACCAACAAGTATACTTATGTGCTGTTAGGTTAAAAGTTCACCTCTAACCCTTGACTTGGTACAAAAAAAGAAACAGAAAGAAATCGCGTACGAATAGGTAAGAAGAGATGTGGATTGGATTGAGCATGGAGGAGTCAAATGCCGCTCTCCATGAACTGTTTATTGGATATAATTAATCACCACTCTGATGAACTGAAAGCAATCGCATGTATGAGTGACTAAAAAAGGTGTATGGGAGGTGTACGTGGGGGAGAGTCCAGCTTGGCCAACAACATGTCCAGCTGTTGGTTGCATTAACTAGCCTTTGTTTAGCCCTAAACTAATCACGCCATGTAGTACGTATTAATTTGGAGCTGTGATCTTTCGGTGACTACTGACATGTGCACTTTTATATGCCTCCAATCTTTTTTTTTTCCGGAAAATTTATATGCTTCATTTGATCATCCTTGATTCGGTACAGTGGTGTTCTAGTAAGATACTCCACACAAGTCATGCACGCTACATAGCCCTGTCTACTCTGTACACGCCATTGCGAGTTTTTTTTTATGTGGTTTGGAAGTACGGACCCTACAACATATATTACGCCTATGTCAAAATGGAGGACTTCGGTAAGAATTATGAAGGGATTGTATGTCCTGTTTGGTTTGGTCTGTTCCTGTAAAATTTCCATGTAATTTGTGAGAAAAAAAAACTCATGCGATTCAAATAGGCAATATATTGCTATCTACATAATATTCTTGCGAAATTCCCGTGTCACAAGAAATGCAGGGGTATATATAGCTGTCTTACAGAGACGTCACATCCCTTTTCTGCAGCCTTCTTATACATCCGCCTTGTTAGTGCGCTCGAAAGTCCTCGAGGACCACCAGATACACACTTCCCAGCGAGCCAATCGATCAGCAGATAGCTAGTCGCAACGTTGAGCGTCCTAGACTAATCGGTCAGATCAAATGATCAATCAGCGAGTTCTTGCTTAAAGCTGGTCGCTAATCCGATCGTTGAAGCCAGCGGCCTGCTCAGGGACGTCGGCTTCACCGACAAACAGAACCACGCCAATGTGACTTGAAACTACCGCATTCCATATAGTAGCTATAGATCACTTCCCTTCTCCCATTCCCTCCGCGAAGGGATTTCCATTCCCTTCAGCGCTCCAACGGATTCCCTTCAGCATCCCCTTCGTGAAGAGATTCTCTTTTCCATTCCCTCTAGCAAGGGATTCTCTCTCCTTTCCCTATACAATTCTTTTTAAAGAAAATCTGTTGGAAATGAGGGGAAATAAAGAGAATAGGAATGAGGAAAAAGAACAGAAATAAAATGAAGAGAATATGGTTGGAGATGGTCATTAGCCAGCCACAAGAAATTCGCACGAAGCAAGCACATGACAGCGACCCAAACAGTGCAAAGGGCATCCTCTTGCGTCAGGGATGTTAATGCCCCAACTAAACGATGCGACCAAACTTCATCCAACACTTGTTTCCCTCTCGAGGACAAAGTCAACACGCGTCTTCTAGGTCGCAAACATTGTCTTCGATCTGCGAATCAATTCCTCCGTGAGACCGAGCCTTGGCTCGATGGTAAGGCTTGCCGTTGCGCAGCCGCCTGCCCGGGCTTGAATCTCGGTTCGGGCCCGGTTGCTCACCAGAGCCGAGTGCATGTGTTGTGTTGTGTGAGTGAGTGTGTGTATGAGAGTGTAGACGCGCGTTTGTAGTTTAGCTGCTGTTCTTAATTTTTAACAAAATGTTAGAGTTTTTGGTGATTTTTTTTTTTAAAAAAAAAACACCTCAATGGAAAAGGTTTAACCTCGTGTCGTGACCTAAAGGCTAAGGAGAGTAGTAGACCAGAGAAGACATAGAAAGTGCTGAGATAAACATGGTTCTTCGTCCTGATTGTTCAAATATGTTTGTACTATATATCATTGTGTGCGAATCCGAATATATCTTTTAAGTCTTTTACTATAAATATGAAACCCATTATTATAGAAGAAAATCAATCTAATAATTGAAGTAAGAGTGTTTTGCCTTCGTATGTCGTGTGTGTGCTTCTTATATTTGTTACTGCTATTCGATCGGGGTATTATATTTGATCTACGATGGTACAGTAGAAAGCAGTGTAACGTCGAGTTAACAAAGCCTACGCCACACGTTCGTGTGTGAAGAAGACTTGCGACTTTGAGGACTCGAGTTCCGGCTGCTGAGCTGTATCGGTTCTTACTTAATTTCTAAAGTCAAAAATAGATTTGTAAATTTGTGTAGTTCCATGGTAGGGGGACCTGTGATTTGAGTGGTTCTTCCTTTGTTGGCCAAACCCTTGCGAAAATAAAAAAGTTCAAGTTGTGAGCCAATCAGCCAAACATGCAGTTCGAAGTTCAAACTCGCCCAAGCCATTGCACCAACTAACATTGCTGCCTCCAACTGTGCGAAAACACGTTGATCCGTGTGCCAACATGATACTGTGCGAAGACGCATATTGGACGCATATATATATATATATATATATATATATATATATATATATATATATATATATATATATGGTTACACACCTCCTCCGCTTTGTTCAGAAATATAACCCGGAATCCATCGGTCGCCGAACTACGGTGGGACTGTGGGAGCGAGAGGGATGGATACCTCACGCTGCCTGTCACGCATGTGCGTCTCCTTCACATTGCCGCGCGCGCGCTGCCGACGGCTGCTGCTGCTGCTTCGGCGCCTTTCCGCGGCACGTACGGTTTTTGCGTCAGACGGCGGCGCGGGTGTTTCCTACTTCCTAGTCAGACAAGTGCGCGTTGCTGACCTGTCTGTGCGCATGCACCGATCGAGTTTTCCGCTCGCGATACAGCACAGTCTGGTCGGCGGCTCGGAGTCGGAGCCCACCCCACCGGCCGGGCGAGACCCAGGCAGCCCAGGTCCTGCCACCCGCGCGCGCGCGGCTTTCCGCCGTACGTGCGTGCCGGCCTTTTTCTCGTCGCGCGGTCCAGTTGACGCCAAGGAGGCAGAGCTGCTCGATCCCGCGCACCGTGCACGTACGGCCGGCCGGAGCCTGACCACGACGACCGCGCCCGAGTTTTTGTGGTCTTGTGCTTGCCGCGTGCACAGAAATTTTGTACGCGGATTGCGTAGCACGGAGTGGCTAGCTTCGCGAGTGTTGCAACGGAAAGCTCGTGCAAGCGACTAGCGAGGATGTGGAAATGGGACGTTCGGGGATTTTGGCCGCTTAACGCATGATTAGGGGTGAAAATGGTACGGGTTAATCCCGACCGATCCGGTACCGAATCCGTTAAAAACCGTATCCGGGAAAAAAAATTCGTATCCGGCCGGATACGGATACGGTACCGGATACTTGCTACCGGATACGGTAACGGATACTGATGACGGATATCCGGCCGAATAAATTTGCGGTATATAGTAGCGGATATTATCCGACCGGATATCCGAATCAACAAAACAAGGGTACTCGTGACTCAAGTCAAGACTCAAGAGTCAAGGGCTTCCCATTCGATTCCCGCAAGCTTCGGTCTTTGCCTCCCCATTCGATTCCCCAACCCAAAAACTAACTCCTAGTGCTTGAGCCTCACGCCGCCACAGCATGAATGCAGTGTGTTGGCCTGTTGGGCGAGCGGGACTTAGTTGTTCAAGTTATGTATGAATTTGATACCTTGTTATACTTGTGTTGTGTGAGTTGTCAAATTTATGTAATATATATGAATTAATTGCTTGTCAAATGTTTCAACAAGTATGTATCCGTTTGTATTATCCGTTTCCGAACCGAATCCGGTATGTATCCGCTCCGACATTACCATATCCGAAACTCCGAAATATCCATATTCGTATCCGTATTCGATCTTACCGTATCCGATTCCAAATCCGGAAAAAAAATATGGGTTAGGATACGGGAACAGCAATATCCGACCGTATCCGATCCGTTTTCACCCCTACGCATGATGCCTAACTAGCCCGGTGTCGCGGTGTTCGTAATGAGTTGAATCACGACAGTTGTCTTTCGGAAGAATTATCATGTCCGGTGCTTGAATTGCCAAGATATAGAAACCGTGCATATCTACGGAGTCTGGCAATTAATCGTCGACAAAGCAGCAACAAACAGATGTATAACAAGCACATCCTTCGGAAGCGGACTTTACTTTCACCCTACAGTTTGTCTTCTTCGACATCCTTGCTTAAAAATATTGCTAGATTAACAAGAAATTGACCCCTCAAGATGTACTATTTGTTGATACGTAACTGTTTCAAATTTCAACCATGCATGTACAGCCGCTCAGCCAGTGAGGATTTCAGATGGCAGGGTCGACCACAACTGACTAATTTTTGGTTTCGAATCATGACATGATCGAAGCAACACCATTAAGCTATCATAATCAAAACGTTTATCATTTTCCCCAAAGCTGACACAACAAAAGTAAAACTTCAGCAGCCGCAAAATAACTTTAAAAGAAGCTGGAAGAATCCATCTACCCTGAATTGTCAAGTCATTTTTTGTTATGAATTATCCATGGCAAGCATAAGCACATATTGTTTAGTTCAACATCACTAATACAGCATGATGATCTATATAAATCCACAGATTATATGGTTCACAAAGTCATAGCAAGTAGATTATCATGAGCGAGTTCACGGTAGGTCTAAACCTCAGAACTACTTCATCCGCTAACAGAAAGGGACCTCTCTCTCCGTGTGGATCTGCCGTATTGCTCCTCCAAAGGACTCATACTCCTTGATCTGCTGTTTACAGGTGAGCGGGAGTAGGACCTCTCTCTGAGTGTGCGCCTTGCATACCGAGGTGAGGGAGACCTGTCAAGATAGCGGGTTTGAAGTGTGTCATTATGAAGTAAAGAACAGTAAAGAATTGAAGTTTCTAGGTTGAAGATACAACTATACAAGGAGCATGGATACCTGGAGTAGCTCGGGCTGCGGGAAGGTGACCGGCCCCTTGGAGGAGGGGAATACCGAGGGGTCCTAGAGCGAGAATACCTGCGGTCATAAGAACGACCTCTGCTACTGCAGAATGTGCAAATAAACAATGAATAGCGCAGCCATGCATTTGGAATAAAAAAACATGGTAATGTGCTACGAAGAAAGAAACAACAAACCTTGTTGTATCTCTAGCTCTCATCTCAGAAGGTTTCTTTCTGTTCTCCTCTGCAAATACAACAGCTACTTCCCTGCCAAGAACAACCTGCCCATCCATATAGTATTTTGCATCAGCAGCATCCTCAGGATCATAGTACTGGACAAACCCAAATCCTCGTGGTTCCCTGTAACAGACAACAAATTCTCTTAGGAGAGTTTAGAAATATCATATCCGTCTTTCAAAAAATATAAAGGTTATGTTCCTAGGCAATATAACAGAAATCCTTCAGAATGCAAAGCAACCAAACCAATGCCACCTCTGTAGCTTTGCATGGTTGAAGACAGATATACATAAATTAAGTTAAACAAGTAAAGAGCGCACTCGTCTGCTGACCTTGCACTTTTCATGACTTGCATATCTCTTAAACCTGTAACTCTATTTCTTCCCTTCTCTTCAACAGTAATCTTTAAGTTGCATATCTCTTAACTTGCAAGTCTCTATTTCTTCCCTTCTCTTCAACAGTACTCTTTTAAGATTTGTGTCTTCAAAAAATTACTTTCACTGTTAATCTCAGGGGGTTCACAAAAGTATTTAATGTCTGCTAGTGAAACTAGAGTGCAAAAAACTATCTTACTAAGTGCATTTATACCAATGAATAATGCCATATATAACATTGTCATAGGGCTAAAGTAATTTGTGCCATCCTACAAAGCTCAAATGAAAAACTAAAAATTTTCCAGTTGTGTCTCCAGTTGTAAATGCCAATTAACAATAGTCTAGATAAGGTCTTACCCACTATAGTAATCTCTTGGAATATATATATCTTTAAGACGACCAAATTGTCCAAATGGCCGACGAAGGTCTTCTGGCCTGCATTCATAATGGACCATAAGTTAAAAAGGCTAAAGAGGAGGAAAGAAGAAATTCCCGTTATAGCATTGATGCCTCTTGACTAGTGCCAAATACCCACATGGAAAGGCATGGCGCAAGCAACAGGAAGGCAAATCAAAGACATATCTATCTTACAGGCTAGAACCAATTGAAGTGAGGATGCATACGTGCAATTACTGGCCAAGGAGAAAGTTTGGAGAAAACCTTACCTACAGTCCCGACGAAGATTCCTGACCAAAAGACTGGTTGGGAGATCTCTACCGCGGCCACCATAACGACCACGGGGACCTGGGCTGCGTGCCCTTTCCCTGTAGCTTCTTGGTGGCGGGGATGGACTGTAGGTGTAGCCTCTTCTCATATCGACCTAGAATCAAACCACAACATCAGCAAAAAAAACATTATCATTAAACTAATGAGATACGCCAAAATTTCACCTTGTCAGGCATCACTAACTTCGTAAAGTAACAGTGCATGCACAAGGAAGGTTTTTCAACAAGGCCACACGAACACAACGGATAGTCATCTAAACATCAAACACCTACCTTCTTCAAAACATAACTTTATATATCTTACCACATAAATTTCTTGCCTAAAAGTAACTTTTAGGACTTTGCAGGGATCAATAAGCCCTTACAAAGCCGACCATACATAACTATCATCTGATTTTTAAGATACGAGAAAACGGATAGCGCCCACTAGCTTCTGTCAAAAATTAAGTAATCAGGTCTGCAGAGATAACAAGAATATTCTCTCCAATAAAAATAAGTGCATGCCTTATCATGATAGCAACAAATAACAACGAAATAGTGGTTGCAACTTGCAACGCAATTAGTTTACGCATGGACATGAACTTCCACAGAAATCAGAGTAATCACACGATATCACACTGCAACACCACGAATCACAACCAAACCATCAGCACCTATCCAAAGTGCTAATGAACCAATAGATTCGAGGCGCGACTATAACCACTACCAATCATCCAATTACATCTTCGATTTGGATTACAATCTAAGCGAAATCGTCAATCTAGCCAGGTTAAAGTTAAACAAAAGGGGAAAATTGCTAAAATCATTTTTAGGGTTCATCATATCATACATCGCAAAGATTCAAAAGCGAACAAACTTATCGTCACAACCAACCTACGTACGAAGCAAATAGCGCAGCAGAGACACGCTTACCACAATCGAATCGGATCAAACCGAGGGCCCGAGGTCGAGGGGAGGAAGGAATGCTCCAGCTCGCCGCCAGAAACTACCCGACGCGACGCGAGTCGACACGACGAGGCAAGGGCGTGAGGCGCCCGGGTTTATCAGGGAGGCGATGCCGCGTAGACGTTGGATCCGGACACGCGTTGTAATGGGAAGGCCTGGACGGTGGATGTGGCGGTGCCGCTGTGGCGTAGCGATGTTAGGTTTGTTGGGCCGTATTGGGCCAGATAGAGCAGATAACTGAAGCCTACTGCTTCTCTCTCTCTCTCTCTCTCTCTCTCTCTCTCTCTCTCTCTCTCTCTCTCTCTCTCTCTCTGCTCAAATGCCGTAACTGAAGCCTGTGCTTCCTCTTCTATTTGGTGGCTTCGGTATTAATTTGATGTTACCGTCGTTCACCCACAATCAATCAATAGCACACCAATAAAATCATATGTATAAAATAGAGAGTACACACAAAGTAAATGGGCAAAGCTCCCTCTATTTATTATATTCATTCTCTCTGTACAAGGGAGTGCCTAATATATAGCAAAACCAACAGGAGATAGATTCAGATTTATCTACTAATAGATAGAGTTAGTCCAAACTTGGATTGTAATTCTATCTATATCATAATGCTCCCCGTGTAATACACATGTCTCGTTAAAAACTCATCCCAAACACTAAATGGTAAAAAAAGATGGAGAATAGAGTACATTACACTCGCACTCCATGTTACATTAGTTGCTTCATTAAAAACCTTCATGTGAGAAAATTTTATGAAAACACATTAATAAAAAAAAGCACAACTTATAATCTTCAGAATTCAAAATAAAATCTTCAGGATCATAAAAGGGGTCATGGTTCAAGGTTTTACTCCCCTTGAACTTTACATATATCTAAGTTATCTCATTCCAAAGCCATTAACACATCTTTGAAAAATAGATTTTGGCAAATACTTAGTTAACAAATATGCTAGATTTTTAAATGACTTAGTTTGTAATATCTTTACCTTATCATTCTTCTGGAATTCACGATGATAGAAAAATTTAGCGGCAATATGCATCGCGATATTGCTCTTTTATATAACCCATTTACATTTGTGCAACACAAATAATATTATCTTCATAGATAATCGTAGGGATCTCGACGATATTAAGATCATATAACTTCTGGATATGGTTAATCACACGTCTCAGCCAAACACACTCATGTGAGGCTTCATATAAAGCTATCATATCTGAATGGTTAGTAGAAGTAGCTACCAAGCCTGCTTAAAAGACCACCAAGAAATGTTGAACCACATAAGAAAACACAAAACCAGTCTAAGATTTGGCACTGTGGGAATCAGATAAATAGCCAACATCCATATATCCCACCATGGTTAAGTTTTGGTCCTTCTAAAAAAACAATCCAAGATCTTGAGCACCTTGAAGGTATATGAGTAAAATCTTGACATTAGCCCAATGTCTTCTGGTTGGGACTACACTGTGTTTTGCTAGTAATTTTACTGCGAATGCAATATTAAATCTCGTGCAATTCACAAGATACATAAGTATGGGACTTCAGGTCCTAAGACTTTCTCAATGTTTTCATCCTTGGTCTAAAAGGGTCTTTATCGAATTCAAGAGATCTTACTACTATGCAGTTTTTTAAAAAAAATAAGATTTATCCATATTAAATATTTCTTATACCTTTTTGGTATAGATAGACTGGTGTACAAAAATTCTTCTGGGAAATGTTCAAGTTGTAGGCTTAAGCAATATTTGGTTTTACCCAAATCTTTTGTCTCAAACTCCGTCGTAAGGTAAGACTTATTTCCTTTATCTCCTTTATGATTCCGATGATATTCATATCATCGACAATATCGAGATGATACAAAATCCATTCTAGGGTTTCTTTATGAACACACAAGGATAATCATCAATATTTGAATATCTCTTCTTCGGGAGGAATTTACCAAGTCAGTTGTTCCACATTCTTCCCGATTGTTTTAATCTGTATAACGATCTATGCAGTTTGACGTTAAACATGTTGCGATTATTGAGATATGAAATTTTGACTCCTTCATGGACTCATATAAATATCCATATCTAGTGACCCATATATATATGTTGTCACTACATTCATCAATTGCATTGTTAAATGTAAGCTTACTGCGTTCAATATTAAATATGAGTATGTTTCATCGTAACCAATGCCGGGTCTCTGCATAAACTCTTGTGCTACAAGCCTCACTTTATATCTCATCACCTGGTTATTTTCGTTTCTCTTTCGGATAAAAACCCATTTTGCTCCCACAGGGAACACTTTATGAGGTGTTCGATCAATAGGATAAAAAACTTTCCTCTTATTAAGCGAGCGCAATTTTATCTCAATTACTTCTTTTCATTTAACTCTATCTAAACGCTTCTTGCACTCTCCCATGGACTTTGGTTATAAATCCGGCTTTTAGCAATTTTAGAGGTGAAATATGTCGATAAATTATAGTATGTATTTTATACAATTCTCCTGCATCACTTCTGGGATCTCTTCATTAATTTCTTCCAACTCCTCATGATTTCCTACAACAATAGAGTCTGAGTGTTCCGACTTCCCAGCGTCAGATTGTGCATGCAAATATACGCTGGGGTATCATCTTCAGGATGGATCACTTCAGGGATGTTACCATCTGCAAAATGTCTCACTTCAGGGATTTTCTCAATATTAGGTTGAGCTTCTTCTACTATCACAGATAGTGTTCTCATTTGCTCGGTTCTCTACTTCTACAGACGTCTCCATGGAATTAAGTCTCGTGCACCTGGAAGCCTCCTCCTTTTATCATGAAGGGCAATAGTGGGTTCAGTAACTGACGAGTACCCATACCATGGGTACCCCCAGCGGCCCAGAAAGACACATGGGCCGACCCAGGCCAGTCGAGGCCCGAAGACACGACCGCCGGGCAAGGACCGAAATCACGACCGAGTCTCCGATATCCCTGAGAAGCGACGGCATTTATTGCGTATCGAGCGTATTAAATGCCGGCCATAATGACGATGACGTAGCGGCACAAGTTCCCGACCCTCGCATTTACTACGAGCGACGCAGCGACTACGACTACGGCGACCAGCGGGCGAGAGTCGGCGACCAGTCCCATCAGCCCGTCACTTTCGGATGGCCGTGAGCACAGGAAGGGAAGGCCCCCTAGGGACAGTCTTTTCCTTTCTTTTCTAACCAACAGTGTAACCTTCCTCCTCGTCTATAAAAAGGGGGGAGGGGTGAGCATGTAAAGACAATCAAGAATCAATACGATCCATCCCACACGAACTGGAGTAGGGACGTTCAGCCCGAACCAGTATTCATCTTGTGCTCGCCTGAGTAAGCCGTTCGAGGAGAGGGAGCGTGCACCCCCCTTCTACCTATACAAATTCACTAGCCGGTGCCCGAAACACCGACAGTTGGCGCGCCAGGTAGGGGCCTGTGCACGTCGTCGCCGTTGCCTTCCCACTTAGCTTCCTCGACGGTTTCTTCTTCAACACCACCATGCCGATAGCGTCGATCCGCTTCAGTTCTCTTGACTTCGTCACCACCACGGCGGGACAGATAGTGATTGTCCCCGCCGTGTTCCGGGGCCAAGCGTCCCCCGCGGACCTTGGCGCTATCTCCGGCGCTCTCAGTGACCTCCGGCTCGAGGCTCCCGAGCGGGCCCCAACGCCAGGGCACCCCGAGAGCCCCACCACCTCGGACAAAGGCGCTGGCGGCGGCGGCCAGCGCCTCGCCCACTATGACTTCAACCGTGGCGATGGTCGGCCACGTGCCGACTCCCGACGCCAACCATTCGGATGACTCCTCCGGTCACGGGTCCAGCAGGGGAAGGGACAGGAACAGACCGCGCTACTGCGAGCCCGACACCGCGGTAGACGCAAATAACCCCTCCGCAACCCCCGTTACACCGAAGACTCTCCAACTCACCAAGGAGGACCACCAGGCCCGCCGCGCCGACCTTCAGCGGCGGCGCGACGAGCTGGAGGCTCAAAAAGCCGAGCTCGATAAGCTCCAGGCCGACCTGGAAGCGATACGCCGCAGCTCTCCACCTGCACCTGGCGGCGCGCGCGCTTCCAGTCCACCACCACCGGTAGCTAAAGGGACGGACGATTCGTCGTTTTTCCCCCACGCTGGCCAAAACATCGCCGCAGCGGCAATAATGCTCCGCGGCATTCCCGAGCCAGACGACCCTGCGGCCAAGGCCACCCACCAGAACCTCCGGGGTCTGGTGGAGCGAGCGGCCGCACAACACGCGCATGGCTCCAGATCGCAGCGTTCGGGTGCCTCTTCAGACGGCCCGTGCCGCGACGACGTCCGAGGCCGCCGGAGCGAAACAAGGGCGACATCGCCTTCCGGACAACTCCAGGCATCGCGCACCCCGGTGCGCCAACGCCTGGGTGACGGATGCGACGCTCGTGCCACCCTCCAAGCACGAAGAAGGGCGGGGAACGACCCGGCCCGGTCGTACGTCGCCGACAGCACTCCGCGATGTGATCGCAGCCCGAGCCCCGATGGTCCCGGACCACGGGCGTTCTGTCAGGGGATTTGCGGCGCGAGGTTCCCTGCCAGGTTCCGGGCGCCGGTCAATATAGCCAAATACACGGGGGCCACGAACCCCAGTGTATGGCTGGAGGATTACCGGCTCGCGTGCCGGGCAGGGGGAGCAACGGATGACCTCTTCGTCATCCAGTACCTTCCCATCTACTTGGCGGACTCGGCTCGAGCATGGCTCGAGTACTTGCCCGCCAACATCATCAGGGACTGGGCCGACCTCAAGCACCACTTTGTCGGTAACTTCCAGGGCACCTACAAGCGCCCTGGGAACTCCTGGGACCTGAAGAGCTGCAAACAGCAGCCAGGGGAGAACCTCCGGGACTACATCCGGTGTTTCTCCCAACAATGCAACGAGCTCCCCGACATCCGCGATGCCAATGTCGTAGGGGCATTCATCTACGGCACCACGTCCAAGACCCTGGTCCACAAGTTGGGATGCGCGAAGCCCAGAACCACCAAGGAGCTCTTGGACGTCGCCACCAACCATGCCTCAGGCGAGGAGGCCGTGGACATCATCTTCGACAAAGGAAAGTCAAAGCGAGAGACAGGCGCTGAGGCCAGCCCCTCCTCCGACCGCCCCGACAAGCGGAAGCGCCACGGCAAGCAAGCCCGCGAGGACCGAGTGGTCGCGCCAGCCGAGCGGCCGGGGAAGCCACAAAACCGGCAGGCCCCCGACCACTTCAAAAAACTGATGGAGAATCCGTGCCCGAACCACGGATACCCTGTCAGACACAAGTACCGGGACTGTGAAGTCCTGAAGCGGTTCCTTTCCGGAGCCCCCACGACGCCCCGGGGGAAGGAAAGAAGCCGGATCCAACACCGAGCGCCGAAGACAAAGGGGAGGACGACGGGTTCCCTGAAACCGACGGATGCCTCATGATCTTCGGCGGACCGGCAAGCTATGCCAATCGAAGGCAGCTCAAGCTCGCCTCCCACGAGGTTTTCACCGCGAGCCCCGCCGTACCGAAGTACCTTCGGTGGTCGGAATCCCCGATCACTTTCGACCGGACCGACCACCCCGATCACATCCCGCAACCGGGGAGATACCCGCTCGTCGTCGACCCCGTCATGGGGACCAAGCGCCTGACCAAGGTACTCATGGACGGCGGTAGCAGTCTCAACATCCTCTATGTTGAGACCCTCGACGTCCTGGGGGTCCCCCGCTCAAGCCTTCGACCGAGCCGGGCGCCTTTCCACGGCGTCGTCCCTGGCCAACAGGCCCATCCGCTCGGGCAGGTCGACCTGCCCGTCACTTTTGGGAGCCCGGCCAACTTCCGCACCGAAACCCTCACCTTCGAGATCGTGGATTTCCCCGGCTCCTACCACGCCATCCTGGGGAGACCATGCTACGCAAAGTTCATGGCGATCCCCAACTATACCTACTTAAAGCTGAAGATGCCCGGGCCGCGTGAGGGTAATCACCATAGCTGCATCTTTCCAGCTCGCCTACAACTGCGAGAAAAGCGGTTGCGAGTTGGCCTCGGCGGTCGTCGCGTCCACCGAGCTAGCCAGCCTCCGGGCCAAGACCCAACAGTCTGCTCCCGACTCCAGCAAGTCCGGATCAGGTTCCTTCAAATCCGCCGAGGATACGAAGGCGGTCGAGGTCGACCCCAAGGAACCGACCAAGACCGTTCGGGTCGGGGCCACGCTTCCTGCCAAATAGGAAAGCGCGCTCGTCGACTTCCTCCGCGCCAACCGGGACATCTTCGCATGGAGGCCGTCCGACATGCCAGGGATCCCGAGGGAAGTCGCCGAGCACTCCCTGAACGTCCGACCTAGGTCCCCATCGGTCGCCAGCCGCCGCGCCGCTTCGACGAGGAAAAGCGCACGGCAATAGGGGAGGAAATCGCCAAGCTTTTGGCTGCAGGGTTCGTCAGAGAGGTTCACCACCCCGAATGGTTAGCAAACCCTGTACTTGTCAAAAAGAAGACTGGGCAATGGAGAATGTGTGTTGACTACACAAGTCTCAACAAGGCATGCCCGAAAGATCCATTCCCCTTGCCCCGCATCGATCAGGTGGTGGACTCCACCGCGGGGTGCGAGTCCCTGTCCTTCCTGGACGCCTACTCAGGCTACCACCAGATAGCGATGAAGGAAGCTGACCAGCTCGCAACCTCCTTCATCACTCCGTACGGCTCGTTCTGTTACGTGACGATGCTGTTTGGCCTGAAAAACGCGGGTTCTACATACCAGCGATGTATGCAAACGTGTCTTTCCGACCAAATCGGCCGTAACATCGAGGCATATGTCGACGACATCGTTGTCAAGACCGGAAAAGCCCGCGACCACGTCGCCGACTTGGAAGAAACTTTCGTGAACCTTCGACGGTTCCGCATCAAGCTCAACCCCAAAAAGTGCGTTTTCGGGGTACCCAAAGGAAAGCTGCTCGGCTTCATCGTCTCCGAACGTGGCATCGAAGCCAGCCAAGACAAGATCTCCGCGATCCTAAGGATGGGGCCGATCAGCAATCTCAAGGGAGCCCAGAGGCTGACAGGGTGCCTAGCGGCCCTAAGTCGCTTCATGTCCCGCCTCGGCGAACGCAGTTTGCCTCTCTACAAACTCCTGAGGAAATCCGACCGGTTCAGCTGGACGAAGGAGGCTCAGGAGTCCTTCGACGCGTTGAAGACTCTCCTGACCTCCCCCCTGTGCTGGTCGCCCCGACGCCTGAAGAGCCTCTGCTCCTCTACATCGCCGCCACGACCCAGGTCGTTAGCGCGGCACTCGTCGTGGAACGAGCAGAGGAGGGACGGGTCCTCCGGGTCCAACGACCGGTCTACTTCGTCAGCGAAGTACTTTCCGAGTCCAAGGCACGATACCCGCAGGTGCAAAAGATGCTCTACGCGGTGCTCATCACGAAGAGAAAGCTGGTGCATTACTTCAACCAAAGACCGCGTCTCTGTGGTAACATCTCTGCCACTCGGTGAGATTGTCCACAACCGCGACGCCTCCGGAAGGATTGCTAAGTGGGCACTCGAGCTCAACGGCCACGACATATCATACGTTCCTCGGACCGCGATCAAATCTCAAGTTCTGGTCGACTTCGTCGCCGAGTGGACCGAAGCCCAGGCACCACCTCCGCTCGAAGACCCCGAGTATTGGACGATGTACTTCGATGGGTCCTTCACCAAAAACGGAGCTGGCGCCGAGGTCGTCATCATTTCCCCACTCGGGAACAAACTCAAGTACGCCGTCCGGCTGCTTTTCGACGCAACCAACAACGTCGCCGAGTACGAGGCCCTCGTAAGTGGTCTTCGCATCACTGCCGACCTCGGGGCTCTACGACTGTACGTGCGCGACGACTCAAAGTTGGTCGTCGACCAAGTCATGAAGGCCGCGGAGCCTCGTGACGACCGGATGGCGGCCTACTGTCGAGAGGTACACAAACTGGAGCAAAGGTTCAAGGGGTTTGAACTCCATCACAGCTACAGACGAAACAACAGCGAGGCTGACTATCTGGCCAACCTCGCCTCCAGCAGAGGGCCAGTCCCACCAGGGATATTCATCCTCGACCTGCACCAAGCATCCGTCCGGCCCGATCATTCAGACGATCGGACGGCCAGCTCGCCAAAGGTACCTCCGCCGACCGACCAAAGAACCGGAGGCCGAAGCCGCCAGTCAAAGCCACGACGTCCTGATGACCGGCGCCGACTGGAGGAAACCCTTCATCGACCGGCTGGCCAACGGCTCTCTCCCCGACGACTCGACCGAGGCCCGCCGCCTCGCTCGGCGGGCAAGGTCCTTCATACTGGTCGGCGACGACCTCTACAAAAGAAGCCCCTCCGGGATCCTCCAGAAGTGCATTCCGGCCGACCAGGAAGATACCGCTCCCACGACATCCACGGCGGGATTTGCGGACACCACGCAGGTCACGGCCTGGTCGGGAAAGCCTTCGACAAGGTTTCTCTTGGCCAACCGCCGTGGTCGACTCTGAACAAATCGTGCGGACATGCGAAGGGTGCCAATTCTTCGCTCGACAGACGCACCTCCGGCGCCAAGCCCTCCAGACGATCCCTGTTACCTGGCCCTTCGCCGTTTGGGGACTCGATCTGGTCGGGCCCTTTAAGAAAGCGCCCGGGGGCTTCACCCACTTACTGGTCGCGATGGACAAATTCACCAAATGGATAGAGGCCAAGCCGATCACAACCATCGCTTCGGCGCAGGCGGCGGACTTCTTCCGCAACATTGTTTATCGATTCGGTGTACCAAACTCCATCATCACCGACAACGGAACGCAGTTCACAGGGAAGGAGTTTCTCGAAATCTGCGACAGCTTCAATATCCGCGTGGATTGGGCGGCCGTTGCTCATCCACAGAGCAATGGCCAAGTTGAGCGCGCAAACGGTATGATCCTCCAAGGGCTCAAACCGCGGATCTACAACCGACTGAAGAAATACGCGGGACGTTGGGCGGCAGAGGTGCCTCCCGTGCTCTGGAGCCTGCGGACCACACCGACCCAATCGACCGGTTTTACGCCATTCTTCTTGGCGTTCGGCGCCGAGGCCGTTTTGCCGATCGACCTGGACTACGGCGCCCCAAGAGTTCAAGCCTTCGACAAAACCCGAGGGCTTGAATCCCAGCAAGACGCCGTCGACCAGCTCGACGAGGCGCGGGATGTGGCCGTCATCCGCTCAGCCAAGTACCAACAAGCACTACGACGCTACCACAACCGAAGGGTTCGAGGGCGAGCATTCAACATAGGCGACCTGGTTCTACGCCAGATCCAGTCTAGCAAAGACAAGCACAAACTCTCCTCTCCTTGGGAAGGTCCCTTCACCGTAGTAGAGGTCCTCCGACCCGGCACTTACCGGCTCAAGGGTCCCGATGGCAACGTCACGTCCAACGCCTGGAATATTGAAAAGCTAAGGCAATTCTACCCTTAGTCCTCCTTTCTTTCTAAAACATATTTACAGTTGTGCTCACATTTACTTGCCCCGGGCAGCCCGACCCACGGTCGAGTCTACGCGTAGCGTTTATACTTAAATCCTTAAACCGATCGGATCGGTTTCCTGGACAGCCGCCAGGTTCACCCGATCGGACGAACTTTCTCTCCCGACCTAAACACCACGACCTACGCCCTGGCGGCTATGGTTGCGAAGTGGTATTTTACGAAGGAAGAAAGTACCCGAGCCGGATAAAACACGGTCGCTCGGAAAACCGACCCGACGAGCAAAGTCAGAGTACAAAAACGCTCGCGCTAAGTCTCCACGTGACCTTTTCTGCCTATTTTTTGGTCAAGTCTGAAACGTACCGATCACTGCTCGGACGGTCCCCGCGGACCCAAGGACAACGATCCCGCCACGTTTCATCGACAGAAAACCAAAAAATAGCGGAAAACAAAATACAAAACTTCTGAGCACCTTTTATTTTCGATTTAACAACATTTACATTCACCGAAAACAAAGACTCTAAACAAAGATTCTATCCCTATTTGAGGTTCTCCTCGTCGCCGTTGATCTCCGGACTTATCGTCCCGCCCCGGCGCAGCCTTGAGCTTCCCGCACAATTTTTGCCGCAAAGCACGGCAGAAATTGGTCGGGTCCCCGAGGTACTGCGGCAGGAGAGGCCCGATCTGCCCGGACGCGTCGGATCTTGCCGACCTCCACGCAGCAGGAGAAGCACCAGAGCTCGTCGATCCTCGCACGATAACCGCACCCTGCACCCCCCTGTGTGACCTCTATGGTTCCTGGGGGGAGTTGGGGCCCGGCGGTTATGGTTGCGAAGTAGCGCTTAATGGAAGAAGGAAGTGCCCAAAGCGGAGCGACCCACGATTGGTCGGGAACACCCCTCCTCACGGTCGCACTAACCAAGTGCCTTGTTCCGGAGCTTTCCCTTGTTTCCCCGACTCCACAAAATTGTAATGAACATACCAACCTACGCCCGACCCTCGTGGTCCCTAAGGCTATGGACGGTAAAGTGTCCATCACAAACGGAGAGCACGGAAATCAAGCATAAAGCCAAACCCTGACAGACCCGCACGGCCAACCTTTCTTAAGGTATGATTCAGTTCTTTGCAAATTCAAAAAAAAACTGTCCAGCTCTTTCTTTACAGGTCCCGGTGAAGGACGTCGATCGGAGAGATCTGATCGGCGATCGCCCTGGCGTGTGGTTCGACTTCGGGCTCGGCGTCAACCTCCTCTTGAGACCGGTTTGCGGCGACCATCGACAAGATGTCGAGGTCGATACCGTCGTAGTAGGAAAGCGTGCAAACCCGGTGCGAAGTAGCCCGAAACGGCGCGCCAAAAGCCTCCACGTGGTCGGGCACGCTGGCCAGGGCGCTCTCCAGCGAGCTCGAGCCTGGTCGAGAGCCCTCCGGCCCCAGCACCCGATCGCGGATATCCCGGCCGACCGCTCGCAAAGACGTCAGCTCGGCCTGGTCCGCCTCCGACAGCCACCGCGTCGTCAAGGCCGCGTCGCGCGCCGTGATGGCTTCATCACGCGCCGCGACCGCCTGGTCACGCGCCTCCTCCGCCACTCTACGTGCCTCTGTGGCGCTCCCAAGGTTCTTCTGCAACTCAAGGCGAGCCAACAAAGACTGAAAGGATGCGGCGAGCCAACCCAAAGCTGTGTACAGGCGCTCGGAGCGAAGACACTTACCCGACGAAGAAGCAACCAAGGCACGGAGGTCCTCCTCGGCCCTTACCCGAGTCGCCCGATCGCGCTCGCCCCGCTCCAAAGCGGTGTCGCGTTCCGCGGACGTGTCCTGCGCGAGCTTCCACGCCGCCTCGAGCTCCCCGCCGAGCCGGGCAGCGCTCGACTCGGCGCCCTCCTTCGCCCGAACAGCCTCCGCTAGGAGAAGTTCAAGCTCGGACACCCTCTCGTCCGAGGCCTGCTTCGCTCGGCGCTCCCGGAGCAGGACTTCCTCGGCCTCCCGGCGGGCCTTCGCCGCCTCGGTTTGCTCACGGCCCAAGGCTCCCCGAGCACCCGACAGCTCGGAGCACAATCGGTCGTGATCCAACACGGTGGACGACCCCCGCTGGTTCTGAACCCGGATATACCCGGACTTGAACAGCGATCGGGTCTTCAAGCTCTACAGACAAGACCATCCGACGACCCTCAGCTTGACCGACCAAAAGGGCGAACGTGCAAATAATACAAGCAAATTACCTCAACTCTCCGAAAGGTCTCCCCGGAGACAACCCCCAGCCTCGCGTTGAAGGACTGGAGCATAGCCGACAGCGCCTCGCGAACCTGGTCTGCCTCGGCCGTAACCCGCCGGCAGATCTCTCCAACCGCGGTCCACTCGTCTCCCTCCGCCTCGTCATCCAAAACTACCGGCGGCAAGCCCGTAAGGGTCAACGGCGGGATAGGAACGCGAGCGAACGTCCCGGCTGCCCGCGGAGACTCAACGACCACATCCTCCCGCGCCGTCCCGACGACTGTCTCCGCCCCCGCCTCCCCCGTAGCTTCGGCCGGAAGGGAGGGCCCTCGGGTCAACGGCACGGTGAACCCCGGCACCAGAACCGCGCCCAACGGAGGGGTCCCCGACGGGGGCGGTGGAAGCTCTTCCCCGCCCGCTTCACCCTCCGAAGGCGGACTCAGCTCGACTCGAGCACCAGGGTCCTCCTCGGACCCCGACATGACCGACGGCTCCGCCGATTGCTCGGCCACCGACCCCGACGCCGTGGCGATCATCGCTTCCGCGGCCGGCAGCTCAGTGCCCCCCGCCCCGGCGGGGAGCACCACAACCCCCGATCGGTCCACCTTGGTCGGCGAGGCGCCTGCCGACAACGCTGGCGGCGGCAGCTCCAACCCCTGCGTGGGAGCCACCGGCTGCGCACTCACCATCGCAACCGCCCCCGTGTAGACCCTGCACGCAACGACGAGTCAGGAAAACACGAGGCGATCTTGAAGCCTAAAATTTGCGAAAGGTGAAGGGAGTACTTACCGCATCGGCGCCAGACAAGATTTCCTTCCTCCTCGCCGGACCTCCGGTGGATGCGTCTGCCCTCCGTTTTCCGGGCATCCGCACCGCTTCTCTGGGCTCGACAGCGGCCGCAGCACCGTCACCCCGATCGCTGCCGCTTCCAAATCCGGCCCCGTGTCAGACGCAAGGGGTCTGCCGTCGCCTTCCTCGCCTTCAGAGCGTGAAGATGACTCCGAGTCGCCCGATCCCGTGTCGGTCGTATCGGAGACGTCCTCGCCGCGGGACCGCCTCGCCTCCCGCTGCCTCTTCTTCGGCTCGACCGCCGTCTCCTTCTCCTCTTTGCGAGCGGCATCTCGCGCCTCCCTGGCCTCCCGAGCCTGGGCCCTCGCCTCTTTTTCCCCAGGCAGGTCCGGCCGAGAAGTCACCCGGCCAAGCCCTTGCGAAGAAACGGGAAAGTCGGTCAGACCGGCCAAAGCAAGAAAGCAGGCGGGGAAGCCCTCTACCATACCAAGTCAGAGCCGCGACCCGCCATTAAAGGTGCGGGAGCTTGGGACACCGCCACGGACAAGCTGCCACCCAAGACGGAGAACACCCGAGCGTCGACCTCTGTCGGGAGGAGCCCGGAGTCCAGCATCCTCATGGGGTCGGATGGCCCCGTGTACTTGAACATGGGATGCACCCTCTCCACGAGGGGCTGCACGCGCCTCTCCATGAACGAGCGCACGACAGCCTCACCGTTCAAACCGCGCTCCTTCAAAACCCGGATCTTCTCGACGATCCACTGCACCTTGGGCCGCTCCTTCCAGTCAGGTCCCCAAGCCCAGCACTCTCCGCCCTTGGGGAGCAGGCCGGAGAAACGCGGGGCGCTGTTTCCCGCGTTCCTGATGTAAAACCACTCGGGATGCCAACCCCGGTTGGACTTAGGGAGCTCCAGGTCGATGTACTCCGGTGCCCGATTGGAGCGCAAGTACAATGCCGCGCCTCCGAAGGCCGCCCCCTGGTTCGTCGCCTTGTCTTTCACCAGACGACTGGAGAAGAAGTACTTCCACAACCCCCAGTGCGGCTCGATGCCAAGAAACGCCTCGCACAGCGCCATGAACACCGCGACATGCAGCACGCCGTTCGGATTGAGTTGGTGCACCTCCACCCCATAATAGAAGAGGAGTCCCCGGACGAACCTGTGGAGGGGAAGCCCAAAACCGCGCTCATAGAACCAAGTATGCGCCACGATCTCGTCAGCGTGTGGCTCGGGAGCCGCCCTCGTCGTCGGAATCCGCCACCCGGAGACGTCCCGCGGCGAAAGAAAGACTTTCTTCTCCAAGCCAACTGCGCGGGACGAACGGGTGGAGCATTCCAGCCACATCCTCGAAGCACAGACTGAAGCGACGATAGGGAACTGGTGAAAACCTTCTCTCTCCCTCTCTCTTTCTCTCTCTCTCTCTCTCTCTCTCTCTCTCTCTCTCTCTCTCTTTTCCCCTCCCTTTTTCGTCGCAGGCAAAGGCAAGAGTCCCGAGCGTCAGAAGCGAAAGCGGATGGCGCCGCGGCGTCTCCCGTTCTCCCCCGTATATAGGAGGCAGACCAACGGGAATCGAGCAAAAGCGGGTTGAGGCAACCACCCCGCGCTGCGATAAAATGTCACGTCAGTGTAAGTACGCCAGTTACCAATTCCCCCACTACGCATTAACTGCTGTCAGAAGACCGCCAGGAAGGACAGGCGCCACCTCGAACGGCACTCCCAGCACCCTCTCGGTCTCTACCTCCGGGTTGGGCCAGAGGTGCGATAAACGGCACCGAGGGCCCACTGGGCTGCTGAGGCTCTGAGACCACAAGAAGCTCGACAGCTTGCATCCGAGGCCCAGGCCAACGCTAAAAGGTGCAGAAACCCGGCCGCCAAGCGGATCCGGCCCCGCCTCAGCGAAATCGAGCAAGGGGTGAGGCCGAGGCGAGCCCCCAGCGGGCCCCTAGTTGGGTCGGCGGATGACCCAATCGCCTTAACTCACATCCGAGACCACACCTCACACTCTCCCGTGGAAGCCCGTCGACGGGCGGCAGTCAACTGCACCCTGGGTTGGCGAACGACCCAGGGACCGATACGGGATCGAGTAAGGAAAGGTTCTTCATGGATCGCCCCCCAGTGGGGTCGGACGCCCACGCCGGGATCGTTCGCTAGGGGACCCCCTCACGAGGGGGCCTCCAGGTTCCACTCGGATCACCCGCTAGTAGCTCCGCGAGAACGGCGCTCGAGCCGACGGAGGCAAGCGCGCGTCTCTCACCCCCTCCAGGTCCCACACCTGCGGACGGGGCGTAAACGTGGGACAGACGGTAACCCCTCCACCCGATAGCAAACTCGCCCAGCTCCGGCATGAAACGAGCCACAACTCGCCCAGCTCCGGCGTGAAACGAGCCACAACTCGCCTAGCTCCGGCGTGAAACGAGCCACAACTCGCCTAGCTCCAGCGTGAAACGAGCCGCAACTAACCCCGCCCCGGATCGAGCACAAGCGTACGAAGCACGGGCGCCACGTGCCAGCGATGCGCCAGCCCGCTAAGCGCCCGGCGCCGCGGCGGCGCCAGCGTGTCGCCGGCGACCAGCCATCGGCGCGCCCGGCGGCCGGCGCCGCGTACGTGCCAGGGCGACCGACCATTTATTGCGCGCCCGGCACGGCGGCGCCAGCGTGTCGAGGCGATCGACCTTGCGACGGCAAGACGGCCTGACGCATACGTGTCCGCCGGGGCGACCACCGCGCTGGGCGCCTGGTGCCACGGCCCGCGTGCCACTTGTCCACCCGGCGACTACCTTTAACACGGCAACGTGGCCGCCCGGGTGCAGAATTATACTGCGATCGGACCTCTCCGACACCGCGAAACGACAACCGAGCAAGGCGTAACCCCGACCGCTCTCCGACCATTTCGGGGCTCTGGCTACACTCACTGTCTTCGCCACAAGAATCGGCCGAAGATTCTTCCCGACCAAACCCATCCAGGCACGGCGAAGCAACAACCGAACAGGAACAGGGCGTAACCCCCCGACCTGCTCTCCAACCAGCTCGGGGGCTACACCCACCGGGTGCGCTCGCGCGCACCCGGTCGAAGACTCTGATCAAGCCAGGCGTACCACGGCACGGGAGCAAAACCCCCGGGCACCTCTCCGACCCGCCCGGGGGCTCGGGGGCTACTGACGAGTACCCATACCATGGGTACCCCCAGCGGCCCAGAAAGACACATGGGCCGACCCAGGCCAGTCGAGGCCCGAAGACACGACTGCCGGGCAAGGACCGAAATCACGACCGAGTCTCCGATATCCCTGAGAAGCGATGGCATTTATTGCGTATCGAGCGTATAAAATGCCGGCCATAATGACGATGACGTAGCGGCACAAGTTCCCGACCCTCGCATTTACTACGAGCGACGCAGCGACTACGGCGACCAGCAGCAGGGTGGGGGGAGTCGGCGATCAGTCCCATCAGCCCGTCACTTTCGGATGGCCGTGAGCACAGGAAGGGAAGGCCCCCTAGGGATAGTCTTTTCCTTTCTTTTCTAACCAACAGTGTAACCTTCCTCCTCGTCTATAAAAAGGGGGGAGGGGCGAGCATGTAAAGACAATCAAGAATCAATACGATCCATCCCACACGAACTGGAGTAGGGATGTTCAGCTCGAACCAGTATTCATCTTGTGCTCGCCTGAGTAAGCCGTTCGAGGAGAGGGAGCGTGCACCCCCCTTCTACCTATACAAATTCACTAGCCGGTGCCCGAAACACCGACAGTATCCTTCTAGGATATTTTCACATTTTCAAAATTGCTTAATAACAGAAAAATAAATGTTCAGCACATATAAACATGAAATATTACTAAGAAAAATAAATTCAGAGACACGGCACAATGGATGTGCCATAAAAAAAATTCAGGAATTTCTAGCATTTTTCGTAATATTCTATTAATTATTAAGCAATTTTTAGAATGACTTAATGGCAAAAAATAGATTCCAATATAAATTAAATAGGGCATAATGCTAGAAAAATAAATCTAGGTGTATAAAACTTCCAATGTGTGTTAAATATTAATTTACCAGAATTTTGTGAAAGTGCATATACCTAGATAATCTAATTTCTAGGATTTATCATGAATTTTTAGAACTTATAAAGTATGTTTGTATTTTATTACTATTATTTTTAAATATGGATGGGCTGCATGGCACATAGGCAGGGGGTGGCCCACAAATAGGCAGCCAACAGGGACAGGGGTCCATAGGCGGTAGCCCACAAGCGGATGATGGCTAGGGTTTAACCCTAACCGCGTCGAGCCAGGCCGGTGAGCGGAGCTAGCACCGCGGGCTGAGGCTAACGTGGAGTGGATGCCGCCGGGCGTTGTTGGCACGGAGCGGAGGTCTGGCTCACAGTGACGGACTGACGAGATGTTAGCGCGCGGCTGTCCAGCTTAGGGAAAGGTGGCACCAGCAGGGCGCTGTTATGGCCAGGGGCGCGGAGACCAGTGTGGCTGCAGAGACATCAGGTCGTCAAGCGGCGGCTAGCCAGCTCGGGGGAGGCGGCGCTAATAGGGTGTTGTTGTGGCCGAGGTCTCTCGGGGCGCGATGAGCCATCAATGATCGGTGAGCAGAAGCGAGCAGGAGACAGTTCTCCGGCCGCACGTGTCACGGCGCCTCCGCCAACGTCGAGCGGTGGAGGTGCGGGAGAGCCTCAAGTGCGGAGCGCCTGTGAGGCGTAGCAGAGCGGATCCACTGCTGGCTTAGCTGAGCACTTCATCCCTTCTTTTTTTCCATTTGCTTATTGTGAGGATAATGAACAGTACACAAACGATAGATCAAAAGTAATTGGTAATTGGGTTAAGCATTACATCTATAATGGTAATCTGCATGATTAAAACTTGCATAGATGCACTCACGTAGCTTGAACTTATGCAAAGCTCGTGGATGATTTTAGTCGCGTGTCGCAGGACCAGGGGCGGATCTACAGGGTATGCCAGGTGGGCCACGGCATACCCTGTAGATTCGGTCCTTTATATGATCAATTTCCGTCAATATCTTATGCAGTTAACTTGTGAAGGTTATAACTTTAGATCTGTAGATCCGATTGAGCTGATTCTTATTGGGTTAGTTTCTAAATTGAATCTAGTTTCTACAGTTAAAATTTCACATCAATCCAACGGTTGGATCTTCGGTAATTACTATTTTAATTAATGTATGTCAGTCTGTTTTTACTGAAACCGAAGCAGTTTTTTATAATTTGTTTAGGGGTGCTTTAAGAATCAATAAAAAATTGTTTTTGCTTCCGTGCAATCATTCACCCCCCTCTGATTGCTATATTAGTGTATATCGATTCTACATGTGATTTGAGTACAAGATTGCTAGTTGATTTATAGAGTACAAACAAATAATTGCTACTTTGCTAGATGATTTATGGAGTTGCTTTCTTGTATGTCGGCCTTCAATCCTACTTACTCATTTGCTTCTTTTGATGCACAAAAGGTGCGTAGACTTGCTGAGTTATACCCTAATAACATCATCTCAAGTACCAATTTGATAAAACTTGAGTTGCGACTTGATAACTATATTGACGACATAAGAGTAGATGATAGTTTCAAATGTCTAGAGAATCTTGTTGATCTCTCAGTTAAGCTTGTTGAAATAGAGAAGCATATAGTTTATGGTTTACTTTACTTGCTTCTGAAATTGGTATTGCTTCTACTGGTGGTGACAGCAAGTGTTGAGAGAGTATTTTCTGCAATGAGTTTAGTCAAAATAAGTTGAGAAATAAGATGGGTGATAGTCTTTTGGATAATTGTCTAGTCACATTTATTAAGGGAGATATTTTATTTCAAGTTAATGAAAATGATATAATCAAGAGTTTCATGGCTATTAGAAGGCGGAGGCCAGAAAAGAAGGACAATAAGTAATATTGTATTATTTGAACTATTATAGGTACGTGAGCTTCTTTTATGCATATTTCATACTTAAAATGTTCGAACTATTTATATTGTAATTTATACTTGTATTATCATGTTTTTAATTATTTTATTTTATACTCGTATACCGAATTTCTTGATAACATTTGTAGTTGTTTACCGAATTGTTCATTGAATTTTACCGAATTGTATATTATAGTATTAGCTCGGCATAACCTAACTTAAAATCCTAGATCCGCCACTGCGCAGGACGATCGTGATGCAGTGTAGATCGTTGCAGGCAGACAACCTCAATTTACCTTGGCGGAGCTTCGTGCTTTCGTTCATGCATGCATGCAATTCCGTCTTTGTGTTGATGAGATCGATCTCTCGTATGAGTAGCATGTAAATCAACCATAGATCAATCTATGATTAGTATCAAGAAAATAAGATTGATCTACTTGCAAAGAATATAGAACGACATACGATGCATGTAGATTGATCTAGGTCTTCAGTCTTGTTGAGCTTCGTGCTGATAACGTGTTGTAAAACGTAGTCATTCACCCACGATCAACCAACAGCACGCCAACAAAATCACACGCACAAAATAGGAAATTGTAGGATCGAAGTATACGAATATAGCAATCAGAGGGGGGGTGAATGATTGTGCGGAAGCTAAAACCAAATTCTTGATCTACTAAAAGTTCACCCCAAAACAGAACCAAATAATTGCCTCGTTTTCGACAAAAATAGAATGACAGAGGTTCGGTAAAACGCTAATTCCCGGAGATCCAACCGTTAGATTGATCTGAAATTTGGACACGAGAAACTAGATTCCAATACGAATCGAACCCAAAAAGAATCAACTCGATCGGACTTACGGATCAAAAGTTATGAGCTTCGCAAGCTTGCTGTTCCAGAACTTACGAAAATCAATCTAATCGAAACTTGTAGATTGATCAAGAACAACAAAAGTTTTATCAACAAAACTTTGAGGAACACTAGATCAATACCCTAGAGAGGTTTTTGATGGATCAAATCAAGATGAAACTCAAAGAACAAAAACCAATCTAGAACTAGAACAAGTATGCAAACAAGAACCAAAAGAGAATATTGTAGCACACAAGGAACTAGAAGAATTGATCTTTATTTCTTTTGTCTAAAGTACTCTCATCAAAAGAGTACAAACCCTAAAACTGAGCTTGAGGCTCTCAATGCGCTCAGCTCCAATTGATTCGATGCCCTTCAACAGGAGACAACCCCTCCTATTTAAAGGACCAACCCACAAGGAGTTCTGAATACGATTCCTATTCCCTAGAAGGAATCTGTATCCAACACAACTCTACTTGGCCCAACCTGGCCGAGTACAACTCTTGCACGCGTATGGCAACCCTACCATACTCACGTGACTAACACTTTGCACGTGTATGGCCACCTGCCATACTCACGTGACTAACACTTTGCACGCGAATGACCTCCTGCCATTCTCACGTGACTAACCATTCTTCATGTGCACCATTCTCTTAGCCCGAACGTCCCGCATGACATCCTTGACCACCAAGACCTCAGTTCCTCCTGAACCTAGTCCCGAACCTCAGTTCCTCCATGAACCTAGTTCCGGTCCCATCATCGACCACATTCGTCTTCGAGCAATACCTGCACATGAACAAACCATAAAACGAATCCGAGCACAAGTCCACGACTTGACTCAATGTCAATCCATGCAACTACTCACATGAGCATTGCATAAAGTCCACTTCAAAACAAGCATCATGAAATTCTCACCAATTTCATTATCTCAAGGTCAAACCAAAAACTCAATTCCAAGTTTGCTCAAAACCCTAATCGAGCAAAAACGCATTCATGACGGACCAAAAAATTTGGTCTGGCGTACATGTAAAACTTACTGTCTTTTAAGAACTTGGTCCCGCGCGTAAAAACGAAACTTAATGTTTCTTGTCAAATTGTCAAACACATGCACAAGCACATTTTGCAAAACCAATTCTAAGTTAATTTTTCAGTTCAAAACCAATTTTTCAGCACATGATTTCACAGAAATATACACAAAGCAGGAGGGCAAAGTTCTCTCTCTTTATTAGATTAATTCTCCTTGTAAAAAGAGATGCCCAATATATAGCAAAACCAACTATAGATATATTCGAATTTGCTCACCAATAAATAGAGTCATTCCAAACTTGAATTTGGATTCTATCTATATCATAACAATTATAAAGTTTTTTTTAAAAGTGATAAGGTAGCCTACAATATGCTCGCAAATGAGAAAAATACACGAAGTAATGAACCTCTCTTGCACTGGCCAGTGCTCACCAAAGGCCACAAAATGGATGAATGGACAAAGTCTAGAAAGGATTGCATTTTTTTTTTTGGCGACGAAAAGGATTGCATATTTTGAGTCAATTAGACTGGACATGTAGGCAAGTGGGAGAAGGGTATGCACTGGTGAGTGGTGAATCAGGGGATAAGGTCCTTTGATCTCAATCATCCATTCCCCATCTATCAAACCTTCATGTGCATCATGATAATACCTTTTATATGTTGTTTTGTCATTTAGTGTGATTGGAATTTGGATGGGACCATGGTGCTTTCTCCACCAAAATATAAGATCAGCATGGACAAAAATAGCTCTGGTTGCAACATCACCTCTCCCATGAGTAATATTGTAAAATCACAACAAAATTGACCTCTGTTTGAGTGTACTGTTGTGTGCAGTGATCTTCTGGAGAATTTTGTCACGGAGCAATTTTAACCGGGAGTAGATGTACCAAGCTTTTCACAAGAAGTATATTGAAACATTATTTTTCTAGCTCTTTTACATGACACTAAATTAAATATGAATCGTTCATTCTTTTCGACTCAATGGATCAGATTAATTAGAATTTACTTGTACTTCATCTGGTAGTAGAGTAGTAGAAACACACTTAACAAATCAATAGTTAGATACAATTTCTACTACATATTATATACTACCAGTATAATGCACCGTAAAATTTCTCATTTTTTATGCCTAAAGCTCAAGAAAGTTTCTTCTCCTACCTGTACTACTGTTGGAGATAGCAATCATCAACATAGCTACTTTCCGGCCTCCCTGCTTTATTCAGAAGAATGCAAAAGGAACATTCAAGGCTAGCATCATCAAATTAAACGTCAAATAAAATCTAGAGTAGGATCATCTTTAGTGATGATCCAAGCAATGGGGTTGGAGCACCCTAGAATGGCCTGCGCCCATTGCGTTTTCCACGACTGACCACATGGAACCGCACTTGATTGTGACTCTGTCTGTGCTTGATGTGGTAGTACCAACTACGCTATTATCTCCCCGCCACATGTACACTCTATAGGCATGTGGCACAAAAAATAAGATGCAAGAGGTCTGAAGAATGTAGTTAAAACGAAAAAAGTTCTGCCTGCTTATCCTTTGTAAATAAAAAGTGAATGAGCACGTAAATGAAAAGTTTAATATGCATGGTTTGTAATATCGTGCAAGCATGTGCTTGATTGAGTGGCGACCCAGTAATTTTTTAGAGCCCGAGCACGCTTAAAGAAGGACAACAAGTTCAAAGCTATTTAAATTTTAGTTGCTAATTTTTTATATAATTTAGGATGTTTTTTACAAGACGCTAGTAAAGCTTGTAGATTCAGGCTCTATATTTTCGTTTCTGATTTGAGGATTGTAATTGCCAGGTTGCGTGAATATGAGATTTAGGATGTTTACATGAGCTGAGCCCGGGCCCAGGCCCAGGATGCCCGGGCCTTAGGTCCGCCTCTGGCTTGATTGATTTAGGTAGAGCCGTTGGAACATTAGAAAAATATGCATTACTGACATTCTCTACAGTTATATTAAAGATTCCATCACAATTTTTTACTTCCTCGAAGCTTCATACAAAGATGGTGATCGCTTGTTCGGCAAAGTTATGGGTTCAAAAGTGCAAGTGAAAACAAAGGCAAGCTAATTGATGATTAGCAATTTAGCATATCATCAAAAAGGTTTAGCAATCAGCGTGCACATCATCCACCTTCATCAGTGCTGTGCTCTCCTCACAATTTCCTCTCCATTTCTGCCTATTTGGTCCACTCACCCTTATTCCATAAATTATTCAAGCTCAGTACGTATGGTTTAGGCAGCATAGCATCATACACTTGCAAAAGGACACGCAGATCGCGATAGAGACACAATACTAACACATCAGAAAAAGAAAAACTGTTGATTTTTTTTCTCCTGCCTACCATGCTTTAGTTGCTAGCTATGTGTTACTATCAACCGTTACACTACCTTCTCTCTCTGCAGTAAGTATCAACGCTAATTGTTTCTAGTTCAAAAAAAGGCTAATTACTCCTCTTGATGTGTTGTTAGAGCAAGTTAATTTGTCCTCTTCATGTATACTTAGTGCCAATAAAAGGCGGGGCAAGGTCACATATACATCTTTCCTTGTTAGGTTCTTTGCTCAGCTTGCTTCCTGGAGACAGAGGGTTCAAGGATTCAGGCTTCCATCGACAGCAACCAAGCTGAGCTTGTTATTGGCACAACTAGTAGATTTCTTCTCAAGGTATGGTCCTTTGTAGTTTCCAGTGCTTTCTAATATCTTTGATGATCCTTTTCCTCATGTGTCTTCTTTGCTCTTGATCAATTCTGTGTGTGCCTCCTTTCGGATCATCAATCTTTTCTTTGAATTAGGTTTCTCTTTTCTTACTGTCTTGAGGGTGTCGATGGTGCCTTCCTTTTCAGATTTTTCTCCAGTTTCTCTCTTTTCAAATCCTTACTTTCTGCTGCTGATTTCTTTTGATAGATAGTTAATACCCCCCTAATGTTTTTTTGGGTTTCCTCAACATCCAAAAATTCACTTCAGTTCATGCTTGATCGAACTTTTTCTTCTTTGACCCGTCCTTTCTCCTTCCAGCAGGTGAATTTCAGATGAGTCCATCTTTTATCTATGCTTTTTAAGATGAAAAACATTCTTCGTAGGGCTGAAAAATATATTAGAAAGGATTTGAACAGCGGCCATTCAATTATCTTGCTGCTCTTGTGAGAGCTAATGGTATGTGCATACTTGCACCATACCTCTCTCTTCATATGAATGTTTAGGATTTTAAGATTTGCAGTGCAGAATTCTGGTTACCATGTAGTTAGATGTTTCAGTTTGACCAACCATTTGGAGGTTTAGTTAGTTTTGATCTGCCTCTTGGTATTCAGAAGTGATAAGTACATCCTATCGAAATTTAGAACGCAAATAGTGATAAATGCACACCGACAAAATCATGTCATTTGATAGAGTGAAGAGTTGGACCAGAAATTTCGCCTGACTGTGACGCATTTCATTATATTCCCATTCCCGGAGACGTCTCTTACTGGACTTCTGTCGTATTACGGTGGGAGTATGCAGTTTGGCCTCAAAGCATCATGAAGGCTTATTGTAAGGCTTAAGACACTAGGCGCATGCTCCCTATTCTCATACTGTGTATGCAGAATATCTGAATTTTCACGCACTTCAGTTCTAAAGGCAAACGTATAGTACAAATACTCCATCCAGTCAAAGATAGTTGCCGTTTTAGACACAGATACAGTTAAACTTTCGAAACGTTGACTATCAATATTTTTTTAGAATATTTAAATCGGCTACATGAAAATCATACGTGTAGATTTGTCTCAAAAAGTGATTTTAGAATATTATAATTTTATTGGGTTTTATAAATACATTATAATAGAAAATAGTAATCAAAGCGGTGTTTCAGAGACAGTGTCGATATCCATAACGACAACTATGACCGGAGGGAGTAATATCTTTTAACCATCTTGTTTGCTAAACCAACTTGCTTGCTATGGACTTATGGTGCCAGGTACTCGTGGAGGATACTGTCGATCGGGCTCCGCGGCAGTAGAATGTTGACCAAAAGATTGCAGGGATGCAGCATTCTTCTGCTCGTTTTTCTCCTCTCGAGCACATCAGGTATGTGTACATTGTGTAGTGTAGCTTTCGCTTCAGCAGCATCGCGTTTCTTTCTCACTTTCTTTTTCTCATTATTGAGATTCCTAACGTCGCGTTGAAATGCATTACCATAAAGTGGAGCCACTGTTGTGGATAGCTTTAAGCTGCAAAATATCCGAAGTGCAGTATACATGCGAAGCTTGCCGTCCTTTTCATGGCTTACCTCAGTGAAACTGAAAGTTGTACTACTGCACTTTCTGTGTGAAACTATACATTTTACTCAACCTGAAGAAAATGCCTACCCGTGGTAAGAACACCACAGCATGTGAAGGTTACCATAGATGCAGTGCCCCTCTGCATAGATCGCCTGAGTCTGAACTAGAACACAACCAATTCTGTGCGATGTTTTCACTGTGTCCCACTTTCTTGTCCAAGTTCGACAATTTTCTCTGTCGCCGCAATTCACAGGCAGTGCTCCTGAAACCACCGCCCACACGGAGTCAGAGGCGGTGAGCCTCGGTGGCGGCAACGCGTACGACCATTCCGACGAAGGCGCGAGGCGGTCTCTGGCTACGGGGAGCGGCCTGTTCTGCGTGGCGATGCCGAACGCCGACCAGGCGGCGCTGCAGACCGGGCTGAACTGGGCGTGCGGCCCCGGCCACGCCGACTGCGCGCCGATTCAGCCCGGAGGGCCGTGCTACAAGCAGAACAACATCGTGGCGCTGGCGTCCTACGCCTACAACGACTACTACCACCGGAGCGCGAACACCGGCGCTACCTGCAACTTCAATGGCACTGCCATGACCACTCCCACTGATCCCAGTAAGCAGCCTGCGCTTGTCAGTGTACCAAGGCACACAACATGTTCTGTTCATCATGGGCTCTGATTACTTCGTGTGAATTCTCATTTCAGGCTCGGGGCAGTGCGTCTTCGCGGGAAGGTGGGCATAGTATTTTCTTGGACAATCTCAACTTCAGTACGCTCTATTGCATTTGCAGCATGACGCACATGCCATTCTCTGACAAAGTTCAGAACTCGCTGACATGTAACACTCTCTTGGCATGCAGCTCCATGGCAGGAGGCTCGAACTCCAGCACCACGCCGGCGGCGAACGCCCCTACCGGTCTCGGCCCGCCGTCGTTCACGCCGGGCTTCGGCAACGGGTCGACCTTCGGTAGCCCGACCAGCATCCTGAACCCTCTGGACGGCGCAGACAGCGTCCTGTCCGGCGCTCGCCGGGCGCTCTGTGTGCTGCTGCTGGCGCTGCCGCTCTTCTTCTTTTGACCGACACCACTCGTTGTAAATTAAAACATGGCATTCGTTAGATTTTACTAGAGCATATATGGGAGGAAGGGTTACTAGAAGGTCATTGTTACATGTTTTGTTCTTGAGTAAATCAGTAAATCACTTGTGTGGATGTATATGTTGAGTTCGATTCGCTGGGATCTTATATAAGGAATTACTACATATGTAGATCATTTGTGGACTCCAGGTCTTTTGGTTTCGGATTTGTTCATACTAGAAAATTAATGTACTTGTTTCATAGCCTAACACCAAACTGTACAGGTAGCAGGTCGTTGCGAGATATACTGAGACGTAATCATAAGCATCTAATGCTACACATAGGTTATTTATACCGCTTTATATGATTCTCCAAAGTGATTTCTATGAAAAAGTTCATCAAAATTCACGTTTTATAGTATAATTTGTGTATATCCTCCTTTTCTATATGAAAAAGTCTATATAACAAAAAATAAAGGGTTTCAATGAATTTTTTTAACAATATCGCATTAGAGTATTTTAGAATTGTTGTTGGAGTATACCAAAAGTGATAAAGGGTATATTAGAGGTGGTATATTAGAGGTGGAAGTATATAGTTCTCGGAGTATCGAAAAGGCTGCAACATTGCAACCATTTTAGCATTTCACAAAAGAATCTTGCTAGAATTTTGGTGCACCTATAACTGATCTAAGGTTCGTCAACCATCAAATTTTGGTCAGACGAAACCTTCAGGCTTCTCTGTCTGCTCTCGCATTCACGTTTCCCGTCGCTCCGGACGCCGCCTTCTCCCGCCGAAACCTCTTGAAGTCGGCGAGGAGGCCGAGGTTCACGTCCCGCTTCATCTTCTCGGCCAGCCTCGACAGAACCTGCACGCTCGAAGCTTCAAGGTTCTTCACGAAAAAAACAGAGAAATTTGGCGCGCGCGAGAGGTAGATCATCTGCACGCGGCGGCAAGGTCTCACCGACTCGGCGACGCCTCGAAGGACGCCCTCCGGCACGAGCCGCAGGGGCGGCGGCAGGACGCAGCTGACGGCGATCTCGAGGTGGCCCTTCAGCCGGCACGCGCGGCCGCGGCCTCTGTCAGCGTACAGCGACCCGCGCACGCCGAGGTCGAAGGTCGTGGGCGAGTAGCCGCTGTCCAGCCCCCTCAGCTCCCACTCCGTCTGCGGCCACAAACCAGACATACATAGCACGCATGCTTCAGCATCTGCAGTTGGGCGTAGATGTATTGAACTGCTAGCTTGTCAACATGTGTACGCACGACTTGGAGCTCGAGCACGCCGCCGCGGTGCCGCAGCTGCATGACGACGACGGGGTGCACGGTGAGGAGGAGGAACTGCAGCGGCAGCATCTGGATCCTCCACTCTTCCTGCACAAGAATCAGCAATACATCACCGTTCTTTCCAGCTACCTTCACTGATTCACCGACTGAAATTGGGAAACAGAGTGCGCGCACGCGGTGGTTACATCGCTGAGCCGCTGGCTCCTGCTCTCGTCGGGGAACATGGCGCGGAACACGCGCGCGCGGTCCAGCAGGTACTCGTCGAAGGACACCTGCACGCGTTGCGCACACACGATTTGACCGAACCATTTCATCGCATCAATCCATGTCAATGCAGAGAGATGTAGCTCAGCAAGCCAGCTTACCCCGGGGGATTCGTAGAGGGGCAAGTCGGTGGAGATGCTCGAGGAGTACCTCACGGCGTCCGGCGAGGAGGACGGCCGGACCTCCGCCGCGCCGGCCTTGGCCGTGACTTCACGCCGTGGCGGCCTTGCCGTCCATGATTGCGGCGGAGCACCAGTACTACTAGAAACTCTCGTGCAAACCAGCGTTCTATTGGTCGCAGATGCAATAAATGGGCGACTGGTGCTACGGCTAGCGCTTGTTGCAACAAGCGGCCATGGGCTGTGGCTTTGAGCTGTGTTTGCGGCGGCGGCGGCCATGGCCGTAGTGCTCTCTGCCTTCCCCAAGCTAAGCTCAGAGAAGGAGCTGAGGCTGATCACTAACTCCTTTCCCCCATGGGACGGGTAGGGACGATGCGGCCGAGCAACGGTGGCCTCACGTATGTTTGGCAGGCAGCGCAACGTGTCAGGTTACCGGATCCAGCCGGGCCAATCGGAGGATCGCACCGGCCGTGTCGATCGTCGAAACTAGGGCTCGAAACAAAAAAAAAAAAAACTAGTTTTGGATTTGAATCAAAATTTCTTTCAATTATGGTAATTAAATAAAAAATTAATGAGATTTAACTCAATAATAACTTGTTAAACTCGCTAATCAAACCTAATAAAAAAACCCTTTTATTATTAGGTTGGAGCCAAGCGGGACGCCGGCAAGGCCGGATTTCCTCGTCAGGACTCGGGATCTTGACAGCTCCGTGCATTCGCTTTTCCTCTCGTGGCTCCGCACTCTGGACTGTGTGGATGGATGGCTGTGCCTTTTTTCGGTAAGAATTTTTAGAATATTTTTTTTATGGTAAAACGTTTATTGTTATCTTTTATTAGAAAAAAAAAACTCCCTTCGTTCCATTATAAATATCTGTTTCGATTTTTCACGGTCTCCGACGTAATATTTTGACTGTGATTTTGTACCATTAGCAGAAATAATAAAACCTATTCCATCTATCCAAGTGTTGGTGTTGGTGTGTACGAATACGATCGAGTGACGCATGTCAGAAAGTGTTGGTGTGTTCTTCGCCGACTAATTCGGTTGCAACTTGGTTAGTGTTAATGAGTGGTCTAAGCCGAAAGAATATGTGCTTCTCCTCATGGAAATGGCCAAAATTTCCTTGACACCACGTCCGCTCATCATTTAGATACACGCACTTTGCTTTTTCCAAGATGATCAAATTGGCAAATATACCTTTTTAATTTCAGTGGTTCCTGACTTATCATTAGCTCGCCTGTTTCAATTCCAGAGGGAGCTGTCCAGTGGTGTACACAGTACACCTAGGCATGCACCATTTTTTTTAAAAAAAGAAAAAAGAAAATGGGCAAGATTTTATTAATGAGGAAATATCATGTTTTCTAAAAAAAATGCAGTACCAAATACAACGAGGTGTTTGGATACAACCTTTCTTCAGTTTTTAAAACCATGGTTTCCTAAATACAGTGGTATTTTAAAAGTTTTAAAAAATCCACTCTAGACCTCTTTCTCTTCCTAAAAGGCGTTCTGCATCATCTCTAGCTAACAGTGCTTTTCTATTGCTGTTAGCGAATGTGCATCTTGGCGCCATTGATTAATGCGTACGCCCGGGCTACATTTCGTGATATTTCAGAATTTCATTCAAAATTTGATCAAATTTCAAAAATTAAATTTCAAATTCGGTCTTTTCAAGGCTAGCAAAATCGAATTTTGGCCAAAATAACCAAAACTTTTGCCATTTTCAACCACTGTGAAATGGTCTCCTAAGGCTAGAAATTTTTTTTGCAAAAATCACGCAAAAAAATTATCTACATTTTCGATCTATTTGAATATAAAATACTAAGTATTAGCACATAAAAAAATTTGGAAGTGAAGAATTATGACAACGAACCACACTTTTGAGTTCTTATATGTCAAGAACTCAATACAGCATCCAGTTAAGTGAAGAAGATGTCTCGCTCCTCAGTGGGCATTGGTACAAACTATGGATCCTGTGCAAGCTCAACCCCACCAATCGTGGTATTATTCACCTTGAGATCAGAGCAACGAATGGTAATATCATACCAGAGCAACAATGG
This sequence comes from Rhipidocladum racemiflorum, assembly GCA_036346355.1. NCBI lineage: Eukaryota > Viridiplantae > Streptophyta > Magnoliopsida > Poales > Poaceae > Rhipidocladum > Rhipidocladum racemiflorum. The sequence goes on along the minus strand of CM070582.1, from coordinate 52,958,840 downwards.
ATCTCTAGACGTCAACATGACCTTTATGTCGTTGCCGACACACCTCTAAACCAATCCCTCTATTCCCTCCGGTAACCACAGCAATTTTATAAATGACAACGAGTAGGGCATACTACGAGCTCTAACAATAAGATGGAGATGGCTTGCTCACATATAGATAGTTATTAAACTATTGACCAGTATAAATAAACAAAGCTCCATACTTTTAAACTGGATACTCTTTAAGTTAGGGTTAGATTACATAATTTGTTTGTGTATATATATATATTGCAAATTTTTCACATGTATTCCACAGAAAAAGCAACACAATTTTTTATTAAAAAAATTGGTGCTAAATTCGGTCCTACAAACAAGAAAACCGATCGAATTTATGATCATCTTGGTCCAAAAAATCGATATCTCACCCAAAATTCTCGGAATCACTGTGGCAATTTGAAAATATTTAATTTTTTTATCCCACCGAGGTTTGGAAGATCGACCCCGGCCGAAAGCTAAAATTCCGACCGAGATTTCCGAAATCCCTATTATATCACCATCGTTTAGCAATTGAAATCAAACCAACAAATCACATCTGTATTTCTTATATGTACCTAACTACCTATCCATGAGATAGATTGATTGCACTGGCGGAACTGAGGGGGAGCTGGGTATGCACCGGCACCCCCAAAAATTTAGAAATTTACCTGGTACCCCTAGTGTTAAACAATCAAAGCCCATTAGGCATTAGTCTCACCCAATTTCACTATCTCAACGTCCAAACTCCAGACCCAACTCTTACCCTAAATCCCTAATCGTGGCACGGGTGAGGAGCCAACGGCGGCCGACGTCGGCGCGGGTAAGTAGGCGGCATGGGCGGTGGCCAGCGGGACTCGCGGGAGGCGCAATCGCGTAGGCATCAGGGCATTAGGCGGAGCCGCGAAGGGAGGTGAGGGCGCGAGGTCAGGCGTCAGGAGTCGAGGCAGCGCGGGCGAGTGGCGGCCGGCGGGACTCGCGGGAGGTGTAGTCGCGCAGGCATCTGGGCATCAGGCAGAGCTGCGGAGGGAGACGAGGGCGCGAAGCCCAGGCGTCGAGGCGACGCGGGCGATAGGAGGCGGTGCTGGCGGGAGGCTCCGGGCCCGGTCATGTGGGGGGCGGCAGGAAGTGAGGCGCGGCGCTGCAAGCGGTCGGGCAGGCGACATGGAGGGGCACGAAGTGCGGGCGCGGCGAAAAGCAGGGTGGGCGGCATGGCGAGGCAGGAAGCGCAGGAGCGGTAGGCGGCAACACTGTGGCTGTGCGGCCCAGGCGGCTAGGGAGTGAAGTCACTAAATTGAGAAATGAGGTATAATTTTCATTTTCCAAATTCCAACAGAGGCTACACTCTACATAACTCTTTACCTCTTTCTAACGGGTAAATTGTAATTCATGAAATTTGTACATGTAAAAGAATTTAAGTATTTATGGGAAATACAAATCTGTTTAGGAAATTATGAATTTGATTTAGGATTTATGGGATGCGATGAATTTATGCTATGAAACTGTGTATGTCAATTGTCTAGCAGTGGCGAAGGGCGAATTAAAATTTTGATATGGCAAATTTTATAACATAGACTGTAATAGTGGTACACGAAATTAAAGTTATCCATACACTAGTATTATAAAGCATATTATAATATGAGTGTATGACACTTAATGGAATGAAAACCATATTATAAGTATAATGGATAAGGAAGAAGATAAAAAGTGTACCAGTAAAGTATTAATTGCGTCTAGGAGACCTTGACAGCTGTATTTATCGAGTTTTCATCTTTTGAAAATCTTATGCGCAGGCGAAAGCCATAGAACTGAAACGCGAACGCACCACTCACCAGTATATACTGTATATATACAGGGATACCTGGTATAGACTACGTATGGCGGGAGCCATATCTTACCATATTGGGAGATCCGTCACTTTTGTCTGGTGTCAAATGTGCACATCCATTATAAATTTTCTAGTTCTGCTACTGATTGATTGGATTTGTTGATTTAAAAGTGTCGAACTAGGCTTCTAACCTTTCACGGAGGGAGTTCAAATCAATTGTCCAAAGCATTGACGCTAACTAAAAATTTTGTTGAAATAGAAATTTCACGTACAAAGTACGTAAGCTAGCCCACTTGTACAGGCTGGTGTGGGCCAGATTACCTCAAGCACAAGCTAGCGAGTTCACATGTGAAGTGCTAGCTACTTCATTTTTTTTTCTTAATAATGACTACTTATATTGATAGCTACTTTTTTTGGAAACAAAATACTGTATTGAATACCACAAATTCCCAAACAACGATAATTTTTGTTAAAAATATGAAATACTCTAGTACATGAAAAATGTAGTATGTACCAAAAAAAAAAAAAAAAAAAACCGTAGTATGTAAATGCTGGAACATCCAAACATGCCCCTTATTTCTTATCACTGCTAAACACGACCTCCTTAATGCTTACCTCAGGTACAAGAGGTACACATCATTTGCTGTGCTTACAAGGCAACGCGAAGAAACCAACAGCATTCCCAACCAGAAAAAAATATAATAAACATCACTGCCTAAGTTGTAATCTGGAATTAGTACTAGATCATACGCCTACTTACTCAGATTATACTTCACCCTGCGACTTTCCCAACGACCAGAGAGATTAAGCCAATGAATGTTGGTGTTTTTGTCCGGATAATGACATCTATGCTCGCATTAGAACAAAACACAAGGTCAGTATCGCCATCGCTGCCATCGCCTCTCTCCATGGCTGTAAAGCGACAGAGATAAAAGAGAAAAATCCAAAAACGGAGAGGAAGGAAGAAGCGGAAAGAGATTAGCAGAGACGGAGTCCACACCCCAGAGCCCCCACACTCAAAGCCGATGTCAAATCCATGTGCGGCACATGGAATCACCCCGCGGGACGGGCCCAGCCCAGCCCGACGCTGCTTTGCCGACTTGAGGCGATTGCCGACTAGGTCTGTAAAAATAAAATAAAAATTCTTCGGCTCTCGAGAGGTTTGTTTGATTTAAGTTCAGTTCGAACCGAGTTTGAGCGTCGTCCTAAGTGAGCTTCATCGTATCGAGTTTCGAGTTCAAATAGCTCTGAGCCTAATAAATTTAATATTTATTTGTTAAATGTTACTATGCATTAACTCTTACCGAATTTTTTTATTATCGAAAAATAATACATATCGAATTATTTATTGTTATCGAGCTTACTCTGACTCGAGCTCGTTTACGGCCTTATTGTCGACACACCTTTAGTCCTTGTACAATTTTTTTTCAAAAAAATCTTGTATTATGTTGAGTAATTATAAAAAAACCCGCACTCTTCAGTCTCAGAAACATCGGCGAAGACACATATCATCTGCAACGTTTCCATACCACGGCAGAAGATACCGCGCAACAGGTTCTCGGAAGGAGCAACCTATCAAACTATGCTACCTCTTATCATTAATCAAGCCATTTAATTAGACAAAATGCATTAATTAAGTAATTGATCAAGTGATTAATTAAACAGTTATTTAAGTGACTAATCAATTAAAGTGAATACTTATAGCACGTTCCTACCGCGTAATGGTACCTCGATAGGAATCTTGTCATGGTTCCGCTGTATGTTAAATGGCATGTGTCACCTATCACATCTTTCACAATGAAAAATGAGAATATTTTTCTAAATTTATTTTGAAGGAGGCTAAATTTAAGAAAAAAAAAAAGAAAAAAAGAAAGAGAGAGAGAGAGAGAGAGAGAGAGAGAGAGAGAGAGAGAGAGAGAGAGAGAGAGAGAGAGAGAGTACGAGTGGGCTAGAAAGTCATGGCTACGCGGTTGCCTGCAGCCTGCCTTGGATACCTGTATTCTCTCCATTTCAGTGCAGAATCAGAGCATTCGGTGAGATCCATCGTATTCCGAACAGTGAAGTGATCCCGCTGCACCTAAAGCACAACGTCCTAGCGCGAAAACGGCAAAATCCAACCGGAGGGGCACACCGTGGAGAGCAAGAAGTGGCCAAGCCTACGATGTCGCGTTCGCGTGTACATGTACACAACAAACGTAGCCAATCTCCTTCTCTACGGTGCAATTTAGCCAGACTTATCATCGTCCGTAATTCGTACTACATGTTTCGCGCGAGTAGAATTAGATCCGAGCGCAGGGAGCTGCAGCGCTCAAGTACGGGACCGTGGAGTGGACTAGCCATTTCCGTGGAACAATAACCGGTCTCAAATTCATATGCCATGGTACATGAGCATAATAGATATCTAACACTACTTTCGTGACTAGAAAGTGACTATTTGCATTTTCGTTTGAACGGAACCAAACTCAAAAAAATTGGTAGAGTGTAAAAAAACCGAAGCTTTCAAATTGTCGTTCAGTCCTAATCAGCATATGACTCAGCACGATCCGATCATGCCAGGCTAGCACGCAAGTGGCTGTTGGTTGAAAGGTTAAGCAGATGGGTTTGCTCGGTTTGCCCTGTGGTTACTCGTTAACTCGGGTGTCAGGACTCCAGGGTGGGATTAATTAGAGAGAGCAAGTACAATAAAATTACCTTAGCTTACTATTAATTTATACATGTCAACTTTGTTATATATAAAAGAGTGAAAAAACTATCTCTTATTTAGTAGTCAGTTTTGCACAAAAAAAAATAGATAGATTATTTATATATAAAAAATAAAAAATAGTTATTACATAACATAATAATCTTACTATTAATCAGTAGTGGACTTTATTTGCTATTGTACTTATTGTGTGAGCAGTAGTTCACACCATTCCAGATCAGATCGGATCCGATCGTTCACGCGACTCGAGGGAAATAAAACCCACCCTGAATTGTAGGACTCCAGAAAGACGCAAGGGGAGAAGACAGGAACACACGAAGCAGAGTCGCGGAGAGAGAGAGAGGAAGGAGCCGAGCCCTCTCAGATTCGGACACGCGACTTCCGAGGCGGGGCGGGAGATGAGCAGGGCGGAGGAGGAGGCGGCGCCTGCTGCGGCGGCAGCTGCGGACGGCTCCGGCGGGGGGAGCGGGAGCGGAGGAGACGGCGGCGCGGATGGGTCGTCGGGGAGCGGGCCGCGCCGCCGGTTCGACGACAAGGGGCTGGTGGCGCGCACGTCGCTGATCCTGTGGCACACGCACCAGAACGACGTCAACGCCGTGCGGAAGCTGCTCGAGGAGGACGGCGCGCTCGTCAACGCCCGTGACTACGACAGCCGCACGCCGCTCCACGTCGCCGCCCTCCACGGCTGGCACGACGTCGCCGAGTGCCTCATCGCCAACGGCGCCGACGTCAACGCCCAGGATCGCTGGCAGAACACGGTGAGACGACGCGTCGATCCTTCCTACCCTCTCTCTCTCTCTCTCTCTCTCTCTCTCTCTCTCTCTCTCTCTCTCTGTGAGTTTGGGTTTGGGCTTCTGTGGTGGAAATGGCGTTGTCGGTGTCTGGTTGGAATTGGGTCGTGCTGCGGTTTGGGCTCTGTTCGGCTGGTGTTGAAATGATTTGGATCGGGGACTTCGGTTGAGCTATTTCTGGCTACTATTCGATTTGGATTTGGCTTGCTCTGTGATGAATTGATGGTTTCGGAGGGAAAACGATTAGCTGTGGCTCACTGGCTCTAGTTTGCTCTCTGCATCTTTTTATTCGTTTGGATTGTGCTCCTTTTATCTTCTGCGCTGCACTTGGTTCCTGTTTTTGTTTAGGGTTGGGATCTTGCTGTGTTCGACGAAATTGGCGGGCGATTTTGCTATGTTTGGTTGACGAATGCGTGTTCCTGCAACGAATTCGGTCTCGAATGCATCTTTGTTTGTTATTTGTTGCTTCGATATACAATGTGTCGCGCTTTCATTTAGTCTATTTTGTTGCTGGTTTGTTTTGGCGATAAGCTTTGATGAAACAAATTTGGTGTCAAACATGTGATTATTGGGTGGAACTTTGGTTGCTGATTGGTTCTATTTATCATGCATGTGTGCGAATGTATGTTGGTTTTGGGTCCAATCTCTAGTATCATGATATCATTTGGGATAATTGTTGGTGATGCTTACTTTTCGTTGATGTATAGCCACTTGCTGATGCGGAGGGCGCAAAGAGGCATGATATGATCGAGTTGCTCAAGAAGCATGGCGGGTTGACATACGTAAGCAATTAATAACTTGGGTTCAGTTTAACAGATTGTCTTGGTTAATGCATTGCAAATTTGTAGGGGTGTTTAGGTTGAACCACGAGCTCAACATTACTAAATTTGTAACTTGATAGCAGGTTTTCCGATTCCATCAGTCACTGTATGGTATGAAGTTAGTGGGTGAGTTCCCTATATATTGCTGTCCAGCTGTTCTCGCTGTCATGTTTCTGAATTTGTATCCAGGGCACTTGGTCCCAAATATTGTTAACAGAAGTAGAAGTGGAGCATTTGGATGTGTCAGGGTTATTTTTGGCAAAATGTTAGTTGAGCTTACAAGGAATTTTTTAAATATCTTAGTGCTTTACACATGGGTATCTGTTACAAATCGCCGCATGTACAACAAATGTGTCAATTGTCCATGAAGGACCTGATACTATTATCTCTTTGGAGATTATACTGGATATGCTATGCATGGGTTTTAGAGGTTTGTTTGTCTATTTTTGTTTAATGGGTAGTTTTGGTGCACCTTTCGAGCAGTTTTGGTGCACCTTTCGAGCACAGCCAAATTAATTGTGATCTGCATGGTTGAAATAAATGTTCTGCTGGGGTAAGAGCTGTGCAATTAATCATTGTGACATCATTTGATGTTTCTTGATTGATGCACCAAGTAATCATTCTCAGATACGTCGGATTCCTCTGATTTTGTTTTTCCTGTAGGGGAAAACTGGAAGCCATTTTGAACCAAAGACAATTCCACCTCCCCTAACAAACAAGGCTGACTGGGAGATTAACCCACTTGAACTGGATTTCACAAAAGCAACTATCATCGGCAAGGTTTCAAATTCTCGGAATATCTCTTACTTCCATGCAATTCTTTGATGATGACTATGAGATCTAAAGCACTCTTAATTAAGCGTTGCCATTGTTATCTAGGCAAACTGATTTTTTTTCCTCAAAAAGACAAGGCAAACTAATTTTCATATTATCCACAGTGAGTAGTGACAACTGATAATTGCTCATATAAATATTGTAAGTTGATTACAGATGGTCCTAAGCTTTGGGTATTTGAAACTTGCCTTTATTTTGGCTTTTGGTCAACTGATGGACTTCTTATTTTCATGGTTAGATAATGTTCATCACTAGCATCTTAAAGTTAATTCAATTGGTGTAGCATTTGGCTTGTTCTTACTTCAATGAGCAGGGTGGAACTATACTGTATCTTAGCCTCTTGACCTCACCTACTGAGGGACAGATTTCCTTGTATGCAATACATGAGCAGAGACTAATAAATGTTAATCATGATTTGAAGCTACAAAAGATTGTTTATCTGTTTGACTAACAAACAACCCATAATACTAGGAAGTTCATGGACATATCTATTGCATAGTAACTATGTGTTGTACTTCGCTTTTAGTTCCTATTATATTGGGTTATCTTAAGTCCATTAAACCTGCTAACTATGCAGGGTTCTTTTGGTGAAATTCTAAAAGCAAATTGGCGAGGAACACCTATTGCCGTCAAGCGCATTCTTCCATCCCTATCTGATGACAGGCTGGTGATGTAAGTAAACTTTATTCACATAGTCACCAAGACACCCACGATTCCAAAATAATTATCAGTCTTCTCAAATACTCCAGCTGTGTGGCTGGGACAAGAATTTTGCATTTGTTGTAGTTAACTAATTTTTGTTCAAGGTGTGAACTGAAGTAGTTATAGTTTTTTGTCTCATGGAGTGTTCCCTTATCAGTTGTTTTTTCTTTGTTTGCAGCCAAGATTTTAAGCATGAAGTCAACTTGCTGATAAAGCTAAGACATCCAAATATTGTACAGTTCCTTGGAGCAGTAACAGAAACCAAACCTTTAATGCTAGTGACTGAGTTTCTACGTGGAGTATGTATTTTCTTTTGGAAGTAATCTATCTTGCGATGTGGACTATTTGGAATAATTGGTAATGTTAAGCTAAATGCATTTTCCAGGGTGATCTTCATCAATATCTGAAGGACAAAGGCTCACTTGCCCCACTTACTGCTGTTAATTTTGCATTAGACATCGCAAGGTATTCTCAGCTTCATGTGCTTTTAACTCTCAGTATATAATACTTGATCCGGATGAATATGATTGGTACTGTGCAGGAATTCTCCTGATATACTTTGCTTCAAACTGCATCCTTTTCATGGAAAATTATTTTCTATTGCACTATAGTTATGGCCTTGAATCTTATTTATGGTCTGCTGTTAGATCATTTTAATATATTTAATGCATTTAAAATACCCCTGATAATTCTCTTGCTTGCATTCATCTTTAGGGATACTGGCTAATCAGAGTAACATTAATTTTCCTTCGAACTAAGTTTCTTGGCATTCAAGTGATCAATAAGATTACAATGTCAGTATTAGCTATAGCAATATGGTCTGTTTAAACCTATTTGAACTGCTAACACCATGTCCTTGAACCGTCATGTACTTTCCTTATTAGGTTCTAACTTCCACATCAGTAATCACTTGATCTAGTGATTTGTTTTCTAACTCGTAGACATGACACTGATTCATGTGTTAATCCCTTAATTAATTCTCTATTGCAGGGGCATGGCGTATCTTCATAACGAGCCTAATGTTGTAATTCACCGGGACTTAAAACCAAGGTCTGTTGGATTACTTGTTTTTGCTAATGCAATCAGCTTTCTTTCTTTTAGATAATGGAAGAATATATTAACCTTCCGACCTCTGCATCGGTGAGATGCACACAGCCCAAAATTTATTACAAAGTTACAGCCAAAAAAGCTGTCAAGACGAACTTCTCACAATGAAATTGAAGGAATCAAATCTTGTGACAAACAATAAAAAGCATAATCAAAAGAACTCAAGCTGCACATAATGTTTTTGATATCTCCATCCATGCTCGATGAAAAATTCCCTAACCACTGCAAGTAGACACTTGCAAGCCATTGAGATCACCTCCTGATCCTCCTGACGTTGCAACACTAACCAAGAACGCAACCAATTGATGCACATAAAAATAACCTGCAATGGATTAGACAATTATTTTTTTATTAAAGACAACAGTATTTCGACATAGCCAAAGAGACCAACAAAAAGCGGCTGCCCCAATTAAAAATTGGGCCTTTTATCTCCTTTCCAAGTCCCTTTAGCCAAGTTCCAAACATACGAGAAATACTATAAGGAGGAGTCAGATTAAAGGCCACTTGTATCACACACCAAGCGAAGCGAGCAAACTGACAATCAAAAAAGAGATGTTGGATGGTTTCCTCTTTGTGACAAAAACAACATTATTTGCTACTATTCCAATTTCTTTTACTTAGATTATCTTTAGTCAAAATTACCCCTCGATTTAAGTACCAAAGAAAATTTTTAATTTTTAAAGGCACTTTAATCTTCCAAAGTTGTCTATTTGTAACTGGGATATTTTGATGTATTAAAGCTGAATACATCAAGTTCACAGGAAACTGCCCATTTTGATAGAGATTCCATTTAAATGTATCCCTTTCAGAAGACAACTATATACGCGATCCTGTAAAAAGCTCTTGCAAGGCTTGTGAAGAATCGTTGGTGCGAAATATCCCTAAATAGTGTCTAGATACGCTAATCGACACTAAACAGCAGAAGAAATAATTAAAACAGTACTAAACCAAGAAAATTAATCACAAGATTAGAGAGATCAAATACTAAAACCATCAATCTTTGTTGCACGTAGACAGCACATAGTTCCTTTACATGGAAGCACAAATCCCCATCTGATCATCTCTAATCTCTCTCTTTTTCTTTCCTGCTTCTCTGTTTTTTCGACTTGCATGCTGATAAACAGTAACTCGAAAAACACTGTAGCGATTTGCTGTAGCAGCGAGAGTCTTCTTTTTGCTCAATCGCCAGCCGCCGCCTCTTCTTCTTTTTTTCTTTTTGGAAACCCTAGTACACTACTCACCCTCCTCAAACTGCTGGTCCCTTTTTATAACGCATCTTGGTTCAGCCTGGCCCACCTGGCCGTCTGCCCTCCGTCTGCGCGTTCAACCCACCTGACCGCCTGTGCTCTATCTGTGCGCTCGGCCCACCTGGCCACCTGCGCTCCTTGACCCGCCTGTAACACACATGCACACACATGTACATCTTCTATTTCGTGGCAAATCACTCACACACAGGTTATAAATCAACAATCTCCCCCTTGATGAGTGATTTGACAACACACTCTAAAGAATATTCAAAATAACTCCCCCTTAGTATAAACTCTCCCTCTCAACAAAAACCAAATCATGCAAACACTATCTCTTCCTCTAAACGAATACAACTTATACAAATCAAGGAAATCAGAAAATAGCTCTGCGAAAAGAAAAATTAAAAGATCCAAAGCTCATTACTTCAGCCACTGTGGCATGTTTATTTCGAATGATGCAATCTTTCTAGACTGGTCTAACCCATTATGTCAACCTCCAGAAACATTCTTCTAGTGAATTCCGCAGCCAACCACTTGAAAGTTGGAGATTTTGGGCTAAGTAAGATTATCAAAGCTCAGCATGCCAATGATGTATACAAGCTTACTGGAGAGACCGGAAGCTGTAAGTTTTCAGAAGCTACATTTGTCTTTGAATATCTTCTCTTGAATTTAACTTAACTAGTTGTTTTGATTTTTGTACAAATATAGACCGGTACATGGCACCTGAAGTTTTCAAGCACCGGAAATACGACAAGAAAGTGGATATCTTCTCTTTTGCCATGATACTGTATGAGGTAGTTTTGCCACCTAAACTTGCAAGCCAGCAGCCGGTCATATCATGTGATCATGTCTGTTCTGAATGACAAGAAATGTTCCCTCTTATTGTAGATGCTGGAAGGGGATCCACCTTTCTCCAACTATGAACCTTATGAGGCTGCTAAGTATGTGTCAAACGGGCATCGCCCATCTTTCCGTTCAAAAGGATATACTTCTGAGTTGAAGGAGTACGTACAAGCTAAAAACATTCTACCATTGCCATGTTTACGTGAGCTAGTCTCTTGTGACTTAAGTATTCTAACATGGCTTTCTTAATTGCAGATTAACTGAGCTATGTTGGTCTGGGGATATCAATGTGAGACCATCCTTCTTAGAGATCCTCAAGAGGCTTGAGAAGATCAAGGAACACTTATCACAGGATCACCACTGGCATTTATTCTCCCAGTAACAGTGCTTATATTCGTCACGAGCAATTTTTACTACAGGCGGTATCATGAATGGGGTTTTCTTGTAAGATCTGTCATTGATCGTGTACAAAACTAGATGGGTCAAAAGAGGTCCACTGAAACAGCGAAATTTCCTGCTGTTTTTAGTCTGTTAATATTTCTGCTAAAGCAGATACCTTGCTTTTTTTTTTCTCGCATGATTCTCGCTTTTGGGTTCTCTTGTTGCTTCTCTGCTTAGATTCTGAAAGACTGGAGAGTTATTAGACTATAGTTCTTCAGTTCTGCAACATATAGGTGGTCGGGGACTTGGGTTTCTGAAGAACAAATGGATGCCTGCTCTTTTCCATTTCTCAAAGCTTCATATGTTTCTTGAGAATTGCTTCAGAGTTATGGAAAGTAAATTTGTTGTGCACTCTGTAAAAGCTCTTCTTTCTTAAGAAAGAAGTAGTGAACTCTGAATATAGATACCGAAATTACGTTTTTGTGCTTGAGAATCTGATTATACATCTTAAGAATCAGGAGACCTGAAAGGGAGAAAGGTAGCTAGTGACTTTCATGCTATGTTGGACTGTTTTGTGCTTTCTGATTTCTGAAGCTTAATTTTGTGTGAGCCATCTCGGGCTTCTAATTTGCTTCAGTGATGTCTGCCCAGCGTCCAGCGCCAGCCGTACGTGCACCCGCGTGTGTGCCGGCTCCCACTGATGGTGCTGTCGCTGGCAATGGCATGTGCGGAAGCAAGCAATTCCTCTTTCTCCGCGCGGGCGTGGGACAGTGCATTCCATTTTCTTCTCTGGCACGGCACCTACCAATGAGTCGTGACACATCGGTCCGGCCGTGCCCGTGCGGAAGCGTCTCAACCAGGCTTTCAAATTTCGTTTGTGTTTTATCTCCCAACCCTCCGAAATTTTGATAAAATCTTATTATTTTGAATGAAATCCAAATGAAAATAAAAAGAAAAAATTGAATCTGGTAATTTTTTGACTGAAATTTTTGAGATTTTGGTTCAAAATACTGAAATTTTGATCCAAAATACTGATATCTCGACGAAATTTTAAGTACTGTCGCCCTTTAAATTTTTTAGGGTTTTTTTAATTTCGCCGGAATTATGATGTACCGACTTTTCCACACGGAAAACGCCGTGAAGAATCCAATCCGATCAAGTTTTGTTCAAATCTCAGATCAAATTTCTTGAAATTTCAGTCAAATATACCGAAATCTCGTCAAGATTTTCAATATTATAGCACTTTGAATTTTTATAAGGTTCTCTTAATTTCGCCGGAATTAAAAAATTTAGAAGAATTCAAGATCCGAAATTTTGCCAAGATATCACAAAATTTCGGTGAGATTTTATTCCCTGGTCCCAAGTCCCAACCCACCTCGAGCCACTGCTCATCCCCGACTCCCAAACCGTCATCGCTCATCCGGGAGACTCCGTGCAGCGCGCGAAGCAACCAAGGTGCAAGGACGAGGGTTCCAGGCAAGGATTGAAATTTCGGACTGAAATCCGAATTCTCGGCCGAGATTTCGGATTTCGGACCCCTTCGAGATTCAAAATTCCGGAAAATTCAAAAAATTCAAAAAAAAAATTGGATTTCGGATTTCTCGGCGAGATCTCGGGAATCTCGGGCGAGATCTCGGGTTTTTTTTTACCGAATTTTGATTTTTGTCCACTGTATTTGATTGTATTTAGGGTCAAGATCATCCACAAAAAATTTCTAAAATTTTTCATGTGTTTTTGACCATTTTTTGGCCGGTTCAATTTGTCGGTTTGCACTGTCCGAATTTTTTATAATTTTTTAAGTTTGATCATTATCTGAAAATTTGATGGGAATATTATGGATGTGTTAGGACCATTCACAAAAAAATTCAAAATTTTCTAAAGTAGTTTGAACTATTTTTCATTTTCAAAGAAAAGGTTGAACATACATAAAATTAAGTCTTATCCAATGCCACTAACCAGCTGCACCAAGTCTTGTTTCCTGTTTTGAAATAACGAAGGCCTGTATTTATAGATTGGATCTTATGTTATTCACAAAAGCAATAATTGGCGACGGCTCACGGGCTCATACAGCAAACCATCACTTTGTTCTCACTCACCGATTAGAGCTGAGTCGCCTAGACACAATCTCCGGCCATCTCCGGCCACCGACGGCGGTGCAGTGGCGCATCTCGGCAGCGGAGAGCGAGATCTCGGCCAGATTAAGCGAGATCTCAGGTAGATTAAGCGAGATTTCGTCGTAAGCAAATTTTTTTGTTCCGAATGATTCTTATAATATCAGGCTGAATTGATTTGATTCTATTACCAAATTAGATATGATTCATTGTAACTAGCATGCTGAATATAGAATATAGCTAGGTAAGATGTGATTTGAACATTGTATGTGATTTGTTTTGGAATTTGGAAAACTCATGCAAATATGCAATTACCTCACAAGTATTTGGCTTGAAGCAACAACATATATAAAACTTTTTAAATGACTTGAAGTTCATTTGTTACATTTGAAAAACCAAACACTGATTTTACATACGGTTTTTACGATGACTTTACCACTGTTACATTTTTTTAAAATTCCTCATGATTGATCATCATCTCAAATTGGTATGGAAACATTAGTAATGTGTCAGAACCATCCAAAAAAAATTTCAAAATTTTTTGACGTATTTTGGACCATTTTTCGGCGGGTTCAATTTGGCCGAGATCTCGGTGATTTCGTCTGAGATCTCGGATTTCCCGGTTGAAAAAAAACCGGATTTGAAATTTGGTTTTTGCAATTCGTCCGGATTTTGTCCGAAATTTCCGAATCTCGCCGAAATTTTGGATTTCGAGAACCTCCGGGATTTGACTCAAAACGAGATTTTAAACCTTGTTCCAGGAGCGAGCCGGCCAGATCATCTGTTTGGCCGTGGTTGACCTGGAACTTGTAAGCCGCCGGCTAGCGCGCTGTACGAAGATGAGATCCACGGCTGCCTGCTTCTGCTCCGCTGGACGACGCCATCTCGCGGATTGCGAACTAGCGATTCGACAGCGAATGCACAAAGCAAAGAACAAACAAGGATGGGGCTCCTCTACAATTACACCATGAACCGTCAACCTGAACACATTTTACAACTGTTTCGATTGGGCAAGCTAGATAAACACTTCCCAAGTATGGTAAACGTCGCTTCTTACTGAGGACTGATTATACGCTCAGAAACATAAGTTTAACAGCTCGCACAAAAAATATCATCTAGCCGCTCCGTGCTGCAAGCTATTGTGAGATTGTCAGCACGGGAGAACTACAGCAGCTTCTTCCTCTCGAAAAAGGTCTTCAGATGCCACAGCTGCAACCCTGCCACAGACAAGCAGATACCGAGTGAGAGGAACCCGAGCCAAGCCATCCTCGAGCTCGTTTGCATGTTCAGGTTCTGCATTTCCTCCTCCCTGGACAAGTGACAGGTCAAAAACATGATTTCAGAATTACTTCCCAAATTATCATTAAACGCAGTTTTACCATTGCCAGGCATACTAGCTAGTATGTATGTACCAACCTTTCACGAAGATAAAACATTTCTTCATGAATAGATTTGATAGTGTCCTCTAGCTTCTTCAATTCCAGTTCCATCATCTGCAACAAATAAGAAACACTGCATGAACGTCCAATCTTCTAACAAATATCGTAGGATAGTACTAGTGCAATCATACTGCAGTAATATCATTGTATACCACTGCCGTATGCTAATTTAAATTCTCTATAAAATGTTGTAAAAGATCTATATATCATCGCTTATTAGTATTAGTGATGTACCACATGGCACTGGCTCTCCACAAATACTAAGGTTCTGTTTATTAGAGCTCCAGATCCCAACTCCACCTCAGATCTGAAACTTGTAGGTTAAAATAAAGTGAATTAAGTTTATATTTTTATTCTAAAATGTAAACAAGATGACCCATCTAAACACACTAATATACCCACAGCTCCAACTCTACAGATTTGGTAGAGCTAGAAATACCCAATTTTACCAGATTTACGGATCTGGTGAAGCTGAAGCTCTACCAAACAAGGCCTAAGTATGACAAACAACAAGGCAACTTAGCACTGTTATATGCATGTAGTCCATAAGAGGACCATTCTCACAAAGCCATAAAATTTGGGGTCCCAATTAAAAAACTTGGTTATCACCTTACGAGCAGAGTTCACAAAGCTAATACCTAACTGCTGCTGTTTAGGGACCAACCATTAGCTGACACTACGTTAGTAGCAATAATCTGTCGATGTACAATTACTAGATGGCCACTGTTACAGGTAAGCTACCAAAACATGCCCAGTTTCTGCGAGATTGTAGGCATTTGGTCTTCTTTTCTCCCATTCTTTTTCAAGAAATATTGCAAAAAAATGTGTTAATGATCAAGAGTAATATGGAAATTGGCTATATGACAAAATCATAGAATGTCCGAACACATCACAGATTCTTATATGGCTATCAGTGAAAATTTATGCAGAGAGGCCAAGCTTGTTTGATCCATAAAACCTCTGTTAAATGAAAATCCAACTCTAAATCACACCTTATAGTTGTGTGCAGGTGATGTTCATGATTTTCAGCCATACATCATGCAACCATGTAAAAGAATATTTACTTTTCGGAACTGTCATTCATACATGTACAAGCAGGTCCACATTTTCAAACCACTAACAACCAAAATGTCAACCGATGAAATCTCTATACAATTATACTGCACAATCTGTATAAAAAAACTAGCAAGTGCATAATGCAATACTGTAAAAATACAATAACACAATCTACCAAAAGTGCAAGCTTAATTTAACTAACCAATGGGCCATTCAGCATCTGCTCTTTCCAACACGCTAATATGCTCAAAAACCAATTAACTATAGCAAGAACGGGCTAATATGCTTAAAACTCCTTGTTCGAAATCACATCAACGTATTAAAAAGTGCAACCTCTGTGGCACCCAGATGCAAACTTCAACCAAGTCAGGCCTAGAAGATATTAATCTACCACTTCAAAAGCAGATTGCTCGACAGAGTAGAGAAGCAAGAAATGGATTGACTGCAAACATGCATGTTCAGATTGACCTCAATGTCTCTAGATACAAGAGAAAACTACATGCCAAGTTACCAACCCACACAATTGAACCAGCCTAGAGCCTACAAAGAAACTCAACTGAAAAGCATATAAATCTACAAGAGCCCATGGTTCCCACATCTACATACTAACAAATGCTGCAAGCCCACCATTCTTGCACATCATACCAGCTGAAAATCTTACATCCAAACACATTGAAATCGCTACCAAACCTACAAGAGCACAACCTTGTAAATCACATGATTCCAGACATCAATTAGCACAGAACATAATTGACTAATGAACTTATCAACCTAAACAAATCACTCCCGTCGGAATAATCTGATCCCACCCACAAATCCCAAGTTATTCCACATCAAGCATCCAAATCGACAGAAAAAGCCTTTTTATTCCCTGCTGCTTCACGCAAATTAGCACGCAGGATCTGTTTGTTTAATTCAATGAGATGAACCACTAACCAAAACTACAGCTATAGGACAAGTCAACAACCATAGTAAACCACCCATTTGGTTAGGAATTGAGCGAAACACTCACATCGATTTGGCCCTTCTTGGCGACGCTGGGCCAGTCCTTCGCTGAGACGCCGCTCCTCCAGTCGAACTCGAAGCCGATGGTGACGGACGGCTTGTGGTCGGGCGCCCAGAAGCAGGCCAGGTAGTCGCCGGCCTCCGCCGCCGTGAAGGCGAAGTGCCCCGACTGCACGTTCTCCGAGTAGTGCATGCTATTCCCGTACGGCGACGTCACCTGCATCAACCACCCGCCGCAACCAGCGTCAATCCAAGTGCCCAGATCAGTGAATCACAGCGTCGCCACGGTTTCCCCCAACCCAATCACGGTTACTTGATGACGCTTGATTACCCTGAGGGAGATGCGGTGAGAGTCGGGGAGCTGGGAGTCGGGGGAGTTGGGGTCGGGTCCGACGACGTGGTACTTGCCGACGACCATGGAGCCGACCTTGATCTCGTCGGAGATGCACTTGGTGTGGCCGGACTCGAGGTCGAACCGGAGCGCGCGCGCCGGCGGCGAGGCCGAGAAAAGGACGGCCAGGAGGAGAAGCACGGACGGAGGTAGCCATCTGGGGGCAGGCGATCCGGGGCGCATCGCGGCCATGGCTGGAGATCGGAGAGGAAGGCGAAGCGTGCGGCAAGGTCGGCTCACGGGGTGGTCTTGGCGTTGGAGTTTGGGCGTTTGGTTTACTTGGCTAGTTGCACGTTTCTAACCAAATGGGAAACTGTTAGCTGTGATGGTTTTGAGTAAACTGGATCATAAACGTGATGGTTTTGCCCAAAAAATATTAGTTTGGTGGAATAATATCCCTTCAGATGCTACGACTCCATTTTTATTTAGAGAGGTGATTCTTCCTTCTTAATACAAGTTGTACAAATCTTGAAGCAAACAAAGGGGTAAGTAATCCTCGTCTACTCTTCATTTATGCTTTAATATTTGTGCAACTTTAAAAAGAAAGAGCATAGAAGCACCTCTCTTTTATCATTTTGAGATTCTATCTTGGATCAGAAAGCTTCGATTGTGCTTATTTCTCTAAGCAGGTGTTAATATTCCCTGTGTCTCTGTGTTGTATGATGCGTTCATTGGATCAATTGGCCAGGGAATCACTAATGGGCCTTGCAGCATGTGGAAAGCATAAGGCCCATGTGGGATTGCTCAGTTATAAAGGCACAACTAGCGGTTAGACTTGCTACATGAAAATGATTAAGGGGTGCTTGGATTAAGGCTATTTCATTATAATGTTTTAGGATCTAATTTAAATTTGAATTAAATCTCAAAATCTTTCGAGGAACTACCACTCATCCAAACAGGGTCTAAAAATGAGATGGTGTTTTTTTCTTCTTCTCGGAATTGATTTGCTTCGTGAGAATGGTAGCATAGGTTTGAAAACGACCACGACTTTGGGACATCAATCACAATACATCGATTGAATAATCCGAACAATTACGAAGAATACATAGGATATAGAGACAAAAGTCGTTTTTCTTTATTAGATTAATTCTATTGTATAATATTGTGCTATATTTATACTGAAAAACTCATTATAGATAGATTCGGATTCTCCTACAAAAAGTTAGAGTACAATCATATCTCAATAACTAGGACTAAGAGTCTGATTATATCTCAACACTCCTCCTTAAGCGAATATCATGTAATGCATATACTTTATCAAAAACTACTCCTAAAAATCCAGTAGGAAAAAAGATGTAGAAAAAAGTAAATTGCATTCACATATTGCGTTACATTTGTTGCCTCATAAAAAACCTTCATACGAGAGAACTTCAGAAAAACTCACTAAGTAAAAAAGAGTGCAACTTAGAATCTTCTGGATTAAGGTAATATCTTCAGGATTATACTAAAGGTTATAGTTCAGGGATTTACTCCCCCAAACTTTGCATATCCTTAAGGCATCTCATCCCAATGCCACAAACATATCTTTGGAAACTAGACGCCAGCAAAGACTTTGTGAATAAATCAGCCAGATTTTCACATGACTTAGTTTGTAAGATAATTATCTCACCATTCTTGTGGAGTTCGCGAGGATAGAAAATTTTAGGAACAATACACTTCGTGATATTGCACTTAACATAATTGATTTGTATTTGTGTAACACAAGCAGCATTATCTTCATAGATAATTGTATGCGTATCAACGTTATTAATGCCACATGATTTCTAGATATGGCTAATCACACATCTTAGCCAAGCACATTCACATGAGGTAGCTACCAAGGTTGTGCTATTATTTCTAAATGGTTGGTAGAAGTAGCTACTAAGGTTTGCTTAACAGACTATAAAGAAATGACTATACCAACACAAACAAATACAAACCCAATATGAAATTTGTCACTATAGGGATCAAACAAATAATAAGCATCTATATATCCTACCACGGTTGAGTCATGATCCTTCCGTTAAAATAAACTAAGATCTTGTGTACATTAGAAGTATAAGTTCTGACACCAATCCAATGCATTTTGATTAGTCCTACACAGTATACAGCTAACAAATCTACTATGAATGCAATATTAGGTCTTATACAATTTACAAGATACATAAGTGCTTTAATAACACTTAAGTATGGGACGTCAGGTTCAAAGACCCTCATTTTTCATCATCGGTTTGAATGGATTTTTATCCACTTCAAAGGATATTACAACCATGTAATCTTTAAAGAATGAGATTTATCCATATTGAATTTTTTTCAATACATTCTCGATATAGATAGACTGGTGTACAAAGATTCCTTCAGGAAAGTACCCTAGCTGTAGGTCTCAGTAATATTTGGTTTTACCTAAACCTTTCATCTCAAACTCCGTCATAAGGTAAAAACTTGCTTCTTTTTTGTCATATGTGGTTTCGATGATATTTAGATCATTAACATCGATTGAAATGATACAAAATCTATTCTGAAATGCTCTGCTCTTGCCAGCCGATGAACAAGCAAATTAACCAAACGACAGCAAAAAAAAGTTATGGCGTACGAACCCAAAATACCGGGCACTAGCTTTAGGCCCTGTTTGTTTCGGCTTAAACTTTTTGGCTTTTAGCTTAAAGCTAGCTTTTTAGCTTAATGAGCTTTTAAGCTGTCTGCTTTTAAACCAAGACATGTTGTCCCCTGGCTTATTTATGAGTTGGATGGTGTATCTTATTGATGAAAAGTCTAAAATACCCTAAATAAGATGGACGGATTCTTGGTTTATATATAATGGCATTTGGTGGGTGATTTTGGAGACTTTTAGTGGCAAAGGGTTATTTCATCCAAAAAAGCCCAAAAAAGCATCTACTGCCCGGCTTTTAGCTTATAGTTATACAGAGACTTTAGGCTTTTTAAAGCCTGACTGAAAAGCCAGTTGTTTGTTTCAACTTATGCTTTTTCACTTTTAAGTCGGTGAAAAAGCCGAAACAAACCGGGCCTTAGAATCTCAGCATAGTAGCTTTGTCTTGTAGTGCATAGAATAAGAAAGATACAAATGCTGCATTAAGTCAAAGCTTAGAACTCAGGAGTGCAATACATGAGTGCATGACATACACTACAAGTCTACAAATTTCTTTGGCTTAACAGTTCACTCTTTTTGCCGTGGAGGAAACAATCATCACAACCATGTAAAAAGTGTTCCCGCATACAACAGGACTAGCCTCCCTTGCCTACAAAATTTGTACAGCTAAGGATACCTCGTGTAAGTTTGCAACATGGCACTACTACAATGTTATGCACTCGCCAAGCTGGCAGGATCTTTCAAGTGCTCCCGCAGTATGTCACAGAGCTTACCGCAAGCATCCATACAGAGCTCTACTGCCTGTTGTTGAAGGAAGCAAAATGTTAGTAATTGCTATTGCTTTGATATGATCTCTTAATGTAGTAGCTAAGACATACATTGGTGATTTTGCCGTCAGACCACTCTCCAGTAAGCGTAAGTTGTGTGATCTCCTTGCGGGTTGGCATGAAAGCTATCATAAGGCTTCCATCTTGCCATGCTTCCTCATCTGAGGTTGGATCGATAATAATGTTCTTCCTGAAACAGGACTGGCACAAGGAAATAGAAGTTGATTAGCTTCATGTTCAAGTATCTCTCGATTAAAGTACATGCGTCATAAAGCAGAGAGAATGCGGGGGCATACCACGAATACAGATGTAACAAGGTCATACATCATGATCCCAGCATCAGCCAATGCAAGACTAGCGCAAGATATGATGATCGGAAGATCACCTGAAATCAAAGAAACGCCAGTAAGAATGAAAGTAGTTCATATTTTTTTTAAGAAAAAAAGTGTTGAAGAAAGAAATGGTGAGCAAATAAAGGCTTCCATCAAATAATATGTGGAAAACAGACGCAAGAATATACCATCATATTGTACTTTCACACCGTTAAACTGTGATGAAATACAGACTTAGAATATTATCAATTTATCACGCCAAAATCCATTCTTTTCCTAAAATAAGTAAGTACTGCAATAAAACATCATGTTCATACCATGAACTTGTTAAGTATTACTTAGCTTTAATTTTATCTTACAATACTAAGAACATTAACATTCCAATGTGTTACTAAGATAAGCAACACTAGACATGACCACGATTTCCAAATTAGACTAGGATGAGCAACACTAGGCTTGAACACAATTCTAAATAAGCACTGGGGTAGTAATCTTAAAAAACATTAAAAAAAATACAACAGGTAATAAATTGTAGTGTACTAATGAAAAGCAAAGTGAAGAATAGTGTCATACTGCCACCAGACTCAAGAACCAAGGCAAAAACATCAACAGTGGTCTTCGGAAAAGTGTGTAGCATTACTGCGCCTTCCAAGGCTTTATGAAGCATTGCTAAGTACTCTTTGTTGTCTGATCCCTAAAATGAAGATGCATGCTATCAGTACTTAGTTTCAAACCTTTGTAATTCAGTAAGACAATTATCCAAATAAGGGTGAGAAGTGGAGAACCAAATAACACCTGTCCACGTATAGGGGTGGCAAATGTTGTATAGTTCACATTGCAATTGAGCCTACCAATGTCACTGTACATCATTGCTTTCTTGCTTTCTCTCAGCCCAAACCTACAAAGATAATCATTTAATAAACACAACCAAGCAACCAATTAATAAGACAAGTTCAACATGACTAAACCATCTGACAAGTTCACTAACAAGATACAAGAAATTCACTTGCTACAAAGCTAGGAAGCACATGTTAAAGCTTAAGAGTTCAAAGTTCAAACTATCCTTGTGAATGTGATTTTTTGCCCTTTGAGAAAGGGTTAGCTATGTAGTCAAACCTCATTAGTCATAAGAGAACACGTTCATAAAATAGTGATAATGTTTGCAAACTTAGTATAGAACATACAAATGCGTGGATCCAAGCTGAGCATGAACTGTTCTCAAGTGTTTAGTAAGTTATAAGCATATTTCGAGTTCAAAGTTCAAAGAAAGAAGTTACAAACATATTTTGGTTGACCTTTACTTGCTAGCATTTAATTCCATAAACACTAAGATAAATCTTTAAAAGGATAAATTTGGCATAGTTATAGACAATGGAAACTATGATGTTGTGATTCAAGTATTGAAAGATTTATCATAGTTATAAGCATAAAATGAAGTATTGAAAGACATTTTTTCACACTTGAAATCCAAACCATAAAAAATAGATACAGATTCAAGTATCTAAACGTTGTTATACTTACACTGACACAATGACCTTTGTCCTCCCAAATTCTGCATAAGCAGAGTCTGATGCAAAAGTTGTTGGTCCTGTTTGCATAACTACAAGGTACAATTAAATCATCAATGTCTCTGATACAGAATTGAGTCCCACTAGTTTCAAGTTTGAAGGTTAAGAGGAAGAAAGCGAGAGGGGTAGCAAAGCGCATTTTCAGATAATATAGCAAAGAAGTTTGTGCAAACATGTTATATAGATCGTAATACAGATACAACAACAACAACCAAGTCTTTTGTGACTTTGTCCCAAACAAGTTGGGGTAGGCTGTTGTGAGTGTTCCCACTGGTGTGCTCTCGTACCAGGTCGGAGACCTGAACGAGAAGGAGGAAGTGGAGCCTGGCGGCGGCCACGCCCGGATAGTTGGCGGTACGATGCCACCGGCCGGTTTTCGACGGAGGCGCCTAAGACTTGGATTTGTTGGCAACAAAATGTGCCCTTTTCTGCATAGCTCTCCTCATTATATAGATTGTTCCAAATACAAAAGGAAATAGATCCCTAAAAATAGTTTTCCTAAATATGGTAACATAATAAGGAAAGTGATAAACTCAACTTGATCTCCAAGCCAAGTATGGCTTGGCTTACAGATCTGGCCGTAGCTGGCCCAAGGTCAGACCACAGCTGGTCCTTTTACCCTTCTCCTACAGTAAACCCGATCAGGACCCACAACAGTACTCCCCCCTCGACCACCAGCTTGTCCTCAAGCTGGAAGTCTGGATAAGAACACATGAGAACAATGGTGTCCGTCCAGGTAGCGTCATCTTCTGATTCTCCTGCCAAATGAACAAGGAACTGACGATGTCCCTTCACAAACAGTTGAGCGAGAAGTCGGTGTGGAACTGGCCTTGCTTGATCAACCGAAGGAGAGACATCGACCGGTAACGGTGGAATGGAAGTTGGTGGAGTACCCTTGAATGCCTTGAGAAGGGAGACATGGAACACGTCATAAATGTGGGATGTTGATGGAAGTGTCAAGCGATATGCCACCTTACCGACACGAGCCACCACCTGAAAGGGCCCGAAGAACCGCGGAGATAATTTTGTCTGAGCAGCCATCCGAAGTGAAATCTGTCGATGATGTTGGAGACGAAGCCACACCCACTCGCCCACCGCAAATTCCACCTCGCGATGTCGATGATCATAATATTGCTTCATCCTATTTTGGGCGTGGAGAAGGTGACGACGAGCCTGCTCCAAGAGGGCATCACGATCTATGAGTTGACAACCGACCTTGTCAATAACCGACGCCCCTTGTGTATAAGGAAGTAAGCTAGGGGCTGACCGGCCATAAACCAATTCAAATGGGGTCATCGAAGGGAAGAATGAAAAGAAGTGTTATAACAAAACTCTGCCCAAGGAAGCCATTTAACCCAAGTGGAAGGGTTATCCGCTGTAAGACAACGAAGGTACATCTCCACTGTACGATTGACAACTTCTGTTTGCCCATCTGTTTGAGGATGGTGGGCCGACAAAGTGAGAAGATGAGTACCATATCGTTTAAAAAGATCTTGCCAAAAAGCACTAGTGAAAATAGGATTACGATCTGAAACTATAGACTCTGGTATGCCATGTAACCGTACCACATGGTCAAAAAAGGGATTGGCAACCATTGGAGCAGTGGATGGACGCTTCAAGGCAATGAAATGTGCATACTTGGAAAGACGATCGACCACGACCATTATTGTAGTCATAGCTTGAGATTTCAGAAGGCCCACCATAAAATCCATAGAAACATCCGCCCAGATTTGCTGTGGAACTGGCAATGGTTGGAGAAGACCAGTTGGTGATAAGGATCTTGTCTTGTTTTGCTGACAGAGAGAGCAATTTGCAATGTATGCTTCCACTGTTTGACGTTGACCCTCTCAAAAGAAAAGACCTCGAAGGCGATGTAGGGTCTTATGAACACCCTCATGAGTGAGATCATGAATGGGCGCAACTATCTGAGGACGAAGGGGTGATGTAGCTGGAATGAACAGCAGTCCAGACCTAAAAAGGAGTCCGTCCTGGCAGGTTCGGTGTCGTGATGCTTGAGCCACTGGTAGGTTCGGTTGGAGAACCGCTGCTTCCCGCCGTCTCCAAGGAAGCTGCGGACATCTGGCTATAGCGCATTTGGATCTCTGGATCAATATGAAGGGCCGCATGCCAACGCTGAGTTAATGATTTGGCTGGACAAGAAATAGCAGCGCAAACGGGGGTAGGATCAAGAGCTCGGGATAACGCATCAGCTGCACCATTAGCTTTTCCAGGCTTATACTCAACTGAAAAATCATACCCCATAAGCTTACTAAGCCAATGTTGTTGAGGAGGTGTGACCAGTGCCTGTTCAAGAAGGAATTTGAGACTAGCATGATCTGTGTACGCATAACAAAAGGCCGACCCCATAAATATGGTCTCCAATGACGAATAGCCTTAGAAAGATCGATAAGTTCCCTTTCATAGGCGGCAAGCTTGCGATGCAATTGGGTGTCCCTCCTGGTGAAGCACTGCTCCCACTGCATAATTGGAAGCATCACACCCCATAACAAATGGAGCATTAAAATCTGGTAAGCGAAGAACGGGAGCGGATTGTAGTGCTTCCTTTAAACGCTGGAAAGCCCGCTCAGCGTCTGAGGTCCAGTGGAACCCTTGTCGACGAAGCAAACTGGTCAAAGGTTCTGCAATGGTGGCATAATGTTGTATAAACCTACGGCAATATCCAGCAAGACCCAAAAAACTACGCAGGGCCGAGACCGACTGCGGTATTTCCCAATTGGCTATCACTTGAAGCTTGCGAGGATTTGTAGCCACACCATTTGCTGAGACAATATGACCCAGATATAGAACTTCCGACGGGCAAAAGAACACTTGGATTGTTTGAGAAAAAGCTTGTGTGTGCGCAATCGCTCTAATACCAGCCTCAAGTGTTCAAGGTGCTCCTCCAATGACGAACTATAAATCAAAATATCATCAAAAAAAAAAACAAGAGCAGATTTTCGGATTAAAGCTTGAAAGGTAGAAGGTGTCTTACACAATCCGAATGCCATCACCAAAAACTCATAATGGCCCTAATGAGTGCGAAACGCTGTCTTGGCGATGTCCTCCTCATACATCCGGATTTGATGATAACCCGAACGTAGGTCCAATTTCGAGAAAAACTAAGCACCATGTAATTCGTCAAAGAGCTCCTTGGCCACAGGAATCAGAAATTTGTCCTTGATTGTTTTAGCATTCAGTTCTCGGTAGTCAATACAAAAACGCCAAGAGCCATCCGCCTTGTTCACCAACAGGATCGGCGAAGAAAAAGGAGATCGACTTGGCCTGATAATGCCCTGAGCCAACATCTCCTCACATTGCTTCTCTATTTCATCCTTCTGTCGGTAAGGATATCGATAAGGTCTGACTACCACTGGGTCTATGCCCTCTTTAAGACATACACAATGATCACAAGCTCTCAGAGGGGGTAGCCCTTGGGGCTCCCGGAAGACATCCTCAAATGAAGTCAAAAGAGCCATCAACCGCGCCTCCTGCTCCTCCTGTAGAAGGAAGCTGCTGGCACCCTTCTCCCTTAAAATGCCCCTTATTGTGACCCTTTTGTTCCCATCCTCAAAGGACAAGCACATGGAATCAAAATTCCAGTGAATATCTAACTAAAAATCCGAAAAGAAATTGAAAGAGGTTTGAACAGTGTTGGGCCACTCGAGCGTAACCCAATCGGTGAAAGCTGGCCCAGGCGTCTTGTGAGGCGAGGCGGCCCAGGCCTGGTATGGCCAGCGGCCGGCCAAGAGGCCGAGGCGGCAGCGTGGCGACAATGGGCCAGGCGCTGGCGAGTGGGTGGCGGGGCGGCGTCAGCAGCCAGCGGCAGCCAGCGGCGAAGAAGGCTGAGAGCGGCTGCGATCTTGGCGGCGGTCGGTTGGCCGGGCCCGGGGAAGACAAGGGGGAGGGGGAGCTCACCCGAGCGGAGCGAGAGGGCGGGGCGAGGGAGAAGGGGTGCGGGTGGCCCGGCTTTTATAGCCGTCCGCGCGCGGGGAGAGAGAGAGAGAGAGAGAGAGAGAGAGAGAGAGCTCGGGGCGAGCTTGCAGGTCTGGCGTGATCGACAGCAAAGCGGCGATGGCTTAGCGGCGGCGGTGTCTTGGCGGCCGGCCGCCGCAGGAGAAGCCGGCGCGGCGTCGGAGGCGAAGGGGCAGGTCAAGCCAAGGGTGGGCAGTGGCGCGAGGAGGAAGATGGGCGAAAATGGCCCAAAAGCAAGGAAGGCCCAAATGAAATTCAATTTTCAAATAGAAAAACAAAAATTCAGCAAACTTCAAATGAAATCCAAAATTTTAAATTCTTTTGAAATTTTGGGTCATTTCAACTTCGACGCTTGTTGAACGGGAGGCTGCGCAGCTTGGACCGTTCTGTACATGTCAACATCAACAAATTTCCAACACGTACTACAGGTCCTCGGAAGCTTCCTGGGAGGAAGCAGCAGCCTCTGATTCGATGTACGCGAGATCGAGCAAAAAACACATCGAAGCAGCAAGCGTCAGTGGCCTTCTAAATTGGACTGAGCCGGCTTGGCAGATACGTACGATGAGGACCCAAATGATCCTTGGAAGTTGGAACTGTGGCGCCTGATTCTACACAATTAAGCGATCTGCGTTGATCGGTACACTAGGCTCAGCGAGTTCTAATCCATGGATTCACCATTAATCATTACGTCACAAAAAGAATGGAGCAAAAGGCCATAACATTCGAGGAGAGGATAGCTAACTAAGAACACCGAAGTTTTATGAGCGATTGGCAAGTCAGTTCCATTAAAAATTTGAGAATTAGTTCGTTAATCGTTGCACAATCCATCCCCAACTCATGGCAGAAGGAAAAACACAGGACAAACACCATCACCACCGACGATCATACACTCTCATCTTCTGCCACAAGCTCAGCCGCGCACCATGCACCATGCATCGTGCAACGAAGGAAAAAAAGAGAGGAAGAATTAGCTAGCAGAGGCCGGTCTCGAGGAACCTGACGAACTGGAACAGGTTCATCCTGCCGTCCCTGCTCCCGCAGCTCGCCGCGATCATTTCCACGCACGCGGCGGCGTCCTCCCGGTACCCCAGCCTCGCCAGGGCGCGCTGCAGGTCCGCCGCGTCGATGAACCCGTCCGTGTTGCCGTCGAAGAAGGCGAAGGCGCGCCTCACCTCGGCGAAGCTCGGCTCGTCGGCGTCGAACAGCCTCGACACCTCGTCGTGGCCCATGCGGGCCTTGAGCCCCTCGCCGCCGCCGTTGACCCCCAGCCCTATCCTCTCCATGATCTCCTCCACCTCTTCCCTGGTCAGCACAAGAGCCGCCGCCTCCTCCCCATCCTCCTCCTCGACGCCGTCGCCGCGGCACGGCTCGAAGGGCGACGCCGCGTACGCGCACTTGGCTGCGGCCGCCGACGGGAGGAGCGACCTCGCAAACGACTGCAGGAAGGAGGAGTAGCTGTGGAAGAAGGCCGAAGCGGCGGCGCCGAGGAAGCCGAGGAGGTAGGGGATGAGCAGGAGCGGCTCCCGGAACGAGAGCACGCGGCGGAGGAGCGGCCGCGACGTCCCCCTCATCATCTCGGCCATCGCAACCTAGAGATCGAGTCCGCTCAAAAACGCTGTGATCGATGTGTGTACAGGCCGAGGGAACAACTCGATGATGCGCGCCGTTCGGGTGTGGAGTGGTGGGGATGGGTGGGAGTTTATTATATATCGACCCGGCGAGGCTTGGAATATTATTCGCGGAGCTAGCGAGCAAGTTCGGTGGAGACGAAGCTCGCGGGAAGTTGCCTGCGTGCTTCGCTCAAGTCAGAGGGGGAGACGGCTTGGCCACTTACATTAATAGCAAAATAAAAGGATGAGGATAAGAGTCTATTAGGTCGGAAGCTAATTTTGCTCTAACTAATCTTAGACATATTTCAGCGTTACAAGTATGACAAAATTTAATAGGAAAACTGGATCTATGACGCGTCACACTACAGTGTGGCAACGAAACAAACATCCACTTAAGAACTTGTAGCACGTTTAAATTTAGACCTGGCAAAATTAATTTTTGACCAAATAGGTTTAAGAGTGGATGGACACGAGAAAACGGGGCAATTTTTAGTGGTAGGAGTGGTTCTTGCTGTGGTAAGTGTTAGGGAACCTCGTTACCAAAATAGTTTGGAGTTTTCGAACAGATCTAAAGTGGAGAACAGGGGGAAAGAGAAACACAGCATGAGGAGGGAATCAATCTATTATTTCTGATTGCTTTTTTGTATGATGAGGGGACCCTCTGCCTCATATTTATAGCCTATTTGGGTTTTAGCTAAAGGGACCATATGAGCCTTCGTGGGCCAAATGGTTTCCCAACACTCCCCTTTGGGCCCTTTGTGCGAGATGCATATGCCTCGTCAAAACTTCAGAAAAACCTAGTGGGAAAAATACTTACAGAAAGAGTACATAGCATACGCTTTATTGTATTGCACGAATTATCTCATTAAAATCTTATGTAAAAAAACTTCTTTGAAAAACTTACTAAAGAAAAAAGAGTACAATTCACCCAAACTTCAAATTTGATCTTCGAGACTCATGTTGAGTACTCAAACTTCATGTTCGAGATTTTATATAGGAGTATGTGAAAATTCTCCCACTGAAATCTGCACTTCTCTAAGTATCATCATCCACATTCCTCTAACACATCTTTCAAAGGTAGATGTTGGGAGTGACCTAGTGAATAAATCAACGAGATTCTCACACGACTTAGTGTGCAGTATCTTCATCTCGTTCATCTTATGCATTTCATGAGCATAAAAGAACTTGAAGTTGATATGCTTTGTGAGATTACTTTTTACATATCCCATTTGCACTTGAGCAACACAAGCTGCATTGTCTTCATAGATTATAGTGGGAGTTTGCTCCATATTCAAGCTATATGATTTCTGGATGTGGTGAACCATTCTTCGAAGCCATGCACATTCTCAAGAGGTGGTACCACTTCTTGGCGCGGCGGCGGCTTCGAGGTGGGCCGACGCAGTGGTGCTTCGGCGCTTCATGGCCGGCGGTTGGTTGCCGTTGCGATGTACGTTGCTTGATTTGTAGAACATGGCTTCATGCCACTAATATGTAAAATTGCTATGTATTGTAGCTTTATGTAATCGCCGTGTAGCTTCGTGCCACGTAGCATAGATTAAATGCATGCATAGATACAAACGAGAGATTAGATTCAATCCCTCGTATCTCACCTTTTCAATCTGTTCGCCGGTAGAGCTTCGTGCTGCTAACGTGTTAGGGAACCTCTCTACCAAAGTAGTCAGGGGTTTCCGAACAGATCTAAAGTGGAGAACAGAGAGAAAGTGGGACATTGTACGAGGAGGGAATCAATCTATTATTTCTGATTGCTTTTTTGTACAATAGGAGGATCCCTGCCTCTTATTTATAGTCTATTCTAGGATTTCGGTTAAAAGGACTATATGGACCTTCGCGGACCGATCCGTACCTAACAGTAAGTTAGGTACGGGTTCAATTCGTGCATCAGTTGACGTTTGACAATGTATGCAAGGGAAGCTTCCGGCAAAGTGTGTTGGGGGCTTGGGGCTGCCTTGTCTAGTCGTGTGCGTGCCTGGCTAGACGGCAATAGTAAAAGTAACCAACTGGCCTACATGCACCCGACCATCCGAGTCCACGTATTCATTTCTGGTGTATTTTCAAGGGGCTGTCGTTTTGATTTTGACGTGCTTGGAGTCGACAAGGGAAATTGGGTTATGTTTTCGGGGAGTTTCCTAGTTGGAGGCATAGATTGTGAACGAAGGAAAAAAAAAAAGAAAGAAAGAAAGAGAGGATGCCTGAGTTGTGCAAATGTGATATGGACATGTTCACATCCGATCAATCATGCTGGAGCCCCTGTTTGAAATGCTGAAGTTGCACTGTTTACTGAAAATTCCTAATTTCGAAGTAGTCCCTCGTTGAGCGCATATAATTTGCCATGTAAACAACACAAACTGCCAATTGGATCAAACTTTATCTAGTACATGTTATGCTTGCAGCACAGATAAGGCCAGTATGTGCCATTGTTGCAAACTTAGTACTTGTAAAATATGCAAGCATGTGAGCTGTTAAGCGAGCAGTGCAGTACAGGGTTACATTAAAGCATGCATAAATACAAACTACCATTAGCTGTCACACGACTCACACCAGTGACACCACGGTACGGCAAGGGAACCCCCTAGAAATTACGATCTGAACCGGTTCCCAGACGACCTAGCCTCTCTCGCTTGCTGGCACATCTGGATCGCATGTCCAAGTGTCCCAGCTAATCTTTCCGATCGTAAATAATTATCATTTTAGATGCTAACATAGTCTCTAAAGTACAATTTTAACTATTAATTTGTACTATAATATATTTAGAAAATTCAATAAAATTATACTATTATAAAAATATTTTTCTATAACAAACCTACACATACGATTTTTGTGTATTCAGTTTAAATATTTTTAAAAAATATCGACAAAGTTTAACTGTATCCACGTACTAAACAGATTTGTGACCGCAGGAAGGAACGACAAGCCCCTAAACTAATGGCTCTCGTGATCCTCTCGGCCATTTTCAATAGACGCACGCACACTGATTCGGATCTAATGTCGGGCTAACCAAGCTTAGCGTTGAGCAAATGGCTTCTCGCTGCCTGTACGAGTGTCGGGGCAGTGTCGCTGCGGGTCAGGATGATACAATCCTCCACGGCTGGCAAGCGTGTAGAAAAATCCAAGTTGGCACGCTCGGTGGGCCTTAAAATACGAGCCCTCGTGTGTGCACGCGCGCGCGCGTACGTACGTCATGAACAAAATCTGACGGCTTCACATGTGTGTACGGTTTGTGCGTGGTCTATTAATAGTCCGTTACGGGCTTGATCGACCGGTTTAGCTGGCATCATGTTCAGTACGTCCATAAGATCTGATCGGGTCGTAACATTATGACAGCTATGTATTTGTAAGGGTTTGGAGTGCTGATAAGTGATAAGTATGGGTGAAAGCGGGTCAGACACGGATGGATAATTTTTTTTTTTTTTTTGTATCTTAACCCATATTTTTTTTTCTCGGATTCGAAACCGGATATGGATACAAATCCAGGTTATTCGGGATACTGATACGGGACGGATATGTGATGGACTCAGATCGGAAATGGATAAAGATATACAGATAATGCACGCATATATAGAGTAATATATTTTGAATTAAACCGTACGTGTACATGACCATAGTAGCAAGTTACATATCAATCAAACCCAGTATACGTTATAGAAAGAATATGCTACTTTAAGATCAATAGAACCAACTAATTGTCAATATAAATGGGCTCTCCATGGAAACAAATGAGATGAAATGGGTTGGGCCTTGCTGATATCCGAATAGGAAAAATCCGAATATCCACATTATGTCCTGTATTTACCGGATATTGGCTACTCCGTATCCGATCTTAGATCCGAATTCAAGTATCCGAATCCCGTCTCGGATTCGGCCAGATAGTCGAATCCGGTCCCGAATCCGGTCCCGACCGAATCCGGTCCTAGATTCGAACGGAACTGATAAGTGGTATAACAAGGAGCATATTATGAAAGTAGGAGCCAGCATGTAGCAGTTAACTACTAGTGTGTCGACTGTCGCATATGGGACATTGTTTTTACCAACATCTTGTTGTTTCAAGTGGTAAAATATTTGAGCTCAGTTTGTGGTTGGTTGCTATATTGTACTCCCTCCGTTTCTTTTTATAAGGCGTATTTGGTTTCGTTAGGACAAGACTTTGACCAACGATTACTTCATTAATATATCATTTATGCAATACAAAATCATAATTATATATAAGTACTTTTGAATACAAATCTGCTAATATCAATTTTGTGTCATAAAAATTATATGCTAATAGAGTAATTGATGGTCAAAACCTTGTCCTAACGAAACCAAATACGCCTTATAAAAAGAAACGGAGGGAGTACTTATTTTTTTAAGCTGCTGTGAAAATTAAATTATGAAAGTCTATTAATTTGTTTGGTAAATATTACATCTATTATGTGGAGGAACAATTGCAGGCCAACCAAGCCATCTACCTGGCCTCCCCGCATTTTGCAAAAAAGCCCCTCGGCTTTCTCCAAATTACGGATAGGTCCCTGTAAAAAAAACCTCAACATTTTTTTTTTATATTTTTCCCAAACCTGTGAGGATAAAAAGTGTTTTTTTTTCTCTTCAAAATAGATAGTGTGTTCTTTTGAATAGCGTTTAGGCCTCTCATTCGTTATGTGTACAACTATCTCTATATTTTTTTGTAATTCGATCTCTAATATTTTTTGGAAAAAGAAATAACAGAAATATATGTACAGCTCTATCTCTAAACTTTTTTTCAACTCGATCTTGACTCACCTTAGTCAAACCATGCATCATGCAACACACATAACCTAATCATAACACCCTAGGATAGAACCACACACATAAACCACATGCTTTGGGTACACTAGCCACCGCTCTGATCACATCCCTAATACCAGCCAGACTGCCAACCATCAGCAGGTTTGACCGCACTCACTTCTCATCGAACCAACTTAACCAAAGCTCGGCAACAGGGGACTGGTCTGACCACAGCCCCGATGTTGGTAAAACCTCCCAACTATCAACTCGACCCACTCGCTGGAAAAGTCCAACCGACTACCAAAGCCCGATTGAATCGCACACACTAGTCTAACCACACTCCATGTGCCAGTTAGACCGCGCTCGTTTGAAACTCACCTATAAGCACAAGGTGGGTTCGGCTGCTTCCTCAAATTTTTTTAGACTAGACCTGACCTAATAGCAACACCAAATCAGTAAACTCTCCAAAATCAAACTCAAACCCAAACACACTCACAAACTAAAGTCAATTACTCTTCACAAACCATGGGGTGACTTCCACACCGTAGTTTTATAGGATTTCTGGTGAAACCTGGTGAAATTTATGTATTTTTCTGCAAACTTCGCCCCTAGCTTGCTGTAGCATCCCAAAAATTAAAAAATGAATAAAATAAAAAAAATTATTTGGCATTGTGATTTAATCTTATTTATTTCTCTTTTTCTGTATTTTCTTGTATTTTTTTGCCTTTTTGGAAATTGTTTTTAGGAACAGATCCTTAAGATAAACAAATATAAATAAAAACTTATAACAAAAAAATCTAAAAAATTATATTTAATTATAATAAACCTCCAGAACCCCATTTCTGTAATAAAAAACGATGCGAACATACTAATTAATGAAAAGAAAAAAGAATTAATGAAGTTTGACTATGAATAATGATATTGTCATATTAAAATATAAATTCATAGACCATATCTTTAGCTAAAATTTTTACCATATCTTTTTTAGAGACATGTAAATCACTAGTAAAAATAAAAAAATATTTAATTGATGCCTTTAAAAATTACAAATCTGAAAACTTGAAAATTTAGAAATCTCAATGTCATATTTAATATAAAATAAATATAAAATGTATTAATCTGAAATTTTCACAGTACAACATTTTCACCATGATGAGTCTCCCCAAAAATGTAGTGTTTGAATCCTTAAATAAATGAAAAACATAAAAGGCTTAAATGGGTAGAGCAGCTTGTCAGAATTACTGGACCTTTTCCACTCAACATTTTAATTTGAATTTTTTACTGGATAACAAAACTTACCTAGAAACACAATAAAAAACTATATAAAAAAGCTTCAAGTCGAAATGAGCCCTTAATTAAAACACAATGCACCAAACCCTCTTTCCTCTCTCTTATAGGTGGGTCCCTTATCCTGACCCACCAATTAGGCCAGAGTAGTACATGTTTTTTGGATTGATTGCTCGGAAGGGCACACATACCGATGTGTTAGGAATAACATTTGCTGATACAACTGTGTACGTCTTGCTATGGAGAAAAGTGTGATAGTGTGATGCGAAACCAATTATCGTACCGAGTGTACAAATATCTTATGCCGCTATAATAAGAGTTTGTCATCATCGGACTAGTGCAAAGTTACATCTAGATAATGTAACAGTTATGTATGATCTCTCCACAGCACACCAATGGAAGTGTGTAAATCCGGAGGCAAAAAGAGTTGATCATTTCTTTTGGGTAAAGTTGTACACCTCTGCAGAGTGAAAATCTTTTCGAAAAGCCGTGCGCGGTCATGTGAGACTTGGTGAACTGATACTAGTTAGATGATTTTCATATTTTTCATAAAATGGGTTGGAAATTGGAAATGGATACATGTGTTGAAAAGTTACATTTCAGATGATTCAATACTATGCTATGTGTTGACAATGATTGGTTTCAGCTGTTGTGCTATGTGTTGGCAAAAATTGATTTTATACCATGTGTTGGCAGGGAATGGATGAATTGTTGCTCACGTCATGGAGGATTGCGAGTTGCTATATTTATGCTTACATATTTGTTATTTTATATACCTGTCAAATTGCTTTTACAAAATTATGTTTGCAATTTATTATTCAGTATTTACAGTACAAATTGGTTTTATACAAAATAACCGTAGTAGTCTTACAGAGTACTATATGTACTCAACCTTGCTTTTATTTTTGTTTTTAGGTGAAGGAACAGAAAATCTCGATGGTACTTTCTATACCACATGATACGTGGAATATCATGACGAGTTTTTCTAGGGTTTTATACCTAGTCAGTTGCATGAGGGTTATGTGGCAAACTACAAAACTTCCGTATTTCCGCTGCAGTTTATTTTGTCTTGTGAGATTATTATGTAAACCGCTTCCGCTATTATATGTAATATATTATGTATGGATGTGGTTTCAACATTGTAAATGTATGCACTGGTCACTGATCATAGAATTAGTATTATATTTATATAGAACCCATGATTGACATTTATAATACCAAAATAGGGGCCTCACACATGCCTTAGCCATTGAGGCAACTCAATTACGTAGTGATGATATCAGTTGATATATTATTCATATCCTCATTAGTATTGCATGCTTAGCAAATCTTAGGCGACCTACTGACCACCTAAAAAATTATCAGGTGACCAGGCCCATTCAAAAGAGCAGCCGAGTTTAGATTTGTTCAAGAGCTGGGCGCCTGGGCGTGGTCATTGTACAAGATTTCTAGTTCAATTTGTACCTGCGAGCTTCCTCGCATATATAGGATCGATTTTTTTTTTGTAAAAAAAATCCTGCTCACGTAGGTACCATTTTTCATTTTTCGCGTAGCTAGCCGGAGAGAGAGACTAGGCACATGTATAAGTATAACAGTAGAAGCAGCAAATCCCAAGTGAAATCTGAGCAGACGTTGGTGGTGGCTGCTCGACCTGCGCACGTAGGCTCGGAATCCGATACATACGCATGCAGTGGAAAAGGAGTGGAAATTTAGCTTCAGCCAAACTCCGACTGACGCTAACATTTTGGGCCCCTGCACAACACTTCAGAGAGAAACCCGTCTTGGTCGACCGGTTTACCATCGAATTAAACATGCGTCCTATCTTCGGCTCCGGCCACCGTCGATCCGGTCCGGTCGTTGTCTCGCTCTCGATCGCCTTTTCTGCTGTTAGTCTTCTTGGAAGAATCAGGCGGCGACTTTGCACGAGACTTTGCTACCGGAGTGAAGCTTCGTCAGCCAGTGTACCCTGTCGGTCGCTAGCAGCGGCGGCGCGCAGGCGACCGGGCGGCGCGGAGCATCGGAAATATCCATTCGTCAGTGATCAGTCATCGCATGCCATGCGATGCTCCCGACGGAAGGGAAGGTGCAAGTATGGTTGTTGGGATTGCGATCCGAATCATAGCATTCTATCGATCCCATCGTACTATTTCGATTACAATCCCACGTATGACCTTCGAATGCCCGTTCTTAGCTTCAGATAAGAATAAATTACACAGCATGTTAAGCTATTGTCGTTGTGTTTAGATTGCGTCATGCTCTCAGTTTCGTAGTAGTGCCCGATCGAGTTCCGTCTCGATTCATATCGTGCCTCTACTTTTAATTTTGTCTCAGTGCATATCTTCGACTTCATCATCGTTGTTTGTATTGCATCTTTGCCGCACATCATGAATGGAGCCATGGAGGGAAGAGAGGTTATTAAGATAAGTATTACATTTTTCAATAATTAATTTGTTTATTTGTGATGCAATTTTTTTTTTTTTTTTGTTAGATATTTTTTGAGGGTGGAAAAGAGATACAAGAAGAGAGGATGGACGAAGGATGCGAAGACGACGAAGGTATCGTTCACCGTTTTTGAAGCAGGAAAGATACCTGCGGCACAGACATCACAGCGTGTACTCCATGTGGGCTTCTTTCTATGCGTCACTTGCACTTTAATGGGCCGTGGTTCTTGACACCTCGTGAGACATGGGCCCGTGGTCATACATAAGCTACCACCGAACCTGCGTACAAGTACGCCAGGCCGACCCAACCTTTCAGCCTGGATATTATTGGGCTGCTTTCTTTGCGTCTGGGCTTTTAAAGTCAGTGCAGTACATCAAGTCCTCTTCTTTTTCTCTGGCCTGCTGCTTCCTCTCTACCATGATGCATGTAGCAGGCGAGGACATGCCCTGGTTGCCAGCACTGCACTTCTACTCTAGTCCTATGTGATAAGAGTAATCGACAGCTGCTTGATATTATCCTCAGTTTCATAGGTCACCAATCCACTTTGGAAATCTCAATGGCATAAATGCACCTAGTGTTAGATGGAAGCAAATGCAGCCATGTAGGATCACACAGCTTAGCCCTCGGTTGACGGCTTGCTGTGCTGAATTGGAGAAGCTACTGGAATCCGTGAGTCGATCACGGTCCACCTCCCAAACCCCATTGTCCCGTTTGCTCTCATCATGGTCATTTTTTTTGACCAAGTTGCACCAAGTTTCATCACAGGGTTCAACTGCCGAAAGGGCTCTCTCATCGCGGTCATATCTGCGTGAAATCCCCTAAGAAGTTCAGAAGACTATCCAGCACAATCGCTTTTGTGAAAATTCTGGTTCTTCTGCACTGAGTTGTTTGAAGCCGATTAAGGTTCAGATGATCAATCGTAGATTATCTCAGTGTCGACTGTGCAGAGGTCCTGCCGACGTTTGGGAATGAATTATTTTTTTTTATCCTCGCAGAAACTGCACACTGAAAGCTATCTGTGCCGACTCCACATTAGGGTCTTAAAGGTCAGAAGCAAGCACTCTTGAAATCGCATGATGAACACGGTTGACCGTGTTAGCGTACTTGGGCCATCCTAGTGTCCACCAGCCTGCTTTCAGTTATCTCATCTCCGAGAACAGGCAGTAATAGCACTCGACGAGTGGCAGCTGACCCAAATTTGTTCAACACTCTGACCTACCCAACACATATTGACTCATCTATTCTGTCGAGAAATTCAAAGTCTGGTACTCAGACGCGGAAGGAAGTAAGCAGAAAATGCCAGGCATTCCAACACACACACACACACAAAAAGCAGGAGCAAGAAGCAAAACAATCGACAAAATCAACTTCAGATTCCTCCCTCCAAAAGCACACACTACGACTACACACACTACCGGTACAATTTCACTCCCTTACTCCTTATCTTGACATTAGCTTATCCGTAAGGATTTGAGTGTGACACAAACAATTGTGCCGAACACGCCAGCTGACATGGAGATCTTGGGAAGCTAACCTTTTGGGCCGTGCAGCCAGCAATACCATCATCTACTCCTACTACACTAGCTGGATAAAGTTACGTTAGGTAGGTAGCCAATTGCATTAGGGCGGGCGTTAGGAAAGACTTCTTTTCCGTGTGTTTTCCAGTGCTCCATCCATGATTAGGCGCCTACCTCGCAGCCTCACGGGCCACGACCTCGCAGCCGCAGCTATTTAATCTCGGCGCATCATCGAGCCGAGACTGGGAGACCGCTGCTAGGAGTCAGGAGGCATGGGAAGATCGGCGGCCGGCCGTTTGCTGGCGATCCTGCTCGCGCTCCATCTCGTCGTCGCCTCCTCTCACGCCGCTCGTTTCACAAGTAGTCCAGTCACCTCGAGGTTTCGTCGTCCTTTAGCCATTCAGGATCTGAATTGGTTGTTGATGTGGATGCAGGGAGCAGCTACAGGATGATGACGGTGGAGGCTCCCGCACTTCAGGCTGTTGGTGATTCAGCAGAGGTGTGCTTGGTTACTTCAGCATGCGCATGGCTGTTAACTGAATTAAGATTTTAGCTGTTCGCCTCTTCGGTTGTGTAGAGTCTGAATTGAATAGTTGCCTCTTGGTGTCGGCTAAGCTCGACAGCTTCGGTTCTCACCTCATGACGACCTGACAATATAGGATCTTGTTTCAGAATTAAGTCAAAACAAAGCCATATGCAAGTGCAAGTGTGCAACTGACCATTTTAAGTTTTCTCAGTGTGATTCCTGGTCATGAGGTATTGTGCTTTGTTTTTGTTTTTGTTTTTGAGGGGGGTCTTGT
The DNA here is from genome assembly GCA_036346355.1 of Rhipidocladum racemiflorum. NCBI lineage: Eukaryota > Viridiplantae > Streptophyta > Magnoliopsida > Poales > Poaceae > Rhipidocladum > Rhipidocladum racemiflorum. The sequence goes on along the minus strand of CM070582.1, from coordinate 52,919,868 downwards.
GCTTTGTTATATCAGTAAAAACTAGAGGTTTTCGTGCTTGATTGCTCATTCTATTTCAACTGGAGTATTTCAGAACATTACAGTTAGGTCAAGCAGTGACAAATAGCACCCTCAGGAGCCAGGAACCAAACCGTAATTCAAAGAGTAAACCATGTTCATAGAACGGTGCCTGTTTCATTTCAGGCAAGCCTGTTCCAAAATCTCTTCTCGATAGTTCCTCCAGAGCTAATCTTATTGCTTGTATCAAAATGTTGTAGGATGTTGGGAGGAGAAGCGATGCGATCGTGGAGAGGATGTTTGGAAGGATGGCTCTGCAGACGACTGATTACCCTGGTTCAGGACCTAACGATCGTCATACTCCCAAGGCACCGGAGACATGATGCCCAAGTCGAGGCAAACCACCAGCTCGCTGAACCGTGATCATAAATATGTAGAGATTATTATTAGCTCATCGATCAGTTAGCACCTAGCAAAATAGTAATATTCAAGTGTAAATCCGTATACCTGTGGGGGTTCTGTATGATCTCTTACATAACCAGAGGATAAAAGACTTTTCTTTTCCGTGTTTCTGAATGTAGTTAACATGGTGGCTCGTTGGGATATTCCTAAAACATCTCGTTTCTGTGTGTCTATTAAGAAAAGTGCATGCTAAGTGCTTTGTTACTTTGTGCAATTAAATAGCTGAAATTTTTTATGCATAGACATAAACATAACAGAAAAACTATAGGATGCCGTTTCAACGTTATAGCTGTTTGCCATTAGATTGAATCAAAACGAACACATCTTATCCTTCTCGTTGCCAATACCGATGCCCATCCACCCCCTTTATACCTGACATCGTCATTTCCTTCCTTTTTCATCTTCGGCTTTGGATTTGGAACACGTGACAGCGTAGTGCTTCACCTTTGGTTCCGGGTCTGGCAACAGGCGACAGCAGTGTTGCTCAAGGCGCACGGATCCAGCGATGGAGCAACTCGGGATAGTTGGATCCAGCGGTGGTGCGACGCGGAGCTCGATCCTCACAATGGAGGCTCGGCACTACTCGAGCGCGGATCTGGTGGTGGACTTGCATCGGTCAGCTCCGTGGCAGCGGCTGTAGTTAGGTTGGAGCTGGAGAAGAGGTTGCATCGATGGCGGGTAGTGACTGGTGGCTCCATGGCGGCGCAATAATGCCGCCGTAGCAAGGCGAGCTTACCGAAACTAGTTGAAATTGCTTGAAACATGTCGAAGCTGGTTGAAACTTTTTGACAGATTCAAAGCTTGAGTTCCAAAATATGAAATTCGTTAAAACTTGCCTTTGAAACTTTTTAAATCTTCTAGAAATGTGTGAAACTCATTGAAACATAAAACTTTTCAAATATTTTCATAAAACTTGCTAAAACTAGATAAAAATTGTGAACTACACAAAACTTCAGTAGAATCTAGTGAAACTCGCATATACCGTTGGGAACGCACCTAATGGTATACCGTTGTGTAGTATGACTCAACATAAACCCAAGGAGTACATACAAGAATTAGTAAGAGCAAGTATAATAGCAAAGCCCATTACAGGCTATTAGTAAGATAAAAATCAGCTTATACAATAACTGTCTCTAAAATTTATCTCTGGATGTTGTGCAATAACTATCTCTTCTCTCTTATACATTAATCTAACTTACTCCCGTGCAAAGCTGACTATTAAATAAGAGCTAACTCTCTTCTCTATCATCTTTTCTCACTCTTCCATATAGATCAAAGCAGATATATCGTATATACCCTAACCTTTAGCTCTCGGGTCAAAATTACTTCACTGCCTCACTGGTATCAGTTTTCCGCTCAACGCATAGATAGAGCAGATTTCATCCTCTAGCTTCGTGCCTTCGTATGCAGATTGATGACATTGGAAGACTTCGTGCGTATATCGCAAAATTGGTTTTTTGTATGCTATGCAGCAGAAGCAAGCAGTTAAAATTTACTCCGCCTCCCAACTAGAAATGGCACACAACAAATTTAACCGCCACAACAGATTTGACAAGATCATGGAACAATTCGAAGAAAATGCTTCACAATTGTCATGGCTAGTATCTGCACAAAAACAAGAAGAAACAACCAACCACAACCAGCACCTTAAACCAATCGAAACCAATTGAAGCCTAATCCTAAACCTAATCCACGTCCTCTATCCTAATGGTCCATGGCTCCTCCCTCTCCTCCTGTTGCCGCCTCTCCTCGCCGCCGCCGTCTTCCACCATCAGGAAACTCACCACCACGGCTCCCCTCGGTCTCCGCCTCTCCCCGCCCGCCGCCGCGCCGCCGTTCTGCTCCTCCGCCGGCGGCAGCTCGCGGCGGCAGATGGGGCAGCTCCCGTGCACGCCGAGCCACCGCTCCAGGCACTCCCCGTGGAACCGGTGCCCGCACGGCATCTGCTTCCCGGCCTCGAACCCGTCCAGGCATATCGCGCAGTCGCCCAGCGAGCCCCCATCCAGCTCCCCGGCTTGCACCTCCTTCAGGGCGGCGATCGCCGCCTTCGACGCCGGCGGCACGCCACCGCCGACCCCTCCGGAGAACAGGTCGCCGTCGCCGTCGCCGTCGACGATGATGTGCTGCACCATCACCAGCCCACCTTGCGTCATTGCCGCCGAGGGCCCCATCATCCCCAGGAGCAGCCGCAGGATGCCCGCCGCCGCTCGGTCGCCGTCGTTCGCCGAGGCCATGAGAGAGAGAGAGAGAGATTTCTGTTATTTTTTTTTTTTTCTGGTTTTTTGCGTGTCATATTTTGACGGCTTGAAGGAGGCGGGTATAAAAGATGGGAAAAGCCGAAGCGTGGCGAAGGTTCTGGAAGATTCTGGGTGGCACCTTGTGTCTCTGAGCTGTGGGCCCTAATCGCGCGGGGTCCGTTTGGCGGTTGGTGACGTTGCGGTGGCCGAGTTGAAATTGGGATGGCCGACGCGCTGGGTCCGGTACGGCTGGGGTGGCTGACTTGTGGGGACCTCGTGGAGGCTGCGCTGCTCGACGTGCTCTGGAAGTTTGTTGAAGAAGGGAAGCGGATAGTCGGATACGGACGGCCGACTCTCTTCCCGATAGTCCTTGGGCATCTAAATTGGGCCCATATATCAGCCGAGTGGTGGGCTTCACACGTAGGCCTATTGAAAAGCAAAGCAAAAACGAGCCCAGAGTATCTTTCTTAAACTCTCTCTTGTAAGGCTTAAATTGCACGGCTTTTTCTGTTTCTCAGCCCAGTGTGTGACAGATCAAGGCAAGATTTTTTTTTCTTTTACCTCAATTTTGAGGCTGATGGGTGGGTAGGGGTGGGCATTCGATTTTTTCGTTATAATTGGTTCGATTTTGTCGGTTTAATTTTTTTTTTTTTTGAAGCTAGAAATCAAAATTGTCGCTTCAAACTCAAAAATCGAACCAAATTAACTTTAAAAAAAATTCAATTTTCGGGAAACCAAAATATGTCTACGTCTCTACTATCTTAGCATCCACCTGGCAAGGCAGCAACTCCATTACTCACCACCGAAGCAGATCAATTGAAGCACAAACCAGCCCAGGAGGCCAGGACACGCACGGAAAGCCAGTAGCAACAGCGAGCGAAGCAAAGGAACCGAACCAGAGCCGGCTGCAGCGCCGGGATTCGCCATCCTCCGCCGCACCTTCGAGATAAGCCCCAACCAAAATTCAGTGGGAGAAAATCGAGCCGTCTCCCAATCGTCCAATCTGCTCACCCCATGTCAGCTCCACAAATCTGGCCCCTGCAGCAGCAACAAAACGTCAGACAGACCCCGAGAAACGTATAATTCCAACGAGGCGAGGCGGTGTGCACCCACGAGAAGGAGAGATTTTGATATATGGGACTCAATTCGCATGCCTCTCTAGAATTGACATCCAGTTCGCGAACCTTTCAAAATTTGACACTAAGGCGTGCGAACATTTCTATTCAGGTGTTCCCCCCCTTTTCTTCAATTCACAAATTTCCTTTCCATTTTCCTCTCCCAGGCCATGCGAAATGACCCTTCTGCCCCTCCCATATCTCTTCACTTGCATCAGGACACTCTCTTTCGGTTCGTGCCAGCCTATTGCTCTATCTCTTTCTCTCTCTCTCGGTGGAGAACGACGAACAACCCCTAGGGTTTGGGCGGCCGGAGTGGACCGACGCAGCTGGGTGGCCGCAAATGGTGTGCACAGGCGCCATGATTCCCTTCGAGGTCCCTCCCGGGTAAGGCTCCTCTCTCTAATCCCTCTCCTCTCCTCTCTCTAATCCCTCTCCTCTGTGAGGTTGCTATCTCTCTCGTTTGATTTAGGGGAAGGAAACATCCGTGAATCTCGTGAACATGAAGGACGTTTAGGCTACAGCTAGATTTCGCATTCATCATATCTCCGCGGCACATCAACTGATACGTATAATCCTTCTTTTTTGTGGGTACTCGGTAGGATCGATCCGGATGCTGCATTTGTATTATGCGTTCAGATTTCGCAGTTCTCAGCCAAGCTAGATGATGGTTCCTCTGTTGATGTGCCGCGGAGATATGATGAATGGGTTGTGGATTATCGATGTTGTACCTTTGATAGCTTACTAAAGGGTTTGGCTGCAATTGTTAATTGGGGAAAAGCTGCGACCAATAATATGTGAATTTGACATGAGTAGTTCTGTGGAAAGGGAATTGGTGGATGATAAATCTTTGTCACTTGCGTTCTCTGAAAGGCAGAATGATAAGAAGTTATTTTTGTTTGTGGATATTGAGGATAAACCCATAGGTTTGGGTTCTGGTTCAGTTGTTACAGAGGTAGTCATGAGCAATATGGTCACAGATAATGTTAGTGCAGAAGTAATTGATTGGGATAGGCTGGAGATAGTTCCAATTGGAAGTAATGAACCAGCTGTTGGACATGTAATTGACTGGGATGGGCTTGAGATAGTTCCAATTGCAGAAGAGCAGATAGGTGCAGCAGTTGCAGTCATGGATGAAGATGCAATGTATGCATTTGTTGGTCTTATGTGAGAGGATGAAAAGGAGAGCGAGATAGGGTTGCAAATGAAAAAGAGAAGGAAAATGAAAATGATGCTGAAAATGTGCCTATGGACTTAGAAGGCGCAGAGTTGCCAGTTCATGATCTCATCCCTGGGGAGGATTCAGTTTTTTATGATAGGGAAAACCCTCCAATGAAAGTTGGAAGCACATTTGCTAGTATGGATGAATTCAGGGCAGCAGTGAGGCGACATGCTATAAAGGTTCGATTCGGTGGGAGCAGAGAAATCATGTAAGGATAGATCTGGGGCTATTGCAAAGCCGAGAAATTTGTGCATGGGCTATTGTTGCAAGGTTGATGCATGATGGCAAGCAAGTCAGGGTACAGTTCCATACATTTCCATAATTTCTTAACTTTACTTAGTTCTTTGTAAGGGAGCTTCTAGTTCAATCTTAGAGCATCTATATATTATTAACCAATGTGTTTCCATTTGGTAGGTTACTTTGAACAAAGAGGAGCATTTTTGTTCATCCACTGGTAGAGTGAGAACTAAGATGGCAACATATCATTGGGTAGCAGAGAAGGCAATCCCTCATCTAAAGAAGGACCCAAACATGGGTGCAAAGAAACTGCAAACAGAGTTAGAGGACAAGTATCAAGTCAAAATAGGGTATTCAACAGTGTGGCTTGGTAGGCAGAAGGCTGCTGAACAAATTTTTGGTAGATGGGAAGAAAGTTTTGGATATTTGTTCAATTTCAAGGCAGAGGTTGAGCTCAGAATGCCTGGAAGTGTTGTAGAGATAGATATCATAGATCAAGCAGATGGTGTGTATTTCCATAGATTCTTTTGTTGCTTCAAAGCTAGCATTGATGGTTTCCTAAATGGTTGTAGGCCATACTTGAGCATAGATTCCACAGCTCTCAATGGTAGATGGAATGGTCACCTACCATCAGCTACTGCCTTAGATGGACACAACTGGATGTTTCCAGTAGCATTTGGATTTTTTGACAGTGAGACCACTGATAATTGGACTTGGTTTATGCAGCAGTTGCAAAAGGCAATTGGGAATCCACCTTTCCTAGCTATAAGTTCAGATGCTTGCAAGGGATTAGAGAATGCTGTGAAGACAGTGTACCCTTGGGCAGAGCATAGAGAATGTTTTTTCCACTTGATGAAGAATTTTGTCAAGAGGTTTCATGGGCCTGCATTTGGGAGAATGTATCCTGCTGCTAGGACTTTCCAGCCAGAATATTTTGAGTACTTAATGAACAAGATTTATGAGGCAAGTGATCAGGTGAAGCCTTATCTGGAACAATATCATAGTTTGCTATGGATGAGGAGCAAATTTTCAGAAGACATAAAGTGTGACCACATTACGAACAATGTTGCAGAGGTTTGGAACAAGTGGGTGAAGGACATTAAGGACCTTCCAATAGCCGAGCTTGCAGACACTCTTAGGTCAAAGTTTATGGAACTCTATGCAAAAAGGAGGAAAATAGGTGACAAATTTGAAGGCCATGTAATGCTTCCTATTGTAGTTCGCCAACTCAATGCAATGAGTAGGCAAGCTGACCACTTGAAGGTCAAAGATGGTGGAAGGGATGAAGCAGAGGTGACAGAGATCACTGCTACACATAAGATCATAAGACATGTGGTGAACATTAAGAACCATATATGCACTTGTAGAGAGTGGCAGGTCTCAGGGAAACCATGCCCACATGCTTTGGCACTCATAGTAACATGTAGAAATCCTAAGATGGAAGACTACCTGCATCCTTACTACTCGGTCTACAATTTTAGGATAGCGTATGCTGGTGTTATTAGACCATTAACTGACAAGTCTCAGTGGGCACATGTGGATCTTGGTTTCAAGGTGTTGCCACCTCTAGCAAAGAGACCAATTGGGAGACAAAGGAAAAATAGAATTCCTAGCTGCTTGGAGATGAAGGGCAACAAGCCTAGAAGCAAAGGCTTGTGGCAGGTGCAGTGTAAAGGATGTTTAGCTTATGGCCATAGGAGTACATCCCCAAAGTGCCCTCTGAATGGAACAAAAAAGAGGTAAAACTAGAAGCTTTTCTGAGCCTTGATTTATGCATGTTTTTTCCTTTCAATTTTGTCACCTTCCCGCTCTCTTACCATTTGTAGAAAGAGTCGTGCTAAGAAAGGGAAGGCAGGGAGACCAGCAGGTTCAAGCAGAGGTGATGAATCGGACTGAATTGGAGGATTTGAAGACCTGTCTACTTTTGTAATGGCATATATCAAAATCTCTCTTTGTAATGCTTGCAATATTTTCGGACATGGAATGCTTTTGTAATATTTGTAATATTTTCGGACTGAATTGGAGGATTTGAAGACTTGTCTAATTTTGTAATGATTGCAATACTTTCGGACATGGAATGCTTTTGTAATATTTGTAATATTTTCGGACTGAATTGGAGGATTTGAAGACTTGTCTAATTTTGTAATGATTGCAATACTTTCGGACATGGAATGCTTTTGTAATATTTGTAATATTTTCGGACTGAATTGGAGGATTTGAAGACTTGTCTAATTTTGTAATGATTGCAATACTTTCGGACATGGAATGCTTTCGGTAAAGGTTCTGTCTCGTTTTGTGATGATCTGGCAATTCAGGACACCAGCTCGAAATGTTTCAGAGAATTATATAGACCATTTTACTGCCAGAAATGTTTCCGATATTCTAACAAGTATAGGTAATATACTGCCAGTATATCTCGTCCATTAAACACTATCAGTATATCTCGTCCATTAAAATATACTGCCAGAAAATTAGCTGCAGCTCGAAATTAGCTTGCACTCTATCCTCTCCAGCAGCTCCACCAGCTCCACCAGGTAATATACTGATAGTGTTTGGATCCACATGCGCAAGAGTTCAACATCCATCAAATGTTACTATTACAAAAGAGCCAATACAGTTGCATCACTTGGACTCTACCTGGACTCTACTTCATTACAATCATTACAAGCATAAGTATGCCCAACAACAGAACAAATAAGTTGATGCATCCCAGAACTACACAAAACCTATTAATTCTAAGTTCTCTATTCTTCTTCACTACCATCTCCTTAACTTCATCTAGTCCCGACTTGGATCCTCAAATTCTTGTAGCGATTCGAGTGACAAGATCCGACAAGAGAGGTGGAACCAAGAAGTTCATTCTTCTGTAGGTACTTCTCATAATCTTCCTGGAAAAAATATATAGGACAAGTACCTTGCACCTGCAAATATGTAGTCAACATTTCATCACAGTTCTTTGATCAAAACCAAATCAATTTACATCCATTTTGCCTACTGCTGCTCTGGAGACCCCCTTGTACAGACACACACAGACAACACAAGCATGCTATTTCCCCCAACATTTTGACCAATTTCACAACCATTGCACAAACCGAAAAATCATACATTTCAATTGCAAGAAACAACTTACATATTGATGATTCCTTGGGCACTTGAAAAATCGCTTGCCGTGGTTTTTGGTGGAGGGCGTCACAGTGAGAGCAATCAACCTCACGTCCTTGCATTCCGGACAAGGGACCAACGGCAGCCGGCTCACCTCATCCACCGCGGGCGGCAGCGCAACACCAAGCACTGGTGGAGGTGCAAGAATAAGCCCTGCCTGCTCAGACCTAACCCTAGTTGCGCTGCAACCTCGAGTGCGGGCGCCGGAGGACGAAGACCCCTGCGACATCGAGGAGCACATCAGCCCAGCCGGCGCCGCACTCGAACTACGTGGAGGTTCGGAGGAGGGAGAGAGCTCCGAGAGACCAGCGGTAGCAGCCACAGAAACGGGAACGAGAAAGAACAGGGAACATTCACGTGCGCTGCTCTCTTGGCCAGCGAGATTGAAGAGATATGGGAGGGGCAGAAGGGTCATTTCGCATGGCCTGGGAGAGGAAAATGGAAAGGAAATTTGTGAATTGAAGAAAAGGGGGGGAAACACCTGAATAGAAATGTTCGCACGCCTTAGTGTCAAATTTTGAAAGGTTCGCGAACTGGATGTCAATTCTAGAGAGGCATGCGAATTGAGTCCCATATATCAAAATCTCTCCACGAGAAGGGGCCCAGTGGGGAGCCCACGAGAAGGCGGAGGCGACGGTACGGCCGAAAGGAGCTCGCGAGGGGGCTGGAGGTGGTGTACCAGTCAACCCTAAGCATGAGGAGAAGCATGAAGCAGTAGAGAAAGGTGGAGGTGGTGCACCTAGCGGGATCTAGCGGTGGCGGCTTGGGGCTCGACGATTGGCGCGGCGCTAGATCGAGGGGGCGGCGATCGGCTCAGCGACTGGCGAATTGGGGACTACGGATTGGGGAGCGATGGCTTGGGAGTTGGGACCAAGTGCTAGGGTTCGATGAGGAGATGATTTGGTCCCGGGTCCATGAGTTCGCTTGGAGTTGGTCCGACAGATTGGGAGATTTTGGAGTCCGGACACTGAAGTAATCGATGTTCGTTTTTTTTCAATTAACGGGTGTTGAAAACCGAATGGAGACCCAAAAATCAAACAACTCTAAAATAATTTTTTATTCTTTTTAAATAATGCATATACTAGGCTGTTCCTTCTATCGCCAATTCAATGACCAACAAAAGCCTATGAGCGAATCAGTTATCGGCCAAACAAATCAGCGACGAAACAATATATCGCATGATAAAACAGACATCTATCAGCTATCGCCAAATAAAATAAATCAGCATTTTTTTTTGGGATATTATTGCCAAAACTATTTAGCAAATGTATTGTTTATTTTAAAAAAATCGCATATACCGTTCCTTCCCCCGCACCCGCAACACCCGACGCCTCTGGCCCCTTCTGCCCGACGTGAGGTCGAGGAGGCGGCGGTCGACTCGTCGGCGTCGAGGCTGGGCTTAGGGTTCCCGTGCTTGGATCCATGGCTTGGCCCAGGGGACCCCGCAGCTTCGAGGCCGCCATGGCCGCGTGCCCCGCCGCCGCCCAGGTCTACTGCATGTACTGCGGTGAGCTCCACCGCCTTCGGATTCGCTTGGTCGTTTCTCTGGGGGGTTTGGGTCGATCCGGTAGTTTCAGGGTTTGGTTCGCCAGTATCCGTGCCGGCTTTGTGGTTTAGAGAGGGAATTTTGCGAACTTGTGGTTTTAGTGCTTAGCTGTATGGAATTTTGGGTATCTTTTCTGCTTTCCTGAGAATTTTAAGGAATTTGATGCTGTTTAAGTTGCCAATTGTGTGGGACGGATGACTTTGAGGAATAAAGAAGTGATCTTGGGTTATTCGTTGGTCAATCATCTGATTTCTTGTGAGCAATTTTAGAAATTCTTGATGAAAAGAGCTCGTTGGCTTTGTGCTTCTAGGGTTTATAGGATTGGAAAAAGTTCTAGTTAAGCGTGTGTCGGCAGCAAGACAAATGCTCGAGGCTAAAATCACAATTCAAGGCTGTATTAGATAATTCTTGGCACAGTTAAATTACGTCGTCCTTCCTTAACACCTAAAAGCGCAATCTTTTGTCAGAATTAAAGCTAGCAAACCATCATGTGCAATGAACAGTTCTTGCGCTAGAAGGTTACCTAAACTTTGTTTGTTTAGATGCTGTGTCAATCTATCGGTTGTTCTGTTCGTTGTTTTGCTAGATACTATATCAGGATGCACAAATACGAACACAGGGGAAGGATTGGTTGAACTTTCGCAAGCTATAGATAGCATGGAAGGGATGAGGTAAGCTGTCTTGAGTATGCTATTGTAGGATTTGACGTTTGTTACTGTAGAAATTGCGTGTGTTGTTTTTTTTGCGTGAGGTAGTCAACACCTTTATTATGTTTTTCCTGATACTCAGTGACGAAATTTTACATTAGATATGCATGCATTTTGTTGTTTTTTTACTTCTTACCTAGATACATAAAGAGCTGAAACCATAGTTACCAGAAACGCGGTTTGTCCGAGTTGCATTATAGGATTCTGGTTCATGGTTTGCCACTTTTTCTTCTAATTTCCACCGCGAACATGAACCTCATACCATATACCAGTTCGGGTTCGACGAATCCGGTTTGTGTTTCACAGGGGTTTATAGCGAATCCGGTAACTATGATTGAAACGTTGAAACTAAAGAAACCCACCAACTCTCCTAATGTGCAGAACTTGGTAGAGGTATGATTCAACCGATATTGGATGATTTCTGTAGTTGTTTGTACCTGTCTGTTGTTGCTGTAAATTTATAGTTGGAGCTTATATTCCTGTGTTAATATGAGTAGCATGTTAAGGTTTAACTGCTTTTACTGCAAACATCAGAAATATCTTGGCACGTTTTCCATGATTTGTGGTTTATATTTCCTGGTTGGGAGACACACACATCCATAGCTTGCACAGGACAAACACACTCGCATAACTCCCATGTCATGAGAACAGTCTGCTTCCTTTTTGCTTAATTTTATGTTTGGCTCTATTTTTATTTTCTTATTATTCTTTTTACCTTTTGGCTGATTACATTCTCTAATGCTCGTCCAGGAATGCAATATTCGGTGATATTCACAAGCTCATGTCAGTTCTTGAGTTAGTAAGCAACGCTTCCCAAGCAGATTATGCATTTTTAATGTGCTTCTCAATACCTTATGCTGATTGAGAATCCTCTCTTTTAGGATGATGCGCACCGATTCAATGTCTTCTATGGTTTTGTCTTCTTCATTTCTCGTGAAAATGGCCAAAAGAATATCAGTAAGACCTATTGTCCTTGAGCATGTCCATGCATGCTGCTGTTATAGTTTTTATACCCCCAGAAGACTAATGAGAATGCCACTTTTTATGATTTTAGCCATTCAGAGAGCTGTGGCAGCATGGAGGATAGTTCTTAATGGGAGGTTTCGGTTGCTTGACCAATGGTTTAACTTTGTTGAGGTATGAAAAATTCACTGCTTAATGACCCTATGAAAATTCCCATAATTTCACATCGGACAATTTTTTCAGTACTGTTATTTGCATTTGATGATTGCTTCTTTATTACTAGTAGTGCTTTCTTTCTTTATCCAAGTATTCTGGGAGTCGTAAAAGCATTGGTTAAAATATACATTTTATTATGCCTTAAAAAATATAAATTTTATTAGCTCTCTTCTCATTATATCGATTAACAAGTTCTTTAATAAGAATATGTTAGATACATGAAGGGGCAACCACTTGACATCAGTCCAGTGAACTTCATTAGTTCCATTGAAGTGGGGACTGGTGTACACTTTGATGGTTTGATACACGATGAGTAAATAGATCTGTTAAGATGCTGTTGACCATGGCAAATATCAGTTTGTTTTGTTTGCAGTTGTATGTCTGATTCTTCTTTCTTCCAAAAACTGAAGTTGTATTTGATATGGTGAAGAATATTCATAATTGGTTTGGTCAGCATTTGTTATCATATATTGGGAAGAACAGATTGAATGCATTAGTTTTCAGCAGCTAATGCATAGTTTAGATGGTACTGTTTTGCAACAGTTCAATTCCGCTGTGCATGTCAAGCAATCTTGAATCCTCTGTAAGCTGTTGTCTCCCAGTTTCTACAATGTGTTAATATAAACTTTACAAAATGTTCCAGTTTTGGATTCTTCATTTTGACCTGAGACAAGAGTGTTTGCCTTCTGCTATAACTCAGTAGTTTTTCTTTTTTAAAATCCTACAATTCTCAAGTTGTTTTTTACTCTCCATAAAGGGGGGCTACCTTTATCTTTTGTGCTCCCATTCTCAATATAAACTGCAAGTAGTAGACTTTACCGTATATTTCTAGCTAAACTGTATTTTTTCTTTTCTCAGAAGTACCAACGTTACAGCATATCTGAGGATGCCTGGCAGCAGCTGCTGGCTTTCAGTAGGTGTGTAAACGAGGACCTGGAAGGTTATGATCCAAAAGGTGCAATTCCTTTTCTTCCATATGGCTCCTTTTGGATTTTCACTCCTATATCTGCAGCCTCCTTCATAGATTTGGCTCTGTAAGAACCAATACAAAATTTACCAGTTACTATTTGTTTGTGTCTATTTTCCTCAGGTGCTTGGCCTGTTATTATTGATGATTTTGTGGAGCATATGCACAGGTGTGCCGTTCTTGCCCACTATATACTATTGGAATGCTTTGCAATTTTGTTTATTGTTTTTATTCCCATTGTCTGAACCTAAAGCATAATAATTTAATCTGCTGCTGTGAACTTTACTAGAATTGAAAAATGCAGCATAGAGTTTACTATCAGTATTTGTCTAAATGCATACCGTAGTGGATTTTGGCTTCCCCCAGATTGACTATCACTGCTGCCCACATGTCTCTTATGCCCTAACGTTTAAGATCATGGTCAATAACAATAAGTACCTCTGGCAGAAGAAAGAGCAAAGGATTTCCTTCCTGACATGTTTCTTTAAACACTATAGCATGTCTTTTAATTTCACTAGCGTAGCCTTCATTCTTCCCAAGTAAAGGCGACTAAACAAACTTAAATTAATGTATGCACAAAGGCTACACATTTCCGGCTAACTATTTTGCTTGGCGAAGGGTTTTTAGGAATATCCCAAGGATATCTGAACTCAGGTACAAGCTGGACTGGGAGTTTTGTTGACATGTTAAGTAACTTACGGGATTTAGGATTCAGCGCTGCTTGCTTTGGATAATTAGTAGCTTTGTATCTACTATGTGGTTATTCCTAGTACTTCTGCAAACACAAGCACATATTGAATTGGTGACACTACTGTTCTGCCATATTAATAGTAAATAAAATAGTTAACTGTCTGATTAGTGCATATTATAAATTGTCATCTTTTCAGATGCCGTAATGGCAATTTATACCTAATAGTGGGTTCAAGAAGAAAATAATGTAGAGAGCTAGAGATCAGATTGGTCACCATCTGCATATGAATATCAATTCCGGACAAGCTAGAATATATATGTGCTAATGAACATATCTTACGTGATAATAGACTTGAGAAAGTCTTCTGCTTCTATGTTCACAGGTTGCTTGTATGCCACAAAACTATGATATTTATAGCATGCTCCATGAGTTAGTCTTGTGTTTTTTCCTGGTGGTTCTGTTTCTTATGGGTTTCCCTTGTAACATGTAGAATTTATCACTCCAGTGACTGCTCCAGTGCAATGGAATCACAATGCAGCATATCGAATACATTTAGAGGTATTGTCTTAAAGTTTTACTGTTTATAATGGTCATTTAGTCAGCTCTGTAGTTAATTAGTTATGTAGAATTTTGCGTGACAGGACTAAATCTTCCTGGATCAAAGAGGAAATACCCTACTCAAACTCAATCTAACTACAATGAGGATGGAGAACTTTCAGATAATCTTACACGCTCTGTCCATCTTGCACCGTTGAAGCGACTAAAGGAAAGTTCTGTCCCCACCAAATATGGAGTTTTTGAGCGCAATACAGGTACCCCTTTCTTTAACAGTTCATTGGATTATCGTGAGGATACAAATTACACAACTCAAGACGTTGCTTTCAGAACTCGCCTTGTACTGTTGAGGATAGTTTGTCGAAAGGGTTTGAAGGTTGCATTTTAATGAAATGCTCCTTTTAATATACTCAGGAATGCATGGCTTAGTCATTTATAACCGTCCATAAACTCTATATTTCCATTTTGCATCACCACCATTCTGTATTTGTATTTAGTCAATTTTCGAGTGGTGATTTTATTTTGTACTCAAATTATGCCGTTATGTGTTTTTGAGATTTGGTGTATGCAGATGAGTTCTCCCGCTGTTATTGAAGACATTTGTGTTTTTTCTTTTGTTATATCTTTTGAGATGCAACTGAAATCTCCCGCTGTTATTGAAGATATTTGTGTTTGTTCTTTCCCCCCTTTGTTCTTCATATTTTCCAACTACCGTCTTAATTTTTACCTGGCTATTTGGATATTAGTATCGAGCACATTGTATAAAGATATTGGTAAGTGCGATTAGGAACGAGGAAAACGCCAGATTATAGGATATAAGAGTTTTCATCGCTTGAGTTTGCACCCTTAACACTACCACCAGTACATTCTAAACATCAATACCGGCTAGATATGAACTATGTACATCTCTGATATCTCTTTTTATGTCTTGATACCAACTAAAGTTTGCCTCAAGAAACTCAATAATCATCTACTGAAGAAGACACCGGCACCAGCGATGGACACATGCCTGCTCTTTAAAGAAACCTAGGTTAAACTGTGTATGTGCATGCGCATTCCCAATTCTACAATTATTTACTGGCATTAGTATCTTAATTGTGCACGCTCATTGTCAAGGTATCTTTGGTTCAGGCCCAAGTTACCGTGCTAAAATTTGATTGCAGCAAGAATTTGACCCAACAAACACTGTTCCTCTTCTCTTTTCTTTTTTCTTTTGGGTGCAACTCTGAGAATAGAGTTTTGCATGGCGTACGTCTTCCATTTAATCATGCATGCGTTAAAAACAGAGGCCCATGCTACAACTTATTAGCAGCCCATAAACAACACATTGCGTTATTTCTGTTACGTTGAGTGCATGGCAGGTAATATTAGATTACAAGACATACCCTACTGCCCCCATCACATTGTACATTAGTATTCTGAAAAGGCATCACCCAGAAGTATGATATACTGAAGCTGTTGTTAGTACACAGATCAACGCCATCTATGCATCTAAGGTTATCATCTGAATGTTTCTGAAGAATTTATACCCAGAAAGTAATCACAAAACAGCAATTTATACAGTTCAGGTGTTGTCCTAGTCATTGGCAGCAAGCACAACTGCCAGTGAAGTTTAGCCCTAGAAGTACAAATGCTAATCCTTGGAGATAGAGATTAAAATAGTAGCTAGTCTTCCCATGGAAAACAAGGTTGTATGATGCACAGAAGAAAAGAAACACCGAAAATCCAATCTCAGGAAAATTAATTCTGCAAGAAAATGACGAAGTCGATTACAATATAATATGGTATCTGATAGTTTAAGATGTGCATAACATTGACTAAGAGGTTTACCTGTCTCTTAATTTTTTCCTGGTTTTCTGAAGCAAGGGAACTTCGTTGTCCTCCTTAAAATTGTTCCCTAACTTCTTTGTCACAAGCCACTGGTTAAACTCCGATAATTCAAGTAGACCAGCCAGTGCAGCTCTCATGCGATGCATTGTCATCACGCTCTCAAACAAAATCCAAAATGGCATGATGTGTATATTTCTGCAGAGACAGATTCAAGGACATTAAATTTTAGTATGATGGGAAGCAGAGATGAGAAATTGTATTGAAACTAGTCAGTTCTTGAGAAACTAACTTTGGATTTCTTATGGCTGTGACCACTGTAAGTACCATAGGAATATAGGCGACACCCCAGATTGGTAGGAATAGCTCCGGGATCATGACTGATATGGGGACTATGACATTGTAGAGAATACAGGCGACGGTGGGGGCCACAACTCTCCGCACCAAGAAGAAGCTATAGAGCATATGGAACTTCTTGAGGAGTGATACGTCCTAACAGAACAACAATGGGATGAATTTTCAGTTTTTTTTTGTTTTGTTTTTTATTTGTCAGTGAGGAATAGCTTACCTTAGCAGCCAAAATTTCCTTTGCTATCTTTCGGAATAAGTTTGCACCACCACAGGCCCACCGGAATTGCTGTTGACAGTAGGCCTTGTAAGTGGACGGCAATTCACTCTTAACCTACAAGTTTGTATAGTCAAATTATTACATAGAACTATTTACTTTTGACAACATTATTGTAGGATGAGGTCTACTTACTCTGACGTCCCCAACATATATAAATTTCCATCCCTTTAGGGTTGCTCGAACTGCCAAGTCCATGTCTTCAACTGTAGTGCGGTCCTTCCAACCACCTGCCTCGTTTATGGCTGTTGTACGCCACACTCCAGCGGTTCCTTAGAATAGACATGCCTTTAGAAGATTGTTTGGTTTTATAATCTAAGTTTTGGAGTCAATTTGTTTACTTCATGATCTTTAGAATCCGTAAGTTGTAAAGATGTGTACCATTGAAGCTGAAGAAGGCAAAGGTTGCCGATCCTGCTTCTTGCTCAACTTTGAAGTGGTAATCGAAAAACATCTTTTGTACCCTTGTCAACAGGCTTGTAGTGTAATTCACTGCAAAATTCTGTCAATTAAGAATTGGATCGATCAGAGTAAATAAATGTTTGCGAAGTTAATACACTAGCAGTACTTTCCATGTCAAAATTTCTTGGAACTGTTTATATACCTTGTTTCTGGCATCCATGAACGATAGTACATGGGATCGGTCAAAATATATTTTAGATGTTTATGAAAGTGCAAGGAGATATTTGTTTTGTGCAGCCAGAACAATGAGATTTTTATCCCAAGTTCCACATGTTAGTTTTGGAGCTTGTTTGTTTAGGCTTAGGTTTTTTGGCTTATAGCTTAAAGCCAGCCTTTTAGTTTAGGTAGTTTAAAAACGGTCTACTAGGCTCTTTGGCAGTCTGACTTTTTTTGGCTTTTGAGCTACGGCTTATTGTTGAAATGTCTAAAATACCCATGATTCTAATAACTTGTTTCCTCACTGTTAAGGATTACATCACTGATTTCAAAATATTTCATGTAATATCAAGTTTAAGAACAATTTTTACAATCATCTAGCATGAACAACTTTACATCAATCCACATTTGAGCGATACAACATTTTTGAGAATTTTGACAACCAAATCAGAATCCATTGTTCAGAAAAGAAAAGGGAAAGAAGGAAATCTAAATCAAAGGTTGGTAGGGGCACATTGCGGTCTTCTGGCGGTGGTAAAGATGTGGGGACGACAACGAGGTCTTTGGGCCACAACGACGACAGCCGGATATAACGTAGATTTGGTGCTGGGGATGGATCTGGCGACGTTCAGGGGGACTCAACAATGTGACACCGATGTTCGCCTGGTTGCACCACGGCTAGCAACGCAGTGTGCCCTATAGGAGGCGCCACGGCCGGCGAGGCGACCTTGAGGAAGTGCGGTCACGGAGTAGGCAGCGGCAGGGATCCAAGGGAGGACGGTGGCATCAAGGACCAGGATGAGGATGATGGCATCGATCAACGAGGCTCACCGGCACAACCGCTGGCAAGGAGGCAGGCGGCGGCGTGAAACCCTAGAGCCTCATGTGAGAGAGGGAGTAAGGGAAGGAGCCAGACGTTTCGGTGAGGGGTGGGGGGGGGGGGGGTGAGGAGAAGAGAGGATTGAGAGATTTTGAGTTTATATATTATGGCATTTGGTGGGTAATTTCAGTGAAGTTTTGAGTGGTATTGAGCTATTTCCAACTCGCAAAAACCAAAAAGCCTGGTAGAAAAGCCACCCCTTTGTTTGGACTTTAGCTTCTTTGCTTTTAAGCCGAAGAAAAAGCCTAAACAAACAGGGCCTTGGAACCAGTGTTTCTGCAAATTTTCCAAAGAATGAGATACAGAATAGATAAAGCATTTCTCTGTGGTGATTTACTGAAATGTGGAAAGCATATATGAAAAGTTCAAAATGGAGTACTCAAAATACTTCTGTAATTTAGTTTCAATTCCATGGCCTAATCAAAACTGTCCATTTGTGATAGACTAGTAGATGGAAAAGAGTAATGCTCCAGAGCTCACAGGGAATGGAGTCCTTACCGAAGGCCCACCGAGCTTGAACAAGAGCAACTTCCGGATTGTGCATGAGGAATGGCACTGTTCTGAGAAGGAAGTCTGGTTCAGGCTGGAAATCAGCATCAAATATGGCAACATATTCACATTGCTTGGCATAGTTCCATTCCATTCCTTTCTTCAGGGCTCCTGCTTTAAACCCCTTGCGGCTGCTTCTTGTGGCATACTTGATGTTCACATCCTTGCTCGCCCACCTCTCACATTCAAGCTCCACCAAATTCTGCAGCAAGAAGTAATCCAATCAGCATAAATGCTTTAGATTTCATATCTACTACATCCATTAATGAATGCAAAATGGTTGATATATTGTGCTCTACTAGCATATCTTAGCATGATACTCTTGTTATCCCCCCCTGTGAAGTCCGACAGCCTGAGGCTAGAGAAGTCCTATGAGTGGGGACATGGGTGAACTAAAATTTCAATAACTAGGTAGCATGTGTCCTAAAGGTCTGTTTGCAATTGAAACAATGACATCAGGCAAGGTTTAGTTTTGTTGCTGTGTCAGCACAAATGGTTGCAGCAGTGTTGCCACTCTATTTGGAAACATTGTGTTGTCATTGGATGACATAGATAAATCCAATGGAGTAGATGCAGATCTGATGGCCAGAGGAGGCCTACCTGCTTACTATACTACACTAGCAGGCATCTGTTTGGGAAGCCAGCCCTGCTTTATCTAAAGGTTACTTGTGCTTGCCAACTAGTACTTCTGCCCCATCCCATCAAGCCAACCCATCCAGATGGGGACATCTATTGTTTCGTGTATGCATACTCTATTGCCTAAAATTTTTTCACTGAACGGGCTTCACTTACTTGAAATAAACCTTCATGAAATAGCACACGAATTTATTCTGTAGTCATAAATATATGCAACAATATGGTGTTAAAAAGAAGAGCAAACTAGAAGGAATACTGCAGAGGTTTGATTTTAAAAGAGTAACAAATAAATGCCTCGTAGATATATTTTCATATCAATGCAAAATATGAAGATAATTTTTGGGCATCTAGTGAGGATCCCTCCTAAAGAGAAGAATATGCCCAGTTGCCCACCAATTATTGAACCATTTCCTCAGATCCATGGGTCTGAATAAACATTTGCACAAGTGGGCAGCGAGCCAGAGAGGGGGCTCAGAGTCAGGGGCCTCTTGATGCAGGGAAATGTCAGGACCAAGTGGATGAGCTCACGTAAATGTACTGTATAATGCATACATTGCTCACCAGTAATTAGGGTAAAGTCTAAACCTCAGTTGAATCCGTGCTGCTGATTGACTGATAGTGTTCAGTAATACCCAATGGTTTCTTCTGGTATTGTTAGGTTCATAAATTGTTGCATTGGCTGCACCTGTTTGATGACTGATGAACCCATCAAACAAATATCAAGTGCATGTCCAGATCAGAGCAACTGAATACCACTAAATCTAAATGGTCATTTACTTTTGTGGTCCAATCCTGTCCTCGGAGCAAGGCTTTGCCTTTGGCAATTGGCCTCGAACTGTTTCCACAGGAAAAAGACAAGAACTGCTATAATTTCTCACTTCTAATGCTATTTCCCCTTGAGATTTATCATTTTTATGGTAGCAGACAGGGGCACCAAAACCCATACAGCTGGACACCACGTACTGTATCCATGTGATTGAAGGTCCAGAACTCCGGATGAATGAACACATTTGCATAATTGCATCCATAAAACTGTCTCCTCTGTGACTATAGTCCGTTATGTACGTCTGTTTCATACTCCATAATCATAGCCCGAGAATAATACTAACAATGTAATTTGTAAAGCACTCTTTGAACTTGTGCTCTAAACGCTCGACCTTCCCTTCATCATATTATCTTGTTTTCCCCCTATTTCGATGGTGACTTGTGAAGTTCTGATAGTGAAAGGTTTTACCCAGTGACAGTACTCGTCTTAGTTCCCTCGATGCCAAAATATCGAAGCAGTTAGGTAGCTTTCATCCAACTAATCTCATAAAAGCCCACCCATTACCTACACACTTGACACTGAAAAAGAAAGAGCTCTCTATGCAGTGTGCACCCACTCAACCAGCTAAAAATAAGTTGCATGCTCCTATGAGTCTTCTGTCAAAACTTGTGACATCTTGCTGTTTCAGTACAAGAGGTCTAACCTAAGTGTTCCATTCCTACCAACAACAGGTGGAATCATGCCTCACTTGTTTCAGATATAATCTAAAAGTACCTAAGTGCATACAGGACAGGAGTCGAGTTTTTACCTTGATAAACGGATCGGTGGAATCGTCCAGCACTTGGACTATTATCTTATCCTTTGGCCACTTGAGCTCACATGCCGCCCTTATCGACAGCTTGTACACCTACACAGTACACACCCGGTCCACACAAAAATATATTAACACATCGAAATATTTAATATGGCAACACAACAAGAGCAATTAATCAAACAATTATTCTTCTTTTTACAATTTCTTTTTGTGATCTCCTCTCACCTCCAGCTCATTGTACATGGGTATCTGGACCAAGACCATGGGGTAGCCGCCGCTCCCCTTCTCCTCGTCGCCGGCGCCGGCGAGGGGCTCCCACTTGAACCGCCACTCCGGCCGCCACCCGATTGCCTTGACGCCGAGGCTGACCACACAGTTGTACGTGGCCTCCACCACCAGCATCACCGACATCACCATGCACGCCCACACCGCCACCTGCAGCGCCGGCGCGATCACCCTGGCCCGCACCCGCAGCCACAGCTCGAACACCTGCCCCGGCGACACGCCCCCCGCCGCGGAGGACGAGCCGTTGAACACGCCGATGAACCAGGAGATGGCCTCATGGAAGTCGAGCGGCGCGCCCACTGCGAAAGGAGAGGAAGAAAAAGAAAAGGATGGCGCAAGAAACGTCAGATCAAGTGCGCTGCGGCGCGGTGGGCGAGGAAATAACGGAGAAAGAGTAATGTACCGGCGAGTGGGTGGCTGAAGTCGACCGCACCGATGGAAACGGCGACCGCAAGGGCGGCGGCGGCGGCAAAGACGAACAGGAGGGCACCACCGATTTCTCCAGCCTCCATGGTTGCAGTGACGGAGGGGAGGGGAGGGGAAGGGGGAGAGGAGGATCAGAGGACTATTGGACGAGACCGACGAGGACAAGTCCACATCTATCTTGTACTACTCTTTTTTAATTCCTTTTTGTTGTTTTTCAATGCAATGTACTTTTTTTTCAAACGAATTCGAACTTGATTTCAAGCTCACGAGTTTTATTAAAACGAACTCAAATAGCTTCCAAGCCTAGTAATTTACAAATCATTTGTTAAATATTACTATATATTAATTCTTACCGAGCTTACTAAAGCAAAGCTGGAGCTTGAGCAATTTTTATTGTTGAAAAATAGTACATATTGAATTGTTTATTATTACCAAGTTTACTCGAGCCGAGCTAGAGTTTGAGTATTTTTTAATGTTGAAAAATAGTATATATTTAATTGTTTATTATTACAAAGTTTATTTTGGTCGAGTTCCAGTCTGGATTCAAACTCGAATCTCGCTTAAGCTCGTTCGAACTCAGCTCAAGATTTTATCGAACTCGAATCTAAAAGACCAGGTTTACTCGTGCTCAACTCGTTAACATGTCTACATGCAATGCATAGATCTTGATTCAGACGTCTACTATTACACTATAAGTCAGCCCACCTTGCTATTTTTGCTCGTCGGATAGCAGTCGGATGGTAAATCACGAGAGCATGACACTCTAATATTCATCTTAAACTAGCAAATTTACCCATACGAGTATATGCCTAGATATTGATATTATAATAAATTATTTTTGATATATAATTCTACTTTCTATAATTGAAATGCAATTGTATTTATTATGTAACTCTATGTTTATATATGATTAATCTGCATCATTATAATCTGGCCCCACTATAATAAATGATGAAGATTCTTCTTTTTTTCGATTAATATGAGGATTTTTAGGAATTTTTTATTTTTTGGATTATTGTGGAATTTTCTTACTCTTAAAACGAGAAGGATACTTTGAATATCACCAATTATTTTTTTATTTATATAGATTTTGAATCAAATGGTAAAGATTGAGAGAGTGACGCGATAATGTTCACCTACAATCCCGTTTTATTGAATATTTTGTGTACAATAAATGTGAAATAATATGAATACTTCACATTGTTATGCATTGACTATTTATATATCATCAATTTAAATGACATAGTCCATCAAAATCCACCAACATTATCCTCTATCTCTCATAGGCTCTTTGGTTCAACGCCCTGCAAGCTATGTAATCCATTGTTTCCGAATACATGCCATTCTAACTTTCAAATTTTGTTTCTAAATACACACTATTCTACAATTTTGAAGTGATTTTTACCATTTTTTTTCTTCCTATACCATCCTTTTTAGCTATTTTTAATATCATTTACTATCATGAACTAGAGTATGACAAACCATCCAAAGATATAATAAAGATGGATAATACAATATTTTGTAGATGTAGCTTGGTGAAAGTGCAAGAGCCTATAATGACGTCTACTTCCTTCGTTTAAAAATAAAAGGCCTATAGTTTAAATGATTTTATTTAAAAATATAAGATTTGCATATAAATTCAGTGATGCTTTTTTTTTACTATATCCCTATTTATTATCTCTCAGCCATATGCATTTATTTATTACCATTACACAAATTATTATCTCTCATCTCTTAAAACAATTAAATAGGGTATCTAAGTAATTTTTTTGATATATTTTTTAATTTTATTATAATCTTAATTTTTGCGAAAAAATAAAATACGTTTTATATTTTTGAATGAAGTGAGTATTCAGTAACGGACAGAATAGGCATCTCATGACCGCAGATTTGTGCCTTGTGAGAGGTATCGTACCTTAGGTGCACATGCATGGGCATCTAGCATTTATACTTTGAGGCTGTAGCTTTGTGTACCACTGGGCACTTGCTGTGTTTTACATCGTGCAGAGGGCAGATCCGATGGCTGCATCTGCTGTCATCTGGGTGGCAGCTTTTTTGTAAATCTGACGCGTTGGTTTGTGGAGTGTGAACTTGCTTGGGCCCAGCAGTAAGACAATCCCCCCGGGTATGTTCAAAATCTCATAAGATTTCAGAAATCTTGGCTTTCCATCGGAGCAAAGATTCTAAATCTTGGTGAGATAAAAAAAATATATTAAATTATTATAGTAATTTTGGGATTTTTGGCAAGATTCTGAGTTTTTCTTTTACCGAGATGATCACAAATTCGACCTGACCGAATTTAGCACAATTTTTTTTAGCGAATTGTAATGCATTTTCACAGGGGTTGAATAGGACTAAAATTTTGGTTTTGCCGATCGCCAAAATATCAGATTTGAAATTTAGTTTTTTTTTCATTTCGGCCGGATTTTAGCCGAAATTTTGGATTTCAGTTGCCTCCCGAGATGTGGTTCAAAAATGAAATCTGTAACCTTGCTCTGGTGCTGATTAACAAGAAATAATACTCGCAAAAATTCTACGAATTCTCTGTGTTCCAAACGGTACCTTAATTCGATAGTACATGACATATAATGGTGTGATTAACCAATGTTTTCTGTTGTTTCATGTGTGTTTTATGTACAACGATGACAGACAGTTCCTCCTGCGGATTATGATGTGACTATGGAGATTATGCCAATTAAATCCACGTACCCCACCGAAAACGGATGCTAAGTACTAATGTTATGGCTCATATTGTTGTAAAACGCAGTTGTTCATCAACGTCAATCAACAACACATCAATGTAATCACATGAGTAAAAGTAGAAGCGTAAATAGAAACACACACAATGTAAATAAAAAATCTCTCTATCTATTATATTAATTTTTCTGTACAAGGTAATGCCCAATATACAGGAGAAAAACTCATGAAGTTCAATTCAAATTCGTCCACCAATGAATAGCGTCCTTTCATACAGAGACATGGATTCTATCCATATCACAACACTCCCCTTTCGGCGAATATCATGTAATGCACATGTCTCATTAAAAACTCCTCTCAAAACCAAGTGGGGAAAAGGGATGGAAAAAAGAGGACATTGCACTCGCACTTCGTATTGCACTAGTTGTTTCATTAAAAATCTTCACATGAGAAACTTCAGAAAAACTCACTAAAGAAAAAATAGCACAACTCATAATCTTCAAGATATAAAATATGATCTTCAGGATCATGCAAAAGGGGTTATGGTTCAGGGATTTACTCCTCCTGAACTCTGCAAATCTCTAAGTCGTCTCATTTCAATACCGTTAATGCATCTTTGGAAAGTAAACTTTGAAAAGATTTTGTGAATAAATCTGCTAGATTTTTACATGACTTGGTTTGCATTATTTTCACCTTATAATTCTTCTGGAGTTCGTGAGGATAGAAAAATTTAGGGGCAATATGCTTCGTAATATTGCTCTTTATACAATCCATTTGCATTTGTGCAATGCAAAACAACATTATCTTCATAGATAATGGTTGAGGAATCGACGTTAGTAAGACCACATGACTTCTGAATATGGTTAATTACATGTCTTAGCCAAACACACTCACGTGAAGCTTCATATAAAGATATAATCTCTGAGTGGTTGGTAGAAGTAGCTACTAATGTCTGTTTAAAAGACCATCAAAAAATGGTTGTACCACCGTAGAGAAACAAAAAATCAGTCTGAGATTTGGCATTGTGGGGATCAGACAGATAGACAGCATCCATATATCCTATTATGGTTAAGTCTTGGTTCTTCCAGTAAAACAAACCAAGATCTTTAGAACCTTGAAGGTATCTGAGTAAAGTCTTGACACCATCCCAAATGTCTTCTGGTTGGAGCTACACTATGTCTTACTAGCAAAATTACTACGAATATAATATTAGACCTTGTGCAATTCGCAAGATACATAAGTGCACCAATAGCACTTAAATATGGACTTCAGGTCCTAAGACTTTCTCATTTTTCATCCTTGGTCTAAATGGATTTTTATCCGCTTCAAGGAATCATACAACCATGGGGTTTTTTAGAGGATGGGATTTATCCATATTAAATCATTGCAATACCTCTTTCATATAGGCAGACTGGTGTACAAAAAATCTTTCTGAAAAATGCTCAAGTTGCAGCCCTAAGAAAAATTTGGTTTTACCCAAATCTTTCTTCTCAAACTCCGTCATGAGGTAAGCACTAACTTCTTTTATCTCCTCTGTGGTTTTGATGATATTTAGATCATCGACATATACCGAGATGATACAGAATCCTTTCTAGAATTTCTTTATGAATACACAGGGACAATCTTCATTATTTGAATATCCCTTATTCAGAAGGAATTCACTAAGTCGGTTATACCACATCCTTCCCGACTGTTTTAATCCGTATAGCGATCTCTGCAGTTTGACGCTTACATGTTGCGATTATTAGAATCCTAAACTTTGTCTCCTTCAGGGACTCATGTAAATATCCGTATCTAGTGACCCATATAAATATGCGGTCACTATATCCATCAACTGCATTGTTAAATTTAAGCTAACTGCCATTGACATTAAATATCGAAACGTTGTTTCACTCATTACAGGAGAATATGTTTCATCATAATTGATGCCAGGTTTCTGCATGAACCCTTATGCTACAAGCTCCGCTTTATATCTCACCACCTGGATATTTTCATTTCTCTTCAGTATGAAAAATCCATTTGATACTGCAGGGAACACTTTAGGAGAAGCTCGGTCAACGGGACCAAAAACTTTCCTCTTTATTAAGCTAGCACTACCTCAATTGCTTCTTTTCATTTGACCCTATCTGAGCGCTTCTGTCACTTTGCCATGGACTTTTGTTCTGGATCCATATTTTAGCAATTTAGAAGCAAAATATGCCGACAATTGTAGTCTTTCTTTTATACAATTCTCCTGCATCACTTCAGGCACCTGGAGGCCTCCCACTCATATTATCATGAGGGTCAAGAGTGGGTTCAATATCCTTCTAAGATTTTTTTTCACTCTTTCAGGTGCATATACTGCAGATATATGGGATCTTTCCACTTATAATCAATGAAGGCATTTGGTAGATTATTAGCTTATTTGTTGCAGATTTATTCCCTCTGAACTTCAAGTTCGGTCTCATTAATGCATGGATATATGGAGTAGGCATTCTTTAATGTGGTACTTATCTTTCCCTAATGCCAAAAAACGTTCTTAGTACAATCAGCGTACCGAGCCATGTACAGATTTCCTGTCATAGGCTCTAGGTATTAAATAATTGATGGAGAATCATAACCTACATAGATCCTCAACTTTCGGTGAGGTCCCATGGTGGTACGCTGTGGTGGAGAGATTGGCATGTATACATCACAGCCAAATTTTCGCAGATAGAAAATACTTAATTCTTTTTCATGCACTGTCTGTAATGGGGAAATGTCATGATGTGCAGTTGGCTTGAGTTGGATTAATATCACAATGTACAACGCTACGTGGCCCCAACAGCTAGTGGGTATCCTATTATTCTGCAAGATTGGCCAAGCAATAAATTTTATTCCTTTAATTAATGACTCTGCAAGGCCATTTGAGTGTGAACATGTGGTACAAGATGCTCTACAATAATTCCCAGAGCCATACAGTAATCGTTAAATGCTTTTGAGGTAAACTCGCTAGCATTATCCATTCGAATGGACTTGATCATTTCTTCTGGAAAGAATTCTCTTAACTTAATAATTTGGGCAATTAATTTTGGCAGAAGCATGATTCCTAGTACATAAGAGATATACATATGACCATCTAGTAGAATTGTAGAAGCGTCTATTAGTACCATAAAGTATATGAAAGGACCCGACAGAGGCTGAAATAGGTCCACATATATCACTTTGAATTTTCACTAGGAAATTCAGTGATTCTTCCCTAATCTATTAGTAAGAAGATTTAACTATAAGCTTTCCTATAGCACAAACAGGACATAAGAAATCTTCAGGTCTAGAAGAGTCTTTATGATATTGTCAACATAATTATTAATTATTTTCTCATAATAATAAACTCAGGATAACCCAGTCGATCTGCTAGATTTTAAATATTTTTGGGTTTTCATTGCAACATAAACTCCATGTTTTATATATGCATAGTATAACCCAGAGGGAGTTTTTCAATCACATGTTTATTACACCCATTAATCTTAGTCATGATTAGGTATTCTGTACCATCCTCTTTCCCTGTTTCTATATGGAAACGATTCAGAATAATGTCTTTAAAACTTAAGAGAGTACGACTGAACCTAGGGTATAATATGGTATTCTTTCATATAGAACAATTAATCAAATATCTAGGAAATTGGCATTTATTCAATTTTAAATGATAATTGCTCAATAGGAGCATAGACCAAATGTTCATTCTGGAACTAAGGATAAACTGATAAGGAGACTTATAAAGAATATGTGATATCGACTAGCAAAGTGAAGGAATACTTAGGATACTAATTTAGGTCTCCATATGAGTCGTATAAGTCCTTTTGGGACTCTGGAACTCAATAATTTTAAGAGCCATATCGTTATAGTGTTCAGTATCCGTGTCAACAACAGGTCGTACGGTGAAATATGACATAACATTATTTCCCCAGGTCTTATTGACTTTTCCGGTGGATCTTGTGTAAAGGTCTACCACATGCTTTAGGATGCGATAGTTGCATGACTAATGACCAATGCATCCATACCTAAAACAGGGTTATTCAGGATTTGCAGCCTTATTTAGTTGAATCTTGCTTCTGGAAGCCTCCTGGCATTTACCTTTAGTTTTTCACTATAGATTGCCTCTTCACCTATCTAATATGCCATTTTTTCACTTATCCCCTGTTATTCATTTAGCCCTTTCTGCAGCCATGGCTACTGCTAGTCTACTGAGCATTTGCATGTGCTTCGGGCATTGCATGACTCATATTGGGAAGTACGTAATGATTCTTTAGCAAAATTTGATCACGCTCTTCTGCTTCTAGCAAAATACATGTAATCTTGGAATACTTCTGGTACTTGGCATGATGATACTATTATAGCAGCATCCTCCTATTGGGGTGGATGGTGCATAATACCTTGTTGATCATTTTAGCATCAATAACTTTCTAGTTACATAATGTTAGTTCAGTGACAAGCTTTGCATGTCAAAGTTATATGCTACCACAACATTTACATAATGTTATAACAGCACTAAAAAACCGAGCTGTCATATCAATCTTAGTATTCATAGCCCGGGTAAGGTAATTGTTGTTGCCATTCAGTGAAAGCTTATTAAATTCCCTCATTGTGAAATCAGACATATCCTATTTCTATTTATGCAAATAACTTTTACTAATAGTAAAATCATTATATTGCATAATTACTCTTCAATCAGTAAAGCTCGATCTATATCTGTTTAGTAGATAATTATCTAAAATTTCTCAAAAATTTTCTAGCAATTTTCATAGTTTTTTTTGCTAATTATTGAGCAATTTTTAGAATTACTAAGTAACTAAAAAACAAATTTCAACATACATAAACATGGAATTAAGCTAGGATAATAAATCCAGATATATATGGAGCTTTCAATATGCCATATAAAATTTTCTTAGCAACACACATAGTTTTCTGTTAATTACCAAGCAATTTTTAGAATTATTGAATAACAGAAAAATAAATTTCAGCACATATTAAACATGAAAAGATGCTAGAAAAATAAACCAAGTGAATGGAACTTTCAATGTGTGCTAAATATCAATTTTTTCAATTTTTTGGAAGTCCATATATCTATAAATCTAATTTATAGTATTTAACATCAATTTTCAGAATTCATTAACTAGTTTTCGGAATTACAGAGAACTTGAGGGGTTATAATGCAAATTTTCCTTTTTTTTTTCCTGATTTCCCCTTATTTTCAGAAAAGTGATTGGGCCGACCAAAACCCATGGGCCATCGGCCCGATAGCCCTTAAAAGGAGGGCGGCTAGGGTTAAACCCTAACCGCCATGGCTAACTGCTGGTGGCACCGGTCGGATGCTAGTCATGGCGCGTGGCACAGGAGTGGCTCACGCGCATGAAGGAGCTGCGACACGCACGGGAACGCTGGCTCAGCGAGCAAGCTGACATGGCGCGGCACCAGAGCACAGGCGAGGAGCCGTTGGCTTAGTGCTTCGCCCAACGGGGTGTGAGAGTAGAGCACGCAGGAAGCTGCAGGCTTGCTGCGCTGACCGGTGGGGCCCGGGCACTCGTTCGGTGGGGCGGCAGTCGAGATGCGGCCACCATATCGACATGTGGTGCGGCAGACGGCCCGACGGTGCAATATATAGGAGAAAAACCCTAAAAATTAATTCATATTTTTCCATCAATAAATAGAGTCCTTTCATACAGACATAGATTGATTATATCTATATCACAAAACATACGAATTTAAGCTAGTCAAATAGCGGCATAAGTGATATGGAGAAACAGGCCAACTGGACCCAACAACGACCGTGATTTAAGGGGAAGGACAGCGATACATTCTGTAATCATTTTTGCTCATGAATTGATCGCTACATCAATGGTTGAAGCGCATTGATGGTTGATGAGATAAGGACGTGTGATTTTTATATGGGAAATGCTCGAGTTGTTTTGGTGAGGAATGCATGTCATTGGGACGCATCAGCTATCTTGCTGGCAATTTATTTTTCCATAAACTACAAGGAACGCCAAAATTCTCGTTACGTGGCTGGAACACCTACTACCTTCCTTGCCTGCTTTGTTCGACTCTCAATAGTCTACTTGAATTTTTGTCGACGGCTCAGAGTCAGTTTGGAACATGGATTCCTCTGGATTCCCACGTCTATTACACTAAGGCCCATTTGTTTAGTCTTAGATTATTTTTACTTAAAAAACTTAAAAGTATTCGGTTTTTATATATGGTATAAGTGAGTAATTTTACCCTAGCTTCAGTGGGATTAGTCTAAACCCAACCCTCAATAAATCAAAAAAAGCATCTCTTCGGTGGCTTTTAACTTTTAGGCCCTGTTTGGGGACTGTGGCTGGGCTGAAAAGCTGATTTTAGCTTATTGGGTTGTGAAGCAGATGTAGCTTTTATTAAGATGCCGTTTGGCGAACTAGTAGCTTTTTAGCTTTTTGACTTGGCTACTGCCCGTTCCCAGCTGTTAGGTGAGGTGGAGACCGAGCGACGGGGCAGAGAACAAGCGGCGTCCGGAGATCGAGCGGTGGGGCGAAGACAGCGAGGGCGGAGACGACGGGGGCAGAGACCAAGCGGGGACAGAGACCGAGCGGGGGCGAAGACCGAGCGGCGAGGCGAAGACGGTGGGTGCAGAGACCAAGCGGCAAGGCGAAGAGCGACGGGGAGGAGACAGTGGGGTCGGGGATGACGAGGCGAGCGGCGGGAGCGAGCGATGCGGAGATGGAGAGGTCGGGGGCAATCCACGCGAGGTGAAGACGGGGGCGACCGAGGAAGCCACAGCCGAAGTACCTCCCCCCTAGCTGCAACTTTCGAGGCTACTTCGGCTGTGGCTTGTGCAGATGCTGCACAACCTAGCAGTTGGGGGGGGGCTTCAGCGGACCTTAGTTATATAGAGCCTTACGGCTTTTCAAAAGTCTAGGCAAAAAACACCAATTTATTTTGGCTTTAGCTTTTTTTTGGCTTTTAAGGTGGTGAAAAGGCCCAAACAAACAGGACCTAAGCTTCAATGTTTTTCTTCTCAATACAAGTTCCACAAATTTTAAAGCAAACGTAGAAATAAGTAATTACTACCTAACATTCGTTCATACTTTAATATTTATGCAAAATTATGATGAAATTCCTAGTGGCCTTGGTTGTGATTAGTTCTTTATAAGATAACACTTCAAATTGTATCTATAATCTGTAGCTGCAGGGGCGGAGCTGGGCCTCGGGCCCGAGGCCCAGTCTAAATAGCAATTCAGAATTTAGCTTTTTTTTTAATCGGGCCCGAGGCCCAATCTAGATAGCAATTCATAATTTAGCTTTTTTTTTAATCGAGCCCAAGGCCTTTGGCCCATTATCTCCCAACTAAAACCAGCAAGGCAAGCAACCCTAGAAGGCTGGAAGAACTCCCGAGCCGCCGGCCTCATCGTGCCTGCCCCGACTATAGGATCAAGGATAACCGACTAGAGGGGGTGAATAGGAGGTTATAAAAATTTTCAGCTCTAATTAAGACAATTTGACAATTAAAACTAGAAAGAAATTAATTTTCAATTAAGGCCTAGAATGTTCTAAGTCACTCTAATGTGCACCAACAAAATTAAGACTACAAGCTAATGAGAAACAATTTAGGAACGCAAAGAGTGCAAACCACAAGTTGAGGCACGCAATTTATCCCGTGGTGATCGGAGACTTGCCGGTCCCCCCTACTCCACGTTGAGGTAGCTTGACTCACTTCAAGCCGGCTCCTTGTCTCAATTGAGCCTTTCCTCGTATTTCTCGGGGTAGCTCTTCCCCACTCCGGGTAGGCGAGCTCCTTGCCTTCACAACCGACCGAGTCTTCTCACAATCTCCCTTGAGAAGATCACGATCAAACTTCTCCAAGCCGTCTAGGAGGCGGCAACCTCCAAGAGTAACAAACTTGGAATTCACTTGAAGACTTGAATGAAACTTATGGCTCAAATGAATGCTTGAAAACAAATCACTCAAACTCTTTTCTCTTTTCCTCCCAAACTTGAGAATTTAATGCTCTAGAGAGAAAAGAGAGTTGCAAGGGCTTAGAATGAGTAAATATGGTCACCAACCATCACAAGAATGCAGGTGGGGGGGTATTTATAACCTCCCCCACGAAATAGAGCCGTTGGGGAGGTTTTCCAGAAAAATCAGCCGAAGTCGGCACTACCGCCCTCATAGGGCCGGTAGTGCCGCCCCACCTGCCAACGGTTTTTCCCTTTGCATTAAATGCGATGTCAGTAGCCGTTGGCCTGATAAAATAATTCCGGCACTACCGCTCCAAAATGTCGGTAGTGCCGACTTGCACTTTTCGCAAAAATACTTCCTTCTGTAGAATAGGTACCGTAGTTATTAGAGTGGTACTGCCGCTTGAAGTCGGCAGTACCGCTCTCAATACTTCGGTAGTGCCGATATGGTTTTCGGAAAAAGCACGATCCATCGAAAATGACTACGCGGTGTGTGGTGCAGATTACTACATACCTGGCAGCATCGCCCTAACACACCGGTAGTGCCGGTCAAGCGGACACAAAAAGCATCTCTCTGTTAAAAAGCTGCCGACGTTATATGCCCTGATTACCAGTAGTGGCCGGCGCACTGCAGTATATAGTCGGTAGTGCCGCTTGAAGGCAGAAACTCTGATTTAAAAAGGAATTTTCATGAATGCAACTTTGGGCAAATGTTTTAAAACAATGTTTGAGCCATATATGATTCATTTTAGACTTCAAGCTACTAAACCAAGTCCCTCTTAATAGTACGGCATCTAAAACTAGGAAATCCGATCTTTTCTCAAAACTCCGAGATCGGTAAAACAAAAAGATAGACATGATGACCTTTCTTTCCGCTGCTTGACCTTGAGCTTATATACCTCTTCACTTGAGTGAATTTCTCTTGTGCTCAAAACGATGAAGACTAACTCCTTCTTGCAATCTCAAAAGGAAATTGTTAGTCC
The DNA here is from genome assembly GCA_036346355.1 of Rhipidocladum racemiflorum. Lineage (NCBI taxonomy): Eukaryota > Viridiplantae > Streptophyta > Magnoliopsida > Poales > Poaceae > Rhipidocladum > Rhipidocladum racemiflorum. The sequence goes on along the minus strand of CM070582.1, from coordinate 52,886,736 downwards.
ACAAATAGCTGATTGTCATTAATTACCAAAACAAACGCAAATCGGGGGCCTAGATGCTTCACCGACACCGCACCTCATTGTGCGGCCCCGACGCCGCGCCGCCGCTTCGCCGGCGCGCCACTCCGCCGTGACCCGCTCGTGCCACCTCGCCCGGCGTGCCGCTTCGCCGCCGCCACGCCGCTTCGCTGGCGCACTCGCTTCGCGAACCGCTGGCGCCGCCGCTTCGCTGGCCGCTTCGCTGGCCGAACTCCGCTCGGCGCCACCCTTGCCCGACGCGCTTCGTCTGGCCGCCGCCGCTGCACTTCTTGCGCGTCGGCCGCCGCCAGAATCGCAAGGTGCTCGACGCTCACGGCCACCGCCAAGCGCCTGGCGCTCGCCCGACCGACAATTTCGGATTCGCTTCTCCCCTCGCCCCACGGCCAGTTTGGTCGCTTGCTTCAGTACACTGGTTGCTTGCTAGTTTCTTCAGTGGAACAGAGGAACAGACAAGTTTAGTGCTTCAGTGCTTGATTTGAGGAACAGAGGAAGTGAGGGTTTAGACATTTAGTACTTTAGTTCTTAGTTCTATTCTACATTTCTACTTCTACAGATACCGCAAGCCTAGGCGCAAGGTAATTTCTTGCCTTCTTCAATAGTTTAATTGATGCACTGATGCACATTTTAGGAACTCTCCATTTGATGCAACTGTGAATCATTAAGGGCGCGTTTGGTACGGATCCAAATTCTAGTAGAAACAGAAACGGTTCCAGATTCTTGGTAGAAACGTTTCAGGTAGAATCGGAATCATTGTCGGGAAACCGTTTGGCTAACTGTCTGGATTCAGATTCTGAAAATAGGATGAAGTGGTGAAAATGACTGAAGTGCCCTTTGTAGTTGTGATGAATTTGTAGTACATTTTAATGTAAGAAATGACGATGTCCATAATAATCTCATTACAGAATTTTTGTATCAATGTTCGGCCATTCAAATACAAGGAAGTAGCAAAATACATCATTGTACTAATTTTATAAAAAATGATAAATTGAACTACGTTCTAGATTCCATAATTGCCTTTGCAACATCATCACGAAATCTATCTATATTTATGTCAAGAGTTGTAGCTGTCTTGATTATGCTTCTTCAGTGGTTCACAACCAAGCATCCATTTGCAATGCATTGGGTGCCTAATGGAATCACTGTTTTAATATTTTTCCTAGCATTCACTAGTTAACATGTATTAACTGCTTAATATCAAATAGTTTAGGCCTTGCCAAATATAAACAGCATTGCCCTTGTTCCAACCTTTCAGTCCAATGAGCAAGAGAAGAAAAAAGATACTGTTCTATCTGTCAGGGAGGCTTTAGTCTCGAAGAAAGCTGATTCCAGAGAGCTAGAGCATGATCCAGAAAATGATGATTATCCTGATGACGATAATGAGTAGGATTTTGACAATAGGATGCGTTCACAAATTCAGAAAAAACGTAGAGAGCTCGGTGATATTCGGCACCGTGAAACCTCCAAGACAGGTAACTTATTTTTCCAGTTCTATTAGGATGGCCATTGTCTAAATGTCGAACACTCATGTTCAGTGATGTGCTCTACTATGACAGATTTTAATGAGAACACAATTCTGTAATTTCCAGTAGCTACTTGCATTTTTTAAGACCGATAAAACATGATTGGTACTTATAAGTTGGACAAACTAAGCAACTAAATTTTCCTCTTTGGGACAGATAAATCACATCAGTTCACCTTCCTACAGTTAACCCTTACCTGCCCACTGGATCAGAACCCACATGGTTACACCCAACACTAACAACAGACAAGTATTATCTTCAGACTAGTATTAGCTTCACAATGGTCAGAATCGCTAACATGTATCATCACACCTCTGGCAGCAAATGGGAATGTGAGAACATACATATTAGATAGTAATGAAAAATCAACAAGTGCATATGTATCGTCACAAGTATTAGCTTCAGAACAACAGAATCGCTAACATGTATCATCACACCTCTAGCAGCAAAACATGTTAGATTGATGTAGAAACATAATCACAAGTGCATATGTATCATAAATGGATTATGGGACTCGAATGGCACAGCTAAGATTTGCAGTAGCTGCCATTGTCTGATCCTACCTTGTTATCACATTTTTTTCACAATATAGTTGAAGGAACCGATCGAAGAAATGGGAGAAGAATACATATTGGGCTCAGTTCACACAAGCACATGTTGCGAGATGAACTATTCATGGAAAAAAAATTCGCTAGGAATATATTTATGCAATTTCAACTGCTAATACCTTGACTTGGTGGAGGGGGGGGGCAGGGGGGCGACGACGCCGGTTACAAAGTCGGCGGCGGTGGCTGGGGCAGAGGCGGAGGCGGCCGGGGGAGTTCCGGGAGGGTAGAGTCGTCGGGGGACGGGGCGGCCTTCCGGGAGGGCGGCGGCGGTGGCCACGAGGCGCCGGAGGAGTTCCGGGAGGGGGCAGGGGGCGACAACGCCGGTTACAAAGTCGGCGCGGCGGCCGGGGCAGAGGCGGAGGCGGCCGGGGGAGTTCCGGGAGGGCAGAGTCGTCGGGGGAAGGGGCGGCCTTCCGGGAGGGCGGCGGCGGTGGCCACGAGGCGCCGGAGATGACGACATCGGGTGCGATCGGGAGCCGACTGCCAAGGAGTGAAGCGTAGAGCTCCTCTCTGCAGGGACGGCCGAGCTGACGAGCTCGGTGCGAGACTTCCGAGTGCGACGGGGAATCGCAGGAGAGAAGGGCAGAGGGGTAAAAGGGATTCACGAATCGAGAGGAACGGGTATCCGCCGGATTCGGCTTAGACGCAGAAAAGTTCGGAACGATTCGAGTAGAATCGCTCCGTTCCGTTACGCGTTTGGCTGATTTGGTCAGCGATTCTTGGAGAAACAGGACCTTTCTGAGCTTCCAAACGCGCCCTAAATATGTATTAGTTGCTAGATTTGAATATATTGATTAATCAATCGGATTCAACAAACCTCCGTTGATTAGGTATTAACTTTTCTGCCACTCCACTATGTTATATTATTTTGACATATTTTATCTATTTTATTGAAATGTTAAGCATGTAAGTTAAATTTATCTTTAATTCTCTATTTGTACTATACTTTGTTATACCTAAATGTCCGTAATTTTTTACGACAGTAGTGGTCGCTTATTTTCGGCGCGAGGCTTATAAAAATCCTGGCTCCGCCACTGTGTAGCTGCATAGGGCCAACCAGCTAACGGTTTGTTTGGTCCACGACTCTACGTTCTCGATCGTAAGAGAGCGTCGTAAACTCGTAAGAGCATCTCCAACAGAGCTCTTGCTGGAGATGCTCTAATAGAAGTTAGAACAAACAAAACCTCAGCTTATAGTGTTCGAACACCATGACAGTAGCCAGTAGGCTTCCTTCAGTTATTTACCAAAGTAAATTAGTTTTTAGCTTAAAATCACTAAAATGCTATTTTTGCTCGGTAAGCTGCAACTGAAATTTTGTGGCTCCGGTGGGCTCTCGAAGAAAGCACGCCAAAAGGCCAAGACTTCGCTGCATCGATCGGCGGCTGTGGCCTTTCTTCCGTCGCACCACGGGCACCAGCAACTGCCTCCTCTCCATTTAATCATGTCTGCCTATCTACCTGTCTGTTCTTCTCATTCATGCTGGCTTCTTTGTGTAAGGATAGATTAGTGCCTCTGATGGTTCTAAGCAATATTCTTGGCTGCTTCTGCTGGCTTCCTAAGTTCTCCAAGAGCGCATGTTTCTGTTTGCAATTTGAATGCTGTTAGAGTCGACGCGTGTGCCTGAAATCCAAACGCATAGGCCCTAATTCTTGAATCAAAATTGTGAGAAGGGCTGGAACTGCACACCCTTGATCTCTCCATTGATCAGGTTATAATGTTATATAATCGCAATTACATGAGTTTGTATAGTGTACAACAAGCAGAGAAGATAGGCTCGGATACTATGCACAGGGTGTTGCCGAAGCCAAGGGCGGAACTAGAGATAAAATCATCGGGGTTCACCACTTTATCATATAAGTGATAACAACTTATCATTCTTACTATTTGCTTGTTATTTGCCTTCCGGTGTCACAAGATTTAGATTAAGAGGGTTCACATATACTATATATAGACTAATATACACTAAATTTTTTTGATTCAATGTAAAAAAAAAATTTGACCCGGTGTCCTGTGACACCGGGTATTGTAATCTACTTCCGCCCCTGGCCGAAGCAGGACTCGGTCCTATTGTCGGATGGTGAGCAGGAGAAACGGAGTAGTGCAGCAACAGGCTCTGTTACGGCAACACCGGCTGTGTCCGATATGGCGAAGGCGAGCAGCACCTCGGCAAGAAGGACGCATGACTATCCATGTTATATGATTCATGGTGAATTTGGCTCGGAGATGATTCATCTCCTAACGCTCCGGTAAAATGTATAACTTATCACTCCAGTGACTGCTCCAATGCAATGGAATCACAATGCAGCATATCCAATACATTTAGAGGTATTGTCTTAAGGTTTTATTGTTTATAATTGTTATTTAGTCAGCTTTGTAGTTAATTAGTCATGTAGAATTTTGTGTGACAGGACTAAATCTTCCTGAATCAAAGAGGACATACCCTACTCAATCTAACTCCAATGAGGATGGAGACCGCTCTTAATATAATTTTACACGCTCTGTCCATCTTACACCGTTGAATCGACTGAAGGAAAGTTCTGTTCCCACTAAAGTTTTCGAGCGCAATACAGGTACCCCTTTCTTTACCACTCTGTGATGCTCTGGTAACCTCCATCAGTACCACACCAGATCCAATCTCCCTTTCTAATCTTTATGCCCACATGTTGAGTTTTGAACTGCACAAAGAACAAAATAACAAGGCTCTGCAGATTTCTGAAGCAAACAGCATAGTACAACAAAGGTGGTCGTGACTGTTAGAAATAGATATGCATGTGTAACGGTAGACTCGCTAGTCTTCAGGCTGCCCGCTTCACTTGGATCGTGATCCGTTTCTATTGGATCGTGATGCATCTGTTTGCATAGTATAAATACAATGGATCCCAAGAGGATCGGTGTGTTCGTTTGGCCATTATCAATTCTTGTTGAATTGTTTCATGGTATCAGAGCCACGAACCATACCACGTCACTCCACAACTTAGCCTGTGACCATGACCGACACCGGTACTGGCACTGTCCAGACCAGTCACAGCTCTGGCGCTATCAATGGCGGCGTCTCGATGCAGACCGGCTTCGTCGCAGCACCGGCCTTCAGCCAGATGATCACCATCAAGTTGACGGGAGAAAACTATCTCCTATGGACAGCACAACTCTTCCCCTACCTAAGGAGTCAGAGGCTCATGGGATACATCGACGGCACCAATGCTCGTCCAGCGAGGACAATCTCACAGAGCGGCAGAGACGGCGTCGCCACTCCTGTCGCCAACCCGGAGTTCAACAACTGGTACCAGCAGGACCAGCTCGTCATGAGCGCCATCCTCTCGTCACTCACCGACGGGATCTTGGCGCAAGTCGTCGGCTGCACCACCGCCCGAGAGGTTTGGTGCGCCATCGAGAGGGCATTCGCCGCCAGCTCTCGTGCACAGATCATGCAGATCAGGATGCAACTTGCGACGATCCAGAAGAAAGACCAGTCCATCAGTGACTACTTCCGCAAGGTGAAAGGGCTCGCCGACACGCTTGCGGCAATCGGCAAGCGCTTGGAGGACGACGAACTGATCTCGTACATGTTGTGTGGACTGGGACCAGAGTATGATCCTCTTGTCACCAGTCTCACCACTCGTACGGATGCCATCACCATCAATGAAGTCTACGCGCATATGCTCAGCTATGAGCTGAGAATCGAGCACAATAACACCAACTCTCAGGTGAACCAGGTGAGCCGTGTGCAAGGACGCAACAGCAGCAATAGTCGAAGTCGTGGGCGCTGGCGCGAAAATGGTGGCGGGCGCAATCCAGGTGGGCGAGGTGCGCCCAGGAACATCAACCAAGGCAATGTCAATCAAGGGGGACAGAAGACACTCTGTCAGATATGCTACCGGGACAACCATGATGCCATGCGCTGCTATCATCGCTTTGATCAGAATTATGTTGCCAGTGATGCCAGGGTTGCTGCAGCTGCGGTCGTAAACAACAGCTACGCCATCGACCCCAATTGGTATGCAGATACCGGCGCAACTGATCACATCACCCACGACCTTGAACGCCTGACGACCAGGGAGAACTACACCGGGATAGATCGTGTTCAAGTCGCTAATGGTGCAGGTTTGTCCATTGCTCATGTTGGTAATTCATTAATCACTGCTGCTCATCGTCCTTTAGCACTAAACAAGGTTCTTCATGTGCCTGGAATTAATAGACACCTCCTTTCAGTTCACAAACTTGTCTCTGATAATAATGCCTATATTGAGTTTCACCCGAGCTATTTTCTTGTCAAGGATCGAGCCACGAAGAACATCCTTCTCAGAGGAACATGTGAAGATGGTCTCTATCGAGTACCAAATAAAGCACCTAGCCAGGCTTTCCTTTCTGCCAAGGTCACTTCTGAATCTTGGCATCGCCGGCTAGGACATCCAGCTCCTTCAGTAGTTCGACAGATTTTAAAAGAGAATAAACTTGCTGTAATCTCTAGTACTGAGGCCAGTGTATGTGGTGCTTGCCAACAGGCCAAGGCTCACCAACTACCCTTTGCTAGATCTAATCATATTTCGTCCTTTCCCCTTGAACTAGTCCATACAGATGTCTGGGGTCCAGCCAGGACCTCTGTAAACGGCTATCGCTACTATGTAAGCTTTGTTGATGATTATAGTCGTTTTGTTTGGATCTACTTTCTCAAGAGTAAATCTGATGTGCAGCATGTTTTCCTTCAATTCCAAACTCATGTCGAACGAATGCTTGACAGAAAAATCCTTGCAGTTCAATCTGATTGGGGTGGTGAGTATCACCGCCTACACAAATATTTTGCTCGGATAGGCATAAATCATAGAGTTTCTAGTCCACATACCCATCAGCAAAATGGTCTGATAGAGCAAAAACACAGACACATAGTGGAGACAGGCATCACACTCTTGGCTCAATCCCTTATGCCAATTCGGTTCTGGGATGAGGCTTTCTACTCAGCCTGTTATTTAATCAATAGAATGCCTAGCCGGGTGATTCATGGAGATAATCCTCTACATCGTCTCTTAGGTAAACAACCTGACTACAACTTTCTAAAGGTTTTTGGTTGCTCATGCTGGCCTAACCTGCGTGCCTACAACTCTAACAAACTCAATTTCAGATCAAGAGAGTGTGTGTTTGTAGGTTACAGTACTAGCCACAAAGGATATAAATGTTTGGATCGTAGCACAGGAAGAATCTACATCTCTCGTGATGTTATCTTTGATGAGGGCACCTTTCCCTTCCAAAAGTCCTATGATCAGGTTAGCCCTCACTTACAATCCACCAATCAACCTACCTTGCTTCCCACTTTCACAAACCTAAACCAATACACTGAAGAATTCTTGACTGACAGTTCTCCAACAATAGAGCATGTCAGCCATTCAAACTTCAGTGAACAGCCAACCACTGAATCTCCTGCACCTAGTCATCCTCCATCCAATCATTCATCGAGCAGTCCAGTAGTTAATGATTTACCCACTGAAAGTGGGCCAACTAACACTGCTAGTGTCTTGCATGGTGTGGAAAATTCTGAATTTGCAGGCTCAGGTGATGTTGCAGTGGAGGCTTCAGTAAAGGACATTGCACACAAGAATAGTTCTCAACAGCATTGTCATCCAATGAGGACCAGACTCAGAGACAATATTATCAAACCCAAGGAATTTACTGATGGCACAGTGAGATACACAGCAATTGCTCAAACTCAAAATTCAAGTTTGGTGCCTACTGAACCCAGGTCATTTACAGAAGCAGCACAATACAAAGAATGGAGAGAGGCCATGGATGCTGAATATGCTGCACTCCTAAGAAATCAGACATGGACTCTTGTGCCTCCAAAGAAGGGAGTTAATCTTATTGACAGCAAATGGGTGTTCAAAATTAAAAGAAAGGCAGATGGCTCAATAGATCGATAGAAGGCCAGACTAGTGGCAAAAGGATTCAAGCAAAGATTTGGTATAGACTATTTGGACACATTCAGTCCAGTAGTAAAGCCAACTACTGTCAGAGTCATCTTATCACTGGCAGTCTCAAGAAATTGGAAAATGAGGCAAATTGATATACAAAATGCCTTCCTACATGGCTATCTGCAGGAAGAAGTGTACATGCGTCAACCAATTGGCTATGAAAGCTCAAGTGTCCCAGCAAACTATATCTGCAAGTTGAACAAAGCACTTTATGGTCTAAAACAAGCACCCCGTGCATGGCACTCTAGATTGACACAAAAATTGCAAGGTCTTGGTTTTCTGTCTTCTCAAGCTGATGCCTCACTATTTATATTAAAGAAACCAGTTCTCACAATGTATATTCTAATCTACGTGGATGACATTATCATTGTGAGTTCCTCAGATTCAGCAACAGAGAAGTTGATACATGCATTGACTCAAGATTTTGCAGTCAAGGATTTGGGAAGTCTTCAGTTTTTTCTAGGAGTGGAGGCTCATTCTGACAGAGACAAGTTGGTACTCTCTCAGAAAAGATATGCTTATGATCTGTTGAAAAGAGCAAAAATGGAGAACAGCAAGTCTATTTCAACCCCTATGGCAGCAACGGAAAAATTAAGCAAAGAACAAGGTACTGCTCTGTCAGGGGATGCACAATTTATTTATAGAAGCATTGTTGGGGGATTACAGTATCTAACAATCACCAGACCTGATTTATCCTTTGCTGTCAATCGTGTGTGTCAATTTATACAAGCTCCTACTGATGAACACTGGACTGCAGTGAAGCGTATATTGAGATATGTAAAGGGTACAATTGGTCAGGGTCTGGTTCTACAGAAGTCTGACAATGAAGTTTTGCATGCGTTTTCAGATGCAGACTGGGCCGGTTGCCCAGATGATCGACGATCCACCAGTGGCTTTGCAGTGTTCCTTGGCTCAAACTTGATATCGTGGAGCTCTCGTAAGCAATCAACGGTTTCAAGATCAAGTACTGAAGCCGAGTACAAGGCTATAGCCAATGTTGCTGCCGAACTGATTTGGGTTCAGTCACTGTTGAAAGAATTGGGAGTTTTTCAGAGGTGTGCACCGGTGTTGTGGTGTGACAACCTTGGAGCAACCTATCTCACTACCAATCCTGTGTTTCACGCTCGTACAAAACACATTGAAGTGGATTTCCACTTTGTTCGTGAGCAAGTGGCAAGGAAAGCACTGAAGGTTCAGTTCATTTCATCAAAAGATCAGCTAGCAGATATCTTCACCAAAGCTTTGTCAAGGTCACCATTTAATGCAATATGTAACAATCTCAACCTGGTTGATAAAGGTTGAAATTGAGGGGGACTGTTAGAAATAGATATGCATGTGTAACGGTAGACTCGCTAGTCTTCAGGCTGCCCGCTTCACTTGGATCGTGATCCGTTTCTATTGGATCGTGATGCATCTGTTTGCATAGTATAAATACAATGGATCCCAAGAGGATCGGTGTGTTCGTTTGGCCATTATCAATTCTTGTTGAATTGTTTCAGTGACCACCTTTGTATCAGTTTGCAATGATGTCAACAAGCCAAGTGTCATCAACTTCCATTTCATATGTCCAACAATATTTCCTCGGTCCCTCTTGAACTCATATGAGGAAGAATGTGAGTGATCAAGATAGAATTTGCCCATTCTATATAACAGGAGAGATATCTTTGAGCCCCTCGATGTGATTGGATTAAGAAAGCGTATGACCATACCAAATGTGATTGAGGAATCAATTGCAACTGAGTAATCTACTACATAACAAGTGGATGATCGAGCAATAATAGGATGGCATGTTTCTTGCTTTGATTTCGATCTGATATCGTGAGTCAAATGGATCGGTACATGAGCACTATATAAGTTCATTCGATATGATCTTTGTGTATATTTAAAAGTCACTATGCCATGCTAGGGGCCGCTATCGATTTATGGGCTGAAAGGAGTTTTCAGGCCATGGCCGAATATGCATGAACCTACAGTGTCACACACTTAACGGGTTGAAATACATTGGTTCGGATTAGATCCGTCACTAATGGGCCAAGTAAGCTTTGCACCTTGGTTAGACCCCTAATGTAGGGTTCCACCGAGGGGCTATATAAAGGAAGTACGTAAAGATTAGAGGGATGCAACTGTTGTACCATCGTACCCATCGAAAACCCTAGCCGTTACCATTCAAGCCCTGCCGTGCGCGCTGGTGGTAGCACACCCGGCGCACGGTGTTTTTTCCCCGGACGTGTGGACTTTGGTAAAGACGTTACTGCTGCTACGGCGTTGATCGAGACGATCGTGTGTGCTGTTCTACCACCACTCGAGGACGATCGATCACTGCTAAGGACGCGTGATACATTGAATCGGGCTACTTCAACCTGTTGTAATGCGTATCTGATGGTAACGATCTATGATCTGTTACTTGCTTGACATCCTAGTTTACGCGATAGAATTTTTTAATTTGAGCTAGTATAGGCTACCCATTTTCCTTCGAGCACCACCAACAGATTGGGACAATATGCGAATTACAACAAGTTTACAACCGTGCATTGCAAATGCTGAAAACAATTGCCTTCCTCTGGCTCCGTTCAGGAGATCCACACAACAAAGATGTGCAGCGCCGGGCGAGATTAGCACCTCGCTCTGGGCTCTAGAACGCGGGGAACTTGACCTCGTCGGTGCAGCCGCCCGGCATCGTCACCGGGCAGTGGACGGGGCTCGTGCCGGTGAGGTCGACGCACTGGTACACCTGGTACAGCTGCGTCTCGTTCAGCAAGCTCCGGTTGCACTCGATGTTGGGCGCCGACCCCGTCGCCTCCCTGATGGCGTCCCGGATGCTGCTCAGGCAGTACGTCCTCTCGTTCGACGGCACGATTCCTAATTAACGAGCAATGGCATTTTGATACCGTCGTTATCACCGTACCAATGTTGTAAAAAAACGGCATGCCCTCGATGGCGGATGTATCATTTATAGCCTAGGTACCTGCGTTGAGGAGGATGCGGGTGAGGTTGAACCGGGCTTTGAACTGGAGGGTGACCCGGAAGTAGGAGTGCTGGTTCATGTTGGAGCAGGTGCCGTGCTTGTTCCACTCGTAGCTCCAGAAGGTCGTGCTGTTCCCGTTCCTGCACGACAGCGTCGCCCAGTTCCGGTGCAGGTCGCTCTCGAGGTCCCTGATCTGCATGCGCACGGTTCATGCGCCGTCGTCAGATCACAACGCAAAAGACCTCGTCGAGTTGAAGCGTAGCGCGTACGTACCAGCAACGGGTTGAGAGGGTCGGTGGCGTTGCAGAAGTCCGGCCAGCACTTGCTCTTCTTGATCTGCCCGGGCACGCCGTCGGCGAGCCGGCACGCGGCGTAGTTGGGCCAGAGGCCGTGGATGCCGAAGTCGGCCGCTGGCTTCTCGTTGCCGGGGAAGCAGCAGCCGCCCGTCGTGTCGCAGTAAGAACCAGGCCACTGATTTAAACACCAAGCCGCTGTTTAGACACGAAACAATCGAGGCAAGAGAGGTTGAGAAAAATGCGTCCTTTTGGTTGATTTACGTGCTGAACGTGGTAGAAGAAATCAAAATCAGTAGCCGAGGAGGCGAGGAAGACAGGAAAGAGGAGGACTGCAAGGGAACAGCAGTGGAGCCTCATGCTTGCTCTGCTTCAAGTTTGGAAGCTATTGATCAGATCTACTTCGTGATTAGATTCTACCCGACTTCGCACTGTATTATAGATGGAGAAATTTTACGATGGATAACATAGGTAGTAAATAGTGATAGTAGAAATCAAATTTAACCATTTATTTCTGAAGGGTATTTTAGGCTTTTTCTATCCATTCATCTGAGGTATTTTAGACTTTTCTGAATTCGTTCACAGTTTTGGATTCAGCGTGTGTATTGTCTAGATTATTAGGCTGTCACGACTGCGTTCCTAATTGATGTATTGAGGAGCAGTGATGTGTATAGAAGCACCCCTCCGGAGAGATAGTGTTTCTATGTTTTTCATGTCAATATAAGTTATACAAATTTTGGAATAAATTCTCTTTCTTGAGTATTTTATGCTTATGTTAACTCGGTCAGGATTTTAGGGTTGTCGGATATATAATCGGAGTGTGGTAAATTGTACACCGAAAATTGTCTCTTAATATTGTAAGATTAGACTAGTACTGTTCGTATGGTTATACCTAACGTAGATACTATGTAGAATCAGATTGGTGCATGCAGCTCAACATCTCGATCGACACTGTTCTTTGCTGTAAAGGTGACTCGAGATTCACGAGAGCCACATGCTCATTGGTCCCTTTACAAGTTTACAGTTTGGCACTGTTGTAGCTTACACATCGGACAAGCACGAAGGGATAATTTAGACCCCATTTGGTCTGATAGGATTTTGTGAATCGGGTGCAACGGAGTTGAGACTGATTCAGTCACAGAGTGAAAAAAGAAAAAACAATCCGAGGAGAATTGTTCCGAACTTTAACCTGTTTGGTTCGATTTCCTCTAGAATGTAATAAAAACGGACCGGTTTTAAATTACCAAACAGGACCTTAGTAAGCAGCGTGAAACAGATGTGCGTGTGTACGCGTGTGTCAGTGTGTGTTACGGATGAAACGAAGTGCTACAAACAGCTAGTGCGTGCTTGCACCCATGAGGCAGCGGATTAGACAAGATACTATATTGGGAGCGTTTATTTATCATTTGAATGATACTCTTGGTTAGGGTGCGTATTTTTAGACCGAAATCAAATTACCGAACCGAATTAACTGATTATTTCGGTTTTTTCAGTTTACGGTTTTCGGTTCGGTTTTTATTTTAGTATAATTCGGTTTTCAGTGTTCGGTTCGGTTTTTGGTTTTCATAAACCGAAATAACCGAATAAGCGAATAGCCTATATACAATTCCACTTTTATAATATTCTTCCTAAATCTACCAAACAATTATTATGTTATAACATCTTTATACATACGTGTGGTATGTTCATATGTTCTACTATACTTATAATGTAATGACATATGATATTGTGTGGGTTTATGTCTACTTTGTGTTGCGATGTGAGAATGATAAAATCTAATCTACCTAGTGTTTATTTATATTTCGGTTAACCGAAAAACCGAATTAACGGAACCGAAATATTTCTGTTAATTCAGTCCGGTTTTTTATTTTAGTCTGAGAAATTCGGTTGCCACTTTTCAAAAACCGAATTATTTTAAAACCGAACTGATTAGACCGAAAAAAAACGAATGTCCACCCCTACTCTTGGTGCATATTGTTCAGATTTTACACCGTCGGATCAAAACACAGAGTAATCGGATCCGCTTCACGAAACAGTAAAATGAAGAATCGACGAAATGCTTAACGGGCCTGAAAAGAAAATTGGGTCACGCATAGACAAATGGGCATTCTTTCATGCGAGCTTTTGTTTTGTCTTTGTTTTGTTTTTTTTCTAGCCGGCTTTTGTTTTGTCTTTGTTTTCTCTGACGGGTCTTCTCACTACCAGATTTGAGGGCCTGATGGCTTGTGAGGCCCAAAGAAAAGCAGGTGGGGCAAAAATGGAAAACTCGACTCCAAGAAAAAGCATGGCTTGTTCAATCTGAAGAAGCAAGAGAGACAAAATTAATGAAGGCTAACACAACCACTAATGATTAAGGGCCTGTTTGGATCCATCAGCAGCTAATAGTTAGTTAGCTAATACTCCCTCCGTTTCTTTTTATAAAGCATATTTGGTTTCGTTAGGATAAGACTTTGACCAACGATTACTTCATTAATATCTCTACTATTCTAAAACAACACTTGGTGGCAGTGGTCCGTTCTTCTCACGTCATTAATTGTCGCTTAATTGCCTTACGCAAGAAACGAAGTATTGCTTTAATTAGCCAACTTTCGCAAGAAACGAAGCGTTAAAGATATATGTTTGATCTTGTGAAATATTTTTTTTTATTTTTTAATCTTTATTTTTCGTTATCAATTTTGTTTTTCGTAGCAACGCACGGGCATGTAACTAGTATCATTTATGCAATACAAAATCATAATTATATATAAGTACTTTTGAATACAAATATGCTAATATCAATTTTGTGTTATAAAAATTATATGCTAATAGAGTAATTGTTGGTCAAAGCCTTCCTAACGAAACCAAATACGCCTTATAAAAAGAAACGGAGGGAGTAGTTTCTAGCTAATATTAGCCAGCTAACTGTTAGCTAGCTAACTATTAGTTGGAGGGTGTTTGGATCCACCAGCTTATATGTGGCTAATAGATGCTATTGTCCAGAATACTCATGCTATTAAATGCTATTAGTGGTAGACGCAAAGGGTATTTTGATTAAATGCCACCTATTAGCTGCTATTAGCTAGCTAATGAGATAACCATTAGCTGAGTGCCCAGCTAATAGTTAGCTGATCTATTAGCTGGGGGTGTTTGGATCCACTTCAACTAATTTTTAGCAGTTAACTATTAACTGCATGGATCCAAACAGGCCCTAACAGTTCGATATTTTTAAACTTGATGTGTGGCCCACATGGGGGGAATTATCTCAGCAAAGTTAGGCACAATTAGGACAGGAACAATGTAAAGATGACAACAGGTCGGTCATGCGCATATCCTAATTGGCATTAGCAATGAAAAGACATAGATTAAACAATGAAAAGACCAACCCATCAACATGATTCTAGGCACCAGCATTTGAATTGACATCCCAGTGAAACTGTGCTCTCCCATATCGTTCTACAGCAGTTTCTTACGTAGTCAGTCACCTTCTTATGTACATTTAGCTGATTAATTAGCACACACAGTTGCTCCACCTCATGTTGCACTGCTGCCTTGAATTAGAGAGTACTAGTGTGCCCAGTTATAAGCCAATTTTTATAGTATCTGTGTTGCCGAAACCTGTGCTGAAATACTCCGATGGATACCCGATGAACTCTGTGACTACAATGAATACGTAGAACGTATTTGGATCTAAGACCAACACGTCAAGATGGCCGAGTTGGTCTAAGGCGCCAGTTTCAGGTACTGGTCCGAAAGGGCATGGGTTCGAATCCCATTCTTGACAAAGAAACCTTTTTTCTTCTCGTTGCTGCCAAATTTTTTCTCCCTCTCCACCAGCGTTCGTCCGGGAGGAGTTGATCTGGTAACCATTTCCCCTTTCAACACAAGCCAAACGATTTCGAGTTCTTCCGTTCTCTTCCATGAATACGGCTGTCACGATTTCGAGTTCTTCCGTTCCCTTCCATGAATACGGCGACAGCCGCATGGCAGCTGCCTGAATGGCACTTCTCGCTCTCGCTACCCTTGTTCTTCGTGCCTTATTTTTAGCAACGCTCTTCAGTTGTATTCCGTGCAATTGCAGTGTGCCAATGGGCAAAACGTAACGTATCAATGTTTTTCTACTTGCTGGTTTCACGGCACACGCAGAACGTATCAACATCCTGCTTAATTTTGCCCCGACGGTGACTGGTGCATTAGTCTGAAGTTACTGCTAAAAATACCTGGCTCCATTCGTGCGGTTTCAGTTTAGAGGGTTTGGGCATCGCCAAGCCGGCAGCAATCTTAAGATGCCCCCACTAATCCCATCTGCAAAATGACTCATCTCCCTGTCCATCGGCATCAGAGTTTTATCGCAGCATCACAGCTGCCAATCTGTGCGACTGAACTGACAATCTGAGATAACCTTCCAGCCTTCTAGGCATATGTAAACAAAAAGGGCGCTACAATTTTCTGTTCAACTGGCACTTCCCTGCCATTGTCAGAGAGTGACAAAGCTCCGCGGGTGCAACATATATATTCATCGCTTTCAGGGTAACTAGGCCTGTTCTCTCGAACGATCCAGCAACAGCGGTGCTTGACCTATCATCACGCTAATTTATGGCCTGCTGCCACATTTTCTTCAGCTCCCGCTTTCGCTCGTACCATCGTCCTAAACCTCTTACTGTTCCTAGGCACTATCTATTCCCACATTAACAGGGTCCTTTTCGAACGGGGACTAAGTTCTTAGAGATAAGTTGAATCGAATTTTGTTTGGTTAATGGTTCGTTCCTTCCAGTAGGTTCATGTCTCACTTGCTCATTCCTGACTGAAGTTTTCCTCGATGTGACAGTCTGACACAGCGTAAATTTGAGCTCGAGAAGATCAAGTAGTCAGTTTTATTGTACATGAAGTGATGTTTTGACGAATTAAAGCGAGATTATGACGAATTGTACACTTGTTTGATGGAGTACTAGATTAGTAATTGCCTGTGGTTCATTAACTGATTAGTTTGCCAGCCAATTCTTGTAGTCGTATCAAGTTGCTGTCCCAATAAAACCCCTGTCATTAGCTGTGCCTACATCTCTGAAACTAATTTCATACCTGATGGTTTGATCTGTTGAAATTATTTTACCCAAGAGAAGTGCTTGAGTTGCCTTCTTCTGGCCGTATCAACCATAAAACTTGAAGAATTTGTCGACCCGCATTAATACTGCCATTTATAGCGCTCATACCATTCTGTCTGGAGTAAAATTTATGTACAGAGACAAGGCGAGATCATGTTTAAAAGGGAATATGTATCAAGCAGATGCTAAAGATTTGTTCAGCATGCGCTGAACCAAAAATGTATGTAGGCTGCCCGACGAAATCAACAGCAACGGAATCCGGATATCCTCTTGATACAACCTGAAACAGCAACAGCTCATTCCAATCATCGAAGCGGCTGTATCAACCAATTTGATCAGTTTTTTAGTCGGTGTATGTAAATTAGGAGATTCATATGATCTGACTAGATAAATGATCTGTCAAGTGTTGGTTCAGTGACTTCAGTCCAGTCGGTTGGGCCTGATTCGTCACGAGCCCGTAACTCGATCGCCATACCAATAGACTTGTCGGGCGATACACAATTCTCTCATCCTGACCTCGCCTCTTCCAGAGCATTTAAGCTCTTGCGTACCCAACGTTGAAGTTTTGGCACCTCCTGTGGGCTCGGCTGCACTGTTCGTCCCTGTTGCTGAGGGGGCATGGTCCTACGGTTTGATCTTTCTTCAGTCATCTCTAAAATATAAATATCCAAACCCAATGTACAAGTATGAACTATCAAGTGAAAGAAACAACCGATTCCTCACCTTGTTCTTCGGATTCACACTAATGCCTAACACTATCTAGGGGAAACACAATACAGCACTGCTCCTAACTACATCAAGCTTTAGTGATGTTGCAATGTGCTTTCCTTGGACATTATCGTAGACACGGCATTGACATTAGCTAGTGTAGAGCACGGCGTCAGTACGGATGGATAAGTGCTATGTATCTGAGGGAGAGGTACGTATTGTACACGGGAGATCGACGCTACCTAGACTCTAGAAGCGTGTTTGGAGCCTAATCCTGACATGCTTTGTCTGTCGCCATCAAGTGTATTGCTGCCGTGGCCATTCTCCTTCAGAATGGGCCGGGAGGCCGTTCACTTGACTGGCAACGACTAAAGGTGATTATCACATGGCTCGAGCTCCGTCGGCTCGGCTCGGGAGATGGGTCGCGTCCACGGCCCCACGCGCCGAGAATGGCAAGGGAATCGATCTGGCGTGATGGCCATCGCCCGCCGTGGTACGAACGGACCGCGACGTGCGCCCCTCGACTGCGAACGGGTGTATCGCCCTCGGCTCTGGAGCGTCCAGATTCGGCTCGCCGACTTCGGGCACGAGCCGGCCGGTTCGAGGAGCTGTCTGGTCGCCGCATGCCTCGTGTGAAGCTTGGGAGATGCTTCTGTACTCAAATTTTGGGTAGCCACGTAGATATTAAAGCATAAATAAAAGCCATAATTAATTACTCTTTTGTTTGCTTCGAGATTTGTATGACCTATTACTGGTGATGTTTTCGCAAAGGCTTGATGTTCTCGTATGCGTACGTCGACGTACCACTTGCGTATGACAAGCTAGATGCACAAGGATGTTCCAGCTAGCTGTCCAGAGAATTGGGACATGGAGGAGATGGCTGTGATCAGTCACCGGTTTATCCAAGTAGCCGCCGAGTCGGTACAGTCACAGTGACGTTCTTGTTTGTCAAAGACATGTACTTCGCGGTATGGTGCATAGGCCTAGTGGTCGTAGGAGGTTTATGAGCAGTTAGTTATCCACGAGCATCACCGGCACCGCATGCGTCATGGCTCATGGCTCCGGCCATCTTGCTGTTCTTGTTTTTTTTTCGATTTTGTTACGGGTCAATCTCGATCTCGACCCATCTTCTGCTTTTTTTATGAGATGGAAACACATAATCTATACATATCACACTCGCACATCACATGTATATACATATGTGCGTCTTTTACACACGCTAAGAAAGTAATCGGAGACTTCATAGCCGTCGAAGCGTGGGAACGCGTAGTTTCTTGCAATCACTGAACTCTACTCCTGTCGGCCGGTCTGTATGACTGGATCCGTTGCACCAGATGGAGTTCTATCTTAGTCGTTGTTTCAAATCCATTTGCAGTGTGCCGTCCCTTTTTCTCGGTGTAGTCTTCTCTCTTCGGGTGGAGCTCGTCGTTGTCTTAGTAACTCTTTTGTGGTAGAACGTTTATATTTTGTTCCTAATATAAATACAACTAATTCTTCTGCGTGTTCTGGAAAAATAAATTAGATCCAATCATGCATCGACACATATAGCCTATCTGAGAGCGAGAGCTCTCCAACAAGATCCACAAGGATGAGATGCCAATATTGGCCGTCGAATCGGTAGCGAACGGACGAGATTGTGCCAGACGGACACCGCCGATCGAGGACGCACGCACGAGCCCCAGCTGGGAGAATGGAGATCGACGCTGACTCATTTTGACCCGTCCATTTTTCACACCACATCGACCGATCATGTCCAAATTAATCTTGCCAACAGCAACGACGGCTTCGAATTAATCGTGACTACTTGCTGAGTCGCTGTTGTACTATCAACTTGGAGGAGACCTGTGCCTGTGAAGTCGATGCCTCGAGCCATCACCTTGACCTAATCTGAATTCCCTGACGCTGATCTACAACCGGTGAGTAATTAATACTACCTGCAGGCTAGCAGCAGATAAACCGAATTTAACTAGTAGTGTAACCGGCTACTGTTGCTTCGCCATGGATTCCTGAAAGACACGTATCAACAGCCGGCTATTAGTGCGTACCAGGGGGAAGTCAAATTAAGATTTACACGAGTCTAAGCTGTCACCGTACGTGTGTCGACCGGATCTGGCCGCGTGTGAACCCTAGCTCATCTGTTTTCCATGTTTTCGGCGTTACTTCATCTTCTTCTTGTTTGCAGCTATGTGTCTGTGCCGTCTTTGTTGTGTGATTGCTGCATACTTTGGGGTAGAGTACTTAGTCCATGTTTTTTTTCGATGGAAGTATGGATATTTTTCTCTTCAAAGGTGGGTGTAGTATGGTATTTCAATATCTCGAGATAGGGGAACGACAAAAGAAATACGCCAAATAGGGGAAGCAATATGTTGTGGGCAGAGTTCGCACTCGGTAAAAAAAAAAAAAAAAAAACTAGATAGTCTTGTACTCTTGTCGAGCTGAGTTCTATGCACCGACTAGCTCACTTAAGAATACTCTCAAGAAAATATAAACGACGTACTTATAATGTTATGCTCACTTTGTTCTGTTTTATGTGTCACCATTAGACATGGACAAGTTTTTTGGGTTTCCTCAAGTGCCTCCGCGAAGGTGTGTATGAGAAATACTACAAGACACTATACCACTGACCGCCAAACCAATGATACAGCAAATCACCATTAAATTTGTAAGAGAAATACTACTTGACTTCATGAAATAACCCAAAAAAAAATTTCAAAATAGGTTTGAATTAGACTTTATTTGCATTTTATAATTTTTCCTGATTTTTTTTTGGATTTTATTTGGATTTATTTGATTATATTACGGGTTTTTGCCGTTTTCGGAAAATTTCAGCGCCGGTGCGCTTTCCTTTCTCGGCCTTTGCGCCTTCGCCTTGCGCCCGCGCCCCCACACGAAGCCGCCTCCCCTTCGCCAGCGCCGCGCGCATTACGCCGCCAAGGCCAGTGCCCAAGACAAAGGCGCTTTGCGCACTGTGCATCTTCCCGTGAGCTGCTGCCATGGCAGCTTTGCCGCTGCCGCACGCCAGCGTTGTGCCGCGCCGTCCCATCGCCACCCTAACCCTAGCCGTAGACCACTCCGCCTCCCGCCGCTGCTCACGCTGCGCCGCCCCGAGCCCCGCGACGCTCGTCCCATCGCCGCAACCGCAATGATCAAGCCGGCGACTTCGCCGCGCCCCGCCGGCTATTTAAGCCGCCCCCGGCCCCCATTTATTGCTCCCCGAGCTCGCCGCCTCCTCTTCTCCAGTTTCCCCTCTCTCTCACTCTCTCTCGCGCCCTCCTGTGGAGGCTCCACGAGCTTCTCCCCCAACTCCGGCCGGACGACGCCTCCAGCCCGCTCCGCCGCCGCTCGCCCCCTCCTGTACCGCGTTTCGAGTACGGGGTGAACCCCTCTCTCTTTTGCCCAAGTCCCGTGCACCCCCATGCCCTAAAATCACGAAACCCCGCTGCCTTCTTTCGCCTCCGCCCGCTCCACTTTGCCCGCGCCGCCGCTTCCCCGACGGCGTAGCCCCACCTGCCAGCGCCACCAAACCCTTCCCCCACCCACTGCCAAGATGGCCCACCCGTCAGCCCCTCGCCCCCTTCCTCTCTCCGCACCCACGACCCCACCTGCCGCCCGAACCCGCGTGTCAGCGCGGCCTGGCCGCATGATTGGGCCGGCCCAGTGGCCTTACCCTCGCGCGCGCTGAGCCAGGCCGAAATTGGTTTTGGCGCGGCCCAAAAGGAACAGAGCCCTTTTTCCATTTTATTCGGATTTTAATTTCCAAAATTCGTATTAAATCATTTTTAATACCCAAAAATGCTCCAAAAATATCCAAAAATCCCAAAATAGCCCAAAATACATATTCCGAACCCTTTCGAGCCACTGAGTTCAAAAATGACCTCCGTTTCGCCAAACTAAGTTTCCAAAATTCCGAAAACACCCCTCCAACCCATTTCCGGCTATTTTCTCTCTCGGTTTCTTTTTTCTTTTCTCTTCTTTCTTTTCGTATTATTTATTGTTTATCTTATGGTGTTTGTTTACGCTAGAACCGACGTCCGAGCAGTACCAACTCCCTAACAGAGCAGGAGCAGATTTGGAACAGAGCCTGACTGCGGAAGCCGAAAGTACGACTACACCAACTCTGAACTAGGGAACCCCTCCGCCTCGCAAGGCAAGCCATACTTCATTGATCATGTTGAACCTAATATTCCCTAGAATAATTCATAGTTATTTTCTACCGCATTATTTCCGAACTATATGTTGAAATATCACAAAGTTGGTATGTTTGAATGACATGATAGCTAGCTAATGCCAAAAAGGCTCATGGAACTTCCTTGAAAAATATTGAACCCCAATAATCCTTTGTAACCCTAGAAAATCACTATTGTCAGTATTTGGCTAGATATTTCTAGTATAGTTAATTAGTCCATTTTAAAGAAAACATGAAATGTTGATGGTATGTTGGTTTGGAATGTTTATGAAACGTTGCGGTCTGGGGGACAGTATTGGGCTAATCACTGCGTGGGTGTTAGTCTGATCCCCGGCCGAGGACTATTACCAAGTTATGAATGGATGGTGGTACGTTGGATACCAGGGAATGTGGAACGTAATGATTTGGTGTATGACGAAGTAAGGACTTACAACCTTGGGCAAAGTAAATAACTTAAGAAATCGTTCAACCACAGGTTGGGCCGGTCAACTTCGTTGGCTTGACTCAACGTAGCTCGGTACATTGTACTTTCCCCGGAATACCTATAGGAGCAGGGTTACCTTCCCGGTATGGGAGATGGTCCGCGGTTATGGGGATGGAACGGGAATGTGCACAAGAAAAGTGTGGCATTACGGGTTCACAACGGTAGGTGTCCACAGTAAGCGGGATCGCGAACTCCACTCTGGCCAGTGGGGACCCCGGGTTAATGTGGACCGAAACTCTACCGGATAGGGGCTAAAGGGGAAGGATCCAACGAAAAGCTATGATAACCTCGATCCGGCCGCATGCATAAAAGTTGCATGTTAATCGCGTGGCATTAACGATCGTGGAATCTTGTGGGTAAAGCTGAACACCTCTGCAGAGTGTATTAAATGGTATTCGAATACACCGTGCTTCCGGTAAATGAAGCTGAGTTAAAATGGGGTGAATCCCGAACCTAAGCTCAACTAGTTTTGATTAACAAGTGTGGAAGTATATAACTTTGGAAACCCCCCCCCTATTCATATTATTATGATTTGTGTTTTAAATGAAATGTCAAATATTATGAAAACTTGCATACACCAATTAAGACATATGGCTATCTCTTGTTATCCTTTACATGTGGAAGTCAGGCTTCACTGTGTGGCTTGTGGAGTACGTTGTAGTACTCACTCTTGCTTCATTAACCCATATTAGAGTATCAAGATGCTGGTGATTTCCAAGAGATCGTGGACAACGATGAAGTGTGGTTCTAAGTCTCAGTCTCCGCTCAACTCGCCTGTGGTTTTTCTTTTGTGCTGGTTCTCTTTTGTGATGTAATTTATATCCTGAAGCTCATCGCTTCCTTTGAAAACTCTGGCCGTTAGGCCCTATGTGATGTAGAAACAGTTGTATCGTTCTTTTGCGGGTAATGTACGACTTGGTTTCCGGTGACTAAACTTCCTGGGTAGTCATTTCGGAATTTAAACGCACTCCTGAAAAGGTGGTCCGTCACACTTCATCTCTCTCTCTTAATCATAGAAATATTATCCACAAGGTCCACAACCTAACAGTCGTCAAACCCTTCTCTCTACATAGAGAGCAAGCGATGCAACACAGAGTAGGGAGCAACACTATCCTCCTCCTCTGCCATTGTCTTGTCATACAGCTTCCACTAGGACAAGGCTAGCACCTAGGGCTGGAAACGAGCTCGGCTCGGCTCGGTGCGACTCGGTCTAGTGGCGAGCCGAGCCAGGCTCGGCTCGGCCCTGAGACGAGCCCAAAAAACCGGCTCGGCTCGGCTCGCGAGCCGGCTCGTTGGCTCGCCGAGCCAGACCATTTTATCAGGAAATTAAGTATTTATACAATAATTCATATATTTGCAGTGAATAATATTAACTTACTAGTTACTACTAAATAATAGTAGTTGCTTAGTTGCTCTATATCACACTTGTAGGAAATGGAATTGTCTCAACATCATCTTTTTCCTAAAAATATAAGTCATTAATCATACTAAATTCCCTGCATGGGTTGAGCCACCGAGCCAATTTGGCTCGCGAGCCGAGCCGAGCCGGCTCGGTGTTTTTGCGAGCCTGAAAAGTAGGCTCGACTCGAGCTCGGTCCGAGCCACGAGCCTGTGCGAGCCCGAGCCGAGCCACGAGCCACGAGCTTATTTTCCAGCCCTACTAGCACCATCGTCCCCCCCTCCTGCTTCACCTTCGACTCCGGATCTAGCGTAGGTGGTGATGTAGTGCTTCACATCTGGCTCCAGATTTGGTAACAAGACGTGATGGCGCATCTTGGGACACATGGATCTAGCGGCAGCGCATCACATAGCTCAGGTCTGAGCCAGGGAAGAGAGAGAGATGGTGGCACAGTGCAAAGCTCAAGCATGGAGTTAATAGAGGTTGGAGCCAGAGAAGAGTGTGCATAGGCAGTAGACGGTTTCACGACAATCCTCAACGCCGTGGCAGTACCATTAGTCAGATCAACTCACTGAAACTAACCAAAACTTCTTGAAACTTTTGGTTCAAACTTGTTGAAATTTGCTGTAACTTCTCAAAAAAAATAGCTGAAACTTTTTGAGAACTTATCGATTGAATCTTAATGAAACTTTAACTTGGAATCTTCTATAAACTTCAAGAAAAGTGCAAAACTAATTGGAACATGAAGTTTTGAACCGTTCTCTTGAAACTTGCTAAAACTATATGGAACCTGTTGCTATACCGCTGTAAAGATATACGATCTCTACTCGCTCTTATTTTGAAATTATGACTAAATCATTTCCTTAACAAATTTCTAGTAAGAAGGTTCACGGCGACAGATCCCCGTTTTTGTCTTGGTGGCTGGTGCAGCATTGGATTAAACCTTGGCTAGATAGGCTTAATTTCATTCTTCAGTACGTACACTTGTCCTGCACATGAAATTTTCGGTAAGCCCTAAAAAAAATCGGTTGCATATGCTTTGAAACTTGCTAAAACTACACTTGCATGCCCTTTAAAAAACGAAGGGTTTAATTGGAGGCATTCCCAACAACGAGCATGCAAGCTACACCTAGCCAAGCATTGTACTCCCGTCCCGTGGACGTTGTGTTGACTTTGGGTCATGTTCTTTACTCCTGCCGGTTGACTTTCTAGACGTACACGCATGCAGCTAGCCAGCCGATGCATGTGCCGGTGCTAGTACTTCTAGCTGCATGCATACATCTACTAGCTGTGAGATCGATCGGTCTTCTCCTGCGTTAGAGGGTGATTGGCAAGCTTCAGCTCCGTCAAATTCACGAATATGATAAAGCTAGGTATTCCTATCTCTATCAAATCTATGAAGTTAGAGCTATGAGTATATTAAGAGTGTTTAAATGTATCATCTTATTTACATTTTACAATAAAAATATAAACTTAATTAATTTTATTTTAACATACAAATTTCAAATTTGAGGTTGAACCTTTGTCAAATAGGGCCTTAAGTAGGTGTGTGTGCATGCCTCTATAGAGTAAATATTTATGGCTCTTACAGTACCAATGACAAGCCGGCCATTACTCTACTGCTACTGCTACTTTATTCATGTCTCCTGCTGCGCAGCTGCGTCGCCCTTGCGATCCCTGCTGCACTCTTCTCACAGGGATCGGCAGGTTACACAGGCCAAAAGGCCACTTTTAATGCTTCCGGAGAACGTGACGTCCACCATGACTTACCGCGCGACATGGATCAGAACTTCAGAAGGCAGTCAAAAACTGACGACGGCGACCTGTTCTCCGCTACGAAACCGGGTGAAATTAAAACCGGAGAGAGAGAGAGAGAGAGAGAGAGAGGTCTTTGGTTTTCTCTTCAGTAGGGAAGACTCACCTTTCTGCAAAAAAACATTTCGAACACTCCAGATGTTATATAGATGCAGAAAAAGGAGTCAAAAGATGCATGCAAGTGGCTAAGAGGCGAGCAATGATGCCAATGCTTCTCTACGTATGCAAACGAACTCTTGCTGAGGTGCGACAAAAATGCTTAAGCATGCAGAGTTGAATTTGGGACATACTACCGTCGATGAGCGGTACTGCTTTCTTCAGTATCTCTGCTGGACTCATCCAGGTAGATTTGGTTTTTGGACGCTGCCTGATTTCAATCTCCATTTTTTTTCTTCTTCTCCTCCTTCTCCGTCGATGGAGGAATTGAAGGGCACATGAGGTGTGAGATACATAGAGCATTGAAGGGGGAGTAGGCCGGCCAGGAAGGGATAGAGAGAGCAGGAACATGGCACCATCACACGCACCGGGCCAAGCGATAGAAACCAAGTGCGTTGCAACATGCCATCTGCGGCCACGCACCCGGCGCGATAAATGCACGCGGCATCGCACAGGGGCCGAACGGGATGCACTGCGGCGGTGTACTACCGCCCCACCACCAGGCTGACTTTGCCACGAGAGCGGCGTAAATGCACACTCACCCTTCTCTCTCTCTCTCTCTCTCTCTCTCTCTCTCTCTCTGCATTTGACTCTTCAAGGAAGCTATATCTGCCTTTGCTTCGCTTGGTTGCAGGCTGCTTGCAGCTATCTAGCTGTCCCGGTACCCTGGCCGGGGTAGGGACGTAGGGTAGCCAACATGAGGTCAGCGCTGTGCTTTGGCCGTGGCCTCCGGTGTATAAATACGCACCTACACCTCTCCCCTGCTTGGACCCTTGTCCTCGCGCCTGAGCCACCAACAACGCAGACGCACGCTAGCTCTTCGATCTCACGTCTAGCAAAAAAAAAAAGACGCAGGTTCAGGTAGTAGCAGTGTGTACTCCCATCATACATCCTGTTGGTATACGGCGCCAGTGGGTGGCTTCTTGTCTTGTCCCGGCATCATCGCCGCCCAGTTCACACACAACACACGCACTCACAACACAAGCTCTCTTACGTTCTTGTGCTGAGAGAGAGAGAGAGAGTTGGGCGGGGGGGGGGGGGGGTCTTTCAGCGAGCAAGCAAACAAGAAGCGACCATGGTGAGGCCGCCGTGCTGCGACAAGGAGGGCGTGAAGAAGGGCCCGTGGACGCCGGAGGAGGACCTCGTCCTCGTCTCCTACATCCAGGAGCACGGCGCCGGCAACTGGCGCTCTGTCCCAACCAGGACCGGTATGCATGCTTCACGGCCCCGAGTCTAGATATCGTGCAATCGCAAGCACGATCGACGTGCCCTAATTCTTGGTTCTGTATGCGTGGATTCTGATATGTAGGACGTGTTTGTGGATTGTTTTTGCAGGTCTCATGCGGTGCAGCAAGAGCTGCCGGCTCCGGTGGACCAACTACCTCAGGCCGGGGATCAAGCGCGGCAACTTCACCGACCAGGAGGAGAAGCTCATCGTCCACCTCCAGGCCCTACTCGGCAACCGGTAATTAAGCACGGAAATATACAACTAGAATAGATCGATGCTGTTCTTGTACTAGCTATCTGTCGCAGTAGCGTGAGCGAGGAGACTAATGGGTCCAACACATGATTCGTGGTGTGTAGGTGGGCCGCGATAGCGTCCTACTTGCCGGAGCGGACGGACAACGACATCAAGAACTACTGGAACACGCACCTCAAGCGGAACCTGCAGAGTGGCGGCGCCGGGGGGTCCAAGCCGGCCTCGCAGAGGCCGGCGTCGTCGTCCAAGGGGCAGTGGGAGAGGCGGCTGCAGACGGACATCAACATGGCGCGGCGCGAGCTTCGTGAGGCCCTGACGTCGCTCGAGGACGTCAAGCCCAAGCCCGACGCGGGCGGCGACGGGGCTACCGACGCCGACAGCCCGGCGTCGAGCTCTTCGATTGCGTCGCAGAGCTCGCCCTCGTCGGCGGGGTACGTCCTGACCACGGAGAACATCTCCCGGATGCTTGACGGGTGGGCTAGGAAGGGACGCGCCGGCGTCGGCGGCGGCGGCACCGGTAGTGGGCTGACGACGCCCGGCGCGGAGGAGAGCGCGTCCGGGTCGTCGGACGTGTCATACGGTGGCACGGCCGCGCGGGCGCTAGGGTCCGTGTTCGAGGACGAGGCGAAGCCGGCAGTGGTGTCGCCGGAGCAGACGCAGCTGTCCGCGATCGAGTCGTGGCTGTTTGCTGACGACAGCAACGACCACCATGGCCAGGGCGGCAGCTTGCTTGACGTAGCCATGGATTACGCTAATTTCTAGCGTATTACGCGATAATTAGCTTGGGTAAATCATGCGAGGAGTGTATTTCATTACAGCCCAACTAAAGAGAAAAACTACATAGATCCTATAGTATCTGGGCGGCTAATTGTTCATCGCAAATTAGACCCTCAATCTCTTGTTTACTTGGGATCTGCGTAGTTTTTCATTTAGGAAAAGGGCACATGGAATCACTCCTATTATTTATTAGTGTTATTGTGACTTAATATGTTCTTGAGTTTCTTGTTTTAGTCTTAGCTGTAACTACTTTTGAGTAGATCCGCGTTTGCAAGCTGCAAAGTTTGGAAGAATAACATCCGTATGTCACAAACTTGTCATATATTGTATTACTAACTTAAGTCCGTATTAATCAGTGGAGTTTATTAAATATTCTTTGCCCTTCTTTGTCCGAGTGGTTGTGCAATCAATCTATCTGTAAAAAAATATTAAATCTTCCTGTCAAAAATTCATTGTCAGAGGAAATAAAAAATTTGTCCTCAGATAAATTATATTTTCGCACATCTAGCAATAAAACTGCCTGGGGAAAGATAACATTAGTTAAAATATTCATATAGCTCGTGATAGATCTACGCGTGTATGTATATATATAGTTCTAATTAATTAAAATCATCTGTGTAATACACATGCTTGGAAAATTCACATGTTGGGTTTGCCATCCTTTATCAGCTATACGTCCAGTGGATTTACCGGCTTGATACATCAGAAATATCTGAATGCGTACATATGTATGCGTATACAGATATCTATGCGTGTATATGCGTACGGAATGGAATATTCCGTATTGTAGTTTCTACAAAAGCTCTTCACCTCCGTGCTAATGTGGATTATTTCTTGAATTATTACAATGAATACTTCAGCAAATTAGTGGTAACACGTACGTTGACGGATAGATGACTGATTAATAGCTACTGAATTTCCAAAGTAGTTGTGCCACGGCACAACCGAGTACACCTTCATGCTTTGCCTGAAAGCTCTACTATTTTGCCCTGTTTGGAAGCAAAGTTTTTCAATACCATGGTATTACAAAGTTATGGCTTAGAAATTGTGTTGGCATAAATACCATGGTTTCACCTACCACCATTGAAACCATGGTTTTTCTTGCAACTACAAACTGTTTGGCTACAAAGTATTTTGCATGGTATTTTCAAAGTATTGACACCTTTCACTCTCTACACCACCACCAAAAGCCCAAAACTCCACTTTGAGTGGAGTTTTCAATACTCCAAAAATACCATGATATTGGCAATACCATGGTTTTCAAAACAGAGTTTTTGGGGTTGCTTCCAAACACCATATTGCTAAAAATACCATGGTATTCTTCAAAACCATAGTTTTGCCTAGAAACTATGAAAATACTTTGTTGCCAAACAGGCCCTAACTTGCTCATGAACTGGATGCACAATTTCTTTCCAAACAAAAACAGTGCACTACAAGTGATACATGTACAGCGAATCCTTAAATACACGACATGTGAGGGGTTTAATTGATTCCTACATACGAAATAACGTCTCCGCCAACCTTTTAGTCATGAACCAATGCATCGACCAATCATGCTCATGCACTCCGTTTCCAAGCTGTAAAAATGGTGAAAAGGGCTACGGAGGCTACCATTCATGGACACCCTGCATACCCAAATTGTCAAACGGCCATGTTGCATGCCATGCATGTATGGCCCTAGCTCTTTTAGTTCTTGTTGAATTAACTTAAGGGTCTCTGAGCCACACCAAGAAAACTTTGCATCCAAAGGCCTTGAATGCTCTTCAAAAAGTATATGCGTTATGTATTCAGTTCATACGACCCCATTAACTTAAGATTGAAATTGAAAGGACTGTCTGTACAAACGCATGTCTTCATAAGAAAAATCAGACGAAAATTTAGTCCATTGGACAATCTTTAAATGTAGTCTGAGTCCATATTTAAAAGAAATATTGTTGTTTGGGAATTAATTAATGTACATGCATTTGGTTATTCTTGCTTTTGATAATGACACAATGGCCCATGCTTGCCCTTGTTCACAAGACTAACTCATTTTCTTCCCCCAAACCATTTGATGGAAGGGCACATCGAGGTGCATCATGACTCATGAGGTCCCATGCTTCTGCATTCATGGGTTTCCACAATTGCAAGCTTGCAACTGATGGTGGCCAGCAGATCAATAGATGAAGACAAAACGCACTTAATAGTGTTATGTCATGTTGTCAATATGGTGATGTCGTACAAACGCGGTTTACGTGAGACGTTATTAAGAAGTGTAAACAACGTGCATTATACTGATCTCCTTGCCGTCCTATTTGCTATACTATCTTGTTGTTAGGCACTGTTATTGGATCTTCTTGGAGAGGGTACTGTACATCTTTGCTATAGCCTTGAAGGTGAGCCTTCCATCTTATTCATGTTCCATCTGGGTACTAAAGATCTTTGAGTTTGCAAAAGTACAAGTCACTAATCGGTATGCTAAAATTACATCGAAGGTAGCCCGTAATTTGTAAAGAGTGTACCATTTTAATTAATTACAAAGAGGAGGATATGTTACAATTCAATGCAACTATGGTTCGAATAATTGTCTCAGTGACGTAGACGATTGCACTTTGTATTTGTGACCACATCGCACGGCCTTACTGTTCGCGATTTCACAAGTTTTCTTCTTCTTCTTCTTCTTTTCGAGCTGTGATTGCACAAAGTTAGCCAAACCGAGCGCATCACACCCGTGGACAAACGTGGAAAAGAACGAAAAAATAAAGATGTACAGTAGAGCGTGTATCCTAGTCAGCCGCTGGCCGACATATCATGTTTCTTCATTAAGTGCTCTCCATGACTCAACATGAGCACTGTATTGAATTTACAAACTCCACCACCACAATTAGGGATGGCAATTTTACCCGATTGCATGTGAGCCCATATGCAAAAATCCAAATAGAGGTATGTATGTTCCTTTTTCATTGCCCGCAGGCATGTTTATGGATGTCAAATTTTACCCGACGGGCAAACGGGTATGGGTACAGGGGAGCTCCACCGGTACCCGTTCCGTCTGATTACCCGCCACCTTCTACTTACATGTGGGCCACAATAGGTGCCCAAATGCCCCCATGATCCCCATTTTATGGTACCTTATATTAGTAATTAAGTTTTGAATCATTAATAATCATTCTTGAATCCATATAATGTAGTTGATTCACATAATTTCATCAGAAGGATTGTACTGGTACCAAAGCTCATTAACTCATAGTGCTATTTGGTTCAAAAGATTGTTGATAGTGGTGGGTAAACGGGTATACCCACGGGCAATGGGCATGGGCGAGATTCTTCGCGCCCGACCTTTTGCGGATATACATGTGGGGGAAATTTTGGCTAGCAGGCATGGGTATGGGCGATCACTACCCGTGCCTACCGCACCCGATTGCCATCCTTAATCAGGACTACTGGGCATGTACAATAAGGCCATCTATGTTGGCCCTTAGTCTGTATACATCAGTTTTAGCATACGTGAAAGAGTGAGAAAAGATGAGAAAGAAGAGAGATGGCTCTTATTTAGTAGCAAGTTTTACGTGAAAATATAAGTAGATTAGTTATGTACAAGAGAGAAGATAGTTATTGCATAGCATCTAGTGCTAACCTTTAGAGATAGCTATTGCACAACTTTAATGTTTACTCTAGATGATATGGATTTGAAATAAAATAAGTAATATGCTTTATTATTATACCTTTATTACTCCCGGGAGGTTTCCAGGTTTCTCAGGGCATCCACCTGCCTCTCCGCCGTTTTTCAAAAAAGCCTATCTATTTCTCCAAATCACGGATAGATCCCTACGAATTTACGAAAATGTCTTTTGCGATTTTTTGCGAGGGCAAGAAATTTTTTCCCTGATTGCGTTTAGGTCCTCCATTCGTTACTTTATGGAAAGAGGCTCCCATTGAATACAAATCGCGAACGATGCCTTTTCTAATTTTTAAGGATAGCGCTCAGGTCCAAAAATATAACAAATAGGTCCCCGCTCCTTACGTCCAGGTCATTTCTCCGTTTTCCCCGGAAAAAATATTTTCGTGAATACGTCCAGATCCTTTTTCCGTTTTCCCCGAAAAAAATATTTTCGTGAACAGAAATACGTGTACATCTATATCTCTAGATTTTTTTTTCCCCGATTCGATCTCTAATATTTTTCGAAACATGTATTTTTTCGTTCACGCGTGCGGCGTGCTCGATCTCTAATATTTTACGAAACATATATTTTTTCGTTCACGCGCACGGCACACGCTTCCTGCCCTAGTTGCACTTGCTCTTGGGAGTGAGCTTCAGCATATGTTTTGTTCGATTTTCCTTTGAGTACGCGTGTAGGTCTTCCTTCTAGGTTGGAGTTGAGAGTTTGAGACTAGTTGTACATCAGTGGCAGTACATTATTTTGTCCGAGAAGCAACAGTACGTGTGATTGCTTAGTGTAACAGTGCTCAGGGATGACTCTGGAGAACCGAGAAAGTCAGCCCAAGCCCATCTTTGTCCTCACCCTAAATCGTCCAGAAACAATTAATCAGACATATATTTTTTTTAAGATCAACAGTACGCTGTAATGTGAATCAAGTCAACGAAAATTTATGGTGCGCACGAGTCCTAGACTCCTAATGATATGCATCGATCAATCAGTCAAAAGGGAATCGATTAAATTGTGGTGTTAACCTGCACGCTCACGGCGTAACACTATTTTTTTTAAAGATCAACAGTGACATCAAAACATTTTACGACGTCACACTATCGAAGTTACTTCCCTTTCCAGAAGGTAAAAATGCTCGATCCTATATATCTGCCGTAAGCACTCCACGGGATTAGATGACCAGGAGATTCCATTCTTGGATCTACATGCAGATCGTGCCATGCAGTGCATGCATGTATATGACTTGCACGTACGCAGGGGCGAAGTCAGGCTTCGGACCACTAAGATCTGGTCTGAGGTCTGGTATGATTAACTTATATAACTGCTATATAAATTCGTTGTAATTAGTAAAAAGACTCGAGATTATATGGGTCAGTCCAAGGTTTGGGTTTAGACTGGCTCCGCCTCTACTTAACCCGTGCACCGGTGAGCAACAATACGTACCGCGCGCGCCGCCGACCGGTGTCGCGCGTCATCTGATGCCTCTGCGCACGCACTGCGAGCCGCCCGGCCGGACAGCGACCGCGTCGGGCTCCGGCGCGCGAACGAAACCCGCGGGAAGTCGCGTTCAGGCTGAAGCCTGGCGCGGGTGGCAGGCGAGTGTCCGTCGCAGTCTCGAGGGGATTTACGACTTAGAGCATGCACATGCCTCCAAAGTTCAAACCGACCTCAATAGAGGAGAGAGAGCGCTTGAGGCCGACTTGAAGCATTGGAGAAACAAATCTTAACGGAAAGGTTTGTTAAGTTGAACAAAAAGAAAATTGCGCAGCATCTATCGTCTTGTTCTTGCGCATCTATCGTCTTGTTCTTGCGCAGCATCTATCTTCTTGTTCTTGCGCGCCAGTTGCGTTGAGGACTTCGTTATTTGTGTGGGTTTCAAAGATTACGTGTATGTCAATCTATATTTTGTGAGATTACGTGGATGTCAATCTATATTTTGTGATGAGTAATTGATTTTATATAAGCTAAGTGTTTTCAGGTTTGAGTTTGATTTGAATTAGATTTAGAATTTGAGCAATTAAATGATTTATTGCATATAATTTTGGATATTGCTATGTGATATGTTTCCTTATTTTCGATGGTTACAGGATGTTGGTACGAGATCATGATGAGGCGGAGGATGACTGAAACTAGGTGAGGTGCGCCGGAAGTCCACACTTTCGAGGATCGCCGGAAGATTACTGGTGACGAAGTCATTGTGTGCCGAGAAGACAAGAAAACGGTTGAGATGCTAATTTGGAGCTATTTGGATCAAGGAGAATTGCTGGATTGCGGTTTAGACAATAGAGTAGTGGTCAAGTTAGCTTATTGGATAAAACCCGTTTATTAGTGAGCTTTGGGTTAGCCCATATGTGAGTGTGTGAATCTCAACCCCTGATGGGGTTTTTTGAGGGCCAAGAAGGACATCTAAAGGTAGAGTTGCTCCTAGCGTTTGAATCAATCCTAGTCTTTGGAGGGGTTGCTTAGGATTGGAGCAACCCATCCAAGAGCGTAGGATGATTCATGAAGGCTATGAATAGAGGGGGAGAAGGGTGTCTCTCCCTTAAAGGTTTTTGTGCCCCTTTGAATTTTGTCCACTTCGTTGTGAGGCTTTGTAAACCTTCAACCAGAAAAATAAAAATCCACTTTACTTTACTTCTGAATTTAAATTCCATAATTATATTATGTTTTTACATTCCGCAATTTAAATTCAGTATTTACTTTCTTACAATTTAAATTTCGTACATTTGAATTCACTTCCACTACTTCTAAATGCTTGTCGATTTTGTGTCAAGGATGAGTGATTGAAGGATGAACTTTCCTTAGATCATATCCCAATCACTTAGGCACCGCTTCTCTTGTTTCTCTCTAGAAATGATCTTTTGCTGAATCTTAAAGAAAATCTTTGTCGATTATGTTCTTGAAGTTCTTCTCTTGAGTCTTGCTTGCTTTGACGTGTGGGAGGTGGCCCAAAATTATTTTGATCATTAAAAACCTCACGAGCAAGTCCAAGATCGAGATTTTGGATTCTTGATGCACTCTTCCTTTGATTGGTTAAATGTCAGAACTTTTACTTCAATCCTTGCAATTGAATGTTGAAACATGTTCTTGACATCCGTAAGAAGGTGCAATCCTTAAGGCGAAAGCTAAGACAAGGAACATTTTAAACATTTTGAATTTCACCGAGATTCCTAATCTCTTCGCGGCCGAGATTCGGGATTCGGCTGAGATCACGCGAAATTTTATTCCCCGGATGGTACTCGTCGGAGGGTAGGCAGGCTTATGTCGAGGGCTCAGGCATTGACGAATGACGAGTGACGACGTGCGTACGTGCCCGCGCGCGCTAAACCATGCGTTGCAATGCCCCGGCAAGCAGGGATACACATAAGAGAATGAATTAATGCAGTACTTACCAGAGTACGAGTGCATTATTCTTCTTGTTACGAAGATGTACCAGGCCTATATTAGCAGGACAGGAGCTAGCTAGGTTATCGATCTGCGATCCGCGATGATCGATGACGTCCTCCACCTTGCTGGCCTGTCGATCGTGCGGCCTACCTCCGTGCGTACGTGCCAGGGCA
Organism: Rhipidocladum racemiflorum; assembly: GCA_036346355.1. Lineage (NCBI taxonomy): Eukaryota > Viridiplantae > Streptophyta > Magnoliopsida > Poales > Poaceae > Rhipidocladum > Rhipidocladum racemiflorum. The sequence goes on along the minus strand of CM070582.1, from coordinate 52,852,064 downwards.
ATGCGCCCGACAATCCGGTGCACATCTCTCCTGTCAAATCCTCCAAGGATCTCATCTCCGGATGGCCGGTGCCCGTCCATTCGTTTCGACCGGCCGGCAAAATCTTGACGTGGTTTGCATTCTTAGTCGGACTACATTTAAACCAAGTCTCAGCTCGGTGCTACCACTCATCAGGGTGTACCTGTACCTACATCTAAAACTTAAGTAGTGTGACGGCCCGTCTTTTTAGGGGCAGATCCGTACACCTCGACAGCTACCCAGGATGATTAGCTGCCAGGAACCAAGCATATTATTGCCAGGCAAAAAGTCAAATTCCAATATTTTTATTCAATATAAGGCCTAACGGCCAGGGTTTTTACAGAAGAGGGCGCAGCAGGGCCCGAATAACTTACAAGCAAAACACCGCACAGGCAGGCCTGAGCAAAAGACTAAGACCTCAAAACCAATTTGCCATCTACGCACTTCTGGAACGCTCCAGCTTCTTCAAACTCTGAGAGGGGGTCGGGGTTGCAAGGGTGAGTACGGGAGTACTCAACAAGTCGTACGGAAAAAACTGAATATTACATGCAATGGTGTAGCACAATATTGGCACAAGGTTAAAGTATTTGTGGATGCATTTTTATTTGTAATATCATTTTACATTTAAAACACAACCCATAATATTAGTAATCCAGGGGGTTCCATTCACAAAGTCATCATCATTAAGCCACATTCTCAAACATGCACCAAGATCTACTTGAGCTAGGTTACGGGATTCACCCCAATTAAACTTAGCTTCATTTACCGGAAGCACGGCGTATTCGAATACCATTTATTCACTCTGCAGAGGTATTCAGCTTTACCCACAAGATTCCACGATCGTTAATGCCAACTCAAGTTTAACACGCAACTTAAATGCGTGCGGCCGGATCGAGGTTATCATAGCTTTTCGTTGGACATTTCCCTCTTTAGTTCCTATCCGGTAGAGTTTTGGTCCACATTAACCCGGTCCCCATCGGCCGGTGTGGAGTTCTTGGTCCCGCCATCGTGGACACCTACCGTTGTGAACCCGGAATGCCACATTTTCCTCGTGCACACTTCCGTTTCACCCCCATAACCTTGGACCATCTCCCACACCTGGGAAGGTAACCCTGCTCCTATAGGTATTCCGAGGGAAAGTACAATGTACTGAGCTATGTTGAGTCAAGCCAACGAAGTTGACCGGCCCAACCTGTGGTTGAACGAGTTCTTAAGTTATTTACTTTGCTCAAGAGGATTATTAACCTTACATTGCCAGAGATCAAGCCTTTTCCGATCCACAACCCCATTCCGATACCCACGGTACCGGCCACCAGACAAACCAAAGCATTAATCATCAGCCGGGGATTGGAACTCATCCACTCCGGGATTTATCCAATTCTGTCCCCCAAACCGTAGCACTTTTCCAAACAGAACCGAACCAAAGGTTCGGCAGTCTTTTATTCCCATTCTCAAAAGCATTTGACTAAACTAACAGGATAATAATAATTAATATCGGAATATTAATTAACCTAAGGTTATAAGGATATATTTAGGTTCAATATTTTTCAAGGAAGTTCCATGAGCAAATCGGCATTAACTAAGTATCATGTCATTCTAAAATAAACGGATTTGCAATATTTCAACATACTGTAAAGTAATGCGGTAGAAAATAGTAATTAACTATAATAAGGCATGAATAGGTTCAACATGATCAAAGGTGTACGGCTTGCCTGGCGAGGCGGAGGGGTTCCCTAGTTCCGAGTTGGTGTAGTCGAGTTCGGCTTCACGCGGGTACGGCTCCTGTTCCAAGTACTGCTCCTGCTCCTGGTCCGGGAGTTGGTACTGCTCGGTCGTCGGTTCTATCGTAAACAAACATCATAAGATAAACAATAAATAATACGAAAAGAAAGAAGAGAAAAGAAAAGAGAAAACTGAGAGAGAAAATAAGTCGGAAATGGGTTGGAGGGGCGTTTTAGGAATTTTGGAAACTTGGTTTGGCGAAACGGAGGTCATTTTTTAACTCAGGGGATCGAAACGGTTCGGGTAGTGTATTTGATGGGTTTCTGGAGCCTCTGGAAATTTTTCGGGATTTTCTGGGATTTTTTTGGAGTTAAAACCGATTTTCGGAATTAAATAATTAAATTTAAAATCGAAAACCAATTTTTACTGCTTTAGTGGAGCTGGGCCGGCTTTTACGGGCTAAATGGGCCACGGCCCATTCGAGAGAGGGGGGGCTGGCTTTGGCTGGCGTGTGGGCCCTGCGCAAGGGGCGGCTGCCATGCGGGGGCCGGGTTGCAGTGAGAGAGGGGGAGGGAGCCCTAGGGTTAGGGTTTGCGCGGAATCAGGCAAGACGGCGGCAAGGGCGCCGGAGACGGAGGAGGGAGGAGGGGCTCACCGAGGGGTGGAGGGAGGGGAAGGGGCGAGGAGGAGCTGCGGTTTGCGGCTTTTATAGCCGGAGAAGAGAGAGGGAAGCAGGACGCGGCGACGGGACGCGACGGCGGCGCGGGGCTCGGGGCGGCGCTAGGTGGCGGGAGGTGGAGTGCCTAGGGTTAGGGCGGCGAGCGACGGGACGCTGGCGCGCAGCCGCTGCAGAGTCAAGGCGTGGCGGCGCAAAGTCGCCATGGCAACACCTGCAGAAGAGGAACAGAGGCGCATGCACTGCTACGCGGGGCGGCGAGCGGAGGTGGCTACGCTGACAGCGCGCGAGCGCGAGGGGGAGGCGGCAACACGCGGCGGGCGCGAGAGAAGGAGGGAAGGCGCAAAGGCTGAAAAAGGAAAGCGTCCCGGGAGCGAAACTTTCCCGAAATGGCAAAATACGAAAACAGCTCCAAACAAAGCCAAAATCAGGGAAATTCAAATGAAACTGAATTTTGAATTCGTTTTGAAGTTTTTGAGGTTATTTCAAGTAGTTCCTACTTCCTATAGGAAGCCTTGACAGTCCCTATAGGAATTGCAACTTAAGTAGTTGCTACAATTATGAGCCATCCGATCGAGCAGCCGAACGATCTAGATCGTCCAAACCCGTTACTACAGTGTTTGCTACAGTACTAATGATCAATCTGAGCCGTTGCTTTCCAATCCAACGGCTCGCACGCAACTACTTGAATTGTAGTTATAATACCAACTGCATGTGAACATGTGCATCTAAAACAGTGGGGGCACAACATGCGCATGACCTGACTAGCCTACTCACTCATACCAATGCGGCCACGCCACGTTAGAGCGCCAAGAAACTTAAACCTTGTACTCCCACAAAAGTGGACAGGGATGATTTGTAGCTTTTGTGGGGACTGCAACTTAAGCAGTCCCCACAGGTGTGAGTCGTCTGATCGAGCAACCGAACGGTCTAGATCGTCTAAATCTATTTGCTATAGTAACTACTACAAACTTTTTGCTACAGTGTTTTTGGATCGATCTGAACCGTCGCTTTTCGATCCAATGGCTTGCATACAACTGTTTAAATTGTAGTTATAATAGCAACTGCATATGATCTTGTCCCACAAGAGTAGTTCAGAAGAGAAACGGGCTTACAGTCAACAGAAGCGCTCCTAAACTCGTGTTGCAGTAGTGATAGCCGTAGTTCTCGTCATACACCAAACATTTACAAAAATGTCTTTTCTTTTTCAATAGACAGACGCATGCTACCAGCACACGTCAGTGCACTTTCGACACCAAACATTTCTATTTTCTGGAAGGGAGTTTTATGGGCATTGCAGGCCATTAAATTTGGTTATAGATGGAAGGTAGGTAATGGTAAGAAAATTAGATTTTGGGAAGACTTTTGGTTTGGCTCGTCCTGTCTAGCCAAAAGGGGCCACTATTGCTGAAATTTGGGATGGAGAGTATTGTAAGTGTACTTTTAGAAGAACTTTTTAATGAAAGGATGATGATTAGGTGGTTCGAGCTTTTGGAAGTAGCAAATAGCTTAAGCTTCATTAATGAAGATGATGCCCTGTGTCTATTCGGTAAAGTCCCTTTATGCTATTATCAACTTCAGGGGCGTGATTCTGGTTTATAGCCCTGTTGTGTGGATCTTGATCCCCCCCTAAAATTCAGATCTTTCTTTGACTTTTGTCTGATAACAATATCATGACTAGGGATAACCTTTTGAAAAGAGGAATTGATAGAGGTGCTTCTTGTTGTTTTTGTGAGGATTCTGAGTCCGTTCCCCATCTTTTCTTTGAGTGTGTGGTAGCACAAAATGTCTGGAATCTGGTTAGTAATATTTGCGGAGTGAACATTGGTCATAGTTATGAATCTGTTGCACGTTTTTTTGTTAAGCAATAAGAAAAACGCTGCTTTGAATATTATTTGTGCTGCTGTTTTGTGGAATTTATGGATTAGTAGAAATAATATGATTTTTCATTCTTAGTGCGGGTCAAATATGAAAACAATTTGAAGGAAGATACTTTCTTCACTGAAAAATTCGAGCCCTCTGTACAAAGAAGGGATGATGGGCAAGGTGATGATGTTCTGCAAGGAATTGACATCCAGACTTCATGCACCTCTACCGTTGGGCCCTAAAGTAACTTGAGAGGAAAGGAGGTTGGGAAGACAGTTGTCGGTGTTTCGTGCACCGGCAATACGAATTTATGGTCGGATGGGGTCGCGCGCTCCCTCTCCCCGAATGGTCGACTCAAGGAGTCAGAAGATGTATACTGGTTCGGGCCGAATGTCCCTACTCCAGTTCGTGCGGTGTGAATGTATTGATCTTTGGGAGACGGACAAGGGGTGTACAAGCGAGGCGGGCGGTCGGCTGTTCGATCCCCTTGAGGTTTTCGCTAGGGAGTCGAGGCTACCTAGGAGACTGTTTTCTCTTTTCTCCGCGCCCCTCCCTCTCGGGCCCTGCCTCTCCTTATATAGACGGAGGAGACAGGTTACACGGGAGTTGGGAAGACTACGAGGAGAGGGTCTGCACGCCTTGAGGTCCAAGCTTCGTCTTGTCCTGGCCAACCCCTGCCGCCCCGAGGTAGGGTTGGTGGCTCTGTGGCGTCTGATCTTGCGTAGTCTTTGTCGAGGTGGCGTGTTGCGTGGTGCTCTTGTCAGCCTCGGTGGCTTTAATGGCGCTTGACTTTGCTTTGGCCTCGGGAGTGGGCGTACTCCTCTGCGGTGTGCCAGGCGACGGGACGGGGGCTTGACTTCTTCGGTGGCTCTTCTGACAGCCTTGGGAAGGAGCCGCCTACCCCGGTACGGATGTCAGGGGACGCTGCGCACAAGGCAGCCGCCTGACACTGGCGTGGGCCCCGCTGGCTCGTGCGCAGGTGGAGCTTGAGCTTCAATATTAGCGCGGCCGGCGCATGCCGACCGCCCGGAACCGGAGTCCGCCGACCGTCCAGGGTCGGCCCCGCACAAGTCGGGGCTCGTTCCCTGCGGCCCAAGTACCTTTCGGTGGTGCCGGGCCTCCGCCGTGATAGGTCAGCCCGTTCGTGCTTCCGGGCTGATGGGGGTACCCATGGTATGGGTACTCGTCAACAGTTGAAGATGATAGTATTCCTGAAGAGTTGTTTTCTTTATCTAAGTTTCTTAGTGGTTTTATGGATGTCAAGAAGTGCTGTTTCTTTTATTATCCAAGGACTTTCGGGGGCTATCATTTGCTCAGTTGTGAGCTTTTAAAATTCCTAGATGTTGGCTGTGACCAGACTTTATAAAAACTATATGCTGGTTTCTGATATGGAAACTGGGGCATCCGCTGTTTGATGCCCTCTCGATCTAAAAAAATAATTTTATATTAAATCATATTTATTTGAAAAGAAACTCGATAATAGATGTTAAACTCGATACACGGACAGACCTACTTAAAATCACAAAAGCCGAAGTTATAAATCTACGACTTTACGGGACACGTGCACGCACGCTATCACCTGCCTGCCTTTGTGTTCCTCTTAAAAGCTGGCCCAGGTTCATGTGGTCGGATGGCCCATGAGCCCGGTCCATCAAGAGTTGATTTTCCGTCCCACCCCGAAATCGCGTAGGCGCCAAAACAGCAAATTCCCACCGCGCGCCATTTCCCTCGCCCGCCAAAAGAATCCCAAAACCAGCCGGATCGCCGCTATTTCTTCTTCCCTCCCAGGCAATGCCAAAGCCGCATCCGCATCCCCCTCCGCACCAATCCCCACCAACCCACCAGCGGCCATGGACATGTCGGCGATCGCCGCCCGCCTCGGCCTCTCCGGGAACCGGCCCGTTGTCCGCAAGGCCGCCGAGCTCCGCCGTCTCTGCGACGTCACCTTCGACTCATCCGTCCTTGGCATTGTGAGCAACCGGGACTACCCACTTTCTGTCTGGTGTGTATGCATCTCTGATATTGGTTTTGCGCAGGGGGAGGTGTGCAAGGCGATCATCTGCCTTGAGATCGCGGCATCCAAGTGAGTTCGGTTCGCTCTCCAAGTGTTCGATGAATTACCCATGTGGGGGGATCGTGTTGGTTAAAGGTGTGAGGCGTCTTGTTTTATCTGTGGATTGCGCAGGTTTCAAGTGATATTTGATCGGGCAGAGGCGGTGCGTATGAGTGGGATGTCGGAGAAGGCGTACATTAGATCGTTCAATTCACTGCAGAATGGTCTTGGGGTCAAGTACGCTTCTTTGCAATTCTGTTCCACCAGTTGATGCGTTCAAATAACGACTCTTGATGAACAGACCGAAATTTCTTCTTGTAGGACAACATTGGATGTTCGTGAATTGGGTATCCAGTTTGGCTGTGTCAGGCTGATACCTTTCGTGCAGAAGGGATTGTCACTGTAAGTCTGCTTTCTCGTGATTGTTTGGTTGTACTGGAATCCTAGATTTGTCACGACAGCTACTAAGTTGAGATCATTAAGACCAATAGAGTACCGTATGGCCAAGTTTACAATAGAGTGTGAGATGCAAACTATTTGATGCTTCAAATTTGTATTGAGGGTAGGAATTTTCTGTTTCAGCTACAAGGAGCGTTTCTTGGCTGCATTGCCACCTTCTCGCCGGGCAAGCACTGACTTCGGTCGACCAGTGTTTACTGCAGCAGCATTCTATTTATGTGCAAAGAGGCATAAGGTGCTAGCAGAATCATAGTAATGCTTTATTTGCATTTTTGCAGCTGTATAAATGATTTGCCTCTTGTAGCACTGAAGCTTTCCTCATTTTTCTTGCAGCTCAAAGTTGACAAACTGAAGCTGATAGACCTATGTGGTACATCTAGCTCTGAATTTACAACGGTAATAGACTTGAATCATCTCGTCTTTGCATGTGCATCGTTTGTGCCCGCATCTCATCTTTGCATGTGTGCCTGGAAAGAGTGTGTCTGTGTGTACGGATGCACATGTTTGGATTGGTGCTCTGGATCATCCCATTTTGACTGTTAATTGTGCTGATTGTAGGTTTCAACATCCATGGGAGACCTTTGCTTTGATGTTTTTGGGATAGCCAAGGAGAAGAAGGATCCAAAATCCATAAAAGGGAATAGAGGTATCTGCATTATTGTGCTCTCTCTGATCCATCCATTGTTCATATTTATGCATCACTCATTTCATTATACATGTGACTAGTGCTCACATTACTGAAATCATTTCAGAAACTGCCCCCAGCTCGGTAGTGATTTCTGTTGAAAATCGTTCAAAATCGCATGGTTTTGAAATCCAATTTTTTTATTTTTTTTAAAAAAATAAAAAATCTACCGATTTTTACTAATTCTCTTGATTTTGACCTGCCAAATGAATGTGAGAGGTGCTTCTATGCTCTTCCTTTTAAAAGTTGCACAACTATTAAAGCATGAATGAAGGGTAGATGGTGATTACTTACCCCTTCGTTTGCTTCAAGATTTGTGCAACTTGTACTAGAAGGAAAAGCATAGAAGCATTGCTCAATGAATGTTTCTCAGCCAAAATTGCGAGCAATTTTCTCCCCATTATTGCGATATTTATGTCGCATATTTTTTTTTTTGAAATTTTGAATTTAACCGATTTTAGATGCCACATCCCATTGATACGTCTAAAAATCGTGATTTTGCGCGATAATTGCCAATATTTGAAACCCTGCATGTGACGATTGGTATGGTTAAAGTTTGTGCTTCCAAGAATATTTTTATAGTACACTCATATGCTTTGTAATTGTTGTTACAGAACTGCTGGATGTTTTGCCTAGTAAAAGGAGACGTGAGGATGATAGCGATTCATCTGGTGAATCCTCAGGGGATGACCAAAATGAGCTAGATGTATGTACTCGCTTAGTGTTGATCACGTGCAGAGTACTGATTGCGTTTTCCCTTTTGAAATGCATGACATAAAACTATATAAAAGAAGTTAAGCTAAGCTGCCTTTTATTTTCTGGCTTCTGGTAAGTAAAAAAGGCTATTACTATGCTGCTTGGTACTTGAACAAGCTAGGAGACACTAATGAAGCAAGATGGTGCTTATTTATTGCCACAAGGAAAAAAAAACAGTAGCAAGATGTGCCTTGCTTAATGAAAAGTGGTTTCGAAAAGGCCTTTTTGTTAGGACTTGTTCCTCTAACATTAAACCAAGAGGCGATGTTTTTGTGGATTCAAACGATTTTACTTGTTGCAGTTCTCACGAATTTTTTTTGTTGCAAGCTGAGGCCAGCAGATGCATTTTAGTAGTTCCTTAAATGTCTTGATCTTCACGTAATGCAGGTTGCAATTGTTTTATATAAAAATCCAACTACAACTGTACAATAATGGCCATTTAACTCAATGGAATTATGGAAGTACCACCAAATAAAGTAACCAAGACAAATACATCAATACATCATGTTAGTTTGAGCGGTGATTCAATCAGTATTGACGTGTAGAAAGTAGGAAATCAAGAAAATCATGATTGTTAGTTCAATTTGTGTAGCTACCTAATATCATGCAACTTCTCCTTGTTATAGCTTCTAATTTATGGGCCATGTAGCTCCATTAACATGTTCCTGATGAGTATGTACATTGTTTTGGATCATTATTGTGACTGCTGCCAGATTCTTCTAATGACAGCTACCAACTTACAAAAGGCACAAGAAGATGGAAAAACAAGCGTACGATCAGTGGAAGTCATCAGTTCTCTCCTCCAACAAGCAAACCAAGCCAGGTTTTGACTCTGGGCTGCTCTTCACCCCTGTCTAATTGGTGACTGTCTTATCCACACGGTCGACGAGCTTATATTGCTCTCTTTCTTCGCAGACACTACTAAGCCCAGGAAGCAAGCTCAGCTTAACTTCAACAAGAAACCTTCAGAGATCACCTTGGAAGTATCATCAGCAGCCAATTAAATTAATCTGAACTCGCATCGCAAGAATCGATTGCCGAGACTGAAAGTGCTCTAGCATCGTAGAAGTTCCTTCTGAATGCAGAAAAGACACTTGATTCCCTTCTTTTCTATTTTTTTTAAGATGCTGACAGAGTACTACCCATGAAAATTGTTATCAGGCAACATTCTTGTGTAAATGATGACATGTTTATTTGTACATGTTGAATGTCTCTTGAATCGTTCATCTTCATGCTGTCATCTGTTCCTCGACACCATGTTGCCATGGCGTTTGGTACTCCGTAGTCAAGTGCTCGGAGACTAGACACAGATATCTCTTAAACAGCCAAGATATTTGAGCTGTTTGGGTTGGAAGCTGCAAACTAATATGCTTCTTGCATATCAAAGTGCACGTTGCGTTTGTCGTCTAATGCAGACTTTGCACTTGTGCCCTCAACTTGCTTGGATCTGTAGTAATATTTTAGGTGCCGACATGATACTATCTATGAAAAATGTTGTTATTTGGCACTCATGTTTTAATGGGCCACATGCTTTGTTTTTTAAGACGAGTAGTGCCCCCTCGACCGTCCAACTTCATGCTGTCATCGGTCATCAAACGCATGCTGTTCCTTGATGCGCATGGCTTAAATTAACAGAAAAACTAAAAAACGGTATACCGTTGCAACGGTATACCTCTGAAACTCATGAAACTTATGATTTTTTGCACTGAAACTCATGAAACTTAGCACTAAAAACTGATAAAACATGAAACTGATAAAACTAAACACTGAAACTCATGAAACCAGCACTGAAACTGATAAGTTTCATAAGTTTCATGGCTATACCGTTGCAACGGTATACCGTTCCCTAGTCACTCTCTAAATTAATCCTGTTCGAAGTGCTCGGCGACGAGGCAACTACATCTCTTCGACTAAGATATTTGCGTCGTTTTAGATTGAAAAGTGCAAAATAAATGTTTCTCGTATCATATTTCACGCTTTGAAGAGTGCGTGCTGCGTTACTTGCTCGTCATCCAATGCAGACACCACTATCCACTTAACCCAAGTAGCATTCTCCTTATTTTATAGTGTCAAAGTAGCTGAGTTCATCTCTCAGGAGCTTCTAAATCGGCCAACAGCTCTATCTAGCAAGATTTGATTATTTGCCCCGAAGTTGATCGGGTAATTTATCTTATGATGTCTCACTGACATGTGGTCTTATGACCCGCGTGTCAATAAGACATTATAGGGCAAATAATCAAAAGTCGATCAACTTTGAGCAAATGATCAAAAACCACTCAACTTCAGGGCAAATCATCAAATTTCCCGCGAACTGAAACCTGCAAGATATGTCCACGAACCTCAGAACTGGGATACGGGTTGACAGGACTCCAGGGTGAATCTCCGTATTACTGATCTGATCTCTGTTGCCCTGGTTTTTAGTTGTTCCTGCGGTCAATTTTATTTGTCTCTATTGCCATTATTTTTAGTTGTCTCTGTGATCTTTTTTAGCCTTTTTTTTTTACACTCATCATGTCGTTCTGTAATTCTTTCTATCAATACAAGGCAAAGCTCAGCCATTCGTTAAAAAAAGTAGCTGAGCTCGTAGTTTTCTACAGATAACAAATCAGTAGTCAGTACGGTGGTGCTGCTATCTTGTGCTCGCTGCTGCCCCTTGGGGGTGGGGGTGGGCTGTGTGGCTGGAGCCTGGAGGATATGACGAAGGCAAGGGGCACGAGGCCGGAGGCCACCGGGCACGAGCAAACCCGTGGAAGAAAGATTCAGGTCGGAACGGATAAACTATGTGCTGGACCAACTGTGCCACCTGCCGCCTGGAGGCTTGCGCCCATCAGAGTTTACTTACCCAACCGAGTTTAAAAGCTGCCCGCTCAGCAGTATCGATTTTCGTCAAAAATCGATACAAATGGAACGAATTTAAAGTCAAAATTTTCAACTAGTCGGTCAAATAGCGGTAAAATAATTTAATTTTTGACTGGTTTACACCGATTTTCGATCGGTTTACATCAAAAATTGGCAAACAGCGGAAACTGAAAAAAAAAATCAAGGAAAATTTGTTAAATTTTGTCATCAAATTTCATTACAGATGTCAAAAAAACTATTAATACTAATTTTAGGGAATTTTTGGATAAATTTTCACAAATTTCTTTATTTTTTACATCAAATTTGAATTGAACCGATTTATCGAGTTGGACCGATACAGTCGAGCCCACCACGTACTCCCAGCCTTCCTTTAGCTCCTCCGTTTGACGAACCACTATTGCAACTCGCTACTTATAGTTAGGGGTCGAGTAACTATCGTATTCAGCCGATATTATTCGAAGAAGCCAAACTCCTCTCATAGCGTGGATTGCAGATATAAGTCGTTCTAGAATAAGAAGTGCAGCGTTCGCAGCCGACCACGGAGCCACAAGGAGGAAAAAATGATGAAAACAACAGATAAATCAGAATTACAAAAATATACAACAAAAAAAAATATTTCAAAAATAGCACGGCGGCAGCCAGGTGGCGACGGCAGAGGGGGGGGGGGCACGGCGGGATGATAGTCCACTGTCCCTGTTTATTCTGTTTTCTCCTTACGCTTGCTTTTCGGTCGCTTCTCTAGTTATGCTTTTCAATGCTATATAGCTATTACGCTGTTTCCTTTTCGTTTTATTTCTCTTTCTTGTAAACTCAGTTTCGCTCCTCCTTAAATGAATGGTAAGACTCTTGTTTCTTTAAAAAAGTTGTTCTAGAATTAGCTTGATTACAAAGTACGAGCCATCGTAAATCTGTACTCCCTCCGTTTCTTTTTATAAGGCGTATTTGGTTTCGTTAGGACAAGACTTTGACCAACGATTACTTCATTAATATATCATTTATGCAATACAAAATCATAATTATATATAAGTACTTTTGAATACAAATCTACTAATATCAATTTTGTGTCATAAAAATTATATGCTAATAGAGTAATTGTTGGTCAAAGCCTTGTCCTAACGAAACCAAATACGCCTTATAAAAAGAAACGGAGGGAGTACTATTCAATTGAATAGTCTTATGTTTTGGCCGTCGGTGATTTGGGTTTTCTACATGTAATTTATCCTGTTAGATCCGTCCTGAAATATGCATTTTATAGCATCTAACTTCTCTGATCTACACGAAACTAATTAACAACCAAAATATTACTTGGTGACTACATTGATGTCTAAAACGTATTTTGAACAGGAGGAATAAATATTAAAGTAAAAATACCGGAGGTTGTGTATGTATCGTAGTAGTAGATTACTCAATCATACGTTCAAAACCTTATTATATATGAGATAGATACAGCATCCTTCTGTTTTTTTTTTATATATAAAAAATATCAGGCACAGCAGTTGCGCACAGCTTTGATTCTGATTTAGCTATGGGAAAGTACAGCTGGCGTACGAGGTGGAGAGAGAGATGCCACGGTGGGAGGTCCACGCGGAGGCACGGGCCACGGCGGAGGCGGAGCGCCGGAGGGTGCCTCCCACGCGCCACCGCGCGTCCCCGTCGCACCCACCCCGACGCGTGCCTACCCTTTTCCACCGTCGAGTGGGCCAGCGCGGCCTCGTGGCCCACGGTTCGGCGAGACTCACGGCGCGTGGCTTCCCATCGTTTTCTCCCTCCCTCCGTCCTCCTCCTCTTCTTCTTCTCCTCAAGAACACGATAAGTAGAACTTAGAAGAAGAAACCCTTGACCACCACCAGCTCTTACTCTCATCAGCCATCGACCCTTGGCAGCTTCAACTCGAGCGATTGTTGTAGAGGTTGGGGGTTCGTTTCTTCCATAGATTTTTCTTCTGTGATGTTCTTTCGGTGCCGGATCGGGGTGTGGGGTAACTGATGGGGTTTCCTGATTTGCGACTGCAGGGGGAGAGGTATCGGATCGGGTTTCTTGGTCAACATGGTACCCAGGGACAGGGTAAATGTCTACGGCGACGCCTCCGTCGGCACCGCCCAGAGGCTCGTCCGAGGGTGAGTAATTTGGGTCTGCCTACAAGTTTGTCTTGAAGAGGAACAAGAAAATAGTAACGTTCTGAGCTTGTTCTTTATGGATAAGAGTTGGGTGGGTTTCGGTCAAAGTGAATCATACAGCATCTGTGTTAAGTTTGTTTCAAGACAAATTTAGGCAAGATACTGATATCGATATCTTGAAACTCATATGCTGTGTACTTTGCTCCTAACTTTGAAGTAGAGGAACCAAAAATATGGAGGTTTACAAAAAAGAATCACTCTTTAGGAAATTGAGTATCCATTTAACGCATCGTGTATTTGTGTTGTGGTTGTGGATAAGGGCTATTTGGGTTAGTCTTGTATTCTTGGGGCATCACAAATTTAACAGGCGCAATCATGTTAACTACCATAGCTTCTTATTCAGCAATCTTTCTCCAGTTACCCTACTTCATCTTGAACTGGTCGTAAAGGAAACTGATCCAAACAGTTCTAAAATCACACGACTAGATTCTGTCGCTGATGTTTGAACATTACTCAGGCCTATATTGAACAAGAAGTGTGAAAAGAAGGTTCCAAAGAAAATCCATAAATCCGAGAGGGAGAAACTTAAGCGGGACAAGCAGAATGACCTCTTTACTGGGCTGGGAACCATGCTAGGTATGCATTTCTTACAAAATTGCAAGCTGCAACAACATGATTTCAGGTTGCATCACAGAATTTGAAATTTTCTGTGCTTATTTTGTGGTGTATCATTCCATACTTTTTACACCACTCATTCCAGTCCAATAGGGAGAGCTCTTTGGAGATCCAAATCCTAGGTAAATTTCAGAATAGAGCGACATTACAGATGTAACAGGTGGCAGGTATTTAGCTTGTATTTACATTTACAGGTCATCCGGCACAATGACCTAACTTCTACCCTTGACAATGTAAGACAAAATTTGCAATGAGTGCAAGTATCTTATCAGTATCACCATGTGTTCCATGTGTCTATGATTAGTTGTCTCAATTCTAAAACTGCATTATTATAAATATGCACTTATATTTCCCTAAGCAATGCGCAAACTCATTTCAGAACCAGATAGGCAGAACAATGGGAAGGCATGCATACTGGGTGAAACTACACGAATACTAAAAGATTTACTTTCACAAGTGGAATATCTTCGAAAGGAGAATAGTGCACTGAAGAATGAATCTCATTATGTAAGCTCTTTTGATCTGCTGCAAAGTACTAGTTACATTATTTCCATTCCTTTGATTAATTTGATGATCTGTAGCTAGTATATCATGGATATGAAAATGTTAGTACATTTATTATTGTGCTAAGAGTTTATTAGAACAGGGGCCCAACTCCATGGGCTGTTAAATTCATGCCAGTAGCATCATTTCAGAATAAGTCGGTAATTAATTTATGCCAGTATCATTTTTTAGAAAATATTTCCTCCGTACCACCCATTCAGTATCCTACTTTCCTCATGCTACAAAACAGGTTGCATTGGAGAGAAATGAACTGCATGATGATAACAGTATGCTTCGCAATGAAATATTGGAGCTTCAGAATGAGCTTAGGATGCGGCTGGAAGGCAACCCTATTTGGAGCCAGGGCACTACAAGATCAGCTCTCACAGTACCTCATCCCACGAGTGTAGTGTTCCCAGTACAGCATCCGGCACATTTACCAGTCATCACTACGACGGCACTTCCTCCGCAGCAACCACTAGTCATTGAGCAATGCTATGCTGCCCCACCACGGGAGCTACAACTCTTCCCAGAAACTGCATCCACTGAAGTCAGTGAACTGTCACAAGACCAGGAAATTTCCAATAATGTGACACGTCCCCAGGCAAGGTACCGAACACCAATGGCGACGTCGCCTGTAAACGGATTTCCAATACTTCCAAGAATGGGGGACGAGAAACAATGTAACAGTGGCACTACTGGCACTAGCGAGGAAGATGGCCTAGACAGGGCTTAAGCACATAATGAGAAATCTGCTTCACGATTTGAAAAGTTTCGTAGTTCCAAGTTAAAACTTTTCGAGTGTAGTGACTGTGCAACAGAAACCTGTGCTGCTGTTCATGTAAATACCACTCCAACCTGTTTTTCTGAATCTTAGTATCACAAATGTAGTTTCTTGCACAAAATATTAGAAAACTAAAGGTAAAGCCTTTATTTTACAAAACTACAGATTTTAAGAAACTTATATCATAAAAATACATGTTTTAGAATCGATTGCTTCTTGTCAGTTTGACTGTGTAGATCTATATGGCAGCCTTACGCGCAAGTGAAACGTAAAATACAGACACGTGAGGCTACCGTGTGGGTCCGTATTGTCAGATATGTTACAAGAAACAATCAATTTTGAAACCTGTATTTTTGTGACACATGTTTTCTTAAACTCTATAGTTTTATGAAATATGAGCTAAAATATGTAGTTTTCTGATAGTTTTGCACAAGAAACTTTTATTGTTGTGACATTTACTCTAGCCTTAACTGGTTAAGTAGGTGGCATACACGCTGAATCTTCTGTATGGTATCTCTGTACATGTGTGTATTGCTCTCAATAAAATTAGTCCACATGATGATGCCATTGTTAGTAACCTATACAGAAGTACATTTTCACATTGACAATCCCACCTTCAGATCAGTTGGTGGCTGCTTCAATTCAGCAGGTTAAACAGCTAGATATCTTAGCAACATACTTCTATGGAGCTGCAGCCTGCCTCTTTCTTGTCCACGACCATTTTCTTCCCTTTTGAATCCCTGACCTGTGCTATCTCATCCCAACGGCCTTTCAATGCGTATGCGTTTGACAGTAGAATGCTATCTGACGGATGGTAATCGCCCATGCCGTCCAATTGTGCCTGTACCATCATGCCCAGCTCGACATTGCCATGGACTCTGCAGGACGCAAGCAAAGCTCTCCACGCCACAGCATCACCATGGGACGATAGGCTTCTTATGAGCTCATAAGCTTCTTCCAGCCGCCCCACCCTACCCAGGAGATCGATGATGCAACCATAGTGTTCAGGGTTAGGAGATAGGCCGTATTGCCGGACCATGCTCTCGAGGAACTTTTTCCCTTCCAACACCAACCCGCCATGGCTACAAGCATTCAGCACCGCAAGAAAGGTAACCTCGTTAGGATCCACACCGTCATCTTCCATTGCGCGAAATAGCGATACCGCAGCATCTGACTGCCCATTAACCCCGAAACCCATGATCACTGCAGTCCATGCCTTCACGTCCCTATCTTGCATTGCGTCAAAAACTGCAATTGCCTCATTGGGGCACCCACACTTGAAGAACATATCCATGAGCGCTGTCCCAAGTGCAGTGTCAACCTCGAGCGCTGCCTCCTGAGCAAGCTCATGCACTCGTCGCCCAACCAACAATGCTCCAGATGATGCGCACGAGGACAGCACGCCCACAAGAGTCCCTGCACTTGGTCTTACTCCGTCCTGCCTCATCTTCTCCACCAAATCCATTGCCTCCTTGACACGCCCCATCTTTGCGTAGCCATCCACCATACAATTATACAGTACCAAGTCCCTCCTCGCCGCCTCATCAAACACCTTCCTTGCACACTCAACACCTCCCTCCCTGACATACATCCTCACCATTGCTGCAGACACCTTCACATCCCTGAAGAACCCTGCCTTGACGCAGAACCCGTGCACCGGCTCCCCTCGCCACCCGCACCCAACCACGGTGACCACTGCCGTCGCATTGACATCCACGCCGCAGCACCTCATCGCACTAAACATCTCCACCAATGTACCCACCTCCGCCGCCCTGACATACCCCCCCATCACCGTGTTCCACGACACTGCGTCCCTCTCTGGCATTTCGTCGAACATCCTCCGCGCGTCCCCCATGTCCCCGCAGCAGTAGTAGAATTGGCACAGGACGTTCCCCAGGCTCACCACACCTAAGAACCCGTACTTCACCACGAGCGAGTGGACCTGCCTGCCCAGCAACGCAGCGGTGCCGGCGTCGGGGTTCTTGGCGCAGAGCGCGACGAGTGGCTGGAACGCGAACTCGTCCAGCTCAGGGAGGCTCGCCCTCGCGGAGGCGAAGACGGAGATGGATGCGGCGAGGGAGGTGGCGGAGGGCGCGGCGGAGAGGGCGCGGAGGAGGGCGGTGTGGTGGAAGAGGGTGGGGGTGGGGATGGCGGCGAAGAGCGAGAGCGCATACGGGAGCGGCGCGAGCGGGGACGCGAGGAGCTTGGCGGTAGGGAAGTCATGGTGCGGGAAGAGGGAGGATTTGAGCATGGCGGCGTGGAGCTGGAGGATGTGGGCGGGCCGCGTCGCGGTCTTGAGCAGCACCGTGATCAGGGGCTTCCGCGGCGGCAGTGGCATGGCTGGGAATCGCTCTGTTTCTTAGAAGGAACGGCTAGCGAGCCAGCGACGACGGCCGATGTGACAACTGATGGTGGTCCAGATCGCCACGGTTTGGCCGGTGCACCGTGAGAGTGTGCCCGGGCGAGAGTGAACACCGCCCGCCCGGCCGTTCGCTGCTCCTGGTTCTCGCGCCGTGCGCCGCGGTTAGCATGCTGACTCCCGTTGGGATGCGCCGTGCGCATAGGGCATGTACATTGATATAACGGGGGTGTTTAGCACAGCTCTAACTCCGTCAAATAATTGGAGTTGGTGGAGCTGGCTATTTCTAACTTATTCAAATTTGTGAGTGTTTAGGTAGGTCATCTTGTTTACATTTGAGAATAAAATTATAAACTTAAGTCATTTTATTTCAGTCTACAAGTTTCATCTCTGAGGTAGAGCTGGGATCTAGAGCTCTGCCAAATAGGGTCAATATACCTCTATATCATCTACAGACAGTACTAAAGACAACTTATACAATAAACTGTATATATAGTTGTCTGTAATGATATCTCATATGATTAATAGACTGTCTGTACAATGGTATACACATTATAAGGCTGTCTATTAAATAGTAGACAATATATTTATCTTTCTTCCCTTTCTCCTATCCACATCATCCAAAATCCAATGTGACATATCCTTATAGACAGCTGATATGTACCATTGTACATACCCTTATTCGTGCCCGATGCGCATCCAATGTTCAAGAAGGCGCTAGGCGCTAGTCGGGCGGTGAGGTAGGGCCCAACACCTAGACGGATTAATCGGATCTAGGCGGTCAGTCCTAGGCGATCGGATAAAAGAGATTATAATAGATATGTAGGATGTAAAGAACCAAATAACTAAGCAGTTAAGCACACAATTAGATAAATAACACAGACATAATGACATAGATCCCCCCACTAACTTATATGCTTAGACATTGCCTCTTATATGTCCAACATGTTGTTTAATTCTATAGATCCCTCCACTAACTTCCTTCCCACACAATTTGCACTTCACTCTATTCAAATTATTTTCATCCACAAGGATCCCATATTCCCATCCTATATCATCGGAATTTCTTTTGAGAAGGTTAGAACTCGATTCTTTTGCAACCGATGCTTGGGATGACGACAAGTTGACAATGATTGTAATATACAAATTACAAAATAATAAATGGCAATATGGCATTAGCATTTAGCAAAACCAATTACCTACACTAGAAACAGAGAGGGTGGGACTGGGGGGAGAGAGAGAGAGAGAGAGCAGAGAGAGTGGGGAGAGGCAGAGAGAGAGATCCAGAGGGGGAGAGGCAGAGAGAGATCGGGAGAGGGGGGAGAGCGGCGGAGACGTGCAGAGCCAGGGGAAGGAGAGGCGGCGGAGGGGCGGAGCCAGAGGAGGGAGTCACCTGTGCGGCGACGGCTAGGTCTTCCCCCGTGTGCGCCCGTGTCTCCACCGAAGGTCCTCCCATGCGGCCTGTGTCTCTAGGGTTGGCTGCGTTTTATTGCTCCTTCGGGGCGCTTGGCTCCATCACGAAGTCGGCCGCCTAGCGCCACCGTTTCCCGCCGCGCAACTCCGGATCCCGCCGCGCCTAATCCCGCCCGGCCGCCTGCGACCGCCTAGGCGGTGGAACCGCCTAGCGGCCCGCCGAGGCTCGAATCGCGGCGGCCGGTGCCCGCGGAACGCCTAGGCGCCGCCTAAATCCGATTTTTTGAACAGTGTGAGCATCGCATGAACATTGCGGACGCCTGCCTGTGCTCCCACTAGTCAAAACGCAGCAACCCTGGCATCTGGTGCTACAGAAACCGCCATAGCCAGGCGGTGCAGGGAGCTAGACTGTTAACCACACCGAAGTTCTACGTGCTTCAACCAATGTTGTGAAAAACTTTATGCGTTCGACGGATGGACGTGTTACCAGTCAACAATTAATCATAATACTATCAATTAATTAAATTTTAAGTAACGATTTTATTTGAGATCATTCACCCCCCTCTGATCGTCATTATGGTCCTTCAATTTGTATCAAAGCCGGATTTCCTCTTCTTATAGATATTGACCGGTTTCACGAGTTATGACGACATTTATAGTATTCCACTAAGCCACTGATTTTTTCTGGAATTGAATTTCCTTTTTGAAAGTCTCGGATGGAGCCGTACATCACTGCTCAGGGCTTCCTGATATGGTATAATGTGAAACTCCCGTATGAGATTCCTGCCAATGAGCGTCAATGCCGCAAATATAGTTGACGTTGAGGCAAATATTAAGGCAAGGAACATTCTCATACAAGGGTCTTAACCGTAGTGAGTACGATAGGATCTTTTATGATCTGTATATCAGATTTGGGTAACCCCCAATGCTTACCATAAGGGCACTATCCAAATCTTTTGTCGTAAATTCATTTGGCAACAGATCTTTTGTCGTAAATTGAATTGGCGATAGAAGAATTGAAATGGTGATAGCAGTATATTTTTGTAAAACTAATTTATATGATATTATTTTTATAAAATTATTTAAAAGTGTATTATTTAAAAAAAAAAATCCTCAACTGTCCATGTACACCTTCCTGATTTGGATCGCGACAGAGATTCGCGATCGTAATCCGTTCGATCAACTCTCTGCGGTTCAGATTGAAGAGAAAATCATGTGGCTTGGAGTCACTTTTTCACGAAGGATCCTTTCATTATTCTCTATTATCCTTTACACCCTACTTGATTTGGGTTGCGGATAAGTTCGTGCTCTTTGTCCGTCCGATCATTGTTGGACGGTTCAGATTGAGTAGGAACTAATGCGGAGTGCGAGTAATTTTTCGCTAGGGCTCCTTTGAATTAATGCCAACGGCGTCTCCTCTGACGACGGTACGTCGCCGAGCAGCAGTCGGCTGCCGCGCCGCCGTTGCTCCTCACCCACAGCTTTCAGATCTTTGGCTCTCGTGGAGCCACCTGATGGCCGCCCTCGCGCCCGACCTCTGCCGCTAAGGCGAATCCGATGCACCCGCAGTCCACTTCATCTTCCACGTCGCCGACGACCTCGGCCTCCCCAAGGTGCAGCCTTTTCTTGACATACCTTTCAATTCCTTGTTTATACCTTTTGACTTGAAGAATTCGCATACAGATTGAAGCGAACGAATATCTGGCTTTTTAATATGTGTGCGATTGTTTACAAAAGGCATAGATAGATATATACAGGTAACCTTCTGTAGATTAATTTGTAGTGAAATGCAACGAGCTGTTTGGTGATATACTGATTATACAGGAACTGGCTTACACACATTTCTCACAAAAGCGTATCATGAGCTACCTAGAACCCCCACCCACCCACACAAACGTCACACATATATGAGTATGACACACGAACCATGTATGTATAGTAAGTAGTACGTACAGTATCATGTGCCTTAATTGTTCGTATGTGCTTCGAACTGACTGATTAATTTAAGCTATTAGCTAGCTAGAACCCGAACTGCTGAGCAGGCTCCTGATGATGTCTGCCTGCGGGCTGTCGCCGTCGACGGACGCCATGAGCTGCGCCAGGCGGTCGCTCAGGTCGTGCACCTCCCGGTGCAGGCTCCTGATGTAGCTGCACGTCTCCTTCAGAAGCTTCGCCGCCGAGGCCTGCATATGTGTGCGCATGCACGAACTATCAGCTGCAGCGAAACTTCTGCATGCTCGCGTTAAACGTTTCGGGGGAAAGAAGAAGAAGAAGAAGAACCGAGGAAGAATGCACCACGTGATCACCTAAATACGTACCCTGCTGGCATTTCTCCGGCGAGACTCTGGCAGCACGGACTGCAGCCGCGACACGAGCTCGGCGATCTCCTCGTCGCTGAGCCCCCGCCGCCTCGACATCCGTGCAGGCAGAGCGCTAGAGCAGCTCTCCTCTGATCAGCACCCCCGTCAGCTTCCTCAATTCGTTCCAGGCGAGGCAATGTATGTACGTGTGCGGATCGATGGGCAATGCGCGGGGAAGAACTGAAGAAGCGAGTTACTACCGGAGTAGTACTTGTCAAGCATGGAAGCTAGATTTGTGGGCCAGGGCACAGACAGTGTGGGCAGCAAGTGGGCCCACACGTTCAGCCAGCTCATGGGCTGGCGAGCCCACATGCGCGCGCAATCACATGCACATGCTTTGGTTCGATGTCTATCTCCCCTCCGCTGCTTGCCTGCCGGCGATGCGTAGGTCCGCGATACTGGCACAGCCTTGCAGTTGTCATGTACAAGCGTCTTAAGGTACTGTGCGCATTTAAAGCAATTTATTGTTGTCGTACTAAAGAGTTATTGCAGCTTTGGTTCACTTTACAAGATGCCAACATGGCCGCCATGGCTGGTACGGCGAGAGCCAGTAGTTTCTATTGTAATGCCCTCTTCCTGTATACTCTCTCCGGTCTTTAAAAAAAAAAAAAAGCTTTAAGCACTGATATGGTATTTGATTACTAATTTTTATTATAGTATATTTATAAAATTCAATAAAATTATAATATTATAAAAGTACTTATCAAGACAACTCTACACATATAATTTTATGTATCCAATTTAAATATTTAAAAATATATCGATAGTCAAAGTTTTAGAATTTTAATCATCACTATATCCAAAATGTTATCTTTTTATAATATACCAGAAATCATGATTTTTTTCTAGCCTCGTGGTAAACTTTTATTGTAAATTTGATCTTCTTTCAAATGTAACTATATATAAAAATAGGGTCGTAGATTAGAAAGAACAAAAGTAAATACAAATTATTTCACAGCCAGCACAACCCACCGGTCGCGACTCGCGAGAGCCAGTCCACCACCACTAGCTTGTCGCCAACTCGTTACTGAAAACGAGGACGGAAGCAAGCGGCGGGGCCGCCCGGCAGCTACCAAAAGCAGCATTTCGCCGAAATTTCCGTGGTGGTACGCGGGTGACACCTCTGCCGGCCGGCCGAGTCGAGTGGTTGGCATGCGCATCATCTGCGATCTAACTGACCACCTTCTAGCCTCTTCTGGATATTGGACGCATCACGCGTGGAATCGATGGTGAACCAACATAGGTCCAGTTCGTTTTAGCTTTTGATTACAGAAGAATTCGATTGAGTCGGCTGCAATAACTAGGTTCTGAATCAAGCCGATGAGGATCAACAAGAATCAGGTTTCAATTAGATTTTGATTTTATATAGAAATTAGCTTCTGATTCTCAGAGAAGCTGTCCATTCGATAAATAATTCGTTTTTTTTTAAAACAGAAGTTGAAACGAACGGGGCCTTAATTACCATGCGTTCACTACTGACCCGTCGGGACTCCGACCTTGTCCAGCTCCGCGGCGGTTCACTGTATGTCGATGTTAGGGTTAGGGTTAGATCACACATATGCACAAAATGGAACACGAGATTTACGTAAAAACCCTTGAGGGAAAAACCACACCAGACAGGGGGAAAAAAATCCACAATGATGGTTCAATGTTAGTATGTTATAAGTACATGGGGTTGACTTATATAGCCAGATAGAGTACGTTTTGTAGATGGAAATGACTGGCAACAAAGTATTTTCATAGTTTCTAGACAGAACCATGGTTTTGAAGAATACCGTGGTATTTTTGGCAACATGGTGTTTGGAAGCAACCCAAAAAACTCTGTTTTGAAAACCATGGTATTGCCAATACCATGGTATTTTTGGAGTATTGAAAACTCCACTCAGAGTGGAGTTTTGGGCTTTTGGTGTTGGTGTAGAGAGTGAGAGGTGTCAATACTTTGAAAATACCATGCAAAAGACTTTGTATCCAAACAGTTTGTAGTTCAAAGAAAAACCATGGTTTCAATGGTGATAGGTGAAACCATGGTATTTATACCAAAACAATTTCTAAGCCATGACTTTGTAATACCATGGTATTAAAAAACTTTGCTTCCAAACAGGACCTAAGTGTATTAAGATTTGTTTCGAGACGTACCTCTAACTGTCCATAATTTGCATTTATCGGACCAAAATGCCCCTGCCTTTCTTCCGATAATCTTTGCTTTGTCCTTCACTCTGCCCGAGACTAGGTCGCAAGGGATTGGTCGGTACTCGGTGGCGTACTAACGGCACTGCTCCACATGCTCATCCCAAGTTCGGTGGGTAGTCACGTCCAACCCCAACATGGCGTAGTACCATCTGCACTGTCCTGGGAGGATCTGGAGGTCACTGCTTGCAACATGCCCAAACAGCCGGTGAAAAGGTGTTCTAGTCCTACTGACCTACGGCCACTGCGCTACACGGCCGGTCCTCCCCGAGAGCTGGCCTCTGGCTTTGAATGGTTTGTGTCCTTCACTCTGTCGACTTGTGACCTCTTTTCTACGCTACCTTAGGCATCACGATCCACTGCGTGCGCTGTCGGGAAAAGAGAAACGCTGTCATCCATGTACTCGATACTGGTACTGGAGTTATGACGGCGACTTTTATCGGTCAATCGCAGTGTATTGATTGAATAACTAAAATAATTATGAAAATTATACATATATAAAGCGGCAAAATCTCTAATATAATAGAGTGCCATATATTTTCAATGAGTGCGCACATGGTTTCTAATATCGACGAAAATTGTGTTTTTTTATCGTATCGAACCGGCTCGATAAACTATACCGATCGATAAATCGGTCTAATTTAAAAAATTTATACGATGTAAATCGCACAAAAATCGGTGAAAATCATTCAAAATCAGTTAAAATCGGTTTCCAAATTGTTTCGCTTAGTTTGCTTTTTTTTTTGGGAAAAAAAACCGGTCGAAAACCGGTCGAAAATCGGCAAAATCAATCAATTAATTTTTTTTTACCTCCAAGTTCAAGGAGTTTGGCTTGGCTTTAAAACCGTTCGGTTTCTACCGATTTTCGACTAAAATAGGTGTTGAGCGGTGGGTGATTTCCAAGATCGAAATGGTATTATAATCTCTTGGTGTGCACATTTCATACGTACAAATTTATATTCTTGTATAATCATTTTGTAATATCACAAATACAACATATATATTTGAAACTTTCTAAAAGTAATATAAATAAATATAAGGTCTTAAAAAATCCAAATCATCGAAATCAAAACCAATTCAATCAATAAATTTAACCTATTAAAAATATAAACATGTAGCATTTTTAAATTTTTTCAAGGTGCCAGGGCATACCCGGCACTCCTAGTACCGTCCGGCCCATATAATCCTATATTTATGGTAAAAACCTCATTAAAAATAGATTTAGATTCACTTATCAAAGAATAGAGTTCAACCACATATCTCAGTAACTAGAATCAAAAGTCCCCTTGTCTCTCAAACATGTACAAATTACAGAACAAGTTAGCCGAGATCGACGGTGAAGACAGAGATCTAGGGATCGAAGGGACAACGTGTGGGCATGCATCGTGCATGCAAGCACGTGGCCGGTTATATCTTTAGCTTGGCGCCCTTTCGGTCGCGATTGTTATGATATGGATAGAATCCGTATCCCCGGTGAGAAGGACTCAATCCATTGGTGGACGAATCCGAATTTATTTTCAGGGGTCCACTATATAAATAGGGTATTACCTTGTACAGAAACAATCAATCTAATAAAGAGAGAGGTTTCCCCCTTGTATAGTGTGCTTTTCCTTCTTCTGTTTGTGTGCTTCCATTGGCGTGTCGTTGATTGTGTGGGTGAACAATCTAGTTTCACAACACGTTATCATCGGAACCACAGAGGAAATAAAGAAAGCAAATGCTTACCTCAAGACGGAGTTTGAGATGAAGGATTTGGGTCAAACCAAATTTTGCTTAGGCCTGCAATTTGAGCATTTCCTTGAAGGAATTTTAGTACACCAGTCTGCCTATACCAAGAAGGTATTGGAAAGTTTTAACATGGATAAATCTCATCCTTTGAAAACCCCCATGGTAGTAAGATCCCTTGAAGCGGACAAAGACCCATTTAGACCAAGGATGGAAGATGAGGAAGTCTTAGGACTTGAAGTCCCATATCTAAGTGCTATCGGTGCACTTATGTATCTTGCGAATTACACAAGGCCTGATATTGCATTCGCAGTAAATTTGCTAGCAAGGCATAGTGCAGCTCCAACCAGAAGATATTGGGTTAATATCAAGACTTTACTCATATATCTCTAAGGTACCTAAGATCTTTGATTATTTTTCCTGAAGGACCAAGACTTAACCATGGAGGAAAGTATGGATGTTGGCTATCTGTCTGATCCCCACAGTGTCAAAATTAAGACTGATTTTTATATTTCTCTGCGGTGGTACAGCTATGTCTTGGCGGTCTTTCAACCAGACTTTGATAGCCACTTCTAACAACCACTCATAGATTATATCTTTGTATGAAGCCTCATGGGAATGCGTTTGGCTAAGATGTGTGATTAACTACGTCCAGAAGTCATGTGGTAGGAATACCGTCAATACTCCTACTATTATCTATGAAGATAATGCTGCTTATGTTGCACAAATGCAAATGAGTTATGTAAAGAGCAATATCACGAAGCATATTGTCCCTAAGTTCTTCTATCCTCACGAACTCCAGAAGAATAATGAGGTAGAAATAATGCAAACTAAGTCATATGAAAATCAAGCAGATTTATTCACAAAATCTTTGCCAAAGTCTACCTTCCAAAGGTACATCGATGGCATTGGAATGAGGCGACTTAGAGATTTGCAGAGTTCAGGAGGAGTAAATCCTGAACCATAGTCCCTTTTGCTAGATCCTGAAGATCATAGTTTATATCTTGAAGATTACAAGTTGTGCTCTTTTTTCCTTAAGTGAGTTTTCTTGAAGTTTCTCACATCAAGTTTTTTAATGAGGCAACTAGTATAACACGGAGTACGAGTGCAATGTACTCTTTTCTCCATCCCTTTTTTCCCACTGGGTTTTTGGGAGGAGTTTTTAATGAGACATGTGCATTACGCATTATTCGCCCAAGGGGGGTGTTATGATATGGATAGAATCCGTATCCCCGGAGAGAAGGACTCTATCCATTGGTGGGCGAATCCGAATTTATCTCCAGGGGTCCTCCACTATATATATAGGGCATTACCTTGTACAGAAATAATCAATCTAATAAAGAGAGAGGTTTCTCCCTTGTAAGGGTGTAAATGGGTCGGGTAATACCCGACCCGTACCCGTACCCGGATGCAAAATTACCCTAATGAAAAACTATTTTACACTACCCGCCGTATGCAGATACAGTAGTACCCTGCAGGTTAGGTTCGGGTTCGGGTCGGGTACGGGATCGGCAATACCCGGCGGGTACGGGTCGGGTTCGGGTACCCGGATAATTCTCGCAATCGGGTACTATTCGGGTACCTAGATGTAATCATGCCGAGTCAATTCATTTGAGCATAACTTTTAAAATATAAGTCCAAATCGAGTGAGACAACTTTCTAAATTCATGTTAAATCATGTACTTTCATATTCTGCAAAAATATTTGAATTTTGTTTATCCATTTAAATCAAAATTCAAATTTGAATGGTATGTTTGAAACTAGCTACTTGCAAATTTTGTGCAAAGTTAATTCAAACTTAGTGGAATAAATTTTGTTACAATCCTTGTCTGATATATTTCTATATTATGCAAAGAATTTTGAATTTAGAGTTAATTTGCATTAATAGTTAAATAAGTAGGTTTTCAATGTAAGAAATAATTAAATAACCATAACTTGTTCAATATATGTTCAAAAATTATGAAACCACTTTTGTTTTGCTCATTAGGCAAGAGAGAACATGATTTTGGGAAAATACTTAGGGTGTAACATGCTACTGTTAATTACCACCTTCTATGTTGCTTTATGTTCTAGAGTAATTGGACTATGTATGTTTGTTAGACTATACGCCGTTATCTATTATATTATATGATGTACTAGTGTGATGGTTGGATTGTTTTCATCGCATGTTTTGATCCTAGGTATTTCGTGCACTACCCGATGAAGTACCGTTGTCTCAGATTATACCCGTCCGCACACTACCCGTAACCCGATTTCTACCCGCTCGTAGAAAATGCTATCCGCTACCCGCATCTACCCGATTTTTACTACCCTGCGTCGCATTCGCATCTCGAGAAAAAATAATAGGGTAGGGTACGGGATGACCTACTACCCGCCCGAACCCGACCCGTTTACACCCCTACTCCCTTGTATGGTGTGTTTCTCCTTCTTCTGTTTGTGTGCTTGCATTGGCGTGTTATTGATTGCGTGGGTGAACAATCTAGTTTCACAACAGCGATATTGATGATACACGGCGCTGCCCACTGCGGCCAGCTGTTGTGTAGCCGGGCGATGGGCGCGAGAGCGCTGGAATTCTTCGAAGTTTAGGCAGAGTTATAAATTTCAGTTCTATTTTGGATCTGAAATTTATAAGCTAAAATAAAATAAATTAAGTTTATATTTTTATTATAAAATATAAACAAGATGATACACCTAAACACTCTAATATATCTACAGCTTTAGCCTTTAGGTTCATATATATGGTAAAACTGAGAATACTTAGTTTCATCAAATCCTGAAGCTCTATCGAATAGGATCTTAATGTAGCGAGTATGTCTCATCTGATGCATGCATTAGCTAAAATGCGGGCAAACTCCTACCCAATGATAGCGTTCAGGCGGAACAAATCAAGCATGCAATGCTTCGACACGATGGCTCTTGATTTACCGGGAAGCTAGCGTGCACCATGCCCATGTGTACACATGCATACGCATATGAGCTGATGTGTCGGTCTGTTGAACAAGTAGAAGACGGAGTCAGATCGATGAAATATTGATATGCGACTAGGAAGAGAAAAAGAAGGAAGAAAGATACGAGTATATTTCTTTTGAAATCATCCTAGATTTTATTTTCGTTAGAGGATCATGAATTCATGATGCACCTCAGACTCGAGCATTCATGCATCTATGCGTTATATCTAGGACCTATTTGGTATGGCTGAAGCTTTATGAAAAATAGCTTTTAGCCGGGCTGTACAGCCGAACGACTGGGCTGAAAGGGTTCGGTGTTAGGCAGTATGGCTTGTTAGTATAGCTTTTAGGTGTAAAGGATGCGAGTTGAGAATGAGGATGAAAGAGGTGCGATTTAAGATTTTATACTAAAAGATCGGAATGGCGATCTGAGGGGGGTGAATGATCCCAAAATAAAACTTCCCCCACCTACTGGACAAATAGCATTCAACTGAAACCTTTCTTGCAAGGAATAAAGATCATGGAGCAAAAAACTCTCTCCTGGGACGAAAGAGCAAATATGTGATCTAGGCTTGCTCGTGGGATTTTGAATATCAAGATGAACTTGGATACCTTCCCACAAATCAAAGCAAGCTAGAGGTCACAAAGAAACTCATCAAAATATGATCAACTAAGGATTCATCAAGGGAGGCATAAAAGATCGGTTTCTCGCAAAACTCGAAACAAGTATTGCCTAAAGGATTGGGATATGATCTAAGTGAAGATTCATCCAATCAACCTCTCATCATTGACAATAAGAATCAGAAGCAAGTAGAAGGAGGGGAGGCAAATTCAACTTGCGGAATTTAAATTGCGAGGATGTAAATACTGAATTTAGATTGCGTAATGTAAAGACTGAATTTAAATTGCGTAATATAAAGACATAATGTAAATACGGAATTTAAATTCAGAGTGGAGAGAATGTTTTTGTATTTTTTTCTTTGGAAGTTTTTACAAAGCCTCACTTCATATGGGCAAAGCTCAAAGGAGCACCAAAAACTTCAGAGAAGAAGGGTACACCTCCCCCTCTATTTATAGTGTTGGAGAGACATCCCTAGCCCTTAGATGTGTTGCTTCAATCCTAAACTACCTCTCTAAGGCCAGGATTCAACCCCACACTTCCACACACAATGGGTTACACTAATCCACTCTAACACATACTTTTACAAAGCACCTTTTAGTTATCAGTCCAACAATCTACTCACATGCTAACTTGACCACTACTTTAGCTCTAAAGACCAACAACCCATTGGTCTACTAGACCTAAAAAGCCTCAAGCTTAGTGAAAAGATGAGAAAGTTGCCTAGAGGGGAGGGGTGAATAGGCAATTTAAAAATTAAACTAAATTTGTCACAGCGGAAAGAGTATCGGAACTTACGGTGTTGGATCGGAACTTCCGATTTAATCGGAACTTCCGATACCAGTTCGGAATGTCCGATCGACTTTTGACACGAACAATTAACGACTGAAAACAATGAACTTGAGAAACAATCTAAGAGTATTAGATCAAAGTAATAAGGAAACCAGCTTAAGTAAAGTAAATGCAATGACACGGATTTGTTCCCGGAGTTCGGATTCTTGAGGGAATTCTACGTCTCCGTTGAGGAGGCTCCAAAGAGCCGGGTCTTTTCCAACCCTTTCCTCCCAAACCTCGGTCACACTTGAGGCTTGGTTCCACTATTGGTTCCTTTCCTTTCGGAGGCGGAGCCGACCTTCACAAACTTCTCACGGCGTCCCACAATCCTTGGGAGCTCGTGAGCGACGCCTAACCGTCTAGGAGTCCTTCAACCTCCAAGAGTAACAAATGCACCGTTGATCGATCTTGGAGGAACACTCTAATGCTCGAGATGAATGACACTTGCTTTTCACTTCAACCTCTAGATCTCAACTATTTTTCTCACTCTCTAGGGATCCCTAAGATCAAAGAGGAGAACTCAATAGAAAGCTAGAAGGTGCTCAAGGTGCTCTAGAGTTCTGCCAACATGAGTGTGTAACCCTCAAATGAGAGAGGAGTGGGGTATTTATAGATTCTTGCAAAAACTAGCCGTTATACACCCACTCAGCTGCATATCGGAACTTCCGATGTTAACATCGGAATGTCCGATATGTGCAAACAATCAGAACTCGAGCGCACTTCAACTGTCGAAAAAGGTGCATCGGAACTTCCGATATCAGCATCGGAACTTCCGATGTTCCCAGAAAAACACCTCGACAAATGCTTCTAAGTCCATATCGGACTGTCCGATATAAACATCGGAACTTCCGACTTAACATCGGAATGTCCGATCTAATATATCGGAATGTCCGATAATTCCAGAGAGCTCCCTTTTTCAGGTTTGAACACATTGGAACTTCCGATGTCAAATATCGGAACTTCCGATATTTCCAGAGAGCACCCTAGAAAGCTTCAACAACGTATCGGAACTTCCGATTGAAAATATCGGAACTTCCGATACATGTTCCATGCATCGGACTAAAGCAAGCATGCACATCGGAATGTCTGGTCACATCGGAACTTCCGATGTAATATCGGAATGTCCGACTTGAACTTTGATAAAAACACATTCCGGTGCATGCGCGGTGACTTAGGGTCTCAACAAGAATTAAAGTAACATTCATCTGAGCATAGAGACTATCCTAGATCATTTACGATGCATCCCTCTTAATAGTACGGCATTCCTACGACACAAAACATAGAAAATAGGAATACAATGCCGTTTTACTTGGTTAAATTCGTTTGAGGGTATCCTTCGCATGTAGAAGATCTCACATTGAACCTTTTACCTGCTCATAAGCTCATTGAAGACATTAGTCTCTTTAATCGTTTGTCATTAATCAACCAAAACCAATTTGGGGGCCTAGATGCACTTTCACTTAGCAGACACTTTATTTCCTTGCCTCCTTGGACTGCACTGGCTACATCTCCGACCATCTTCCGGTGACCTCCGACAACCGTTGCCTAGTTCCAGCCTCCCTTCGCCTCACCATCACCACCAAATAGAGCCCTGCATCCATCACAGACAAGGAAAACACATCACATAGCAATGTTCAAGAATAATATGCAATTTTCATCAAAAGCTCAACAGAGAACAAAGCATCTACGACGGACCAACATTTTTTGGTCTTTTGCAGATGCACTTATCTTCCTGATTTTTTTTCTATTGATCAAATAAAAAACTTGTCAACATGAAAAAGATGCGTCTCGAAATTCACTACAACTTTCATGTAGACCAAATAAATTTTTAAGCACAGGAAGAACTCCAAAATCGCGAATTACAGAACGGTCTGGCGCGAACTTTTTTTGGTCCGGCGCAAATGCACTCACCTTCCCGATTTTTCATGATTTTTTCTGTTGCTCAAATGAAAAACTTTTAAACATGAAAAAGATGTTTCTCAAAATTCTCTACAACTTTCATGTATATCAAATAATTTTTCCAGCAAGGTAAGACCTCCAAAAATGCAAATTACCGAACGGTCCGGCGCAAACATGAAATTCACTGTCTCTTAGTCCGGTGCGAACACACTTACCTTCCCAATTTTGTATGATTTTTTTTATTGATCCAATGAAAAACTTGTCAACGTGAAACAGATGTGCCTTCAAATTCTCTACAACTTTTATGTAGACCAAATAAATTTTTGAGCAAGGGAATACCTCCAAAATCGTTAATTACTACCAGCTGTCAAAGTTGGTTCGGCGCGAAATAAAACGGTCCGACACAAATGTGATTTTCTCTGTTTGCAAAACCACTTGGTCCGGTGCAAATGTGATTTTTCACTCTTTGCTCCGGCGCAAACGTGAAACTTTTTATTTACAAACCTTCTTGGTTCGACGTAAACGTCAAACTCTATGTTTCTTGACCCGATGCGAAAAAGATGGTCCGGCGCAAATGTAAAGTCATTCCTAACTTGGTCCGGCGCAAACAAAGGTCATTTCTAAACTCAGTCCGGCGCAAATAGGAAACTATTTGTTACTTGGTTCCCTTGGTCCGACGCAAATCAAAATGCTTCCAAATGAAATCATTTCAAATCTAAACTTAAATCAAACTCAAACGTGAGCAACCCAAGCTCAAATTAAGTCAAATACTCATCACAAACAAGGATGGACTTCCACATGATCCTTCATATACTTGATGAGAAGAGGTCATTTTCTTCAAACTTTAGTAATAAAGTCATAACCCCAACCCACGGAACCCCGTAAGAAGCTACGTTAGACCAGCTTTTGATTTTCAATTTTTTCTACTATAAGGTTCTGTTTTGGTATGGCTGGAGCTTTTATGAAGAGTTGCTTTTAGCTGGGCTGTATGGTTGAAGGGCTGCACGACTGAATGGCTGGGCTGAAGAGGTTCGGTGTTTGACAGTCTGGTTTTTAGTATAGCTTTTAGATGCGAGGGATGCGGGTTCGGAATGAGGGTGAGAGAGGTGCGGTTTGGTATTTTATATCTGGTGGAACGGGGTAATTTTCTTCAAACTCTAGTGGTAAAGTCATAACCCCAACTCATAGAAGCTATAGGAAGCTAACTCAGACCAGCTTTCGGCTTTCAGCTTCTTCTAGTACAAATAGGTCGCTGGTTTCCAGAGGATAGAAGCCAAAGCTGAAGCCGTTCCAAACAGGGCCTAAATAAAACTGATGGTTTTTGGCTTATGGCTATGAAACAGCTAGCCGTTTAGAATAATTTCTGATTTTCAGAGGACAAAAGTCAAAGCTGAAACCGTTCCAAACATGAGCCAGTACAACGACATGTGGTGTGTAGGGATTCAAATTCCGTTTTAGTATAAATCTCGGAGGTGGCCGAAATCCAAAATCTCGGTGAGATTTCGGAAATTCAAACAAAATCCAGATGAAATAAAAAATTCAAATTTAATCTCGGTGGAATTTCGGTCGAAATCACTGAGATTTCGGTACACTTTGAACCGACCAAAAAATAGTTAAAACACATCAAAAAAATTTGAATTTTTTTCAGGATGGCCTTGACCCTAAATCCAATCAAATCCGGCCACGAAAAATAAAATTCCGGTAAAAAAATAGCGAGATTTCGACCGAAATCGCTGAGATCTTGCCGAAATTTGTATAGACATTGTAGTATTTTGATTTTTTTTAAAAAAATTTTTTACCCGGCCAAGATTTTGGATCTGGGAGGAATCCGAAATCTAAAATCTCAACCGAGATATTCGAAATTTCGTCGAAATTTGAATCGATGATGGTGTGCATGGATGAGCACGTTCGGTTGATGACTCAAAGCTGACTTCGACGGGGAAAGTTTAGCCAACACCCAATACTCAACACAAGGGTTGGCCCATGCCGCCTCGTCGGTGGCTCGCTTCCTCCGGTCTCTTTCCCTCTAGCTGGCTGACTTGGCTCAGCTGCTGCGCGCGACCAAAGTATGCTCGTTGTTGCTGTTATCCTCCAGTTAATTGATAACCCAACCCATGCGTTCATTTTGTTAGCTACTGTGACCTGCTTATTGTGTATATAGTCAACAAGATGCGGATTGTAAGATTGAACATATACATGCCTAAATTATTCAGCACAAGCTACCGACATAAGTAGTACTCCCTCCGGTCTTAAAAAAACTGATGCTGTGGATATTGGTACGGTCTTCAAAATACAATTTTAACTGTTATTTTTTATTATAATGTATTTATAAAACTCAATAAAAACTATAATATTATAAATGAACCTCTCGAAACAAGTCTACACGTGTAATTTTCATGTATCCAATTTAAATATTTTAAAAATATTGATAATCAAAATTTCAGAAGTTTGATCATCATTATATCTAAAATATCAACTTTTTAAAGACAGAAAGAAATACTAAATTACTAACGCGGTATGCTATCCTAAAAGTTTATTATACATTGTGTAGAACTATAGATCCACAGAAGAGGAGACACCATAGCATGGGGGTCCATGAACAAGCTGAAAATACAAGCTCGTGCCGGATATGATGGTTTTTTACAGTACTTTTGTCCTAGTTTAAAGACCCGTATATACACGTGATCTAAAATCAAATTAGCCGTATCAAGCTGCCAGTGCTCTAAATAACTAACTATAGCAACGTTATAGCTGTGCTATAGTTTTTTTTTTTTTTTTTTTTTTACCAAAAACCCGAAGCTAAAAGCTAATGTTCCATTATATTAATTACAAAAACTACAGTTAGCAATAACTACGCTATCCTACATGGGTATTCATGGCCAAAATATTAAATCTATTTTGAAATCTGACATTACTAAAAGGCCTAAATACATCTCTCATAGGATTGAACTACGAGAAAACCTAGTAAAAGATCTCATCTCACCCTTTTGAACAATCCAATGTCATATTTCTCAGTGATTAAGTACTTATTGTTAAGGATATTATAATATAGTTATCATTTATGGTCTTTTAAATATGTATTGGTGTGTTTGTTGATTCCGGGCTTAACTCATATTCTTAGGCCCTGTTTGTTTCAGCTAGGGATTGTAGAAAGCTGCTTTTAAAAGTTGGAAGGTCAACAAACAGGAAGCTTTCAATCTGGATAGTAATAATCTGGAGGCCAGATTGTAGCAATTCCACAATCCACTCTGGATGAGTTTTTCTCAGCTTTTTTTTTTTTGCAAAAGACCACAATACCCATCCAACTTCAGTGAAAATTACCCACCATTGCCCCCCACTGTTCACACAGATTTTCCAACCTATAATTGAGGGTACCACAGACTTTTGCCAAGCAGAAATAGCAATCCAAACACACTATAATCTGAATTGCCAAACAGCCATCAGCTTTTCAACCTCTAGCTTTTAACAATCCAGTTTTTACAATCCAGATTTTAAAAGCTGCTTTCTACAATCCCCAGCTGAAACAAACAGGGCCTTATTATAAAGATATTAATTCCTTCTAAAGTATCATATTTTTATGATTTGTTTGGAGGTGACTCACACACACACACATATAGTCAACTGCGTGTAGAATAGCTTATTCTAAGCGCCAGCTAGTATTGCAATCCGATCAAACCCTTGAGCATGGCATTAATTAGCCCAACTAAACCCCATCAACCAGCTATATATGGGTATGGGCTTGTAACTTAAATGGTATTTCTAAAAAGCTCATGTATTATATGTTGCAGGGTAACTACGAAATTGTATCAATCCGATAAAACCCCTGTGCATGGCAAGCTCGCGGCGGGGGCGGCGTGGGTCAACGCGTTGTCGGCGACCGGGGCGTAACCGGGTGCGGTCGGGCGGCTGCGGGGACGCCGCGCGCGCTAGCGGCGGCACCTGAGACGAAGGAGGCGGGTCGGGAGACGGTCGGCCAGGTTGGGCCAAATGGGCCGCG
This sequence comes from Rhipidocladum racemiflorum, assembly GCA_036346355.1. Classification (NCBI taxonomy): domain Eukaryota; kingdom Viridiplantae; phylum Streptophyta; class Magnoliopsida; order Poales; family Poaceae; genus Rhipidocladum; species Rhipidocladum racemiflorum. Next base: position 52,816,510 of record CM070582.1, on the reverse strand, counting down.
GCACGCGCGGCTGGGCCAGAGGCCGAACAGGCCGAGGAGGCGGGAGCTGGCCAAAAGGCCGGGGAAAGCAGGCCCAAAGGCACACAAGCAAGACACTAGTAGAAAAAGAGCCTTCAGCCGTGGCTTTGGTACTGATACTGATGCCTCATTTCAGGAATTTCAAAACAAACCGGCACTGATACCCTTATCAGTACCAGTTCAAATCTAATTTGTACTTATGTGTCGGTAGGAAAGCCCTTTTTTCTAGTAGTGAGGAGAAGATCTAAAACCAAAAATCAATTCCAAATTCAAACCGAAAAAAACGAAAAACTCCCAATTTAAATTCTTTTGAAATTTTGGGTTAGGTGGCTTGTGTAACAGGTTTGCTTTCGTGGTCTCACCGGCGATGCTCTCTCGTCCTGTCACGCACGCGTGCACGCGTCCTAAAGCAGGGAAGAACGTTGAACTAGCTAATCCTAAAAAAAGCAATAGCTAACGTGTGCCGGTTTGGGTTCTACAGCTTTGGGTTGTTCCAAAACTATTGTAGACTTCCACAGTAGGATAATTCATATTTAGTTTTTTTTAATGGATTTCAGGGTGATTTTTTAGTGAATTCAATGTACACAAAAAGCAAGTGGAGTGTACCAACTTGATCTCTTCTTTTTCGGAGGAGAAAAAAAGGACAAAACGTTACCATCCGGGCTTGGGCCGTAGGCAGCAGGGTCTCCAAAATACACATGGGCCGGTTCCATAAGCAACCAAATCAGGCCCAGGAGTCCCTGGTGTTCCATCCTCTTTCGCTTTTCTTTTGTTTTTTTTAGTGGCCTCTTTTGCATATTCCCTATGGTTTGGCTCCTGTTCTTTTCCTCTCCCCTGCTCTTGCCATTTCTTAATGACCAGCTCCAGCGCACGGCAAAATCACCGCTTTCCGATTTGGCATGAGTTTGACCTGCATTTTGAGTAGCAAAGGCTAAAAAATTTTGAAAAAAAAATCAAATTGCTACAATATTCGAGATTTTGATAAATTTCATTGAAATTTCGATTATTTTAATTGACATTCATATTTTTTAAATTAGATTTTCGGAAATACTGTAGCAATTTGATTTTTAAAAAAATATTTTTTTAGCTTTTGCTACTCAAAATGCAGGTCAAAATACACCATGCATTTTGAGTAGCAAAGGCAGAGGATCCGAATGGGAGCACTACAGGCACATGAACAGAACCAGAAATGAAAACGCTGAGATGGAGTGACAGGAATGAATCACTTTGCCGTTCTTAATAATTAATCATTGGGTTGTTTTCTTCTTCTTAATTTCTGTGTGGACCTCCATGTTTTGGGGGCGCATGCAATGGTGCAAATGGCATGTCCTGCAGGAAGGGAGCACTGCACTGCACATCCAAGGCATGGGTGTGCAGCGAGTTGCGTGTTAGTTTTTTTAGGCGGGAACGGCCGGTGGGCAAGGAACGCACCTGAACTCAATTTCAATATTACTTCAAAACGATTCCCAAATTACAGATGAGGGTATCCGTGGGTAGCGTTGCCTCTAGATTACAACAGCAAGAGAATAAGGAGGGGGAAAAAGCGGTTAAGGCCTTATTTATGTTATAAAATAATGACACCGTTGTATATAAAAAACAACGCACAATGAAATAGTGAGCACAATATAGAGAGGCAAAAGTATTAACTTTTTATTAGATTAATTCTCTTGTACAAGGGGATATCATATTTATAATAGAAACCAACAAGAGATAGATCTTGATTCGCCTACAACAATAAGGTAGAGCCCAATTATATTTAGACAACTAGGACTCAGAGTCCAACTATATCTCAACAATTTAGATAGATTGTAATCACCGCGTGTACAATAATTTGTCTTTTAATATTGTCTCTAAGGATTTTAACTCAGCTAGGGACAACATCTCCAAAAGTCATATCTAAAATCATTCATCCTCATTGTATTTTCTCACATCTTGTGCATAAAAGATAGTATATTCTCTTTTCTCACATCTTCTCTCTTTCACTTAGGATTTTATTTATATAACATAGTTAAAAAATAGTTGAAGTGATACAATTGAAGATGTCTTCAGTAATTATATGTAGTTGTTGATGACACCAGGATGAAGCTGGGCGGGTCCCCTTGCATTGCCTGGACGGCCAATACAATGCGATAGCATTATGTCAGTACTGTATTAGGAGTATATAAAAAGTGAAAAGGATCGGCTGCCAGTGGTGGCAAAGTTCACGTGAGATTGTGAGAACAAGAAGGCGGCAGATTTACAATGTGCAAGTTTCTTCACAGCGGAATGGTCATTTCAGTTTGGTCTAAATAAATGAAATGATCCTTAGCTACTAACACGGTTCAAAATCTCACGGAGGTTTTGGAAATCTCGACCGAAATATCAGCTTTCGGCTAAGATTGATATTCTAAATCTCGATGAGATTAAAAAAACTAGAAATTTTGGAATTGCTACAGTGATTTCGGCATATTTCAACGATAATTTGGGTTTTCTTACTGATTTGATCATAAATTCGACTGGTTTTCATGTTTGTATGACCAGATTTAGCACCAATTTTTTTGTGGTGAATTGTAACACATTTCTGAAGAATAAATATGAAAATGTTGTAAAAAAATACATATACAAATTATGTAACCGTAAATCCTAACTTGAACCTAACCATAAACATTAACCCTAAACCCTAACTTAAACTATGCAAACTTGTTAACTACAATTTTTTGGGATGGATTGGATATGTCGACATTTTTGGAATTATGTCCTTCTATTGCTAGCCTAGTGCTAACTATAAACCATTACCTATACCCTAAATCCAAGCCTAAATGATCTAATTAACTATATCCTAATCTAAATGACCTAATTAACAAACCTAACTGCCACTGGCCTAACTCACTCCATCTCATTGCCCCCTTTTCGAAAATCCCCCAACAGCTGACCCCAAGATACTCCCTCCAGATATCATTGTTGACTAGCCCCCTCTGGTCCAGATCTGGCCTCTCCCGCCTAACTTCGGTCCGAAGAACACGTATCTCAGAGACCTGGACCAACATCTTGGTGATTTGAGCCGACATTTCATCGGAGCCTCAGTGCCTGAAGGCAAACAAAATCTCGTCAGTTTGGTCCAAAATTCCATCACTTTGGTCCGAGATGGACGCAACGGTATGATGTTGGTGAATTTGAATGTTATTTGTGTTAATTTTATTTCATGTTTGTCATTCGTGATCAAAGTATATATTGATTATTGCAAAATTGAATTGTTAGAATATGAAAAACCAGGCGAAATGCTACTAAAATTTCTAAATTGATGGTATTTTATACGCAAATACTTAGTATTTTGCATTCAAACAGATAGAAAATATAAATAAATTGCTTGCATGAATTTTTCATATGTTTTCCCAATTTTTTCTACCCTCTAGAGATCTTTCCCAAGGGTTGAATATGGCTAAAATCTTGGTCGCATTGGTTGAGATTTCGGTTATTTTGACCGAAATTTCATTTTTACCTACCGTAAAATACTAGATTTGAAATTCGATTTTTTATTCATGTTAGTAAGATTTTGACTAAAATTTCAAATTCTCATCAAAATTTAAAATTTTAGATTTTAGCCGTCCCAAAAATTGTTAACATGGCTATCAATGGTGTGTTTGGTTGCCTGTACCAAGTGTTACATGTATAAGATAGTTTTAAAAAAAGTTATCCATGTGTTTCGTTGCTTGAATGTAACCATCACATCCTGAATAAGTGATACAAATTTGAAGAATATTCCCTCTAGATGCTGAATAATTTTATTCACCTAAAATAATGGAACCAAATGGTACATAACCATCCCATTTAATCTCATCCTATCCAGGGATTCAAATTTTGGTCTGAAATCCAAAATCTCGACCTCTCCGAGATTCAAAATATTGGCCGTTTAATTTTTTAAAAAAAATCAAAATGCTACGGTGTATATACAAATTTGGCAGAGATCTCGACGATTTCGGCCGAAGTTTCAATGATTTTTTGCTAGATTTTTAATTTTCTTGACCAGATATGATTGGATTTAGGTTGAAGATCATCCACACAAAAAATTAGAATTTTTTGATATGTTTTGACCATTTTTGGTCGGTTCAAAATGGGCCGAAATTTCGGATTTCCCGGTAGAAAAAAACCGGATTTAAAATTTAAATTTTAGATTCCGTCCGGATTTGATTTGAATTTCCAAAATCTCATCGAGATTTTAGATTTCAAACACCTCCGAAATATTTTTTAAAACAAGATTTGTAACTCTGATCTATCAACCAAACGCACACTAAACGGCTAATACTAGTCATTAACCAGGAAAAAAAAAAGGGACATTCCAGGAATGGAGGTGAAAAACAGGTCAAGGCAGCGGTACAATCGAGGTGGGTTCCGTGGGGAAGAGTCTTCGCATAGGATTCTACCGTCCGTTGGACACTTTCGGCCCTGACAGGATCTGACAGGCCCAAAAGGCTGGAACGAAGATGTGAGCTACTCCGACTCCGAGCAGCGGCCAGCGGCAGCTTTGAAAAGATATAAGGTGAGCAGTGTGTGTTCAGAAACTGATTAGATTCATGCAGCCCCGGCCTGAAAGTGCAAACGTACGTACCAGCCGTTCATCACACCGCGTCGCATGCACATGCAGAGATATCTGCACATCAGCACATGCACTGCACCCAAGTTTGTGGGATAAGAAATTTAGGAATAGGATAGTGCGAGTACGGCTATTACCGAAACCTATCTGCTGTGGAGCTTTTCCATTCCTTCGTTTCATACTTCGTCCCGGTTGCTGTAGCTTTTGAGATCTGATAAACATCATTCGAATGTTTTTGTTTGCTGAAATCACCTAAATCTGGTGGTATTGGATCATTGTTGAGATTCGTAAGTATCGATTACATCCGATCCTATGATTTAATCTAACGGTTGAATTTTTAATCCTACGATCCAACATTTGGATGCTATTTAAGACAAAAACATCCTGAAAATGCCTATACACTCCCAAGCCATTACCAAAGCCTGTCTGCTGTAGAGCTTTTCGTTCCTTCGTTTCGTCCCCGATTGCTATAGCTTTTTTGGCAAGCTAACTTTGATGAGCCTTGGGCTCCTTTTTTAGATTAGAAGGGCAATAGGAACTGCCCCAGTTTCAATATAGAAACTGAAAACCTTTTATTTGATTTGTAGGATAGGATCATATCATACGTAATAAAGCGGAAAAAAAGAAAGGGAAGAAGTTTTTATTTGATTTGTCTCACTTTTGAAAACTTTTATTTCTGCACTAGATATGAGCTAAAAGGGGGGCAACTTGCAGAGATAAGGATGTGTGTGCGCGTGCGCACGCTGCTTCCTGTCTCTTGAAGGCATTGGCTTCATGCACACAACTAGTGACACACATGACACAACACAGCTCATGAGAACTTTGCTGATCGCTTGCGCTGTACAAAGTCACTGAAGCCTGATAGCGACAATAGCTACGTGACTATCTTCAGCCTTTTCCCTTCAGCCTCTAAATCCCTTCATGAACAGATCCAGGGGCGGACCCAAGGCCCGGCTAGCCTGGGCCCGGGCCCGGGCTCAGCCCATGTAACAAATATCTAAATCTCATATTCACGCAACCTGACAAGTATAATCTTCAAATCAGAAACGAAAATATAGAGCCTGAATCTACAAGCTTTACTAGCATCTTGTCAAAAACATCCTAAATTGTATAAAAAATTAGCAACTAAAATTTAAATAGCTTTGAACTTGTTGTCGTTCTTTAAGCGTGCCCGGGCTCTAAAGAATTCCTGGGTCCGCCACTGAACAGATCCTAGGTGCTTCAGTGGATTCCCTTCGCAATTCCCTTCGGGCGGGATTTGAAGAGAGAATCTGGATAGAAAGTGATTCTCTCTCCAATCCCTTCACAAATTCTCTCGAGGGGAAGCTGTTGGAGATGGTGAGAAATAAAGGGAATGAATATGGGGAAGGAAATAGGGAAAGAAATGGAATTAAGGGAAATTGCTGGAGATAGTCAGGATGTGTGTGTGCGCATGCTGCTTCCTGACTCTTGAAGGCACTGGCTTCATGCACACAAGTGACACGCATGACACAACACAGCTCATGAGAACTTTGCTGATCGCTTGCGCTGTACAAAGTCACTGAAGCCTGATGGCGACAATAGCTACGTGTAAGAAATATGAACAGACTATGGTTGGACAACATGGAAAATTATTCGTGTTACTTTACTTGGAGTTTCTCCATTAGCCGTTGCACCACCTTTTGAAATGACTTTCTTAGAACCGAAACAATAGCTAAGGCCTAAGAGGTCACGGTCACGTATAGTGGACAAACAACGACTTCCACTTCAAATCTTCTTACTTACGCCTTCAGCTCCTGAATGTCCGGTATTTTAGGCTTTCTATAAAAGATTGAATTATCCTTTTTTATTATATCTTTCGATGGCGTGTCTTACTCTAATCTATGATAGTAAATGGCATTAAAAATAACTAAAGGGGGAGGGAGTATAGGAGGAGAGAATATAAAAAAAATCACATTAAAATTGTATACTGATATGTATTTAGAATAAAAATTGAAAGCTAGAATGATATGTATTTAAAAATGGGAAAATATCTAGTGCTAACGGTCATTGGGTGCTAATATGCTAACATAAGATCTGCGCCATCAGATCTATGATGAGTGGCTCAGATTTGGACAGGTAATTAATGAGATAATCAAGAGGCATGTGTGAAAAGCATTTGAGTGAGTAATGAGGTAATTAATAGGGTTTCCATCTCTATATCTGAGCCATTTATCATAAATCTGATGGATCAGATTTAATGTTAGCATGTTAACACCCAATGGCCATTAGCACTAGATATGTTCCCTTTAAAAATAGAGGTAGCACTTACTACCGGTACATCTTTTATCCATTCAAATTCTCGAGCATGTTTTTCAAACCACGGTCTACAGATCGATCTTTAAAAAATTGCACGAGCGGATGCAACAATTGCGGGGACGACGTACGTGTACACGTCATCCCTTGACTTTCACTAACTGGTCCTCTTGGCTGAAACCTGAAAGTCGGAGAGTACTTATATAACTCCACGAAAACAGCCAGATTAGTCTGCCGTCTCATTCAAGCATGCAACAACCTTAATTTTGAAATAATCACTATTTCATACTACACTATATTGTGATTAATCCTATATAGGGGTGTTTGGCAGAGCTCTAGTTCCATCAAATTCATAGAGTTGATGGAGCTGGGTATTCCTAGTTTCATCAGATTTGTGGAGCTGGAGCTGTAGGTATATTAAGGCCCCGTTTGGTACGGTCCAGATTCTAGTAGAAACGGAAACGGTTCCAGATTCTTGGTAGAAACGTTTCAGGTAGAATCAGAATCACTTTCTGCAAACCGTTTGGTACGGTTCCAGATTCTAGTAGAAACTAGTGAAACGCGGTTGAGGGTGATTCAACCACGGTGTGGAAAAAGAAGAAACGTTTCGAGGAGAATCGTTCCGAGTTTTATCCCGTTTGGCTGGGTTTCTCCCAGATTCTAGTAGAAACAGCTCAGTTCCAAGTTGCCAAACGGGGCATAAGAGTGTTTAGGTGGATCATCTTGTTTATACTTTAGAATAAAATTACAAACTTAAGTCATTTTATTTCAATCTACAAATTTCAGCTCTGAGGTGGAGCTGGGATTTAGAGCTCTGCCAAACAGGGCCATAGTATACTATAAAAGTGTGATTTCGTGGCAAAGGCCAAGCAACCGGAATGAGGTAAATTCAAATGTAGGGCTCATAGCGCCTAAAATTCACGGTGAAATCAAGCCATCTGTGTCCCGGTTTTTCGGTTGTTGGCTGTTCGGACGGGGATTCAAGGGCCTCGAGCCCGTTAGTCTTTATCTCTCCGGCACCCTCGGGTTCGGGTGTTGGGGATTTTGTTTTGCTACTTTTTCTACCCTTTTTAATTGATATGGCAGAGCTCCTGCCGCTTATTTCAAAAAAAAAAAAAAAATCAAGCCATCTGCAGGAACGGAAAGAAAGCCGTCCGCATTCAATTTTGGAACAAGGAAAGCTCGAGTTTTTTGTGCGCAAAGATGAATCAATTTCACAAGATTCTTACGCGTCGCATAACCTTTGAGCACCCTTTCAAACAGTCGACCAAACTTAGCCGGAGCGTGGCACCATAAACCGAGTCACACGAACTCAACACTGCCCCATGCATGCGTACGTGGCACGAAGCATGCATGATGCAACGCATGAACACAATTCGCCAGCTAGAGAGAGAGAGAGAGAGATAGAAACGGGGGGGGGGGGGGGGGGAAGAGTTAAGTACGTACAAGTACAGTTATCTGCATCTTAATTACCGTCTGTCAGACTGCTATGAAGCATTGCAATCAAATTAATTTGCGAAAATTAATGTACTACTAAGTACGAACGGGAAAATGTACGTCGCGTAGTGTGCAGCTGGCTGCCAGCTATACTAGCATGAACCCTGGAACTATCTTTCCGTCTTTATCAGGCAAGTTAAATTCTCTGATCATGTTGCTTTGTTAATTCTTCGTATCAAAGTATTTGCAATTTATGAGAATGCTATCACCTACATGGTAAACACATAATTTCTAAAAGCAGTGTTTTTATGCTTTTTCTCTTAATACAAGTTGTACAAATCTTGAAGTAAGCGAAGGAGTAAGTAACCACCATCTACCATTTATTCATACTTTAATATTTGTACAATTTTAATAAAGAAATTCACCTTTGCGAGTCCAGTATATTCCTCCAAACTATAATGGCCAGTAGTGGAAGCTCAGGGAAAGGTTGGTCTAGAAAGTGAGGGCTCCTGTACAATAGAATAAAATTATAAGGGCATGTACAATGGTATAGATGGCAGCTGTCTATAATGTAGCTCCACATCATCTACAGACAGCACTAAAAATAATTCATACAATGGATCGTCTATAGAGTTGTCTGTAGTGGTCTCTCATTCAATTAACAGACTGTCTATACAATGGTACACAAAATGTAAAATTGTCTATGAGCTATCTATTAAATAGTAGACAGCAGGCTTCTCTCTCCTTCTTCTCTCTCCTCCACATCATTTAAAATCCTACGTATAACCATTGTACATGCCCTAAGGCTAAACAAAAACTGTCACAAGACATACAAGCGCTATAAGCATATAACTTCCGCGTTGACTACATGGTCTATTATGGGAGGTCTGAGCTCAATAACGCTTTCTTATTAATGGCCTATCTCTCCAAAGAGCGTATACATATGATAACACTAGGAATGTGTACGCGGCGGCACGCCGCATAGGTTAGCAAGTGCGAATAATATATAGTAACATATGTGATGAGGTAATGAGCCAGGAAACAAACTATATGAGAAAAGTGTTGTATATATGAGATCCGAGTATCTACCAATTGAAAGTGTTGTGTATAAATGGGATAAGTTATATTTATGAGACTTTAAATCAAGGAGAAAACAACCAGGTGAGATTTTTCAACATGTCTAAAATTGCCAAACCGGGAACTGCAGGTAGAAGCTTATGTCCTCCATCAATAATTTAGAATCTCATCAACACTGGCCATAGTTCCTCGCTCCATTCGGAAAAGAAATAATAAAGAAGTTAGCATATATAGATCATGAAAGAAATGTAAGTAAATGTAGCGTAGGGCAACATAAGTTTTAGTTAAAGAATCATTATTAATTACACAACGAATATATAACAATTGTTTAGATTTGTTAGTTTAGGTTAAACGATCATACCTCATGGTGGGGCCATGCAATAGAGTTGGTAAACAGTGGGGCGATAATGTGGAGCGATAATATCTTCTATTTGTTAATAATAATAGATATCAATCCTATGACACAGTGGCATCAGCCATCACGTTTTTCAGAACTTTTGAAACCTCCACACTATACTGAAACAGATGCACTCATTATTTTTTATGCAGAATATAGCAGACATAAATTTATAAAAAGAAAGACACTAAATCTATATTTTTAAAGGACATTTTCTCAGAAGATTCAGAATAAGTAAAAATAGAGAGCAGCCTAGTAAATGAATAAAAATCAACCCAAAAATATGTTCCCAACGCTGCGATGAACAATACCTGAGATTTTTCTTTAAAAACATCAGTGAGATTTCCATGTAATTCCTGTAATGGAATGTGAGTACCTAGGATAATCATGGATTCTTGCAATAGCAATGAATCTCTTGCAAATCTTTATCTGAGTTGAACAGAAAGCACAATTTTCAAAGACATGATAAAGTTGTAGCATATTTTTGCCCACCAAAAATCATATTATGATTTAGTTTCAGTCCGTCCTTAAAAGTGCGCCCATGTAGTACACATCGATCAGCAATATAGAGGGGTGTTTTACAACCTGATTGTTATATACTAATATACGTATGCTGCCCTAAAAACTTAAGCCCACAATACATGATTTATCAACATAATATGATGAAAGAGACTGCTATTTGGTTTCACGAAATGGCTTACTATCTATTGACCATACTGGTGTCTGATCTCATGGGACATGCCAAAACCAAAAAGCTAAGTAAATATACCTTAATTTTATTTACAATATCCAATAATCATCCATCAGTTGTACACATTGCAACAACTCAGCAAAGGAACAGGAGAACACAACAACAGTAGACTGGTCTATTAGTAATATTATTAAGCAAATGAACTAATTCCATAATAGCTCACCACAGGAACAAGGTAAAGGCAGTGTGACGCTCATGAGGCCACATCCTTTAGGATCTAGGAACCACAATTAGTTTTCATTTCTTAATACTTAAATATATGCAAAGAGGATCTACGATGCCAACCACCAAATGAAGAAAGAGATAATAGAAATTTAGATCTAAACACCTGAAAGAATGCGTTCAGAGAGTAAATGATACCCTACATCTATATGTTGATATGAAGTACTAAAAGAATCTCCTGCAAGAAGAGGCAATTCTCCCAATATAGATCAACATTCCAGAACATGTAATTGCACAAACAGTAAAATTAGAGAGCCTGGTCAGCCTCGAAACAATCTTTGCATACCTTTTAGAAGTTGAACACATGATTTTCTTCTTGGAGCCGGAGGAAAATAAAAGAAATATTTGATTACCTCAAACATGACATAGCCATTTGTTTGCAGTTAGCAGGATATCTGCTTCTATATCCGAACTGCATCAATCACGAAGAAACATAAAATAGAGAAAAATTAGCAAAACAAGGGTAGCAAAACAAGGGACCGGTACTAACAATCTCACGATAAACAAGTAAAAAAGGGGAGCACACCAGAAATACCAGGCGATATAAACAGGAACACAGAGGCAAAGCAGGGATGCAACTGGTATGCCAGTATAGGCCATGAGGACATCGCAGCTCCAGATCTCCACTGTTGACCCGACGATGATGCCCGCCACACGGTAGAGCGAAGGGCCGATTCGAAAACTACCACACATCCTTTCCACCCCCACGAACCATGGTGACCGCCGACCATATCATGGCTCCCTGCAGCTGGACCAACGAGCATGGACGTCTTACTCCACTTGGCGGCCACCATGGATCGTGGCGATTTGGAGGTTGCTCAGGATTGTTGGGATTGCATTGCCGCTGGAACCTTCGGTCTTTTGCCGGCCATGCGCTCGCAAGAGGAGGGGATGGAGAGGTGACGGTGCAGAGATGGGCGCCTCGGGGAAAGGAAGGGGCAACGGAGGGCAGCAAGAGCGGCGACGATGGGATGGGCGAGGAGGCGAGGGCGAGAGCGCGGCGCGGCGAGGTGATGGATTTCGTGCGGGGAACGGGAAGGGGCAGGCCTCGAAAGGGCAGTGGTCGGCCGTACAGAGAGGCATTCGGAGGCATCAGGGGCGACGCGGCAGGAGGAACGGCGGGCGGTGGGGTTGTCGAGGTGCGGGAGAGGAGAGGATGGCGGCGATGGGATAGCTGAGGAGGCGAGGGTGAGAGGGCAGTGGCGCGGGCGAGCTCCTCGAGGTCTTCATCCACGGCTTCGAAGGCTCCAGAAGGGGCAGACGTGGCCACAGTGACGGTACGGCTTCGAACGAAGCGAGGTGGCTCGCAGAGAGCAAAGCAAGCGTGCGCACGCGTCGACGATGCCGAGCGCTTCGCCGAGCACATGCGGACACAACCAGAGCTCAACGAACCTCCAAGCGAGCGCGCGCATAGTGGAACGCAAAACCGAACTTCTCGAGGGCCTATTCGCACGACTGGACGACGTGGCATCGCTCCCCTCACCGGAACTCTCCCAATCTTAATATAAGTAGTATATGTACTATTAGCAGGGTGACCTGTGCATTTATATGTGTAAATTTATTTTAAAGTTTGTAGTATCAAATGGTATAACTTAGATGTTTAAGTATACTAGTAAGATGCCCGTGCGTTGCAACGGAATTTCAAAAGAGAATAAGACATAATTATAATGCAGGATCCTAAACCACACAATAAATCATTTTTCTGTAACACATATATCAAGCAAAACATATCTTTGTAAGCTAGTAAATAAATCAAATCATCTATATTGAGTTGTCCTGCAGATTTACAACTATAGGTTAGCAAAGCAATAGTGACTCACCTACTGGGCCTTGGGCCCTTACTGTTCTGGCCCAAGAATGGCCTGGCAGACTCACCATCACCACCAACTCATTCTTATAATAGTTAAGATATTTAGTATATTGTAGACTATTTAGGTTTTTAAGATATTATAAACAATAGAAAAGGCAATAGAAGCTTGAAGGCATTATCTAAAAGAAAAATAGAAGCTCGAAGGAAAATACAACTTGAATAATGTAATTGAAGTATGAGTTTTGACGGAAGAAAATCATTGAGCTTGATAAACTGTTCGGGTTCTTAGAAACGTAATCACGCTTCATTATGCATGGATCATGTAGCTGCATGCCACTAATTCTTTCCCTATTAGTTACTCTTTTCCAAAATGTATGCATACACAAGTACCTCTATTTAATCTTTAGTGATACATTGATTATGTGCACGATAAATCATTTTATTAGTTTACATAGGACTAGAGTACCTTGCTTATGCATACACATATCCACCATGAGAACCTACCTTCGAACTTATCTTCCCCTCACACTCTGGCTGCCCTCATCGAGTTGTTTATCATCTATATCTTCAAATTGCCACAACTTTTAAGATTCAATCTCCAAAAGCAAACTCAATTCTCGATCGATCCCTCTTAGCTCCAAGTCGGGGCACTTGATGCATGTTGCACACGACGGCGAGCAAGCAAGGAAGGTGGCGCAACGCGAGTTGGTGATTGCCTAACCGGGTGAGTGAGTTGATCACAACATCAAATAGGCAGTATGAGCCCCTCTTCTGATATTTGTTTTTTTTATCAATTATAATTGTGCCAGTGGGTTGAATGGAGGCAATGGCTAATTTTTTTGATTGATTAGTGTTAACTTGTTCATAGATTTTTAAAAGCTTGACAAGCGAACATTTCACAAGTATTTCTCAAATAATGAATTACTAGTAGTAACTCTTGAACCGTTGAAAACACAAGTCACACAACACAAGCTGTTTAATATGTTTGTCTCAAATTAGCCTGATCCTTTGAGCCCACCCTCCATTTTTATCTTGGCTTCGCCACTAGTCGCGCTCTCTCCCTCTCCCGTAGCTCCGAGCCTATTCCCTACAGATGCATGCATGAATATATACAAGCATGATTTTATGCATGCTCGATGCCCTCTTCACCCGCATCAATCATTTGTTGGTCAACTCAACACTATAACTTCCTCACTAACTGTGACGACCCCTATCTTCATTCATGCCGGCATACCTGCTTTAGTCATTGTCCAACGATATGGAGAATCTTCTCTCCATCGTCGGTGACATCGTTCCCCTCATCAAAGATGGCACACAATTATCTACCTAATGGCTCTAAATCATCTATAGTTCACCTTCATTTGCAAAGCTCCATCTCCTCTCTGCCAGGGCTTCATTATCATCAAGCTTCTTTGGTCACTGACTTCTTATACAATGCCATCGTCATTGATCCCGCCGAGGACACTCATCATGCTCTCTCCGGTGGCCCCAAGCATATTCACTATGGTTGCGCCATCTGCGTTGCTAGCGATGGCACACTCCTAAGTCCTAACTACCCGATGGCCCCATATCGTCCACAAATCGTCTTCAATGTAAATCTTCATATTGTCTCAACTAGGGCTTACCCATCATTGAGCTTCTTTGGCCACTGACTACTTCAACAATACCAATGCTCACCACTTGTCGCTATTACCCATGTCTCCTTTGAATCTAGCATGCATTTCTCCTTCGAAATCAAGTTGCTAATTTTATTTTTAATTCTGAATTTTAATTATTTATGGACTCTATTTGGCATGTAGTATAATAGCACCGTTTGAAATTCCTAAAGATTTCCCCTTTGTCTAAACACCCCAATGATTTCATTCCCGCTTCCTAACTAGTACATATACCCCTTTAATTTGAACTAAATCTCAGAATTTCCTAAAGAAATTTGCTTCATCCAAACACCCCCCAAAGGATTTCGTTCCCTCTCCTTATTATTGTATAATCCCTTTTAATTCCCACATGAACAAAAACGTACCCTCACTACTACAGAAAAGGTCATCACAGACGATTCGAAACCATCATCACAGACGGATTTCGAACCGTCTGTAATCATGTGTCAGTGATGTTATAGAATATCACAGACTATTTTCAAACAATCTGTGATACACGACATCACAGATGATTTTTTAACTAGAATCGTCTGTGATGTAGTAATATCACAAACGGTTTCAAACTGAAACAGTACTCTATGGTATCAGAACATCACATACGGTTTCTAATTACAATCAGTTGTGATAAGTTTTCTTGCAGATCACCCTCTTTCTATTTATTAACTAACCTTAGGCAATGTTATCTATGCCCTCTGAAAAAAGCAGATTACAGGTCATCACAAGCATTACATCCATTTCAGCAATCAACTCGTATTACGTAAAGATTACTGCACGTCACATCCATTTCTGAAATGAACTCAAATATGTTAACCAATGGAACTCAATTTTATTAACCAATTAATTGAATATACACAACTACAATTTCACAAATGCACAATACAGGTTTTATAAATTAACCCAAGTGGTAATTAAAAAACACAACTCCTGCAGTTAGGCAGAGTGGAACTCACCTATTTTATTTATGACTTCAATGAGCAGGAAGAAACAAAGTTGTCCTCGAATTTTGCTCAGCTTGGTCTCTTTCAATGCAGTTACAGCCTCATTGGTCTTTTTTGTACTGACGAGGAGTTGCATGCTGTGGCAAACATAAAATTCACATCGGCTATTTCCCTTTCCCTGCTGGGGGCATTACAAATATAGAATTGGTTAGTTTCAAAGTCATTATTACGGAGTTTGATATATGATTATTATGTATAACAGATACCGAAAACTTAAAATTATGAAGCAGCTTCACCCCGTCCTTGTACACTTTGAATGACTAACGTGATTGCAAAATGTTAGCCTCAGTCATTCCAGGAGCAACGTACAACTTAAACAATCTACATGTCCATGTTATCTATGGAGGAAACGTGATCACTTGGAGAGTAATTTCGCGATAGGATTCAAGTCGTGGCTGTCGCTCTGTAAGGAATCAAGATAAATAATCCGGTTTATGGCTGGATGAATTACAATTAGAACCCAGTGAAACCTACAAAGGTATGTCACCATGGTCAATTAACAAAACTGAGTTATATGCACAATACAAATCAAAGTATAGCAAGTAGTGTAGCACTTAACCTGGGTTACGGGGTAAAAGTATGAAATCTTTATCGTTTTGAGCCACCACTGCCTGTTCAATGTATTCATCGATGATTATTATATTTTCATCTATTGTTTCCTTTGAGACTATGTGTGAGTCGAGGAAACCCATCGATTTTTTTGTTCTTTTTCACTTTGAGTGTCATTTATTTATATATACAAAAGCAATGAGTTATATATATGACATTTATCAATATTACACGAATGTAGACTGTGATTGCACACACTTACAATGTCCAGCATTTCAAGAGCACAACGTCGAGGGCATCGAGGTTGAAGAGATTGAATAGGTCCTGGAAGTCGACCACGAAGAAGCCTCTTGATGACTCGTTGAATAGATGCTTAGGTTTGAAGTTGACCGTGATACTCATTATACGTTCTTGCACTGGCTTGTTGGCTTGTTCCATGTACGAAGCATGCAATCTAATGCAGGCCATACAAAGTTTCTTTAGGTGATCTCCCATTACTAATGGCTCTCCTAGCTTGTATAACCGGGCCAACAGGACAATCGGATAGTCGAGGGCCTTTGTGATCTGCTTTGATTTGCCCTTGCATTTCTTTCTAATGTAGGAAGTCTTCACGGGAGACGAGTGGGAGGAAACCAATTAAAGTCCTCTGATGCAAGGGGCACGATAGCCGATTTGGTGGCCTGCTAATTAGGTGCAACAGGCAACTCAGATAGTTGCGGTACTTCCGGTCGAGAATGGGCGTCCAGGGAGATGTCGCTACTGGGCCACTGGATGAATGTGCTAATGGTACTCCCCAGTGTCACGATCTAGTTGTTTGGCGACATCTGTAGCTCGACGATCTTGAAACTGCCATGTACGCTGTCCACATTTACCTTAGAGAAACCCGGCGCTACCAGGGTACCGTGCACCATTGCCCCTTTAGTGGGTGGATACGCGAGCCCTTAAGCAGCCGGAAGAGGAAGGGAGCCATTAGCAACTCTCACTTGGAGATTGCATCGCGTGGCCTCCTACTCAACGGTACACAGTTAGCTAATGTGTCCAATAGATATATCTATGGAGCATTCAAGAGATACATAATAGTGCCTTGATATCACAGAGAGAAAATTTGACGTTGTGTTCATCTGTGTGAGCTGTGGACGCACAACTGCTCTCACGGGTAGTGGGGCTGAATTGCGCACATATGTCTGGGGCTTCGGTAGGCAGTTGTCCTGAGTATTGAGCCTTTCCTCGAGACTTCTTATCCTGTCATTGAATTCTTCTTTTAGCCTTTCCTCAATCTTCTTTACAAGGCATTCCTCGTGCTCACTTTTGGTTCTCTTTCTACTTCGGTATTTGTTGGAGTCTTATGGGAATCCCTTTTTCCAGGGAGTGAAAACCCCTTTGCCTCACGTGTGACTAGGGTGCTCTTTGTTTCTCAAGGCCATAGAGAGTATATCTTTTTCCTTGTCTGGCAAAAAAGAGCAATCAAAAGATTGTGTACTGAACGCTAGTTGCAAAATCCTGACAAGTTATTTCACTTGTGAAGTTATGGACTAATTACGTACAAAATTGGCAGTTTGATATCTTACCAGGCATTGGCAGATTTCCTCGTCTGCGGAGTTTGTAAAGGAGACGATGGTGGAAGACGTGGCACATGACCTCACTCTTAGCCAGTCTCTGGCACGCTGGTCAATGATCGATGCAAATGGCGCGGAGACCTCTTTGTGCTCCCTCTTCCATCGCACCCTCTTGCCCGCGTACTCAGCAGTGCCAAGTCTATGTGGGGTGGGTGTTCCTTGCCTACAGGGCCTTGTGCGCTTCACTTTAATGCACGAATTCGTTCATCTTCTTCACCTCAACAAAACACCGCCATACATCTTCATCAATGAACCCATACTTAGATAAGGGAGTCCTGTTCTTGTTGATGTATTCCTTGACAAGCATGCTCTTGAAGTTCTTCCACGCCTTTCTCGCCACTAGCAGTGCATACTCTCGCACTGGGAGCACGGATTCTTCTGGGATCTCAAACGATGAAAGAATTTTTTTCACCAGGTCATTGCAGTTTTGGTTAGTCAGCAATGGGGACCCATTCCCGTGCAACTATCCCGCGTATTGTTCGGAATGCATTCATTGCCTTTCTTGGTTCGGTAGGGTCCCTACCCTTCAGATCGATCGCCATAATGGTATATTGGTCCGTGGGCTTTTTATTTGCTTCTCTTGGATCGCGAGTCGATTTTTCTTTCGTTGGCTCATCACATCCTTGAGATGACGAATGAGAAGATTCCATCTTCTTTGTAAGAGATACTATTAAAAGTGAAGAACAAATAATATATGTGGGTTTCTCAGTGATTTCAGTGGATGTAATCAAAGTGATTACATTTACTTATACAAAAAGGATACGAAATTGTGGATATAGATAAAGATAATGCAATCAAGGGCACTACATGCAGTTGCAAACTAAAAATGTGAATAGAATATTAGTCCATCTAGTTTGAGACAATGTGGCAAGTCCAATATCACATAGCAAACGGTTATGCTTGATATGGCAAAACTTGATATCATGCAAGTAGGAAATGAAGACATACTGTTAGATTGTCTTCTCAAGCATCAGATGTATAATATATGTTGGATTTAGCGATTATGTTGGGACAATGCATTTCAATAGTATACACCTGATGACTTTGGACTCTGTCATAGTTATGCTTGAATAATACAACTTGTGTAAACTACAAAGTCAAAGTTTGGAATTTTGTAGAGAGACGTTTTGACTACTACAATATGACATATTGAGGAATAAATGCAAGTGTTTAGTTGTACTTTTATCCACAAAAGTGAAAAAATTACTACGATAGAATATAAAAAATGAACAACAGAAACATAATTATATGAGAGCTCAAATCTTTTTTCATCGATTGTTGAAAAGTAGAACTTCTACAAAAGAACTGTCCTTATTTATTAAGTGGAGGTAAACTAAAAATTTATATTCAAATGTGAATGTGTTTTAGGATACAGTCGTTCGGACATACATGAATTCTTTCTACTTCTATTCCCAAGAGATAAAGAACATTCTTGGCTTTATAGGTGATTGTCGGCAACTCGTTTCCCTCTAGAAGCATAGCCGCCAATAGATGTAATAGCGCTGTGAAACTCTTGTCAGACCAATCATTACGTGCCTTCAATTTTAGTAGTTCAAGTATGGATGACAATCTTGTGTATTTCAACTTGTAGCCCGGGAACAAAGGTTTCTTCGAGTCCTCCATCAAGCACTGAAATTTACCATATTATATGTCATCACGGTTCCCTTCCGCGCCGTGCAACATCTGATCCAGATTGTCATCTAGCAACCTATCCTCATTAGAAACACAAGCAATATGATCATCCGGCATATCGTTGACTTCGTCGATGATGTTAATACTACATGCCTCCTATATATTCTGTTCTTCGCCATGATTGGTCCAACATGTATACCCCCTTTTGAAACCCCTCAGAATGAAGTATGCTTTGATCTGCGCTGAGTTTCAAAACATCCTCAGATTCTCAAAGTCATTGCACGGACAAAACATAAATTGCACCCCCTTATTAAACATATCCTCATCTACATCTCTTCTAAAAGCGAAGACACCATCAATGTACTCGACACTCGTACGGTTCTTAGTGTACATACAGCTTCGGTCCATCTACGCTATGCATATAACATTTAGTGTTAAATATTGAAGTACACTAGGTGTGTGCATGCATACATTTTTAAATTATACAATACTTACTACTTCTTAAATAAAATATAGGTTATGATACGAGAAGTACAACATTGTCCGTTTTCATCCCTACTCCTCGACACACATGACCTCCTACACCTCCCTTGTTGCGCGGCCTCTACCTCTCGCATAGTGCTCGGAGGAGCCACCATCATTGTCTCTCGCCACTTGCTGCAAACCCTAACTCGTTGACCTCGCCTTGTCACCGTGCGACCCATCTCTACTGCTCACCATCCTCCTCTGATCCTACGGCGGGTGGCGCTCCCACCGCCTTGGCACATCGCCTGTCGCCATTGCCCACCACAGCTAGCACTGCTAAACAGTAAACACTCATAGAAATCTGTAGTCAGGAGCAGGGTTCACAAAACCGTTTCGAATCCTAATTTCGCTAGCCCAACGGTACCGGTTTTCGCGAAAAACGGCGCGAAAACTGCGAAAAACCGAATGGTTTGCAATTTCAAATCATTTTGAATTCAGGTTAAACTCGCGCGGTTTTTTACGAGAAAATCGCGGTTTTTGACTTGACGAAAAATCGCTTGGTTTTTGCGAAAAACCGCTCGGTTTTTGAGGTAAACCTAGAAAACCGAAACCGCTCGGTTTTTGAGGTAAACCTAGAAAACCGAAACCGCTCGGTTTGAGCGAAAAACCGATCGATTTAGGTAAAAAACCGCGAAAAATGAGGGAAAAAACCGTCAAAACCGGGAAAATATAATAAATATATAAATAAGGTATGTGAAGACATGAAAAAACTCCAGAATGATATCTCCTAAATTTGAAAAAAAATTCGACATGATCATTGCAATATTACAATCACACAGGTGCAAAGATACATATTTACATAATCACGTAGCAATTTCATTATCATTCAATTGTCAACACCATTTACGTTATAATACTTTTTAATTGAAGTTGTGAAGTAGGCATATGCCATGTTGGACCTGTATGGATGATATATTAGTATAATATCAAATTACAATGAAATGAAATATGCAAATGAAACATTATCTGTGGGGCTACGGCTAGTATGTATGCTATATATATATTAGTATCATATTGTTGTATGATCTTTTTCTTTTTCTTTTTGATTTTTCCATTTTCATTATTTGTAATACCTCTAAAACATCTCCAAACATCATTTTTTAAAAAGTTTTTTCACCATTGGTAATATACAAATTAATACTAATTTTAGGAATTTTTTTAACAAATTTTCTCAAATTTTTTGAAAATTTTAAATTTGGATTTAAATTTGAGCGGTAAACCGCTCGGTTTCAATTACCGAACCGGCTCGGTACACTCGGTTTTCACGAAAACCGAGCGGTATACCGCGAAATTGTGAACCCTGGTGAGGATTAGGTGTGCCGAGTGCCTTGTCGGTATTGACCACCAGAGATGTCTCCTTAGATCATCAATCACGAATCCTGAAGCAGTCAAACAGTGAAGAGGATCAAACATCGAGTAGCTAGCTTTGTTTGGCATACATATATAGATATACACTGCGCTGTAATTATCTCTACTATATAAAGTGAGAGTTTCTTCCCACGTCACATTAATTATCCTGTTTAATTGCCCTACTTAATTGCCCTGCTTAATTGCCCTACGCAGTTAAAACGAAGTTGCCGCTTTAATTACAAATTTGTGCAAGAAACGGGTTAAGAAAGATAGATGTTTGATCTTATGAAATAGTATTTTTTTAATTTTTTAATCTTTATTTTTCGTTATCAATTTTGTTTTTCGTAGCAACGCACGGACATATAACTAGTACTCGTATTGAATAACTAGGCAGTTACAACTGGTCTTCTCACCGGCCTCGCGGCGTTGCCAAAGTTTGCACGTGTTTTAGCGAAAGCTTTTTACACTCCACACTGTTCACCCTTTCCGTAGGAGGCGTCCCAAACATCACTTCCCTTTCACGCCCATGGCCCATCTTTAAAAACCCGCCTCCACTTCGCCATCGCTGGCTTCTTCTCCAGACTCGGGTTCAAAAATTCCTCCGCTCGCGCCCAAATTCCAAACCCTAGCCGCCGCGATTTGCCCCCGTCCGAGCTCTATACCCGCCGGATCCGTGCACGGAACATGCGGGATCTCGGCCCATGGCGACCGGCCCCGATCTAAGCTCCTCCCCCGCCGGCATCGCAGCCGCGCCGCTTGCCAAGAAGGACCGCCATATCGTGAGTTGGAGCGCCGAGGTGCGTGCGGGTTGTGTTGTTCTGTGTCTCCCGTTGTCGCATAATTTTGTGTGCGTCTGTGTTTTCCTGTCCGATTTCGCTGCCTAGAATTTGGGACTCGACGCATGTAGCAATTATTCCCCTCCTTTTTGTTTGGAAAATTTGTCTTTTTTCCCGCATATTTCGATATAATATGTATAAAGTCGATTTTTTTTTCTGTGATTCGTGGAAGCCATATCCTAATTTCATGTTTAGAACTTAGAAGGCATATTTCGACCTCCTAGCAGAGAGAGAGAGAGAGAGAGAGAGAGAGAGAGAGAGAGAGAGAGAGAAGCGTGAATACTAACTTTGTGTTCGCATATTTCGACAAATTCTGCAAAAATATTGAACCTTTTGTTTTGAATATTGGATTCCTTATTTAATTTGGTGTTCAAAAGGCGACTGCGTTTCTGCCTAATAGTATGTGTGTTAAGTGTGAACCTTAGCTTTCTATTTCCTTATGAGAACTGTGATTAGTTGGTTCGAATTTTGCCCTTTTTTTTATCAACTTTCGATGCTTTTGAGTGTAGGAGGATGAAGTGTTTTCGAATTTTGCCTCTGCGATTTCTATTTATGGGTTGAATTGTTTGCTGATGTTTGCACCTTTCTTCTTGTAGGAGGATGAAGTGCTTCGTGCTCAAATCGCGCATCATGGAACCGATAAGTAAGGATTCTTTGCTCTCCTCATCTCAATTAAGTGCCTTCTATACTGCCTTCTCGATTTAATCATCCTATTTGCACTTCTTATCTTTCGGTAGCTGGACAATTATATCGGCACAATTCAAGGACAAGACGGCCAGACAGTGCAGGAGAAGGTGTGCACGTCTCTCTACTGATAAAGGAGGGATCTTTAGTTGGACATTGTCCTTTGCGTATTCATTCAACTCCAATTTTTTGCTTGGTTGTTGCTGCAGATGGTATAATTATTTGAACTCAGAGTGCAAGAAAGGTGGGTGGTCCCGGGAAGAGGACATGCTATTGTGTGAGGTGAGATCTTGATGTGTTCTAGCAATTTAATTATTATGTCCATGCTGTGAATTTACTTGAAACTAGGCAGTGCTGCATCAAGTGCTTATGAATCTTTTGGGTCAAAATATAGGTGTTGGAGCAGGACGGTATGTCTTGGACACTTCCTTAGTGAACATTAATAGCCGAACAGACAAATAATTGTGACCATGGAGTTTGACACGTATGCACATTAGAGCTTATCCTCCATTGCGTACCTTTGGAAAAAGGATGGGATTGTTTTGTGCTTTATAGGGATCGTTGTGCTTTATAGGGATCATCCATCTCTTAAGATATTGTAATATCATTTCCAATCCTTTAATTTGGCTGCAATGTTTGTGTTCTGAACTTCTGATGCATTTGCAAAGGTGCATATCAGAAATGCTTGTGCATTGTTCTGCTGCTGACTTCATAACTATCTGTTGTTGCTGTACAACATTTACAAAATGGCAAATGATATATTCTTCTCTACGTGGAATTGCCATGCAGGCTCAAAAGGTTCTTGGTAACAAATGGACTGAAATAGCGAAGGTAGTCTCAGGCAGGTGGGTGTTTGCATTTGATTACTGTTTGCTGTTAGGTGAAAAGAGTACTAAAATATTAGATGTGTGAAATAAGATATCTGGCATGTGTGTTCGTTTGCTACAACAGAACTGATAATGCCGTGAAGAACCGGTTTTCTACTCTATGCAAAAAGCGGATCAAGGATGAGGAGCTATTCAAGGAAAATGGTGCACTATGTTCCAATGCAAATGCAAAGAGGGTACTGACACAAACTGGATGCCTCACATCTGGTGCAACTGGTTCATCACCACCTCTTAAGCAGATGAGGTATACATAATAACAGCGAAATTTGTTGGTTAACTATGTGAAGCAACTTAAACATTTTTTTACCTTTTCTTCTTCTGCAACTAGGTCCTGCAAACCTGATTTCAAGGAGAACATAGCACCAAATATGAGGTTATTTGGACAAGAAAAGAGCACACAACAAGATTCTCGGCAACCTCTTGCAATCATTTCACCAAACAATCAAGATAATGTGAATATAATGGAAACACAAACTCTTGTTGCTAAAACCACAACAGAACAATTATTTGGTGGGGAACAGAATTGTGAGCCTATTCTCCTAGATTCTGAACATTTGATTCGATTTATATGCCCTGTGTCAATGTTTGAATCGGCTCCATGTGCATAATTTCAGGTGTGAAGCATGAGGGTAATTTTTTGAAAAGGGATGATCCCAAATTTGCTACTTTATTGCAGCAAGCTGACTTGCTCTGCTCCCTAGCAACAAAAATCAATACTGAAAATACAAGCCAAAGCATGGATGAAGCTTGGCAGGTATGGCAATGCCAACATGATGGTCTGAATCTTTGCACTTAGGCTCATAGTACTCTATTTAAAATTACCTGTCTTATATTTGATTTTTTTTTTATAGAAACTACAGCATCATTTGGTTCAGAAAGATGATAATGACATGTCAGAAATCAGCATGTCTGGAATAGCTTCACTCCTAGAGGAGCTTGATGATTTAATTGTAGACCCGTATGAGAATGAAGAGGAGGATGAACAGAACTCGAGGTAAATATTGAATAATCTCTCATCCTTTTGGTTAAATATATTGCCTCAGTTGTTGATCTACCCTCATTCTAATGAATAGGGAGCAGAACGGACAGGTTGATGTGGAGCACTCTAATGGTCCTTCACAAACTAGCATGGAAGTAACATCACAAATGACTCCTGATCAAAAAATGGATGATTGCCCAGTAGATAAGAGCACAGAAGATAATAATCTTTGTAGAAACATGCTTTCTAGTAGTATGGACCCTTGCCCAGGTAACTTGTGCTCTTACTGATAACTTAGGTACAAGACTTTTCATCCACATCAAAGAAAATTAATTGGATTCTTAAATCTAACGCAGTTGTAGAAATATCAGCATCTGTAAAGTTGAGTGAGGCTGCCGAAGATAGCAGCAGGCTTCAATGTATGGAGTACACCTCTCGTGCTCACACAGTTTTGCAACCTAAAGTAGATGCAGAAATACCAGAATCAGAGAACTTTAGCAAGGTTGACGAAGATAGCAGGTTTCAATCTATGGCTTGCACCTCTCCTGCTCACACAGTTTTGCAAACTAAAGCAGATGCAGAAATACCAGCATCAGAGAACTTCAGCGAGGATGCCGAAGATGGCAAGCTTCACTGCATGGAATTCACCTCTCCTGCTCACACAGTTCCAACATTCCAGCCGTACGTAGATGATATGCCAACTCCGGAAATTACTGCCAGTGTAAGTTTTTTACTGCTGTAACCTGTGATTGCGGTTCCTATTTCGCAAAGAATATTATACCTGAAGCACATACTTGGTAAAAGTTATTTACATTTGTTTTTCTTGAACTTTTCTAGGAGAGGAATTTTCTGCTGTCTGTGCTTGCGTTGACCTCTCCAGGGCCGAGGCCAGATACTTCTCAGCAGCCTTCTTGCAAAAGGGCTCTTCTTAATAGCCTTTGAAAGGGGTACTTGTCTGTAATGCAAATGCATCTCACATTCTTTGCAATATAGGTTTGCATGGGATCCAACTCCAAGCCTGTCATGCTCCTCAGCATGTACATTTTGGCAGCTCTACATCTTGTTATATCTAGAATGTAGCAAGTAGTTCTGCCTCATACTCCTATTTGCATCAAGTGTGCCTACCACATATCCGAGCCCAGTTGTTTGTATGAGATCTCAAATGTTGTTTCAAGAGTCTCATAGTTTGGTTTGCTGTTGGTTGTACATACTGCATTGGTGATGTTGTAGTAGCATACAGAAATTGAAGTGGGTGATGTGCCAAATAGTTTACAGCTTGTATTAAGATTATAGAATAAGGATTTAATTCTTTGTGTAATTAACTCGATCCGGTGCGAAATATATTGGCTTGGTGTGTAGTGTGATGAAATGGCTTTCTTTTTGCTGAACTTGTGAGGTTGAAGAGTATTATCTTTCCTCAGGTTTGGGACTTCTCTCTCTTGATGCTCATTTTGCTGTCCATTTTCACCGCTCATATTCTATCTGCCACTCCTCCAGAGATGTGCATATTTTTGCATGGTAAAACTTAGCATGGGTGAAGCTGCAAAACAACTCTGTAAATTGGTGGCTTTCTCCGCTCCTCCCCGATTACAGAAGGATGATGAACTTATCTTGGAAGGTAAGGTCTACTTTTCAAACCAGATCAGTCTGTTCTTGTTTCCCATCCGATAAATCATGTGGACCTCAGCTTGCTCGACAAGGTGACATGGTTTTAGGGTTTTACACCGAGAGCTCTATTACGGTACACTAAATTTAATATGGACTGTTCATTCTTTTCGATCTAATGGATCAGATTAACTAGTACTTATTTATACTTCTTTCAATAATACAATAGTAGAAATACATTTATAGTTCCCCGTGTAGTGTAGCAGCTTTGCTCTGCTGCAAGTCGCAGATACAATGCAGTTTAACACTTCCATATGCAGAAATTCATCAGAAGAGATAGCAAATTTCCAGTGGCAGGCAGGCACTTGCACACTCACATCATCTAATCAAAAGCTCGAGATCGATCGAGCTCACACGGGGTTCTTGCAATTTGCACGCAACAATGCAACATAGACAAATTTGGGTATTCTCTGTCGCATGAACCAAAGCCTATCGCGGGCCCAGCGCCCAAGCCCATGAAGGGTATCAACTGGTCTCGGCCCTATTTGCTAACTGCCAAGCCCGAATTAACGGAATCCTAGGAGAAGTAGGGCCACGTGCACTTTAACCTGGCCCACCTCGCTTTCCTTTGTATCATCCTCTCTACTTCGTCTTCACTTCCCGCCCGGCCGACCACGCAGCCGCAGCAATGGGAGCGTGACCTCCTTGCGGGCGAGAGCGGCGGGGAGGAGGCTTCTGGAAGATTCCACGATCACAAGGTCAACGAACTGCTCAACCTCACATCCCCTATCGAGTCCCTCTCAGGGTTTGGATTTTCCGATTTCTCTGCGTTCTTTTTGGACCTTTTTTGGGGATTATTTGGGTGCCTGAAACGTCGATGCCTGTCTAATCAAGCAGTTCCTTTTTTGGGAGTTTTTTCTTTTCGGTTTAATGATCTCTTCGTGCAGGTGAGATGGGAATGGCTACGAAATTTGATCGATTTCCGAGCTGTTTTCTTCAGTCTTTTGTTTTTTTTAGATCTTGATTTGCCAGTTCGTGCCGCACTGTTCTAGGTTTTGGATTTCACGAACTGTTCGGTTTCTCTCCGTCGTGCGATGTGGCTAAAACTGAGTAATTTCCTTGTCGATTTCTGCAACATTTGGTTCTTTTTTTTAATTCTTTTTTAGAGTTTTTTTTAAATTCCATTCGATTCCTCGATCCAGAAATCCGCACCAAGACATATTATTCGATCCCTGTTGCGCGCGCGGCGCGCGTATTAATCGCGAGTTCGCAACCGCCTGCTTGGCTGCATGCGCCTTGCCGAGAAAAAAATGGGATTTTTTTTTTCTCGATTCGTTGTTTCCTAACCACGGGAGCCCTAATTGCCGGTTTAAATTTCAAATTGCATTTCCCCGTAATTATCGATTTCCGAATCTCTACATCTCGAGACGTAAACCCTTTTGCCGATTTGTGCTGCGCAGGCGCGGGTGAAAGCCGTCGCGATGGACCTCGACTGCGTCCCCGCCTCCCCCGGCAACCGGTGGATGGGCGAGTCGGCGGCGCGGCGGCGGCAGCGCCGCCTCTCGTCCCCGTCGCTGAGGGCGTACCTCACGCCGGCCTTCGACGCCGTCGCCGCCGGCGATGGAGGCATCTCCGGGTCCTCCTCTTCGTCGGCCGGGCTGGACCTCGGGTTCGACGCCTCTCTCCTCCGCTTCCGCCGCGCCTGCATCTCCGCGTCCACCGACCTGGACGGCCGCCTCCTCCTCTACTCGCCGCAGTCGCCGCAGGCGCGGGCGGTGTACCCGGCGGCGGACGATGAGGTGCTGGTCGACGGCGGCGGACGCTACGGCTTCAAACTTCAGGTGATTATGCTTCTCTAGATCTAGTTTCACTGACATGTCGAGTCCGATTTGTTCAGGTGGTTGGTTCCTTAGATGTCTACTAGCTTGGTTAATGACATGATTGCATGATTCCAGTACTTTCTGCTGTTGATCCCATCGATGCCATGGTTGCATGATCCATTACTTTCTCCTATTGATCTCGAAGAAAATGGGGAAATAATCTAATGTTGAGTGTTGGATTGTGTTGTTAAAGGTTTACATTTTAGCTAATTAATTCTTGTGTCATACTATACATTTGTTGAAGGACTTAAGTCTGAGAGTGAAGGATTGCTGAGTGTAGAAAACAAGAAACAGATTACATCAAGCCAACAAATTTTAGTATATGTTCTCTGTAAAGATTATGGTATATGTAGACCAATTTTTATTTGGAATCATGGCATTTATGTTCCTAATGCTACATAGTATCAGACTACATTTGCTTGTAAGCTGCCTAAGTTTATTCTGGCCGTCATAGTAAAGTCTATTTCTTTTATTACAATAGTTAATGCTGTGGTTTCCATTTATTCTAGATTATGAGATTTGGCAATGCATTTGAGCTAATGCAATAGCTAGGTTACTACTACCTTCTACAAATTCTAGGAAGTGCATGACTTTGTGATGCGTGATTTTATTCTAATCGTTGTTCCTGCTAGTGAGAGAATAAGAATTTATGATGTATCATATACTAGACTTGTGTTGTCTGCTCTTCTAGCAGTGGAGAGAAAATTGTGGATCTGGTACAATTATTAGCTTCAGTGCAGAATTGCTCTCATTCCCTTAACTAGTCGTTCTTGCTAGCCAGATAAAAAACAATTTCTGATGTTTCAGATAGACATGACTCGTATGGATTTGCCATTGTAATGTTGTTGGAAGCAAGTTGATCTGCCGTTCTACCGCAGAACATCGGCCTTGTTTTGAATCTAGTTCTGCTGTTAAGATTCAGCACAAGAATTTTTCGTTTCCTTGCCTTCTTATTTCTTACTAGCTGTAGCAGGATTTTTTTTTCAGTGTATTACGTAAGACTGGATTTATTAAACTATGGTAGGTGGGAACATTTTTTTTTTTGGCAACACGAGGAGTATGGGACTATTGGATAGTCCTCCATCTAATAAGCCAAAGACATAGCATGTTTATTCAGCTTCACTGTATCAAAACAAACCATAAATCAACAGTACGTACGATGGTTCACTAACATAATTTGTTTCAGGTAGTTTGGTCATTAACACTGTTCTTTTACAGCCCTCCATTATCAAAATTTCTACACTGGGCTGTACGCAAATAACAGATCTTTATCCTGTATTCCTGTTTCCTGTTGCATAGGCCGGCGGGCTGACTGGTGCACCAGGCTTTCAGGACTTCAAAGACTGCAGTTCTTTCATCTCGCCATGGCGGTCAAGTGTCGATCTTCCTACTGCTGCAGCTCGGGGCGCTTCCAACTCCATCAAGCTACCCGCTGACCTCAGATCACTAGAAGACACCATCCTAGCAACCAAGGCAGGGCTTTCAACACCAAAGCCTGAACCAACACCTTCAGCTCAGGCGACATCTGCAGAGCCACAGCTAACTGAGGAGGAACATGACCTCATAACTGAAGTTCTTTATGGTCGCAGTGATCGACGCAGGCTGCCTATTTTCAGGGATATCTGCCCAGAATGAATAAAGGTCATCCTCAACATGGATAATGGATTCCGTTTGTTTTGTATATTCTGTGTACCTCTCATGTATTCATACTTTCATAGGCCTCCAGTTTCCTAGGGGAGAATCTCTCTCTCTCTTCTTTAGGTGAGGAAATTATGCTATAGTTAAGTAAGCCGGCAATTGACACATTTGCTTGCCGTTTGGTTAAACCCTGCTATGCATTGGACTAGTCCTTCGTTAATGCTCTCTCTCTCTTATGCAATGAAAGCTTGTATCTCATTTAGAAGTATTCCATAATACAATTGTCATTTCTGTTGTCACTTCGACTCTGACATTTCATTTACATGTCTGCAGACTGCTGTTATTGGCCGATGGCAATGTCTGTAGACTTGATTTGTACCCTCGAACTGCCTTGGTTGCTTCTCAAGATTGTCGACCAAAGTACTGGCCGAAGCACCCACTGCACCTTCTAAGCATCATCATGATGCATCGCAATACGCTAACATGTCATATTCACAAGCGTACAAAAATCAGAATAGGAGGATACACATACGGGAGTGTATATGCATCATCCGGATGTTTTTGTCTCAAAAAACATCCAAACTTTAGACCGTACGATCAAAACACATATCCGTAGGATCAACCCACCTCGAATTTAGGGGGAACATGCATTGATCTGAAAGCAAATCCAATAGCCAAGAATTTAGATGATGGTTGCTAAAGAAAACATTCGGATAAAACTTATCAAAAACCCTGCACATACACATTGCCACGCGTTACAGTACACCATGCATCCTTTTTTTAACAGTAGTAGACAGAAGAGAAATACAGAGGCTTGCAAAATTTTCCGTGCACGTCACAGGTCTCCATCGAGGCGCCGCGCCGACGGCGAGACCTTCCTCTTCACCTTCTCCGTGGTTTTCTCCACGGTCTCTTCGGCGGCCCGCGCCGCCGACTCCGCCGCGTGCTCCACCGTCTCCTTGCCCATCTCCAGGCTCTTCTTGGCAGCTTTCTTCGCCGACGCCGGGCTCCTCAGATCGTACCTTGTCACGAACACGTCATAAGAATACACATTCTACCGTGCCATTTCTGACAAGTCACATATATATACCATGTGATTTGATCGTTGACCAAAACTAGTTGGAGTTGAGCGTATGCAGGATTACAAGGCACGGAATAAGAGTAATTTACCGCGGCTCGGGTGGCCGGAGCTTCAAGCACGCCAGCTTTGCCCAGGCGCGGAGCGCGTCCAGCCAGCCCTCGTGGCCGGCGATGCCGATGGCCAGCTCGACCGGCTCACGGGGGGCCTTCCCGTCAACCCGCGTCGCCGGCGGCGGCGACAGCAAGAACACCAGGACCGACGCCACAAGGAGCAGGGAGACGAGAACGACGATGGCGGTGGCCGTGCGGCTTGCTCCCGCCGGCGCCGCGACGTCGTCGGCGCCGTCTCCTGTCCTGCATTTCTTGCCTCCCATGGTTGGATTTGGTGGCGGGGAGAAAAGCCTAGCCATGAGGATTGGCCGTCCATAGATCCATCGATTGTCTCGGACCATGTTGGTGGCCGAGTTTTCTTCGCGTGGGGGTAGAGTAGACACGTTCGGGGACACGTGTGGAGCGCGGGGGGTGGCATCGCCGGAGCGGGGAACGAGGTGGGCGGCATTGCCGGCACGTGTCACGGCACGTACGCAGCTGCTTCATAAAACAAACCAGCCGCGCCGTACCATCTGGACATCTGGTGTTGTTTTGCCCCGTACAGTATGACGTATACGAGTTATATGCCCGTGCCTTACTACGAAAAACAAAATTGATAACGAAGAATAAAGATTAAAAAAAAATTATTTCACAAGATCAAACATCTATCTTTAACGTTTCGTTTCTTGCGAAAGCTGGCTAATTAAAGCAACGCTTCGTTTCTTGCGTAGGGCAATTAAGCGGTAATTAATGACGTGGGAAGAACGAACCACTGCCACCAAGTGCTGCTTTAGAATAGTAGAGATATACTTAATTTTTTGGGGAGAGAGAGAGAGAGTACGCTTATACGTGGTAGTAGTTGTACATGTGTTGGACAAATTGGGTATAGTTTAGGTTTGTACTCTGTGTGCGCTCTACAATGGCCGAGGAGTTGATTGCACGCAATTGACGATCGAGTGCACGAAGCTGAGGTTAACGGGCAGGCAGGTTCCAAATGGAGAGAAACGAATTGCGTGCGTACGGCAAATCACGGCCATGCAGGGCGTGAGTGAGGTTGGCACGACTCATAACCAGATGGTGAAACGTGACCTACCAAATCTTGTCACTAATTAAGTACGTGTTTGGAGACCATTAAACGCCCGGAGATCACGATTGGGGAAGCCGTCCATCGAACTCGTTGCTTAATTTCTTTTGGCAACAACGGGAAATCGACGCTTGCTTAACTCTGTTCGGGTTAATCCACTCATGCCCCGAGAAGCTTCCTCTTTCTCCTGCCCCGAAAACCGGACCTAACAACCGCACGCTGATGTGATGTCTGCTGAATATGTATGTTCGATGCTAACTATCGAGCTAATCGGGTTTTTTTTAAATGACAACATGGCTAGCTAGGTTGCTTATAATGAGACAACAAAGGCATATTAGGGCTGGCATCTCAGATTAGAATACACATTAGTGCGAGTGATCAGGCTACCATTGTCCATAATTAATGCCAGATCTAGGAAACCGAGCCGTTACTGCCAAAAATTGTTCCACAACTCTCTCCCCGTCCAAATTTACAGGGAAATATGCCTTATATTTTTTTAATAGTCACACACACACATATATATACACATATATATATGTATGTATGTATGTATGTATGTATGTATGAGGTATTTCATGTTTCAACGTAAATTAATGTGATGTTCTCTTTATATCTCTAATAAATATATATTTTTGATATTTTTACATGCATATATTAAATATAGTGTTTAGAGATCACAATTATGGGTAGTCTAGTCATTTTCAGTATCTTCTTGATCTATGTGCTAAAAAAAATACACCCTATAAACTTGGATGGGGATATATTGAATTAAGGCCTGTTTGGTAGAGCTCCAAATCCCAGCTGCCCTCAGATCTGAAAATTGTAGACTAAAATAAAGTGAATTAAGTTTATATTTTTATTCTAAAATATAAACAAGATAACCCATTTAAACACTCTTAATATACCCACAACTCCAGCTCTACGGATCTGATAGAACTGGACATCTGCCAAACAAAGACTAAGATTCATTGCAGAAAATTGGTTAACTAAAGCAAAAAAATAAATGAAAAATCATCACTCTTCTATATATATTGTAAATTTTGACCTCCTTTCGAACGCAATTGCAAAAATAGACTTATCTCTGGCTATGGAAGCGTCGAAATGTGACACGTGTCAACTTCTGTGCTCCCCTACAATGAAGGGTCACTAGAGTCCTGGGATCGTGGTAGCGTGCCTTTTGTGCTATCTCACCGATGCAATGTGTGCTCTCGTGCTCGTTGACCCGCTCTCACACTTCCTTGGGCGTAGTAAGGGACACACGTCACTTGCCGTGCCTTCCGCGGTGAAAGAGGGTGCTAAATATGCAGAGGCATTCGCTGATAGAGAACTAGATTAGCAAAGAAACGAGATACAAACGTCTAAAAAAACGATGACTTACTGGTACCAGTAGGGAACTGGTACTACCACCTCCTCCAGCTCTAGATGCGCGAAAAAAATAGTATTAACACCGGTCATGATAGCGGTCTTCACGCATAAATGATTCATAGAAACACCATTAATTCCAGTGCCCATTTGGAACGTAGAGGATTCACCATTCCTTTCGTTAGCAGACTTCGAATGACAAATCATAACAAGTAGTTGGTTAAGCAGTTCTACAAGATCAAACGAGAAAATTACAGGGGGGGAAAGAACAGGAAAGCCGAAAAGTAAACGCAGAAGCCGACCGTTAGTTGCAAACTTGCAAGCCCACGGCGCCACGCTACATAAAATGCTCGCACCCAAGAAAAGAACCAACCCACCGGAGCGAAGCCCAACGCAGACACACACTTATTAGTACAAGCAAACCAACGCATCTCTGCTTCCTTCCCGTCTCCCGCAGCCACACCAAGGAACCGGCATGCCCCACCACCACAGCGACGGTGCGATCCCCGATGAGGCCCCCTCGCCGCGGCCCTCCGCCGCCGGCTGCTACACCTTCCTCCGCTCCGCATCCCGCCGCGGCGGGTACCGCCGACTCGGCTCCGCGCTTGCTGCCTCCGCGGCCGTGAGGGTGGAGGTGGGGATGAGGGAGAGGAGCGTGTTCCACGTGGACCCCGCCGTGCTGGAGGCCGAGCCGGTGCGCCGGCTGCTGGCGGCGGCCGGGCGGCGGATCCCCGGCGGCGCGGTGGCGGTGGCTGTGGACGCCATGCTGTTCGAGCACCTGCTGTGGCTGGCGACCGGCAACGAGGGGCTGGATGACCCCGCCGCCGACCTGTCGGAGATCGTCGAGTTCTACTCACAGGACGACGACGACGACGACGGGTTTTAATGCTAAGCTTATTTAAACTTGCGTCGTTTAGTTGTTCTTCCTTTCATGTGCATAGGATTAAGGAATTACGAGGATAAATAAGGTGGTGTTCTATAATTTGTCTATGCGAAGAGTTAATTAATGTAATATGGGGTGCTAGTTACACATTATGGTTAATTAATGAGTCTACGAGATTAAAGTCTCTTTTATGCGATGAATTGCTACACACAACTCTTGTGCGAATGTTAAACCATCTAGCATCGTCATCGATAATCATTACTGCCAGGGATCTCCCGGACGTTTTTGTCATAGATAACATTCAAAATTTAAACCGTAAAGTTAAAAATTCAACCGTTATATCAAATTATAGGATCGGATGTAATCGACACTTCCGAATCTTAACAATAATTCAATGCTCTCAGATTTAAGTGATTTCAACAAACAAAACATTCGGATGATGTTTATCAAATTCCTAACAATATTGATTTCGAAAAAACCGTTGAAAATCGAAAACCGGTAATATCGACTTGAACCTCGTAAAAAAATAAGAATATCGAAATCAAAATCAAAATTTTTGAACAAAAAAAACAGCGAAAGATCAGTTTTCACTTTTCACCGAAAATAGGTCCACGAATCGAAATTTTTTGTGGCCGATTTTTTCGTCGATTTTTATTGAAAACCACTCTTTTCATCGATTTTTGATCGGTTTATATCGCATAAATTTTTTCAAAATTTTTAAATTGGACCGGTTTCTAATTCCGAACCGGCTCGACAATAAGTGAGAGATCATGACGCTGCCCGACAAACAGTTTGTTGATTTGATTTGTATTAACTGAAGGTGACGTGGTGTTTCAGTAGACCTGTAGATTTCGCAAGCAAATGGCATGCATGAAATCGCCACCATTCCTGTTTCGGTTTAGCCGTGGAAATTTGCACAGAAGAAAGCTCGTCATTCCTCTTTCGAACAAATTGGTCCAGGGTCATCGAGTTGTAAATGTAATGGAACCACTTGGACCGTCCAAACTCCAATCCAACAAAATGCCGGAAATTAGTTGTGTAGAAGGGAGGGGATAAGACCGCTCCATGCAATGGATTGCTAGATACTAATCTTTGGTGAAATGTGAAACCAGACGTGCCAGCTACCGTATGGCGCGAGGTCAGTCCTGTTAGACAACCTCGCTATCGAATAGTCCGGGGTTGCCTAATAGATCTCAAGTGGAGAATAGACAGGGAGAAAGAGAGACACAATATGAGGAGAAACGAGTCTGCTTTATTATTCTGTATGCTTGTGTACAATGGGGTGACCCCCTGCCTCCTATATATAGCGGTTCTGCTTAGAGATAAGGAAGAGTCCATATCGGATACGAATCCGGTTTCCTAACACTCCCCCTTGGACTCTTCACTGCGAGATGCATATGCCTCATTAAAACTCCATAAAAACCCAGTGGGAAAAATAATTGGAGAAAGAGTACATAGCACACGCTTGCTGTGTTGCACGGATTGCCTCATCAAAAACCTTATGTAAGAAAACTTCAATGAAAAACTTACTTAAGGAAAAGAGTACAATCCACCCAAACTTCAATGTTAATCTTCAAGATTTACGTTGGGTACTCAAACTTCATGGTTGAGATTTATGTAGGAGTATGTGAAAAATCTCCTGAAATCTGCACTTCTCTAAGCCTCATCATCCCGATTCCTCTAATACATCTTTCAAAGGAAGATGCCGGAGTGACTTAGTGAATAAATCATGAGATTTTCACACGACTTAGTATGCAGTATCTTTATCTCGTTCATCTTATGCATTTCATGAGCATAAAAGAACTTGGGGGTTGATATGCTTTGTAAGGTTACTCTTCACATATCCCATTTGTACTTGTGCAACACAAGCTGCATTATCTTCATAGATAATAGTGGGGTTTGTTCCATGTTCGGACCACATGACTTGGATGTGGTGAACCATTCTTCAAGCCATGCACATTCCCGAGAGGCTTCATACAATGCAATGATTTACGAGTGGTTAGTCGACGTCGAGACAAGAGTCCGCTTAGACGACTTCCAAGAAATTGCCGTTCCACCGCAAAGGAAAACATACCCGGTTGTGACTTGCCGGTATGCGGGTCCGATAGGTACCAAAGATCGGCGTAGCCAACTAAATTCAATTCATTGTTTCTTACGTAGAAACAAGCCGAGGTCTTTGCTTTCTTGAAGGCAACGGAAGATATCCTTCACCCCTTTCCAATGCCTTTTGGTGGGTTCTGCACTGTACCGCGCTAGCAAATTCACGGCGAACGCAATGTCCGTCCTAGTGCTATTCGCAAGGTACATGAGCGCTCCAATTGCACTCAAATATGGGAATTCCGCTCCCGGGACTTCCTCCCTCTTCTTTAGGCCTCAGACGGGTCTAGGTCTGCTTGGAGTGACCTTCCGTCCATTGGGGTCTTTGCGGGGTATGCCTTTTCAAAGCCAAATCTCTCCAACACTTTCTGCGTGTAGAATGCTTGGTGTACCAAGATTCCGCCTTGGACATGTTCAAGCCGCAAGCCTAAATGTAACTTGGTTTTACCCAAGTCTTTCATTTCAAACTCAGATTTCAAGTATGTGCATGCTTCTTCAATTTCCTCATCCGTCCCAATGATGTTCAAGTCATCTACATAGACGGAGATTATACAAAATCCATTCGTGGATCGTTGTATAAATACACATGGACAATCTTCATTGTTCGTAGTCTTTCTTGCAGAGCAAGTCACCCCACCGATTGTACCACATTCTGCCCGACTGCGTGAGCCCCTACAGTTATTTCTCCCCTTTCACACTGTATAGGTTTCTGTTTGCTCTGTCTTGGGGCGGGATAGGGATACCTTCCGGTATTTTCATATAAATCTCCGAATCCAAGTTTCCATACAAATATGCAAATGACAACATCCATTAGCTTCATTCTCAACTTCAAGTTGACTACCATTGAGATTAAGTATCTAAAGGTAATTCCACCCATGACCGGAGAATAGGTTTCTTCATAATCAACCCTAGGACGTTGAGTGAAACCTTGAACAACAAGCCTTGCAATGGTTGTTGCTCTTTTCATAGATTCTCCTATTATTACAAAATTTATGGCCATTTCGTCATGGTGTGCTTCATGCACTTCTACTTGCTCTTCATTGCTATTTCCCATTCCAGAGCAAGTTCCTTTAGTTTTTCTCCGCCAATGTGTGCGCACACATTATTTCTCAAGCGGTTTCTTCCAATTGAAGATTCAAATCTGGAATTGCCTTTTCGACAGGCTTTTTTCCAGTGCCAGGTCTCAACTGGCTCCCCTTCTTGCTTTGGGGCATTTTTGTGATTGGCTATGGTAAGTCCTCTTGCCCATTTTTCCCCAGACGTCTCCGGGTACTTTGGGTTTGAGAAGCCGATTTCTGTTCTTTTTCTTTGAGGCCTCTGAGCAGGATGAGTGATACCTTCTGCTTTCTTTGGTATTTCCACCCTCTCTGGTGCATTTCTTGCTGGTACATGCGACTTAACCACGCTCTTCAGATCACAAAAATGATCAGGCAGTTCATTTGCTAAATTATGCAAATCAATTATCTTCTGGACTTCTTGATTTGCTTCATTAGTGCGAGGGTCATGCGCGGGGATCTCAGTGGAATGCCATATTATTTCGGCATTTTTCATCCAATGGTTGATTCTCTCCCCTAATGACGGAAACGGTCCTCGCTAAAGATACGATCGAAGAATCGGGTCAGTATGCAAGTCTCCAATATGGGTTCCAAATACCTGATTATGGATGCACTCTCATAACCAACGTATATCCCGGACTTGCGGAGAGGGCCCATTGCGATCATTGTGGGGTGGTATAGGTACATATACCATACATTCAATTCTTCAGTTGACCCAATGCACTAGTTTGCATGGTTGAATGGATGTTGTAGGCCGATTGTCTATAATTGATGAGTCAGCTGCATACAGATCATTTGTCCCCAACAATTGTTGGACAAGTTACAACTCTGCAAGAGCGGTCCGGCAATAAACTTAATCCTCTTTATGAGTGCTTCACTAGTCCATTTTGGCGTATGGACATGCGGTGCAGAGTGCTCAATAGTTATTCCAGATTCTTTGTGCAATAATCATCAAATGCCTTGGAAGTAAATTTGTTGGCATTGTCCATTCGAATGGACTTCACGCGATGATCGGAAAAACATTCTTAATTCGATGATCTGCGAGATCGGCTTTTGCGAATGCATGATTCCTTGTTGACAAGAAACATGTATGCGACCATTTCGTGAAGCATCAATGAGCACCATAAAGGATCGAAACGGCCCTAACAATGGCTGAATCGGTCCGCAAATATCCCCTCGAATGCGTTCCAGAATGCGAGGGATTTCATGTTGCACTTTCATAACAGAGGGTCTAGTTATTACTTTCCGGTGGCACATGCATGGCACACAAAATCTTCGTGATTCGAGAAATTCTTAACATTAATGCCATGACCTTGTGAGTTGTTAACTATATTTCTCATCAATCTAAGACCAGGATGACCTAATCTACAATGCCATAAAGCAAATAATTGAGCTTCTAAAGACAGTCTTCAAAGAAGTATACACTACGTGTGCATTGATTTTCGTGTAGTACAACCTGATTCATATGAGGGACATTTTTCTAGTACCATCTTTCCATATTCCGCGTGCTTCACAATGCACAAGTGTTCTTTGCCATTTTCTTCATTGGTTTCTACGTGAAACCCATTGGCGCGATATCCTTGAAACTTAAGAGAGTGCGAGTTGATTCAGTGGTACAAGAGGGCTTCTTCAATTACCAAAGTTGTACCCATTGGCAATATAATTGTGGCTCTTCCCGAGCCTATTATATGATCGCTTCTGCGATTGTCGTAATCCTTCAGCGTTCTTCGTGATCGCCTGGAAGTATTTCGACTCTCTTAAGATGGTATTTGTTGTGCCACTATCAACAATGCATATTTCCTCCATTGGGTGCTACACGATTTCTAGATGAAAAGAAATATAATTCTAATCGACAGTGGCAAAGTAATTCAAACATTGCTTGCAAGTAAAGAATCTTGGAATAAAGAATAAATAACAATTCTTATTCATGAGAAAGTAAAAGTATGCTCTTCGAGAGCTTACAATTATTAACTAATCAACCACAATCTAAAAGAAAGTGCTAACAATGTTATTCATGCACTAAACGGAATCAGAAAGTATGCATTCATTTACGCTTCTATGTCATCCACGAAGTGTTTTCTTCATTTGCCGAGGGCTTGGTGCATCATTGATGTCTAGGCCGGCCGCGAGGATGAAGCATGTGGGGTGTCAACTTCTATGACATCATCATTGCCTACTTCGGCAAAATGTGCCTCTGCCGGTGCATTTCCTTTGGCCTTCTTCTTGGCACGATATGCATTGATCACTTCTTTGGATTCGGCATATTTTTGACCAATGCCCCAAGTGCCGCATTTGAAGCACGTTTGGTTTCTTTGTCCATACGGCTTGCCTGCGGCTTTTCCTTGTCATCCTTCTTCTTTTGGGCTATGGACTTTCCTTTGGCACGATGTTTCTCTTTTCCACCCTTCTTGACCCACTTCATGTGGGCGGGCTTTTTCACCTTATAGCTGTTGGCATTGATTTCTGGTACAATGCTCCTTCCAGGTGGCTGTGAGACGAAGTTCTTTCGGAGAGCTTCGTCTTGTGACTCCGCAACTTGCATAACATCAATCAGTTCGCTATACTCCTTGTATGCGTCCTGACGATAGCTGCGGGCACTCTGGATAGCATTGGGGTGAAAAGTGGAAAGAGTTTTCTCAATCTTCTCCTCCTCAGTGATCTTCTTGCCACATAGGGAGAGATTTAGTACAAATTCTGTGCAAGGCAGAATTGTACTCGGCCACTGTTTTGTAGTCCGCAAACCTCAGACGCACCCAATCTTGCTGTGCTTGGGGCAAGATTGTGTATTTGAGCTTCTCGAACCGCTTCTGGAGTGCAGTCCATAGCTCAATTGCACTTTCTTCAGCCATGTATTCATTTTTCAGGGTGGCTGAGAGATGGTGCCTGAGGAAGTGCAATGCTTGATCGTTCTGCTCGGCAGTAGGTGGTGCGTCCTTCGAGGACCCTAAGCCGATGGCAGCTCGGAGCTTCTTGCCGCCGAGTACGATCTTCACATCGGATGCCCAAGTGAGGTAGTTTTGACCGTGCTGGGCCAATTCTGCAAACTCACGATTCACAATGCCAGACATCTGCATTTTTACAAGATTCCAACATTAGATTACTGCGTGTAATCTAATAAAGTGTGATTGCATAATTCATAAAATGCGGAAAGTAAACTCTCATGAATTTCCAGAATTTTTCTTAGTATTTGGCAATTTTCTGTTAATTATACAGCAATTTTCCAGCATCACTTGATAATAAATTTCAACATGAATTAAACATGGCATAAGTCTAATTACAACTTATATAATTCTTGTTGGCTGGGAACGAAAACAGGTAATGAATATCTTCTGTCAATTTGACTCTTGGCCAGGTCAACCTGCCCCTAGGGCTCACATGAGGGAGGGAGCACTTCCCGTTTCCGGGTGCCAATTAAAGAACCAAGCCTCATGTGTGTTTTCCTAGACACCAATTGTCTCATATCTGTTTATTCATTACCAAAATCAAATCCCAACCACTCATGTTCTCATTTTATGCCATATGAAATATTCTGGAATTTTCCTAGCACTTTTCATAATATCTCGCTAATATCCAAGCAATTTTCGTAATTATCAGATAATGTAAAATTTTAATTTCAGCAAATATCAACATGACATAATTCATAAATTCAAAATAAACAATAATTGCATAATTCATAAAATACAGGAAATAAATTCGAGGATTTAGATATTCTAAACAAGGCAATTATTGCAAAATGCGTGCAAATATTCATAAATACAGAAAATAAGGCTAAGTACAAATTAAAACAGAGCCATTAAATTTTCTGGAATTTTCTAGCTATTTTCATATTTTTCTTGGAATTTTCAGATTTTTTCGGAATTTTCTAATCAATTTTTCTGAATTTCTAATGCAATTTGAGAAAAGGAAATTAGTAAAAGGAATAAAGGAAAAGGGGAGGGCAAAGGGTAATTTCCCCTGCCCTCCCTGTGCCCGACGATTTTCCAAAACCGAAACCAAGCCTCTAGAATCAGGACTTCGTGTCCACTGTCCAGGAGGCAAAGTACTTCATGTCCCAAAGCCGGATTGAAGCTTAGCTCTCTGGACTTCAAGTCCAGTTTGGATTTCATGTACTGATTGGATGGGGTGCCCTTCGTGCTGGGCGTCGGTGGCGATCTTTGGGTCATGGGGCCGAGCGGCGGTAACGTCTTCTGGACTTCATGCCGTGGCCCAGTGCTCGTCTTGGCGAGCGGAAGATCGGTAGCGTTGGCTCGGTGGCGAGCGGCGGAGTGGGGCGGCCGGGTAATATGGCCGGTCTGCGTCGCCGAACACGGTAAGCGGCATCGGGTGGCCGGCTAGGCGGTCAGGCCGAGGCGTGTAAGCGGCGGCGATGCGCTGTGATCCGTCGACCGGCCCGTATTTGTCGATCGGTAACCGTGCTATAGGCAACGCTATATATCAGATCTCTGTTTTCAATAACTTCATGCGTAGAAGCGGCTGCGATCGGTGCGTTTCGTGCCGCAGGAGGTCGGTAGGCTTCGGGTGGTGGCGACCATGGCTTCGAGCCGGGCGTCGGAACCAAGTGGCGTCTTCATTGTCGTTGGCAGCGCTTCAAGCGCGTGCAATGAAGGTCGCTTCAAGCGCGAGTAACAGATCCAATCTACTAGATGCAATCCGAAAAATCTAGCAGATTCAATCTAAAATTGCTAATAGATTGTTCAGCAGATTGATTTCGAGAACTGTCGCACTATTAAAAATTCATAGTAGATGCGACTACAACTCATGTATTCGATTCAATACCTTTGCTTGATTTTGATCGCAATTTCGTCGACAGTCGCGTAGGACTGTTTGGCTATCGCGTAGGATAGAGTCGCGTAGGACTTTTTCTTTCGGCAATCCGAGTGGATGCCGGCTTGATGGCGAGTTGATTGCAGATCGGATCGGGCGATCAATCGCCGGTAGTAGACGTTCGTCGTCGTCGATGATCCTTCGCTTTTTGTCTTTTCTCTCCTTTCAATCTTTCTCCGGTAGAGCTTCGTGCTGATAACGTGTTAGACAACCTCGCTATCGAATAGTCCGGGGTTGCCTAATAGATCTCAAGTGGAGAATAGACAGGGAGAAAGAGAGACACAATATGAGGAGAAACGAGTCTGCTTTATTATTCTGTATGCTTGTGTACAATGGGGTGACCCCCTGCCTCCTATATATAGCGGTTCTGCTTAGAGATAAGGAAGAGTCCATATCGGATACGAATTCGGTTTCCTAACAAGTCCATCCACTACTCACTTGCGGGGTCGGCAGGGTCGTCTCTATAAATTTGAGGCTTCGGAGCGAAATGCAATTTGAGACTCTAAAATTTAAAAAATTCATGTGTACTATAAATAAGGTATACTTTAAGACAATTATATGTGCTTTTTCTTACAAAATTTAGGTGTGGTACTACTGTATTGGTGTCACCCCTGATCGCAGACTCGCTTCTGGCGAAAAGCGAAATTACGTGGAGTCGTGAACTGCGCGTACTATGTGAGCAAACAAACTAATCAAGGTGGATCAGGTTGTGGGCATTGCTAATGGTCTTGAACTCTGATTTAAGGGCCCTAGTAACTTTGGGGGCCCTGTGCCGGTGCCTAGATGGCACTTGGCCATCGACGGCCTTGAGGTCGGTATCATCCATATCCTCCTTCGAGTGCTGTTAAGCACACAGTATATCGCCTCTTTTGGACATATTTAGAAAGGCGAAGGTCGAAGATAAATCTACAATCTCATAAAATTCTTATTAAAAATTCACTGAGGTGCACCCAAATTTAAATCCTGATAGGTAGGTAGGATCTTACACTCACAACCCTACCACCGTGGCCGTGCTGTAAATTTCGCGAGCAAATGGTAATCACGACCACCCCTCGTCTTATCCTCTTTGCCCGTGGAAATCTGCATCCTTACAACTTTGAGAGCTTCCACAGAAGAAGGCTCGTCGTTCTCTCAGTTCTGTCGATCAGCCACAGCTAGCTTATACACCCAAAAGCTTACGATGCGCGCGCTCCCAACGATCTGCAAAGCGACGCCTCACCATGAAGGAGCATAAGATGAGCATTGGTTGGGAGTTGGGACTCCAAGCGCAACTCATGACTTCCTGGCATCATACTAACTAGGAAGGTCAGCGCGGCGTCTGCCGCGCACGCGACTGGTTAACTGAGACGGGTAAACGTAATTTTTTTTTGGGCATTTTTCCTGGTTTTTAAAGCTTTTTTTTGCGCTTTGTCGCGCCTTTCGAAGCAATATTTTTGAAAAAAAAAGTTTTCCCGGTAAAAATGGATAGGAACGAGAAAAATGGACCAAAACGGATTTTTTTGAGTTTTTTTTGTGATTTTTCGGAAGGTTTTTTCGCTAAGAAAGGGCTATTCCGCAAAAAATTGGACCTCAATGCAATTTCGAAAACCTTGAAGGATCCCTCGACAAAAAAACTACCGCCACGCGCGGACGCGCGGGCCCGCCACGTGTCGACCGCATAAAAATGCGCAGCGGGGCGCGGCCTCCTTTTATGGATTCGTTCGGCGGAGGGCGATGTGGCACGATCTCGGCCGTCCGACGGCGCGATCGGACGGTCCGGAAAAGGAGGTGACGTGGAGGGCCTCCGGAGCTCTCAAACCTCCGGAATGTAATAAAGGTAGTATAGGGTGCATTTGTCCCATGATCTCGCAGGGTATATACTAGATAGAGCACAACAGCTCACCGTTTTCTGACGACGACGGCAATGGGTCCCGGCTCCTACTAGAAACACCGCCATAGTCTGAAGCGAAAGGAACTTCAGATCTGAATACAGATCGGCCGACATGCAATCCAACATACGAAGGCTGGTTTTTCTTGATTTCCTCAGCATCAAACCGCCACATGGAGCTATCAAAGCTTGGCATTTTGTAGTGCAAAACTTGACATGTATCTTACTTAGAACAACAGCATGGCAATACTCCACCAACCGGCGTACTCGATGGAGCATGATGTACGGCTATTAGCTGCTACCAAAAGCCTGGCAATGTAGCCAATTGGATCCTAGCTACATTGTATATGACTTTGCCTGTGCTTTTTACAAGCAAAGCTGCAGCAGGCGTTTGGTTTCCAACATATTATAGAAGCTTTACTTCCAAATGTTCATATCAGGCAGCAAACATGAACAGATTAGTGTGACTCCAACCAGACCGGGCTACGAACCATCAGAAGACTGGCTCAGAATTCTCAACAAGGTTACATCTCAAGCACGGGTAAATACCATCAAAGTTGATCCGTGATTGATCAAACGAAAACTATACAGCAGTAGCAAATATAGGTTTGAAGGTAGTGATCATGCCCGTAGATTCAACTACATAAATAACTGGGTACATACAGAAGTGTGATTCCAAATGCACTATCTGCACAGCAATGTAAATGGCAGCTCTGCACAAAAACGAACCATGATAAGAAGAGAACCATGTAAGACAAACCATGGAGTACCACACACATTCGAGGTGAACGCTCTAACTTGATTAACTTCAGGAAAAAGAACAAGCAACACGAGGGCTTCAGTGTCTTCTCAAGTAGCGTATGGCTTCCACCAAGAAGTGAAAAAAATAACCGGTACTGGAACAGCTTCATCATCTTGCAAGTTAGGTGGCTCCTGCGAGCTTCTAATCATGTGAAAGGGAGGGCAGAGCATTGTATCTCACTGAGTCGCTGGAGTTCTATACACTTCCATGAGTTCAAGCTAGTCTCGCAATGGCCTTGCTTCGAATCCCCCTTCCTTCCGGCTGACTAAGTTGTAGGGCATGTGGGTTCCTAGAATTCTGTCCCAGATGGAGAAGAAAGGCTGAGAGTAATTGT
This sequence comes from Rhipidocladum racemiflorum, assembly GCA_036346355.1. NCBI lineage: Eukaryota > Viridiplantae > Streptophyta > Magnoliopsida > Poales > Poaceae > Rhipidocladum > Rhipidocladum racemiflorum. The sequence goes on along the minus strand of CM070582.1, from coordinate 52,771,642 downwards.
ACTTTGAGCCTTGGAACTGATGGTGAATATCATGGTAGGCAGTATTATTTTGGAATAGATGCTGGAAGATGTTATATGGTAACCAAAGTCCGCAGTGATCATCGACTGTCTTGAGTACAGCAAAACAGAAGAAGAATACAGCAGTCCTTGGCGTCATACCAGAGACCAAGAAAGAGATTGCACCACCTAAAGTGTCCAAAAGGAGTCCCTCCAATGGATGGTTGTAGAGAGCGCCAATAGCGTAAGGAACAATCAGCCGATGATGTTGTGAGTGGATATGCCGATAGAGGAATTTGTTCTGGTGCATGTAGCGGTGCACAAAATATTGCCATGCATCCATCACCAGCATTGCAATAAAAAATTGAAAGATTTGAACGACGATAGGTGGCTGGACTACAACTGTAGAACTATCCGAAGTAACCTGCAAATAATCATGTAGAATTGAGTTAGAGAAGCTAAATGAGTAATTAGTTGGCCATTAAGAGAATTTAAATCAAACCACAGGTTCACATATTGAAACTTCTCATCAACCTGACAGAACATCACTAGTACAACATTAACACACCCACACACATGCAAGAAAGCAACCCCCAATCTAGTACAACTTTTATAATGTCGTCAGCATCAGCAAACAATTCTCTTGCTTTCTGGTTGTTTAATATGTCTATCGTATGTTGGAAAACAGGGCATAAGAGAGAGGCGGACGTCGACCGTCCGACGGGCCGGTGTCCACAAGGGTATTGGAGACACGGTCATTTATACATGTTCGGACACAAATGAAGACGCCCTACTCCTGTCGGTGTGCCCCTAGGCTCAGGGTAGAGGGGATGCCTCCTTGCTCAAGAGTGACTACAATGACACACCAGTTTGTGTATGTTTTATATTCCATTAGAGCTCTCCCTTTTACAAGTGATTGTTACAATGAGTTTTTATAGGTGCTCAACTTGTTACACAAATACTATCCTACCTCTAGTAGGGTGGTAGGGTGACTTAAGCGTGGACATCTTCATCATTCTTGGGAGGTGGTAGTGGATCCCGCACCATCGCTCCCTAGGGGTAGACCTCTGACTCCGGAGTCTTACAAGGGGTCCCGAGTCTTGGGTCCTCCTTCGGGGCCAACCTCATGGGGATCATGAGACTTAGCGGCTCCACTCGTCAGTCGATCCCAAGCGAGATAAAACTGGACGTTGAACCATATGCCTCGTAGACGGTAACGAGGCGAAACTCCCTAGCCCTATAGGGCAGGACACTTCACCAAGCTGCCAATAGGTTAGGGTACTCACCATGTGCCCTTCTTAGGTTAGGATGTGAAGTGTTCTAGGGGGTCCCACTCATCAGTCGATACCGAGTGAGGCAAGGTGTCTCTCTATCCTAATGACGCTTTCGGGGGCGTCCTCACAGACTAGGAGTTGAGTCTCATGTCCCATAGATGGGAACAAGGTAGAGTGCACTGAGGGCTGAGCACCGCAACATGTACCCTTCTTCGAGGAACGACGGAGTATTGGACCTCCCAAGATGATGGGGTCTCCCCAGCACTACTCGGGGAGGTGATGGGGTCTCCCCACTAATCACCATATACCCTCTTTGGAGGAACGATGGAGTATGAGACCTCCCATCCAAGAGGTGATGGGGTCTCCTCAACACTATAGAGGACCGGGTAGTTGGCCAAGTGCTCGGTGGGATAGGACACCTCAACTTGCCACTCTACCATTGGGTAGAGGGCAGAGTGCCCTAGGCGGCACAAGAATCTCCTTTCACCCCGTGGGACGGAGAATAGGCCCCCGGCTACAGAGGTCTTATTTCTTCAACAATGTCATACACTCGTACCATGCATGGCTGGTTATGCACTAATGAAATTTACACTAAGAAGGATCATGTACCATGCTTGGCCACTGTACATCCCTATGGGTAATATCGACAATTCGACAGAAATGCCCTGTCAACCTAGTGAAGAATCTGGTCCAAAGCCTATCACCATCCAAATATATATTGCCCACTTAAACTGAAATTTAGAACAACAATCTAAACCTAATTGCACCCTGATCATCCTCAACTACAAACAAAACGCAAGAGGTGTCCCAATTCTCACATAACCAATGCATAGGAACAAAGCAGGTAGGTAAAGAAGCTTTTTCCCCCAAAAAAGTGTAGCATCACATGATAACATGTACAGGGCATAGCCATGAGATAACTTTTTTTTGCACCAATACATACAACAGTTGCTTATCTATATGTAATCCCCAGGCCCTCTCACAATGCCAAGGACCTGATGCAGCAGCCAATGCTCAACAGTCCAGTGACTTATTTTTCCTGTAGGAACAGTTGGCAGTTTTGGTGGTGCTGGTCGGAATTGGAGGTAGGGACTGAAGATAGGAAGAGCACGTATGAATATTTACAGATCAAATGAAACATCAGTATGCAAAAAAAATGATGCTCAAGTATTATGGGCTCAAATACTTTAAAAACAAGGATGATAATGTACTCCCAATGCAAGGAGATTCAGAATGTCATCAGTGTTTATAAAATCAGGGCAGCCAATCAAGGGATAGGTGGTATTTTTGAGCTAAAAAATGGGAAAGGGCATTTGATTTTAGATGGGTACTTGAGCTGGTAACTGCCCACAAACGTACATATGTCTAGTCTGGTTGATATTGTTAATGATCCAGCCAATACGGTAGCAGAAGTATTTACGGGTAGTTTGTGAAGGTGGAGTTCATAAGGTAGTTTAATGAAAACCAGGTGGGCAAGCTGCATGAGATACTAAGGAAATATACCATGTTATGGAAAAATGATCATACTGTGGTTTATGCACTTAAAAGCAACTACAAACGGATGAAAAAGGGAATGAGTAACATCCGTCAACCCGTGCAAAAATGTTGGTAGCCGAAAGCCTGAAACTCCCTCGAACGATAAAATCCTTTTCTTGGCTGCTGTATTATGACATATTATTATAGAATGTATCTAAATGAATGCAGTTGGAAGGGGTCAGAGATTTGTGAGTTCTGCACCCTGAAAGAGGCAGACTACTGTTTCTTTAATTGCACTGTAGCTTGAGAAGGATGGATTCTGCTCCTAGAATCAGGAATATTAACGACATTACCTAAAACTTATATGAGTGTATTTATGCAACCTGTCTAACATCAATTCATCTCTAGGAAATAATATCTATGGTGCGGCCCAATTATGGGTAATTTCGAAGCCATCTGAACCAAGTTGGTTTTTGTGCTACGGTCTTTCAGCATAAATTTATTACTCATCTGAACCAGGTTGGTATTTGTATTGCAAACCCGCACTATTTATCAAGCGATGGACCATTCCTTTGTTGGATGCAGGTAAAATAACCAAGAGCAAAAAAACCTTTCCGAGCAGATTGCACACAAACTCATTGATGTCCTGATGCACGTTAGGAGTTCACAAGCTGCCAACCAAAGTAATGTTCATGATCGTGTTCTGAGAAATTACGGATTGTTATCTCGTCTTCAGTTAAGCTACCTGTTTTGGTGAGACAGTGATGCACTAATTGTGCATTGGATGAGTTATTTGTTTCACTTTGTAAGACAAGAGTCCAAGACATTACGGCTCTGATAGAAACTAGAATCAATCGTCATCCTGATACCAAGAAGAATGACGATATTAGATCAATTTCTCATATATTGCATTCCTATCCAAATTGCTAACTAATTCAAGCAATCATGATTCCAGTGCCAAACAATTTCTCCACAAACTAACTAGCCAACCAGAAAAGTTATTGTATTCAAGATCATTACAAATGTACATCCACACAAAGCAAAGGCCAGAAGTCATGGAACGTGTCGATTCACTGTACCAAAGACAGCAGTAATAATCTTTGTAAAATGAATTTCCCATGTACAAAATACTAAATAGAGAAAACTGCCTATAACTACCAGTTAGCCTATACAGTAGTTGTGCAAAAGGATGATTCTCTTCGAAATGTCCAAGCTCCTAAACCACAACAGACTCTTTTTTTTGTCCTGCCCAAAAATGTAACACCCTGAAAATTTGCATATTTTAAGTTTAATTATTATTTAGAGTTTTCTTGCAATATCATCTGATTTTATGGATTTTATAAAGACTTTTTGCAATTTTCCGATTTATTAAAAGAATTTCTGCAGAAATAAAAAACTTGGAAAATTCCAAAACCAATTTTATTAGGTTCCAAATATTCCATAGTATTTTATAGAATTTTTTAAAGATTTTTAGAGCCTTTTTACTATTTTATCCCAAACGCTTTGCTTCTCAGCCCATTTTAATCCGAAAATGACAAGTGGGACCGGACCCTACCTGTCATATGTTCCTTCAACCTCTAGCCATGTTCAGAGGAGAGCTCATTCCAGAGGAGAGCTCATTCCCTCTCTCCTCCATGGAAGCTTCAAATCTCTGCAATTCGTGCGCCAAAAACCTTCCAAATTTTCGTTACGGAATCCTGTCGACCTCCTCCTTCCATTCATGGGCCTTAATTCCCCCAAAATCCAAGCAAATATCGCGTCTCTTTCCTTTCAAGCACCATGAAATCCGACTCCAGTTCTCGCTCCTTGGGCCTCCGTTCGCACTATAAAAAGAAGCATCAGGCGCCTCTCACCATCACCAATCCTCTTTGCCACCTCCCGAGAGCTCCCTCGCCTTCGTTGCACCCGATTTTGCAAAGGTCCTAAATTTGGTTTTTTGACCGATTGTTGTTTTTCCGGCCACCACAGCCACTCGGCCGCCCCTCCCCTGCCATCGCCGTTGGCAAGCTCGCCTGATCGGCGTCGACCCCCCAAAAAAAAAAAAACCATCCCTTTGTGCGCCAAGGCCAAAGACAGAGAGCCCTTTGCTCTCTGTCATGAAGCCCATGTGCAGCTGAAGGCAAAAAAAATGCTATCCATTTCAGAGAGAGAGAATTAGTCTCAAAAAAATGAAAAAAAAGGAGAAAAATAGAGGGAAAAATTCAAAATCTGAAATCTGAATTTTTAACTCTCAAAATTTGAAAATTTTATTTATAAAAGAAATTTCAAAAATTCAAAAATCTTTTCTTTATCATTTTATGTGATTTAAATCTTTCGAGAGCCAGTTTTCATCCATTTGAACTCCGTTTGGCTCCGTTTTTATTTCTAAATTTATCTTTTATGCTAGTTTAGTATTTTATTTGAATTATAATTTGGATGTTTTCGTGTATAGATTACGGAGAGCCAGAGGAGTTCACCGTCGCCGATCCGATCAGCTACTCTACAACCAAGGCAAGTTGCACATCCTTGAGCATGTTGATTCCAATTTTTAAATTATATTTTGAATTTAAATTATTGCATGCATAATTTTAACAACATAGTTTTGGTCCCAGTTTTAATTAAATAGTTAATCTCTGAATTGATTAAGATCACCTCGAAAATTGGAGTACCTTATTCCGTTTAACCCTAAGACATATATACAATTATCAAAATGATTAGAAATATGCTTAGACATGCTTAGAACCGAGATTAGGACCTTTTGGGAATTTGAGCCAGATAAATTACTATTCAAATGCTTTATCATTTCATGTGAAACCTATGCTTTATCATCACTTGTGATGTCAAAAAAAAAAATGTGGTTTAGACCAGGCGAGAATGGTTGTTACATGGGTGTGTGAAAACACGAGAGTTGGGTTTGTGGAAAACTCGTCTAATCAATTAAGGACTGGTTGTGAGTTGTTGAATGTAAAACGCAACCGTGCTACCACAAGTCTGAAATGGGACGGACCTAACTATCGATATTAAAACATTCCATGGGCAATCATGCCATTAGGTGAAAGTGGTATGGTGAAAGCGTGAAGCTACCACTCGGTGCAAGAGGGGGCTTTTGACTATAGTGATTCTTTCAGCGGTGAAACCTTAGCGGGCATGACTACATGGATGGATGTTTATAGGGGCCTTGTCGTGGTTTTCTCTGCCGCACACCAAAGGAAATGTGTATTTGGTGCAAAGAGACGATCATATCTTGTGGGTAAAGTTGTACAACCTCTGCAGAGTGTAAACTAATCGATTAGTCGCGTCCGCGGTCATGGGCATGCCGAGCAAGCCTTTCACGGATTAGATTTTAATGTTTCTAAAAATGACTTTAAAAAGATGGTTTCGGATGGAGTGATTCCATTGATTGGGAAAAGTTGGGTTAACTCCAGGAGAGATTCCTGTGCTGGAACTGGTTGAAAAAGAACATTTTTCTTAAAAATATGCCTTTGAAAAATACTTACAATATTAGAAAAATCGTTGTTTTACGCTCAATTCAACTATATAACCTTCCTTTGTATCCTTTACATTATTACTGTATCTCCTGTGTAACTTGCGGAGTACTTTTTGTACTCACTCTTGCTTACTCTATTGACTCAGAGGAGGAGTTCTACGATGGTGAGGACCAGACGGACTAGGCCGCTTCTCAGTTGATTGCCTTTTTTGGGCTTTACTTTTATTTACCTTATTTCCGCTGCTTTATTACCTGGCCTGCGTGCCACTCGTTTTGTAAACTGAAATAATTAGTTAATAAAATACATTATATTGTGATAACATTTCTACTGTGTGTACAGTTGGGAAATTAGCATGGCACATCATTAATTTAATTCCAAAGATACGCCAAGAAAACAGGAAATTAAACAGTGCGCCTACAACATGATTACTAGCATCCAACAAATATTCAAATAATCCGATAATTGCTAGTATTGAGGGCATGTCTGGACAGATTTGATCACAATAAAAGATTACTCTGACCAACAACCAATTGGTTCGAAACACTTACAGAGGGTTTGACGAAGAATGGGAAGCCGCAAAGGAGTGATGCGTGTCGATCGAAGATGAACCGAACAGTCGCGCGGAAGGACACTTCCCAGAAACCTGATCGCCGGTCTCCCGTGCAGGGCGTCAAGTGGCCGGCGTCGGATCGGAGACACTGCTCTTCCTCACGCCCGTTGCACGACGGGCTAAGGGATGGAACGGCTTGGGTGACAGCAGACGCCGGAGGAAGTAGAGATTGGTTTTCTGTCGCTTATGCTCTCACGTACAGGGACGTCTCCCCTTAAGAAAGCGCGTTTTTCCCAAAACCGCCTCCTGATCACGCAGATCCAACTGCCACGATTCCAGGAACTGCCCCTTGGAATCTCGCATTGTGGGCTAACGGACTAACCGCACGCGAACGTGCGTCTGCGCAGGTCCGCGGCGCCACGTCAGCAACTGAGGTGTAAGGTGATGTGGCATAATCAGTACAGGTGGCAAAAGGCTCAGTACACTTAGCACGTCTCGGTCATGCGATAAACATGCGAAATATGCGATATACGCACGTGTGTGTGTGAACATAGCCTTTCAAAGCCAAATATGTGTACCTCTAGCCTTGTCACCAGCTCATACTAGGGTCCATGCATGAACTCCCCTTATAAGTTGGTTCCACTCCACCTAGATAAGCAATACGGTACTAAAGTCCCATACCCTTAACACCCATTTGACTTCTTCCATTAAATTAATTCTGAATTAATTCCAATAATACTAGGTTTTCCTGGGCTAGTACAGGATACACAGATGATTTCGGGGATTTAATCCCGGGGTCCGACAAAAAACATCACCAGAAAGACTACAAAACTGACTCTACATTCAAAGGTTTTCCAATGAAGTATGTGAGTAATGTATAACCTACCTTAGAACAGTAACAGTAATAAAAGACCAATTGATGAATGTGAGGAATTACATTCCAACATCGTGACTATCATTATATCATAATCGAAAAGTACAAGTTCACAACAATGTCAATGGAAGAGAGCTGATTGTATCCTTACCATGAACAGGATCATCGCAACAATGGCCTGCACGAGCTGCTGCAGGAGCACGCCGCGTACTACGGCGGGGAGGCTGACGAGGTTCTTCTCCTCCTCCTCGGCCCGCGTGTGGAGCCTGTACCGCTCCAGCGGCCGCCGGTGCAGGATCAGCTGGTACCCGCCAGCGTAAACCCAGTACAGCAGGATGGGCGCGAACGTGCCCATCGTCTCGTCGCTCAAGTATCCTTCCCAAGGCACCATCTCTGGCTCCCTCCTCTCCTTTTCACCCGCAACAGCACGCAGGAACAATAAGAAGAGGAAGCACAAAAGCACAGGCGCCAAGATTGGATTTTTGACGGCGGAGTCAGCCGCTCCTGCGAATCAACCACAAATACTTTTGCCGGATTCGGGTTTCTTGCCGCTTCCACGCAGATCTAGGCAACAAGAACACGACCGGTTCCCGGTTGGGGGGAAATGGGGATTAGATGGGAGTGGGACGATCAGAAATAGCAAAACATATAAAAGTTTATTTCTTTGCTCGGAAATACAAAGAGAAAGAGGATCAACCGTGAAGAAGATTTTGAAGGGAATCAAGAGGAAACCAAAAGTAAGAGAAGAAAAGATGACGCCTTGCAGTGGTACCGGTGTCCCTTGCCTTTTGTTTTTGGAAGGTGCCAGAGTAGAAGAATTATTGCATGTGGATATTCCTTTTTAATTGAGGAGGTGAAAAATTACTAATAATAATTAATACCGTTACGTACGATCGATGGTATGTACCGTTTCAACATTTAAATCAGTACAAAAATAGTCTTATATTTCTTATTGGTCTTGATAGCGATCAATACTGGTCATACCGTCTTTAATACCCATCAATATTAGTTATACAGTGGGATTGATATTATGGTATATTAAACTATATGTTATATTTGATAGTACTACTATGTATTTGGTGTAATATTATAAGTGAACTTTGGTGTATATATAATTAAATATATGTATACTTATAAATATATATTATTATACTAAACACAAAACAGTACATCGATATGGACCGATATCGAAACTACCATTTTAAAAGTCAAACTGGTATAGCTTTCGGTACAGTGTTAACAAGTTTGGTGTAGTCTCCCTAAATAAAGTAAGAAACAGAGCACGAGGAGGAGGAGACCACAGCACGACGAGCAGATCTACATTTAGCTGCATGATCCCCAGTTTAGTACACCACCACAAGATGTAAAAACCAATGGTGTCAGGCTGTGACTAGGGATGACAATATTTCCCGATTATCCGTGAACCCGTAGGTAAAAACCCTAATAAAGGTGGGTATGTTCCATTGTTCCTCCTTTATTGCCCGTAAGCATGTTCACAGGAGCATATCTTTGCCTGATGGGCAAACGAGCACGAGCATAGGGACCTTCATCTGTGCCCATAATACCCTATTCCCAACAATAAGTACTGACAAGAGAACCATGTTTGAAAAACCCTAGAGACATCCTATGGTCCCACCTCTCTCGGCCCATGATTTCTCATCGCCAAGTTCATTTTTCTTCCCTCCCGATCCTAAATCCCGATTTATTGCTTGTGATTTGTGTTGTGTTGTCTATAATTTGTGCTAAGCCCTTGGATTTGTAAGCTATATTACATGTTTCTCATATGTCTACTCTGAAAAGTAGTAGCCAATTTAGATTGAACTGTTGCTTGTCTTTTGCTTATCTTTTAATATGTTAATTGCCTTTATGATGAAATGTTGGTTGCATGAAGTTGCTGTGGGGACACGGGTATGCCCGTGCATCGGGTACCCACAGGCAACGGGCATGGGCAACGTTCTTCACCTACCACCCTTTGCAGGGTATCTTGTTGAGAGATTTTGGCTAATAGGCATGAATATGGGCAAGCATTACATGTGCGGGCACATCTGATTGCCATCCCTGGCTGTGACAAAGAAGGTATTTTCGAAATATGAGCTTTTCCAGCCCTTCCAACTCTTTTTTTTTCTTCCAAATATGACTCCTTTCTTAATAACTTTCAAAAAATGATATCTTCTCAAACCGTGAAAGACGTGGTAGATAACACATATCACTTACCGCGCCCAGAGAGCTATGTGGGTGGATACGGCAAGTATCACATGTCAACTACCATGCCTTACACGGTAGGAAAAGGGTGCTATTTTTGTAAATCTATTCGGAAGACCACCAGATTTATAAAATAATAATAATAAAACAAAAAACACTCTAAACATTAATGGCGAATATGCTTCAACAGGTCGTTTCGCAATCTCCTCCCCACATCCAGCATAACCACTCACAACATGACAAGGCACTGTCACATGCAACGGAACAGCAATACTCCGTACAACGTTCTAATTTGTGGCATACCTGCAGCACAACACCTCTATTATAGGATACGGCTTGGGTCGACAATCATAACACAGGTAGCACTGCAAGTGCAACAATCACCATCAACGAGTAGCGAATCAATAGATAATCTGCAATAATAATCAAAGCGCAACTAATACGTTTCTCAAGTTGTCCTCGCGTTGTTCGTCATCAAAATGATTCGGTATAAGCAGTCTCAATAATGGCTATAGGCATCATTAGCCCAGTAGGAACATGTAAACCTAACAAAAACGAAACACACGTAATATAGGAGTCGTCCCTTTAATCTTCTAGAGATAAGCAAGCATCTTTCCATGTGTTCGACGGTTGTGGCAAGACTTGGCTCATCGGTGACTCGAGTACTGGGGAGACAAACATCACAATTACATGGCCACTTCACAAAAGAATTTTTTTTTTTTTTGCCTACAGTCAGTATGTTAATCGAAATGGTTTTATGCGAACATCGAACTCATCTATGGGCATCATAGCTAGCAAAAAGAAACGGGGGTTTTAAGTTTCTCCAATGCAACTGATGCACAAAATTCTCATAGAGGATTAGCTCCTTCCAGTTTTCCAAAACACCACCGTTCCACAGTGTGTGCCTAACTGACTATACTTTCTTAATGATCTGAACAACATCCTCGTCTTCAAGCTCATGCTCCTGCATGAAGTCATCCGAATTAACGCTAGAAGCAAACACCAGTAAAACATGCTAGTGATAGAAGAATGCATACCTTGCCAACTCTCTGAGGCTTATGCTTCACGCTAGAACCCCACACCAATGCACTGCAAGTTTTTTGAGCAATTAGCGTAAGGAAACAAATATTTGGCCAAGAGTTACTATGTCCGCACTCACTATTTAAATTGTTTCACCATGTCCTTGTGGATTCTGTTGCAGAAGTCGTCCACTGTTTTCCTCTTGGATGATACGATCACAGGATCCTCATAGTCTGGATTCAGCCCTTTGGGTTTTGTGTATATCCTAACCAAATCTAGGTATTCCCAGATCTTTTCTAGAAGCCCATCGAGATTCCACTCAAGATGGGAACTGTTAGCAAAAAGAAAAAAAAGCAGTAAGTGTTTTAGCTGTTGGAGGAAAATGAAAAGAACCAAGCACAATAAGATGCCAAGTAAATGTTCACCTAATTGGGCAGTAATGGGGAAGTTTGTCTAAGATTTCCAGCTCTTCGAGTGTTATCTGATCAATCTTGTTAACGACATAGATGCAAGGCATGTAAATTCTACTTCCCTCGATGACATCTATGAGATCATCTGCTGTTGCGTCATATCTAAGGGAGACATCAGCATTATGTATCCTGTACTCACTACAGATCGCTTTTACTGTCTCAAGATCCAAGTTTGTGTTCGTCACTGTTGATGTAAAATTGATGCCACCTTTGTCCTTTTTTCTGAATGTCAAATTGGGGGGTGTCTTGTTCAACCTAATATCGATGCAAAAATCACACAGATTAAACCTCAGCCTTCTTTCAACAGGGAAGACAGTATTATAAAAATCTTTCGAAACAAAATGAACAGTGACCAAGAAGGAAAGGACACGGTTCACCATGGAACATCATCGTAGGAGGAATACAATCACAGGGAGGATCTAGAATTTGGCATGATTCAGTAGATGTGGGCACCCTTGATATAATTGGATGAATGCCAAACCCACAACAAAACTAAACCGGATCATGTAGGTAGCTGATAAATGCTGTCTTACAAATTTGAGGGGAAAGAGAAAATATCACAAGAGAACCAATGCAGAGAACATCATAAGAGAACCAATGCCCAAGCTGGCAAGCAGTTCAGTATACTAGCACTTGTCAAAAACTGCAGAAACATCTTCAACACCAAAACTATCAACGTAGAAACTTACCTAATGCCGAATCCCTCGAGCTCCTTCTCAATAAGACGTTTGTGAGTAATTGGTTTTATGGCATCAAGAACAATCAGAATAACATTGCATGTCCTAGCTGTGCTGATAACCTGAAAAAATAGTATAAACAATTAAGCTGAGGAGAGGGCAGAACTCCGTAATGCACAGAACAGGGGATATTTCAAGAAATCCCTGGACAGAAGTACGCTAAATTACTGCATTACTATTTGATATATTTCTAAAGCATGTGAGATTTGACTACTTCACTCCTCAAACAATGACTGAAATTATTTCTTAATGAAACATAGTAGCATAATAAAGATAAATAGAACATGATGCAACATTCTTAATAATCCACAGATTAGATGACTGACATGTATGGAACAAATGAAAGTCACTTAAATTTTAACATGACATGTTCAAGGTAAATAACTTGTTCAGCATTCAGCACTTCAAGAGCACATCTAGCTATTTTGCCTGATTTCGAGTACATATTTAGTAAAGTTGCACATTATTAACCAGAAAGTGGAAATCACAAGAATACTAAAGGGCCATACAACATGATTTGTACAGCACACCGCTCCCAGGCTTTTTTTGGAAACAAATACTCAAGGGGGATTGACAGCGCACTTTTGTGTGTACATACTCCTGCCACAGATGATTTCTACAAGAGGTGCTCAGATGATCCCCAGTCCCCACAAGAAGTGGGTGCTCATGTTCACAGAAATATTAAACTAACAGTCCCATGAAATCTTGAAAAGAATAAACTATTCATGAATGTTATGTCATCACTGTTAGTAGCACTATTCTTACTATCATCGAGAGAGAGAATGACACACTGAATTGGGGCAAATTTTCTGAATTTTATTGCTCATACCAGTGCTATTGCCACCCTAAGGGGTTGGGCAAGTGCCATATTTATAGCTGCTGGCGCAGCATACAATAATACCAGTCTAAAGGCTGCCCTAAAGGCTGCCCAAAAGCTAGTCAAAAGCGGCCTAAAAGCTGCCCTAAAGGCTGCCCAAAAGCTAGTCAAAAGCTGCCTAAAAGCTGCCCTAAAAGCTGCCCAAAAGCTAGTCAAAAGCTGCCTAAAAGCTGCCCAAAAAGCTAGTCAAAAGCTGTCCACAAATCACCAAGACTTATTCCATCATTCTCCCCCTAAGTCTTGTCTGTCGTCTTGTGGGAAAGTTGGACCATCCCGGTCCTGGAGCGTAGCTCAAGAAACTTGATCCTCCCAAGGGGCTTGGTGGCGTGTCCGCAAGCCGGTCCTTGGTGTTGATGTAGCTTGCCTTGATGCTTCCTTCCTCCAGGCGGCCGGATGAAATGATATCTCACCCGGATGTGCTTGCTCGTTCATGAAAACGGGGTTCTTTGCCAGGGCTAGAGCGGACTTGTCGTCTACCCCGAGCTCCACCGTGCTAGTGTTTACGCCAATGAGATCACCAAGCGGGCAAGCCAGAGCCTGAGTTGCAGAGGTGGAGGCCGCTATGTACTCGGCCTCACACCGACAGGGCCACCACCGCTGTTTGACCGACCATTGCCCGGTACGAGACACTTGCCTAGGAAGAAGAGCATCCCGCTCGTGCTCTTCTTTGCCGTGTCAACGTCGCCGGCGTGGTCGCTGTCGCCGCCGCCGACGGTGTGCCTCCTCAGGGCACCTCGGGTAGTGGAGACCGTGATCGAGTCCCCGCAACGTAGCGGATGATTCTCTTCACGACCGCAGTGCTCCGTTGTCGGTCCGCCGCATGAACCGGCTAACGAGCCGACGGAGAATGCCAAGTCCGCCGTGTGTGGGTGAGGTAGCGAAGGCTCCCCACAAGGCGCCAGATCTGTAGCGTCCACCTCCTCTGTTGTCTTTGTCGCGGCTCGGCCACCTCTCCTCCATCGGAGTGGGAGCCGGGTTGCAATCGATGAGCCCACTAGCTCAACGACGCTACCGGGCGTAGCGATCTGTTGAAGTGACATCCGAGTCGTCCTGGTGCACCTCGATCCCCAGGTAGAAGGAGAGAAGCCCCAGGTCGCTCATTTGGAAGGTGGCCTTCATTTCTTCTTTGAATGCCGCCACCTCCGCATCCTTGGTGCCGGTGATCACCAAGTCGTCGACGTAGACACCCACCACAGGCATTTCCTCCATTGGCCCGCCGGTAGATGGCCGCCTCGTCGCGAGCTTTGCTCGAGGCCCATCCCTTGAGCGTGGAATCTAACTTGGCATTCCATGCCCTTGGTGCCCGCCGCAAGCCATAGAGAGCCTTGTGCAAACGCAAAGACCTGTTCCTCCTTGCCGGGATCGCAAATCCCGGCTGGTGCACGTAGACCTCTTCCTTCAGATCTCCGTTTAGAAATGCCGACTTGACGTCCATGTGGTGAACTCCGCCACCCTCCCGAAAGCACCCGGCGAGGAGGAGTCGCACGGATTCCAACTGCGGTACAGGGGCGAAGGCATCGTCGGTCGATCCCCTCTCTTTGCCGCGAAACCACGTGCCACCAAGCGAGCCTTGTGTTTGACAATGGCGCCGGCTTCATCCTCTTCGCCTTGAACACCCACTTAAGGGTGATCGCGCGGTGACCACGGGAAGATCGGCAAGCTCCCAGTGCGGTTCTTCTTAACTGCGTCCATCTCCGTCTGCATCACGCGGCACGCCATGCTGCGTGTCTTTCGGCCTCTGCGAAAGACCGAGGCTCACCATCGTCGCACGCAAGATGCAACTGCGCCTCCAGATCGTGAGGCACCAGTCCTGGCACCGGCTGGTCGCCGAGAAGGTCCTCCATCGTACGATACCGCAACGGCTCGCCGTCGTGGTACGCGTCGATGCGCCTCGTCGTGGGAGAGTGGAGTAACGAACTCCACCGGTGTGCTCGACAGCCGGTGTCGGAGAGGGCGTGCCTGGAGGGGTAACCGTTGGTCTTTGGAGTAGCGGGCCGAGTCTGTGGGGGTTCGGGACTGGGTAGGCGCGTTCGGCGAAGAGGTCTTGCCTACTCCCCGGCTCCTCGAAGTGGGCGTACTCAATGGTGAAGTCGTAAATGCGTCGGTCGAGCCATTGTCAATCGCTTGTCCCACGCCCATCCTCGCCCCTCGTTGAACACAACGTCGCGCGCCGTGCGCACACGCTGTGTCTTTGGGTCAAGAATGCGGTAGGCCTTCGAGCCCTCCGCGTAGCCGATGAACACTCCCGGAGTGCTCCTGTCATCGAGCTTGCCAACATGTCCAAGCTCCTTGGCGAACGCGAGGCGGTAAAACCCGTAGGTGAGACCGCCGGCTTGCGTCGTGCCAGGCCTCGTCGGCGTCTTGCCGTTGAGAGCCTTGGTAGGCGAGCGGTTGAGGATGTAGATCGCCGCTACCATCGCTTCTCCCAGAGAATAGCCGGCATCCTCTCGCTGGAGGAGGGCCCGAGCCATCCCTACAACCGCCTGACACGCCGCTCGACGACGCCATTCTCGCGCGGTCAGACGGCGCGGAATAGTGGCGCTGAATGCCCTCATCCGCGCAATACGATGCGAACTCACCGCCGTGGAATTCGCCGCCGTTGTCGATCGTAAGACACGCAGCTTTGCGCCGCGCTTGCCGCAGCAGCCTGCATGCGCTGATGGCTTCCGCAGCTTTCTCCTTGCCGCTGAGGACCGTTACCCACATGTAGCGGGTGAGGTCGTCGACGGCGGCAGGAAGTAGCGTCGTCCTCGGTGTGGCGGTGTCACGCCGCACAGTCCCTGCACAAGCTCGAGCCGCTCCTTGGCTCGGAAGTTCGATCAGGGAAAGGAGCCGCTCGCTTATTCTGCAGATGTCGCAGAATCGCTTCCACGTGGTCGAGACACGGCCAGGCCTCGTACCATCTCCTCGCACCGAGTCGCCTGAGCCTCGGCTGAAAGGTGTCCGGCGCTCGTGCCAGCTGCCACGCCTCGTCGTCCGACGGCCGGCGAGAGGGTTGTGCCACCGCACGTTGAGGATGTAGAGTCGATTGGTGCCTCTGGTTACCTTGGCAAGAAGGCGGCGATGGCGATCCCAAATCCTCATGACTCGTTCTTTACTAACACACCGAACCATTCTCATCCACCGCCCCAAGTCGATGATAGAGTTCCTCAACGCGGATGTAGTAGACTCCGGTGAGCGACTGTGCTCACCAGACTTGGCGGTGAGTATGACGGAGCCGACGCCTGGATCTCCACGCCGAGGCGTCCCCAAACTTGACGAGCCTCGGACGTTGGAGTCAAGCTCGGTGAAGAACTCCGTCGGCCGGTCATGTGATTGGTAGCGCCAAGAATCGAGGTACCACCCGTCAATCTTGTCACCGCTGGAGCTGTCGCCAAGAAAGACGTGTGCTCTCGGTTCATCAAGGTGGAGGAGATTCGCTGCGGCTGATGCCGCTGGAGATAGCTCGATGCCTGCGTGTGCCAGGAGCAGAGCCGGCTCTTCTTCCTCCACCTGTGCGATGTGGGCCTGGCCACGTCGTGGCTGGCGACACTCCTTGGCCCAATGGCCAAGCTTGCCCGCGATTGTGGCAGAGTAAATCTCGTCTGGCCTTTGGTTGCCGTGGCGCCGCCTGGCGCCTCATGGTGTCGCCCTTAGCACGTCCTCGCGCCCGACTGGGCCAGCGTCCGCGCGCCTTGCGCGGCTTGGCGTGCTGCGGCCGCTGTCGCGTGAAGGACTCCCTTCTTCCGTCACCCTGGCAAGCCTCCCACCGTTTCTCGAGTGAGATGTAACTTCCGCCGATGGTGATAGGCCCCGAGAGAGGCGTGGTTCGTCGTCGCCGACGACCTTGAGACGACCTATCGCCTCTTCGATCGACATCGTGGAGAGGTCCAATAGAGACTCGATTGAGCGAGCGATCCGCTTGTACTTCGGGGATGCAACGGAAGAGCTTCTCGACGCTCTCTCCTCATCGTAGGTGTCGTCACCAAACCGCACCATCTTCTGCGCAGAGTGTTAAGACGGAGAGCAAAGTCGTCAACATCCTCACTTGGCACGAAGGCCAGGTTCTCCCACTCTTTGCGAAGTGCTGCGGTGTGGTCTTGCGGCGCGGCCATCGCTGCCGTCGTCTTGCGCGGCGATGGCATCCCAAGCCTCCTTGGCGGTCGCTTCTTGGAAAGCGTGAATCGCATCTCGGACGGATCAGCGGCGATGAGGGCATCCAACGCCCGTCGATCCTCGTCGTAGTCGACGCCGCCGTCACGGATCGCTTCCCACATGTGCCGCACTGGAGCCTTATCCTCATCACCGCGCCCACTCGACATAGTTGGTCTTGGTGAGGGTAGGCCACCCGATCTGGGGCCAATGTCCTCGATAATGGCCTGGTCCCGCGGTGACCATGGTACCGGCCTGGAGGAGAGTCGCGCCGCTGTAAGGGCCACGATCTCCGTCGGCCAGTGCGCCTCTGCCGGGGCGCGATCGCCGCCACGCTGCGTCCGATCGAGCTCTGCCGGGGCGCGATGCGCCCGTAGCGTCCGCCGAGCTCTGGCGCGTCTGCGCTCGCCTGGGCTCCTATCGCTCATGAGGGTGGGCAATCGCCCACTGCGCCGCCACTTCGCTTCTTTGCCTCCCTCTCGCTTGAGCTGCCGTCGGCCTTGCTCGGCCGTAGCCGCTGAGCTCTTCGCTGAGCCTCGAAGCTCTCTTGCGCCGCCATGTACATCGCGTTTCTTCTTTGCTTCGCCTCTGCTCTTCTTCTTTGCGATTCTGCCGCCGCCGACTTTGCCGCCCTTGCCGTCAGCTGCAGTCTCTCTTCTTTGCTCGCTCATGATCCTCTGCGCAACCGACCTCTGCCATTCGCGCTCAGGCGACCGAAGGCCCATCCTTCGACATGGCGCGCTAGTGAAGCCGCCGCTAGGGAAGAAAAGTGCCTCAGGCAATTTCTTTGCTCATTCGTTCGTAAGATGAAGGGTGAGCGTAAACTTGTTGTATTTCTTCTTTGCTTCTTGAAGCGAGGAGGAGCGTGGGAAGGAGATGAGCAAGAGATGTTTAGGCCGCAAGAAAGAACGGCTCGATACCACTTGTTAGTAGCACTATTCTTACTATCATCGAGAGAGAATGACACACCTTGAATTGGGGCAAATTTTCTGAATTTTATTGCTCATACTGCTGCTATTGCCACCCTAAGGGGTTGGGCAAGTGCCATATTTATAGCTTTGGCGCAAAGATACAATAATACCAGTCTAAAGGCTGCCCTAAAGGCTGCCCAAAAGCTAGTCAAAAGCTGCCTAAAAGCTGCCCTAAAGGCTGCCCAAAAGCTAGTCAAAAGCTGCCTAAAAGCTGCCCTAAAAGCTGCCCAAAAGCTAGTCAAAAGCTGCCTAAAAGCTGCCCAAAAAGCTAGTCAAAAGCTGTCCACAAATCACCAAGACTTATTCCATCAATCACAAGTTTGAGCCCATACAAGTCAGACAAACAATTCTTTACGCAAGGCAAAATAAAATTTGTTTGTTGCAATCAGGTTAATATCAATGCAAAACTAGCGTGAGGGAATTGGCAGGGTTGGACATATTACCTGCCTCCCTCTACCCTTACCATCTTTAGCACCTTCAATGATTCCCGGAAGATCTAGAAGCTGAAATAAAAGAACTGGTAGTTATTAACCAAGAGCAAACATGCCCAGACAACGAAGGCTAACTTGTAGCTTCCTTTATGAAAGTAAATCATTACCTGAATTTTAGCCCCTTTATACATAATAACTCCAGGAATACATGTTAAAGTTGTAAACTCGTAGGCTGCAACCTTTTGGATCAGAAAACGAGCAGAAAGTGTGTTTACTACAAGATTACCATTAAACAAACTAAAAGTAATAGTGGTAGAAAAAATGATATTATTGCACAGGAAAGTAAAAAAAGAAAAGCAATCAGTTTGATCCATAAAAACAGTATTAGATGTAGGGATAACCCATCAAATTCAGATCTCGTTTGGGCATATTCATACGATTAGACAGTATAACTTACCAACATTGTGCAAGTATAAACATGTGTGTTTTGTTTATTTAATACAAAGAGGGCAACAAAGTAAGGATAAACCTTTGTACATGAAAATGTAAAGAGTATCAGTACAGCAGACCTCCGAAAAAGTTCCTGTCAACTTGTTCAACAACGTTGATTTCCCAACTGAAGGAAAGCCCACCAAACCAACACGTGCATCTCCACTTTTTGTCACATCGAATCCCTCACCTGCACCTCCACCACCTTTGGATGTAGGAGTGAGCAACTCTCGCCGTAATTTTGCAAGTTTAGCCTGATGAAAGGAATAAATTAAATTAAAACAAAGATTCTGTACAACTAGAATGAATAAGACAAACAAAGGGACAGGTTCAAAATCATACACATGAAATCCTAGCACCAAGTAATAGTATACTATAAAATGAACACACAGAAAAATGGAATAATTCAGCCAGGTGGTGGGATTGGACCTTGTGACCCATCCTTTCAAGCACTTTTCGACTATACAAGCAAGCTCTTACAAAAGTGCAGCATAGTGTGGAAAAATAGAGGCCCTCATGAAAATTTTTTGCATCAAGGTTCATGCACAATGCAAAGAACATAAAAGCCATCCTATCCAATTTAATCAAATCAACGATATTCATTACACACATGGGGCTGATAATCCATATATTACCTCTCTTAAACCCGAAGAGATCCCCGCAAGCTCAGCGCGTCCATGTCAGCCCAGGTGCTCTCCGCGACCAATCGCGTCGATCCATGCATCCTGCCACATGCCTGAGCGTTAGGCCTCTTGTGCCTTGGGCCATCTTCCCTCTCGACGGTTCTTTGCGCGGCATGGATTCCCACCCCTTGTGTTCCACCAGGGCGTCGCCCTCGCCTTCGGTGGCCAATACGCGCAACTCACTCCGTTGCCCCCCCCCCCCCCAAATCCCAGCTACTACAAGCCCATCCTCCACGCCGACCGTGCCATAGCCGAAGCCTTGACGCCACCAAGGCAGGTGAGGCCTTCGAGCCCTCCCCTTCCTCCCCATCCCCACCAATCCCTCCCCAACACGAGCTCCATCTCCTTCCCCAGCTGAGTAGCAACAATCTCTTTGCATAGAGCCCTACACCCCCAGCAATGATAGGAACCCCAATTCCGCACCCCGGTCATTCCGCTTCACCCCTCTCCCTCACTCCCCATCTCTAGCGATGAGCCTAGGCGGATGCGGCCGCAAGCGGCGAGAGCACCGCCACCAACGGCCTCCGCGGTGGCGGCAGCAGCGAACCGGGCCCCCAGAGCCGCTCCCACCTGCGGTGGCGGAGGACATGATGGACAAGGATGTGTTCCTTGACGAGACCATCCTAGCGGAGGACGAGGCGGCGCTGCTGCTACTCCACCGCGACGAGACCCTCGCCCCCGCCTCTCCCGGTGGAAGCGCCCCGCCGAACTCGCCTCCGACTGCTTCCGTACTGTCGGTACGGCTCCTTTCCGTGACCCGCACTTCTCGGCGTCAAGGTTTGCGAAGAGAGTTGAACTTGTGCAAAAGCAGACAATTATATGTTATCAACCACATCAATCTTAGCCTTTCCTCAAGATAACAGTCATGTTACCCACAATGGTTGCTATATCTATAAAGGGCGTGGCGAGCACTGGACCAAAATTCTCACCGAGTCCTTTGTGAATCAGATTATATTATGTCCCATTCGATTGCAAGGTTGAACCTTCTTTTGTTGGGTATGTTTCCCATCACCAGGCATACAACTATTTGCACCTCCGTATTTTTTTACGGATGCGTTAAAATCCCACTTTTCTTTCTCCCTTAGGTTTGTTGAGCCATGGAGTACCCTTGCTGCAAAGAAATCCTACTGCTTATTTCATCCATATTCACCTAATTTCATCTATATGGAAATTCCTTATTTGACCGTATACTGTACCGCTGATCTTACTGCAGATAACACATATGGAAATGATTAAAGGAATCAAAGGCCATGGCTACCATAATGAATTGGTAATTCCTATAACTGAGAATACTCCTTATGAGTATGAGCTCACTAACTAAGTGAAGCGGTATGCTCCTAATGTCCTTTCTTTCGAGTTTCAATAATTTCAATCCTGAAGAAATCCAGTCTATGGTGTAAATAAAATCTTATGTCATCTTGTAGTGCTGCTTAATAGATATGGCTCCAGCAACTGAATTAGGCAACCTATTGGCAGCAAAGTAATCAATAGCACCATCCCATTGATCTATCTGATTGTTTAGGCTTTACCTTATAATCAAGGTGATTAAAGGGCTTGCTTAATCCCTTTGGAGTATGGACAGTTTGATCAACTGCCAAAGGATGTTGATTACAAAAAAGGTTATTAGCAGTATTTTCGATGGATCTAGGCAGCTGATGGTAAGTTATCTAATAGATTGCAGCATACCCAAAGGCAAATGCTGTCCTTGTATGGAACCATAGAATTTATGAGGGGGGTGACTCCTGGATCAATGCCAATATACTGATTCGTTCTCATGACCTCTCATTGTAATTTTCTTTGTTTCTTCATTTCAGGTTATTAGTTCTTTCAATATAAATGGTTAGTTTGATCTCTATATGCTACCCCCTCATTCTTTTTTAAATGACATTTTACAATCCGTGCAGTCAAACATTCTGAAATTTTATCATCAATATGTTAAAAAATATCTAGATAGGCCATACAAAGATTATCACTAAATTTTTCATTAAAATAACTTTCATAATATTATAACATTAATTTGATCTAATATAGAGTTATAGAAAGTACTGGTCAATGGCCATTTAAATAAGAACAAAGGGAATGGTTAATAATTTAGCATATGTTGCGATATGATTAGATGCCATCTAAAAGTTTCGTGTGCCTATGTTTCCTCTATTATTAACTTCTCTTTTTGACCTTGTGTTCATACTTCTTTGTATCTGTGGCAGTAAAATCCTATAAAATATGCATCTTAACATGATTGTAAGCTGATAAGGTGCATGTTGTTGCACAGCATTTGACTTGCTTGTGAATTTTATTTAGTTAGTACGATCTGCAATGGAATAAAGCAGGATCTGTAATGCTCTGAACTTGTTTTGATGATTTTGATGAATCCCTCAGTGCTGCATGTGCTTTTGCTACCTGTGATTACCAACCTATGAAATTCATTTAAATGAAATCCGAAATACCTTGAACTGGATCCACCACAATCAAAAGAAAGGCTCAGTGCTGCATGTGCTTTCGCTACCTGTGATTACCAACCTAAACTTCATTTAAATGAAATCCGAAATACCTTGAACTGGATCCACCCAATGCAAGTTGTACAAATCTTGAAGCAAGCAAAGGGATAAGCAATCCTTATCTACCATTCATTCATGTTTTAATATTTGTGCAACTTTAAAAAAGAAGAGCATAGAAGCACCTCTCTCATTGCCCACTATTTGATGAGAGTTTTGTGACAATAGGCTCTTATAGATGTTTGTGGTTATGTGTACTATGTTGAGGCATAATTCTTGTGGTTCGTAAAATTTATGTCAGGGCACATATTTATTTCATTGTTATGGCCTTGCTTTTCAGGCTGAATGCTATCATTATCTTTTCGACGCTGCCATCAAGCTCTATCAATTGGTATTGATTAGACTTCTCCTGGGCACGGTCCAATAAACAGTTCCAAAAGACTGTGCAGTGTTTTAAGCCACGGCATTCCTAATGGATGGCATGCTACCGAATCATAAGGTGAAGGAGATTGTTGAGAGCAATGAAACGAGGAGATTGCCTAAATTTCCCAAGGTGAGAATCATGCCGTTTGCATTAGGTGTTGTGGCATTTATATTTCTATTTTGTTTTCTTGTTCTGTTCCAAAACTTTAGGTGCAACAGATTTCAGAAGCATCCTTGTAGTCAGATTGGTTATTTGGTTCCCTTTTTTCACCCTAGATGTCTATCCTTACCCCTGTTAGGGAACACGTGACTTTGGGAAATATTTGTCCTGACTTTCCTGGTGACCATCCTCACATGTTTCGCCTTACTTTCTAGCGCCTTTATTGTCAATCTTGGTGATATGCTTGAACGATGGGGCTGCTGCATTTTCAGGTAGGCCAATCTATCTCTTAAAGCATGTTGTTAGTTCTTTTCTTACCAACATTCGAGTATGATTATTGTTTTATGCACCATACCTGGCTAATCCTTTTATGTTTCTAATTATTAACCAAATACACCCATCATCCGCCTTACTGCCTATCGCCAAACTCAAGCTGTACGACGCGGAGCCGCACGCTAGGTCCTGCACTAGCAAAATTTGCCCGGCGCAGCGTAGTGCGCAATCCCATCCTAGTTAGAACTTATAGCACCGCCATATGGATGGACATGAAGAAAAGTGAGGTGTACAGCACAAACATGAATTTATAAATTATTTGTGAATTGTGAAATAGCTAAACTCTCCATAAGCAGGTTTTTTAGGATTTTGAGAGTTGAGACAATAGTACGAGATATCATGGATAAAAGATAACATTTATTATGAAATAAAAATGGAGGAAGTTCAAATCACCTTCAGAAGACCAAGATGATGTGCGGTGGCTTTGTTCTTCTGCGTCCTTGCCATCTGTCAAGTCAAAGAAAAGTGAATAACATTAGCACAGGGATCAGAAAGTGGACAGATCTGTTTCCTTTTTTACTATTTGAAATGTTCATGTTCATTTCTTCAGTCCTTCAATTGCAGTAAGAGCAGTTCAGCAAGATACGTACATGAGAAACAATTCTCAGTTTCTCACATGACATGACAACTATGTGATTGTTGTCAATCGCAAAGCAAGATATGAACTAAACATCTCAGTATATCACTATAAATTATAAAACCAATCAAAGTTAATCAAGGACGACCATGGTACTAAATCGTCACCATGAAATGCAAGATGCAACTAAGTAGTCAGTCTATGTGCTGATAGTCACCTAAAATATGCAGCTTTTGATCACAGCCATAAGCAAGCTAATCCAACGGTTCCATCCATCAATCACAAGCAATAAAGCCACAGATCAACTATAGGAGTTATCATTGAATCCGACCACCTTGCCATTATCGACCAAAACTAACAAATTCGATAATCTGGCTGCATCAGTTCAAGAGAATCTAAGTCACTCATGAGCAAACAAGACGCTCTTATAATCACAAGCAACATTGCGTCTCAAGAATGAGCACAGAGCTCCATCATCAAATCCCATTTGATGAAACCACCACCCCAATGTTTCAAACCACAAGTTTACAAGTCTCAAGCTATATCTCCGTATTAGATCAACTATAAATTTATAATTCAGATCACAAACAACAAAAATGCATCTCAACTCAATGAAATTTTGACCCAAACCATTTCGATATGTAGCTAAGAAAATGAAAAACAGTTACGAAGGCTAAAATGCCACCCAAGTATCACTGGTCCCCAACCTTCGTCAAGCACAAGTCTAGGAACTATGGTTTAGCATCCATCCCATCGAATCAGAGCAGCTCACAGCTACATGAACAAACCAACTCCCACCGCATCACCCACATAGCGTGCTGCTCGCCGCGAAACCTAACAGTTCCAAATCGATACTAAAAAACCTAAGCCCCTGCTACTTGTAATCTATTATAGTTCCCCAAACCAATCTATCTACAATTCGAAGTTTCGAACCGCAAAAGCAGCGCACATAACAACCACAACGTATCAGCATCAAACCATTTCAATCCGAAAATAAGCAATCGAAACCCTAACCCCCTGCATACTACCACTAGAAGCCTACCGCTACTAATCGCAAGCATCAAATCTATCCGCCATCGCGATGGACCACTGGAGGCTACGGTTGCAGTACCTCGTCCTCGATGTCCTTGATCTTCTGCATGACGGTCGCCATGGCTACGGCTCGGGGAAGGGGCTCGGACTCGGGAAGGTTCTAGAAGGTTCGCCTGCTCCTTGCTCGCGCGGCTTCGTCCTTGCGGATGGGGAGGGGGCGAGGAGACGAGGAGAAACGAAGGCTTGCGAAACGGGCTTATTTATGCGATGGGCCTTCGAATTTAGCAAGGAAAAAGGTTGGGTTTCATTTGTATATGGGCCTGCCTTTCTGTTTGGAGAGAAAATTTAGAAGACAAGCAAAGGCAAATAAAAAAACATTATATAAAAAGAGGATCCGAATTGGACCGGGATTTTGAACCCGACGTGAATCGAACACGCAACCTTCTGATCTGGAGTCAGACGCGCTACCATTGCGCCACGGATCCGGTTGTGACAAGGCAACATAGTCGCAGCTAGTACTTTAGTAATTTCACTAGCGGCAACACGACTAGGGGTGAAACCGGGTCGGATACGGGCGGATATTGCTCGTCCCGTATCCTAACCCATATTTTGTTTCCGGATTCGGAGTCGGATACGGATACGAATTCGGATTATTCGGATACGGAGCGAATACCTGACGGATTTGGATCGGGATCGGATATCATAATCGGATAGTAGTATAGTACATAAATGTGTACGTAAAAGAAAGAATGAAGCATTAACCTTACAACATTAGCTTCAAGTCATAATTATTTCAACGTAGGATAGTGGTATAGTTAGAGGTGCAAATGGATCGGATACAAAGAGAGAGATCGAAACATAAAGAAAACAGAGAACAAGGGGAGCTCTTCCATCAAACTTAACCTTACGGAATAAATTCCTGGAGATATTAAATAGTATTGAATTGTCATATTCTGACAAACTGAAGATAGACTTCTCTCATAATGATGACTACTCGGATTTGTTTGGTATGCTTCAATTTAGTGACTCAACTAATTCCAGTAATTTGAATAGAAAAGAAGTTTGTCAAATAAGTTGAACAAATCAATTCAGGTAAAAGCATTATGTCATCACTCTATTTGTTTGTTGATAGATTTGTTCAAGTTCATGATTAATAACAAAGTAGTGTTTTTTAGTGTCAGTATCAAACAACTACTCTATCTATCCAATAATGAACCAAATTAATGGAAGAATAACTGATTTTATCGGGATATCGGGTCGGATATTTACCGGATATCGGGTCGGATATTGCTCTTCCCATATCCTAACCCATATTACATGAGATTTTTCGGATACGGATCGGATATTGCTCTTCCCATATCCTAACCCATATTATATCGGATTTCCGGATACGGATTCGGATAACATCGGTACGAATTTTAAACGGATTCGGGATCGGATCGGGCGGATATTTCCTGTCCTGTTTTCACCCCTAAACACGACGCGTCCGCACGCGGCACACGCGGCTGCTCAACTACGACCATCTTTTTCTTGTTCTAGCTGAATGCTCTTGGTTTGCTACGGATTAAAAAAAATCTATGGTACATTATGGTGTGTCCTCGGCTCCCCTAGGGACCAGTGACCCGCCAAGCCTTGGACCGCCAAGCTGTCCATCGAGCCGGCTAACTTTCCGTCATATTTTGGGCTGGTCAATTCTCACGAGCCATAGTTATCAGGCCTAGGCTCAGGTGGCCCGAGGCCTGGATCTATCCCTGGCTCCACCGGCACGTTAGGCCGAGTTTAGCGTGCTACCCATGTCACACCTCTACTGCCGTGGAAGGTAATTTGCATTGGATTAAAAAAATTGCATTAGAGCATCTCCAAGAGGGGCCTTAAATATGGTCCTAATTTGAATTATAGGGTTTTTGGGGAAAAGATTAACTCCAGCAAAGACCCTAAATTGTTAAAATTTAGCAAATTGTTTTAGGGCCTCTAGGAGAGTAGCTATATTTAGCAACTCTGTGATTGAGTCCTATCTTCGTTGGGTTTTAGGGCCTAATTGCTGAAGTGAATATTTCGTTGGAGCCCTAAATCTAATTAATTGGGGTCCTAAATTAAAATTTAAGGCTCATTTTTAGGGTTCTCTCTTGGAGATGCTCTTACATGCTATAATACCTTGCAATATGCATGAATGATAACCATAGTATTCTCCGGACTAAATTCGAGCCAATTTTATTTTTAACTTGACCACAATAGTCGCATTTGTGCTGAATTTAGAGTGCTACCGAGTATCCTGTCGTTATCACATTCTCCACGTAAAAAGACACTCTTTCTGTTTACATGCAGAGTTTTGTTGTGCTTCTTAATTTACCCTTTTCACATTTGCATGCACTTGCAGGGGGCCAACGCTAACATGACACTATAGTATCAGTTCAGCCAACCAACAGCATGTATATAGTTGATAGTTCTACAGGCAACGATTTGTATGCTATAACACTTGCAAAATACAAGCAGTTCCTGATTAAGACAACGACGTTTTAGTAAGACAGCCGTGCCAATCTATTTTTTTTTGCGTAGCCATGGCGATCCCTTCTTTTTTGTCTCGTGCGTTGTGCCACTAGAGCTGACAAAAAAGGTAACAAATCAAAATTTCTTCGATTACCGTTTTCAAAATTAAAATAAGTTCATTTCAAACGAAAAAAGTTAAAGTCTCAGCTTGATAGTGGCTTAGCTCAAATTTGAAATAACCATTTAAATAATAAATTAATTAATTTATATCAGATTATATTAATTTTGAAAGAAGCTTCACAATAACTTGTAAGCTCGATTCCAAGAATTAATGCACCTAACGACATCGCAAAACAGAACTAATTTCCAGTTGAGTTCAAATTTGAGCTAAGCAGATTCTGCTCATGAGAGCCAAAGGAATACTATTAATCAGTGTTTTGCATTGCAGATTAAATGATTAATTAGTGCGTGTGTTGCGCTAATTAATACAAAGAAATTAAACAATGCTTTATTAGACATGTACAATAAGACCATCTGAGCTGGCTTGTATATATCAGCTTTGATCCATGTGAAAGAGTGAGAAATGAGAATAGAAAAGAAAGTTGGCTCTTAAATAAGAGCTAACTTTGCATAGGAGCATATGTAGATTATTTATGTACAAGAGTTTATTGTGCAACATTAGAAACAACTTTTAGATACGGTTATTGTATAAGCTGATTTTTAATTTATTTAGATGATATGAATGAAAGATGTAGTAAGTAATACATTTTTCTATTGTACTTGCTCTTAGTGGCAGAAACCAACGAATTTTGAGAGGCGGGGATGTGGGGCCCACCTGTCGGGCGCGCGCACGGGTCTCGTGAGATGAGGCGTCGGATCAGGGGACAAGCCTCTCGCGGGCCGGTGGCACGTGGACGGTGCCGTTAGCAGGTGGGGTCCATACCTACGCCTTCCCGGCAACATGCTTCCTACTTTTGATAGTCTTAATAGTTAGTTTCCGGAGCAGTGCTTTTATGCTTTCCCTCCAAATAATGTTATTGTGTGTAGCGTAGCTGCGTTCAGCGAATGCGTCCGGACAGAGAGGACGTTACTTAGCATCAATCCAATAATTACAGATAATTTTGGGAGTAGTTTTTGAAATTTTGCTACTCCTTGATCTCTGACACAAGTATTACAGTCGAGAGCATCTCGCTTCTTCACAAACAGAAGGCTTTATTCACTCTAGCGCTAGCTAGGCCGTGATGTGGAACAAAAAGAAACTAGAGCTCTCTCCAATATAAAGCATCTAGTCTTTTTTATTTTAGCTAATTACAAAAGGTTGACGTTGATCTGATCACCCCCTTTCTCTGTTTCATATCTCATATTTACATTGTGGAATTTCCCTAAAACCTACAAAAATTTCGTGATTCTGTGAATCTTTTCAGTGGTACTGACTTCCCACCTTGTACAGAAACCTCCTGCAATCCTGTCATTGAATCTCTTTTAATATTACCTGACCTTTACACAAGGGAAAAGATTGACCTTTCTGACTTTACCACAATGGTAATGCAGTCTTCCAGGAAAGCAAGCAAAGAACTCCGGAACGTCTGGGTCTCCAGTCGAGCAAAATAGATAGACAAGTCAATGACATGATCTTTCTTCGGGTGACGATGCCGAAGGTGACCATGAGTGAGTGGAATGTCATTCATGAATCAGTTATCCTGGTAACTGAAGTTACTACTGCATTGCAAAAGAAACACCTTTGGCTGTTCAGGAGATGCCTGCTTATGCAGCCGAAGCAGGACCTGTGATGACATGGCTCAAATGTTGCATCTGAATCACGGTTGTAGCAGATGCAGCAGTTGTCGTCTTCTTCCTCACTGCCAGTGCTGAAGCCTTGCACTTCTTCACCATCCACTGACATTGTGATGCGTCTGAAGTAATGGGAGAACTCTTCAAGCTGCGCTAGCTTCGCAAGGGAGGCATCCCCTCGGAGGACATTGCTCTGAGAAAGAAATATGCATATTGAAACACCCATGTTAGCAATCGGGCAATAGAAAATTATAAAACAACAATAATCATCATCGTAATCAAGCAAATACGACTCTAAAAAAATTATATTTATCTGATCGATGAGAATGACACTACTTATTAGCAATAAACAAGCAAATCTAAGGAAATCAAATATGAAAAGTATAGAAATCTAACCCAGTTGTAGCTCAGTAGGTACTGCAACCCAAAATGGATTGTAGCAGGACAATCCATGCTTGTGAACACCGCAATAACATCATTTAACTCCCTATGGCCTGATGCGCTGCTGCATTCCATAAGATTGAGGATAATGCCAACAAGAGGAGCCAAGATCATAGTACGATTTGTTTTTTCATGATGCTGCCCTGGCCGTCTTAGTGTCCTGCAGACACAAGTTTTGACCGATGAACACAATGTCCAATTATTTTTCTACAACAAAAAACACTAGCTGAATGAAGGAAGCATCCTGGATTTACTGTAAAACATAAAAGAGGAGCTACCAAGATATAAGCACAATGATTCATGATCAACCGAGTCAGCTCAAATGAATTGTGGTGGCAATGCATTTTAGGTTCTGAGCTCACTAAATTGAACAGTTTTCAAAGATTTTAATCCAACTTACAAGAATTACAGCACAAGCTAATTTTCAGACTTCCAGTGAGGACATTGAACCACTCCCTTCATATTTTCAGCAACTTACAGATTAAGGTGTGGACTTACATGTCAAAGAACTCTGCATCAGCTGCTGATATGATGTGGTTCAGAATAAAGACAATTAATTCAGTCAACCTCCGCAGATTCATATCTGGTCCCATGAGGAATGCATAAGGAATCTCTCTGGTGCAGAATTCCAAAATCCTTGCAAGACTACATGATATATCAAATATAACACTGCACTTTCTTTGCTGCAAATCAGCAACCTGAAGATAGAAGAAATTAGTTATAATTTCATGGTTGCATGGCCACACCAGAGGAAAGAAAGAATATAGATTTTTCCCCACTTGTAATAAATCCTATTGAAAACAATAAACTAGAACAAACAAATTAATGAAATTGATCCCTATCAAGAAAATTCAATATTGTATGACTGCATTTCAATGCAAGACGCTTTTCAGTTTTCAGAATGCGCTTGGTCACATGAAAAAAGAGCTGACTTGGTATTACACTGTTACTTAAGTTGACAATGTTAAAGGAAATAAGCACTACAAGCTAGCATCAATCGGCAGAGTTAAAGTTCTACACCAATAAGGAAAATACAAAAGAATAATTCACCTGGTGCTTATCTTGCATCTCTCGGATGGACATGGAGAACTCGGTCATAGTCCAACTGAGCGTGTTGAAAAGGCGATTGAGAAAGGATAAGAACAGTTCTTGTTCATGAATACATGTCTCCCTGAGTAGAACCTTCAAAGTAAAACAAGCCAGAAGATCAAATAGATAGTTCGCATGCTATCATACTGTAACATACCCTCAACATAAATAGAAAAACGAATAGAATTAAAAGAGAGGTCATAATATTAGAAAGACCTGGAAAGTTGCAGATGATGAAGATTCGGCATTTTTGGATGAAGCAAATCCTGAACCTTTGCAGAGCCGGAAAAGTATGTTGGTAACAGGTATCCATGATCTATTATCAAAAGCTGACAGAAGTGACCTTGGCATTCTATTTACAGCCTCTCGATTGTTCTCAAATACAAGCATGAATTCTTTGTACTGTACAAGGACCGATATTGATTGAAGAAGAAGATCTTTCAAGTCTGCACTCACTATCCTCGAATCATCAAAGTGTTTGACAACAAGAGTGACCTGTTAATAAGAAAATAGAACTCTTAGTCTCTTAGATAATATTGACCCACTGAAGACCATGCTAAACACACCTGATAATTTCCCATGACTTGACTCAACTATCAGTTGAAGTAGTGTTTTGTTCTCTACAATATTTTCTGAGGAGTGGCATATCGTGAAACCAAGGATTTAAATCGGTGAGAGATATGAAAAGGCTATCGCAGCTATAGCGGGCTATTGCGGAAGCTATGCTACATGTCGCGGTTTACTATAATATACATATTTTTTTACTATTCCAAGTATGTGGTATTGTGGTATCGGTAATTTGTACATAATGAACTATATTTAAATTTGGAGTACACGTCATGATCGTTATATGTTGTCATACAATGTGTAACATAAAATAATCTATATAATTATGTAAATTTAGGAGATGGATTTGGATTTTAACTAATATTTATTATTTCTAGGAGCCAAATTAATTCAATGTAAGTATAAAAAATATGATAAAACAAGAAGATCATAAACGAAACACAATTAATGTTTAGAAATATAAAGAAAGTTGGCACATGTAGCATACGGAGCTATCGCGGCTACAAACATAGCGGAAATAACGGTCAATACAACGTCTATAGTAGTTGTAGCTATGTTCACGGAATTTTATTCAATCGCGTAGCATTTTATGTTTGAAAAAACTATAGCGGGCTATTTAAATCACCGTGTGAAACAAAGGAAAAAAACACAAAACGCTCCTATTATGCACATTCGAGCCCACAATTTCGCCATTGAATGTAAACCAGCAAGACCATTTCCAAATTTAATTCAATTTCTTCAGTCATCCAACATTAGTACTACAAGATTGTAAGGTTATGAATGATGGGTGTAATTAGGTTTATCGGATTTGATGTAAACCCCCGCGAATCGTGAACCAGATTCATCGACCCCGAACCGGTTTAGGGTACGGGGTTCATATTCGCAGTGGAAATTGGAAGAAAAAGTGGCGAAGCGCGAACTCGAATCCCGTACCGCGACTCGGACGAACCGCTTTTCTTGTGAATATGGGTTTTATAGCAAGAAAGATGGATCAAGAAGCAGCAAGATGCTTTGGTACATACAAATGAAGCTAGCCCTTGCTTAAGAAATACTGCAGGCGAGACAAAAGGAGGATCGCTCCTTCGCAGAGCATGGAAACAATCAATCTGCAGAAACAACAAAAATATCCATTTGAGACCTGACTCTTGGGTAGATTGTTTCAATGCAAATAGCCAAGTTGGCTGGTAAGGACACATCAAACCTACAAGTGATTCCACATAGAACTCAGGAATGTAGTGGAAAATGGAATCTGAATCACTGAGGACCAAAAGAAGCTCCACAACCCACATGCAGGTTGCATACATTCCCCTTTGCTTCCATGAAGAAAAAAGAGTGGCACGGTACCTGTATAACACAAGTTAATAGGTTAACTCCCTAGCCTACAAAATGACTGCATCAGTCTGTACAGATTGTCCTGCTGCAACTTGCAAATATGTTATTCAAACCAGGGAAAGCAAAAGAACATAAATTAATGAATACATGTACAAGTTAGAAGCTGACTCCTAAATGATGTATCATGAATAGTTCTAGAAAGCTCCTACTTCAAGAATATTTTTCCCATTTGTTACATACTAACTGTTGGCACAGCCCCAGGAGAAACTCACTCATGGCTTCCTTCTTGGAACACACACGATTTCAAGAAGATGCACATGAGAGAGTGAACACGGTGAAGAGGAAGAACAATAACACACAGATAGTTTCCCGGGTGAAGCAACTGCTTTGCATCTGCACTTTCTCTTTCTGTTATTCTCTTACTTTATTCTGCCTCTATGGATTCAACTAATCAATAACTTAAATACAGGAAGGATGCACCAATCAACTTACATAGCCAAGTAAGAGCCTTGGCCGCTTCCTACGCCATGAATTCACAACATGAACACACGTTCTAACTAGCCCACTAGCTAACTAACATGCATATGCACCGTGATAATGGCGCACATGGCCTAACTCGCAAACACAAAGAAATAAACTTTTGACCAGATTAATCCCAACACTGACAACCTTTTGAATCTACTGTGAATATGTCAATATGATCATTTCAGAAGCAAATGTGATCTAAAAAATCATGTCTATGGCCGATAGTGTTTGCTAGCAAACCTATTTTATTGTCATTTTACCATGGAATAGTATGGTAAGATAATAATATAGATTTATCCTTTCAGAAATCATACCATACACAATGCCTGACACAATCCACCAAATCCTCATGATAGCTATTCCGGGCTTCTTTCAAATGTCTTACTTGCTCAGGGCATGATTTTTCTCTTATCTGCCTATCAGTTTCTTCTAGTAAAGAAATGGATTGCGACTGCTGGGACATGAAATAGAATGCCTGGACAGAACAAACTTAAGTCAGTACCATAATATAAAGCAGAATATACAAATAACCTAGTGCACTGATGGGTATCAATGGGTAAGTAGTATCAGAAAATAGACTGGCTAGGATCATGTGCTTCCTTTTATCTGAAAGGGTGAAGTCAAAGAACAACAACTAAATACTTGCACATCTGTACCCAATGTTCAAGTATCGCACAAAGTGAAGCCATTATCTAGAAAATTTGAATATGTTGGCCCAGCAAAACGCACAGATTTGCAAAGCACATGCATGTCTAAACTCCTAAGATTGAATACATGCAAATGCAAGAAATTAAGGCAACTTTCTACAGATACTAGTTAGGAACAGCATGTCGGTAAGTTTGCAGGTCATGAGAATCTCCATGGAAGTAAAGTTATGGATCATTGCTACATCATGCATGTGTTTGTCTAACGAAAGAGAAGATCAAAGAAAAATTGCTTGCCTGCCTAAAATTTGGTGAGATACCCAAATGATATAACAACAGCATAACATCAAGCAGTTCTTCTTCCTTTAACGCTTCTGAGGAAGACTGATTTGTCATTGGCATGCTTTCAAAAGTATGCAGTGCTTGGTATCCGTATTCAATATCTGATTGAACACTTGTGCTAGGTTTGTCTTCAATCTCATCACCCAGACTTCTCCCACTGCACTCAGCAGCAACATGAGCAGATCTTTCAGGCATAGGCTTGCATGGGCCTTTTGAAGTTGATGGTATGTACTTGGCATTATCTTTCAATCGTAGGCCAACAGTGGCATCTGTGATTGTGCAGCAGCAAGGCTTCTGTACTGTAGTGTGTGTTACTCGTGTCTCTTCATCATTCATGCAGCCTTCATCCCACTGTACTTCATCTTCCTTGGTATCATCTTGGTGAAACATCAACAGGTGACTTACTGATCCACCGATTCTAGGGATTACGCTATAATAGGCATCATTCCTGAATAATAACTGTGTGGGAAACCTTCGCTTTCCACCTTTGTGAAGAAATCCAACGCCATTCCCACAGTTCATTCTAGAGGATGATGCAGACCCAGAAGAATCCATAGAAAATCCTTCAGACAACAAATGGAGGATTACAGTGTACAATGAGACAAGCACAGTGTTGTTGAAAGTCCCATTGACAACCATCCTGTGATCTCCACCTCTAGCCTTTAGTACTGAACTTTGTACAAATGACCTAAACACAGATCCTGGAAGCTGAGGGGGCGACACTGGTGGAACAAAGCATATTACCAAGCTGCAAAGTTCACGGTGCATCTCCTCAATCTGCAATACGCAATGCCATGCAAACTATTACAAGCAGGTATAAAAGAGGGAGAAAGGGAGGGAAAGAGTTCCAGCTATTTACAACCAATCATGTCTTTCGTTAAAATTTAAAACGCTAATCCCCAAAAGAACAAAGCATAAAACTTTAAATGAATAGAGACAAAGTATAAGGTGGCGTTTGGTTGGGTGGATGAGGGTAGATGGGATATGGCCATCCCTGGAAGTTATCCAATTGTTTGGATAAGTGGAAGGATGGAATATGGTTATCCAGATTTTTAGAATATTCCCTCAAGATACTGAATAGAGCCATCCCAAAAAAAAGGCCGAATGGGCTCATCCAGTTTGCTGCATGAAGAGGTCAACTCGTTCAAATTCAAATTTCGCCAAACGGCCAAAGTGTACTCGGTCAAAATATGGTCAAATTTTGTTCAAAAGATCATATTTCGGTCAAAATTTGTCCCAAAAATTCAAATTTTGTTCAAAAATTTAAATTACGATCAAAATTTGTCCTAAAATTCAAACTTCGGTTAAATTCTGTCCAAAAATTTCAAACCAAAATTCAAAACCTTGATTACAACTAGCCCATCCGTGTAACCAAATAAAAAATTGGCTATCTCATCCATCCAACCAAACAAGAAATTGGCTCATACCATCCACCCAACCAAACAGCCACCTGGATGGCTCCATCCCATCCAGGTCGGATGGTCATATCCCATCCAACTTCATCCAGGCAACCAAACGCGACCTAAGTAAAGAGAATAAAAGGTAGCAGATGGAAGATCACTAACCCAAGGAAGCAACAACTATCTAGTTATAACAACGCAATTCACTGAGAAAACTAAGAAACAATGCAGTCGGAATTTGGAACTAGACAACTACAATACACCATGCAAATCAAACCACCAAATGGTATAGCATGGATATCCAAGAGTCGAGACAAATAGTGGAACAATTAAAGCCAACAAACAAATGAATGCAGAATAATCATCACACTGAATTTTTTGTGATGCTAGAATATAAGTTATCGCAGTGGCATCATTATGTCAGAAGTTCACAGAGTTGAAAAAAAATCTTCTCTAAGCATCATGGAATTCCTGATTTTCATGAGAAATGTCATCTAACAGTTAAAAAAAACTCCCTGCGTAGCTATAGAGGCAAGGGAAAATTCACCTTCTTAATTGCATCAGAGAGTGTGGTCATCGACAATGTCATGCTAACTTCATCATCAGAAGACCCAGGCCACCAAACAGAAGGTACAAGGCACTGCAAGTCCTGCTTGTTTGGAATCTTCCTTGTGAGAAACCCTTCAAACGAGAATGCAAAATCTTCTGACTTCCACCAAAGATGCATTACATCTTTATGCTTAAGGATGTGGCAAGCCAGTGCTAAAAATGGATATGATCCAGAATATGGGCATTCTGTTAACACAAGTGGTGCAGCTTTGCACATAAAAGAAAGTGCCACAATGAGCTCCTGCAATAATGAAGTGCACCCTGGGAACTGAAGAAAAAGGTCAAGAACCCGATCAAGGCATAAGAAATCGTGTGGCTCACGTGCCCTGAAAACATCTATAAGGAGAGTGATGAAGGATCCCCAAGCAATATACTCAAGACACCCATGGCCTCCTTCAATAGCACTGAAAAACTCTGCACATATCCCTTCCGAAATTGGTCCAAACAGTTCTTGTAATGGTGCAAATTTTTTGACCCTCCTTAGTTTCTCAAAGTACGCTGATTCAGATTTCTCCAGATTTTGAACTTCTAGAAGTCGGAACAAACATCTAAGAAGATACGACGCAAACATCCAAGAACGTGGTGGTGCCTCGATTGAATCAAACCCGTTTAAAGGATACCTGAATGGATGTGAGCCAAAGTTTAGATGGCAACGCTCACCTTCTGATAGAGAGATTGCAGGATAATAGCCCTTCCTAGGCCCCACCTTTTGAATCCCATCAAATGCAACACCAAGAAAAGTCCCATTCCTGTAGAAGTTGATCTCTCCCACATCCAAGTTGAGGCAGCAACCGATCACATCCCCTACTGACCATGGCTGTCCATATGGCTTTGGCTCATTATTCCATTTAGTCACCCTCCGGCCATCAAATGCATATGAATCATCAGCATCACCAACACCTTTCTGATCAGTGAAGGGGCACGAGAGAGTAGCCCATCCAAGCTGCTGAACTCCAGAAGTCTCCAGGGTCACCTCATACATCCACTTGCCCTTCCACACACAGGCATTAGCCCTAGCACTGCTGAATGGTGCAAAGCTCTCAACAATCAAAGGTTCCCGAATGCTCTTAAACTTACCACAAAAGCTCGATTCATCAAGAACAACCTTTGTTTGCCCAGCACCTTTATCCACAATCAAGACGCTGTCATTGTACTTACAGCTATCTCTGTCCAAACCAAGATCAAACTTTCTTGCCTGGTTCCGCAATACCGAGCGCACAAAGCCCGCATCAATTGATCCAGGAGGCCGGACCACTGACTTGTAAGGGAGATCAAAGATATGCTCTATCGTTCTCTCAACAGCCTGGTGCCCAATCTCATCATGGTAGGACACCAAGTGCGATTTCTGGGGGCTAACCCTAGCTTCATCAGCAGACAACAACACAGCCAGCCCGGGGGAGAACCCACTCCTCCTATGGCTACTGCTTCCTTCTGCCATCAAGCTCTCCAATCTCCAACCTTTGACAGCCTTTCGAAGCTAACCATCTATTGTTTCATCAAATTAAATGTTTTTCAACCAGATTAACCAAGAAACTATCTCCAAGGTCCAAAAACATCAACTGCACACCAAAACGTTCAAATAGCCACTTCAATTCGGTCTCCCGATATGTGATTTTGACAGGAAATTCCAATTATCTGCTCGAATTGGGCGAATTTTAGCTATGCGAAGCGAGGACATGGGACTAGATGCATACGTATGCAATGGAAATTTTGACCACAAATGATCTATATTGGCCCAAATGATTTTTACCGGAGCGGACGGAGAAACTCGGAGACGAGGAGGCGGTGGACGTGCTGTGAGGACGCGCCTGACGGCGATCGGCGGCGGCGGGAACGTTGGAGCTAGGGTTTCACCTTGGAGAAGGCACGGGGGAAGGAGAGGACGAGAGAGAAACAGAGTGAAATTGATTGATTACAGAATTTTTTTTGTCACCTTTTCAGTTTGGTCCCTTCCATTTATGGTAAATACAGTTCTATAGTGGCTCGCGCCGTGCCCGGTTCAACTTTTCCTTTATTTTAATGGTGTTTGTAAAAGTCAACTTCAATTTGGGTGGTTGTACTTGTACATATCGCTTTGTTAATTTTTTTCTTGGGCCTATCGTGTGCTTAATCAATTTAATTTTGTCAACTAAAATTTACAGTGATGCACGACAAAATTATTGGACGTCCACGATAGTGCATGCGGGTGCATGAACAAGCTGTGTGATTTTTTTTTTCACAAAGTGCTCCTTTTTAAAGAGTTGGTGAAATCTCTCTTTGGTAATTTTTTTTATATAGTATCTAGTCATTTTTTGCAAGTCAGGCACCATGATTTCAAATGTGTGAATTCAAATTAAATTTGAGTATATTTTTTAAAATTTAAGTTTTAGGGTATATTCGCAATTATAACAATTTAAATAAAATGCATACCTTTGAAAAAATACACTCGAATTTGAAGATTTTGAATGAATTTAGATTGTACGTTTTACTGATTTATACATATAATCGGCACATACCTACAATCAAACTGCCATAAAAAGGCAATTCTAGTTTAAGTTTAAATTTAAACTTGTTTGAACTAGTTAGTAAATTAGTTAAACTCGACATAAAAAATTCAAACTTTTTCTCACGGTAACCTATTATGCGCTCTCACCATTTAACTCAGTCCAATCGAGAAATGCAACACACTAATCATCGAAATAGATTGTCCCAATTACATGGTCAAACCAACTAGTTAATGTGTTTTGTAGTTTATATATGAATATGTTTGTTCTTTGTTTTAGCCAAAAAAAAATATTGCAAGCTCCAATTCGCAAATGGTTTTCACGAGTAGCTTACTGATGACAAAAGAAATAGAATGATATAAATCTCGCTAGTAAAAAGTAATTTTTCTTACTGGTAACAGAAATTACTAAATCTATAATTAGAAATTACTAACATACAATAGTAATTTGATGTTCATTTAGATTTTTGCTATCACACTATATGATAGTAATTGTTAGTTGGAAATGTAATTATTCCTAGTTATATATATAGTAATTTATATATATAGTAATTTAGATTTTTGCTATCACACTATATGTTCATTTAGATTCTTACTGGTAATATGAAAGTACCAGAAGGTATCCCTGTCCCGAACCAAGACAGAGCAAACAGAAACCTACATAGTGTGTAATTAGAGAAATCATTGTATGGCTAAAGTAGTCAGGAAGAATATGGTACGATCAATTGAGTAACTTTCTCTGCAATAAAGGCTACATAAACAGCGAAGTTTGTCCATATGTTTGTATACAACGATCTCCGAATGGATTTTGTATAATCTCCGTCTATATAGATGACTTGAACATCATCGAGACGGATGAAGAAATAGAAGAAGCTTGCTCGTGCTTGAAGTTTGAGTTTGAAATGAAGGACTTGGGTAAAATCAAGTTTTGTTTAGGCTTGCAGCTTGAGCATGTCCAAGGAGAAATCTTGGTACACCAATTATCCTACACGCATAAAGTGCTAGAGAGATTTGGTTTTGAACAGAAGGTCGTTCCAAACAGATCTAGACCCATACAGGCCTAGAGAAAAGGGGGAGGAAGTCCTGGGAACAGAATTCCATAACTAAGTGCAATTGGAGAGCTCATGTACCTCGCAAACAGCACCAGGCCGGACATTGCGTTCGCTGTGAACTTGCTAGCCGGGTACAATGCAGAACTCACCAAAAGGTATTGGAAAGGGATCAAGGACATCTTTCGTTACCTCCGAGGAAACAAATGCCTAGGTTTATTTTACAAAAGAAACTATGAATTGAATTTAGTTGGTTAAGCCGATGCTGAGTACTTATCGGACTTGCATACTGGTAAGTCACAAACTGGGTATGTTTTCTTTTGTGGTGGAACAGCAATATCTTAGAAGTCGTCTAAGCAGACTCTCGTCTCGACGTCGACAAACCACTCGAAAATCATTGCCTTATATAAAGCCTCCTGAAAATATTCATGGCTTCGAAGAATAGCTCACCACATCCAGAAATCATGTGACTTAAACATTGAGCAGACTCCCACTTTAATTTATGAAGACAATGCAGCTTGTATTGCTCAAGTGCAAATGGGTTATGTGAGAATCAACCTCACGAAGCACATCAACCCCAAATTATTCTATGCTCATGAAATGCATAAAGATGAATGAGATCAAGATATTGCACACTAAGTAATGTGAGAACCTTGCCGATTTATTCACTAAGTCACTCTCAGCATCTACTTTTGAAAGGTGCATTCTAGTAATTGGGATGATGAGACTTAGAGAAGTGCAGATCTCAGGGGGTGAAGGATCAACGATAGACGCCTAGAGGGGGTGAATAGGCGATTAACAATTTCCAAAACAACGCAGCGGAAAACAGATCAAAAATTCCGATATAAGAGTCGGAGGTTCCGGTCCAATCGGACTATCCGATATGAGGGTCGGATTATCCGATTAGAACATAGTCTGGAGAATTGCAAAACAAATTATGCCTAAACACAAATCGATTTCTACTCGAAGCTAGCACAAGCAAATATCAACAACTTGAAGCAAAGCTAGCTAGAGAAAGAATCAACCCTAGATAGATCAATCAAATACAAGATAGCAAAGTAAAACAATAAGCAAATGTAAAGGATTGATACGATGATTTGTTTATCGAAGTTCGGACTTCCTCCACCGAGGTTCCTACGTCTTCGTTGAGGAGGCTCGGTCGCACTAGAGCCGAGTCTTTTTCAACCTTATTCCTCACTAATCTCGGTCACACTTGAGATTTGGCTTCTCTTCTTGATTTCTTCCACACCACACTCGTTGGTTGCTTGTGAGCGACGCCTAGCCGTCTAGGAGTCCTCAAACTCCAAGAGTAATGAATCCAACAATGGATGATCTTGGAGATGAACTCTAGTGCTCAAGATATATCTCAATCTATCGCTTTTAGCACTAAATCTCACTTCCCACACTTCTCTCAAGAAAGGGGTCACAAAGATCAAAAAGGGAAGGAGACAAGGTGGATACTCAATCCACTTCTAATCACAACACATGTGATTAGAGCTCTCTCTAGCTAAAGAGATGACCAAGAAGCAACAAATGCATCTCAAAATGTTCTCTCTAATCAACTAACTCAACTATTTGCTTAGCCCTTTAACAACTTTCTCACTCCCAACCAGGCAAGTGGGTATTTATACCCCATACCAAAAAACTAGCCGTTAGAGCAAGAAAAGTAGCCGTTTTTACTCACATCGGATCTTTCGATCTAAACATCGGATATTCCGATTAGGTAAAAACTCCAGAACATCTTCAAATCTCGAGCTTACTCACAACCGAACTTTACACATATCGGACTATCCGATATGCACGATCGGAATATCTGATACGCACGATCGGAACCTTTCAATCTAAAACACTTATCAGACTATCCGATACTACAGATCGGAACTTTCGATCTTTCCATAGAGCCACCTTAACCAGAGCTTCTTAAAAACTTCTAAGTCCTGATCAGACTATCCGATCACACATATCAGAACTTTCGATCCTTCCAGAGAAGCACTTTTACTAGAACCAGCTCGAAAAGTTTTTAAGTTATTATCGGAACTTTCGATCCTCGCAGAGGAGCACCTGAGACTTAGACAACTTAGCACCGGACCTTACGATGGATCGGACCTTCCGATCCCTTGATCGGAACTTCCGATCAATACAGAGAGATCATAGACTCTCACCAACAAACCACCGGACTTACTGATGAATCGAAACATCCGATCCAGGTAGAAAGACAAAACATTCTCGGTGTACGTGATGTTTTGTGTCTCTCATCTATTTAAGGATAGATAACACTTGAGCACAGAGACATTTCTAAATTATCAACATTGCATCCCTTTTAATAGTACGGCAACCCTATAACTAGACACTCTATCTAGTTACCTTTGACGCCGCACGCGATCAATCCCCTTTGAAGTCCTTATGATCTTCAATCATACATCTTTTCCCTAGGATTGTCACCCTTATTTTCTTCTTATTCATTAACTCATGATGAACATTCTCTTCGGGATCATCACCCGACCCCTTCTCTTCTTGTTCATCAACTATTGATGAACCTTCCCTTCTTTTCTTCTCATCGGGATCTCTTCTCGATGTCCATCACTTCATGATGTCGTCATTGTCCCATTTCTTCATCTCAATCATCTTGACTCAACATTGAGTCTTTACGATATCTCCTCTTGATGTCCATCACTACATGATGTCGTCATTGTCCCGTTTCTTCATCTTCTCAACCACTTGGACTAAATCCTACTTTCACAAGTCATTTTAAAGCGTTAGTCCAATACACCTGGTTGTCACAATCATCTATTGCACTCCATTAACACATAATGGATGCCTCCATAACGATTGAGCACAATCTAAATCAATTTAATGAATAATTGTATTTGTGTCTTAAGTATATTGATGCAATTAAAGTTTGGATGAATTGTACTCTTTTTCCTTAGTAAGTTTTTCATAAGAAGTTTTCTTACGTACGGTTTTAATGAGGCAATTCGTGCAACAAAGCAAGCGTATGCTTTGCACTCTTTCTCCAAGTATTTTTTCCACTGGGTTTTTCTGGAGTTTTGATGAGGCATATGCATCTCACGGCAAAAGGCCCAAGGGGAGTGTTGGGAAACCACCTGTCCCATGAAGGCCCAATATAGTCTCTTTGCCGAAACCCTGAAGTAGGCTATAAAAAGAGGGGTCCCCCATTGTACATGCATCAGAAAGAAATAATATATTAATCTCTATTTTTTTACATTGTGTCTCTCTGTTCATACTTTACATCCGTCTGAAGAACCCTAGACTACTTTTGGTAGTAAGATTCCTCAACAGAAAATTCCAATTCACCTCACTGCAACACCAACGGTTATGCAACGCATTTGAGGTTTCGAACTGCAACAGAGGGAACTTCTTACATGTGGGTCCCACGAAAAGAAAATCGTTTGAACCAGGGTTCGCAATATCGGTGAAAATCGTGGGGTAAGACTTTTAAAATCGGCCGATAAATCGGTCAAATATAAAAAATTCAAAAATTCAAAAAAATTTATGGGCATAAAAATATCACAATAATCGATGAAAATTGAGAGAAAATCACTCAAGAAATCGGTTTCGAGAAACATTCAATTGGCCGGTGCAAATCGGGAGAAAATCGATCAAAAATAAGAGAAAATCGGTGAAAATCGAGAGAAAATCGCTCAAAAAAATCGCCTTCGAGAAATATTTAACTGGATGGTGAAAATCGGGAGAATTCGTAAGAAAATAAGATTTTTTTTCTTCAGAATTTTGGATATCAAAATCATGCGATATTTAACGATTTTCTATCGAATTTTGGATGATTTTTTTATAATCTAAAAACAAAAATCGAGTGATTTTCTAAAAAAGAAGAAGATAAGTTTAACCCTGGTTCGAACCATCCGGAACACGAGGGGATAGAAAGTCTAACCCCAAAAGCCCAAACCGGTCAAGAGGGCCAAGTGCCCAACGCCAAATCGCTCACTTCCGATCCGCTCTGCCACGACAGGATAGATGGGCTCGATGGAGGCGTCGACCGCGCCGGAGAACGGCGCCGCCGCGGCTGCCGCGGCGTGCAACGGCGCGGGAGCCGCGGCAAACGGAGGGACGGAGAGGAGGCTGAGGTCCTCGTCCGCGGCGTGGGCGTCGCATCTGCCGCTGGAGGTTGGCACGCGCGTGATGTGCCGTTGGCGCGACCAGAAGCTCCACCCCGTCAAGGTCATCGAGCGCCGGAAGTCCTCATCCTCCTTCTCCCCCGCCGAATACGAGTACTACGTCCACTACACTGAGTGTAAGCAGCCTCTCCGCCTCGCCCCATCAGGATGCTTCGTTTCTAGGGTTAGGTATAGGGTGCTTCAGGTTGGGGAAATTTGGGGCTTACATGGTTATAATTGGGAAAATTTGATAATTTGCCCTGAAGTTGATGGGCATTTGATCATTTGCCCAAAGTTGGTGAACATTTGATCATTTGCCCTACGATGTCTCATTGACATGCGGGTCCTAGGGCCACATGTCAGTGAGACATATAGGGCAAATGATCAAACGCCTATCAACTTTGGGCAAATGATCAAAAACCCATCAACTCCAGGGCAAATGATCAAATGCCCCGGCAGGGGATGGTCTTTCCCGTGGTGAGTTTTAGTATAATCGCACACTTATAACGCGAAATTTTAGCTGGAATGGGAGGTTAGCACCTCGCGATAGTTGCAGTGCGTTGTATTGAGGACTTGCGGAATTTTGCTGTGATCAACTTAGAATTTTTTTGAAAATTGCACGATTTTCGATTATCGGAAAAAACTGCTCAAAATTCGCACGAAAATCGTTGGAAATCGCATGGTTTTGAAATCCAAAATTTTGAAAAAAAAATCTAATTTACTTCCGATTTCCACCGGTCAGTTGAATGTTTCTCAAAGCCGATTTTTTAGCGATTTTCTCTCGATTTTAACCGTTTTTCTCTCAATTTTGACCGATTTTCACCGACCAGTTGAATATTTCTCAAAGCCAATTTTTTGAGCGATTTTCTCTCGATTTTCACCGATTATCGCGATATTTACATCCTATATTTTTTTTTGAATTTAACTGATTTATCGGCCGGTTTTAAATGTCTTAACCCTCCGATAAGGCCGAAAATCGTGATTTTCTTGCAATTTTCACTGATATTGTGAACCCTGGATAGAAGTGAGTCGACTTAAGAGTCATAGCACATGTT
Organism: Rhipidocladum racemiflorum; assembly: GCA_036346355.1. Taxonomy (NCBI): domain Eukaryota; kingdom Viridiplantae; phylum Streptophyta; class Magnoliopsida; order Poales; family Poaceae; genus Rhipidocladum; species Rhipidocladum racemiflorum. The sequence continues at coordinate 52,727,027 of CM070582.1, read as the reverse complement.
CTGATTTATTGACTTATCTATGCTTTGGTCTTGCAGTCAACAGGAGGCTCGATGAGTGGGTTAAACTTGAACAACTTGACCTTGATACTGTGGAGACTGATGTTGATGAGAAGGTAGAAGATAAGGTAAGGGAAATGCACACTGTTCAATTGTGGTGTTACATGTTAATGATACGCGTACCATTTGCTGTAACATTAGATCTGTGGTTGTAGTGTTATGATGTTGGTTGGGATAATCTTCCTGAAGCAACATGTGTAACTCTCATTTATGCGAAAAGAATACTCATATGACTATTTTGGCATTTATTCAGGCAACAAGCTTGAAGATGACACGACACCAGAAACGTAAAATTGACGAGACACATGTGGAGGTATGCAATGGATTGTTAATACCGTGAATAATTTTATTACTTTTCAGTCATACTGTTATGTGAAGATTTATTATCTGAATGTGGTGCCTCAGGCTTTAGTTTGCTATTCATTGGCCACAAATAATGGTTCTTTCTCATTTCTATCAATTTTGGAGAAATTCTTGGAATAAATACTCAAAATTAGATTTGCTGATTGTCTTGTACTGGAATTATGTCTTCTTTTTGAATTAATGGGCTGAAAGTTTCCTTTCACTTGATCTTGATTGACCGTGTAGCAAGGTCACGAGGAGCTTGATGCTGCTAGCTTGCGGGAACATGAAGAGTTCACAAAGGTGAAAAATATAGCGAATATAGAACTTGGGAGATATGAGATAGATACTTGGTACTTCTCCCCTTTCCCACCAGAGTATAATGACTCTCCAAAGTTGTTCTTCTGTGAATTTTGCCTCAACTTCATGAAGCGCAAGGAACAGCTTCAGAGGCACATGGTGAGCTCTGCTGCTTATTTATTACTGTGTTGTAAATTCCCTGCCTGTGAGATAGGCATTGAGAGAAAAGCTCCTTGTGCTTGCCTAGAGCCTTTCGTGTTTGTCTCGGCCCTTCTATCTTGATTTTCTGTACATCTACCATCCATAAGACAGGTTTCTTTTGATTTAGGCCCCATTTGGATCACAGGAATTCTCCAGACTGCCTCAGGAATTTAGCTGTTTGATGTGAATTTACTGCGTTCCAAACTAGCCCTTAGTTTTTTTGCCCTTCCAGCAGTGTGTCAACAAAGCCACCTTTAACAAGCTGAAGTCATGGCTGTCGGTTACTTCTATTACAATTCTATGGCTCAGATGAACCTTGCTGTTGCAACATATTCTGTTCTTGAATTATCTATAATCATGTTCTGATGCATTTTTTGTATCTTGTTTGCTGGACATATGTTTCGTTTTGGTGGGTTCTGATTCTCTTTCGCGTTAAATCACCATAAGTCATAACCCAATTGTTGATGCCATTTTTCTTTACTTTTACAGAAGAAGTGTGATCTTAAACATCCGCCAGGTGATGAAATCTACAGAAGTGGAACTCTGTCAATGTTTGAGGTAAGTTTGATATTCATTTTGGCTTCCTCTAACGACATTTTCCTAGCCTGGCATTTTTTTTAGTTCATACCTGTTGGTCTGTATTTGCATATTATGTTGATCGGGTCCTGCAATTGTATTATCGCTGTTTTTGGGACAAGACCGCTATAGCTGCATATCTGCGAATAATTGCTTACAAAAATCTAGTGTAGCAGACCTGCAGCTATAGCTGCGAGTTCTCCCATTCTAGGCAGAGTATAATTAAGGCTTCGTTTGGAACACATGAATTTAATACGAAGCAGTTCAATTCAGCAAGGAATTGGGAAAAAATTTCCATGTTCCAAACAGGGCGTAAAGTTTCAAGCTAAACAGTATAAAAGTCCCTGCATTCATTATGTCAGCAAACGGGGCGTAAAGTTTCAAGCTAAACAGTATAAAAGTCCCTGCATTCATTATGTCAGCATCTTCATCCAGTTTGGTGGTTCTGAATTTTTTTTTGGCCGAATAGGTGGAGGGTTGTTTTTGTCCAATCAGCGCTGATCGTTAACATTATGAAAATAATGTGTTCAAAGCTGGTGTTTCGATATTTAGAAACACAAAGATTTGACATGTATTGTTGTAGAATTAAATTTCAAATTGTATGTTTGTGTACAAAGAATAAATGATGCCTATGAAATTTAGGATCCATTTATATCATATAGTTTGCTGTTATTTTCTATTTGGAATGACATGCCAAGTAGTTTTGCTTTTGAATTGCTCCATTCGTACAATCAAACTAGGACCTCCGTAATGGAGTTGACTAACCTGACGTGTTTCCTTTATTATGCAAAATAAGATCTAAAAATGGATATAAAATATGACAGGAATGCACCTAACCTTGTGTTTTTCTTTAATTATGCTGAAATTATTGTTTTTATACATTCATATGACCATCTAAAAAAGGATATACATTCATTTCTTTGTAAGCGAAGATGGCAAGCTGATTAGATATAACAAACTGTCGGTTAGTTATTGTGATGGCTACATGTGAGGCAAGAGGTGCGATTGGTGCCACTTACCTATTTTCATATGAAAAACAAATGCAAAACTGCTTGATTTTTTTCTTTGGAAGCCCAGTAATTTCTCTTTGTTCACTTTTGTTTTAGAGGAAATTCTTTATTTGCCACTGAAAGTTAGCTGGATTCTAAAATGCCATCGCGAAACTGCTGCTCCCTTCATTGCCATCGGATCTCAAATTTCATCCCGTTTGTGCCACTCATGTCAATTATGTTAAGTCTGATTTCCGTCAACCACTTAAAAGATGTCAATTTTTCCCAGTCTACCTAAATTGCCCCTGGTCCCAGCCTTCTTCCTCCTAATTATCTTCTTATCCTTCCTCAACCACCTTCCTCCTAGCACCGCCCTAGCCCCCGGCCTCAGCCTCCGGCCCTTCGGCCCCCGCTCCCGGCCTTAGCCTCTGACCCGACCTTGCCCCCCACCCCACCCCTTCCGACCTCGAGGTCTTGTCCACCCTCCACCCATCCATCCCCATCGTCCCAAGCCATCGACCGCCTCCACAACCGCATCTCCATGCTACAGGTCGTCTCCGAGCTCGACATCCTGCCCGCCGACGACCATACCTTCAACATCCCCCAACCAGGTCGTCTTCGCCGCCGCCGCACTCTCTGACTCGGGCCTCCTCGCTGCCCTTGTTGTCGATGGCACCGCCAAGTCACAAGATGTCCCTCGTCTACCACCGCAAAGGCCTTCGCAAGCTCCGCCCGCCGCTCATCCTACAGGAGTTCATCAACCACGGCGGTTTCATCTTCAAGGTCTGCGTCGTCGCCGGCCACGTCACCTACGTCAAGCGTGGCAGCCTCCCAGATGTATCCAAGGAGATCCTCGAGGACACCTCTGTCGAGGGCTCTTTCTCCCCTCCCGAGTCTCCAATCTCCTCACCGAGCGCACTGCCGAGGAGTACTACGAGGCTACGCGGCTCGAGGACACTGTCATGCCACCCACCACTTTTGGGGGGCTCCGCCGCGCGCTGGGCCTCCAACTCTTCAACTTCGACATGATTCGAGACGCTTGTGCCGACGACTGGTACCTCGTCATTGACATCAACTACTTCCCTGGCTATGCAAAAATGCCAGGCTACGAGACTGCCCTCACATATTTCTTTTGGGAGATGGTTCATAAGGACAACGTGACCCAGGAGGAGAAAGGGAGCAATCACGCCGTCGTCAAATGAGATGGATTTGAGATGGTGTGGTTGCAAACTTGCGATTTTTGGATGTCTGGGGAATGCAAGGTGGCATTCAGCTTGGTTGCCCAATTTGAGGGGAATAATGATGAACAACCAATTACGTTTTTTTTTTTTGGGGTGGAGGCACGGATTCCAAAGGGTTTCAACCAGCGGAACGCGGAGATCCTGCGGTGTAAATCCTTTCTCCTGACTTCTTTCATACTAGAACCAGAAGGAAGAAGGGCATTTTCGTCTTTTCACGGCTTAATTACTAGTCCATCGACAGGAGATGGATGGTAGTGGCAAAAACGGGATGAAAGTTGAGATCCGATGGCAATGAAGAGAGGAGTAGTTTCACGTTGGCATCATGAAATCCGTTTTGTACTCCCAGGTGTATGTACTCCCTACCTCTATTTGGTTAATAATAACTTCCTAATTAAGAGGAACCGATTAACAATTTCCATTTATGGAATGTGCTTCCACTTGCGCAACAAGAGTTAATGCACAAGGAGTAGGGAGTACATACTTCTGGTAGTATGGAAGCATTTTCACACACAAACACACACTCATATATGTATATAGTAACAATAAGGGTGTTTGCACAATGGCAGGTTGATGGCAAGAAGAACAAGGTTTATGGACAGAACCTTTGTTATCTGGCCAAGCTATTTCTTGATCACAAGACACTCTACTACGATGTTGATTTGTTCTTGTTTTATGTCCTGTGTGAATGTGATGATCGGGGATGCCATATGGTGGGATATTTCTCCAAGGTAAAGTTCACAGTGATTCTCTTTAAGAGACAAATCTATGATATTTGTTTTTTTGCCAATGGTCAAATTATTTCTTAGTGTGAATGAACTGAAATTTATATTGTGTGAAAATGCTTGAATAATGTTTGTACAAGATCTGATACACATAGTAATGAATTATTTGATGCTACAGAACAAGTGGCCATGTTTTGTTAATTGGCTTTTATCGCTTTGCAGGAGAAGCACTCTGAGGAATCTTATAATTTGGCTTGCATTCTCACCCTCCCTCCATACCAAAGAAAGGGATATGGAAAGTTCCTGATTGCTTTCTGTATGCTTCACCTCTTACGCTATATTCCATTATCTCGTTGTTAAATCTTGATTCTTTTGTTAACCAAACCTATGTCCGCATTCTAGCATTTTGTTCATAGAGGAATTGTCTTTACTATGGCAGCCTATGAGCTTTCTAAGAAGGAAGGTAAAGTGGGAACACCAGAGCGTCCTCTCTCTGATCTTGGTCTGCTCAGTTATAGAGGTTATTGGACTAGAGTGCTCCTGGAAATTTTAAAGAAACATAAGAGCAACATATCTATTAAGGTAAGCACCATCTTCCCTTGTATCCAGCTGTATTGCTTTAGTTTTTATTCTGCCCTTTTCAACAGTTGTTTGAACGGTGATACAATGGCCATTTTTTATTGGATCAAGAAGATGCATTTGATCTGCTTGATCTTAGCCAAATTTTCTGCTACCGTTCCTTGATTTTCACTGACAAGCAAAACTAAGCTTAAGTGTCATTCATCGTTTCCAGTCATTGACATGTTGGAAGATAGTTCCTCTGCTGGGTGGATTCTCATGGAATAGTTGCATTTTTATGAAAATTGTTCCTTTTTAATAACGCATATCCACTTCTCACATCCAAACAGACTACTAATGGACCTTTATGTTTTGCCATTTAGCTTGCAAGGTCTTCACTTAGGTCCAATTGCCTAAACTACTGTCCCTCAACCTTTGGCCTCTTTATTTAGATGTTTGTCTGCACTTCTGGTTCTGTATTATGTTGACGCCTGAAACTTTATGTATTGCCATTTAGGCTACTCTTTCTCTTGCGTCTAATTGCCTAAACCTTTGTTATCTGTTTGCGGACAAAAAGAGTGATCCTGTTTTAAAGATTGCACTTAAAGATTAACTAGTAGGTGGATGTTCTACACTACAATGCTGCGTTAGTCAACATTCCCTAATAAGGGAATTCTGAAGTATTATTCAGGAGCTTAATGTATGCTAGAAGATCAGGTGGAGCCAGCAGTACGTGCCTCCACACAAGGACATTGCTCGGTATATTAACTAGCTTTTCACCTTATGCCATCCTGTTCGTCTTGCCTGGGCCCTGAAAACTTTTGGATGCATGCGTAGCAGACCATTTGATGCTATGTACAACATTTGGATGTTTCTGGATGTCCATGGGATTGTGATCTTGAACTTGGTGTACTGTGCGACCATTATGGAGACAGTAGATACATGCAATTCAGTAGGGTGAAGTGGGGCAGTAAATTCCTATACTTGGCCTAATTTTTCTTTAAAAGTTTACCAATAATGGTAAACCATGTTGATATAATAGTGTAATCGATGTCTTTCTGCAACTAAGATTTCATTTGTGTAGCTGTAACCATTAAGGAGGCTAAAATCCCGGCCCATCCACATGGATCCCGGCCAGGAATGGACCTCCCAAACAAGGCCTTATAGTGGTATTGTATTATAGGCAGCTATGACTAGTAAAATACGCATGCTTATCTGTTTTCTGAGCAACACAGTAAGTTTTTAGGTCTCGAGATTGCACACAAGAATAAATCAGCCGTTAGATTCTCCAAGCTGCGCTTATCCTTAATGAGGAAAAGGAGTACTGTATCTTTTTCCAGGAACTAAAGATATATAGACAGAGTCACGTGCAACTAGTGTAATGTGCAGAAACTTCCTCCATGGAAGGACATTGATCCATGTGTTCTCTGGCTCCTCAGCCTGTGCCTTCCTGTCCATCTTTCCCTGGCCCTCTAAAAGCTTTTGGATGTATGCAAAGCAGACCATTTGATTATATAAAAGAACAATTGGATTCTGGACGTCATTTTTTTTTGAGGGGGATTCTGGACGTCGATTGTTCTTGCCTTCTTGTCTCTGACCCGTACCACAGTGTTTCTTGTCAGACTTATACATAACTATTAACAGATCTTTAGGAAAACTCACAAGTCACAAGATTGGATTGTACTTGATAGTTTACTTTTTACGCGACAAAATCATGCAGTAAGATATACAGCGAGTGCCTCTGGCTGCATCTACCGATGTTTCGGAATCCATACTGGCGTACCCATAACTCGTCACCATTGAATCATCACTTTTCTATCTATGTGCAGCCACAACTGTTTCTAACAAGATCTTGCACGCAGGAGCTTAGCGATATGACGGCAATAAAAGCAGACGACATCTTGAGCACGTTGCAGAGCCTGGACTTGATCCAGTACCGGAAAGGGCAGCACGTCATCTGCGCTGACCCGAAGGTCCTCGACCGCCACCTCAAGGCCGCAGGCCGGGGAGGCCTCGACGTCGACGTTAGCAAGCTGATCTGGACCCCGTACAAAGAACAAGGCTAAGCACATCTCCCATGCCATGTCAAATTAGATAAGCTGACCAATCCAATCCTGTAAATTACTACTAGGAGCCTTCTCTCACTTGTGTGCCGTGACTGTAGTCTGTAGCACCCAGCATTGTTGTTTGTGCGGCAGTAATATCTTACTATGAAAGAAATAGTAACTCTGCATGGTTTGCCAATCTCAACCTTTATCTGAACACCAATTGCGGTGTCTTTTCCTTCATGGCCAAATACATTCCCGAGGTGAGAAACCAAACCAGCTGCAAATTGAGACCGGTCTTCCTCCTCCCGCGATTCAAGGGAGGAGCAGCACAGCTTGTGCTGCTGCATGCTGATTCCCGGATACTGATCTTATCCAGCCACTCACTTTGAAAGGAGGGCCTAGCCCAATGCCTTGATTAGTCCATGCTTGTGGTTGTACATTTGGCAGTAGACTAGCTAGCAGCTTGCATTGCCTTGGGTACACCTGTATGCCCATATGGGTGGGGCATGAATGCATCATGTTTGAGGGAGACAAACAGGGGAGTAAAAGGGATTGGGAGGAAGAAGACAGATGCGGTTGGGGATTGAGGCGAGGCAGGAGATGAGATCCATCGGAAGGTGTGTCATGTGTGCTCCACCTGCAAACACAATCCACGAGCCCTATTGCAGGGCGCAGGCAGGCCACCCGTCCCCGCCCTATGGTTAGAGCATCTCCAAGAGGGGTCATAAATATGGTCCTAACTTGAATTATAGGGTTTTTAGAGGAAAAGATCAACTCCAGCAAGGACCCTAAATTGTTAAAATTTATCAAATTGTTTTAGGGCCTATGGGAGAGTAGCTATATTTAGCAACTCTATGATTGAGCCCTATCTTCATTGAGTTTTAAGGCATAATTGCTGGAGTGAATATTTTATTGGAACCCTAAATCTAATTAGTTGGGGTCCTAAATTAAAATTTAAGGCTCATTTTTAGGACCCTCTCTTGGAGATGCTCTTAGAGAGAAACTAGTATGCTACACAGATACAATTATATATATATATATATATTTCCCCCCCGAAGCTAATACTAACAGCGAGTAACATGTTCCGTAACTGGAGGGAGTAGTAAACGATCCAAGAGCCATTATTTGTTGAACATATCGTCTCAGGTCTCAGGAATGCATGTTGGACGCATCTTGCTTGCTCTGCTGAATGCTGAACAGATGATTGATTGCCGTTCCATGTTGGAAGAGTAGAAGTTGTTAAACTGAAGATCTATGTGGGTTGGAACTTGGAAGGGACATCACATCCGGTGCTTGCCTCCCATGTTGGTTCCTCGGGAGGAGAGAGCCGAGCCGAGAAGCAGCGAGCCGAAACAAAAAGCCCAAAAGGGCTCGTTCAGGACGGGAGGACGGGTACTGGCCCACTGCTGGGTACGTACACCAAGGCACGCATGATTGGTGCCGGTGCTCGGTTGATCGGTTCCACTCCCACCCATGCCACGCCGTGCCTCTCCTCTCTTTACGCTAACACCGATGCGGCCGCTTTTTCACGCGCCCTAATCATGCACAGCACAGGTGTCGCGTTGGCTAATCGGCTGAGCGCGCGATGAGGCGGATTAGGTTTTTTGCTACGAGGCTCGGGGTGATCCGCGCGCTCTTGCCTTTCTTTTCTCGTCGCCCCGATGATCTTTGGCCCCACATGCTCTCTCTCTCTCTCTCTCTCTCTCTCTCTCTCTCTCTCTCTCTCTCTCTCTCTCTGGGGCATCAGATCAGTGGCATGGCCATGGCACGCCACGGGAGCATGATTATATTAGGCCAGGGTTGAAACGTCTCGACCTACAGCCGAACAGTTTATTGGCTTAACCGGCCACCTCCCTCCCTCTCGCTCGCCCTGCCCTACCTAACCCTTGCGACGAGCATAATTTTGCACGAAAACTCACGTGGTTTCGGTTGTGAAATGACGACCGCTGCAGTATATTAATCACAATGCATCCATCAAATAATCAGAATAATCAAAATATATATGAGGAGACAAACTCCATTGTCTTTATTAGATTAATTTTTTTATACAATAAGACATCATATTTATAACAAAAACCTTCTCACACTACTACAGATATGGCCTTCAGTACCATTGACAACGGCCATCAGTATCGGTTTTTGAACCAGATGGTACTGATGCCCATTGGGCATCAGTACCGGTTCCACTAACCGAATACTACTCTCGCCTACGCACGCTTAACTTCAGAGTTTTTATTTGACTACGACTGTAGTGTTGGTATGAACGTATTTGATTTATAACGCGTCCCCCTTCCCTTAACCCCACAAAGCACCTGAACACTGATTTAGGGGGTGTTTGGCAGAGCTCCAGCTCCACCAAATTCTTGGAGTTGGTGGAGCTAGGTATTCCTAGCTCCACAAAATTCGTGGAGCTGGAGCTGTGGGTATATTAAAAATGTTTAGGTGAGTCATCTTATTTATATTTTAGAATAAAATTATAAACTTAAGTCACTTTATTTCAGTCTACAAGTTTTAGCTCTGAGGTGGAGCTAGGATCTGGAGCTCTGCCAAACAGGGCCTTAGTATTCTCCTACTCTGAACTTTTCTTACATCCAAATTATAGTAAATTTAGAGATTCAAATAAGGCTGTTGAGTACCGGTTGGTGTAACCAACCGATACTAAGCACCTGCTGGTCGAGGGTAGAGCATCAGTACCGGTTGGTGTCACGAACCGGTACTAATGTGAGGGCGTCAGTACCGGTTCGTGTTACGAACCGGTACTGAAAGCCCACTACGGCCCTGTAGCCAATGAACCGGGACTGATGTAACTGTCAGTCCCGGTTCATGCGTAACCGGTACTGATGGGTCGGTATGGAAGGCTAGTTTTCTAGTAGTGTCAATATATATTCAGATTCGCCCACAAAGAAATATAGTCCAATCATATCTTAACAACCTGGACCAAGAGTTTGGTTATATCTCAACACTCCCCTTTGATCAAATACCGCGTAATACATATGCCTAAAAAAAACTCCTCCCAAAAACCCAGAAGAAAAAAAGGCTGGAAAAAGAGAGAGTAATTGCATCCGCATATTGTGTTACACATCTTGCCTTATTAAAAACATTCGTGTGAGAACTTCAGGAACACTCGCTAGGGGAAAAAGAGTGCAACTTATAATTTTCTGGACTACAATAGTATCTTCATGATCATACTAAGTTTATGGTTCAGAGATTTACCTCCTTGAACAATGCACATCTCTAAGTTGTCTCATTCTAATGCCATCAACACATATTTGGAAACTAGATGTCGGCAGACTTTACGAATAAATCTGCTAGATCTTTATATGACTTAGTTTGCATGATCTTTATCTCACCATTCTTCTGGAGTTCGTGATGATAGAAAAGTTTAGGGGCAATATGCTTTGTGATATTGCTCTTTATATAACTAATTTACATTTGTGCAACACAAGCATCATTATCTTCATAGATAATTGTGAATGTATCAATGGTGTTAATGCCACATTACTTTTAAATATGGCTAACCACACGTTATAGCCAAACACACTCATGTAAGTCTTCGTATAATGCTATTATCTCTTAGTGCTTAGTAGAGGTATCTACCAATGTCTGCTTAAAAGATCACTAAGAAATGGCTATACCTCTATAGAGAAACACAAACCGAGTATGAGATTTTGCACTGTGGGGATCATACAGATAGCCAGCATTTGTATATCCCGGTCAAGTCTTGGTTCTTCTGGTAAAATAAACCAAGATTTTGTGTACCTTGGAGGTATATGAGTAAAATCTTGACACTAGCCCAATGTTTTCTAGTTGGACATGCATTGTGTCTAGCTAGCAAATTTACAGCAAATGCAATATCAGGTCTTGTGCAATTCGTAACATATATAAGTGCTCAAATGGTGCTTACATATGAGACTTCGGGTCCTAAGGCTTCATCATTTTTCATCCTCGATCAAAATGGGTCTTAACACTTCAAGGGATCTTACTACCATGAGGTCTTCAAAAGATGAGATTAGCTACCATTGATATCAAATATCATAATATTATTACACTCATTAGATGAGATTAAGTTTCATCGTAATCAATGCTAGGTCTCTTTGTGAATCCTTGTGCTACAAGCCTCACTTTATATCTCCCTACCTGATTGTTTTTATTTCTCTTATAAATGAAAACCCATTATGATCTTACATGAAAGCTTTAAGAGGTGTTCAGTCAACAGGACTGAATACCACCTTCAAGATGACTCACTTGAGGTATGTTTTTCTTGCTAGAACCTAGATGATTTTATTTCTAATTAGGGTTCTAGATTAATTTACTGCACATGGGATTATTGTTAATGGCTTTGTCCATGCACGTACGCAGATCGAACCACGCGCGATCCCGTTGCACTACACTCCGCACACCCAAAACCGCCATCGCAGGCAGAGTGGCTATCGTGCCCCCGAAGAGCCCCGGCCTCTGCTCATGCACGCCCAAAGCTTCGCCCGAACCGCTGCCCTATGTGCTTTGCCCGCCACCGTCAAGAAAGTGTGAGGCGGTGCTCGCAATGATCAGACTGGGGTTAAAAAAAGAGTTGAGACCCTATGAAAAAAACTAGCCCTGCAGGGATCTTTGGGCCACATGGCCTATGGGCCGCTATGGCTCGTTAACATTTTGGCCCAAGATATAAAAAGAATGAAAAAAGGGATTCGACCCAATATGGTCTAGCCGGACCAGATTCGACCCATGTACAAGCCACCCACCCCATCGGCAATTTGGCACGAAGATCAAATTCTTTTGGGCCATTTTACTTTTAAGGTTTAACCCCCGGTTTTTGCAAGTATTCTTGCGTATGCGGTAATTTTTGCGAAAAAGACCCTGAAGTTCTGCATAATTACAAAAAATTATCGAGATAATTTTTTTTACATTATGCACCCTAAAGTTTTCAGTAATCCAAAAAATATTTAATAAGTTCTAAAATCTTTTATTAAATCCTATAAATTGAGATTTTGCGTATATGCACTTTCGTAAAATTGTTAAAACTTAGACATATCACATATTGGAAGCTTCATACCACTGGGCTTACTTTCCTAGCATAATCCCATGTTTATTCATATGCTGAATTTAGTTTCCTATTAGTTTGGTAATTTTGAAAATTGCTTGTTAGTTAGCAAAAAATTATAAAATACTAGGAAAATTTTGAAAAGTCTTAGATAATTATATATTGAACAGATATAGACCAATCTTTACTGATTCATGAGTGAACATGCAATATATTGATTTTACCCTGCTGCTAGAAGCACAACCCAAATAGACCATCCTATGCTTCCAGGACTATAAAATCGTGCCAGCATACAACTCCTGCAAACCATGTTGGGATGATAGATAAGACCTTGTGCACTTTTCACCCCAACATGAGGATACTAAAACAACAGTACCGTCATGAAAAATACTAGAAATACTATGAGCTTATCTATACTTTGCTAGAAGCAAAGAAACATGATAAACTCCTGATGAAGAATCATCCTATTTTTCCTAATGTGAAACAGTCAATGCCTGAAGCGCATGTCAAAACTCAATAGGCTAGCAATAGCTATGACCGTAGAAAAGACCAAAGGCATCAAGGGTGGAAAAAAATAGAAGAATGATGGAGTACATAAGGAAAGATGCAAGTCCAAGTGGAGAAGTAAAGGTAAATGGTGAGGAAGTTTTCAGAAGAAAGACTCAGCCAAAAGGCTACTTACCCTGCACAACCTTACTTTAGGTGTGGATGTACCGGTCATTGATCACCCAACTACCACACCCTTAAGCATATGGTGGACCTTTACATAAAATCCACTAAAAAATCAAGAAGACCAAGAGGGATAATGTTGAGGCACACTCCACCGTTCAACCTGTTGTTAACATGAATGTCGAGAAGAGTGACCATATAGTTCTTGATCCTACGATGAAGTTCCAAAAAGACCTTCTCAGATATGGAAATACTCCCATGGGTGAAGATGATCTTCTTGGGTCTGAGCTCGAATGTGAGGAGCCGCCCAGATCGTCCTCGAGTTGTTGGATGAACAGTTGCTCCCATCGGATTTGGATCCTAGCAACCAATCACCGGAGGTGATCCTGATGCTAATACCCAAGCCCAATGGAGACAACCTTACGAACGTCCAAACGACTCGACAACAACCCCGGTATTCCCCCGGTATGCGACCCGAAACACGCCCAGGATCACCGCATACCGGAAAACAATCCGATATCAATTCAATTTGCATAAAGGGGGCAACGAACCCGAAACTTTCGAACCAACACGCAAGCGGATAACAACAGCACAAAGACGAACCCGACAACCACCAACCAAGAACAAAAACAGCGCCAAGACTCTAAACTAGGCAAGAACGGAAAAAAGACCAAGACTCCGAAAACTGGAAAATTTCGGCATGACCTTTCTAGACTCTACGGACATCCACTCAGCAGACAAGAAAACACAGTTGACATATATATATGGAAAGTAAAAACGACATCCACAGCACCACAGCAGTATCAACGGCTAAAGAAGACACAACGGAACCCGACATACGCGTAAGCGTCCATTACCAAATCCAAAAGCCCATCGAAACGCCTATCTATACAACAAAAGAACCAACCAACGCATTTAACAAAAGTAAAGCAAATCCCCGGAAGTGTTACGCCTGAACACTCCGGCGTAGGGCGGCATCGCCAAGCCGCTACTCTGCCCCGCCTGATCAGAGAGACAAGACGGGCGTAACTCGCACTCAACCCGATCCTCACCGAAAAACCACAAAGCAGAAGCATGAGTACGGAAGGTACTCGCAAGACTTACCCGTGGTCCATATATGACCGACTCCAAAGGACATGCATTTGGATGTAGCAAGAACCAGGCTGAAGGTAAAAGTGCAGAAAGCTTAACATTTGTTATATTAATTACCTAACTACTCAATTCACAAATTAAGCGGTTGTATGACCTACTTACGAAAATGAAGTTGAAATCATTAATTCACAACAATTAATCTCAACACCAATTTATGTGGGCTCAAGCTCGACTGGCCGAACCTCGGTTCAAGTTCTTACTACGTGATCAGTGCGATGAAAGAGCTTGCTCATATCCGAGAGCGCGGCAATTCGAATCGCTTAATTAACCTGCGAGGAAGCATTGATCGCACGACACTTACCACAAGGGCCTAGTGTCAACCCCTCCCAATCATACCCAATCGCTGAAGCGTCCTCCTGTGGCCGAAAACCTAGCACCCCTCGAGCAGCCCCAAGCCCGGCTTGGCGCCGAGAGTCGGCTAAGCCTCGCCCTCAACCACGTCCAACCACAGGAAGTTACGGTCCATCGATTCCGTATGAGAGAAAGAGTGGCTTACCGTACCATAATCGGGCATGCGACCAACCAGGTGTGCTCAATCAAAGGGCAACCATCGAATCGGTCCTTAATCGACTCAGGCAGGGCTACACATTTGAGTCTCCATACCCAAATGAACCAACTCCCCGCCCGGTCCACAATTCATTTTCTTTTCAAAACCTTTCCCAATTCCAAGCCAACAAAATGTAGCGTGTGTGTAATAATAACAACCGCAAGTGACAGAACCCTCCGTCACTTGGCCCGAACCCCGACCTCTAAGCAAGACTAAGCGTTGACTCAGTTATATTACCCGTATTAGCTTCAAGGAAGTGTTTAACAATTATCAATGGGTGTATGTGCAGCAAATGGGATCTAGTCCTATCCCACAATTAACTCCTAATGCAAAACGTAACTCACAATTTAGCAATTTATTCTCAAAAATAGAATCATATAAGGGTTCAAGATGCTTAGGTGCTTGCCTGGTGCTTCTGCCGGAGTCTCAGCGACAACCTGCTCACCGTGATCGCCCTCGATCGCGGCCACGCCACCCACCGCGGGATCGTTCTCTACACGAGTACAAGGTATGCGAAAATGAGATGCATGCTATGCCGATGACATGCAATGAGAATTGAAAAACAACATGCACACATTCGACAACCAAAAGGAAAAACAAAGCGAAGGTCTACTACAAGCGAAAAAATAAACGTTAATGCCCAACATTATTTTAACATCTAATCCTTACAAACGGAAAAACGACTAACGACAATACTCACTCATTGAACCACTGCATAGAACTATCCATTATCGGTTAGCTCAACCCATTACGATCTTTCACGCATAATCAATCACATCTAATCGAGCACCCACAATACTCCAACCTAGATTACCGCCATGCACCACATGACCTAAATAAGGATCCTAGCATTTCACATTGTGGCTTAGCATCGATCCAACATCCGCTAAGCACACTCATTTACCAATTGACCTCAATCACTAAATAGAACCTTGTTGGCATTCAATCGAACACCCAGTAGGCGCACTTCAACTACTACACCATAGCAATTTGCATAAGCACTCCCAAACCACAAATCTCCCCCATGGACATTTCATCAAACACCTAGCATGCACTAAACTCAAACCCTAACCATGCCTTGGAGAGGGAGAGGGAGAGGGAGAGAGAGAGGGAGGGAGAGGGAGATGTACTGGGGGGGTCGCCGGCGTGGAGGCGGCGCGGCGGCGAAGCAGGAGAGTGCGGCCGGTTGGGGGTGAGGCGGCTCGAGGGCAAGGGGCGTCGAGGCTGGGAGAAGCCTTGGCTGGAGGAGCAGCCCACGTGGAGGAGGCGGCGGCGAGGGGCAGCGCCCGGCGTCGCCCGGAGAGCCTAGGAGGCCCGTGGCGTCGCCAGTGAGGCGCAGGCGCCTGGGTGGAGTGGGGAGCCGGTTGGGTGAGGAGGGGGAGGTGAGTGGGGAGTGAGAGAGGAAGAAAAGAAATGGGGAAAAAGTTGGGGGAGGGGAAAATACCCATTTACCCCCAAGCCCAACACATGAAAAAAAAATTCAGGGCCATGACATCGAAGAGTCCCAGAAGGACACCTACGACTTATATGGAGACCTGAACTAATCTCTTAAATATTTTTTGCTTTACTAGTCGATGTCATATATTCCTTATGAGTCTCGTTAAGAGTCTATTTATCAATTTAGTTTTACTTTATGAATGAACTTTGTTCTAAGCTCCTATTGAGCGATTATCATTTAATGTTGAATAAATTGTTATTTTCAAGGAAACTTGATTTATTTATTGTGTTATGTTTGTTATATATTTTACATTATGTTCCTAAAGCAACAATTGTCTTAATGCTAAAATCATATTTTTAATATAGAACAACATATAATCCAATGGAGGAGGAAATTTGTCTCATAGAGAATTCAAGGTGATATTTGTGGACCTATCCAACCTCTGTCGGGCCCTACTGATACTTTACGGTGCTGATAGATTCTTCTACTAGAATGTCACATATATGTCTATTATCTACTCGGAACCATGCTTTTGATAAATTAATTGCACAAATTATTAAATTAAGAGCATCCTTTTCAGATGGAAGGATCAAGTCCATTCAAATGGACAATGCTGACGAGCTTACCTCAAAGGTATTTAATGATTATTGTATGGATTTAGGCATTAATGTAGAGCATTCTGTACCTCATGCCCACGCACAAAATGGCCTTACAGAGTCATTAATTAAAGAATAAAACTTATTACTCAGCCTCTCTTGCAAAATTGTAGGCTATTCACAACTATTGAGGCCACATAGTGCTGCACGCTACTATATTATTTTAACTCAGACCAACTACATCATGAAATTTCCCCTTTGTAGATACTACATGGGAAAGAACTAAGTATTTTTTATTTATAAAATTTTGGCTGTGTTGTATACATGCCAATCTCACCACCATATTGTACATCCATGGACTCTCTCCAAAAGTTAGGGATATATGTAGGTTATGAATCTCCGTCAATTATTAAATACCTAGAGCTTATGAAAGAGAATCTGTATATGGCTTAGTACGTTGAATGTATCTTTGATGAGGATAACCTCCCAATATCAGAGAAGAAAATTACCACACTAAATAATGCCAAACAATAGATTGAAATGTCACAGGCATTCAACCCTTAGACCAACGAACTAAAGAATACGAGCTTTAGGTTCGAAGGATAATAAATCTGCAACAAATAGCTAATAATCTGCTAGATGTCCTTACTGATAATAATGGAGTGATAAAATCTCATATATCTACAGTAAACTCACCAGAAAAATGGAAATACCTCATAAGGATATTGAATCCACTCTTACCCCCCTCCATGATAAGAACAGGGGGAGACGTCTGGGCGCATGGTACTCAATTCCACAGAGACATCTACAGAAATAGAGAACCGAACAAGTGAGAACACTCCCCAAGACAGTGGAAGAAGCTCAGCCTGATGTTGAAAAAATCCCTAAAGTGAACAATGCTAAATATGTTAACCCCGTCGAAATTTACACGCACAATTTGACAATGGGAAGTCAGAACACCCATACTCCACATCGTGGGAAATCACGAGTTAGAAGAAATTAATGAAAAATATCCCCTAATTATATAGATTTTGGAGAATTATATAAAAGAAAGACTACAATTATCGACATATATTTTGCCTCAAAAATTTCTAAAATTCTTGATCTGGATTCAAAACCAAAGTCCATAGTAGAGTGCCAGAAGCGCTCATATTAGGTCAAATGGAAAGAAACAATTGAGATAGAATTACACTCGCTTAACAAAAGAAAAGTATTATGTCCCATTGACTGAACATCTCCTAAAGTGTTCCCTTTAGTTTCCAAATGGGTTTTCATCTGAAAGAGAAATGAAAAATAGCTAGGTGAGAGATATAAAACAAGGCTTGTAACACAAGAGTTCACGCAGAGACCCAACATCGATTATGATGAAACTAACTCTCCTATAATGAGTGGAATAATGTTCCGATATTTAATATAAATGGCAGCTAATTTAAACTTATCAACCCAATTGATGGATATAGTGACCATATATTTATATGGGTCACTGGATACGAATAAAAGTAACCACAACATGTATAGCATTAATACAGTCAGGGAGGATATGGTATAACCAACTTAGTGAGTTCCTCCAAAGAAATGTTACTCTAATAATAATGATTGTCCTTGTATATTCATAAAGAAGTCACATAATAGATTATATATCATCTCGGTCTATGTTGATGATCTGAATATCATCGGAACTACAGAGCACATAAAGCAAGCAAGTTCTTACCTTTTGACGAAGTTTAAGATGAAAGATTTGGGTAAAACCAAATATTGTTTAAGCCTGCAGCTAGAGCATTTCTCAGAAGAAATTTTTGTACGTCAGTCTACCTATACCAAGAAGGCATTAAAAACATTCAATATAGATAAATCGTATCCTTTGAAGACCCCAGAGTAGTAAGATCCTTTGAAGTGGATAAAGATTAAAGACTCATTCAGATCAAGGATAAAAAATAAGGAAGTCTTAGAACCTGAAGTTCCATATTTAAGCGTCATAGGGCACTTATGTATCTTGTGAATTGCACCAGGCTTGATATTACATTCGCAATAAATTTGTTAGACACAATGCAACCCCAACCAGAAGGCATTGGGCTGGTGTCAAGACTTTATTCAGATACCTCTAAAGTACATAATATCTTGACTTATTTTACCGGAATGACCAAGACTCAACCATGGTGGTATATATGGATGCTGGTTATCTGTTTGATCACCCACAATGCCAAATCTCATATTAGATTTGTATTTCTTTGCGGTGGTACAACTATTTCTTGGCATCTTTTAAACATACCTTGGTAGATACCTCTTTAGTCTTGGGTGTTGAGATATGTCCGGACTCTTCGTTTTGGTGAGCTCATTTCCAAAAATACCTCTGAGGGGCTATGGGTATAGAACAGTAACTCATTGTACAAGAGAATCAATCTACAATCAACAGAGATAAAAAAGTTGAAATCCTCTATATCATGTATTTATCTATTCTCTAATTGTTTCTTTAGTATTCTCAATATTCTTCATTGGCATTGGAATTAATTTACGGCAATCAATTTATTATTCAACGGTGAAAACCGACCTCGAATTATCCATTCTCAGCCCACTCGAGAAGCAGCCTGTGCGGAAAGAATATCCTGTCCTACCCTCTTTTACAGCGTTAATACTTATATATAAAAGTTTTTGAAAATTCCTAAAAAATAGGAGATGTAGAGAAGGGCATAATCTATGTACATATAAAATTTCTGCATCAAAATCGATCGCATTTGGTTGACAAGTAACACCAAAATGAATAATTATGAACAGTGAAGAATCACTATTTATGTAAAATTTGTCCTTTTCTTTCTTCTCATTTCTCTCAAATACAATTGATTTTGATGTTGAAATTTTACATGGATGTAAAATATGTCCTCCCATACATCTTCTAAGTTTTAAGAATTTTTAAAAAACTCTCTCTCTCTCTCGCTCTCTCTCTCTCTATATATATATAGATATATATATATATATATATATATATATAGATAGATCAAAAGTAGCACTGTAAAAGGGTAACACAGGGTATTAATTCTCTCGAGTCTAAACCTACGTGGAGTACACTAATCTCCCACCTTTGCTGCTTAATCACATGCATGCATGAGGCCGGCCGCCCTCTCCAACATCGCTGCGGCGTGCATGCCCTACCTTACAGTCATGTCTTAAATGGCATCCTAGTCGCACATGGACACATTCAGGACAGGAGACATGCCTACATATTGACATATGGTTTCTTGATTTCTTCTTCTTCTTCTTGCCCGGTTTCCTTTTCGTTTAGTTTGGTGTGCCTGGTCGGTTATACCTACATTGACTTGGGTTCCTGAATTAGCTATAGAGTTAATTACCTACATACAAAGTCATGACATTTCGATCGAGCACATTAATTCGTTTGTCCAGTCTGTAGCTTCTGTTAAAAAGCTAGCTTGGAAGCAGTTGTTGGCGATCCTTTGACAGGCGGATATGATTCTGTTCTACACACATGAGATCAGACTGCGCCTAACTACCGTTCAAAACGATCGAGATAAGATTATTAATACACCGTTCTATTTCTAACTCGGCGTATGCGCAGGGTAAGGATGTGAGATGTGACGGGGGGGGTGGGCTCGAGAACAACAACACTCCTACCTTCAGATTGCAGAGAATGGGAGAGATTTAGATAGAGATCTCGCACGTACGTACAAGAGGCAACGTACGAACGACAAGGAGATAAAGCGTGCGCTGTAATCCGGGGGGATTACTTCTGTACGTACAATGGCATGCAATGGAACACGCAGTCACGCAGCAGGGCGGTGGTCTTCCTCTCCCTCCCTCGTCGTCGCTCCGTTCCAGATATTCTATTGCTCGGAAAGCGCTTGTTTTTGTCGCTGTTCCTCCTTTCACTACTTGATACAAATTAACAACCGAGCGAACGACCCCAAAGTCCCAGTCCATGCATTCTCACATGTCACAGATCGAGCGAGTCTTTAGCAGAGGCCAGTCACTCTTATCCTTCTGACATCCTAGGTCCACGGTCCCTTTGGAGGAGAGAGCCTTTTCCTTGTGGACAGGACAGAACGGACTCAGTCTCTGGGCCCCAACAACAAAAAGATCAAGGGCAGAACGAGAAAACCACATCAACGGCGGCAAAAAAAAAAGAAAAGAAAAGAAAAGAAAAAAAAAAGAAAAGAAAAGAAAAAAACACGTACACCCATAACCTCAATGATTTGCTTTTACCATCGATCATTTAGGTTAAGTTTGTGTATATCTCAAGTCTCAAACCGCCTTTAATTCCCCTGAGCACACCGTGCCATCCATGCATGCACCATGATGCCGATGCATGGCTCAGCTCAATCCATCGAGCTAAACCAACACATCATCTCATGCACCGAGTGGCAACTTTACCAGATGTTTTCGAACCGAAGCAAGCTCCCCAACCCATCGAGGACGGCGAGCGAGCAGGCAGATTTAAGTGGCACGAATAGTCTTTCTCCAGCGATCTTCCTTTTTGCAGTGAAAGTGTCCTGGTTAATCCACGCCTTTTGTACCGCCCATGCCTTTGCGGTCCTCCCCCGTTTAGCCTCAATAATTTCCCCTCGTCTCGTCGTACGAAGTCGCCAATCTGCTGCAAGAATAATCGGTGATCCAAAGCATAAAAATACTAGTAGGCACTCTCTTTTGGCCCTACTACTACTACTGCTGTTACTACTGCTGCTACATGCCAATTAAGGCCGTTCTACTCGGTTTTGGTTTGGTTACAGCTCATGCGTTGGGTTGGGAGCCCCAACTAATTTCTACTCGGTATTCCTTGATTCTTCAGTGTGAAACATTACTTGATTCCCTGCATAAATTAGTACCGGCATGTTCCAAAGCATCTGATTACCATTCCATTAATTGCGTTGCCCCCCAAGAGTTGCAATTCAGAACTAACTAGAGACTAGTTACATGCCCGTGCGTTGCTACAAAAAATAAAATTGATAACGAAAAATAAAGATTAAAAAATAAAAAAATTATTTCACAAGATCAAACATCTATCTTTAACGCTTCGTTTCTTGCAAAAGCTAGCTAATTAAAGCAACGCTCGCTTTTAACTGCGTAGGGCAATTAAGCAGCGCAATTAAGCAGAGCAATTAAGCAGCAATTAATGACGTGAGAAGAATGGACCACTGCCACCAAGTGCTGCTTTAGAATAGTAGAGATTAACACACGGCGTGGTAGCAGTGTATGATACTACTGATGAGTCTCACACCTAATCAAGCTGAGAAACTTCCTAAGCAATTGATAATAGTAGCGATTACAAGGCCATGCGTGCATGCTTGTATATGCGATGGGATGTATAGTAGAGTCTGTTTACTCGCAATACTAATATTAATATTAACACCTTTACTGCGGAAGAAAACCGAGAGCAGTCAGCCAGCCCACGTGGCAGCCGGCTCTTTTGCGAAACCCTCCCGATTTCTTCGTAATTACGTTCGGGTCCTTGCACGATTTTATGTGAGAGAAAAATATTTTTCCGGGTTCGCGTTTAGGTCCCTGGTTTGCTGTTTTACATGCAGGACCTTCCGTTAAGTACGAATCGCGAGCGAGCCCTTTCCTAATTTTTCAGAATAGCGAACAGGTCCAAAATTATAACAAATAGGTTCTCACGCTTTGCGTTCGGGTCCTTTCTTCGTTTTGTCCGAAAAAAATATTTTCGTGGTCCGTTTTTTCTCCAGAACATGCGAAAAATATTTTCGATGGCTGTTTTTCCAAAAATAATAATAATAGAAAACCGTTTCCTTCCCCCGTTTTGCCCGGAAAAAATGTTTTCGTGATCCGTTTTTCCTCCGGAGCATGGGGAAAATGTTTTCGGTGGCTATTTCCCCAAAAAAAAAATGGGAGATCGTTTCCTTTCTCCGTTTTGCCCGAAAAAAAATGTTTTCGTGATCTGTTTTTCCTTCGGAGCATGGAAAAAATGTTTTCGTTGGCTGTTTTTCCAAAAAAAAATGGAACACCGTTTTCTTTCTCCGTTTTGCCCAGAAAAATGTTTTCGTGATCCGTTTTTTCTCCGGAGCATGGGGAAAATGTTTTCGGTGGCTATTTCCCCCCAAAAAAATATGGGAGGCCGTTTCCTTTCTCCGTTTTGCACGAAAAAAAATGTTTTCGTTATCTGTTTTTCCTCCGGAGCATGGGAAAAATGTTTTCGTTGGCCGTTTTTCCAAAAAAAAAAATGGAACACCGTTTTCTTTCTCCGTTTTGCCCGGAAAAAATGTTTTCGTGATCCGTTTTTTCTCCGGAGCATGGGGAAAATATTTTCGGTGGCTATTTCCCCCCAAAAAAAATATGGGAGGCCGTTTCCTTTCTCCGTTTTGCCCGAAAAAAAATGTTTTCGTGATCTGTTTTTCCTCCGGAGTATGGGAAAAATGTTTTCGTTGGCCGTTTTTCCAAAAAAAAATTGGAACACCGTTTTCTTTCTCCGTTTTGCCCGGAAAAAATGTTTTCGTGATCCGTTTTTTCTCCGGAGCATGGGGAAAATGTTTTCGGTGGCTATTTCCCCTAAAAAAAATCTGGGAGGCCGTTTCCTTTCTCCGTTTTGCCAGAAAAAAAATATTTTCGTAATCCGTTTTTTCTCCGAAGTATGGGAAAAATGTTTTCGTTGGCCGTTTCAAAAAATAAATACATGGAAATTCGTTTTTTTCCCGTCGTTTCTCCGTTTTTACCTGTTTTCCCTCATTTTTCACGGGGAAATAAGCGCATAGGGTGTTAAACCCGGCGTCTAAAATTCTTTTTGCGGCTCGATCTCTAATATTTTTAAGACATGTATTATTGCCCATTGACCGCATAGGGTGTTAAACTCGGTGTCTATAGCTTTTTTTGTGGTTTGGGATCTAATATTTCTCGGAACATGTATTATTCTTCCCCCCCCAAAAAGGGCCGTTGTTTCGCTGGTTCGTCGACGGTTCTTACCTATCGTCTTTTTTCCAAGAAATACCCAAGCGAGCAAAAAAACTAGGATATTTCTGCCTTTTTTTAGAGATAAAAACTTGGATCAGATTTCGCACGGCGCGTCGGAGTGCGCAGCTCTCACTAATATACTATACTAGTTATATGCCCGTGCGTTGCTACGAAAAACAAAATTGATAACGAAAAATAAAGATTAAAAAATAAAAAAAATACTATTTCATAAGATCAAACATCTATCTTTAACGCTTCGTTTCTTGCAAAAGCTGACTAATTAAAGCAACGCTTCGTTTCTTGCGTAGGGCAATTAAGCAGGGCAATTAATGTGACGTGGGAAGAAACTCTCACTTTATATAGTAGAGATTGTTGAGAAAGAGGATACTCATGTCCTAAGCTACTAAGGACTTGGAGAGGTTCTACTATAATAATAGTAACAGTAGAATCTGACTTCTCTCTGCAGGAGAACTAGAGACCACTGTATAAAACCATGAGAGATGGTCATGCAGAACCTGTATATACCACAAAGCAACTCATCCAAAGCATGCGCAAAGGTGAAAATGCGAGCTATTGGAAGAAGAAAGACGTGGTGGTACCAACCACACAGTACTGTCGAGCAGGTGGAGCTCGGATGTGGTACAAACATATTATATAGAGAACTGTAGAAACAAGAGGTGTGGTTAACCAAACTATACAACACATGAACTCTCAAGTTGAGAGTCTAGAAAGACTAGCCCGGACACCGGCAAATAAATTGCAACGATGTGCAAAAGCCCCTGTGGTGGGCACTCCCAAAAGATGTGACGAAGAAACACAAAACCGGGGGGAGGGGGGGACTCATATACTAACCTACTTGAATTGGAGATGTGTACTACAAGGATTCCTATATAAATCCTAATAAGATTAAGATTTGAAGGAGAACTAGTGGACACTAAATGAAGCCGTGAGGAGTGTTCATAGAGAACTCAAGCCACAAAGCAATTCATCCAAAGCAAATGGCATACGAGATGATTTGAGGGTTATTCTTTACCACTAGATTCTTGTAAATGTCTTAAAAGGTTTGATAGGATTGTGAGAAAGTGACAATGCCTTTACATTTTTAAGGTTGTGCTCAAGAAATTTGTAGTCGGCTTCACCAAATCTTTTCCCTCTCATCATGATTATTTCAATGTTGTTATTTTTATTCTTTCTACAAGATTTATCTATTTTATTCTTAGTACGGTGCATATCGTATCTTGCCATTCTGATTCATCTAATACTGCGCATAAAAAAACCTATGAGAGTATAACATTTATGATACCCCACGAGTCCGCATATGGTGTATAGTATGATCATGGGCTTAATTAAGTAATCGCAGACTGTGACGGACCGCCTTTTCAGGGGTACGTCTAAATGCCACAACAGCTACCCAGGAAGATTAGCTGTCAGGAACTAAGTATTCATTGTTAGACAAAGAATTAATACTAACTCTTTTTATTGAATATAAGGCCTAACGGCCAAGTTTTACAAAAGGGCGCAGCGAGCCCAATTAATTTACAATACCAAAACACCGTATAGGCAGGCCTGAGCAAAAGACTAAGACCTCAAAATCAAACCAAATCGTCATCTATGATTTCCTGATAAGCTCCAGCTTCTTGAAATTCTGAAAGGGTCGGGTTTGCAAGGGTGAGTATAACAGCACCTAACAAGTCGCACAGGGATTTTTGAAATACTATATGCAAGGGATTAATAATGGATGGCACATGTTTAAGTATTACGGATGCAGTTTTATTTATAACATCATTTTACATTTGAAACACAAACCATTAAATAATAGTAACTAGGGGGTTCCATAAGTTCAACACCACTTAGCCATATTCAACAAAATTCACCAAATTTACTTGAACTTGGTTACGGGTGTCACCCCAAATTAAACTTAGCTTTATTAACCGGAAGCACGGCGTATTCGAATACCATTTAATTATGACTCTACAGAGGTGCTCAGCTTTACCCACAAGATATTTACGACCTTTAATGCTATGCGCAAATTTACATGCAACTTAAATGCATGCGGCTGGGCCGAGATTATCACATCATTTCGTTAAATCATTCATGGATCCAGTTATTAACCGATAGGCCCGAACACTCTATTTAGAACCCACCGTTCTAAACAAGTACCTACCGTTGTGAGAATCGAAGAATGGCACAACAGCCTATTTCTCCTTCAGTATACTTCCCTGCCAAGAAGGTTGATCCCCATTCTCCACCGAAAATAGTACCACCAATTAATCAAATTTTCAGGAGATGACCAATGTACTGAGCTATGTCGAAAACAGACCCTCTGACCAGCCCGACTTGTGGTTAAGCGGGGACTTAAGTTATTTGCTTTGCTTAAGGGGTTTTTAACTTTATGTTGCCAAAGATCAAGCCTTACACATTCACAAACCCATCTGGTACTAACATGTACCGGCCACCATACCAACTGCGACATTAATCATCAACCAGGGGTCGAACTCAATCCACCTCATGGTTAGGCCAATAATGTCCCCCTGACTGTAGCACTTTCACAAACTTCGAGCCGACGGCTCGCTAGCATTTTCTTTCTCTTTTAAAAGGGTTCTGAAATAAATTAACAGATTTAATAATAACTATAATTGCATAATTAACATCTAGGATTAATAAGGGTTTAATAGGGTTCAACATTTCAAGGAGGTTTAATGAACAATTCGGCATTAACTAGGTACCATGTCATTCTAATATAACGATTTTCAATAATTCAATATACAATTTAACATAATGCGATATACATTAATTACTAATTATAACAGGCATGATTTGGGCGCAATATGATCAAACGGAGTGCGGCTTGCCTTGCTTGGCGGCGGAATCGGCTAAATCGTAGAGGCTGTCGTCGTACTTGGCTCCTGTCGGGTCCGGCTCCTGCTCTGGGTACTGCTGCTGCTCCTCGAACTACTCAACAGCCGGATCTAGCGTGGAAAGGACGAACGACAATAAACAAACGAAGAATGAAACGAAAACGGAAACGAAACCGAAAACGAGAACTGAAACCGGGTCGGGAGAGAGTCGGAGGGAAAAATGGTCATTTCGGAAATTTTGGGATCTTCAGATTGCGGAGCGGAGGTTATTTTTGGATTCAGTGGCACGAAACGGTTCGGAATATGTATTTTTGGGATTTTGGAGGTTCCGAGATTTTTTTAGGATTTTCCTGGGATTTTCATGGAATTTAAACAGCATTTTTCGGATTAATTGAATTAATTAAATCTGAAAAAAACGAAAAAGGGAAATGGAACCAGGCCGCACAGTAATGGGCCGGCCTGGTCCACTAACGGCGTGCGCGGGGGGCGAGAGTGGCCCCGCCCAGCTCGAGGCGATGGGGGAGGCATTAGGGTTTGGTGGGGCTGGGTGCGGCGGCGGCGAGGCGTTGCGACGGCGGCAACGTGGCGGTCGAGGCCGGGGAAGGCGAGGGCGCGGGGAGAGGGAGAGGGGCTCACCCGAGGGAGGCAAGGTGGGGCGAGCCGAAACGGAGCTCAGGCAGGATTTATACCGCGACGGGCGACCGACCACGGACGCAGAGGCGGCGTCGAGAGTGGCGACGCACCGGGCGCGACGGCCACGAGCTGGGACGCGATAAGGGCGACGGCCGCCAGGCGTAGGGGCGGCACCGGCGCTGGAGGCGAGGTAGGAAGAGGCGGGTCGGAAGCCGGTC
The DNA here is from genome assembly GCA_036346355.1 of Rhipidocladum racemiflorum. Taxonomy (NCBI): domain Eukaryota; kingdom Viridiplantae; phylum Streptophyta; class Magnoliopsida; order Poales; family Poaceae; genus Rhipidocladum; species Rhipidocladum racemiflorum. Next base: position 52,699,935 of record CM070582.1, on the reverse strand, counting down.
GGCCAGGTGGGCTGGGCCGGAGGCCAACGGCCCGAGAGAAAGGGAAAACAGGCTGGAGGCCCACAAAGGAATGAGGTCTAAAAACGAAAAAAACAAATTCGATTCAAAAATCCGAAAATCAAACAAAGATTCAAAAGAAACCGGAAATAAATTCAATTAAAACTCAAATTTAAATTCTTTTGAAACTTTGGGGTCATTTCACAGACAACTGCTCAACGCATGGCTGGATACTGATTGCAATTTAAGTTCAGTTTGCACCAATTAGGCAAATTCCATGCAGGAATTACATCCAGCACAGGACCAGTCAGGAATCTCTCTCTCTCTCTCTCTCTCTCTCTCTCAAAATGCACTTACAAATTAGAGGAAAGAATAGGAAGAATATTTGACTTGTGCAGGTCCAATCATGCTGCCTCCTTTTAAACTAAAAATATATTCGCTGTCCTGACCAAGCGCTTTTTCAAGCCAAATTAAGCTTCATGTTCTTTTTTTCTCTCCATCCTGTCAATAATTTTTCGTGTTCTTTTTTTTTCCCCATCATGCCAATAAATTTTCTTTGGCACTGATGTCTCTGTCACGGACAACTCCTAGCTTGATGTCAACAAACTCCAAACTCTCGTACTGATTAGTACTCCACACCAAGTCATTTTCAGAGGCTATTTCCTCCTAACAGCAAGCATTCTGGATTGGGATATAATCTACTTAAAGCTATCATGTACCATAATTGCTTGAGCTCCTTTTTTAGTCATCCTTAAACCTCGAAAAATTCCATATTAAATATGATTATTGATAAAATACAGAGAAAATTGCATGCAGCAACAGAACTTGAAAAAAAAAAGAGCAGTTGAGCATCCGTATGTCTCTCTAAAATTCTGTGAGCTACTCAAATAAATACCCACTCCGTCTATTACTACCAAGGGTCCAAAATTCGGCGAAATCCCGGCGAAATCTCGGATTTCGGACCCCTTCGAGATTCAAAATCCCGGAAAATTCAAAAAAATTCAAGAAATTCAAATCTCGGATTTCTCAACGAGATCTCGGCAATCTCGGGCAAGATTTGATATTTTTTTTTGCCGGATTTTGATTTTTGTGCATTGTATTTGCTTGGGTTTAGGATCAAGATTATCCACAAAAAATTTCAAAAATTTTTAATATGTTTGTGACCATTTTTTGGTCGGTTCAATATGTCGGTTAGGACTTTTCGAATTTTTTAAAATTTTTCAAGATTGATTATCTTCTGAAAATTTTATGGGAATATTATGGATGTGTTAGGACCATTCACAAAAAATTTCAAAAATTTCTAAAGTGGTTTGAACTTTTTTAATACATAGGAACTTTTCTAATGCATTGAAACAGCAGAGAGAAATGATATCTGATACTGACATTGATAGTTGGAATCAATCTGTGTATGACTATGAGAGAGAAGTGGAGTGGAAATAGTGGTACAAAACCCACTTCAAAATTATTGAATGACATATATTGAAAAACAAAATTTAAAATCTAAGATAACATGTATTTATAAATGGGTACAGTACTAACTCACCTATGTATATATGAGCGGGGATTCACATATACATGATCAATGCTCATATTTATGGCATTGATATTTTCTTACTGGTCAAAATTCAAAACTGCAGGTGGTTTCAAAGAAAGAATCTCCTTCAGAACTGCAGGTGGTTTCAAAGAAAGAACCTCCCTTAATACATAGGAACATATATAAAACTTTTCAAATAACTTGAAGTTCATTTGTTACATTTGAAAAATCAAAAACTGATTTTATATACAGTTTTTATAACGACTTTACCACTGTTAGATTTTTAAAAAATTCCTCTTGATTGATCATCATCTCAAATTTTTATGAAAATATTAGTTATGTGTTAGGACTTTCCAAAAAAAATTTCAAAATTTTTTGACATATTTTGAACAATTTTTCAGCCGATTCAATTTGGCCGAGATCTCGGATTTCCCGGTAGAAAAAAAACTGGATTTGAAATTTTGTTTTTGCAATTCGACCAGATTTTGTTCGAAATTTCCGAATCTCGCCGAAATTTCGGATTTCGGGAACCTCCGAGATTTGACTCAAAACGAGATTTGAAACCTTGATTACTACTACTGCATCTAATCAATCTTCCATAAGCTAGACTAGGCATGGTTGCGCGCTACATTGCGCCGTGTAAAATTTGGTCCGATGATTATCATAGGACTTTTTCTTCCATAACCAGTGGAAGGACCGAGATGTAATTTTAATTTTTTTCGGAGGACCCTCCCGTGAGAACGGGAAAAACGTTGGATGACCCATTCGCAAATCTACAGAACTACGGGTACTTTTTTGCAAAATAACCGGCAGAAGGATCTATCCATAATTTCAATTTTTTCATGGGGCGTTTTCGCGAAGGAGGCCACATGGCATGGCTGAGCTCTCGGCAATTCTTCTCGGCATTAGAGTCATATTATTAGTTAGCAGCCTCTCATCGGATGGCACTTTTTCATGTCAAAAATGTAGAAGTCTGGGCTTTGTTAGTCCTGGACACATTTTTTTTAAAAAAGAATCTGATCTCATTCCAAATAATTTTGTAAAAATAACCATCACCTCGATCGTGAAAAATACAGCAGGTGGCACTTGTTACTTACCGCGCTCCCGTACCGCGGTAAGGCACTGTAGGTTCCTGCCGATCTCCTATTTCTCGGCAGGAATGTGCCCATCAAATAAATTAATTAATCTCTTAATTAACCACTCAATTAATTGCTTAACTTAATTAAATCTCTTAATTAACCACCTTGCTTAGCCTACCAAGTTGGGATGGTCGGCAAATGCTGCTGTTGATTTCCTAAGAGATGTTGTCTCTTCTATAAGAGCACTTTTTTTTTCTTACATCCTCTCTCTTTTATATAAGATTTTGTTAATACTGTATTGTAAAAAAAACAGTTAAAATGATACTACTAAAGATACCCTAACGCGTGGCAGCAATGCTGCTGAGCTCCTGCCGAGAAAAGCGAAAGATTAAAAAATGTAAACTTCAAGACTGTTGATTTTTTTCTCCAAGTTATTTAGATTTTTTTTAATCTAGTCCGTTCTGTTGTTGAGTGGTCCGAACAAAGTATGGGAAGGTAATGAAACGGAGGAAAGAACGCAAGGCAGCTCAACTGAGCTGGAGGAAAGGGGTCAAAGTCTGAAACAGCCTTGGGGCATGTGGGGCTCTTACTTTCCTACCAGTACCCAGTGTCTGCACACATAATTTGGTAGATTCTTTATTTTATTTTCTTCTTTTGCCATTTTGATTTGGAAGGGTATTTTTTTGCCTTCGTGATTGTTCACAATTTTACTCGCAATTTTTATAGGGCGATGTACTAATTAATGTATAAAAAGAATATTTTTGTGTGGTCCTGGATTTCCTATTTAACATCACTATTTATTTATTTTTTGTTAAGGTGAGGCTTGGCCTCTCATGACTGCACATGTAATTTGTTGGCATTCGTCTGCAACTAATTTTGGTGCTAAATACTTTCCACATTTTTATTTTTTGTTTGATATCATGTGGTGCACTTGGTTACTAATACTAGCATAATTCTGTTATAAAAATTACGAAGCTACCACACTACGCAAAAAAAAGCATATTATACAATCTTTTTTCAATCTGGCAACTCTTATTCAGCTGTGCAAGCTGGAAACTATGTAGAAAACATAGATAACAAGCACAACCCAATTAAAGATCAGATTACACAGTAAACTCACAGGTCACAACCTCCCCCACATCTTACAACCAACCAAAACAAAAGATAAGATCAGATTACATAAACAAATAAGCAAATACACTAAACATAGCATTTTTACTCGCGCTCTCTCTCTCAAACACACACTTACAACTTGCTAAGTACATATAGTGATATAGCACTCCATAATCCATATATCCATATATCCATATTAAGACAACTTTTATTCAGCCGTGCAAGCTAGAAACTTTGTAGATAACAAGCACAACCCAGTTAAAGAGAATGCACACACAAAATCTCTCCCACATCTTACAACCAAAATAAAAGATAAGATTATATTACATAAAGAAATAAGCAAGTACACTAAACATAGCATTTTTACTCTCTTTCTAACACACACTTACAACTTGCTAAGTACATATAGGCATGTTCGTTTCAGTTTCTGAACAGCTTCTACTTTTAAAAAAACAGATTATTTGTCGAACGGGAGAATTCTGGACAGCTTCTCTGAGAATCAGAAACTGATTTCTATATAGAATCAGAATGATTCTCACTGATTCTTGCGGATTCTCGCCGGCTCGGTTCGGAAACTGGAAGTTGTAGTCGGCTCAGCCCGATTCTTCTATAATCAGAAGTAACTTCTCCTATAATCTAAAATCCATAATCCAGAAGCTGAGCCGAAACGAACTGAGCCATTGTGAGATAACACTCCATAATCCCGTATATCCATAATAACCTTTGCTCAAAAACAAAGAAGTAAACACCAGGTCACAGCAGTCTCACAGGTCACAGCCTGCTAAAAAACCGCCCCTACGCTACTGGTTTGCCTGGTGCTACGTGCTACTACAACACAACCACTTGTAACTTTCCAGACTGTACTGGACTCCTCTCTCTTCCCTTGCTGTTTATTATTACCATCCATCCCCTGCCGTTTCCAAAGATTTGGCCTTTCTCTTGCACATCTCCACCAGGACCACCACCTCTGTCTCACACACAGCCCCCCTCCAATGGCCGCTACCACCACCTCCCGCAGCTCCTGCAAACCCTAACCCTAGCCCCGCCTCACCTCCTCAGCCCGCATCCATGGCCGCCCTCCTCGTTCTAGTACTTCTGCTCGTCTTTGGCGGCGCCGCCGGCGACGACGTGGCCGCGTTGCTAGAGTTCAAGAAAGGCATCTCAGACCGGGGCCGGGACCCGGTGCTGGGATCCTGGTCGCCCCCGGCGACTCCGGATGCCGGTGGCGGCGGCACGGCGTGCCCCTCCGGGTGGCGCGGCGTGGTGTGCGATGGCGGCGCGGTGGTCAGTGTCGCGCTCGACGGGCTCGGTCTCGCCGGGGAGCTCAAGCTGGTCACGCTCGCCAGCATGCGCGCGCTCCAGAACTTCTCCCTCGCTGGAAACGCCTTCTCCGGCCGCCTGCCCCCCGCCATCGGCTACCTCTCCTCGCTCCGCCACCTCGACCTCTCCGGCAACCGCTTCTACGGCCCCGTCCCCGGCCGCCTCGCCGACCTCTCCGGCCTCGTCCACCTCAACCTCTCCTACAACAACTTCTCCTCGGGCTTCCCCACCGACGGGATCCGGCAGCTCCAGAACCTCCGCCGCATCGACCTCCGCAGCAACTCCTTCTGGGGCAATGCCAGCGATCTGCTCACTGAGCTCCGCAACGCCGAGTACATTGATCTGAGCGACAACCAGTTCTCCGGGGGCGTCGATTTGGAGCTGGAGAGCTTGACCAGCATCGGGAACACGGTGAAGTATTTGAACCTCAGCCACAACAGGCTGGACGGTGGCTTCTTCCGGAACGAGACGGTGGGGGCGTTCAAGAACTTGGAGGTTCTTGATTTGAGCAACAATGGGATTGCTGGGACGGTGCCGAGGCTTGATTCATGGTTCTCACTGGCGGTTTTTAGGGTGGCTGGTAATGGGCTTTTTGGGATGATGCCTGAGGCACTCCTGCAGAATTCGATGCGGCTTGTTGAGATTGATCTCAGCGGGAATGGCTTCTCTGGTATCTTTCTTTTCCTAGTCAATGGATGTATCCTTTCAAAATTTCATGATCTACTAGTAATCCCAACATAAGTTGAAATGGTGGTGATCTAGTGGTTGAGTTCTGTTGTGTGGCTGCCTTGACAATGTGGATGGCCAGTGAGCTGCCACAATGTGCTGCTTAAATCGCAAACAGTGAAGCAGGTGTTGAACATCGGTGGCATTAGTGACACGAATATTCCAAATGACAGCAAATTCCTCATGACGGCATTGCAAAATGTTCACTGCATCTTGAATCTGGAAGTGTCCATTTGCTTGGAGGATTCGATGAGTATACGTAATGATTGATTCTTGCACGAATTCCGCTTGTCGTGATGTAGAAATTATGACATTTGCCTTTTAAAGGAGATAATCAGCAGCCTTGCACTTGATGCCTTGCTGGCTTATAGCCAATTTTAGCAGCTGTGTTTTTTGGTTTTATTCATGTGTGTTGCTTGCATAGCAGTTGTCATGTTAGCAATAATTATTTATATAACTGAACATAGTATTAAGTACTAGCCAACATTTTTTTTGCTTGACGGTGATTGATAAGCTTTAAAGTCAAATAAATCCTTTTATGCTTACTGAACCAACTATCATGTTGACTCTTGATTTATTCTATGTTAGACTTATTGCTGGATCCATTCCAGTTAAGTAACTAACATGACTTAAACACAGGGAATTTCTTCTATCAAGAACAAGGGCGCAATGAACTATTTCAATGCTATGACATGAGATCCACTATTGCAAATATACATAGAGAGTTTTCTTGACATTTGAGCTTGTACTACCTTAAATAATATGCCACCATGCTACATTTTTTCTATCTTGTTTGCAATTATTCACAGATACCCTGGTCATTGCCATTTGTCTACAGCTGTATATGACTCGTGTGCCTTGTAATTTTGCAGGATCAGTGCCAGTTGTGAACTCAACAACTTTGAAAATCTTGAATCTCTCTTCAAATGTGCTGTCAGGTTCATTACCAGCTGCTGTTGGCAAGTGTATGTCAGTTGATCTGAGTGGAAACCTGCTTTCTGGGGAACTAGCAATATTGCGTGCTTGGGATGGTATAGTGGAGGTGATTGACTTGAGTTCAAATAAACTGGAGGGAAGCTACCCAAATGATGCCTCCCAGTTTCAGAACCTGGTCTCCCTGAAGTTGCGGAATAATTCTTTGTCAGGATCTGTCCCTTCGGTGCTGGGAACCTACCAAAACTTATCCATCCTTGATTTCAGTCTGAATGCACTTGGGGGACCTGTTTTGCCAATTTTCTTCCTGTCGCCTACTTTGACAGTGTTAAACCTTTCTGGGAACAACTTCACTGGAACTATTCCATTTCAGAGCACCCATTCAACAGAATCAATACTGCTATCTTCTCAACCTGCTCTCAAGATGGTTGATCTGTCCAGTAATTCTTTATCTGGTCCGTTGCCACCAGAAATTTCTAACTTGCAAAGACTTGAGTTCCTTACTCTTGCGATGAATGAGTTGTCTGGGGTGATTCCAAGTGAAATAAACAAGCTTCAAGGATTGGAGTATCTTGATCTATCACACAATCACTTTACTGGCAGAATTCCTGATATGCCTCAGACTGGTTTGAAGATATTAAATGTATCTTACAATGATCTACAAGGAACTGTTCCTAAAAGTGTTGAAAAGTTCCCTTTATCTTGCTTTAGACCTGGAAATGACTTATTAGTTTTCCCAGATGGTCTGCCTGCTGGAAATGATGATGATACTGGTGTTGCTCGGAGTCGATCGTCTCACGGACATAAGGCTGGTGTGCGAGTTGCCCTTATTGTTGGCAGCATTGGAGCCTTTTTGCTTGTGATCTTCATAACATTGGCACTCTATGTGGTCAGGTCTCAAGAGCTTTGTGGAAGAAATGGATTTAGAAGTCAGATTACTATTAGAGATCTAAAACTGGGGAGATTAAGCCGTCCAAATCTGTTCAAGTCTCCAAAAGATAATGTGATACCAACTAAAACAAGTTTCTCAAATGACCATCTCTTAACATCTGCTGCTCGATCAATGTCTGCCCAGAAAGAGCTATTAGCTGAAGCTGCTGTTGAATATGGCTACACTGATCCAAAGGAAGTTGTCAAGTCCACAAGTTCTAGTGTGGCTGAGACCTCTGCCACAGTCCCTGTTGAGGAGTTCTCTCCACGGTCTGCGTTGCCAACATCACCACATTTTGTTGATTCTAGATTCCACGATGAACCTGTGGCTTTTGAGGTGTACTCACCAGACCGGTTGGTTGGAGAATTGATTTTCCTAGACAACACTTTGGTTTTCACAGCTGAAGATCTGTCCCGTGCACCAGCAGAGGTGCTTGGAAGGAGCAGTCACGGCACAACATACAAAGCTGCACTACAGAGCGGGCATGTCCTGACAGTGAAATGGCTGCGTGTTGGTCTTGTAAAGCATAAAAAGGAGTTCACTAAGGAGATAAAGAGGATTGGCACCATTAGGCATCCGAATATAGTTTCATGGAGAGCCTTCTATTGGGGGCCTAAGGAGCAAGAAAGATTAGTTATTTCTGACTTTGTCAACGGCGATAGCTTGGCACTTTACCTTTATGGTAACTATCTCGTGCCCATTTTCTTCTGAATCAGCAATCTTTGGAATTCATTCCTTTAGGTTGATATACATTGCTTGTTTATGATGGAATATCTTAAATACTCGCATCGTCTGCGAATTTTTTTTTACTGCTATTTATGCGTATATTATTATCGGATATGTTGCATGTAATTGCTTAGTCATTCATTTCTGCAGACTTAACATTTACTTATGTAATTGCCGAAAAGATGATCTTATCTGTGCTGCAGAGTCGACTCCCAGAAGATACTCCCGCCTCTCAGTTTGTCAACGGCTCAAAATTGCCATCGATCTGGCTCGCTGCCTCCAGTTCCTGCACCACGAGAAGGGCCTGCCTCATGGCAACCTAAAGCCAACTAATATATTCTTGACTGGTCCTGACCTCTCTCCAAAGCTGGTGGATTACGGTCTGCATCGGTTCATGACTCCAAGTGGCACTGCTGAGCAAACACTGAATTTAGGAGCACTAGGGTATCGAGCCCCAGAACTGGCGAACACAACCAAGCCTACACCATCATTCAAGGCTGATGTGTACGCATTTGGGGTGATTGTTATGGAGATGCTGACGCGGAAGAGCGCCGGGGACATCATTTCGGGCCAATCTGGCGCGGTTGATCTGACCGACTGGGTTCAGATGTGCAACAGGGAAGGACGGGGAACTGATTGCTTCGATAGAGACATCTCAGGCTTGGAAGAATCTCCGAGGGTGATGGACGAGCTGCTCGCAGTCTCCCTTAGGTGTATTCTTCCTGTAAATGAAAGGCCTAACATTAAGACGGTCTGCGACGAACTGTGTTCCGTAACACTGTGAGTTTCCTTTAATTTCCAGTGTACATGTAGCCGATTTTTCCTTCGTCCCAATTTTTTGTCGTGGGTTTTCCAGAGCCTTGTAGCCAGGGTTTGTTTGATTGGTAACTCTTAGTGTAAAGAGGATTTCATCCATCCATCCATTGATTGATTGATATACCATTGCCGGCTCTCCTTTGAGTTAATCAGAGACCAATGTCTCGCTATCCACTCATCAATTTTTTATTCTACAGAACAAGCCCTGTGAACTATACAACATTGTCCATATTAACCCCACTGTGTCTGCTACTCCGCAGCAGGGTTTGAAAAATCGTTGAAAATCACGACCTTTGATCCGGTCGGTAAATCGTTGAAATTTCCCTTAGATTAATTGGGATTTACTTAGATTTTTTTTTTCAAATTTTTCAAAATTTTTTTTTACCAATTTTCCTTGAGTGTACTGATTTTCGATGTAAATCGGTCGATAATAAAATCGGTCTTTGAGTGTGCCGATGTAGGTAGAAAATCGAACAAAATCGGTCAGTTTTTATTTTATTTTTGCTGCTTTTTGACTGTAGAATTTAGAAAGTTTGACTTTGCAATTCGTTCAGTTTCTACAAATCGGTACCGACGTGACGATGATTTTTTTTTTAACTCGGTTCGCTCTACACTTCTACAGTATGAAATCCTGCAGCTTGATCTGCCTCTGTGAAGTTACTCCGATTTGGCCTGACTATTACTGGCTTTTACACAATGCACATGCAGTTCTGGGGCAGCTACAGCACGGGTATGATAATCCAGTGACCCCCTGTAGCAACCAAACCGGCACATGGTTTATTGAATGAACACAGGAGGCGTTATTGAGCCGGTCCATGGTTGCAGCCTTCAATGTTCGCTGTGGAGAGACAGGCAGTGCCATCTTCTCCCGGCCCTAGGCTGCTGCTGCGACCTCCGATCCAATTCTCATCTCGCCGTTGATAGGCAGGCCATCCGACGATGCACCGGATGGACGGTCACAGCGACGCCAATCGCCTCTGAACCGCCACCGCATCACGCGACGACGGCGGTGCGAGGCCGGGCCGGCGGGGGGTCCTAGCCTAGGTGGGGGCGATGGTTTTGGTTACCGGACAAGCATCTGGGGGCGGTCCTGCGGTTTCAGTAGCAGAGAACGTATGGGTCATGGTGCCATTATGATTCTGCTTCGGTGGACTGCCTCGCGGCGGGGGCTGTGGTCCTTGCTGCAGCAGTTTTCGTATTCACGCATCTGTCAACACACATGAATGTACAAATGCGCTTGTTCATGATTACCACTCTCTCATCTCGTCGTTTTGAGTCCGTTTAACCAAGAGAAATTTTACAGACCTTTTGGACGCCATCTAACATCCAAGGGCTCGCAAGAACTGAACTGCTTTCTATGACATGCCTGCAAAATCCACTCCAAATTCCATGGATATGCTCGTCTTCGTCTCAGTACCGAGGTTGTTCACGTCGCAACGCGGCAAGAAATCGCGAGCAGATCAAGAACGTTATTGGATTGATTGCGAAAGCCCTAACATTCGCAACAACCTCAGTCTCACCACACCTACCAAAGAGAATGTGAAAGCAGTCGGCCCATGGATGCTAATACTACTACTACTACCACTACCACTTGATTCTTGATGGGTATCTGCTATGCAGGTCGCCGTGTGTGTTTGCAGCCTGTGGTAAGCGAAGGCTCTGAATGTTCCTGTCTCGCCGCAGTGAAAACGAAATGAACGGCGCAGTACCATCCACCAGCGCGAACAGTTACCAACAGATTAACTACTACGTACTGCAGTTACTGTTGCACTGAATCTGCCATGCAAGCAGGGCCTAGCGGTAGGCTAGCTGGGAGCAGCAGCAGCAGCAGCTAGGAAGGAATCCATTGCAAGAACGGAGTGCAGATTCTGAAGCCGATGAAAGTTCAGTGTCAAATCAGTGCTGTCGCTGCTGATGCAGATTGGCATATACGGATCTTGGCATTTGTATTGTACGCACGTACGTAGCTGGTGTTGCTGGGCAAGTTGCCATGCTCGTCGTGGTTGTCGTACGTACTGGAACTGGAAGGCAGCACGGTGCCGTGCGTTTTCACTGGGCGAGGGGGAAGTTAATGCCGCCTGCTCGTCCGATCCGTCGCAATGGAGGCAGAAGAGGACAGCTCGTAGAGTTGCAGCAGTTTCTCTTTTCTTAGTTTCTTGCACTGACTAGTCACTAACGAGTAGTTAATAGCACACACTGCAAATTGGGGTTGGATCATGTGCCCTCCGATCAGCGCAGATAATGTCAACAGGGTGAATCAAGAGATTGTTGGAAGTAATTAATGTCGGCGAGGAGTATCAGATCTCTGATGGTGATGTTCCAGCGCTACGAGTTCTCAGGTCATTATAGGCATTTTAGGTGTCCATGATAACACACTGCAAGGCTGCAAGCTCCAGTTTGATGGCTGCTACTGTGAATCGACTGTAGATACGAAGCATTACACGCACAGAAGAATGGCTTTGATTAAGATTGCAGTAAGTATTCCTGCTCAGTAAAAACAAACTTGGATGCTTCTGCAGTATATTTACATTTACACAGGACCAGGGTTACACGCAGCTGGAGCTTAATCGCGCTTGGACAAACAGAGATCCACCCTATCATAATCGTTGTGGAAAATCATGAAAAGCTGGAAGAAATTAATGAAGAGATATCCCTGAAGTGGTGCAGGAGAATTGTATAAAATAAAGACTACAATTGTCGACATATTTCGCTTTTAAGAATTGCTAAAAAGCTGACTCCAGAATCAAAGTCCATGGCAGAGTGCCGAAAGTGTTTATGTTAGGTAAAATGAAAAACAAAAGCAATTGAGGCATCGCTCGCTTAATAAGAGAATTTTTTTTTGTCCTATTGACCGAACATCTCCTAAAATGTTTCCTGTAGGATCAAATGGAATTTTCATTCGGAAAAGAAATAAAAATATCCTAGTGGTGAGATATAAAGCGAGGCTTTGTAGTACAAGGGTTCAAGCAGAGACCCTGTATCGATTATGATGAAACATATTATCTTGTAATGAGTGAAATAACGTTTCAAAATTTAATATTAATGGCAGTAAGTTTAAACTTATCAATGCAATTAATGGATGTAGTAATTGCATATTGTGAAATCATGTGCTGAAAAATTGGCTAAGATATGAACTTGAAAAATGTGTTTTGTGCATGAGTCCGACAATTTGACAAGAAAAAGTGAAGTTCTCTTTTGTGCCGGACCAAACTCTCAAACCAGTGAGTTTCGCATGTACGACGGACCAAGTTTTTGGGTCTGTCGTGCACATGCTTTTGTGCTCTTGAGCCAAACTCAATTTTCCTCAAAACCAGCAGTCAGCGCATGTACAACGGACCAAGTTTTTGGGTCTGTCGTGGACGTGCTTTTGAGATCATGAGCCGAACTCAATTTTCCAAGGAACCAGTAAGTTTCGCATGTACGTCGGACCAATTTCTTTGGTCAGTCGTGAACTGATTTTTGAGGATTGATTTCGCATGTACAACAGACCGATTTTGTTGGTCCGTCGTAAACGTGTTTTCGCCGGAATGATTTCTTCTTGGAACCGAGAGTTTCACTTGTACAACGGACCGATTTTGTTTGTCCGTCGTGAATGGACTTTTTCTAGGGTTTTTAATTTTGGTCCGTTGTGAACGTGTTTTGCTCGGTTTGGATGTTTTGCAAGAATTGAAATGATTTTTGGATTTGATTTTGAGATTATGAAATTTGTGAGAATTTCATGATGCTTGTTTTGAAGTGGACTTTATGCAATGCTCATGTGAGTAGTTGCATGGATTGACATTGAGTCAAGTCGCGGACTTGTGCTCGGATTCGTTTTGTGGTTTGTTCATGTGCAGGTATTGCTCGAGGGCGAACGTGGTCGGTGACGGGACCAGAACTAGGTTCATGGAGGAACTAAGGTTCGGGACTAGGTTCAGGGAGGAACTAAGGTCTTGGTGGTCAAGGATGTCATGCGGGACGTTCGGGCTAAGAGAATGGTGCACATGAAGAATGGTTAGTCACGTGAGAATGGCAGGAGGTCATTCGCGTGCAAAGTGTTAGTCACGTGAGTATGGCAGGTGGCCATACGCGTGCAAAGTGTTAGTCACGTGAGTATGGTACGGTTGCCATACGCGTGCAAGAGTTGTAATCGGCTAGGTTGGGCCAAGTGGAGTTGTGTTGAATACATACTCTTTCTAGGATTAGGAGTGGGACTCCTACTAGGATTAGGATTGCATTCAGGACTCCTTGTGTTTTGCTCCTTAAATAGGAGGGGTGTCTCCTATTGAAGGGCAACGATTTTGAGTTGAGCGCAGAGAGCCTCAAGCTCAGTTTTAGGGTTTGTACTCTTTTGATGAGAGTACTTTAGACAAAAGAAATAAAGATCAATTCTTCCCAGATTCTTGCGTGCTACAGTAACCACGTTGCTACAGTGTTTTCTGTTTTGGTTCTTGTTTGCATGCTTGCTCTCATTCTAGATTGGTTTTTGATTCTTGAGTTTCATCTTGATTTGATCCATCAAAAACCTTTTTAGGGTATTGATTTAGAGTTCCTCAAAGTCTAGTTGATTAATCTTTTGAAGATCTTGTTTAATCTTGAAGTTTTGATTAGATTAGTTTTCGTCAAGTTCTGGAACAGCAAGCTTACGAAGCTCATAACTTTTGATCCATAAGTCCGATCGAGCTGATTCTTTTTGGGTTTGATTCGTATTGGAATCTAGTTTCTTGTGTCCAAATTTTAGATCGAGCCGACGGTTGGATCTCTAGGAATTCACGTTTTACCGAACCTCTATCTTTCTGTTTTTGTCGAAAACGAGGCAATTATTTGGTTCTGTTTTGGGGTGAACTTTTAATAGATCAAGAATTTGGTTTTAGCTTCCGCACAATCATTCACCCCCCCTCTGATTGCTATATTCGTATACTTCGATCCTACACATACTTATATGGATCACTGGATATGGATATTTGTATAAAAATTCCTGAAGGAGTTAAAATTCTAAATCCTAATAATTGCAACATTTATAGCATCAAACTGAAGAGATCACTATACGGATCGAATGGTCGGGGAGAATGTGATACAACTGACTTAGTGAGTTCCCCTTGAAGAAGGAATATTATCCCTGTGTGTTCATAAAGAAATCCCAGAATGAATTATGTGTCATCTCAGTATATGTCAATGATCTGAATGTCATCGAAACCACAGAAGAAATAAAGGAAGCAGGTGCTTACCTTACGACGGAGTTTTGAGATGAAGGATTTGGGTAAAACTAAATTTTGTTTATGCCTGCTGCTTGAACATTTCCCAGAAGGAATTTTTGTACACCAATCTATTTATACCAAGAAGGTATTACAAAGATTTAATATAGATAAATCTCATCCTTTAAAGACCCTCATGGTTGTGAGATCGCTGGAAGTGGATAAAAGACCCTTTTTTAGACCAATGATGAAAAATAAGAAAGTCTTCTGACATGAAGTCCCATACTTATGCATCTTGCGAATTGCATAAGGCTTGGTATTGCATTCACAGTAAATTTGCTAGGAAGACATAGTGTAATCCCAACCAAAAAACATTGAGCTAGTGTAGGACTTTACACATATACCTCCAAGGTCCGAAAGAACCAAGATTTGCCCATGGGGGATTATATGGATATTGGTTATCTATCTGATTCCCACAGTGTCAAATCTAAGGCTGGTTTTGTATTTTTCTGAAATGGTTCAACCATTTCTTGGTTGACTTTTAAGTAGACATTGGTTGCTACTTCTATCAACCACTCAGATATTATAATTTTATATGAAGCTTCACGTAAATATGTTTGGCTAAAATGTGTTATTAACCTTATCCAGATGTCACATGGTCTCAATACCCCTATAATTATCTATAAAGATAATACTACTTGTGTTACACAAAAGCAAATGGGTTATGTAAAGAGCAATATCACGAAGCATATTGCCCCTAAATTTTTCTATCCTCATGAACTTCAGAAGAATAATAAGGTAATGATATTACAAACTAAGTCATGTGAAAATCTAGCAGATTTGTTCACTAAATCCTTGCCAAAATCTATTTTAAAAGATGTGTTATGGAATTGGAATGAGATGGCTTCGAGATATGTAGAGTTCAGAGGGAGTAAAATCCTGAACCATGACTCTATATAATTCTGAAGATCTTATTTTATATCCTGAAGATTATAAGTTATACTCTTTTTCCATTTAGTGAGTTTTTCTGAAGTTTTTCATATGAAGGTTTTTAATGAGACAACTAGTATAACACAGAGTGCGAATGTAATATACTATTTCTTCATCCCTTTTCACACCGGGTTTTGGGAAGGGTTTTTAATAAGACATGTGCATTACGTGGTATTCGTTCAAATGGAGTGTTATGATATGGATAGAATTCATGTCCCAGTATGGAAGAACTTTATTTATTGGTGGGCGAAACCGAATTAATCTCCAGGGGTTTTTATACTATATATTGGGCATTGCCTTGTACAGAAAGATCAGTCTAATAAAGAAAGAGAACGTTGCCCACTACACAGTGTATGCTTATGTTCTTGTTCGTGTGATTGCATTGTCGTATTGTTGATTGATGCGGGTGAACAACTACGTTTTACAACAAATATTTCCTCTCTGTTAATATCTCTGTCTATCTCGATAATTCTTTCCGCGCGCACCAACACGTGGACCCGTTGCGCATTTAGTGGAGGGAACACCTCGCGATGGTAACACCTGGCGCCCTGTGGTCTGCACATGTGGATCGGTTCTCTTCTCAAATAAAATTAATTTCCACCCTTTCTACAGGTATTATTTATCCACTTCTTTTCTGATTACGTGTATTCATATACGATTGCGCTCTTGCTGTAGGTAAAAGAATTATTTTCCTTTGCAGTTGCAGGTGTAGAGAGAGAGAGAGAGAGAGAGAGAGAGCGTGCAACAAAGACAAAAATCTTCAATTCTATACAGGGAAGAGCAGCAATATTTCAGCTTTATTTATCTATTTATTTATTTATTGCCAGTAAATACTATACTAGTATATTTACAAATTACAGGTGCTCCCATGCTCTCCTAGCTCTGCTTCTGTACATCAACCAAAACCTTATGGGATGCCAACCTTGTGATTCAGACATTTAAAAGCCTAGTTCCTGTTGAGTACATAAGCTGAATGTCATTTCTTTTTGGAGCCACTGCGAGGGTAGGTGTGGGCTCTTTCCCACTGCGCGACGTCTTCAACTTGCGAGGGTGGTGGCGGTAGGATCCCGCGCTCTACCATATCCCAGCCGTCCAAAATGCTGTCTGGTGCTCCACCATATTTTGACGGTTTACCGGTGTACAAGAAACTTGTGTCCGAGTTCAGTAGGAGGTTGTCTAGAGAACTCGGCTGATTAAAACAAAAGATTCTGTCAGGCAACGCGACGCACTGAAAGTAGAGGCAATGCAAGCAAAGTAGCAACTTACCATGATAGCTGTGTGCATGCTGTCCATAAGACTGCTGTTAGATGAGATGGCCGAGCTTGCCTTCCATGTTGATCTGTTTAGTTGCTGTACCTGCTTTTCTGATCTGCAAGCAGAATGTAAGATAATCTTTTCTTCTTTTTGAGAATCAAGAATAACAGACCATACATACTCGTAAATATGCCTCGTCATCCTAAAAACAATTAAAGTTGTACCTTGAAGCAATGTTTGATTCAAGAGCAGCTCGAAGGGCCTTTGATGATGATAACATGTGGAGCAACTTTGCAAATGCCTCAAAAGTAGAAAGATCCGATGGAACATCCAAGCCCAATGAGTTATAGTAGTAGGCAGTAATGGCGGTAACACTTGCTTTTAGTAGTGATATTCCTTTTTGCAAGTCTGGATGCCTCTCCATGGAGTGAGAAGATGCAGCAGAAAAATTGAAGCTATTGCTTCTCTTGGAGTCAAAAAACGGTTTCTTGCCAGAGTCCACACCAAAGTTACCCGAACCACTTTCAGTCCATGAATTTTCCTCACTAACAGAGCAATTATTTTGCCTAGGTATAAAAAGTGGGTAAACCTTGCTGAAAAGAAGAAGGCAATCTTACATCAGCAAGGGTTTTATATATTGATGATAAAGAGATGCTGCCTTTTCCCAGAGACAGTACCTCTGGGACTGTCTTGTGCTCCAGTAGTAACTCCGCTGCCATATACGTGAACATGAAGCCTACACCACATTTATACACATATTAGCCACGCGACTAAACTGGATAAACAATAGAAAGCTCATGCTGCTACTCGTGTTATCATGAATCTAAACAAGCATAACATGCAGAATATATTTGCACATAGTATGCATAAAAATGGTATGTGAAGGATAGATCCTGACTAAAGTGCAAGGTGCCATACCTATCATGCTATGCTCAGACAGGGTAGAGATACTCCAGAATTCAACAAGAGAGGGATTCTCAACAAAAATAATCATATTTACAGGACAAGAATTAAAAAAAAGTTCAAACTACAGTTTAAGGCTCATACTATTTAACCTTCAGGATTAGATAATTGAATCTACTGTTGTGGCATGCCAACTTCAAGGGCAGGCTTGCGATAATAGATTAAGGGTACTGATTGGATCTTACCCCAAAGCCGGATACATGAAGGGCTGGTGCAGATAGGATAGGGACTGCAACATTGAGGAGTTGTAAAATGTACCTGTAACAAGAAGAAACTTAAGTTCCACAAAATTCAGAACCAAATGCACAAATTATTATTTGCAAACTGCTCTACCAAATGATCTGTCCGGCCCAATAAAAAAATATTACAATAACAACTCAAATAGTTGTAATCATGATAACAAGGAACACTATTAGTCTCCATACATCACTATCGTGCCCTGAATTTTACTTCCATAAACTAATGAAAATTGATAACAATTGTCTATGGTCTAGACTCTAAACAGCACTCTGAATTTTTAGAAGCAAGCAACATTATAAAAGATTTTTTACATGAATTAGACAGCCCGCATAAGGGTAGGTTTATCAAGAACCACATAATGAGTCATAAAAGAGCATTCATTCATTTAATCATTCCAACTAATAAGATCAGAGCAACAAAGTAGTAATACAGCAAAGAAGTATAACCCCAAGGAAGCCGATAGCTCTTCTGATGGAATTGTGTGTGGATCGAGACCTCTAGGTAGACGAGCACCGCATATTGTATCATATGGACTACTGTTGCCATCCTTGTTTTCTCCATCTATAATAACCTACACATTAAAGTCAGACATGTAAATCCTTATCTAAGCATTAAAATTCAGGTGACATTACATAATATCACTTAGCATAAAAAAAAAACACTCCTTTTTTAGTTAATGAAATTCAACAAGTGAACATGCAACAAGGGGGCAAACAGCATAACACTACTAACATATGAAGCTAGCATGTGAAAGATGTCACATTAAGTTAGAAATAACATGCTCTAAATAAGATCAAAATTATCAAAATTGAATCTTGCACAGTGAAGTTGTCACCAAGAATATCAAAAGTATATATACAGAAAAAAGGAAAACCACTATACACCCAAGGCGATATAACTTACTCGTCGCATTGGGAACAATCTGCAAAGCTGTTTTATAGCTTTTGACTGCCTTTTGAGACGTTCTGAGGTAGCTGCCATCTGCCAAAAAAGCATGAATCTTTCAATTACAGGGGAAATACACATAAAAATAATGGATAATAAACAAGGCCTTACTACACAGATCAAAAAAGAAAATAAAAGAAGAGGCATGTTAAGACTCACAAGACCCATCTGTGCTGCTTTCATGGCATTGGTGTGCATGATTGACAAATCAGCTTGCTTCTTTTTGAGCTGACAATAGGAAACAAGATATATGCAGAATGAGTAAGTTGTTACGGGTGAATTTGCTTTTAACCAAAGGGAAACACTCAAAGAAATATTTGTACCATGACAAAAGCCAAATTCAACGAAGCAGTTCTCGCCCTGAGATCACTCGATGCCTGTTCAACCTTCTTCTTCTCTGTGAAAACATCAATAACCAGAAATCAGCATTGCTAAATGGCAACTGGTAACAACATAACATCCATCAAGAGTAAAAGAGATTAACCTATCACATTTTGCCTCGTCAATTCACTGAGCCGATCCCTGAGCTCCTTGATATCCTGAGCTTTGCTCACTCTCCAGCTCCTCTGCTCATCCGCTTTCCTCTGCCAAACATACACAAAACAGGCCAAAGCTATGACCTTTCTGCACAATTCTCCAACCAAACACCAAAATGCCACCACAGTTCTAACAGAAGTAGTTGGGCCCTCATCATTCTAGGTTCAGGTGTATACTACGCCTCTTGACCCAACACGCTATTTACCCATGTAATATATAGATTTTAACCGGGTAATAATTGCGAGACTGACGCACAAATACGTCGAAACCACCAACCTTAAGCCCGAAACCCAAATAAGTTACCGAATTGGAGGGGGGGGGGGGGGGGGGATCAGGGGGAGGCGGCGAGACGGACCAACCTTGGTCTCGACGCGCGCGGCGATGCGGGAGTGGAGGGAGTCGCGGAGGTTCCTCATCTTGCGCAGCCTCGCGTGGTACTCGCCCAGCCTGCAGAAACCCAACCCAAAATCGAACAGCGGCGGGGTGAGGATTACGCCTAAAAGAGGCGAACTTGGATCGAGTTGGGAGAGCGAGACGAAGGGCGTACCTCGCGTTGACGCATGCGGAGCAGCAGGAGGGGAGGTTGGATCGCTCGCAGAGCGCGCAGCTGCTGCTGCTCCGCCGAGACGCCATCCTACCGCCCAATTCGGCAGGGGGCGGGAGGGGAGGGATATCTGGGAGCGGCGGCGGCGGCGGGGGGGGGAGGTACCGTGGCGTGGCGGCAGGAGCGAGGGTAATACGGTGCAAATCGCTTGCGTGAGGGAGGAGATGAGGGGAGAGAAATAATTATGCTTAGAGAGAGAAGCTTGACTACCTTACGAGTCGAGACTCGAGATATGATTACTTTTTTTCTATATAAATTGTATAAATCTTAAAGCATATAAAAAGATAAGTAATTAATATCTATCTTTCATTCATACTCTAATATTTATAAAACTTCAAAACAAATAGAAACATATCTCTTACTTTTTAGCCTTTCTCACCTTATTTTTTTCTTTTGTAAATCTAGACGCTCCTGCATCCGCCGGTCACGACAAGCTCGCTCCTGCGCTCGCTAGCCCCCTCCCACTCCTGGCACGGAAGGGGGCTGACGAGCGTGGAAGGGGCTTTGACATGTCCGGCGAGCGTGAGAGATAACTAGATTTGCAGTTTCCATGAGAAAGGAGATAGATTGGGGAAAAAAAATTGATCACTTGAACGAGTTGACAACCTTTTCCTCTTGCAACGCATGTTGGGCTAATAGTATTTGGGCCGTGGCCCATCATGAGTTCTTTCACAAGTATTGATTATTTTTTATATCCAACCTAGGTACCACCAAATAACAAGTATAGGTTACAAACATAACATTTTTTAAAAAATAAAAATGTGTAGATTACAAGCCAGTTTGTAATCACGTGGATCTACACGAATGAAAAAACGAACAGAACACATCATATATTGTAACATCCACCCAGCTCAGAAGATAGGACCACAAAACATGCCAATACCAGAATCACTTGATTGAAAACTTGCGAGTACAGGGGAAATGCTTGGACTTGACAGCGCAACGAGAGCAACAAGGAAGACGCCATAAGCATTCCCCAAGTTCATCAAAATAAAAGTAAGCATCGTTTTAACCGATCAAAAAGTGAGCGACTGACATACAATCCAGATCGAGATTGGCGAGCAACTGTCTCAGTTTGGTAGAGATGCGAAAACTACAGCTAGTTGCATTTACACTAGACATGTCGGTTCTCACAATAAAGCCCTGCAAAGCCTCTTCACAAAATACCACCACCTACAAGCAGTACCTATCAACCAGTACTTCATGTGAACTGCAGCAGCAGCAGCAGCAACGGTCAAGTCATGAGAAGAGAATCTACTGATCATGCCACTTGTGCCTGAAGAAGGGATGGATAAAAGTACGATCAATTCAGCAAGTTTCTGTTAAAAACACCACTGGGAGTTCCCTTCAAATAACATACCAGCCGGAGCAGTAGATTTGAGTCCCTATCCTCCCCTCTTTCCTTTGCTGCGTGCTGCAAGCCTGGCCGACACCACCTCTTCCGATAAGGGCATATAGTAAATCCGTGGATAGGCCTGTGTTTTCTTGAAGAGATCATCAAGTGTCACAACAGATGGTTCGGGGTTCTTTGGAGTGGGTGAAAACTTGTCCCTTCCTGGCCCAGGGTCAGAGGTAGGGGGTGGGTTAGTAAGAGGTTGTTGAGTAGGTACTAGTCCCCTTGAGGTA
Organism: Rhipidocladum racemiflorum; assembly: GCA_036346355.1. Lineage (NCBI taxonomy): Eukaryota > Viridiplantae > Streptophyta > Magnoliopsida > Poales > Poaceae > Rhipidocladum > Rhipidocladum racemiflorum. The sequence goes on along the minus strand of CM070582.1, from coordinate 52,678,427 downwards.
CCAGCAGCATGGAGAGGGATGGTTTGGTTAGCCTTGGGTTGTTGGAAGCGTGCTGCCTTTGTTGTTGTAGCTGTGCTGGGGCTGATAGGTGCTGGCGATGGAGGGGCTTCAAGTTTGAGCTTCACCTCCTGTGGATCAACAAATTCAGCAACTAAGTAATTGCCATTGTTTGGGGGCCATTGCAAGTTGTAAACAGCATTCCTGGTAGCTACAGCTTCCTCCACTGAAGGGTACTGTGAATCAGAGGTTGGACAAGCAGGCAAGTCAACACCATAACATTATCAGAAATCAAAAGGAATAAGCAGTAAAGCTAGTAACACATCATGAAATACTTTAAGCTAACAATCAGGCACAACAAGACTAGTCTCATGTTTGCATCCTTTATACCACCACAAGAAATTGGTCAGGAACGAAAACTATTAACAGTGACAGATTAAAGCACTACTATTGCCATGATGCACTTAGCAAATTTTAGCTGTAAAATAGTTTTATTATCAGTTATCCCACACGAAAGGCAAAATTTACACAGCCTGAAAAAGGCCACAGAAGGGGCAAATGCTGAAATACACTTCTGACAACAGTGACGGAACTAGAAAACATTCAATGGAGCTGCACACTTCACACGCACAACTCTATAGTCTTGTACAATGATTTTATAACATCACAAATTCAACACATACATTCGAAATTTCTTAAAAGTACAATACAAATAGTTCTAAGGTCTTACAAATCTCAAGCCACCAAAATCGGAATCAATTCAATCAACAAGTTTGGCCAATTGAAGAGGTGATCTCTTGGCGTTTTTCAAATTTTTGGGATGCCGGTGATACCCAGCACCCCACCTACATCTGCCCATGTCTGACAATATTCTGCGCAGGTAACATAAGATAAGTTAAGAACGTACTGTAACATAGCAGTGGGTCTTGATATGATCCATCCAGAAGCTGCAGACAGATCCAGTTTTACCAAGAAGCTCTTGCACAGCTTTCAAAGTAAACGGACGCACGAATCGATCAATTCTCAAGGAAGTTGTTGCAGGTTTTTGAGGTGGTGGTACTGAAATAGGAAGAGACAAGAAAGGACTTAGATACCAATGGTGAAGCACATAAATATAATTAAAAGGGCAGAGAAACCTCACCTATCCGCTCCTTTGGAGATTCTCCACTTGCAGTTGAATCAGACCTGCCAAAAGAGCGATTTAGAGCAGGCCGAAATACATCCTTTGGAGCATCAGAGCCACTTAGTTTGGATGCTTGTTGCTCAGGAATACATCCTTTGGATGCTTGTTGCTCAGGAATTTTGACACTATCCGTATTCCATCGGCGTTGACGTTTGATTGACTCATTATTTGCAACAATTTCTTGAGCTGTGCATTTAAGTATTTTACAGATGAGTTAGAACTGATGATCCCATTTAAATCATATATCAATGTGGCATGTGAAATGATGTCCAATAATCTTACTAAAGTACTGCAAAAAAGAAGTGCTCAGTTCCTAAAAACGTAGAAGAGCAGAGAACATAAGGTACAATTGTTTCATGCAAGATTTATCAAAGACAAAAAATCCACAATGACAAGAATCAGACAGCACCAAAAAAAAAAAGGAAACAGTGCAACCACACACATACAGAAATAAATGCCACGCAAAAAGGAGATACAACGAAGACAACACAAAAGGCTTCAGGTATTCATACAGGAAAGGAACACAGGAAATGACCCGATACTGTAAGGAGATAAAGACAAACCTTCAGGTTTCCTCTTTTCAGTTGGAGTTGCTAGTTTCTCTTCAGCTACAAATTCCTTCGAATGCACAGATAAACCCTCAGCAACAGTATCAAGGAGGGTCACCTCTTTTACCACATGCTCTGAGGTAACCTCAGTCTTTCCTCTGAGATCATCAGATTTGATGTTGGAATCAACAAACTTACTTTCCATCACATCCTCCTCCATCGATTCATCACCTGAACTCCTGTCTAAATTTAGTTTTTCAGGAGAACCACCATCTGGACTGTCCTCTTTCTTGTCCAAGTTCATATTGGTTATAGAGTCTATTTCTTGCAATGGGGTCTCATTCTTAGGAAGCTCTTTCTCATCATCCAATGCTTGCAAATCATCACCTACGGAGGGAATGCTGGATGATGGTTTGACCATCTCCTGCTTAACTTCTAGCTCTAAATCAGAATTATCAGCATTCAGGTTACCCTTTACATTATTCTTTTCATTAGTGGATATATTATCATTAGAAATTGACACACACTTAATTTGAGACCCTAGATCTGGGTTGACCTCAGATACCTGCTCTTTTGGTCCAGACAGGATGGGTTTGCAGTCACCGTTGGTGCGCTTATAATCTTCGTGGTCCTTGCTGCACATCAAAGCATTGTCACTGAAATTTTTCTTAGGAATCAGGCCTTCTGCATTTTGTTCTGGTGCAGTTGCAACAGCATCAGCATCCAAAGGATCAGCATGCGACATAATAGCATCTGGAGGTGATGGTACTGCTTCCTGCTTTAGAATTTCACTGCCTACACCGACACAAAACTCACCTTTAGCAGAAGTTGCGTCCAACTTGACATCATTGCTGGCAACATCAGATGGTACATCATCAACAGTCATTTTATTGATGGTGCTATCTTCTGGGGCCTTCTCTGCAATAATCTCACTATGACCTTCAGCATAAGGATATACTCCCTTCACTATAGCACTGTCACCTGTAACTGATTCTAGGTAATCTCCTTTAGTCGCTGCTGCATCACTTAGAGAAATTTCATCAGCTGCTGCCACATCAACTAGAGGGGCCTTGGTAACTTCTGCAGTAGCGACAGCAGCTTCCTGACTAATGTCTGTAGGAGCTACTACACTTTCCTTACTAGCTTCTGTAGCAGAGACAGCAAGATCTCCTCCCTGTGTTGCAACTTCAGAAGGACCTTCGTCAACATTTTGTTCCATCGAAGCCTGGTAAACAGATGCATCAGCAGAACTAGGAGTTTCATCCTCATTCAGATCATCAACAGGGGGAGTTCCACCGACTGTTTCTTCTCTGCCATCAAGTATCTCACCCTGAAGGGCTTCAAAGAGCCTCTTCACAAGATCATCCTTCAAACCTTTGATAGGTAGCCTTCTCTTACGGAGCTCATCCTTCAATTCAGTGACCTTCCACTGATCAATTGGTCGGTTGTTCAGCACAGGATATGTTGACATTGTGGCTGTCAAAAATTCACACTTGTCTCAATCAAAATTGCTAAACAATTTATTATGAATTTCACTGGCATAATGGAACAAAAACGGTCTGAAATTTCAATCTATGAACCAAACTCAATTGCTTCATTCTTCAGTAGCAAATAAAAAATTATGACAGTAGTTAAGATTAAGACGTTATGTGTATATGTTCTTGCATGGTAGGAAGTAGAACTCTGATGAGATGGCAGTTTACATGCCAAGCAAAATTGTACTTCAAAACATTAATTATCGTCTGAACTGAAATGCTTGATATTGAATCAAAAGTTTTACACTCCGAAATGTGACTAGTGCTGTATATTAATTGTGCAATCATGCAATTTGCAGTAGCTCATAACTTCAATATACCAGCTCCATATAACAAAATTGCATAGGCCATTTCTGCACACAAGCAGCATGTTAAAACTACATGAAACTTTGAACACAAACAAATTAACCCCAAAGTGCGCGCGGACGAGCGTGCGCGCGCGCGCACACACACACATCGCAGAATAGCAAACGCCATTGATCGCCATCAATCCCTCTCACAAACAATCTACACCTAAACCCCTAATATCCAACGTATTAATCCCAGACAATATAAACATCGTTAAAATCGTATGGTCACATCCAAAACCCTAAAAATCGTAGACGAATGGGAGCTCACCCAGCAACAACCGCGCAGAGAGATCTCAACAGTGCCCAGCGCACACCGCCCTTCTCAAAGCCACGAAATTCCAAAACCGACAAGCACACAGACACCAGATCAAGACCCGGCCCGCAAAACCCTAAAAAATGTTCACAAAAAACGACCAGCCGCCGCAAATCCGCCGAGGCCGTGCGCTCCTGAAAAACAGCAAAAAAAAAAAAAAAAACGCACCGAAAAATTCGCAAAAAAATCGAGAGGAGGAGAGGGGATCGAGTTTCGTGCGATCGCAATCCGCGCTTCCACCCGCGGCGGTATCGGCTTGGATTTCGATTTCTACGAGGGTTTTGCTTTTGCTCCGCCGAGGCGAGCGAGCGAGAGGAGGAGAAGAGATGGCGTCGTGTTTGCGCGGCGTGTGGCGCTCATGGGGCAGGAAGGCAGTGTGTTGTGGCCTTGTGGGGTCATATGCTGAGTTGCTGTCTCGGAGAGCAACAGCCAGCAGGTGGGCGCTTCCCACTGACAGGTGGGGTAATGTATTGTGGAATACGCCTTCGGCCGTGGTGCGTGCTAGTCAAATACGCTTTCGATTTTGGAACGCCTGCTGTAAGGGCCAAAAACCCTAACCCGCACCACGTAATTCGCAACATTTACCAAAAATGCCACTCTTCACCTCCAAATTCGCACCGCTGATCCCCGGCCTCCGCCGCCTCTCCACCGCGGCGGCGACCGCCGCCGGCGAGGACCCCAAGCTGTCGCGCATCGCTGACGAGCTCCTGGCACTTTCCCCGGCCGAGCTGGACGACTACGCGGCGCTCCTACGCCTCAAGCTCCGCCTCTCACTCACCTCCAGCGCCGCCGCTGGAGCCGGTCCTGCCGCGGCCGGAGATGCAGCCTCCGGGGCTGCGGGCGTCGAGGAGACCGCGGCGGCTAAGACGGCGTTCGACGTGAAGATCGAGAAGTACGAGGCGGCGGCGAAGATAAAGATCATCAAGGAGGTGCGCGCGGTGACGGACCTGGGGCTGAAGGAGGCGAAGGAACTCGTGGAGAAGGCGCCGGTCGTGGTTCGCTCGGGGCTGCCCAAGGAGGAGGCTGAGGCGCTCGCCGCCAAGCTCAAGGCCGCCGGCGCCGCCGTCGCGCTCGAGTGATCCCGAGTGAAAGGTGTCGCCCTTCTTGGTTCTTAGTGTTCTTAGATGATGCAGCGTCTGTGCTAAATTTGTTTAAATTGGAATGTGATGGGTATAAGAAGATGCAGGTTTTGCTAGCATTGTTGTATCTTTTGACTAGCCTCAAGCCTAATCACTGATTGATCTTCCTGAATCACGCAAATAAGGTGTCCCTGTGTTGTGCTCTAATTACCGCTCTGGATTGAATATTTGAACAGCCGCCTCGACTAGTCTGGTGGTATACATAGTTGCAATTCTTGTTGGCATCACTGTATGCGGGGATTAGAATATGCTAGTTTCAGTTATTCGTTGATTTGGAATGGTACCAAAGTGAAAAGGCCTCCACTATCTTTGTTCTGGTGCATGAAATTATTCTGTGACCATGTTGAGGAAGCTTAAATTCGATCAGGTGGCCATCATGCTTTCCATTAATTAGATGCAATGTTTGAAAATGATGGTTAAAGTTTCGCCTGTGAATGAATGATGAAGTTCATACATTTCGCGTGTTTATTTTCCGAAAATACTGAGATATATTGTCTTTTGAACTGACTTTTTTGGGGTTTGAAAGTATAAGGAAGCTTTCTTCACCATATACGAGTAGCTCATTTGAATTGGGGACATCTGAAGCCATGGATAGATCACAAGTTCAGCATTTTTAAAAAAAGTTTTGAATAATTTAGTCCAATGACATATAGCTTATATGAAGCTTCTGCTGTGACAAAATAGCAAGAGATTTTATCATTAAGATAATGTATAATTGATAAAAGTGCCATTTCTTGCTATTTTGTACCTTCTATTTTATGTTTGATCATACAATGCTTAACCCTTGGATAGGCGTTATAGAATACTGGCCTGTCCAATGCTAAAGTGGCTGTTTTGTAATGAATGAACCTAAAATACGAAGGATTTCGTAGTTGGAAATGGCTCACTGAACATGTTTTCCTTGTTGTATGAAGTTTCCCTTCATCAGAGTTTCAGATGTATTATGTTCTGCTACAAGGTGACTATTTGGATCATTGTGCTGCTGGATGCCACACGTTTGCTGATATTTCCCCTGGCCCTTTAAAATTGTGCAATTTTCAAACACTATCAATCTAGAAGCAAGACAAACATGTGGACTAGATTGCATGGTGCATGAATCAGGGAGCTTACAACAAAAGAGTTGGCTAGCTTTAAGCATTCACTACAACCAAAGAGTTGGATAGCTTACTTCAAGCATTTACTAGTTGAAATATCAAAAACTGATTTTTCTTACGGTTGATGGCTTAGACACTAACATAGTTTATGTATGTTGATAGTTATGCAAATCAAATTTCTTGGATTTATAGTTTTTTTTGGCAAGGGAATCCATAGAAATTTGTATGAACAATATGGAAAATCAAACCTTGTGACATCTCTTGTAACTTCCCAGAGTGTGCTGATAAAGATAAAAAGCAAGAATCTTGAATGAGGTTGTTTCCTTTTGTTGTTCAAAACTCTGGTATTAGTTGAATGGTTATTTGGATGTTATATCACTTATGGTGTAGGTAGGGCTTGGTGGGTGAATATCTAAAGCTACATCATCTGCAGCAAAAATTGAGCTGCTAATCTGTAACTGTAAGGTAAAACTTCTAGATGTCAAATCATGCGAATTAGCTAACATTCACTCATTTTAGATCACTTATCTTGGAAAGATATGCTTTGATCCATGATGTGTGTCGTGAGTGTTAAGCAATAGTTTTTAATGTGCACCAGCTCTGCACGATGAGATCTATGACACTGAACTCATAGCTATAAGCTATTGATGTTGATACTTATAAATAAATTTGTTATTTAACGTATGAAGTCTTGTCCTGAAACCAGGGGATTGTGATGTTTGCAAGCTAATCTGCTATTTGTTTTATAACTAGCTTGATCTTTAGTAATGTTGTGTTTTTATCGTGCGGCAATATCTCATCAGTTATTTACTTCTGGTAGTCTTCAATAATGTTGGAGCTTGGTTACCTGCCGGTTGATCGTAACGAAAATCGCAAGATAGCTGCTTGTAATGTTGTTTGCTGTCAGGTTGCTGATTTATTTTTGGCCTCTGTATTTCTATGTACGTGCCAAGGGTGTGCTTGGGTGTACGTGCGTGTGTGGTGGTGTTCGTGCGTACATATCTACTCTGTAATTAAAAGAAAAAATATGAAATATTGCTTCTATACTTTTTTCTCCCAATACAAGTTATACAAATCTTAAAGCAAATAAAAAGATAAGTAATCATCATTTATTTTGTATTCATGCTTTAATATTTATGTAACTTTTAACAAGAAAACTATAGAAGATGCAAAAGTGTGACGACACACATAATTAACCCCAGATAATGACTGTAGCTTTGCCATTAATCCGAGTTAATTATACCGATATGGGAATATTGGCTAATAAGATGTCGAGCGGACCCGACAACTTACTAGTAATACGCCAATTTAGAGTGTTGCAACAGAAACAATAATTAGAGACTGAAATGGAAACTTCATTACCTTCCATTGCCACACACCATATGTTCATTACTTCAAATATACATACGATCCATGTATAATAAAATATAATACATGGATACTAATTACACAGAAGTTGCCAACAACTAATGCACCCTTCTGGAATCCATACCCCGATCAGTTGCTTGTCCACCATATCCGATATCTAGGAAAGGGAGATTTATAAACGGTGAGTACAAAGATGTACTCAGCAAGCGTTAATAACAACATAATTGTAATGAGTTTTATCCACCGGAACTCTCCAGTTCCAATTAAAATGGGTTTTATCAACCGGAGCTCTTACCAGCTCCAACTCAAAATGGGTTTTATAAGCCGGAACTCTCCAGTTCCATTCAAAACATATTTTATCACAGGAACTCTCTAGTTCCAAACAAAATGGATTTGATCAACCGGCACTCTCCAGCTCCATTCCTCAAACCACATCTCAAATCCATTTTATCGAAAATAGGTTTGATTAATAAAAATCTTGGGCATTGTTATTTGCAAAACTTCTATTAGCACTCGTGTCCAAGGCTCCGTAGCCTCCAATCCAGGAGACAGGCATGAATTCATGATTTTATACCCTGCGCAGGTTTTGTATCACTTTTCCCATAGCGAACTCGACCGAAGTCGAGAACCCAGAACGTTTATCACTACTCTGATATTAAATCTCCAGTTGTGACAGCACTATGACCAGAGTTAGCCAGTTGTTACTCCATCACGAAATCGGAGTTACTCATATACCCTTACCACTACCCGTTGTGCTACAACGCGAATCAGTGGTACTAAGACATTGGGGGAAACCAGTTGTAACTCCATCTCGAAATCGGAGTTACTCAACCATGGCTTTAAATATAGCGTCATGGTCACTCAATTCAAATTGAGTTCCGACCCCTAGATACCGTCACCGGCTATCCGCATGTCCTTCTCCGGTAATCCGGTAATCCCAGATTAACACAATTATACTTACCCATTGTGAAGATTTAAATACCATCATAGGACAACCTTTTCTGGTTGCTTCCACACACTATGGTTGACACGAATTAGTGCGGCTCATTGCCCGAGTGAAGTGGTTTCAATCTTATATTGTATCCCTATGTAGAGGGCCCCACCGGCATACCTCACTCCTTTGGCACCCTTTACCCACCAATTTAACAACTCACCTCGAGTCTCCATCGGTTGAGTCCAAATCACAATCAAACTGCACTTGCAGTCGATTCCACAATCGATTTCAATTTTAATTAAATAGATTTTTCCATGCATGGATTCTGGTGGAAATATACGTCCTCACACAGTTGCAGAAGGTGATCTTTTCCAGATTTAAACTGATTCCATGAAATTATAAAACACTATAATTTAGATAACTAATAGTTTTTCACATGTTTTAGGTGTCCAACCCCATTTCTTAACTTTTGTTAAATTATTGCATGCTTATGGTATATTTCATTTGATATTTTGAATTAACATGTTTTAACTGTGTGTTTTAGTCTGGAACAATTTGGCTTTTTTCCTTTTTAGTTTGCTGTTGATTTGATTTGGATATACCTTAGCCTGGGTAGGATTTAACTGTTTCAATCAACATAACTATTGTTACAGTTAGTTAATCCTTAATTTCTTTATTGGATTGAATTCATTCCCCTCTTAGTTGATTTATTTTATTTTCTTAAATAATTAGAATACTTCTAAGCCAATTTATGATTGATTTATTAAGTAATTTTCGAAATCAGACTCTTGTTCGAGTTTTAGTAGGTTATACTCGTCGGTTTAACTTTATTTTCTTGATTATTAATATTTGATCCTAACTTACTCAATCTATCGACTATCCGACTATTTAATTGTAAGGGAATTGTTAGTATTATTTCCTCTTAGTGTGCGTACATTTATTTACCCTTATGCTACCTTTAACTATCATAATATGATTATGACATAAAGGTCTTAATGTAATTTAATTTATTAAATCTTTAATCCTAATAATAACATTCTTGTTATTAGTACTATTTCTTATATTGGTTATTACTATATTTTATCGTCCTCTTTTCATTCCTTTCTTTCGCCGATCAGACCTTATCTCTTCTTTAACTCGATTTAATTTGATGTATATAGGTTGTTTATTTAAATATGGTCTATATATTGATTCATTGCCTTTTTGACTTGGCGTGTTTTAATTTCAAACGTTACAGTTTGCATTACTTTAAGTTGATGCAGTCTACTTTAACGTATTGCTATTTAAGGTATTTTAGCTTAATGCATTGACCTAGTTATAATTATCCACTTTTATTCATTATAATAGCTATTGATAATTTTTAGGTTTCCCATGGGTCTTCTACTTAGCTCAGTTTTTATTTTGATTTCTGCTATATGCGTACTGCATATATCCTTATGACTTTATCTGCGTTGCAATTAGTTGGTTAGTAATTCTTACTCATTTAAAGTATTACGTTGCCTGGATAAAGTATTATGTTGACTATTAATAGTATTTACTTTACTTACCCAAATTGCGGATTAACAGTCTCGTTAGAATTAAATTCTAAAATTACCTTAATACCATATTTAGTTGTAATAAGTTTTTATATGTGTTTAAAATGCCCAAAGAGCTTAATATATTGTTTTAGAATTTATAAATTTTATTTTACGATTTTTAGAGTTTTATGCGATTTTTATACGGTCTCACTTTATTAAATTGGTGTACTGACTAAAATTTGTGCTCCTCGTTAATTTGATTTATTTCGATTGATTCCTGAAGTGTAATAGGAGCTAAATTCATCATTTAGTATGCTCTAACCAGAATTCATTATTTTTCTTGTTTTTCTCTTTTCCTTTCTCTTCTTTCTATTTTTTTAATTTTCTCTTCTCTTTTATTTCCTTCTTATATTTCTTATTTCTTTATTTCTTTCCTTTTTATTTCTTTCTTTCCTTGGTTCTTATCCATTCGGCTGGTTGCTTCTTCTTCCTCACTCTCCACGCCTCCTCCTCTCTCGATTAGGCTCACCCGGCCCGTCGCCGACGCCGCCTCTGGCCACTCTGGTCCGCCCCCCTTCTCTGGCGCGCACACACGCAAGCGCCTCCTTCCCCGGCCCAGTCGCTTGCCCTCGGTTCCTCATTCGGCTAGCTGGTTCACCGGGCTCTCTTGCCGGTTTCACCCGCGTCGCTTCACCCATGGCGCAGCTCCAGTTGCTCTGGTCCTAACTAGGGTTTGGTACCCCTTAGTTCTTTACTCCCCTTTTCCTTTGGATGCCGACCCCCCTCTAATCTGTGATTAAAGTTGCATTGTGATGCTTGTGATCTGAGATTGGTGAGATTTGTGCTAGATGAGTTGGTACCGAGGTCATCCTTCTCTGATCTGTGATGTGCTTTAATGATTTATTAGGGATTGATCATATTGAGATTAATGCCAAATAGAGATGCTTAGTAGATGATGAATGATTTGATACTAAGCAGCACTTAAAACAAATTTCTTGATTGCTTAAGTACGGCATGATGATAGTGGCTTCAATTTAAATTGCTTTACATGGTAAGTGATAAAATGATACCATGTCTTGTGGGTGAGCTACTTTCTTTGGTCTGTGATGATCCACTGCAAAGTGATGCCGCCGGTTGGATGATATTATGGTGATAATCTTAACTAGCAATATGCCGAGGGAGTATATGCGAGTTAAGGGGACACATAATGTAACCCCAGTGGATTCTCTTTACTGAGACCAAAGATTCTACCTTCCCCATTCAAATCTTCTACTACTCATTTTCATTTCTAGTTCATTTTTATTTCTATTGTCGTGATTCTACTGGGAAAATGGTAAGGAATGGGTACCTGGCTTCGGGGGAAATAATTCACAACCGTGTGTGTGTTTGTGCTGAAGAAGTGGATGCAGATGAGCTAGCTCCTCTTGACTCTGGTTGTGCTTGTGCTTGGCTAGTGTTCGGCCTCCTCATTCTGGGTTGATCTTCTGCTTGGCTTGTGGATGAATCCTTCTGGCTCCAATGCTTCTGAAGTTCGGCCTCGTTGATTGCTTCTTGCGCCGACCTTCTGAAATCTTTGGGCTTGGCTGGGTTGCTTTGCTCCTTTGATTCTACTGGGATGTTGTGAGCTGGTTACAATTTGGAACTCCTTCTGGTGTGCCTTCGACTAGGGCTTTAAGTGTAGCTTCGGTTGGGCTATGGAATGTGTGGTGCTGTTGAAAGGACCAACGATGTCGCCTAGAGGGGGGTGAATAGGCGGATTAAAAAATCGCAGCGGAATAAAAACTGGCCGAACAGGTCAATCCGGAGTCTCCGGGTATTTTATCCGGATACTCCGGGTTGTCCGAAGTGTCCGGTATTTTATCCGGATACTTCGGGTTGGCTGGCTCGGGAACACAACTAAAATACCTCTAACTAGCACAAGATACTACAATAAATAGATAGCAAGAGCAACCTAGATCAAAAGCTAGTATGGATTTGAATTAAAGCTAAGCTTTACAAAGACAAATCCACACAAGCTAGGCTAGGAAGTAAAAGAGAAAGAGAGAGACGCGATTTTTCACCGAAGTTCGGATTCTTGCAAACTGTAGTTTGTTGCTCCTAAGCTGGAATAAAAGAGCCACATAATAGCCCGCTGACTTTGTTAAAAAGGAAAAGGTAATAAATTTCTTATTTTTCATTTCTTTTGCAGATTCTGCACATTTCAGATGCTGATGTAAGGGAAACAAAAATGTTTGGAACTGCACCAGTCATTATCATAGATGTGAGTACCTAAGTGGTATTTTGAATTTAAATGTTTTTCATTTATGTCATTTGTTCTGCTTACAATCTATCCATGTTTCCAAAATCTATTTCAGTTCCAAACACAGCAGATTTATTGTGTTCGTGATAGAGAAGGACAAGTAACAGGAGGAGGACAGGTAGGCTACGCATTGGGGCTATATGTAGCTGTGTTGTTTATGTTTATGTGTGTTCTCATGTGTGGTAGGCTGATAGATGGTAGCTCCATTGTTAACTCAGTGACTGAATCCGTCTTTTAACATGAACTCTCTTTTCATGGTGACTCCATGCTTGACAGAATCTACCTGGTGCATGAAATTTGCTCATTTAGTAACCTTATGTTTCAATGAAGTATATAACGAAAGCAATATCCTCCTGGGGTATACAGTCTGACTGACTATGTGTAATTAATTATTTGTCATCAAGATTACACAGCAAAGCATGTAACCCAGAGTTATCATGGTGAAATATTTTCTTCTTGGCTCCAAAACGAGCAGTTGGACTTGGACCTGAGACCATTACTGCATAGGTTTTTCTTTCAATTCTCAAGCTGGTCTTTGAGCCTTTTAGGCACAAGAGCAGTTGGACTTGGACCTGAGACTAGTACCGCATAGGTGTTGAACGTTAAGGTGGTAGGCTTATATGAATAGCTGAAGTTTTCATTCCTTTTATTTGGATGCTCAAAGTACATATTAGCACAAAGCACACATTACATTATTGCATGTACCCCTTAAACAGTTCGAAATGTTAAGGAATAATAATTAATGTGCTCTTATTGGTTTCTCTTAATTGACAGGTGACAGTGTAGTCGATATTTGCACTAGTAAAGTAACATTTCTGTTTTTGGCTTGAATTATGCTAGGATACCATTCAAACTGTCTATTATGCATGGGCCATGCAACTTATGGAGAGTGATGAGGTGCCAGAAGAAGAATCGTACCGGCCAGTTTGGCGGCTGCGTGAGATGCAACAAGTTGGTATCAAAGCTCTCATATAGACTAGGTCTTCTTACTCTTCACTCTTTTCTTCATTTGGATCAGTCACTGCCACTTGTGCATTGCCATTCGGAATGGAAGAGCCTAACCATTCCAACTTTCACAGCTCGACAAGCTATGTGCAAGAGTGTAATCTTCTCAGGGCAAGCAATTTTCCATAAATTGTTTCTTTACTAGTTACATGCCCGTGCGTTGCTACGAAAAACAAAATTGATAACGGAAAATAAAGATTAAAAAATAAAAAAAATTATTTCACAAAATCAAACATATATCTTTAACGCTTCGTTTCTTGCGAAAGCTGGCTAATTAAAGCAACGCTTCGTTTCTTGCGTAGGGCAATTAAGCAGGGCAATTAAGCGACAATTAATAACGTAGGAAGAACGGACCACTGCCACCAAGTACTGCTTTAGAATAGTAGAGATATTATACTGATGATGGCAACTCCCCCGCCTTTTCTTTTCTAATGTGTGTCGGTACATTTGTTGCCGTCATGGTTGGTATGGAGTCAATTCTGAGATCTACTCCCCTATCTCGGATGCTCCGCTCTGCTTCTTGGAATTTGATCACTCATCACTTTTTGACTCCATTCCAATTTGATGGTGACACGATGAAGCCTATTGTATTTTGTAATTTTGTCCCAAGTCCCTACTCCCTACCATATTTCTTCTTCTTCCTCTTTGAAAACCACAAAGCTGTTAACAGTCACCATGCTCCATGAACAAAAGCCATCAAAATTCGGAACTCCAAACTAATCATCGGCTGATGTGCACCATGACGGAACACTTGCAAGATAAGCAGACAGATGCAGCAGTGTAGTGTATGGCAGGCCATTATCACCTCTAGAGACCTCACCAAGGTTTCCGGTGAAATTTTGAAAATTTCGGTCAACATTTTAGATTTTGGCCAAAGATAAAATTAAAATTCTCAATCAAATAAAAAATTTTAAAAACAAATTCAAATTACTGATCTCACATTCAAAATGAGCGAGCACTGATTCGAGAAACTCACTATCGAGCATTCGAAGCCTGTTGATGGAGTACAACTCGCAGGAGACGACCTCTCCCTCCTGCGGCTTTGGCTCCTCCTCGGCGCCCACCGCCCTCCAAGAGTTCTCGTTGAGGTACCCGAGCCTCACGAGCATCTCGAGCCTCTGCTCGGTCGTCCTGCTCACACCAAACTTCCCCATGGATTTGAAGAAGAACGAAGGTGAACACAAAAGCATGAGATTTGGATTTCTTAAACTTCGGATGCGAAAGATGAATGAAGGGTACGCTTGCCATTGCTTAAATACATGGCTTGGGGCAGATGAAAAGTTTCCCGCCACCAGACTCGAGAATCCCTAAGGGCATGAGCACAGGTGAAAAGTTTCCTACCACTCTCGAGTCGATGTGTGGATGTGCAGTTCCCAAAACTGTCTAATAAAGGAGCGATTTTCGAAAAAACGGTCCGCACTGCGACCGCTAGGCTTCTCCGAGAAAGAACTACAATAGCCTTTCACATTCTTTTGAAGGGTTTCGAAGCATGGAAAACAAAAATTTTCCTACGATTGCAACCAAACACCAAGATCATATCTAGGAGATGCAAGTAAACGGTTTCAGAAGGACTCACCCTCGTAGACCGAAAGCGGGAATAACGTTCCCACAAACAAACGTGGTTGATGTAGAGGTACACTTCCGACTTCGAAGTCGCGAAGATGAGCGCCACAAACGGCAGCGCCTCCGTACTTGGTCACACGTATGGATCAACGATGACCTCCAATCCCTCGTTCCCAAGGCAGCGAAGTAGAGGATCCGGAAAACTCCAACAACACTACACCTTAGTGGTGGTGGTGGTGGAGAAATAATTTCAGCGGCGCCGCATAAGCCACAAATAAAAACGGATCAGCAGGAGGAGGGAGAATGGACCAACCAAAGGGTCAAATGGATGAACACCAAAGAGAGGAGCTCCTCCCTCCCTTTTATAGGAGGAGGAGGAGGCTAGGCCAAGGGGTGGCCGGCGCATGGGGGGGTGCCCCTTGCCCTCCCTCTCTTCATGTGAGTGATCTCTCCACTCACTTAAATCAACCCACTTTGGTTTCCATTAAAACCCCACTCAAGAAATGAAAGGGTTTTCTCCCATAAATAAATAAACATTTTTATTTCAGATATTTTAATATTTGTTAATTCTTTTAATTAACAAACATTAACGCATACCCCCTTTAACTATTCCGATATCCCGAAACTATTCCAAGCGATACTCAAAACAGTCCTCAGATCTTGTCCATATTTTTCTCCTGTTTCGTATCCACTCAAATGCATCGATGAACCTTAAGTGTGTCACCCTACGGTTCGTGAATAAAATGGACATGATTGAGACACCTCTCGGATCAATAATCATCGGCGGATCTGGAGATCCATAATGACTCCCATTCACTCAACGATGAACTAGTGACCGCGTAAACCATAAACGACATAACCAATTCCTTTTGTCTCACGATATTTTACTTGTCCGGGATCCGATCATCAGTATCAACTATACCTAGTTCGATCCCGTTACCGACAAGTACTCTTTACTCGTTCCGTGATGACATTCTTGTGACCTAGTCACGTGCTTGCAAGCGATGTCAATGTGATATCACCGAGAGGGCCCAGAGTATATCTCTCCGTCATCTGGATGGACAAATCCCACTCTTGATGCATGAGCCTCAACTAATACTTTCATAGTACCCAAATCCATCTTTATAGTCACCGTGTTACGGAGTGACGTTTGATGTCATCAAAGTACTCTTCCGGAGTTAGTGATTGACATCATCTCATGGTCTAAGGAAAAGAGCTATTTCGTATGTGTTTGATACAGCAACAAACAAAATGTGTCGACGATTGGAGAACGGGCTCTCGCCGAGCTTACTTGTTGAACGAGGGATCAACCAAAGCCCCTTTCTGCCAAAGGTTGTAGCATCGAAGACGCGGAAGATGGTCCGTTAGAACAGACAGGAACACAAGGATTTTATCCTGGTTCAGGCCTCTCATGATCGAGATAATAGCCCTACATCCAGTCGCCTGGTGGCGTTTTTCTCTATTGAAATGATGGATACAAGTACATGGATCTCACCCCCCGGGATCCCCCTTTCACGTGTGTTTTCGGGGGGATTAAATACAGAGCCTCACGCTGTACACAAGGTAACCACCCCCTAGATTTACGCCACGTTTCCATAACCGTAGTGCCCACGATCCGGGGCCCTTGATCTGCGCAATTAATTTGAATTTGTGGTGGATTGATTGCCATCTTCCTTTCTAGTGGCATGACCGGGTCCCCGACCATCCACCCGGGTAACGGCGTGGCCTTCACGAGCATGGTTGCTCGTGATCATCCGGTATGGTCATAGGCGAATGGGTAGACACACATGCTCGGGAGTTATGTTGCTCGGATGGTTTTCCGAGCATCTTCTCTGGTCTTTGTATGGTCGGTAGCCAGGATCTTACGGGGTACAACGGTCTTTTATCAGATAGTCAATCCCCGACAGCTTGAGAATGCTTGGGGCTCGCGCTCGGGTATCGCATCCGAGCTCATGGTTGGGAGTTGCTCGGCCGTCGGGGCAGAATGGTCCTTATAGAAAATAGTCCAATCCCCGACAAAATGACTTGATCGTATTTGCTATACCAACTTGGGTGTATGTTCATCACATCATTCTTCTAATGACATGATCCCGTTATTAACAACATCCAATGTTCATGATCAGGAAACCTTGATCATCAGTTAATCAACGAGCTAGTTTAAAAAGAGGCTTTACTAGGAACCCTTTTGTTTATTAAACACACATGTATTAACGTTTCCGATTAATACAATTTTAGCATGAGAAATAAACATATATTATAAACATGGAATATGATAATAAACAATTTATTATTGCCTCTTGGGCATATTCCCTTCATCTTTTACCCGAGTTTTCTTTGGTCGAGGGCCGGGCTGTATGCCCAGTCATTTCCAACCATGCTCGTTTTCTAGCGAGATATGTTCGGATGCTACAACAGTGCTTCGTTGCAAGACTTCAATCCCTCCATTGAGTCAATAGGCTCAAGGGGAAGGCCCCTCCAAGTAGTTCTCCACTTGAGCCTCGGGGGCTAGCTATCAGAGATTGGATAATTTTTATAATTACCATGGTACCCCGGCAACCGATTTTTTGACCGACCATGTGTACCTTCGGACGATGTCCCCGAAGGGCGATCCACGAGCATTGTTTGACTGATTGGCATGTAAGATTAGTTCAGACTCGGCGCTCGGCCTCGAGCGTCGATGCCCAAGGCCCGAGCATGCATGCTCGACCCAAGCTCGTTTGCGAGGTGTGTGGTCGGAAGATTGTGCTCGGCAGTTACGCTCGAATAGCAATAATTACGTCATAACATGGCACCGTTACACCCACGATGGGAACGTGGCGAGAATCAAGGTTTCGGTTACAGCCATGTTCGACATGGTCAAATGCCCATTATACGGCTGTAAATAGGCTAGACATTTGGATAAGTTATAAATACCTCCTGTGCATGTAGAGAGAGAGGAGAGATGAATACTGAGAAAGAACTAGATTAACAAGATATCATCAGAAACAACAAGCAATATCATACCCACTAGAGTAGGGTTATTATCTCCTCAACGAGAGGCCCAAACCAGTATAATCCCCTGTGTCATTCTCCCGAGCGTCTAGGTCAATCGAGCATTCTCCAGACGCAATCCCTTCATCGAAAAAGGGGAACGTGTTGATCCCTCAATCAACAAGTAAGCTCGACGGAGGCCCGCTCCCAAATCGTCGACAGTTGTGATGGTTTGTCGTCCCCGTGTACCGTGCCATGCTGGCCCAGCTAGTCTTCGACGAGCCTAAGCTCGGTCCGTTTGCGCTTCATATCGTACCAGCCTAGGTCCGGCCCATTTGCACTATTACGACGAGAGGAAAGGAGTCAGAGACGCATAGAGCTAAGGCAGTGCACACAAATATTAAGGAAAAAACTAATTTTTATTTGTTTTGGCAAGAACTCATCCAAATCCTTTGGATTGAAAAATGTTTGGAACACAGTAATTTCTCGTTTCATGAGGGAAAAGTTATAACTTCATGGACTTGCATTGAAACCTTGCAAAATCCCGCATTTCAACTTTGAAATGGGGTCTTAAAAATGAGAAATTTTACAGTGCATGTTGACACCAGAATCTGGCGCATGGCCGATTTGGTAAAGGTTAATTTGGTATATTTGATTAAGGATAGTATCATATCAAAAGGGATATTGTTTTGGAAAGTTACGATCGATATGAGTTACAATATGTTTAAGATTGAAATAAAGCCGATCGGAATAAACTGATAGGTTTCAAGGGAAAGTATTTTGGAAAGGTTGAAACCAATATGAACTGTGTTTTACGAGTCCAAGGAGGACACGGTCAATCCAAACGCTACAAAAGAAGACAATGGGCAACGTAGAAGGACACAAACAATCAATCAACTAATTCGTTCTACTTTTTAACTTTACTTTTTGTCGACTAGGAGTAGCATTATAGATTTGTAATTTTTTCTTTGTAATTCACTTGATCAATAAAGTTGCACATCGCCGATTATTAATTTCATCGATCTACATCAATCCAAGTTTGTTTGTTCTTCGATCTTGTTGTGCATCGTCTTTTTCGAGAAAAACAACCATTATCCTATCTAATCAGCCCAATCAGGCTATTTAGATCTATCGGTTACCTTTAATCTAATCGGCTTGAATAGTTGTTTAGATTAGATCGTCATTGAAAAAATATATTGGCTTAAAGGCCGGTTGAATTAAATTTTCCTCTTGCCGATTGTAGGATCAAATCTACTGGCATGCCCGCACCCATAATTAAACCCGGTATTTTGTGTGTGTTGATTGTCGATTAATCACTCTTCATATTTTTTGCATCAACACACTTTTTGGCATGCCCTATAGGACACTGATCGGCGATGATGTCTTCTAAGAGAAAATCAATCTCTCTGTCCAATGTAAATTTTGATGTGATAATCGTTCCAACATTAGACGATATAACACCTGAGCAACAAAAAGAGATTGAAGATCAAAAGGCTGCGTTCGATCAGATGATGCTTAATTGCTATTAGAAAACCCAATGTGGAATCGCACAGAAAGCTGTGTTGACCACGGTGAATTTCGGCAACAAAGAGACTTGGGTGCTACTGAAAACAGACAGGTAAGCCGATACATACCCGCAGAGACAGAATTATAGAATATGATTAATCAATCTATGCATCATGCTCTTGTCAACCAGTCATCGGCTTTAATAACCATGCTTAAATCGATGATAGCTAACAGCGCCAAAGAAGTCGCACAAGAGCTTGTGCTGGCTGAGACTCTGCTTGACCCTGTGCAGTCTCTGCCAACCTACCCAGTCTACTCCATTGCCCAGAACACTCAGACCATAAAGCCAGCGGTTGATCCAAAGTCGTCAGCTACTATTCCTACTATGGCACCGGCACAGCCGACCGTGGTCTTACCATGTGATCCCAACGCAAGTGGGATTACTCATTATCAAGCATACATAGATGGTTCTAAATTAGAATCCCAACCCAATTTACCTTCATCTGCTCCATTCTACGTCTACCCTAAATCGATTGTTCAGCCGATTGAGACTCAGGTATGTCTACACTATGTTGAGCCAATTCCTATAAGAGATACGGCCCCATATAGGCTTGTATCATACTTAGAACCATATGCTCCACTCCTAGAACTGACATTTAGATGGCAGAATATTGGCTATGAGTAACCGCGTTTGCTGATGCAATCCCCGGTACCACACCAGCCCGGTGGTAGCCCCATGTCGGCACCTGCCATCCTCAACCTCTACTACGACGTGCTTCCTCCACTACAACAGTTACAACTGTGCAAGTTAAGTGCTAACCTCACTCCATTCCCTTCTATTGCTTGTGTCTTTAACACGTTAATCCTTGGGCAAAAAATCAATCATAGAATATATGTTTGAGAGGTACTTCTATGCTCTTTCTTCTAGTGATTTTTGATGTGGTTAGTGTTGATGTGCAACAGATTTTCATGTAGATGAGCCCTTATATGGGATTTTGAAAATGTGGGAATGCCAGTAGTGAGCAATATATACTTGTCTGGTTTGTGCTTTTTTGTGTTGTGTGCCCCGAATGATTAGTAAACATGATTCAGTGCTGAGCTCTTTGTGTATTGTGATAAACTAAATCCTATTTTGATTTTTGTGGTGGACCATGCATAGTACAATATTGATTTGCTGGGAACCGGGGGCAATAGTTGTATGGGGTTTTATTATGAGATCACAGTGATATGGTGGTGGGGGTATACATGTTTTGGATTTGTTTATATTAGCTAGAAATTTGACCCTTGTATGTTGTGATTTGTAGAAGCATGAATATCTAGCTGGTTAGATGAATCATTGCTGACAGTGTTTTGTATTATTGGGATAGAGGGTAGTGTTTACCACTGAAGTTTAGTATTTTTATATTTATAACAAAGAAAGGGTTTGCAGTTGTGCCTGCCATAGTGTTATTTATCTAATGCATAAAATCTCAGATTGAGTAGTGTGCCATTGCTCTTGTTCAACCATGTTTTTTTTTCTATTTTTTTTATGAGTTTATGAAATGTGACGATCATGCTCTTGTTCTATCATGGTTTGTTTTATCTAACTGGAATGCATGCTTTCTTGTAGTACTTGCTACTTGATCTTAGTCTATAGAAAATGGAGTTACCATGACATGGAACCATGTTATTAAGTTAATGTGGCTTTTACTCATAGAAGATGCTCAAGTCATTTTGAGATGCTAACTAGATACATGCTTTAATTAAAGCGGCTGGCTAGTATTAGCTCCTATAGAATGGTAGTAATAAAAGGGAAAGGGACTCAAACTAAAGTTTGGCACCTTTTGCCTGCAGTGAGGAAGATGTGGGAGAAGAAGAAGAGGGACAGTTGGATGTAGCCTTGTTCCCTTCCTCTTCTGGCTTGAGGCTTAACTTCAATAGAGGGCAGTGAAAGCTCGGGTGGGGAAGGTAGGGGGTAAAGATTTAGGGTGTACTGATTGACTGCCTTTATATTGTTGTGAATTGACTTCACTGATGAACTGTGGCTGTGCAGGGGTGAAACTGTGGGCTCAACTGGGCAGGTGGGTGAAACTATGGGCTGGAAGACTAGGTGGAGAGCATGCAACCCTCCTCCCCTTCCACCTGGCGATGAGGAGTCGTAGAGAGTGAGCGAGCTAGAAGCTGGCTATTTGGGTATAGAGTAGCTAGTTGGTGATTTGCTGAACTAGGGGAAGTATGGAGGGTAGGTCGGTTTGGGTACAAATGTGTAGAGCAATGTATTCCTTTTGTTATCTGTTGGGCAATTTGAGTAATAGTTTATGGTATGAGGTTTGGACTTGTGGCTTAAAATGTATACATGGGTGTATGTAAATTTGTGCTGATATTGTATTTATTAAATTTTGAATTTTTAAAATTGAGACTCCACTTCTTTAGCCATTAAAAGTATTTATTTAATTAGCAAAATCTAGAAAAAGCAACAACAATGGAAATTCAATTTAGAGCCGAAAGTTAAGCTTTAAATTTTCAATTTCACTTTTTTTTTCATTTTGAGGCTATTACATGTTGTCTCAATTTTATAGTCCTGAAAGCGTATGAGAGTCCATTCGCTCTATACTTTTGGTAGCAGGGTAGGTCTTTGCTAGTTATAGTGGTCCTTCATGGAATTCTATAGAGCTAGTGGGTCTTTATCCATTAAATACTCGACCTTCAGGTCCACATAGATATGGTGCCTTAGAAATTGCAGAGGTGCACACTTGAAGGCTTCAGAAGAGCAAGGGTGCCGCTTCATGCAAGGTAATAGCACTTCAAAGAGATCGAGCTGTCATGTTAATCTTGGCATCCATTACTCAGGTTAGGTAATTACCACCATTCAGGGTAAGCTCGGCAAATTACCTATCTGCGATGTTTGACATATCCTATGTTATATTAATGCAAAAATAAATTTCACTGCTGGTAAAATCAATATATTGCATGATTACTCTTGAATCAATGAAGATTGGTCTATATCTATTCAGTAGATAATTATCTAAAATTTCTCAAATGTAAGCCCGATAATATGAAGCTTCCAATATGTGCTGTCGATGCTCAAGATCAGGGGTCTCTACACCGGGCTTATGGATGAAAAAAAATTGTTGCTAGCCTCTAATATCACAAGAATGCGAGAGATAGGATGAAATACTGCCTCTTTATTAACCTACTAGCTTTGACAAAGTACAAGTATTACAATGTATTTCGTGATTTGATCACATCATCTCTCTCTCCATGGAGCAGAAGGCCTTCCTATTTATACCAATCAAAGGGATGGAAGTTGTGCTTCAAAAGGTGTCTTCTGGCTGAATGTTGTCTTTTCACCAAGAGGTGTCCTTTGGTCAAGAGGCGTCTTTTCATGGGAAATAACTTCCGATCAATTATTTGTACCTGTCAAGTAAACTGTCTGCACGTTATTCCTGTGTAGAAGTAATTGTCTGTCTGACCAGTTCTAACTGGTCGGGGCGGTCAAATCACTAGTCTGGTTCGACCAATGTAGGTTAATAGAATACATGTTAGCAAACTATTTGGAGTCATAACCATGCGACTGATCGAGAGCATAACTGGTTGGAGCCGTATCCAGATAATGGATCATGGACCTTATTACTTTTCTTATAAAGGTATAGACCAAAAACAGAGTATGACTCTTAATCCTCATCATGTGTTAGGTCTAAATTTCAACAATTTACGGAAGCCCGTATATTTAGAAATTCAGTTTCTAGGATTCAATATAAATTTTCAAAATCTATGAACTTTTTTTGGGGTTACTGGAAACTTCAGGGTCCAGAATGTAAAAATTATTTATCCGATAAATTTATGTAATTATGCGAAACTTCAGGGTCATTTTTGCAAAAATTATCACAGTCGCAAAATATTACGTAATTAACCGAAACTTCAGGGGGTTAGAACACAAAATGCCATTTCCCCCCTTTTTTCTTTCTTTGGCCGAAATTTAACAGACCATAGCGGCCCCAGACCACGCAGCCCAAAGAGGTTGATGGGGGCAGGTTTTGTTTTAACCCTAGCCCCGTCGTTGCGGAGCGCCGCCTCGCACAGTCTTGATGTCGGCGGGCGCGGGCACAAGCAACGAGCTCATCGGGAGAGGCATTTATGCTTCGGAAGGAGCGTGGCAGCGCGGCGTCGACCCAAATAGCGGCAATTTCGGGCATGGTTCGACTGGCATGAGCAAGCGTTGTGGAGTGACAGGTTCGCGCACTGTTCAGCCAGCGCGACACACATCAGCGAGCGCGCTTGGACTAAGCCATGAACAGTAATACCATGTATAGTAAATCAATCTATAACCCTAATTAGCAAGAAAACCATCTAGAGTCTAGCGAGCAAAAATTAATCTACAGGATTAATCTAATAGCATGTGGATTGGAAAAAGGAATCCAACGACATACTGTTAGGTCTGTCTTGGAAAGCTGTCATGTTGATAATGTGTTGAGCAATGAATTGATTACCGTAGATCAATCCCAACACCAATAAAAAATATTAAGAATACGTGAATAAGGACCACATAATAGATAATGACGTGATATAACCAAGATTCTGTTTTATCTCAACAATCATAATTAGGGGCTGTTTGGTTTGATTCCCCGAGCGACCCTACCAAAATTTGGCAATGCCAAAATCAGGGCATGACCAAAACTTTGGTAGAGTAGAGATATTTGGATTGTAACCATACCAATAGTTAGAAAAAATTACCAAATTTTCCAAGCTGCGAGTATGAAACATGGCCCCACATGGTATATAATTTTTTTTGCACCAAAATGTAGTCAATATTGGTCTTGTTTTGTTGCTTAAATCTGATACATGGTTTAGAAGATATATAGTCATTTGAAGTTTCTTAATAGTAAAACCAAAGCATTTAATACATCCATTTAGCACTTGCTTATCGAAAATCACGAAAAGTTCAACATGACTGTCGATTTTCCATCTATAAATCATCGATTTTCCACGATTTTTGATTTTTTTTTCAAAAAAAAATCTGGTTTTAAAATTTATGCGATTTTTACGATTTTCGGCTCGATTTTAGCGATTACGAAATTTCACTGTTCATTCGAAAATCGCCAGAACGAAAAGGTGAGTCCTGGTCCACCATATAAGGGCATGTATAATAAGACCATCTCACCTGGCTCTTAGTCTGTACACATCAGCTTTGGTTTATGTGAAAAAATGAGAAAGAGAGAGAGAGAAGGGAGCTGTCTCTTACTTAGTAACCAACTTTGCACGAGAGCATAGATAATTTATTTATATATAAGAGAGAGAAATATAATTACTACGTAATATCTAAAGATAATTTTTAAAAATAATTATTATATAAATTAATTTTTAGTTTACTATTACTCCCTCCGGTTTGGTAATATCTGTCGTTTTGGACATCGACACGGTCTTCAAAACACAACTTTGACCGCTAATTTTTATTATAATATATTTATAAAACCCAATAAAATTATAATATTATGAAAGTATTTCTCGAGACAAGTCTACACATATAATTTTCATGTATCTAATTTAAATATTTAAAAATATATCGATAGTCAAAGTTTCGGAAGTTTGACCATCACTATGTCCAAAACGACAGATATTACCAAACCGGAGGGAGTAATCTACTGTGAGCTTTTACTTTGGTATAATATGTCGCCGTCCTCGCTGTCCTCCGCGAAGGGAAATAAATTTCGTGGAATTGGTATGCAAACTTCTTTTCGTGCATACCTGATGTTGATTGATGTCACGTGAACAATCCTGCAATCCAACGCCATGACATTAAGCCTGAATTAAGCAACCAAATTTGCATCGAAATAACCGTCAGATATTTATTTCCATCTAAATTAAGTCGTAGCGTTGAAATATAAAATTATTAGATATAAAAAAAAATCATTTATTTCCCCATGAAGTGTGCGCCACCTTTAAAGCTGCCCACAACTACACAGCGCAGTCGCGCACCACGCACCCCTGTCGCCAGTCGCCACCTATACAGCTGCTGGCACATTGCTAGCTTACCACCAACCATGCCGCGCTCAACCTCCGCGTACGTGACCGCCGCCGCCGTCATCGTCGTGGCTGTCCTCGCGCTGGCGGCCGGCGCGTCGTCGCAGGCGCTGGTGCCGGCGGCGGCGCCGGCGGCGGACTGTGGGTCGGCGGTGATGGGACTGATCGGCTGCCTGGACTACATCCAGCCGGGCAACTCGCAGAGCAAGCCGCCCAAGGACTGCTGCACCGGCGTGAAGAGCGCACTGAGCAGTCCGGCCACCGTGAGCTGCCTCTGCGACTCCTTCGGCAAGAACTACGGCATCGCGATCAACCTCACCCGTGCCGCCGGCCTCCCCGCCGCCTGCGGCGGCGACCCGTCCGCCTTCAGCAACTGCCACAGTGAGTAGCTCTGGTTTTTTAGATGAACAAGGCACCAGAATGACTGTAGGTTCGCTTATGGCCTTATTCTTTTTATCTTTGTATCGTTTTATTCTTCTCTCTTTCTTTTACAGTGTTTGTGGAGGGTAAAATTTCTACGATTTTTCCTTTGCGTTGTGTGGTTCTAGATATATTAATTTGGTTTGATTTTTTTTTAATTTCTTGCAGTTAAATTGCCTGGTGCCCCAACTGAAGGTAATTCTCCTCTCTTTCCTGTTCATAGCTTGTAAAATGGTGAATCCCTTTCTTATTGTTCTTGTCGATCTGTTTTACCTTAATTGAATGAATTTGATCCATGCATGTTTGAATCTAAATGATAAAAAAAACGAAGATATTTATCTTAATACGAGTTTTCACTTTTTAGAAAAAAAAAGAAAGGGGTGGAATTGTCGCCGGGAGTTAAACCATCTCCAATCGTGTCCCTTCCCCTCTTCCTTTTCCTCCGCGAAGGGATTTCCATTCCCTTCAGCGTTCTAACGGATTCTCTCTCCCATCCCCTCTAGCAATGGATTCTCTCTCCTTTCCCTATACAATTCCTTTTAAAGAGAATCTGTTGGAGATGAGAGCAAATAAAGAAAATAGGAATAAGGAAAGGGAATATGGTTGGAGATGGTCTGAAAATGGTACAAAAGAGAGCTTTGAAAAGAAAATGCTCCTAAACAGTTATGTATGATGGACCATACAAAGATTTTTTTTCTCTCGACCCTCTGGTCTCTGCTTACTTGTACTAGTACTATCTTGACAGTGATCTGCATGTGAAAAAAAACTATTTAGCAATTAATATAAGACCAAGACATAATGTGAAATAACTTCTCCTAGCCAAAAACAAAGCAGAGGTGCTTCTATGTTTTATTTTTTTAAAGTTGCACTAATATTAAAGCATGAATAAGGAGTAGACGGTGATTACTTATCTCTTTATTTGTTTTAAGATTCGTACAATTTTCATTAGGAGAAAAAGCGTATAAACACGGCTTAAACCATAGGAGATGACTGATCCTTGCTCGTTATTTCCAGTAAGACCTACTGGCCTTGGAACTGTGACTCTGTGAGTCGTTGGAGAGTACTTTATTCCTTGAAAGTAGTGGTTCTCTCTTGGTGGTTGTGCTATAAATGGTCAATGGCGTAATAAATTTCCGTCATAGATGGCAGTCAAATTTTGCAATCGATCGTGCCCACAAAAAAATTGAGCAAACATTCTGATGGATGACAGCCTAGAATCGCAGCTGCCGCTATTGACGAAAGCGCCAATTGCGGCCTTCATTAAGTAGTAGAACGTGTCGCATGCTAAACGATGAGATTTCTGTACGGAAATCTGCTTGTGTGGGTTATGTAGTGCTTACTGGTGAGGATTATTAATCATCTGTGTGATATGAATGCTGAGCTCAATATCTGGTCTGAAACCTCACTGAGTTAGTACTTGGTAGGTACCTGAACGGCCGAAATTCTGAACCGAAGAATGTTGGTTCCTGCCACTATCTGCTGATATTTATTTGGCCACATCCTTACTCTGAATCCATCTTGCAGCACCTTCACCGTCTTCCGGATCAACACCAGCAACTGGAAGCCCAGGCTCGCCGAAGTCGGTGGCGACCCGATCTCCGATCTCGGCAACCGTCGTCGTAGCCGCCGTGGCGGCACCTCTGCTATCTTACTATTTCCTCTGAATTGTTATTACATGATTTGGTTCATGAATTACTATGATGTGCATGCGTATTGTGCCGTAATTTAGTGGGACTATTGAGAGAGACCTTCTTCCGCTACTGTTCATTTTTTCGCTATGCTCGTGCGGTCGTGCCTTGCTTACAGTTGTCTGAATTCTTTCTGAGTATGTGTGGCTGTACAGTATTGGCATGGGCCTCTTCGGAATTATAGGTTGATAAAGCCATACAGCCATAAAGGAAGTGTTGTACTGAATGAATTGTGCTCAAACATGAGATGTCAAAGCAAATATAAGCGTCTGACATGATCACAAGAAGAATACGCCGATCGTGAATAAAGGAATCCAGCCGAATTTTCGATTTTGCAAATTGAAATTTTCCCTTGTGAAGGTCAAGCTAATCAGGTTTTAGTCCTTGGAGTCCCTCTAGCAACCTCTCTACCAATCATCCTTGCTATTGCAGTTGGCACTACCATTAGACTATCGTTAGCAATCTAGGATTAATTAACGCCTCTTCATGCTGATGCTTCCGATCATTACCTATCCAGGCTTAATTAACGCCTCTTTATGTCGATGGTTCCTCTGTTCTTCCTTGTAGCGCGATGGTTCCTCTGTAACGGCGCGTTCGGCTGGGTGTTCTAGGCCTTGACGCATGGTAAAGCAAGCCCAAAATTTCGAACTCGGCTGGACCGTTCCTGGGCCTACTTGATCCTTCCAGTCAGTCGCCTAAATCTACTGTGCTCGGCACAATCTACGGAGCCATACGGGCGGCATGTTAGGGCCTGTTTGGGGGAGCTGTGGCTGGACTGAAAAGGTGCTTTTGGCTTGTTGGGCTATAAAGCAACTGTAGCTGGCGGTTGTGGCTTTTCTTACTATGTTGTTTGGCAAACTAGCTGCTGCAGCTGTAGCTTTTGGGGGCAACCGTGTGGGCCCGAGTGAGGAGGGAGTCAAGGAGGCGGTACCCGAGCCGAAGGGAGCCGAGAAGGCGATCGGGCGGAGAGACGATGGGGCGAGAAGGGAGGCGAAGCAAGTGAGGAGGCGGTCAAACGAAGTCACAGCTGAAAAGCACCTCCCTACTAGCTGTGGCTTTTAAGGGTGCTTAATTTGGTGGCTTAGCTTGCTTTGCAGTGAACTGCTTGGGGGCTTTAGGCCCAAAGTGGCTCTGACTCCCCAAACAAGGCCTTAGAGCATCTCCAACAGTTCCTAAAACTTATTCCCAAAATCATTTTTTAGGAACAAATAGAAAAACTACCGCTCCAACAGTTACCCTATCCGGATCCCAATATCTCTGCACGCCCAAAAACTCTGGCCGAAGTTGCCAGATATTGGCCGCTCATGTGCTTTCCCAAAAAATGGGAACTGTTGGATAATAGCCTTTTTTTTAAGGCCCAAAAACTTTGGGAAGCTCCCAATCCAGGATTATTGGGAGTTAAATTATAGGAAACTGTTGGAGATGCTCTAAATGCCTTGCTCAGATCTCTTGCGGTGCTCTGTTCCTATTTATGCATTGTGTTCTTTATAGAAACATCAGTGCAGTGTGTTTAGCGTAGGGAATAGGGATGGCAATCTAAAGCACCAAGCATGCCGCAGCGACTCCACATAATGACAAGTGAAATTGCGCATTCCGCATGAGTTATGAATCTTAAAGGCATCAATTATGAATTATCAATCTTAAAAGCAACACAGTGCGAATCGTATTTATTTTTCCAAAATAGCCAACACCTGTATTGACTTGTTGCTAACTCATCTGGAGTACTACTACTGAAGGACGAAGAACAAATATACGAAACCAATCATACTATGGCCAGTCTCAAAACTCAAAATTACCCTGATGGTATTGGAATACAAGTATAATATGGCTAGTCCAAATCACACTCAATGCCAATATCTGAACAAAGAAAAGATCATATTCGATCTGTACTTAACCATTGCATTCACAGCACCAAGAATTTGCAACCAAATCTTTTGGATAAAAAAGCCCAGATGACCCACATGCCAACAAGCATAACAAGCACAATAAAGATTTGAGAGAGACAGCAACAGAGCAATCATATCATATGACCAACTGCATGGAACTAAGCAGACATGACAGCCAATTTGGGGTAAAATATTCACTTCATGCAAGCAAGCAGTACAAAACTCTCAAGAACACACCCGATTTTGTTCTTCTTAGGGCAGGGCCGATGCAAGAAAAGGTAAAACAAGTCGACACGCCGAATCGATCTGAATCTACCAGAGGTAATGAAGAGAGCAAAAACCACTACGACGCAAGGAGATTAAGAGAGCAAAGTAACACCGCTAGGCCGGCAGATCTAAGTGAGGTGTAAGTCGCAGCAACGGCTTGGGGAGGAGGGCTTCCTCTAGTCCTCGAAGGCCCAGGCGTTCTCCCTGCGGATCTCATCCTCCTCCTCCTTGGTGAAGTCGTTGACGATGCCGAAGGTCTGGCGGATCTGCTCGGGGGACTTGCCCTTGATCATGCTGGCGACCTTCCGGCAGGTGATGTCGAGGAGGCCATTGATATTGAGGTAGTTGGCGGCGAGGATCAGGTTGAAGAGGGGGACCTGCTCGATCTCGACGAATTCCTCGTCCCACTTCTTGAGCTCCTTCTCGGTCGCGGCAAGGGCGGGGTTGATGCTGCTGGCCGCGGCGGCGCCGGGCGCGACCACGGCGTGTTTGTTGCAGTACTCGATGACCATGGAGAGGGCCTTGGAGGCGACGTTGGGGAGCGGGATGATGCCGCCGGCGCAGTCGTCCTCGATCATGTAGCCGATGGTCTTGGACAGCCTCGCCGCCTCCTCGGACAACTCGAACTCCTCGCCGTCCGAGCTCCGCAGGACGATCATTTTGCCGCCCTCCGCCGCCATCGCTCTCGCTCGCTCGCCCGACGGAACCCTCACGGTGGACGCGGGGACACGACGCGGATTGATCGGTGTGGGTTTCAGGGGGTCGGGGTGCGTGCGCATATATACCCGCGCTTGACGGGTTCGGGTCTCCTTCTCGGGACTCGGGAGGTGTGTCATTTCGTGTTCCGCACGACTCGCCATTTGTAAATAGCACCAATTTGACGGCCGGTTACGCTCCTCATGGGCTATACTGGGCCGGAGGGGTGGTGTAAGAATTACTGGGTTCGGCCCAATAATGTGGACCATACTTCTAGTTCTTTCTGTGATCCAATTTACAGTTCTCAGGAATTTATTTTTAATTAATATTTAATTTAAATCTTTTTTTCAAAAATAATGAACGGAATGAATTTTTTTACGAAAATAGGCACCCGTCGCCCCAATATGGGACGATCGGCCCATATTGGGGCGATAGGTACATTTTCGCAAAAAATGTTAACAAATCTAATCTCTTGTGTGTCCATTTTTGCAATTACATTTTTTGCATCTCAATATGGGACGATCACCCCACATTGGGGCGACATGTGCCTATTTTGGTAAAATATTCATTCCGTTGATTATTTTTGAAAAAAGATTTAAAATAAATATTAAATAAAAATAAATTCCAGTTCTCAAGGGAGGCTTCTGTTTACGTTACAAAATTACGAAGTACTTCCTCCATTCAAAAAATATACGACATCTCTTTATATTGCCTGTGGATTAATGAGACATTAAAAATAAATAGGTTACTTCCACTTGTTATATCTATTTACTATATTGAATACATACATGTATAGAATACAAAGTAACATTGAATATTTATTAGAGATACAAGAGAACAATACAGTTATTTACGTTGAAATATAAAATACACATTATATTTATATGTAAAATTATTTTTAAAAATATGTCATATATCCTCTAGATGGAGCCATGGAGGGAGCACTGCCGCGAAGGCGAAGCATGGTAGGATTCGCAGAGGGCTTTACATGGTGTGACCTAATTGGATGACGGGAAAACTTCCATACAGTGCCACGATAATTAAACTAAGATTTTGAGGAACACATAAGGAATTCCTACGTTGCAAGTAGCCCTAAACAAACAGTTTTGCATCGATGCACCACTTAGGATACATGTTTTCGTTCTCTTGATAAGGGGTACTGCCGTAGTTATGAACGCCGGTACATACTAATTAGTATAATTGATATATACTTGTTTTGATACCGGTTAATACCAGATATAATATCGATCAATACCAGTATTGGTAGATTGATAATATGATCTTTTGAAATATATATATATATATATATAATATTTGATAATACTATTATATATTTAAGTAATATTATAAGTGAATTTTGATGTACATATAATTAAACATATGTGTATTTATAACTATATATTAGTATATGGTATGGACCGGTATAAGAAGATATCATTTTAAGAATCAAACCGTCTAACCTTGTATTGACGTGTAAGCACTACTGCTCCGTCAAATTGTCAATTAAGCTACAGACAAACGGCGTGGATGTATTAAGTGTTAGGAAACCGGATTCGTATTCGATATGGACTCTTCCTTATCTCTAAGCAGAACCGCTATATATAGGAGGCAGGGGGTCACCCCATTGTACACAAGCATACAGAATAATAAAGCATGCCCGTTCCTCCTCATATTGTGTCTCTCGCCCTCTCTCTCTGTTCTCCACTTGAGATCTATTAGGCAACCCCGGACTATTCGATAGCGAGGTTGTCTAACACGTTATCAGCACGACGTTCTACCGGCGAACAGATTGAAAGGTGAGAAAGGTGAGAATCGGGTGATTGAATTTAATCACTCGTTTGTATTGTGCATTTGATCTACGCTACGTGGCACGGTTACGATATATAGCGTTTCTGAGATCATGACCGAAAGCCATTATACAAAAGAATCGCTACAGTGCAACAAGGCAAGATCGGCACGAAGCCGTATCATATCATGAAGCCACGGTACAAGAAAGATGTTATGCATCTATAAATCGGCACGAAGTCGTAAACATGAAGTACAGTAAAAGAAAATTACGGCACGAAGCCGCCACGGTCGATCGCAAAGAGCAGACCTCCATTGAGCCCGCCGGGACATGAAGCAAAGCCGTCCTCGTGACTATCGGCTTGAAGCCGCGTACAGCCGAGGAGCCGCCTGCTTTGCATCTGCAACACGCACGTAGCGCAACCGCCCGGGCCGCTCAAGGCCACCGCCGTCTGGCCCGGCCGCCCAGCCGCACACCTGAAGCGGTGCGACCCAGACTCGGCGCCTTGCCGCCTGCTCTGTCTGGATCGGACATGGAGTCAAGGACTAGAAGTCCATCTTGAAACCGGTTTGGATAAGAAAAGTGGACATGAAGTCCAACGTTGAATGGAAGTCCATCGGCACGAAGCTGCCGTTTCGCAGCCGCCGGCCCGCATGTAGCGCCCGAAGCGCCGGCCGTTGCCCTCGGCATCCACACCGCCCGCCCCGAAACAACGCGCCTCGCAGTACTCCGCCGCCGCAGCGCTGCCGTCGTCCGACCATTGCGCACTCCTCGGCTCCTCGCTTGAAGACCGGTGTCGCGCACCGACAAGACGCCTGGCTTCGGCCACGCGCTTCACCGTGAGCCGCTACGCCACGCCATAAGCCGGCTCTCGCCACGCCGTGAGCTGCCGGCCACATCGCCGGCCGAAGCGCCCAGTTCGCCCGCGCCAGACGGTCGTAGCCCACTGTCTGCCGACTGCGCGCCGCACCGCCTCCTAAACGGTCGCCACCGACACGCGATGGAAATCGGCAACGCTGCCGTGACGCCGCTGCTTTGCTCTACAACAACCGCCGGACCGAAGCTCGCGACCGAAGCGCATGAAGCGGCCGCATCCGCCTGGCGCGTGCCGAGCCCATCGCGAGCCATCGCCACCGGTTGCCGTGGTGCCACATCCGCAAGCGGCGCCAGACTCCAGCCTCGCCGACGCTGACGTCCGGCCACGGCGAGCCGGCATAGCCGGCCTGGCTCACGCCCGCTGCCTGCTTGCACCGCGCCTCCTCCCTTGCTTGGATTCCAAAAAAGGGACAGAGACAAGTTGATTGGACATTTAGTCCAGAGCGCATACTTCACGAATTTGGACAAGCAGTCCAGTACAACATGGACTTCAAAGTCCAAAATACATTCTGGTTTTTGAAGACTGGATGGGGCACGTGAAGGAAAGGAGAAAGTCACCCTTTTACCCCCTCAGGTATTTTATTTCTTTTCTTTTCCGAAAAAGAATAGAAATTCGGAAAATTGATTAGAAAATTCTGAAAATTGCCAGAAAAATATGAAAAAAATATCTAGAAAAATCCAGAAAATTAATTGGCTCTGTGTTTAATTTATCTTAGCCTTATTTTCTGCATTTATGAATTTTTGTATGAATTTTTGCAATAATTGCCCCGTTTAGAATATCGGAAATTCCTGAGAATTTATTTTCCGAATTTATGAATTTATGAATTATGTCATGTTGATATTTGCTGAAATTCAATTTCCTGTTGTAAAGTAATTCTGAAAATTGCTTGGAAATTAGCAGAAATTATGAAAAGTGTTAGGAAAATTCCAAAATTTCTCATACAACGATTTATGAGAACATGAGTAGTTGGGATTTGATTTTGGTAATGAATAAACAGATATGAGACAATTGGTGTCTAGAAAAACACACATGAGGCTTGGTTCTTTAATTGGCACCCGAAAACGGGAAGTGCTCCCTCCCTCATGTGAGCCCTAGGGCGAGTTGACTGCCAAGAGTCAAATTGACAGAGATATTCATTACCTGTTTTCGTTCCCAGCCAACAAGAATTATATAAGTTGTAATTAGACTTATGCCATGATTAATTCAAGTTGCAATTTATTTTCTGTTATCAAGTGATGTTAGAAAATTGCTGTATAATTAACAGAAAATTGCCAAATACTAAGAAAAATTCGGAAATTTCTGAGAATTTTTTTTCCGCATTTATGAATTTATGAATTGTGCAATTATTGTTTATTCTGAATTTATGAATTGTGCAATTATTGTTCTGTTCCATGCATTGTATTTATTGCTTTAATATAATTTATTATGAAATTCAAGCACGCCGCACGAAGCGGCCACCGTCGCGCCAGGAAGGCCGACGCGCATGGAACTGAATGCACCACGCGCAGGAAGCCGCGTTAAAACCGATCGCACGAAGCCGATCATGCATATGAATCTGATCGTTTGCACGAAGCTGATCACCTACATGCACGTAGTTGTATTTCTGAATATTTATGAATCTTGTATTTATGAATCTTGAAATTATTGCTTTCTTTTAGTTTACTGGATATTCATGAGAATTTGATTTATGCATTTATGAATCTTTGCAACCACTCTCTATTAGATTACACGAAGTAATCTAATGAAAGAATCCTATGAATATGTAAATACCTGGCATTGTCGTATGTGAGTTTTGAAGAACTGGCCCGAATGGTCAGAACTATCTCACATGGGCATCAAATGTGAAGATCGTGCTTATGAGCAAGAAGCTCTGAATTGCCATCGGTTTAGGGTCCTCGAAGGACAAGTAACCTACTGCCGAGCAAAACGATCAAGTTTTGTACTCCCCAGGTATCACTTTTCACCAATCGTGAAGAATGAATACATGGTCGAGGTGAGTACACTTGAGTTACGACGCACTTGAAGCTTCGAGAAGCTCAAGTCCACCATCTTGCTCCAAGCACAAAGAAGATTGGGTTCGCCCAAGTTTGCGTGCTGAGCTGGTTGTTAATGAATTTTGAATAATGAATTGTAAGCTCTCGAAGAGCATACATTTTTTTTTCTCATGAATAGAATTGCAATTTATTCTTTATTCCAGTATTCTATATTTGCAAGCAATATTTGAATTACTTTGCCACTGTATGATTAGAATTATATTTCTTTTCATTAAAAATTGTGTAGCGCCCAAATAGAGGAGATATGCATTGTTGATAGTGGCACAACAAAAACCATATTAAGAGAGTCGAAATACTTCCAAACGATCACGAAGAACGCTGGAAGGATTATGAAAATCGCAGGAAGCGATACGCATATAATAGGCTCAGGAAGAGCCACAATTATATTGCCAATGGGTACAACTTTGGTAATTGATGAAACCTCCTTGTACCCTGAATCAACACGCACTCTCTTAAGTTTTAACAGATATCCGCGCCAATGGGTTTCACGTAGAAACCAAATGAAGGAAATGGCAAAGAGCATTTGTGCATTATGAAGCACGCGGAGTATGAAAAATGGTATTAAGAGGAATATCCCTCATATGAATCTGGGTTGTACTACACGATAATCAATGCACACACAGTGTATACTTATTTGAAGACTGTCTTTAGAAGCTCTGAATTATTTGCTTTATGGCATTGTAGATTAGGTCATCCTGGTCTTAGATTGATGAGAAATATAGTTAACAACTCACAAGGTCATGGCATTAATGTTAAGAATTTCCCGAATCACGAAGATTTTGTGTGCCATGCATGTGCCACCGGGAAATTAATAACTAGACCCTCTGTTATGAAAGTGCAACATGAAATCCCTGCATTCCTGGAACGCATTCAGGGGATATTTATGTCCGATTCAGCCCTTGTCGTGGCCGTTTCGATACTTTATGGTGCTCATTGATGTTTCCTCGAAATGGTCGCATACATGCTTGCTGTCAACAAGGAATCATGCATTCGCAAAAGCTGATCTCGCAGATCATCAGAATTAAGAATGTTTTTCCTGATCATCGCGTGAAGTCCATTCGAATGGACAATGCCAGCGAATTCACTTCCAAGGCATTTGATGATTATTGCACAGCAACAGGAATAACTGTTGAGCACTCTGCATCGCACGTCCATACGCCAAAATGGGCTAGCTGAAGCACTAATAAAAAGGATTAAGTTCATTGCCAGACCGCTCTTGCAGAGTTGTAACTTGCCCAACACTTGTTGGGGACACGCAGTCCTGCACGCAGCAGCACTCATCAATTATAGACAATCGGCCTACAATATCCATTCAACCATGCAAACTAGTGCATTGGGTCAACCTGAAGAATTGAATGTATGGTATATGTACCTATACCACCCCACAAAGAAATCGAAGGGTCCTCTCCGCAAGTCTGGGATATACATTGGTTATGAAAGTGCATCCATAACCAGGTATTTGGAACCCATGACTGGGGATTTGAATACAGCCCGATTCGCTGATTGCATCTTTGACGATGATCGTTTTCCCGTCATTAGGGGGAGGAAATGAACCATTGGATGAAAAATGCCGGGAAATCATATGGCATTCCATTGGAATCCCCGTGCATGACCCTCGCACTAATGAAGCAAATCATGAAGTCAAGAAGACAATCGATTTGCGAGAATTTAGCAAATGAATCGCCTGATCATTTTTGTGATCTGAAGAGCGTGGTTAAGTCGCATATACCAGCAAGAAATGCACCAGAGAGGGTGGAAATACTAAAGAAAGCAGAAGGTATCCCTCATCCTGTTCAGAGGCCTCAAAGAAAAAGAACAGGAAATCTGGCTTCTCAAACCCAAAGTACCCGGAGACGTTTGGGGAAAAATGGGCAAGAGGACTTACCATAGCCAATCACAAAAATGCCCCAACGCAAGAAGGGGAGCCAGTTGAGACCTGGCACTGGAAAGAAGCCTGTGGAAAAGGCAATTCCAGATTTGAATCTTCAATTGGAAGAAGCCGCCGGAAATAATATGTGCGCACACATTGGCGGAGAAAAACTAAAGGAACTTGCTCCTGGAATGGAAAATAGCAATGAAGAGCAAGTAGAAGTGCATGAAGCACACCATGACGAAATGGCCATAAATTTTGTAATAATAGGAGAATCTATGAAAAGAGCAACAACCATTGCAAGGCTTGTTGTTCAAGGTTTCACTCAACGTCTTGGGGTTGATTATGAAGAAACCTATTCTCCGGTCATGGGTGGAATTACCTTTAGATACTTGATCTCAATGGCAGTCAACTTGAAGTTGAGAATGAAGCTAATGGATGTTGTCACAGCATATTTGTATGGAAACTTGGATTCGGAGATTTATATGAAAGAAATCTGGGAAGATATCCCTATCCCGAACCAAGACAGAGCAAGCGAAACCTATACAAGTGTGAAATTGGAGAAATCACTGTATGGGCTAAAACAATCGAGGAAGAATGTGGTACAATCGTTTGAGTGACTTTCTCTGCAAGAAAGGCTACACGAGCAATGAAGATTGTCCATGTGTATTAATAAAAAGATCCAAGAATGGATTTTGTATAATCTCCGTCTATGTAGATGACTTGAACATCATTGGGACGGATGAGGAAATTGAAGAAGCATGCACATACTTGAAATCTGAGTTTGAAATGAAAGACTTGGGTAAAACCAAGTTCTGTTTAGGCTTGCAGCTTGAACATGCCCAAGGCGGAATCTTGGTACACCAAGCATCCTACACGCAGAAAGTGTTGGAGAGATTTGGCTTTGAAAAGGCATACCCCGCAAAGACCCCAATGGTCGGAAGGTCACTCCAAGCGCACCTAGACCCGTGCAGGCCTAAAGAAGAGGGAGGAAGTCCCGGAGCGGAATTCCCATACTTGAGTGCAATTGGAGCGCTCATGTACCTTGCGAATAGCACTAGGCCTGACATTGCGTTCGCCTGTGAATTTGCTAGCGCTGCATAAAGGCGTAACCCACCAAAAGGCATTGGAAAGGGGTGAAGGACATCTTCCGTTACCTTCAAGGAAGCAAAGACCTCGGCTTGTTTTACGTAAGAAACAATGAATTGAATTTAGTTAGCTACGCCGATCTTTGAGTACCTATCGGACCGCATCTTGGCAAGTCACAACCGGGTATGTTTTCCTTTGCGGTGGAACGGCAATTTCTTGGAAGTCGTCTAAGCGGACTCTTGTCTCGACGTCGACTAACCACTCGTAAATCATTGCATTGTATGAAGCCTCTCGGGAATGTGCATGGCTTGAAGAATGGTTCACCACATCCAAGTCATGTGGTCTGAACATGGAACAAACCCCACTATTATCTATGAAGATAATGCAACCTGTGTTGCACAAGTACAAATGGGATATGTGAAGAGTAACCTTACAAAGCATATCAACCCCAAGTTCTTTTATGCTCATGAAATGCATAAGATGAACGAGATAAAGATACTGCATACTAAGTCGTGTGAAAATCTCGCAGATTTATTCACTAAGTCACTTCCGGCATCTTCCTTTGAAAGATGTATTAGAGGAATCGGGATGATGAGGCTTAGAGAAGTGCAGATTTCAGGGGGAGATTTTTCACATACTCCTACATAAATCTCAAACATGAAGTTTGAGTACCCAACGTAAATCTTGAAGATTAACATTGAAGTTTGGGTGGATTGTACTCTTTTCCTTAAGTAAGTTTTTCATTGAAGTTTTCTTACATAAGGTTTTTGATGAGGCAATCCGTGCAACACAGCAAGCGTGTGCTATGTACTCTTTCTCCAATTATTTTTCTCACTGGGTTTTTATGGAGTTTTAATGAGGCATATGCATCTCGCAGTGAAGAGTCCAAGGGGGAGTGTTAGGAAACCGGATTCGTATCCGATATGGACTCTTCCTTATCTCTAAGCAGAACCGCTATATATAGGAGGCAGGGGGTCACCCCATTGTACACAAGCATACAGAATAATAAAGCATGCCCGTTCCTCCTCATATTGTGTCTCTCGCCCTCTCTCTCTGTTCTCCACTTGAGATCTATTAGGCAACCCCGGACTATTCGATAGCGAGGTTGTCTAACATTAAGCTCTTCGAATCAGAGAGACAAGACAGGTAGTTTAGGATGAGCAAAGTCTCCCCTAATCAACCAAACGATTTGCTTCACTACTGATTATTGATTAACCCAAGACTCAGGTGCATTCGGCTCTCGGCTCGCCGGGGCTGGCCACGCCACGTAAACGCTGTCAGGTCTGACGGTGGCGTTAGGTTGACGGCGTACGCCAGGACGCCGTCATAGCGACGGCGACTTCGGCAAGCGCCATCCCCACCAAGACGCTGTCGCGTCGGGCTCGCCGTCTTTGCTGAAGGAGAGGCTTCGCGTAGGGTTGAAAAATGGCGCGTTTCGACTGTACTAGCTGACTTATTTAAAATTGATCGGTAAATTAATCTAATTTAAATTTAAAAATTTATTAAAAAAATCAAAAAGTGTGAGGTCTCGAGACAATACTAATAATACTGTAAAAAATTTTAGATGATGATTAGACATGTATTTTTTAAAAAATTACAACTGCCTTTATATATATATATATATATATATGAAAAATACTTCGTACTCCCGGGAGTAATTACTCCCTACGTTGAAATACCACCCAAACGTACTTGAAATACTCCTTTATCAGTTTGTATACACTCATATACTAATTATAAGATATTTCAATGAGATCCACATGAAAAAATTGCAAGGGAGTACATAGTTTTTAGCATATTTTGCAAATACCTTCATATACGCATATAAAAAGAAGTATGTCTAAAAAGTGTAAATACCACCTCTGAAAAAATGTAGATACCACCTAGATGATCTTATATACTTATATACTACATGTACATACTCTCCATTGCGTGAAATACTCCCTACGTTGTGAGATACGGCATAGGGAGTAATTACTCCCGAGAGTAGAAAAGAGGCTTCATATATATATATATATATATATATATTCTTCTATTTTTGATTTTCTAGGGGCACCAGATGAAGTCTAATATTTCTGAAAAAAATTTGTGTGGTCCTAAGGCAATGCTAATAATGCTGTACAATTTTCAAATGATGACCACATATGTGTATTTTTTTTAAAAAAAATGAAAGTGCTATTGTGTTTGTATATGCTCTTCATTTTTTTATTTTTTTAGGGGCAATAAATGAAGTCTAATATTTTTGAAAATTTTACTACATTATCCATGTGCACTATTTATGATATCATTAAAATTTTAGAGTATGATCGAGCTTTTAAATTTTTGATTTTCTAAGGGCGCTAGATGAACTCTAATATTTCTAAAAAAAATTGTGCGGTTCTGAGGCAATGCTAATAATGTTGTACAATTTTTAAATGATGACTAGATATGTGTATTTTTTTTTAAAAAAAAAAGAATTGAAAGTGCTACTGTATTTGTATATGCTCTTCTATTTTTGATTTTTTCAGGGGCAATAAATGAAGTCTAATATTTCTGAAAATTTTACTACATTATCCATGTGCACAGTTTATGATATCATTAAAATTTTAGAGTATGATCGAGCTTTTAAATTTGTTCCTTTCATTAATCATTGTTTTTTTTTATTTTCTAGAAGCACTAAATTAATTTAAAAATTATTGAAATTTTCTTGAGGTGTTTTATAGATTAATTGAGATTTATTAATTTTTTGTTAAATTTTTTTTGCAAGTTTTTTTTTCTAATTTTCCTTAAGTGTGCCAAAAACGAATAAAATTTTCTATTTTTTGAATTTTTTTTGCATTTTATGCCTCGATGTTGCGTTCTCTTTGATTCTCTCTCTCTCTCTACCCCCTATATCCTCCTTTCTTCTTTTTCACTCTCCAATTGTCAATCCTGTCAGTGATAACAATAATTAAATGAGATGTAATTAGGGAATCCAATCAAAGACGTCAGATCGAGTCTGTTATAACGGAACTAAGCAGGTGATGCCACAAATTAGGCTAGCAGCGAGGCTCAAGCAAGCAGTGTTAAACTTCGAGAGTTAATAACGGGTTGTAGTCAATGGATGGGTAATTTTGTTAACTTCCTTGGATAGAGGCACATAGAGTCGGTGAAGCTACCCATTAGGGATGAAAACGGAACGAAAATGGTCGGTAAATGGTTATTCTGTTTCCATATTTTTTTATTGGTAACAGAAACGAAATCAGAAACCTTGGAAACGAATAGTGACGAAAATGGATGTAGAACGGAACGGGGCTGATAGAGAAACGAAAGCGAATCCTACCACAATAACATAGTACATAATCTATCCAAAGTACCAACTTTGAATTATGTTTGGCCCTTGTCTTCAAAAAAAAAATCCAAATTTTTCATGATACCAAATTTGATAAAATGATGGTGTTAATTGTCAAAGAATGAGAATTAGCATTTTTTTTGTGGTTTAAGGTTGATTTGTTTGGTTTTCCTCACTACCCAAGGGTTTGACAAAGTGCAAGTCCAACCTTTATTGAAGGTTAATAGTTCATTATAGAACAAAACGCGCTAGGAATACCAGCTTGCTAGTCTAGAGCAAGATCAAAACAGA
The DNA here is from genome assembly GCA_036346355.1 of Rhipidocladum racemiflorum. Classification (NCBI taxonomy): domain Eukaryota; kingdom Viridiplantae; phylum Streptophyta; class Magnoliopsida; order Poales; family Poaceae; genus Rhipidocladum; species Rhipidocladum racemiflorum. Next base: position 52,636,872 of record CM070582.1, on the reverse strand, counting down.
GTGCTACTCAGGGCTAAATAGAGACTAATATACTTCTTTCCTACTAATCAGCTCATTGCTGTCATTTTCAAGTACCAAGGAACTAGCAGAAATAGCATTTTCATGGAGTTTCAAGGGTGATTCACAGCTGATACCTGCTGCACCGACAGAACTTATCATAAATTGTAGGGTGCGTTTGGTTGGGTGAACGAGGGTGAATGAGATGGGATGGTACAGGATGGATGTGATGATTCTGGATGAGATGGTACGGGGAGGGTGTTTGGTTGCCTGAATAGAATGGAACAATATTTTGTTTGGTCGCTCGGATGGAATGGTACGGGATGGTACAACATGATGTTTGGTTGGAGAAATGAGTTTGGTATGGTAATTTGTCACTATTGGTAGTTCTGTAGCAATTGTAATTTCACATTGATAGGACAATGAGGCTTTAGTCTACTAATCATTGATCGGCAATTCAACATTTAGGTTCACTATAAATTCAACAGTTAAAAAAATGACATTTCTAATTTAGAAATGGCAATCATATGACATTCACAATAACCTTTTGCCAACAAATTGTTCAGAGGCCAGCACATCACCCATTACATCTTTAGAGGCCTTTTATTAGTAGCTCTATCACCGTTGTAGCAGTTTAGCACTAGTACTTGAGAATGCAAGATTATGCTTGTGAAGAACACTGATAAAAGGTTCAGAACTCATGGTAAATGTTCGACAATCAGTTGCTATTTTCTCTTTAGAGCAAAGCCTTATCCACAAGCAGTTTTTGCATGATGCCAGAATGACAAAGCATAGGACAACAAAACATACTTAGACAATGATGTATCAAAAACGCACTGATCTTAGCGTGCTTCCAACAACCAAATCCAAGCAATTCTATTTCTTCTACTAGGTGTAGTATTATAGCACAGCCATCCAAGTACACACAAGATGCCAAAGCTTCCAATATAAAAAATGCACCTTGATCACAATAATAACAAACAACAACAGATCAAGATAGTTACAGCTCGTAATTAGCCCTACTGGGTTATTTGGGCTACTCATCCAAACCAAGGATTCGAATAATTCAACAAGATAAAAAAAGAGCAGAGCCAGGATCAGATTCCACTTTACCTGAAGTTGAGGCTAAACACTGCTGTAAAAAGGGACTGAACTTCATGAAGACTGAATACAATGTTGCAGGAGTTCAACTCGATTCTCTGCAGCCTGGTTTGCTCCCTGAACCTGACGATGAACTCCTCCGCCTTCTTGTCCACCTCATTCTCGTCCACTTTCAGCGTCATCTCCTCTAATCCACGCAAACCTAGTGCATCACCTACATCATCGGGTAGTTCTTGGCTTTGGATTTGGAGTTGATGTTGCTGTAAGAGGAGGAGGAGACATCAAAGGAGCTTCTCGGCTTCGCCGATGAGGAGTTGATGCTGTTGTAAGCATAGTTGAAGCTGTGGGTGCACTGCAAGAAGTGGTCTCCTTGGCCTCATGCTATGACCTGCAGCTCCTACTTGAAGCTCCTTGGCCTATCATGTTGTGACCTGCAGCTCCTCCTTGAAGCTCTTCGCTGCCGGGTGGTAACCATAGATGAGGAACGAAGGCGGTGGCGGCGGCGACTCTGACGATGGGAATGAAATGGAGCCCTTTTTTGGACTCCTCCTCTTGGTGTACTCCTCGCTGGCCTTGGCCATTGTCTCCTTGGACATGGAAGACGCCGGGGGAGAGTCTCCAAGCATGGGACGCGCTCATCCCGGACGAAGGAAGACCGTGAGCATGTCCCAGCAGGAGCGGTGACTCCCAGCGCGTACGAGAGCGTCCGGTACTGTTTGGTTCGGCTTATTTGAACGAACGAGTTGGTACAGAATATTGAGAGAATATTTTAAGAATCTGTACCACTCCATCCCGTACAAGTTGGTTCCATACACTTAACCAAATGCATGTACCAAGATCTATTTTGAACCATCCCATACAGGTTCATCCCCATTCACTCAATCAAACACACCCGTAATAAACTACATGGGACTGGCCTCAAGTGTAGTCACATCGGACTAAGTTATGAATAATGACGGAATCAAGGGATTACTTGGGCAAACAAACGTCACATGGCAGGCATGGTAAACATACCTTTAACTAGAGGATTAGATTTACTGGACAGAATAAGACCTTAACAAGAATTTACCTCTTTGGATATCTTCTTTCCACGAGTTATATGTATTGGATTATCTCCAGCAGCCAGCCAGCAACAACCTATTAAAAAAAGTTCATTTTCTTTTATAAACTAAATACTTTATATCATAATATGTAAGAACTTATGTCATGTACCTTATCCCTTGTGCAAGGACCACATATGTGGTTGTCCCATCTCCAACTAAATCATTGGTCTTTGAGCTCCAATATTTTCTACTGGGTCTTCAAGCTCAACCTATTGCATGGAAAAACATTAGTTCAAGTTTCTATTGGGGCCAAAATGAACAGCCAAAGAAGATTTGTTGTTGCTGCCAACATCAGAAGTTTAACAAACATCATCATTGAAGTACAAATAGGCCATGATAATATGGATTTACCGTTAAATATAGGACAACACGCTAAATATAGACCATGGTAATAATATCGAAACTACCTACTAATGCTTTGTTTGAAAGTAAGAACCTACAGGGGATGAGGGAGGACGCCGAGTGGCGCGGTGTGAAGTGGCTGGTGTGGGGAGGCGCAGTGGGGGAGGCACCGGTGGGGGGATGGGAGGACGACGGGGGAGACGTGGTGGGGGAGACGCGGTGGGGAGGAGGCCGGCGGTGGGGGGGGGTCGGCGCCGTGGGGTGAGGGGAGGACGAGGGGGTGGCGTTGGCACGATGTCGGGGACTCAGGGTGACGGGCAGAGTTGCAGATTGGGTGCCTAACTTCGGGTTAGGGACAGGGTAATAGCAATTGGCGTGGGTTGTTGGGTGCTTGGCCTTCGCAGGTTAGGAACTTGGGATGATGTGCTCATGGGCTTGAGTAGGGGGCGGAATTTTCGACTTCATTTATATGGAATTTTCGTTCCGTTTTCGTCGGAACTGGCTCTCTTGTTTCGGTTTTCGTTTCTGGAAAAAAAATCGTTTCCGTTTCCGTATCGACATTTTTCATTTCTATTTCCGAACAAAGGCTTTCGTTTCGGTTTTCTCCGGAATGATCGAAAACTTTTCATTCCGTTTTCAACCCTATTACCCATACTAGCTCACGGTCCATGAGCCCAAACTACATGATAATGCTAGCTTTGGATATCATTTTTAAAAAATTCATAAAATTACATAGTTTTTTTTACAAACTATCAGAAAACTACAAGTTTTACTTTCTATTTTAAAAAACTAGAGAGGAGAATTTGCATCACATAACTAAAATTTTTAGAATTGACCTTTTTTTGGTAACGAGTCTGGTAGTGTGGGTCCATATTGTAGCCTAACATACTAGTGAAACGGGAAATTGGGGTATGTGAGGCTGCCATGTAGGTCTACGCTGTTAGACATATTCTAAGAAACGGTTAACTCTAAAATATATAGTTTTGTGACATAATTTTTTTTTTCTAAAATTTGTAGTTTTAGTAAATAAAAACTAAAATATGTAGTTTTCTTGTAATCCACAAAAAACCAGTAGCCTCATGAAATTTACTTCTTCCTCTCTTTTTTTGAGCTCTTTTACGGTGGATTAAATTGAATATGAACCATTCATTATTTTCGATCCAATAGATCAGATTAACTAGAGTCTACTTATACTTCATCTGATAGTAGAGTAGTAGAAACATCCTTAACAAATCAATGATTAGATATGATTTTTACTACACATTTTATAACATCAGTATAATACACCGTAAAATTTCTCTCTCATTTTTTTTTTTTTTTTGAGCCGTGGTGTTTGACTCGGCAGCTCATGCTTGTCCTCGGGAGCCACGAGCCCCACTTGAGGAATTGGCTTCTTGGAAGCTTGAGCGTGACTTGAGAGTCCAACTCGCCTCTGCGCTCCACAGTTCCACACACGCTACAACGACGCTCCAGTCCGGTGACCCCACGGGCCAATCGCCACGCTTCCCGCGGAGACCCGTGTGGATCCCACCTGCAAGATCCCCCGGCCCGCGCGCGTATTAAACGGCCACCTCCTCCTCGCCCACCGCGGCACGCGCCTCCTGTGATCTTACCACCACGGCAACCCTTCCCCCTCGATCCACCTTCGATTCGGAGGCCAGCTCGTCCGGAAGCGCCAAAGGTAGATTACCACACCGCCTTCTCCTGCCTTCAATTCATCTTGCTCGGCCCTCGGCTACCTCCTTGCGCGGGATCTTGTTGTGCTGTGTTCTTGCGGGATCTGATATTGCCTGTGTGTGTATCGCCTGCCTGGAGTGTACGTCGGGTGGGATCTGCGTGATCTGGCGATCAAGGGAATGGATCTGTCTCATGGTTGGAATGGATGGGTCTGCCACTTTGGGATGCAGATCTGACCAGGAGAGCTCCCGAGATTGTGCGGTTGGAGCTGGATCTAGGAGTGTTTGCACTAGGAATCTAGAAAGCTTGCTCGTTTGTGCTTTAGTCTTTTAAAGGGGCGGGTGATCTGGTTGTTGTGATCCTTTTGTTCGCTGGGGCCGATTCAGTTTAGAAAAGAATCGTCGCCGCGCACGGCGGGAGTCCAGGGGGGATCTTAGCTCAAATCAGGTTATAATTGTGATCCCTCTGTTAATTACTTGAATAAATGCATCTGTTTAGCCAACGATAACAAAGTGGAAAGGAAAGAAAGATCTTTGTTGTAGAACATTGTGTGATCCTGCTTATGCTGCTCCGTTCATTGAGGCATGGCATGGGACAAGACCGTTTTTTGGGGTACCTCCAGAATGAACAGAGAAACATGGTATAATTTTGTCGGTTGAAAATGACAAGACTGCGTGTGATCCCACAGAAGTAATTCAAGAGCTTAATGAATCGATCCAATGCCATGTAACGACTTGTTTATGTATATGGACTCAGTATTGAATTAACTTTGAGTTGGCTTTCGGTGGTTGAAATTTGAAAATTGAGGGAGTCAATGGAATTTGTTCTGTCCTTACGATCTAATCAATGTTAGGTGTTGTACCACTGCCCATTTTCAACAAATAAAGTGGTGCCTTTACCTGTTGTTTTCTGCTTCTTCCACTTTTCATTTGTTAGATGCAAATTTAGAATTTTCCACAGGAACTGAATTTTGGAATAATTTTCAGTCATGGGCACAGTTATGGATGCTCCAGCAGTTGTGTCTGAGAAGGAGGTACGCGTATGGCATTACCTTGTATTGCTTAAAGTTACCCATTCCTTGATATGGGATAATTTCAACTTGCTGCTGCAAAGCCCTGCTTTCATTGAGAATGTGGAACATGTTTTCTTTTCAGCATCAAAGGATATGCTTAAAGTTATCAGCCCTTTAACACACAAGGCATTATGAGTTTCTATTACTTAAAGGGTTGTTGCCCTGAATCTTGTATTTTTACATCTAGCTTTCAAAACTGATTACTCATTTTAGAATAGATGCACTGTACTGCTGTCTGATTTATGCCCTGGGAACGTGAACTCCTTGCGCATATTGCAAGTGTAATTCTGATTCCTTGAGTTAAAACTTACAACTCCTTTATATAGTCATTAAGGAAATACCCTTGTCTAATATGTGCCTTTCATATAGGAGGCTGCTGAGAACAGGTTGGGCGACAAGAAAGTTACGGTTGTATTTGTTCTAGGTATCTATCTACGATTATATGCATGAACATTGAATATTATTAAGCATTACATTATTTAAAATAAACTTCTTCTGTATGGCCAAAAATACACACACAGGTGGTCCTGGAAGTGGAAAAGGCACACAGTGTGACAAAATTGTTAAGCACTTTGGATTCACCCATCTTAGTGCTGGAGACCTTTTGCGAGCAGAGATTAAATCTGGCTCTGAGAATGGGTATCTTATTTTTCTTCCATAAGTTTCTTTGGAACAACATTGTTCCAAAATTAGATTGGTCATGTTCACTTCTTCATTTGACATTGGCCTGTTCCTATATGTTTATTGCTACATATCTTGTTCTGCAGAACTATGATTGAGAACATGATAAAGGAGGGAAAGATAGTTCCATCGGAGGTAACTATAAAGCTCTTGCAGGAAGCCATGCTAAAAAGTGTGAATGATAAATTCCTAATTGATGGGTTTCCAAGGAATGAAGAGAACCGTGCTGCATTTGAGAATGTTGTAAGCCCATCTACTCCTTGCATTTCAAAATTTAAGATCATTTCACTCTTCACTAGTAAACTCCCATGATAATTCAGGAGCTTACTCCCCTCTTCGTCGTAATGTACGTATAAATGAATTTGCAAGATCGTTGATTGTTTCAAGTTATTTCAGACAAAAATTTCTCCAGCCTTTGTGCTATTCTTTGATTGTTCTGAGGAAGAGATGGAAAAACGTCTCTTGGGACGCAATCAGGTTTCCTTCAACACTTGGGCATTTTTTTTGTAGCATGTGTATCCTTGTCAAATCACCTATTTCTTATTTCCAAAATTTCTTATTATTTTGCAGGGAAGAGTTGATGATAACATCGAGACTATCAGAAAAAGATTCAAAGTTTTTATTGAATCCAGTTTGCCTGTGATTGAGTACTATAACGCGAAGAACAAGGTTAAAAAGGTACTACGCACTCATGATGCAAAAACATCGAAGGAAGGATGCCAATGTTGTAGCAGATGTTAGAACTTAGAAATACTCGAATGCAAAGGGGGAAAAAGGATAAAAGCACGTCAAAATAAATGCAGGAAAGTTATAAGGTGGACATTTAGAGAACACGATAATCTGTAGGAATTGTCTACTGGTGTACTAATGTTTCTCTTGATCTTTATGAGTTACTGACCATGATTTTATTCGTGCCCTTCATTAATTGCTGCCTTTTTTACGAAATATGCTCACTTTGACACCTGTTGGCTAACTTGTTGTCTGATCAGATCGATGCTGCGAAACCAATTCCTGAGGTGTTCGAAGATGTCAAAACCATTTTTGCCCCATATGCTAAGGTAAGTTATTGGTTTCACCTGTTTTGGCTTTTATTTTGCACATGTAGCATCTCTGTATGTGTCTTGTAGCTCCCATATGCCTAAACATTATGTTTGTGTTGCTACTTTGCAAGCTAAATTGTTTTTCCATCTTCTGTATGTACATCTGACAACCTAAAAAAATCCATTTATTAGCGTTTGACATAATAGGACGAATATATGTGTTAATGGAACTCTGTCTATTTGCATATCACATTATGTTCTATCTATCAGGATGCATAGGGCAATAGAAAGGACCATAAAGGTGCTAATGGAGTGATTTCATAAATGGTATGCCTTCTCATTGTTTTTTCCGTTTCAATACATTTTTTCTTCATAAATGGTATACCTTCTCATTGTTTTTCCCACTTCAACGCATTTCCTTTTCCGTTCCAGAGTGATTTCTGTTCATTTTTTTTCCTTTGGCGACTTGAGGAATAAGATCCACTTTTGTACTACTTAATTGGCTCTGTTTGACTGTGAGTCAGACTTGAAAAGGAACTCTTGAGCCTTTTTTTTTTGTTTTTGCGAGGTGGAACCCTTGAGCCTTGACACACTTTCTTTTGATAAATTAGTAATAGCAATATTTGACTAGGGACATGTCAAATGAAATGAGAACCGGTCCTATCATAATAGTAATGAGAATAATTAATCATGACCATTCGATCATATAGATTATTTGTGGCGACCCGCATGATTAACAAAGGGTAATTAACAACCAATGTGTCATCACCCTAAGCTAATTACGCGGAGTCTCAGCATAGTGGCCAACAAAATAGCGGGAGTACCGTTGTTTTGTCGACTACTACGCTGTGTTCAGAATGTTGCAGCAGAACAATAATTAGAGACTGGATGAACATAACATATATTACAATCCAGATGCCACACCGGGCTATGAGTTCATAATTTACATAGACTTCATACACCACCAAAATTATATTACAACTCCAGAGTACCCTGCGAACCGCCATCTATCAGGCGACGGCCTCCTAGTGACTCTACTACTCCTGGTAGTAGTCGTAGACACTAGGGTAGTCGTCGTCCGCCGGTAAGTCCTGGTCCTGCGGATCACCCTCGCTCCAGGCCTCGGTGGCCGATCCATATAGTTCACCTTCTAATCAAGGGATATATAAGCAAGAGTGAGTACAGAGTACTCAGCAAGGAATAGTAGAATGCAATATATGAGTTTTTCCTTTCTTTTCCAAATCCAACTTACCTCCTCCCGAAATCTGATTTTTAATTAGAAATAGGTTTTTGGTTTTCTTTAGGAGTTGGCAATTTTAATTAAAAGAACTACTAACACTTGTTATGAGACAGACTTAGCTTCCGTAGCCTCCAATCCAGGAGACAGGCATGAATTCATGATTTTAGACCCTGCGCAGGTTTGTACCACTTTACCCATAGAGACCTCCAAGGAGAGGCTCCGAGCGTTTATCACTAATCCAAGAATTGTGATCTTCACCTGTTACTCGAGTGGGGATCCTCTCAAGGCCATCCCACTACACTCGCAGCCTAACAGCTTGTACCCCAACATATGTGGCAAGATTTCCTGGCTTCAAATATAGCGCCATCATGGGCAACTAAGTCGCCACTTAGTCCCATCTGCCACGGTCTCTCCGGTCTTCCAGAACGGATTTGGTGCCCTAGTAACTACCTAACCACCATGCAAAGATCACAATACTCTCATAGGATAACCTTTTCTGGCTGTTTGCACACACTATGGTTGATACTGAGATACGGCTCATTGTCCAAGTATTAGTTGGTTAATCTTATATGCTACTTATGTAGAGGACCCCCCGGCCAATGTCACCTTCTCATCGGCATCCTCTACCCACCATATTAACTCAACACAGTAATTAAAATAAGCACAGGCCAGCTGCTCCATCAGCTGTCCTGGCCAACACACTTTTTCATAACAACCAATTCATTTCCAACCTTCCGTTCTCCACACCAGATCCACAACCATTTTCATCCTCTAATTCCAAGTTTATAATTCCAATTTAAATATATAAGTTTAGTAATGCATGGATGATATTATAATGATATGGAAAGTTATTAAAAGCAATTTTAAGAAAAGGTTTCCCAAAGGATGCTTGCCTGGAGTAGTACTGATCAGTACGTCCTCGCACGAATATGGGAGATGAGGGTCGGATTGATTCTGGTCGGGTCCTGACAGATTACCAAGGTATTAATTCCATAATACTGCCCAAACTCCCTTTCTAATCTAACCCATAGTATTAATACTTTAGCAAGCAAGTAATACAGCAGTTCAATTATACTAGATTTAACCAATTACAGATTTTAGTTATTACTCGGGCTTTTAGAAATTAAAATAGCATTTTTCCTACGATTCCGATACGGGCATTTTAGCCTACGCAATTGCACGAAAGAACAGATTATGCATTTTCCTATTTTCTTCTCTTTTTTCTTTCCTTTTCTTTTTCTTTTCTCTTCCTTTCTTTTTTTCTCTTCTCTTTCTTTTCTCCTTTTCTCTCTGTTCTTCTTTTTCCTTCTACTGGCCGAAGCCTCTCGGCTCCCTGCCCCCTTCGGTTTCTTCGCCCTAGTCTCTGGGACCGAGCTCCCCAGCTCGATCTCCCCATCGCCGCCGCTCTCCCCTGCGGTTTCCCCCTCTCTCCACTCCTCTCGGCTCGATCCCTCACCGCCGCCGCCACTATCCCGTGCGCTCCCCCTCCCTTCACTTCTTCTCTCTGCCTCCTCCCACGGCCGGTTACCTCCGGCCGACGCCTCCCCTCTGCTCGAGCCGCCGGCTGGCGCGAGCGCCGCCGCGAGTCTCCCCTCTACATCTCTACTGCCGTCTCCCTTCTACTCTCCTCTGCTACTCTCTCCACTGCTACTCTCTCTACTGTTACTCTCTGTCATCCCCCCCTTATCCTCTTTTCTAATGCTCACAAGAACAGGTACTACTTGATCTTTTTGTTGCCTCTTTTGCTGGTTGTTTTACTTTGATTTGGCATTTCTAGATGCATGATAAGAACAGGATACTACTACTTCATCTGGTTTTCGTTTTCTACTCGAGATTTCGCATTCTAGGGTTCAACGGTAAGAACAGATGCTCACAGTTTTGGGTGGTTCTTGCGTCCTACTCGTTGCCTTCGGTTTTGTTTGCAAGTTCTTTACGGTCGATGATGTAACGTTCTTAGTGGGACGGCAGATTAGTCTAGCAACCCTAGAACGAAGCTGAGACTACCACTGCTTGATCTACTCAGTGCACCAAGAAATAGTAGCTACTGCTACCGAGAACGACTGTGCACCTGAGGATCGGAGTGGTTTCGGGTTCGGTTGGGGAAGAGGTGTTGGTGCTGCTGCTCGGTTCGGCTGTTCTTGGGGTCCTTCGTGGTTCAGTTCGTCTTGGGGGACCTCCTTGCTTCTGCTCCTTGCTCGGTTTAGTGGGCTTGGTGATCCTCCGGTTCGGATCGTCTTGTGGTTTGCCTCCTGGTTCAGTGCGTCTTGTGGCTTGTCTCCTCCTCCGGCTTCTGGACCCTTCTCCTGGTTCTTGCTTCTTGAGGACCCTCCTTGCTTCTTGCTCTCTTGCGCTCTCTCACTGGACTGTGTGTGTTTGTGCGTGTTGCTCTCGGTGGTTCTCTGGTTCGGCTGGGAGTGAAGGAAGGCAAGAGACTTGCTATAAAGGGGAAGGAGAGGGACGGGTGGCAGCCAAGCCTCCTCCCTTGCTGCCACGAGTGCTGCTGGCTGCTGCATGTCCTTCCCTTGCTGCCACGAGTCTTTCTTGGCTCTTTGCATGGTACCAGGTGAGAAATAATACTTTACTGCTGGGGGTGCTCTCTTGGGCAGTGCATGGCTTGAATGGTGTGATCGCTGGTTAATGCAGTGGTTCAGAGGTTATCTACTGAGGGAAAAGCTGCTACGGATACCCGCAATCCGTACAGGTAAGTACAGATTGCCGAGTGATGAATCGGTCTAGCGAGGGATACCGATACGGCCCCTACGGGTCTGGTATGCCGGAGAATAAACCTCGCCTGCGGATCTGACGGCAATCGCTTTTCTAACTCTACTCGGTCTAATCGTATTTTAAATTCTTTTGCAATCAATTACTCTAAATTAGCAGATTAATTAGTTGAATTAGCAGCTGGATTAATTAGAGCTAACACTAGTGGTTACTCCCTCTAATTACCCGGGGCACTTCATTATTTGCCCTAGATTGAACGCTAAAACCACATCTGTCATTCAAAAGTGATGATAATTGGTTGCTTCCATGTAATAGTGCCATGCACAAACGATGATAGTCCTTGGCCCAAATATGCAATAAGCATTGCAATTAGCTTTACGGTGAGACTGTCGTGTAAAAGGTGCCATAACCCAGTTGTTTTTTACGGTGAGACCATCCTCAAAAAGTGCCATAATCCAGTTGTTTCTTTCACCGTGTCGTTTTTAAACCCATTCAGTTGAAACTTTGGTACCGGATGCTGCTGAAAATGGAGCCGAGTTTGACTTGATATGGAATTTCAGAACTCAAAGTAGAAGTAGCACTCAAGTAACAATCTTATTTTCAGAAAACAGAGTGCCCTCCTGCTCTTCACTTTCATCAGAAAATGATTAGTTAGCTATGCTCTTGACTAGTTCATTGGAACTCTCTTCTGAATGGGTCTTGTACTATTTTGTATATCTAACTATTACACTGGTACACCGGGGATATGTTGACCTTCAAACGGCTCTTTTACCTGGAAGATGCGATCACCTTTTCTTTTGCATTTTATTTGGTTGACTTCCTCGGTAATTTTGTCGATTTATATTGCTTTTGTTTTGAATGATTTAATCTAGTTATTTCTGCCACGAGCCCGTGACATACTATTGTAATCTTTGTTATATTTTGCAGGATTTGCTCAGGTGTAACCATATATCTGCGATATATTAAGAACCCTTAATACAGAAGAGTAGTTTTGGCTCACATGAGCTACATGCGTATCGGTAGGCCGGCAATTCGATTTGTTACCAGCAATAAGTTGATCCCCGCTGTTCTCGCTGGAGCTTTTACCATTGTTGGTGCATCCTCTAATGTTGCACCATTGTGTAATTTACTGCATGAACAATCAGGCCTTGTGCCCCTCCCACCAGCTATCTGCTGGTATTACAGAGTTAAACTGCTGTCACATTCTTCATAAGCGATTGAATATTCTTGTAGCTAGCCCATCAAAGAGACACCAACCACGCCCCTTACAAACGTTTGACCATTTTGTAACGTATAATGCTTTCTCAACAGCAAGTGATTACTCTTCTACAAGACTTTACCGACACTAATTATTTGATTGCGGATGATAACGATCTGATGCGTTGCGCACCGCTGTTTGAAGGCATGCTGTGATGAGTGGATGTTTTTTTTCCCGCTGTTCCTGTTGTTATCTCTTGCTAACCAGTTAACTTTATTACGACGGTGTGCTGGTGCGGGAAATAAATTCTACGGTGTCGTGCTGCACAAAGGGACCTGTGCAGCACCACTCGGATGGACACCACGTGTTACGCCAGTAAATCTCCACCGCTGCATTAATTAAGGGGATTAATTGCATTAATTAAGGGGATTAATTAACTGACGTATTAATTGCATGCAGACGGTGCAGATTCACTGGCATAATATGTGACGTTCATTTGAGTAGTACTGCACAGGTCCCTTTGTGCAGCATGACACCGTAGAATTTATTTCCGCTGGTGCGTCGGTGACGCGCCTGGGTCTGGGTGCCGTGCCGGGCCGGGCAGCGAGAGAACTGGGTCGGCATAACGTTGCGCGAGCCGCGGCCGCGTGGCAAATACGTTTCCGCCGAGCGCGGGAGCGCAGCTGGGCCGGCACGGCCTACGCAGGCCGCGTGCGCGTCGGCTGAGCAGACGAGACCGCGACGGCCTCTAGCTAGCGTACGTACGTTTGCCCTTTACATAAAGGCGACAAAAGCACTCCACCCTCGGAGGCACAAAGCGACCGAACCATCAGTCCATCAGACCATCATTCATCACCCATTCCTCCTCGGTACAGAGTTACGGTGCTTCAGTGGTTGCCACTTGCAAGATCCGGCGGCCTCTGGAACGGCAGTCTCTCTCTCAACAAGGCTCAAGGCTGCAGCCGAGGAATCTAACCGTGTCTGTGCAACTTCTGCTATCAAGCTTTGGAAGTTGGAAATGGAAGAATAGCATAAGCGCTTTCGAGATCATTCCTGTTTGGTTACCGCCACTACGTGAATGCAATGCAGAATCTGCAGTACGATAGGCAGTAGCCGGCCGGGGCTCAAGATAGGGTGCTGTCGCGCTGATAGGGAGACGCGAGAATTCCTAAAGCATGGACGTGATTGATTCATGCTTTTATACTGCTTAGGATGTCATCATACATTAGCTAGAATACACTTGTGCCGGTCAGATCATTTATCTTGTCAGAACAAACATGCATGTGGGACGAGACATAATTGAGAAGAATTGCCCAGAGGAGAGGTAACGTGACATCACCGAGCCAAACATACACCGCCGTGCCGGAGCACCACACAGTTGGACGTGAAATGTTGTTCACAATCTGACAAGACCGGGCAGTAGGCTTTTCTAGTCATTAGACTGGACATGTATGTACTAGCACCGCGCAGGTTCATGTGTCCTAGCCACACTTGCACCCTTAATTGCATTGAACATGGACATGATCGAGCTTCAATACGCATATATGGCACGGGTAGCTAGTCCACAAACAACACCAAAATTCTCTAGCTAGGTACTACCTTGCCGCTATGGCCAATACTCGCACATGGCTACCAAGTAGTACCATATTCATAGCATCTACAGTGGAATATCAAATGTAAAACCTAGCTGGAATAAGTCGGTGGTCAAATTAAATTGGAACAAATCTCGTCGTTCAGATATGATATTGCCAAGCAGTTCAGTTGCCAACAAGCTATAGTTCAACGCGTCCGATAAACTAACTAAACTCGAGGATCTCGCGTGCAATTTACTCAATAATCTGATACAAATTAACAATCATGCAAAGGAGCTAGGCACCCACACAGTCTCTTTCAAGTCCTTTGCCCAACTCCTTTCTAAACCAAACGGCCCATTAGTTTAGTCCTCACTTTACTCGTCTTTCCTTCAATATATAACGCCTTTTCTACCTATATAACGCCTTTTCTACCGTGGCCACAACTACCGGAGCATGCATGCACGAGACTACGCCGGCCACCGCGCTTGAGCTAGCGATCGAGGACCACCACGGGATGATAAAAACCTAAAGCCACCTTTGCGATCATGTGCACGGTCTTGTCATTGCAATGGCCTAAGAACTCCTTTAAACACAAGCACACTCGCCTTGTGAATGTGACTAGCATGTGATCTCTCCATGTAGCTAGCCTTGATATGTCACATGCTTAAATGTTAGGGTTCCATCCAAACATAAAGAAGAGAAGAGAAGAGAAGAGGGAGATTCACCACAAGTTCGTCCAATTCAATAGCTGTATGCAGCCCTAGATAGATCACACACCAATCATTTGTTATATCAAAACCTGCAAAAGTGGCATTGCTTTTCCCACAGGTTTGAGGTTAAGTGGTTGGCTTGGAAGTTGGAAGCCATCTATTGCCTCCAATTATTCCAACCCGGTGTGTGCTTGTTGCTTCCTTGTTTATGTGCCTAGGCACAGTTTATTGATCTTTCGGGCAGGCACAAAGCATGGGCTTGCACTCCATGCGTCTTTCCACGCATGCCGCTGCGTAAAGACCAAAGGTCCCTAGGTCCCCCTTGCAAACCATTAGTATTAGGTACAAAACCAAGGGTGGGCTGCCATTAGGGCGAAAAAAACTCGTTACGATTCAAATCAAAACCACATCGATTACAGTAGTTAATTAAAGAGTTTAAATGAATCCATTAATTTCGAGCAAAAAGATATTAATAAGGTTCGGCTCAATAGTAGCTCGTTACCTCGAATTTGAAATAATCACTTAAATAAGGAATAAATTAACTTTATGTTGAATTATGTCAATTTCAAAAACTTTTTCTCGATAACAGCTGGTTAAGCTCGATAGCTAGTCCTAGTTACCATGAGTACACATGAAATGTTCATGATGTGTCCTACTACAAGTCGCTGACATGTCGCCCAGGTCTTCTTCGAGGGACCAACTGCTAATTGGCCACCCATGAGGAAGTTTTATAAGAGTATAGTTTCGGGACCAAAATATTTTTTGTGTCCTACAGAGAGTCCGGATGCATGAATAGTCATGTGGAGTCCAACTCGTAGCCCAGTTTTTGCAAAGGGCGGCACTGCATAATTGCTTTACACATACTCCAGTGGCGTTGTCTGCTTGTGTGTGTTCTTCCACGTTAAGGCACGACATTTCTAGTTCAAGCTAGTCTGCCTTAAAAAGGGGGTTGTGCTATATATGCTCCTGGTCCAGAGGCACGGATGGTTGGCTACCTCAACATCATGCACATGCCTTCCTCTTTTTCTTGTGTTCCCTCCTGCTGCCGACTCAGTAGCACCGGCATCAGTTGCTGTTAAGCTTGGATCAGAAATTTCGACCAAGCTATAGCAGCAGAATTTTGCATGTCTCGCTCGTTTGGTCAAATTAAAGGAAGCTTGGAGACCAGCTCAATCTCGCCGGTGCAAGCCCAGATTTGCCGGTGAAAATAAACACCGGATCGATGCTCCCCTACTGTATGCATGCACTCCTAAAAGAATAGTACTATATATAATTGGGCATGTTGCAAGTTGAAGGGGAATCGATGCCGACGGCGAAATGTGGTCCAGGTCGAACAGCGGCCAACAGCGAAAGCTCACTGCTCACATATACCACAGAACTTTGTCTTTCCCACACCTCCTGATCACCACATCAAGTCTGTCGCGAAATCCTACCGCTGTTATATATATATATATATATATATATATATATATATATATATATATATAATATACCAGAAAAGCATTAATTCGATCCCTTAATTAATCCCTCGTAACTCCATGGGAGATCGATCATGTGTACGTACACGTAGTTAACCAGTTAATACACCTGACACGACGGGGTGTGTAATAACTAATAAGTATTAATTACTTACTGGTATAGGAGAGCGCGCGATGCGGTGTGGAGCGGAAGTACGTACTAGCTAGGTCGGTCGTACATGCATGCCGCTGGTTGCGAAGCATGACTGCGATGGAAGCATGGGGCGGCCTGCGTGCAGCGAGCTTGCTTCTCCCTGCACCGATACGGCGAATTTAATGGGACGCTGCCTGCAGCGGGGAAGGAGGAGCCAGCGATGGCAACCGCTCGGTCAGGGGGGAACATGTGGCCTGCGCAGGGCTCTGCGCCCCCAAAAAAGTCGAGCCGAGAGGCGTGCGGTCGGCGCCGAGAACGACCCTAGCTCTCCTCGCGCGGTGGCAGCGGCGCATTGTTTCAGTTCGCGATCTGCTGCTCGATCGCTCGCGCATTCAATGAGCCGCTGCCCCAGGAAATCTACCGATCCCTCGCTGCCCAGGAAGAGAATTCATGCATTCACCCACCATGTGGATGCTTGCCGTTTCTACCCACCAGAAAGCTGTGAAGAAATGGTACAAGTACCTACTGCTCAGATTTCTTTTCGGTGTGGCGACGTTTTGGCACCATCTCATTGATGGTATATGCATATATAGGGGTGGAGCTTCGATCTCAAGGTTGGGTTTTGAGGGGACCATGCTCTCCTCAAATTAGAATAAGGTCACAGAGAAATACTCTCCCAGGCCATTCTAATTTACAGGATGTATTTCCCCCCCTAAACACGGGCTAAAAAGATATTAAAAATAACTAGATTATTATCTCTAAGCACAATATTTAATGCATGCATAAAGATAATTAATACAAGTAAATCTGAATATTTATTAGTGATATAAAGAGAAAATCACACTAATATTTAACATTGGAATATATAATACGCTCTATATTTGTGAATAAGACTGTTGAAAAATGCGTAATACTCCCTCCGTTTCTTTTTATAAGGCGTATTTGGTTTCGTTAGGACAAGACTTTGACCAACGATTACTTCATTAATATATCATTTATGCAATACAAAATCATAATTATATATAAGTACTTTTGAATACAAATCTGTTAATATTAATTTTGTGTCATAAAAATTATATGATAATAGAGTAATTGTTGGTCAAAGCCTTGTCCTGACGAAACCAAATACGCCTTATAAAAAGAAACGGAGGGAGTATAAACTTAGACGGAGGAGATGCTTAGTTTTACCACTTAAATGCAAACATAACACAAGTAACAAAGCGGGCACATTGTAAACGTCTTGATTTTTATTTTATTTTTTGAAAAAAGATTGCACTACGTCTTCTAGGCTCTTGGTCTTGGTAATTGCATGTAAATTGTAGATACTAGTAGTGTATATACAAGTGTATATGGCTCTGGGAAATTTACTGTCCTATGTGCATGCAGCATGCATCTGAAGGTGCAGGCTTGGCCGTACCGGGGCAAGCAGACTGGTCTAGTTCTGACACTTGCATGATGCATTTACGAACTACACTGATGCAACTGTGCAAGCCATATGCATGCTCTGTGGCTCTGTGCAGTAGTGTTCTTTCGGTTCTCCTGCATGCCGTCTCCACCAACCAAAGTAATTGCAACTAAGTAGTATACCACTACTGTCTGTCTACTCAGAGAGGGATTAACGGCAGGTATATTCAGATGGATTGACATACACTAGCGTAATAATATCTCTTAAGTGAACCACGGACATCAGATCACAATGCAAACGAGCTAAGCAAATCAAAAGCAAGCAAGAAAGTGCAGGTGAAAAAGGAGGTTCCTTGTGTCTCTCCCATTTGTCACACCAAAGGTTAATTACAAGACCTTGCGAGAAGGATAGAATAGAGACCTTCCAAGCCAAGGCCTGGATCACTCCTCTGGATCATATTCTATCAACCATGGATAGCTCCACTAAAGCAAAACGAACAGCGAAGGAAAAACCAAGCCCAAAAAGAAAAGGGGTCTTCTAGCTAGCTCGTTTGGCATGCCAAGTTAGAGCTAGCTGCTGATCACTAATTAACCCTTTGTCCCGTTGCTCTTTAGACTTCACCGGCCAGCTTGCGCAGGAACTCCTTGACCTGTACGTACATGCCGCAACAAAATGACCAACCCAAGTTAAGGACGGGTTACATGTCAAAACCGTATGACTAAAAGAAGTTTAAAGTGCAAGCTTTCACTGCTTTTTCGAAAGGAACAACATTTTGAAGGAGCAGTTTGAGAGCATATATGTGTCTTGCACCTAGCTCCAAGCTTAGCTACTACTCCAGTAACCAGCATGGTTGCTTTAGGGTTCTTGTTAGCTATCTGGGCTCACTTGTAAAGTGTAAAAGTACTGCAGAAAAAATAGTCTGCTACTACATTGCATGCAGCATTCTAATGGGATTGATATTTGGCAAGTGTATGGATGTATATATACCTCATCAGGCTCCCGCAGTGTGTAGGATGCACTGGTCTCCTTTGGGAACTTGGTGACAAGGATCCCGATGCCTTGTCCCATTTTGCGCAGCACCTAATTTTATTTTAACGACGGTAAAAGCGTCATTGTAAATTAATGTATGTGCTTTTCCAGTAGCCTCTCAGTGCAAAAGCGTAGATGATTTCTGCATGCACAGTGCACTGTACCTTAAACGCGTCCTCATCAGTGCGGTCATCTCCTATGTATATTGGGAAGACGTCGTTGCGCCCCGCGTAGCCTTCAAGAGACATGGTGTGCAAAGTATTAGCACCTTGATTAACCTCAAAAGGTGAGTAATTTAGCATGAGCTCGACATGTTTAAGACAGCACGCGCAACATAGCACGTATATGTGCTCACCAAGAGATTTCAGCAGGAACTCGAGCGCGTTGCCCTTATCCCACTTGAGGGATGGGCGGATCTCCAAAACCTGTTAATTTAACAAGAATGACATCATCATTCGTATACATACGGTGGCGGAGTTTGGAGAGAAATGTCCTTATGGCCAAGCTAGAGGCGGTGGCGCACGTTCGAGAAAAATAAAGTGACGATTGGTGTTGCTGCGCCTCAAAGACTATATAAAAAAAAGACTACGAGACTAAGTATAGTACCAAATGCACGACGGTCAGAGCTAATGCTTTAACCCCCTTATAACATGCCCCTCATTTGTTAGAATAAAGAGCAGTGTTTCTATGTTTTTCCTCCCAATATAAATTGCATAAATCTTAAATAAACGAAGGGGTAAATAATCACCATCTATCATTTATTTATATTTTAATATTTGTGTAACTTTCACAAAGAAAAACATAGAAACACCTCTCTGGAACTAATCATGTAAAGTTGAGTTTTAGTTTAGACGGTTGAGACTCTGCAAGTTTTGATTAAGTCTGTTAAGATAATTAGGAGACCATATTAATATCTAAATTTAATATCTAAATTAGCATGTAATCTCTAGTAACAAAAAAGGAATACCTGTTAGAGGCGTTACGGCAAACAACAGAAAAACAGCAGCGTGTGGGTGTTCCCAACAGACCACCGGGGTTACGGGTCCATGGCCCCCATTTGGTGGGACATAAAGCTTCCGCCTCTATGTACGTATATATACACAAGTTTATGTGTGCGGTACTAATTAAGAAATAGACCAATTATTAGCCAAACCAGTACTGGTTTAAGGCATCCGATCGGCTCGATCCAAGACACAACCAATTGTGTATATGCACGTACGTACCTATATAGCTAGGTTTACGCGCGCGGGAGGACGTACGGAAGGTTCTAAAATAGACCGCGGCTGTTAACCAACGTACGGGTAGCCCAACTACTAAGTATGCCACCTCGTTAATTCTACAGGCATAATCGTAATTAAACTAGAGACGTTGCAGGCCTCTCACCTTTCTCCCCTTGGTAAGCCTGAGGTCCGGGTAGCCCTCCAGCACAGCCCTAACTTGATTGCCCAAAGCGTCCCACTCCTGGCAAATAGAGGATCGAACACGGTGAATTGCTCATCAGCACACACAAACACACACACCATTTAGACGAAGCAGTGCCTGCTTGATTACATGTTCCTTATCAAAAAAATGCAACGAAATTTCGGTCACCTCCTCCTCGACGCAGCGGAAATGCACGGAGAGGCAGAACTTGTTGTTCTCGACCTTGGCGCCCGGGATGGACTCCATCTTGGCCGTCAACGCGCGGTACACCTGGAAATTGCACGGCAGCTTGCCATCAGATTCGGTTGCTTGCGACGTGCAATCGGTAGTAAAGTAGTACACCGAAGTTAATTTCCAGGAAAGACAATCGCCTACCTCCTCGATGACGGGCAGGAAGTCAATCGCTGGTTGGCACAGGACCGCATCTGCCTGCGTAGCCAAATCATCATCAAACAAACACTAGATTTAACGGGCCGTGAGCGTGAATATACGAACTAGTATATACGCCAGCTAGCTTGTGTACAAAAACGAACCGTCTTTTTTTCGCAAGACATGTAGTGAACAGGAGTCGTGCAGTGTAGAGAGAGAAGATGTGAAGACAGAGGGGGAGAGACGAGATATGGGGACTAACTAACCTTTGCCTTGATGTGGTTTGACTGTGCAGTGGGGCCCTTGATGTCCATGCCATGGCTCCCGGCATAGTAAAGCTCATTCAGTTTCACAAAGTTGGACACCTATTTATTGCACCAGAACCATGACCATATAAATACTACACTTGAAACTTGACTAGGGGTACAAAACAAAAACAAAACAAAAGAGGCAATCAAAGAAGAAAGGGGGAGAGAGAAAAGAAAGAAAACAAAGTGTCCATGTCTTTGGTAGGCTCCTGCTTGGCGCATCTGCCTCCTATGGGAAGCACGTACCTGAAACGCTCGTGAAACGCTAGCTATTTGCATGCACCGTTGTGCGGCATGCATGTCATGTGGACGCGGTAAAAATCACGCGAATGTTACAAAAAGGAAACCTGGAAGATTCTTTTTACAGTGTGGTGGGGTGGAGTATATGCACATGACTACATGAGTCATGACGCATCGGATGGAGCCACGGTGAGGTACTGTGGTAGTGTGGTGCAATGGCCCCGGACCCGGATGAGGAAAAATAATATATATATATATATATATATATATATATATATATAATTTTTACAGCAGGAGGAAAGTAAAAGCGGCAAGGAACCAAGGCAGTACTAGTTGTTGGGCTTGGAATGTACCTTGTCTCTGCATCTCCCACTCACGATTGCGGTCGGGAAATGCTTGGCGACGCTCCTCACCGCGTCTCTCATCTGCGGTAGAAGAAGAAAGGCGGGGAAAAACGAGACGGAATTAGCCGCGGTAAACTAGGGTGCCGTGGTGCGAACGAACAGAACAGAGCATGCTCTGCTTTGCGAGCGGCAGATGAAACAAAAGGTTTTGAGCAGAGCGCGGGAGAAAAGGGAGGAGATCATTTTGTGCTGACCTCATCGGTCATGACGGCGCGGTCGGGGTCCTCGACGATCGGCGACAGGGTGCCGTCGTAGTCGAGGAACACGACGATCTGCTTCCCCTTCGCCGCCGCGAGCACGCCGTCGAACCGGCCCAATGCCGACGGGTGACTCTCCTGCAAAACAACATGGGATCAGGCCAGATTCTCCGGACAACAGAGGGACCGAAAGGAAACTCAGAATATACCATCCAGTCGTCGTGCTCGGCGCCGGCGGCGGGCTTGGCTTGGCGCGGCGAGGAGGCCATCATGGACTCGAGCAAAGATCCCGCCATACCCATAGCCACCCCCGCGGCGGCGAGGTCCATGCGCCCCACGGCCTTCTTGCAGTCGCGCGCCCTCGGCTGCTGGAACGACGGCAAATGCCGCCCCGCCTGCGCCGGCGGCGCGACGGCGGTGTCCGCGTCCTCGGCGGCGAAGGTGGCGTGGTTCGTCATGGCGAGACAAGCAACAATCACCAAACAAACGGGGCGGATGCAGTGGTAGCAACAGAAGCTGTGGTATACGGTGGGGGTTTGAGAAGAGAGGAGGAGGCGGTGATGGCAGTGCGAGTGGCGATTCACGGTCGGGCAGCGGAAGAGGACAGGAGGGTGGTTTCGCTGGACGGCTCGCTTTGCGGGCGTTGGTGGTATTTATAGAAGAGGGGGGTGGGGCCCACCTCATGGGGTTCCTTGATATTTTGACTGCGATTGTCGAATTCGGTGGTTGGAAATTGCTTTGGACAATGGGAAAAAGGATTTCTTCCCTTTTTCAACTCCAAGCATACGCGTTTATGTTGGTATTACATATGACATTTGGATACTCTAAAACTGATGCAATGGTATCGTCGTGCTTATGCACAATGAATGTTTCGGTGATATCTGAGGAAATTCCAGGTATGGATGTGCAATTAAATCAGCGGATGCGACATTTGGTGATCGTGACATCACTTCAGCTCTAGACATTAACACGATATGAAAAACCCAATGAATAAATTCATGGGAGCAACCGTGAAGAAAAGCCCACAGCAATCAATTGATCCCACACAATCTCTTTAGGAATCAATAAATTCGTGCCTTTGAATGAACGCTGAACCAACCTGCAATCAATTCCTACTAAGGAAACACCATCTTTGATCAAATCGGACCTTGCGAGATGCACCGACCACTTCATCCGCCCTTCCAGTTTCTAGTTAACACGCGAAGCGTATAACTACGCGTATACCAGGCGTATGATACCTACGTGGACGTTCTTGGCTTAGAGGAGAAGCTGCGCCCCCGCACCGCCCCGTACTAACGCAACACAGCGATGAATTGTCGTCCCCACGGGAAGAATCCAACACGACGGTTGGAGCAGCGGGTTGGGCATCGAGCGCGCGCGCGAGGCACGTCCGGCCGGGCCCACCACCAGTTCACGCCGTTGCCTTCCACGCTGCGCCAGCTGGCGGGGTGCCGGGCGGTGGGCCCCGGGGAGGCACCGGCCACGCGTTCGCCATGACATTGGCGCGCGCACGTCGCACGGCCGGGGGGCCATGCATCGCGTACGTAGGCTACGCCTCGCTGTTGCTGTTGCTGGCGCCGAGCATACAGGGCTGCCGTAGCCCGTAGGCCTAAAATTAAAATTTCTTCAAATACAGTAGTTAATAGGTTTAAAATTAAAATAAATTTATTTTAAACGAAAAAAATTAATGAGATTCGGCTCGATAGTGTCTTCGTTATCTCGAATTTGAAATAACCACTTAAACAATAAATAAAATGATTTTATATCAAACTATGTCAATTAGAAAGAAGCTGGATAATAGTTCATTAAGCTCGATAGCAAGCCCTGAAACATCCCTTGCGTGATTGAAACTGCCGTTCCAAGGCGAAAAACCAATCCGTCCGGTGAATTTTGGTTGTGTTTGCTTGTTGGTGACAAATGCCGGCTTTGCTATTTGTATCCGTGTATGAATAATGTTTTGATGCAGTTTAGTACAAATTAGTGCTCCCTTTTGTGTGAAAGATACAATGTAGGAGCACTTTTACGGTGGACAATATTAACTATTAGTCGTTCATTCTATTTGATCTAACGAATCAGATTAGTTAGAATTTAATTAT
Organism: Rhipidocladum racemiflorum; assembly: GCA_036346355.1. NCBI lineage: Eukaryota > Viridiplantae > Streptophyta > Magnoliopsida > Poales > Poaceae > Rhipidocladum > Rhipidocladum racemiflorum. The sequence continues at coordinate 52,613,335 of CM070582.1, read as the reverse complement.
ACTTCTTATGATAGTAGTGGTAGTAGAACTCGTATAAGGGATAGTAGTATAATTATCTCTTCTTCTTTTTTATAAGCTATAGAACATACACTTAACGTTAACACAAACAAGAGCGCACTATCTTATCTTGCCCGTGTGCGCAAAGAGCTGCTCAAGCTGCGGCGAGTTCGACTGCCCATACAGCTCATCGATCTTCCAAATAGAGGCATCATAACTCTCACCTGCCATTCACATCACACGCAAAATGCTTCTGATTTGCAGCTTGCAATGCTCAATACACTACGGAAAGAAAAAGGGGAATGCTTTTACCAGACGAGTAGACTGAGAAGACTGTGTGATTGAAGGGGCAGGACTTGAGGTCCCATATCTCGTTGGGGTGGTAGAACAGCCCGTCGCACACGAACTCGCTCTCCGCGGTGATAGCCGGATTAGGTGGACCTACTTGGACACGAAGAATTCGAGATCCAATCAAATTGTTGTAGTGCAGGGGCAGAGTTCATGAAGGAATGCAGAATGAGTTGTTGAGAACCCCCCCCCCAACACACACACACACACACAATAAACGTACCTCATTGTCGTCCTTGAGGCTGAGGGTGCTGGCGAGGAAGGTGGTGGACCCGGTGTCCACGCGCAAGAGGGGAAAGAAAAGATGAGGAGGAGCAGGAACAGGGCTTACGGGAGGTTGACGTTATTCTAGAAGTTTCTAGAAGCAGCTTTCGCTTGCCTGGTGCTTGAGACTGTCGTAGACAATGCCGTTGGAACCGCCCCGCATTCTGATTCCCGACGGCGAGATCACCGAGAATGGATACTCCAGCCGGTCACTTTCCACTGTCAGTAAGAAGACATAAATACGCTTTACAAGACTAAAAGTCTAAAATACCCTTACAAATTGTATGGCTAGATCTGATTTTACTATTATTATTTACTATCCATGTTATCCATCGTGAAATTTCTCTAACATAGACCTTTTGGAGCGAGGGAGAGAAAGATGCAAGGTATATTTGTAGTTCTATTCACTCTGTAATGGGATCTCACTACTGAGATTTTACTATGCCCACACGTATAGCGTGTCTTTTGAATGCATGCGGCCAATCTTTTAAAACTTTGATCACTAATATGTAAAGAAGTATTTTGATTTGTCACATAAAAATTATATCACTGTAGTTGCCAAAAAAATACTTATTATTATATTTTTCATAATTTTTGCAAACTTATAATTAAAAAAATAATGATCAAATGTGCATAGCGGAAACCGGCCCAAACGACAAGTAAAAAAGATGCGGTAATTTAGTAGTTTGAGTATTGATTGCTCTTGTTGGTGTGGATCAGTGAAGTAAATTACACAGCTACAGACATTGTCTTAGACAAGAGTCGTAGCTTCTAATTATCAGGACATATATAAAAAGCGACAGTAACGAACTTTCTCTAACAGGTTACTGTAAATCAGTCAACTGTTGAGCGAAATAAGGCCTCTACACTTTGTAGGGACGCCTACAACTACCGCACCATGGAAAATCTGGATCTATGGGCTGCTCTGCCCTTTCGCTAATGTGGCATTCAGCACTAACATGACCATTTCAACACAAGGGGTAATTGATAATTGAGTGCGTTGGTTTATGCTGTGTCCTCTTCTCACACTCATTAATATAGTTTCCACTAAAAAGAATAACGGAACCCCGTACGTGTTATATATGTATTTCTGATGGCTAGGTCAGAATGAAGCTCTCTTGCTAAATTTGACTATTGTAACTACTAATATAACGTGTCTCATTGTCGTCTGCATTTGGTACTGGACATTTTCTATGACCGTCAGTTGGACTAGTATAACACTTCAATATTAAGGCATCGAGAACACGTTTATATATTCTAACGTCTTTAACGCCCCTACGTTTTCTGTATATGGTCCTTGCTCTTTCAGAATAAATCTGGCGTCTCGAGTTCTACAAGTTCGGTGATAGCATATAGAAATTCACAAGCATTGCACGCATTCAAATGACATCGATTTCGAAGATTGCCTCGTCAAAGTTTTTGTTAATTCGTTGGTCGCGTACACACATAACACCAGCGCGTTAATCAACTCAATACTTTAAGCTAGGGCATATCATGTGAAGCTGCTGTGTTGGCCATTATTCTAGTTGGCCACGAGGCCCACACCACCCTTTTGTTTTGCAGCTCAAGTTCTGAGGTAAGTCTACCGACTCCATGGCTCGAGTCTCTCTCACCGTGATGTCGATATCTGGCCTTCAAAAAATTCCGTATCAACCGTTAATTCTTTTCGATCTAATAAATCAGATTAATTAGCTAGATCTTATTTATACTTTTTTTTGTAGTAGTGTAGTAGAAATAATCTTAACCAATCAACGGCTAGTCTTATTTCTACTGTCCATTATATACTATCAGTATAATGCACAGTAAAATTTCTCAAAGTTTTACCTTTATTTATACTTTCTTGGTAGTAGTGCGGTAGAAATATCCTTAACAAATCAAAGGTTAATCTTATTTCTACTGCCCATTATACACTATCGGTATAATGCATCTTCCCGTTTCTTTCAACGTGCATTGCTACTAATTAATTTGTCTGACCCAACAATCCGGATTAACCTGCATTGTTCGATCGATCCCCTGTTGAAAAATCAAGTGTGGCACCTCAGCAACAAACACATCATGGAATTTGCAGTGAGTGCATGGATATCTCGATCGATCACGAGCAAGGTCCAATGCCGACGAACAGCTATATATATATATATATATATATATATATATATATAGCTAGCACGTACGTAGCACCCGGAACTGCACTGCACATACTGAGAAGTACAGCCCGGCCGGGCAATTGGAGATTTGATGAACAAGTGGCGGCAGGCAAAGATCACATGCATTCTAATTAATTTCTTGGCCTACAAGCAGCTAGGCAGCATCGATCTAATCTCTCACCTCACGCATGCATGGGGCGACTGTTTCCAACTTTGAACAGCACGGAAAACAACTGTAGTATAGGTGTAGAGTGTAGTGGTGCAGACTGCAGAGTGCAGACGCTTCATTTGGCTTAATGGTGCCAAATGAACAGCACGGAAAACAACTGTAGTATAGGTGCAGATTCCATCATCTTTAATTTTAAGCCGGTCATGCTGCCATGGTCTCAAACGTGACAAGTTACTGGAAGTCTAGAAGGCAGTCCGTGGCTCTAGCTAGTTGGTGAACGCATGCATTATATGAAAACCAAAATTAACGGCGCATGGATGCTGTATACATATATACGTGCATGCGTATATTATTCATGTCCAAGATATACATATAGGGTGTGTTTGGTTGCCTGCATGGTGCCTGAATCGCATGAGTGGATGCAACTGTATCTGTTAGACACATGTTTGGTTTCCTGTTCATCCTGGCCAGGTGGATGCAATTGCACCCACTCATACAGGATGGAGAAAACACAGAAATTGGGCTTCTCTCTAATGCAGGCCGGTGAGATGCACAAACAAGCAACCAAACAACTTAACTTGCATCCACTCAGTCAGACCAAGGCTGGCCTGGATGGCTCATACGAAACAAGCTAGGATGGTGCAGGTAACCAAACACACCCATAATAGCCTCAAAAATCAAAAGTTCAAAGCAACGTATGTCATGCATTACATCATCATCCAGGGGGTGAGATAAAAGCAGTAGACACACACATATATATGCATATAAATTAGTCTACCTCATGTATAAAGCAGTAGACACACACATATAAAAGCAGTAGACACACACATATATATGCATATAAATTAGTCTACCTCATGTATAAAGCAGTAGACACACACATATATAAAGCAGTAGACACACACATATATGTGCATATAAATTAGTCTACCTCATGTATAAAGCAGTAGACACACACATATAAAAGCAGTAGACACACACATATATATGCATATAAATTAGTCAACCTCATGTATAAAGCAGTAGACACACACATATATATGCATATAAATTAGTCTACCTCATGTATAAAGCAGTAGACACACACATATATAAAGCAGTAGACACACACATATATATGCATATAAATTAGTCTACCTCATGTATAAAGCAGTAGACACACACATATAAAAGCAGTAGACACACACATATATATGCATATAAATTAGTCTACCTCATGTATAAAGCAAGAGACACACACATATAAAAGCAAGAAACACACACATATATATGCATATAAATTAGTCTACCTCATGTATAAAGCAAGAGACACACACATATATAAAGCAAGAGACACACACATATAAAAGCAAGAGACACACACATATATATGCATATAAATTAGTCTACCTCATGTATAAAGCAAAGAGACACACACATATAAAGCAGTAGACACACACATATATATGCATATAAATTAGTCTACCTCATGTATAAAGCAGTAGACACACACATATAAAAGCAGTAGACACACACATATATATGCATATAAATTAGTCTACCTCATGTATAAAGCAGTAGACACACACATATATAAAGCAGTAGACACACACATATAAAAGCAGTAGACACACACATATATATGCATATAAATTAGTCTACCTCATGTATAAAGCAGTAGACACACACATATAAAAGCAGTAGACACACACATATATATGCATATAAATTAGTCTACCTCATGTATAAAGCAGTAGACACACACATATAAAAGCAGTAGACACTAGGGGTGCAATCGGATCGGATAATTTCCGACCGACCGACCGACCGGATGTGTTCGGATCGGATTCGGATATTTTTCGGATTCGGTATCGGTTTCGGATATTTTTTTTCGGATTCGGATTTGGATTCGGAAGAATACTATCCGTCGGATCGGTATATTTCGAAAAAAATTTCGGATATATCCGATCAGCCTTGTTCGGATATCCGGCGACACCGAAACGGCATTGCATGCTCGTACCTTCGAGACGATCCGCGTGCGGTTGCTGTCAAAGGCTACATCGATCGAGTAACCAGGTCACGCTGCAGCTCTGATGCAACTACGACCGGTTTGACAACGGCATGGCTAGCTCGGTTCGGCGGATAGGTCGACATTGCCAGACGGCGAGACACGATCGAGTCTTCAGCTCCTGCCTGCCAAAGACCATGAATTAATTGACGCATAAATAACTCCCTTCTTCCGATGGTTGGGCCTACCTTTGGGTGTACTAGACTGCTATTAGTAGACTAGAATACTTTAGTTTAGGAAACATTTTGTCGTCTGCTGCTACTACCTTCTCGAGTGTGTGGTTCTCTAACCCTTTGGAGTGCATCACGCGTCGGCAAATTGTTTTGCAGGTTCAACAAGTTGGATAGTTATACTAGTAGTAGCCTTTGACTGAACATTCACGAGCATTATTAATCTCCCAACAGCAAAGGGTGTTTGGTTTAAGAGATCAATCGGTGCTATATATATATATATGCTTTATGCGGTATAAATTTTCGCGTGATATCCGATAAAAATTATCCGGTACCGTATCGATTCTACTCCGTATTCGATTCGAATCCGCGACCGATATTATCCGTGCCGTATTCGTATCCGGGACTATCCGAATCCGACTCCGAATCCGACAAAAAATATGGTTTAGGATACGGAAAGAGCAATATCCGACCGAATCCGAGCCGATTGCACCCCTAGTAGACACACACATATATATGCATATAAATTAGTCTACCTCACATATAAAAGCAGTAGACACACACATATAAAAGCAGTAGACACACACATATAAAAGCAGTAGACACACACATATATATGCATATAAATTAGTCTACCTATGTATAAAGCAGTAGACACACACATATAAAAGCAGTAGACACACACATATATATGCATATAAATTAGTCTACCTCATGTATAAAGCAGTAGACACACACATATAAAAGCAGAGACACACACATATATATGCATATAAATTAGTCTACCTCATGTATAAAGCAAGAGACACACACATATATAAAGCAAGAGACACACACATATAAAAGCAAGAGACACACACATATATATGCATATAAATTAGTCTACCTCATGTATAAAGCAGTAGACACACACATATAAAAGCAGTAGACACACACATATATATGCATATAAATTAGTCTACCTCATGTATAAAGCAGTAGACACACACATATAAAAGCAGTAGACACACACATATATATGCATATAAATTAGTCTACCTCATGTATAAAGCAGTAGACACACACATATATAAAGCAGTAGACACACACATATAAAAGCAGTAGACACACACATATATATGCATATAAATTAGTCTACCTCATGTATAAAGCAGTAGACACACATATAAAAGCAGTAGACACACACATATATATGCATATAAATTAGTCTACCTCATGTATAAAGCAGTAGACACACACATATAAAAGCAGTAGACACACACATATATATGCATATAAATTAGTCTACCTCATGTATAAAGCAGTAGACACACACATATATAAAGCAGTAGACACACACATATAAAAGCAGTAGACACACACATATATATGCATATAAATTAGTCTACCTCATGTATAAAGCAGTAGACACACACATATAAAAGCAGTAGACACACACATATATATGCATATAAATTAGTCTACCTCATGTATAAAGCAGTAGACACACACATATAAAAGCAGTAGACACTAGGGGTGCAATCGGATCGGATAATTTCCGACCGACCGACCGACCGGATGTGTTCGGATCGGATTCGGATAATTTTTTCGGATATTTTTCGGATTCGGTATCGGTTTCGGATATTTTTTTTCGGATTCGGATTTGGATTCGGAAGAATACTATCCGTCGGATCGGTATATTTCGAAAAAAATTTCGGATATATCCGATCAGCCTTGTTCGGATATCCGGCGACACCGAAACGGCATTGCATGCTCGTACCTTCGAGACGATCCGCGTGCGGTTGCTGTCAAAGGCTACATCGATCGAGTAACCAGGTCACGCTGCAGCTCTGATGCAACTACGGCCGGTTTGACAACGGCATGGCTAGCTCGGTTCGGCGGATAGGTCGACATTGCCGCAGGCCGAGACACGATCGAGTCTTCGGCTCCGCCTGCCAAAGACCATGAATTAATTGACGCATAAATAACTCCCTTCTTCCGATGGTTGGGCCTACCTTTGGGTGTACTAGATCGCTATTAGTAGACTAGAATACTTTAGTTTAGAAACATTTTGTCGTCTGCTGCTACTACCTTCTCGAGTGTGTGGTTCTCTAACCCTTTGGAGTGCATCACGTCGGCCATTGCTTTGCGGGTTCAACAAGTTGGATAGTTATACTAGTAGTAGCCTTTGACTGAACATTCACGAGCATTATTAATCTCCCAACAAAGAAGGGTGTTTGGTTTAAGAGATCAATCGGTGCTATATATATATATGCTTTATGCGGTATAAATTTTAGTGATATCCGATAAAAATTATCCGCATCAGATCGATTCTACTCAGATTCGATTCGAATCCATGACCGATATTATCCGTGCCGTATTCGTATCCGGGACTATCCGAATCCGACTCCGAATCCGACAAAAAATATGGTTTAGGATACGGAAAGAGCGATATCCGACCGAATCCGAGCCGATTGCACCCCTAGTAGACACACACATATATATGCATATAAATTAGTCTACCTCATGTATAAAGCAGTAGACACACACATATAAAAGCAGTAGACACACACATATATATGCATATAAATTAGTCTACCTCATGTATAAAGCAGTAGACACACACATATAAAAGCAGTAGACACACACATATATATGCATATAAATTAGTCTACCTCATGTATAAAGCAAGAGACACACACATATAAAAGCAGAGACACACACATATATATGCATATAAATTAGTCTACCTCATGTATAAAGCAAGAGACACACACATATATAAAGCAAGAGACACACACATATAAAAGCAAGAGACACACACATATATATGCATATAAATTAGTCTACCTCATGTATAAAGCAGTAGACACACACATATAAAAGCAGTAGACACACACATATATATGCATATAAATTAGTCTACCTCATGTATAAAGCAGTAGACACACACATATATAAAGCAGTAGACACACACATATAAAAGCAGTAGACACACACATATATATGCATATAAATTAGTCTACATAATGGATAAACCAGAATAAAAACAAATAAAACCACAAGACACACACATATATATGCATATAAATTAGTCTACCTCATGTATAAAGCAGTAGACACACACATATAAAAGCAGTAGACACACACATATATATGCATATAAATTAGTCTACCTCATGTATAAAGCAGTAGACACACACATATATAAAGCAGTAGACACACACATATAAAAGCAGTAGACACACACATATATATGCATATAAATTAGTCTACCTCATGTATAAAGCAGTAGACACACACATATAAAAGCAGTAGACACACACATATATATGCATATAAATTAGTCTACCTCATGTATAAAGCAGTAGACACACACATATAAAAGCAGTAGACACACACATATATATGCATATAAATTAGTCTACCTCATGTATAAAGCAGTAGACACACACATATATAAAGCAGTAGACACACACATATAAAAGCAGTAGACACACACATATATATGCATATAAATTAGTCTACCTCATGTATAAAGCAGTAGACACACACATATAAAAGCAGTAGACACACACATATATATGCATATAAATTAGTCTACCTCATGTATAAAGCAGTAGACACACACATATATAAAGCAGTAGACACACACATATAAAAGCAGTAGACACACACATATATATGCATATAAATTAGTCTACCTCATGTATAAAGCAGTAGACACACACATATATAAAGCAGTAGACACACACATATAAAAGCAGTAGACACACACATATATATGCATATAAATTAGTCTACCTCATGTATAAAGCAGTAGACACACACATATAAAAGCAGTAGACACACACATATATATGCATATAAATTAGTCTACCTCATGTATAAAGCAGTAGACACACACATATAAAAGCAGTAGACACACACATATATATGCATATAAATTAGTCTACCTCATGTATAAAGCAGTAGACACACACATATATAAAGCAGTAGACACACACATATAAAAGCAGTAGACACACACATATATATGCATATAAATTAGTCTACCTCATGTATAAAGCAGTAGACACACACATATATAAAGCAGTAGACACACACATATAAAAGCAGTAGACACACACATATATATGCATATAAATTAGTCTACCTCATGTATAAAGCAGTAGACACACACATATAAAAGCAGTAGACACACACATATATATGCATATAAATTAGTCTACCTCATATATAAAGCAGTAGACACACACATATAAAAGCAGTAGACACACACATATATATGCATATAAATTAGTCTACCTCATGTATAAAGCAGTAGACACACACATATAAAAGCAGTAGACACACACATATATAAAGCAGTAGACACACACATATAAAAGCAGTAGACACACACATATATATGCATATAAATTAGTCTACCTCATGTATAAAGCAGTAGACACACACATATAAAAGCAAGAGACACACACATATATATGCATATAAATTAGTCTACCTCATGTATAAAGCAAGAGACACACACATATATAAAGCAAGAGACACACACATATAAAAGCAAAGAGACACACACATATATATGCATATAAATTAGTCTACCTCATGTATAAAGCAAGAGACACACACATATAAAAGCAGTAGACACACACATATATATGCATATAAATTAGTCTACCTCATGTATAAAGCAGATGAACACACACATATAAAAGCGATGACACACACATATTTATGCATATAAATTAGTCTACCTCATGTATAAAGCAAGAGACACACACATATATAAAGCAAGAGACACACACATATAAAAGCAGAGACACACACATATATATGCATATAAATTAGTCTACCTCATGTATAAAGCAAGAGACACACACATATATAAAGCAAGAGACACACACATATAAAAGCAGAGACACACACATATATATGCATATAAATTAGTCTACCTCATGTATAAAGCAAGAGACACACACATATAAAAGCAGAGACACACACATATATATGCATATAAATTAGTCTACCTCATGTATAAAGCAAGAGACACACACATATATAAAGCAGAGACACACACATATAAAAGCAGAGACACACACATATATATGCATATAAATTAGTCTACCTCATGTATAAAGCAAGAGACACACACATATAAAAGCAAGAGACACACACATATATATGCATATAAATTAGTCTACCTCATGTATAAAGCAAGAGACACACACATATAAAAGCAGTAGACACACACATATATATGCATATAAATTAGTCTACCTCATGTATAAAGCAAGAGACACACACATATAAAAGCAAAGAGACACACACATATATATGCATATAAATTAGTCTACCTCATGTATAAAGCAAGAGACACACACATATATAAAGCAAGAGACACACACATATAAAAGCAAGAGACACACACATATATATGCATATAAATTAGTCTACCTCATGTATAAAGCAAGAGACACACACATATAAAAGCAAGAGACACACACATATATATGCATATAAATTAGTCTACCTCATTTATAAAGCATGAGACACACACATATATAAAGCAAGAGACACACACATATAAAAGCAGAGACACACACATATATATGCATATAAATTAGTCTACCTCATGTATAAAGCAAGAGACACACACATATAAAAGCAGAGACACACACATATATATGCATATAAATTAGTCTACCTCATGTATAAAGCAGAGACACACACATATAAAAGCAGAGACACACACATATATATGCATATAAATTAGTCTACCTCATGTATAAAGCAAGAGACACACACATATATAAAGCAAGAGACACACACATATAAAAGCAAGAGACACACACATATATATGCATATAAATTAGTCTACCTCATGTATAAAGCAAGAGACACACACATATAAAAGCAAAGAGACACACACATATATATGCATATAAATTAGTCTACCTCATGTATAAAGCAGTAGACACACACATATATAAAGCAGTAGACACACACATATAAAAGCAGTAGACACACACATATATATGCATATAAATTAGTCTACCTCATGTATAAAGCAGTAGACACACACATATATAAAGCAGTAGACACACACATATAAAAGCAGTAGACACACACATATATATGCATATAAATTAGTCTACCTCATGTATACTGCTTTTATATGTGTGTGTCTACTGCTTTTATATGCATACAAACACCTCACCTGTTTTCTAATACTCTTCCCGGTTTCCAAACAGAAAAGAAAATTTTGCATTGCTAGAACACTTGGCGCAGTTAGTGTGTACGTAGTTGTTTGAGCTAATGAAATAGGAGTAGTTTGTTTATTTGGAGGGCGAGGACCCTTGGATCGTACTGAGGTGACAAACCAGGAGCCACCTGTATTTGTATGATGGACAAGCTAGTTGGGCCCCCACTGTTTAGTGATCCCGAAAAGAAAGTCGTACGTATTGATTGACTTGAGCACTCAAGAGCATGGATGGGAATATTCCCTTGTCCCAACATGAGTCCAAGGGAAAACATTCCACGCAGTGTGCATGCATGTGAGGTGAGGTGAATAGGTGATCCCTCATGTAACCCGAATCCAAGCAAGAGCATAATAATTAAGTTGCAAGTTCTTGACCTAGACATATAGTACGTTTAACGTACGCGTACTGCTAGTCGATCTGCTACTCGTCGATCGGAAGGTCACAGCAGCACTGAACATACATATATGTACATGTACATATACATATATATATATGTGTGTGTATATATATATCGGCGATGTACGTACTAGCAAGGCACAGCGCTCTCAATCGCCATGCCGGGTGTAGGGGCGTGCCGCGCGCGCCGGAGGGGGCCGTGGCCACTGGCCAGGGCGGAAAAAGAAAAACCGAAACGAGCCAAAAACGCACGGACGCCGACGCCGCGCGCGGGCAGGGCGAGGCAGCACGTCGGGGCGTGCGTGCACACGCACATGCGCCCGTGCTGCGCTCGCGAAGTACAGGCGCCCATGCCTGGCTTGCCCGGGAAACGCTCGGTGGGCCACGCGGTCGGTGGGCGGAAAGGCGCTGCTGCAGCAGCAGCAGTGGCCGCCTAGCGGACTCGCTCGCTTTTGTTGCGGAGTGGGGCGCTTGTCGCGGTGGCTTACCTGACGCCGGGCCCACCGGGCGGGGCGCAGCGCGACGAGGGAGGCCGGCTGGATCCGCGTGGGGCCCAGGTGGAAAACCAGCCCCTGTATTGTTGCCCACAGACTTGTGGGGGCCCCTTCCATGTCCTGCTCGCCTGCGCCCCGCTGCTTGGTCGATCTCAACGGATTTTAACCGCCAAATTTAAGGCGAGAAATAGACACACACACACACAGAGAGAGAGAGTGGGTGGGTGGGGCCGTGGGCGGACTGAAGGGAGGAGAGAGAAGGGGAGAGACAGATGGAGATGAGATAGTGAATTAATGGCAATTGCTACGACGGGAGTAATACGTACTGCCCCAGTTTTGAGTGTGTGGGCTCAATGGAAAATGCATTGATAGGGAGCGATCCGGGCTAAAGCTCCGCTAGTGTTACTTTAACGTGGGTAGGTCTACCGTAGGTGTCTACTTTTGTTTTGATCAAATGGTTCAGAAACATAAATACTACTCGCTTATACATAGGACAACATGAACAACCTTAGAGATAGACATCCCCTTCAGATATTACTTCATGCTTCTGCTTGTTTGGTACATTGGTCTGCCTACATTACCAGCTAAACTAGAGGTATACTAATACTAGCTAGCAGCACTATATGGAACTAAGAAGCACATTTCTTGGCATACTAAGTCCCAATATGACGGCTTTTTTGACAGGTTCGGTGTTGAAAAGACAAGCACTGGATACGACACCGGAGCCAGCAAACGTAGAATTACGCTGATTTTAATACTGATATATAGTTAAGTGCCGGCGCCAGCCAATTCAGCGGCTCCCATTTCTCAACAGGATCTGGGGAGAACGACACAAGGACAAAGAGAACAACCAAGAGCATAGTCGCGAGTCACGGATCCAAGTCAATCATACGTGTAGGACATGTAAACATTTCACCACTTGCTGCCTCGTTACATGCACCGATCTCAGTTGTTTTGGAATTTGCTTTGACCCCCCGGGGGGGGGGGGGGGCGGCTAGGTAATTGTTTGGTGCGATTTTATTAAGATGGAAGCTTCCTCAGCTGCAGGTCCATCTGCTAAGCGGGGGTAACCAGTATCCTTTGTGAATGCACGGTCTCTTGGCAACATTTTGCCACGTCGGCGCCTACCGCTCCAAAAGTACCCTGTCAGAAGTTGTTTCTTAATTCGGTGGCCATGTTACGCTCGCATTAACAAGCCTGATGTAATGATTAGATATGGCAAGTGCAAGCCTAGGGCTTTCGATCTTTTCGAGCGATCCGCTTTTCATTTGCTTGTAGGACTGACCAGTTGTTGGAGTGTGTGCCAAAACGAACGCATCTGCCAAGCCAAGTACATGGTGAAAAAAAAAAACTAGTGGGAGGTGACTGGATTTTATGATTGGGTGATATGGAAAGACGCGATTGTTTTGTTGGCAATTTGGTTTTGTATGTCTCGTCGTGCCTTTAATTTCTGTCTGCGCCTTGTCTCTTTCAATGCCAACGTTTCCATATTAAAGTGTAGTTTTCTTACTTAAATTTAATAATATTAATCTAATATGCCTATTGGTGTTCCAAAAGTACCTTACCGGATTCCCGGAGATGAAGAAGCGACTTGGGTTGACTTATACAATGTTATGTATCGAGAAAGGACACTTTTTTTAGGTCAAGAGATTCGCTAAGTAGATCACGAATCATATTACAGGTCTCATGGTATATCTCAAGATAGAAGATGGAATTAAGCGATATTTTTTGTTTATAAACTCCCAAAGGGTGGCTAATCTCAGGAATGGCGATTTTTGATACGATGCAAACGGTGACACCAGATATATATACAATATGCCTCGGAATAGCTGCGTCCATGGCATCCTTCATTCTGCTTGGAGGAGAACCCACCAAGCGTATAGCATTCCCTCACGCGAGGATTATGCTTCACCAACCTGCTAGTGCTTATTATCGGGCAAGGACACCAGAATTTTTACTAGAAGTGGAAGAGTTACACAAAGTTCGCGAAATGATCACAAGGGTTTATGCACTAAGAACAGGCAAGCCTTTTTGGGTTGTATCCGAAGACATGGAAAGGGATGTTTTTATGTCAGCAGACGAAGCCAAAGCTTATGGACTTGTCGATATTGTAGGGGATGAAATGATTGACGAGCACTGCGACATCGATCCAAAGGTGGTTTCGAGAAATGTTTAAGGATTGGTAGTGGCCAGATTTCTTGTAAATTTATTTCAAACCTAAATTAAGGTTTTCAGCGATTTAATAGAAAATAGAAATACTTCATGATGATCAATCATCAGGTTAAGATCGATCTAAACCAATCCTTTTTTTCTATATACATACGACATGCCAACGGTTAAACAACTTATTAGAAACGCAAGACACCTAATACGAATGCTAGAAAATCGTGGCGCTTAAGGGATGTCCTCAAATCGAGGAACATGTGCTAGGGTGTATGTGCGACTCGTTCAGATCATGAGTGCAAACAAATAAGACAATTTTTGAAGTATCCATGATCGGTACCAATGAATAGGATAGAGCTTCTCTATCCTAGATTTCTATGGTAATATGGAATTTCTGGTTTCCTTTGGTGCAAATCCAATCATCTAAATTGGAAATAAGAAGCAATTCCCCCATTGGTAGAAAATGGTTATCCATTAAGCGGAGGAAATAGTAATAAAAAGAAAAAGGCTTATGCTCCTTTATCTTAAAAGAACGGACTAACAGGGTCAGCTACTTAGCCAACTTTCATAACTAAATGCCACATCGTATGGATAACTCTTATTGTGAAAAGAGCTATTTACTCTATAATGGATAGGTAGAGCCAAAGAATGTGAACTATACAAGTTCACAATACCTTTTGATAAAATGAAAGAAAGGGCTCCGGTGTATAGAGAGGGCCTCACCGTTTAAAAGGGGAACCATAGAAACGATGGAACCCACTATTTTTTTTAGTATTGTTATAATTTGTTATTTCTATGCGAAATAACTGAAGGGAATAGAATAAAAAATCGTGGTTGGGAAGGTTACAGTAGCAAAAGCCATTGGAATTAATCTTTTATATATCGGAATAATTCGTTTTGTTATTAATGGGAAAAAGGGAAACCTTCGTAACTTTCACAGCAGACATGATCTTTTATTATTACATTTAATTTGGTCCACCTATCAGAGGAATAAAATCCTTCACTATTCAAGAATACAAGGATCTTTTTGGTGAAGAAGTATTTTGAAATACATCAATTCTTTTAGAGGTATTGCTATGGTTTTAGTAGGAACGGGGTCAACAGCATTATTTTAGATAGATATTTGGAATCACAATATTTACTGTCTGCGATTTCCAGCCTTATATACTTTTGCCAAAAAGAAAAAGAGTTCAATTTTTAAACACCCAAGGAATAAGACATAACTTTAATCTTTCACTCTCTAATGATGCCTTTCACGAGGATAATATGCTAATTAATGATATCCAAATGTTCTCACCCCTGAATAATTGCTGGGATGAGTGGACATACACTTGGAATTCACACATTTATCAGTCACAAAAATTCTATTGATATTCGTTTCATTCAACGGTGGTACCAAGACCCTTTATGTGGATCTGGCAAAGTAAATGCGTAATAAAGCTCAAAGTGTTCGCTTGGTTATTGATTTTGGATAGATTAAATACTAAATATATGCTTAACAGAAAATATTTTTAAATAGAGGATGACCTCTTCTGCGTACCAAGAACAGCATTTGGAGACAACAAATCATCTTTTCTTCAACTGTACCTTCAGTGCTGATTGCCGGAATATTATTGGAATGCTAGTAATGCGCAAGATATTGCCCTAAAGATTGAACGTTCCAAGAACAACTTTGATTCTATCTTTTACATGAAAATTATTATCATTGCAGCTTGGGAAATATGGAAGCAACGAAATGATTGGATGTTCCGGAATATTCCCCCAAGCGTATTGAACTAGAAAAGACTCTTTAAGAATGAGCTCACACTACATATGCACCATGTGAAAGAACATCATAAACAACAATTGTTACTCTAGCTAGAGGCTATTTCTTGATGTCTTTTATCAGTTTGAGATTTGTAATCTTCTTTTATCACCTCTAATCTTTGTACATAACCACTTTTCTTTTATATTAATATATATATGTTGTAAGGGTCTTCTCTACTGCTCTCACTAAAAAAATATATGGCAAAGTCAGATCGATCGATCGATCGAAGTGGCTCCTCAATTGTTGATAATGTTTAGCATTTGGACATGTTTGCGTGAATCAGTGCGTGGAATAAGACAATGCTTTGTGCTGTTTTCAAGGCAGTTTTAGTACTCCACGATGCCACTAAGTGACTAATCTGTAGTATCGCAAATGTTGTAGGGTTTGTCTCTTGCAATCCGAAAGTCAGATATGTGATCTTTTTTTTTTGTGTCGGTAGGCTAACAAAGTAGATATATTGATCTAGTTGTTCCAGCACTTACATTTTTGATATATTGCTTGCTACATATATCTTTTGGTCGTGAAACAGGACAAAAACTTGGGCAGTTTCACGCATAAATTTCTCTACGACGGCACTAAGTGACGTATCATGAGCGACTTTTTCTTAATTATGTCTCTAGGTTGCAAATATTTAGTCCAAAAATCGTGCATTTTGTTATATGTGGTTAGCTGATTAAATAATGTAAACTAATTGAGAATTGAGAAGGATTTGGTTCCGGCCACCACATCAATGACTGCTATGTTGATACGTTTGCATAAAGTAGTACTAGTACAAGACTGGCACCTTTGTGAAACTGGTTTATATATTCACAGTGATAAATATGACACGCCACTTTGGCACCATTAATCTTGTATTTAAGATCAATTTCGATCGTCTCATGCACATGTACGGGCCCAACCGGATCCAAACAACTTTGTGGTATTATTTTAGCCTGATCTAGACCTTGATAAAGTGTCTTGTAATGGCAAATAAAGAAGCAATCCAAAACCAAAAGCGGTCCATTTTGTTTCCGACTTCTGATTGCTCAGAAAAAAAGTTGTATTACGTTGTTTCCTTACACTGAAATCAGGTTAATACCACGGAGCAAATTGCGGTAACATGTGTGCATATTTGGAATCAGACTATCAGAGCTACATTTTTCGTGCATGCTCGAAGTTTCAAGGTGAAGATCCTCGTTATTTCTTTTCAGGATTTGTTTTTCGTATACGCTGGCATGCATGCAGCTGCATCTAACGACCGATCGAGTGTGCCACAGCCTCTACCTTCCCTCTTACTTTTTGGGTACCAACTAGCTAGCTAGATCGACTGGCCTGCGAATTGGTTTTCGGTTCTTTGCCCTCTAATTAAATCCCCTTTCACCACGATGGTGACACTGTCTTATGCATGACTAGGGTTCTATCTTCTTAATGATGATTTGTCGATGGTGATCACAGTGTCTTATGATTAGGGTTCTATCTTCATGATGGTGATTTGTGCCCATATACACCCAATGGTTTGTGGGCCATGGTTTAATTCTCAAATTAGTTATAATTAAGATGCTTTAATTTTTGTGTAAGTATACACCCAATGGTTTATGGTCCATGGTTTAATTCTCAAATTAGTATAAGATGCTTTAATTTTTGAGTAAGCACATACTTCTCATTGAGACAAGCCCCTCTCCGTATGTCTAATATTGTAGGAGACTTCTACGAGAAGCTAAATTTGTTTCGATCGATCAAAGTGTCAAATATGGTATTAATTTGCAAGTGGCAACAAAATTAAACCGCGTACACAGCTGATGAAAACCATAGCACACTAGATACTCTTTAATTTGCTGGTGCTTCGATCGAACATAATTGAAGGATCGTTGGCGCTAAATACCTCTGAACACACTAATCAACACTAGACAGCGGAAGAAACAATTGAAACAATACTAAACCAAGCGACTAGACCAGGAGAATCAATCACAATAATTAAACTGAAATTCACACTTTTGCATTAAATCAATCAACGTGTCAACGCATAAATTTCATCAAATAAAATTCAATCTAGAATTTATACCCTCATACGTCTGCTTGCTGTTGCTCCCGTGCACTGTCGTCCCGCTCCTGCGTGCTGCCGCTCGTCCACACACCGTACTCCACGAGTCGGCCACCTGCACCGCTGGATCGAACTCCTCCACGCCGGGTCGTTCGCCTCAGCCTGCTCTCCGTGCGCCGTTACCAGCTGGGATCTTAATCCTTGCTCTACTCCTTCTGTTCGCTTTGTCAGCATGCACTTGCTAGCTTTGTTCTCCTCCACGCCATCACGTCTGCATGCACCTGCTCTTCACGTTCTTGCCGCACGCCGTTTCTCTTTTTTCTGCATGCAATCTGTTTTCTGGTACACGCCGCCAGCCACCCAAAGTAGGAAACCCTCTTATCTGCATGCACTCGCGCCGCCACGCCAAAAAAACCCTCACGTTGCACCCGTCGCTACTTAAATAGCCAAAGCAAAATTTCTGTACTTTTCTATTGGGCTTGCAGCCGGCCCAAACCATGCATCACGTATTGCACTTCCACTTAATTACATGCATCACGTCTCTCTGATTGGTTGGCCTAAAAGAATTGCAGAACATCTCCAGGGAAAAAGTAACTAGTTTCAAGCACGTTTTTTTTTTATTTCTTTCTCTATACAAATTTATCTCTTGGCAAATCACTCAACACAAAAAATTATAAATTAACAATAACATCTGAAGCACGTAACATCTGGAGGGAAAGCTAGCGAACACGACTAAAAGAAAGAAAGAAAGCGAAGGAAGAAAGACAACTACCTCTACCCACACAACCTTTCCAAGGAGCTGCATAGGAGAGGGGTCCCTGCACTTTTCATCAAACTAGACATTTCCAAAGCTTTTGATTATGTCAATTGGGAATATCTAATTGGGCTAATGCAAAAAATAGGTCCTGGACAGCGTTGGAGAGACAGGATTTCGATAATCCTAGCTTCCTCATCTTAAAAAAAATCTCCTCAATGGAATGCTAGGACAATATCTCATTCATAGAAGAGGCCTTCGGCAAGGAGATCCGTTATCGTCGATGCTATTTATCTTAGCCATTGACCCGCTGCAGCGTCTGATTGCCAAAGCGACCAAGGAGGAGCTCATCATACCTCTACCGCTACAATTGGCCAAGCTACACACATCATTGTACACCGATGATGTGGCCATCTTTGCCAACCCCCACATACGGGAAGTACGGGATATCAAGAGAGTGCTTTCGATTTTTGGTGGACCCACAGGACTACAGACAAATATACACAAATCTGAAATATACCCCATCAAATGTGATGAGATAGACTTAACAGAGATCTTGTAGTGATTTCCAGCTCAAAGGAGGACCCTCCCGGTATCTAGGGTTACCGCTGCGTTTGACAAAGCCCAAGAGAATAATGTCCAACCAATTTTGGACAAGGCAGGGGCAAAATTAGCGGTCTGGAAAGGAAAATTACTCTTCTGGGCGGCTCGCATGATTTGGGTAGATTCGATCTTAACAGCCCTATCCATCTACCACCTCTCGGTGTTGCGCCTAACCGGATGGGCAATCAAAAAATTAGATAGGCTCAGGAAAAACTTCATTTGGAAAAGTAAGGAATTAGGTACTGCATTGTTTGGTTAACTAGAAAAATGTATGCAGGCCAAAAAATCTAGGGGGCCTCGGCTTAAAGGATCTCAACAGGTTTGCTCAGGCCCGTTGCATCCGATGGTTGTGGTACCAATTAATGGAAAGACCAGCATAGGCCTTAGGTTGGGATGGATATATCGTGTGACAACACAGAGCGTGCCCTTTTCAATGGAGCCCACTACCATAATGTTGGGGGATGGCCCAATAGCTAGGTCCTTGATGTCCCCATGGCTCAATGGAGCCCACCAAAGGACATTACACCGAGGTGATTTCATTTGGTACGGAGAAGGGGGAAATTAATACATGATGAACTGCAAAGCGGATCTTAGCTCAGGTTGTTACAGGCTATCACGAGTGCACCAAAACTCAAAGTTTTCTTTCGCTTATGGTAGGCCATCTAACAGGTTGAGCTGCACCCATACACTTCCGATGACATTGCCTGGAAATGGATGACGAATGAACAATACAAGCAGGTTCTACGTACAGGGTACAATTCCAAGGGTCAGTGCGAGATCACAATTACCAGATAATTTGGGAGGCGAGCGTGGAAAACAAATGTAAATTATTCATGTAGCTCTTTATCTAGGATAGAATTCTCACCACAGACAAATTGGCAGTTAGAGGTTGGCCAAATAATGCCTACAGGTGCTTGCGCAAGCGTATGGACAGGCTATTAATTTACACGTCTCGGAATATTTGGAAGGAAAGGAATGCAAGAATCTTCAACAATCTTTACCATTCTCTCCAGGCGGTCTTCAACCTCATTTCGCAAGACATCAACAACCAAAAGCTACTGCTACAAATTGTTGGCGGATGCCATTGATTAGGGAGGCCGATAGAGTTTGAGATGGTGTTTTTCAGAGAGCTAGAAAATGGTTGGTGCCTTAGTCTTGCACCTGGACTCTCAGTGAAGAAACATGATCTTTGCCTTTCAGTGTTGTTCTCAATTGCTGTAATTTTTTTTGGTCCTTTTCATATCTCTATAGAATGAAAGACAGAGCTCGAGTCAATCTTTTTTTTAAAAAAAAAGAAAGACAAAGGGTGGTATGCGTCCGGAGAAACTGGAGCCCGTTGGCAACACGAGATGCGATGCTATACCAAGCTACATGCATGTAACCTTTCCTAAGCATATTCTTGCTTTGGAACGAAATTAAGAAAGTTCCACGTCGATCTAGATTTTTATGTATGTAGCTCGATCGAAAGTTCCAAAACTGCGCTAGCAAATGTACTCCCTTTTGTGACAGCCAAATTTTCGAGACCGGTTGAAGTAATTAAGCGCAGGTAATTGAGGATCTGACAAGTATTAATCAATTCGATCACTATGATATTAATGAACATGGTGTGTTTTGGACTGTGGTCAAACACAGAGAGTGGTCGAACGTATGAGTTGATGATACAAAATTGATTAGTACCCCCTTTGTCCAAATTTATAAGGCAATTTTTTTAAATTTTTTTGTTTATAAATAGAAGGCGTATTTTGTATTCTAATACAAAATCAGTGTGGTGTTTCACTCTATACCCCTAATAAATATCTATTTTTAATTTATATTCTCTACATGCATACCTTGAGAATAGTAATTGATGATAATAATTAGAGATAATCTAGTTATTTTTAATATCTTTTTAGTCTATATACCAAGAAAAAATAGGATGGAGCAATTTCCTTGCGCAAGAATTGCCGGCTCGTATTAGCATCAAATGATCTTGAAGTTTGGACTGTCTATAGTGCAAGCTAGCGCGTTGATCTCATTGGAAATGGCGGACAATTGGAGAGGTCACCATGGCTTCATAGGAGTACTTCTCATTGGGAGACACGGAGAACTGAATCATGAAATTAAAGCGTGTGCCGGCCCTTGGCTCGACGAATCTTCATGCGTGCACAATGCAAATTAAAGTGGAATTAATTCATGAACTGGCAACTTTCGTGACAGGAGTAGTGTTGTCCCTATGGCTTCTAATTAGTACTCCCTCCGTTTCTTTTTATAAGGCGTATTTGGATTCGTTAGGACAAGGCTTTGACCAATAATTACTCTATTAGCATATAATTTTTATGACACAAAATTGATATTAGCAGATTTGTATTCAAAAGTACTTATATATAATTATGATTTTGTATTGCATAAATGATATATTAATGAAGTAATCGTTGGTCAAAGTCTTGTCCTAACGAAACCAAATACGCCTTATAAAAAGAAACGGAGGGAGTAAGTTCTAACAAGTGGGGCACTACGTTAAGTGCTATGTTTTGGTCACTTGGAGCCGTCAAATTGTGTACATAAAGGAAGAGTCTTCTTCGGGCACCCAAAGTCAAGAACAAAAAGGGAGATCTAGGACTAGGCATGGTACTATGCCTAACGAATTGCATGTCGAGTTGTCGACTTTGGTGCCTTTGGTTCATGGGATGAGGTTGAATGTGATGGTAAGGTACTGTACCATTTGGTTCTATTATTTTGGGTGAATGAGATGGTTCAGCATCTAGACGGAATATTTCTCAAATTTGTATCACTTGATCCAGGATGGGATGGTTCCATTCAAGCGACTAAACGCATGGATGACTTTTTTTCTTGAATCATCTCATACATGTACCACTTGGTACAAGCAACCAAACGCACCAAATTTACCTACCATGCATATGCCCTCAATTTCAAGCCAATGCAAGTGATCTACAGTCTTTTGGTATGGACCGCACAGAGTTATTACTAAACATATGAAAGATGTTGAAAGGTTACTAGGTTAGAATTATACCATGGTAGGCACATAGCTATAGCAAGTACTACTGGTTTTTAGAGGAGCTAAAATGCACGGATTTGGATGCCATTTAAGGATTCTATTTTGCCAGCCAGTGCCATGGATTTCTTTTTAGAAATTCATTTCCTGCGTACGTACGTGCGTATTGTCATTCTATTTGCATTCTTCGATGTTAACTGTATCACTTTTGATTTTCAAAAGAACAGGTATGCTGTGAAGACACATATCAATTTCTTGTTAAGTTTGCAGTTCTCGTTAAGTACTGTTCCATCGTAGATTCAAAAGTACGAACGAAAGGGGAAAAAATAAAGCTGGATATGGGCATCAATCCATGCTAGTACCATGCATCACCCTTCACATTTTATTTCATATGAAAAGCCAATTAGATACCATGAAATGTGGACTTTTAGCACTATTGGTCTAACAAGCTAGCACACTACTTGCAATGTCACGATTCTCTTAGCAACTCTGCTTTTCGATGGTAGGTGCGACCATGTGAAGTATACATGAGATGAAAGGGAAAGAAACTGTAGCTACATATTGCATCAATGCTAGCACCAAATTACCTTTTACATTTTCCTCAAAAAGCAGACGGCCATCTATCATGAAATGTAAATTTTTAGCACTATTGGTTGTTTTGCAATGTATCGGTTCATGTAGCTTTATGCTAGGTATGGGAATAAAATCAATGTGAGAAATTGTGCACGGGGAACGGCAAGATTATTTGGTCTGACTAGTAAGGGCCTTCAAATTTGTCACAAGGTTCTTTAGATGCAATCTATTGTTAACGGCAGATATTGTCATTGAGTCCATGACGACCATGACATTTTACCAGTGCATCGATCTTCCATTGCATCCTCGATCTCTTTCACTTTCACATCCAACCTAACCACTGCACCTTTGGGTATCAAGATCGCTTTTCAGGCGTGCTCCTCCACATTTGACCACCAAACCATCGGCCTAAACACCCCTAGACCCTCGCATTAGCATCTTTAAAAGTGAATCAAATCCCATCGTTAGGCTATGATTATTAGTTTCATGCATGCTAGGCTTCTCATTTGCGCGCCTCGAAGTCCAGAAAGACGACGAAGTAATCAGAACGTGAGAACTTTATTCCTAAAAATTTCGTTTCAAGTATCAAGTGGTGGTAGCAATAGAGTTAGTTTGTACTAGCACTAGCTTGCTCGTGGAAGGCAATTAATCGCTTAAGCATTACGACTGTTTATTTTTGTTTTGGATTCTCTAAAAGCATATTTTGAATTGTAGTTATAGAGAAGCTGATTCTCCAAACACTGTAATCCAAAAACACATATAAAGTATATTGTAGATTCTAATATATATGTGTGGGTTGGATTGTGAGAATCGATTCCATAATCCAAAAACACATTATGGAATCAGGCTATTTATTTTCGATTATACTTTTGGGGCCATAATCCATAATCAAAAACAAAAACACACACACCCTTAGGCTTGAAATCTTGGAACGCAGACAGGGACACGCGCGCCTAGTTCAGAAGTTGCAAGCTTGCACATCAGAATAGTAGTGGAGCACCTGCCAGAAACCTAACTAGCCAGAGGTAAGTTCTTTGACTAATGGCATCCATGCAAGCATCCCTGCATTGCTCTACCGATTGTTTTGAGCAATAGAGCAGCTATGGCCTTGTTGCATGGTGCAGTGCAAAGAAAGCTGTATGCAAGCAAGCATAGTATCATATGATGTGATGTGATGTGATCTGAAATGAATTGCGATCCACCCTTTTCTTTTTCTGTAGCTAGCTGTTGTGCGTGTGACTGTGCACCTGGCCGTCACCCAATAGCGCAAATTCGCACATGTTCGATGTGTTGTAAAGTACCCCGGAAACCACAAAACAAGTTCAAGGGAGACACTATCGGCGATGCATGGACTACGGTACCAGTAGCAAGTAGCAACGGCGGCAACGGAGCTGCTTTTGTCATCACTACTTGTCTCCTTGCTTGTTGCTTTGTTGCTCTGGGGCCTCTCGATCGATCGGGCAACAGATAGAATAAAACAGATGGCAGCATGCATGGGGCTAGTCAAGTGTGCGAGAGATCGAGTGAGTTGTTGAGAAACGGACTAATGGCCTCGATCTACACGTGCGTGGGTGCTCTCTTCTCTAGGGGCTAGCTCGGCTGCTATTACTAGACACGCCCACAGTACTGTGCTCCCTGGCGACTCGAGAACTTGGAATCAGCATAGAACAGAAGCGGTAGTCGAGCAGCCGGTACTGTTATACTACTGCTATATACGGATCGAGTTCGGTGATTGGAGAACAGAGAGACACGAGAGTGATAATTTTTTTTACGGTAGTAGTTGATGCAGAGCCTATTTGCATGATGTAACCTTTCTGAAAAACTGCTTTTTTGATTTATTTTTTTAGCTAAAAGATAGCTATAGTTTTTTCCCGTAAGAGATCATTTGACAAGTATTTAATTTCTGTGAAAGCATATCCACCTTTCAACTTTTATATACAGCTTCTAGATTATACCAAAAACTGCTTAAAAGTTGAGCTATTTGGGGAGGGGCTTGCTAACTTTTTAGAAGCTAAAGTTAGCTTAAATCCCCAAACAGGATGTAAAGTGTAATAAACTGGAGTATACGCATAGCACCTTAAAGTGCCGCAGCTTGTAAGTACTGTGTATGCCATGCATGATCGGAACTTGCTACGTACACGATAGAGAAGGGGCAAAAGAATAATGGAAGTTAAAAACCGGCGGCCTCAGCCCAGCCCAGCCCAGCGTGTCTGCCACCGCGCGGCGCACTTGCCGATTCTCCCCTCGCACGTACGGCGCCCGGCCCATCAACCACCACACGGCCGTCTGCGCTGCAACGTGCAGCCAATCGGTCGCACCCGCAGCCCAGCTGCAAACACTACCACGTCCCAGCAGAAAGCAACGGAAGCGGCAACGCTACTCTGCCGATTCACACAGGTCATTTTGTGGCAATAACCAGATCCCAAAGCTCGTGTCAATCGTTCCTACCGCACGAATTCCTAACATGGATGTGACGGACCGCCTTTTTAGGGGCAGTGCGAAACTCACAACAGTTACCCAGGAAGACTAACTGTTGTAAAACAAGAGTAAAATTACCTGGCCAAAAGCCAATTCAACACTTTTTATTCAATATAGTTGGTCTAACGACCGGTTTTACAAGAGAAGCATCCAAGCTTCTAGACTTACACTACCAAAAGAAGGAAACCACAGGCAGGGCCTGAGCGAGGACAAAGACCTAGAACCAGACTAAATCGCCATCTACGACCTCCTGGTAGGCTCCAGCATCTTCGAACTCTGAAAGGGCGGGGGTTTGCAAGGGTGAGTACAGAGTACTCAACAAGTCGTACGGAACCACTGAATACTATATGTAGGGGTAATCAAGGGATGGCAGTAGGGTTAAGTATCTGGATGCAGTTTTATTTCGTAATTCATTTTACATTTGAAGCACAAACCAGTAAATAAGTAATTTAAATTTCACAAGATTCAACGGCATTAAACCACAATTATCCAAATTCCGAACAGTAACTTGAGCTTAGTTACGGGTATCAACCCCGATTCCAACTTAACTTCATTAACCGGAAGTACGGCGTAACCGATTACAATTTAGATTAACTCTGCAGAGCGGCTCAGCTTTACCCACAAGATATCTATAACCTTTATGCCAATCGCGAGTCTCATGCAACTTAAATGCATGTGGCCCAGTTTAGATTATCACAGCATTTCGTTTAATCATTCCTGTCCTTTAGTTGTTTACCGATAGTACCGCTACCTTGGACTCAGGGTCCCCATTAGCGTCACTGGTTGTGAAAACCAAGAATGTCACTCTGGACTATTCCCGTTCCACCCCTCCGGTCCATTTCCCTGCCGGGAAGGCCCGGTCCCCATTCTCTCCAGAGAATGGTAGCCACCAAAACAGTCCAATTATTATCTCAGGAATGACTAACTTACTGAGCCATGTCGGATACGGGTCATCAACCAGTCCGACCTGTGGTTGAGCGGGAACTAAGTTATTTACTTTGCTCAAGGGGATTATTAATCTTATACTTTTGCCAAAGACCAGGCCTTCATCCACAAACCCAATCCGGTACCCAAGGTACCGGCCACCAGACCAACCAAGGCACTAATCACCAGTCGGGGATCGGAATCTCATCCACTCCGGGATTAATCCGATCTCGCCCCCACGATCGCAGCACTTTTATAAACAATCCGAATCGGGGATTCGGCAGCATTTTCTTAAAATCCAGGTTTTTAACTAACCTAACAGTATTATCTAACCTATTCATGGCAATAAGCAATTAACTAGGGTTCCAAAGGATTTAACAGGGTTCAATTATTTCAAGGAGGTTCCATGAGCAATTCGGTATTACCTAATTATCATGTCATTCTAAAATACTGGATTTTATTAAGTCAAATACCGTAAAAATGCGGTATAAAATAATTACTACTATAGCATGGCATGATAGGATCAACATGATCAAAGGGTGTACGGCTTGCCTTGCGCGGCAGCTGGATCGGATGAGTCGTCGAGGAAGTAGTCGTACTGCGCTCCCGTCTGGTCCGACGTCTGCTCCGGGAACTGCTCCGACTCCAGGGACTGCTCCGGCTCCACTGGCGTCTCAACGGTCGAATCTAGCGCGAAAAGACAACCAACATAAATAAACGACAAAACAAAAACTGAAAAAGAAAACGGAAACTGAAACGGAAAACCGGAAATCGAGTCGGAAAGGAACGGAGAGCAAAACTGGGATTTGGGGATTTTCTGAGTTTCGGATTTGGGAACGGACAGCAATTTTGGACTCAGGGGATCGAAACGGTTCGGGAAAAGTATTTGGTGGAGCTCTGGGATTTTTCGGGATTTTTCTGGCTATTTTTGGATTTTAAAACAAATTTCGGAATTATTAATTGAATTAATAATCCGAAGAAAAACTCTTGTTTTCAAAACAAAGTCGGGTGGCTTCGGAAATGGGCCGAGGCCCACGCGTGAAGCGGGCGAGGAGGCGAGGCCGGGCCGCCCACACGAAGGAAGAAAGTGGCGGGCCCACCGCAGCGAGGGGCGCGAGGCGCCGACGGGCCAGCACGGCAGACGAGGAAAGGAGTTAGGGCTCTGAGGGAGGCGAGGAGGTGGCGGCTGCTGGCGGCTGGGAGCGGCGGCCGGAGGCGAGGCGACGGCGAGGGAGGGAGGAGGAGCTCACCGAGGCGAGGGAGAGCGGGCGAGTTTGGGAGGAGGATGAGCCCCTTTTATAGGGCGGAGCGAGGCGGGCCGGAGACGGCAGCGGCGACGCTGGCGGCACGGCGCGAGGCGGCGCGGACGGCGTCGTCGAGAGGACGCAGCAAGCGGTGAAGCCCAGCGCTGATCGAGCGACCACGCAGCACGGGCGGCGGCGACCAGCCAGGGAGCCAGCACACCTGGCGCCGCGAGCACGCCGGAGGAGGAGGCGGCGGCCACGGGAGGCGGTCGCGGCGACGGGCCGGCGAGGTGAGCAGGCCGGCGGGCCGAACGGGAGCAGGCCGGAGGCCCACGAAGGAGAGAAAACGGCCCACGAAGGTTTGAACTTCAAACTTGATTCCAATTTCCAAAATCCAAAATCCAAATGCAAATTCAAACAAAAAGCAAACAAATTCATTTTGAATTTGAGGTTGTTTCAACCTACCCCACTTAAAATGGAATCTCGTCCCCGAGATTCATTTCGCCTGGGAAAATAGGTTGGGAAAATTCTGCTGCAATTCCGATTCCTTCTCCCAAGTGGTTTCTTCGAGTGTATGATTCTTCCATAGCACTCGGCAGATTCTGACATTCTTGAACTTGAGTTCCCTTTCCATTGTCTCCACAATTCTGACTGGTTCCTCATGATATGTCAAATCCTCTTTCAAGTCTATCCCCTTCAACTGTACTTGTTCTGACGGCTGACGGAGGCATTTTCTCAACTGGGACACATGAAAGACATTGTGTACCCTTGATAGCTCTGGACTTAGCTGTAACTTATAGGCTACTTCTCCAATTTTGTCAGTCACGGGGTACGGTCCAACGTACCTCGGAGCTAACTTCCCTTTTATCTGAAAACGGCGAACAGGCTTGAAGGGTGTCACTTTCAGATAAACGAAATCTCCAATCTGATAACTTATGTCTTTTCTCCTTGTATCCGCATAACTCTTCTGCCGGACTTGAGCTGTTCTCAGGTTCTTCCTTATGATCCTCACATGAGCTTCTGCATCATGAACTAGCTGAGGTCCAAAAAGCTGTTTCTTTCCGGTCTCGGTCCAATTCAACGGGGTTCTGCACTTCCTTCCATATAGGGCTTCAAAAGGTGACATGTCCAGACTGGTCTGGTAACTGTTATTGTACGAGAACTCCGCAAATGGCAAACACTTGGCCCATGAGGCTCCATATGCTAGAGCGCAGGCTCTCAACATATCTTCTAGGATCTGGTTGACTCTTTCTCGTCGACCATCATGCGAGGGTGATAAGTTTGTCTTGAAATTCAGATCCGTACCCATAGCTTCATGCAGACTTTTCCAGAACTTAGAGGTGAACTGGGCTCCACGGTCTGACACGATCTTCTTAGGGATCCCATGTAATCTGACAATCTGGGTCAGGTACAATTCTGCCAACTTATCTCTTCCAACAGTCTGCTTTATAGGGATGAAATGTGCTACTTTGGTCAGTCTATCAATGATTACCCAAATGGCATCATATCCTTGCTGAGTTTTGGGCAAACCAGTAACAAAGTCCATTCCAATCTCTTCCCACTTCCATTCTGGCACTGGAAGGGGTTGCAGCAATCCTGCCGTCTTCTGGTGGTCTATCTTGACTTTCCGACACACGTCACAACACACCACGTGTTCGGCTATCTCCTTCTTCATTCCATTCCACCAGTATTCCTTCTTCAAGTCTTGGTACATCTTTGTACTGCCAGGGTGTATTGAGAATTGCGACGAGTGAGCCTCTGTCAAAATCAATCCTCTTATATCCTTATCCTTCGGGATGCATATACGATCGCGGAATCGCAATATGCCTTGCTTGTCTTCTGAGAATTCTGAGGGGCTAACTTCCTTCATCAACTTTCTATATTCCAGTATCTCTTCGTCTGTCTGCTGAGCTGCTTTGATCTGCTTCAGGAGATCTGACTGTATCTCTAGGAAACATACTGATCCTTCTGACACTATCTGTAGGTTCAACTCCTGTACTTCTGACTTCAGCTGGGGAGAGATAGTCTCAACTTGAGCTAAGTGATGGCATGCTTTTCGGCTCAAAGCATCTGCTACCACATTAGCTTTCCCTGGATGATAAAGGATTTCTAGGTCATAATCCTTAATCAACTCCAGCCATCTTCTTTGTCTCATGTTCAGATTGGGCTGGGTGAACACGTACTTCAGGCTCTTGTGGTCTGAAAACACTTCACAACGGTTCCCCAACAGGTAATGTCTCCAAATCTTCAACGTGTGCACTACTGAGGCTAGCTCCAGGTCATGGGTCGGGTAATTCTCCTCATGCGGTCTGAGTTGTCGTGACGCATAAGCAACCACTTTTCCTTCTTGCATTAACACACATCCTAATCCTCTTTTGGAAGCATCACAGTAAATCTGGAAGTCTTTATCCGGATTTGGGAGAGTTAGGACTGGGTCTGAGGTCAACTTGGTTTTCAGCTCCTGGAAACTTTTCTCACACTTCTCAGTCCAAACGTAGGGGCTGTCCTTTTTGAGAAGTTGAGTCATCGGTTTGGCTATCTTGGAGAATCCTTCTATAAACCTTCTGTAATATCCTGCCAATCCGAGGAAACTTCTGACTTCTGTCACTGACACAGGCTGTTTCCATTCCAACACTGTTCTGATCTTCTCGGGATCCATCTTCACGCCATCCTTGGTGATAATGTGTCCTAGGAAAGCGATTTCATCCAACTGTAAATCACACTTAGAGAATTTTGCATATAGTGATGTTCTCTAAGCCTTCCTGCACTAAGTGTAGATGCTTGGTGATCTTCTTCGATGCAGGAGTAAATGAGTATATCATC
This sequence comes from Rhipidocladum racemiflorum, assembly GCA_036346355.1. Lineage (NCBI taxonomy): Eukaryota > Viridiplantae > Streptophyta > Magnoliopsida > Poales > Poaceae > Rhipidocladum > Rhipidocladum racemiflorum. Next base: position 52,582,680 of record CM070582.1, on the reverse strand, counting down.
TATGAATACCACGATGAACTTGTCCAAGAACTCCATGCATACTTGGTTCATCAGGTTCATAAAGTAGGCCGGGGCATTTGTGAGACCAAATGGCACCACGGTGAACTCATATAATCCGTACCGAGTAGCAAATGCTGTCTTCTCTCTGTCTTGTTCTCTGACCTTCAGCTGATGATATCCTGTCCTCAAGTCTATCTTTGAAAAGATCTTGGCTCCTTTCAACTGATCGAACAGGTCATCTATCCGGGGTAACGGGTACTTGTTCTTGATTGTCGCATCCTTCAGAGCTCTGTAATCTATGCAGAGTCTCTTGCTTCCATCTTTCTTTCTGGCAAATACGACCTGCGCGGACCAAGGTGAGATATTGGCCGTACAAATCCTTTGTCCAGCAATTCATCCAATTGCTTCTTCAGTTCCTTCAACTCCAAAGGCGACATTGGACGTGATCGCTTGTGGATAGGAGCTGTTCCAGGAACTAACTCTATTGCCAGTTCTATGCCTCTGTTCGGAGGTTTCCCTGGTAACTCTTCTGGAAAAACTTCAGGGTACTCCCGAACTACGGGTATGCTGTCTAATCCACGGGCAACTGTATTGATGATGCTCTGACTTCTTTTGATCAACCTCGGATCATTCTGAACTGTCACTTTCTGACCATAACCATTCCTGAGTGTCACTGTCTTCTGAGCACAATCCAACTGAGCATGGTGTCTAGATAACCAGTTCATTCCCAATATGACATCTAGACCATCCATCTCTAATAACAACAGGTTGGCTCTGAACTCAATCCCTTGGATTTCTATCCCCAGATTACTGCAGCTGAATCTTGCCATTAACCGACTTCCAGGGGTGTGGAAAACACAGGGAGAGGGCAAGGGAGAATAGGGCAACCCACTTTTGCAAGCAAAAGCCAAAGAAATGAACGAATGGGTTGCACCTGGATCAAAGAGGGTTAAGGCCAACTTGGTTTGGACGGGAAACTTACCAACGATAACATCCGTTGCTTCGGCTGCTTCTGCTGCTGACACATGGTTGATTCTGCCTTGAGGGTTCCTGGGCGGGTTGGTTCCGCGGTTGTTGGAATATCCCTCGGTCTTGACTGGTGCCCTCAAATAACCTTGATGGGGCGGCTGAGGTTGACGAGGTGCTGGCTGTCTATTGGCGGAAGCTGACGCCTGAGCTTTTGCCACATCACTCGGCAAGTCCTTCTTCGGGCACTGCTGCCTGAAGTGTCCGGGTTGTCCGCAATGGAAGCAAGCTGAACCTTTCTTGGGACACACATTAGAGTAATGGTTCCCGTTGCAGGTAAAGCATCGAACATTCCCGGGCTGAGCATTGGGCGGAATAGGTCGGGATCCTCCCACTGCTTGTCTCTTGTTTGGAACGTTGGGGTTGAAGGTATAAGTCCTTCCCTTGAACTGACTTGCTGCTGACATTCTCTGTTGCTGTGCCTTTCTCTTTCTAGTATCCTCCAGGTCATTCCTTGTCTCTTCTGACACAATCAGCCTATCCACCATGGCTGAAAAATCCTTGAACTCCACAGCTGAGACATGGAACTTGAGGTTCTTCTGCAGTCCTTCATAAAATCTTTCTATCTTCTTCTCTTCTGTGTCTACTTCTCTGGGTGCATAGCGAGAAAGGTTGTTGAAGTGGTGTAGGTATTCCATCACTGTCCTTCCTCCTTGATGGAGAGACAGGAATTCCCTTCGCTTGGAGGCCATCAAGCCTGCTGGAATGTGTGTCTTCCGGAAAGCTTCTTCAAACATCTGCCATGAAATCTCTTGTCCTGCCTTCAGAGTCTGAAAGTTAACCCACCATGCTGCTGCTTGTCCTTGCAGTTGGTGAGAGGCATAGAGCACTTTCTCCTTCTCAGTGCACTGTACCGTATCCAGCTTCATCTGGATAACCGTGAGCCAATCATCTGCTGATAATGGCTCTGTTGACACGGAGAAAATAGGGGGCCGGGTCTTTTGGAAGTCAGACCAGTGTGACCCTCCTAATAATCCTTCCTGTCCAAAGTTATTTCCTTGGGGGTTCATCTGTGGTCTTGCAGCCATCTGACCTATCAACATCTCAATCATATGATTCTGCCTTTGTTCTGACTGATATCTGTTCCTTTCCATGGCTGCCAGTACTTGAGCTAAGTTAACCGGGTTTCTGGCTAGGTCTGCCTCATTCTCATGACCTTGGAATTGCGATCCTTCACCTTGATCCATTCTGACTAACTCTTAAGGTCTTGCTGCAGGGTTTTGGGGTAAAGCAGAAGATAAGTAAGATTTAGACATGGGGTAGAGAGAGATAGAACAGGTGAGAGGCGAGACGAAATGGGAAAGAATCAGTGGAATTGGGCCGAAGATATAAGGATAATAGAGCAAACAACATACAGAGATAGGAAACTTAGTTTTACTGATACATAGATTGTTTACAATACCGTCATACTAAGGTAGGAAACAACCTATTTTACATTACAAAAGACTACTCCAAAAGGGTAAAGCCAACTTCTAGGACTAACGCCCTATTCTAAGACAGGCGTCCTCAGTCGTCGTCGGAGATGTAGATGATGCGCTCCTCCGGGTCTTCTTCCACATCTTCTGCCATGGACACGTCCACCACCTCTGATGGACCATCCACAGACATCTCCTCTCCGGGCTCGTCTTTGGGTCGCATTTGGTCTATCTCCTCGCGGCTCGTCGATCTCCATCCAAGCATTGCCCAACCGTCGCTGCAGATCATCTCGCCGCGGAGAAGGCGGCCTGAGTAGTCCTTGTTCACCATCAGATCAGCAGCTTGGTCGACACGCGGGTCTGTATCGTCATCCGGGACGGTGATGATCACTGTGCCGGGGGCATCCCCTCTCATAGGGATGAGCTGGAATCGACTGCCGTCAAACTCAGCATCGAAGAGACGACGCAGGTGCTTCACTGCCCGACGGGCAGAGTCCTGGATAGCGTCTGACTCGGAGACGCGGAATCCTTGGAAGCGGCGTGGAATATCGAGATTGTCCTGCAGAGGATTAAGATCAACCCAGGCTTTCCATTCAGAATTAACGGCACCCTGGAAGAGTTCTTCGTGTGGAAAATCGGGCTTCATTCTGGCCTGCACCAACATGCTGAAGCATCCTCCACAGTAACTCAGCCCATCCCCCGAAAGCTTCGGGGAACAGATAATCATGCTGAACCATCTGCCAAAACGAGAAAACTTTTTCAAGTCAGATGAGCGGAAAGGTTTTAAGTGAGTTTTAAGGGAGAGAAGTGAATCTTAGGGAAAAGGTGGGAACAGAGAGAGGAGAGAAACAGAATTATAAGAATAATACTTACAGTTTTCGAAACTCATTTTGTAGTTTGAAACAATCTTTCGAAAAAGACTCCTTAAGCCAACTTAGGTCTCAGTCTACGGTCAAGCCTAGGCTCTGATACCACTTGTGACGGACCGCCTTTTTAGGGGCAGTGCGAAACTCACAACAGTTACCCAGGAAGACTAACTGTTGTAAAACAAGAGTAAAATTACCTGGCCAAAAGCCAATTCAACACTTTTTATTCAATATAGTTGGTCTAACGACCGGTTTTACAAGAGAAGCATCCAAGCTTCTAGACTTACACTACCAAAAGAAGGAAACCACAGGCAGGGCCTGAGCGAAGACAAAGACCTAGAACCAGACTAAATCGCCATCTACGACCTCCTGGTAGGCTCCAGCATCTTCGAACTCTGAAAGGGCGGGGGTTTGCAAGGGTGAGTACAGAGTACTCAACAAGTCGTACGGAACCACTGAATACTATATGTAGGGGTAATCAAGGGATGGCAGTAGGGTTAAGTATCTGGATGCAGTTTTATTTCGTAATTCATTTTACATTTGAAGCACAAACCAGTAAATAAGTAATTTAAATTTCACAAGATTCAACGGCATTAAACCACAATTATCCAAATTCCGAACAGTAACTTGAGCTTAGTTACGGGTATCAACCCCGATTCCAACTTAACTTCATTAACCGGAAGTACGGCGTAACCGATTACAATTTAGATTAACTCTGCAGAGCGGCTCAGCTTTACCCACAAGATATCTATAACCTTTATGCCAATCGCGAGTCTCATGCAACTTAAATGCATGTGGCCCAGTTTAGATTATCACAGCATTTCGTTTAATCATTCCTGTCCTTTAGTTGTTTACCGATAGTACCGCTACCTTGGACTCAGGGTCCCCATTAGCGTCTACCGTTGTGAAAACCAAGAATGTCACTCTGGACTATTCCCGTTCCACCCCTCCGGTCCATTTCCCTGCCGGGAAGGCCCGGTCCCCATTCTCTCTAGAGAATGGTAGCCACCAAAACAGTCCAATTATTATCTCAGGAATGACTAACTTACTGAGCCATGTCGGATACGGGTCATCGACCAGTCCGGCCTGTGGTTGAGCGGGAACTAAGTTATTTACTTTGCTCAAGGGGATTATTAATCTTATACTTTTGCCAAAGACCAGGCCTTCATCCACAAACCCAATCCGGTACCCAAGGTACCGGCCACCAGACCAACCAAGGCACTAATCACCAGTCGGGGATCGGAATCTCATCCACTCCGGGATTAATCCGACATCGTCCCCTCGATCGCAAAGACTTTTATAAACAATCCGAATCGGGGATTCGGCAGCATTTTCTTAAAATCCAGGTTTTTAACTAACCTAACAGTATTATCTAACCTATTCATGGCAATAAGCAATTAACTAGGGTTCCAAAGGATTTAACGGGGTTCAATTATTTCAAGGAGGTTCCATGAGCAATTCGGTATTACCTAATTATCATGTCATTCTAAAATACTGGATTTTATTAAGTCAAATACCGTAAAAATGCGGTATAAAATAATTACTACTATAGCATGGCATGGTAGGATCAACATGATCAAAGGGTGTACGGCTTGCCTTGCGCGGCAGCTGGATCGGATGAGTCGTCGAGGAAGTAGTCGTCATCGCCCCTGCCTGGTCCGACGCCTGGCTTCCGGAATCGCCCGACTCCAGGGACTGCTCCGGCTCCACTGGCGTCTCAACGGTCGAATCTAGCGCGAAAAGACAACCAACATAAATAAACGACAAAACAAAAACTGAAAAAGAAAACGGAAACTGAAACGGAAACCTAAATCGAGCCTGAAGGAACGGAGAGCAAAACTGGGATTTGGGGATTTTCTGAGTTTCGGATTTGGGAACGGACAGCAATTTTGGACTCAGGGGATCGAAACGGTTCGGGAAAAGTATTTGGTGGAGCTCTGGGATTTTCCGGGATTTTTCGGGATTTTTCTGGCTATTTTTGGATTTTAAAACAAATTTCGGAATTATTAATTGAATTAATAATCCGAAAAAGGGAAAACACTGTTTTCAAAACAGTGCGGGCTGGCTTTCGGGGGAAATGGGCCGAGGCCCACGCGGGCGAGCGGGCGCGCGGGGAGGGCGAGGCTGGGCCGGCCCACACGAAGGGAAGTGGGCCACCGGCAGGGCGCGAGGCGCTGACGGGCGAGGCCAGCAGCGTGGACGGGAAAGGGTTAGGGCTACTGAGGAGGGCGAGGAGGTGGCGGGGCTGGCGGCGCTGGGAGCGGCGTGGCGGAGGCGGGCGACGGCGAGGAGGAGGGGAGGAGCTCACCGAGGCGAGGAGAGCGGGCGAAGTTTGGGAGGAGGGATGAGCCCCTTTTATAGGGCGGAGCGGGGAGCATGCGGCCGGAGACGGCGGCGGACGCGGCGGGCGCGGGCGGCGCGAGGCGGCGCGACGGCGCCTTGCTCGAGAGAGAGGACGGCAAAGCGGTGAAGCTGGCGCGATCGAGCGACCACGCTGACGGGCGGCGGCGACCAGCGGCGGAGCGGCCAGCACGGCGCAGCGAGCACGCCGGAGGAGGAGGCGGCGGCCACGGGAGGCGGTCGCGGCGACGGGCCGGCGAGGTGAGCAGGCCGGCGGGCCGAACGGGAGCAGGCCGGAGGCCCACGAAGGAGAGAAAACGGCCCACGAAGGTTGAACTTCAAACTTGATTCCAATTTCCAAAATCCAAAATCCAAATGCAAATTCAAACAAAAAGCAAACAAATTCATTTTGAATTTGAGGTTGTTTCAATGGATACGAAAGTTTCATTCCTGAAGGCGAAAATTAGGTTGACACAAATTTCTACAAATGATAGAGAGGTACACAGGAGAAAAATAGAGGAGGAACAACCATGCTCGATCCCGTGTTTCAGCCAGTGTTCATCTTATCGAAATCGGCTCTGAAATCGCACCCAACCCGGTAACGATTTTCGTCGAAGATTGCTCGAAAATCGCAAAAAATCAAAGAGTTTCGAATTCAATTTTTTTAAACAAAAAAATCAGGAAAAAAAAACGATAATCGCGATATTTCCTTGATAATCGCTCGATATGGCTCGATAATCACGATGTTTAGATATACCTCGATAATCGCTCGATATGGCTCGATAATTGCGATATTTGTGTCGCGTAAATTTTTTAGAATTTTTGAATTTAACCGGTTTGCCGACTGGTATAAAATATCGTATCGGCTCGGTAAGATCGATAATCACAATTTTCAGTCAATTTTTTACGATATTTTGAACCCTAGTTTCAGAACGGTGGAAGCAACTCAAACAAAAAAACGCGGTCGCTGGGAGGTCCCTTCAGTCCGGACGTTTGCTCTCCGTTGTTCAGGTAAGAGACCCCAAAATATTTAAAGAAACGAGATAAGGACAGCGGATACAGAGATATAACGCATTTTGCACGCACAGAACATGTTTTTCCTGACAATTTCAACCCTGCGGCGAGTGCTGCTCATCTTCCAGTAAGTTTAGATGATTAAGCTCAATACTGACAAGTTTCTTTTCTTCTCTGGGAACCACGTTTTCTTCCAAGATACAGCCGAAATATAAAGATGCAACTCCTCTTGCGGCCATTCCATGCTATTACTATAGGGGCTCTTTTACAGTGCACCAGCTTACCTCTCAGGTGGTAAGAGCTCTTTTAAATCTTGGCCATTCATCAGTGAGTGATTACATGTGCTTTATGCATGATTAACCTGCTATAGCCAGCTATCTGGTCATCTATTAAAAAGGAAAGGCCAAAGTATTCCTTTCGCAGATGCATGACACAATGCCAAACGGTACATTAATTAGACCCAAGCATGGTAGATTGGTAGTGAAAGCTACCCGTGCATCTAGCATTGTGATAAACAGTGACTAAATTCTTGAAACAATATAAATTACTACGTACATGCATGTTTGAACCTACAAACTAAAAAAATAGAAATCAGAGAACTATATAAAATTTGAGATATGCTAATATACACAAATATTAAAGTAGAAAATAATTAATATGAATTTCAAAATTTATGTTGGATTTCTATTTGAATTTCGTGCTAAATTATATATAAAGAACGTATGCTTAATTGCATCACATTTTCTGCATTTTGTTTTTAATTATATCATGTTTTTTTCCTTATTGTATTTGGCATGCATGTATTTATATTTTCCTAATTTGCTATATTGTGCTACATGGTTAAAAAATATTTCTTTTCCTTTTATTTTTGTTGGATGACCTATTTATCTAGGTGGTAGGTTCCTATAATGAACATCAACCATACAATCAAATACTCCCTCCATTCATTTTTATAAGATGTATTTTGACTTTGTACAAGAACAAAGTTTATGATAAAATTGAGAAAGGTATGAGAGAAAATAACTTAGATGCACTCACTTACGAGATGTGCTTCTATGCTTTTCCTCATAAATAAAGGGAATAAATGCATACAGTTGAGAGAGAATAAATAAGAGTATAGAAGGAAAGACCTCATTAAATCTACATGTAAGTCTTATATTGTGAACAATATTATTTAAAAAAATAAACCTTATAAAAATGAACAGAGGAGCCGAATTAACGGTTGTAAAGAAAGCCAATGTACCATAACATTTCCCATTACTGTAGTAACGCAATCCTTGACCAACTTGACAACCAAAAGTATCATGGTATGAACGGTAAACTAAATTTTATGCGACTCAGTAGTAGAAATATCAAGAAATATAGCTTCCAAACTTATAATCCATGACCCTAGAACAACACCAAAAGGCAAAAGATATCCAAACTGATTAACAATCTTTTTGATTCTGAATTACCATCTTAAACACTTAGTAATCCCCTAGATAGACAAACCCTAACTGATAACTCCAATTAATGTCCGCATGGTTACCTTACTCACATATCTTGCGACACTGACAAAAACAGGGATATCTTCTTGCATAAACCTTCAAACCACATACTATTCATCCCAATATAAAAGAGACTCGATCGATAAGCATTCGAACGGTATATATAATATGTACACGGAAAGAAATAGTTAACGAGACGTCGGTGTTGAAGAGGATGGAGGGAAAATAAATCGCAGCGGACCTCCACGTAGGCACGTACAAACAGTCGGATCCCCTGCACGCCGCTGCCATTGATCGCCGGCTGCCAATCATGCTGCTCTTTTTACCCGCCGGCTCCGTCCTCTCCGCTCCGCCACGCACCACGTCATCATCACCGGCCACGGCGACCACCGCGCGTCCTTGAGCTTGTGCTGAAGGTAGGAAACCCGTGCAATCCCCTACGGGCCCTGTTCACGGAACTATGGTGGACTCATACAAGGGTGAAAGTACAAATAAGCATAGCACACATCTTTCTGCAGTGCAGGTGAGCAGAGCGCGCGGGTGCATATGTAAATTCAGAATTCACAGCCCCTCTTTGGAGGAGCCAAAAGAATCTGCACAGGGAAAGAGCTGCTGCTTACCGAGCGGCAGCAAGTACAACCCACGTCCCAGTAGAAACTAGAAAGCGACGGAAGGGGGCTTTGTTCTCCGCGACACTACTTTGCTACTAGCATCTAAATAAGGTTGTTCCTAGACGGCAATACATGCGTTGAGTTGTTGCCATTGCTTGCCGTTTGTCAGCGGCTAGTCGGCGAAGATCAAACGCTGGGACAGTGCAGATTCCTAGCACGCGTAGGCCTGGCCACAAATGTAGGTGAACACATCTTCTGAAACATGTCATCGCTAATTCAGACGTTAATACTGCCACAAAGGGGAGATAGGAATCATCACACCCTGCAGGACTATCTTGTAAACAAGAAGCTGCACATCTTTCTGCAGATATAGGGAGATCACGAATCCTCCTTGTAGTAGCATGTAAATGACGATGCATATGCAAGCCCCAAGCTGCTGTAAATGATGAACACTTCGCTCGGGCTGTCTTTGCATCGGAATAATGCGTAATTACTGCTGGTCTGGTGTAACCAACAAGCAGATGATTCAACCAGCTCATGTGTTTTTTTCCAGAGGAGGAAGGTGAGAACAAACTTGTCAGGCTCTTCGGCCATGCAATTTTTTAGTGAATGGTAAAGTTGCAACCTGCAGGAAGTTGGAGTCGGAGGTCTGAACAGTTGAATCAAATTGGGAGAGCAGCCAGTAGTGCATTTTAATCTGATCAACTAAGAACAAAAAGCAGATGATAAAGAACAAAACATAACGCAAGTATAAATGGATGCGCAAGGTCTGATTCTACTATGAAAGAATGACCCTTCAGGTAAGGATACCCTTTATGTTTCTCCTATGAAAAGAAAGTTGGAAAAGTTACTAGCAAGTTGTCTTTTTATTGTGTAAAGTTAATTTGCATCCCTCAAGATTTGAATATAAAAAAGTTCTGGATGCCACCATTGACCCCTTATTTCTCCTGACATGCTAAATTAAACGCATGTTTTTTCAGAGGTTTAAATGCAAATTAAAGTTCATCCAAAAAATTTTGGACCTAATTCTGTGAATCTATTCATGCATTAGAAGGACACAATTAGACAAAAAGAAAAGTGAATTTTTCTTGCAAGACAGCCGAAAGTTGGCTTCTGAATTCTATTTTATAGTGCCCCTTATTTCCATCTCTTTATATGAAATTACGAATTCACATGATATGTATATACCCAATCGAATCAAACTAACTGGAAGAACCATTGAGCCAACATTTGATATAGCAATATCTAGTATCAACTGACAAACTGGTCATGTTAATGGCAAGAACAGAGATGTGCAGTTATACGCTCATTATTTACCCTAGTTCACAAAACCGTCGAAATCGTATTGAGCGGGTTTGACATCCAAAATCAATAGGTAAACTGTGAAATCATGTGATGAAAAATTGGTTTAATAATGAATTTGGCATTGCAAAGTAGTTGTGCTCATGGTATGTGTGGTGTATGTGTATGTGCTGTTTCAGATAATTAATTGATATGCTTGTGATAGCATGGTAGTTGTTTTGCTTGATGCAATGTGCTCGTGTGAGTGGCTGCATGGATTGATCTTGAGCCAAGTCGTGAACTTGTGCTCGTACACGGTTTTGTGTTTGTTCATGTGCAGGTGTTGCTTGAGGTCAAACGTGGTTGGTGACGGGATTGGAACTAGGTTCATGGAGGAACTGAGGTTCGGGACTTGGTTCAGGGAGGAACCGAGGTCCTAGTGATCAAGGATGTCATGCATGACGTTCGGACTAGAGAACGGTGCACGTGAAGAAGAATGAGTCACGCGGTAGCGGCAGGTGGACCGTACGCGTACATGCGTGAATTTTAGGCCGTGTGCATATATTGGGCCATATGTAATTGGGCCAGGTGGATATGCATGCATGTATCTATATACAAACTCATTAGGTTTGCTCATTATACATAGGGGGGTGTCTTCTGTTTATGATGAGCTGGGCATTAAGGATTGTACTCTTTTGTTTGGAGTGCTGTAACCAGACAAAGAAGAAATATAAAATCAGTTTTCCTCAGCTAGACGAATTATTGTTCATGCGTGATTTGCTACGGTACTGATTTTCTGATTTTGGTTGCCCGGTTTTCGATTTAGTAGATTGATTCATTGTCTATCTTGATTCTTTGAGTTTCTTCGTGATTTGATCCATCTAAAATCTTTCTAGGGCATTAATTTAGTGTTCCTCAAAGTTTTGTTGGTTAATTTTTTGTAGATTTTGTTTAATAATGAAATTAGGGTTTAATCAATTATCATCATTATTGATATAGTCAACTTGCAGAGTTCATAACTTTTGATCCGTAATTCCGATCGAGCTGATTCTTTTTTTTTTGTTAGATTCATATTGGAATCTAGTATCTTGTGTTCAAATTTAAAGCCAATCCAACAGCTGGATCTCCGGGAATAAGCAATTTACCGAACGTATATCAATCTGTTTTCTGTTGAATACGAAGCAATTATTTGATTAATTTCGAATTGGGGTGAATTTTTAGTAGATCAAAAATTTGATTTTAGCTTCCGCACAATCATTCACCCCCCTGATTGCTATACTAGTATATATTGATCCTACATAAACCGGTCTAATCAAAAAAAATAAAAATAAATATCTGCTACGTAAACTGATTGATTTTCAGTCAAAATCGACCGGTTTTAGATGAAAATCGTGTGACAGTGCCGCAGTGGTCAGCACCCACCAATTGACCGGTCGTTTTTCGATTTGTTTTTGATTTTTTCTCAAAAAATTGAATTTTTAACTCTTCGATTTTTGACGATTTTCGATTGATTTTTTACTCGGTATTTCCCATTTTCGAGTAGTTTTTTTTTTTTTTGAAAATGGTATTGTTAACCCTCGTCCAATTTTAAATTAGATGAGACAAAATGTTAGTTCGATTTGCATGCTGCGAGCTTAACTGTTTTGTGCTGCAGCATCCTACAGCTTGTAGAACTGAAATCTGTACAGAAGTGAAGGATGCTACCGTGCAAGAAATTAAAAGTGCTTAAATGCAGTTAAATGAGCACGATCATGTGCAAATCTGTACAGCGTAGCAGTGGCGGACCCAGGAAGAAATTATAGGTGGGGCATGCTTGAAGTAGTATTAAAACGCTTAAAAGAATGCAATGTACCGTAACAACAATAGTACTATTAAAGAAGCATAAATATAACGTTCAACTAATACGGTCAAAGAAGAATTAGTAAATAGGCAACATATCACTCAGTTAACAATTGGTGAGGGACGAGGCAATTGTATTCTCCTAGTTTTGAGGCGCTGAAATCGTCGGATGATGGCTTCATCATTAAGTGATTTGAAGATCTCTCTCCGTGTAGCAAACCATTAAGTCATTCATCCAATAGTTAGCAATCTTATTGCGTAGTTCAGTCTTGATATACAATATACCTGGGCCGCCGATCGTTTCTTGCTTGGTGGCTGGTGCAACGTTTCAGCTTTCAAATTTGTTAGGTCTATACATATACAATATATACAACATACATGGGTCTTGTGAACTGTAGGTGGGGCAGCAGCCCAACCTGCCATATTGTTGGGTCCGCCCCTGCAGCGTAGCATCGTCTCATTTGGCAACTCTTGTGAAGTGTTTTTCTATTTTCACCTTCTGATCGATCAGTACGTAGTGTACTCAGTGTGATAGGTGACACACACCAATTAATACGTATGATATCAATGAGCTGTAATGGAGTACGGTTCTAAAATTAATGGTCCATTTAATTTTGGAGTAATTAGAGTAAGAGTATTTATCAGTGATAAATCACCAAAGCACCTTCATGGATGTTTAAACGAGCAATGTGCAGCCAACCAAAAACAATACGGGTACTAGTGCTCTACTCCCTCAGTTCATTTTTATACAAGTTTATAGAGTATATATTTTTAATAGTCTTGTTCATCTGAGTGTATTTTATGTTCCAATAAAAAAATTAGTGTGATGCTCCTTTTATCCCCTAATAAATATTTAGATTTACTTTACATTCTTTACGTACATACATTGAATATAGTACTTAGATATTATAATTAGGAGTAGTATAATCATTTTTAATATATTCTTTAATCTATGTGTAAAAAATACGTCCTATAAAATTAGAAAAAGTGATTAAATTGATAGCTATTGCTGCTACTTATTGTATTAACTGGATGGAGTCCCTCTCTCCTACCTAGACGCGATAATTACTCTCTTAAAGCACTAGATTGATACCAGGGTTCACAAAACCGTACCGCGAAAACCGGTTCGGTTTTCGCGGTACGGTTTTCGCAAAAACCGAGCGAAAAACCGCTAAAAAACCGTCAAAAACCGAAGAGTTGGAAAATCCAAAAAAATTGAAACAATTTGAAATCCGTTCTGTTTTTCACGGTAAACCGCTCGGTTTTTACGAAAAACCGTTAGGGTTTCACGAAAAACTAACCCGACCTCTTCGAAAACGGTTTTCAGCGGTTTTACACGAAAACCGAACATATAATTTTTTTAAATTTTTTTAAATTTTTTTAATTAGACTGGTTTACCGAACGGTTTTGCATCTCGAACCGGAGCGGTACGCTCGAAAACCGCGGTTTTCGAGCGGTTTTCGCCGGTTTTGTGAATCCTGATTGATACACACGGTTTGTTTCGCCAATAGTTACGTTTTTCGGGCGCCACTTATCAGTGACGATTCACGAGGGTTATTAGAGCAAGTACAATAAGGCCATGTCAGCGGACTCTTAACTTGTACATGTCAGCTTTGGTCTATGTAGAAGAGTGAGCAGATAGCTAGCTCTTATTTAGTAGCCAGCTTTGCACGGATGCATAGGTAAATCATTTGAGAGGTGCTTCTATGCTCTTCCTTTTAAAAGTTGCACAACTATTAAAGTATGAATGAAGGGTAGATGGTGATTACTTACCCCTTCGCTTGCTTCAAGATTTGTGCAACTTGTACTAGAAGGAAGAGCATAGAAGCACCTCTCAAATCATTTATGTACAAGAGAGAAGAGATAGTTATTGCGCAATATTTAGAGACAACTTTTAGAGACAGTTATTGTACATGCTAGCTCTTAGCGTACTATTAGACTGTAGTAAACTTTACTGTTGTACTTGCTCTTCTGAGAAAAACATTACAGTTACCCCTCTCTCTCTCTCATGCTTCATCAACCCACACCACCACCCACTGATAGTCATCTCTCTCCGTTTCTCCAACCCCCTTCCCTACCAAACCCTATATCTCCCATCCATCCATCCACCGCTTCCCTCCTCTCTCCTCCCTCCCATGGCCTCCACCACCAGCTACAGCCACAGCCTCCCGTCATCCGCCGCCGCGCCGGCCTCCTCCTTCCTCGACGACGACCCACTCTTCCTCCCTTCCACCTCCTCCGCCTTCCTCGACGACCAGGCCGCCTCCTTCCACCTCCCCTCCGGATCCTTCCCCGCCGCCACCGCACAAGACCTGCCGCTGCCTCCCCCGGTCGCCATGCGGAAGCCGCCACGGAAGCGCCCGAGGGCGTCGCGCCGGCCACCCACCACCGTGCTCACCACCGATGCCTCCAACTTCCGCGCCATGGTGCAGGAGTTCACCGGCTTCCCCGCCCCAACGCACTTCGCGGAGGGTCCGTCCCACCTCCGCCCCGGCGGCGTGATGTTCGGCGCTGGGTCCTCCGACTCCGCCGCGGCGGGGGCCCCGGCGCCATTCCATCTGCTGCGCCCGTCTCCTCTCAAGCTCCCTGCTTCGCACGCCTCTCCTCCCGATTGCACCACTGGCAACACCAGTTCTTTATTATTCGACGTGCTCGCTCTGTTCGCTAAGACCAACGCCACCCCTCCTCCTCCTGTTGCTCCGACGACCAGCTGGCCGTTTGACGACGGTTTCGAGGCGGTGGAGGGTGAGAGGGCGGGGCCCGGCGCCATGGGTTCTTCTCACACAGGCACTAGTGGCGTTGGGGAGAGAAGCTAATTAATGATGCTTTGCTTCTGCTACTTGGCTACTGCGCGCCGCCATACGTCCTTAAGACGACAAGGTTATTATTGAGCATGGTGTGTTTGATTCTTGTTGGTTTTGGTGTGAATGTGATCGATGCAAATATGCATGGTTCTAGTTAATTTCTTTTTATTGTTATTTTTGTATCAAAGGATCAACGCATTACTTCGATTCACAGGGTACAACTAGCTTCTAAGTGGATTGGTGTTTCAGTTCGGTTTGGCTCCTGCCCCTGTCGAGATGAGATGATACGATCAAAGTCTTTGGTTATATGGGCTTTGCTCTCTTTGGTTATATGGGCTTTGCTTTCTTTCTTTTGTGTGTTTTCTGTGAAAGATATGTTTTGTTTTGATGTCATTTGGGGGGATTTCAGTAAGTAGTGAGATATTCTAGATATGTAAGTTCGTTTTAAGAGAGATGTGCTAACATATTTAGGTGAACTGAAGATGGCATTGTTTTGAGAAAATAATGTTTTTCACTCTAAATGGAAGTATCCGCAAGCATGTTTATTCAGAATGACCCTATGTACTTTGACCAATCAACTGAGATGCATTTATTTGGGCTCTTGTTAATCAGTAATTTTGGCTTTTTGGTGCATGTATGGTAACATATATAGCAGTTCAAGCAAGAAAAAATTTGAAGTACGATAAAAAGTTCAAGCAAGAATATTGATATGATGAACTAATTCAAATGAGCTCTTCAAATTAATTTCACAAACACACACCTAATTTGGAGTACAGGTTGCCTGCTGATCTTGATTTTTGACAAGTGTACACATGGGTGGACCCAAGAAGGCCCAGGGGGTGCACTGACGCCCTCTCATATGTTCGTTTTTCTCTATATATGTACTTTATATAGATCTCTTTAGTGACACTTCAACTCATTTATTGTGACACTCTAATCTAGCTGGTTAGCCTAGTCCATAGCATAGCAACTCTAGTCCAGTCTAACTATCCAAGATCGAGGTACGCAGTAGCCCGATATGTATATGAACACCCCATCATTTTTGTTCTGGGTCCGCCACTTAGTGTACATGCCTGTAATGTCTGGATCCATCATTTTTTGTCTAATTGATATGTGCTGATCAAGTGACAAAACCAGGAATATCATCTGATTTATGCCTCCATCCATGCATGTATGTTGCGATCCCTTCACTGGGTTCTGATAAAACACCATATATTTATATCTTGGCATGTTGATCAGATACCTTGCTTAATATCCATTTTTAACTTTCGTGAACCTACTCAAATTGTGCTCCATTTCGTTTTCTAGTTTAAGTTTTTTAAGTCGACCTTATTAGGTGCACTATGCTACGCTTTTCAATTATTCCATCATATGTAAGTTATCATGCATGCATGCATGATGTTGCCGACATATACTTAGGTCGATTTCATATCTCACTGTTCCATATGTGCACAATGCACCTGAAACAGTAGCTGTACTAGCTGTTGCTAATGGTGACATAAATGTGTAACTTTGTGTCATCACGTACGTGAGCACACATCTGAATAGGTAGAGGTACATGTACGTGAAATTAATTGTTGACGTACGCATTTGCATACATACGGTTGTTGCATCCATATGTAGCGTCGTACAAAAGTAAATACGGGCAAAGCTAGCTATGATGTTCACATGTGTGTGATGCTGAAATTGCAAATGAGATCTGATTGATGGCCGCAGTCTCGTGTAAAGCTGGTGATGCTGGGATCATCATGCTTGCCTGCAGTACTTCACTGCAGTCTGCAGCTTGCGTTAACGTTGCAATCAGACAAATGATCTCTGTACTCTGAGATGATGAGATCGCTGACTTCTTCAATTCGGAACAAGGAAATGAGCAGCAGGAACAGTTGGATTGTTCACTCATGCTGGTCCTCTTCTTCGCAGAACTGTATATATATAATGCATGTGCTGTTCATGTTATGATCTGGATGTTTACTGACCTAAAGCACGGAAACCACGATGCTCATGATGTACAACCTCCATATTGGCCCTGCATGTAGGTCATTATTCATATGCAGAATGAGAGGAAATTCTAAAGCATACGTATTTCATCAGATGAGACATGGCATGCATGCAAATGGCCTTGGACTGAAGTAGTACTGAACAAAAGGCAAGTATGACATACACGAACAGAGTGGGAGCCTAACTACGTACGTACGTACCGCCTTACAGCTTAAAGGCTTTACAGTGATATACTGAATTTGCATGTCATACACATCTCAAATCCTGGTTGCTGCTCATGGTATATATACACGTATGAACTTTGTTCCATATTCAGATGATCAGATCCAAGGACAAAGATGTCAGGAATGGATTGGAAAGTTGCAAGGTTTTTTTTTTTTCCCACAAGGGACGATACGGTTACACCAGCAAAGGATTAGTAGTGGAGGGGCAAATCGATTAGGAGATGGCCTACTTCTGAATCTCACACTACCAGCACACATGGCCGGCCGGATGGAAATGGAATCAGACTGCTGCCATCGTTTGCTCGATCGACCCGTGTCAGAAATTCAGAACCGACATTGTGAGACTCATCATCGTTTGGGCCTGGCCCAAGGTAAACACGCGCACTCCCTCTATTCTTGTTTATTTGATGTCATAGAATTGGTGCCGTCAAACTTCAGACTTTCTAAAGTTTGACAAATAATATGTTTAAAACTATCTAGATTTGCTATATGAAAATTATATCATCTTAAAATATTTTCGTAATATTGTGATTTTATTAGTATATCTTAACAAAAGGTTATAAAAAATAACGGTCAAAACGAGATCATTAAAAATAAAAACGTTACTTTAAAAAGAACGGGGTAGTCTAATTAATCCTCACTTGGGAAATGATATGCAGGGGCAGCGTGCTTGGCCGTTCTTATTAGACAATTGATGGCTGAGATTAATTAAGGGCAAATGAGGAACTGGTAGCAAATTTTTTCTCTCTCAAAAGATTGAAGCTATGGTTTATCAAGAAGTAGCTAGATTATTCCCAAAACTCCTCTGAACTTACCGTTTCCATGCTTCTTGACAACCCCTTTGCTGTGTTGATTATTTCTTGCCCCGGCCTGGTATGTGCGATGGTGACTCATCAAACTTTTTTCAAGACTTTGCTTCCATTTATCCGGCTCACTGTTTGAGTTCACCTTTGGTCAGCTGATAGGCCAAGTTGAGTTGAGACCAGCACAGCCCTAACCAGAAGAGTGCAAGGCCATCTGGCCCCTTGCTGCTTCCAAGAGTTAAAGTTTTACTACACCAATAAACAGCACAGCCATTAGCTAGCCAACACTTACAGCTGCTCCACGCGCGCGTGCATGTATATATGCATGCAACATGCACTAAGGCCATTCACAATGGAGAGTTTCATTACACAGTTTCCAAGAGTGCCACATCTATTTTTGTCTAGGTAACCGTGTATCTCAGGTTTCATCCTGATGAAACCCTTTCCCTTCCTATGAAATTCTTTCTATCTCTCTCTTCATAATTATCTTGCCATGTCACCAAACATGATGATGTGTCACATCATTTAATGAAAATGAAACTCCCACTGTGAATGGCCTAAGTACTACTACGAGTACATCTAACAATGGATGACAACTGGGGTGGTAGTGCCGTCGTCTGCCATCTCCAGTGCGAGATCAGCTCCGTCAAAGTCACGGACCTCGGCTGCACCGGCGGCGCGCGCGCGCTCTTCCTCCGGTGCCACGTCCCGGCGGGTGGCGGGAAGACGATCCAGATCGACAGCCACTGCGCCGGGGCCGAGGCCGAGCCGCAAGAGGGCGACGACGATAACGACGGTGACTCGGGCGGCCGATCAGCCGCCGTGGTCTCGTGGCGCGACGTGGCGTCGTTGAGGTGCGACGGCTCGCCGGCGTGCGTGCGGGAGCTCGCGGACCGGACGAGCGTGGTGTTCGAGGTGCGGAGGCCGAGGGCGATCCTGGGGCGGACCGTGGGGTCCGAGCTGGTGGGCCGCGCCGAGGTGGCTTGGAGGGACGTCGCCGGGGACGCGGCGGTGGAGCGACGAGTCGCTCTAGCCGCCCCCCAGTGGGGCTGCGGCCGGACGGTCCGGGACGACGCTGCGCCGGTGATGTCGGTGAGGATGAGCGTGCGCGTGTCGGAGACGGCGACGCCGGCCTGTAGGAACGTGGACGCGGCGGCGCACCGCCGGGAGAGTAGCGGGTGTGAGTGGAGCGTGGGAGAGGAGGACGTGTTCGGTGTGGTTGCCTGTGTAGCCGATGATGCGTTCGAGTAGTGCCAAATGTTGTAACCTGTAATAAAGTACGTAGAAGTTGATCACGGATTCACGGTTAATTCATGGCATAGATTCGGGAGAAAATAGATGTGACTTGATTGCTGTCGACATCTGATGAAAATTAATTAAATTTACGGTGTATTATAGTAGTAATAAAAATTAGTTTTAGCTATTGATTATTGATTTATTAAAAATATTTTCACTATTTTATTATTAAAGAAAATATAAATAAATACCAGATAATATGAAGTTTGGGAGCCAGGTGGGTTCTCTAGGGCCGGGAGCCGAGCATAGGGCGGCCCATCCATCAGCTTGGTCCAACAACATCCGTGATCCAATTTTCGACGGTCCACGTCCGGCCTCCATCCTCGTACTTGACATGGCCTAGGCCGTAATCTGGGGGGTGCAATTGGGCCGAGTTGGACTCTACGACCCACACCACTCCCATCCCTTACGTGATGAACAATTGAACACCCTGTTTTGCCCATACGATAGCTTATTTTAGGGATCGGATTTCCCGTGTTAGATTAGATGACACGGCTCTCAAGTGGGAAGCAATGATCCCTCGTTGGCCAGCGCTATATAATATCATGGAAAATAAAAATTACTCCTCTTTTTCAATTACAAGGAAGATGTATACATACACACACCACCACACACCGAGTGCTTCCTCTTAGCTCACGCATAGGGAAATAGAGACCCAAAATAAATACACAATCTTATAAAATTCCTACCAAAACATACGTCAAAGTTAATAGGTAGACACACACCACCACACATCGAGTGCTTCCTCTTAGCTCACGCCATGCATCTTGTACCATTCATCTCGTCGATGGCTCGCGTAAGATTGTTATACATGTTTGTTCATACACGCAATCTATGCGGCACAATGCCTCAAAATACACACCAAATGACAGCACTACACGAAGCCTATCTGAGACCCGTTTGGAACGGTTTCAGCTTCGGTTTCTGTCATTTGAAAGCCAGAAACTGTTTCAAACAGCTAGCTTTTTCGCAATCAGAAGCTGGCAGTCTCTTTGTACTAGAAAAAACTGAAAGCTAAAATCTGGTATGAGGTAGCTTCCTACGGTTTCGACGGATTGGGGTTATGACTTTACCACTAGAGTTCAAAGAAAATTACTCCTTTCCACCAAGTATAAAATCTCAAACCGCACCACTCTCACCCTCATTCCTAACCCGTATTCCTCACACCTAAAAGATATACTAAAAAGCCATACTGACAAACACCAAACCTCTTCATCCCAAATTGCTCAAATTGCGATTTCTTCACCATAATACAATTTCAATTTAAAAGCTACTTTTCAAAAAAGCTCCAGCCATACTAAACAGGACCTAGATATAATCACTGGCTTCATCATCGCCTCATTAATTTTCGACAAGTACTCCTCTTCCCTAAAAATTTTTATGACAAGTAGCAGCAGCAGCAGTATAAAGTTCAGACCAGACAGGTCAGACCCGAGCCCAAAAGCTCAAACCGACCTGGCTGGCTGACTGGCTGGTTGACTCAGACCAGCTCACCGCATCCAAAGCTCCGCACTCCCATGTGCGTACCACAGGCAGCTGCTCCGTCGATCTGGACCGTCCATCCCGTTAAATTTTTCTTGACTTTTCCCGTCCCCCGGTGGGGCAAAAAGTAAAAGCTCAGCACGTGACGCGCCACGCCTTTTTCACCCAGGGGGCCCCTCAACAGCTTTAAATTCTCGGCTACGCCCCTGCTCTTTCCTTTTTTTTTTCTCTCCGAAGAGGCCCTCTTCTAGAGCCTTCTTCCGCTGGATGGCTTATTTGCAAACAGGCCCTTCTGCAAGTCCAATGCGTATGAGCTGTCCAGCGTCCACTGACATTGCAGAGGATCCAAGCAAAGCCTCCTACTTAAACGTCAAGGAAGAAGCTAGCTGCAGCAGCAAGGCTTAACACGAGACGAGACGTGTGTTGAAGTAGGAGTAGGTTACTATCGTTTTCTAATAACTTCAACCATCGATGAACTTGTTGGTGCATGAAATTATTCGGGCATACGTGTACACCCATTTTTTAAAAAAAAAAATTGACCAGAGTACTAACGTTTCATTAAGAAAAGAGAACAACAGACGAGCTACAAACGCACGCACTCCTTGCACACGCACGCACCCACACTCGCGCTTGCACTCGCCTCCACGCGCACCCGTGCCAAGCTGCGCTCGAACGCGGGTGGACTGAGTGAGCTCTGTCGCACCCAGCCAAACGAGCAGCCGCTCGTCCGCTGTACACCCAAATTTTCGATAGAATTATCATGGGCAGTAGCTTACAGTTGGACACATGGTCATGTTGAAATTCAGGCGACCCATTGGTGTATATATATCCATCGTACCCACCGTACAGACGGTGGCCGATTTATTTGTACGTGATCTTCCCACGAATGTTCTCTTGTGATGTACGATTGGCCAGCCTAGCTACTGCACATCGAGAACGATAACTTCGCATACGGAAGTTCCTTGGTTTTTTTACGAAATTAAATTATGATATCGATAGCATTTCAGCAAGGACGACAGTGGCCTACTAGTATTCTCCTTTGTCTGCACCTCTCTTTTTGTTTCATAATTAAATGCCGTGCAGCCTTTCTTTTCTCCTACGTACGTTGTTTTTTCTCCGGGCACCGATGGTAATGCACGGGCGGCGAAAGAAAATATGTGAAAGACAATGGATGTATAACAGGTATAAGTGTGTACCGGCGTCCATTGGCTTTTAGCTGGTTAAACTCGATATCTAAAAATTTCAGATTTTTACACACGAGATACATAATAGAAATATATATTTTAAGATCATGGTGTCCAAACACTATGGTATTCCAGTTAATCATATATTTATATACAAATTGTTAGTGAACTCATAGCTTTTTACATATTTTATAAATATCTTCCTATCCTATACTCAAGTAAAAAAGATTATATCCAAAAAGATATCCACTTCCTTGAGATAAGAGTAGCGTCCACTCGGAGAAGAACAAAGTAAAGGAAACTAGGCCCTGATCGAAAAACCTTAATAAACGTTAAGAGAAAACAATTCTGCGACAGTGACGTCGATGCATCATAATTAAGTGCCATACGACCACAGGCAACGCTTCTACGTAAAGTCAAAGCTAGCAACATAATGTTGAGATAAAAAGGAGTAGTAGTGCGTTTGTTCGGGCCCAATAATCCGGAGAATAATCGCCACCAACATAATGCTAGCCCTTGAATATGAATACACACACACCCTATATTATACCTAGGAGAGCTCCCGGCTCCTTCGCTCGGCCACTGTGGCACTGTTTATGTCATCTCTTTGCCCGCCACGTCTTGGTGCGCTCGATAGAACCGGATGTATACGAATATGAATATGAATATGAATGATACAAGGAAGGAAGAAGTCCACGTGACATTCTAAACTTTAGTAGAAAGTTTATGAAGTATTTTGAATTATAAAATCAGATATTTGATCTTAAATTTTGCAATCTGATTCAAATAACACTCTGATCTGATTTCGTATAGTGGTATTGCCCATGTGGCTCAATGAGTGGGCTTTTTGCCATACAGGATGACACGCTGGCCAAATTAGGTTAATGATAGGTAGGACTCACATGGGTTTATCTCCTGCTGAGCTCCTCATCATGCTTCTATGGTTGTTGGTCCTTTAGCTCTCTCCATCTCTATTTCGATTTGAAAGAGAAGTACATGTGAGTCCTATATGTCATTGACCTAAACTTGCTAGCGTATCATCCTATGTGGCAAAACCGTCTACTCCTCATGCCACGCGGTCAATACTACTATGTGAAATAGGATCATGATGTTATTTAAATCAGATTACAATGTTAGGGGCTTAAATGTCTAATTTTATAGTTTATGGTGGGAAATAGATTTTCGACTAAAATTCAAAGAATCCAGCAAAAATGGTTAGGCTTGACACCTCAAGGTCACCTGCAGCTTTTCATTGGAACATGCAAAAGTGAACAAAGCTGATGTAAATATGTGACGATTTTGCCCCCTTTTTTTATTCAAAGGAAGATTCATTGGATTTTGAACCAGCAAAACTATTATTCTCGTAACTCGAAGATCAAGCTGAGCTAGCTGAAGGTGCAATAAGCTAGGCATGCAAACCTGAAATTAAGTTCATGTAACACTCCCGTCCCGTGGTTACATAATCCGTACTTCGACAAATTAACAGGCTTATCTTTGAAGCTAAAGCATTCTTCGGATTCTTCAAAATGTAAGTATAAATTACAGCCACCGTAGAGAAAACGTATAAACCACATCATCATTCGTTGCGTCGTTTTACAGGCTCGAGTTTAAATTTGAAATGGAGAAGCGCTGCATGCATGGTAACATTTGTACTTCTCTGCTCCTCTCTCCGTTTCGAAATAGTCATGCCAGGTTTAAAATTAAGGCGTAAATGATGCATACTACTCTCTGGTTAATGCTCTGGGCCAATTTACTCCATCCGGTTTCAAAACGCTAACATTTTGGACATCGCCATAGTCTTCAAAATACAATTTTAATCACTAATTTTTATCATATTATATTTATAAACTCAATAAAATTATAATATTATTGTCGGGGGGTCGGGTAATTTCCATAAATTACCTCGGATGCCACCAACGACCAAGCTCGCTCCCGCCCAAGCCACCAGGAGGTCGTTACCCTGGGTTGTCTAATCAGAACTTGGAAGGCTACGCATTCCGGCCAGTTCCGAGCTCGGGCTCGGGTGGGACCGAGAATGCCACGTATTCCAGTCGATTCCGAGCTCGAGCTCGGGTAAGATGTCCAAGTTCGGTGCCGGTCATCGGCCGACCTTACGCGGTCTCGGGGTCGGTGGGAATAACCACCCGAGCGTAACTTCCGTTGGCCCGTTACGTTTCCCGTGGGAGCGTGGCGGAAAGATAGGATCCACCAGTTGCCACGTTTGGACGAGGTCCAAACGTGCGGGTAGTGGGGTCATGGAGTTCGATCCTTTGTAAGCTATAAAGGGTCCCCATCGTGAGGGGACACACTACAAAGAACAACAACACCTGAGACAGGCCAGATTGTAAGACAAGAGTCATACACTCGAGACACTTTGCAAGAGTATACAAGAGCTGGAGTAGGGCTATTATCTCTTCCCCGAGAGGCCGAACCAGGGTAAATCAGCTGCGTGTCCACGCTCGTTGAGATCTGGTGATCCGTTCCTTGAGTAATCCCTCACGCAAGAAGGGGTCACGGTTGGTCCCTCCACCAACAAGTAAGCTCGGCGGGGCCTGTTCCCAATCGTCGGCGGTGGCGCCGTCTGTGGGGACCGACTTTCCTTTCGTGAGGAATCCCGAAGAATGTCAGAATCCCAGAACCACCAGGGGCTCTACGCCCCCGAGATCGGGGAAGAGGACAAGCAGTTCTTCGACAATGGGGCCGGCGGCGTCGCCGGCATTAAGAATCAAGACGGGTCCAGGAGCTTTTCCCTGGAGGCCGCTGCCCTGCCGGGCGATTCTTTCGCTCGGCTCGACGCCCTCTCGGACGGCGAGTACGGCGAGCTCTACGATGGTGCGGACATCCCGACCTCTACGAGCTCGACCAGGGACCGCTTCACGGGGAGACACCGTGATGTCCCCCTCGCGATCCGTCCAATCCCGTAACGTCTTCGTTGCGGAGGAGGATGGAAATGTCGAGAGCAAATCCCCGGCTGAAGCGCGTCTTCACCGCTACGAAGCGGCCAAAGAGCACCTGCGAGCATCCCTGAATCGGACGCCGCCTTACGCGGCAAGTCCGAGGTGGCTTTGGACCGATAAGACCAGGGCCGAAGTTCGTGAGAATTTCCGCAGCGTCACGGGACTCGGAGCCCGTCGCGACGGCGAGCGAGCTCGTCACCCGCGTTCCCCGAGCGAAACGCCTTCAAGCCCCAGCCCACGGTGGTGCGCAACCTCGAGAGTTTCCTGAGCGGTCGACCTGGAAGCCATGGCGCGGCCGTGGCCGAGCGACCTCGAGGAAATCGCTACTGAACATAAGGGCGGCGGAGGCCTCCCGGAAAGGACGCCAGAGCAATTCTGGAAACGCCGCCCGCCGGCGTCAGCGCCGCCACCCCAAGCGACTCACGCACACCTTGAGTGGTGGCGCGGCCTTGGCAGGCTCGGGAGGGCACCGGGAGCAATTCAGGGCTCCTCGGGACCGGCGGAATCTGAGCCACAGGCGAAGCAGGGCCGAACATTCCTCATCTGCCACTCCCATCCTACAGCGTAGGAGATTTTCTCGCTGGGCCCACTAACCTCGGGCTCGGTGGTGGGGATCGCCCGACCGCCGCTTCGTGGTGATCGCCTCGGCTTGATCCGTGTTAGTGCGGGCGTTCGCGGCGTCGCCGCGACGAGTGACCTGGCCGACAAGGTTTAAGCCGGGTCACATCGAGAAGGTCGATGGGACTCGAGAACCCCGACGAAGTTTCTCTCGATCTACACCACGGCCATTTTAGGCTGCCGGGTGATGAAAAGGGTGATGGCCAACTTTACGCCTGATCCTGGGCCGGTAGGCTCGGACGTGGCTATTCAACCGAAGGAGAACTCGATCCGGTCCTGGGCCCGGTGGCGGCACTCTCAGAGCCAACTTCCGTAGTCGCTACGTCGCCGGGGAAGGAGCGCGACCTTGGCGTCGTCTGAGGCGGAGGCGAACCTGCGCCCGATTCGTCGGCGCTTCATGCAAGTCGCAATTCCATCCCGAGCATCTCGGATGAGGCGGTCGTCGGGCTTTCAAGTTCGGGGTCCGAGACGTCGCTTTACTCAGGACCTCGAAATCCACGGACATCACGGCCAACGAGCTGCATTCGCATGGTCGACCGTTACGCCAACGCGACGCAGGCCGTCCAATGGAAGAAGGCTGCTAGCGAGGAAAGCCCCCTCGGCCCGGGCTCGAAGAGGCGTCAAGCGAAGAAGCGTAAGCTCGATCGAGAAAAAAATCAAAAGAAGAAAAATCCTCCGTCTCGGCATGGTGGCGACCATCGAAAGACAACGGCCGACCTCGCGATCGTATAGGGGAGCCCAGAAAGGAAAGGGTCGGCCAGGTTCGGTGAGCAACGAGCGAACCGGACGACCAAGAACGCGGCGACCAACGCAGGCGGGCTAGTGCCTATTTACGCCGCTCCACCAGGCGCATGGGCATGACCTTGAATTGCGAGCGTGGGCCTCCCGCTGGAGCAGTTCTACAATGGTAAGGGTCCCATGCCCACGCTCCCGAGATGGAAGGAGACGTCGAGGGCAAGAAGCCGCCGAGGAGCAAGACACCGACATGGAGTACCAAGAGCGAGAAACCACATCGCCGTGATATTCGGGGCTCGCCGCCTATGGGTCGCGTCGGGAGTTAAAGGAGGCCGCGCGAGGTACTCCGTGTCACTCGAGGAAGCCTCTGTTCGGCGGCTCAAGTGGTCCGAGCTGCCGATCACCTTCTCCAAGGGCACGCCTCTGGGGATGACGAAACCCCAAAGGCTTCCGATGGTCGTTAGCCCAACGATCTGCAACACCGCAGTAGGTCGGGTCCTTGTGGATTGCGGGACAATGGGGCCGGCGACGTCGCCGGCATTAAGAATCAAGACGGTTCCAGGAGCTTTTCCCTGGAAGCCTTACTGCCGAGGCGATTCTTTCGCTCGGCTCGGCCCTCTCGGACGGCGAATGCGGCGAGCTCTACGATGGTCTGGACATCCCCGACCTCTACGAGCTCGACCAGGGGACCGCTTCACGGGGAGACACCGTGATGTCCCCCTCGCGATCCGTCCAATCCCGTAACGTCTTCGTTGCGGAGGAGGATGGAAATGTCGGGAGCAAATCCCCGGCTGAAGCGCGTCTTCACCGCTACGGCGGCCAAAGAGCACCTGCGAGCATCCCTGAATCGGACGCCGCCAGCTTACGCCGGCAAGTCCGAGGTGGCCTGGCCCGATAAGACCAGGGCGAAGTTCGTGAGAATTTCCGCAGCGTCACGGGACTCCGGAGCCGTCGCGACGGCGAACGAAGCTCGTCACCCGCGTTCCCAGCGGGAACGCCTTCAAGCCCTGGCCACGGTGGTGCGCAACCTCGAGAGTTTCTGAGCGGTCGACCTGGAAGCCATGGCGCGGCCGTGGCCGACGACCTCGAGGAAATCGCTCTGAGACATAAGGCGGCGGAGGCCTCCCGAAAGGGCGCCAGAGCAATTCACAGGAACGCCGCCGCCGGCGTCAGCGCCGCCACCAAGCGACTCACGCGGCCGCACCTGAGTGGCGGCGCGGCCGGCAAGGCTCGGAGGGCACCGGAGCAATTCAGGGGCTCCTCGGGACCAGCGGAATGAGCCACGCAGGCGAGCAAGACCAAACATTCCTCATCGGGCCACTCCCATCCTACAGCGTAGGGAGATTTTCTCGCTGGGCCCACTAACCTCGGGCTCGGTGGTGGGGATCGCCCGACCGCCGCGCTTCGTGGTGATCGCCGGCGATCCGTGTTCGGTGCAGGCGTTCGCGACGTCGCTGCGACGAGTGACCTGGCCGACAAGGTTTAAGCCGGGTCACATCGAGAGATTCGATGGGACTCGAGAACCGACGAAGTTTCTCTCGATCTACACCACGGCCATTTTAGGCTGCCGGGGTGATGAAAGGGTGATGGCCAACTTTACGCCTGATCCTGGGCGGGCGGCTCGGACGTGGCTATTCAACGAGAAGGAGAACTTCGATCCGGTCCCCGCCCCGAGCGACTCTCCGAGCCAACTTCCGGAGCCGCTCGTCGCCTCGGAAGGAGCGCGACCTTGAGCGTCGATACGAGGCGAGGGCGAACCTGCGCCGATTCGTCGGCGCTTCATGCAAGTCGCAATTCCATCCCGAGCATCTCGGATGAGGCGGTCGTCGGGCTTTCAAGTTCGAGTCCGAGACGTCGCTTTACTCGGGACCTCGAAATCCACCGGACATCACAGCCAACGAGCCATTCGCATGGTCGACCGTTACTCCAACGCGGACGAGGCCGTCCAATGGAAGAAGCTGCTAGACGAGGGAAAGCTGCCCTCTCAGCCCGGGCTCGAAGGGGCGTCAAGCCGAAAGAGCGTAAGCTCGATCGAGAAAAAAATCAAAAGAAGAAAAAATCCTCCGTCTCGGCATGGTGGCGACCATCGAAAGACAACGGCCGACCTCGCGATCGTATAGGGGAGCCCAGAAAGGAAAGGGTCGGCCAGGTTCGTGAGCAACGAGCGTAACCGGACGACCAAGAACGCGGCGACCAACGCGGGCGGGCTAGTGCCTATTTACGCCGCTTCCACCAGCGCATGGGCATGACCTTCGAATTGCGAGCGTGGGCCTCCCGCCCGAGCAGTTCTACAATGGTAAGGGTCCCATGCCCACGCTCCCGAGATGGAAGGAGACATCAAGGGCAAGAAGCCCGCCGAGGAGCAAGACACCGACATGGAGTACCAAGAGCCGAAACCACATCACCGTGATATTCGGGGCTCCGCCGCCTATGGGTCGCGTCGGGAGTTAAAGGAGGCGCGCGAGGTACTCCGTGTCACTCGAGAAGCCTCCTGTTCGGCGGCTCAAGTGGTCCGAGCCGCCGATCACCTTCTCCAAGGGCGACGCCTCTGGGGATGACGAAACCCCAAAGGCTTCCGATGGTCGTTAGCCCAACGATCTGCAACACCGCATGATGAGTCGGGTCCTTGTGGATTGCGGGAGCTCCCTGGACCTGATATCTGCCAGGGTCTTGGGCGAGATGCGAATCCCTCGCTCCAAGATCAAAAGCCTGGTGGTCCGTTCTACGGATAGTGCCGGAACGTCGGTCGGCCGCTCGGCCGGTCGTCTGCCCGATAACGTTCGGCAATCCGAGCAACTTTCCGAACGGAGCTGATCACGTTCGAAGTGGTCGATTTCGAGTCGGCTTACAACGCGATCCTGGGCCGACCAGCACTCGCCAAATTCATGGCCGCCACTCACCACGGTATCAATGCTTGAAGGTCCGGCCGGCGGCGTGATCACGGTCAAGGAAGCCCGAAGCAGCCCTAAATCGCGACGAGGGCGTTAGACATGGTCGGTCAATCGCCTCAGCCGCTGGCCCGAGCAAGAGCCGAGGAGTTCCCCGCCCAAGGCTAGCCTCCAAGCCGAGGAGAAACCAAGGCCATCCGTTGTGCGGCACGAGAACTGCACAAGGTCGTACACGTGGGGCTTCCTAGATCCTAAATAGGAACTCGAGCTCGTGACCTTCCTCCGGAGAAGCGCGGACACGTTCGCACGGGAACCGTCAGACATGCCCGAGTCCCAAGGAGGTCGTCGAGCACAGCAGGCTATGATTCGGCGACAAAAGCCTTTGTCTTGGCGAAGCTCAGCGCTTCTCCCGGAGAAGCAAGCCATCATCGAGAGGAACCGGACAAGCTCCTCAAAGCCGGTTTCATTCGGGAGGTCGACCATTAAGTGGTTGGCCAACCGATTATCGTGATGAAAAAGGGGCAAGTGGCGCATGTGTGTCGATCACACGGGCTGAATGCCGCATGCCCGAAAGACAATTTCCCGCTACCTCGGATAGACCGGTTGGTCGACGCGCCTTGGCCGACTCGAGGTGATGAGCTTCTGGGCGCCTACTCAGGCTATCACCAGATCGGCATATCGCCTGACGACGAGGAGAAAACTTCCTTCATCACGCCGTTTGGCACATTCTCGCTACACGACCATGTCCTTCGGTCTAAGGCAGCTGGGGCGACCTTCCAGCGCCTTATGCGTAAAACCTTCTCGAACCAAATAGGTCGGAACACGGAAGTGTATATAGGCGACATAGTCGTAAGAGCAAGATGGCCTCGGACCATGTATCCGATCTAGAGGAGACTTTTCATAACCTCAATAAGCATCGAATAAAGTTAAACCCTGAAAAATGTGTGTTCGGGTCAAAGTAACAAGGTGCTCGGATACATGATCGGCCCACAAGGAATCGGGGCCAACCTAAAAGATAGAAGCCATCGAGAACATGCGACCACCGACTTGCACTCGGGAGGTCCAGTCCACGACCGGAGAATGGCGGCCTTAAGTCGTTTCATCTCGCGGCTCGAGGAACGTGGCCTACCTTTCTTCAAGGCGCTCGGAAGCACGACGGTTTCAGCGTGGACGGATGAAGCGAACCGCTCTTTCAAAGAGCTTAGCTATATTTGTCAAGACCCGGTCTTGACCACGCCAAGAATGGGAGAGGTTCTCTTGCTCTACCTGCCGCCACACCCCAGCGGTAAGCGCCGTCTTGACGGTAGAAACGGGGACGGTGCGGCGCCCGATCTACTACGTCGGCGAAAGTCTTACACCGGACCAAAGGAGCGTTACCCGAGGTCCGTAAACTCCTTTATACGCTCCTCGTGGCCTCGAAGAAATTAAGACACTACTTCCAGGCACACAAAATCCAAGTCCCGACCAACTTCCGTGAGAGAAATTCTCGGGAATCGGGGCGCAAGCGGCGGATCGCGAAATGGGCCATGGAGCTCGCCGGTCGAGATCGAATTCTCGGCGTAACCGCGATCAAATCTCAGGTCCTAGCGGACTTCCTAGCCGAATGGACAAACCCCGCCCGCCGAACCCGAACCCAACCAGCCGAGCACGCGGCCGGGTCATGCACTGACGGATCCCGAGCTTCACGATTGCTCGGGGTGGAGTGGTCCTCGAATCCCCTCGGGGAGCGGATCGATCGCCCTCCAATTGCATTTCGGCGCAACAAACAACGCGGCGAATCTGAAGGTCTGCTAGCCGGGCCGGGCATGCAAAGCGCTGAGTCCAACGACTAATCGCGAAGGGCGACTCGCGGCTAGTCGTCAACCAGGTTAACAAGGAGTATCGGTGCTCGATGACTCAATGGCGCTTTACCTGGCTGAAGTAAGGAAGATGGAAAAGTACTTGAAACTTCAAGTACTATACATCCCGGGAAGGACAATGCCCTGGCCGAGCCATCTATCGAAGGTCGGTTCGCCCGGTTTCCGCTCGTGAGGTGCTCATCGAGCACCTCTATAAGCCCTCCATACCCCGGGAGGAGGCAACCGAGGCAGGTGGTACCGTCTCCTTCCTCGGCGAGATGCGAGGTGGATGACGTCATTCATCCAATACTTCGTGCACGGACCTTTGCCGAGGAGGAAGCCGAGAAATCCCGGCTAGTGAGGCGCTCCTCGACCTATAAAATGGTCGAGGGCCTCTTATACCGCAAAGCGCGCTTGGCATCCTCTCCAAGTGCATCACCCAAGAGGAAGGCAAATATCTCCTCAAGGATATCCATGACGGGATGTGTGGAGCTCACTCGTCCTTTAGGACCTTGGTGAGCAAAGCCTTCCGATTGGGTTACTATTGGCCGACGGCCTTGGCCGACGACGCTCAATAGTGACCTCCTGCCGATCTTGCCGGTTCCATGCTCGGAAGGTCCATCGGCCATATCTGGCGCTCTGAGACCATGCCGCTAACCTGGCCATTCTCGGTTTGGGGCATCGACATACTCGGTCCATTTCCAGGAAGGAGGGGTTGTAAATACACTGTTAAATGCAATCGACACCTTCACTAAGTGGATCGAAGCCGAGCCTATATCAACCATCTCGACACAGCGGCTAAAAGGTTCTTCCGCAATAATGTAGTAACCGCTTTGGCGTTAAAGTCGCCTCATTACCGACAACGGCACTCGATTCTAGCGAGGTGTTTCGGGCTTATTGCGAGGAGGTCGGGACCAAGATATGCTTCGCATCCGTGGCCCACCCACGTAGCAATGGGGCGGCCGAGCGCGAATCCGCAGATCGTCCAAGGAATCAAGAAGAGAGTCTTCAAGAGCCTCGATCGGCATGGTCGAGCCTGGGTGGACGAACTACCCCGATCCTGGTCGATCCGCGCCCACGAGCCGAGCTACGGGGAGACCCCTTTCGGCTCGTATATGGCGCGGAAGCCGTCCTACCGTCGAGGTTGTCCTAGGATCCCCAAGGGTGAACCTAGCCGATAGCATCGGCCAGAAGGCGGCGGCGCCTTCTCGACCTCGACCTCGCGGAGGCGTCCGTGAACGGGTTACATTGCGATCCGCGGTTTACTGCAAGCACTTCGCCAGCGAGCCGCTAAATCGGTGCGACCAAGGACCTTGCACGCCGTCGGCGATCTCGTTACTGCGGACGGGTCCAAGACACATCAAAGCCAACAAGCTAACGCCAAGATGGGAAGGTCCTTACACGGTCGTCTCAACGGACGCCGGGGCTGTCCGCCTCGCAATGGAAGATGGTCGAGAACTAGCTAGCACTTGGAACATCGACCAACTGCGTAAGTTCCATGTCTAACCACACTCGCCTACCTTTTTAATAAATTTTGTCACCTCGTCTTCTCGTTCTTTCTCTCTCTTTCTCCTTTACCTCACGCAAAAATTCTACGATTAAGCTCGAGCTCTAGACAAAGTGTCGAGGCGGAGTCGGTCGTCGGGGCAAAACACCGCACGACAAGAGCTCGACCTCAAGGGCTTCCTTCCTCGTAAGGCGACCATCTTTTTCGCGGTAGACCTCGCCGCAAGCAAAGATTCGCACAGACACCCTTACGAGCAGTTCCGAGCTTAAGTCGGCGGTGGGCGGCATCGGCCGCACCGTACCCTAAGAGCCACGGTCCCCATGAACTCTACTCCGCCAACGAGGTCGTGCTCATGATCGCCCACGACCTCCGTTGGCGGCGAGGGCTATAGGGGTACCAAGTGGCCACGACCTCGTGCGACTCTCACGCGAGGTAGCTACTCCCTAATGCGATTGACCGCTAAGTCACGTAAGGCGATAAGCCGAACAAGGAACCACGACACCAAACAAATCGTTATCATCTCGGACAAAACAACAAAAACGTTTAGAGATAGATAAACGCTCTTTCTATGTTCAAGCTGGCGGTTTTTCCTTAAGTTTTTACGGTAAAGACAGGAAAAGAAAATTACAGGAGCCCGACGCTTCTGCGTCTCAGAGCGGCGAGCTCGTCCCCGCACCGAAGTCAAGCTCGGACTCAAGGTCGAGCACCCGCCGGCGAAGCTTCCCGACCTTCGCTCGCCGCTGTCGAAGTCGCTGGACTCCTCCGTTCTTTGGTCGATTGTCCTTTCGGCGCTTCGGGCGGCGTCGCGCAAGGTCGCCACCGTGGCCTCAAGGCCCGACCTTGCCTGCTCGCTCCGGTCGAGACACTCCTGGAGCTCGTGCACGGACTCCACCTTCCGCCGGATCTCGGCCTCAGAAGATGTCAGCTCGGCAACCCGGCGCTCGAGCTCCGCGATCTTGGCGTCCTGCTCGGCTTGGTGCTTCGCGACAACTTCTGGCGGCACGGTGGCGGCATGGAAGTCCTTCATGGTGGACTCCGGCACTGCGCGACAAGGTATTTCGGTCGTGATCGAGTTTTTTTGATAAAAACACATGAGTCGAGTACTTACCCAACAAAGCCGAGCCTCCGGCCCCTGGGGAACATCTCGGCGGGGTCCTCCGTCTCGTCCTGTTCCCCCTGGCGGGCAAGGGATCTCCGCCTCGATCCCTTCTCCTTGATCGGAGGCGGGGCTTGAGCCCGAGCTCCCTCATCCCACGAGGCGAAGGAGCTTTGTCCTGGGGACGACCTCCACCTCTGGAGAGGGCGGCCTCAAGAGCGAGATCACCTCCCGCTCTTCTTCCTCCCGGCAGAGATTGCGCCGGGGCTCCACCCTTCGGCGTCTACGGCCATGGGAACAGCAGGACACCGGTCGGCATCCGGCCCTTGGGCTGCAAAGCATCCCCGGCCAGCGGGATCAATCGGGCACCGAAGTCGGCGGCCGGAAGGTCGGTCCCGACCGAACACCTCGGTGCCGGCAGATCCCCTTCGTCTTGAAGTCTGCCCGGCTCACCTACGGTGGCGGGCTCATCTCCAAACCAGCCGGGTAGCCGGCTCTTCCTCGTTGGGACGAGCTCCCGCCAGGAATGGGGTCCCCACGGCCGGCCGGCGCTAGGACCCGGCGTGACGTCACGAGCACGGGGGGAGACCTCGGCGATCTCCTGGAGAGTCGCGGTGATGATGTCGCTGGCGCTGGAAGAATCCTCGCGGGGAGTTTCAGCGGCCTGCTCATCACCATCAGACTCCACGACTATGATGTGGGGGATGCCCTCCTTCGCGGCTCGGGCATCGGCAGCCGCGATCTTCCTCCGTGTCTCCGCTTCGGGAGACACGACCTCTGGGTCCCGGAGCTCGCGGCGATGGGCTCCCCACCTCGACATCGTCGCCACGGCCCGGCAGTGGGGATCGGGCCTCCGCGGCCTCGGCTCACTTCGGCCTCGTCGCCCACGGCGGCCTCGGCGGCCGGGCAAGCTCCTCTCTAGCACGAGGTCAAGAATATCGTCGACCATCGCTTCAAATCCCATAACTCCGCACCAACCGCCACACCCACTATAGACGATGTGGGGTTAGTATGGTGGGAGGAGAAAGAGACAAACAAGAGGGGAGCAGGAGGCCCGACCTTGCTCGGCGTCACTTCGTGAGCTCGGCGCGGGCGAGGAGGCGGCCATGTCCTCGCCGCCTTGTCGGCCCTGGCGGCCGAAGGTCGGCCTCCCCAAGCCGACCTCGGAGGCGATCGGCGTTAGGCGCGGTTGAGGCGTGGCGAGCGACCTGCGGGACCTCGGGACCAAGGGGCGAGGTCCAGCTCGTCCTTCTCCTCCTCGCGGTCCCGGGGCCGAGCTCGAGCTCACCCGGCGAGCTCACTGAAGGGCCGCGATCCGCCCTCCACCGACCTTCCACGCCGGGCCGCGCGGCTGCGCCTCTTCGCTTCACAAGAAGAAGTGGCGCAAGCGAGCCATCGGCCTGGATTGTCTCGGGTGTACTCATCCATCCACAATCTTAGTTCACTCACCTCCTGCCGGTCGCATACTCCAAGTCTTTGGCGGGGTGGCGATCGTCGGCCGGAGCGCTGCGTGTCTTTGGCGAGGGACGGCGTGGCCGACGGAGATCGAGCGCGGCGCTTGCGACACTTTGTCCCTTGGTCTTCGACCCCGTCCGCCAATGGGATCCTACCGGGACACGGCGACCGAGGCAACCTTCTCCTGTTGAAAAGAGAAAAACTCAAATGAGGTCGGAAGGCCTGGCGCGGCTTTGTCAGGACAGCTTCAAAGAAGTCCGACCGAGACTTACCGCCTTGGTCCGGTTAAGGGCGTTGTTCGGGATCTGGCGGCCCTCGATGATTTCCTTGCCTTTAGGGTGCCGAACATCTCGGACACCCTCACATCCACCCAGTCCTCTGGCGGGCTGCATACCGGCCAAGGGAGAGGTCGTGAGAAGGGCATCCTCTGCTCCGGAAAAGAAGATCGAGGGCGACGACATACCTGGCGTGACTCGGGTGATGTCCGCCACCCCTCGACCTTGAAGAAGGGATGCTCCCTCCTCCTAAGGGGCGATATCCGGTTCCTGGCGTAGTCCCGGTAACGTCGGCCGTCGGCCCAGGCACGTGAGCTCGTTGATCGTCATGAGGATCTTCTCCTCCTCGGGCTCCACGGCGGTCGGGCGTCTCGGCAACGGCCGTGGCCGGAGTAGGAAAGCGTGCCGCCCTCGCTTTCCTCAAGTAGAACCAAGAGTCGGCCCAACCCGACCGAGTCCTTGAGCGTGAAGCTCGGGTACTCGTATGGTCGGGTAGGTCGCAGGCGGAAGTAGAGGCAGCCGGCCTGCGACGGCGTGCCGGTGCGAGAAAGGGTGTAGAAGTGGAAGAAGAGACTGGGAGTGGGCTCGACGCCCACGAACCCTTCGCAGAGATGGGTAAAGATGGCCATGATGAGAATGGAGTTGGGGTGGAGGTGAGCGATCTCGCACTCGCAGGAGGCGAGTACGGCCTCGACGAACTCACTTTCGGGCGTCCGGAGCCCGTTCATGGCGTAGAGCTCGGTGGAGACGATCTCCCTCCTCCCATTGTGGGCTCTCCTCGGCGCCAGGGACTCTCCATGTCTTGCGGCATCAACGTACCTCGCTTTGGAGGATCTCCAGCTGCGCTGTCGAGCTTCTTGTGGCCCGAACCTCGCCATGAGGGTGGAAAAGATGATCGAGAAGAAGGATGAGCGCCGAAGCAGGGGAGTATGAGACGCAGCGATCGCAAAACGGCCAAGTGAGTCTAAGGGTTTTCTCTTCGAGTGTTTAAAAGCTCCTCCAGGAAATGGGAAAGCAAAAGGACTTCCTGCCGTTATGGTCGAGGAAGCCCTAGAGGCACAGAGGGCAGTTGAGGCGTTCGCAAATCGAAACCGTCCTGCCAGAAAAGACGGTTCCCCAGGAAGGACAGTTCAGGCTTCCAGGAGAAGGAACCGCTGAGAGGGGCCCACTTCTGTTAGCTCGAAGCGCGACGAGCTGGGGGAACAAGCTCGTTCCCGGAGGAGGTTAATAGCTCGTTGGTCGCGGCAGTTGTCCGCCGCGGCAGAACCGACATGTTCGTAGAACGGTAGGCCCAAGGGGAAGGCCTTCCTTAGACCTTTTCCCACTTGAACCTCGGGGGCTAGCTGTCGGGGGGTTGGGTAATTTCCATAAATTACCTCGGATGCCACCAACGACCAAGCTCGCTCCCGCCCGAGCTACCAGGAGGTCGTTACCCTGGGTTGTCTAATCAGAACTTGGAAGGCTACGCATTAGGCCGATTCGAGCTCGGGCTCGGTGGGACCGAGAATGCCACATATTCGATCGATTCGAGCTCGAGCTCGGGTAAGATGTCCAAGTTCGGTCTGGTCATCGGCCGACCTTCTACCTTGGTCTCGGGGTCGGTGGGAATAACCACCCGAGCGTAACTTCCGTTGGCTGATTCGTTTCCCGTGGGAGCGTGGCGGAAAGATAGGATCCACCAGTTGCCACGTTTGGACGAGGTCCAAACGTGCGGGTAGTGGGGTCATGGAGTTCGATCCTTTGTAAGCTATAAAAGGGTCCCCATCGTGAGGGGGACACACTACAGCAACAACAACACACAGACAGACCGATTGTAAGACAAGAGTCATATACTCAGACACTTTGCAAGAGTATACAAGAGCTGGAGTAGGGCTATTATCTCTTCCCCGAGAGGCCCGAACCAGGAGTAAAGCTGCGTGTCCACGCTCGTTGAGATCTGGTGATCCGTTCCTTGAGTAATCCCTCACGCAAGAAGGGGTCACAGTTGGTCCCTCCACCAACAAGTAAGCTCGGCGGGGGCCTGTTCCCCAATCGTCGACAATTATAAAAGTACTTCTCAAGACAAATTTACACATATAATTTTCATGTATCCAATTTAAATATTTTAAAAAATATATTGATAGTCAAAGTTTCAAAAGTTTGACCATCACTATTTCCAAAACATCAGCTTTTTGAGGACCAGAGGGAGTAGTACGAAACTACGAATCTGATGAATGTAATAGTACGAAACCGATGTGTATTTTCAAGCACATTGATCAAGTATATTGCCCCATTAGGGCATGTCCAATAAGGTCGTCTCAGCTAGTTTTTAACCTGTACATATCAGTTTTGGTTTATGTGGAAGGGTGAGAAAAAAAGAGAGAGAAGAGAGCTGGCTTTTAGAGCAAGTACAATAGCAAAGCTCACTACTTACTCTTTCACATATACCAAAGCTGATGTGTACATGCTAAGAGCCAACTAAGGTGACCTTATTGTACATACCCTTATTTAGTACCCAGTTTTGCACAGGAGCATAGGTAGATTATTTATATACAAGAGAGAAGATATAGTTAATGCACAATATTTAAAGATAAATTTTAGAGATAGTTATTATACAAGTTAGGTTTTAGTTTGCTAACAATCTGTAGTGGGTTTTGTTATTGTACTTGCTCTTAGTATACATACAGCCTAAAATTTTGACACGAAATAATATACGGAGGGGCTTTTAGTCTTTTTCTATTTCTAAAACAGTGTCAATGAGAGCAAGTACAGTAGTAAAGTCTACTGCAGGCTAATAGAAAGCTAAAATTTAACTTGTACAATAATTGTATCTAAAAGGCTATAGTCTTTAGATGTTGTGCAATAACTATCTCTTCTTTCTTGTACATAAATAATCTACATATGCTCCCGTGCAAAGCTGGCTACTAAATGAGAGCTAGCTCTTTTCTCTCTCCTCTTTTCTCATTCTTCCACATAGACCAAAACTGATGTGTACATGCTAAGAGCCAGTTGAGATTGCCTTACTGTACATGCCCTAACGGCCATTATCACAACCATTAACTTCTGAACTGCTACTAGCATATGATTCGATAAGCTAATTAATTATGTCGATGGCTCCTAGTTGAGGTTGTGTTCACTAGGATAAACTCTCTAATGTTTGCAGAGGAGAGTGAAGCTTAGGAAGTCTTTGTCGATGGTTCTTAGTCGAGGATGTGTTTCACTAAGCTTAACTCTCCAAAGGGTTTTGTGAGTGTTAATCTAAAAATTTGCATTTAAAAGATAATTGAGCATGATGCTTCTCTTGTGGACTTATAGCTTCCCAAAGTGTTAACTAGGTTGAACTCTCGTATATCTATTTGCTCTTAGGATTGGCTTTGCTTCTAGTTTTGAAATTGTGCTATGTGATGTTTTTGTTGAAATCATGCAAAACTAGTATAAATTCTTTTGAGCTAATTAGCTAGAATTGAAATATGCCTTTGGATATAACTTAGAAGGACATAGTCTGAACTTAAGTAGCTTGGTGTCATACTTTGTCTAAGTGATCACTTGCATAATCTTCAAAGCTCTTCTAGGTTGCATTTCATCCCTAATTGCTTTCTTGATGCCTATATTGCTAAAAGGGGGAGAAAATGAAAAAGTTAATAGGGAGGTTAGATTTTTTTTTTTAAAAAAAATGCATTCTCATGATCATATTGACCAATTGCCCTTGCTTTTGGATCATGAACAAATTTGTTTATTTGGAGCTTTTGAAAGATTTATAGATTTTAGAGTTTGTGTGGAAAATTCTTTTAAGCTCTAAAATCTTCTTCATCTACTTGGTCATAGACTTGATTTTTCTTTCAATTGGACCAAGTATGATTTTCGCAATCAAATCGCTTTTCTTTCTTATTTTTAAAGTCAAAATTATGTCTTTTGTGGATTTGTCAATATACTCATCAAAGGGGAGATTGAAGGAACCATATAAAGGTCTATCCATGTTTATGATGAGTATTTGACTTGATTTAAGCTTGGGTTGCTCTGGTTTGAAGTTTGGATTTGAATTGGATTTCAATTTGAAGCAATTTGGACTGTCTGGCCGAGCGGCACTACCGACATTCACGAGCGGTACTGCCGAATTCATGGGAGCTAACGGTCGTATAACGGTAGTAGCTATTTTCCAGAGAGGGGTGGATTCAGGGTATTTCTGCCGTCGGCACTACCGACGATCATGGGGGCGGTAGTATCGACACTGCGGTACTGTCGGCCATACACTAGTGCCGGTATCAACTGCGAGGCACCCTGTTTTTATTGCAATTTTTCTTGGTTGACTGATTTAATTGCATATTATTGTTGGGCAATGCTATGTGAAGGTTTTCCTTGTCTTTGTTGATTTCAGTGCTTCATTTCGAGATCATGGTGATGCGAAGATTGGTCGGGACTAGGCGAGGAGCGTCGGAGGTCCGGGAGGCCAGGGATCGCTGGAAATGGCCGAAGATGAAGCCGGAGCGAGTCATAGAGGCAAGGGAACAGTGGAGATGCTATCTTAACACTGCTCGGATCAAGGAGAGCCATTGGATTGCGAGTCTAGAAGATAGAGTAGTGATTAAGTCTAGTTTGCTTTAAGAAGCGTGCAAAACCCGTTATATTAGTGGGTTTCGGGTTAGCCTAGGAGGTAAAAGTGTGGAATCAAATCCTGGCCTTTGAAGGTAGCTTAGGATAGAAGTAACTCATCCAATGGCTTAGATTGATCCATAGACACTATAAATAGAGGGGTAGGGGTAGCCTCCCCTCTTGAAGGTTTTGAGTTCTCCTTTGAGCTTTGCCCACTTGTAGTGAGGCTTTATAAACCTTCCCACCAGAAATACAAAGATTTTCTTTACTATTCTTATGAATTTAAATTTCGCATTTAAATTATGTCTTTACTTTACACAATTTAAATTTAGTATCTACTTTCAAGCATTTACATTTTCGCACGTTTGCCTCCCCTCCTTCTAAATGCTTGCGGTTTTTCTTGCTGAAGATGAGAGATTGATTGGATGAATCTTCCCTTAGATCATATCCCAATCCTCTAGGCAATAGTGTTCTTACTCTTGCTAGAAACCTATTCTTTTGTCCCTCATGATTAAATCTTGGTAGAATGTGTTTTGGTCTTGCTCCTTGTGTGTTCTAGCTTGCTGTGACTTTTGGGAAGGCATCCAAGTTCATCTTGATCATCAAAATCCCACGAGCAAGTCTAGATCACATATTTCAATTTTTGCCGCTTCTTAGTGCAATTGTCCTTTATCCAAGAAAGATCGAAACTTTGACATCGATCCTATGAATTAATGGGTGGAATAAGTTTCTGATATCCTTGTGATCACATCTACCAAGTTGCATGCACTTTGGAACTATAGATTGAAAGTTCTATAGATTTTGGTACCAAGTTCATCCTGGTTTCCCGCGTTCTGTTCTTGAGCTCGACACTACCGCCGTTTACGAGCAGTAGTACCGAAGGAGCGACACTACCGCTTTCTTGCCTACGGTATTGCCAGCCATAGGTTGAATTGTTGTTTTTGTTCCCCCGAGCTTCCTGCTTCAAGAGAGGTGTTTTGTTTGGTTGGTATTTGTTTCGGAGGTGTGAAAATTTTTAATTTAGGATCATTCACTCCCCTCTGATCGCCATGTCGATCTTTCATACACACACTGGTTTCTCTGCTAAAATAAGCAAAGCAAAGATACTTAAATCCTCACTTTAGAGTACCTGAGGTGAATTTCTTGTTAATTATGTGACATACAATCTGAATGAACAAAACTTGGACTTTTCCCACTAATGTTGTAGCATACAAGAAAGCTCCAGATTTGTGTAAAAAGCAAGGAACAAATAAACTATGTCAACTAGCAAGACTCAGACCAAGAAAGAACCAGCAACTAGCCATTTATTCAATTCATATGACATCAATGGACAAAAAAGCTTTAGATGAGCATCAAGCTGATGCTAAAAAAACTAGAAAACTAACCTGGTCGCCAGCTTGCAACGATGACGGAAGCTGATTGATGGTGAATGTGGACCACAGACAAAGAAGCTGTTTGTTCTCACCAAAATTGGGCCTTGCGGCTGTTGTGAAGAGGTGAGCCTTTATCTAGGGCATAAATCTGAAGGGTAATCACATAGTTTCACCCTTTTTCTCGCTTCAGCTGGTTAAAACCTTGCCAAAACCCACCCTTGCCAGTGGGATTGAAACAGTGGTACAGATGGTGCCCTTGTCCCATTCCCAAAAGCCTTCCTATTTCCC
Source organism: Rhipidocladum racemiflorum (assembly GCA_036346355.1). NCBI lineage: Eukaryota > Viridiplantae > Streptophyta > Magnoliopsida > Poales > Poaceae > Rhipidocladum > Rhipidocladum racemiflorum. Next base: position 52,541,411 of record CM070582.1, on the reverse strand, counting down.
TAATACTGTAACCAAAGAATTAAGGATAAATTCCTCATATACCACTGGAATTTGGGTGAAATTCATGAATGTAGCACTAACATGTGGGTGAGTGACACAATGAGTGATATATAAAGGATGAGGTTAATTTTTAGTGGCATACAAGGAATTTACCCAAGAATTAAACCTAATCCACCCACCATATTCCATTCACATTGCACTCCACAAAATCCAGTTATAGGAACAGTAACCACAATCCTCAACAATGCTATTATTACCTTTTAACGCATGATAGTATAGGACTATATGTGTTCTAAATCATGTGCACATGACACATGCCTTAGGCTTTGTTTATTTAGGCCCCGTTTGGCAGAGTTCTAGATCTCAGCTCCACCTTAGAGCTAAAACTTGTAGATTGAAATAAAGTGACTTAAGTTTATAATTTTATTCTAAAATGTAAACAAGATGACTCATCTAAACACTTTAATATACCCATAGCTCCAGCTCCATGAATCTGGTGAAGCTTAAAATATCCAGCTCCACCAACTCCACGAATTTGGTGAAGCTAGAGCTCTGCCAAACACCCCCCTTAGGCTTAAGTTTTTTGTTTTATAGCTAAAAGTCAGCTTGTTGGCTTAAACAGCTTAAAAAAATATCAGTTTTGATACATGGTAGATGTGGGTAATTTTACCTAATTTCAGTTGTATTAGTCTAATATCAACCTTCAATACGCCAAAAAACACCTCTTTGGTGGCTTTTGGCTTTTAATTATATGGAGGCTTATAGCTTTTGAAAAAAAATCTAGATAAAAAGCTACCCATTTATTTAGGCTTTGACTTTTTGGCATTTAAGCTAATAAAAAGTTCAAAAAAACATGGCTTTATAAGATTATTTTTCAGTGTTTAGTGTTAGATTCACTTGCCTTACACTAATATCAAGCATCTTATATTTTTTTATTTTCACCCCAAAAGATTATTTTAACAAAAGCGTTTTTCCACAATAGCCCATGTTAGAGTGTATTTTTTGAATGGTATTATTCATAAATATTTGACATATTTTATGTCAGAATGCAAAAAGTTAGTATGGTGTTTTCTTTATTCCCCTAATAAATATATAAACGTACTTGATATTATCTAAATGCATGTGTTAAATATAATACTCAGATATAATAATTAGAGATATTATAGTCATTTTTAATATTCTCTTAGTATATGTGTAAAAATATATGAAAGGATCGATACGTTCTAGATTATACCAGGACATTTCTCATAGATAAGTCGCAAATACTCCGTACCTCACCAACAAACGAGAGGGAGAAAGCGAGAAAAAAACGGCAACGGTAACGGACAATACGGCCGTTTCCGGCGAGCCGCAAGCGTTCAAAAATTCAAATACTGAGAATGAGAAGCGTACGTTACGTGCTGCCCATCACGCGGTCAACCCCTGCGGCGCGGGCCCACGCGTCAGCCCCTCGAGGGCTCCGCCCTACCGACGCCTGGCCCCACCTGTCATACACTCGGCTGGGTGGGTGGGGCTGTGCCGGTGGGCGCGGGTGGGGGCTTTAAAAAAGGTAAACACCGCACAGCGACCCCTCACCTTCCTTCCATTCGACTCCACTCCACTCTCCATTCTCCAACCTCACCGCACCACCTCCTCGCCTTTTTAGAGAGAGAAACTCCCCAGCGACGAGCTAGCTAGAGAGAGAAACCTGCAGCTACAGCCAGGGAGAGAGAGAGACGGGGAGGGAGATGGAGAGGCCGGCGCCGGTCAGGAAGTCCCACACGTCCACGGCGGACCTGCTGACGTGGCCGGAGGGGGCGCCGCAAGAGCCGGCCGCCGGGGCCACGCCGCCGCCCAACCGCCGGCCGCACCAGGTGACGTTACGGGAACAGATTCCTTTGCCATTGTCGGGGAAGGGATTGGCTTGTTTCGTCGCTCAAGGTTTGCCTTTCTTGGTTTTTTGTGTGTGCAGCCGTCGGAGGCGATCAGCAAGGTGGTATTCGGCGGGCAGGTGACGGAGGAGGAGGCCGAGAGCCTCAACAAGAGGTGGGATTTGGAGCGTTTAGCCGCGTGTTGCTTTCGTTTGTTTGGGAGTGGAGAGATTGGTGTTCTGTTCTTGTTTCGCGCGGAAATTTTGACATATGAAGTTAGATCTCTCGACTTTTGCGGTTCCATCGTGAGGAAAGATTAGATTGTTTGGGTGTTTTCGTTGATCTGTGACGCTTGCATCTAGGGAAATTCGCCGGATTTGAGTTTTTAGTTGTTTTGTTGGATATGTCCGGCGAGTTTTACTTTTGCTCGATAGACTCCGTGCAAAAGATTCACTAGATTGCCGTGTCACGTGGTTTGGATAGTTCGTGTAATTGTGATCTACACATTTCGATGGGATCTTGCGATATGACTGTAGTTTTCAGTGTCAGCGTTACATAATTTTTTTTTTTCCTGGGGGACCTCTTGCACCATTTTATTACATTTTCCTGGTTAGGATTTAGGAATACTCATTTTGAATTTGTGTGTAGTTCGACAAGTACAAATCATCTTAGTTTTCTTGATATTACACAAGTAATTTACTCAGAGACAGGTTTAACATCTGTTTTTTTACTGATGTACATGCTGCAGTGCACTAAATAAGCTGTTTTTTTTTTTCTTTCAGGAAACCATGCTCAGCTCCCAAGTGGAAGGAGATGACAGGAAGTGGCATATTTGCAGCTGGAGGCGAGGTTGAGGAAGATGAATCCGGCAATGCTTCTGTGACACCCATCCGAACAGCTTCAAAGAATTATCAGGTGATGTTTTGTGAGAAAAAAAAAAACTAAAAATGGAATCTGTACAATGATTGTTCTATCTCAATCTGCCGCTCTTAAACTGTATTTGCGGCAGTGCTATATTGTTGAAGTTTTTTCTTCTTCAGAGTTCAGATGTTGTGCTAAATGATTGAGAGGAAGCGCTTGCTTAATATTCGTCTTTGCAAATATTATATTATTAGCACATTGGGAACGCCATTGATATTAGCTGCTGGTTGCTAAAAGCAAACTTGTTAACTCCAAGAGTCAGTAAGTTGTTGGGATGAATCTTGTGGGAAGGGTTTGGGTAGCATTAATAATATGTGTGCACATTGGTTGGTGACCTTGTAATGGGACTGGACCTGTTGATTGAACTATTAAACTGAGCCTCAATTTTCAAGAACTTTGTTAGATATACGGTAGGATTTAGGTAGCCAGGTACCCTTGGATATTTTTTGTTCGTTCACAAGATAACAATATAGATGTAGCGCTTCATGAAATTTCTAAAGCAGCTCAAATGGTTTCATAATTAATTACTGCATAATTGACTAGTGGTAATGAAATCTGTTACGAAACATTTTTTTTTACAGAGACTGCTCAATAACTCTAAATTCGGCATCTGTGGTGTCATGCATTATTCTGCAACACACGTACTCTTGTAAGAGGCTGATCAACAGTGTGCTTTGTGTTGTTCACAGTGAAAGGAGGAATGGCATTTGACTTGATATTAGACTTCACTGTATTAGCCTAATCCCGCTTCAAGATCTGATACAAATCAAATCTGATTTTTTGTTTTCAAACTACAGGCGATCAGTACCATAAGTCACATCTCGTTCACCGAGGAAGAAAGCCTGTCGCCAAAAAAACCAACCTCGATAGCTGAGGTGGCAAAGCAGCGCGAGCTAAGTGGTACCCTCGAGAGCGAGGACGACGGTAAGATGAAGAAGCAGGTATCCAATGCAAAATCCAAGGAGCTCAGCGGCCACGACATCTTCGCTCCTCCAGAGGATCCCAGGCCTCTCAACTCGGAGAACGGCTCGACCTCGCAAACTCCGGGGAAAAACGCACATGTTCTGATCTCTGAACACCAGCTGGGGCATTCTTGGTCTTCACAACCTTGTAATGGCGCCTTACTGTTTGCTGTCGTTCGTTGTCAACAGGTAAGCAACTTCACATTCGGAGAGGCCGACACCGACAGCGTGGTGAAAACGGCAAAGAAGATCCCCACGAAGAAGTTCACCGACCTGACAGGCAACGACATCTTCAAGGGAGAGGCGGCCGCCCTCGGGAGTACAGCGGAGAAGCATCTTAGCACGGCGAAGCTGAAGGAGATGACCGGCAGCGACATCTTCGCGGACGGGGAGGCCCCATCCCGGGACTACCTGGGTGGAATCCGCAAGCCGCCTGGCGGCGAGAGCAGCATCGCGCTGGTTTAACGACCTGATGATGGACATAGCCTACAATTCTTCTTCTCCTTCATTCACCCCCCGTCACCGTCTCTAGGAGTGATTTTTAGGGAGTTTCTTGTTCGTTGATGGGACTGATCGATTGAACTGCTGGCTTGTTTCTCCTGGTCCCGCGATTTGGCGCCGGTTTTTATTTTTATTTTTATTTATTCCTGATGATGGTGTGGGAACGGCAAGCAACGACGATGGTTGTCTAATTTAAGCATTTGGTGTGCATGCGCTTGTGGTTGGGTTGGTTGTGGCATACCTAATGTAACAACCTAATGGTGTATTGTCTAATTCCGTGACTGGATGTTTCAGCTGCGACTTCCTGCTGCTGCCTTTTGATTGCATGCTGCGTCTCTGTTGGTAGGTCTGCAAAGTAGAGGATGGTTCGTTCCAGTCGGTTCATTGTTGTGAGCAGCAGCGCCACTGCTACCATCTTCCACCTATGTGACCGAGTTCTCAGAAAATTGGAATCTGTTCAGCCCTTTTCAGATCGTCATGTTCCAGCTATCTCGTCGATCCATTCTCTGGAAGCTCTGGCCTGTTTGGTCCCTTGGTACCTACAGTAATACCCGAGCTCACCAAGAATGAGAGCTGCGGCGCTAGCGACAAGGAGAGCAATAGGTGACACGTATTGTCTATTGGTCATATGTACCGTGGCTTCTATTCTCTGAGTTAGGTGTACCTCGGTCTCAGCTAGAGATGGGAATAGGAATGTTTTTGGGCGGATCGTGGTGGAACGTTTCCATCTTTAAGAGAAGAAAAATCCTCTGTACTTTGGCCTGGCTCCGGCATCGAGGGCTACTGAACCCTGTTTCTCATCTCCATCGGGTTGTCGGGTCCCTAAGGGAAGCTATACTTGATAACATGGTACATACAAAATAAAAAATGAAATAACAAGATGATTTATAAATTGTGGATGCAGATATGAACCAATTAATTTGTAAAAATAATGTCATGAACTGATTAATTTGTACAAATAATATCAAGAAAAATTGTTTACCATGAGTTAATAACATATATTATATATAATGGAGTATAAGCCCACATGTCGTAGACATATCGGGCCCTATGCGGGTAGCAGGGATGGGGGGTGGTGAAACGCCCTTATACCCGCTTCCCCCGATAAGGACAAATTTTCCCGTTAACAACCCCGTGGGGGGCAACTCGCCTATCCCTGCCCCCTAATTGGGGTCTGTTGCCATCCCTAGTCTCAGTCCTCAAGAGTGAGAGCGAGAAAATGTTAGGGGTGGGTCGCCGACTCGCCGTTTGTTTACCACTGTGCCTATACATCTTCTCATTGGTGGCGTCTATTTCTCCATGTGTGCGGTGCGGCAGGCTATCCATGCGGTGACGCCCCCTTTGAAAAGGGGCCCTTGCATCCGTGCACCTTGATATCCATGACGTGACAGCGTGCATGGGCATTGGTTGGCATACGCGGCTTTATCATCCACTGGATGGCCGCCCCTCGCACATGTTCCATGGCCCCTATATCGGTCGTCCTAGGCGCATGGAAGGGCTACCGGTGTCGTTCGCCTCCTCAACCCACGCTGGAATCCTTAGCTTTTTGTAGTGCTCTAACACATTTTTTTCGAGTCCGGACTCTCGTGTAAATACATTTGCAAAAATGATTATCTTTCCGACCACAGAAGCAGTCAACTATCACGTCTCTGTACTGTGGTAGGTGGCTGGGCTTACGACAGGAGTTTGATGCTAAGTTACGGCAGCGCGACGGAACGGGGTACCGTGTTACCCAAGCTCAGCAGGTCGGCAGGAAGGGAATTGCAGTGGTGGTGATCTACTGCGGTAGCTGATATATGTCATCTATGGTGTTTTTATGGTCGAGAAAAATAATATTTTCACAATTCCACTCAGAAAGATATTAAAAGTAAAAATAGAAGTGTAAAGGGGCAAACAGGCAAAGTTTCTCCACGCGGTGCCGTCCAACATACGCGCCGGTTTACGTGCTCTCTTTTGGGACAGGTGCAACAATATGCTGTACGTGAAGATGATTGTTTGATTTGAGCACGCACGCGGCACGCTTGGCGTGCGATCGAGTCAGTCTAGTCTGTCCAGACAACAACCAAAACAAGAAGAAAAAAGTTCGGAAAGGCAATGATAGTATGACGACGTCACTCCCGGACACGCGTGTGGTGCTTCTCACGATGAGTATGAGTAAACTAGTTAAAATCCCACGGCGCCTGCTAATTTTAACAGAGAAAAAAATATCTAAACAATTAAAAATGAAAGCTTATTTTCTTTCAAAAATATAGAATATTTTTTCTTTTGGAAAAATTGCTCTTCCTTTTGAAAATTCTTTAAAAATCACAAAAGTTTGGTGATGGTCTAATTTTTTTTTATAGTAGATTAGACATGATCTTAGGACCCTCCTAACTTATCAAAAAGTTTCAAAAATTTAAAACATGATTTAATATTATAGAATTTTTTAAAAAAAGTCTTAGGACCGTGGAATTTAAAACTCTTAACAAAACAAAAAAAATTATTTGCAAAAAAATTAAAAGTATTGTTTTTTTTTCTAAGTTTTCTAAAAATAATAAAAACACGATAGCTGTACTACTAAAGGCTACATCGCTACAGTATTCCACGCCTCTCGGGATTCGAAGGCAAGACCAATAGCTTGCAAGCGAATGCTTTAATCAACCGAGCAACGGAGGGGCTTGTGAAATGTGAGGGGTACTAGTTACATGCCCGTGCGTTGCTACGAAAAACAAAATTGATAACGAAAAATAAAGATTAAAAAATAAAAAATAAAAATTTCACAAGATCAAACATCTATCTTTAACGTTTCGTTTCTTGCGAAAGCTGGCTAATTAAAGCAACGCTTCGTTTCTTGCGTAGGACAATTAAGCGGCAATTAATGACGTGAGTAGAATGGACCACTGCCACCAAGTGCTGCTTTAGAATAGTAGAGATTAAATGTATGAGGCTACCATAAAAGGCGTGACAGAGACGCATATCGTCTGCCGTGCCAGAGGAGCGCGTGATGCCTTTTGTGCTACCTGAGCATGGCAGCGAGGCCCTTCGCGCTCGCGCTTGCGATGTCCACCCCACTGGTGCACGCTACATCATGCTGTGCACTATCACAGAGCTGATAGTTTCCGTGCTTTTCGGGCTCAGCAGGTGATAACACCATATCTTCCATGATAAAAGAGAGTTATTTTTAAAAAAAAACACACATATGGCTAATTTTTTTTAAAAAAGTACATAGGCTAGAATTGTGGAGGCACAGACGAACCTCACCGATTGATCCGTCCATTGTCAATCGTTTCAAAATTTTGAATCCATCTTCCCAGCGTTGCATATGAACCACTCTGGTTTATGGGCCCTGATTCTCAGCGGCCCAAGAGCCCTCTAGTCGGATGAAGACCCAACCACCACGCACGCGGCCTAAGCTGAGCGGCTGTCCCCGAGCGAACTAACTAGGTTCAGCGCTCGGTTGGTTTTGCACAAGAGGGAGGAGAGAACAGAGAGCTCTAGGAAGGAAGACAGGAGACGAGAGAGGAGAGAATCGAGCGGTAGGAGAGGATGAGGGGCGGCGGCGGCGGCGGGATGATGCGGGACGACGACCTGGTGGGGCACGCGCAGATCCCGACGAGCTTCGGCCACGAGCTCCGGGCCTGCCTCCGCTGCCGCCTCGTCAAGACCTACGACCAGGTACTCTCCCCGTCGCCCTTACCTGTCCATCTAGGGCTAGGGTTACGGCTTTCTGTTGGTACTTCAGCCTCTACCTGGGTGGTTGGTAAGGCGGGGGTCGGATGCGGTGTCGGATTTGGGTATTTATTTCCCGGGGAGTAATCTGTGCTCGGCGGGTAGGGTTTAACAGCTTGCTCTCGACCTTGATCGGTTGCTTTGGTTTCGTGCACTCTGCCGCTTCTTAGGATTCTTCCATGAGAAATTTGTGCGATTTTGTGACGCGAAATTTCCGGGGACAAGCCGTGTCGCTGATGCCGATGATGTTGCTGCTGCTATTTCTATCCTCTTGTGTCTAATTGCTGTATCGGTTGTGCAGTTCAGGGAGAACGGCTGCGAGAACTGCCCGTTCCTGGAGATGGACAAGGAGCACGACAACGTCGTCAACTGCACCACCCCCAACTTCACCGGGTAACTCCATGCGACGATGCTTGATGCTGCATCGCACTCCGCCAAGTTCTTGCAGTTCTTCTGTGTTACGGGCGCTCTGATCGGTTGCCCCGTCAGCTGCTGGTGATGCAGCAATTCCTTCTTGTTGGAATTTCATATGTATCTTGTGCTTTGACCTGCTGCAAATTAACTCTCAAACAGATAAGAAGGCGAAAAGAATTCAATTCTTGTGGGATTTTTCTGACTTTCATCCTTTGTGTGGATTTTTTAGAATTTCTCATGAAAATAGTTTTCGTTGTGAAACTTCATAGCATTTATGTTCATGTAGGGTAACTTATCGGATAAATAAAAGTTGAACAATCATAGCTTTTTTGTAAGAACGTGCTGCTGCTATGCTGCGAAGTTGCATAAAGCTTTCTTATTCATGCAGTCCAATTTCCCTTGTTTCAAATTGTATTGCATAATACAGTGTTGAGGGTTGATGGGGAGCTAATGAAGATGATTTTCTGGCATGCAGAATAATCTCATTGATGGATCCCAGTAGGAGTTGGGCTGCTCGTTGGTTGAGAATTGGTGAGTGTGTAGTTAACTAGTTATCCCATTGTCCTTAATTATGTTTTTCCTCAAACTACCTTATCCTTTTAGTTTGCATTCGTTTATGCTATTGCTTTTTCCTAGCTCAAGGTGATGCGCAAATTTTTGTTGAGACTTGAGACTATTCTAAGGCCCTGTTTGGGACGGCTATAGCTTTTCTAAGAAGCAGCTTTTGGCTGGGCTGCATAGCTGAACACTGTACGTCTGGACGAATGGGCTGAAGAGGTTTAGTGTTTGGCAACATGGCTTTTAGATTGACTGACTGGCTGTTCTGAGTTAGAAAATGTCTTAAATGTCCATGAGTCAAATGACAGCTTGTTTGATGCTGTTTGAAGGACATTCAAGTGGATTTCATTTTTTTTCATGTGACATATAAATGTATATCTAAGCGTGACACATAATACATTATTAATTTTCAAACATCGTATAACAAAATGTAACATATAAGTAGATGTTACAGTCATACTTTCCTTTTTTTTCTCACTGGTCATTGACCTTGGACCCCTCCTCCAGATCGTTACGAGCCTTCCAACATTGCTCAGGCTATCGCCTCATGGGGCCTTGATCATATGGCTACTAGTTGTTGCAAGTTTTGACTGGGATGATTAACCTGATCACGAAAGTGGTCATTGGACTGGGATGATCGAACTACCTCAGTCAACACAACATAAGCGCAAGACATGGCGATTGGAGCATGCTACTGATGAAATTATGTAGTTCTAAGGATAATATACAGCTCTTCCCAATCAGAGATGTTGTTGGTTTATTTTGTATGCAAATCCCCTCAACCAAAAGTGCAAAAATCCTCTAAGATCTGGTTTATTGCGAAGCAAATAATCGTCCATACAGATCTAGCTATCCATTCCCTTTCCAATTCATGCATTCATCCAAACATAAGGGCAAGACTCACCTCGAGTTTGGGGGAGAGGAAGCTTGCGGCGGCGGCGGCGGATTGTAAAGGTCGGATGACGAGGGGAAGGACGTGGCGTGCGGCGGACGGAGGCGGCTTGTGGCAGCACGGGGAGGACTTGGCGTGCGGCGGCGCCAGACTGAGGTGGCGCAGGGCGCTGGCCCTAGCGCAGATGCGTTCGTCGTGAAGAACTGGGCTGTGCAGGTTGCGGAATGACGGGAATGGGGTGAGGGGAGGGGTGTGGGGTATATTTTTATACCTTGTATGAGGTGGGTAAAAAATCTTCAACTCTAGGGGCAAACATGGAAGTCCAACCCGCAAAAGCCGTGGGAAGCCACCCCTGGCTGACTTTTGGCTTTCGGCTTCTCCACGTTATGGGAGGTTGCAGGATTTTGGCTTCTACTGACGAGGAAGCCCGCTGTTTGAAACAGCTTCTGGCTTCCTAAGGGAAGAAGCCAAAGCCGTTCCAAATAGGGCCTAAAAACAGGTTTGCTGGGCCGTGTACCAAGGAATGGGTGCCCTCCCTATTATTGTATAATCCCCCGGTTAGGCATATAATCGCTACTAGGTGGGGTGAGCAGATGAGTCCTGTTTACCCCTTTTTAGAACATTTTGAGATGCCATTTTGAAGGACTTAACGTTGTATACTTGTATTGGTTATAGTTCATTTTCTGCTTAGTGCCCTTGTGCATTTTTTTATTGCAGCTTAGCTAATTAGCAAGCATCTTTCAGAGTATGTAGCCAATTTTCCCTTTGGTAAATATATGTATTGGGCTTTACCTGGTTGATTTTTGGCCACAGTTCCTGTTGACCTGATTTTAATTACTATTTGTGAAGGATGGGAAAAACCGAACTAAAAAACCTTGGCCAAAAGGGAATTTCCACCCCTAGCTTGTTAAGTCCAGGAATTGGTGTTCATCAGCATGTTTTCTTAATGTATTAAAGAGGGCCTCTCTAACCGGTTAAGGAGTTTCATATTGACATGAAGATTAGTTCATATCATCATAATAATACAGAAAATGTGAATAGTTTGTTAAGAATTTATGTTTACTATATCCGATTTTGCATGGGAAGCTTTTATTTAAAACTGTCCTATTGCATGCTTATCGATCCAAGGGCATGGCCGCAAAGCATGTACTCATGTTTTCTTTGTTTCCTTTCTGAAGTCTTTTCTAGGCTCGTCACAGATCATTGCTTGATACCGGTATCAAATGCTTTGACATTTTTTCTAAATGTTTCTACTAAACAAGTCAATAGGACCCTTGAAGTTCATTGATTATACGGCTCAAAACTCAGGAACATAATCTCATTCACATTTACTGGAACTTATATTATCTGTGATTGCTGCAATCCTTGTTCGGTTCTCTTTATCTACATTGTGTTGGGATGGCTTTCTAGTTTAAACAGCAGCATGATATTGATGCTGAAGATGCTGATGCTGATTATTTGTCTAGCATATAATATCATTGTCAAAAGGAAATCCCAAAGGATGAACTTCTTATCTTTGCTTAACTTCTACAGTATGTCCTTTTCAAATCATGTGTAGGCTTTTAATCCAAGTAGAGCTTGGCAAAATTAATACCCGTAGGTCATGATGCTATGGAGTTTTTTTTACTCTGGCAGCCACCTTGTGGTAGACTTGCTGGAGGACCACTTCTGTTTTCTGTGTAATACATGACTGAGTGTTGCACTATAGCAGTAACTGAAATCATCCACTCGTGTTCCTGTGTCAATCTACAGGGAGGTTCATTCCGGGGTGCTATACACTGGCTGTATCAGAGGAGCTTCCAGAGGAGTATCAAGTAAAACCACATACCTGCTTTTTAGCAACAGTTGTCGTGTTGAGATGCACTTGTTGAGGATCTAACATTTTTTGTTTCGTCCTCCAGGGGATTTGCCAAGACAACAACGTGCACTATGTACCTCCAAAGCGTGTGTGAGGAAGCCTGGGTTGAACGCAGCGTCCCAATCCTGAAGCAATACTTTTACATGTATTTGCACCTGTAATGCTTACCATGGAAACTGCTAGTCTTAATGCTTCCTTCTGTGAGCAGTTAATCAGCATGTTTTTTTGAGATTGCTAAGCAGCATATTGGTTGCACACTTTTGTACAACTCAAAATATAAGTCCTATGCAGCAATCGTTTTAATTTGCGCGATTTATCCGTTGCCTCTCAGCATAAAAAGGTACGCAATTGATCCGGAGGAGTAATTCTCGGCGAACAGGGGAACAGACCAGAAGGACAAGTCCACGCTCCACACACCGTACGTTAGCTGCCTCGACGCCGCCGCCGACGAAAGTAGCGATCTTCTAACCGGCGCCAGATTGTTGAGCGTCGGCGATATGCCTCGCGGTAAGCGGGGTACTGCTCGATGATCCCCGGATCTGCAAGCAATCCAGACGAAAGATGTACTTCAAGAATCAGACAAAAGTCCATGATCAGGAATGTTCGAGAATTAAGGAGGGAACCTTGGAAGGCGCTGGAGGCGGCGGCATTCCGCGAGGGAGGTGAGCTGCGACGTCGAGAAGGTGTTATAGGCCGGGCCGTGGGAATCCAGCTCTTGTCCTTTCATATGGACCGTCCTCTTAGCTCTAGCGGATAAACACTAGGTGGGCTTCGCTCCGACGTCCCACAAACATCCGACCAAGGGACGTATGCCCAGGAGCGTCCGGGTACTATTCCCAGTGATCGAGCCTGCAATACCCTGGCAGTCGCTCCCCCGGAGACTCCCACCCCGGTAAGCGTGCGTGGTACGAACGTGACGTCCGAGCACCTGAAAACTCGGCTTCACAGCGTACGCAGATCGACCTCTTCCCACCCACCGTCCTGTATTCAGCGTCGAAACCGGTCTACGTACGCGCGGGGTGGTGTGTGTGTGTGTATGCGCCACCACCGGCGCCTGATTCCTCGAGCCTTCACCGGTTCACCCAACCGCGGCCAGTAACGCCTAGAACTCTAGCCGCCACGCGCGCCCGCGATGTTTGCTCTTGCCCGATAAAACTTGCGTGTTCCACGCCTCGGCGGACGGCTGTGTGGGCATGCGCGCGCGTAGGCTCCGTGCGAGTTCCCAATTCCCGCCGGGCGAACGCGCTAGTCCGACGATTCACGAGACTGCGCAACAGGAGAAACATCCATGGAATGTGCAGGTTCAAAGGGAAAATGCGTCACCAAACAGCCGTTTTTGTACCGCACGTATCGATTCGCCCTCTCCGCGGATGCATTAAGCAAAAGATTAATGTAGTCTTTGAACGAGCAAAATATGGATGTTTTGGCTATATACATTTCAATGAACAGAGAAAGTATGGTACAATCGAATGAAAGTACGACTCAGATCACGATGCTAACGACCAATAGGCACACAGATGGACAAACGCAACAGTACTTCACAAAGTATGATGCATTTTTTCTTTCAATTTGTCATTTCATGATCCCCGAATTCTGACTCTTATCAAATGCTGAAGCATGTACAAAAAAGTTATCATGCATCACAATTTCAAATACAGGGCTTTATATGAACCATCAAACTTCTTTTCAAAGGGCCACGATTTGCGGCAAATTCTCACTCCTCAGCATTCATGTGAGACCCTGAAATTTCAATTAAGCAAACATGTATTAATTTCTAACTGAGTAGCATTAGCATCTAATTGAGAGCATAATGGACAGTTTTCTCCAAGCAGAACAGTGTTGTGCATGGGGAGCAAATATCCCAAGGTAACCTGGTAAATGAGTAAAGGTAGAAGGGTAAAAAGAGCACAGTGCAGTGAGGATATGACCAAAGCCACAGCCAGTCCATTTCTTCTCTCCTCCATTTCGAGAGGTGGGCACTTGGGCCGGGCTCTTTTGGGCCGGCCCGAAGCACGACGGGATGGCCCGGTGCAAAGCCCAAGATGGCACGCGATTTCGTCGTAGGCCGATGCAATCAGAGACGGCGTGCCGCACGATGGACGATGGGCACGACCAAGACGATCGTTTTGGCCGGGCCGGCCGCATCGACGAGCAGCACTAAATCACGGATTAAGACCTAAAAGTTGGCAGATATTGTTGATTCATGGCATCTTCAAGCATTGCATTTATGTTTGACATTTTGTTGATGTGACTAGTCTCTTATGTAATTAAAATAGGTAGTTTAGTATTAGTGATGTGTTTTATTTTTTTGCTCGTCACAATAGTGAAAATGGGTCAGGCTTGGGTCGGCACGGCACGAAGCAGGCACGAAGCGCAAATGGGTCGGGCCTGGGCTCGCCAAAGGCGAGTCGAGCCGGCACGGTGGACACGATGGGCGTTGTGGCACGGCACGGCACGACGCCCACCAACTTACAACAGCAGCTCCTTCACTTCCTTTTTCCTCATTTTAGCTGAGAGCAAGCAACAGGGCACATCCATTCATTCCCCCTTACCATTCCCAGCCAAGCAGCACAACTCATTCTTCCCCCAACTCCAAACCGAAGGCAGAAGAGGGCAGCCGTCCATTTTCCAGCCTCCACTGAGAGCAACGCTAGAGCACAGCCGCCCCCTTTTCTTCGGTCCCAACCAAGAGTAAAGAAAGAGCTCCCAAGCAAGAACCAACCAAGAGCAAGAGGAGAAGCCTAGAGCAAGCACAAGCAAGAGGAGGAGAAGCCAAGCAAACCAGACAAGAACCAGGAGCAAGGAGGCCATCAAGAAAGGGAATCGGGAAGAACCAGGAGGACTAGGTCGAGCCAAAGATCAAGGAGCTCGGCCACCTCTCCAGCACTTTCTCCCCCAACAGAACTACATCATCTCACGAGCACAAGTAAGACAGTAGAGTAGAGTAGCAGTACAGTAGTGTAGTTTGCAATAAGTAGATCAAGTATTAGCAAGAAGATTAGAGAGAAAAAATTAGAGGTCTCAGATTTAGAGCAAGAGGGGGGCTGCCTCGTGCTTCTCTGGGTTCATCCTACACTCTTTGTGCTTGGATGAGCACCGGTATAGCTGCAATGCCTCCATCCCGCAGCTTTTTCTTGTGCTCAGTTCATCACCGACCCCAATACTCACCTTAGAACACCTTTAACCAAGAAGTAAGCCAAGCAATCGGTAGATCGGGCAAGCCAAAACCTAAATCCAAGTTTATGGCAGCAAGAACCCTAGGACCAAACCGTGTGAAGGCAGCAGGAAGAGAGAGGCCTAGCTGCGGTAGGTCGGAGTAGAGACCAAGCTCGGTCGGACAACAGCAGGTCGGCGCCATTAGGAGTAGGAGAGGTAGCACCGAGAGCCAAAGGGAGTATAGGGAGTGTTCGGCCAGGGAGTTGGCCGAACTGGAGAAGAAGAGGAGAAACTGAGGGTTCAGCCGAGAGAAAGAAAAAAAGGAAGAGGGGAAAAATTAGAAAATTGAGTTGATTGTCGCAAACTGTAGTTAGTGTAGCTAATTATCCAACTGTTCATCAAAAAAATCCAAAAGGATGCTAAATAACCGGGATGAGTTAAATGAACAGCTCAAAATAAGAATTAGCCCCTTCTTAAATTAATATTGCTATTATCAAAATGATTGGACGCCATGAATCATGTTCAAAATTATTATGCTATAAATTTCAGGATAAGAATTGAATAAATCAGACCACTATCTCCAGCTTTCGAGCGAGGACGATTATATTTACAAGATTTCAGGCAAGTTTCTTGAATCATGTTTTTATTAAATGTTTTCCAATGCTTTCATTGATTATTTCACTGGACGGAAAATTTTATGTTGCAAACAAAACCTTAAATTGGATGCGGATCGATAGTATAGATTGAGAAATGGATGGATGGATTGGAATTGGATTTGGTAATGGGTTGGTTCATCTAGTGATTGGATCAGTGGGCATATGTTTATTATGGTGGGTAGAGGGTGCCGATGAGAAGGGTCTGTTCGTCGGTGAGGCCCTCTACATAAGCTATGATATAAGGATAAACAACAATACTCGAGCAATGAGCCGTAATGAGTATCTATGTAATGTTCTTTTATTGTATACTAGGCTCTCCAAGATCCATTTCACGCTCGCAGCGCACCCATCACCAGGGTTTTCAATTTCGTTTTGGACTCATTTTTCGCGCAGCTGTCGGTAGCGAAATTCGACGAAATTCGGTCGAAATTCGAGAAATTTGGAACGGTTTGAAAGCCAGATAAATTTGAAAAGTGGTCAAATGCATGAGCGAAATTCGATCAAAAAGCTCGAAATTCCATCGAAAAGTGTCGAAATTCGATCGAAAAGCTCGAAATTTCGACAACGAGTTTAAAAAAATTAAGAAAAATATAAAAAATGAGAAAAATTACAAAAAAACATTGTAAAATTTATAAAATGCAATTCACATATTAAAACTTGTCACATATTAATACAAGTGCAAAAATAACCATTCATATAATTAAAATATTAAAATATACCATAGCAAAATAACATTAACATATTAAATATACAATAGAAATACAAGTAAGCTTTTCAATATTGGATAACACTAACATATTAAATATACCATACCTTTACTATATTTTAAATAATTGAAATTTGTCACATATCAATATAAGAAAAAATTTCAATATTAGATAACATTAACACATTAAATATACCATAGTAATACAAGTAAGTTTTTAATATTGGATAACATTAGGTCTTTCACCGTACAAAACTTGAGTCAGTATGCTTGTCATACAAATGTACTATATGAATCTAGCAGGGGCACCCTCCTCCTGCCTGCTGCTGCGAGTTCGATTGGCTGGAGGTCGGCTTCAGGTTCACATCCACCATGTCTTCCTGCTTCGCCGACGACAGCGTCTCCATACCCGGCAATGCCGCCGCGATCTTGCGAAACAGCGGCTGCAGTCGAAGTGTGAAGTGGTGAAGTGCGGTTCGTCACTCAAGATAGATCTTTTACATGTAGGTATCAGGTGCAAATCAACGTTTTTGCTACAAACTCATGTCCAGAGGTGCTTCTATACTTTTCTTTTTTAAAAGTTGCATAAATGTTAAAGTATAAATGAATGGTGGATAGTGATTACTTATCCATTCGTTTGCTTCAAGATTTATACAACTTGTATTGGGAGGGAAAACACTCTTGTTTCAGAAACTCTCCACTCCAAATTATCGTTTGTCTTACTCACAGTATGCTGAAAATTCATGAACTAGATTCCAAGTAGTAGCATTTTCCATTATAGCATCTTAATCTTCCTGTAGAATTTTCCAGTTGTGATACAGTGTGATGTCCAGTTGTAATACATATATTGGAGAAAAGAGGTGTTTTCTGACCTTGATGTTGAACCCAGCTTTCGCACTGGTTTCGATGAACATAACGTTCAATTCTTTAACCTTGCTCTCCCCTTCATCTGTAGAAACTTGTCTGCAGAGAATGGGACATTATTATATACTTGCAAATTGCATCGGCTAGAATTAAGTCACTGATACAGGATTGAGAGTGGAAAACATCATAGACACCTCTTGTCAGCAAGATCAGTTTTGTTCCCGACTAACACAATGATCACATCGCCACCTCTCTCAGTGTGGACTTCATCAATCCACTTTGAGGTGTTCAGGAATGACTGTCTATCTGCAGTTATCAAAATAGAATTGCATTATGATTTGGAAAGTTTGCAGGCTCACAGCTCAGCTTGACTCATTAATTTATTAAACATCTCAGTATAAAAATCAGGATAGTGTCTATTAATTCATTAAAAAAGGAAGAACCGGATAAATGAACAGCAAAACAGATGTTTTATTCACTTAATGAAAATTGAAATGTCATTATATAGTTCACTCCTCTGCAAAGTCAAACTTCATTGTTTTACACTTGAGTACTTACATGGAACTCTTTGCCTAACATTGCACATGATGGATGATTTGTTGTTAGCATTTTTATTAAAAGCAGTAGTGGCTAATATTCTGAAGTGCTCAACATGTGAATCGCTATACATTACATTGATAATTAAAATTGCAAAAGACCAGACAAAATAGTGGCAGAAGTTTGTGAACAGCTTACTGGATACATCATACACAACCACTGCAACAGAGGAGTCCCTGATGTAACTCGGAATAAGGCTCCTAAATCTTTCCTGTCCCGCAGTATCCCTGACAAGAACCACAAAATGCTAATTATTGTTCTAAAAAAATACTAACTACTTGGTAGAGCTACTTATAGGAAATAATATGTACACAGGGAAACCCACAGACCCAAGTGGTTCCGTGAATCACAAAAACTTGTGCACAACAATGGTAGTTTACATTGCTTTCATTGGTGAGGCATCAAGCATCGTGAAGGATTAACGGTCAGATATATAGTTTCTGAACTATCACTGTAACTGAGCATGCTAAATTATATAATTTATGAACAAATCAGAGAACAATGCGCTCACCATAGCTGTAGACGAATAGTGCGGTCTTCAAGATACATTGTCTTTGACAGAAAGTCGATGCCAATTGTAGCCTGGATGAAACTCACTTGTAAGGAGTAGGAGGAAAATATTTTAAGAAGCAAAAGTACTTTCAGTGCAAAGTTTATTCTACCAAAAGAAATAATTCAAACTTCACTCTCCGCGGTTTTGCATTCACTGAATAGAGAACACTGCACAAAATCTACAAGGAGTTCTTGCAACTTTTTGTAATATATACGCCTATACAGTTACATTTTCACCAAGAACCAAACCAACATTGTTGTCTGCGTTACTCAACAATCTAACTGAAGGGAGAAATGCTATGGTCTTCTAGTCGTGTCTTGAACTAGAACAAAAGCAATGAGAAAAAAAATACTTCCGCTGATGAGAATATAAAGCATGTAATTTGGATGTTTTTGTTGAGAAATACAAAGCTTACATTTGGATTTAATGTGGCGACCCGCATAATTAGCCCAGGGTAACAACAGTAACACCGTCATTACTCTGAGACAATTACACGAATCTCGGCATATTAACAAATCAAAACATCGAGCGTACCCAATATTTTATTAGTTAATATACCGTGTTCAGAGTGTTGCAAACTTGCAATAGAACAATAGTTAGATATTAAAATAGAAATTTTATTTCATTCCATTGCCACGTAGGCTGCATGTCCAGTACATCTAATTATACATAGGATCCAAGTACAATAAAAATATAATACAAACATACTAATTACACCAAGACTGAAATTGATGTATGGTCTACCCAACACCCTAACCCTCATAGAAATACTCCTCTTCGTAGCCCTAGTATTGCGGGTGATACTCACCCCAAGCGTCACCGGTGCTAGGATCTAAGAAGAGGGAGAAATAGCAAGAGTGAGTACAAATGTACTCAGCAAGCATTAATAGCAATGTGCAACTAGTGAGAAAAGTCGCTCCACTTTTACCAAAACCTCATTCCTTCCTTCTCAACCCCTTTTTCAAAAAAAAAAAAAGGTTTTATTAAATTGAAAACATTGCAAGTTTTAATTTTCAAACGGAATACTACTAACACTTGTATATGAAACAGACTAGCTTTCAATCCTCCCAACAATTTTAGCCCACAGCTGAATTCAAAAATCTCAACCCATAGTTGAGTTGTAACTATTCAGTCCATAGCTGAATCCTAAAGTTTCAACCCATAGTTGAGGTCTATCAATTTCAGCCCATAGTTGTGTCCTAAACTATCAGCCCATAGCTACGCTCTGAAATCTCAACCCATAGCTATGCTCTGAAATCTCAGCCCATAGCTGATTTCCATCACTCCAACTCATAGCTGAATCTCGACCATACTTGAGGCCTACATTCTCAACCCATAGTTGAGTCCTGCGATCAGCCCATAGCTAAGTCCTACATTCTCAACCCATAGTTAAGTACTACAATCTCAGCCCATAGCTGAGTTCTAACCCCTTGCCTATAGCTGAATTCCCACAACCAATCCATCTCTCCAACCGTCTGTTTATTCTATTTTAAATCCTCCATTTCTCCTTTTTAATTTAAAAATAGATTTTTGATATGCAAGTAGTGACCATAACAATTCCAACATTAAACTTACATAAAACTTTGATGCAAAACATGATCAAAGGAAGTTGCCTGAATAATGGTAACAATATTTGTCCAAACTCGGTGTCTAAAAATGGTCTTCTGTTGGATCCAGTTCAATTCATAAAATCATGTAATATAAATTCATGTGACAATTAATTTTGGTGTGTTTTATGGTGTCCAACTGATCCTTGAATCCATTGAAATTTGGTACAGATCAATTATTCATTTTAATTTGGGATTTGTTACTTACTCATATTTTAATTTGGTGCACTTGACATATACGGTTTATTGAGACATTGATTTGAATTTTTTAATGGTGCAGATGTATTATCTCCTATTTTTAGTTATTCCGGCAGATGCAATTTTATAAGGATACCTATGTTATGCATTCGTTGCTATTTATTCTCTTTAAAACTAGCTGATATTTTAGTGAATTCTTATTTGATTTATTGCAGCCGCGATGGTCATAAATATATGCGTGCGTGTTTAGATATATCCCTATTTTCCCATCTTTTTTTCTCCTTTTCTTTTTCTCTTTCTCATCCCTTTCTTTTCTACCCCATCAGCCTTATCCCTTTCTTTGGTTCTTCTCTCATTCTCTTCCTTCCTTCTTATCTCTCTCCCATTCCCCTCATGGTTCCCAATCTCCAGCCGATCTGGTTCCGTCGGCCTTGGCCCCACCACCCACCGATCTTGCCCCCGCCCCCTTCCCTAGCGCGCGCACACATGTGTGCCCCTAAGGGCCGTGTCTACACTCCCCTCCTACGTCGACTCGCTGTCAGCCTCACCGGACTCCGTCTCTACCGCCTTGAAACCGGCCACCTCGCCAATCCTGCCGCCCTGCAGCCCATCGGCCTCGCACCGCGCTCAAGCATCGCCAGGATCGCCCACTCGGGCTGCCCACCTGGGTCACCTCTTCCCCAGCCGCTCTCTGCCCTAACTCCCATCAACCTTTGATTAGTGCCTGCTCGCAGGTGTGCATGCGTCGGGATCGCTCGGTGTGGTCCTCCATGGCTCCATAGTTACCATGCCTCTACCCCCTCACTATCTAATGGATGCCTTTCGTTTTTAGTGCGATGATTGTTGAATAATTTCTTGCATGAGATGTGGTTTGGGTCAATGATGATTTTGGGCTAACAACTTGGGTTTTGGAGGCGCCATGACGACACCCAAAATCTCTCGTGCGCCGGGGGGGGGGAGTGGTGAGGTTATTGGGCACGCACGACGCCACCCCCTAGCTTCTCAATATGCTGAGACCACCAATATTTCTAATGTCATTAGTATCTATATTGGTTCCCTACTGTCTACTAAGAATGCCCTATGTTGCTATTGTTGGCCCAAAGATGCACGAGGTTATCTGGGATGTGCAGAATGATGGGGGATGGGGGTGACGTTGTGGAGCAAGTTCAGTGGTGAGGTCGATGGTGAGGTCGATGGCGAGGTAGTAGCGCTCTCGGCCTCCTCAATCCTGATCTCCTCGCTCCTTACCCCCTGGTTCTGGTTGGCCTTCCTCCTAGCCTTCTTCTTCTTGGTCTTGCTCCTCCTGGTGGCTTGCTTCTCCTCTCCCTTGCTCATGGAGTCTTGGCTTTGGGGAAGTTTGGGGGAGAATGAATGGATGGCTTGACTCTAGAGGCTTCGGCTGAGGCTAACCCTTATCTGTTCACAGTGGTGCCTTTACCATTTTACCTATTGGCTTTTACTTTTCTACTACTTGATATTTTGGCACTGTTTTTTAATGGCTATGGTCACTCGACAACAGTAAGTTTGCGCATGCTAGATGATGATACCCTAAACTAGCGAGAGGTGTTGTCTGACCCTGGACGGACTTGGTGTCTTAGGGTGCGTTTGGTTTGCTGTATCAGGGTGAACCAAACCGTTCGGTATAGGATTTGACCCCTGGTACTGCGTTTGGTTGGCTGAACGGAACCATCTGGTATGGAACGGGATGGTACAGATTCATGGAATATTCCTTGGAGATGCTGTACCGTTCGATACGGAGAATTCAATCGAACCGATCGGTACAGGACTGTATCGTTCACCCTCTCGACGCTCGCACAGGAGAGCCATGCTCACTCGCCTCGCTCGCGCCCGATGGGAAGCCGCCTCACACACCTCCACCATCGCCGCCTCGCGCCCATCGTCGCCTCGCCCCCATCGCCACCTCGGATCCTCCCATCGCCGCCTCGCCCCCATCGCCGCCTCGGTTCCTCCCATCGCCCATCGCTGCCTCAGATCCGCCCATTGTCGCCTCGCCCCCATCGCCGGATCCGCCTCGCGACAAGGTGTAGCCTCTCCTTCTCCCTTCTCTTTCCTCTTCTCCCGGCCAGATCTGACTAGTCACCGTGCAGGTAAGGGGTGGTGACCTCTCATCGGCATTGGCGTCTCGTACAGTGGTGACGTCTCGTCGGCGTCACGCCTCAGCTCCCAAGGTGCTGCCTCTCCTCCCTTCCATCTCATCTTGTCTTGGCCAGATCTGAAACAAGATGATTCTTGGTTCACAGTTGAGTTCATTCTTGGTTCACAGTCGAGATGATTCTTGATTCTTGGTTCATAGTCGAGATGATTCTTGGTTCACAGTCGAGATGATTCTTGGTTCACATTATTGGTTCATTCTTTGTCAAATATGTAATTTGCACTTGAGCTACTAATGACAATTACTTCACCAACATTAGCTAGTCAGTATGAATGTAATCCATGTGCCTCCTTGTTATCAAGATTGAACAATTGGATCCAATTACTGGATTTAGAATGGTTATCAGTACTGAACCCTTGAATAGCAGTGGTCTTTTTGGTATGGTATGAGAATGGTATGAGCAGTGATTGTCTTTGATATGGTATGAGAATGGTATGAGTAGTGATGCTTTTGGTATGGTATGTTTTTGTTTTTTGGTATGGAATGAGCATGGTATGGGTATGGTAAGCAATCTCATCTCAATAGTTGTGCTAAGGAATTTAATGAGTATATGAAGGTTTACGTGACTGGCATTCAGGTTAGTAACCATCTCAGGAAGTGGAAAAAGATGTGGGTAAAGATAAACAAACTTAAGAATTTAAGTGGTGCTCTTTGGGATGAGGCTACCTTCACTATCAAACTTGAGCATGGGCATTACACATGCCATATTAAGGTAATTTGCTTCCTAGTTGCAACAACCATGTTTATACTAGAGATTGTTCTTGCTTGAGAATGATTACTTCTCTAACGATGACAGGACCACCCCAATGATGCTGGTTTCTTGAACACTCCCCTTGAGCATTGTCGCGAGATGGCCACTATCTTTGGAAACAGCATGGCTACAGGACAGTATGCTAAGGGAGCAAACGACCCTCTGGCTAAAAATGTGATTGAAATAGAAGAAGTAGCACCAACTGATGAACATGCAGAAGATGTGACGGCATCAGGGTATGGTGGAGGTGACTCATCGGCAAGTAAACCACAAAAGAAGAGGGCCAAGGTATCCACTAATGATGATGTGCTTTATGTCATGACCACTAGTATTGATAGACTCGCTCAAGCTATTGAGAAGTCCAATAGTTCAGATACCAATGTTCCAGAAGATCTTTGGGACAATATGATGGATCTCCCTGGATTTGATGAAGCACATTTAGCTCACTACTATGCTTATTTGTGTGAGAATGTTGCACTTGCCCGAGCATTCAACAAGCTTAGTATTTCAAACAAATTGGTTTGGGTAACTAGGTACATCGCGAGGGAAAATCTCTAAGGTTAGAGTGTTGACATCATTGATTTTTCTTAGGTTTGGCAATAGTTCTTGTTCTTACTATTTCATATCTGCAGATGGTGCCCTCTAGATCACAAGTATTGGTATGCTTTTTTTCCCTCAATGTAGTTTGTTAGAGCATCTCCAGCAGAGCCCCTAAACCAGCCCCTAAACTTTAAAATAGGGGGTGTAGTAAAAAAAAACAGATCCAGCAGGGCCCCAACTCAAGCCCCTAAAATTAGGAGGCCCCTAAATTTGTCTCCTCAGCCCCAATTCCCAGGGCCCCCCAACTCCAGCCCCTAAAATTATTAGGCCCTTAAATTTGCCTTCTCAGCCCCAATTCCCAGGGACACAAGTACAACCTCTATTATTGAAGATAGGAAAATACATGAGAGGCTTCGAAAATTTTATCATGTTTTGAAAATTTTAAATTTAAATTTGAAATATCATGTTTTTAAATTGTAAATGTTAATATGCTTATGTTTTATGTATTACAAATATTTTTGATTGAATTTTAGTGGTGTCAAATGAAGATTATACATAGCGGATATGTTAAAATAGGAGAAAAAGTAAAATACGGGCTGAGATTTAGGAAATTTGTTCTTTGGACTTGTGCTCTGAAAACAGGGCCCCAAAAAATAGAGGGAGTCCCTAAATCCAAAATAGGGACCCTGTTTTAGGGGCTATTGCTGGAGATGCTCTTAGAGATCTATTTATAAAGATAAGATTACTACTGTTCCATCTTATGATATAAGCAGCAAAAGAGTTGTTTACCATAGTAGGATCTGATGGTTCATAGTAGAATCTGATGGTTTACCATAGTAGGATCTGATGGTTCATAGTAGGATCCTCAACGTAGTTGCTATATAGGATCTGATGGTTTCAGTTCGGTACTGATATATGTTCTCGTTGTTGTGTAGGTCCAAGACATGCAACCTGAAATTTACCAGCTTTTACTTTGTCCTGAAAAGAAGTTCATCTATGCTTTTCTGATGGAAAACAACAGAAGTTGCAACGCAGTTGACTGGTTGTATCTATTAGCCCTAACATCTGAATTCTGAAGCTACTTTAGGACAACTACAGTTTTCCCCCTGCAAAGTACTTGGTAAAGGTAGTGGCACTCCTCAGCAAGAAGCTTTCTTTATGGATCTAGCTAATAGTTATATTATGAGAAATATCTAGAACTGTGAGCAATAAACTCAACCATATGAAAATGTAACACTGGAGCTTGTAATCTGTTTGGAGTAAACTCCCCGTGTCATGTTATATGTGTTGTAACACTGGAGCGGATGTGAATGCAGTGATAAGGATAATGCTAGCACTTTCTGGTATTTCTATCTAAGTGATAACAGTATAATAATATCTTAGACCTTGACGTTAGAGAAGCTCCAATTGGATTTCAAATTTTAGTTTTGCCGGTGCAGATGCTGAATTGATTCATTTGCATTTTTCCTGTTCAATCTTGTGGTTATTGTGGTTAACGGTCAATCATGCGGTACTTCAGTATCATCCCATCCAAGCATCCCGAACCATCCCATCCATCCAGTGGTACCAAACAGCATCCCGAACCATCCAGGATCATCCCATCCAAGCAACCAAACAAAATCTTGTATCATCCCATTCAGGCAACCAAACACCCTCCCTGTACCATCCCATCCATCCTGTACCATCCCATCCTGTTCACCCTGATACAACCAACCAAACGCACCCTTAGTGAGCGCCCCTATTTGGGACTGACAGCAACTCCAAAATTTTAATTATTGTACTTCTTGCCTTATGGTTATCTATCTATCTATCTATATATATATATATATATATATATATATATATATATATATATATGCAGATAATTAATAGTTGTAGGGATCAAGGACAAAGATTGACAACGAAATTAGATTTTAGGAAAATTGATTCATTCTTGTAATCTTCCTTTTTGTCGAAATTTTATTATTCATGTACCTTGTAATCTATTTAATCGTACAACATTTGATTAATAATAAAGGTTGATGATTACTTATTGATTAATTGATTGATGGTTTTACTTATTGATTAATTGATTGATGGTTTACTTTTGAATGATTACGATCGCTAATTCTTGTATTCCAGATCAACTTACCTAATTCTTCATTTGTAAAATATTTAAATGGGTGGGTCCTTTCATTTAATGAAGTGTTTCCTATAATCACTCTTTATTCTCTCTTAACCATGTGGACTTACGCCCTCCCTCCATTCAGAAATATAAGACCTATAGTTTGAATAATCTTGTTTAGCAATATAATGCTTGTATGTAGATCTAATGAGGCTTTTCCTACCATACCTCTATATATCATCACTCAAACATATACATTTATTCATTATCACCCATACAAAGTATTTTATCTCATCTTCCAAGATAATTAAGTGGGTGTATCTAAGTCATTTTCTCTCCTACTTTTCTCAATTTCACGACAAACTTAATTCTCGTGCAAAGTAAAAATAAAATACGCCTTCCTCACAAAAAATACTCCTTATATTTCTGAACGGAGGGAGTGGGATGTAAAAACCCACCCAATTGTTCATAGAATAAATGGGAACATTAGTGCCACTAACTATTTTCTGTTAAAGAACCAATAGGGCCAACTCAGACTTTTAGCTCGACCGTGTTTTTAGTCTATGTATTTTCCAAACAATGCTTAGAACACTTAGATTTAAACTAATAAACTCTAGATGGTATAAAGTCACATGCAATGTATAAAAATCTGCCCAAAATTTGAGATCACCAACCTACTAATAATAAATTATTACGATAGTTAATAAACCATCTTATTTCCCTTAATACCCCAAGGCCTAATTTAAAACTTAACCATATTGCACAATGCATTGTGTGTGTGTGTGTGTGTGAATTTATAAGTCTACACATATACACACATACATTCAAATTTTAGTAGTATATAAATATACACATACATTCAAATTTTAGTAGTATATAAATATACACATACACACAAATTCAACACCACCAAAAATTCATTACATACATACACCCATTTTTCAATTGTGTATATACATTTATACATATATGCATACAATTTCAGCAGAGACAACACATCCTTTATTACTCAAGAATAGCACAATCATTCATATACATACATATTAACAAAGCCTTAAACAATAATTAACTTTGCATACCAGTCCTTTCCTAATGCATAATTTCATTTTCTTCATTAGATATCTACAAAAATTACAAAGGACAAAACTGTTACACATCAAAACCCTTACAAACATGCCATTATCATCCCTTCCTTGGCAGCAAAGCAAATAACCAGCTACAGTTAGCCCACCTAAGCACCTTCCCGTGGCATCTGTGCACAACCGAATGGGAAAGAGGGCAGGTGGCAGGCACCTAGTGTGCATGCCCTCCACCTGCACACCACTCCCTCGACTAGCCACATCTACCAGCCCCACATTCACTCCCAGCCCATAGTTTTGCCCCATCCTGGCCCTGATTTCTGTTGCTAGGTCGGTCCTCACTGCAGCATAAAAGGCAATCTCCTGCACACTTGTCCCTTTATCCCTCTCTAGCTTTATAGATCTTGTGTTTTTCACACTCTACTTCATTGACATGTGCTGGGAGAAGGAGAGGTAGGCTAAAAGGGGAGAAAACAAAGAAAGAACCCTTTGTCTCTCTCCTCCTTCCACTCCTCCCTACATTCCTGTGTAGCCAGAAGGTACTAATCATCAGTCAAAATCTTTATTCTCCTTTTGGCATGCATCCATCCATTAAATATGGGAGCTTTGGGGCTCCGTGGGGATGTCCACGTGTCATCCCGCCCTTCTTGCAAAAAGGCCCCTCCGTTCCTTTAAATCACGGATAGGTCCCTGCAAATTTACGAAGAGATCCTTCACGATTTTTTGTGAGGGCAAGAAAAAAAATTTTGGATCACGTTTAGGTCCCTCGCTCGTTACTTTACGGAAAGAGCCTCCTGTTAGATACAAATCGCGAGCAAGTCCTTTTCTACTTTTTCGAGATAGTGGTGAGGTCTAAAAATATAACAAACGGGTCCCCGATTTTTACATCTAGGACCTTTCTCCGTTTTCTCAGGAAAAAATATTTTCATCAACAAAAATATGTGTGATTTTTTCCAGCTCGGTCTCTAATATTCTCGAGCCTCTAAAAATTTTGAAAATACATCTAGGTCTATTTTTTTTCTCCGGAAAAAAAACGCGAGATCATTTTTCATTCACGCGCGTGGCGTGCACCGCCCTTATTGGCCTAGTAGATAAAAAAGGGGTAACTATACACATCATTCAGGCATTTGAGTACTACACTAACCAGCATACTAATCTGAGCACGTGATATGATTGGCCCAATGAATACAAATAATTGTGAATGATTCATTGAAATGCAAACTAGATCATGCACATAAGTAGCATTTCCACAATAACAAGCACACTTAGTAATAAAATGTATACAACTGTGGTGTTATGGGCTAAGAAACCTGATCATGTCTCTACACACAATAGTTGTATACAACCATTAATCCCAACCATGAATATGAACACATCAAACACAACTCCAGAACACACATATTGATATATATATACAGCTCCTAAAAGAGTACAACTAAACAAATGTGTCAAGGGCAACTAGGATGCACCCTCTGCTCTAGCATGCACACACTAACCCAAAACCTATATGCTACCCTAAACAAAATCACACCCTTAACCCCCATTTCAGGACCCTATACATGTCTACATCCATGAAAGTCTACTGCACATCAAAACTACCTACATCAAGGATTCAAGTGCAAGCATTTTACAGTAAAATTGGGCCATAACAGTGCATATAAAGACAATTTGAACTGCACACGTGTATATATCTAATGATCACAGCAAAGAAAGACCTCAAATTTGCTGCTCAACTCTCATTTCCACCATTGAATACGTCATGGATTACACAAAACAAATAACAGAATATCAAAAAAATAAAAGTTTGATTACAACACTTGGACTCGCCCAATACCTCGCTGACGAAGTAAACTGGGCGCTGCACCGTCTGTAGATGTCCTACCTCCTCTCGCTCCACAACAATTGCCACGCTGACTATGTGAGTCGTTGCTGCTATGTAAAGTATAAGAAGCTCCTCGTGCATTGGTGAAGCCAATACTGGAGGTGTGGTTAGGAATGTCTTAAGATCCTCAAAAGCTTGCTGTGCCTCAGGAGTCCATTGAAATATGTCCTGCTTCTTGAGGAGCTTAAAGAATAGCATCCCCCACATCCCTAGGTGGGAAATAAATCTGTCGAGTGCTTAGCTTGGTCGGAGCAAAGCGGGGGAGTCACAATATTTGTTACCACATAGACAAAGTATTATCTCTCATCTTCCCAAGAAAATTATAAGGGATATTTAAGTCATTTTCTTTCATACCTTTCTCAACTTCACCACCACCTTGATCCTTATGCAAAGTCAAAATATGTCTTATATTTTTCAATGGGAGAGAGTACATCATTACCATCTTGATTAGAGGTAGGAGTTTTTAGACCAAAACCGAAAAACCGGATCGAATAGATTTAATTGAATATTTTGGTTTTTTGGTTTTCAGTTCAGTTTTTATTTTGGTACTATTCGGTTTTTGGGTTTTGGTTCAGTTGTTAACTCCTATACACCGAATAGCCGAAGAACCAATCTTCCATTTCACTTGCCCTCCGATTCCCATCCCCGTCACCTCATCCCAAATCTCCTTCCCTTTCCTCCCCTCCCTTCGACTCCTCCCCTTCCCACGCATGTCGCTTCCTCCCACCAGATCCGAGCACGGAGGCAGACAAGCGCGGACACATTCAGAGCCAGTTTCGTGCATCGGAAGGCATAGTCGTTGCCCTTGTTCCGCACACGATGGACGTACCATTCTCCTGTGCTAGCGCTGGAGTCCGTCAAGCCAGCGATGTCACGCTCGTCCTCATCGTCATCCACCGCTTCTTCCGCATTGTCCTCTTCCTCAGGAAGCTTCCACTAGTGGGGATTCTTGAAGGACCTCCTCCCCAATCCATTACCCAATCCGGCAATCCCCACGAGCCATGGCGCTAAGGCATGGAGACCACGCCAACCCTACCCCTAGCCAAACCACCGCTTGCCACCTACTCCTCAAGCTACTGCTGTTGTTCGGCGCCGCGTGTCAGTGGAGGCTGCCTCCTCCTGCACTCGACCACATGGCTCTCCCCACACCGCTGCCTAGTGCCCATGGCAGCCACCCACTCGGTGAGCGTCTTCACCTCCTCTTCCTCCCTCGAAACTAGGGATGGCAATCGGGTGCGACAGTACGGGTAGTGCTCCCCATACCCATGCCCGCCAAATAAAATCCCCCCGACGAGTATACTCACAAGGGTGGCAGGTAAAGAATCTCACCCACACCCGTCGCCTGCGGGTACCTGTTTACTCGCCACCATCAATAATTCTTCCAACCAAAAGGCACTAAGAGCTAATGAGCAATGGTACCGATACAATCCTTTTAATGAAATTGTAGGAATCAACTACATTATGTGGATTGAAGAATGATTATCAATTATTCAAAATTTCAAATGCACATAGGGATAAGAATTAAAATAACACATACAAACAAATGATGCACGGATGCTCAAGTTTAAAAATTAAAATAAAAATAGTTCATCAGTCATCACACATGCTCAAGTTCAATAATTAAAATAGAAATAATTCATCAATCATCACATACATTACAAATCGTCCATCATGGCATCACCAATAACAAATTACTAATATGAGGTATCACAAATTGGGGATCAAGGGCCCAACTAGGCGTCTATTGTGGCCCACATGTCAGTAGAAGGTGGTGGGTAATCGAACGGAATGGGTACGGGTGGAGCTCCCTTCATATCCATACCCGTTTACCTGTCGGGTAAAGTTTGGCCCCCATAAACATACCCTCATGCAACAAAAGAAGAACATACCCACCTCTATTAGAGTTTTTACCCACGGGTACATGCGTAATCGGGTAAGATTGCCATCCCTACTCGGAACACATCGCCCTTTAGCGATTTGGTGGGAGATCGGTGGTGCATCGCATTTTTTTCCTCCCGATCAGCTAGTTACTTGGTGCCTATGCCTTGTGGCTTTGCTGCGAGGGTGCTGATGATTCAGTTAACTGAAAAATCGAATTGACCGAACTAAATTTTGTCAACTAGGTTCGGTTTTTTTTATTTTTGGTTTGATAATTTCGGTAGCCAGTTTCTAAAAACCAAATTAATTTTTAACAAAATAAACTGAACCGAAAAATTTAATGCCTACCTCTAATCTTGATCATTATGCAAAGTCAAAATATAGTCTTATATTATCAACGGAGAGAGTACATGATTGCGCAGATCCCTAGGTTTACAAAGTACAAAGTAATCCGAAACCATTGTCCGGTAAGCCACAACTTGGACATCCCATTACTACGTGATCAGGCACTTTTGCACATCATGTGAAGCTACACGAACAAACTGGCAACATGTTGGCATTGCCCGCATTTTACGACAAAATCTGCATGAGACCCTTACTCACAAAAGTAGATAATGCCAAGATGCCAAGAACAG
This sequence comes from Rhipidocladum racemiflorum, assembly GCA_036346355.1. Classification (NCBI taxonomy): domain Eukaryota; kingdom Viridiplantae; phylum Streptophyta; class Magnoliopsida; order Poales; family Poaceae; genus Rhipidocladum; species Rhipidocladum racemiflorum. The sequence continues at coordinate 52,510,368 of CM070582.1, read as the reverse complement.
GGATCATATATCAGCTACCGAAACGATCCTCGCATACAAGTCGAAAATTCGAAATACGGGTAAAAATGTGCTAATTTCTTGACAAAAAGTAGTGTCTACGGCAATCATCTACAAAACTCTGCAAATCCATCCAACCATGACAGATCTCTGACAATCATACAACAAAACGCCAGATCGAGATCGAACAATAACACCCGCACTAATCACAACGTTCGATTATCGGCGTTAATTCGGCAGTAAAAAGCGGTGCAGATTTGACGGTACGAATCGTACGATCGGTTTCGTCTCTGATTGCATCCAAGATTTACCTGGTAGGTGGTGTCGAACTTGTCGTACATGAACCTGGTGATGATGCTGGTCTTGCCCACGGACTGGTCGCCGAGGAACACCAGCTTGTACTTGGCCAGCGCCGACACCGCCGCCATCGTGAGCCGCGCCTCCCCGCCGCCTACCGGCCGGCTCCGGTCCTCTCGATTCCGAACAGCTCCGGCTCCGATATCCCCCGCTGTAACGTCGAGGGGGATGGGAATGGAGACGTCAAGGCCACCACGACGCGCGCACGTCAGGAACGAGGCCCTCGCGTTATAGAGAGAGAGAGAGAGAGAGAGAGAGAGCGTGCGTTTCTGGGGTTGCCTTCGCGTTTATTTTGCTGGAGCCACTCGGTCTGGACCTCAGAAAAGGCCGGGTTGGGCCGTGCACGTTCGGGAGTGCTGGCCTATATTGTTGTAATATGGGCCGTTGTTTATCCGACAAAAATCTCTCGCAGAAATCCAATTAGATCGAAATCCCGCGTGTTACTGTGAATGATTTATGAATTTTAACGAGTGAAAAAAAAAATTCATAAAAGAACATAGCAGAAAAAACTGTAAAAAAAAAACTAGAAAAGTGGAAAAAAATTACTAAATACCTAAAAAAAAATGGGGATTTTTTTTTTGAAAAATGGAAAGATAAAAGGTGCTGTAGCTTTTACATATCCAACAATAGTAGTATATAGAGATATAGAGATTTCTACAGTACCAGAGAGAAATTACCGGATTGCAAACAGGGCTTTACGATTCGATGGAAGGAAATCTTCTGTCCTGTTGTTTATCATGTTGTACTATGTTGATCTATGTTAAAAAAATGTGTTATTTAGATAAAAACTATTGTAAAACGATGACGCCCGCCATGAATCAACCATGATATATCAATATAACACAGGCATAAAACAGTGAGTACACATGCTATAGAAATGCAATACTGTTATATCTTTATTAGATTAATTCTCTTGTAGAAGGTGCCATATTTATATTAGAAACCAATAAAAAATAGATCTAGATTCATCCATAGTTTGATAAAATTCAAACATATTTAAATTCTAAGACTGAGATTCCTATTATATCTCAATAAAAACTACTTGCGTACCCAATGTTTCAATATGGCAGTGATTTAAGACTAGTTTTCTTACTGCATCGGAGAAAAGAAAGTGCCGACATAGCATTGACGTTTGGATAAGCACATGTGCTGACGTAGCTAGACTCTTGTGAATTTGCGGCAACATGTAGATCCCTGGGCACTTCCAATGGTTTCTTGATGGTTTCTACATGTGTCATGTAGGATGAAAGGCTTAGGTGGCAGCAAATTAATGCAGAGAGAGAGGGTTAGAGTTTCTTAAACTAGAAATGGTTTCTTCATTGAATGCTTTAGCTTAAGAATAATAAGGTAGTAGATGGATATTTAATGATGAAACCATAACAAGAAACGATGCATTGTATCTATTGTATTAATTGATGTTTCTTAGTGACATGGCTTCATTTGAAACGAGTTGAAGAAACTCTCCATTGTGAATGCCCTCAGATACATGATGCTTGATGATATGCACTGAAAGAGAACAGGAAGCAGAAGTATTGGAAAGGCAAACTGGCAAAGGCGCACTCAGCAAAACGATGATGTCTCTTTATTAAGTAGCAGTTGCAATCATGTACAATGGTACAAGGCATGGACTGATGTATCAGATCCGAGCCTCAAACCGAGTACAATTAATTCAGCGTATACATGAGATACGATTCCATGCAAAAACAAGGAAGCTATCTACAGTTCAGATACTTTAACACGCACTCTCTCCCTCTCTCTTCAAAGCACCTTCTCGGTGTCGTGGAGTTTAATAGTCTAGGTCTAGAGCAACACATCAATGTATTGATTGGGTAGTGGGGGTTAAGATAGAAGCATTCCTATTTCTTTTAATTTACAAATGTATTACCCAGTGGCTCGAGCTTTAGTCACACAAGGTAGAACCGTGAGAAATTTGGCGAAAGATTCTTTTTATAAAAAATGTAGGAGGATCTCAACGTAATTTCGGTTCTCTCGAGGTGGTTTTTTACAAATAGGTTGGGTAGGAGAAGTTTGCGAATTTGTACAACCATGGGGCCATTTTTTTTGCAAAAAAACAATGAAGAAACCGTTCACGAATCTACGAAACCACATGTCTTTTTGCAAATAACTGGTGAAGGACCTAAATGTAATTTTGGATTTCGGAGGGGCCTTCCACAAAAATGGGAAAAAACCCGATGAAGGACTTATTCGCGAATCTACGAAACTACAGATCTTTTTTGTAAAATAACCGATGAAAGGATCTAAACGTAATTTAGATTTTCTAAAGAACCCTTCCGCAAAAACGATGATGTGGAACTGTGGTTGAGCTCCCATTCTACCGGCGTTAAGAGTAGTAAAGCCCTGTATGGCAGAGCGCCAGATCTCAGCTCCACCTCAGAGCTGAAACTTGTAAACTAAAATAAAGTGACTTAAGTTTATAATTTTATTCTAAAATGTAAATAAGATGACTCACGTAAACACTCTTAAATATACCCACGGCTCCAGCTCCACGAATCTGGTGAAGCTAGGAATACCCAGCTCCACCAACTCCACGAATTTGGTGGAGCTGGAGCTCTGACAAACACCCCCTAATAATATAATATATTAATATATGCTACACAGACACACACACACACAAAAAGAACGTTTGCCATTGATGCAAGAGGTAGGTCAGTTCCGCCCCGCACTGAACAACTTGGGTAGCAAACTGGTCCTACAAGCAAACATTCTATCATTCAAAATGCCAGAAAAAAAATGCTGAATCTGTGCATACGAAGGTGGATGTGGCGCACGTGCACCTTTTGCGAACGCAAGCTCACGCTCAAACCAAAGGTTTTCTCCCTGCAGAAACTAAAATTCTGATTAGTGGTCAATCTGTACTGTGAGCTGCCAGCTGCGTCGCCATCTCCCGCGTCACCTGCGACCTCCACGGGCAGGACAATTACCACCTTGCCCCACGGTGATGTGGAGTTTAATTTCACAGAGAGATCCCGTTTCACCCCGAGCTATACATCATATATGGACTTGAGAATAACTCTGTTGAGATGTATGTATATATTTTCGTGATATCCTCCTCAATTGTTGTTTTTGAGTTTGTTGTTCATTGTTATTTTGCAGCACGTTGCGAAATAACTTACGAAAGAATCGTGTATAGTACCTTACAATGATAGACCGTGACTTATTCTATTTGTTTTTTCATAGTATGGAAAAGCTGAAAACAACACTTGCAAGTATAGCTTTCCTAAATCTTCGTACATTATTTAGAGCAGCATCTTAAGAAAGACATAATATTCACACGCATATTATTCCTAAAAGGGACGTAGTTGCAACAAATGTGTACTACAATATTTGGTCATTTCAACTAAATCTCATATTGTCATTTAACTCAATCTTGACCCAGGTCATTAGTTAGGGCGGCTATCCCACTTGGATGTGCAACAAAACTAACCGCATGAAAGGAAACGCAAACAGCAATAATTTAGGAGAAGATCAACAAGAATATTAACAATAAACTGCTAGCTTAATTTACTAGGCCACTGGAACATGCATAATTAAAATAATGTTAAAATTAATGGATTAACTATGTTTTTTTAGAGAGTACAAGGCAGACGCAAACACAACGCACACATCACTTAACACATGCACATATACTTGCACATCCCATAGGACCCATACACATGCTAGGAATTTAGCGAAGGCCACAGGAACATGTATAATTAAAATAATGTTGAAATTAACGGATTAACTATGTTTTTTAGAGAGTACAAGGCAGACGCAAACACAACGCACACATCACTTAACACATGCACATATACGTGCACATCCCATACACATGCTAGGAATTTAGCGAAGGCCCCAATGTTTACGTAGCGCTGGCAAGTGCTCGTATATAATACAATATTGGAAAAAGAGACTTAGGCTCTGTTTGGGGAGCTGTGCTTCAACTTTGGGACTAAAACTCCCCAAAACAGCCCAACTGCAAAGCAGTTGCACAGCTAAGTCATAGTTGAAGCACCACTAAAAGCCACAGCTGGTAGGGAGGTACTTTTCAGCTGTGACTTCGCTCGACCGCCTCCTCACTCGCTCCGCCTCCCTTCTCGCCCCATCATCTCTCCGTCTGGTCGCTTCCTCGACTCCCTCCGGCTCGGGTACTGCCTCCTTGACTCCCTCCTCACTCGGGGCCACACGGTTGCCCCCAAAAGCTACCACTGCAGCAGCCAGTTTGCCAAACGATATATCAAGAAAAGTCACAACCGCTAGCTACAACTGCTTTACAGCCCAACAAACCAAAAATAACTTTTCAGCCCAGCCACAACTCCCCCAAACATGCCCTTAGCTACTACATATGTATGTCCATGCAAATGCTCCAGTTCAAGAGTAGTAATTGTCAATCTGTGAATAAATTGCCAAGATCCAGAGAAGATGATACTTGATTATGGTTGCAAATTTGCACTTCCTTCATGGAAAGAAAAACAATTTCAATTGAAGAAAACACAAATATACGAGGGAACAATGGAGATAATTAAAAGTACTGGCCATAAATAAGGTTAATTACCACCTTTGCCCAAAAGTATAGTTTGTGTTTTTCGAATGATCTTATCCCCGAATATAGAGCATATTTCATATTCTAATACAAAATAAGTATATTGTTCCCTATATATTTCTAATAAATATCTAACCTTACATTGTGTTCCCTACATGTATGCAATAAATACAGTACTTAGATATATTAATTAGTGATAGTCTAGTATTTTTTTAATGTCTCCTTAGTCTATAGACAAGATAAAATACACCGTATGCTTTGGAAATAATTTTATCCTTTTATATCTCACAGATGCATTGCATTTGTGCTAGAATATTAATGTTTATACGCAAGAGGGTTGTGCTAAAAGTGTTTTTTTTCTTCTTTGGAGAATCTTCTCAAGTGTTTAATGGTGAGTCTGTCACGTGTATTTAACATGAATACACTTCATAGATTATAAGAGTAGAATTTAATTTTTTTAAAAAGATTAGACCGAACCGCAGATTAGAGCCCCAAATTATCAACGAAAAACCTAGAGAAAATCTCAATTAAATAAGCTGTCAACTTTTCCAATTCGAACAGCACACAGGCCCTTTTTCTGCAAAAAACCATAGGCCACACAGCCAGGACAACCTCGTCACTCCACACTTCCCTCCTCATCCCTTCCGCAGTTCCGCTACTTTTCCTGCCCTTTTCCACTCTGCGACTCTCGGCTATAGCAAATATTCCAACCCGACGGCGCCGTGCTCTCAAATCCCGTGAAGCGCCTCGCCACACGGATAAAAATCCCCAAATCCCCTCGAAAAGCCTTCTAGTTTTAGCCTCCAAACCGGGCGATTCGGAGCGCTTCGGCGGCGGCTGCTCCGGTCGGATCGCATGGCGGAGATTCGCATGTACGGACTGTCCAGTCAGCCCCCAGGTGCGGATTCGCTCCTTCACTTTTTTGGCAAGGCTGATCCGTACGCCGGGGGTGGCGGGGAGATTTTTAGGGTTCCCCCCTGGTTTGCTCAGGGTCGAGCTGGTGATTTTTCTAGGGTTTTCGGGGGTTTGTCTTTTCGGAGATTTTAGGGCTTCGTGTTGTGCTACGAACAATTCGTCTGGATTGCAAATTGTGGGAGATCCTTTTGTTTTTCTGGGTTTATAATTTGATTTTTAACGCCATCTAGAGGAGTAGAGGTTCAATAGTTGATTAGCGACTCGTAGAGAGTTGAATTAGTCAAAACGAAGAAAACTAATCGGAGCGTGAAGGAAACCTAGACCATATGCTAGTGTGGAAAGCGAAGTGCGAGTGGTTACTGGTGTCGTTGGTTAACGACTGACTAATGCGCTGTTAATTTGCAGATATTCCCCAGGTACTACTGGAAGCTCAGAATCGCTGGCTGCGGCCAACCGAAATATGCCAAATACTATCGAATTACAAGAAGTTCTCTATTGCGCCGGAGCCACCAAACATGCCTACAAGTATGGATTCTTCTTAGTTGGGCCACTGTTTTTGAAAATGTCAGCATTGCGTTGTTTGCTAGTTCTTCTTTTTTTAGATCAAGAGGAGATCAAACAACTATTGATGTCCCAATTCCATTCAGAAACTGGAAGTAGCGATACAGCAGTTCAAATAGCATTCTCATACCACATCAAAAACAGACCAACTCAGCATACCAAAATGAAACATAAAGCAGTAAACTACTACCAGTCCAAGACTCAATTCTTGTCACTCAGCAAAAAACATTAAAGTAAGATGCAAAAGAGATCAGCTCCTCCGAAATCTCCTCATCAGTGACATTTTTGTCCACCGCGCCTTCTTCCCTGGTTACGTTCCTCCAAGTCCTAGCAGAAGCGGCAGCGGAGTCCGAATTTTTGTGTCCATCAATTGGCAAAACTGATTCATATGAACCATCATTTCCTCCTTGTACAGTGGTCTCCAGCTTGTTAGCAACATAAGCACTATTCTCCACACTGTTTTCACATCTGACCAGATCTGGGATAAGAAAATCATGTTATTTCTAATTTTCCATAAACTCCATAATATAGCAGCACATATAGTATTAAGAGCAGCATTCTTCTTAATACTCAGCCAAAACCGGGCTAGTTCTTCTTTTTCATTCTTCTTGATGCCATAGACTTATGTTCTGGTGCCATATTGTGATATAGCATGGAAGTGGCATGCATATATTCTGAAATTCCAACTTGTTGAGGTCGTAGGAAGTTTTGTTTTGCTAGAAATGTTCAAAGTTCAAACAGCAGTTACAAGGCCTGATGGCAGTCCGAAAGTGTTTTAACATTGGAACTTGGACCACTAACATCTTGAAATAAAATCCACTAAAAGGAACATCTGCTACATTTTGCGCTAAAAATGTGTCTGAGGCTGTCCTTGCATCAAATATGTAAAGCATGATCCAGGGAATAACCTTGTAAATTTTGAACCATGCTACTTGGTTCCTTTTACTTTTAGAAGATGAGGGACCATGCATTCATTCATCGCTAATCATTTGATAATGGCGCCAGACATTATATCTACACGAGTATGGTAGTAGGTGTAGTTTTTACTTTTTTTTTATGCACTTGTACTTTGGGGTGAAATCTCTGTTTGTAGGGGGAGCTGTTGCTTCATTGTTGTCCTGGTTTTCTATTACTCAGTGTCCTGTAAACCTGTTTGCTGTAGAACCTGTACCTGTTTGAATTGCACCTGGTGAAAACTGAAAACCATTTTTATGATATGCATGTATGGCCCTGTTAATTATTGTAGGGAATGGTGATATATTAAAACAGATTGCTTTCTTATATGGAGTTTTCATGCAATTCTTGTAGGTGGTTCACTATATCTATTTGATCGGAAAATATTGAGATACTTCAGAAAGGATGGACACAACTGGAGAAAGAAGAAGGATGGAAAGACAGTCAAAGAAGCTCATGAGAAGCTAAAAGTCAGTAGGAGCTCTTTTGTAGAGAACTTCCTTTTCTATTTAAAATTTTAAATTTTGATAGACATTAGAGAATTGAAGTCTATTGCTGTTGTTCGTGGAGCACTCCAAATAATATAGTATCAATATTTTTGTATATGTATAGTTATTCTATATTACTATCCAGGCTGTCTTATAATTCCTTTTTATTTTACTACGGCTGCCTTATAATTCTTATCTCTGGTTATAAAAGGTTTCTTATTTTGCCCTTTAACAGTCTCCAAGTTACAACTTGCCAAATTAATGGGGCCCCTTTTACCATTGTTATGATGCTAGTGAGCAAGTTGTTTTATTCCTTATCTTTCAGTTGAGAAAAAGACCGGAGATAATTACATGGTGCTGCCAAAATAGTTGCAATAAGTTTCTTGTACCTCTGTTGTTCTTTTTGATTGTGGCTTTATTACTAGATCAGCTGAGCTGAAGCTTGCCCTTTCAGGTTGGCAGCGTTGATGTACTTCATTGCTACTATGCCCATGGGCAGGAAAATGAGAACTTCCAAAGACGGACCTATTGGTTGTTAGAAGAGTAAGCAGTGAATATTGCAATAACTTATTTGAATAAGCCAATTTGGATGGTAGACTAATAATTGAGATGGTGTCATAAAAAAATGTGCCATGATTTGATTATTATCCCTTTTTTCAGGGGTTTCATGAATATTGTTCTTGTGCACTACCTTGAAGTCAAGGTAAGCTTAATTTTGACACATGATGAACTGGATCTCTCCATTTTCTTTGTAAGTTTGGGTCAGTATCAACTGAAAAGTTCACATACATCATCAACACCAACTTTGCTGGTATGCACATCCACTTCTTCATTCACAACAGCCTCTCTCTCCCCCATACAAAAGGAAGAAAATGAAAGAATGAAGGGAAAGAAAGCTTCTACTGGGCACCACACACAATGACTGATAATCAAGAGTATGGGTCTTTGCAAACTACAACTTCCCTGCTAGTGCATTCCCACTCTCACTCACCTGATATATTATGAAACCATTTTTTACCAGGAGCAAAGTGATAACATTAATATTTTAGGGGCAAGAGTACCTTTACATCTAGTTTGTATCTTTGATGTCTGTTATTTAAGAAGATGAAGATCCATTTCCACATCTGATGTTCCAAGTAAAAATGATTTCAGGGTGGCAAACAAAGTTTTTCTCGTGTGAAAGAAGCTGAAGAGATTGAACGATTATCTAATGCTGATAGTCCTGCATGTTCAAACTCTTTCGCTAGTCAGAGCCAGGTAGCTTCCCAAACTATGGATGCCGAAAGCCCAATTAGTGGACAGATTTCGGAGTATGAAGATGCTGAAACAGGTCTTGCTGTTTCTCTATCTTCGTTCTGCATCATCTGCACTAAGTATATATTAACTGATACATATTCAATAATGTAACTTCTTTCAGTGTATCTAAAGCAAAATTCGGTGCAACAGATAATTGTCGAGCAAGCTCCAGATACCACCCTTTCGTTGAGATGCAGCAGCCTGTGGATGGAGTCATGATGGATAACCTGTTGGGCGCTTTAGCTCCAAATACTTCTGTAAATAATCTAGGCAAGATTTCATTCTACCTTCCAAGGTTCTCTGTAAATGTTGGCTTCTGGCTCATATTTCTTTTACAACAGTCGCAGGTTATCATGGTGAAATTAAGCCTACAACTGCTAACTTACACAATCATTTTGTTACCCACAATGACATAGCTAGTGTGTTCAATGAAGATGGAGCTGGATTAAAAAGTGGTTCCAAAACTCAACTTGATTCAGTGCAGTTTGGCGAGCCCTTTCCAGAATATCCAACTGGGTTCATGGAGCCGACACTCTATTCTTCTGTTGCCACCATTGAGTCGAACAATCTGGATGATAGCTCTCGCTTAGAAACATTTATGTCTGAGGCACTTTACACCAACAACCTCACTCAAAAGGAAGCTTATGCGCTGAGTGCTGCAGGCATGGCGTCCTCACAGGTGGTTTGCTATTTTCTTGCATTAATTCCGTTGTTTTGTGGGATCCTTGTTCCTGTGTGGCTGTTGGGCAACTTCTCTACATCCAGTCTCCTTTGTGTCTACAATTGAGTCCTTCAGACCACTTGCAGAGGTGTAGGAAGGTCCTTCCTGCTGTTCAATGTCATATCAGTACACTTTTTTGGGGACTGTGTGAATGTAGTTTTGAAATTTGGAGTTCCTATGGTGTTGATGATATGTATGCATGATCCATAAGGAATATTTTTGAAATTTGGAGTTCCTATGGTGTTGATGATATATATGCATGAGCCATAAGGAATATTTAAGAGTACTGTGTTCCCCTACCTTTTTAAAAAAGGGGTATTTTAACTCGTCAATGTGCACTGCTCACTGATGTATGTTAAACAAGACAAGAAACCAATTGCAGTGGTAGCACTTGTTGCCTAGCTTCAAGAAAATGTTTGTCTGAATAGTTCCATATATGTACTCTAGTTTACAATAGTATATGAAGGATTGAAGGTACGATGCTTAGTGCATAAAAAATTTACCTACTGCTATGGACTGATATGTTACCTTAAATTTTCAGGTGCAGAATGATAGCTATACAGAAGGAAGCATTAGATATCCACTTTTAAAGCAGTCATCATTAGATCTCTTTAAGATTGAGCCCGATAGTTTGAAAAAATTCGACAGCTTCTCGAGATGGATGAGTAATGAACTTGCAGAGGTAGTTGATTTGGATATCAAGTCCAGTTCCGATGCTTTCTGTAGTACTGAAACTGTGAATGTTGCTGATGGCTCTAGTATGCCTATCAACGAGCCGTTAGATGCATATGTAGTCAGCCCCTCACTTTCGCAAGACCAGCTCTTCAGCATTATTGATGCTTCTCCGAGCTGGGCTACTGGCTCTAAGAAGACCAAGGTTCGTAACATTCTTTATTTTTCTTCTGCTGTTGTTTTAACCGTAGGGCGTAGACATGATACAAGTTGTCCTAAGCATACTAGTATGTTGAGCATTCTGTTCTAGGTTTCTCATAAATTCTGATAATTACCTAGCATTACTCATCTTTGTTTTCCTGATCACCCAAATGCAGGTCTTAATTACGGGCACATTCTTGGCAAATAAGGAAGATGTAGAAAATTGCAAATGGTCATGTATGTTTGGGGATGTTGAAGTACCCACCGAGGTTTTAGCAGATGGCTCCCTGCGCTGCTACACACCAGTACATCAATCTGGACGAGTACCATTTTATGTGACATGCTCTAATAGGGTGGCTTGTAGTGAAGTGCGAGAATTTGAGTTTCGTGGTCCTGAGTCCCAGCATGTGGAGACTTTAGATCCCCATAGTGCTGGCATAAATGAAATGCATTTACATATCCGTCTTGAGAAGTTACTTTCACTGGGACCAGATGACTATGAGAGGTATGTTATGAGTGGTGGAAATGAGAAGCATGAGTTAATCAACACGATTAATTCCTTGATGCTTGTTGATAATTTTTCAAACCTGGCATTACCATCGGTTGAGAAAGAATTTTCCACTGCACGGGATCAGAATCTTGAGAAATTGACTAAAGAAAAGCTGTATTGCTGGCTTATCCATAAGATACATGATGATGGGAAAGGTCCCAATGTGCTAGGCCAGGAAGGACAAGGTGTGATTCATTTAGTAGCTGCACTTGGATATGATTGGGCTATAAGGCCAATAATTACTGCAGGTGTACATGTGAATTTTAGGGATGCTCGTGGATGGACTGCGCTTCATTGGGCTGCATCTTGTGGAAGGTATTACAACAATTTTTATATCTCATTTCAATTTACTCTATTATGTTGAACTCATGGTGTTTCTATTGTTTTAGGGAGAGGACAGTTGGTGCCCTGATTGCAAATGGAGCAGCATCTGGTGCATTGACAGATCCAACCCCTCAATTCCCATCCGGAAGAACGCCTGCTGATTTAGCATCGGAAAATGGACACAAAGGCATCGCTGGTTTTCTTGCAGAGTCTGCTTTGACAAGTCATCTTTCAGCACTTACACTAAAAGAATCAAAGGGTGGCAATGTGGAAGAAATATGTGGATTAGCAGCTGCTGAAGATTTTGCAGAACCAAGTTCTGCTCAGCTTGCTTGCCAGGATTCTCAGACAGAGTCATTAAAAGATTCACTTAGTGCGGTTCGTAAATCAACTCAAGCTGCAGCTAGAATATTTCAAGCTTTCAGGGTGGAATCATTCCACAGAAAGAAAGTGGTTGAATATGGAGATGATGATTGTGGGTTATCTGATGAACGCACGCTTTCACTTGTTTCTCTGAGAAATGCCAAACCTGGACAGAATGATGTGCCTTCGCATTCTGCTGCAGTTCGTATCCAAAATAAGTTTAGAGGATGGAAAGGAAGAAAGGAGTTTATGATTATTCGACAGAAAATCGTCAAGATACAGGTATTTCTTTGTGCTAGTCTACTGCTCTACTAATTCTTGTTATTTTGCCTGCTGAACTCCCATATAACCACATAATGCTTCAGATTGCTTGTAGCTTCATTTGTTTGATTTGATGACTGGACAGCTAATACTCTCTGCTTAGTGTTTTTACTTGGGAGTTAATATTCGAAGTTTCTAAGCTACAGATGAACTGAAAGTGATTTCATGGAACTATACATTCTTCATACTATGGAATAATCTGTGTTTAAATAATTCAAAAATAACTGTTTTATGTGGTTGAGACTTAGACTTTTTTTGTTGGACCAGTTCTATGCTGTTATTTGATAAAAAGGACTTTTTTTGTGATCATTCCAAACTCCACTACTTCAATGCTGAAGTGAATTTGTTACTTCTGTCTAGTTTTGCATGATAAAGCCAAATGTTGTGGTAGTGGTAAATTGTGGACCTTGTCTCCTTTTGGGAATGATGTCAAACCCTTGTGGTGGTCTCGACTCTTTGAGTTGCAGACGTTGCAGTTTCTTGATGGTAGAGTATTTCCATTTATATTACGTTGTCAACCTCCACTATAAATATGCCATCTTCTGTCTGTTTATCTCTCTAACGGAATTATACTTCTATTCCTTACTAGGCCCATGTAAGAGGACATCAAGTAAGGAAAAACTATCGGAAGATAGTCTGGTCAGTAGGGATTGTGGAGAAAGTTATACTGAGGTGGAGAAGAAAGGGAAGGGGCTTGCGTGGTTTCCAACCTGAGAAACAACTTGAAGGTCCATCCCAGATCCAACCTGCGAAGGATGAGGATGAATACGATTTCTTGAAGGACGGTAGGAAGCAGGCTGAAGGCAGGCTAGAAAGAGCGCTTGCTCGTGTCAAATCAATGACTCAATATCCAGAAGCAAGAGAACAATACCATAGGCTGCAAACCTGTGTTACAGAACTGCACGAGTCCAAGGTACACTTCCTTTTCTCCATCATATAATAAGCATTTCAGCTCTTCCTTCTTATTGATTGTGCTTAGCTTAAGCACTGACCTGCCCACCCCAAGACATCCTGCACAGAACTTGTTTCGATTGATGTATGAATGCTCTACGGATAGTTTTTTGAACCGCATGTTGTAAATCATCAAGAGCCAGTCTGAATTGATCTTGTAACAGATCCGCAACAAAGTGTGCTCTATAGAGTTAGCCTCTTCTAGAGCTTAACAGATGGTAAGTGATCTAAATGGGATTCATATTTTGGTGGTTTTGGACAGGCGATACAGGATAAGATGCTAATTGACGCAGCTGGCGCCGATGGGGGCGACTTCATGGCTGAACTGGAGGACTTGTGCGGGAATGACACACCAATGTCCACTATTTGGTGACATTGCAGAGCTTTCCTAGATCAGTTAGGGTGTGACTTATTCGTTACCAGCTGTAAATTCTCGTGCTAGATGTTCACTCAGTCCTCACCGTTTGACTCTATAGCTAATACCATGGGACTTCTATAGTTCTAGTACAGTAGTACTATTACCCTCCTGCGTCTTGTTAGCTTGGCCATGCTTGAGCTCACAGTTGGGTTACTTACATGGTTGAATCTGGTGTACGGTTTATTCGACGGACGCTGTCGCTGAGCATCACCGCATTTTTTTGGTCAGAGAATAGAGGCTTCTAATTATGGTCAAACAGTATAGTACGAGATAGCTAGATATTGTTGCTATGCGCCTATGCGCGTAGCATCTCTTGGAAGTTGGAACCATCATTTTTTTCCTCAATTGTTTGAGCCTTGTAGGCCTTGGACAGACCTAACAAAGAACTATCGCTGCTCGTTCGCTAGCGAAGTCTTGCAGTTTACGCTTTCAAAGCACGAGACACGTAATAGGCTCCTCCTCGACCGGAGAACACGAATCTCAAAGTAACCTGCCCAAAACCTCCCCTTTCCCCTTCCTTCCAATGCCGGTAGGGTTTTGTTCGGCAGCCGCAGCGAGACGAGACACGTAATAGGCTCCTCCTCGACCGGAGAACACGAATCTCAAAGTAACCTGCCCAAAACCTCCCCTTTCCCCTTCCTTCCAATGCCGGTAGGGTTTTGTTCGGCAGCCGCAGCGAGACGAGACGGGACACCAGGGTTCTGCGTCGGCATCGAAAATCGTCGGTTTTCGAGCGAAAATCGCTAAAAATCGTATAAACTCAAAATTTAATTTTTTTTAAAAAAAAATCAAAATACGTGGAAAATCTACTGGTTATCTTGGAAAATCGACAAACTTGTTAATTTTTTTGCGGTCGATTTTTTGAAGCGATTTTCGTCTATTTTTTTAACGAAAATCAAGCAATTTTCACCGATTTTTAATCGGTTTGTGACACGTAAATTTTTTAAATTTGACCAATTTATCAACCGGTATTTCATACCAGACCACGGCGGTAAGGACGAAAATCGCACAATTTTCATCAAATTGTGAACCCTGCGGGACACCAAGGCAAGCCCGTGGCCGCGAGGGAAGAGGAGAGAGAGAGATGAGGCTCCCGAGGGCAGCCTGCTCCGCCGCCTCCACCGCGCGCTCCTTGAGATCCACGTCGAGGAGGGCACCCTCGTCTGCCCCGAGAGTGGCCGCTGCTTCCCCATCTCCAAGGGCATCCCCAACATGCTCCTCCACGAGGACGAGGTGCGGGTCTGACTCGCCAGTCACACCGGTTGCCTTACTTACCTGCTCGTAGCATGGGGTTCCAGGGATTAGACTATAGAACTTTGGGAGTTGATAGTTGAATTGCGCATACAATACTATTGTAATTTCACCAAATTGTGGGCTCTTTTCGGTATGGAAATGGTGGATCATGAATGATTTCGTACAAGTATAATCTCATTTACTACTAATTTTGATCTCTGGGATTGGTTTTGATGGATTGTGACAATGGATAATCGTTTGTTATTAGGTCTAATTTGGTGTTCTATAGTGAGGAGTATAGGAGATTGCTTTTTGGTTGAGCAATTTGGTGCCAAAACGTTGCTGTTTGCTTGTAGATGAGCCCCAGAGAGGTCAGTGTGTTGGAAGCAATTGCTAAGATGTTCGACGCAAACTGTTGTTATTAGGCTTTAGGGATTGAAATTTTGAAATGGCTTTTTCTTTGCTTAGCTTGGTATTTAATGTGCAACTTTACTCGCTGAGGTGTGAGAAGATTGGTACTTAGGAGTGTGTTTGGTGTTTGTGTTGAGACTTGTGATGAGTCATCATATAGCCTAAGTGGAAATTTGCTTATGGTTTGTTTTAAACTACCAAGAAGGGGGTGTTTGGATGAGGGGGATTTTTCAGGATTTAATGCAGAATATTTCAGTGTACCCATCCAAGAATTCCTTCATATAGGATTAGTCTGCATCTGCATGGATATCATCATCCAACTCTGCGATAAATATTGTGTTGATGTACCTGTGCGGCACACATCAGACATGCATATCTGAACTATATATCCAATCCAACTATATCGAGTCTGGAAATTGCATGCGTATTGAGATCATATGGATGGGAGCATGTAAAGTTTTGCAACTGTTTTCTATTATCCATGTATTGTTGTCAACCTGTCATGTGTTTTACTTGCAACGTTTGCACGTTCATTCTTTGGGCAGTTGATATGGCTTGTTCATCTCATTTTGTCATTCGGTTGTATTTATCAACCAATATGCTCATTGTTGTGATATGATAGGTGTTGCCTTTTCAAATACAATTAAACTTGCAATAACAACTTAGCTGAGATGTCAGTTCTAATAATTCTGATAGCAATTTGCTGGTCAATGGTACAAACAGTCCCACTATAGGTATGTATTTCACTACTTGCATTGTTCTGATAATTAAGCAGATATTTCATTCACTTTTATTGCTTTTTGTGCTTTTAGGCAAATATTTCCTCAATAGATAGTTCAAGATAGTTATACTGATGGCTATTAATATTAATTTGGATACTGTTGGGAAGTATTGTTTTGGAAGAACAAGGCACCAAAAAGTTTGTAACTTTATACAGATAGTAAACCTTCAGAAGTATGCTACTTGCAAAAGTTATATGTAGCACATTAATTTCTGTTGGAATATACTCAAGTGAAGTGAGCTCGTGCCTAGGAATATGCAGTTAGTATTTGAGGAACACATAGTACATGCTACACATATATAGTACAGTTCAGAATTTTCATGTCAGGTTGTTCAGGTCCTGGAGGTTCAAAATCTCGCCGAATGACCCTGTGAACTTCAGGAGTCAATAGCTTCACTGTGAAACTCTAGGCTTTTTTAACGAGAAAACTCAACAGCAGAAGATTCTTTTCTACCGGGAACATATCCTGTGCACATGGAGCTCTTGTGCACATGTGCAAACATTAAATCTGAGCCATCCAAATCCCATCTAACGGTGACTCGAAATCATATGTGCAAACATTTTGCAATTAGCCCCCCGATCAAGTCACCGTTGGATGGGATTTGGACGGTCCAGATTTAATGTTTGCACATGTGCACAAGGGCTCCATGTGCACAGGATATGTTCCCCTTTTCTACCACCACTGAGTTTGTGCCGGTTTTGACAAATCGCAGTTAATTTGATGGAGCATTAGATGTAACATCAAACTACTCCAGGTACATCGCACTTCATGACATATTTATCGGATTTGATTATACTGAAGTACTCTGATTCTGTATCATGAACTTTGGCATGATAGATAACTGCGAGCACTTCGGAATTCCATAGGCGCGATTATTTATTTCTGAATGACCAATTGAGTTTATGACGACATGGAAAAAGAAGCATTAGAATTTCATTAGCGGTTTAGTACTAGTATATTGTATCAACCCAAAATTAACAAAAATGAAATATAAACTCAACAAGTTATCTTCTGAGATTATTATGAATTTTTAGGCCTTTTCCAGATTTTCTGGAATTTTTGCATTTAAAGAAAATGCTTTTCAAATAACCTAGTTATGGTTTTTTGAATTTCAAATTCGAATTCAAGGCATCACAAAGCCTGGAAACATTCTATTTAAGTCCCAAATAGTCCAAGGGACCTCTCCAAAAAATTTCATGAATTTTTTTAATTTATTTGATGCTTTTGAAAAATAAAATACTAGATTTCTTCAATTGAACAGAAGCACCTCTCATAAAAGAATTTTGAAAAATTCCATAGAACTACTTATGCTCTAAAGTTTTTACAGCAGTACCAGTGTCCTAGGATCATCTCCAAAATTTTTGATCAAGTTTAAGGTATATTTGATAGCTTAAACAAAATTCGAAATTTTGTCAGTAAAATAAGACCTTAAATAAAAACCAGAAAATATTGAAAAAGGAAAGCGTCTTGAGTGAAAGCCGTGTTCTCTGAGGGGAGACGTAAACCACGTAATTGCTCTTTCCCATTAATGATTAACTCTCCTCTCTCCCTCTCTCACTGACAGGCGAGCCCAGCTGTCAGCCACTAGCCCCAGTCAGGCCCACCAGCCAGCCACCCCTTCCTGTCCTGTGCGCGCCCAAGTGCCACGCCGCAGTCCCGCACGGGCCCACGCGCATGCGCAGGAAACCATTCCCTACTCCTCGCCTAGCCTCACGGCATCGCCGCCACCTCTTCAAGTCTCCCTGCGCAGTTGCTCATCGGAAAAGCTTCATTGTCGTCGCAAGCTCTTGGACCGAGCGGAGCCTGAAGAGCTTCCTCGTGAGCCATTGTCGAATCACTTTGGGTTGGAACTCCCTAAGGTCCACTGGTCACAATTTCTTCTTGTTTTGCAGCTCGGAGCACTGTAACTTATCGTAATAGCCTAAAGTTTATGGATTTGCACGTAGTGTAGGGGGTGTTATCTCCCAGATCAGATTAAGAACCGAACGTATTGTTCGTTAAAACCTACATATTCGGTTCAACCACAAGTGCTATTATGGGGTGGTCTTAACTATTAAGTTGTTTAAGTCTAACTTAACTTTACACGTTGAAAGACCATAGTAGTGTTGGCAATCTGGTTAGGTTTGATCGTAGGGGAGTCCACATCATGGTGTG
Source organism: Rhipidocladum racemiflorum (assembly GCA_036346355.1). Classification (NCBI taxonomy): domain Eukaryota; kingdom Viridiplantae; phylum Streptophyta; class Magnoliopsida; order Poales; family Poaceae; genus Rhipidocladum; species Rhipidocladum racemiflorum. The sequence continues at coordinate 52,492,159 of CM070582.1, read as the reverse complement.
GGTTCAATACATACCAATACAACGATGTATGTCTCACTATGGGGGAAGTGGTGTTGCAATAGTGTGTATAACTGTCGTTGGTACTGTGTGTATAAATATCGTCCATCGTCATAGTAAGGGTCAGACATCAACGGGTTGATGCATAGTTAGGTCATAATGATGTAACGATTTATGTTATGATCTCTCGGCCACACCCACACGCCAAAGAAAGCGTGAACATAGAGGCAAAAAGTGTTGGTTATGCCTTGTGGGCAAAGTTGTACTCATCTGCATAGTGTAAATCTTTTCGAAAAGCCGTTCTCATGGTCACAAGAAACTTAGTGCGCCAACACTAGTTGGAGTTTTGGTATTTTAATAAAAATAGTTTAATTGGAAAAATTTGTGTGAAGTTTTCACTTCAGATTGTATGCCAGGTATAGTAGGGAATGGTTCGAAACTCACAATCATAGATGATCGCGAGTTGTTACATTTTATGCTATTCATACTTTCTGCAACTTATCGTAATAACCTAAATTTGACCAGTTTTTCGAGCGATTTCAAATATCTTACCCCGCCAATATGTTCGATAATCGCGATTTTCTATCGATTTTCTGTGATTTTTGAATCCCTGGTAACAGCTCTAACCAGCGCGGTGCGTGAGCCACATACAGCATAGAGAGGAGAAAGAGAGAGAAGATAAGAAAAAAATGAGAGATTATTTTAGATTTATGTTTTAATGTAAAGAAATCTTTATACATATTTTTTTAAGAAAAATGTATGGATTCCAACTATAAATTCATGTTTACGTATGATTGCTTTTTAGTTTGCTTGTTTAATTTAGTTTTTTTTCATGGTTTTATTAATTATTCTAGATTGATTTCTAAGTTTGAGCGTTATAATATTAATTTTTGGAATTAATAAAAACAGAAAAAACAAGTTGATACAGGCATAATAGTAAGATCATCATTTTCATCATGTATTGCTGATCAAGACACTCCAAATCATTTCCAAAGACCAATAACCCGCGCACGTGCTAAGCAAATATATCAACATGTGAATTCGCTCCTTACTAAGAACTATTTTACTTCTGAGAATCAGCTGCTACCTAATGCAAGTATTTTAACTATTCTCATGTATGAAAATAATGCAAGGAGGTATGAACACCTGCGAGAAGATGAAAAGGAGGGAATACAAGTCAACAACCAAGCAATGAATCATAAGTCATCAGCTCAACCTCCCAAGAGCAGTCTTCAATTCAAAGGGCATAAAGAACACAAATAAAATCCGTTTGAGGTGTTTAAGCACTCATTGGAAAGCTAACATCATCAGCTTTCCAATGGATCCAGCCCCATCCTCATTCATCCTGAGCACTGAGATATCATCAAAATATTATGGCGACCAAATCCTATCTTCAACTTCCACCTAACAAACTCTTCGTGTGCTGCGCCACACTTATTATGGATAGCTGGACCTTGTGAACGTGTAGGACTTGTGCAGCCATGCTTCTAGCTTCCTCCCCCGCCTCTTCTATATATGGGAGGCACCCCCTTGTGTAAAAGGAAGTATGAGACAATCTAAACCTTAAAAAATAGCTATGCTATGCATGTTCTTGGGTTTTCATGCCTCGGGCTGAAACTTCACTAAGAATTGTGCATCCCCTTCCTGTTGTTCTTGTAAGCTCTTTGTGATTGTAGCGAGGATTGTGATCCGCTTGACTTGGTTGAGTGGATAACGTGAGGTTGGGTGAACTGCATGCCGCGGGTTGTTGCCTTCGCAATGGTTGGCCGCACAAGATTCGTCAGGTTTTGCGAGTATCTTCGATTCTACGCCGTGAATGTAGGGCGCACCCTCATATCAAAAGTTTTGGTGTTAGTTTGCACCAATTCACCCCAATCTTGGTGCGTCTCAATCCTTTAAGTGAATATAAATCAAATCGAATTGAATACTATCACAAATATTACTCGGAACATGAAAACTCTTTAAATTGTATGTACAAAATGAATAAAAACATAACTAGTTTATTTGTTTCAAAGACTTATGAAGTATATGTAATGGTCCAATATTTACATTCTTTGTTGAATTATGTTTAAAATAATAAACTATGCATTTCTGTTTTTTTTTTTTTTTTGCATTTTGGCTACTTATTTAAAATATTTTCTGTTAAATACATAAGTGTTTGAATTTTAGAGAAAATTTAAAAGTTGAGAAAATCTTGAAAATAATTTTGTTAAATATGCTAGATTGTGCTAGGAATGTCCCCAAAAAACTTTCATAAATTTTGGAGTTGGTTTGCCAATTTTAAAACTTAAAACTTGATTTTTGGATTAATTAAATTAAAAGAATAATTTTGAAAATCGTAAACCTTTTTGGGGTCATAAAGGTAGCATTGGTCCATCCACACGCCTGAATATTTAGATAATCTGGCGGATAATTCATATTCATTTTCAATGGATATTGAGCTATTGAATCTATATTTGTATCGAATAGAAAAAAAATCCATTTTCAATTTTGATATGATACTATACGATAAATATCTGAGTTGATAAAATTGGTATTCGAAAATTATTCCAATCAATCGTAAACTTGCAAGGAGGGAGCGGGAAGGGACTTGGATAGGACTCTTGTATGGGTCGATCCTCACATGGGATTGTCCTCGTCACAGTTTGATACATGATACAAAATCTCGGAGGTGCCCAAAATTTGAAATCTCGACGAGATTTCGAAAATTCAAATTAAATCTGGATGAAATCTAAAATTCAAATTTGAAATCTGTTTTTTTTTTCTACCGGGAAATCCAAAATTTCGACCGAAGTCACCAAGATTTCGGCCGAAAGTTTCGAGATTTCGGTACATTTTATACCGACCAAAAAATGGTCAAAACACATAAAAAACTAACTTTTTTTGTGGATGGTCTTCAACCTAAATCCAATCATATTCGGCCAAATAAAAATAAAAATCCGGCAAAAAATATTGAAATTTTGGCCGAAATCCCCGAGATCTCGTCGAAATTTGTACATACACTGTAGTATTTTGAAAAAAAATTTAGTTTTTTTTACCCGAATAGGATTTTAAATCTCGAAGGGATCCAAAATCCGAAATCTCGACCGAGATTTCGAATTTCAGACCGAAATTTGAATCCCTGGTTCGATAGCGATCTGGCAAATATAGACATGATCGACGCTATTGGGCTGGTTCCCACGTGGGATCAACCTGTAACAACTTCCTCTAAGCAAGTGGTGCTCTACAGTGCATTAATTGAAGTGATGGATGCAGCCATGCAGAGGCCCCTTTCTCATGTAAGGTGAACGTGAAGTCGTGAACATGGCGCTGCTTTGCCCACAAAATACAAATGGCAGCTATGGAATTTTCACATATAGAAGTGTTCAAGCCTTAGAATAATACCTCTACCGTGTTAGTACTTAGTACTAGGAATGAAAAGCAGCTAATCGGGCCGCTACTAGTGGTTGCACGTCAACTTTTGTTTTTACGAGTGTTTCTTATGTACCATATGTTGTCTCGTTTGAAATGCAAGAATTTTTTTTCCCAAATCCTATGGAATTAAACTATTTTCTATAAATTTTTGGTAAAGTTCCTATTTGAGACGTGTTTTTTCCCGATTTATGTGGGAATTAAACTGTTTTACGCGAAATTCATGGGTTCCGAACAAACCTTAATGTTTGAGCTCAAAGATGTTTCGGTGTACCGTCCCACGTGCAGGCATTTGCTACCAAGGCCCAGCGAGAATTCAGAATAGTTACTTTTGTCCACGGACAGTCATCAAATCTTCAACTGCCCCTACTAAATGCAACCCAAATGGGTGCACTTTCATTGAAGGAAAGAAAAGATAAAACGACCATCATTCTCTGACATGCTGTCAGCGACCAGCCTATTCCTCACTATCAGTCGGAGGCTTCGAACGGGACGGCGCTAAGCGGGAAGACGAGCGCTCAGGATTCAAGCAAGGAGATCAACGGCCCATTACGGAGATCAGCCAGAGTGCGCTGTGGCAATCGACGTGTATACGGGCCGGAGTGGGTCTGTCCAAAGCGGCTGGCTAGTTAAGTTGGGCCTAGGTTTGGCTGGTGATGTTTTTCCTGTAAGGAACCATGTATAAATACAGAAAACTGAACACGAGAGCAGGCGGCGTTGGACATTGGCGGCGGCGTCCCTCTGCTGAGTGACGGTGTAGGCGGCGGAGACATTACGATCAAGAACTTGTGTATACACCTTCCGATATAATACTTCATACTTGTGCTTAGCACTATCATATCCTACTTGCGGAGCCTCACATTTGGTATCAAAGCAAGTGTTCGTAGCAACCTGGTGGCGGGACATCACCACTTCACTCGGCTGCAATCGAAGGCAGGAGTCATGGCGCCGCCTCGAGTTGAAGATCCGCTCGAAACCATTCTGGCCAAGCTGGAGGAGAATAGCAAGAAGGAGGAGGAGACTCGATCGATGGTGGCCGATGTACAGCAGTACGTTCGTCGCGTAGAGGATTCATTGCGGAAATTGGCGGAGGATCAAGAGCAAATGGATGCCTGGAAGCCTAAGGTGGAAAACAGAGTCACTGAAATACACAAATCGGTCACCGAATTGAAGCAGCAGACCAGTCAAGTTTTTGCTCAAGATTCATGTTACCTGGCCAGCGCCAAGGGAGAATCGGGAGCGTCTCCTTCCACCCACCTGGAAGGATCGCCGGTCGCGGCGACGCTCGGGTCATTGGGCCACCGCGAGAGCAACATCTACCGGAGTGTGGGCGCTAGGGCTGACCATTCCCTGATGCCTCCTCCGGTCATAGGTATCCATCCTCAGGCAAATGCTTTTCAATCGCAAATCCAGTCCAATCAAATGTCTAATGCTAGCTTTGCGTCTATGGCTCAAAGTTTGGGTGCTAATTTGCCAAATATCAACTTACCTACTTTTGATGGATCAAACCCAAAACTTTGGAAGAATCGCTGTGAAAATTTTTTTAGTTTCTACTCGGTTCCTGAGGAGATGTGGGTTCGTTTAGCTACGTTAAGTTTTGAAGGTTCGGCAATTTTTTGGATGCAATCCATGGATCAAAAAGTTTTCAGTATGAGTTGGGAGAAACTAGGCCTTGTTTTAGCAAACAGACTTGGTAGAGATCAACATGGTTCGTTGGTGCGTAAATTCTTCCATATACATCAAACTGGTACTGTATCAGAATATATTGAACACTTTGATAGCCTAGTTCATCAGTTGTTAGCCTATGACAACACTATCCATACTGAATTCCTTACTGCGCGATTTATTGACGGACTCAAAAATGAAATTCGATCAGTTGTTGTAATTCAACGTCCGAAAGATCTCGAGCATCGCTTAGTGCTCTCGCTTTGTTACAGGAGGACGTATTGATGACTCAACCTCGGCGCGAAAATACCCGCGCCGATGTGGCAAATTCTAACAAGACATTTGGGCGTCCGATGGCGATGCCTCTGCCACCACCCCCATTGCCACGTTCATCACCAACAATATTGATGGATGATAAGAAGGCTCCACCTCTCTCAGGGTCACGGTCACGTCCAAATGACGATCGAATGTCAGCTTTGATGGCCTACAGAAAAGCTAAAGGACTATGCTACAAGTGCGGAGAACGTTGGGGACATACGCATCGATGTTCTGCAACGGTACCTCTACACTTGGTAGAAGAAATGTGGGCTCTGGCTAGTGCTTCGGAAGATGGAGGGCAGTCTTCAGTCATCAAGCTTCCAGAAACTCCAACATCCGAGCCAGTTGAGGAGCAGGTCCTAGCCATTTCATCTGAAGCGATAGCTGGTGCAGAGGGTGGCAAAACCATCCGCCTTAAAGGGTGGGTGCACTGTCAAGAAGTGTTGCTGTTGGTTGATTCGGGTAGCTCTGGAAGTTACATCGGCAGCCACTTGTTACCTCTCATGCCGGGCGTCCAGAAACTAGAACATCCTGTTCGAGTGAAAGTTGCAGATGGGGGCATTATTGATTGTAATTTTGTGATTCCAAACTGTCAGTGGATGTGTCAAGGTAATTATGTCATCACTAACCTCAAGGTCTTCCCGTTGAGCGGATATGATATCATTTTGGGTATGGATTGGCTTGAACAGCATAGTCCAATGGAGGTACATTGGGGAAGAAAGTCTCTGGAGTTTTCCTATAAGAATCAGAGAATCCTCTTACAAGGTGTGACTCCCTCAGTTAGTGCCTGTCCTGCTATTGATGGAAGCCAACTCAGCGCACTCATCAGACAGGAAGCAATTGCACAAGTATTGGAAATCTCTGAGGTTAAGCACAGTATGTGTCAACCGGTAACTGATCCGAGAATAATCGGACTAATCAAAGAATTCGATCATCTGTTTCAACTGCCGACTGGTTTACTTCCTCGCCGAGATTTTGATCATTCCATTCCTTTGTTACCGGGGGTACAACCATTTTGTTTGCAACCTTACAGATACACTCCTCAACAGAAAAATGAAATTGAGAAACAAGTGCAAGATATGATCTCTAATGGAATTATTCAATACAGTTCTAGTCCATTCGCGTCTCCGGTTCTGTTAGTAAAGAAAAAAGATGGAGAATGGCGATTGTGTGTGGACTACCGGCGGTTAAACGCCCACACTTTGAAAAACAAGTATCCAATGCCAATTCTAGATGAACTGCTTGATGAATTATCGGGTGCAACGGTATTCTCCAAATTGGATCACCGATCTGGCTATCATCAGATTCGGATCAAAGATGGAGACGAATACAAAACTGCGTTTCAAACTCATCATGGACATTTTGAGTACAAGGTGATGTCCTTCGGCCTCACTGGTGCACCAGCCACTTTTCAAAGCTTTATGAATTTTGTGCTGTCACCGTTACTGCGCAAGTGTGTGGTGGTTTTTATTGACGATGTGTTAGTCTATAGTCCCAGTATGGACCTTCATTATGACCATTTGCGCCAAGTGATTAGGTTGCTCAGTAAACACCATCTCCATCTAAAAAGGGCTAAGTGTTCGTTTGCCCAATCTAAACTGGAATTTTTGGGGCATGTCATTAGTGCGGGAGGTGTAGCTACCGAGCCATCCAAACTGCAAGTTATCCAAAAATGGCCAACTCCCACTTGTGTCAAGGATGTGCGAAGCTTTTTGGGTATGGCAGAGTATTACCGACGTTTTGTGCAAGGCTTTGGTCTTATTAGTAAACCCTTAACTAATCTTCTGAAAAAGGATCAACAATTTATCTGGACGGATGAAGCACAACAGTCTTTTGCAGCTCTCAAACAAGCTCTAGTAGCAGCTCCTGTGTTGGCAATGCCAAATTTTTCTCAACCCTTTGTGATTGAAGCTGATGCAAGTGAAAGAGGAATTGGGGCTGTCCTACAACAGAGTAATCATCCTATAGCATTTATTAGCAAAGCCTTGGGACCAAAGAATCAAGGGTTGTCTACATATGAAAAAGAGTTTTTGGCAATATTATTTGCGATTGATCACTGGCGTCCGTATTTACAGCATGCTCCATTTGTCATCAAGACAGATCATCAGAGTTTAACCCATTTGATGGATCAGCGGGTGACCTCTCCGTTGCAGAAAAAAGCTATCACCAAACTGTTGGGTTTGCAATTTACTATACAATACAAGAAAGGGCAGGACAATCGTGTTGCAGATGCATTGTCAAGACGTCCTAACTTTTGTCAAGATGCTCCTGAGTTGTGCCTGGCTATGTCTGCGATATCCAGTAGCAAACCGGTTTGGTTAGAACAAGTGGTACAAGGATATGAGCATGATCCAGTGTCTGCTAGGATCTTAACAGCTTTAACTACCGGTCAGGAAATACCAGATTTTACACTCAAAGAGGGTATTCTTCGATTCAAGAACCGAATTTGGGTCGGTAACAATTTCGCCTTGCAGTTAACATTGATGAAGAACCTTCATGACAGTGCTGTAGGCGGTCACTTTGGGTTTCCAGTTACTTATCGCCGCATTAAGAATCTCTTTGCTTGGCCATCTATGAAGAAAATGATACATACTTTTGTGACTTCCTGTAACATTTGTCATCAAGCGAAACCAGAGAGAGCTAAGTATCCCGGCCTCTTACTTCCCCTTGCTATACCAGACCATGCTTGGCAAACTGTTACCCTTGATTTTATTGAAGGATTACCCCGAGTAAACGCATACAACTGCATTTTGGTTGTCGTGGACAAGTTTTCTAAGTTTGCACACTTCTTGCCCTTAGCACATCCTTTTACAGCATCTACAGTAGCTCATGTTTACATGACTCAAGTATATAGATTGCATGGCATGCCTAGGGCTATTGTATCCGACCGGGATAAGGTTTTTACTAGTCGCTTGTGGCAAGAGTTATTTAGATTGTCCGGTACTACCTTAAACATGAGCAGTGCTTATCATCCCCAATCTGATGGGCAAACCGAACGGGTTAATCAGTGTTTGGAAGCATATCTTCGATGCTTTGTGCAAGCTTGCCCTAAACAGTGGATTAAATGGCTTTATCTAGCCGAGTTTTGGTATAACACTAGTTACCACTCCGCTTTGAAGGCATCACCGTTTGAGGTTCTATATGGTCACTCACCAACTCATTTTGGTATTAACCCGAATGATGTGTGCACTGTCCCAGATTTGCAGGCATGGCTGGATCAACGTCATGACATGCAGGAACTGGTGAGATTTCATCTTCAACGTGCGCAGCAACGCATGAAGCATCAAGTAGACAAACATCGTTCCGAACGCACTTTTGCAGTGGGAGATATGGTTTATGTTAAGCTCCAACCTTATACCCAGACTTCTGTTACATCTCGAGCAAACTACAAGCTAGCATTTCGATATTTTGTCCCTTACCCAGTTATACGTAAGATCAATGAAGTGGCATATGAATTACAATTACCGGCAATGAGTTCTGTGCATCCGGTGTTCCATGTCTCTCTACTGAAGCCGACGACTAGAGCACTCAATCAGGTCAGTGCACACCTTCCTGACCCTGAGCATAATTTGAGATTTCCTCTTCACATTTTGGATCGACGCTTGTGTCGTCGTACTGGCAAAGTAATTTCTCAAATACTTGTGCATTGGACAACCTGGCCGGCATCTTTGGCGACATGGGAGGACGAACAAGCCATGAAGGATCAATTTCCTCAAGCGCCAGCTTGGGGTCAAGCTGGCTGTCAAGGGAAGGCGGATGTCAGCGACCAGCCTATTCCTCGCTATCAGTCGGAGGCTTCGAACGGGACGGCGCCAAGCGGGAAGACGAGCGCTCAGGATTCAAGCAAGGAGATCAACGGCCCATTACGGAGATCAGCCAGAGTGCGCTGTGGCAATCGACGTGTATACGGGCCGGAGTGGGTCTGTCCAAAGCGGCTGGCTAGTTAAGTTGGGCCTAGGTTTGGCTGGTGATGTTTTTCCTGTAAGGAACCATGTATAAATACAGAAAACTGAACACGAGAGCAGGCGGCGTTGGACATTGGCGGCGGCGTCCCTCTGCTGAGTGACGGTGTAGGTGGCGGAGACATTACGATCAAGAACTTGTGTATACACCTTCCGATATAATACTTCATACTTGTGCTTAGCACTATCATATCCTACTTGCGGAGCCTCACATTTGCCACCTCCAAAAAGTGCCACACAGTTCCAAGATTGAAGTAACAGTTACCATTCTTTGGGAGCACCACAGGGGCGGTCCAACGCCCCATGGACCAGCGCCCGTCCAACGCCCTATGCTGATCCGACGGTTAGGAACAGATCTAGTCTGAAATTTTGTTATTTTTTATATCTGCGTATAAATTCAAAAAAAGCATTACAAAAATATGAATATTATCTAATATACACCGGATTGAACATATATTATTTTCAAATTTTTTATGAAAGTTTTTTTTCACTTTATACTTTAGAACACTTTTTAAATATAAAAAATTGAGCTAAAAAATTTGAAAATAATATATGTTCAATCTGGTCTATATTAGATAATATTCATATTTTTGTGAAGTTTTTCCCGAATTTATACGCAGGTATACAAAAATAACAAAATTTCAGACTAGATATGTTCCTGGCCGTCGGATGTCGTCGGATCCTCATCCGACGGCCAGCAGAGGGCGTTGGACCGCCCCTGCTCCGCTTTGGGAGATGGCAGCCGTTGCAAGCTAGGGAATGATCGGTGTTGACCGGGTGCACCCTGAATGAACCCATGCAAAATGAGATACTCTCTCCGTTTCGTAATGGTTATAGTTCTAGCTAAATTCACATAGAATAAGGAGACATGAAAAATAACTTATCTACCGTTATTTAATTCATCCCCTTTGTAATTAATTAAGGGTAGCTGAACAAATTAGCTAAACAGAGGGTTGCATTGATGAAGGGTACAAAGGTCATGTTGCCTCTAAAATTGCATTGGAATATGAGAACTACAACTATTTTAATAAAAATTTTGAATGCTAAAACTATAACCATTATGAAACAGAGAGAGTACTTACTACGAGTAGTTCGTGGTGACATAATCATCCATGGTTTAAAAGTAAAGTTGGCTATTTGTACTGTCAGGAAGACAACAAGTTACGATAGATTAGCCGACGTGATATTTTTAGATTTCTATAAGAATTAAATTGTTTTTTTTGTGTGTGTAAAATTCACATAAAATTTATATGAACACTGAGTTATGCATTATCCATGTTCTGCGGCTTGTTTACCCTAGAGAAAACAATAAAACTTCGACATACAAGCCTGAGTGGCCATCCAACTTGGTGCAACGCTGAATCCGCCCCTATCTATGGTGGCTGCAATGCATCGCGATGCCATCTATACACAGGATTAAAGACAATTTATACAGGAAATCGCTTATCCAGTTCTATGTACCTTATTTTTGCAAATCTAGCATGCTTGTTGGGACCCGAATATGCAAATCTGGATCCTCTGTTCATATTGCACTAGTTCAGGATTATGCTTAGTGCATACAGTGACAGTGGTAACATAGATGTAATATCACAATCATACACAACAAAAACATAATAAAAGACTATATTTATTGTATAAAAGATAGTTGAATAACTTTATAATCAATTTTGCACTTATTAGGCCTCACAGGGTTTCAATTAACTCTAAGAAAATACCAGCGGAACGAAAAACTTCAATAGATAACACAGACCTCTCTTTACCACAAACATTTGCCAATATTCGATTCCTAGCAACTCACCTATTTGTGGAACTCCTCTCCAAAGTAGATGTAAACTTCTCTTCAATTAATGGATTTATTATGGCAATGGTGAGTAAATAAAGTACTAAATAAGTTGTGTGTAGAATACAAGTATATTATAAATATATGCAAAACTTATTCTAAAAAATAGCTGGTATGATTATTTTGCAATAGAACAGCGATTTCAATTGAATACAATAAGTAGATTAAAACAACCAACTCCACAACTGTAGGCTCTGGTCTATGGTGGACCTAGTTCATGGTACTGACTAGCTGACATGTGGGTCCCACACGTTACACACTCGCCACATAGTGGACCAAGTCCACACACAGATCAACGGCTTACGTGGCACACCACGTTAGCATTCACGTTGGTGCCACGTCTGCACAGATGGCACGAGGACCTAAGGTCACTGGCGGCGAGCTCCGGTGACCTCCGGGTGTTTCTGACGAAAAGAGCTCGGTGAGGCGATTCTTCTGGCATGAACGTCGCGGCCAACAGAGAACAATGGTGATGGCGGCGAGGCGACCATGGAAGCAGCGGCAGCGTGGCTCTCACGACAACGATGGCCTCCAAGCATGCTTTTTCTGGTGAGATGGTGCGATCACCGGTTAGAACATGACACGATGAACACAACAGCATAGACCAAGGGCTTTAAAACTCACCGGCAGCGGCGAATCGAAGGTTCTTCCATAGCGACGCTCACGAAGACTCTCGGATTTTAACGAAACGGTGGTGACTTGGGGAAATCAATCTAGGGCTTGGGATGAGGGCTTCAAAGCGATCCCTATGCGCACCTTTTATCTGCCTAGTCGTTTTGTTGCGCCCGTAATGGAGTTGGTGTCCGTGGAGGAAATGGCCGAACACCATGCTCGGGTCGAACAACGGAAGACAAAGGATTTGATAGGTAGGTCCCACTTCTTAGCGTCCCGCGCGAGTACGGCTAGCGGACCGGGCCGGCTAGCAGGTTGAGACGTTGGGCTGGGCTGCGCTAGGTTTTGGGTTGGGCAAGCTGGGTTTTGGCCCAAAAGCAAAACCGGGATTTCTATTCACTTTTTTATTTTAGAAAATATAGAAAATGCAAATGAACTCCAAATAAATAGCAAATAGACTTAGAAAAATCCCAAAAAATTCTATAAAATGCTTTGGAGCATATAGAACTCAAATAAAATAATTTCAATAATTGTTCACTTGAGCATTAACCCTATTAAATATTTTTTTGAACTATAAACAATCCAATTTAAAATTTAATTAGCAATAAAAGTATGACATTGTTTGAAATCGACAAAATACTTAAAACCAAATTAAAGATGCAGAATTGGAATATTACACCCCCTCGCACATGCCTTTACAAATTTGGCCCCCTTCCCCACCACGAAAGGTATGACCGGTGATACTTGTCCCCTGCTGCACCCAGGGAGCGAGAAGGTCACTGGCTCCGTGGCAGGGCGAGGGACGGGGACGTCGGGGGGGGGGGGGGACGGGAGGAGTTGCGGCGTGCACAACACCTCGTTGACACGCCTGGGTAGCGTGGAAGGGATCCTAGCGAGCGCCGTGGGCTATGCGCTGCTTCCGTGGTTAACCGAGGTGTTGTGCACCTCGGATGCTATAGGGGATAGGCGTCGCATGTCACACCTTCGTTTGGGGAGGGAGTCAAATTTACAAATGCATATGCTGAAAGAGGAGAGGGCTAGATTTGCAAAAAAACGTGCAAAGGCTAGATAAGCAATGATTTTTTTTATACAATAGATTATCTCTACAATAATATACATAATATAAAGCTACCTATAAAATTATCTGTTAAATAATAGATATATATCTCTTCTTTTTTACATCTAAAATTCTATATATCATAAGCTTATGGACACCTAACATGTATTCCCTCCGTTTCTTTTTATAAGGCGTATTTGGTTTCGTTAGGACAAGACTTTGACCAACGATTACTTCATTAATATATCATTTATGCAATACAAAATCATAATTATATATAAGTAATTTTGAATACAAATCTGCTAATATCAATTTTGTGTCATAAAAATTATATGTAATAGAGTAATTGTTGGTCAAAGCCTTGTCCTAACGAAACCAAATAGGCCTTATAAAAAGAAACGGAGGGAGTAATACTGTACACGCATTTAGTGCGCTTATACTTATCGCCGAATTTGGCCACGTTTGATCATATCAAAATCGGCCAGGATTCCAGGAACCAGCGCGTTCGCCTATCTATCTCCCCTGGGCCCACCTAGCAGTTCGACATCTTTCGCCTTTAGGAACACGCAAGTCGTGTTCCCCACAAAATTTTCGCATGATTCATCACACACGGGAAGATAGAGACGCACCACGGACGGGTGAGCCACCTCGTGCCTTCCTGCCGGCTGGCGGTACCGGGACGCGGGGCCCACGGCGGCCGGAGGCCAGTGGCTTGGCGTGTGCGGCGGCGGGTAAGAAACGGACCCGTGCACGAAACCCCACCCCCCGAGCCTTAAATTCCTCACCTATCCCGGGCCCACCGGCCATCTACTTCCCGCACGGTCGAACGATATCCCTCTGCACCTGCCTACGGCCTACCCACAAGCGGGAGGAGACGCCGAGGAAAGGCACAAAAAAAACCTTCCGTCCAGTAGTAACCCGCCACGTGGGTTTCGCTTAACGTACGTTTTTAAACGGGTCCACGTGGCATAGTCCGCGTAGAGGCAGTTCAGTGGACCAGCTGACTTCCGGCCCCACATGGCATAGGGAGCAAGTGCTGGGCCTCGGTTATCTTATCTGTCATTCATGGGTGAAGGGGGGACCTTGGTCTCATTTGGTAGTGAGTGATTAGTCAAGGGTAAGAAGTTTGGTTTCAGCTCAGCTAAATTAAATCTTGGGAAACATGAGTAACTTGATCAGCAGTCTTCCATTCAAACCCCACTACTAGAGTAGGAGTAGTTTCTTAGTCACTGTTTAGTCTGATGTAGACATGTAGTTACTATGTTTCCAACCAAGTCAGCCATGATGGAACATATTTTTTCCTTCTTTTTGAAAACTACTCCAAATGTTCTTAAATTCATTCGATCATACCGATTAATGGTAAAGCTGTTGTTTTAGTGGGAGGAATGGCAATGATACTTGACACCAGCAAACAAACCCTTTTGCAAAGCCGGGAAGGGCATTAAGCACTAATGATGTGGTCTCTCATTCAATGTTGCCAACTGGGTCCACTGTGCTTAGTTAGCTCAACAGCCTTTTGTTTATATTAGAGAATCAATTATGTTGATTCTACCAAATAGTCACACATACCACATATTGCAGTTAAAACAAGAAAAAAAAACATATAAATAAAAAAAAGCATGTTCCAACTGCTAAGTAAAAATATTCAGCGCATCAGAAAAAACTCAACAATTCCAGTACTTGGAAAATAATGGAACATTTAATTTTATTTTACAGTACCAAATGCACATTTATATGCCAAACAATTGTAGTAGTTGGCAGTTGTCGACGAACCCGGTCTACAAATCACAATGGTCAAAAGCTGGAATAAATAAGATACTACAAGTGCGGAAATCTCTGGAAATATACAAGAAACAATTTACGTTTGAATTTCTGGCAACAGGCAGCTTAGCTCATGGGTTAGCAACTTCATTAACTCCTAGTCATGGATGGCGGGCTGATCAGGGCCCACGTGCCAGATTAACAGCCCGCTAAACCCACGCCATAAAAATGACCGAGTCCATGTCGTGCTACGCGGCTACGCCAGCAGCCAGCCTGCCACACCAGCCACAGCCAGAGGAAGGAAGCAGCGAGGCAAAAGCAAAAAACACAGGAGGAAAGCAAGGGAAGGAGGCGCGCGGCGCAGGCAAGCGCGCTGTCTCGTCCCGCGGCGCCGAGCGGGGGAACAAGCTTCGAGGAGGGAGGCTGGTGGGGGGCGCGGGCGAGGCCAGTATGGGGAGGGACGAGCTGCTGCGCCGGAGCCTCGTGGCGCTGGCGGCGGCCGTGGTGGTGACGGGGGTGGTGACGGCGTCGGTGCGGAAGGCGGCGGCCACGTACGGGTTCGGCATCCTGGCCATCGCCGGCGTGCTCCTCCCCGACTGGGAGTTCTTCGACCGCGACTTCTCCCAGTGGCTCACCCCCATGCCGGCCTCCCGCCGCACGGCCGCCGCGGCCGCCGCGGAGCGCGAGCACGATGTTTGGAAGTAAGCCTCCCCCCTCCCTCCCCTGTTGTTTGATCTTGCGGTTTGGTCTGCGTGGAAAGATCGCTGCGTTTTGACATTTCTTGAGGCGAATTTGCTTGATTTATGGGTACCTGAGGGGGTAAATATTGCCTTTTTTGGGTACGTTTTTTTATGGCTGTTTCGAATTTAGAGGTAAAATTTTGGTGCGTTGTTGTTAGTGGCGGCGGAATTGGGTTTGGGACACAGGAGAACGATAAGGTTTCAGGGCTCGACTTTTTTGTGTACCTCGCAGTTTTGGTGTTACCTTGGAAGTTTGAAAGGTTACTCTTTTCTTCGGAGAACGATAATGTCGTAGCGGCTTCCTGAACAATAGTTTGCCATTTTTCGTCTTTTCTTATTCTACTGGATTGGTCAGATGTGTTCTTGATCCGAGTGGATTCGATGTGACAGGAGAACGAGTGCCTCCTGATCTCTGTATGGTTTAGAAATTAGAAGTTCATAACGTTAACTTATGATCCATTGATCCGAAATTCACAACAGTTGATGGGTGCAGATGATGCAGTGTGTGGTCGGGGAAAAGACATGAAAGAAATTTTCCTGAATGCTCTGCAGAAATATTCTCCCAGTACCAACGCCATTTTCGATAGGGACTGGCAGGTCTTAACTAGTTTGGTTGCAGAATTATAGGGCAGCTGGTGGAATGGTGGGTCATGGGTGGTCCTGCAGCTTTTAATACTGCTATCCATGGCAAAGGCTCTCTGGCTTATTACTCCACTTTGTTCTGTAGGGGGGCTGGAGGTTGTTTACTGTTGTGTCTCCTGCAAGTTTGAGAAGTCTAGATTTGCGTAATGGAGGAGTTCTTGGTGCTTAGCACAACAGTTGTGTTGCTGGTGCTTTGAATTCTGGATTATGTTTAACCTTTCGGGACGATCTGCCTGTGTGTATACATTTCTACAGGTTTGGTTATTAGTTTGTCACTGTAAAATTTACAAAGGTGGAAGAAATCAGTTTCTTGAAGGGATAATGGGGTTTGTCCAGAGTTGTCCTAGGCTATCTGAGGATTTCTTTGACTGTAAAAAAGGTGAAATAAAAGACTGAATAACATGTGGGTTCCGTGGTGGTGCTGGTGAGGTGGGGCCCTGTTATTAGGGGGATGGAGCAAAAGACAACATAAGTCTTTATTTAGCTAGTATTAAGTATTAACATAAACTGTGATTTGAATTAGTTCACCTCATTGACTGATCCAAGATGATTCTCATTCCTTGCCACAGTTTCTTTTCAAAGAGTTTTATCTGAATGAGTACATGCTGAATTCACAGGATTGTTTTTGTGGATAGCTTAGTTTAATTTGTTATTTTGATTCCATATTTTTGTCTCATTCAAACCCGCATGGTCTTACAGCATTGTAGTGTTGGTATCCAAGGAAAAATGAGGGGATAAGAATGTTGCGATGCGGATTCTGAGTTTGGGTGTTCTAATTGTGGTCCAAGGCTAGTGTCACTGGAGTTATTCCGCTTTATGTGCCAATCCTATATTTGAACATCTCAAACGTGACTAACAAAATGGATGACTACTGCCCACTTCCCCAGTTGTTATCATAAGTTGGTAGTGGTTTTTAGTTAGCAGGCACTGATGGAAAGGCCAAACCTGTCCTAACCTTTAATGCCACGGGAAACTGACAAAGTTCTCCCTTTCGAAAACGTTGTTCTGAAGGTGAAAGAATTTGGAAGCCAAAATATTTTCCCCAAGTGTTCTGTTGTTGACAAGAAGCACACATGGCAAACAACACTTGCAATAGACAATAAACATCTCCTTAACCTTTGGTTTGACAAATTGTATTTGTGGCTATTTTGTTTCAAAAGTTTTGCTTTCAGCAGAAACAATAGGTCTGGTTTATCTATATAGTATAGCACCCCATCAGGGTTAAAAATTTCGTTTTAGGGCAAATCTCGTCAACAACCGAAATCCGATTTTTCGCCGAGATCTCGTTATTTCGGACGAAATCCGAACGAAATTCAAAAAGCAAAATTTGAATCCGTTTTTTTTTAACCGAAATTACCGAGATTTCGGTTCAAAAACCGAAATTTCGCCGAGAATAACCGAGATTTCGGTAAAATTCAACTAAACGGAAAATGGTTCAAACGACGTCAATTTTTTTTGAAATTTTGGTCAGACATGGAAAATGCCTTGAAGAATCCAATCCGGTCAAACTCCGGTCAGATTTCGGTCAAAAAAACCGAGATTTCGGTCCATTTCGCCGAAATTATAGGACACTGTAGCACTTTTAAATTTTTTTAGGGTTTCTTTAATTTCGCTGGGATTATGGAACTCGGGGGGGTCCGAAAACCGAAATTTCGCCGAGATTTCGGCGAGAATTTGAACCCTGCACCCCATAGTGCCTTTAAGTTCATCAGAATATCATGATAACCTGTCAAGATTTTATCTGTTCTATGATGTGATTTAGCTCATGGAAATTTTTCGAAGTTTCATCTTGGGTTGGCTCTACAATTGCTCTACTCTAGAATTTTACTATATCACATGGTTGTTGATCTTTCGTGTAGTTCTTGCAACTGATTTTGCCTAATCTCTATGGAAATATTTGAATTCCACACAATCTAGATCTCAGTTTTATTCGAAATCATCAAAAAGGAATGTTTCTCTGTTGAAGTATGGTATATGTATTGCAAACGTATTGGCGAATGTGTAATTGTGCATTGTTAAATACTGCTCTTCAACTTGACTATTTTCTCTATGCTCGTTCCTTTGTCAGGACTCAGGAGCTTTAATATGCTACTAGAAACGTAAATATGTAGTCCTAGTCCAGCTGCTCTTTCTGTGCTTTTAAGTTTTGACACAAAGACTGAATTTTCTGTTCTGTCTTCTTTCCCGCAGATTTAAGCCATATCCACTCAGGATGGCTGTGCTCACGACGATCTACGGGTTTGGCCTTTACAAGTGGTGGATGTACGTATCTAACTAGTCAATCCACCTCCTCCTCCGTCGTGCTCTCATGAATTGAAAGTTTTTGGGAGAATACCGGCACATTGCCTTCTCAGCCATTCTTGCCTTGTGCTCAGCCATTTATATTGCCTGGTTATACACTACCGATACAAAAACGTCTAGTGGGGAACACCCAACACAAGTTGACGTCTATAACTAATGGGTTTTGTAATGGGCAAATGTCATTATTAGCCCAAAAATGTTATGTTTAGATTCATATCTGTTTTTTTTTTCTTTCCTCTCCTCTTTGATCAGTACGTCCTTCATAGTGCCTTTCCTTCCCCTCATAATTTTGCTCGGCTTATGAATAGCTTTCTTTGATCTGATACGGTAGTGAGTTGTGCTAAAGTTGTGATCTCTTGCTGTTCGTGGTTACTTCGTTTACATATCCTTGATTGGATATCTAATCATGTATGCTCATAGTCCAGTTGACCTTGACGTCCATGGCCGATCTGTACGCAATTGGCAAGGCGCACAAGCAGCAGCAATGCTCCAAGCTCAAGCCCGTCCACAATTTCGATCCCATCCGCGCTGAGCTCACCCGTCGTCAGCGAGACGCAGAAGTAGGAGCAATGTGAACCATCTACTATTATCAAATGCCATCCAACCCTGATGTGATCTAGATCTATCTAATCTAGTAGTCATCTTCCTCCTCTCCTAGAACAAACTGGGTATATCGAAATATCGAATAAATCGAATCGAATTCATTCGGTTAATTAGGTTCGGCTTCTTATTTTAGCCTGATACATTCGATTTTTATCGAATAAATCGAACCAATATAAATATAACCGTACAAATCGAATACACACTTGTATGTTCTGTGTTGATTCTCGTAGGTAGAAGGCGAGAACATGAACGTGAAGTTACAGCCGTGCACGTGTAGCCAGCCCAAGCAGGGCTTGCCCGGCTTGACCACAGGCCGAGGTTGACCATGGTAAGCACCAACGTGAGGCCCAGATTGTGCATCAGCTTGCAAGGCCCAAACTGCTACTCGCATCTGTCACCGGTTGGCAGTGACAGATCGGCCCCTGATCACCATCTACGAGGATGGCCCCTGACAAGCTCGAGGGCGATAAAGTAGGAGAAATTATCCCTCCATTATATCTGGGAGGTTTCAACTTTCAAGCCTCTATCTCACCTCCTTCAATTTTCCGTAAAAACCCATTTATTTCTCCAAATCGCGGATAGGTCCTTCCAAATCGCGAAGAGATCCTTTGCTATTTTATGTGAGGGGAAAAAAAAATCTCGGTTCACGTTTAGGCCCCTCATTCGCCATTTTACATAAAGGGGCTCCCGTTAAATACGAATCACGAGCGAACCCTTTTCTAATTTTCAAAATAGCGAACAGGTCCAAAATTATAACAATTAGGTCCCCGCGCTTTACGTCCAGGTCCTTTCTCCGTTTTGTCCGGAAAATTTTTTTTTATGGTCCGTTTTTTCTGCAGAACATGTTTTTGTGGTCCATTTTTCCTAAAAAAAATATGAAAATTCGTTTTTCATTTATCCTTTCTCCGTTTTCCCCGAAAAAATATTTTTTGGGTTCGTTTTTTTTCTCATTTTTCTCGGGAAAAGTGTTTTTGTGGTTCGTTTTGCCTCCTTTTTCCGTGGAAAATATTTTCGTGGTCCGTTTTCCCTCATTTTTCCCGAAAAAATTGTTTTCGTGGCCCGTTTTTCCCGAAAAAATATTTTCGTGATCCGTTTTTTCTCCGAAAAAAATTTAAATCCGTTTTTCGTTCACGCGCGCGGTGTGCGCCGCAGTTTTTCTTGGAAAAATGTTGTCATGGTTCGTTTTTTTCTCATTTTTCGCGGAAAAAATGTTTTCGTTATCCGTGAAAAATATTTTCGTGGCCCGTTTTTATTCGTTTTCCCCGGAAAAAATATTTTCGTGGCCCGTTTTTCCTCCGAAAAAAAACTTTTCCATTTTCCCTGGAAAGAATGATTTTGTAGTCCATTTTTCCTTGTTTTTTTCCAAAATAAATGTTTTTGTTGTCCGTTTTTTCTCTGAGAAAAACGACACAAATTTATTTTTCGTTCACGTGCGCGGCGTGCGCCGCGCTCACTTTCCTAGTTGCTCCAGCAAACTTGGAGGTAAGCCATATTCGATCTACACCTATCTTACGTACTAAAAGCTCTATACAATAGCTCTATCAAGTTTTGCAAATGTAGAATTTATATAAAATGTTGTGCGGCAAGTAAATGTACTAATTCATATAATGACGTACGTTCAATATACACTTCTTATTTTATTGCTTCAGAAATTACTGTGGCGATTTTTACCCTAGCGATGGTGCTGTAGCTGTCAATCTGGCCGTTGGCTCTCAATTGGACGGTTGAGATGCATCCCTTATGGTTTGAAAGGCAAAACCACTACCGGTCAAATTCAAATTCATAATTTCAAAAAAAAAAAAAAAAATTATCCAAAAATTCTCTAAAATTAGTATTAATAGCTTTATGACATCTGCCGTGAATATTTTTTTTTAAAAAAAAAATACGAAGCTTGAAGACGTTTTTGAGCCATTCAATTATATTTAGTACCAATATTTGTCCAATTATATTTAATAGCAATATTTATTGAAGTATATTTAGTAGCAATGGACGACAGCCAAAAATGGTACTCCCTCCATTTCTTAATGTAAGGCGTATTAGCTTTGAGGAGTTTTTTCATTTTGTAGGGCGTTTTATGGAGGGAGTACCGTAGCTTCCTATTTTATCCCTCCGTATTAACTGCTGCCGCTTCGTCTTCTCCGCCTCAACATCGTAAACATGGGAGTACAATTCGTCCCAAGTGCCATAAGCACCACCCGCACCACCGCCTCCTCGTCTCCGCGCTCTTGCGCTCTCCATCGTCAAGCTCCGCCGCTTCCCTGACACCGCCGCACTACTCGCCTCCCTCCACCCGGACCCCGCCTGCCTACCGCCTCTACACAAGGCGTTGTGCCTCATGGACTCGCGTGACCTCGGCGACTCCATCAAGGTGCTCGAGGGCGCGCTGGAGATGGTGCCCACGGCGGCGCTCAACGAGACGGTGGTGGTCAACCTGTGCACCAACGAGACGCTCATTGTCCCTGATTCTGAGGAGGATGAAGAGCAACCAGGAAAAGAACAGGAGAAGCCAATAAGGTCTCTGCGGAGAAGGACGAGGAGCTTGAAGAGATCGTCGTGGACTCCACGAAGAAAGCAAGGCGAAGTCATGCTGGATTCCGTTGAGCATCCTTCGCAGGACGTCGGCCGTGGCGACCTCGTCAAGCTCATTTGTGCAGAGGTCGAGCTCCTGTGCGAGGAGGTCATTGAGCTGATCCCTGGTATGAATGGAGGCAGGCGGCGGCGTCAAGCGCCATGCAGATGTGGATGAGCAGCCGATCGATGTGGTGGTAGACTTTGCAGAGGAGGAGCTCTTTGAAGGACAACGACAAATCACTAATGAGATGCTGCGGATCATGTTCCCTAAATTTTTTTGAGGGAGAGAAAAATTAGTTGTTTGTTTGTTATGCAAGATCATCCAAGTTAGTTCCTGTGTTCTGGATATTGCCGAGAAGAATATTTACTCTTCCTATGATAAGTTTTGTTTCTATGCCATTTGAAAATCTGAATGCTCGCTTAATATGCCATAAGCGAGTTTGTTGCAGAAAAGTTACAGAAACAAAATATCACGACTTTGCTCTACTAATTTTACTCTTCCTATGATAAGTTTTGTTTCTATGCCAAGTAACTAATTTTGCTGCAAAAAATCACGACTTTGCTCTACTAATTCTGGCTCACAATCGAAGTCGAGTAGGGAGCTGTCCATTTCTCTCCAGTTGTTTCTTCTTCAAGTGTGGGGTGTCATATTTTTGTGCTCCTCTAAGTCGCATAATTTCTCTCATGCATGCCTGGTGGGTCAGGAACACTCTGTTGGACTTTATGGTTGAGTAATCTTCAAATTCATTTTCAACCACACGAACAAGATCATCCACCGTCTTTGGTGACTTCTTGTGTTGAATAGATCAAGCGCAAAGAAAGAAACCAAGATCTAAAATATTTAGATCGGGAGAGTTTGGAGGCAAATTTGGTACATCAATTGAATGTTAAACCCATCTGCTTTGTAGCTGCTTGGCAGAATTCAGTATCACTAGGATCAACATGAGTCTTAGCATTGTCCTGTTGAATAAATATTGGATTCGTGATGTCCTCTCTTGGCCACTTTTCTTTTATTGCAGGCAAAACCTTCTCAACAAGAAACTTGCGACTGATATCTCTGGTGACTGATGGCATTGCTTTAGTGACCATAGTACCTGCTGGTCTATTTGCACTGCTCCTCTTTCTTTGGTTCGATGTATACAAAAGTGAAAATTCCAATTTTCCCACAGAATGTACATGTACCATCTGTATCAAATCGAGGACGAGCTAAAGCAGCCAAGAACATTATTTTGTCGATGTAGTTCTTGTTTCGAATAGTCCGCAATGGTGGCTCTTCACCTCGCACCAAGTAGTACCCTTGACACTTCTTTGTCATGTAGAACCACTTTTCATCGATGAAAATGACATTGTACATCTCCTTGAAAATTGGGTTATGTGGGATGCTAGCTTCTTCAAGCATTGCCAAGCAGTAGCGCAATCGATCTTTCTTATTTTCATCAGTTAACGAAAATTTTATCTGGTTTGTGTGCCTCACTATCTCTCCTTTCTTCAAACACCTAAACATCGTGCTTGGATGGACGTTCATAGCTCTACTAAGGTCTTCGAGTGTGGTACGGTCTTGTAAGGGCACATCACGACCCTTTTGCGACCACAATTTGTTCTCTTATGGCAAACCCCATTGATTCCACCTCCACGTTTTCCTGCTAGCCAGATTCGCTGAACGACTCTCAACGGGACTTCAAACTGTGCAGCCACAGCGCTTGACACCCCACGTTTTAGTACCCCTGACGAACCATGCAAAAGAAGGGTGTAGTATATTTCTCGGCGCATATCATTCGACAAGAACCTTCTCCTGCTGTTCTCTTGATCTACAAAAGCATGAATTGCAATGAACTTTTGGGGCAACCAGGAAAAGAACAGGAGTACCAATGGTTGAAAAAGAAAAAGGCTAAACAAAGAAGCGTACTCATACCTGTACTACCACTGCCATTCCCATGTGCACTTGATGCATTCACACCTCCGGCCACATCACCTGCATTTGCATGAAAAGGCAATGTTGCAGAATAGGTTGAGCTCTATGGAAAGCAATGCAAAGTTTAGCTAGCAGATAAACAAATGTATGGTGCTTTACCTTCACTGCCATCTGAAAGCTGCGTGTTGTCTTCTAAAGGATCATTTAGATCAGGGATAACTGGTTCATTTAGATCTGGTAAAGCTGCCATAGTTTGTGCTCTATGCCATGCTAATGACCATGAGCCACAATATATACTGCTAGCAAATTTGTTTTGGCGCACTGAGGTGAAATTTCAAACACTAATTGGATTTGGCGGTCAGCAAAATATTTGGATTTGACAGGAACTTCAGGTCTGCATGCAGCATGCAAGACTAATTGGAATTGGCGGTTAGCAAAATATATCCAGTTTTGGCGGTTAACAAAAATTCAGTTTGGCGGTCAGCATTTGTTTTGATGCAAGCAGCATGTATGGATCAGTCCTTTACTACTCATCAAAGAGGCATGCAAGGCTAAGGATATTTTGGTCTTTTTATCCCAGCTTTTTACTATATTTAATGCTTCTTAATCCATGTGCTAGGCTCTAAGACGCCTAACAAAAAGAAGTGGAGGGAGTACTATTTGTTCAAGTAGTGTTATTTGTATGGACAAAAATTATCTTGCTACGGCATATTTTAATATGTTAATGTTATCCAACATTGAAATGCTTACTTCTCGTTATATGCATGCATGAACTACCAAAAATTTAGTATGAAAGTTGTACTCTGTATCACTAGTTATATTATGTACTTACTTTGTTGTACAACGTGCAATTTGACCCAAGCAATTCCTTGCAAATTATTTACACAAGCAATTTATGTAAGGTATTGAAATGTAAAAGGTGTTAATATGTGAATAATATTGGTATGTCATTATATGAATGCCTATTTTTGCATTTATTGTATTGATATGTGAGTAATATTGAAATGAAAGATTATTTATTGACATATTATTGCTAAATGCCTAATTTACAAATTGCAATTGTCTAAAATATAGCACAGGTCATGTCTAAATTTTTTCACATTTAGGAAAGATCATGCCATAAATTTTTTTGTGTTCTTCATACTTTTTTTTTTATATTTCTTACATTTTTCTTACTTTTTGGCTTTTAATGGTTTTTACTAATTTTACAAAAAAAAATTTGCAAATTTCTTTTTTTTTAAAAAAAAATTCTCCATTTTCTTTTTTTACCAGTGATTGAAATTCAAGTCTTTTCGAGCGATTTTCATCCAAAAACTGCAAAAATCGCTCGGCGGCTTGACCAAATTTCGAATTCATTTGATTTTCATACCGTTCGGTTTTGAGCGAATTTTGAGTGGTTTTTTTTTTGTGAATTTCAATACCACCGGATCGTCGAAATCCAACTTCGAAACGGTGCGTGGTGTCATTGTCCAATGATGTTCCAAGTGGGGAGCTAGCTGTGCATGAAACATGCGTGGTGTTGTTACTTACCGGAAACTTTGGGTGTATAGGATGGCTAGTAGAAATTAAATCTAGATATTGATTTCTAGGGTATTTTAAATTTTAAATGTAAATTTAATTATTTCTGAGGATATTAACCACCTTTTTCCTAAAATAATCTCCCACCTCATTGCTACCAAAACTATTCTTGTGCTATGCGCTCTCTTTATAGTTTTATCTCTCTAGATTCTACTTGTATAACTAAATTTTAATTAGAGACGTGCTTCTATACTTTTTTTAAAAAAAAAATTTGTATAAATATTAAAACATAAATAAAAAGTAGATTGTGCTTACTAATCATTTCGTTTATTTTAAAATTTGTGTAACTTATATTGAGAGAGAAAATATAGAACACTGCACTTTTTTTAGATAAAAATAATAGATGGCTTATATTGAATCGTGTGTAGCTCTTTGACTGGAGCATTCGGCATATCCTGAGGCGAGAGAAAAGGCGTGATCCCAGCATTCTTGAGAGACCCCTCCAAGCCTCCAAAGCACGTCCAGAATCAGAATTACGTCTCGCGTCGGGCAGGACCAAATGTGAAGCCTCAATGTGCCGGCATGCCATTCAGAGTTTGTCTCGTAGTTGTTTTCTGCTGCGAGCTAGTTTGAGAAATTATGAACTGCTGAGAGTTATTTGAAGAGCTTATCGTAACAATTCCGAAACAAATTTCAAATTTGTTTAAAGAAACAAGATTAAAATATTTTTCATAGCATTCTAGCGAAATGCACCGGGAGTAAAACTTGTAACTAAATTAAGTTTGTCTCTGACCGTCCCTCGCTTTTGAAAGCGAGATGATATCAGCTTTTCTATTCTCTCGCATCTATACTTTTCCCATCCTCTAGCGTTCCTTTCTGGGCAATACCATGCTTTCTCATACGATACATTTCATTTTACACATGCGTCCCTGCCGTACTTGGGAGCGCGGGAGCTAGACGGTTCCGCGGCACAGCAGATGAATGTAGAAGGCGCGTGCACCGTAGCATTCATGATATACTGTAGCGTTCCTATACACTGTAGCGACCGTGCTCCCGGATGGTGGTAACTTTCTCTTGTGCTACCCAGCCCAGTAGCAAGTCCGGTAGTGTGTCTCCGCGCATGCGCTTGCTACCATGGAGCAGTCTGGCTTCTATGCTCCCCAGGTGGGACAGACATGTGTCCCCAGCCAGCCGCGACTTTCATTGTGAGGGAGCTATTTTTACAAAAACATACGTCGGAAGATTAACTTGCAAAAAACGATATATAGGGGCTAGATATGCATAGTCATCAAAAAAACTACCAGTGAGGTGAGTTGCAACTAAGTATTCAAATTTCGTTTTTTGGATCCTATCTCAGAGGCGGTCGAAATCCAAAATCTCGACGAGATCTCAAAATTTCAAATAAAATCCAAACAAAATCAAAAACCAAATTTACCCGACCGAGATTTAGGATCTCGGGGGGTCCGAAATCCAAATCTCGGCCGAGATTTCTGAAATCTCGCCGTGATTTGGATCCTTGATTGCAATGTTGCACAACCACCAGACAAACCTAAATCCCAGACTTAGCAAAACCTGGATTTTACAGTACTGGTTTAAGTGATCGTGCATTGAAAACATGTTTTTCTAATTAAATAATTAAATTATACCATGTGTTTACAAAAATAAAATTATACTCTTTAGTTGTTATAGAATATAAGTAGGGAATGATCCGATCGAAGGGAGGAGATGAGAATAAAAGAAAGACATATGATAATTCTTCTTTTTTATTTATGAGATGTTTAGAGAGCGTGTCGCACTTTAATTTTTTTAGAGAGAAGGAGAGGAAAGAGAGACAACCAGCTTCAAAACATAATTATATATAGAGCAGAACTAGGTAACGATATATCGTTGCAACTGTATACCTGAGTTCCATTAGTTTCAGTGATGAGTTTTATCTGGTTTCATGAATTCCAGTGTTTAGTTTCATAAGTTTTATATTTCATCAGTTTTAGTGTTATGAGTTTCAATGTAAAAATTTCACAAATTTTATGAGTTTCAGTGCTATACCGTTGTGCTAAGTTTTTGTGAGGAGCCGCCCAGATCGTCCTCGAGTTGTTAGATGAATAGTTGTTCCCATCGGATTTGGATCCTAGCAACCAATCACCGGAGGTGATCCTGATGCTAATACCCAAGCCCAACAGAGACAACCCTACGAACATCCAAACGACTCGACAACAACCCCGGTATTCCCCCGGTATGCGACCCGAAACGCGCCCAGGATCCCCGCATACCGGAAACCAATACGATATCAATTCAATTTGCATAAAGGGGGCAACGAACCCGAAACCTTCCAAACCACACGCAAGTGGAAACACACGGCACAAGACGAACCCGACAACCACCGAACCAAGATTGAAACAACTCCAAAACTCTAAACTAGGCAAGAACGGGGAAAAAGACCAAGAATCCGAAAAAACGGAAAATTTCGGCATGACCCACCTAGAACCTATGGACATCCACTCAGCGAGACAAGAAAACACAGTTGCAGATATATATATTCAAAAGTAAAGCAACAACCACAACAGCCATACAATCACAAGTCGAGACAACCACCCACGGATTTACGACATAGACTTGAACAACGACTAGACATAAAGTAGAAGACTAACTACACAACAAAAGTGAACCAAATCGCAACACAAGCAAAATACGACTACTCAGGAAGTGTCCTTGCCATCAACACTTCCGGGCGTGTGCGATATCGCGCTAAGCCTCTACTCGGTGCCCGCTTGGAGTCACCGAGAGGCAGTATGGGCAGAACTCACACCCGCCATCCTGGTCCTCACCTGAAAACCACAAAGCAGAAGCATGAGTACAAAAGGTACTCGCAAGTCTTACCCGGGGTCCATATATGACCGACTCCAAAGGATTATGCATTTAGTTGTAGCAAGGAGAAAGCTTAAGGTAAAAGTGCGGAAAAGCATTAACATTTGTAGTATAAATGCGACAATCGAACCAATTACAAGTTTAAAGCAGTTATAGACCGCACTTACTTCTAGTGTGAGATTGAAATTAACAACAATTAATGTAGAGCAATACATAACCATTTTAAAGCTCAAGCCCAACGGCGAACCACAAGTTCAAGTTATTTACTACGCAGAAGAAGTTCGGATTAAGCTTGCTCATATCCGAGAGCGCGGCAATTCGAATCGCTTAATTAACCCTGCAGGGAAGCATTGATCGCACGACACTTACCACAAGGGCCTAGTGTCAACCCCCTCCCAATCATACCCAATCGCTGAAGCGTCCTCCTGTGGCCCGAAAACCTAGCACCCCCTCGAGCAGCCCCAAGCCCGGCTTGGCGCTCGAGAGTCGGCCTAAGCCTCGCCCTCAACCACGTCCAACCACAGGAAGTTACGGTCCATCGATTCCGTATGAGAGAAAGAGTGGCTTACCGTACCATAATCGGGCATGCGACCAACCGGGGTGTGCTCAATCCTATTCCACTTACGGATCGGTCCTTAATTGACACAGACGGGGCTACACATTTGAGTCTCCATACCCAAATGAACCAACTCCCCGCCCGGTCCACAATTTATTTCTTTCCAAAACCTTTCCCAATTCCAAACCAACATAATGTAGCGTGTGTGTAATAATAACAACCGCAAGTGCAAGAACCCTCCGTCACTTGGCCCGAACCCCGACCTCTAAGTAATACTAAGCACGGACTCAGTTATATTACCCGTATTAGCTTCAAGGAAGTGTTTAACAATTTTCAATGGGTGTATGTGCAGCAATTGGGATCTAGTCCTATCCCACAATTAACTCCTAATGCAAAACGTAACTCACAATTTAGCAATTTATTCTCAAAAATAGAATCATATAAGGGTTCAAGATGCTTAGGTGCTTGCCTGTTGCTTCTGCCGGATCCTCAGTGACAACCTGCTCACCGCGATCACCCTCGATCGCGGCCACGTCACCCTCCGCGTGAGCGTTCTCTACACGATATCAATGCACACGGAATGAGATGCATGCTATGCATATGGAAATGGAATGACAATTAATGCAAAAAGAAAAAGGTAAGCACTTTATTACATCCAAATGGAGAAACAAGGTTAACACTACACACTAATAGCCCATCCACAATTTGGAACGCTCAACACTATTTCGATCCAACCTTAACAGCTAGCGATTTAATTGCCATAATCCCCCAAGAAAGTACTAAGGTACAACACGAACCAGAGCATAAGGACCCTTAACAAATTCATTTACTATGCAAGGAATTCATTAGCTATTACAAGTAGTATATTAACTCCTAAACATTTAAATTCTTCGATATTGCATAGCATCAACCAAAAACTAGCTACCATGTATTGAATCTCGATAACACCACTGTCATCATGCTCAACTCCAGCAATTCACAGGTTATTCAATGAAGCTTAGTAGCATTCCACTCATCGGTTACTATACCCATTCCTAACAACAACTCAGTGCAAAGGAGTTCTAATTGAAACCTTAAGCACCTACTAGACCAAAGAACAATCTCATATGGTGGTGTAGCATCAAATCAACACCCGCTAAACACGTTCATTTGCTAATGGAACTCAATCACTAAATAGAACCTTGTTGGCATTTGATCGAACACCTAGTAGGCGCACTTCAACAACTACTTCATAGCCTTTGCATGAGCACTCCCAAGCAACCCAACCATCAACAACACACCCACACATACACGTTCAACATACACAAGCACCACATTGGGCAAAATCCCCAAATGCACCCAAACCCTAGCCATGGCCGGTTGGAGCTAGGGCTTGGCCATGGGGAGGTAGAGGGAGGAGGAGGAGAAGGAGAGAAGGGGGGCGCACACTTCTTTCTTTGTCTGAGAGAAATGGGGCGCCGCCCCTAGGAAGGGCGAGGGAGGGGAGGGAGACGCCGGTGAGGGAGTGGGAGGGGTGTCGGGTGGAGAGGAAACCGAGAGGGGGGAGGAGAGCTGTCGCCAGGGAAAAAAGAAAAGGGGGGTTAATTTGGGAAAAAAATGGGGAGAGGAGAGCCAGATGAGTGGGCGGGAGAGAGGAAGATAAGAAATGGGGAAAAAGGGGGAGGGAAAAATACCTATTTACCCCCATGCCCAAACACACGATAAAATCTCAGGGCCATGACAGTTTTATGAGTTTCGGTGTTATACCGTTGCAACGGTCCGCAGAATAGTTTTTCTTATATATATATATATATATATATATATATATATATATATATATATATATATATAGGAAGCCTTTTCTGTACTCTTGGGAGTACGTACTCCCACCTCCAGTATACCACTTAAACGAATGTGTTATACTCATTTATCATTTTCAGTATACTCTAATAATAATTCTAAGATACTACAATGTGATATTGTTGAAAAAAATTCATTGGAGTCCTTTATTTTTTGTTGTATACCCTTTTTCATATATAAAAAGAGTATATAAACAAATTATGCTACAAAGGGTGGACTTTGATGAAATTTTTCGTGGATCTCACTTTGAAGTATCTTATAATCAGTATTAGAGTATACTCAAAATGATAAAGAAATATAATAACATCATTTAAGCGGTATACTGACAATGGGAGTACGTACTCCCAGGGGTACGGAACCATTTTCATATATATATATATATATATATATATATATATATATATATATATATAGAGGATATTAGTGTCTTATCGATAGTATAGATCCTCAGTGCTATAGGGTTGTTTTTGTAAAATTAAAAGCGAAATTGTTTATCCAAACCTTTCATTATGTTCATCTCATTGAAATATCACTACCCACCAAATTTTATATTTTTTTAATTTTTTCTCATATTTATTTTGTATTTTTCAAAATCGACGATCTAATTAGTTGTGGGCCGTCCAATGAAGCTGATTTTTAAAAATACAAAATAAATAGGAGAAAAATTCAAAAATATAAAATTTGGTGGGTAATGAGATTTCAATGAGATGAACAAAATGCACGGTTTAGATCAACAGATTTAAATCTTCGAATTTTGCAAAAACAACCCTATAGCACTAAGATCTATACTATCGATAATACACTAATATCTCTCTCTATATATATATATATATATATATATATATATATATATATATATATATATATATATATATATATATATATATATATATATATATATTAAACATCTCGCTCTACCACCACCAACATCAATACCTCTCCACCTCAAGGCTCAAGCCACCACCCTCACCGGACACCGGCGATCGACAGCAATGCCTAGCCCTCCGCCGCCGGCCGCCGGCAAGGGGCGGTGCATCCTCAGCTTCGCGGCGGCGCGCGACCGCTGCTTCCGCCGCCGGTTCCTCGCCGCCGGCCTCCGCCCGCTCGTCATTCCGCTCCCCGCTCGCGGCGAACCCGTCACCACAGTCCACATGTGGGTGCCCGCCAACCCGCCGCGCAACCCCCTCCTCCTTCTCCACGGCTTCGGCGCCTCCGCCACGTGGCAGTGGGCTCCCTACCTCCGGCCCCTCATCGCCGCCGGCTTCGACACCATCGTTCCCGACCTCGTCTTCTTCGGCGCCTCCTGCACCCGCCTCCCCGACCGCTCCGACACTTTCCAGGTCGGTCTAGGTGACACGTGGGCCGATCAGTCGCCCTCGGCATCCTTCTGGTCTTCTAACTCTTTGTACGTGTAATCGCTTGGCAGGCGTGGTCGATCAAGGCGGCCATGGATGCGATCGGGGTGACAAGGTTCGGGCTGGTGGGGGTGAGCTATGGAGGCTTCGTGGGGTACAGGATGGCGGCGATGTACCCGGAGGTGGTGGAGAGGGTGGCGATGGTGTGCGCGGGGGTGTGCCTGGAGGAGAAGGACCTCGCAGAGGGGCTGTTTCCCGTGGCCGGGGTCGGCGAGGCGGCGGCGCTGCTGGTGCCGCGTCGGCCGGAGGAGGTGCGTCAGCTGGTCAGGCTCACGTTCGTGCGACCGCCACCCATCATGCCGTCTTGCTTCCTTTGGGACTACATTAAGGTTAGTTGCAGTTGCAGCTTCAATTCGATTTTAGTATTATTTTTTGGTTGAATCCGTTTAAAATAGTTAATATATCTACTGGATTACGCGATTATAAGACGTGAGATAAGATTATCAGATCACTGGAGGGGGCAATTGTGTTTTGTTAATATATCTAGATTAGAGGATGTTTTGTTTCGTGTGATATTGGGCGGCAATTGTGTCTAATTGTATTTCATTTTCCACATAGAAGATTGACCGGTGCACGTGATAGGTATCCTGAATCGTGCAGGAAACCGAGTTGCCCACTAAAGGAGTAGAGGTTGGGCTACACCATTAAAATGTTTGAAATTGCCAAGCTTGGCTGATCTTGGTCCCTTGAAGCTTCTGTGAAATAAAGGATGGTCCACGATTGAGACACAGGATCCTGATAGGCACAGATTTATCTATGTTAGGTTGCTTGGATTCTTATTGAGTTCGTGACTCCACAACCATCTTGGTTCTTGAGCCAATTTAATTTGGAATCAGACGCTGCCACAAACTGACTTTTCAGCACAAAGTTGAGATTTGAAATTTGTGTAGTTGTTTGCCATCCGGTTTTTGCACACCATTTGCCGGGGATGCTTTGAGGGGGAAGTGTATTGAACTGATATGCGGAGTAGAGGAGATCGGTGTTGTACTATTCTCATTGGTGCTGTATTGTTGTCTGTTTCTTGTGGTTGACAAGAACAATTCACTGAATATCTTATTACAATCCTTATAGTGAACACCAACTCATTGAATCTACACTACGTGGCTATTGGAACGCATGCCTAATTTGATGGAGCCGACAAAGCCTCAAAATATTCACACGTGTCAGTAGCTTAGAAGCAGGTCATTATTTTTGTTTTGTCATCATGCATATGTTTACATATATTATTTGCTGTCTGTGGAAGTCAGTGGCATGACCGCCCAGCCACTTGCATGTGTAGGGCCCACAGTAAATTGGTGACAACACACTTGATTTAATAGTTTAGTAGATCCATCATTTCTTTGCTCACCCATGTACTCCTATACTAAAGTACACACTTTTGGTGTATAGTTAGCACGCAGAATTAATTAGCATAGTATGCCCCTTTAGTGCTTTGTCCTCCCACAAATAAATTTATAATCTCAACACAGAAATGACAATGGTTATGGACTTACCTAACTTGCATTCTGGAAAGGGAATGTATAGACATCATCCAGATGTTTTTGTCCTAGGAAACATCCAAACTTTGGACCGTACGATCAAAACACACATCCGTAGGATTAACCCACCTCGAATTCAGGGGGATGCATCTATCTAAAAGCAAATCCAATGGTCAGGAATTTGGATGATGGTTGCTAAAGAAAACATCCGGATGAAACTTATCAAAAACCCTTCTGGAAATACTTGAGTAGGAGTTCATTTGAGTATGCAATAATTTGCTTCTTATGACCGTTGGCTAACCTTAGTAGTTAGCACAAAAGGAGTGAAATTGAAATTTTTCCGTAAAATATACTATTAGGTTGACAAGTGACAATATTGTTTGAGGCACAAATTTACCCTTTTACTTTTGAGTTCATTTCACTAGTTTATCCGGATGCAAATCATTTTCTTTTCAAGAATGTTGGCTTATACTAGCTCGAAAAGAACGGAAATAAAGATTTGTTTTTTGGGGTGTAGTGGCTGTGATGTGGAGTAAATATCAGGTCGACTACATTGTTTGAGATAACAAATCCTTTTGGGCTGCTTCCATGTGATAAGTGTACAACTTATAAAATGTGCAAGTTTACAAGTCAGACTCAGATTGTTCAAAAATGCTCTAATCTCAGAAGCCACTAATCAAAACGTTAGTTTAAGTTTCATGTATGCAGTTTTGTGAAAGTACCGGCCACCTTGTCAAAAGGGAAGTGGAAAAGTGACTTTGCAGAAAAATGAGCCATATTGTGGAGATGCGCTTGTTAGTCTTTTGAATGATTGAAACAATGTCCCCATTCAGTCACAAAATAATAGAAGCATGTACTTTGGGGATACAAAAGTTTTAGAAGTTCAGATCAGAACTGAAGCAGGTATTTTAGAAGTTCAGATCAGAACTGAAAAATTCTTAGCAAGCCATATATTGAAACAATGTAAGCTTGGTTTGTAATAAGTCTCTGCTCTACTTCAATAAAGCTTTTGAAATACAAAAGCTGGTCTTTGCAATGCTATATTCATCATGAAGGGCGGAGTATGACACAGAACACGAACATTTGGAAATAGCTCTTCCCTGCCTTGAATATCGTGCATTGCTTCAGCAGCTCTTGCTCAATTTCGTTCATGAAACGATCCGTACTTTGAGTGTTCTGTTCCTCTTATATTAGGTCACAAATTATAGTAATAAATTGTGTGCTGGTTTATTTTCAAAAAAGGGGTATGCTTCTACTGAGTAGAAATTGTAACACATCAGAAATTTGAATTTCCCATTTACCCCAGTGACTAGGCTAACTTATGAATGTTGCCTTTGCCTACTGTACCAGGTGATGGGCTTGGATCATATCCAGGAGAAGACTGAGCTACTGTATTCTTTAATTAGTGGAAGGCAACTTTCAAATCTTCCAAAACTAAGTCAGGTGGTTTCTTCCTAAAAGCTTCCTCTTAAAGTTGAAGGCCAAAAGACCCACTGGAAAAAAATTAGTTGACTAGCATATCTTGTGATAGTCATGAATTGATATGTACACAACCCTAGAGATCCAAAAAAAAAACTCAGTGATCCGTTTAATTGATACTGTTTTCCCATTTAATGCAGCCGACACTGATAGTTTGGGGGGAGCAAGATCAGGTGTTCCCAATGGAGTTGGCTCATAGGTTGAAGAGGTTTGATGCTATATTTGATAAACTTTTAAACCGCGCGCACAAGTTTACATTACCAGCATCCCTTGAAAGTAATTCAGTACCAACATGTTGACAAATCGGCAGACATCTAGAGGACAATTCTCGATTAGTAGTTATAAGAAATGCTGGCCATGCAGTCAACCTTGAGAAGCCCAAAGAGGTGTGCAGGAACATCATTGAGTTTCTCCGAGAGCCGGTTGCCGAAGCTTCAAAGGGGGAAAGGTACGCAAAATTCGGCCATCTCAACTCTCAAGACATTACTCTGTGTCAATGTGCGCAACTGAGAACTCCTTTGACTAGCTCAATAGTCCCACCATATTGTTCAGCAGTTCATGTAGCATTGTTGAAACACACGCTTGCACAAAAACGAACACAACACAGACCATGAAGCTTAACATGCATATATAATGGCAGTTTCTGCGGAACATCTTATCTTCTTCGGTTCATCTCGCAGGTGTAGCTAGTTTCATCCATGGCGGGTAGGTCTTCACTGGGCATCAGCATCTCCTGGTGGTACACAAACCGTGAGAGGCTTGCTGCATCTCCCCATGATTGTGATTATATCTGATGTACCAGATTTAGATCCAGTGTAAGCACAAGCGTGTAAAGAAAACGACGACGGGTATGGCAGTGAAATCTCTCAGTCATGTGCTCATCGAGGAAAATAGTGGGGAAAAACTGCTTGGCCGTGGATCACCACGTTTCGCACGCTACAGAGTGTTGCCATGTCGATTACTCGCTTTCGTTATCATCACTTGACCATAGGACGACAGCGTCGCGAACGAGCGATGGAAAGAGAAGTTTGGCTAAAAGTCCTGAAAGCCATGGATGGTTGCAGCTTGCAATTGCCTGATGGGAACGACGATAATCTAGCCGTGCCGGTGCTTGGTAGAAGATGTTAGGAGTTGGTGGCTCAACCGTCCCTGAGACAATAGATTTTTAGAAAGAAAAAAACCCACTGATTTTTATTAATAAGTAGAAAATTTACCCGCCTAACTAGATATTATGATACGATTATCTTTGCTTCTTGACACGCACGCGCTCATACAAACATGTTTTATGGTGTTGTGGACAGTTTGCTGTAAGTTGTATTTGTATCAATATTGAAGACGACCTGCACATTTCTTGCATGCGTAATTAGCACGTAAACAAACTACACGCTTAAAAAGTAGTCACTCTCTTATATATACACACACTTTGAGAACGGTAAGTATAGGAAGCAGGTTCACTTTACCGTTTTCGCTCAGGAAATCGAGCGTAGCCGAAAATCATCAGAAAATCGCCAAAAAACACATGGGTTTGAAATCCTAATTTTTGAAAAAAAATTGAAAATCTGCCGATTATCTCTCAATTTTCACCGATTTTCTCTCGATTTTCACCGATTATCGTGATATTTACGTCGCATATTTTTTTTTGAATTTTTGAATTTGACCGGTTTTTCGAGCGATTTTAAATATCTTACCCCATTGATATGTCTGATAATCACGATTTTCTCTTGATTTTCTGTGATATTTTGAATCCGTGATAGGAAGTCTTCGTTTTTCTAGCTCCTTCATAGCTATTTTTCTTTAAATCTAGCTTATTTCTAAATATATTTATAAAAACCTAATCACATAAGCTGCAACAAGTAATACGTGCCACCTGCCGCATCCGAGGAGCTCGGTAGCAACCACTACCGAGCACGCGAAGCTCAGTATGAGCTTTTTTCAAGCTTGGGAGCGCAACAATGAGGTCTGTCCAGCCAACCGCAGTATGGAAAACTATCGAACTCTTCGGGTACGGTAGGAGATACATATCACGTGTCGCGTTTTCTACAGTTAAGGAGAGAACTATTTTTATAAATTTATTTGAATGAGGATTATATTTGCAAAAAATAAAGATTAGGAGAAGGCTAGAAAAGGTCAAAGTTCCCATTGATTGATCTGCTACCTTACAAATCCTGACGAAATCAGCCATCGCCATCCTGCCTTGACGATACCATTGAGTCGTTGACAGATTTTAACGTAGATGAATTAGGTTGCCAAGGTTGGCGGTAGGTGGAGAATGAAGCCCAAGCCAAGCCTCGGCTTATTCCAGTGCAGCAGAGATGCATGTGGTGAATTCGTGCTTCAGTTAGGTTCAAACCTGCCGGCCCATGTCTACCATAGAAAAGGCTTGGGTTCAAACCTTTTCTGTACTCTTGGGAGTACGTACTCCCACCTCCAGTATACCACTTAAACGAATGTGTTATACTCATTTATCACTTTCAGTATACTCTAATAATAATTCTAAGATACTACAATGCGATATTATTGAAAAAACTTCATTAGAGCTCTTTATTTTTTGTTGTATACCCTTTTTCATATATAAAAAGAGTATATAAACAAATTATGCTACAAAGGGTGGACTTTGATGAAATTTTTCGTGAAACTCACTTTGAAGTATCTTATAATCAGTATTAGAGTATACTCAAAATGATAAAAAGGTATAATAACATCATTTAAGCGGTATACTGAGAATAGAAGTATGTACTCCCAGGGGTATGGAACCATTATATATATATATATATATATATATATATATATATATATATATAGTTTGTCATATATACACTTTCCAAGCAGCCTCCTTTGCATTCTTCCTTGACCATCTACTCTCTCTCTCTCTCTCTCCACTTTTGTCTACACACCTTCTCTCTCTACACTATACACTTTTATTCACAACATCTAATGAAAAAGAGTTCTTTTTTTGTACACAAGTTGGTATATATACTAGTTCGTATCATGGTCTGTTTAATCTAGTGTTTGTTTGATTTAACTACGCAGGCTGATGCGGTTCTGTGCCAACCAGCGACTGAGTTTCTGCCTGTCATCGAGGGGGTAGGCGCCTGCCTCTCTTGGAAATTAACACCGGTGTACTTACTTGCAAGTAGTTAACTAGTGGTACGCAAGCAACCAAATTCTATGGCAAGTTGCCGTGCAATTTCCAGGTGAACCGCGCAAGTTAGCGGCCAAGATGGAGTCCGTTCCTAATTAACCAACAGAAATGTGTTCAAACCCTATGGGCTATGGTATCGGCATGTCTGGGAATCAAACAAGCCTGACAGCCTATCTTAAGAGCTGCCGCAGCCTTTCCTTTATTATTTGATGATGGTATTTCCTATGTTATTAGGCACACTTAAACTTATGTCTATGATAAAAGGGCTTAAATCAAGCTTATTTATCTCCTATGTATTTTAAGCTTCACAAGAGCTTAAATTAAAAGGGGTTATAGCCTATAGCCTCCTTGATATTTCTGTCTAATCTCCGTCACTGCATATACCACTTGGTTATGGGGACCGGGGTTTCTAGCTACGTACGAGAAAAAGACATCGGTTTGGTGGACTTGACCTACGATGGCGCCACGACGCATGCAGCGTATTTTTCTTTTAAAAAAAAATTGGTTAAAAACTCAAACAAACATACATACACCTACACGCACATATTAACCCTCCCTATAGGGGAAGAAAATGCGCACCCCGCAGCTATGCCACGTCGTGGTGCTTGCGCCTGTGCTTCGCTTGGGTGTGCCCTCCCGTGGAGTGCGCCTCTGCTGCTTGTATATATATAGCTACATGCCCGTGCGTTGCTACGAAAAACAAAATTGATAACGAAAAATAAAGATTAAAAAATAAAAAAAATTATTTTACAAGATCAAACATCTATCTTTAACGCTTCGTTTCTTGTGAAAGCTGGCTAATTAAAGCAACGTTTCGTTTCTTGAGTAGGGCAATTAAGCACGGCAATTAAGTAGAGCAATTAAACAGGGCAATTAATGACGTGTAGAATGGACCACTGCCACCAACTGCTGCTTTAGAATAGTAGAGATATGCCCACGCACGCGCCGCACCGTAAGCTCCTGAGGGTTGGTGCCGATCGAATCTAGGCTCGAGAACACACGACCGCCCAACTTACCAACAGCCGATGCTTCATGCAGCATATTTATTTTGTCACTAGCTAGTAATGGACACCGAATTTGCTGGACTGATCAGTGCGCTAGCTAGTACTGACTCTTCTGATTGAATTATTGGTTTCTTGTTCTGATTGAGTTTACAGTAATTTTTTTTATGTGCCGTGAGATTAGTTGCATTATTACTTGGTGGTGACACCTGAGCGTAGTTTAAACGTGTGGCTTCCTTCATTACTCCTGAGCGTAGCTTATACTCTTTTTAGGTTTAAGAAGCTTCAACTAACCTAGCAGAGGCAGAGCATGCATGTAGATAACTTTGCTTAGAACTTATAAGAAGTTTACACGTTATTTTTTTTTCATACAAGCAACTAGGCATGATTGTTTTTGGTGTATGAAGATATTACATTATTTAGCAGAAAGATAGAAGAAGCACCCCTCTAAAAGTAATTGCATTTACAGTTTTACACGCCGCTCTCACTTCTCAAGCAATGACGTTATTAAAAAAAGGAAAAAAAAAGTTCTGACAGGATAAGAGAAGATCCTTATGGTCCCAGCTGCCGCACATGGGCATATCTTGATGGTGTCATGTGATCGTGATTACGCATAAATTAGTCCCAAAACATTGCCATGAGGCCAATGGCTATTGATTTCGACCCAATTATTTGGATCGAGCATCAAGTAACATGGATTTATGTGTCATATAAAGGCTCTGAACATACTAGAACGTAGAATATTCCCATGGCAATCGGAGCATCAATTGCATCGAAATCTACCGCAACTACGCAGAGGAACATGTACCATACTACCATGTGGTCGAGCGGGGAGCCACACACAGCGACCACATAATTGCGCTGGCTCACGAATCCCCCCGGGCCATACGTGCCACCAACTAACCCCACTGACTCGTGACACAGACGACGCGACTCTCACGTTGCCCTGACCTGGGGCGGCAGGCGGGGCCCACAAACTGTGGTAGGGTTCACTTTGTCAGGGAGAATGTAGAGCCATGGTGTTCGTACGATATTTGGAGCTGTTGATGTGTACCCAACCGAGCCGAGCCGGTCCATCATTAGCCATGTACTCCTACCCGGACTTGGTCCTAACACTAGTGGGCGTATTGCCAAAATGTTTGGTGTCGTAGGTGCCTTTCCTTGAAGCAACGGGCATCACTCCTATATTATATTGTATAGATTTTTTTTTTGTTCTCACGCCTATCTATAGCACGCTCCCGATCAGCTGATGTGTGCCCTTTCACTCGCCAGTCGCTTTACGAACCCATACATACGGATTAAGTATTTTCTTCCTGTTTGTATAAAGCAAAGGTTAGGCGGCGTAGCTGTAGCGCGCTTCCTTGCCTAGCAAGGATGCTACTTCGAGTCACGCCCATGCCCTTGCGCATCACCCGCGCGACGTGGTGGTGTGGTCGCGTGCAGGCGGTACACCGGTTTTTGCAAAAAGACCCCTTGAAGTTCCTAAAAGTACGCCCAGATCCCTTTTTGCAAAAAGCCCCCGCAAATTATGAATTTCGCTTTTTTTTTTGGAAAAGGCCCTGGAAATTCTAAAAATTACAAAAAGACACCCCCAATCCGAATTTCTTGGAAATTACAGGAAATATATAACTAATTATAGTAGCAGAAATGGTTAACAATAACATAGAATATAGGTTCCATTTCCTACCAAGTAAATATCATGTCCTTATACATGAGACACCAACGATTTAGATGTATATAGGGTTGCCAAAAACCTGAAGATAGCATGTCTCACAAGTCATAGCTCACAACCATGCAAAAGTTAGAAAACGAAACTAAATTCACTGTAGAAGAGTTACAAAATTAAGAATGATTGGTATGCTACGCTGTAGCTATCCTGCAGGAAGAGAGAAATTGCGACAAAAAAAACTATCGTGGTGGGCATGAGCCAAACAAACGAAAGTTCCAGCTCAGCCCAGCCGATCTCAAGCCGAGCTGAACCAGAACCAAAAGCTACCCATAGCTCCTCTAACCAGGCCAAAGTGCCAAACCTACCCCACAGCCCAGGCACACGCTCCCACATTGTCATACTCGCCACCGGACCCTCAAAAGGATCTTTCCACGTCTCCTCAGTCCCGTCACCTGCAGCGAAATCCCAAAACTACCCACTGCCCTTTCTTCTTCCTCAATTGGCTCGCTCCTTCGTCGCCTGTCTCTCAGTCTCACCAACCCCTCCTCCCCTCGCCGCCGCCTATAAATATCCCCGCGCCCGCCACCTCCGTCTCCTCAGAGGAGGTGCCTTACGCCACACGACTCCTCGCCAAAACCCTACCTACCCTACCCCTAAGCTACCGCAGCTCGCCTCCTCGCAATGGCGCTCGCCACCAACTCCGCCGCTGCAGCGGCCGCCGCTGTGTACGGCGGCTCAGCCCAGCCGCACCGCGCCGCGTTCCTCCCGCTGAAGAGGCGCACCATCTCCGCCGTCCACGCGGCCGACCCTGCGAAGAACAGCGGGTCCGTGCCAGCGGCCGCGAAGACCTCGTCCCCAACGGTGGCGCCGGAGAAGAAGCCGCCGGCGGCCGCGGCGGCGGGGAGGTGGACGGTGGACAGCTGGAAGACGAAGAAGGCGCTACAGCTCCCCGAGTACCCGAGCCAGGAGGAGCTGGACGCGGTGCTCAAGACGATCGAGACGTTCCCGCCGGTGGTGTTCGCCGGGGAGGCGCGGCACCTGGAAGAGCGCCTGGCCGACGCCGCCATGGGCCGCGCCTTCGTCCTCCAGGGTGGAGACTGCGCCGAGAGCTTCAAGGAGTTCAACGCCAACAACATCCGTGACACCTTCCGCATCCTGCTCCAGATGGGCGCCGTCCTCATGTTGGGCGGCCAGATGCCGGTCGTCAAGGTACCAATCAACCCATCGAATCAAACCAAATACGGCCATTGGGCATGCGATTTGTGAGATCTGATCCGACCTGCTCCCTTTTTTTTTTTTTTTGCACATGACATGGTAGGTGGGGAGGATGGCTGGCCAGTTTGCCAAGCCGAGGTCCGACTCATTCGAGGAAAGGGACGGGGTTAAGCTGCCGAGTTACAGGGGGGACAACGTGAACGGCGACGCGTTCGACGAGAAGAGCCGCGTGCCAGACCCGCAGAGGATGATCCGGGCGTACGCGCAGTCGGTGGCGACGCTCAACCTGCTCCGCGCGTTCGCGACGGGAGGCTACGCTGCCATGCAGCGCGTCACGCAGTGGAACCTCGATTTCATGGATCACAGCGAGCAGGGAGACAGGTGCGAAACGAAATTTCGCCTTCTTCTACGATTTTTAGCTGCACTTTTGGTGTGGGGGGTGTTAAGTAGCTGTCGTGTTGAAATATCTCAATGCTGAATTTCTCCCACATATCTCCTTATCATGATAAGTCAAGAGCTGGTTATAGGTTGCTGGTGACATCAGAAATTCGCCTCTTTTAGTACTCCATCTGTCGTAAATAGTTATCGTTTTAAACATTGATACGGTTTTTAAAATACGATTTTA
This sequence comes from Rhipidocladum racemiflorum, assembly GCA_036346355.1. Classification (NCBI taxonomy): domain Eukaryota; kingdom Viridiplantae; phylum Streptophyta; class Magnoliopsida; order Poales; family Poaceae; genus Rhipidocladum; species Rhipidocladum racemiflorum. The sequence goes on along the minus strand of CM070582.1, from coordinate 52,449,965 downwards.
ACTACTAATTTTTATTATAATATATTTATAAAACTTAATAAAATTATAATATTATGAAAATGCTTCCCGAGATAAGTCTACAAAAATAATTTTTATGTATCTAATTTAAATATTTTAAAATATATCAATAGTCAAAGTTTCAAAAGTTTAGTTATTATTATGTTTAAAACGATAATTATTTGTGACCGAAGCGAGTATTAATGTTTCATGGAAGTAACGAGTGGTGAACATGTTCCTGAAAATATGAAACTAGACCCTGTTCTTGAAATGTTAAGATATTTTAATTTGTAGCTTGAATAAGTAAAGAAAGGCATGTTTGGTGGTGGTTCATTGCTCGTCAACGTTTAATAAACCGCGTGGTAGTTCTGGGTTCATCAATCAGTAGTAGGTACGGGTGGTCATGTTAGACTATGCGGAAACTTTCACTTTCCGATCCCCCTTTCTTTCGCGGAAACTTCCAGCAGGACATCAGTGTCCTCCTTTGCATCTAACTTTCTTATTAATTCATCGGAAAGTTGCTTGTTTCTAGTTGTTTGCATAATATCTGTAACCTTTTTTTGATTTAGCTTTTCGATCAAGTTGTGTTACTGTAGTTTATATTTTCTTCGGGCGTTTGTCCATTTAAGTCTCTAAATATTATATGTTGAGAAAATATTTTTGACTTTTTTCGAAGTGATGGTGCTCCAACAACGTTCTCACCAAGTAACCATTGATAAAATGACATTTCGTTCAGGTTTACAGATAAGAGCGATTCATTGATAAAATGCACAAGTTCTATTGATATGTTATTGCTGTGTGTCTGAATATTTAGGTTGCAGAAGAAATTATGTTTGTAATGCTGTAGAGGTTTTCTAATGATCTGAGTGGTTCGATGAAATGGTGTACAGGTACCGTGAATTGGCACATAGGGTGGACGAGGCCCTTGGCTTCATGACTGCCGCAGGGCTGACAGTGGACCATCCGATAATGACGACCACTGACTTCTGGACCTCCCACGAGTGCCTCCTCTTACCATACGAGCAGGCTCTTGCCCGTGAGGACTCCACCAGTGGCCTTTTCTATGACTGCTCGGCCCACATGCTGTGGGTTGGTGAGCGCACTCGCCAACTCGACGGGGCTCATGTTGAATTCCTCCGTGGTGTTGCCAACCCTCTTGGCATAAAGGTCAGCTTTGAGTTCATTTCCAAATTTAGTGAAATCCAAATGCTGTCTTCAATGTCTTGTGGGTGCCGGCATTCGAAGTAATGTGCAACCTTGTGGATTGCAGGTGAGCGATAAAATGAACCCGAGTGACTTGGTGAAGCTGATCGAGATTTTAAACCCTTCAAACAAGCCTGGGAGGATAACCATAATTACCAGGATGGGGGCAGAGAACATGAGGGTGAAGTTGCCTCACCTCATCCGTGCTGTCCGCAGTTCTGGACAGATCGTCACATGGATTACTGATCCCATGCATGGGAACACCATCAAGGCCCCATGTGGTCTGAAGACTCGCCCGTTCGACTCCATTCTGGTGAGTATCTTTCTACTCTGGAACCTACTGCATGCATGCTTTGCTAGTATTCTTTTGTAGTATGATGCAGCCTCTACATGCAATCTGATCAATGTCATATAAGCAACTCTCCCAAAGAGCCCAAATTTTTACTGCCCAGCTAAGAATGTTACGCTTTTGGGCACATGTTTACTACCTGCAAAGAAAAGTCATACACAAGGATTTGTAGGAATCTGTTCTCCAGCATGAAGAAAAAGTATTACAGAATAACTCTGTTGGACAATGTGAATGAAATTTTAACTTGTGAAATGACATAATAGGCAATGACATTTTTCTGATACTCCAAAATCCTCACGAATTATTGCAGTAAAATTCATTTATTAACTATGTATTCATTTCCTAATCGCCATCCTCGGTCACAACAGTTTCTGTTCTGTTATTTAATTGAAGTAGGTCCACTGAGGTTACTTATTCTTAGTAAGTCAACGGTTGATTCGAGTATTGGGGGTTAAACTGAAGGATCCTGTCAAAGCTGTTGCTTCAATTTTTTATGCATACTATGGTTCTGCATTCCAGGCATCACTATTAATTTGAGTTTTCACCTTTGATTGCTGTCACAGTAATCACGATTAATAAATATCAGGTTGCAGTTCTACATATTGACATAGTTACATCCTTCAAAATGTAATTTAAGTGACAGAGCATTTTAAGTGTACTTAAAACGAGTTTGAGATGCAGCAATATAAAAAGTAGCAGCTTGTCACCTCAATGTCGATTGTCAAAGCGATCTTATTTGCCCAAACAACAGCAGATACTTGTATAACAATGCAACAGATTGCATATTATGGACTTTACTTGCAAGCTTGGAGCTTATTTTTTGAACTGCAAATGTCACATGTCTGATTGTAGTCATTCTTGGTAGTGATCTGAATGTCTGATAGCAGCCATTGCCTTATGCTCCTTTGCATAATCGAGAAAAATCCATTATTTTGTTTTGAATATAGTAAAGTGTAACCTTTTAACATAACCATCGTAAATTGGTTGAGATAATGGCTTTGTGTTAGGTTCCATGTTTAAGCTCATTGGACTAACCATGACCTTTTATTATGTCTAACAGGCTGAAGTACGTGCCTTCTTCGACGTGCATGATCAAGAAGGGAGTCACCCAGGAGGTATCCACCTGGAAATGACTGGACAGAACGTAACCGAGTGCATTGGTGGATCACGAACTGTGACCTTCGATGACCTGAGTGACCGCTACCACACTCACTGCGACCCAAGGCTGAACGCGTCCCAATCTCTGGAGCTCGCCTTCATCATCGCCGAGAGGCTCAGGAGGAGGAGGATGCGGTCCGGGCTCAACAACATCTTGCCCCTGCCTCCATTGGCTTTCTAAACGAGGAGGGCCAGGGATGGGTAGGGTAGTTGCGGCTTGCAAGCGGTGACCGACGCGTGTTTTATTTGTTGATGTATGTTGTACTATGTTTTCCTTTGTTCTTTTCGGATGTTTTGAATGGCGCCTCAGCTGTGTAGGCTTTGAGCCGTTGATCTTGGAGACGGGGAGAAAATAAAGCTAGTGAGTTCTCTGGGTGAACTGGCACAAACTTTGATGATTCTGTTTCCGTAGTTATGATTTGAGCATCCCTGGCTCTCTTAGCACCCTCCCGTTAACTCCGCAGTCCTCAGGTTAACCCTCTGAACAAAAGGGCCTGATGGTGCTTAAAGGGGATAATGACTCGACTAGAAATGTCTTGGAGGTATATTTTTACTCTTCAAATGTCTTAAAACAATGTTTTATTTAGTATTACATATATTACTAAATTTATTTGTATTTTTTGCTTTAGTATTGTTAGAAGAAGTCGAGGAAAAGACTTCTGCTTTTTTTAAGAATGTGAAGGATGGCTCAAAGCCAATTTCCTTCGATGACTAGCCCTTTAGTCTGATTAGAGCAGGATTAACAATATCGATTTAAAAAAAACCATTCAAAAACCAAAATTCAAAAATCAGAAATATTGAATCAGATATTGGCAGAAATAGAAAGGTTAAGAATTCAATTTTTTTGAAGAATGCAGGTATGTAAAAATGCAGACTTAATCTTGAATTCCTTACTAAGATTGCAATTGATAAATTTTTTTTCTTTAGATGCACAATAGAAAAAGGGGGTGATGACTAGGTTGGATCTAGCAGCCAAGCCACAACAGCTAAGAAGGTCAAAACCGCTGCAGTTGGTTCTTGAAAGGTCGTGGTCACCAAGTGAACAATTAGGACTAGGGTTGCTGCAACAACTTCTATTGGCGCTCTAGTTGCTGTGATGCTGATTAGCATTGTACCGTCCAGTGTTGTATAGGCTAGCACCCAGGCAGTTGTAGCCCCGACTAGCACTGCTACTGCCGTTCGATCGAAGCGCATTCATGATCGACATCAAATGTAGGAGAAGCTAGCAAAGGTTGCAAAGGTCGCTAAAGCTAAGGCGACAATCTGGGTGCGCAAAAAAATACTCCCTCCGTTCCTATTTATAAGGCGCCTAATTTTTTTCACAGAGACCAAGGCGCAGGTGGCTAATGAATTCTTTCCCATGCTACCCCTAATTAATGTGGTTGTAATTAGTGTTGCATGCAAACCGCGTTAACTAGCAAAGGAAAGGTCAGGGGTAGCTCTGGAAATTGCGCACGGCTACTGAAGACACGCCCTATATAATGGAATCACTAGCAAAATTTTATGCGCCTTGTAAATAGGAACGGAGGGAGTATATCAAAGTAGATATGTAGAGCCATCTCAATGTCACTTCCCCGCATTCCCATATGCTTAGGGCGAGGGTAATGATATTGAGGAAGAGGAGGTGCCTCCTCTAATTAAAGTGAGAAAGCCTAGGATTAGTGGTCCTAGCGTGAGTATTTATGAAGACCAATTAGGTAGTAGTAGATGTACATTAGCTACCCCCGATGCTTTGGTTTCTTTTAAGTTTGTCAAACTTAACTCTTCCTGTTTTTGATCTTTTTAATTGTTTGCTTAGACAATTTTTTTTTCTTTAGCCCCCTGGCTACTTATCCTCGTCCAAATGAAGTTCAAGAAGAGAAAATTAGAGAGCAACCACTGCCTAATCCTTTGGTCGAACGGGCTTCGACCAGTTTCGAAGAGGCAGTATTGCCTGTGACTGTGACAGAGGAAGTGGTCGGGGATGCTTTGATCATCACAGAAGAGGCAACAATGCCTACGGCTAAAGAGGTGGTCAAAGGTTCTTTGACATCCCCAAAGTTACCTCCTGCAAAAGTAGAAGTCGAGCTGCTACAAAAGAAGTGGCCGGGTGAACTTCGAACCCTAGAGAAGAGATAAGACATGCCACAGCAGACATGGCCATCGAGCAGGCTCCAACCATTGAAGTTGTGCCTATCATCGAAGAGAGGGTTGAAGTTGCTCCCGACCAGGATATTGATCAATATTCAACTTCTGAATTGACAAATCAAGTAAGTCTTCTTTACCTTTTAATTTGTTGTGACTGAGAAATTATTTTTTTGAAAAAAAAATTATCTTAGTTCTAGAATAGGAAAATATTTCTCCTCCAAGAATGACGTATACCTAAAAAACCGGGGCCTAGTGGAATGGAGACCACCCTCTGAGCCAAATGCTACGATCAATTCTACAGAGGCAAGAGTCAACCAGCATGCTATACCAGATGAAGCTAAATATAGTGAATTAGAGGACAGACTTGTGGATTTAAATGTTCTTGACCTAAGCCTTTTTTCATTTTAACTAGATAATAAAGAATTATAATCCTCATTATCATATTTACAAAATATAAACGAGAAGCTTGGCATATTAAAATCTTATATGACTAATCTTAAGAAGAGGTATGCATCTAAGGATACTAAAATCACAAAATTGAAGAAGTATATAAAAAAAATTTATTCAACAATTTGAATAATTTTGTCCTTTTCTAATTTGTTGCAATTTTAGAGAGCTCGACTAAGAAAAAAAAATCTTCTGGTCGAATAATTTAGGGATATGAGAATAGGTTGGTCTTTGCGAACAACATTATCAAAGACTACAAATTCTAACTTGTTCAAGCAGAAGAAAGTCCTAAAATAAAGGGTAATAGTCTCAAGGAGGTAGTCGCAGAACCTGAATGCCTTCAAGAGCTAAATCAAAAGTTTTCTTTCAACCTCAAGGAGCGTGGTACAACATATGAAAAGTTTGTTCAAAAACATGTTACACTTCTTGGGAAGAATATGACAGAGACATAAGGTAACCTTCTATCCTAGCAACTTTATCTATATTTTAATTGTGGATAGTTTATAATTATTTATTTCTTAAAAAATAGATTTACATAAACATTTGGAGAGTCAAGATCTTCCACTCAAAAAGAGATGTGCGAGAAAATAGAGATAGACAAGCTATGATATAAACTATATGAGGAATGTTAGAAGTTAGAAGAAGAGAAGAAATCCCTCATAGAAGCAATTAAGAAGATCCAACAACTCAATCTCTCTCCTCTAAGTTTTATTTTGAAACAAGTAAAAATAAATTTTGTGGATATAAACTGTGTAGAGGTTATAATTACAATTAATGATCCATATGCTGGGGAGTTGGTTGATGACATCAAACCTCAGATAAAGTTGACTACGTCCCGAGGATGGCCTAGTCCATGAAGACCTCTCTCCAGTCCATTGTACCCACTCATGTTGGCATCTTTTTCATCAAATTGAAACATTTTTACAATGATGCAATAGATTTGGAGAGATTAATTCCTGATCTGCACTTAAAACTTTGTAGATGAGATAAAGAAGAAGAGAGATGAGGTAGCTACTCTGGTAATGGAAAACACGAAGAATGTAAAAATTATAGTTTAAGACTGTAAAATTCTAGTTTAAGTAAACTAATGACTTGATAATTATTGTAATGATGTGAATATTTTTATTATATGATTCTTTTATTTACTCTTTTGTTATGTACAATATGTTGAGTGTGACACTAGCCCTTGATTGTGATTTGTTGACATGTACAACGATTAACTTATCATAGGGATTGAAAGAGTGTGAAATAAGTAATGTTATACAACTAGTATAACCTTCACAATATACTTAGTAACTACTAGTAGGCTTAAGATAAAGTCAATCTAATGAGTTTCTATACAGTAAGTTCTTATAAAAAAAGTATACATTAGAAGTTATCTTAAAATTTGTCGGACCTGAGAAAAACAATTCCAAAATCCTTTATGTATTTCTGTACTAGTGCAGAAAAAGTTAGTACATACAGCAAAATGATAACAAAACATATCTATCGCATTTTATTAATAATAATCAGAATTTACATTAAAGTTGGCACGTAGGCGAAATAAAAGATTACAACGGAAGCAAGAATAAAACTAGTGGTAGAGCCCAATAAATTAGCCACAGGCAATCAACTGGGGCATCGGCCTAGTTAACATGGTCCCCACCATCATAGAACTCCTCTAAATCAATAAAGTAAGCAACGGTGAGTACAAAAGTACTCTGCAAGTTACACAAGAGATGCAAATTAATGTAGAGCTGACAAAGGAAGGCTATATGGTTGAATTTTGTATAAAGCAAGTTTTTTAACATTCTAGGTAATTTTTCAATGGCATACTTTTAGATAGGAAATATTTTCTTTTAGAAACCTTTTAACACAGGAATCCTTTTGGAGCTAAACCAACTTTCCCACAATGGAAATCAACCCACCTAAAACTCAATTTCAAAACTCAATTTTGAAAACATCAAAATCTAATCTGTAAAAGACTTGCTTGGCATGTCCATGATCGCGGGCACGGCTAATTGATTAGTTTTAACTCTGCAAAAGTTGTACAACTTTACCCACAAGACATGATCATCTCCTTTTGTTAAAATACACACTTCCTTTGATGTGCGGCAGAGATAATCACAACAAGGCCTCTATAAAGCTCCATCTCATGTAGTTTTACCCGCTAAGGTTCCACCGCTAGTAGGGTTGAAATCGCACAGTTCAGAAGCACCCTCTTGCACCATGTGGCAGACTAACCATCTCAACACTCCCCCAGTGGCACAACTATCAATGAGATGTTGCTAAATGGATAGCCAAGTCTATCCCATATCAGAATTGTGGAAACACGGTTGTGCTTTACATTCAATAGCTCACAAACCAGTCCTTAACTGACTAGATGAGCTTTCAACTAACCCAAAGATCGACCACCAGCCCAACTGTTCTCGCCCAGTCTAAATCCACATCTTCATTTTTATTTTCATTTTCATCACAACTTTTCATATCATTCAAATCATAATCTCATTTTAACAAACTTTATTTGGCACAAATTCCCACAAAATCCTAATTTTTGTTCTAGGCATGTCTAGGAGATTCCTCTAAATATTTTGATCAACAACATATATCCATCAGTATATTATTAGGCTTACAATGGCGTAATGAAGTCAAATTACAAATATATCAGAAAACAATGTGGGCATAACTATACATTTTTAAACTGGGTTTAAATTATATTTGTTACAATTTATGCATGCAATTACATTTAAAACAAATTAAGATTTTAAAATAGGGATCAAATATGGTCAAGATGTGCAACTTGCCTGGGTGAACGTTAGGTGATCTGAACCAACAATCGCAAATCCTTCTGGCTCTCCAAAATCTATACGTTCGAAAATAACCAAATTCAAACAAAATCCAAATAAAATACAAAACTGGTATAAATAGGTAGAGTTTAATTTTATATGAATTTAGGAAGAAAAATCAGGTCAATCAGACTTAGAACGAAGGAGATCGGACCTTTTGAACCTCACATAAAATGCTGAAATTCCAACAATTAGACCTCTCGCCGGACTTGGAGAAGAAATGGTTTCCGGTGGTGATTTTGTGAAAAAATTCAAAATATTAATATACCTGATGTAGAGGATATTGAGAGGAAGCTCCAGTAAAAATTTGAGGCCGAATAGAAGTCGGGAGTCGTCGGGAGAGTTCACCGAAAGTTCGCTGGAGTAAAAAAAAAAGAACGGTTTATACATGGAGATCCGTAGGTTGGATTGCAAAAACTCAAATTGTGTTGTGTGGGTAATGTCTAGAGGAAGTTGTGGTCCAATTTATAGGGCCATCGGACCAGCGGAACATCAAGAAATGCTAATCGGAGCCACAAATAGAAATTTATACCAATTAGTTGCTCTAGGTAAAGGTCCAACTATATCAATTTTCTATGTCAAAAATGGTCATTACAATAGTATTGTCTAAACTTGTTGGCTGGTTCATGTAGCTGGCAAGCATGAAACTGATATTACTCACATGTCTTTATAAGGATGCATTGTGTCTCGTAGCAATTTCAATAATGACATTATCGAAATGTTTTGTTAACCAATATTCTATATGAAAGATATGCTCCACATAGGTCCCATGTATTTCATGAAGTAATTATTTTTCCATCGTCTTGAGATATACAACGCATTAGAACACAATGTGCTCCTTTTTTATAGGTTATTACCGAACAGTTTGTAGATTCATGTCTTTTGAATTAATTTATCTTTTTTGTGCGTATCTTGAGCACTGTCACATACGCCAGATAGATTTTTAATAGTTAAATCCAATTTGTGTCATGCTCGAGTATGACAACCTCTAAAATGGTCAGTTGTACCTTGGTGAATGTAACTACAGCTGGTTTAGACAAATATTTGAGGAAAACACGTGTTGGAATAGATGATCGTCAGAAGCCCAATTTTGACAGTTGGTCGCTAAAGTATTAACTTTTCTTGGGACGTATTAGACTTCAAAAATACTAATTGTTGTTTTTCTATTTTTCTCAATCATCTAGGTAGTGAGCCATTGTTTCATCGAAATATTGATTTATGACTAATTGTCTAAAAGACGGTGACACCAATGAATTCCACTACTCGGAACTTAGCTAGAAGAATTTGATACCTACCTATTCTTCATACCGACTGATTGTCTAAAAGTCGGTGACACCACGTAGTATTTTCCTACAACATCATGACATGATAGTTTTATTAGGGAAAACTCCATCTTAAAAGGGTGTGTATTGTAGATATTTACTAGAAACTACCTTGAGGGACAACATGACCATTTGGTCATTGCAAAGCATCAACAAGAAAAATATCCCCTAACAACCAGCCAACACATATGTGAAGTGAAGGTCAAAGTTTATTGTAGCTACCACATTTTGGGTTGTAAAACTCTTTCTACTCGAAATGCTGCCTCACATGACTTGGGAACACTGGCCCGTACATGAATGCCATCAATTGCTCTGATACAATTCTACATTATGATTTATAAAAGACAAAATATGGTCAAATAAACTTTCACTTTTGCTGTTTAAAACAGTACTATGTACCTAGACCATACCTCAAAGTAAGGATACCATTTGGGATTTCCTAGGAGTTTAGCTAGAATTTCAAGAGATGGGGGCCTAATAAGGTCATCATGAAGCTCACTAATTGCATGGAGAACAACCTTAAAGCAGCAACTAACTATTTCATTTGACCTTTTGAAAATTGTTCCTATTACATGGTCCTCACATTGTAACCGATTGTGTGAAGAAATATCGCTACTTACTCCACAACACAATAATGGATTGTATCACAAAGGAGGCTTCTCTACTTCAAGGTATCACACAGCATCAAGGAATGAGCTTTCGTTAGCCACAACATGTGCATACAACTATTATCATCTTGATGACAGAGAGTAGCAAGGTACTCATTTCTCTTAATTTCCATATCAATCCTTGGGGCATACAAAATTCTTTTGCAGCTTATTGCTGAGAGAAATTAGCTTTTTGTCAAACGGTCTCTTATAAAAAGTTACAGCTACTTTTCGATCCAGAAAACTTAAAAAGCTCCCCAAACAGACCCTTAGTAAGAAGCTATGTACATGCAGAAATGACAACAATCTTGTTCAAATTTCCATGGCTGAGCTAGTTATTAAGTCATGTTTCTTGATATTGGCTTCCAAGAAGAAAAATCATCATCTCTCCCCCAAAAGTAATCACACAAAAGGGAAAGAAGACTTGTGGGGCTTGGTCACAAAGGATGGCTCTACGGTGACGGACCACTTGGTCCCGTGATGCAAACCAAACAGCCAGGTTTGCTCAGTTTTTGGATCGGATAATCCGGAGACTATTTCATCCAGCCAACCAAACAGGCCGTAGGAGTGCAACATACGAGGGAGAAATGTGGGCTAACTAGTAGCACCATCAGCAGCAGCAAAGAAAGAATTAGATTATATTCCAAAATTATCACGTGCAAAAATTAAGGCGCATAACCACTGCGCCGCACTATAGCCGCTAGGGAAGTTCACGCCTAGAACCCCAGCCCAAAGAAGGCACATAGTCTACTGAAACCGGGAAATTTAAATGAATGACACTCAATTAGACTGCCTCATGGACTGCCTCAGAATGACATTAAATTTGGCCAATCCAACAATCTCGCCTCAACGCTAAACAGTTCACGCAAGTATTCATGTAGAAGAATAATCAAATGGCAAAATCAAGAGTAAGTTAGGATTTGGTCCAGAGCAAACTAAAGTAGAACATAGCTAAAATGGCTGATACAAAGACCATGTGGTAGCTGACACCTCAACTTGACGATAGAAACCAACATAATAAATCTCCAAATCTCCGGTACTCAATTCAGACAAGCCAGTACCATGTTCATGCAAAATTGCACCAATTACTCGGGAAGGCTGGAAGTAGCGGGTCCATTAATCCAACAAAGTGCAGGAGGTTCTTCGGGTATAACTAAGAAAGGATTTGAATCATAGTTCTCAACATCTTAAGCAGTGGTAGCGGCAGCCTTGGCGGCAGCAGAAAGCTTGGACCTCCGCTTGGCCAAGCTCTCGCTCCGGCGCTCCCTCTGCTCCTTGAGCCTCTGTGCAAGCAGCTTCTGGTATTCCGCAGCCTCGGACTTCTTCTTGGCGATCCTCTTCTTCTTCTCAGCAATTCTAGCACGCTTCCTCTGGAGGGTCAGGGGAGTCACAAGACGCTGGATCTTAGGAGCCTTGCTCACCTTCTTGCCTGCCATAGAAGTAACCATCCATTAGGCAGGTAACAAGAAAGCTAATTGGACAACTCCAGAAACAATATGGGCACAAAAGATTTATTTCAAGTCAGTGCCAAGCTGACATACAACAGTGGTGGCATGCAAGCATTATGACACTATAAATTAAACAGGAGATACTAAGCTTTTATCAAGAAAAAGGAAAGAAGGGCATAGTCAGCAATGCTACACAACAGCAGGACGCACGATGGAATAAGAATACAATTAAGGTAGCAAAGCAACTTGATGTAGGAAAGCTCACCATTCTTGGTAGTGAATGTCCTGCGGTAAGTGTTGACGTACTTGCGGACATCATCATCCTTAGCAAGGTTAAAGAGCTTCCTGATCTTGGAGGCCCTCTTGGGTCCCCTCATTCGGGGTTTTTCCGTGTCAGTCAAGCCTGGCAGATCATTCTCACCCTTCTTGACAATCACCAAGTTGATAACAGATAGGTCTTGGCTGACAATGCAACCACGGACTGACTTTCTCCTGCGCTCACCGTCACGCCTGCCATACCCACGGAAGCATGGTGTGCCTGCAGAACTCAAACCAAAAAAATCAGGTAAAGACTCAATAAAAGAGGAATAAGAAATGTAGGTCAATGAAGAGTATTGTGGAAATAAATGTTTACCCCTGTGGAGCAGAAGGCGGACACGCCCAGAAGTTAGCACTCCTTGCTTCATTGGGAAACCTTGCTTGTCACAACCCCCCATGATCTTAAAGACATAACCCTTGAATTCCTGTAAAAACCAAGAAATGTTACATATCACATCTTTGAACAAAAAACCGGTGTAAGGATTAAGTATCATGAAATTGGCTGTCAGTAGATTACCTCACCCAAAGCATCACCACTGACCTCCTGAGAGATCCTTTTGTCATAAAAGGCACGCCTGTAGTTCATAAAAAAAAGGCATCAGATATCCATATGAAAAAACAGAACAGGTGCAGAAAAAGGGATTGCATGAATTTGTAACAAGGTAGAATTTGCAACAAGGTAGACAACAAAAGGCACACATTGTTTACAGATCATTAAACACCCGAAAGCCTGCTATAATTTTAATTTTGGAAGTAAAGTACATAACCTTTTCAAATGAGTAATTATGGTCTAAAAAACAGTTTATTTTCTGTCCTGACAAACACCACGGTCATATTTGTAGACAAGCACAAAGAACAAGTTGGAATAGTAATTTTAAAATCATATGGTCTGTATAGTTTTCTATACCCCACAATAAACTGGTGAGTACTATTGAGGGCTGATTATTACGAAATAGATGAAACTATGTCAGCCAGTAATTCAATAAGTAAAACAGTCATCTTAGGATCTAGCTGTGGATGTTTTCATGTTCTTGAATCCAACTAAGAAAAAGGTGGCATAAGAGATTTATCCCTCTTAATGCTATTTACTACTTATCAGTCCAACAAGCAAGTCACAACCAACCCTGACAATACAAATTGCAGCCAAAATTAATAACATACTGAAGCACCTCCCAAGAAATATACCTTGCTATACCTTTGTGTCCTAACAAATATCTTTACTCCTTTAAAAGAACCTAGTGGTGGTGAGTGATGCGTTCTTCGTCTTCCCATCCTTCACCCATCTCTCCTCAAATCACTCTTCCACCCCTAAAAAATCTCTAACAAAAAAAAAAAAAAAAAAAATTGCCCCATAGTAAACAAATTAACTACTACAAAATGCAATAGCTATCCCAACAACCTCCCTTCCCTTCCCTCATGGCGTGTAGTAGAGGTGTGATGCAAACAAAGGTGGCAAAGCCAAGCGCGTGGTGCGAGCCAAGTTCGACAGCAAAGGCATGGTGTAGGTCAAGATAGAGCTCAACCAGGCACTAAGGCAGAGCCGAGAGCATAACGCAAGCTAAACCCAGTGACAACAGATTAACATGCTGGGTAATATTATTTTTATCCGTAGCAAAGCACGTGCATGCAGCAGTACAAGTTGTACAACCAAAGAGGACTCTCAAATGCAACCAACCAACTTGTCACATTTGAAAGTAAGTTTGAACACCATCAAAGCCAGAGTAATTCCTGTGGCTCACAGCTACTGTCGTCAATACAGTTAGTCCTCGCAATTATTTCCACCGTAATTCACCGCAAAGACCAGCAGCTCAACAGCCATGAAGCACTTTTAAATCTATCATTTATAAAAACATCATGTTTAACACATGTTGGCAACAAATATTACTTTCCCATAACCCCTGACACACTAAATATTAGCCGCATTGATGGGACAACAGCATACACAAATCCACCAAACTAACACCATTCCATCACATGAATCTACTTAATCGAATTACAGAAGGAGCTATACGATTCCTGAAAGAAAAAAATTCGCGCGCAGGTTTTGAAACCAATCCGCTTTCTCACTAGCACCAGACGACAGCGGCGAAACAACAACATGCCACCCCTACGGATCTAAGGGATAAGAACACGATTGCACGAACGGGAAGACAGGAAACACTCACAGCTTCTGGTCGTCATCGATCTCGAGCTTCTTCTGGCACCCGGTGGTCGGGTTCGCGATGTTGAACTGAAACAAACGCAAAAACCACACGAATCACAACACCAAACAGACACAAACCGCATCTAGGCGCATCGAAAGCTCGCCCATTCGGGTGGGTAAGGCGAGGAGTAGTGCGTACCTTCATGGTTGCGTGGCTGCGCGAGTTCGCGGGCGGCCAGCAGCGAGAGCGCTGCGGAGCGGCGGTGGCGGCGCGAGGTCTAGGGTTTTGGGCGAGAGGGAACCCTGGTGAGACGAGGGGAGTTTATATAGGGTCGGCGGAGTCGCGGAGGAAAGGTTGGGGTGGCGAGGCTCGATCTGGGCCGTCCGGGGCTCCCTGCACGGTTGGATTAGATTACGGCCGAAAATGGATAGTGGGCTTGTATGTCCCATATGATTTGCACACTTGAAATGGCCCGATTGCTTGGTCCCGAACCGAAATTCCACTGTAGTACAGTAAAGTTTCCGTACGCTTCCAACGAAAAAAAGACATACCTTTAGGCCCCGTTTGGATTAGAGGTATTCTTCGAAATGCTTTGGGATATAGTTTAAATTTGAACTAAATCCTAAAACCTTTCAAGGAAATACCTAGGGCTGGAAAAAAAGCTCGTTGAGCTGGCTCGGTGGCTCGTTTCAAAATTGCTCTGATTACATTCATTTTTCTTTTAAAATAAAAATTAGTTGATTTGGAACCAGAGTCAACTTCGGCTCGGCTCGTTAGGCTCGGCTCGTTAAGCTCGGTTCGAAGTTGGGTCTCAAACAATACAGGAGACTATAATAAATAAGAATAAATCAGTGCCGAAGAAAGCTCGAAAAAAAATTCAACTGGCTCGTTATCCACCCCTAGAAATACCCCTATCCAAACACCCCCTTAGTTTCCTTTTTACTCACGAGAGGCAGGGAAGTGTATTATGATCCATAGTCTATATATCAGCGTGCTATCTTACTCCGAGAGAAAGTGGAGGACGAATGATCACTACCGACTCGTATTTATATATTAGTAAATATAAGCTTGCAACTGTTTTTTAGAGAATTTTTTTTGCATGTTTACGGCTAAAAAGAGCCGTATCTCTCCCCTGCATGTCATCGAAACTTTGCATTTCCCTCTCTAAAAAAAATAAATCCTGTATTTCTCTCTTTTTCATGTTTAATATAACGTAGCAGGTGAAACTATATTCAGCAAAAGGCCAAAAAAAAAAAAACTAAACTTGCCCAAGCCTGCTAGACTCGGTACAGCAGCATCAGCATGCAAAAATGCAATGCGTCTAGAAACCAGTGGCGGATCTAGGATTTTAAGTTAGGGTATGCCGAGCTAATACTATAATATACAATTCGGTAAAATCCAATGAACAATTTGGTAAACAACTACAAATATTGTTGAGAAATTCGGTATACGAGTATAAAATAAAATAACTAGAAACATGATAATACAAGTATAAATTACAATATAAATAGTTCAAACATTTTAGGTATGAAAGATGCATAAAAGAAGCTTACACACCGACAATAATTCAAAGAATACAATATTACTTCTTACCCTTCTTGTCTGGCCTCCGCCTTCTAATAGCCATGAAACTCTTGATTATATCATTTTCATTAACTTGGAAGAAAATATTTCACTCAATACACATGACTAGACAATCATCCAAAAGACTATCACCCATCTTATTTCTCAACTTACTTTTGACTAAACACATTGCAGAAAACACCCTCTCAACACTTGTCATCGCCACCGGTAGAAGCAATACCAGTTTCAGAAGCAAGTAAAGCAAACCATAAACTATATACCTCTTTGTTTCAACAAGCTTAACTGAAAGATCAACAAGATTATCTAGGCCTTTGAATCTATCATCTTGTCTTATGTCGTCAATATAGTTATCGAGTTGCGACTCAAGTTTTATCAAATTGATACTTGAGATGATGTCATTAGGGTAGAACTCAACAAGTCTACGCACCTTCTATCCATCAAAAGAAGCAAACAAGTCGGTGGGATTGAAGGCTCATATACAAAAAAGCAACTAAACTTGCCCAAGCCTGCTAGACTCGGTACAGCAGCATCAGCATGCAAAAATGCAATGCGTCTAGAAACCCGCCCAAGAACCAACATAAAGGAAGTCATGATGCATGAACAATACGAGATCCATGAAAACTGCCCAATTCATGCAAGGCACAAAGGGAAGCAGGAACACCAAGAATTCAGCCAAGAAGAACATATGAAAAGCACATTATTTATCCACAAGCATCACTACATCGGTTACAGAAAAGCATATATAATACAGCGACAAAATGCTACTCCCTGAAACGAACAACGACGGTGCAAAAGGATCAGCACATTACAGAAGACCACAAAGACGGCGGCGGCTTCGCCTGAACCACGTCTGCCCGTCACAATGCACACACGAAGTCACCGCTGTCCTCGACATCCACGTCGTCGGCGTCGATGTCGTCCAGGTCCATGCTCCCTAGGCCGGGCAGCTGCCCCGAAAGCTTCGACCCGTCGCCTGGTTTCCGCGCCTCCTGTATGATGGCCATGATCTCCTCCAGGCTCTGCGAGGGGGCGTTGGTGTCGGCCATCTGCAGGCTCATCTGGTACTCATCGGTCATCTCGATGGGCAGGTTCTTGAGGAACCACGGGTGTTTCTTGATCTCCGGGATGGTTATTCGCTGCACGAACTGACTAATGAGAATACGGCAATTCTATGTTTCGTCTACTCTACAAGCACAAGTGTTTTTAGAGAGGAAGTACTTGCTCAGGGTTCGCCAAGAAAATCCGGGACAGCAGGTGTCTGCATTCAATTGAAACCCGGACATAATCAGGAACTGAGTATTGCACGCTGAGTATCCGCTGCAAGGATGTTATAAACTTTTATTCCCACGCACTAGGGTGCAGCGTGCGGCGAGCTAAACAAAACGAAATGAGGAAAGGAGTCCCATTGGCATAGTTGATTGTCAGATGAACTCACAGTAATTGTCTTGCGGAAGTTCCTTGGTTCGTCAGGGTCCTCGAAAGGATAGGCGCCCACAAGCATCACATAGAGAGTTACTCCACAAGACCAAACGTCAGCGACCTAAATTGTGCATGGTGTGAGGTTTGTGGTGTTTGGGGGGGTTGACTTGTAGAAATTAGATTATTGCAAATGAGAAATAGCAAAGCACAAATTACCTTTCCATCATATTCCTTTCTAGAAAGGACCTCGGGAGCGATGTAAGCTGGAGTGCCGACAGTTGATTTTGGCTGAGAGTGCAGGACAGAGGACTGTAAAGAAAATCAAGAGTAAGTTAGTGGTCTAGTTGGCAGACCAGTGGTTATTAAAGGTCACAATCTGCTCTGGACTACCTTGGAGTAACCGAAATCGCATATCTTAAGCCGAGGCGCTGGGCTCCCATCCAAGAGAGTATTTTCTAGTTTCAAATCTCTATGACAGATTTGCTGCGGCGATAACAGAAGATAGTATTATGTACAATGTACTACTTTTAAGTTGCTATGGTAACTTAATTTGAAATAACTCTGTACCATGGAATGGCAATAGCTAACTCCTGAAATCAGTTGTTGGAAGAAGAACCTTGCCTGTTGATAAGAACGAATAAGCCATCAATAGAACAACACACCCTTAACTAAGTATCTCATATTGCAGTAAATATTCTCTACCTCATCCTCGCCAAATCTCCCAGAACCGCAGATCCTTTCGAATAGCTCACCGCCAGCAGCATATTCCATAACTATGGCCAAATGTGTGGGAGTTAGCACAACCTGAAAAACTAAGTGCTCTCTTTAAGTTTGCATTATGGATATGATAATAGATTTAAACTAAGACATAGTAAGTTTTACTGCTCCAAGGGCATAAACAAAGTTCTTGGTATATATAGTTATCCATTTTTTTTAGAACACGCTTGAGGGCTGCACATCTTTTGCATTAAGAACTGGAGATACCTCAGGTTTACAAGTTATAAAGGCACTTCCACCTCTACTCTAGCTGGACACGAAAAGCTAAATCGCCTGAAAATTGTTACCGCTACCTCTACTCCTAACAGAACACAAATATAGTTATCCACTTAACTCCTCAAAACCTAGTTATGTCAAATACTAAGTATTTTCTGACATTGAGAAAAGAATGGGCTGCAGATCGGTAACTCATAAAATCAGGAATATGAATTACTAGACTAGCAATTTATCAGTATATCTTGCAGACAATTCCGTTACAACAAACATAACCAAAATGAACATTTCTTATTGTGTGTGCCTCTACGGTATCCTGAAAAAAAAAAGTAATTTTGGTTGGTCCTTGTTTTCATCTAATAAACTGTCCCTCCAGCCCTGAAACCTCTTTTTTAATAGTAGATCAAATAGTGTGAACTGCAGCGGCATGTATCACATGCAAACAAGACAAGACTTAACACTAGAAATAACACTGGCCTTTCACACTTGAACATGAGGCTATACATCTTGCTAGGTCACTGTCACTTCCAGTAGTCATTTAAGGAATGATTGCATTATAGCCTCAAGCAATTATGCGATCTTCACAAAAAAAAAGCCATGGCTGTCTCAAGCCTCAACCACAAACTAGAAACTACTTACCCAAGTTACAGGGCATGGCACTAGGACAAGCTACATATAGTTGCTGAATGTTGATAAGCATCCAACAAAATTAACACATTCTTCCAAACAGTTGAAAGAAGTAGCCTACAAGTCCTACACAGGGAAAGAAGAAAAAAAAGAAGCATCCTAGAAGTGCTCACAGTAAGGTATCTACGGAAATATTCTATCATATAAGTTCATGGCCACGCATAGCATAAGCCCAGAACTACTCAAAATAGCAAAAGCTCTAGGACGGCTATACTAGAACATAAAGGTACGAGTCAGTATCAGAAGAGTCCTTCAAACTCTGCAACTAGGATAAAGTTTTTCTTTACATATTCCATTTGGCCTATTCAAATGTAAGGATGGCATACAAATAGAAAATCACTTTCTTGCTGGAACTGGTACGGGCCAGAAGCTGAGAAGAGTTTATAGTTTAGCATTACAGCATACTATTTTTGTTTTGGTAATCATTCAAATATAGGAGGTTATTTTATGAATTTCTACACAAAAGTTTTATGAAGTTTGAAGAATGTTTTGTAAAACACACTGCCAAAGTTTTATTACTTCGAAGAATGTTTTGGAAAACACACTGTGACAAGTTTAGCCAAAAATAAATGCAGGAGAACTGCATGTCTTTTCATTAAGGAAATTTAGTAAATTTAGAAAATGTGTTGTGAATTTCCCGGAATTATGAGACTTTTTTGGTCCTTATATTAGCAAAATTATAATCGATTGTAATGATAATATTGAATTTGAAGTTTTGAGTTTCTATTACTTCCACAGGCAGAAGGGACTTACCTCCTTGAATCTAACTATGTTTGGATGCCTCAGTGATCTGTGGTTCATAATCTCCCTTTGAACATTCTCGTCAATCTGTGAAAGCAGAAGTAAAAAAAACTAAAGCATTAGTTGGCAAACTAAAGATACTCAAATACCACATCACAACAGCTTTGTAGAGCTCAAATGAGTTAAAATGAACATTATGTTTGAAAGCAGCAGTGAAATGTGAAAAATGAAAATGGTATGAGGTGGTGGCCATAACAGGTGGGGGGAAATGTGGTTATGTGTAAAAAAATGTCTAAAAAATCAGAACCCATATAATGAATTCTAAGATAACAAAGCAACTATCAACTGATAGACCTAGGTACAGGAATCCAACTCCTCATTATCAGCCAAGAATAATCGCCATAGCAGCGTAGTGCACTATGACAGTAGCATTGATTGACTAACGGATGCTCAGGAGCCAAGGATGACACCTAAAAATGATGCTAGAAGCGTCCGTGGGAAACTGAAGTGAACTTAAAGCAGCGGCATCAAATGCAATATTACAAGTTTACAGTGATAAAATCCATTTAACTACGAAGTAGTAGCCCATGCTATAAGATATGATCATAAGAATTGTTTTTAGCAAAGTGCGTTTACCTACCATGCAGGTTTTTGCAGCTTCTGGACCGGTTCAACTCTACCAGCTTCCTAGAAACTGATATAACTACTTGACTACTACACCTTAAACGAACAAACAATAGGCGTAGTTTGCAATTTGCATTATCAAACAAAACTTAATACAAACCAAGGAGACCTTAAAAATTGGACAGAACATACACTTTGGTAACAGCGTAGCTGCAAAACGGTGCGCAGTTTTTGGAATTGATACATAACCCAGATGCCGAAACGGCCTTTGAAGAAAACTTTTGTCCTGCTTAAACTAAGGTGCATAGGAAGATACAAGATTTAAACAATCAAAAGCACAAGAAGCTTTGCAAAATTCAGCTCGTTAATTGGGAACTGTCAGAAGGAGAGGAAGACCTGCATTGATCAGTCAAGTGTGATGTGAATTATGGAGGTGGTCAAAATTCAAGACCAATATATATATTTTTTAGGAATCATACGAGTATAAAGCTTCGATTGTTTAAGAGAAAATTCCAGCCGGATAAACATAATAGATCAGCGGACCGAACAGCAGCACAGTGGGTCATCCAATCTCTCGAGCAAACTACATCTAGGTAGAAACTGATCAAATTAGAAAACCCACACAAGTACCAGGTAAACAGTAACAACTAACAACCCAAAGAAAGGAGCCCCTTTTATGCACCAAGAACCCAAACCCAAACGAAACCTAGGAAGTTCACAAATTAAGATTTCGATAATAATCCGCCTGCTTAAATTGAGTCTAAGCATCAACCTAACCAACCAAACACACTCCAAGATCAAACTTGACGGCAGAGGGATAAATCAAAGGAAATTCATTCCACCTCACCTTGTGCCCCCTCTCGATGAACTTGACGGCGAACAGCCCTTTGGTCCTCACATCCCTGACCAGCTTGGCCACCCCAAAGTTGCCCGACCCTATGTCCTTGATCACCTCATACCGCTCCATCTCCACCCCTCTCACAGCTCGGAACTGGCACTGGTCTGGACGCAAGGACGGGAGCAAGAAGTGGTACTAGCAGCTACCAGCTCAGGCAGGGCAATCAAGAACCGAGCGAAGCCAGTGAGTGGAGGTGGACTGTGGAGGCAAGAACGCGGGGAGGAAGGAAGCAACCACCGAGCAAGGAAAAGAAGCAGGAGGCGCCTTTTGACGAGGCTTGTCTGGGTCTAAGTGGAAGGAGAGAGACGTAGCCGTGTAGCCATAGCATCCGCTCTGCTGCTGCAGTCGTGGACTCATGGGCTCTGAAGTGGTCGCCTTGCTGGTAATAATTAGCCGAAGGGAAAAAAGAAGAAAAATGCGTGGAATTTTTATTTCAACGGTTCACACAGTCAGGTCCACGTTGCCAAATCGTCTCGAAAATTGTTTCTAGTCCGATAAAAATTTTCATTGAAAATTGCTAAAAAATCGTCAAAAAACCAAGAGTTTCGAATTCAAACTTTTTAACAAAAAAAATCAGGGAAAAAATCGATAATCACGGTATTCAGCTCAAAAATCAGCCGATCAAACGAACTTCCTTGTCGATCGATTTTTTGAGTGATTTTTGCTTGATATACCTTGATAATCATTCGATATGTCTCGATAATCACGATATTTACGTCGCATAAATTTTTTTGAATTTAGCCGGTTTATCGATCGGTATATAAAATCGTACCGACTCGATAAGATCGATTGTCGTGATATTCGATCGATTTTCGACGATAATTTGAACCCTGCACACAGCATAACAATGGATTCAGAAAATCGGAATCGAGTAATTAAGGAACAGTGACACCGCACTGCATATGCTGCCACGAGCTTCAGTTCATGATTCGTCAACCAACGCAAATCCATCGGAGAAACTGTGTGCCGATTCTCCTAGTCGCCTTCCCATTGGAGATTGCACTGAGCTGCAGAGAACTGTACACACATTTCGGAATCTACCATTTCAACGGTGCATGATCCGCCAAAAGTGCATTCGGTCTCCAACGATGCTAACTGCCTAAGGTAGTGTGGAACCGTGGAAGCGAAACAGAATTGAAGTAGATGAAAAGCGACGTTGCTATCTGAGAAATGGATGGCATTGCACCTTTCTTCATGCCATGCGATTCTCACTTTCTGCCTGAAGCCAAGCTAGCCATGAAATCTGAAACGACCTCAAAATTCAAAATGAATTTGGTTGCTTTTATTCGAATTCGCGTTTGATTTGGTTTTGAAAAATTGGAATTTGAGTTTGAATTCAAACCTGGTGTTGGGCCGAATCCTCTTCCTCTTGGGCCGTTGGCCTGCTTCCCTTCGACCCATCGGCCTGCTCACGCGGCCCGACCAGCTCATGTCGGCTGCCCGCCGCCGTGGCCGACGCCTTCCGCCTCCTCGCCTCGGCGCGTGCCGTCGCCGCCACTGCCGCCCGCGCCTCCTCGCTCGCGTGGCGCCTGCCGCCGCGCTGCCATGCCTGCGCCGTATCCCCGATCGCCGCGCAGCCGCGCCTCGCTGCTGCCGTCGCCGCCCGCCGCGCCCGCGCCGTCGCGCCCGCGCCTGCTTCGGCCTCGGCTATAAAAGCCTCGCCTCACTCGCCTCTCCAACCCGCCCGCCTCCTCGCCGTGGTGAGCTCCCTCCCTTCCTCGCCTTCGCCTCTCCGGCAGCCGCCAAATCAGCCCGCCGCCGCTCGCCCGCCGCTCGCCCGCGCCTCCCTGTTCCCCGAGCCCTAGCCCTCCCTGTCTTTCGCCCTGGCGATGGCCATGCCTCTCGCTTGCGCCAGGCCAGCCACAATGCCCGCCTCGCGCCGCTGCCAAGTGGGCCTCGGCCCATTCCCGCGCGAAAGCCAGCCCAGTGCCCACGCACAGTAAAAACCGGATTTTCGGTTTTTATTTTAATTAATAAATTCCGAAATTCGTTTTTAATTCCAAAAATAGCCCGAAAATCCAGAAAAATCCCGGAAAAGCCCAGAGCCCCACCAAATACTTTTCCCAAACCGTTTCGATCCCCTGAGTCCAGAAATGCTGTCCGTTCCCAAATCCGAAACCCAGAAAATCCCCAAATCCCAGTTTTGCCCTCCGTTCTCTTCCAACTCGGTTCCGGTTTTCCGTTTCAGTTCCCGTTTTCTTTTTCGGTTATTGTTTTGTCGTTTATTTATGTTGGTTGTCTTTCCGCGCTAGATTCGACAGTTGAGACGCCAGTGGAGCCGGAGCAGTCCCTGGAGTCGGAGCAGTTCCCGGAGCAGACGTCGGACCAAAGCGGGGCGCGATTTACTACTTCCTCGACGACTCATCCGATCCAGCTGCCGCGCAAGGCAAGCCGTACACCCTTTGATCATGTTGATCCTATCATGCCATGCTATAGTAGTAATTATTTTATATCGCATTATTTACTGTATATTGAATAAATGAAATCCAGTGTTTTAGAATGACATGATACCTAGGTAATGCCGAAATTGCTCATGGAACCTCCTTGAAATATTGGAACCCTATTAATCCTTTGGAACCCTAGTTAATTGCTTATTGCCATGAATAGGTTAGGCTATACTGCTTAGTTCGTTTAAAACTTGGTTTTTAAAGAAAATGCTGCCGAATCTCCGATTCGGATGTTTGTAAAAGTGCTACAGTCAGGGGGACAGTATCGGAGTAATCCCGGAGTGGATAAGATTCCGATCCCCGGCTGGTGATTAATGCCTTGGTTGGTCTGGTGGCCGGTACCGTGAGTACCGGAATGGGTTTGTGGATGAAGGCTTGGTCTTTGGCAAAAGTATAAGGTTAATAATCCCCTTGAGCAAAGTAAATAACTTAGTTCTCGCTCAACCACAGGTCGGACTGGTCGGTGGACCCGTATCCGACATGGCTCATTAAGTTAGTCATTCCTGAAATAATAACTGGACTGTCTTGGTGGCTACCATTCTCTGGAGAGAATGGGGACCGGGCCTTCCCGGCAGGGAAGTGGACCGGAGGGGTGGAACGGGAATGGTCCGGAGTGACATTCTTGGTTCTCACAACGGTAGACGCTAATGGGGACCCTGAGTCCAAGGTAGCGGTCTCTATCGGTAAACAACTAAAGGACAGGAATGATTAAACGAAAAGCTGTGATAATCTAAACTGGGCCACATGCATTTAAGTTGCATGAAAACTCGAGATTGGCATAAAGGTTATAGATATCTTGTGGGTAAAGTTGAGCCGCTCTGCAGAGTTAATCTAAATGGTAATCGATTACGCCGTACTTCCGGTTAACGAAGTTAAGTTGGAATCGGGGTTGATACCCGTAACTAAGCTCAAGTACTGTTTTGAATTTGGATAATTATGGTAAAGTGTTGTTGAATTTGTGAAATTCAAATTACTTATTATTGGTTTGTGCTTCAAATGTAAAATGAATTAAAATAAAACTGCATCCAGATACTTAACCCTATTGCCATCCCTTGGTTACCCCTACATATAGTATTCAGTGGTTCCGTACGACTTGTTGAGTACTCTGTACTCACCCTTGCAAACCCCCGTCCTTTCAGAGTTTGAAGAAGCTGGAGCCTACCAGGAGGTCGTAGATGGCGATTTAGTCTGGTTCTAGGTCTTTGTCTTCGCTCAGGCCCTGCCTGTGGTTTCCTTCTTTTGGTAGTGTAAGTCTAGAAGCTTGGATGCTTCCCTTGTAAAATCCGGTCGTTAGGCCGGCTATATTGAATAAAAGGTGTTGATTTGGCTTTTGGCCAGGTAATCTTACTCTTGTTTTACAACAGTTAGTCTTCCTGGGTAACTGTTGTAAGTTTTGCACTGCCCCTAAAAAGGCGGTCCGTCACAAGTGGTATCAGAGCCTAGGTTTGACCGTAGACTGAGACCTAAGTTGGCTTAAGGAGTCTTTTTCGAAAAGATTATTTCAAACTACAAAATGAGTTTCGAAAACTGTAAGTATTATTCTTATAATCCCGTTTCTCTCCTCTCTCTGTTCCCACCCTTTTCCTTAAGATTCACTTCTCTTCTTTAAAACTCATTTAAAGCTTTTCCGCTCGTCTGACTTGAAAAGATTCTCGTTTTGGCAGATGGTGCACCACGTCTACCCACTTCCCGAGGTTCCCGAAGGATGGGCTGGACTGCTGTGGAGAATGCTACAGCATGTTGGAGCTGATTAGATTGAGGTTCCCGTTTTTCACACGGAGGAGCTTTTCCAGGGTGTCGTCCGCGTTGAGTGGAGAGCCTGGTTCAATCTGGATCCCCTGCCGAATAATCCAGATATCCCGCGCCAATTCCAAGGGCACCGCGTCTACGAGTCTGACGCTATCCAGGACTCTGCCCGTCGGGCAGTGAAGCACCTGCGTCGTCTCTTCGCCGCTGATTTCGACGACGGTCGATTTCAGTTGATCCCCATGAGGGGGGATGCCCCCGGCACGGTGATCGTCTCTGTTCCTGAGGACGAGGCAGATCCGCGTGTCGATGAAGCTGCAGAACTTCTTGTCAACAAGGATTTCCTGTACACTACCTTTCTCATCGAGCGCGATGATCTTCGGCCGACTAAGCAATGCCTGGATGGAGATCGACGAGCTTCGTGAAGAGATAGACCGATGCAAACCCGATGAGCCCGGAGAAGAGATGTCCGTGGACGGTCCGTCGGCTGTGACCGACCTGTCCATGGCAGAAGATGTGGAAGAAGATCCAGAGGAGCGCATCATCTACATCTCCGACGACGATTGAAGATTCCAGTCTTAGAATAGGGCGTTAGTCCTAGAAGTTGGCTTTACCCTTTTGGAGTAGTTTTTTGTAATGTAAAATAGGTTGTTTCCTACCTTAGTATGACGGTATTGTAAACAATCTATGCTATCAGTAAAATTAAGTTTCCTATCTCTGTATGTTGTTTGCGCTATTATCCTTATATCTTCGGCCTAATTCCACTAATTCTTTCCCATTTCGTCTCGCCTCTCACCTATTCTATCTCTCTCTGCCCCATGTCTAAATTCTTACTTATCTTCTGCTTTACCCAAAACCCTGCAGCAAGACCTAAGAGTTAGTCAGAATGGATCAAGGAGAAGGATCCCAGCACCACAGCCATGAAAGTGAGGCAGACTCAGCGAGGAACCCAGTTAACCTAGCCCAAGTACTGGCAGCCATGGAAAGAAACAGACACCAGTCAGAACAGAGGCAGAATCATATGATTGAGATGTTGATAGGTCAGATGGCTGCAAGACCACAGATGAATCCCCAAGGAAATAACTTCGGACAGGAAGGATTATTAGGAGGGTCACACTGGTCTGACTTCCAAAAGACCCGGCCCCCTATTTTCTCCATGTCGACTGAGCCATTATCAGCAGATGATTGGCTCACGGTTATCTAAATGAAGCTGGATACGGTACAGTGCACTGAGAAGGAGAACGTGCTTTATGCCTCTCACCAACTGCAAGGGCAAGCAGCAGCATGGTGGGTTAACTTTCAGACTCTGAAGGCAGGACAGGAGATCTCGTGGCAGATGTTTGAGGAAGCCTTCCGGAAGACGCACATTCCAGCAGGCTTGATGGCCTCCAAGCGAAAGGAATTCCTGTCTCTCCATCAAGGAGGAAGGACAGTGATGGAATACCTACACCACTTCAACAACCTTTCTCGCTATGCACCCAGGGAGGTAGACACAGAAGAGAAGAAGATAGAAAGATTTTATGAAGGACTGCAGAAGAACCTCAAGTTCCATGTCTCAGCTGTGGAGTTCAAGGATTTTTCAGCCATGGTAGATAGGCTGATTGTGTCCGAAGAGACAAGGAATGACCTGGAAGATACCAGAAAGAGAAAGGCGCAGCAACAGAGGATGTCAGCGTCAAATCAGTTCAGAGGAAGGACCTACACCTTCAACCCCAGCGTTCCGAACAAGAGACAAGCAGTGGGAGGATCCCGACCTATTCCGCCCAATGCTCAGCCCGGGAATGTCCGATGCTTTACCTGCAACGGGAACCATTACTCTAATGTGTGTCCCAAGAAAGGTTCAGCCTGCTTCCATTGCGGACAACCCGGACACTTCAGGCAGCAGTGCCCGAAGAAGGACTTGCCAAGTGATGTGGCAAAAGCTCAGGCATCAGCTTCCGCCAACAGACAGCCAACACCTCGTCAACCTCAGCCGCCCCATCAAGGTTATTTAAGGGCACCAGTCAAGACCGAGGGATACACCAACAGCCGCGGATCCAATCCGCCAAGGAACCCCCAAGGAAGAATCAACCATGTGTCAGCAGCAGAGGCAGCTGAAGCCACAGATGTTATCGTTGGTAAGTTTCCCGTCCAAACCAAGTTGGCCTTAACCCTCTTTGACCCAGGTGCAACCCATTCGTTCATTTCTTTGGCTTTTGCTTGCAAAAGTGGGTTGCCCTACTCTCCTTTGCCCTCTCCCTGTGTTTTCCACACCCTTAGAAGTCGGTTAATGGCAAGATTCGGCTGCAGTAATATGAGGATGGAAATCCAAGGGATTGAGTTCAGAGCCAACCTGTTGTTATTAGAGATGGATGGTCTAGATGTCATACTAGGAATGAACTGGTTATCTAGGCACCATGCTCAGTTGGATTGTGCTCAAAAGACAGTGACACTCAGGAATGGTTATGGTCAGAAAGTGACAGTTCAGAGTGAACCGAAGTTGATCAAAAGGAGTCAGAGCATCGTCAATGCAGTCGCCAATGGATTAGACAGCATACCCGTAGTTCGGGAGTACCCTGAAGTTTTTCCAGAAGAGTTACCAGGGAAACCTCCGAACAGAGGCATAGAACTGGTAATAGAGTTAGTTCCTAGAACAGCTCCTATCCACAAGCGATCCCGTCCAATGTCGCCTTTGGAGTTGAAGGAACTGAAGAAGCAATTGGATGAATTGCTGGACAAAGGATTTGTACGGCCAAGCATCTCGCCTTGGTCCGCGCAAGTAGTGTTCGCCAGAAAGAAGGACGGAAGCAAGAGACTCTGCATAGATTACAGAGCCCTGAATGATGCGACAATCAAGAACAAGTACCCGTTACCTCGGATAGATGACCTGTTCGATCAGTTGAAAGGAGCCAAGATCTTTTCGAAGATAGACCTAAGGACAGGATACCATCAGCTGAAAGTCAGAGAACAAGACAGAGAGAAGACAGCATTTGCTACTCGGTACGGACTATATGAGTTCACCGTGGTGCCATTTGGACTCACAAATGCCCCGGCCTACTTTATGAACCTGATGAACCAAGTATGCATGGAGTTCTTGGACAAGTTCATCGTAGTGTTCATAGACGATATACTCATTTACTCCCAGACCGAAGAAGATCACAAGAAGCATCTACACTTAATTCTGGGAAGGCTTAGAGAACATCAGCTATATGCAAAATTCTCTAAGTGTGATTTCTGGTTGGATGAAATCGCTTTCCTAGGACACATCATCACCAAGGATGGCGTGAAGATGGATCCCGAGAAGATCAGGACAGTGTTGGAATGGAAACACTGTGTCGATGTGAAGTCAGAAGTTTTCTCGGATTGGCAGGATATTACAGAAGGTTTATCGAAGGATTCTCCAAGATAGCGAAACCGATGACTCAGCTTCTCAAAAAGGACAACCCCTACGTTTGGACTGAGAAGTGTGAGAAGAGTTTCCAGGAGCTGAAGACCAAGTTAACCTCAGACCCAGTCCTCACTCTTCCAAATCCGGATAAGGATTTCCAGATTTACTGTGATGCTTCCAAAAGAGGATTGGGATGCGTGTTAATGCAGGAAGGAAAAGTGGTTGCGTATGCGTCACGACAACTCAGACCGCATGAAGAGAACTACCCAACCCATGACCTGGAGCTAGCCTCAGTAGTGCATGCATTGAAGATTTGGAGACATTACCTGTTGGGGAACCGTTGTGAAGTGTTTTCAGACCACAAGAGCCTGAAGTACGTGTTCACCCAGCCCAATCTGAACATGAGACAAAGAAGATGGTTGGAGTTGATTAAGGATTATGATTTAGAGATCCTTTACCATCCAGGAAAAGCTAATGTGGTAGCAGATGCTTTGAGCCGAAAAGCATGCCATCACTTAGCTCAGGTTGAGACTATCTCTCCCCAGCTGAAGTCAGAAGTACAGGAGTTGAACCTGCAGATAGTGTCAGAAGGATCAGTGCATTTTCTAGAAATTGATCGGATCTTCCAAGGTATCAAAGCAAACAAGAAAGTGCATCGAAGAGATACTGGAATACAGAAAGTTGATGAAGGAAGTTAGTCCCTCGGAGTTCTCAGAAGACAAGCAAGGCATGCTACGATTCCGCGATCGTATATGCATTCCGAAGGATAAGGATATAAGAGGATTGATTTTGACAGAGGCTCACTCGTCGCAATTCTCAATACACCCTGGCAGTACGAAGATGTACCAAGACTTGAAGAAGGAATACTGGTGGAATGGAATGAAGAAGGAGATAGCCGAACACGTGGTGTGTTGTGACGTGTGTCGGAAAGTCAAGATAGACCACCAGAAGACAGCAGGATTGCTGCAACCCCTTCCAGTGCCAGAATGGAAGTGGGAAGAGATTGGAATGGACTTTGTCACTGGTTTGCCCAAAACTCAGCAGGGATATGATGCTATTTGGGTAATCATTGATAGACTGACCAAAGTAGCCCATTTCATCCCTATAAAGCAGACCATTGGAAGAGACAAGTTGACAGAGTTGTACCTGACCCAGATTGTCAGATTACATGGAATCCCTAAGAAGATCGTGTCAGATCGTGGAGCCCAGTTCACCTCTAAGTTCTGGAAAAGTCTGCATGAAGCTATGGGTACAGACTTGAATTTCAGTACGGCCTATCACCCTCAGACAGATGGTCAGACAGAAAGAGTCAACCAGATCCTAGAAGATATGTTGAGAGCCTGCGCTCTAGCATACGGAGCCTCGTGGGCCAAATGTTTGCCATTTGCGGAGTTCTCGTACAATAACAGTTACCAGACCAGTCTGGACATGTCACCTTTTGAAGCCCTGTATGGAAGGAAGTGCAGAACCCCGTTGAATTGGACAGAAACTGGAAAGAAACAGCTTTTTGGACCTCAGCTAGTTCATGATGCAGAAGCTCATGTGAGGATCATAAGGAAGAACCTGAGAACAGCTCAAGTCCGGCAGAAGAGTTATGCGGATACAAGGAGAAAGGATATAAGTTATCAGGTTGGAGACTTCGTTTATCTGAAAGTGACACCCTTCAAGCCCGTTCGCCGTTTTCAGATAAAAGGGAAGTTAGCTCCGAGGTATGTTGGACCATACCCCGTGACTGAAAAAATCGGAGAAGTAGCCTACAAGTTGCAGTTAAGTCCAGAGTTATCAAGGGTACATAATGTTTTTCATGTATCCCAGTTGAGAAAATGTCTCCGTCAGCCGTCAGAGCAAGTACAGTTGAAAGGGATAGACCTGAAGGAAGACTTGACTTATCATGAGGAACCAGTCAGAATTGTAGAGACAATGGAAATAGAACTCAAATTCAAGAATGTCAGGATCTGCCGAGTGCTATGGAAGAATCATACGCTCGAAGAAACCACCTGGGAGAAGGAATCGGAATTGCAGCAGAATTTTCCCAACCTATTTTCCCAGGCGAAATGAATCTCGGGGACGAGATTCCATTTTAAGTGGGGTAGGTTGAAACGACCTCAAAATTCAAAATGAATTTGGTTGCTTTTATTCGAATTCGCGTTTGATTTGGTTTTGGAAAATTGGAATTTGAGTTTGAATTCAAACCTGGTGTTGGGCCGAATCCTCTTCCTCTTGGGCCGTTGGCCTGCTTCCCTTCGGCCCATCGGCCTGCTCACTTCGGCCCGGCCAGCTCGCTGTCGGCTCTGCTTCGTGGCCGATCGCCTTCCGCCTCCTCGCCTCGGCGGCTGCCGTTGCGCCACACAGCCCGCCGCCCAGCTCGCCGCCCACCTCCTCCGCTCAGCGTGCCGCCTACGCGCCGCTGCCGCCTGCGCCGGCCGTGTCCCTGATCGCCCGGCCGCGCCGCTGCCTCGCTTGCGCCGTCGCCCGCCCGCCTGCCGTCGCGCCACGCCCTGCTCCGGCCTCAGGCTATAAAAGCCTCGCCTCCTCACCTCTCCAACTCGCCCCGCCTCCTCCTTCGTGGTGAGCTCCTCTCCTTCCTCGCCGCTTCTCCGGCCCGGCCCTGGCCAGCCACCGCCGCCGCCTCGCCTCTGTTCCCGAGCCCTAGCTCCTCCTCAGGCCGCTCGCTCGCTGGCCCCGCCTTCTTCCAAGGCCACACACAGCGGCCGCCCACTGCCACGCCGCTAAGTGGGCCTCGGCCCATTCTCGCTGAAGCCACCAAAGGCCACGCACAAGAAACCGGATTTTCGGTTTTATTTTAATTAATAAATTCAAATTCGCTTTTAATTCCAAAAATAGCCCGAAAATCGAGAAAAATCCGGAAAAGCCCAGAGCCCCACCAAATACTTTTCCCAAACCGCTTTGATCCCTCGAGTCCGTAAATGCTGTCCGTTCACAAATCCGAAACCCAGAAAATCCCCAAATCCCAGTTTTGCCCTCCGTTCTCTTCAAACTCGGTTCCGGTTTTCCGTTTCAGTTCCCGTTTTCTTTTTCGGTTATTGTTGTGTCGTTTATTTATGTTGGTTGTCTTTCCGCTAGATTCGGCCAGTTGAGACGCCCGATGGAGCCGAGCGATCCCTCGGAGTCGGGCAGCTTCGGAAGCAGACGTCGGACCAAAGTGAGCGCGACGACTACTTCCTCGACGACTCATCATCCGATCCAGCTGCCGCGCAAGGCAAGCCGTACACCCTTTGATCATGTTGATCCTATC
The DNA here is from genome assembly GCA_036346355.1 of Rhipidocladum racemiflorum. Taxonomy (NCBI): domain Eukaryota; kingdom Viridiplantae; phylum Streptophyta; class Magnoliopsida; order Poales; family Poaceae; genus Rhipidocladum; species Rhipidocladum racemiflorum. The sequence goes on along the minus strand of CM070582.1, from coordinate 52,418,221 downwards.
ATGCCATGCTATAGTAGTAATTATTTTATATCGCATTATTTACTGTATATTGAATAAATGAAATCCAGTGTTTTAGAATGACATGATACCTAGGTAATGCCGAAATTGCTCATGGAACCTCCTTGAAATATTGGAACCCTATTAATCCTTTGGAACCCTAGTTAATTGCTTATTGCCATGAATAGGTTAGGCTATACTGCTTAGTTCGTTTAAAACTTGGTTTTTAAAGAAAATGCTGCCGAATCTCCGATTCGGATGTTTGTAAAAGTGCTACAGTCAGGGGGACAGTATCGGAGTAATCCCGGAGTGGATAAGATTCCGATCCCCGGCTGGTGATTAATGCCTTGGTTGGTCTGGTGGCCGGTACCGTGAGTACCGGAATGGGTTTGTGGATGAAGGCTTGGTCTTTGGCAAAAGTATAAGGTTAATAATCCCCTTGAGCAAAGTAAATAACTTAGTTCTCGCTCAACCACAGGTCGGACTGGTCGGTGGACCCGTATCCGACATGGCTCATTAAGTTAGTCATTCCTGAAATAATAACTGGACTGTCTTGGTGGCTACCATTCTCTGGAGAGAATGGGGACCGGGCCTTCCCGGCAGGGAAGTGGACCGGAGGGGTGGAACGGAATGGTCCGGAGTGACATTCTTGGTTCTCACAACGGTAGACGCTAATGGGGACCCTGAGTCCAAGGTAGCGGTCTCTATCGGTAAACAACTAAAGGACAGGAATGATTAAACGAAAAGCTGTGATAATCTAAACTGGGCCACGTGCATTTAAGTTGCATGAAAACTCGAGATTGGCATAAAGGTTATAGATATCTTGTGGGTAAAGTTGAGCCGCTCTGCAGAGTTAATCTAAATGGTAATCGATTACGCCGTACTTCCGGTTAACGAAGTTAAGTTGGAATCGGGGTTGATACCCGTAACTAAGCTCAAGTACTGTTTTGAATTTGGATAATTATGGTAAAGTGTTGTTGAATTTGTGAAATTCAAATTACTTATTATTGGTTTGTGCTTCAAATGTAAAATGAATTAAAATAAAACTGCATCCAGATACTTAACCCTATTGCCATCCCTTGGTTACCCCTACATATAGTATTCAGTGGTTCCGTACGACTTGTTGAGTACTCTGTACTCACCCTTGCAAACCCCCGTCCTTTCAGAGTTTGAAGAAGCTGGAGCCTACCAGGAGGTCGTAGATGGCGATTTAGTCTGGTTCTAGGTCTTTGTCTTCGCTCAGGCCCTGCCTGTGGTTTCCTTCTTTTGGTAGTGTAAGTCTAGAAGCTTGGATGCTTCCCTTGTAAAATCCGGTCGTTAGGCCGGCTATATTGAATAAAAAGTGTTGATTTGGCTTTTGGCCAGGTAATCTTACTCTTGTTTTACAACAGTTAGTCTTCCTGGATAACTGTTGTAAGTTTCGCACTGCCCCTAAAAAAGGCGATCCGTCACAAAATCTGCGATATGCTTCGCCTGACGCCGCTTAAGAAAACTATAGATCATGTATATTAAATTGAGGCAGGGGCGCCGAGCCATAAAGAATTTGGAATGTCCATGTGGCATCACCCTAGCTACCAAAAGAGAGGCAAGAAGGAACTAACACTGATCTAACGTGTGAGAAGAAAAAGATTCCATCTGATTAAATGATACGGTGCTACTGTTAACAGAACGATATTTTAAGAGGTGTGTTTAGAGTTTTCTAAACAAAAAACTTACACTTTCTTTAAAATTTGTGCAGCTTGTATTAGATGTGATGCGTACAAAGACTACTCAGGATATATAAGTGCTGCCTAGATTGTTTCTAGAGTGTTTAGATTGTTTCTACCCGAAATAACAATGCTGAACAATTCAGCAGATATTATTACAATTTTTTTCTCTTTCGGTATTAACTTATTCAATCAATATCATCTAAACCTGACAAACTGAATAACAAATATTAATCAATTTATCATTGAAATGAATAAAATATTTTAAAAAATTGGCCAGAGCTCTGACATTCACTAAAGAATGGGAACAACAATTAGGTTACAAACGCACACATATCCACGCATGCCCACACGTCCACAAACGCACCCATGCTCTTGCACCCGGCCATCGCAAGCGCGTGAGTACATGAGAGCCAAATTTGTGACCCGATCTCCATGGTGGATCACGAAACTTGAGATAAGTTGTCACCACGTAACCTAACAAAGAGGCAGTGCAACACGAGATTTTGCACACGCGACAAGCTATCGAGACAATCGCCCTTTCACGTATTGATGAAGCCAGCCCACGCAATCACGTCTATAGACTTGAAGGCACAAACAGGACGAACCGTAGTTCGGCGTTCTACAACTCCCTCAAGTATCGAAACAACAAAGGTTGTAAACCCCTCAAGACTCACCAGAGATCATAATATTATCACAAGTGTCTATTCTGAAAATAGCAGGTTACAAAAAAAGTCCCAAAAGCTTAACCATACATAGACATATATAGTGGTGCTGCTACTAAATAAAATCAAATGTTGCAGGTTGAACCGAAATCTTGTAGACCTGTACAAATGATTGATGGCTAGGCTTTCTCTCCTATGCATGCATGTAGGCACTAGGCAATGAACTAATTGAAGGATAAGCCAACTGTTTAGTTGAATTGCTGTCAACAGTAAACTAGCTCTTGATGGATGCATGTACGGCTACATGCATGTATTGTTTTGCCGTCTTTTCTTCTTTCCTTTTGTATTCTTTGTGTATTCAGCTCCAAATACAGCACCTATTCTTTTTCGCCTGACCAAATTAATATGAATCCCTCGATGTCTCAATAGAGAAAGTTGTCACTATCCCAGAGTCTCTCGTATAAACCATCTTTCCTAAGAATATTAAAACAAGCACGTGGAAGTACGGCGTTGTCTAAAATCACAAAATTAATTAAACCAAGGTTAGCGTTTACCTGGAATTGCATTTCCGTCTTTAGGTGCCTAGACCTGCATCTAGTAATTAGACCTCCAGACCTCCAATGTCAGTAGCACTCTTATTATATTTAGATAAATTGTCGGTGCTATCCTCATCAATTATTGTAAGGGATATACTTAACATTGTCAACAGTATGCTACTGCGCTTATGAAGTTGTTATCCATAGTACTGGCATCCCCCCCCCCTCCCCCCGAGTGACAAACTGAAGTACTGGACTGATAACGAGACAGGTACTGTAACACCCTAAAATTTTGGATTTTAGAATAATTATTTATTTGTGAATTTTTGAGAGTTTTCTAGAATTTCTAAAAACTTTTTTTTTTTGAAGTTGGCAAAAGAATATATTTGCGAAAAATAAAACTAAAATTGTGTTGAGAATAATTTTGTTGAATTCAAAATGTCTCAAATGATTTTTGAGATTTATTTGCTATTTTTTCTGAATTTATTTGAATTTTGGGAATTAGTTTAATCGATAAAACACTGGAAATAGGTTTCAAGCTGAGCCAAAACCCAATGGGCTCAGCCCATTTGCCTTGCATCGGCCCAACCTGCTCAGCCCACCGCAACCCGCTTTGCCTCAACCCTAATTTGCATGATTGAGAATCATCGGATTTTGATCCAATTGTTCTGTGTTCTGGTACAACTCGGATGCACTTAGCAAATTCGGTCGAAAAATTCCATTTTTTTTCTTTTTCAACCTTATCCTCAGCCGGGACCGAACTTGAAATCACTTCACAGACTTGAGACCTGAAACAAGACTTTGAAGTCCGATCGTTGAAGGCTTTGATGGCCGAACTCCTCACGCAGAGGCCGGAGCGCGTTGGTGGCTGAAGATTGAGGAGTCGGCAGACGTCGTGGTCGACGATGACGGGAGTCGGAGTGACAGTCGGCGCGGTGGTACGGATGTGCAGAGGTGGCGGCGGCTTGGAGGAGCGCGGCGGTTGACAGAGACGAATGGCAGTCAACAGAGAAGTTGGAGAGGTTGCGGGGCGATGCCAATGAGTCGCGTGACGACAACGTCCAAGGTGGCCTGGTGGCGTGCGGCGGTCGCCAGCGCGCTAAAGACTGGATCGACGACCAGAGTTGAGGTGTCGCCGGTGTCGGCGTCGCGTTAAGGCCAGAGGTGCGAACGCCGAGCGTGGAAACCGAAGCAGCGCGCACGGAAGCCGGCGAGGTGCAGCGCGCACAAAAGCTGATTCGTCGATTGGCGCTGAAGACGTAGCGACAATGCAGAATCCAAGAAGCCCGGCGGCAACGACGTGGAAACCGACAATGTTAGGAAAGTTGAGGCGACGGCAACGAAGATCGGGAACCCATGTACACTCCGATACCATTAACATGACACGAAACAGGGAGACAAGATTTAACATGAAAAAACTCTTGCAGGAAAAAATCATAGAAAACAATCCACTATAATGCTTCAAAGATTACATATACAAGGGGTTGACTTATATAGCCAAACATTCCTAGTTATAGTAGACTTGGACTAACAATATATTTGGACAGAACCAAAAGATATAGTAAATTAAGATATTTGAGTTATCTCTAACAACGAAAGGTGACAGGTGTTAGCTCCTCGTTCTCCCGCACTCACAATAAGGCTACATTTAGAGAGAGAGAAAATATCAACATGGCTGGGTACATCATACATGAACAGTTCCTTAAGTAAGAAAATTGTTTACTACTCCGTATACGGTGGGCTTCTAGAACATTCGTCGTGTAGTTAAGCAGACAGCATGAAATGCATGGACTTGAATGGTTTTTTTTTTTTTTTATGTTCCGACGGAGAGAGTCTGTGAGTACTGTACCCCTAACGTCATGTTTGGTCCATCAGAAAGATATACGAGTATACGACTACGTCCATTGGGAAATGGCCAAATGGGAATGGGTTTTTCTTCTTTTTCCGAAATCGACGCCGTATCTTCGTCGCCTGAGCAGTTTTTGTTCCTTTTGCGTGCATTGCACCGATAGAGGCGTTAGCGGTCCAGAAACGGCAGACAGACAACATCAAGCAGAAGGATCATATACGTCCGTCTCCTTCCTTGCGTTTTGTCTATGACGGATGGGCCTCTGTGACCTGACATGCAGATACAAACACATGCTAGCACTTCCCTAGATACACACACAGAGGGAACGGTTGGGAAACCGTCTGCCCCCGTGAGGCCTAGCGGAAACTCTAGAATAGGCTATTGCCATGTTTGGATAGGCTGAAATTAATTGTTAGCTAATTAATGGCTATAGCTAATTGTTAGTCAGTTAATAATTAATCCATCTAAAATTAGTGTAGGGTTGTTTGGATACATGGCTAATGGTTGAGCTAATTTCTTAGAAAAGTCACGTTTGCCCCTCATAACGGATTGAGGAGTGGACGCACGGGTGAGGAAGTGAGGATAAGGCCAGCGCGAGGGTATTTCAGATTTTTTTCAGCGTGTTACCTACTATTAGCCCAAATTAGCTCCCCTCCACTAGCTAATGGACTAATTGTTAGCTGAGGGGTTGGCTAAAAATTAGCCCATCTATTAGTCTTCTTATTTGGATAGACTATGACTAATTTTTAGCCAGCTAACAATTAGTCCTGAGATCCAAACATGACCTATAAATAGAAAGCAGGGGTTCTCACAAACAATCAGAAATAATAAAGCAGTGTATTCCTTCAGCACTACTAGAGAAAGTTGCTTTCGGCCTCGCACAACATTTGCGATTTGCGTCTGCATCTGCAACAGCGACCCAATTACCGGAGGGGCACACGTACGTACGTTGTTTGGTTGTTACTGAGCGCCTAGCGTGATGGCGCCCCCCCGAAAGCGAGCGGCGATCTTTTTGCATGCCGAACCGGTCGCCTCTAGCGTGATGGAATCCCTGACCGGCGGCCGACGGTTAGCGCCATGTACTAGCCGACATCCTGTCGAGCGCTCTCCAGTGCCTCGTAGCGTGCCTACCTGCAGCTTAACAGTAAAAACCGCGGGATGAACAGCGGCGACGACTCGACTTCCGTCGCACCGTTGAGCGCCAGCTGCACGTACGTACGTTGGCGCGCCTGCGTCAACGCGGCTATTCGCAACGTGACGTGAGTAGAACGATCGGGCTAAAATATTGTTACGGGTGCGGATTTTGGTCGGTTAATTTTTCTGCCAAATAGTAAGTAGGCTGTCCGGTGCTAAATTTAGTTCGTTACCGCGTTGATTCAGCTCCAGGCAACACATGACGTGAGCGTGCTGCACCAGCCTTTCAAAACGAAGTGGGTGGCGATCTGGCTCTTGACGGGCGCATGCCATCCGCTGAAGAATCTCCCTGCTCGGAACAACCACCATGCAGCACCAACAAATATCGCCGCCCTGGTCACGGAGTGCTCTTTCCTGCTTTACCTTTCCGTTGTTTACCAAAAACACGGTTTCCCTTTCGCTGCCGACGTAGCAGCAGTGCATAGGAGTACGTAGTAATCTGAACTCTCGCCGGAACGCGCATGCAGTCCCGGTCACCCTGGGGCCTGGCTCGGTGGACAAAAAGAAAGCAGGTCTCCCTGTTCCGACCATCACGCCTAGATGGTCGTAGTCATAGCCTCGTAGGTGTTGGGACGTGCCTTTCATTTCTTTTGAGTAAAATTTGCAGAACTGTCCTACTATCGATCGTCAAACTATTATAAAAACCATATTTTTAAGTACTTATATTGATAAACACTTTTCATAAAACCACATTTCCGTCCTATACCACAACCTGACATCCTGGTCCTACCGATTAGACACATATACTCAACACATACTTTGCTCCATGGAGTAATTTGCCACGCGACGGCACCTCGTTTGGCTAAGGTTAGGGGTGAAAAAAAAACACCAAAATCGAAATATCAAATTAAATTAATTGATTATTTTGGTTTTTTGGTTTCGGATCGGTTTTTATTTTTGTGCTCTTCGGTTTTCAAGTTTCGGCTCGGTTATCAAGTCATGTTCACTGAATAGCCAAAGAAACCGATTTGTTCTCGCACTCTCACGTGACATCGCAACCAGAAGGCCCAATCCTCCATACCTCCCTCTCGAGTCTCGACTAAACGACCACCTCGCCTCCGTGATTATGTCTCCCTTCGCCTCTATCTCCGCCCCACCGCCACTCCCTCTCGATCACCTCAACCTCCACTGCCCCTCCCTCTCGCTTCGCCGCCCACTCCCACTCCCAACCCTCCTGAAACCCCTATCTTTAGCCCCCACCACAATCCCCAAACCCTCCGGTCACCACCACCTGCTGTTGTGGCGTTGTCGCCAGCTCGATCCCCCCAGCACGCTTGAACACCTTCGGCCCCTCCCCTCTGCCAGACTGCCACCTTCTCCCACGGTTTCGGGGGCGGATCTAGGGGATTTTCGGAGGCGGTTTGGCGAGGAGTGGCGCGTCACGGCAGCAGCGGCCCAGCAGCTTGGGGGGGGTCTTGGTGGGTTGCGCGACCGATGACTGCGTCCTCCTCCGAGGCTCCAACCTCCTCGCTCCGCGCGGCCCAGCCCCCGCAAAGCTGCTTCACCCGCAGCTCTCCCCTAGCGACCGTCTCCTCGAGTTACTGCCGCCTGCCAGGTGAGCCTCTCCACCTGCACAAGTCCACATGTGACGAGTACCCATACCATGGGTACCCCCATCAGCCCGGAAGCACGAACGGGCTGACCTATCACGGCGGAGGCCCAGCACCACTGAAAGGTACTTGGGCCGCAGGGAACGAGCCCCGACCTGTGCGGGGCCGACCCCGGACGGTCGGCGGACTCGATTCGGCGGTCGGCATGCGCCGCCGCCTAATATTGAAGCTCAAGCTCCACTGCGCCACGAGCCAGGCCCACGCCGATGTCAGCGGTTGCCTTGTGCGCAGCTGGCCCCTCGACATCCGCACGGGTAGGCGGCTCCTTCCCAAGGCCGCCGGAAAAGCCACCGAAGAAGTCAAGCCCCGCCCCGCCGCCTGGCACACCGCAGTACGCCCACTCCGAGGCCAAAGCAAAGTCAAGCGCCATTAAAGCCACCGAGGCCGACAAGAGCACCACGCAACACGCCACCCAGACAAAGACTACGCAGATCAGACGCCAGAACCACCAACCCCGCCGGACGAGCAGGGGGTCGGTCGGACAAGACAGAACCGGACATCAAGACGTGCAGGCCCCCTTCCTCGTAGTTTTCACAACTCCGTGTAACTCGCCTCCTCCGTCTATATAAGGAGGCGGGGCAGAGGAGGGGAAAAAGAGAGAAAAAGCGATCTTCTAGGTAGCTTCAACTCCCTAGCGAACACGCTCAAGGGATCGGACAACCACCGTCCGCCTCGCTTGTACACCCCTTGTCCATCTCCCAAAGATCAATACATCCACACCGCACGAACTGGAGTAGGGACATTCTGCCCGAACCAGTATACATCTTCTGGCTCCTTGAGTCGACCATTCGGGGAGAGGGAGCGCGCGACCCCATCCGACCATAAATTCGTATTGCCGGTGCACGAAACACCGACAACATGGCTCTACCTTGTCGCCGCCTTGCACCTGCGGCAGCCGCCCGCCCGGTGAGCCTCCACCTTCTCCTCTTCGGTGCCTATGTGTTGCGATGGTGATTTGGTTAACCGATTTAATCAAACCGAATTTTTTCGATCGAATCTGTTTGATTTTCTATTTCTGTCTAAGGATTTCTATTTTGCAAGAACTAAATTATTTTTTAACCAAAAAACGAATGCCCACCCTTGGCTAAGGTGGCACGGTTGGGCTGCATAGATGGGGTTGGTTCAGCCACACCGCTCCACACAGGCATATGATGTGTCGACTACGTCTAATGCGCCAAATTGAGACATGCTGGTAAAAATAGTTCCATCGTGAGCCCGTGCTTCCAATTGGTGTGCCATGTCGTCAGTTCCCTTGGATAGAATAGAAGTGAGGTTTTGCGAAACATCTTGTCAAATATAAGTATGATTGTTTGATAAGTGCTAGAAAGTGTGGTTTTATGGTAGTTTTTTTTTTGTAACGATAATGCAATTTTACAAAATTTACTCCTTTCATTTATTTTTCCCATATGCGGCGGCACGCGAACTGCCAAGTTCCTCGCGCCGCGGCCGATCGAACCGAGCGGTTGGTCGCTCGCTTGTCGCAACGCTGCCCAAAAATCGGTGGCCGGTCAGTGGCAACTCGCTTTCCGGCGCTGCAGCCTCGCGCGCGCGCGGTCGGGTCGGGCAGCGGTGGGTAGTTGGTACGCACGCGCGCACGGTCCCCGCATGCGTCTGATGTTATCTGAATTTTCTGAAATTAAAGGATGGATGGGAAAGCCACTAGGGAAGGTCGGTCGGTCGGTGCTGAATGCTGATCCCCTAGTGGCTGTCGACTTTGGTTTATCGTCTTTCTTTCTTGATTCAAGTGAGGATATGGTCCCGCGTTATACAGATTCGGTTGCTTTCAACGGTCTAGTCCGGCTTTACACGAGGGCTTGATAGGTTAGGACAAAAATGAGGTGATGCATTCCGGTTTCCAAGTAAACCAGGAGCTATGCATGCATAATCTAATTGGCATTCCGTTACGGCATATAAGTATATCACTCACCTGGTATTGGTCTGATACTCTGATCTTCTTGACACACGCCATGTTAATTTGCATGTTTCCTTATTATTATTTTTCTGAAATATAACGTACAGTGTACGGTAAGTATATCACCCACACATACGCGAGAGAGAGAGAGAGAGAGAGAGAGAGAGAGAGAGAGAGAGAGAGATCCGATTTCCTGGGATTATGGAGCAGAACACCGGAAGGAAGCCTATCAAATGCAAAGGCGCGCATATACACCTGCCTTCCTTCGTCCATTTCAATCCGTTGTCTGAATGACGCACTGGCTAGCTTGTAAACGTCGGGCAGCGGCGGTGGGCATGGTGGCTGGGCAGCCGCTGGAGATGGAGGAGGTGGAGGTGGCGCCAACGCGAGCTGATCACGAGGTCCGCGTCAGGACACTGTGCACCTCGCTCTGCCACACCGATGTCACCTTCTGGCGCATGAACGTACGCCCATTTATCGGGTTCTTCAGTTCTGGACTTTGGTGTCCATCCTGCCGTGCTGCCGCTCCTGCAAGGCGCCATCTGATCACAATTCAATGTTGTAAAGCCTAATGACGTTGGGACTAAACGAAGTCAGTGTCATCTACACACCCAGCGGCGAAGTCAAAATAAAAATAAATAATGCATGGGTTCAAAGAATTAGATTAAATTAAGATCAACGTATTTGTGTTGTGTTCTCATCGATTCGAGCGATACTACTAGCGCTTTATTATTTGAAAATTACTTATGCAATGTTGGCTTGTCAAACTTTTGAAAATCTATGAACTAATTAACACCAATCAATCAGACGAATCATTTATAGTCTCTATGCAACCTATTGATATAATTATAATTGATTAAAAAAAATTATACATTACAAGAGAAACTCACGTTGCCTATTTGTTGTTATGGTTACCCTACTCAACCAGTTAGACACTCGCCAACTAACGTTGCGCCACTTTCCTTGCCTGCTAGCTCGTCGTCGCCACCACACCCTGGCATGCCGCGCGACGGCACCACGCTCTTCACTCGGTGCACGGTCGTCGACGTCGCGCACCTCGTCAGGCTCGTCGCGCTTCCATGTTAATGTAACGGCGATGTCTGGAACAAGCTGTAGATAGCGCAAGGGTCAAGGATGCGTGGGCTAGGAGAACCATTGGAGTTGATTTGAATCCTGAAAGGTTTGACATTGGTAAGGCAATGTATTTCTGTAGGCTAAGAGCGAGGGGTTTGCATGCAGTGGAGGAAATAAATTATATGCAACGGTGCTGTATTTTGCGGTCTGTGCAGCATCGTACGGATTGATGTCGCGTGTCCTGCTGCTTCAATCTTCATGCAAATTCATCAATCTTCAAGCACTTTAATGCACTTTAATCCTTATCACTTAATTATTTTTTGTATGGAGATTAACGCAGCGGGTTACGTGGCATTAATCCGCAAGTGCAGCACCGTTGCATAGAATTTTTTTCGCAGTGAAATGCACGAGCAAGCGTGTCTGAATGATAAACAGCTGCATGCATGCAGGTTAGAAGATGGGGGTCACTGACTTCACCAACCCGAACGATATTGGGCTGAAGGCCGTGAGCGAGGTCTGAACCAACGTACGTACCTCCATTTGTGAACAACGTGCGGGACGGTGCCGTTGCTGTTTGTTCTTGGTATTTTTGCTGCCATGCAAGCTCATGTCGCGACGGAGATCGACGTACCAGCTTGGTCGTGATCCATTTGTTAATTGGTGGTGCATGCTCTTGGAACAAAAATAATAGTTTCGTCAGTAATATTGTCGAGAAGTTACTATGTCGGGGATATCAAGCCAAACCCCTTCAAGTTCTTGTTCCGATTCGGAGACTTTGGGTTTAACACCAAACGTACGTGTGCTGACTATTTGGAGTCGCTACAGTGTATGGAACAGCATGTTCGTGCTCTTATTAAAAATTTATGACTGCCATCTATGATTATACAATCTAAAACTTGAGCGGCGATTATAAGTGTTAGAATAAGTCTGTTTTACATCTCCAAATTTTTGTAAAAAGTCTGTTTAACGCTCTGAACTTATAAAACCAGGTCAAATTGCACTCTAAGGTCTCGTTCGTTTCAGCTTCTACACAGTTTCGGCTTAAAAAAACAGATTGTTTGCCGAACGGGAGGATTCTGAACAGCTTTTTCCACAATTAAAAGTTGCCCTATATATAAAATCAGAATCCGGCTGGAACCTGATTTATCACTTATTCAAACCGATCCGGTTCAGAACCTAGACACTACAGGAATCACAGGAAAATTCGTGGGCCCGAAACCCACGAAATTAGCGCAAAACCCACGAATTTATACTAAATTCGTGCGCAAACCGTCGAATTTATCTCACGAATTTAACTCGACGAAATTACTCAATTAAATTCGTGGGGCCCCACGAATTTAACTTAAATTCGTGGGTTATACGCGACTCACGAATTTAACTGGGAAAATTGAGATAACTTCGTGGGCCAGGTATACCCACGAATTTAAACAGTTAAATTCGTAGGCAAGAAACCTACGAATTTATCGCTAAATTAAATGGGCGTAAAACCCACGAATTTAATGTATAAATTCGTGGGCACAAAACGCATCGAATATATGGGTTAATTTATTGGGCGAGAAGGCATGCAATTTATCAATTGAAATTCGTCGGCAAATTAAAACTCCCGACTTTATCAGTTAAATTCGTTGGCCCAAAAAACCCACGAATTTAACTGTTAAATTCGTGGGATTTAATTGGCCCACGAATTTAACTGACATTTATACAAAAAAAATATACTAGAACACATATACATCCTAGAACACCAAAACGAATGTCCCTACCTGCTGGTGCCAGTGAATATACATATTAGAGGCTTACCAACATTATGTCATTAACTAAACAAAATACTCAATATCTTTCCATTTATGAGTGCACAGGACATATAAGATAATGGAAAAGAGGTAATACACTAACATACTATCAAGAATATGGTGAACAGGTTGTACATTCAGAAATAATACGGCTTTGCAAAAATGATTTCAATTAATGAAAAACCAAGGCTTACGGTAAGATAGCTAAGAGATCTTTAAATACAAGATACCGAGGTAAAAATAATTTATAAGCAAATCAGTAAGAGATGCCCACCATATTAGCAACCTCTTGACTATGCTTCAAGAACCCCCCATGAAACTGGAATGCACAAAACGTTGAAGCGAATGTGGCTTAATCAAGAGTACATCAAGGTTGCAACAGAACTTATGAAACAGTAACAATTTTTTCAATCTGCAAGAAAGAAACTTATGCGAGCGCTGTTGGTAGGTGGTAACAAATGAATGAACATTGATGGTTCAAGGAATGCATCAGCAACTCAGCCCTGTTTTACCTGATCATCAAGCATCCTTGAGAACTCTTTAAGAATCTGCTCACGATTTCCACCATTTTGGGTCTCTTTGAACATACTGTTTTACCTTTTTCTTCATCATTTTGTAATTAATGTAGTACCTAGAATCAGCAAAGGCAAAGAATTCGTAAGACTTGTATAAGGGTAATTTATTAACATTGTGAAGAAAATTCTGAATCTGTGAAAGTACTCGCTTTTAATAAGCATTCCAATTACAGTTTTCCGTGATTTCTGTATGTCATGATTCATTCATTCTTTTTTATTAAAAAAAAGAGTATGTCATGATTCACGAATGAAACTTATGGCTTGATTGTTGCAACTTTCAATTTCATTTATAACCTCTCAAAGAAACCAGTAGTTGGGCTATCTGGGCCTGCATATGTTTATGTAAATGTACCTAATACAGCCATAACAGTGAAACGCTAGGAACTTCCAAAGTACCAAAGAAACATACTCTTTCCACTCTTCTAATTGATCCACCATCAATCTCTTCTAAATTTACCATCTTGGCCTTTCACCGTTGAACCTAAAACTGAATAGAATCGTTAGCATTACATTAGAGACGAATATCATATCAACACTAGGTACAATTTTTATGATTCAGATCAGAATACCACAAGATCTTTTTTTGAGTTCGCTTTTGGTAATCCAATTCTTACGGAACCAAAAAAAAACAAGGAAACTTCCTACAGTTATTTGTCATGCATCATGCACCATAAGAGCAGGAACAAATACATAGTGCTAAAGTGCGATTAAGACAAGCTAAGAGATCTTAAGGAGGCTAAGAAAGAATTTTAATACAAAGGCACATGTCACATGGTAAGTGCTAAAGTGCAGATTAAGGTTCAACATGCATAAAGGCATAAATTCTCGAGCCGGACTTGTCGGTGAGTACATGGACAAAAACGTACTCCAACTTGAAGTCGAGAACCTAAGATAACATTAACATGTCCGCAAAAGCTTAAAATATTCTGGACAGATCCAAAAGGAATATCGCACCATGTTTTTGTTGATCCTTATAGGGTATTAAGACCCCAAATCCATCCAGAGGTCTTTTGACATCTTCCTTCTTAAAAGTCAGCCATGAGGGATAGTGGTAGAAAATCCGCCTGCATAATAAATCAATATTCAATACATGTTAGAAGTTGTAATAAGTTTAGTTAAGAGCTGCTATAGTTTGGATCTATCAAATTATTAATCACCGTGTATTTCTTAACAGGAAATTAGAATCACCACATCTCATAATTGTAAACTTGTAAATTGTAATATATTAACTCGAGTCTGTAACTACACCAGCAGGTTCTTATGTTTTCAAGTATTATCCAAATGCACGTATATGTCATGGAAAACATCAAATAATTGTGAAAGTAGTACAATCAAGCATTTTAACACATGGAAATCCAGTTCCATTACGGGAAACAATTTCGATCATATAAAATTAGACAAGCAAGGTTACCCTATACAATGGAGAAGCGATACAACTATCTTTACTCCAAATCCATGTTTGTGTCAGAAAAATGAAATCTGGTATGTCCAGCTTATATGCTTCATTTTCAAATCCAATATATGCCAAAAATATACATTGCTCATTTTGTTCAGAAACGGAGAGTTTACTTAAAAGTAATAGCACAAGCCCACATGCTGCTATACAGATCACCATTACATTTATATACATTATCACTGCATCGATTTCGTAAAAAAATGAAGCGCACAGTTACGGAGGTCTGGCAATGACCTATGTATATATAATTAGAAAATGACCACAATTTTGCAGTGTCCATCAGTGAATTTGCCTAAGTCGGCACTATAACCATATAAACCAAAAGTTAAGCTTTCTAGTTTGTAATCAAGCCAGAACACCTAACCACAAAATCCTAACCATTGCTTTACATTAGTATGCCAATGATCCCCATGTATATTAATTTGATGATCAAAAAGACTCTTACTATTAAGTAGGTTATGCAATAAAGTGGTCAGAGGCTAGAAACCAAGAAATTCTCTGACATAAAGAACATCAGTGCTCTAGAGAGATCATATTGGAAATAATTTAGCACCCGAAAGCAACATGCTGCAATCCATGCAGAAAGAATGGATAAGAAATGGAAGACAGAAAAGGAGGAAACAAGTTCAGAGAATTAGACTAAAAACAAAGTTAACAGTTAGATGACAAGCTTACTTACTGCCCAAATTTTATTACATCTCCAACATGAATCTCCATGTACATCTTAATCTGCTAGTTCAATATATAACAGTAGAAAATAAATTACAAATAATAAATAGTAAAGACTTTTGGAAAGTTTCAAATTTGGATTAAGGAACAGAAACAGATATTCAAGCTAGCAAAATAAAGACTCATTCTGAGAATAATTTAAAAAAGCAGTAAATAAGTTTAGTCAGAAATAATTGGAGTATTCTGTTGGGTGTTTGACGAAGAACTCAATTACGCTCAAACCAAGTGACCTAAACCACTTACTGTTGCCAGCAATTTTAGTTAGAAATAATTGGAGTATACTGTGGGGGGCTAATTCCTTAAAGATGAACTCCTGAAGGTCATTTTTGTAACACTATCCAGTGGTACTTAATATCATGGTACTAAGCAATATTTAGAAACAAACACAAATATTGGATTCAACGATAATGACATGGAATAGGAAAAGATCGGATCGTATGAACATAACAGACTGAAGAACTCAAACAGTAACCCTTAGCTCAGAATCCTCAATGTTAGCGTCAATATTTCTGAATGACCTGCAATTACACATCATTTTTAGCACAAGTTCTTCTGTAAGTGTATAACTAGATCTAACTTACTGGTGGATACTTACCTTCAATTTCTTCCAACACCACCAGAAACTTGGTGGATACTTACCTAAAACAAATCACCGAAATGTACAAAAATTCGGCATGAACTATCTAGTAAATAGGACATCCACTCAGCAGACAAAAAAATATTTGCAGTTATAATATATATATCAATCTCTCAATTACGACCGTGGCTTAGGTGACAAAGACAACCCTGTTAGGAAAGATGTGTTCTAAACCCACCCAAGAATGGAGGCCGTTGCATGCGACCTGTGACTTGCGCTACGAACCGAACAAAATTTCGGCGAGATAACCCATTGTTCTCCAAACGCACGCTGATGTCTGGTGCGTCGGAGAACAACAAGGTTATGCGCCGAAATCTCGTTCGATCGCCGCGATCCACAGCCCCATGCAACAACCAACATTCTCCTATCCAAAATATTTGGACAATTCGAGAACTGCACCTCACAAGCAAATGTGAGATGCGCTGCTTTCGAACGGGTGACGCCTAGGCTATCTACTGTTCGACGCAAACCCTAAATCTAACGTTATATACAATGGCAACGAGAGAATAGAAATATATATACCATATGTCGCGAATATAAAATGAAATGAAATAACTTCAAACGAATTAATCATTTCACATTGAGACTAAACAAATAAAGCATTTATTGTAGATGCAAACTACATTTACATCGAAAAGTGAGTCCTTTATACAATTTACAATGTGCCTGGAATTTTCAATGTAATCCTTCGCTCAATTTAAAGTGAGTCCTTTATACAATTTACAAGTCCCAAAAGTTGCCTTCCAGTCTTTCGCACATCGAAAGTTCAATGACATCATAAAAAATAATTTTGTGTATAGTGGTACGCACTTTGTATGTGGTTAATACATGCCATGTTTGCTATATTCGAGAAGAAATTAACATGTTTTGATTCATAATAGCTCTACTTTACTAATATATTTAGTCTAATCAAGATATGTATGTCTTGTCTAACTTGTTTCTTTTAAGGGTCATGATACGATTGTCGCTCATGGTGAGGATTGTTGCTCATGGTGAGGTTTTGTGCGAGATTTCATTTTGTTCTCTCTTTATTAGATCTGTTATACCTAGTTTTTGCTTGCTTGATCTTGCTTATCAATATACGATGAATGATTGTTTATCCGTATTGTTCTGCAAATAGTATTGGTCAAGGAAACATACTATCAAATTATGTGGGATAAGCTATATGGTGATGCTGGTCTGGTGATAAAAACATAGTTCTGAACTTTAGTAACACAATCTGCACTATGATGAAATAGTTAGGTCATTTTAACAATTTGCGTATATTGTTTCCTTGTGATGAAGATACCGATATGGGTTCACAATGGGATTCATATTGGTTTCATTGTTGATCCGAATAGTCATAGTGCCATTTTTGCATGTTGATATTCGCTCGATTGGAAGACTGAAGTTATTTGATTCTGTGTTTTGCAACACGTCGATTTGAGGAGTTTAAGTGAACTGCGCTTTATGATTTCTGAAATAGCATATTTTAGTTTCAGATTTCTGAAAAATTAGATTGGTACTTATATTTCTAATTTCAGTTTAAAATAGCAGATTTTAGTTTCAGATTTACGAAAAAAAATAGATTGGTACTTATATTTCTAATTTCAGATTCTCAAAAAATTAGATTGGTACTTATATTTCTAATTTCAGTTTCAAATAGCAGATTTCAGTTTCAAATACCAAATATAGATTGGTATTGTATAGATCTTATGTTCTTTGTTTTGTGATACTTTATACCTTAACTGTATGGAATCATTCTTTTTTCGATGACACCTCGTTTGATGATGGCAAACCAACCATCTTGTGCTATCATGGGAGATTGAAAGAGGTGTGCATAGTTAACATGTCCATAACATTTAGGAATTCCAAGATGTTTCAATATAGTTTTTCTTCCGTGTCTTTCATTCTGTTATTTAATTTCTTGATTGTTTCACTTTTTTAGATTGGATTGAAATACACTTTGAGGTAATCCTGATGGTTGGTAAGGAGCATCGAATAACAAACATTTCTTTCCTTTGCTTCTATGTCCTCACTACTACTGCTGCTTAACTAAAAAAATTTGCTTGTTCTTCCAACTACCACTTTGAGGTAAGCGTAAGCAAATGAGTGGACCAAAGCAACAGAATAACAAACATTTCTTTCCTTTGCTTCTATATATGTCCTCACTACTATCAGCTACTATTCATGTTTTACTTTGATAACAAATGTTCAATTATTAAAATGCGATGGACTATGTGTGATTTGTTGTATTGCATTCTTTGTTTTATGAATTTGTAAGTTTTTTTAACTTTGGGATTTTTATCCCTATTCTTTCCAAATGGTAATAGGGAATATTTTTCTAGGAGGAGTATTTCCCCTGGAATTCCATGTGTCTAACAAAATCCACATATTGGGATTTACTTCCCTGGGATTATCCCCCTTTGCATCCAAATAAGCCCGAACAGAAGTTCCCAAACCCATTACAGGCAGTGTGCCTAGACATTTTCTGAAGTTTTATGCATAGTAGAGTTCACTGATCTGGCTGGTATTTGAAGTTCCCAAACCCATTATAGGCTAGTGTGCCTAGACATTTTTCTGAAGTTGTATGCATAGTAGAGTTCACAGATCGATCGATTAGACTAAATGCCATGTTTGCTACTTTCCCAATTAATTAATCAAGTATATATTATTACCCAAAGACATGTAAGAGATCTGCTATCGAGAAGAAATTAACTAATCGGTTGATAACTAGTTAGATTCGATCGCCAAGACAAGGTAGCTAATTAGTTATAAATCCACTCACCAAGAAGATCCACGAGGAGAAACCGGATGCTAGGCTGGGAGGAAGAACCGGCCAGGACTCGCCGTCGAGCGCCGGCCAAGGAGGAGGCCTCTTGAGGGGTAGCGTCGGCCGGCGGGCTCGCCGTCGAGCCGCCGCCGCCATGCTGCAGGAGGGAAGTCTTCCGCTTGTTCTTTGCGAGGAGGAAGCGGCGTGAAGGGTGGGGCGTCGCGGGGATCGAGGATGGCGGCGGCGGCGGGGGTGAGGCGTCGCGGGGCTCGGGATGGGCGGCGGCGTGGGGGCTAGGGCGTCGCCCGTGTGGGATCAGCTGTGAGGATCGACGAGAGACGAGAGACGCGAGGTGGGGCTGGGTGAGGATCGACGAGAGACGCTATGTCCCCTCATGTAAGTTCGTGCGCTAGGACAAAAGCCGATTTAAATTACACTCAATAAATTCGTGGGTGTGCTTTGGCCCACGAATTTAACTAATTTCGTGTGTTGTTTTGGCAGCCGACGAATTTAACTACATAAATTCGTGGGTTTAATTTAGGCCCACGAATTTAATTAAATTCGTGCGTTTTTTTAGCAACCGACGAATTTAAGCAAATAAATTCGTGGGTTTTTTTGTGGCCCACGAATTTTAAAAAACCCACGAATTTTCCCCTGTTTCTTGTAGTGAGAAGTCGCAACTGATCCACCCCGATTCTCCCACAATCGAAAATAGCTTACCTCATATTCCAGAAGCTGAAACGATCTGGGCCTAAGTCGGTTTTAGCATGTCGGTTTGATGATGTAGATCTTACTCAAGATTATTTTTGCAATATTGATAGCCATATCGCTAAAATTTGCTGATAAGGTTCCAACTCAAAGTATGTTGACTTCGACGATGTCGATATTTTTCTTACTCCTCTTTTTCTATCGCTGTTATCTTTCTTCTTCTCATTATCCTCTTTTCTCTTATTTAGATTGCCATTGGCAAAAATCGATGATGTGACTGTCAATATGACAAAAATCCCTATGAGTTGGATCCCTATCAGCAAAGTCACCCTCTAAAACTACTCCCGATGTAAGTTGATATGATTTTTTGAGTTTAAAATGTTAATATATAATTTTATAGTTTACGATGATAAATAGACTTGTTATGGATTTGCGCAGGTTTCAATACAAAGCTGTGTAAAATAGTAAACGAGACGCCTAAAGAGATAGGTATCTCTACTATTCTAAAGCACCACTTGGTGGCAGTGGTCCATTCTACACGTCATTAATTGCCCTGTTTAATTGCTCTACTTAATTGCCCTGCTTAATTGCCCTACTCAAGAAACGAAACGTTGCTTTAATTAGCCAGCTTTCACAAGAAACGAAGCGTTAAAGATAGATGTTTGATCTTGTAAAATAATTTTTTTTATTTTTTAATCTTTATTTTTCGTTATCAATTTTGTTTTTCGTAGCAACGCACGGGCATGTAGCTATCAAGTCTAATGGTCCAGAATTTAGATGATAATTACTAAGAAAACATCCGGATGAAACTTATTAAAACCCAAAAACTTTAGTCCAAGTACAGACAAGCCTCCAATTCTTTGCAGCCCAGGCTAATAAACTCTTGTGGTGCCACTCGCCGCTCTTCTTTTACCTTCTCGACGGCGCCCACCTACTCTGACTGACTCTAGGCTCCTCTCCCTCCCCCACGAGCTCGCAGCCGCCGCCCTTCCAGAAGCCATGGCGGCGGAAGGCAGGGCCCCGACGCTATCCGAGGTAGAGGAATCCATGGCTCCATCCCTTTCCAGCTTGTTCTCTTATTAGCTACGGCTTCCCGATGTGATTACACGACGGCTCCCTTGGACTGGCGCCGTGGAGCGGCCAGATCCGGCAGTTTTTTTTTCATTAATCACCTCGTGGCCGGATTTATGCGGAGGGAGAGAATTAGGTTTCCTACTAGCAGGTTTAGGGGTCAAGACGTCGCGTTTGATTCCAGTGGAAGAATCGGTGGCTTCTGTGTTCGCCTTTGGAATTGGTTCAGTTTACGTTGTTGTTCGTTACTGTCACTGCTAATAGATGTCGAAATTTTCACCTCCAGATACTGTACTGTCGGAATTTTGCTTTGGTGCGAGTGATGGCACAGCTCCATAAGTTTTCTCGAAGTTTCATAGCTTCAAAAGGGAAAAGGGTTTGTTCCGTTGGTAGCACAGGAATTTGTAGTTCATTGGTTGTGGAGTTGGCTTGATGGTATCCCTTGTATTCTTGTGTGTTCATATTCATATATGATCAGCTTGTTTGACATTATTTCTGTAATACAAACATACGTGAATGTGTGATCTCGCCTTATGAGAATTATGGTTGCGATTACAGTTAAACCGTTTTGTCCATACTCTAAAATGTATAGCATGTAAAACACCAAACCTGAGAACAAACCTTTTACTAGTAAATTTGGAAGTATTTGCATGTATTCCTTGCTGCACGACCAGTTGATGTCATGTCAACTATACAAAATGCTGTTTAAAGCATAGTTCATGCTTTTGATGTTTCTGATGAGCATTTGTTTGCTTAGGCTTAGAGCCTTGGACTGCTAGTTGTGGAATGTTTTGTCACTAAAATTAACGCTATAACTTCGTTAGCCTGGGGATCAGATGCTTAGTGAGAATTTTGACATCTGTATTATCATATGCTTGTTTCTGGAACCCAAACTGACTTCTCTGTGTCTTCTTGTTCCTTCTGAAATTGATCCTTCATGGTCCAGAACCAGGGTTGAAATCTGCCTTTTTTTCAGGAATATTCACTCCCACCGAAGGAGGCTCCAGTGGATTCAACTGAGGAGAAATATGCTATTAGCGCTGTGGCTGAAGTTGTTCCCCACAAAGATGCTGAAACCCCACCAGCTGATGAGAACGCTGCTGCTGTTGAGGAAAAAAGTGAAATTCCTGAGGTGAAAGAGACCTCGGAGAAGCAAGAAGCAGAAGAAACCAACACTGCTGCAGGGGAAACAGCTGATGAGAAACTGGAAATTAAGGTATGATATTACCGATTAGTGGTGAACAATTGCATTTGTAAGCCAATACTAAACATATATTAATATACAGATTGAGACAGCTCCAGCAGATTTTCGATTCCCCACAACAAATCAAACAAGACATTGCTTCACACGCTATGTTGAATATCATAGGTATGGTTGTGCTCTTTTGGAAACGACACATTATTGGTGTATTTGATTCATTGACAGTAACTACGTTTTTATAACAGGTGCGTAGTTGCAAAAGGAGAGGGTGCTCCTGAGTGTGAAAAATTTGCAAAGTACTATAGATCGCTTTGCCCAAGTGAATGGGTATGCATTCTAGTTTCAATATCTAATTGTTTTAGTGCTGCTTCTTCAGTTTGTTCTGAGATAATGATAATGATATTGATATTTCTATGGCATATGAACCATCTGTAATTCTGTTACTTTTTTCCCGATGACCTCAGACCTGCCTATCAGTGCTGTATTATCCTTGGACACCAATTAGATGCTAAAACTTGCCTCATGTAGTACTCCCTTTGATCACAAATAGTTGTCGTTTTGGACATCGCTGCAGCCATATTTTCGAATCTTTGATTGTCAATGTTTTTCTAAATATTTAAATGTATACATAAAAAGCATATGTGTAGATTTTTCTCGAAAAATACTTTCATAGTATTATAATTTTATTGAGTTTTATAAATATATTATAATAGAAATTAGTGGTCAAAGCTGTATTTTGAGAGCTGCATTGATGTCCAAAACGACAATTATTTTGATCGGAGGGAGTAATATAATTGTTACCTTTTGAAAGTCCAATACAGTGTGGTTTCAAGATTATTTGCTCCTGTTGTGCTTTAGCCATACATCTTCATTCTAGATTTCTAGTCGAAGGTTGCTCTTATTAGAGCAACTCCTTCCTTGGTCCACCTGATGGAGTGGGTTAGTTGAGTTGGATGGGTTGATTTTGTAGTCCTTCGAGTGAGGTTTGGACATGGGAGAAGCAATATGATGCATGCACTATAATTCAGAAACTTGGTAACTTGTCATTTGAGAATAAAAACCTGCTACTTTGTGGCTTATGATAATTTTGCTTAGCTGGCTACCATAAGAAATTATCTGTATGGGTAGGCTTATGATAATTTTGCTCAGCTGGCTACCATAGAAATTATCTGTACGGGTATGCTTTAGCTTAAATAAGATATGTTCTGTAGAATATGTACAATGCTTGCTGGATTTTGTTTCTGTTGTCTTGGTGACTTTCTTTATGGGTTGATGGCATTTGGGCTTTCATATGCAATTAAGCATGATTTCTTAGTGAGAGGTGCTTCTATGCTCTTTCTTTTAAAAGCTGCACAACTATTAAAGCATGAATGAAGGGTACATGGTGATTACTTATCCCTTCGTTTGCTTCAAGATTTGTGCAACTTGTACTAGAAGGAAGAGCACAGAAGCACCTCTCTTTGTTAGTAGATCTTGAGCTTTACTTATATTGCTTCTGGTTACAGCTAAACTACCCATTTTTACGACACGGCCTTTCTCAACTTGATGGCATGGCTGTGTTTTATGCAGATTGAGCGTTGGAACGAGCAATGTGAGAATGGCACATTCCCTGGACCGTTGTAGACTGTAGTGGTGCTCAAAGAAAAACCCATGCTGTCCTCCCAACCTATCTTCCTTGATAACTGGACAAAGTTATCATGAGCCGAGAAATCGTCAGTTCTTTTTTTGAAGAGTTCAAAATTTTTGACTTGTTCTACGTCGAAGGAGGTGCTTCTCAATTCCTCCTAACCATTATTCATTGGATTGTTCAAGAATCCAACCTTTGTAGAATTTACCGAACTTGCTGTCCCACTGAGCGCATTTCAAGATGATCTTGTTGGTTGTTAGGAAAGTTCGAAACCACATGGAATAAATTAATGCCTTAGTTCTTGCAGTGTCATCTTTTTAAGAAAGTAATATTTCATTCCATGCTGCTGTTCGCCTACATTTAATGTAGTTATGTCGCTTTTCAATGCACTGACAGCACGCTCATGAGTCATGAACAGGGTTAATCAAACCGAAACCGAAAAAACCGATGAAAAACCGAAATTGGAAATTCAAAAATATCGTGTCAAAAATCGCTGGAAAATCGTTAGAAACCGAAGAGTTTCAAAACTGAGCATTTGAACAAAAAACATTCAAAACAAATAAAAAAAAATGAAAATCATTCGGTTTTTTCGAAAAACCGATCGACGAGTTGAACGTTTTGAGCGATCGGTTTTTTGAGCGGTTTTCGTCGGTTTTTTTTCGAAAAATCACTCGGTTTTCACCAGTTTTCAATCGGTTTACATTGCATAAATTTTTTCAATTTTTTTCAATTATTTTTTTAATTGAACCGGCTTATCGACCGGTTTAGGGTTTTGAACCGGCTCGACACGGTTAAAAACTGCGATTTTCGAACGGTTTTTATCGGTTTTGTGAACCTGGTCATGAATTTTGCTGTGCCTTAGAGCCTCCACATGTCATCGAGATAATGAGTCGTATTTCATAAAATGCCAATCTTTAGAGTGGTATGATATGAATTATCCTATTTATTATTGTATTAAAATTATTCATTTGTTCTTATCCTAAAATCCTACGATGACTCGATGAGCCAGTAGCTCTGCTCCAGTTTAAGTACGACCTTCTGGACTTTCACGGCTTGGGATTTTGTTGAGTGATACACATGCCCTCACTGCTAATAAAATAGGTTATACACGTGTGTATTTAATGGATAGTGTACCCACGCTTTGAAGGCTCTGAAGCCTTCACAAAAAAATTTAGCGTGTAGAGGATGCGTACGCATGTGTGCTTGTAGAATGTGTGTGGTATGTATTCTTGTACCCTAAAAATAGGATAGGTAGCGATTACTTGTCCAATTTCAAGATTTGTGAAACTGTATTGAGAGTGTGTTGCACGGAATATAAGCACTAGTGGAAACGGTTTTGTTCCTGGGTCAACTTAGCTCAGGATTAACCAAACCGATTTAGGGTTGAAAATTGAAGTCACGGTGGTATCGGTTTATTGCGAAAATCGATTGAAAATCGTCAAAAAGTCGAACGATTTGCAAAGTCAAATAAGTGGTCAAATATAGCGAAAAAATCTCGAAAACTGCTCGAAATGGTTGAAAATCGACCGATTTGCCCAAATATCAAGCGGTTTTTATGGAAAAACCATGAAAATCGATGACAAAATGAAAAATAGAGGAAAAAAAAAAAGAAAAATTGCCAAAAAAAAACTGTGAAAAAATTGTAAAAAGTTGTAAAGACCATATTTAGCAATAATAGCACAACTATGAAAAACATGAAAAATTTTGATAGGACTTTTGCTATATTTTAGACAATATGAAATTGTAAAGTAGGAATTTACCAATAATATATTAACAAATAACATTTCACTTAAATACCGTTGTCGGTGTTTCGAGTACCGGCAATACGATTTCTAAGTCTAGGGGGCCGCACGCTCCCTCTCCTCGATGGTTGACTCAGGGAGCCCAATGTGTATACTGGTTCGGGCCGAATGTCACTACTCCAGTTCGTGCGGGGTACTGTATTGCTCTCAGTCGTGAGATTTACAAGTGTTTGTAGCCTTGAAAGGAAGAAGTATTCAGTAGTCGATCCTCTAACTCTCTTGGCTTGAATTCCTCTCCCCTCTCGGGGGTCCTGCCTCCCCTTATATAGCGGGAGGGGGGCAGGCAACATGGAAGTTTGGAAAGAAAAAAGGTGGGGTGTCCTACGTCTTGAAGTGTGGTCTCCCGCCTTGTCGTCCGACCGGCCACAGCCTGCCCCGCGTCCGGTCGGAGCCTATCCTGGACTTGACTGGGGCGGCGACGCGTTGCTCCGTCCGCCTGTCAGGTGCTGACGCCATGGCGTTTGACCCTGGCGTTGCTTCGGGAGGGGACGCGCCCTTTGATGGTGTGTCAGGACGATGGGACCGGTGCTTGACTTTGTGCGGTCCTCCTGACATCTCGGGAAGGAGCCGCCTACCCCGGCGTGGTCGTTTCGAGACGTCACGCCCACGGGGTAGGCGGCCAACCCCCAGCGCGTATTGTCGTTGCAATTGTTGGGGCGTGGTGTGTTCCGACCGGGAAGGGGTCGGAGCTCGTCTGGTCGCCTGACCGAAGGGTCGGAGTGACCCTGAGCTAGCCTCTGTCGGGTACAGTCGACTTCGTGGCCCGTGGGGCCTTCGGTCGGTGCCAGGCCTCAAAGGCAGCCCGTTCGTCGTTCCGGGCTGCTGGGGATACCCAGGGTATGTGTACTCGTCAACCGTTGACAACTCAATTTAACAAGTCCACATTTCAATAACATTTATTTCAATACCATAACTTGGTTGTACATGATAGATACTATAACTTGATTTTGTTAGATGGACGCCAAATCTTTTTATTTTCTCAATTAATTAAAATTATTTTTGTAGTTTATAATTAGTACATGTAAAATATATTGTTATTAATTTTAATATTTTTGTAAATTAACATTTTAATATGGACTTTTTCTTTTAATCTAAACCGTTATAACTAGGGTATTTTTTTATTCTAAATTTCATTTAATTTGGCTTATAATTGGCATGGACTCTTTGTTTTAATTAGGTAATTTTTATTTAATTATAATTTTAGTTATTTATGGATTTACTTGGAAATAGTATGGAAGTCAATTTGCTAATTTTTCTTAATTGTCAATTCTAAATTTCATAATTTAGATTGTAGAGGGCCCTACTGGCAACCTCAAATATGACACCCTCTACCCACCATTTAGCAACTCATCCCGACTTCCCGTCAATTGAGTCAGAATATCAATCCGACTGCACTTGCAGTCGATTTCACAATCGTTTTCAATTTTAAATAAATAGATTTTGTCATGCATCCGTGAATTTTCACAAATCCTTTATAAATCCATTTCATAAACATGGACAACGAAGCTTGCCTGGATTCTGGTGGGAATATACGTCCTCACACGGTTGCAAAAGATGTTGGGAATATACGTCCTTACAACGAAGCGTGCTGTTGTGTTCGCGAATAGCCTTCCAAGCAAGCTCGCGAGCCTTGATGATCAAAGGACATTGTAAGGGTGAGGAAGTTCCATTGTATATCACCCAAGGTCTGCAGCCATTGGACTCCTAGGACCACATCGAATACAGCCAATGGAATGATTAAGAATGGCGCTGTGAAGGAATAGTCGGCGATCTGGAATCCTATGGCCGAAATATCGCCGAGGCATGACACCTGACACCCATTTGCCACTTTGACCCGTTGTGTGGATGCTTGATGGCACTCGAGTGCCATGGTCATGGCGGTATGACTGCTGATGAAGTTATGGGTACTACCGCTGTCGATCAGCCCTAATAAACGTTGCCCCTGTATGAGTATCATCACTTGCATTGTGCCCCCAGGTTTGGGCCCGAGCACAGCGAGCAAGGAGAGGGATGGGGCATGGCTGTTGTCGGCGTCCACAGATAAGTCGCTCCCCAATGGCAGCGCCGAATTCTCCTCCATCTCTGTGCTCTCAATCTCAATAGAAAGAGCCTCTTGCAGCGATAACTTCTGGTATAAAACTCATCAAAGTGATAGCACAAGCCCTTTGTGCGACGGTCAGCTAGTTGCTCGGTAGTGAGCCGCAACTTGGTAGAAGGCGATGTGGTGGAGTTGATGCTGGATATCGTGCTGGCCGGTGGGCGATTGCTGTCATTACTGGCGTTTGAAGAAGCCACGGAACGATTGCTTGGCGCTGCCATTGTAGGAGTTGCTAACGACACCACGCCTCTGCTGAAAGTTGGGCGTCCTCACACATAGCTCTGTATTGCTTCGGCGACCCATAGATCCTTCCGTTCCTCCGCGTCTCAAGTGAAACTGACCGCTTTAGCAAGGTCGCGGGGTCGTTCGCGCCGGACGTCGGCTGCCAATGCCTTGGCGAGTCCTGCCGTAAAGGTCTCGACCTGATCGGCACGCGCCATTCGTGGGGCGCGTGCGAGCAGTCGTTGAAATTCGCGGGCATAGACGTCGACGCAGTTGGCACCCTGAGGTTGACAAGATCCCCTGAGGGTCTTACTCCAGAGTGGCGCATGAAGCGTTGTAGGACGTGTCGAAGAAATCCTCCCATGGAATCCAATCTACCTCAAGCATCCAATTGTCGAGTACCTCTTGGGCCTCGCAGCGAAGATGTAGGCCGACAAGGTTGACGTGCTCCCTTTCCTGATGAGGACGAAAGAAGCGCTCGCACTGTCGTAACCATAGCAGAGGATCGTCGGAGCCGTCATAATCCGGGAGTTCCAAACGAGGAGCTCGTGGCGCCCAACGACAATGATGGGACTCGTCGGTCGTGTCATCGGCAGCGTAGCGGTGGTTTGCCGAGGCGTGAAAATGACCCCAGTGTACCATGGCTGCCTTTCCCGACGCTCCCGCTCAACCGCTCTTGGACGAGTGAACCGTGCCGAGGCATGCGACCCATACCCTGGAGGATCGGGCACGTGCTGCCGTGCACGTCGGTCCGGCCAATGACCCTCGTCCCCTGCAGCATGACTGGTCTGGCCCGAATCCGTATGGTTTGGGTGCGTCGCCTTGGTAATAGTCAGTAGCTCGCCTAGGGCTACCTCCAGATGGCCGACGCGATCTTCCAAGTATGGTTGCCCCATGGCCGAAGGATTGCCTGAATCTGATACCAATTTGTTGTGGGTCTGCATGTAGAGGCGGGTGCCTGGCCACAGACCGGCGCGGGAGTGGGTGGACGTCGAGGCCGTAGTGGCGATCGACAGGATAACAGCTGAACGGAGCTACCGGCCCTGCTGATCGGAAGGCACCGCCGAGAGGTTAGATTGTGGCACAAATACTGCATGCCCTTTTCATTATTTCTGGTCATCTAAATAGAAGTTTTACATGAGTCCTGAAGGAATACTTGCTGCTATAACTAACTACGAGATAAACAACTACTTAGACCTTGTTTGTTTCGGCTTTTTCATCGGCTTAAAAGCCAAAAAAACCTAAGCCAAAACAAACGACTGGCTTTTAAACCAGACTTTAAAAAAACCAAAAGCCACTGTATAACTATAAGCCAAAAGCCAGACAAGAGGGGCTTTTTTGGGCTTTTTTGAATGAAATAACCATTTGCCATTAAAAGTCTCCAAAATTACTCACCAAATGACATCATATATAAATTGAGAATTCATCCACCATCTCATTTAGGGTATTTTAGACTTTTCATCTATAAGCTGTACCATCTAACCCATTAATAAGCCAGGATACAAAACAACATGTCTTGATTTAAAAGCAGATAGCTTAAAAACTCATTAAACCAAAAAGTTTAAGCCGAAACAAACAGACTAACTTCCGCCGGACTCCTCCTCCTGTGTGCCGCCTGCTGGAAGAGTCCTCCGATAATATACATTATCGAGGCCCACAACATGTTGCAACATCCAAACTTTTCTACAACACTGAATTGCCATACCAAGTGAATTTTGAAGACACCACTTAACCAGCAGTCTGACAAATAATTGCTGACAGCTTAGATGATATAGCCTGCACTGGTGCATTGAGAAATGAAGAATAAATTAAGTACTCACTGCAATAATGATGAGAAAATTGGGTACATGACATGCAATAATCATGAATACAGATTTTCTTACTTTAGAATATGGGGCCAGTTGAAAGCAATAAAACACCAATGCTCTGGAAATAGGCAAAAAAAAAAAAAATCAACAAATTGTAGGCAGATTTAGGCCAAAGGAAAAAAATATTAGATCTCATATATGAAGGCTACCTGCGCACAATGACCTGAATTGGGGGCTTGGAGCTCACGAAGCAACGCCAGGTTCAGATTTGGGGCACAATTTATGTAGCATTTTCAATAACTCCTGGGGTGAGATGATGCCGCCTTTTGGTATTTCTGTACCCAAATCAGGCAAACTCTGTGATAATGTGTTGCCTTCATTGCTCGCAACTAGCGAAGTGATAACAGTCGAAATAAATTTTGAATCCAGAGCTACATCCTTGGCTATCATTTCACGAATTAACTCGAGAACCTTGTTTGTCTCGCCTTTAGCGCAATAACCTTGGATCAGTGAGTCAAACACCGCAACATCAGGAACAAAGCCACTTGCAGTCATCTGTTTAAGCACCCTCTTTGCTTCTCCTAGGTCTCCAGATTTTGCAAACATGTTGATTAGCGTAGAATATGTCACAGCATCTGGACTCAGTCCCTCATCAAGCATGTCTTTAAGCAACTCTTTGCCAGTTTTAAAATCCCCAGATTTGCAAGCACCATGTATCATAGTGCTATATGCGACAGAATCTAGTGTGCAGTTCTTATCCATTTCATTGAACAAATTCATAGCCCGCTCCATCATGCCCTGTTGACACATAGCGGCAAGCAAAGGAATATAGTGGAACAACTCAGGCTCTATCCCACGATCTCTCATTTTAGGCAAGAATCTTTCCGCAAGGTCAACTAGCCACATCTTGCAGAAGCCATTTATCAATATGCTGTAGGTGAATGAATCAGGCTCCAACCCAAAACTAGCCATCTCATGCATCAGCTTCATAGCCTTCTTTACCTTGTGGACTCTAAGGAGTCCACCGATGAGAAGATTAAATGTCACCAAGTTACACATACACCCCCTCTCAGCCATCATAGCACGAACTTGGAATGCTTGATTCATCCTACCAATCTTACAAAGCCCATGTATAACCGAGTTGAATGTCCTCACATCAGGCTCAACCGTAGTTTCACCTCGAATCATCTCATCAAGCAGCCCCATTGCCTCATCTATCTCGAGCACACCAGAGAGCCCTGTGATCAGTGTGTTGTATGTCACAACATCCGGTGCCACCCCCTTCTCTGCCATCGTCTTCCACAAACTGATCGCCTCCCTCACTGACCCTTCCTTGCACATGGAATTGATCAGCACATTGTATGTCACTACGTTTGGCTCCAATCCCTGCTTCAACATCGTGTGCATCACCTTTGCTGCCTTCATTGTCTTCCCCTCTCTACACAAGCTGTCGATTAAACCAGTGCACATCACCACATCCGGCTCAATGCCCCTCTCGGACATTTCCTCGAACACCTTGTCTACGTCATCCCACCGCCCAGTCTTGCAATACCCCCGGAGCAAACAACTGTACACAACCACGTTGGGCTCAATACCACTCTCACACATCTCAGTCAGCAGCTCCACGGCCTTGTCAACGTCCGTGGCGTCGCATAGCCCGCGGATGAGCGTGCAATAGGTGACGACGTCGGCGCGGACGCCGCGGGCTTGCATGGACCGGAGCAATCCGATTGCTTGGTCCGTGCGGCGGTCGGCGCAGAGCACGCGCATGAGCGTGGTGTAGGTGACGGTGTTGGGGCGGGAGGTAGGGTGGGGCTCGTGGGACATTTGGTGGAGGAGGGTGAAGGCGCGGTCGCGGTGGCCATGGCGGCAGAGGGCGGCGAGGACGGTGTTGTAGGAGACGGCGTCGCGGACGGAGGGGAGGTCGGAGAGGAGGGAGGCCGCCTCCGGGAGGGGTAGAAGGCGGAGGTGGCGGTTGAGGCACGCGGCGGCCTGGGCGCGGCCGCGGCGGAGGAGGACCGAGAGGAAGGGCGCGGCGTGCCTCGGGGGCCTCGAGGTTGGGAGCTGGGGCGGGACGGACGCGGTGGAGGGGGCGGATATGGCGGCGACGGCGCGGAGACCGGGTTTTGGCTGCCTCCCCATGGCGGTGGGCACCCGGCACAAGCGGCGGGGAGCAGGAGCGCCGAGCGCGGCAACGGCTTGGATTAGAGTTCGTCCCCTTTTCCTGCCTTTTTCCCGCAAGAATGGGCACAAAAGACGACCGATCTGACGCCCCCGCGCGCCGAGCTGCTCGCCCGGCCGACGTTGGCGCCTTGGCGGTGTGGGAGTTGCAGCACCGAGCCAGCGCCGCTCGGTCCGGGGACTCTGTGTCGGGTCGGCCTGCCTACGGCCCGATCTTGAGCCCTCAACGCACGGCACTGAAATCGTGGGACTAGGAGAAATCTGCCCGGCCCTGCGTGATGGGCTCACTGGTTCGTCCTTGATCGTGTGCGTGGGCCGCTTAGGGCGCTGCGCGGCTTGCGCTCGATCAACCGGCTTGGCTCGACGCAACAACGGCTCGATTCGGCGCAATTGATGGTGGGACCCTGTGTGCACTGCTGTGTACTGCCGACCTGGGGGCAGCACTCTGTCTGTGTGGCTGTGTCGGGCGGGTACAACATGTTCTGGTCCCCTAGAAGCGAAGTGAGCTCGAGTAAACGCCGTCTCGCTCCCAGCTCCCTTGCCTTGCCCCGCTGCGCGTGATCGAGCAGCTGCGTGTGGGGGCGAGTACATGGGCTAAATCTAGCCGGCTCGCCTCCATCGGTTGCTGCACCGCACTACGCCCGTCACGAGTACTAAATGTGACCTCCGTGCACGTTATGCGTATTTGGGATGACTATTTTAAGATTAATTTTAAACTAATAAATTTAAGGGTATTTTTTTAGAATGGTACTCCCTCCGTTTTTTTATAAAGACATTTGGTTTAGTTAGACATGAGATTTGTAACGATTACTTCATTAATATATCATTTATGCAATACAAAATCATAATTATATATAAGTACTTTTGAATACAAATCTGCTAATATCAATTTTGTGTCATAAAAATTATATGCTAATAGAGTAATTGTTGGTCAAAGTCTTGTCCTAACGAAACCAAATACGCCTTATAAAAAGAAACGGAGGGAGTATATGTTATCTTCTCTGTCCATCTCCACTATTTCCATTTCTCTACTCATTCCCCCACCTTCCTTCATTTCTCTCTAACAAAAAAATAAAAAAAATAACTTTTAAAATTTTGAATAGGTAGTTTCAATTCAAAATTTTTAACCCGAAAAAATTTAAATCGTAAAATTTTTCAACTCAAAAAAATTTAAATTGTAAAAAGTTACAACTCGGAAACTTTCAACTCGAAAAAAATTTAAATTAGATAATTTCAAATTCAAATTCGAAAGTTCCATTTCAAAAAAATTTAAATCAGATAATTCTCAAAATAGAAAGTTTTAACTAAAAAATTCAAATCAGAAGGTTTCAAATCGAATAGTTTCAACCTGAAATATTTTAAATAAAAAAAATTAAATTAGAAAGTTTAACTCAAAAGTTTGATTTTAAAAACTTTTAATTCAAAAAATTTTGATTTGAAATTGAAATTAAAAAGTTTGAACGCAAAAAATTCAACGTGAAAAATTATGGTTCGCTCTGCTCGTGACGAAGAGACAAAAAAACAATTATGGCATGTTTGGCAACAAAGTATTTTCATAGTTTCTAGGCAAAACCATGGTATTGGAGAATACTATGGTATTTTTTGCTATAAGGTGTTTGGAAGCAAACAAAAAACTTTGTTTTGGCATCACTTCATCATGCAAAAGACTTTGCTTCCAAACAATTTATATGCCATGGTTTTGTAATACCATGGTATTTATACCAAAACAGTTTCTATGCGCATATTTGACCATTTCGATTTCTAATTATATACTAGTGAAAATTATAATATAATGAAATGAAAGTATTTTTTATGAATAACATAGTGATAACATTCTAACGTAATACATCCAATTTTTTTATGTAAAGGTTTTAAAACGTTGACTACACGTTAAAAAAAACAGAGGGAATATGTTGGCCAAAACTCTAGAATATTTATTTGCTGGCCATCTATATAGATTGTGGTCCAAGAAATCTTCTTCGGTCATGGATGGAGGTTTAGCAGAAGATTATGTGCAGTTTGAGTACTTTGGGTGAGTTTTTAGCTTTATCAATAGTTATGATTGTTTTTATGCATTACTTGTTGACAACATTTTGGTTCAAATCCTGTAATAAATGTTGTGGCTGTGTGCATCTCAAGGTTCAGAGGCCGAAAGTTTAATATATTTTTCCATTATCTAAAAAAAATTTATTTGCTGCCCATCTTTCATTGTTTCTCCTAGTAATGGTTCTTAGACTATCTCCAGCAATTTTCCTTCATTCCATTCTCTTCCATATTCCTTTCCCCATATTCATTCTCTTTATTTCTTACCATCTCCAACAACATTCCCTCAAGGGAATTTGTGAAGGGATTGGAGAGAGAATCCCTTTCTATCCAGATTCTCTCTCCAAATTCCGTCCGAAGAAAATCACGAAGAGAATCTATCGGAACACTTGGGATCTGTTCGTGAAGGGATTTGGAGACTGAAGGGAATCCGCTGGAGATAGTCTTACTCTTAGCCGAACAAATATTTACACCGACCGAAGCAAATAAATGTCAAGGTCAAGCCCAAATCTGCATTGCCCGGTCACTAAAGTAGAGTATATTTGGTTTAAGTCCAACCAGCTGGCTAGGTTGGTTGCACCATATTACGCTCCTCACGAGCTATAACTTCTCACCGCCTCTCTCCAGCCTTTGCGACAAGCACATGGAATGGAGGCCCGGCCCTTTTCCTCGCAACCCTCAAGTTCAGATGGAATTGAAACCAATCAAACAGTCCGGCGTGATTTGTCAATGGACCAATATCTACTCCCAGGTAAGATTGTAAGTGGGGCGGGTTGTGGATAGCCCACATCCGCCCACGCTGCCCACTTTCAAAATGCGGGCTGGTCACAACCCGCAAAGGTGTCCGCTAACTAAGTTGGTGGGCTTTATGGCAACCCACAAATTAACCCTCAAGTTAACGCTGCAGCCTGCAGCAAAAGTTCAAAATTCCAATTGCATGACAATACTAACACAAAACTTTAGATCACCAATGAATTATCTGGACTCCCAGAGTCCCAGTTCGCAGATAATGCAAGGATTGTAGATAATGCAGGGTGCAATGCAGCTTGCAGTCTGGATATATGGAAGTTCATAGCAACATACATCCTCCTGGATAGTGGATACATGGAAGTTGATAGCAACAAAGGGGGCAATCTAAAAAACGATAATATGTTTTGGCCAAACATACATACCCTGCATGGCTTCTAAAGGAACAGTAAGATCAATATACCACCATATTGATAACTACAGAGCATAGAAACAATATAGTGTTCTCTTTTCTTAAGAACAAGATGAGCATACACAACTTTATTCAAGAGGAAGAAACCGAGTGTCTAGATGCATAGAAACCGAGTGTCTAGATGCATAGTGTTCTCTTTTCTTCTGTGAGAATATGACTTTATTCAGGCAGGAGGAGAAAGACAATACATGACTTCACAGACAACACTTGGAGCGGCATATAACCTGCATTCGTTTCTATCCATTGCCAATAACTGCAGCGAAACAGAACCTCAATCATGCCAAGAAACAGAACCTCAATCATGCCAAGAAAAAAAAAATTAAAAATTGCCAATAACTGCATTCGTTTCTATCCATTGCCAATAACTTGGAGCGGCATATTTCCGTTTCTATGCGGCGACTTATGGCTAGCTGCTAGCCCTCCCTCTAGAGCTGCCATATGCAATACCTGCACAAAAAATTCTAAAAAAATCAACACAACTGAAGTTGAATTCACTACTGCACTTGACATTACTTAGTGTTCCTTCAACAAAAAAAATTACTACAAAATGCTATAGTTAGCAATTATTAGTGAGCGGATTATTCAATGCTTTTAGGATCCCCTGCTATAGAAACGAAATGATTATACCTGCTACCGAAACATTTCGATTTTGATCTGGTCAATACAAAAGCAATTAAATGAATACGACTAAACCAGAACTTGAGCTTAATTGTCTGATATTAAGGTCATGTACTCGAGCTTAATTGACTGCAGAACTAACCAACAAGAACATTACCAGAACGTAGTAGTCAAGCAACATTCACCACTACTTAAATTGACTGCAGAACTAACCAACAAGACACCTCGAGGAGGACCATCACCCAGACGAATATATCTTTCTAGGTTCCTTAGGAACTCCTGAACATAAAGATAAGACAACCAGCTTATTTTCCTAAGTTCAATAGATGGACCAGAACATCACTGCATATACTAGTAACATTCATCATAAAACCCATACCACAATTTCTTCCAACTCTTCTTTAGCCTCATCTACACCAGCTACATCAGCAAATGTAACTACATCGGTACTTTTCTGAAACGTTTGCTCCACCAGGCGGATGGATCGGAGATTCGGAGGAAGTGCGAAGTGAGGATCTCACCAGTCAGTCGCCCGCGGGGAGTCGCCTGATCGCCAGGTCGCGGGGGGAGTCGCGGGCGCGGAGGAGTCGCGGGCGCGGGGGAGTCGCCTGATCGCCGGGTCGTGGGGGAGTCGCCGGCGCGGGGCGCGGAGCCAGCGAGGCCGCCGAGCAAAGTTGCACCTAGGGTTTGAGCGGGTTATGCGGCGACCCAGCGGCTATGCGGGCTGGCCTGCTGAAAAATGCTAGCGTCAACTAATTTTTTGCGGACAGTTAAGTGGGCTAATATTATGAACTGGGCTTGCGGCTTAGTGGGCTGCCCTACCCCACTTGCAACCCTACTCCCAGGCAGTTGAGTTGGCTAAATCCAAGCCGGTGGTGGTTGAATCACATGAAGCCTCTCACGAGCAAATAATGTTGCAATCTTCCCTTGAAACTGCAAGAAAACATCATGTCTTCGGAAGGAATGTCGAGTTTTTTTTGGTAGGATACATTCATACATACATGCATGGCCAGCTCCTCTTAGGTTGGTAGTTGCGTCACATTACGCTCCTCACGAGTGAGCGCCAACTCCACGACCTATCCACAACAAGCTGTACAAGACAAAGATATCACCATTTCTCCCCTGGAATTAGTTCGACAAAGGGGGCAAAACCTGGACATGCACTATGATGAACACTATAACATCCTATCTGCCTTTTTTTTTTTGGCAAGGAACGAGGCAGGCACTCTGCCGATCAATTAAAGAAAGCAAGAGTAACACTCCATCTACTGTTACCATCGATGGCAATTCTCTTGTCTAATGGGGTTTTTATTTCCCCTATCCAATGAATCTCTCTCTCTCTCTCTCTCTCTCTCTCTCTCTCTCGTCGAAACAAGAAGACACCTAACCAAAATGGTGGCCCAAATCCAAATGCCCCACGATCACACGGCTAAAACCAGCAAATTAGCGTTGGTTGTTGCATCACATTAACGACGTCACGAGTAATAAAACTGAGCACCACACCCAACCACCGCAGAAGCCCTCCTCCTCCGGCGCATCCATACACGAACATGAACACGTGATGCTCCTCCTGACTACACAGTCCACCACACTCCACACACATCCACAATCATCTCCACGCTATGCGCGTCTTCTTCCCTTGTGCAGCGTGCACTCCTCCTCCTGCCAGCTGCTGCACGCACTCCGCTGGCTAGCTGCCACCTCTGCATCGAAAGATTACCGAGTAAAGCAACGAAAAGAAACGCACGGAAAACTACTTGTCGCTGCCACCGCATCTCCTTTGGATCCTTTCGACTAGGGTTAATCAAATCGAACCCGAAAAATCGCTGAAAATAAAAAAAAATCCAATGAAAAATCACTTGAAAATCACCAGAAACTGAGGGTTAAGAATTTGATTTTTTTTTCTAAAAAAAATCCCCCCAAAAAATCAAAACACAATTTGTTTTCATCGAAAACCGGACAGTTTTGACCGTCCGATTGAACACCGCAACGTTGCAACATGGTTTTGATCTAAAATCGGTCTGTTTTTACCGAAAAACAACCTGTTTGTACCGAAAATTGGTCGATTTTATGTCGTATAAGTTTTTTTGAATTTTTTCGAAAAATTTAAAGAGATCAGTTTATCAACTGGTTTTGGATAACGAATTGGCTTGATACGGTCGAAAATCGCGGTTTTTGACGGTTTTTTGAACCATGCTTTCGTCCGCTTAAAAAAAAAGAAATAAGGAGTTTTTTTCACAGTTATCGAGGTAAAATTACACTCCATCCTGTCACAAATACACGTTGTTTTAGAAATCGATATAGTCTCTAAAACACCCATTGTATATATGTAAAACCCGATAAAACTATAATATTATGAGAGTTCTTTTCAAGATAAATCTGCGTATATGTTTTTCATGTATCCAAATTATATATTTAATAAGATATTTATAATTAATATTTCAAGAATTTGACTGCAACTATGTTTAAAACATGTATTTGTGACTAGACAGAGTACAAACCAACACCTGTCTTATATGCTAGCTCTATGAAGTGACACTGTAACAGAGGCATTAGGAAGTATACACTCAGTAGGTACTAGTACGATAATCCCTCCATTTATTTTTTATAAGATGTATTTTGACTTTACATGAGGATTAAAGCTGCATTGAATTTTTTTAAAAAAAAGTGTGAGAAAAAAATGACTTAGATGGCCTACTTCATTATCTTAGAAGATGAAATATATATTTTGTGTGGGTGATAATGAATAAATCCAATGCCCCAAAAATCCAAGGTTTCCTCCACAAAGTTCGTCCACAGAGGGTGAGTTAGGGTCTAAGATAAGGCCGAAAGGCGTAGTAGATAGATAACAAGTCAATATTCATATACTACCCTTGTTGGTACGGAGGGACGGAGGAGGTTAGGTTAGCCGAAAGATGGTCATAGGTTTAAGGACACAAGGTAACCCTGTTTTTTCAGGGTAAGAAGGGGTACAGAAAATGCCTCGAGCCGAGATCCGAGGCATGGAAGAAAAACATTATTAAATCTACATCCAAGTTTTATATTTATGAATAAAATCATTTAAAAACAAGGATTATAAAAATGAATTGAGGGAGAGTACAAAAGTATACGCTGCCATGAGGGAGAGAATACGCTGCCACGAGCACAGGCTTTTTGTTTGGACGCTCATGCGTTGGCCTGTGCACCCCATCGCAGAGTAGACAGTGCTAGCACAAGGATACATACAAGGCGATGGAGCCAAACGGCGTCTTTGCCATCATCGCCAAGGAGACAGTGCAAGCGACAAATGGGGCGCCTGGGCCGCTCTGCACTCGTCTGTGCTCACATTTTCCCCACGGCGAGCCACCGTGGCTGCAGCCTTACTCCTGCTGCTCCACGCGTACCCACTCCACTCCGCCGCTCGCGTGAGATCGAACCGAATCGACTGCGCCGTCGCTGCAGCCGACGACGGTGGCGGTGGTGGCGCTGCCGTGCGCGCAGCTCGGTTGTGGTTACCGGACCATGACTGGTGCCTCCCTGTCTGCACTCCGCTCCCTGAATTTTTTTGTACGTGTTATAGTGATAGCCGGATAAATCCATGACGCTAGGGATGCAAGCGATAAACATAGAAAATAATAGTAGTCTGAGACCCTGTGTTGTATATACTACGTGAGGTTAGATCTCTATCAGAGCATGAAACGTGACATGAAACTCATAAAACGAATAGCGTCACACAGTTAATGCAGCATCCCTTGGAAGAGAGAAATGGGCACAGATTTTGCAAGCTTTTACAAGCTCCTTAACGTTGACATCCATGGTGGCGACAAGGATGCACACACGATTGCATGCTCCCTGAAAGCAACCTGGAGCTAGCAGATATGTGATATTATCGTGAATCCGCATGGCAAATTGGAGCTATTTAGTGGACCGCCCGTGCGCAAGAAAAGGTCAAGAGAACATATATATAACCCTTTGTTGTTTTCCCTCCCTTGATTGCTGGATCTATCTGTAGATGGAGAAGAATCCTGAGGTGCAATCGATTAATCAAACACGTTAATACTGTCATTAGTTTGGCACGAGATTTGAAGAATTATACACCAGCTCATCAAGTCAATCCAAATGGACTGCCGCCTAGGAACATAAACTATCAAGTCACATCACTTGCTGACCAAATCATATCGTACTATATATACATAGTTGCATACTGATCAGTAACAACCTAACTCGCATTACGGGTCTGTATAATAATGTGCTCCTACTAAGCTGGAAATTTCTTTCTATTCTACTGTCAGGCACTAGCCAGGGTTAAAATCGACTGTATTGAGTCGGTTCGAAACCCTAAACCGGTTCAATTAAAAAAATTAAAAATTTCAGAAAAAAATTTATGTGACGTAAAATCGGTGAAAATCGTTCAATTTTCGACAAAAATACAACGAAAATCGCTCAAAAACCGGTTGCCTAAATGGTTTAACTCGACGGTCATTTTTTCGTGAAAACCGATCGGTTTTCAACAAAATTGATCGATTTTCTTTTCTTTTTTTTAATTCTTTTTGAATTTTTGTCAAACACTCGGTTTCAAAACTCTTTAGTTTTGGACTATATTCGCGGTAAACCGGTAACGTCAAGACTTAGATTTTTAATTCGAAAATGATTCCATTAACCCTGGCACAAACACTTCGACGAGTTTTAGTATTCCTGGAGCATCAATCCCGATGACAAGATAATGCGAAAAAAATTGCACGTAGGCAAACGTACAAATAAAACCATTTGGTAATCACATGCAAATACGTAAACAGCGCTGACATGCATGTGTAAACTGCCCAAGACAATTTGACTCGATTAAGGGCCAGTTAACTAAGCGCTGATCGCTGTTACTAGCAGTATATATATCTCCATGAATGTGTTGACGATATACTCATATACTACCTAATACATGCTACTCCAGCTTGTAATCAGTTCTCTAAAAAAATAACCCGCGCGAAATTACATCAAATCGACGCGAAAACGTCATGCACAGACAAGTACAGTCTTATCAAGCAGTACAAACTACAGTAGCCTGTCAGCATGGTAAACAAACAGTAATCAGCAATCGCTGGATTAATACTAGCTGGAAATGAATTGTACATCCGGATCTTAATCTATTAGTAGTGCAAGTGCTTTGTCATTTGGCTACATCACTAACTTTGCCGATGTGTGGATTAGTGATGCGACTTCTTAGGCCCTGTTTATCAGCTGGGGATTGTAGAAAGCAGCTTTCAAAATCTGTATTGTAAAAGCTGGATTGTTAAAAGCTGGAGGTTGAAAAGCTGATGGTTGTTTGGCAATCCAGATTATAGTATGTTTGGATTGCTATTTTTGCTTGGCAAAAGTCTGTGGTACCCTCAATTATAGGTTGAAAAATCTGTGT
Organism: Rhipidocladum racemiflorum; assembly: GCA_036346355.1. Lineage (NCBI taxonomy): Eukaryota > Viridiplantae > Streptophyta > Magnoliopsida > Poales > Poaceae > Rhipidocladum > Rhipidocladum racemiflorum. The sequence goes on along the minus strand of CM070582.1, from coordinate 52,377,755 downwards.
GAACAGTGGGGGGCAATGGTGGGTAATTTTCACTGAAGTTGGATGGGTATTGTGGTCTTTTGCAAAAAAAAGCTAAGAAAAGTTCCTCTAGAGTGGATTGTGGGATTGCTACAATCTGGCCTCCAGATTATTACAATCCAGATTGAAATAATTCCTATTTGTTAACCTTCAAGCTTTTAAAAACAGCTTTCTACAATTCCTAGCTGAAACAAACAGGGTCTTAATAAACAGCATGCACGCATGGCATACTCTGTTTTTACGTCTGCGCACTACTTGGCACGTCTCTGTGCACGTGAATCCTGTCTTTCCCTGTTCCTTGTGCAACCTATCCCCTGTTCCTTGCGAGCACTTGCCATGTCATGCTCAGATGGTCATTTGAATTTTCTGCAAAAACATGAGGTGAAATGAATCCAGCTGCTTTTTGGAAAGGCTGATATGTGTACACCCGCATGCACTACGGGAATGTATAATAAAGTTATTTTAGTTGGCTTTATATCAGGTTTGATTTATGTGAAATAGTAAGAAAAGAGGGGAGAGAAGAGAGTGCGTTCTTATTTAGTAGTCAGCTTTTCACAGGAGCATAAGTAAAATATTTATGTATAAGTAAGAAGAGATAGTTATTGCACAACATCTAAAAATAACTTTTAAAGACAGCTATTATACAATCTGGCTTTTAGCTAACTACTCCCTCCGGTCTTCACAAAACTGATGTTTTAAGCATCGACACGGTCTTCAAAACATAACTTTGGTCACTAATTTTTATTATAATATATTTATAAAACTCAATAAAATTATAATATTATAAAAATACTTTTAAGACAGGTCTACATATATAATTTTTTATGTATCTAATTTAAACATTTAAAAATATATTAATAATTAAATTTTTAAAAAATTAATTATCACTATATTCGAAACGGTAGCTTTTTTAAGGTCGGATGGAGTGGTCGTTGTACTGCAAGGGGCTTTGAGCCTTTGAGTCACATATTCAATTCTATTAGCTCAGTTGGGGTCTGGCCTGTGTCAGGACTTTAATGAGAAACGTGCAGCCATGCTTATCATGGGCCCAGAGTGCAGAGACCATAGCAGGTATGAGGCTGAGGCTCCCGGCCCCACCACCGTTGCATCTAAAAGCAGTAGGCATGGTGGCCGCAAGCTGCAGCCTGCCTCTACTTCTTGACCCATTTCCTTGAACAGCTCCCTCTCACCAGCTCAGGGCTTGTCTTCACAGTTCACAGACACTGTCTTCCCTATGTGAAAAAAAAAAATGCAGGCACCAATAAATTTTCATTGCAGGCTTTTTTGCCAGCCTTTTTAGGTGAATTTATTGAACAACTCAATCAATCAATCAATCCATCCTATCCTCACCACTTTCATTAACAGAAAAGACTAGCGTAATGTAAGTGAGATTACTACTCACAAGTCAAAAATCATACAGGTTTGTCCCTGAACATAAAAAAGAGTGGTCTCTTTAGCATTGCCTTGTTGTCGCAGACTACATAACTGAAATGTACCCTTTTTTATGTTGAAATGGCTTTTGGTGAGTCTCCAAGGTGCTCCTAAAGATGAAAATGATCCTGAAAGGTTTGGACCTCCAGAAGTAGGTATGCTTTCCTCTAGTTGTCTATTTGCACTGTTTGATTGGAGAAAAGGGACAAAGAACTCAACAAAACCAAAACACATACAAAGGCCATGGAAAAGGCATGATTCCGTTATTAGTTTAGTATTTAAATCACATTGGATTAATTTATTAATCATAGCTATTAATGGCAAACGGGAGTTCAGATGGGGGACCCATTTGTTTGTGCCCTACTCTCCACCATCTCACTAACAAACAGCATTGTTTGCCTTTAAAAAAAAAAGGCTGCACTGTTTGTTTTATATGTGCAAAGCCATACCAAGATTTGTACTTATGATTGGTTCTCTTCATAAAATTATGGGGCATGGAGAAGTCACACAGACAAGCGGTCAACTCAGTAAGAGGAATGCATTGATGAATCAGCAGCACACCATTTTTTTTTTCAGCACCCGAATGAAGAATAACTGAACCAACAACAGGAATGCTCGCACCAACAAGTTTTTTTTTTTTACGGTGAAAGAACAAAAGGAAAATCCTTTTTTTTGTTGATTTTTCTCTCATCCTCACATCTCCAATCTCATCATATCCACAAAGATCTCCCTGCAAATGCCTTCAGAAAAGGAAAAGGGAAAAGGAAAGAAAGAACTAATAGAAGGAAGAGGAAGGGGAAACAAAATTGCAAGAGGAAGAAGACTCCCTGCTCTCCTCATAACACAACCTTCTCTCTTCTTTTCAGAGTTCAAGAAGCTGGTACTAGCTTATTACTGCCCACTTTCCTCTGCTTGCCACAATGCTCACTAATTCTTTTTGCACCACTACTTGTTACCCTGATGATTGATGGGCTTCGGGGTAAGATGATCACTGAATGAACAAGCCCAAAGCAATGCCAAGTTATATATGTACGGTGTATCAGATTGGTGTTGTGCTTATCCTTCTCCTCTTGGAAGCTGGAGTAGAGGCCTGACTGTTGTTGCTACTGCTGTGGTTTGACTGTGGTGATCCTATTGTTGTGTCATTACTCCTAAAGCTGAAGCATGCTGCATCCAGCACGGCGATCGGGCTCTGTGGCACTGAAGGGCTTGCATTGCTGTTCCCTCTCTTCTTCACCAAAGCCTTCTCTTGCATCAGCTCATAGCATCTCACAATCATCTCCTGCAGATGGATACATCGCATTTCAGAAAAAAGAGTGTAAATACAATGTCGCGTCAGTCTGCATTTTCCGCAACGCAAGAGGATGCTCACCTTATTTACAGGGATTTCAGAAGCTGCAAGGGCACTGCTGAAGCCAATGACCTGATTCTCAGCAAGCGTTGATAGCACCACTGCGGCAGCAATCTCAGAAGGTCTGAATGACAAGAACCTGGAGTCTGTAAATCCATTGCACACGGACACGGATACTCTAGTTAGTACACCACCATCAGATGTTGCCATTGGCAATGTAGGTAAAACCTTTGGGTTAACTCATCAAGCAATATGGCCGAACCTTTCAGAGCGCCAACTATGAGCTCTGCGCACCGTGAGGCCTGCGGGTGACTCGGTGGCTTCCCTTCATTGAACTTGTCCAGGAAGTAGCTGATGAAAGAGAACGGGGTCACAGCCTGCATCCTCCATTGCAGGGTCTCCATCACAATGAGCTCCATCCTCTTAATATTCCTTGCTTCAAACACATACTTCGCATTGCAAACCTATCGTATATTAATCGCATTTCAGCAAAAAATCATCGATCGATCATTGAACAATTATCGATTTTACAATGCTGTAACTTCTTCACCTGAAGGTCCACAGGGAGAGGGACCACGGTCTCCTCCATCTTGACAGCAAGAGATAGGCAAGCAACTGACAGCAACTGTTGCATCCAAGATTTGTCATGCTACAACAACGACAAGAAACCAAAAAGGCGCAATGATCAGCATCAGATTAACTTACACCGTAAGTAGCAATGTACAGGTTCAGATTCTTACTGGGAGATTAAACGAGGAGAGGAACCTATCCAGGTAGTTCATGGAGAGGTAAAGACTCAGTGGTCCAAAATTGTAGTAGGAATGGACCTGCAGCCCACATGAGAGAAGACAAGATCAGCGCCTCGTCAGTTTCTACTCAAAACAAATCTGTCCGGATAAAGGCAAAGGGGTAGTATGCTCATTGCTATTTACATCTGGTACTAGTAGTTGCCGAACTGGCAAGAAGCCACAAGGGTCAAGGATGTAATGAAAGCAAGCAACAGCCTCCCTAAAATCAATTAATCACCATAAAAAAAGAAAGAACCAATAAATCCTAAGGTTTTTATTTCCCCCTTCTCACCTTGCAAATCCAATCCATGGCGTCTTTCCTCCAAGAAGACTCCAATCCTCCATGCTCCAACCTCTCCGCGTAGCCGCCCTGAGGCAGATGATCCATCTCCTTCTCCACCAGCACCCCCACGACCTCATCACTATCCTCTGGGAACACAGCACCGGCTTCCAAGAAATCAATGCCACTCCCCAGCTCCACCACCCCGCCGTCGCCGTCGCAGCCGCTCAGGCCAAGGACGCTGTTCCTGTCCTCCCCACAGAGCAGGGTGGAGGAGGTACCGAAGCAAAGGATGCCCATCTCAGGGTCGCAAAGAAGAAACGGTGTCCTTTTTCTTGGCTCCTCCTCCTCCTCCTACCTGAGGAGTATTTGGTTACAAGAATGGCCGTTCTTGGGGTTGCTACTCTGTTCCTCGGCTGTGGCCTAGGGAGGCGAGATAAAGAGGTCCCAAACTCCCAATCGAGAGGACGGTCTCTCTTTCTCGCTCCCTCGGCGCGTCTAGGAAAGTGGCGAAAGGCCAAAGGGAAAGAAAAGATGGGAGAGGCAGGGGGGAGGGGGGGGGGGGGTCTCCGGGGGAAGAGAAGGGTGAAGGGCTTTGGGCGTTCTGTAGACGCGTGTGGCTTTTAAGGGAGGATGATGTGCGGGCTTAGCGGCATATTTGGGCATCAGCGTTTGCTTCATCCACCCCCACCACGTGTCCACGCGTGGAGGCCACCTCATGGTAGCCGTAATAAATCCGAGCGGCGTATACGGCCACCGCTGCACAGATGTTACTACTGTACTCGCATGACTGAAAAATTTTACCAACTGAACCAATGAATTTAAGCCCTGCATCTACCGAAAAATCGAACCGAAATAATCGAAACTTTTAGTTTTTTTATTAATTATTCAGTTTTTATTTTGATAATGTCGGTTTTCGGTGTGCGGTTTTGTTTTGGAACAGTGGAAACCGAACAATTCCAAAAGTACCCGTAAAAGCTCACAATTCCAAAGTTTTCGGTGTAGGGTTCGGTGCCCTAAGAGCATCTCCAGCAAGGGCATTTAAAACAGAACCTTTATTTTGGATTTAGGGACTTCCCTTATTTTTTGGAACCCTGTTTTCAGAGCACAAATCCAGCAACAACCCCTAAATCTCAGCCCCTATTTTACTTTTTCTCCTATTTTGACATATCCGCTATGTATAATCTTTATTTGACACCACTAAAATTCAATCAAAAATGTTTGTAATACATAAAACATAAGCATATTAACATTTACAATTTAAAAACATGATATTTCAAATTTAAATTTAAATTTTTCAAAACATGATAAATAGATAAATAGAAACTCCGAATAATGAGTCAAACTACGAAGCGCTATAAATTGGAACTCGACAGGTGATCCCAAGGTACGCGCGCGAGGAAACCGTCCGAATAGGGGTTGTGCTCGCGTCCGTGGGAATTGGGGTTGAGGAGGCAAATTTAGGGGCCCCTAAAATGTCCGTGGGAATTGGGAGTGAGGACCTGCTCCATTCCGTTGCCTTACACTGCAATTCGCTACAACGATGGATATAAGATCCATCTATTTCTAGGCGAAGCAGATGCTTGATTTGTTGGCTACTTCCTTCCTTTTGATTGGATTTGCCTTGCTTTTGATAGTTAATTCGGTTAATCGAAAACCGAATTAGTTCGGTTAATTTGATTCGGTTTTTAACTCTATTCGGTTCGGCTTTAAATTTCTAAAAACTGAATTTTTTTAAAACTGAATAAACCTAACCAATATAACCGAACTAACTGAATGTCCACCCCTGCCTGCATCCATCGGCATTTTTCTTTCAGAGATGTATGCGGATGTTGCTTAGATGATGTGGCGTGTACAAACCAGGTTCAACTTATCTTCTTCTCTCTCTTTTTTCGAAAATAGCACTATTTTTTGTTATCGAAAAAAGCGCACAAAAATCGCTCGAAACCGCATAATTTTGAACAAATAATCTACCGATTTTCTCCTTATTTTCATTGGTTGATTGAATGTTTCTCAAAGCCGATTTTCTCTCTATTTTCACCGATTTTCTTTCAAATTTGACCAATTTTCTCCTGATTTCCACCAGTCAGTTGAATGTTTCTCAGATAATTACGTCCCATTTTTTTATTTTTTGAATTTAACCGGTAAATTTTAAATGGCATACCCTCCGGTAAACCCAAAAATCGCGATTTTCGTCGATACTATGAACCCTGGTACAAACCACGATGGGATGGATGTTATTGTACTTATATGAGTTTTTATCGGCTAGTGACTGTTGAACTGTAAAGGGATGAAACTAGGGTGTTTTTTGGATGGCACAGCGCCCGGGATGTATGTTACTAGATTGACTCGTGAGCAATGCCGCGTCGTGTAAAAATTTTTTTGTCTGAGTTTGTTTTGAAAAAAACACAATTTCAATTTTCTCGGTATTGTTTTTTAAAATTTTGGTTGCCTAGGAGCGGTTGTCGAATTTGCGTAATCAAGAGGTTCTTTGTTAAAAAAACGGATCCATGTGTCCTTTTTTGGGAAAACGGTGGAAGGATATATCTATAATTTCAATTTATCGATGGAGTACCCCACGCTCGATACCGCGATGTGTGGGAAAAATTGATCTGAGTTTTTTTTTTCTCAAAAAACACAATTTTGATTATTTTTTTTGTGGTGTTTTTTTTTTAAATTACCTGGCTGAATTTGTGTAACACAATGTTCTTTGTTAAAAAATGGAACCACTGTCCCTTTTTGCAAAAATAAGGTGAAAGTATACATCCGTAATTTTGGTTTACCGTGGAGGATCCTTTGGCAAATATGCCAAATCATGAGTCTTTTTTGCAAAATAACCGGTGAAAGGAGTTGAATATAATTTTGATTTCTTTAGAGGGCCCCACGCGAGGCCGAAGATGTGGCCGGGCTGAGAGGCGGCAATCCCAGGCTTTTTATATTATAGTAAGTGTAGATTGCACTCATGTGAATGAAATTTTTATTGGCTACGAACCGGAAACAGGCAAAATAAAGGTGTATATCGATTGGAGTTTTCTTTTAAAGACGTATACATGTGTTATTTGGATGGTGCAATCACCCGTGGATGGTGTTATTGTACTCATGTGAATGAATTTGTATCGGCTACTGACAGCTGGACCGGAAATAGATGAAATGAAAGATTCAAACAATTATAGAGTTTTCTTTTAAAGATGTGTATGAATGCAACTTTTACCAGCCACTAGTAGCTGGACTATAAATACATGGAATTAAGTCAGGGAAATTGGAGTTCTCCTTTAAAGTCGTATACGTACGTTATTTCGACGGGTAAGTTGTTTCGTTGATAGATATTAAGGCCCTGTTTGGTACGGCTCCAGATTCTAGTAGAAACGGAAACGGTTCCAAATTCTTGGTAGAAACGTTTCAGGTAGAATCAGAATTACTTTCTGCAAACCGTTTGGTACGGTTCCATATTATAGTAGAAACTAGTAGAAACGGGTTTGAAGACGATTCAACCCCGGTGTGAAAAAAAAGAAACATTCCGAGTTTTAGCCCGTTTGGCTGGGTTTCTCTCAGATTCTAGTAGAAACACCTCGGTTCCAAGTTGCCAAACGGGACCTAAGCTTCCCGGTTAACTAAGATGATGATGTCGATCATGATCAATGTCATATTCATTGCGGAAAATTAATCTTATATCCAGCAAGAAAATAGATCACTTTTCAACATTTGTAGACTCGAGACTGTGACCACGTTACCTTCTTTTTCCCAAGGCAAACCCTAACGTGACATCACCAAATTAGCTATAAAAATTCCATGTATTTATTTATGAACAATAATATAATCCAAGGGTATGGATACATCATTTAGGACCGAAGGACTACTCCTATTTGGTGGTTCCGTGGGTTCGGAAACTGGTTTATAAAACCAATTGGAATACAGTGTGTTCGATTGATGACAGCAGAAGAGAGAATATCACAGCATGAAGGAATATAACTACCGCTCCACTGTTGACAAGGCATAGAAAAGAAATGCAAATGTGACTAGACATCAGATAGAACAAAGCATAGAAAAGAAATGTATATAGTCCCTCCAATCACAATCGACACCATTTTCTATTATAATATATTTGTAAAATCCAACAAAATTATGATATTATAAAAGTACTTTTCACGATAAATCTACGCATATGATTTTCATGTACCAAATTTAAATATTTAAAAATACATTGATAATCAAAATTTCAATAATTTAACTGCATCTATGTTGGAAACGATAAATATTTGTGATTGGAGGCAGTATATGACTGGAAATAACATAAAATTATGCTATATGCCGAATAACGAATGGACGCTAACTTTGCAGACATCTTAATCCCCATGCCCAAAGGAGATGAGCAAAGGTAGGGCATGTAGGATTCTTAAAGCTCCTAGAGAAGTGTACACACGATTAACTAGCCCAAGAAAGGTAGCCACCACGATGGCACGAAGCTAACCTTGTAGATGCATGTCGATGCTTTCCCGCATGCGTGCCAAAGCATACTCCTCTTTCTTTGTTCTTTTCTCTTTTTCTTTAGAAATGCTTGACCTAGACGTGGAAATTACGTACAGTGTATGTCACTACTCACTACAAGATTCATCGTAGAATAACAAAGGAATACATACGTACAAATTGGCTTACGTTTCGTCAGTGTTCTCTCCCTTTTGGTATTAGTAAGCCATAAGGTGCCGACCTACCAATATCAATCATTTGGGCTTGAGTTGGGCCAACTTAAGGCAAAATGGACGCAGGCGAGATATTTTTTAAAATAGAGATAGTTATCCAGAGTAGATCATTCGTTTCAGCTTCTGCTTTAAAAAACGGATTATTTGTCGAACGGGAGGATTCTGAACAGCTTATCTGAGAATCAGAAGCTGACTTCTGCATAGAATCAGAATCTAGCTGAAACCTGATTCTCACCGATTCTTGCTTATTCTTGTTGGCTCGATCCGGAACCTAGAAGTAGTACACACTGTTCGTCCCGATTCTTCTATAATCAGAAGCAGTTTCTATCACAATTTAGAATCCATAATCCATAAGCTGAAATGAATTGGGCCGCAGTCGTCTTTATACTAACAATTCACATGCCATATGAATAAAATATTAGGAAATTATAGTTGAAAAATTAATGTAAATATTTAAATAGCCCACTCCACCTTCGGTTGATGACAATCGAACTTTGATTGTCAATCAAAGAACCGAGAACACACTATTAAGTTATGCAACGGTTGCCTGCTGACATGAAGTATTCACCTTTAAGTGCACGTTTTGGAATGGAAAATCACAGTTATTCTGCTTTCGGTAAAATGTCTATGTTCCAAAAAATATATATGAACCACAAACTTTTCCAAACCCAAATGTTACCTCTACATTTTTTTTGGCTAGGTCAAGAGTTACCAGGCCAGGCTCAATCCCGCAGGCCAATTTTTTTTTTTTTTTTTTTTTTTTTTTTTTCATCCAAGTGCGTAACTGGTTTAGTGACAGAGTAGCAAAATCATGTTAAACTAAGCATAGAGTACGCCTACGACAAATTTACTTAGATAGATAAATCATCAAATTACAAAGTGAAAACAAGCTAGCAAAGACCATTACAAAACTAGTCAGTTATAATCTTGAACCATAAATTTTAATAGAAAGACAAAATTTTCTTTAAAAGCAGAGAAAATAAAAATACTGTAACCCCACGTTAATATGGAGAGAATTTTTTTTTTTCCAAAAAAATATTTCTTTTTTAAAAAATGGGAAAAAAAAATTAAGAGTGCTGCTAGCCCACGTTATACCGTTGGAATGCATTCCAACGATATAGCAATTTCACCTGGTTTCACTAGGTTTCAACTGGAGTGCTGCTATACGACGGTGTCCCATTATAGTATAGAAACCAACTGTCTAATTAGAAGCGCACAAACGAATCACCACAACACATTTGTTTCTCGCTCGCCGGTGCGTCTATCCTAGCCTCTGCTGTTTCAAATAAGTTTTAAGTTTAATGATATTTTATGGATAAGTTTCATGATATTTCACAGATAAGTTTCATAATGTTTCGAACAAGTTTTATTAGGTTTCACGGATAAGTTTCATTAGGTTTCACGGATAAATTTCATTAGGTTTTACAGATAAGTTTTATGATATTTCACTGATAAGTTTCATTAGATTTCACAGATAAGTTTCATGATATTTCACGGATAATTTTCATTAGTTTTCATAGATAAGTTTCATTAGGTTTCACGGATAAGTTTTATGAAATTTCACTGATAAAGTTTCATTAGGTTTCACGGATAAGTTTCATGATGTTTCATAAATAAGTTTTATTGGGTTTCACACATAAGTTTCATTAGATTTCACGGATAAGTTTCATTGTGTTTCATGGATAAGGTTCATGATGTTTCACAGATAAGATTCATTAGGTTTCATAGATAAGTTTCATGATATTTCACTGATAAGTTTCGTTAGGTTTCACGGATAAATTTCATGATGTTTTTTGGATAAGTTTTATTAGGTTTCACGGATAAATTTTATGATGTTTTTTGGATCATTTTTATTAGGTTTCACGGATAAGTTTCATGATATTTTACGGATAAGTTTCATTAGGTTTTACATATAAGTTTCATCAGGTTTCATGGATAAGTTGCTATTTCACGGATAAGTTTCGTTAGGTTTCAAGATAACTTTCATTAGGTTTCACGGATAAATTTTATTAGGTTTCATGGATAAGTTTCATGATATTTCATGGATAGGTTTCATTAGGTTCACGGATAAGTTTCATCAGGTTTCACGGATAAGTTTCCCCGTCGATGATTCATGTTGGGGGCGGGCTGCATCGTCACTCCGGCGTGCAACGTCACCTCGCCTGCTCGCTCGCTGGCTCCTTGCGGCCTTGCATGCCTGCGTGCTACTGCTTGCTCATCTGCCCTCCCACTGCTTGCGGCCATGCATGCCTGCGTGCTACTGCTTGCTCATCTGCCCTCCCACTGCTTGCGGCCTTGCATGGCAGAGACTACGGGAGGAAGAAGATGAAAGTGCGCAGAGTAAATAGAAAAATTGGGAAAACATGCTTCGGATTGTTGGGTGCACGTGGATGCATGAAATCAAATGGTTGGGCAAATTAGATCTAATGGCATAGAGCTAGCCCGTTAAGAAAGATATAAACGGTATACCGTTATGTAGTTTTTCTGAAAAATTAAACTGTAGCTTGGCACCGTAGATACTACAGCGTTTTGGGGACGCGTACATCCTTAATAACAGAGAGTCTATATAGATTGACTACGAATTTCCACGATACAAATTCTGATCTTATCATTTTTGTTTTGTTTTCATTTACATAGATCTGTATTCATTTCCAAACAAATGTAGTACTGTATTTTTGTTACATCGGTGTTCTGCATCTTTTGAACCCAAAGGCTCCAAGGTTATGCCCCCCCCCCCCCCTCCCCCATCCCACTCTCTCAGCTGATCATGCCCCACCATTGATGCACGGCGACGCCCTGATCACGGAGGCGCCCGTACAGGGCCAGACACTGCCAATAGGGGCGTGCCGCATTGCCCGCGGCGCCGTCGTCCTCGCCACCGCAGTCCAAGAAGAGCTCGTCGACGCGGCGCACAGCGGCGCCGCCCTTGCGCAGCATCTCCTCCGCCGCCTCCACGCTGGCCTTCACCACCACGTAGTCTTCCTCCCTCACGTTCCCTTCCAGCCAGTCCCCGATCCCCTCCGCCGCCGTCTGCGCGCTCGCCGCCTCCGGTGCCACCTTGAGGCGCACGATCTCGAATCCATGCTTCCCCCTTGGGTAGTGCTTCTTGAACCAAGACGTCGCGCCGCCACCGCTCGATGGCGTCACGTCGATGAACACCCGTCGACGGTACCCTTCCAGAGAGTCACCGGTCAGCTCTGGGAGGTACTTGGGACGCAGCCGCCGTATGACGTGCCGCTTCTGCGGCGGCTCGAGAAGGACACCCTCGAGCCCGGCCAACGCCTCCTCCTTGTTCCCCGGCACGGCCAGGAGCTTCCTGTGAGGGCGCGCGATCACAGCGCTCGTAAAAACGCCTCTCTTTTCCACGGCGAAGGCGACGGCCTTGGCGTGGTGCGCAAACATGACCTTGTAGTCGTCAGGCTGCTGCAGCATCGATTCCGATGGGGCAAAAGCAGCGGCAACGCCGCCGACCTTTAGGATGCGGTCGACGGAGCTGAACGCATCGTTGGGGATCTCCGGAAGCTGGCCGGCGCTGACCACAGTGACCTTGTAGCCGCGGTCGTTTAGCTCCGCGGGTAGGATCGGCAGATGCTCTTCACCGTTAAGCAACGCCGGAGCAGGCGCAAGAGCCAACCTAAGCGACAGCATGACGACGGTGAGGAGCACCGTCCGCCCCACTAGCCGGAGGAGCCTGCCATTGCCGGCCCTAGCCTCCATTGTTCTTGCTGCTTTCTTCATCGTCGCTGATCGTTACCGACGCAGATGTGATTGCCGAGAAGATTGAACAGAAGAGAGCAGAAGAAGAGACGGGGAGGAGAGGGAGGAGAGGAAGAGCGGGAGGCGCGAGGCTGGATTAGCGGGTGCAGAAGCGGGCGGCAGTGTGGTTGCCACCCACGAGGGCAACGCGTGTGCTCTGCGAACGAAGGCACAGGAGCATCAGATCTTCCGCGCGGCGGGGATCCATCTCTGCCGGCCGGATGTCGCCAACTCCGACGATGGTGTTGATTGATCAGGGGCTCATAACAAACAACAAATGTTCAAGAAACGAACAAATGAAAGAAAACACCTAGGTATATGTATCTATCACTCTCTCTCTCTCTCTCCTTTCTCTTAGTTTCACCGAGATTAATCTTTCAGTTCCAAAAATGACGCGAGAAAGGAGAGGAGAAATGGTGATGGGGAGATGGCTCTTTCGTGCATGGTTTTATAAGTGCAGGGCGTGAGGATTAATTGGTTTGGAGTAAACATAGCTAAAGCTATTTTTGATTGAAACAATGAAACCCACGGATGGTGAGGAGCCAAGCGTTTTGGTCCTGCTGGTTGCAGCTAACCCAAGGCTGGAATTCCCTCAAGGCCCGGATGTGTAATTGAGCAAGACGGAATTCCTTCCAAGTACCATAGTTGTAAACAGCGGGGAGGTGCATACTTTATACATACAACTCTATAGTTTTGGATAATAATTTTGTAATATCATAAATCCGACACATATATTCGAAATTTGCTAAAAGTATAATACAAATTATTGTAAGGTCTTAAAAATCACAGACCACCAGAAATCCAGAATCGAAACTAATTCAATAAACAAGTTTAACCAATTCGTTTCATTTTCCAACCAAAACTGCACCAATTTATGGACACCATACGCTTGATTCGTTGATATATGGGGGAAACGAAAACACAATGTTTTATCAGGAAAACTAAAAAACGGTATACCTCTGAAACTCATGAAACTTATAATTTTTTGCACTGAAACTCATGAAACTTAGCACTAAAAACTGATAAAACATGAAACTAATGAAACTAAACACTGAAACTCATGAAACTAGCACTGAAACTGATAAGTTTCATAAGTTTCACGGCTATACCGTTGCAACGGTATACCGTTCCTTAGTCACTCTCATGTTTTATTTCTTGTGTGGAGCACTGGAAACCATACACCTCAGTTTATGTTCTCTGCAGTTCAAGTCGTCCTACACCAGATGTTGCCATGCTGGCAACCAATTGATGCAAAGGATGGGATAAACAGGAAAACAATTTAGTGAAATGTTTTTTTGAATCTGGCAAGCACCCCCAAGATTTTGTTGCATTTGGACGTGACAGTACGTCCCATATTTTTTTTTGAGGGTACTAGTTACATGCCCGTGCGTTACTACGAAAAATAAAGATTAAAAAAAATTATTTTACAAGATCAAACATCTATCTTTAACGCTTCGTTTCTTACGAAAGCTGGCTAATTAAAGCAACGCTTCGTTTCTTGCGTAGGGCAATTAAGCAGCAATTAATGACGTAGGAAGAACGGACCACTGCCACCAAGTGTTGCATTAGAATAGTAGAGATAAGACGGAAGCACACAATCAACGCGCACGCACATATACGTTTTTTACACACGTTAAGAAATTAAATAGAAACTATATGACTTTGGAAATGTGATAGTACGCTGCCCCATTAAACACACACATGTTTGTGCGTCCGGTTCTCATGATCCAGAAAATACACATTGTTATGACTTTTGGACATCCAACTGACTGGAATAAAAATCACATTGTTAACCAGCAAACAACAAACCAACGGCAGCTAACATATGCAAATACTAAAACAGTATAATCATCTTTTGAAATCTCCAGTGTTCACTAATTCAACCGATTAGACATCATTAAAGTCAAAATGCCAAAAATTGCTTGTGCAGCAATCATCACTTACAGTCTTTTACTAGAAGGATCAGTGATGAGATCATCATCACAGACGATTCTATCTAAAAACTGCCAGTGATGACTCCTGTATCTATCACAGATGGTTTTAAACTAAAATCGTATGTGATCTCTGATTATCACAAACGGTTCTAGCACAAACCGTCGGTGATATGAAAGAGACCTATATAAACATACCGCGCAGACCTTAGCACTTAGCGTGTCCCCCCCCCCCCCAACCCTAGTCCCCAGTCGTCCTCCTCCTCGACAACCTTCCTTTGGCGACCTCCTCCCTGACGTTGATCCCCCTCAACAACCTCCTCCTCCCACTACTACAGAATGACACATTACTATCGCTTCATCTGTGTCGGTTCTAAACTTTTGAGTAAAAAACCGATTGTGATAAGTATATTCCATTTGGAAATGTTGGTAACAGGTTATCACAATCGGTTCTGAGAGGGAACCGATTGTGATACGATAATAATCCCAATCGGTTCTAGATAAGAACCGATTGTGATAATCATTGTTTTATCACAATCGGTTTTTATATAGAACCGATTGTAATGAGTAGGTATTATCACAATCGGTTTGAGGAAGAAACCGATTGTGATGAGCACAGGGGTTATCACAATCAGTTCTTTTCCAGAACCGATTGCAATGAGATGGTATTATCATAATCGGTTTTGGGAAGAAACCGATTGTGATGAGCACAGGGTTATCACAATCATTTCTTTTCGAGAACCGATTGTGAGATCCTCCTGAATTTCCCCTTCAGGAACAAGAAAAAACAAACTCCAACACGGACCGCTCTGCTAGAATCCCAACACGAGACCTCATCTACCCTTCATTCATGCTTTAATATTTGTGCAACTTGTTTTTTCTGACGATGAATAGTACCGCTCTGCTAGAATCCCAACTCGCGGTTCAACTCTCGGACAATTTATATAGACACATGTAGTGATGCAAAATATATATAACATTAGTCTTCCACAGATTGTACTTTCATTACAATATATATCACCACATCCATTGTTTATAATTATTAAACATATATTACAGCTAATATATTACATTTACCGGCCAGTCACCGAGTCACCCGAGTCGCCAGAGTCGGTATCACCGAGACTACGCGGACTAGTGATGGTTCATCCTCGAGATGATGAACCCGATCTAGGCAGGCGCCCGGTCCCTATGGTGATCGGCTGGAAGTACTCCACCTCCTCCTCCTCCTCCTCCTCCTTCTTCTCCTCCTCGTCCTCCTCGTCGTAAATCGTCCTCCTCCTCCTCCTCCTCGTCGTAAATGCCGTCCTCCTCCTCCTCCTCCTCGTCGTAAATGCGTCTTGATCGCCATCTCTGCGGCGCTTCTGCTGGCTTTGGAGGCGCTCGGATGGGGTGGCGCCAGGAGGATGGGAGACAGTGGCGCCGGCGCCACGCCGGAGTGAGGCGCCGGAGGTCGAGGCGGCTGCCGGCCGGTGAGGGCGCTGGAGGAACGTCACGGTGACTCCACGGATTCCTCGGACCTTGCCGAGAAGGAGGCGCCGCCATTCTTTGCGGTCGACGAAAGGATCAAGTTAGACCTTGCAGAGAAGAAAGGGGCTATATGAAAGAGATCGAGAAAAGGAGCTATATGGAGTCACCGTGACGTTCCTTGCAGAGAAGTTAGACCTTGCAGAGAAGAAAGGAACGCGATCAAACCTTGGAAGAGTACCCCGATATCGATGAAAGGAGTTATATGAAAGGAGCTATATGTTTGAGCGGTCAAATTGGCGGGGAAGACGAGGGGTGCGATAATATCCGTGTCGGTTCATATCGAGAACCGATCGTGATGACCTATAAAGATTGCGATCGGTTCTTTTTTAGAACCGATCTGAGATACATTATACGTGTCGGTTCTATAAAGAAACCGGCGATGTTGAGGATCCAAATTATCACGATCGGTTTTACATATAAGCGGCGGTGATAAATAAATAATCACAAAGCGGTTCTTGTATAGAACCGATTGTGATGAGGTTCGCTAGGTTTATATATGTACCATCTGGACTCGGGATGAACTTATTAACTCTCGTCGAGTTGGTTCGCTAGGCGATTTCTCTATTTTCCTGCCTAGCTTACTTGTGGCTTTATTCAAAAGGTGGGCCCCATTCCTTCGAATCCCTTCAATTTTGTATTAACATACATTATTCGATTTTGATTTGGTGTCATTAGCGAGTGTATGGTTGAGAAAGCGAGGGTGTAGGAGATCGGTCGTTGAAGGTTAAAGTTAATTGAAACCCTAGCTAGCTTGATCAGAGCTAGATTTCCTCGTTTGTGGCTTTCCTCGAAAGGTGATCGATTAATTCTTATAAATCCCTTCAATATTTGCAGAGGGACTTAAATTAGTTTTTATTTGGTCAATGTGTACATTACATGTCATAATTGTGTCAATATAATTAATATGATCAATGATAGAGTACGTAGTTAATTAGGCTGCGTAACCTATGCGTCTCCCGTTTGAGGGTGCTTGTTTATAAGTATGCTAAAATGGCATATTTATAAATAAGCGATCTCGAATTGTCCACGTTTTGGGCAGTTTGAGGATATGTGGCTCGGGCAAGTTCCTAATTAGGTTGTTGTACAAACTCTAGAAAGTTTCAAGCATCTCCTGGCCGTTGTTCTCCGAATACACATCCTCTTGACATGTTGTCGATACGTGTATTTAGAGAACAGCGGGGAGATGCTGCCGAAATTTTCTCTAAAGTTTGTACAACATCTTAGGAACGTGCTCGAACCACATATCCTCGAATGGGATTAGGACCTAACCTACTTAGAGATTAGGAGTCATCGTTGGTAACGTGCGCATTTAGTCGGTCTACGATATACGTTTCTTTATATAAGATCATTCAACAAAAACTTTGTTTTCGGTTCAACCCTTCTTTTATTTCATTGATTAGGGCATTATTAATTTATTGTTTGCGGTTTACTTGTAGATGGACCGTGAAGAATGGATGTATCACAAAAGCCGTGTGAGTGCTTGAATTTGAGAGGGAGTTAAGGAGTTCATAAAATTGCGTAAGAAGATATGGTTATGAGGGTGTAAAGTTCATATATTGTCCTTGTATTGATTGCACCAATCTCGGGAGATTTAACAACTCACTCAAATTGAAGGGCATTTGATTCGACGTGGCTTCGTGAGGAATTACACGTGTTGGATCCATCATGGGGAGATAGGTAGTACCTCTGTGCTCACATAGCGAAGACATCTTTGGAAGCCGATCACGAGTTGGAGCGTGATATGTTCGATGGCGATAATTTAGATCAAATGTTGCGGGATGTGGAGGGAAATTACACGGAAAGAGAGTTCAAAATTTAAAAGCTTGATGGATGACGATGCCAAACCATTGTTTTCAAGTTGCAAAGGGGAATACACCAAGTTGGGTTCGGTTCTTGCATTGTTTGAACTGAAGGCAAAACACCGTTGGATGAGATACAAGTTTCAATGCACTTTTAATACTTCTATCGGATATGCTTCCAGAGGGAAACGAGTTGCCAACAAGTATTTATGAAGCGAAGAAGCTATTATGTCCCATGGGAATGGAAATAGAAAGGATACATGCATGTCCAAATGATTGCATACTATACCGCAACGTCCATAAGGAACTGCGCATTTGTCCAGTTTGTGGTGTACCCCGATACAAACAAAATGAGAAGCGTAATGACAAGAAGCGTAAGAACCTAATTGACGACGGTGAAGATGTGAAAAAGGGGCACCACCAAGGTGTTATGGTATTTGCCCATCATTCCCGTTTAGAGCGGTTATTTGCAAATCCTAAAGAGGCAAAATTGTTGCGTTGGCATTATGAATCCCGAAAGGAAGATGGCAAGTTGAGACATCCCGCCGATTCGGCTCAATGGAGAAACATTAATTGGCAACATGAGGAGTTTGGTGCCGAGATGAGGAACATAAGATTTGGATTGAGTACGGATGGTATGAATCCGTTTGGTAATATGAGCAATCGACACAAGATTTCTGGCCGCTTTTGTTGTGTATCTACAATTTGCCTCCTTGGTTATGCATGAAGCGGAAGTATATCATGATGTCGTTGCTAATCTCAGTCCCAAACAGTAGGGTAATGATATTGATGTGTACCTATCACCACTAATTGAGGATTTGGTAAAATTGTGGAATGTGGGGTTGAGGTGTGGGATGCATACAAAAGAGAGAACTTCATCCTACGGGCTATGATATTTTGCACCATAAATGATTTTCCAGCCTTTGGTAATTTGGCGGGCTATAGCACGAAGGAGCCAAAGCTTGTCCAATTTGTGAAGAGGACACCGATAGCTTGTGGTCTGATTCGAGGAAAAGCGGTGTACATGGGTCACCGTAGGTTTCTACCCGAAGTCATCGATATCGTAAGATGGATGACAAATTTGATGGAAAGAGGGAAGTTCGTGCGGCCCATGACCTATGACCGGAAGGCAAGTATATTCACGTGTAGAGGATATCGATGTTCGGTATGGTAAGAGCCGTAAATCTGTTCGTCCTAGGACCATTTGGAAAAAGAGGGCGATATTTTGGGACTTACCAGATTGGAAGGAGTTAGATGTCCGTCAATGTATTGATGTCATGCACGTTGAGAAAAATGGTTGTGATAATTTGGGAGGCCTCCTGCTGAACATACCAGGAAGACCAAGGATGGTTTGAATGCTCGCCGTGATATGACCTACATGGGGATCAGGCCCAAGCTTGCGATGATGGAGGAGGATGGAAAAGGGCCGTACATCCCCGCATGCTACACCTTATCCAAGAAAGAGAAAGAAGACCTCTGCAAGTGTCTCCCACGATATTAAAGTTCCATCGGGCTACTCCATAAACATTAAGAAGCTTGTGTCTATGGATGATTTGAAGTTGATCGGTATGAAGTCCCACGATTGTCATGTCTTGATGACCCAAATGCTCCTCTGTTGCAATCGTAAATATCCTACCATATGACGTCGAGGTTGGCAATCACGAAGCTATGCTATTTCTTCAATGCGATTTCATGCAAGGTTATTGATCCCGATATACTAGACAACTTACAGTGAGGTGGTGCAGACTCTTTGTCGACTTGAGATGCATTTCCCCGTCGTTCTTCGACGTCATGGTCCACCTCGTTGTTCACCTTGTTAGAGAGATTAAGATTTGTGGACCCGCATTCTGCGTTACATGTATCCGCTCGAGAGGTACATGGGTATATTAAAGTCATACGTGAGGAATAGGTCGAAGCCTCGAGGGTAGTATTATTGAAGGTTATGGGATCAAGAGGTTATTGAGTTCTGCGTGGACTACCTAGGTAAAAGACAACCGATTGGTGTTCCTATATCTCGTCATGAGGGCGGACTTGGTGGCAAAGGAACCATTGGGTCAAATCTAATGAGCCCACAATTTGATATGTCTTGTAAAGCGCATTTCACAGTCTTGCAACACAAATGAAGTTCATCCATACATCCAACAGACAAGTTGATATTACGGGAAGAGAATCCACTTATGGATGAGCTTTCCATCACACGAGAACACAACGATCGATTCCTCACATGGTTCAAAGAAAAGGTGAAGGTCTCCGTTAGTACCGAGGATGTCAAATGGTTGGTGACGGACCAAGATTTAATATCTGAGACATGGCAAGGTTACGATATTAATGGCTACACATTTTATAATGAAAGTCAAGATGCAAAGAGTACAATTGCAAAAGCAGTGGTGTGAGCATAGATGCTTTGTCCGATGATCACTCAATTAGAGGATCGCCAATCGCAATGAATCGTTACTACGGGATGATCGAAGAAATATGGGAGCTCGACTACGGAATATACCAAGTTCCATTGTTCCGATGTAAGTGGGTGAGACTTCCTCACGGAGTTAAGGTCGACAAGACAGGTTTTACAATTGTTGATCTGAATAGATCGGCCTACTGAGATGAACCGCTCGTCCTCGCAAAGCAAGCAACTCAAGTTTTCTACGTCGTGATCCGCCAATCCGAGGTTGCACGTCGTACTTCATGGCAAGAGGAGGATTGTTGGAGTTGAAAATGTCGTAGATGAAGAAGAGTACAACCAATTTGATGAAACACCTCCGTTTGCGAGATGGGGCATGTCTTAGCGGTGACGACGGCACACATGGAACACATTACATGCGTGTAGATCATCAAGAAGGGTTGTATTTTAAATAAATTAAGTTGTAAGAATTCCCTGTATTAATGTAGCATTTTGTGGAATATATATGTCAAATGGATCTTATAGTATAGCAAATTTGATAAAGATTTGAATTATTCGACTCTTTTGAATGAAGACTCTGTTTTAAAAAAAAAATAGAAATTGGATCATAGTCATCACAATCGGTTCGTTTAGGAAGCGAAACGAGATAGTATAATTGCGATCGGTTCTTCTATAGAACCGAAACAGATACTCCAAATATTGCGATCGGTTTTTATATAGAACCGACACGGATACTCAACATATTGCGATCGGTTTTCTATAGAACCGACACGGATACTCCACATATTGCGATCGGTCTCTTTGGTTAACCGACCGTGATAAAACCTGAGCATTTTCATTTCTAGCGCATACTCGGTTCATTTCGCGCGCGACCGATTTCGTTTCAATTCATTCCACAACCCTAGCTCGACCACCTCCCCACCGGCGCCTCCTCCGCCTCCTCCCCGGCGCCTCCCCATCGGCGGGTACCCGTGGCGCCTCCCCTCCGGCTCCTCCCCTGGCGCCTCCCCTCCGGCTCCTCCCCAGCGCCTCCCCATCACAGGTACCCGTGGCGCCTCCCCCTCCGGCTCCTCGATCCCACACCCTAGCTCGACCACCTCCCCACCGGCGCCTCCTCCGGTCCTCCCCGGCGCCTCCCCTCCGGCGATTCCCCCTGGCGCCTCCTCCGGGCGATTCCCCTGGCGCCTCCCCTCGGCTCCTCCCCAGCGCCTCCCTCCGGCGATTCCCAGCGCCTCCCCTCGGCTCCTCCCCGGCGCCTCCCCTCCGGCTCCTCCCCCCAATCGGCGCGTCCCCATCGGCTCCTCCCCATTGCCGACTCGGTTCGGTACCTTGTAAGATGCATTTGATTGTGGCTGTAATTGGTTGTAAATAGCTCGATGATGATTGCTTTTGAATGAGGCTTGATTAATCGATCATTAAAGGAACTTGCTAGACCTAGAACAACACCGCTCTTAGTCGACAATTTGGTGCCACTTGCTCTTAATGCATTGTTCTAGGGTCGAGCAAGGTCGTGCTTATTCCTTTATGCTCTTAGTCGACAATTTGGTGGCACTTGCTCTTAATGCATTGTGGTAGGGTTAGATTAGTGCTATATTCATTACGTGCTATCTTTGTACTTGTTGTTTTTACGTGCTAGAGCGATCTTTGTTCTAGGGTTGTAATCCTGAAATTTTTAGATGTAATAGCCGGTGATATATTGGCCATCTAGAAGTTGGACGGCTAATTAATTTAGCAACCCTTCTATAGCAATCGAGAGCAATCCATCATTGCAATTTGAAACTTGTAACACATGCTATATTATCGCACTTTATTATCGAGTTTAGTTGCGTAACCTATGCGTCTCCCGTTCGAGGGTGCTTGTTTATAAGTATGCTAAAATGGCATATTTATAAATAAGCGATCTCAATTGTCCACGTTTTTGGGATATTCGAGGATATGTGGCTCGGGCAAGTTCCTAAGTCGTTGTACAAACTCTAGAGAAAGTTTGCGACATCTCCCTGGTGTTCTTCGAATACACACCCTCTTGACCTGTTGTCGATACGTGTATTTGGATAACAACGGGGAGATGCTGCCGAAATTTTCTCTAGAGTTGTACAACAGCTTAGGAACTTGCTCGAACCACATATCCTCGAATGGGATTAGGACCTAACCTAATTAGAGATTAGGAGTCATCGTTGGTACGTCATTACTTAGTCGGTCTACAAATAGACATGTGAATTGTTTTCTATTATTTGAAATTTGAATTGCTTCCTCTCATGAAGTTTAGGTTTGACATATACGTACTTACTTGAAATGTCGCAAAGAGAGAGCACCGCTCAACGCCAGAGAGAGAAGAAGGTCCTGCTACCCCATCGAGGAAGGTTAGAAAGGCCAGAGGACCGAATAAAGGAGCCACAGGAGAACGCCGCAAGTGCTCCGCTTCAATGCCAGGGGTTTGCACGGGTCCTGGCCTGTTTAAGGGCGCTTACTCCTCTTTCTCGGCCAATTGGTGAGGAGCGAGTGCCGATCACAATTAAGGACTGGAGGAAGGAAGTAAGCGGCAGCGTAAGAACCGATTGTGGGACGGTTAAGGGAAAATGGATTATACCAGAGGAAGATGAAATCAATGCGAGGCAGTGCGCCTTGAAGAGAATGGGTGTGGCTTTGAGGCATTTCAGGGTGACCATGCATGCCAAGTACGTGTTGAAAGACCGTACTCCCTTCCAAAGTTATCCATTTGTTACACCCGAGGTTTGGGAGGAGTTTGCAAGGATGAGGAATACGCCGAGGCGAGGAGCCGAGAGAGAAGAATATCGCTATACGAGGCGTAACACACACGCGCACCACCTCGGTTCCGGTGGGTATGTAGGGAAGAAGGCAGAGTGGGTGCGACTAGCGAGGAGTGTGCAACCTTCGGGACAACGATGCCTTACTCCCACATATGCGAGGCGGGCACGCGATCGGGTATTAGCGAGGACGAAGAAAACCTCGGCGGTCGATTGTCATTCCAAACCCGCGACCGCAGATCGTCACGACCATCGTAAGATATCTAACATAGTACATTGCATATTATATTCCCATTGTATTTTAGTAATAATTTATACTTGCGACTGCGGGAGGAGGTAAGCTGCAGAAAGAGCAAGGAGCATTTGAAAGCCAAGGGTCAAGGGACATCCTGTGTTCGGCAATCGGGAAGCCCGATCATAAGGCGGGTGCTTGCGCAGTGCGAGGTATACGAAGAGGTCCTTCTTTGTAGAGGAGAGCGCTTCGGTGCGGTGGCAAGATCATGGGAAGCACGTGAGGCGCGGATTAGGCGCAGATGAAGGAGGAGTTGAAGGAGGAGTTAAAGGCCGAGATGATGGCCGAGATGATGGCGATGTTCTCCCGAATCAGATTCCTCAACCATCGCCTATGCTACGCCCTAGCAAATGCGCTTCCAATAAGGAACTGTGCATTCCACACCTCAAGGTAATAACTGTTTGCACCAAAAGGTACATGAGTAAGCTTAACACAGATTATGATGAAGATGCCGATCACTTCTTGCGTGGTCCTGCCAAGTGCCTGGCTAGTCCGATCGGCGACGACGGAATACTGATTGAGGCTGCGGCGGGTTGCATTTCCAAGCAAGGAGGATGACACGGTGCATGGTATACCTTTGGGGATGGGCTACATGAGGGTGCAGTGGACTATGTCCCACGATGTTTACATGTCTCATGCCCTCGAAGTTCCCCCTAACGAAGATATCACCACTCTTGGGCAAGCACGGATGTCGTTCATCAAGTGGCCCGCGACGGTGTCGTAGTGCAAGCACCTCCTGCTGCCGCTACTGCTGGTACTATCAAGCATTACTGCTATCGCTCACTGGTACTATCGCTGCCATCGCTACTCATCGCTATCGCTCTGCTATCGCTATCGCTACGGTTGCTACTACTCGCTCTTTGCTAATGCATCGCATCGTGTCGCCTCATTATCGCTCATCGATGGTACTACCGCTGCTGCTCCTGGTACTACTCCTGCTGCTGCCTCTGCTCCTCCTCCTCACTGCTGCTCCTGCTCCTGCTCCTCCTACTCTGCTGCTCTGCTGCACATGCTCCTGCCCTGCTACACAACTTTGCACCTACGCTGCAGCTGCACCTCCTGCACCTACGCTGCGGTGCACCTCCTGCACCTACGCTGCAGCCTACAAATCTTTGGTGCGCAGTGGGCGCAAAGGACTTCTACCACGATGACGAAAGATACAAAGCAGAGTTCGAGAGTCCTTCCGTGAAGAAGGCAAAGTTGTCGAGGGCACAGAACACCTCGATGATCACAAGCGGTACATACATGGAAAGCCCTTTCTCCCAAGCCACGAATTGAATTCTTTGGGCTTGTTCACTCGCCACCTACATGGATGGTACATCGATAGGTCACATGAGGACGAGCCTCGCCACGATTTCATAGTGAAGTATCGAGCGCGCCAATTCCACCGCAACGAGGATGGGACCTTCGGTCGATTTTGAGGATCTCAGACTTTATGTACAGCTTGAAAGCCGTCGATATTTCTACCATACGATCCTGGCGCTGTGAGTCTCGCACCATACTCAATCGATGACTATTTATTGATTTTGTATTATATTTTTAACAATTGACATGAATTGCGGGATCATGAGGCAAATGAAAGTCGCGGACGGGTCGACACCCTGTCGGGTTTGTCGACCCGAGATGGTGTCTGCGACCATGGCTAAGTATCAATCGGAGTTCCTTGCGTGATACATCAAGCGTGCATTGCATGAGGAGGCAAAAAAGGACTTCATTCTCTTCCCATACCACCAGGAGTATGTACTACTATACAATTCAATTACATGTACACACTTCAACCTTGCATTAACTTATTCTCTTGCATTGTGTACCGTTTAATAAGCAACCATTGGGTTCTACTTGTGGTTGTTCCGAGTCAAAACAAGGTCTACACGTTGAACTCGCTCGAAAATAGACCGATGGAATATGCGATCGAGCCTGTTTTGCGTAGTAAGTACATTCCTCTAACCTAACACTTTACATATTGAACTACGTTACGTATTTTTAACCTCAATGGCATCTCTCCAATGTATAGGGCTTTCATGTCTTACGTTCTTTGAACGTGGCCGACACAATGATAAACAAGGCACCAAACTCGAGTGGAAGCGCTTCAAGGTACAAGTGTCTATCATAGGATTTTTTTCTGACACCTATTTTTAATTCGTCTCCTAATTTAAGTTTCTTTGTTCACAGTGTCATCAACAAGGGTGCGATGATCTATGCGGCTTTTACGTGATGCATCACATCCTGATTTTGGTTGGTCGCTCACATCTTTTTCCTAAGGTATAGAGCGATTATTTGCACTCTTGTCTATGTGATATTTGTTTACAAGCATAATACTATCAAGATGTTTTAGTTCCAATTTAAGACTTAAATATATTAGTGCACTACTATCTATTTTGCAGACATTGATATCAACCTAAGAGCCTAACCAACGCCGATCTCAAGAAATTACGAGACCATTTATGCGGTGGTAATGGGCCGAAGTTATAACGGATGATGGTAGATATAGAGACCATTCAAGCAAATACTAGTCCATAAAGTGTAAACAAAATTTATCTCAATGTGAATGTGATCTGCATTATTGTAAACAATATTAATTTTAATGCAATGTGTGTAGATTGTGATGTATATGTTACGTGATATTGTGGATTGTGATGAATGTGTCATATTGTCAATGCGAGGCCATTTTCGGACGATGGACAGGAACATCATCACAATCGGTTAGTTGTTGGAACCGATGGGGATAGGTACTGATATCTGTCGGTTCTTCTTTGGAACCGATTGGGATATGTACTGATATCACAATCGGTTCTTCGAACCGATTGGGATATGTACGATATCTGTCGGTTTGCATAAAAACCGATTGTGATAATGTAATAATTTGAATCGGTTCTAAAAAAGAACCGATTGTGATATTATTATTATCCCCATCGGTTCTACAACTGAACCGATTGTGATAATGTAATCATTTGTATCGGTTCTAGATAAGAACCGATTGTGATATTATACTTATCGCAATCGGTTCTAAGAGAAAACCGATTGTGATAAGTGTAATATCACAGTCGGTTCTTAAAAAGAACCGACAGTGATAATGTATTATTAGTGTCGGTTAAAAACCGACTGTGATATATCTACCTTATCACTGTCGTTGGACTTTGTATCGCCACCAAAACCGACGGTGATGGCCGAAAAAAACCGATAGTAATGTGCCATTCTGTAGTAGTGTCCTCCTCCTCCTCCTCCCGCGAGCCCGTGCTCCGTGCTTTCTTACCCGGCTCCGATCCCCATCTTCGCAAGTAGCAAGGTACCCAAACCCCCCATCATGTTGGCCGCATCACCCCCGACTATAGCTCGGCCATTGGCAAAGACCTCCCTTCCCAGGAGTTAAGCACCCAAATGTCCACCTTGTATGACCAGTGTGCTATTTAGAAAAGGTTTTAGAGTAACCGTAATTAGTTGCATTATTTATGCTGTGATTCATGCCTAACTTGATTGAGAACAGAGGTGTTTATATATATATATATATATATATATATATATATATATATATATATATTTGCCAATTTCGTTTGTCCATGGCTTAAATTCATTAGTTGTGATAATGTACTATAAGTCTGATTCTTGAGCATTGATGGTATTTAGTTACAAAGGTGATCATTTGTTGAAAAGGAAACTCATTAATACTCACATTTTAGGGATGAAGTTTGTTTGATGGTTCACATGTTTATGCTTCCAATATATGGTGCTTTAAGTACATTATGTCACTGGTATTTGCTTGATGGTTTGTGATCAAATCGTCCAACCAAACGCACCCTAATGTGCTGCCGACGTAATCACACCAAACGAGTGAACAACAAGATTTTCGTCTTCATTATTTCAGCAACGGAAAAATAGATCATTTCATACCAACTATACGACTGGCCACTGACGTTTTCCTGTTTTCGCTATCAACTGACCATGTTACCTCCTTTGATAGAATACCTAACGATGCATGCTATGAGAGGAATAAAATAAATGGTTAATTAGGGAAGGGAAAACTATTCGTGTATGCCGGTACTTACTATTGAAGGAAAACATTGGATGAAGCAATCATTATCTTATTTGTTTTTTTAAAAAAGAAGCATGCTAGAGTAACCGTTTTTTTTTATGGTCGCTCAACCAAGAAATAAGTTTTTTTATCCATAAGATGGCCGGCTACTATTGGTTAAGATAGCCATGGATTGATGAATGTATATAGAGTATGTCAAGTCACATGGTCAACTCGCTCCGGTGATCAAATATATGTCGCACACATTCAAAATGAGATTTTAAAACTGGGAACAAGATAGGTCAATCAGTGGATGAAAATGAAACCAGTCAAATACACATAATTGATTATCCTAATGACATATATTTTGTCATTGCATTCTCAATCCGCTATATGCCAATCTAGGATGATGCTAGTGTTGTTATACAGTTCATGTATTTGTTACTCCTCAATGCACACATACTTCTTATCTTAAACTATGAAATAATGTGGTATTATCATATCATATTTTGTCAATGTATTGTTACCTGACTTTATCATTAATATTTGCTCATCTTGAATGCAATAATTTAATAGTGTCTTGCTTGCTAGAGCAAATGTTGATAGATTCTAAGGTAAATCCAATTCCATCCACAATTCGTCCTGAGAGTTGTCATGTTCTAAGTTATCTTTTCACTTCATCCTCGAATGAGAATACCATAAGTAATTTATTTTCACTCTGGTTTTGTGCAGGATTATTTTAATGGTTCTCTATTTCATGAAATATATAGTTGATTAAGTTATCGTATACCCGATGGCTTCATCAACTCTATATTTAACGAAATAGAGAACCATATAAACAATCATGTTCCTTCATAATACCAGAGTGAAAATAGGCTACCTATGGTATTCTTATTCGGGGTTGATGATGAGGTAGATAGATAAATCAGAGGATGACAATTTTTAGAACAAATTATGGATAGATTAGAATTTGCCTTGAAATATATCAACATTTGTACTGACAGGTGCTCGAAGGTATATATAGCTATCACAGATGATTCTAAGCTAGAACCATCTGTAATAGTATATCAGAAACGGTTCTAACCTAAAACCATCTCTGGTAGTATATTATTATCATCAAAGACGATTCTAGTCTAGAACCGTCTATGATAGTATACTATCAAAGACGGTTCTACACTAACGGTTCGAAAACCGGTTGTGATGTGCCGTTGTTATCACTGTCACATTTATTGACGGTTCACAAAATCGTCTGTAATAAAATTTTAGAATAGTTATGACAAGCATTTATGTAGTAGTGAGCTTTCATGGTCAGCACTAACAAGAACTGTTGAGCGCTTTCGCTAGCATTAACTGACATATATTGCCCTATTTTGATGTGAGGAACGTACGATCTCCTTGCCAACAAAAGGACATCAGTTCCCTTCATATTTCGGGTCTGCCATCACAAAGTGGTACGAGATGACCAAGACAAATATGAAGATGCCAAGGAAATTGGCAAAGAAACCCAGGTCTTGATCGTCAAACATCTGCAGAAAAGTTAGCAAACAAATGTTGGTTAAGATCCGAAGACAGCTAATCCATAATAATAACCAAAAGGACCTGGTCACTTGTTAGCAGTGTGTGACACGGAAGTAAAGGCTAAAACACAAGATACAAACAAAGAATATAACCAGATGCCCGTATAGCTTCAAAAAGGCGAGCAAAGTGACAAAACACTAGAAGCTACTTACATATTGAATTCTGGCCACAATTTGTCAATATAAAATGCAGCAAGTAGAACAAGTGAGCAACCCCTGCTTAACCATCCTGTGAATCTTGACAATTCCAAACAAGTTTCCGAGCTGTGAAGGCTAACACATCCCGATCAATTAATCTAACTTGATGAAAAACTGGGATTAGGTAATTTTTGGTGATATCCCCTTAAAGTCACCCAATGGGTTAAAGGCAATCCGCTTAGCCAGGTGCCACTGCCAGATGCACTCTTGTGATTTCTTTGTACTTTGTACTTTCAACTTCAGAGAAATGATGCAACTAATAAGAACTTTTCTATCTAAACTATCAATAAACTGCAGCTTTTGTACCGCTGATTAGTGAGCAGCGTTAACGACCTCAGCACTGCATGTACATGACATGTGGCCCCAGCTTGTCAGGACCTGTTTCGTGACAGAAATGCAGTTTTTTTTAAAAAAAAAAAAATTGTTCTATTAAAGGTGCAGGTGACCGAATTACTCGCTTAAAGTTGTAGCAAATTGATAGTTTTGCCAAATTGTAGTTATGTGAAATCTAATGTCAGGCACTAAGCTTAGCGGCTTGCCTTTTTATGGCATGGCATACCCTTGGGATTCAGAAAACTTCTAAGCTAACCTCTAAAAATTATACCAATCGGACAGACATCCACACACGAACTCAATAAAAAGGAGAGAATAAACTAGTGCGAATCACCTCCTGCTGCTTGCTTTCACCATCCAGAGATCAGAATTGCATAACATCTCATCTCAGGAGATGTAAAACCGATCTGCATTCGAGTTCTCAGTAGCCAAAAAGCATGCACGCACACGTTAAACCCTCACGCTTGTGCATAGCCCACCACCGAGTCAACGCAAGAACCGCATGAATCTACCCGAGACAAGAAACCAAGCAGGAAGCATGGAGGGGAGGAGGAGAAACTAACGGAGCACGGATTACTCGCACAAACATGTCAACCTCGATGAAACAGGAAAAATGTAAGCGACATGTGTGTGTGAGATAACTGCACCTTCTCCGCTGCCTGGAACTCTGGAAGACTCGCCCTCACCCCTTGGCTGCTCCTTCCGGTGGCGTCGCTTCCTGCAGGGGGCGGAGACTTGTGAAGTAGAACATGCAAAATGAGAATTTCCATACCTCACACTAGAACTGTTACATGCTAACATACACAAGCGTACCTCAATCTTTCAAAATTTTCGGATTATTTAGCCTTTTCTATGTTTTCTTGTGTCATTGAGCTATCCAAGCTAATCCCTTCAATATATCTCATTTTTCGCTTTACAAATCTAAGGTTTATCTGAAGCTAAACTGGGAAATTGCATCAGTTTCATATCATAAAGAAATCATACTAGTGAACGAGGCACCTAGCTAGCTAAGTAGCATGACATACCCTAGGAATTTGGAGAACATCTAAGCGTATCACTACAAATTGTACTAATCAGACACACAACTACACGCAAACTATACTAACCATCTCCTGCCTCGTGTTCTCACCATTCACAGATCAGAACTCCTGGAACTGAACCGCACAAGATCTCATCTCAGGAGATGCAAAACCGATCTGGCCGCGAGACCTCAGTTACAAAAAAACAAACCAGCACGTTAAACCCTCGCCCTTCCACGTATCCCGCCACCGATCCAACGCAGGAATCGTGTAAATCCACCGGAGCACAGGAAGCCAAGCAGGAACCGCGGAGAAGAAGCTAACGGAGCACAAATTCTTCCCACGAACAGATCAATAAGCGCGATCTGAGAGGAGGGAACCGTACCTTGGCCGCCGTTACAGAGACTCGCGCTCGTCGCCGTCTCCTCGACTCGATCCCGTGCGTCGCAGAGTGTGGGAGACTTGTGAGGAAGAAGAAGACGACATGGGCCCAGCTGGGGTTTTTACGGCTCTGCCATCAACGAGAGTTTGGTATTGGTGGGTTGGGCTGGAAATGGGTGTTTTCTCACCCACTAGAAGGCCTAATTGGGCCTGACGTGTTTGTCCCCTGTGCCTGGTATGTTGGGCCGAGTGTTTACATTACCGAATTGAGTTTGGAACCGTATCGATTTCGACGGTAGAAACCGAACGAGTTTGAAGTAAAAAATTTAAACTCGGTGAGCTAATAGCGATGAAGAAATCAAAAATCGATCAGTTTTACCAATTTTTGACCGATTTACATCGAAAATCGGCAAACTAAACGAAATAATTCGAATGCAATTTTCAACCGATTTTTCACTCTTTTTTCTGATTTTCGATCGGTTTTTACCGATTTTTGACTGGTTTATGTCGCATAATATTTCTCAATTTTTTTAAAAAAAATTAATTTAAATTAGACAGACCAATTTATCGATCAATTTTGTTTATCAAGCCGCTCCATAAGCGCGATTTTCATTGATATTTGAAATTTGGTTGGGCCGTCGTAGGCCACAGAGTACTACGTAGGTGAGAGGAACATTGGGCCTAACATACTATGCTCGTGGACCCACTGTAATGGGTTGGCCCACCTTGCATTGGGAGGTGATGTCAACGCGCCAACACAGAGTGGAAAAGTCGCGCTCGTCTCGGACCGAGAACCACCGAACTAGCTAGGACTCACTGATTGACGGGACCCACTTTGCACTACATCTTCTGCGCCCAAGTGTCAATTAGATTTTACCGAACAGATGGCGGCAAATCCACCCGCACGAGGCGGTAAAAAGGAGTCAGCACAGTCGGGACCCACATGTCATCCGCACGCATCCCCCCAGCCTTTTCTCCATGGAGTGGGTAAATTTTCTTCGTTCGTGGGGCTCTGTTTAGAATCGCGTGGCCGACGAGGCGACCGCGACGACGACGTCGACGAGAGAGAGCCGAAGCGATCCGATCGCGGCACCTGCCTCCTTTCTCCGGTGAGCGATCCAGATCTTCCCTCCCGCGCCACGATTTCCACGTTTTTGACCTCTTCTTCTGGTTTTTTCCCCTTGGCGGATCTGATACGCGTTGGTTTGTTCGATGATACGCCATAGGGAGTAGGAATGGTTGCGCGATTTCACGGTGTGATTTGGATTCGTGGAAATTTTAATTCGATTCCGCTCGTCAACGGAATTGGGATCTGGTAGGGGAGACGGGGTAATTGGTGGACTCGTGCCCATAGGTTGTGCTTGTGCGGTTGTGCCAAATTGGTGCTGTTTATCCATTTTGAGATGGTAGTGGTGTTGATTTGGATGAAGCCAGTGTTAGGAAATGGCTAGTTTGTGATATCTTGCAAACGCAAGTTGCAGGGAAATATGTTGATGATGCTGTGCTGGAATGGTCATGGGCAAGCCTGAACCTGCTCATTATCAAGTGCTTAATTGATTTAGGAGATAGAATTCGCTGCTTGCAGGCCTTGTGTTTTAAGTTTGACATGTTGAATCAGTTGAAGGACAATATGTGTGATATGAGATTAGTTTTTCAGGTCGTGCACCATCGGTACAGTCCATAGCTGATTCAGAAGAGGAGAATACTAGAGCAATGTTCTCCTTGTTCTATGGTTTATGGAAGCATGTCTTCAGCAAGACAGAGTTCCGTGTACTTATCCTTGGTGTCCAAAAGGCTGGGAAGACGGTAATTCTTCTTAAATCTATATTTACATTTGTTCAAACTAACTATAGATCTCAGTATGCTCCATTATCATAACCACATTGCCCAACCTCTAATGTCAACTGCTCATGAATTTTCTGCCTCTGTGTCCTTATCAAAGGTAACTTGTACGACACTATGGCACATCTATATCCTGCTAATTTTTGTTGTCTAGTTTTCCTTAAATTTCCTATGTGTTAAAGATGAATTTGAGTTTATCTTGTATTTGACTGGATTTATGCCATACTTGGCATGCTGCTAAAAATGACTATGTAGACCTTGCTAGAAAAGTTGAAGTCAATCTATCTGAAAGGAGAAGGGCTTCCGCATGATCGTATTGTTCCAACAGTTGGGCTTAACATTGGACGTATTGAAGATGCAAATGTAAAACTTGTCTTCTGGGATCTGGGAGGTCAGGTATGGTTTCTCGTGCAGAGTTATAGACCAAACGTTTCTGACAAGCTCTTCATTGAAATTTTGCCATTCATTTATTGAGATTGATCTCTTAATTCAATAGGTTGTCAACTAACTGAAGGTAGCATCGTGCATTTGCATTTACACCTTGTCTCTATAGCGATATAATACATTGCAGTTTGCAAAGCAAAATACCTGAACTAAGTAACTGGCAAGTGAAGGTCAGTTTTAAGTTTTAACCACTTACTCAGCAACCTCAAATATGAGGCTTTCCTATCGATAGTCAAACCACTAGAACATTAGAACGATTGTTTATATTGAAGGCATGCAATGATTTTTTTTTTGAAGTTATTCCACGTCCATGGCAAATCTGCAACAAGAGGAATTTGTATCGGTTACTTTATCTTAATGCACATTTAGTAAGAGCTTATACTTAGATGCTACAGAGATCTTGATCTACGTATGTCACCTGATTCCTAACGGTTTTGCAGAAGCTTTCTCATTTACTTGTCATCATCTATTTTCAGCCTCTTAAGCACATAGGCTTTGATCTTGACCAACAATTGACAAGTTATATTTTTCCCATTATGTGGTTTGTGTTTTACTAAAGGACGGACAAGATATTGTCCATCTATTAAACCGTAGATACAACCTTCATTTTGTAACAACAGGAAGCAGAAGTCAACTTCACGCCATAATTTCACAATCACGAGTCAGATAATATGATTCTAGTCATGCAAATTGAAATGCTAATAGCATATTTTGACAGCCTGGCCTAAGAACAATATGGGAGAAATATTATGAAGAGGCCCATGCTATAATCTATGTTATTGACTCTGCAGCTGCATCAGCTTTTGAAGATGCCAAATCTACTCTGGGTAAGTTCCTTCCATTAGTTTAATCACAAAACATTGGCGTACTTTTGCTGTTACCTGTACTGTCTGTTGTAGTAAAAGGTAAACTAGGGCTGGCAAATCAAGATCATTACTGGAGTGAATGGTAACTTGAACATTTTTGTTGCAGAGAAAGTTCTTCGTCATGAGGATCTGCAAGGGGCACCGCTACTCATATTTGCAAACAAACAGGTTGAGGTTTAACTTCCGCCTATCTGAAATGGTTTATATACTATACTAAATTACCTTCTAAAACTCCATGCATTGGATGAAAATTGGTGCTGCTGGGAAAAGTAGTTACCATGTGCATACAATGCACCGACATTAATGCTTTCTGATAATTAAACTTCAAGATTTCACACATTCTTTTCGTTCTCATGTTGGAAATCACAGCGCCTTTAAAGATGAGAAAGGCAGACAAAGGGAACTGTTCATATTATTCCTTTGAGTCCTATCCAAGCTCATTTCATCACATCGATATGTCGTTTCAGCCATTTTTCTCATGCTTCTTATATTCTCATGTTTGGAGGTTTATCTGGATCTGTCGACAGGATTTACCAGCAGCAGTCTCAGAGGAAGAATTAGCCAGACATCTTCACCTTAAAGAGTTAGACGAGAGGCCATATATGTTCCTGGCTGGATCTGCATATGATGGGTGAGTAAAGCAATAACTGTAGTTCCCAAACTTATTTGCCTAAAGCTGCAGGATGATAAGTTATTCTGTCAGGTACTCAGGTACTGTGGTGCATATTTCGAAATTCTTCCCATAATTAGAGGATCAATTATTCATGTTGGTTCAGCAGCTTTGCTGTTTATCTCTGTCCAAATTTACACCATTGCCAAATATATTAGTCAAGGATAACATTGAACTTGCCACTTGAAACCTCTGCTTCTTGATCAGTACTCACAGGAAGCATGTTTTGACAGGCCTGTTTATCTTTAATGGAATACATTTTTTATGGCAGGACGGGGATCAAGCATGGTATCGACTGGTTGGTAGAAGAAATGGAAAAGAGTAAATGCACCGAGGCGCTGAGGGTACATACACAAACAGCTGGGAAGATTTAGCACCATGATCCACACTGTCACCTCTGATTTTCAGAAGCACAAAAAGCATTTGAGGATGGCTCGTATTAGTCTAATCAATATACACATTGGCGCCATGTCATAATCAGTTGAAGCTTGTCTTCTCAGCTTGCACGGATTGCGCCCAGAAAAAAATCGCCTTGGTCGTGCGCCTTTTGCAGTTGTAGCCTTGTAGTAGGAAATCTGTTGTCGTAATGGCAGAGGCAACCATTCGTTGGTTCATTGATCCACATAGCACATATAAATGTATCTAAGGATCTAAAGTCGTTAGGATTCATGTTCGTATGATAATTTTTTGGAGCATGATTATACGCTGAAAGTGACAATGTGGAGCACAAAGCTTTGTACATCTGTGATGTTCATAAGAAAGAAAGAAAGAATGCATCGCAACTTAATTCACGGGATGTGCGCCAGTCTCCAAAAATCCTATCTCGTTACACATTTTATTTCAGTGATGTACTGTAGAACCAGAAGCACTCGGACGGTTTATCCTGAGAAATGTTCAGGCTTCAGGACAGCACATGGCAGGTTCACTGAAAACAGCCGCTAGGACACGAGAAACATTCTGCTCTGCTATTATTATCTGTTACCATGTAAAATCCCGCTATTGGCATTACATCAAAAACATTCCTCACGCTCATTAGTGTAGCTGATGTGGCAATATCTACAGAAAATTGTAAATGAATTCACAGGGCGAAAGGAATACAATTAGGATGCATTGTGGCGTATAATTTGACTTTTGTAAAGCGCCAAGTAGTGCGATGAACAACTTCATTCATTTCTCAGCCAAAAAAAAACATGAACCGTGTATCTTCTGCATATAGCACAAGGAAAATATGACCCTAAAAAATAAAGTTTAGCTGAAGGAGCAGTGATGTTCGAGATTCCACTATAAAGTTACAATCGCACAAGGAACAAGGGGAAAATGGCCAGAGAATGTGTACAAACATTGTTTCCTCATAGACGAGCTACATAAGAGTTAGCCTGTGTCACATATCTCACCCACCTATAGGGGTTGTATGCCTTGGATTTCTTTGCAATCTGAAGATATCTGACCTGCAGGGGTAAAAGGAAAAAGTTCATTCGTGTGGACCCGAAACATTCTGCAAGCCAAAGTATTTGAGTACTGAAGGTGTTCAAGAATCATACAAGCTACATACGACTACTTACTGTTCAAACATACATAATAATACAATAGCTAATCAAAAGTGTCCCAAATCAAAGACACATTCCACAAAGGTAGCATACTTGAGCAGATGTCCTTACCTGCAACTTTGAAGCATTGTACATCGGAATAGTGAAATTCATGTTTACTGGTCCAGCTTCCTTTGTGATATTTCCTGCAATCCAGAAACAAGCATGTCACAATAAGTTGTATAAGAGGGAAGTCACTTGGAGCATAGAAAAATCATACTCAAAATCGAATATATACCATGTAACTCCTGGGAAAATGTGAGCTTTGCACGAAGGGTGTGCTCAGAACCACCAACAATCTATCAAAAATTAATATTGTTCAGCAAAGTACACAGGCTAATAGTCTAAGAAATTCAAGTTGACATTGCATATGCTATAATCTTTGAAGTAGGATGTGCATATAATAGATTTCAAACTTAATTGGGGTCAAACGAGAAGAAAGAAAATATCAAATCCGTGTTGACACTTGCCTTCTTTATATTCCACTCAAGTCTCCTAGATCCTTCTTTAAAATCTGTTGTCTGCCCAATTGCCCCAGCTTCCAATTCAAAACTTGCCCTGAAAAGAAATCCATGATGCAACCCTTTAGCTAATAACAGAAGCAGCAGTTAACATACCACTTTTTTCTCAACTCAAAAGGAACAAAATAAAGCTGCAGTTGACCTCATTGTGTAAGAGGGCACTGGCATCTGTACTGTGATTGTGTTGGCAGTGACATTTGCAGAGAAATCTGCCCGTATTTTCAGTAGAACTTCAGCCTGTTTAAACAAATCAAGATCTTGAATACAAATGCACCAAAATTGAAACAATAATTTTATCAGCACCTAATAGAAACACAGACATGCCATACCCTAGATGGTCCGGCTTCTTCAATTAGTGCAGTTACACGGAAAGGAGGCTTAAATTCTTGAGTCATCCGGTAGTTCATCACAGCAAATTCTCCGTCCGGTGGTATCTAATTAATGGTAAAAACAATTTTCAAATTTTCCTGGAGTAATACAATGACAAATATGTTGCTTGAAGTTCTGCAGCAAAAATGTCAAAAAGAAACAAAATCATTATACTTACTAAATGCAGAGTTCTGTCAATGTCAAAACTGTCCAGATGCACTGACTCATGGAAGTTACAATCATCAAGATTGACAATTCCTCCTCCAGAAGAACCTCTGTAATCTGGTATCAAACGTTTGTAATATTGTGAGATATCAACAATATCCATAACATGTAAAGTGTAAACAAAATAGAAAGATAATATGCTGACCCAGTTTTTTCATGATGGGAAATACACAATATTTGAAAACGTTGTGTGGTTCAAGTTGTGAAAAATCACAGTAGTAAACACTCAGATTTCAGTAAAGAAAGGAATTGTATAATAAGACTTTAAAATGCAAACAAGTGGTCTACTCTGGTAGTAATGTTTAAATGTAAGAATTGAATAACATCACATTCGAAGTTTCAGAATAAGTAAAATGCAATCATAACTGGTTTCCAACGCTATGCACAAAAACAGGATCAGGAATAGCATATAAAGAAAAATAAATTCCATATTGAGAGGTGTTTACATACATATCCATAAGTCAATGAAAACAGTGCTCTGTTTGCCTAAGTCGGCTGAAAAAGGAAGAAAAGCTAATGATTGTAGTATCGTACCATACGTAGAAGAGCCTGTTCTTCCAATGCTCAAATCCTCATTAAGAGCTAGACGGATTTCTGGATTTCCACTAAGGTAACTTTTCATTTGGATGGTTCCATCAATCTCAGACGTAAGTATATAACCCTGTAAATGAAATTTCAGATAGAAAATAGTGAGAACATAAGAGCATTAGTGCTCCATTAAAATGAGAGAACAATAGCCATCATAGCTAGCGCAAAATAACAAAAATAGCAAAATGAATTGGCTTTTAATTACTCAAGCAGAACCAACATATCTTGTGCCCCAATAAGTGCAAGGAAATCATAGCACTTCCTATCAGATTCATAACTAAATGGCCATCACAATTAAACTCCTTATCTCATGAATTTGGATTTCTCACAGTAAGAAGCAACGTGATGGAGATTTACCTCTTTATTCATGTCCAGTTTTAAATTGTAAACAGTAAACACATAAGTTACTTTGACACTGGCGGAACAATGAATAAAATAATAAAGAAGCTACATTTTGACAGTAAAGACAATCAGCTAAACACTAACTACGCTATTTGAAAACTGAACTTCCAATGGGCATCATCACCATGTTGAAGTATTTAGTACTACAAATTTCAGACATATACAATATAAACATGTTTGGGATTTCAGGTAAGAAAGAAGAATAGCAAAAACAGCTTGAAATGTTCCTTTAAGGGAAAAGATGAAGTAACAAGGCATGACATTTATCAGTACTTACACTCGAGCTGAATGTCACACTTATTTTCTCAATGATATCAACAAAAATTTCCTCCCTCTTCTTCCCACCAGGCTCTGTAGCAACAACAGATTTTGTAACAGCTGTACCAGGCATACGCTTCGTGCCTTGCTGCAAAAGACAGATGCCAAATGAGACTATGCCACTGACAAGAATAGCATGGAGAATTGCACTTTGCTTGCTCAAGGAACCCTCTAAAGTCATGTTTTTGTGTAATAATATGCGGAAGTGTTACCATGAACATAGCAGCAGGACCAAGTGGCGGCAGCCGTCCGGCATCAACCATGATTGGTTCATTGAATATGTATGACTTCAGTGCCTCAGTA
Source organism: Rhipidocladum racemiflorum (assembly GCA_036346355.1). NCBI lineage: Eukaryota > Viridiplantae > Streptophyta > Magnoliopsida > Poales > Poaceae > Rhipidocladum > Rhipidocladum racemiflorum. The sequence continues at coordinate 52,339,065 of CM070582.1, read as the reverse complement.
GAGGTTGTTTGTGGGTATCCAAAGTCCTAATTACACAACGCAACACATAAATAATGGCATATAGTGCTACCAAAAGACGATTCTCGTAAACAGACGAACCATACTAGTCAATTCAAAACCACACTACTTCCTTGATAAAAACACATTAGACTTTGCTAGTGACCCAAAAAACCAGGTCAGAAAAGGTTGGAGTTGATATTGCAATGAAGAAAGGTAGTGTAGACTGTATAGTCCTTACAATGACTTCATCGAGCAATTCATACACTAAAATGAAATTCTTCCGCAGGGAATCTTCATTTAGAACACCAAGATAATCTTTTGTAACACGTGCGATCCTTTGCAGAAGTTCCAAGAGAAGAGATGGAGAGACATTAACCATTGTGGTTACCACAAAAAACAGTCCTGCGACTTTCACATGGATATAGTTAACCCCATCGACATTCTGTCATCACAAAATGTAAAAAAGCCACGTGTCAGATCAAGTAGGAAAGCAATGCATCAATACACAGAACAAGGAATGGAATCACTATGGTGTCATCCATACACATACATGACCGTTATTCTTCAATTTTATCTAGGATAAAATATTCTACAAGACAGTAAACTGTTTATCATCTAACATCCATTTTCCGTAAATGGGTCCTCCATGGTAGGCTTCATACACAACTGATATGGAGCCAACAACACCTAACGCTGTAAACCCTGCTCACTGCCAAAAGAAGCATAAAGCAGAACAAACACTAAAAGGTCCCTCCTTAATGAGCTTGGTTCCCACTACTCGTAAACAGTTGCAAGGTGCCGAACTAAATTGCACGAGGTACAAACCCCCATTTCATCTCAGTTCATCTAAAGCCTTTGTCCTAGGAAACACTGAAGTACATCAGACGCAAAAGTGTCCCCTCATGCATAAACCAAATGCTCAATTATCCACTACCCAATGGCAATATAATTGTGAGACGGCAGCACTATCACGAAACAAATCAAACATGGCAGACACAATGATCCCAACCCAACAGAACTTAGGCTGCGGTTCATCCCAACTTCTAAGCTAATGCTCTTCTATCTGGAATGCGGGTCTGCTAATTAGCTTCTCAACACATACGTTTTCAAAGAATCACAGTGCCAGCCTAGTATCGAACAAACACAGCTCTCGATTCAACCTAAGACCAACACAACTTAGACTACGATAACCTTAAAAACACCGCTAAAAACCGCAACGTTTCTATGACGGTATATCAAAATTGGCAGCCTGAATAAGAGAGCGAGGGAAAGGAACGGATGCGTACGAAGACTGGCGGCGCCTCCTCGGCCTCATCGTCGTTCCAGAACTTCACCTTCCGGAAGAAGATCTCCGCGCTGCCCTTGGGCACCTCGCCCCGATCTGCACGCATTCCACCAACCCAGATTCCAACCAAATCAGCATCAGATCCAACCAATTTAGCCGTAATCTACGGAAACAGCACCCCCCCCCCCCCTCCCCGGCGGACGGACGGGGTGCGGGATCCAGATCTTACAGTCGCGGAAGACGATGTGGTCGCCGCGCTGCGACAGCACGAAGAACTGCGAGATCATCTCTCCCCTTCGCTTCCGCCTCTTCTCCTCAGGCCTCGCGCGCCACGGCTGTAACGTAACGCTACGGCGGCGATGCGAAGAACAGCAGAAGAGAAGAGCTCAAGTGAAGAGGAGAGAAGACAACGACGACGAGACGACGGGAGAGATACCCTGCAACGTGTTTGCAAAGGCGCCGACTTCCAGATTCGCACAGTAACATCGCTTAATGAAGCGATCCCAGCCGTCGGTTCATAATCAGACGGTTCAATGCACAGGATATTTACGGTTTAAAACCGAACGCACGCACCGGACTGCATGTCGTACATGGGCTGCAGCCTGAACTGGTGATTGGACTTTTGGTTCTTTTTTTTTAAAAAAAAAATGGTCATTCAGATTTTGGTTTAAAAAATGGTGATTGAAATTTCGTCATAAAAAAAGTGCTACATTCCAAAGGTACAGCAGTTTTAGGGTTTCATGGGTTCAGGTTTTATAAAGTTTCATGGGAAAAAAAGGCTTCATAAGGGCATATTTGGATGCTATGGAAATAAAATCTAGGGAATATTTCTCCCTAGAGGAATTTTAATGGCACATGAAATCCCCTCTAACCCCTAGGGATAATTTATCCTCAAGGGAAATATTCCCACCCACCATTTGGAAGCCATAGGGAATGATTTCTGGTAACTATGCTATAAAGTAAACAAAGGTAAAATGAGATACTAATTCTCTTGAGTTAACTCTTTGCATAGGACACAAAGCATTTGGCATAATATGCCAAATAGGGTTTAAATGCATTCAGAAAAATGGTTGAGACAAGTTGTTTGTATAACCTGCAAGAAAGCAAGTACATCAAAAACACACCCCTCCAAATTAATCTTCCTCATCCTGACTGGATATCCATCGATAGACACTATCCTGCAAAAACTCCAGGAACAAGACAGGATCAATTGAAGCGAATTATTAGCTAACAGTATGTGTGGCTACATTCTCAAGAACACAAATTGATGACTTTTAACAATTTATACTTACAACTTACATAACATTCAAACAGAGGAGGCTTGAGTGACTACTTGGCACTCTAGATCTATTCTAGTCCTCAAAAGGTTTTCCAAAACCGAATTGCAAATTCAAAACACCGTACGTGCTTTACACTTTCAAGACAATCATCTTACAATTAGGTCTTCCGGCCTTGCGTTCTACACTCTTAACCCACCTCAAAAGCTAAATTACCACCACATTTCCCCGAAACATCCCACAACATCCAAAGAAACATGGTGTCATTTGACAACGCCAACCAAAGCGCCTCTTCATCGCCTGGAGATCACAGATCACCGGAAAATGTATGGTGATGGCAATACACTCGTAATCTGTTGGAGCTCAACACTCTCCATGACCCCCATCGGCTTCAGCTCCAATGGTGTTGCACTACAACACCATCTTTGCAAATACGTAGCCCTGCATTTTTGGTAATCTCGTATTTTTGCTACATAATGAAGTTTCACGAACAGGCGGTATGTTTCACCCAAGAAACCCCACCCAAAGTTCTCGATTAAAATTCAGTAAAAACAAGAAATTCCCCAATCCTAACCTACCAGCAGCTCCAAAGAACTCGAGGCAAGATCACATCACCCTCCAATCCCCCGTAATTTGACACCAACTGAACCCAAGAACGCAGGCCAAGGTCGCAGCTTTCACGAAACGCGCCCACCGATCAGAGGGGCAGGCGGCGGAACACGGAAAGGCGGATGAGGGGGGTGGGGGTCGACGAACCATGGCGCGGCTCTCGCCGGCAAGGAAGGAAGCTTTTTGGTGGGCCACGGCCTGCGTGTACACCTGCGAGAGCGCGTTGGGGGCGCCCCGGGATGCCAAGTGCATCTCCTCCTCCGCCTCGTCCTTCGGCCTCCGCCTTTTCACCTCCGCTTTTTCGTCCTTCGGGCTCGCGAGGCGACGCGCGAGGTGACGAGACGGGGAACCCTAACCCGACTTGAGCAGGAGCGGAATTTTTCCTCAGGGAAACAACGGGGAAAAGGCTGAAATTTCCTCGTCTCGTTGGGCTCCAAACGCCGTTTTCATCGGCCCGGAGAAATCGAGCCCAGTGGCTTCCAACCCCGGGAATGGGCCGGAATCCCGGCTGGAAACAGTGTTTCCAAACATGCCCTAAAGGTTTTAGTATGTTCCGTGGAAAGTTTTATGCAAGTTTTTAGATATTTTCAAAAGTTTCAATAAAAATAGTTTCAGAGAGGTGCTTCTATGCTCTTCCTTATAGTACAAGTTGCACAAATCTTGAAGCAAGCGAAGGGGTAAGTAATCACCATCTACCCTTCATTCATGCTTTAATAGTTGTGCAACTTTTAAAAGGAAGAGCATAGAAGCACCTCTCATAGTTTCAAGTTTCAACAACTTCTATGCATATTTTAAGCAAGTTTCAAGATACAAGGTTTTATGTTTCAATATCATAACTCGTGTGTGTTTAGATAACTTTTCGAATTTATTGAAATATCAGAAGGTTTCAAAGATGTTTGATAGAGTTTCAATAAGATCTCAGCACAATTTCAAAAGATTTCAACAAGTTTCATAAAAACAAATCATACATAATTGAAACTTGACCGAAACATCAAGTTTCAAAATTAAAACTCAATCACCAAAACTGAAACTAAAAATTAGATTTGAAACTTTATTGAAGCATCCAGTTTCAAAACAGACGCATCAAGTTTCAAGGTGTTTTGAGCACATTTCAAGAGTTGTTTAGAAAAAGTTTAGGTTGGTTTCAGCAAGCTTCAAGTAGGTTCCAACATAGTTTCAAAAGAATTAGCAAGTTTCATGAAAACAGGTCATATACAGCTGAAACTTGACCAAAACATCAAGTTTCATAATTGAAACTCAATCACCAAACATGCAATTCAAGATTTAGAACCTAAAAAACATTCTAAAACTTTTTTAAAGCATGATTGAAACATCAAATAACCATGGCACTCATTAGATTCCCCGCCCCCTCGTTTTATTGTTCATGTTCTGGACAGCCACAACTGTAGTATGCAGCCCAACACTACACCTGGTACATTCTCACACTGTGTCACCCAGTGACAGGGCGTCGGTCGCCGCATGGGCATCCTCTCTCGCTTCCCAGGCAACAGCTAACACGGCGCGCATGGTTATGTTCGACGCGGAGCTGCCAAACCCAAGAACAAATGGCACTCCATGGCGATCGCACAGGGTCAGTAGATCTTCACCATCCCCAACTACGTCACTTGCGCACGGCCTCGGCACGCCGGCTCGGGCGCTCCTCGTGATCGCCATTGACCCTAGCAACGACGCCCTTTTAGGGGCAGAACGTGACCTCACAACAGTTACCTAGGAAGACTAACTGTTGGAAAAGACAAGAGTATTTTGCTAGACAAAAGCAAATCCAACTCTTTTTATTCAATATAGGGCCTAACGGCCAGGGTTTTACAAAAGAGGGTGCAACAGGGCCCGAATATCTTACAAGCAAAACACCGCACAGGCAGGCCTGAGCAAAAGACTAAGACTTCAAAACCAAACGAGATCGCCATCTACGTATTCCTAATACGCTCCAGCTTCTTCAAACTCTGAAAGGGGTCGGGGTTTGCAAGGGTTAGTACGGGAGTACTCAACAAGTCGTATCGGATCACTGAATACTATATGCAGGGAATTATCCAATGGAAGGGATTAGGGTTTAAGTATCTGGATGCAATTTTATTTTCCAATTCATTTTACATTTGAAGCACAAACCAAAAATAATAGTAAGGGGGTTTCACAAGTTCAACACCACTTATCCACATTCACCAAATTTACCAAAACAATTACTTGAGCTTGGTTACGGGTATCACCCCAATTCCAACTTAACTTCATTAACCGGAAGTACGGCGTATTCGAATACCATCATGATTATCTCTGCAGAGGTGCTCAACTTTACCCACAAGATATCTACGGCCGTTAATGCCAAGCGCTAACAAACATGCAACTTAAATGCATGCAGCCGGGTCGAGATCATCACAGCATTTCATTAATCATTCCTGTTGTTTAGTTGTTAACCGATAGGTATACAACTACCTTGGACTCACAGTCCCCATTAGCACCTACCGTTGTGAGAACCAAGAATGACACTACGGACCATTCCTGTTCCACTCACCCCTGGTATACTTCCCTGCCGGGAAGGCCGGTCCCTATTCCCCCAGGGGAATAGTAGTTTTGAAAGAATCCAATTTTAGGTTCAGGAATGATTAATTTACCGAGCTATGTCGAAGACAGGCCCACTGACCAGTCCGACCTGTGGTTGAGCGGGTACTTAAGTTATTTACTTTGCTCAAGGGGTTCATTATCCTTACACTGCCAAAGATCAAGCCTTCATTCACCGCTTATTCCGGTATCCCATACTACCGGTCATCAGTCAAACCAAGGCATTAATCATCAGCCGGGGATCGGAGTTACATCCACTCCAGGATCTATCCGATTCTGTCCCCCAAACTGTAGCACTTTCACAAACATCCGAATCCGAGATTCAGCAGCATTTTATTTCCATTTTCAAAAGCATTTGAGCTAACTACAGGATTAATAATAACTAACTTAACAGGGTAATAGTAGTCATCTAGGGTTACAAGGGATATAATCTGGTTCAATATTTTTCAAGGAAGTTTCATGAGCAATTTGGCATTTAACTAATATCATGTCATTCTAAAATAACGGTTTTCAATATTTCAATATACAGCAAAGTAATGCGATAGAAATTAATTAAATAACTATAACATGGCGTGAATAGGTTCAACATGGTCAAAGGGGTACGGCTTGCCTTGCTCGGCGATCGGATCGGCTGAACTGTAGAGGAAGTAGTCGTTGTGAGCTCCTATCGGGTCCAACGTCTGCTCCGGGAACTTCTCTGGGATCTGCGTCTGCTCCTGGAACTGTCCAACGTCCGGATCTAGCGCGAAAAGGACGAACGGCAATAAACAAACGGGAAACGAAAAGAAAACAGAAACGAAACCGAAACCAAAAACCGGAACCGGGCCAAGAGAGAGAACGAAGGGCGAACTGGGCAAATTTGGAATTTTGGAGACTCCGGATTGAGGAACGGAGGGCATCTTTGGACTCAGTGGATCGAAACGGTTCGGGTAGTGTATTTGGTGGGTTTCTGGGGCTTATGGAATTTTTGGGGAATTTTTCTGGCATTTTCTGGAATTAAAAACGGATTTTCGGAATTTATAAATGAATAAAATCCCGAAAATCAGAAACACTGTTACAACAGTGTTGGGCTGGCCTTCGCGGGAAATGGGCCGAACGGCCCACTTTGGCCGGGTGGCCTGGCGACCGGGGCGAGGCGCGAGGACGGCCCAACGCGGCGAAGCAGTGAGCCCTAGGTTAGGCACGGCGCTGGCCGGGCAAGTGCGGCTGCCGCGCTGGAAGCAAGCGCTGGACGCGACGGCATCGGAGCGCGCCGGCGCCAGAGAAGACGGAGGCCGGTCGGGGAGCTGGGCCATGTGGGCCAAGCAGGCCGGGAAGGAGCTGGGCCGAAGGCCCAATTGCAAAGGAATTTGGCCCAAGACGCAGAACGGAAAACAAAAGAAAATCCAACTCAAATGCAAATTCCAATTTCCAATTCAAATTTGAATTGAAAATGGAAAGAACTCCAAATAATTCATTTTGAATTTTTTTTTTAGATCATTTCACACCGCTTGGGTGCCATGCAACACCTGCACAGGCTGCGCCTCGGCGCCGTCATTCTTCCGGACACAGTCGTGCACGTACTGCCCGGTGCATTATGGCTCGCTGCAGTGCGCACAGGTGTCCAACCCTTACTGCCCCGGCGGCGTGGGCTCGTCATGTGCGTTCAACCTCATGTACGCTGCGTTCACGTTTCAAGCCATGCTCAAGTAGGACTCGCTCGCCCCTGAGAAGGACATCGTCGTGTCCTACCCTTTCGGGTGCCTCCGTGTTGTCATCGGCAGCTCCGTGCCACCGCAGGAACTCATCGCCTTCGGACGCGGGCCGCTGTCCTTATCACAAACCAAAGACTGTACGGCTCCGTCTTCTCCTACTGCCTCCCTAGCTACAAGTCTTCCAACTTCTCGGGCACATTAAGGATGTGTTTGATTACTTATACTAAGTAGTACATATATGAAATTGTTTAAAAAAAAATTATCCATATATTTAGTTGATTGAATGAAACCATTCCATCCTGAACCAAATCTTAGGTGCCAAGCTCCCAAAAGCAACATCAAACTATACAAATGATCGGACACCAAAATCCGAATTAAGCAAGCATGTCTAAGCTGTCGCGTCGGAAAGACAAAAAAAAAAAAAAAAACCGGCATCACCGTTTTGTAGTCTTTCTAAAAAAACATCGGTGGCTCAGCCCGAACAAACTGGTGATTTAAGATATGCAGGGAGGTAACATGGAGAGTTGCTGCTCTGCACCACGGAGCACAAACCCAACAATTCCAGCAACAAAAGAAGTACAACGAATGGAGGATAAGAAGCTAAATGATGATTACGAAGTCAGAACGGCCACTGGTGATAGTTAACACGGCAAACAAGTAAAATAGTACTCACTGGTAGCATTTTCCGCTTATGATGGAAAACAGGATACAGACACATACAAGCCCATGTTTATTTCAGGTTACGAGATCAACAGCTTAGCAAACAAGAAACAACATTAGTGTAGTTTACAAGCTACTGGTATCCAGTAAACCGAGCCATGGGGTTCTCTTATTCAGCTCCTTTGATGGTCAAGGCAATCAACTGATGTCACGAAATACAGAGAGCTTTAGTGATCCAGATATCTGAAACAAAATAGCATAACAATAGGTTCAAATTCAAGCATATTCAATTGAGCACAAGTCGGTAGATTGTGCATGCAAATTCAAGGCTATGAACCATACAGAAAAAAGGGAAGGGAATTCAATTGTGGATAATTTTAATACAAAAATACAGCCAAGTAACAAACAAGTATCCTCAATAACTTATGATGCCCATGGCATGGGCTGGTAATGGTATGCATAGTTCAGCAGTTCACATTGAGGATATTCAACATCTCCCGTGTCTAAAGAAGATACTTTTGCATAATAGACTCTACTTAACTGGTGGAAAGTATACTTGTAGAAGGCAATTGTTGGAATCCAGTACAAACTACACAGGTTGGTATAAGGGTCGTGTGACGATGTCAGGACAAAACGTTCTATGGAGTTACTTTGATAGATTACACCAACTAATGCAGCTTTTGCTATGATTTCAATTAAGTTCTATAGAATTTTTTGCTAGAAGTTTATTCTGCACTATTGAACTTACTGTTAGTAACATAAAAGAACACAACTTCCCGTTTTTATGATTGTTCATTGCAGCTCATCGACTGTATGATACGGTAATAGCTGTATCAGACATGCTCAATAATCCATCCGGTAGAAATCATATTCGAAGCTCACTAAGTATCACAGCTTACAACTGTGACCACATAACCGCAGCATGCCTGCGACTATTGTTACTGTGTTTTGGCTATACACAGATGTGAGTTTTATTAACACAAGTGTAATTCATGACTGTTCCACATGATCAATGTATCCTTTGCATATGCTTTGACAGTACAAGGGGGGGGGGGGGGGGGACACAATTGTAATAAAATGCTTGTCTGCCTATCTGATGAAATTTCTGATTGAAGAGAAATAAAATCCTAAATTTTATAAAGCATACATGGGAGTTTAAGATTTTATTTATTAACATGTAACAAAATGGAATATTTGTCAGATGAACAGATACTAACAGGTAACACCAACAGGATGATAATGACAACTACAAGGCAGGTGATTTTTTGAATATATGTCACATTTAATTTCCAAGGGTATGCATCAGCAAATCGAAAGCATTACCCTCTCAACCTTGTGTAGTATTGAAAATGCAAATTGAGTCACAGTTAAATGACATAACTTAGATAATCCTACTAAATTAATTAGAACTCAGACTTACTTTTCTTATCACTATTCTTTGCCAGTGCTCCATGAGACCTCAGTTGCATGATAAACTCTTATGAAAGCCTGACCGATCATCCATGCAAGGTGCATTATTTGCTTCACCGGTGAACTCCTTAAGTCCATTTGGGGATGACAAATACCACACATCCCCCAACTAATTTTGGAATACTCTACAGTTTACAGACTTGTATAGAGTACCCATCCAGATGCTACAACAGATCACCAGCTAACTACAGACACAAGGTAGATTACTACGAAACATAAGATCAACATGAGAGACGGTGAAATCACAAGCAAGAGCGACAGCGAATGATAAACCTATGCAGGAATTCCTTCACCATGCTCATCAAACACCACTTCTATCGAATACATACACCAATCACAGCAATTAAAACATCCGTCTGGCATTGTCATCCTCCCTCAAAAATGGCAGGTGCTGCAAATTCCCCAATATAGAATCCGTTGCTTCGACATCCAAATCAAACCCAATATCGTCATCCCCACCAAAATGCAATATGCTGCTGCCATCAGTTGCCTTTGCCACCTCATTTATGTTAATTCCTCTTGTACCCACTGTCGGTCCACTCTCCACATTCCCATTCCATGAGTTGGATCCAAGCAAAGATGGCTCAATGCCGCTCTCCACACCTCCAGAAGCATGCTTCTTGAGACCGGCACCAACCTTCTTGCGGGCCGTCGTCTTCTTGATTCTACCTCTAGGTTGCCCTACCTCAATGCCACCACCACCACTCTTATTTGCCGGCTGAGCATTCGATGGTGGTGAATTGGCATTAAAAATTCCATCATTATTCTCAACATTTTGCCTGTTAACATCTTCAGTGCCCACAGACGCTGGCTGCGGAGAAGACGAATTCCATGGATACATAGGGCAAAACGGCTTCCAGTTGGTGCTCACATCAGTGGCCTTCGGGAAGCCCATCGGGAAGAACCCCCACGCGCAGTAGTACATGTTGGTGCCCGGCACAATAGGCGGCGCGGCCGGAATATCGGCGGCCACGAACGCGCGCCTGCACCCGGCGCTCGGGCACCTGAGCGCGCGCCCCACCAGCGTGCGTTGGTACTGGTACACATGACAGCAGTAGGGGCACGCCGTCCAGAACGCATCGGCCGCGGCCGAGCAGTCGCCGGAAGCAGGAGCGGGAGCGGGAGCGGGAGCGGGAGCGGGAGCGGGAGCGGGAGGGGGGCTAGCGGAGGAGTTCTTGGCGGGATCGGAGAGGTGGGCGAAGGCTTCTTGCACACAGCTGAGGGCGGAGTCAGCGACGGGGTGGGCGTTGCGGGCAGAGGCGAGGAGGTTGGCGAGGCGGCGGAAGGACCGCTTGACGTCGGCGGGGTCGGGACCGGGCTGAAGCTGGAGGACGGCGAGGGGATCGGGGCGGCCGGAGGGGAGCAGGCGCTGGGAGGCGAGGAGGACGTCAGCGACGGCGAGGAGCTCGTCGGCGCCAGGGAGGAGGGGGTCCGCGTCCACCGCGCGCTCCGTGAGGCGCTTGCAGCCCACCAGGTCGCGCGCGGCGAGGAGCTTGCCGGCGATCTCCAGCCACCGAGCCGGCTCCCCTCGGCCGCCGGCGGCGGAGAAATCCATGTGGGTTGGAGTGGGGGAACGAAGGCGGCGAGTGCTTGTGGGGCACAGCTGTAAGAATAGCTTACGAGCTCAGGGGTTTGCGAGATTAGTGGATCCAGTGATTATATTAGTGTTGATAACTATTGTCAGAGCAAATATCCACCGCTGATGCTGATGGTTATGGTAAAAACGCAGTCTACGGACGCAGTAATACCGGTATACGGATACATGGCCTGTACCTCCTCATATACGGTGCTTATTTCTTGGCCCATTTCAAAGATGCAAAATAATCTGGACCATTCACTCTCTTGCTAAGGCCTAACCAGTCCATTCGGCCCATAGCTGCAATTTAATTAGTTCGCCAAATGGACATCATCTAACAACTAGCTTGATCTCAGACCGCTACTCACTCCTCAGTGGAAATTGAAAAATTGTAATGAAAGTGTACATTTTATACGTACAACTCTATAATATTATACAATAATTTCGTACTGCAATAAATCTAACATGTATATTTAAAATTTGCTAAAAATATAATACAAATAGTTTTAAGGTCTTAAAAATCTCAATCCACCAAAATCAAAACTAATTCAATCAAAAAATTTAGTCTATTAAAAAATGAAATGTTTGTATTTCAAAATTTTGAGGATCCCGACACCCCACCTAATTCCGCCAATGTCCCTCCTTCTAAGTTTATCTTCTTGCCAGATAGAAAAAACATTAAAATAAATAGATTAATCGTAATTATTATAACTAAACTCTATATTTAATACATGAATGTAAAGAATATAAAGTAAAAATGGATATTTATTAAAAATATAGAGTGAACATCTGTTAAAATATAAAATACGCTTTATATTTATATAAAAAGTATTTAAAAAATATGTCTCATAAATGTGGAGGAAGAAGAAAGTGCTCCAAATGAACCGACTCGAGAAACGAAAATTTCCAAGGAAAAGTTTGATCGGACCAGCTCGTCACCAAAGCCAGAAACAGAACGAACTAGGCATGCGAAGATGCAATCTCCATGGACTATGCCACTATGGTTACCGAACGTACCTACGACCTACGTCTCACTCTCACGATAGCTGCCGCTTCAGAATGCCCTCCTCGCTGTCTTGCCGCGCCCGTCGACCAACTCGTCGCGGCGGCTGTGCCCCTCGGCGGCCTCCCGCCTCCTGGCTCGCGCTGCCTCCAGCTTCGCCAGGGCCGCGGCCCGGCGCTCCCTCGCAGCGCGTTGCAGAGCCTCCGCCTCCTCGACGCGCGCCTCGTCCTTCCTCTCCTCGGCATCCAAGCCCCTGCGTAGCTCCCCGTGACTCCGCGCCGGCAGCGCCACGACGTCGTGGTGGGCGGCGGCGTCGGCGCCCCACGCGTGAGCGGCCTGCTCGGCGGCCGCGCTAGCGGACCACTCCAGCGCTTGGGACTGGCGGGTGCGCTCAGAAGCTCGTCTGCTTCGTTGCCTTCCATTGCCGATGAGTTCTGCAAGTTGAGATCTTTAATTAATCCTTTTAGCTAGACTTGATTCAGGATATGCATCCAGCGTTGTTATATTCGAGGGCTTCTTCTTGGCATGTTCTTCGGGGTTTGTACCTTCGTTGTGATCGAGTACATAATCCAGTCCCTCCCTCTCTCTCTCTCTCTCTCTCTCTCTCTCTCTCTCTCTCTCTCTCTCTCTCTCTCTCTCTCTCTCTCTCTCTCTCTCTCTCTCTCTCTCTCAGCTTGGAGGCAAAATCAAAGTGTATTAACTATTGTTTTCTGTTGCTGGCTTGCAGCGTTTTGTTCTTTGTTTTTCGAGTTTATGATCAATGCATTTCATGTAGAAACGTACTACTCTAATTACAAATATAATCCATCTGTTCCTCAGTGTTGAGCGAGTGATTTTTTAAGAAAATCTTTCCTCAGTGTTGCTTATATGTTTTTACAATGCTACACGTGTTACCATAAATTATTGCATGCGTTGAAAAAATTTATTGCACTACTTTCGGGAGTATCCGTTTGGGCCCTGGTACCACCCAAAGAAAAATCCTACCAAAAGCATCTTTACAATAAATTGCACTCTTCAACATAAGATATGTGGAGTTTTACCTTGTAAGAACATCCAAGGAAAGATCATTTGTCACATCCAAGTCACACTCTGAAGCACATTTCTTAAACTCTTCATATTGTAATGGATAGTTCTTCACAATTGCGACTGTATTTCTAATATTTGCGATGGTAGGTGCAATTGTCTTTAAACCATCTCGGGCAATGAGGTTCAAAATATGATTGAAACATCTCACGTAGAAAAATATGCCATCATAGATTAATGGATATATCTTATTGAGTTTGCTCACTCTTCTTCAGGTTGATTGTTTGCTGCATAGTCAAAATAAAATATTTGTGTTTCAAGTGACTTTTGAAACCCGATGTTCCTCTACTGCTCTCACATCGACCTTTGTAGCAACATCCGGTCTTGTTTCACCTAGCCCAAGCTGCACAACATCGTTGCCCTTTTCATCTTTCGCATTAACTTCATACTTTGAAATACACCCAAACATCAGAGGTGGCTTTCTTAGCTATCTTTCCAAGAGGTGGCTTGTCCTCAGTTTCATCGGTCAAATCCATCCTTAGAGTTGGAGCAGTAGCTGCAACAACATTTGGAGTTGGAGTAGCACTGGGGGGCTCCGTCAGTAGTAGTGACTGAGCCAAAGCAGGGGATGCCGTGCTTGCACTTGCACTACTGCTCCTACTTGCACCATTGTTCATGAATTAGTTTCCATCAACAAAATAGCCTCCAAATAGGGCAAGTATTGATAGTTATAACACCAACAACCCACTGTTTTGGTGCATACGGGTAGGACAACATTCAGCCTTCCATAAGCATAAATGTAGACAGAAAGATTATTTGGTTGCTGTAATTGCCAGTAAAGAAACAACATTGCAATACTACATCGAGAACTGCATAATGCCTATGACTACGGTCGGCGTTGGTGGGTAGTGGCGATGGGGACTCTAGTCGGCGGTTGTCTTTGTGGGGGCCGCCCGGTCGGCGATCTGAAGAAGGGCTGCAGACGGTGGTGGGGGCTGTGCCTCTGCAGCGTGCGGTGGGGGATGACTTGAGACTTCATGAGGGACTCTGGTTAGGGGCGGCATGGTGGGGGGCACTGCTGCGGACAGCGGGTGGGGGCGGCGCCACTGCAGCGTGCAGTGAGGGGCGGTTTGGGACTTTGGGAGGGACTCCGATAGGGGCGACGCGGTGGGGGTCGTTGGTAGAGGGGTAGCACCGCGACGGATAGCGGCAGTGCCGCCTGGTGTGGGGGCGAATCATGAGTCAGGAGGCAGGGAGGAACTCGGGTGGCGGCGTGACTGAGTGCTAGTGTTGGGTCTGACTGTTTGAGAGCAAAGCTATCTAGGGTTGGTCCGAAATGCGGTGAATGCTTGGGCCTTGGTGGGTTGGGCCGAGTGGCGAGGAGTGTTGGGCTAGTGCATCTCGGAAATTTCTGATTAGAGCTACACGGAATTTTTGTTCTGTTTTTTGTTTCTGTCAAAACTAACTCTCCTGCTTCCATTTCCGTTTTTGAAAAAAAATAATGTTTTCCTTTTCAACATTTTCTATTTCTGTTTCCAAAAAATGGCTTTCGTTTCCAATCTTCTTCGGAACGGTCGAAAAGTTTTCATTCCGTTTTGACCCCTACATACATGTATATCCTTGATGAACACAAAACACAAAGGTTAATTTCCAACTCATACAAATTAATCACGAGTGGAGGAGCTCAATACCAATTCTTATACACTTAAATCACTTAGGAGTGTGACGCAAGCATGCACATATATTTGTCCAAGTCAGATAGAGCAAACACACATTTAATGCTATTGAACCCAACATAGGGAGGCCAATAGTGCTCCAGATTAGAGTCAATAGGAATCCATGTACATCAGTAACTCAATAGTCCCAACACACAAAATTTAGCAATATGTTGATTCTTATACTCACAATCTTTGCACAAATTTGCATACACCAATATAAGCGTACTGAGCCACAAGTCCAAACCTCATACAAGACATTCATACTCAAATCATCCATACCTTAGAAATAAGAACATGAAATTTTCAACATGTAATTCCAATGACAATAAGCTAAGATAAGAATAGGATCACTATTCAAGTGATAGAATAGGAGATCAGGTACTTACCTTGTAGGGGAGGGGGTGTGGACTCGGTGCCGTGGTGGGTGTTGAGATTACGCTACCAAAGTCGAGGAGGCGATGAAGAGCCAGCTGCAGCATAGGGCTAGAGGCGGCAGCGCTCGGGTGTGGCCGCGTGGGAAAGAAGAGGAAGTGGAAGAGTTAGCTACGGTTGAGCGGAGAGGGAGAACAACAAAGCAAGGGAGAATGAGGGATTATTTACCTCGGGGAGCGCCGGATCTGGAGAGGGGAAGCCAGGTACGGGTGACAGTGCGATGCTTGGAGTCGACGCCAGGGAGAGCTAGCGACGGTGGGGCTGACGATGGCACAAGAAGGTTGAGGTAGAGGAACCAGAGAGGGGATGGTGCCAGGTCCAGTGGATCTGGTGGCGTTGCTTGGATAGAGGGCTGAGGCAAGGAGAAGACCGGAGATGGTGATGCTGATGGAGAAGGCAGTAGCGCTCGGCGCCCGAGAGAGACGACGGTCGTCTTGGAGGAGGAGAGGAGCCCAAGGGCCGGTTGCGACGTGGAGGAGAGCAAGAAGGGAGCCAAGATGCAAGAGAGTGAGGGAGAAGGGTGCGGCAGTTGAGCTGAGGAAGTGGGGGAGGATAGAGAAAAAATTGAGGTTAGGGTTAGGTTTAGTTGGGGGTGGTTCGGCTGGGCCAAAAAAAAAAGAAAACAAAAACAAATATATATATATATATATTGTAAAATAAAAAAATATTTCAACCTTTGCCGAAAATAAAAGAAAAAGGAAATAGGACCAAAGAGTAATGGAAAACAAATTCAGATTTTTTTTTCTTTTTCTCTTGTTTTCTCTTTTTTTGTCTAAATTAATTTAAAGTTTAAATACTGAGTATATATTTGAATTAACAATTTTAGCATTAGATTAAAATTTGCACATAAAACCTTAGGACAAAACTTAAAGAAAATGTAGAATTTCTCTCACTATAACTATAGCGAATAACCTTTAAAAATCGCAAAAACCAAATGTTAAATCTTATAAAAATTGAAATAACCTAATTATGCAATTTTATTTTAAATTAGTATTATTTGACTCTTTTGCTTCTTATTGCTGTTGCCTTCTGATGAACGATGTGTAGATACCGACATTCCAGAGTCCGCGACTGCCGACTCTGACTTCAGAACTGACATCAACGAGGAAGGTAAGCACCTCCTTGATCATATTGATCCTATTATTTCAAAAATATTCTATCAAATTTTTCATACATACGCCATGTTTCATAAAATTTATATATTGTGGGATATGATATATATAACCTTCATTGATGGAATTTTCTTAATTAATATTGATGTGTGAACCCTGATAACCCTAGATGGTGGATGGACACATGAAAATATGAAATGGGTATACTCGTGTATAACTGCGCATGCTTAGTCATGCTTTATATTGGGAATACGAACAAATGCTTTATATTGGGAATACGAAATGGTTTGGAACCTTTATATTGGGAACAATGGCTTAAATGCGTGGTTGTGTGTTTGATTTGGAGTACCCAAATGGCCAGTTAATTCGGGGACGTAGGGGGAGGGAGCAATTAGTACTCCTCCATTTACGTCGTCTTTGACATCTCCGAGGTCACCGCGCGTCGGCCTTGGTTGATTAGCGCGCCAGGACAGCTCGAGGGTCAGCGGGCAGAAAAGCGCTTGGTTTTTACCAGAAACCGCCGTGTGCCGATCGTGGCGTTGCCGCACCGGTGTGCTACGCTTTGGGTGGTGGTCGGCGTCGTCTGCACGCGCGATTGCAGTTTCGGCGCTGCGGGGAAGGTCGTTGCGCGCGCGCCGGTGGTTGGAAGCGCCGTGGCGGCGCCAAAACACAGCCGCTCAGCTGACCACTGCCGCCGGTCTGGAGCATGAAAGCTGGCAAAATTGCAAGCCTAATTCGTAGATGCTTCGGCCGGCCCATGTAGTAGATCACTTCGAGTAGCCACGGGGACAGGAAATCAAACGTCCGGTGTGATACTTGGGACGGGCCAACTAGTAGGACTAGGACAGCATTAAGTTTTTATTCCCACGTGCTTATCTGGTAGTCGGCACTTGGCAGGCTAAGCACACCATGATTGACTTCCACTCAAAAAAGCATCAATGATTAACTCGCTATCTAGCGGAACAAGTGGCATTACATTGGCATCTTGGATGGGAATATCAGTACACTAACACAGCAAACCTTCAAGATCAAATGGAAAATACAATTAATGCAGACAAACACTACAAACAAGCACCCGACCACTGGGCTATCTTATTCCAAAGGAAAAGTCAATTCCTTAAAAAGAGTAAACGAAAATAAATTAACGCACACATGGATGACATTAAGTGTACTAAGGAGTAGAACGCACGTTAATTTTTAGTTATCATATCGCGCTACGCACTGGCCTGCCTTGGATCGATGCCGCCCTAGACTTCCTTTCTTGAGAGAGCTGCTTTGCAAAGCGAGTGAGCGCATCAGCGTTGGTCCCTTCGTCAGGCACCGGCACGAACTTGCCCGTCTCCATGTCCACCCTGGACACCGGCTTCCCCAGCAGCCTCTCCCCGATCTTGATCAGTTCCTTCATGTTGTCCACCGTCGCGTCGTCGACGGTCGCCGTCGCGCCGCGCAACGAATCATCCTTTATTTACACAACGATCAAAACCAACCCAAAGCTAGTCTAGCATCAAACTCTCTGGATCAATGAGTACTCTCCGTGATGACGTACTGATGCGTATGTGTAGATGCGGACGCACCTGGATTCGCAGGTAGTTCTTCTCGCTGCGGAGCGCCTGGAAGATGATGGAGACGTTGTAGTCGACGAGCGCGGCGCTGGAGTAGCTGAACATGTCAACGATGGGCGTGTTCCCGTCCTTCCTCAGCCACGAGAGGACGCCCCACCCGGCGGCGTCCTTGGCGGTGTACATCGCGGCGTTCTTGGCCGTGCCGGTCCCGATGGAGATGACCAGGAACTTGTCGTAGTCCCTCGGCTGCGCCGGGAAGAACTGCTCCCCCTTGTCCAAGATCATCTTCCTCGATATCTGGTTTATCGTCACCATTGTCTACGTACGTACAGGGACACATAAGGTCCTGTTCTTTTACCCAGATGAAAGAGTATATATGCATTGCACGTACTGGATTGTTTGCCGAGACGCCGCCGTCGATGAGGTTGAAGTCGCGGGTATTGCCGCTTGAGTCCTTGGTCTGGAAGAAGTGCGCGGGGAGATAGGTCGGAGCCGCCGATGTGCCGATGCACACGTCCGAGAGCAGCGCGTCTTTCAGAGGCTGGTTCTTGGCCTGGAAACATGCAGGTATATACGTATACGTATGTTCACAAATCACAATACAACAAGTCAGCAACCCTAGATTATTCTGAGCTTGCGATGAGTTGACATCGTTCGAGATTAATTAATATGCGTTGTTGTGCATTGCATTACATCGAAGGTGGAGAAGATGGTGGGCTGAAGGTTCTTGACGTCAAAGGTGGGGATGACGACGTCGGCGAGGGTCTCGTGCAGCCTGGTCGGGCCGAGGAGGCCTTGTATCTTAGAGTGCAGGAACTTGCCGTCGTACTTCGGCCCCGTGATCCCGATTGCCGTGTTTTCTGGCTGCCACCTGCGCGCGAGCGATCGGGAGGAAGCATATCACATTCGGCACGAAACTTCGCCAAACCTAATTCTAATCTGCTAACAATTAAAAAAGCTCAATCTTGCCTTCGCTATCATCAGCTGCCACTTGCATGTTTTGTTTCCGATTATTATTTGGTTATTTAATTACGCCAGATACGTACGCAACTACCGGACAGAAACACCAGCCTATACGAGGAGCCAACATACATTACAGATCAGTACAAGACAGGGTAAGGGAATTAAGTACTAGAGAACTATAGAATGGACAGGGAGCTAATTAATAAGAATGCAATGTTTCACAGAGGTGCTTTGTTGTTCTTCTTCTTTTAAGTTACACAAATATTAAAGTATGGATGAATGGTAGATAGTGATTACTTACTCCTTCATTTGTTTCAAAATTTGTATAACTTACGTTAGAATAGAAAATATAGAAGCATACTTTGAACTTATCAATTGTCTAATCTAGCGACAATCCTTTTCTAAACGGACTCGGTGCTTTTATAATGGCCAAATCAATACATTTCACAGCAATTTGGTGGTTATCTCTAGCTAGCAACCAACTGCGCTGCCAGACAGATGCGTCGGAACGACGTCCTCGGTCTTATGGTGTTTTGGGTTAGGATCATCCCGTAATTTTGGTGGGATGGATGAACCCATATTTCATTTTTCTACTAGCAATGTGCGTTTTAAAGAGAAATACCAGCATTATGCTTACGCGAGTGATGGGCAATAATTGCTGGAATAGTCCCACATTGGTTGTGATGAGTGCTTGAGCATGGTTTATAAGGGTGAGGGAGCACCCCCTCATTGAGCTAGCTTTTTGGGTGGAGATGACCCAAGAGACCTTGGCCCGCTGCTCGGATTGGGTCTGACCTGGGATCCGGACGCGCTAGGTCCTAGGTGTGGCGATCCGGCTAACAGTAATGTCGGAAATCATTCCAACCCTTAAAACCAAACCCTGAATGGTCGCTGACAAACAAGATTAGATATACGCGGGGCATGGAACAAGCCATGCTATCAACCTATGACTGTTGGGTACATCATGTTTGGTTAACATGAGCCTGAATTTCAATCCTCAACCGTGACCTGTCACATGTGCGCATAGCACTTCCTGCGGACCGCAATTCGTTTTTTTTTTAGCATTGCTTTTATGCTTTTTCTTCTAGTACAAGTTGCACAAATCTTGAAGCAAACGAAGGGGTAAGTAATCATCATCTACCCTCCATTCATGCTTTAATAGTTGTGCAACTTTTAAAAGGAAGAGCATAGAAGCACCTCTCTTTTTTTTTCGGAAGAAATGATCGGTTATTGTTGTTAAACGGACAGAAAGTGCTACGGTACTGCCCGTTGTTGTGTCAAAAAAATTTTAAGAGTTCTTACCATCCTTGTGAGATATCTTGAGTATCACTAAATTAGCTTTTAAACTTTGATATCTCTCGGTGCTTTCAACATTTAAAATTTTGGTACTTCTTGGTACTGGCATAGTGTATATTTTGGTCTCTTCCAAGTACCGTAAAAATATAAAAAAATTATCGGTGAAATTTCTACCTGTGGGGAAAGATGTGTGGCCCATTCTCCAGGTAGAATTTGTTGATGTCCTTCGCGGTGAAGAGTGGACGCTTCTCCTTGTTCGGGGCGGCGAGCATCGCCGTGATAAGGCCGCCGGTGCTGGTTCCGGCGATGTAGTCAAAGTAGTCGGCCAGTCGTGCATCCGGCCCGTCAAGTTCCTGCAGTAGGTTGATCGGACAGCATGTTACACTATGGATGAAAATTCCTGGAACCAAGTAATTCATGAATCTTTGGAGACCTTAGCTCATACCATAGCTTATGAGATGTTTCGAATTAGATCAGAGGCTTCATTGACATGTTGGAATGCCAAGTTTTATGCAGGAAAACTGAATAATTTCAATCACATTATTCACCTGTTGTGGTCGTCGGGCTGTCAACATTTGTGAAAACAAGTGTAAAATGGTGATGGCGATATGTATCCAGGAGATGACAACTAATAGGAACCTGTTTGTCAAAACTTGTATACTGTGTAACTTGTGTTAGGGAGCTAATGCTAGTTTTTATGTGGAACAGTGGGCTCATAGATATCTTAGAAACTTGTAGTCCTCACAATCTCAAAGGGTATTTTAGATTTTGCAAGAATAAGCTATATTTTTTAACCCATCAAAAAACCATGATACCAAACAATCTGTTTTTTTACTTAAAAGCAGACGACTTATAAGTTCATCGAGCTAAAAACTAGCTTTAAGCCATAAATCAGAAATTCTAAACCGAAACAAACATGCATATGCATGCATGCATGTACGTACGTACTTGGAGCTTTGATTCGAGGAAGGCGAGGATGGTGCCCGGGATGAGGCCTCGAATGCCGCCTCCGTCGATGGCCAGCACCGTCACCCTCCTCCCCATGGCCGGCGCTGCATCACGGCTAGCCATAGATCGATATGTGCAACTGTGTATCTACGTGCTTCGGTTACAATTAGTAAATAAACTGAACAAAGACAGAGATGAAATATATATGAAATTCTAGTTGTTGTAGCTTTGAATCGGCGGTGATGATTAGTGATGTTCATACTTAGGGTTTATATAGGCCCAAAACGCTAAGCTTGGGCATTTTGATATTTCGGTGACAGCGGTGCACAACACGACAAAATTGCATAGTCAAGTCAACTACCCGAATGAACAATACATGCTTTCACATCACCCAACCAATGGTGGAATGGCTCTTGAGAGATTAATTACGGGATATAGTTTTCATGTTTTTAATTACAAGTCAGCTGTTGATGTGGTATGATAAAAGGGGAAGGCCAAATTCCGAGTATTTTTCTTCTGAAAAATCGTTCCAAGTGTGTTTTAAATTGCGTATTGCTGTGATGCTTGATTTATATTGTATGTATATAAGATTATACTCCTTGTGTTCCAAGTATATATTATTGCATGTTGAGTACGGGTTAGCCCTTGGAATGTTTCAAACCCCTTGTTGCTTGCATGCACATCCGTCTAACTACAAGTGGGCGCACGTATAATTGCAAGAGCAGATTATACTTGTCAAACTCTGACAAAAGGAAAAAGAGAATTACTAAGTGGCACTCGAGTGTTTTTTTTTGTGAGCACTTAAATTTTTTTTTTACCTATAGAGTACTCAAAATGTAAGGAGAGATGACAAATTGATTCTACTAATTGAATCTAGATCTAAAGACTCAAAATTTGAATGCTATTTAACAAAAAAAAAAAAAAAACACTCATGTGCTCCCTAGACACCCCAAAAAAAACCCAGTTACAATACCAGCTAGCTAGCAAAGCAAAACAATAGAGAAATTTTACGGTGGATAACATAGGTAGTAAATATTGGTAGTAGATAGTGGTAGTAGAAATCAAATCTAACCATCCATTCTTCAAGGGTATTTTAGGCATTTCCTATCCATTCATCAAAGGTATTTTAGACGTTTCCTAATTCGTTCATAGTTTTAGATTCACCGAATACCTGATGATCTTCAGAAGCTTCTTATCCATTCATTATCATTCATCAGGATCACAGGACGTGTTTTACCGCAGGGGACAAATAATATGATAGAATTTTTTACCCTTTTACCACTTTCTAAATTTTACTACCAATACTACAGGTGGTAGTATAACTAGACCTAAATTGATTTTAACCATTAGATTCAAAGCGATGAACGGCTTATATTGATTTTAATCCACTGTAAAAGAGCTCAAACAATAACCCACCTCAGCACCTCTAGGCTCTATATATCTATCCGGCCCCAAGCATGAAGAGAAATAATACTACAGAAACTAGTACTACATAATTACATGGATACTCGGAATTAGGAGGCGCGGTTTGGATCAATGGATGTTTTGTAGGAGCTCAACAGGGAGAACAAACAAAACCTGCAGAGCTCATCCGCAATGGAAACAAGAGAACAAAGCTGTTTGGGGGTGGGACGAGACACTGGACCGCGCAGGTGTACATACGCAAGGCGTTAAGCACCAGATCGAAGCTGGATGGGTCACCGCGCCGGCATTGATTGCCGGCCGGCTTGCCGCGGGGTTGGAGGCGCCGCAAAAGGAGTTGTCGATCGCGCCAGGCACCGCCGGCGCTGGGCCAAAACGCACCTGCTAGCAAGCGGCTGTACGTGCATGGCACCGGAGCATGAAAAAGTTGGAGAGATTGTAGGCCTCCTAATCCTTGGATACTGGGGAGTTGTTACTTTCTAGCCCGTATATGGTAATGAACGTACTCTCGTACGTTTTGTTAAGGAATTGTACTACCACGTAGTATAGAGTTTCTGAACAGATGTAAAAGTGGAGAACAGAGAGAAAGACACACAAGATGGGAGGAATAGATTGATCTATTATTCTTTCTGATTGCATGTATAATGGGGACCCCTCCTCCTTTTTATTGAGATTTTGGCAATTTCGGATAATATTTTATTTTTTTTTTTTTTGACCAAAATCTCGGTTCAAAAAATGCCATATTTGAATTTTGCCTTTTGAATTTCGTCCGATTTTGTCCGAAATAACGAGATTTCAAATTTCGAAGGGTGACGAGATTTGAACCGAAAACGAAATTTGGAACCCTGGTCAACGCCCTAGCCCATCCCAGGCTTGGCTTGTGCTTGATCCAGCCAGATGCAAGAGGACTGAGCACACCCTAGCCAGTCGCACACACATGCCCACACCTAAGCCGAGCTCTTCCTAGCGTGGTCGCACCTTCAGCCACTCGGCGCCTCTGCCCGCTCCCGCCTGCAGATCTCCGGTCGGATCGCTCCGCTGTCGCCTCCACCATGGGATGTGAGTACTATTGAGTTGCATGCACCAGCTAGTTCACCTAAAAGCTTAAGCTGATGAGGAAAGACGGGCAATTCACTTATACTTCAACACTCCCCCTCACGTGTTGGCTCCCTCAGGCTTAAGACGTGGAATAGAAGTGGGCTGCAATTATTATTTTTTAATTGCACCAACCGGGTCTTGAACTCGAGACCTCTTGACTCTGATACCATATTGAGTTGCATGTACCAGACAGTTCACCCAAAAGCTTAAGCTGATGAGGAAAGACGAGCAATTCACTTATACTTCAACAAGTACCCTCAACTTGTTTCTCCCCACCACCGTTGTTTGTGATAAGCACCATCTCGGTCGTGTGTTCGTGTCAATCAAAACCCTACCTTGTACTTGGTGCGTGATTAATTTGTTCAAGTTTGCAAACATTAAGGACGGTTACGTTTTGATTCACGTAGGCCGCTGCGGCGTGGCTTTATTGTGGCAATACTGCCCGATCGGGCATATCAAATAGAAATGGAACTGAATCTGTTGATTTAGGTGAGTCCCCTTGATAATTGGCCCAATTTCGTGATATGTTTGGTGAATTTGTTATTTTGTTGTCATATTAATATTTTGTACTGCACATCTTGAGCCTTCCTTTGCAATTTGCACTGAACTTGTTTCTGGATGGATATACTCAATTGGCGAGATGGGCAAGATCTGTGTGTGAACGCAACAATTGCAACTATATGTTTGCAACTTGCTGATCATAACATAATATGTTGGTTTCAGTAATGTAGGGCATGCTTTCATTTTTGACTGGTGATGATCGAGAGAAGCAGCCGTATAATAAGGCATCGAAAGCTTTGCTTTCTATAAGTATTGTACTTATTTAAACTACCGCATTTTGTACGATCCTTCTTTTGATGATGTGGTAAGAAGAAAGCATTATTGTGCTTACATTTTATGGAGCCATTGTGCATTTTATTTCTTTGTTAATACGCTTTCTGCAAGGAACCAAATAGCTTTAGTTGCAATTCCATTCTCACACGTGAATAAAAAGATTCAAAACTACTTAACAAATTTTGTTGCCCCGATGACTTGATGGATTCTGTTATAGTTTCCTATAGTCTATTTATGGATTGTTATAATTTTTGTGATGTATTCTTATAGGATATTGAGTTGTTCTTAGATTGGGCACTGAATGTGTGATGAAAGATCTGTCTTCCATTATGGATGTTTCATGGACATATCATGATCAATTGGTCAGCACTTTTGTAAACCTATGAGTCTATGACAGACAAGGTAATATGCCACCTATCACTTTCAATACCCGATTTGATTTATTTTTCTCTGATATATTTTAGATTGCTAAGTCTGTTATCATCAATGCTTTGCAATCTAGACTTAATTTGGACCCTACTCCATGCCTTGGAAAGGTGACCCTGTTCTTTCTGTTTTTGGGTATGCACTGAAATATAGTATTTAGGTTTGAAAAGTATCGTAATTTGGCTTGCGCTTTGGGTTTAAATTTGAATTTCATGCTTAATATTTCAACAATTCAAATTTATTTTTAATTATATATTTGTACTGTACTTTTATTATACTCAATGTTCGTAATTTTTAACGTTAGTAATAATGGTTTATTTTTATCCCGATACGAAGGCCAGGATATCTCGACCCCTACCCCAGTTGACACCCGTGGCTAAGCAAGGACGGGAACACGCCCATCGTCGACATGTTCGGCTACTCCAGCGCCGCGCTCGTCGACTACAACATCTCCATCGTCTTCCAGGTGCTCCGCGGCGAGAAGAACTACCGGCGCATCCAGGTGCTTACACATCTACACATAATATGGCATCACGGAGTGCTCATTAATTGATCCAGAGAGTTTGATGCTAGACTTTGGGTTGGTTTTGATCGTTCTACATATGTGTAAATAAAGGATGATTCGTTGCGCGGCGCGACGGTGGACAACATGAAGGAACTGATCAAGATCGGGGAGAGGCTGCTGGGGAGGCCGGTGTCCAGGGTGGACATGGAGATGGGCAAGTTCGTGCCGGTGCCTGACGAAGGGACCAACGCTGATGCGCTCACTCGCTTTGCAAAGCAGCTCTCTGAAGAAAGGAAGTCTAGGGCATCGATCCAAGGCAGTGGTGGCACGATATGATAACTAAAAACGTGCGTGCTACTTAGGGTGCGTTTGGTTGCCTGGATGAGGTTGGATGGGATATGAGTATATGACCATCCAACTTGGATGGGATGGAGCCATCTAGGTAGTTGTTTGGTTTGGTGGATAAGGATGAGCCAATTTTGTGTTTGGTTGGATGGATGAGGATGGATGGGATGAGCTAATTTTTTGTTTGGTTAGATGAATGAGCTAGTTGTAATCAAGGTTTCGAATTTTGGTTTGAATTTTTTGGACAAAATTTAATTAAAATTTGAATTTTGAACAAAATTTGATCATGATTTAAATTTTCTGACAATTTTTGAATGTTTGGATAAAATTTGACAAAAATTTGATTATTATTTTTTTTTTGACTCATTTTGAATTTTTGAATAAAAATTGCATTTTCAAACAAAATTTTATTTTTGGACAATTTTTTTACTAAAATTTGAATTTTCCAACAAAATTTGACCATATTTTGAGCGAATTTTAATTTTGGCCAAGAAAATTTTGCCGAAATTTGAATGTGACCGTGTACACCTCTTCGTGCAGCAAACTGGATGAACACATCCGGCCTTTTTATTTGGATGGCTTTATCTAGCATCTTCAGAGAATATTCTCAAAAACTGGATGACCATATCCTATCCATCCACCCATCCAAACAATTGGATGACTCCAAATCCATAGATGGCTATATCTCATCCACCCTACCAAACGCCACCTTAGTACACTTGCATGTCATCGAATTAAACTATACCCATGTGTGCGTTCATCTATTTTCTTTTGCTTCTTTTTGAAGGTATTTTATTTCCCTTCTGAATAAGATAGCCCAGTCGTCGCCTTGTTTGTATTGTTTGTCTGCTTTAATTGTATTGGCCATTTGACCTTGAGGTTTGCTGAGTAATGATATTCCCATCCGAGATGCTAACGTAATGCCACTTGTTCCGCTCGATGGCCAGTCAATTATTCTGGCTGTTGAGATACCATTAGAGCAAGTACAATAAGACCATGCCAGCGGGTTTTTACCTTGTGCATATCAGCTTTTGTCTACGTGGAAGAGTGAGAAAAGATGAGAGAGAAGATAGCTGACTCTTATTTAGTAGCCAGCTTTGCACGGATGCATAGGTAAATCATTTATATACAAGAGAGAAGAAATAGTTATTGCACAACATCTAGATACAACTTTTGGAGACAGTTATTGTACAAGTTGGCTTTTAGCTTACTATTAGTAAGCAGTAGGCTTTTGTCGGGGATTGGCTATCTGGCAAAAGACCACGGTACCCCCGTGAAAAGCTAAACCCGCCGACCAAGCAATACTAGAAGACAGGATGCTCGGGAGAATGAAACGAGCATCCCTCCTTCTCCTCCGAGCATACGCGTCTGCACCTTTACTCGCAGAAGCACCAAACACGCCCCCCCCCACGAGCAAGCATGCTCGTAGAGGCCACGACCTACTCGGGTGTTTGGTCGGAGGGCCCGGCGAACGCTACGAAGAAGGAAGGAGCCAACCAATCAGCCGAAGATCAAGGGAGATCATAACCGAAATTCAAAACAGCGAATCAAGGGACGGAGTCACGGATATGGATACATAAGCGTGATCCCAGGAGGTAGTTGCCTTTTTGGTACCTATAGTCGTATTATTTAAACCCCGGAAGATTTGTAAGGGGAGAAAAAAGAGATAGAACATAATACACTGGAGTAGGGTCATTATCCGGCAGAGGAGGCCGAACCGGGATAAACACCGTGTCCCCTTTTCTTCTTCTCCCGACCTCGCATCGCTCGAGCGACCTCTTCGATCCGTCTGACGGGGCTCTGTTGATCCCCATTCAACAAGTAAGCTCGGCGGGAGCCGTTCCCCAATCGTCGATACCGGGCGCCGTCGTGGGGACGGCGACTTGATTCCGTGCGGATCAAGATCCTCGAGGATGCCAAACTCGGGAGACACTCGGGACCTTTGCGTTTTTGACCACGTTGAAGATGACGACATGTACTACGCCGTCGACAAGCGTGGCGAGGTGACCGATCCTATCGGTCACACCGAGTCTGGGAGCCCTTTCACGGACACGGGAATGCGAGGACAGGGCCTCCATTCCCCAGACATTACCCTCGAGGACCCAGAGGATGACTACGACGGGCTCTACGATGGCCTGTACATACCAGACGACCTAGAGCTCGGCCAGAGACCGCATCTCAAGGGGATACAATGATGTCCCCATCGCTTTCATCCCGCTCTCGTCGAGTCAACGTGGCCGGGAGCCGTGCGGAGCCCGGAGAAGGATCCTCGGACGCTGCCAAGCACGACCACTACGAGGCGGCCAGACTCCACCTGGAGGCGTCCTTGGGAAAGACCCTCGCGAGCATTCGCCGCCAGGCAAAGGGGAGGTGCGCTTCCACGGAAAGGAACTCTCGCGGGTACCGAACTCCCGATCGCGCTCCGGAGCGCCGTCAAAGCTCACCGCCGCCAGTTCACCGGAAACGGGAACGGTTACAGGCCTTGGCGGCGGTCGTGCGTGACTTTCTTGATTTCCAGAGCAAGTAGACTTGGAGGCCGTGGGCGTGGTCGTGGCGAAGATTTGGAAAGGCTTGCCGCCGAGCTGAAAGTCTCGGATCCTCCCGTGGCCAGGATGCCGGAGTGTTTCCGGGACCATCACAACGCTCCCCATGCGCTCGCCTGCAGGTGAATCTCGAGCCATGCTCGGAGATCGCCCGCATCGCTAATCCGATTCGGGAAAAGCCGGAGCGATCCGCAGGCGACCTCAGGCGGTACCTCTATAATCGCCCAGATTCTGGCGCTCTGAGCGCTCCACGACCAAGCGATGCGTCGGCACGACCGTCGCATGAGGTCTTCTCCGACTCGGCCAGCGCCTGGGCGTTGGGTGGAAGACCAGCGTGGAAGGCCGTGACCGAGGATTTCACCGCGAAATCCCGAGCTTCGGTTGCCAGGCCTTCACGAGCTCCCTCCGGAACGTCGCATGGCCGAACAGGTTCAAGCCCGGCCACATCGAAAGATTCAACGGGACCCAGAACCCGGACGAATTTCTCTCAATATATACTACCGCCATCCTCGCCGCCGGAGGCGATGAGGGGGTGATGGCAAATTACCTGCCGACAGTTCTGGATGGAGCCGCTCGTACGTGGCTTTTCAATCAGAAAGAAAGATCCATACGGTCCTGAGGCGGCTCGGCGCGCTCAGAGCAAATTTCCGGAGCCGTTACATCCGCCGAAAGGAGCGCGACTGAGCGCTTGATACTGACGGACGGGAAACCTGCGACAATTCGTCGCAGGTTCATCCAGGTCGGAACTCGATCCGAACATATCGGACGAGGCCGTCGTCCGAGCTTTCAAGTTCGAGTGCGGGGCGTGCGCTTCACGCAGGACACAGAGATCCACCCGGATCTAACGGCGAACGAGCTCTTCCGAATGGCTGATCGATACGCCAACGCAGATGAGGCCGTCAATGGAAGAAAATCTTTGGATGAAGGAAGCTGCCGCCTCGGCTGGCCTAGAAACCTCGGCTAGCAAAAGGGCTCGAATTGTAGACAAGAAGATCAAGAAGAAGAAGAAAAAGCAACCCTCTTGACCATGGTAGCCGCGGTGGAACAACAACAACCCCGAGCAACCCAGCCTGCAGCGGCCGGGTTTAACGCTCGAGGAAGAGGACAACCACACAGGCCTCGAACGAGGCGACCAAGCGGACCGGCAGGCGACCTCTCTTGTCCGCTTCACCAGCGCCGCAGGCACGACCTCACGGAATTGCCGAGCGTGGACCTACCGCTGGAAGCGATTTACTGGCGGGGTCCCATGCCGACGCTTCGAGCAGGTGAAAATGGCAAAGGTAAACAGCCCACCGAGGAAAGTGAGGATGACATGGAATACCAAGAACCAAAGAATCACATAGCGGTCATCTTGGGGCTCCTCGCCTACAAGTCCCGGGACTTAAAGGACGCCCATAAGAGAAGTGCACCATGTTACCCAGGGTAAGCCTCGGTGCAGAGATTGAAATGGTGCGAGATATCCCTCACCTTCTCCAAGGGCGATTGTCCCCTTGGGATGACCAAACCCAGAGGCTTCCGATGGTCGTGAACCCCACCATCGGCAATACCGTCGTCGGTCGGGTCCTCATAGACTCAGGAGCTCTTTGGACCTTATTTCAGCCAAGGTTTTGGGCGAGATGCGATTCCTCGTTCCAAAATCAAGAGTGTAGCCGTGCCCTTCTTCGGGATAGTCCGGGCACCTCGATCAAACCTCTGGGCAGGTCGTCTGCCTGCGTGAGTTTCAGCGGCCCAAGTAACTTCAGAGCGGAGCTAATCACCTTCGAGGTGGTAGACTTGAGTCGGCCTACAACGCCATCCTCGGCAGCGGCCTTGGCCAAGTTCATGGCCGCCTCGCATCACGCAGCGTATCGATTGCCTGAAGATTCCGGACCGAGCGGAGTCATAACCATCAAAGGAACCACAAGTCCGCACTCAATTGCGACGAAGAGCGCTGGATATGGTCGGTCGATTACCCACTCGCGGCCACGACCAAGAGCCGAAGCATTCCGGCCTAAACTTGCCCTCGGCTGGAGGAGAGACCAAGGCTGTTCGCTCAGCAGTCGGAACCGGCCAAATCGTTCATTTGGGATCTTCTCTAGATCCCAAATAGGAACTCGAGCTCGTCACCTTCCTCGGGCAAGGTCGGATGTGTTCGCTGGGAACCGTCAGACATGCCCGGGTCCCAAGGGAGGTGGTCGAGCACGAGCTAGCGATTCGACTGACAAAAAACGTGAGACGAAACTTAGACGCTTTTCCCGGAAAAGCAGGCAATCATCCGCGAGAACTCGACAAACTCCTAAAAGTGGCTTCATCGGAGAGATCGAGCACTCCGAGTGGCTAGCCAATCCGATTAAGTCGAGGAAGAAAGGAGGCAAGTGGCGCATGTGCGTCGATCACACGCAGGTTTGAACGGCATGCCCAAAAGACAACTATCCGTTGCCTCGCATAGACCAATTGGTGGGCGCGACGGCGAAGTCCTGAACCATGAGCTTCCTAGACGCCTATTCAGGCTACCATCGAATCGACCTATCGCGAAGACGAGGAAAAGACTTCCTTCATCACTCCATTCGGTACCTTACGCTGCTCGACCATGTCTTTCGGTCTGAGAAATGCGGGAGCAACTTTTCAGCGCCTCATGCGAAAACTTTCACGCAGACCAAGTAGGTCGAAATTTGGAGGTCTATGTCGACGACATAGTTGTCAAAAGCAAGAGTACTTGGTCACGTTCTTTGACTTGGAAGAAACTTTCTGTAACCTCAATAAGCATCGAATAAAGCTAAATCCGTAAAAATGCGTGTTCGGCGTGAAGCGTGGCAAGGTGCTCGGCTACATGGTCGGGCCACATGGCGTTAGGGCAAACCGGAGAAAATCGAAGCCATTGAGAACATGAGGTCGCCCACGTGCGTAAAGGAAGTACAAGCTCGGCCAGGAAGAATGGCCGCCTTAAGCCGGTTCATCTCCATTTGGGGAGCGAGGCTACCTTTCTTTAAAGCCCTCCATAAGCATGATGGCTTCACGTGGGCGGAGGAGGAAGTCGATCGCTCGTTCAAAGAGCTAAAACAAGACATCTCCAAGCCGCCCGTCCTCGTCACACCCACGGGGAAGAATTGCTACTATACTGGCGGCAACCCCGCAAGCGGTGAGCTCGGTGTTAGCGGTAGAGAGAGATGGTACCCAGCGACCTATCTATTACGTCAGCGAAGTACTTCATAGACCAAAGGAGCGTTATCCCGATGTCCATAAACTACTGTACTCGTTGCTGATGGCCTCCAGGAAGTTGCGTCACTACTTTCAAGCACACAAGATCGTAGTGCCGACCGGCTTCCCACTCAGGAAATCCTGAAAAATCAGGCGCCGGTGGTCGCATAGCCAAGTGGGCAATGGAGCTCGCGGAGTTCGAGCCGGTGTTCTCGACCGCACGGCGATAAAATCACAAGTCTTGGCTGATTTCGTGGCGAGAATGGTCGGCTCGGCACCACCCGGCCAGTAGGACCAATGATTCGAGGAAAACTCCTGGACCTTGTATTTTGATGGATCCAGAGCATACGAGCGCCGGGGTGGCGTCGTCTTGGTCTCCCGGATGGAGAGCAACTTCGGTACACCATCCAACTACATTTCGCGCGACTAACAACGCGCAGAGTCTGAGCCTTTTGGCGGGACTTGAGCATGTAAATCGCTAGGAGTCCAACGGCTCACCGTGAAGGGCGATTCACGGTTGGTGTCGTGAACCAGGTCAACAAGGAGTATCGGTGTTCCGATACCTCAATGGCGCTCAGACTGGCCGAAGTAAGGAAGATGGAGAAATACTTCAAGAATTTCGAAGTAATCTACATCCCGTGAAGGATAATTCACTGGTGACCAAATGTCTAAGGTCGGTTCCTCTCAAACCACCGCTCACGTGGTGCTTGAAACACCTACATAAGCCCTCCATTCCCTCTGAAGAGGAGGCACCAGAGACCGGCGGTAGGGTCTCCTTCCTCGAGCAAAGTGCGAATTGGATGACGCCATTCATCCAATACCTTGCGCATGGGACATTGCCCGAGGAAGAAGCCGAGCGTTCCGGCTAACAAGGCGATCTTCTCAAGACAGATCGATCGAAGACGACCTATACCGAAAGGCGCATTAGGAATCCTTTCCGGATCGTCTCTCGGGAGGAAGGCCATGCCTTCTTCGTGATATCCATGAAGGGATGTGCGGAGCTCACTGCGTCTTCGTAACGCTTGTGAGCAAGGCCTTCCGACTAGGGTACTCTTGGCCCACGGCCTTGGCGGGCCGCGGTCGATCGTAATGACTGCCGAGCATGCCGCTTTATGCTCGAAAAGCCCGTCAACCAAAGCATATGCCCTGCAAACCATACCACTCGTGGCCGTTCTCGACACAGGGGCTCGATGTCCTCGGACCCTTCCCCGAGGTCGAAGGCTGCAAGTACTTGCTCGTGGCCATCGACACTTTTACTAAGTGGATAGAGGCCGAGCCTGTCTCAACCATCTCGGCCCGAGCGGCCAAGAGGTTCCTCCGTAGCAATGTGATAACTCGGTTCGGGATACCCGGCCGTCTCATCACGAGATAATGGGACCCAATTCACCAGCTGAACTATTCCAAAGTTCTGCGAAGAGGTCGGGACCAAGGTGCCTTCGCCTGTAGGCGCATCCACAGAGCAACGGAGCACTGAAGCGAGCAAATGGGCAGCTAGTCCAGGGCATAAAAAGAGGGTCTTCAAGACCCTCAACCAAGATAAGCAAAGCGGTGGGTGGATGAGCTTCCCGCCGTTCTTTGGTCTGTCGCACCACGACGAAGTCGAGCCACAAAGTAAACGCCTTTCCAACTCGTCTACGGTGCGGAGGCCATCCTGCTGCCGAAATCGTGCTAGGTTCCCCAAGGGTGCAACCGATCGATTCCATCGATCAAGAGGTTGAGCGCCTCGTCGACTGGACCTCGTCCGAAGTAACACGCGACGGGGCGTTGCTCCGGTCTGCGGTTTACCTACTGTGCTCTTCGTGAGGCACGCAGCCAAGACAAATCAGGCCTAGGGTCCTACAAGTCGGCGACATGGTCTTCTGAAGAGTTCAAGACACGCCGAAAGCCAACAAGTCGACCCGAGGTGGGAGGGACCCTACACGGTCGTGTCTCTGACACGCCCGGGGCTGTTCGCCTCCACGATGCCGGATGGTCGGGAGCTCACCAAAGACTGGAACATCGATCAAGCTGCGAAAATTCTACGTTTAGACGAGTACTCCTATCTCGCGCCCCTTGCGTTCTTTCCAATAAAACATTTTCCCTCTTTCGTGTTTCGTCCTCGCTTTGTCGAGCGAGCATCGTCGTCTACCAAAGACCGCAGACGAGCTTATCCGACAAGTATGTGCGCACCATTTCCCTTGGCCCCGGCCGGATGCTCGCCTAATCGTTCACTTTCCACAAGAGCTCTTCATCAGATATGCGTGGTCGGCGCGAGCATCCACTCTAAGCCCTGATTCGGTGACCACTCGGGTATGGCGGCTCACGTATTGTTGGTTTAAAGCTCGTCTACTCTGTGCTCACATTTTTCTCGACACAACCGACCTATTTAAATCATTCAAAAATCGTCACGACCAAAGCGACCCTTAAATTTTCCCATGAACAAACTCGTGCTCATAGCGGTGAGGACACGACCTTTGTCCATGGCGAGGGGCTCGTATGATAGGAACGTTCGTCCCTTCTTCCAAGGATCCTTTGCTCGTATCTATGCTATATGTCTATGCTATATGCTCTTATGCAGAACTTGTTTTCTTTTCTGCGAGCAGGGATCATATAGGCATATGTTGAAGGCGAACTTGAGAAAAGCAGGCAAGAACCAAACACCGCGAGTTTGCTCATTTAACCCGAAAGGTTGTTTTCTTTTTACAGGATTTACGCGAGCTAAAAATAAAAGAAGAGCTAAGTCCTACGCTCGACCGAAGGGCGACAAGTTCCTCCTTAAGGAGTCGACCTCTGCCTCCAGGTCCAAAACTTTCGCCGAGTAGCACGACCTTCACCGCTGTCCCGGCGCCGCACCTCCTTGAGCTGGCCTCTTCACGCTCCCGAGCTCGTTGGAGTTCGGCGCGCAGTCGGGGACCTCCCGCCGCAACTTCCCAGCTCCTCTTCGAGGTCGGCACACTGTTCAGTGTTCTTCGCCGTCTCGCTCTCAAAGAGCTGGTCCCGGCCCGACGATGAGGCTCTTCGCCGACTCCAGCTCCTTCAGTCGGCCTCGCGCACCTCGAGAGATCCGACGCCGAGATCGACGATCTTGGCGTCTTGCTCGCGATGGTACGCCCTAACTCCTCTGCTGAACTGCGGAGGCATCGATGTCCTCCATAGCCTTCGCAGCAAACTTGGAGCAAAGGGGACGGAAAGTCAAGAAGAACCCCTTGAAGATTGCTCGACTCACGTAAAAAGTTAAGAGCAAAACGCTTACCAGAAGAGCCCGGCTGACCAGCTTATCTTGAAGCCGCTGGCGGTCGGTGGCGCCAGCTCGGAAAAAGGGATTAACCCACGCAGGGCCATCCTGATCCCGAGCTAGAGCATCACGATCTTGCCCCTCCTGGGCACCGGTGCTCCAGGAGGGCAACGACGCTTTCCTTCGACCAACCCCAGGGCGCCCGAGGTTGGTCTTTCATGCGCCGACAGCGACTTCGTAACGCCTTCCTCCTGCCGGCCACGCGCTTGGGGACTGGACGTCGACCGCCGCTTCCGCCCCTTGCACCTCCGCGACCGGAAGCAATGGGGGCTCCACGCTCGGAGGCGATTGGTCGAGGACGACCACCTCCGGCCCGTGATCCACGGCTGGGAGCAGCTGGTCATCAACGGCCACCTCCTCTTCGTGGTCCGCAGACGGAGGCAGCTGGACGAGCTCGGCGATCACTTCCGCGGCTGGAAGTGGCTGGGCGATCACGACCGCATCTTCCCCTTGGTCCGCAGTTGGAGGTGGCTGGCTGGCAGTAACCGGCTCCTCCTCTTGGCTCGCGGCCAAGGGCGGTGGGTCGAAAGCCACCACCGCTTGACCACCAGAGCCCGTCGCCTGGGGCTCGCTCGCGCTTACCCCTTCGCAAGGGACCAAGGCCAAGGCTTCTTGGTCCTCAGCCCCCTGCGGCTCCTGCTCCTCCGGTGGAATAGGTTCCACGTCCACGGGTCCGCCGAGGAAGCTCGGGCTCCACTGAGTCCGCAGCTGGCGTCGGCTCCTCCCCCGCCTCGGCCATCACTTGGTCGACGACGCGGTCGAGCTCGGCGTCAACTGCAGAATCGATAATCTCCTCAGCCATCTGACGAAAGTCCAAAAGCAACATCCGAGCTATCACGCCCACGCCAAACAGGGTGGGGTTAGCCCGAAGAAAATCGCAAGACAAGAACAGAACAAGAGAATGAGGTAGAAGCTTACCTTCGCTCGACGAGCAGCGCCATCCTCCTCGGCCTCCTCGCCTCGGGCCATGGGCGACTGCCGGCGGCCTCCTAGGCCTCGGCCACGACCACGACGCGCTCCTCGCGGCGTCGGCCGGCACGTGCCATCGCCGGGTCGACGTCGTCCATGTCAACCTCTTCCAGCACCGAGGTTGCTTGAGAGGTCGACCTCCTGCTCCTTCTGACCAGAGCATAGGTGGCCTCCTCTTCTTCCTCCTCCTCGGGGGCATCGACCACCCGAATAAGCTGGTCCTGGAGGGCCTTGATCTGCCTCTCCAGCCGCTCCTTGGTCGGGAGGGACCTGGCCTCCTCCTCGGCTTTCCTCGCCTGCTCGGCGAGCTGTTCCAGACGGCCCATCAGCTCCGGCCTCCTCCGTTTGAAGTCATCATACCAGATTCGGAGTTCGCTTACCTCCTGGCGGTCGGCGTACTCAAGGTGCGGCGTGGTGGTCCTGGTCAAAGCTCGGCGCTTCGACCGCCTGGCGCGGGGAGGCGAGGCGGATGCCTGGCGGCCTCGACCCGCCGACCTCTTGCGGGAACCCCTGGCCGGGGTGCTGGCTTGCGGCAGCGCTGCAGCGCTCGACACGGCAAGGTCAAGGGCGACCTTCTCCTGCAAACAGAAATCGGGAGAAATAAGCTCGGAAAACATGCCCTCGGGCGGAAGCAGGAAGATGTACTAACCGCATCACCGCGGTGAAAAACGTTCTTGGGGATTTGACGATTGGGCGTCAGCTCCTTCTCCTTCGGGGCACCGAACATCTCGGCGACCCTCTCGTCAACCCAGTCCGTCCTCGGAGCTGCGTCACAACCGAAGATTAAAACAATATATATATATATATATATATAGCACCGATCACCAGAAAGCAGCGATGCTCGGGAAAGAGGTCCAGGAACATACCTGCGTTGTCCTCACGGGTGAAGTCATGCCACCCGGTCGCCTCGAAGAAGGGGTGCTCGCGGCGCCTCGGGGGACACCGGTTGAAGAGTAAAGTCGGGCGATATCTCGACCGATGAGCCCCATCTGGCGAGCTCACTGATCGTCTGAGCACCCGTTCTTCCTCAGGTTGCAGTGCGGCGCGCGCGCCGTCTCGATGGCGGGCGTCCTCCCCAAGATAGACCAATCGGGACCCTCCGCCTTCTTACGGTAGAACCAGAGGTCGGCCCAACCCGACACCGAGTCCTTCAAAGCAACAAGAGGGTACTCGTATGGTCGGTTGGGCCGAGGCGAAGATAAACGCAATCAAGTGAGCCATCCCGACCGGTGCGGAAGGGAGTAGAAGTGAAAGAAAAGGCTAGCCGTGGGCGATACACCCACGTCGCCTCACAAAGATGGGAGAAGATTGCGAGAAAGGATAGAGTTGGGGTGGAGATGAGAGATCTCGCACCCACGTAAGGCAAGCACGGAGGCGAGGAAGTCGCTCTCGGCAGACGAGCCCGTTGATGGCATACAACTCACACGAGACGATCTCCGTCTCCGCTGATCTTGGCGCCGCATCGCCCCGGGCACTCGACCGAGCACTGGTCGACGTACCCTCATCCGTGAGCACCTGAGCCTCCTTCGGGTCATCTGGTGACCTTGAAGCAGCGCCATGGCCAAAGAAGGAAGGAGCGAAAAGGGTTCTTGGGCGCTAGGGCTCTTGGAAGATTTTTGGCCGAAGACGAGCAAGGAGACACGGTGTAACTCCGACCTCTCCGGTGGAAAGGGTTAAAAAGACAAAGTGAAGGGACGGATAAAAATCGCCGCCTATCACGTAGCGACACCTGGCCGTGAGAAAGCGCCGCTTTCCAAGAAACTGCCGCATCGCGGGAAGGCTTCTCGAGAAGGAACCGCAGAACAACCAAGCAGCACGCGCCACGCGAGTAAGCACGCGCGGGTAAAGAAGCTCGTCTCCCGACGTAAAATGGTCGTAAGCCACGACCAAAAGAAATTCAATCCCCTCAAGTCTTCTTAGGCTCAAGGGAAGCCCGAGGGTTCCCGCTTGAACCTCGGGGCTAGGCGTCGGGGATTGGCTATCGGCAAAAGACCACGGTACCCAGTGAAAAGCTAAACCCGCCGACCAAGCAATACTAGAAGACAGGATGCTCGGGAGAATGAAACGAGCATCCCTCCTTCTCCTCCGAGCATACGCTGTCTGCACCTTTACTCGCGAAGCA
Organism: Rhipidocladum racemiflorum; assembly: GCA_036346355.1. Lineage (NCBI taxonomy): Eukaryota > Viridiplantae > Streptophyta > Magnoliopsida > Poales > Poaceae > Rhipidocladum > Rhipidocladum racemiflorum. The sequence continues at coordinate 52,301,148 of CM070582.1, read as the reverse complement.
CCAAACACGCCCCACGAGCAAGCATGCTCGTAGAGGCCACGACCTACTCGGGTGTTTGGTCGGAGGGCCGGCGCTTCTACGAAGAAGGAAGGAGCCAACCAATCACCAAGATCAAGGGAGATCATACCCGAAATTCAAAACAAATACGAATCAAGGGCCGGGTCACGGATATGGATACATAGCGTGATCCCAGGAGGTAGTTGCCTTTTTTGGTACCTATAGTCGATATTTAAACCCCGGAAGATTTGTAAGGGGAGAAAAAAGAGATAGAACATAATACACTGGAGTAGGGTCATTATCCGGCAGAGGGAGGCCCGAACCAGGATAAACACCGTGTCCCCCTTTTCTTCTTCTCCCGACCTCGCATCGCTCGAACGACCTCTTCGATCCGTACGACGGGGCTCTGTTGATCCCCCATTCAACAAGTAAGCTCGACGGGAGCCGTTCCCCAATCGTCGACAACTTTACTATTGTACTTGCTCTTAGGGCATCTGCAATGGTGCCACTTCAGCTAGCTATAAGGGTGCCAACTCAACATTTTGTTTAGGTGGATGAAAGAAAAGGAAGAGAGAGATATAGACTGACTACTAACTTATAGTCAGGCTATAGCTGATTCCAAGACATTTATCACATCTTACATACTCCCTCTGTCCCACAAAGAGTGCATTTCTAGTGTTCAAATTTTGTCCCACAAAGAGTGCATCTTTAGTCCGTAGAGCCCAGCTGTAAGTGTATGCATGCTCATTTAAGTGTTTGTGGAAACCGAAGCATCATCATGCTTGTGTATGGAGTAATGAGGGTCACATTAGTCATTTACCTTGCACACTAATCTGTCTTAAAAATCCTAGAAATGCACTCTTTGTGGGACAGAGGGAGTATGGGCCTATATTTAATTTTGTAGACAATGCTATAGATATTCCATTGGAGATGTTGTCTATTAGCTATCTATATATGATATGTACATTTTTTATAGCTAGTAATTGACTACACCATTGCAGATGCCCTTATACCCTATCTTTTTGTGAATAAATCTATATTCATCTTTAATAGATTTTTCACTATATAACTAGTCCTACTACTTGGTCCGGAACAAGTACCATACAGAAACGGATACAGAAGGGACGTTAGCGCATACAGCATACTACTCCAAAACAAAAGGTTGGTGTTAGTAGTCTGTCACTTGGCCTGGCCCAAGTAGCATACCGGACGTTTGATTTCTTCTCGCATGGGCTAGCCGAAGCGATCTACTCCTTGGGCCGGCAGAGACACCAAGGAATTAGGCCTACAATTTCGCCAATTTCCACTCCCCAGATCGCGCGGCGGCGGACAGCGGAGCGGCTGTGTTTTGGCCCGCGACGGCGCTTCCAACCACCGGCGCGCGGGCAACGACCCTCCCCGCGCGTGCGGCGCCGAAACTGCAACCGCGCGAGCAGACGACGACCACCTCCAGCCAAAGCGTAGCACACCGGTGCTGCAACGCCACGATCGGCACACGGCGGTTTCTGGTAAAAAACCAAGCGCTTTTCTGCCCGCTGACCCTCGAACTGTCCTGGCACGCTAATCAATCAAGGCCGGCCGGCGCGCGGTGACCCCGGAGATGTCAAAGACGACGTAAATGGAGGAGTACTAATTGCTCCCTCCCCCTACGTCCCCGAATTAACTGGCCATTTGGGTACTCCAAATCAAACACACAACCACGCATTTAAGCCATTGTTGCCACTGCCACTGTGCGCGCAGCTGAGAGACGCTGACGCTGCGTGCGGCCGTATCCGTGTAACCGTGTACCACCTACCTAGCCCTACGCCTTCAAGTCTCCCCAACCAACTCGGCCAGCCGGCCCGGCCCCGTCCCCCGCCGTCGATCTCCGAAGATCGACGGCCGGCTGCGCGCCAGGTCACCGTGTGCCTCGAGTTAATGCTTCTGGGATGGGCGACGCATTTGGTACTCTCATTTGTTGGAAAGCCAGGCAGGCAGGCAGCTATGGCCATGAGCTACAGCAGCAGCAGCAGCAACCCAAGTAGGAGTAGCGTTTGGCGGTTTGCAATCAAGTCCGGCCGATGGATCACCCAATACATACAGCTGCAATGAAAGCCACTACTATTTCCACCTCAATGCCATCCTCATGACATGATACTCAAATGTGTGAGCTTGCTGTGGTCTCGTTCGCATTCTTTTTCTTGGTCCGCTTAATTGTGCCCGTACTGTTGACACACCAGGTTAAAACTCTTAGTACCACTAGCAGTGCAGAGTACTTAGCGTTGTAAATATGCAAGGGTGGTGAACGGGTTTAGCAGGTGAAGAGGTTGCGCAGGCGGCAATGCAAGGCTGTAAGCTAAGTGAGGTAAGAGTCGCAATTTTTTTGTAAGGTTTTGGTTTACTCAACTCCAGCTGAGCTAGGGAGAATCTACTGCTCCGTTTACTTAATAGGCTCAACATTATGCAGCATTGAGAGGACGGAAGACTGTACTTTGCTGACACATCGCTCTACAGTGCTAGGGGCCCGCAGATGGCGCTGCTGCAGTGCTGCCGCCCGGTTTGGTTGATGTTTTCTTTTTCTTTTCCCTCCTCTCTCTTGTTCAAGTAAAGCAAGGCCCAAAATAAAAGGTACAGAACAGGTAACTCCTAGTCTCCGACTTAAAGAGGCCAAAAAAAAAAAAAAATGTACTGCAGACAGAAACCATGTCCATGTCACGCGGTTATAGGCTTATCCCCTTATTAGGATAGCTACTCCTTTAAAAGAAATCGTTCATGTACTCTCTAAGCTATCAATAAGAGCTGTACCTGTCCAGAGTGTCCTTGGCCTGAGAGATCGAGCAATTTCACGTGAGTTAAGATATGTTTTTAAGACAAGTAACAGTAAACATTTCTCTGACAATTCTGTTGACCAGCGCTGATGGTAAGCCAGAGCCCGGAAGGAAGGAACTGTACCGTCCGCACAATAATAACAGCTACTACTTCTTCTTCACTCCTTCGTCATGCGGAAGCCGCGTCCATCCGACAAGCTGTGCAGACATGGCAGACTTGGCGGTACACGTGAGCTTAACTAATACCGCTTTCTTTATCTTTACTCCTCCTCTTCCTCTTAATTTGCCCGCTTTTTGGTCTTTTCTTGTGTGACCAATTTTTTTTTTATTGGATTTATCTATTTGCGTGTGGACCCCACCGCAAGATTTAAAGCTGTTTCTTGAGCCCTCCCTTTCGACGATGAGGGCGACGTCTTGCTTGGCTGCGCATGGAGAAAGGTGATACTCCGTTAGTATTTTAAGATTGGATGTTGGTACCACGTAGAGGTCCTCTTTGAAATAGATTATGGAGTATGGATTTTGGATCACGAAAAAAAAAGTTATTTTTGATTGTGGGAGAATCGAGGCGAACTAGTTGCGACTTTTACAAAAATTAGCAAGAATCAGCGAGAATCAGGTTTTAGCCGGATGCTGATTCTATGGTCCTATTTGGAACGGCTTCAGCGTTGGCTTCTGTTCTCTGGAAGCCAAAATATGTTCCAAAGGGTTAGTATGTAGAAGACAGCTTCTGATTATGAGTGAAGCTGTTCAGAATTCTCCCGTTTGGCAAATAATCCGATTTTCTTTTAAGCAGAAGCTGGATAGAAGTTGTCCCAAAGGGGCCAAAATTAGCTTCTTTTAGTGCAATGTTTTTAATTTTGAAATCATTTCCTTTCTTTTAGGGCAATGTTGACATCAATGTGAATGACCATGTGGAGGTTCATCCATGTGTTGTGATGAGTATTTGACTTTATTTGAGCAAAGTGTGCTCATGTTTGAGTTTGATTTGAATTGAATTTCAAAAGTAAGCATTTGAATTGTATCAGCTTCAGGCGGCACTACCGGCCTCTGGCTGGCGGTAGTAACAACTATATGAACGAGATTTGATTTTTGATGAGGAATTTGATGAGTTTTGTGTATCTCTTTGTATATTGCTATGTGAAGATTTTTCTTGTCTTTGTTGGTTGCAGGGCTACGGTGCTAGGTCATGGTGACCGAAGGATGACTGGGACTAGGCGAGGTGCGCTAGAGGTCCGAAAGGTTGGGGATCGCGGAAGATGACAGGAGACAGAGTCGATGCAAGCTATGGAATCAAGGAAACGGATTGAATGTTAGCTTGGAGCTACCCGGATCAAGGAAAATCGTTGGATCGCGGTTTAGAGGATGCAGTAGCGGTCAAGTTAGCTTAGTAGATAAACCCCGGTTGTTAATGGGTTTCGAGTTAGCCCAAGTTGTAAAAGTATGGCTGAGTGGGGGGAATCAATCCTAGCCCTTGGGAAGGTTGCTTAGGATTGAAGTAACTCATCCAAGGGTGGAGCAGAACTCCCTTGCAATATAAATAGAGGGGAGGGGTGTGCTCTCCCCCAAGCTTACAAGAGGAATTCTTGTATTGCTTTAATTAAAGCTTTGCCCACCTGGTTATGAGGCTTTGGAATTTCTCTTCTCCAAGCAATGCGAATTTTATTTTATGCAATTTAATTATAATATTTAAATTTTGCATTTACATTCTTGCAATTTAATTTATGCAATTTGGATTTGCCTTCCCTCCTTGGCTATTCTTGCCGAAGATGGGTGATTGATTGGATGAATCTTTTCTCAGATCAAATCTCAATCCTCTAGGCAAACTTGAGTTCTTCTTTTCATGAGAAACACTTCATAGAGTGCGTTTGGAGTTTGTTCTTCTTGTGTTCTAGCTTGATGTGACAAGTGGGAGGTCATTCAAGTCTATTTTGATCAATAAAACCCCACGAGCAAGTTCAGGGTGAAGTTTTTGTTAAGACATGTTTTTGGTGTAACTTCTCTAAACTGAAAAAAGGTCAGAACCTTGACATCAATCCTTGCGATTGAAGGTTAGAATAGGTTCCTGATATCTATAGGAAGGTGCACACAAAGTTTCACGGGTTTTGAATCAGCTGATCAAAAGTTACATCAATTTTTGTTTCTGAGATCGCTCTGATTTTTACTATTCACCGAGCACTGTTCATCCGCCCTCAACTTGGTCAGAGTAATGTTCATCCGACCTCCAGGTCAGCTGTACTGTTCATCTGACCTCTTGGTCGGCGGCACTGTTCATCCAACATCAACTTGGTCGGAGTACTGTTCATCCGACTTTCTAGTCGGCGGCACTGTTCATCTGACCTCAACTGTTCGAACTTTATAGTTTATTTGATTTGTTCTCTTGGTGGTTTGAATTTCTAAGGGGGGATTTTTATTTGGCTCCTATTCACCCCCTCTAGTCGCTTTTTTGATCCTTCACGATTAGTACTAGTATATTACCCCATTTCGCTACATTTGTTGATATCGAGTGTCTGTTTCAATATGTTTGTCCATTAACGAGATGTAGAGTGTAGTTATCATTTTTTTATACTTTCTATCTACTTAAATGCTTTGGAATATGTCAAATGATTGTGTATGGTTAGTTGCAGAACCAAGATTTATGTACGTCTCGGGGCAAAAATAAGCGGCTATAACTATTGTTAAAGACTACGAACATTTAGGTATAACAAAAGTATAGCACACCAATATAATTTAAAATAAATTTAAATTTCATGCTTAACATTTCAATAAAACAGATAAATATATGTCAAAATAATATAGCGTAGTAGAGTGGTAGAAAAGTTAATACCTAATTAATGAAGGTTTGGTGCATCCGACACTATCATATTTTCATCAAAAATAGAACAAGAACCTGAATATGTAAAATATGAAATTGCACATGTAAATTGGGCACACAAAATTATGAATGTAACTATTAAGGCAAATTGCATTACAAGAATGTAACATGCCACTAGCATGAAGACTACAAGATAGTTGTTGCTTACGAGACATCATAATCAGAAAATATTATAAAATCTTGTTAGCTTCAATGCTTGCAAATAAATCTCGCTCAATGTAGCATACCATACTATCATTCATCCATTCATCATTCATTTTATGATGCAATTTAGTTTTGACAATGTTCACAGATGTGAAAGCTTTCTCTACTGTTATGGTTGCAACGGGCAAAATCAAGGCCAATTCAATAAGGCGATAAACCAATGGAAAAACTGTGTGTCTATTGGTCTGAACCATCTTCACAGCAAGATTATCAAGGTCATTACAACTTAAAAAAATCTGGATCAGCTCTAACATCAGCAATGATTATCTCAAGTTGGTCCTTAAGTACTATACAATCATATTAGGAGAAGTCGGCGACATACATCTTAGTAAGTTCAATTAGTTTTTCTTCATCAAAGTTGGCAAAAAGAATTATTTGGATAAGACAAGCAATACATCTCAATAACTAAGTAGACCTTTCAGCAAAGCGATTGTTTTAACTTGATAATCTGATCAAGCACCACATTAAATATTTCATTATCGAAATGATGGTAGTAAGTTTACCAATTGGCTGCCATGGCCCCTCGAGCGGCCCCTGGTTGTTATTGTATCCGACATATTTGGCACAATGATGTTATGTTGGAGACAAAATGTCTTCACCTCTTGAAATAGCTCACCCCAACCATGTTGCCTTATGTCATTAATTTTTTGCAATGTGGCCCCAACCAATCCTAAAGCACGAACAATGTTCTGATCTTTCTTTGGCAAGCAATGTAATAGATCATTAGTTTTGCTCAATATTATGATCATAAGATGCAATATAAGCAAAAATTCAAGGATTAGGGATGGTAGTTTTACCCATGGGTTTCGAACCCGTAGGTACCCGATCGATAAGGGTGGACGCGGGTAGCAGTTTAGAGTCATGGGCTTTTGGGTTTGGATACCTGATAAGATCATAGGATAAGCGTGGTGCCAATTAGTACTTATGGGTTCCTAATGGGTATCCTATGACATGTGGACCCCATTTTTATAAGATATACATTAAAAAACAAAACCTTAACTCTCTGTTCGGCTGGCCATTCCCCCAATCCCCCTACTCTCAGTCCCCCCCACACCTGCCACAATCCCCATTCCCACATTCCCGATTCGCGTCACCAGCCAGGAAAATCCCCTATCTCGATCCCGATATCCCCCCTCTCCGTCACCGTCATCACGCCCACCGCCTCCGCCGCCCCGCCGGCCTCGACCTTCCCTTTCCCTGCCCCCCTTCACCCCACCTTGGCCCCGCCGCCCCCCTTCACCCCTACCTTGACCCCCGCTAGCTCCCTCTCTCTATTTCCCCCTCCCTTCCCACTTCGGCGAGCGGTGTGGTGGCGGGCGAGCAGTGGGGCGTGGGACCATGGTGAAGGTGACGGCTACAACTACGGCGGGCACGACGACGGCTATGACGTGCGTCCTCTCCCTTCCCCCTTTGGCCAGGTACGTGTGCCCCCTCCACCTTCCCCTTCCCCCTTTGGCCGCGTACCCACCTCTATCATGGGTACCCATTTGGGTATCGAGTACCCATCAGGTTCGAGTGTGGACACAAATTTGTGCCCGTGAATCTTATTGGGTGCGGGTGGATGGCATGTGTTCAGATTAGGGTGGCGGGTCTGAGGTAGTTGTACCCGGAGGTACCGACCTAATTGCGATCCCTAAAAAAGATGTAGGCTAATAGATGAAAACATTGTGTTACTTCACTCTCTCAGCCTATGGCACACAAATAAATCACACTACCCGAACTTTCTCCATCATATGAGAAATATCAAGCATGTGAATATCTAAAATTGCATCCAATGCATATGGATCTCATCTCTTTGCGGTTGTTCAAGATATTTTGAAGCTGATTCTCAAATGTACCAGAACTCCAAATGCAAAAGGTAAGATGGTATACTTTGACGGTCCACTTGGCATGGGGATACATCAAGGAGCAAACATTCCGAAGATATGGGTCCGCAACGGTCATTTTCTATACATCCATGCAGAAATTAGAGTGACATATTATTTCACGGTCTCGTCCCAAATGATCAAGTTGTTGAATCATAAATACAGTTCACATGCCCATAGTCCACTTTGCAAGTTTTTTTTATACCCAACCCCAATAAATACTTCCTAATATATAATTTTACCATGACACTATTGTTTATTTTTTAAAAGATCCACCCGACACAATTATCACAAAATAATGACTCTAGATACTCCCAGGTTTGCATCACCACAGCACATTTTTAAACCTCACAACCTCTTCTCTACCCTTATCTCCACACTGTTCTCCTTTTCCCCTGAAAAGAACATTCTCACATGCCCATTTCTCTTTTCCAAAAATCACATGCTCACATCCACCCAAAAGCCCAAACCAACAGCAACGACAGCAACTAATCCGACCGTCTCACATCAGCTAGAAAACAACCCTCCAAGCCCATCCAAAATTTGAACAACAAGCCAGATCAAAACCCAAAGATGGAAGAAAAAGAAGCCTAGAAAGCAGAAACCTTGCAAAATCCACAACTTTGGATTCACAAGTTAACCACAAGTTAAAAGTGATACATACCAATTGTCTGTAAGATAATGCAATGTCGGATTTTGGATGATACAGAAGGGAGAGAGAACAACAATGAGAGCAAAAAATGTCTATTTAACAAACAGTCTTATATGCGGTTTTCTTCTGATTGTATCTTTGTACAGATAACTCATTAATCATATAAAGCTATTACATTTAACTAAATATATAGACAATCTATTATATAGTTTATTTTTTATTAATATCATCGTCTATATGACTGTACTCGTTATGAACCCAAAAGGAAAAAAAAAAAACTGCCCTGAACTAAGGGGAAAAAACGCCACTTAACCACCACCGGTGACCACTGACCAGCCTCGCTTAGCTAATAGCTACTAGCTAGTCACCCGTCCTGCAAGCTCGCCACCCTGGCCTTTACTCCCTTTCCACCCTTCCCATTTCAATTCACCACACTTGACAGTTCCCAGCCTCCACTCGCCACCCCGCTCCGCATTCCAAAGCTCTCGCCATGGCCTCCTCCTCCTCCTAGCGGGCTAGCACGCTACCCCGCCCAGATCCCGCACGCCGCCTTCGCTCGCCGGGCGCGCGCCGGCCATGGGGGGCTGCCACGCGAAGCCGCTCACCCACGACCCCGACCACTCGCCGCCGCACACCGCGCCGCTCACCCCGCCGCGGGAGTCTGCCGCTGCCGTCCTCGCCGCGAAGAAGCCCTGGGCGTCGCCCTTCTTCCCCCTGTCCACCCCGAGCCCCAGCCCGGCGCACCACCTCTTCTCCTCCGCGGCCTCCCCCAGGAAGTCCCCCGCCCCGGGTTCCGCGCCCACCACCCCGGCCAGGCGCCTGCTGCGGCTGCCCTTCCCGCCGCCTTCTCCCGCTAAGCACATCCGCCAGGCTCTCGCTCGGCGCCACGGGCCCTCGCGGCCGGCGATTCCTGAGGAGGGCGGCCCGGGGGAGGGGGAGGGCGGGAGGGGGCTCGACAAGTGGTTCGGGTTTAACAAGGGATTCGCGGCCAAATACGATATGGGGGACGAGGTAGGGAGGGGCCACTTCGGCTTCACCTGCGCCGCGAAGATCAGGAAAGGGGCGCGCAAGGGTGAGGCGGTCGCCGTCAAGGTCATTCCCAAGGCCAAGGTGATGTGCCAAATGCATGAATTTTGATTCTTGTTTTGGTGTGCTCTCGGTTGAATTTGAAGAAACCGGGCATGCATCTGCACACTAGTTTTCTGAAAAGTGATGCTGCGGAAATTTAGAGGTGGTGTAGATTTGTTAATGGCTATCGGCCAATATGGTGTTCTCATGACACCATGATGTTGCTTTTGAACAAAATCTTCATCGAGTTCTGTGGTTTTATGAATGTACTTACTGTTTATAGAATAGAGAAAACTTGAGGCCTGCTTCTCTGAAAGCAACCAATGATTAATCTGTTCTTCAAATGATTTCTTAAGAAATGTGCCCCCAACCCCCCATGTAATCGAAGAACAGCTTCCACCTTGAGTTAAATAGAGTGCTTGTTACAGAGATTCTGAGGCCAATGTTTTCTTCTCCTGACAGCATGGGCTGATGTACTAACAAGGTACTATTCCACATTGTACATTGCAGAACAAATGACTAACTTGATTACATGCCCTTATGATTATATAGAGCATATCATTTTCCTTTCTATTCATTCTACCTTAGGTACTGGGGAGCATATAAGATTGTGCTGTAAATATGCCCATATGAATGATGAGATTTGCCCATATGAATGATGAGATTTGATTAAGTTCGGGCATGGTTTGTTACTTGTGGAATTTACATTTGATGTGTCTAAACAACTTGGCATTATTTTTCTATTATTTGTGTGGGCACTGGTTTAAGCTACACAATTTTGACATTACCTGCTGGTTGATCTTTTGCCAGATGACAACATCCATTGCTATAGAGGATGTCCGAAGGGAGGTGAAAATCTTGAAGGCTTTGGCGGGACACAAGAACTTGGTCCAATTCTATGATGCCTACGAGGACAATGAAAATGTGTATATAGTAATGGAGTAAGCTTCTAATACCTGCAAAGTCGTAACGTGTTTTCATTTTATATTCCATATGCTATGAGGATGCCCTCCTTAATATATCAGGTGTATTGACTATTAGCCCTCATTATGGACACTGTCAAGTCTCAACTACACACTAAAAAAATTTATGAAAAACCTACGAGTTCCTTTTTGCTAACTAAGTTTGCATAGTTTTGCAGCCCTTTTTTCAACCCATTTCCTCTCTCTTTACTTATTATTGGGGTGGCAAGAACAACCTTTCGGAAGCATAGAAATATGTTACCTCAGATGCTTAAAACATTTGTTTAACAAATATAAGATTTTCCGTCCATTTTTCCAAATCATTTGTTAAACTTTTCTTTCTAATGTTTATTCTTGTTCCTAGTGTCACCCAGAATGTTGGACGAAGTAGCATTGATAGTGTATATAATTTGGTAGCAGACTCCACTTTTACCGCATGATGAAAATGAACTTACATTAATGTCCGTTGTGGGTCGCGGTGCTCTTATTAGAAGGTTAGTAGTGCCATCTAGATACTCTTTTCTTTTCCCGCCCAACCTTGGTAAAAGCTTCCAGAATGATGTCTTCTTCTTCATCATCGCATTTATACTTACCTTTTATACCTTCTGCTGATGGTTATCCTTGATTCCTTGTACATCCTTTTCTGTATTCAACATGCCCCACACATCAACGTTCCGTTGATGTTAAAAGTTCATATTGATTAATCCAAAATCCTGTTGTTTAGGTTGTGTGAGGGAGGAGAGCTTCTGGATAGAATACTTTCCAGGTATGTTACAACTTTCAAGTAAACTTAAATTGTGTAATAGAACACTGTAGTTCACTACAAAATATGCGCTTTAATACAACTGTTTTGCACTTGCTTTAAGTAGAGGTGGGAAGTACTCCGAGGATGATGCAAAAGCTGTCCTGATGCAAATATTAAATGTTGTTGCCTTTTGCCACATTCAAGGAGTGGTTCATCGAGATCTCAAACCTGAGGTGAAGTGTTTTTTCCTGCATCTCAACAGTTGTCACCATTTTTCATGTTTTAGAGGGTCAGAAAGTTATGATTTTCATTGGTGCTGGCAAACTAGTCATGTCTTAAATGAAAATGGCAATGATCAGCTATGTGTACTTCCCCTGTATGCTACTTCATGAATCTTGAGCATTGCACTATTCCATTAGACTTTATTCATAACATTCCTTACGTGGTCTGTTTATTGCATTACCTTTTCCTCCTCTGTGAATAGATTCTAATTTTAACTGTTTTCATTTTTGGCTTTCCCATGACTTCTAAAATATGATCCTTTTTCAGAATTTTCTTTTTACTTCGAAAGATGAGAACTCTCAGCTTAAGGCTATCGACTTTGGCTTATCGGATTTTGTAAAAGCAGGTTAGTTTCTTACTGCTCAATCTGCATGTTTATTAATTTATTGATTTGTACTTGCCATTAGCAAAGATGGTGGTATTCACTCTTCACAGGTAAAAAAAATCTTAAATACGTTGTTCTAATATTTTATGCAGATGAGAGGCTAAATGATATCGTTGGAAGTGCTTATTATGTTGCTCCCGAAGTTCTGCATAGATGCTATAGCACAGAGGCTGATGTCTGGAGTGTAGGTGTAATTGCTTATATCCTCCTTTGTGGCAGTCGTCCATTTTGGGCACGCACTGAATCTGGCATATTCCGTTCTGTTCTCAAAGCTGACCCCAGTTATAATGAGGCACCTTGGCCTTCTGTGACTCCCGAAGCAATGGATTTTGTTAAGCGCTTGCTGTGCAAGGATCCACGTAGAAGGATGACTGCAGCACAAGCTTTAAGTGAGTTTCAATCTATCCATATGGATTCCAATTGAATATTACATTGTTCTGAGTAGTATCCTTTATGTCATGTTTTTCAGGTCATCCATGGATCAGAAATTACAATGACATTAAGCTGCCATTGGACATCCTTATATTCCGACTTATCAAAGCTTATATTCGTTCCTCATCATTACGGAAAGCTGCTCTGAAGGTCAACACTGCTAAAACTTGTTCTGGTTTTTCTCATTTTGTTCTACATAGATATATGCTATTGCTTCTTCAGTTTTGCACTTGCTTGCTTTTATCTAAAAGAAAATTTTTCTACTGAAGGCCTATAATGGTTGTGCAATAACCTGGTATTTTTAGTAGTGGTTAATTAATTTATATGGCAGTTATCTCCTAGAAATTCTCTGTCAAGATCATTACATATAGAGTTTTTGTGGTATTTTTTTTGGGTGCCTACTATATGTAGCTTTGATATTATTTGTTCCAACTTCCCAGAAAATAAAACGAAATGCTTAGACAGCTCTATTGGTTTGCATCTGGAATAAATAAATGGGGAACTTTTGTTGCCAACACTTACATTTAAATTTTGAAATGGTGCTTTCAAGCTTTTCTTTTGGCACTCATGACTATTCTCTTTTACTTTTGTCTGCAATTTGCAGTCATTGATTTATGATCTTTCTTGATCCGCTGCAGGCTCTATCAAAGACTTTGACTGTTGATGAGCTTTTCTATCTGAAGGGACAGTTTTCTTTATTGGAACCAAACAGAAATGGATGCATCACTCTAGATAATATCAGAATGGTTGGTTCATCATACAGCTCTGATATGTTCTTTCCCATTCGTTTTTAAGCTACGCTGGTGACTCTTGTTTCATCCTGGTTAGGCCTTGACAAGAGAAGCCACTGATGCGATGAAGGATTCACGAGTTCCGGAGATTCTTGTCTCGGTAAATATGTTGTTGATTTTGAACGCAGCATTTTCATGCATGCACAAGTTGTACTCACTGTATAACTGGATCTTCTTTTCAGTTGAGCGCTCTTCAGTACAGAAGAATGGACTTTCAAGAGTTCTGTGCAGCGGCAGTTAGTGTGCACCAGCTCGAAGCATTAGATAGATGGGAGCAACATGCCCGATCCGCTTATGAACATTTTGACAAGGATGGCAATCGAGCTATTGTAATTGATGAACTGGCTTCTGTATGCGATATCTTCCTCCCCATCCTTGTTCATTCTAATCGATCCATTTGGAGTCTCTTCACATATTCCCTGATATGTTGCTTGGTCCTCCAGGAATTGGGTCTCAGCCCTTCCGTGCCATTGCACGTCGTTTTGCAAGATTGGATCAGGCACACCGATGGGAAACTGAGTTTCCTTGGATTTGTCAAGCTATTGCATGGCATGTCCAGCAGGTCCCTGTCAAAGATGAGATAGCTGTTGATAATCTCTAACACAGCACAAGTTTATGCTGCCCTAGTCCCTGGCAGCTCGGTTCATAGACAAATCAACAAGGCTAAGGAACCATCGCATGGAGGTTGCGTACCGAAGACACAACTGCGTGTGCTGATACCACTTGGTTTGTCGCTAATTTGAGTATACAGTTCTGTTTGTTGTCACCTGCCAACTGATCGTCGTCGTCATCATCATCAATTAGTAGATAGGAAAAGAAAATTCTCACCCATGTCTCTGCAACATGTGATGTTTCTAACAGTCTTAGAATAGCCATCATGTGCCCGTTGTTGTGAACAGCATTGTAATTGTAAAATGCCCTGGTTCCTGGAACTGGAGCGAGTTGCCTGCAGTTGTCAGTTACTGCCATTGTCAGTGTCGGTGATTGTCACTTACTGCCATTGTCACTTTGTCAGTGTGCTATTATACTGATTGAGATGAAAATACTTGATTTTGTGTTCATCTGGTTTCTCCGACGAGCTTCTTCCTCTTTGTTAGTACCTGCTTCTCTTTGGTTTTGCCCTATGCTAGGCACGACCGTTCTTGTCGTTTTGTATGGCTGAAGTTTGCGGCAGGTCAGATGTTCCATGATTGCCGCCGGCAACGGCAAGTTTGTGTGCTTTGTTCTTGTCTGCGTTGATCTGAGCGATTGATGCTTTCATCTGAGCCGTTGATCTTGCGTCGAACGTTGCAATCCAAATGTCCCTACGCCCGCGCGCTCAAATTTGGATTTTGAGATTCGAAAGACTGGGAAAAGGGTAGCGTTATTGCTCGTGGACAGGAGGTAAACGGTAGTATTACACGGCAATCTATGTTTGGTTAGTGGGATGGAGTGGAATGGAACCATCCTATCCCAGCAAGTCTAGTGTTTGGTTGGAGAGCTGAGGATGACTTGGTTCCAGAAAAAAGAATATTCTCTCTAGATTCGGGACGGACAGGTTCTACAAATTTTCTAGAACGCAGCCATCCCACTTGAAATGTGAGAGTGACAGTGGGCCATGTCTGAGAATCTAGGATGGAACCATTCCATTCCTGAAATCTGGGATGAACAGGTACCCGCCGTTCCACTCCGAGGCAAACGGAAGGAGCAAAAGCGAAGGCGGAAGGCAACCGGAGAAGGGCAAGGCAAGGGCAGCGACGAGCGTCTCGAGCGCGGCGGAAGGCAATCGGAGGTGGGGCAAGGGTAGCGACGAGCGCCACGCGTACCGCGATGCCGATAACGAGGAGGCGGGCCTCGGTGGTGGAGGAGGAAGACCGCGGTGCCGCGATCGACATCTCCTCGGATTCCGACGCCGGATCGGAGTCGGGGTCGGAGGAGGACGAGGAGGAGCCCACCAGCGACGAGAACTACGTCGACATCAGCGACAGTGACAGCCGACAGCGACGCTGATGACGACGGGGAAGGCAGCGACGCGGGGAACGAGGAGGAAGCGGAGGTGGAGCAATCCGGCATGGATCGGAGCGAGGCTGCCTGCAGCTAAATCGCCGATCTCGTCCGCAGTAATCACCTCAATCTCCTCTCTCTGCGCGTGCGCGTGCCCGCATCGTCGGTTATCAATTGCTATTCGGATGATCAATGTTGGAACGCAGTTGGAACACGTAGATATAACTTGATGCCGGAGCGCTGTTGGAAAGTAGCATCACTCGAATGAATCCCAACCAGGGGCGACTCAGTCTGAGCACCTGCTGGTTGGTGAAATACTGAAATCTAGTGCATCTGGATCGAGTTGTGAAACATACGTTTCCGTCCTAGTGATATTGAATACCGTCGGGAAAAAATATGATCCCCAAATTATCTTAGACAAGTATAATTGTTTCGAATATCTGCGGGATGGTTGTACTGGAGTATGAAAATCTCACTGGAAGAATTAAGTCTCTAGGGTTGGAGGCCTATGGGGGCAATGTAAGCATGGATACGAGCAATTGGGTGAAGCCAGCTCTCATGGAAACTCGTGGTTGAATGGAGCTGGAGGCAACCTCTGTCATGTTTGAGATAAATAAGTTAGAACAGTGCTCTATGATATTGCTAGCTTTTGATTTACCTCAATGTGTTTTAAGAGTGAAACATGAATCAATTGGATATCATGGTCTTTTTGTTTGATAGTTCTGTTATTTCCTACATAACCTAAAGCAGCATTTTTCTTGTAGGAGGGAAATATCTGGACAGGATTAAGTTGGTGGAGTGCAAGGCATATTTAAAGAAGAATGGTCTTAACCAAACTGGGGGCATGGCAACTTGCGTAGAAAGAATAATGCTTGCACTGAGGTTAGTTATCAGTTATTTCTCAGTCATGAATTATTCAGTAACTTGTTACTTATCTACTGCGTTATCGGGGTGAGCAGTTTGTACCTATCAGAATTCAAACTTAGAAAACGTCACTTCTTGTGTTATTTGTTTGTTCTCAAATTTTCCTGTTGATTTTTGCCAGGACATTGTTATGCACTTAAGGGTTCACCTAGGCAAATACATTGATCTTGCTTCTTTTGGATTCTATTAGCCTTAAGATATAGTGATGTGGTATTTTGGAATAACTAGGCACATATATATGTAAATTCTCTCCTTTTCTCTCTAGGTTCAAAGATGGAGATCCAGAGAAGATTTATCCACGGTTATCCTTTTGTATTAATTGTAAAGGTGCCATCGACACAAGCTGTCGCCTATCTTCATATCAAATTATCATCTATCTAGGCAAATGACAATGTTCTCTCAATTCAGGTGATGTGTGTATAGGTGATGCCATTTTATTCAAACAGAAGGTTCACGTTAAGAGGTAGTCATCTGCATTTCTGTACCACAGTCTCTTTGAAATGGTAATGAGAACTCTACAGTGGCAAAAGGCATTCAAAATGTAATGGAAAGCGAATAGTAGCTGGGAAAGTTGTTAAGGAAAGTTATCGTAAAGAAAAGCAGCAACACATTTTTACTGTAAGGAATGACTCAATAATATAGTACTGCTGTGGCATTTGGGTTTTGACGGCCTTTACAGACTATGTTTGCTGTTCAATTTACTAGGTTCAAGTGTTCTGGAGCAAAGGAATAAGCAAATTACCACCTTTGTATCTGTTACTTGTCAGAGGGACAATCTCTACAGAATGATGGCTTTCCGTCAGGTAGGAAGCGCTATTTACCTGAATTATTCTAGGCTTGGTTTTCACCTGTTTCTGTAACTCCATGTTAGATAATAAGAAACACTTCAATATTGTTCTAGGAATCTGAATGGGTTTGTGCATATCAATTTCATGCTGCCTTTTATCTAGTTTAGACATTGTGTTCTAGGAAAGTGATGGATTTGTGCATATCTAGTTTATGTTGCCTTTTAGACATTGTAAGAGATCAGTGGATATCATCTGAGAGATTCAGATAACCTTGTTGATTTAATCAATTGTCCGGAAACGCATTAATTATAGAACCACATCAACATAAATGTAATAAGTGAACTTTATGTTATGCATTTTACCATCAGTCCATTTTGCCACAATATGGACTTGTTTGATTTTCAGCTCCACTTTGATATTTTTTTTAATATCTAGCCCTTGCTAAATGACGCGGATAGATTGAAGGTTTTAGAAGAAAAGCACAGCAGGGGAGATACTGCAAGACATGTTCGTGCTTTTAAGACCTAATTCTGCAGGAAACGGTAACTCCTATTCTCAATATTAGTTTTGCGTAAGCCCAAGCTAATAAATGTTTCCCTTGATTTGCTTGTCCTTGAAAGAGATCTTCATCTCTCTATCAGGCATCAGCACTTGCCCCAATTCTGAACTCACTGATGCTATTGATATGTAGGTTCTTAGGCCATCTCTAACAGCATTTTCTAAATTTAAATCCCTATATCTCTATATACAAAATTCCTTAAAAAGATTTCTTTTCTATATCTCTTCTCTCTCCAACAATATTCCCCAAATCCCACTTTCTACTTTCTTCCTCCTATATTATAATGATATGTCATAACCGCCATATGAGCAATGTATATTTTTTATCGGAAAAAATTCGAACGGCTATTTTTAAATGTGGGAATTTAAAATTTAAAATTTATTGTAACAGCTATGTTGTAACAGCTATATTTTTTGGGATTATATATACATAGCCGTTTGCACTTTCAAGCAAAAGTTCATACAACAAAAGTTCGGCATGAGTTCATACAACATAAGTTTATGCAACATAAGTTCAGATGCAATTATAGTTCATACAACGTACGTAATGTTCAACCAGGCCTATTACATTTTCTAGCTATTATGTCGCTTTGCAAGCTCATACAGTATTGTTTTTGTGGTTCAGTGCAACGACTTAGATTAATCCCTACAATTCTCTCCTTTTTTATCATTTTTTTGAATTTAAGTTCATTTTTCATTAATTCAAGTATCTCTTTCTTTTGTGCAATACTCTCCTGTTCTTGTGCATATGCTCGTTCATATCACTCATCTTTTTTCGTCTTTCATAATCTCAAGTTCCCTTTTTTCATTTCTCAAATTTTTTAATGCCATTATATAAAGATTGATTGTTGGAACACTTTCTTTACCTTGACGTAATCGTTCTTTCACCGCTTTACGTCCAATTAATCTTCTTAAGTCATCATTTTCTGCACTAGGAGAATCCTCATCAAGATGAATTGCATTGGAGCTAACTGGTCTGGAAGATTTCGGACTTGCATTACTTGATGTCTTTTGCTTCTTCTGAGATGACCAATCACACCACTTAGGATGGTGTTGCAAAATATTCCAGCAATGCAAGAATGCAAACGATCACCTTTCCTCCTCGTACAAAGTTTTAACTTGCATAATCTGTACAACCACACAAATGTCACGTTTCAGCAAACCATCTATTACAAAAAAAGGAAAGGGATACAAATCATGGACCAACTTTATCCTGTTTAGCTATCCCGTTTTGATTTCGACGCTCAATCCGACTATGATATCCACAAAACTTGTTAACCGCTTCTTGAATAACAGACCAACGATGTGTAAGCGAAGTTTGTGAACATGCTGAGGTGAAAGTCTTGTTCTCATAAAAGTAGTCATATATTCTTCTCCAATAAGTGGCACGAGATTGTTGGTTCTCTTGAACTGCATCGATATTAACGTTAAGCCATGCAGACACCAATAAATTGTCTTCCTTCTCGATGAAATTTTTTGATCTTCTGTTGTTTGGTCTCACTTGGGGACTATTTGTATGCACTGGAGGCGGTTGGGAACCAATTGAGCTTTTCTGCGGAGAAGATTCAAAACCATTCCGATTGAATGCATCCCCTCCCTCACTCAACAGGTTAATATAGAAGTCATCCATAATTTCTCTTCTATCAACAAGAAAATTTCTCAAGTTAACAAACAACATCCATCAACATTAGAATATTGCAACAAGTTTTAATAAGGTATATCACTAATACATAAAATTCTAACAGGATTAGAATAATCCTGAATCATCATTATCAATGTCAATACCCTCATCTTTGCAATGCTGCAAAATGTCACATTTACTCTTATCATCGCTCTGGTAGTCATGCGGAAAACACAAATCAAGGTCTACATCCCCTTTGAGGTCATCTTGTATAGCAGCCTACTCAAGGCTGCGAGCTACAGCTTCAAGGCTATCTTGTTCAGGCTCTACTCCATCTCTTTGCAGCAATTCATTTAACTGAATGGCAACCTGCTCAAGACTGCGAGCTACAGCTTTGGTGCCAATCACAAAGCTATTGAGTTCATTGCTGTTAGTGTTATGCTCTTGAGACAGTCATGTAGATGATTGTAGCATGACTATGTTTATGAATACTAATATGATTATTGGTCCAATGAATGTATATCATTATAATGATCACCAAGTATATGACCTGCTTATGAAACTCTTTACTTATTGATATAATTTTATAAATATCTCTGATTGGATATCGTCGTAGAGGATAACGATGAATAGATCAGCACATGTACTGAGAGATGATCATGTTTCATAGATCATGGGATATGAAGATATCATCAATACATTGTGAACACGTGTTGAGGAACATGGGTTAGAAAGACCCGCAATGGGACATTATGATAATGTTATATTCTTATGTGTTATCAATGTATCTCATACATAGTAGATGTATGATTCTTAGACCTGAGATTGTCACATTCCCTACATGTGTAATAGTTTACCTTGGAGTTACCAAACACTATTTCCTAATAGGATAGTTATAAATGTTGCTTTCATGTTTACTATGAAACATGTAGAGGGAAGTGAGCAGTCAATATGGAATTTGCCACTCCAGTGTAACGGAGATATATGTCTAGACCACTCGTGTGATATGATTAAGGAAGTGCATGACCATGTCGTGATTGAGGAGTCAATCACACCTTATTAACATATAACGGATACGAGAGATGGATTGAATTGTCAAAGGATGATATGCTTCTCGCTTTGAGTTCAATCTTCATATAGTTTGGCAAAAGGATTATTCCAAAAGTACTTTTGATAGGTTCTGTCTGATTTGATCATATGCGTTTGGGAGTTGGCATGCCCTGCAAGGAGCCGCTACCAACTATTGAATTGGAAAAGAGTTTTTCAAATCTATATCCAAATGTACATGAACCTACAGGGTCACACACTTAACGGGTTGGGATGCATTAATTTAGATTGGATCTGTAAATAATGGACCTCGTGGGCTTAACGCGCTGATGGGCTCTGGTTTAGGGTTTCATCGCATGGCTATATAAGGAGAGGAGAAGGGTGGGTGTGCATAAGAGCTTGGACCATCGCTATGGGCGTTGCCCCTCGGACCCCGCCAGGGCACTGCCCCTTGGTCCTCGACGTCATAGAATCGTTTTTGTTTAACTCGTCTTTGCAGGAAGTTATGTGAAATAGTATGGCCTATGTGTATGTGATGCATGTAATTTTTACATTGCCTGTGTGCCGTGTCAAGCCATAAGGCTATTTCAATTGTATAACGACCTGCGTGTCGATTTGTGATATTTGAAACCCTCATGTAAAATTTATTATCAAAGTTGTAAGGAGTTGCATAATGATGATCTAATTTTTACATTGCCTGTGTGCCGTGTCAAGCCATAAGGCTATTTCAATTGTATAATGTCGATTTGTGGGTAGAGAGAGAGGAGGAGGGGAGGATGCGCACCCAACTAAATCGAAGAATATGATCTAATTGCCATATGCAATACCATCGGAAAGGTATCCGACGGTATGTCGTACTATAGACTATAGTCATACTCATATTTATATTCCAGGGAGATCACTCCAATTGTACCCAAACACACCACTGATTTCAAGATCTGTGGTTTGGGTGCCGTTGGCAAAAGGTTGTAGGGGCCCCTTTGTTCTTTGACTGCTCGCACATCGCACACAAGTTGCCTATTAATAACACGCACAAATTTTGTGTCAAAAAGTTAGGGCAGAAGCTGTTGGTAGGTGTTGACTTGGAGAACATTCACAACTGGCAATCTAGGTTCTACTGGGTGAGTGGCATTATTTCCCTGGTTTTGTTCCTTTGCCTTTCTCATGTCTGTTGGCTCTGTGTAGACTCAAGATCACCATTCATGATGTCTCGTCTCTACCCACAGGCCGCAGTCACTTAATTTTCTGGGAAAAAAAAAGGCTTATCACATACATTTGAGGCAGTGTTTTCTTCAGTAAGTCGTTTGATTTGCAGAGTTGTTCAATTGCACAGAATAAGATAATTCTTCCTTGACAAAACAGGCAGAGAAAATTCAGATGAGAATCCAAGAAGAGGCAGATGTATGATGCAGTTGCTTGCATCATAAAACAAGCAATACATTACTAAACAGTTGCACTCTAATCATGTCAGTTACCATCATCCAAGGGTTTTAAATTCTGAGAATGTCAGATCGCCCAGCTTATCTTAACCCAAATTATTCCATCCTGCAGTAACCTAACGAAACAGTTGTGACAGTTTGCAGTACCAGAAAACATTATACTAACCCAAGCACAGCTCAGAGCATGAGCAATTTGCTACCAGACCGATCTTGCAGCATCAGTATTACACATCCGATGGAATCTCAGAACAGTATTCCCATGTTGATGAGCTGCGTCTCCTGATTAAAACACGAACCAATGCAGTGTTTGGTTAGCTAATCCAAACACGTGTCGCGATCCGAATCGCGCATAGAACTAAACCGCTCTTGCAATGCAAATTAACTGTGTTGATGCTGTAATTATTAAAAGTGGCGAGTTCTCAATAGTATTTTGTTCCCCTGAATCGAAGGCTGAAGCATGTAAAGAGAGCCATATACTAATTTCTTTCAAAATCCTTAGGAATCCCATGTACGCACATATCTACACCAGTATTTGACCTTCTGATTCACAGGAAACGAAAGAATACGTAGAGAAATGAAGCAGAAATACACGAATAAAACGGTGCCATTTTCTGGCCATCTCTGCTGTGCCATCAAGATTTCAAGACAGCATCATGCATGCGTGTGTATCAAGTAGTAGGCCTGCCGCGGTTGGATGAGTAGCTGCTCAGCTTTCTGCTGATGCTGTGGATTGCCGGATTGGACCTCAGGTACCCGAACAAGCTGTTCCGGTGGAATGGCAGCGGCGTCGTCGTCGTCCTCCGCCGCATCTCCTCGGCGGCCGCCGTGCTCCTCACGGTGTACGGCATGTCGCTGGCCGACGCCGTCGACCCCCTCCCCTTCCTCATGGACGCATTGCCGTCGCCGCCCTTGATCTTGTGAGCGTGCAAGGACGACGATGGCAGCATGGTGTACTTCAGGAGCGGGTCCTTGCTCCCTGCTCCGGTGGCGCGTCCCTCCGACGCGCTCCTGAACAGGAAGAGGTCCTTGAGCCTCCACTTCCTGCTCCCGCTCCCGCAACCCCTCATCAGAGAGGTTCTCGGAGAGGGAGGAGATGGAGGGAACTCGTCGTAGGCTCCATCCCTGAACGGAGAGAGAGACCGTGTCGGTCTCCTGCTCCTCGACGAAGAACTCGAGACAGGGGCGGCTCTGCTTGACCTGCCTCTCTCGGACACCACCTCCGTCTCAGCTCCACGTGCCCCTGTTCTTCTTCTCGGGGACCGAGGGGAGGCAGAGGTGCCATCGACTAGCAGAATGTTTGGGTGCGGATTATTCAGCGGCCGGATCCTGCCGCCCTCGAACAGCTCGTCGGCGGCGGCGAGGATCGGCGTGGACTCCCGCAGCTGCCCGCTGAACCCGAACGTGAAGTCGAACGTCGTGTCGCCGTCGGCCGGCGGGGCGTCCGCGCCGTAGCTCGCCCTGGACGGGCTCGTCGGGGCGCTGGTGAAGAAGTAGCAGTAGCTGGGGAGGTGGTCGCCGTTGATGGCCGCCGTTCTTGGGCTGCACGGTGCACTTGGCGCCATGACAGGCATCACCACCTCCATTTCTCCACAACTCTTGCTCTCTCTCTCTCTCCTTTTGCCCTACTCTCTTAACTTCTTTAAAAGGCTCTGGATTTTGTTTTTGTAGCTAGTCAGGTTCTGGTTAGAGGAGGGGGGTTGCCTGCTGGGAAGGTAGGAGGAAGCTCGGAAATGGAACGGAGAGAAGAGGAGAGACGTTAAAAGCCGTCTCCGAGACATCAACCATGTGGTCTTCGTACGCAACTTGTTTGTTTTAACTTGACATGAACAATTCGTTATGGGGGGTTTGAAAATAACGCACCCTTTGTTGCCATGCATGCAGTCGCTGGCAGAGTAGCAGCTGGTTGGTAAATGCATTTATAACGAGCGAAATTGTTTTTTGGTTGTCAGCATTTTAAAAACGATTGCCCATACTCCATAGAGTATTCAAATAGGAGTAGAGAAGTCAAATCGATTCTATCAATTGAATCTAATCTAAAGTCTCAAATTCTTTGAGTGCTATTCAGCAAAAAAAAAAATTTATTTAGATATTTTATTGAATACGAAGAATAATAAGAAGCTTGAGAAGATATTTATGCGAAGAAACGGCGCCTACAAGTTTGATCTTCGGCTCTCTCGTGCGTAGCAGGCGATTTTGTGTAACACGCAACACAACAGAATAATGGAGAATTCACCGCTTTTTAATTACCAACAATTCTGCTGCGCCAAAGCTATCAAGGTACCAACGAATAACTAACGACGACTAGTGCCTGCTGAGTTGGTGAGATGAGATCAGGCAGTGAACATCACGTGGAGGATTCCATGGGGAAGTGGCTGAAAAGTACGTTAATTGCCGCCAATTGTGGACATTTGTGTTGCGCCCAAGCGACCTGGGTTCATCGCTGATGGCGATCGGGGGTTCTGAAAAGCTTTCTGTTCTAGAATGTGTCGAAGAGTTTGGAGGCTTGTCGCACCGCGCGAGCTTTCCATGGGAATTTTGAGCGACATGTCGCCGTTTTGCGAGAAGAGAAACAGCTGTTCACCAACTGCAGAGTTTTCACGGCTTGTTGGGGGATCGGGACGACATGAGCAAACTGTATCTTTTTTCCCCTTCAAATTTTTGTATCTTATCAACTGTTATTTCTGGATTTCTTTATTTTGCTAATACGAAGATTATTTCTGGACGGAGAGAGTATAGTAGAATTAGTGATCAAAACTATGTTTTAGACCGTGTCGTTGTCTACGACGACAACTATATCGCTAAGAGGGAAGTATATGTCAAATGACTGTTTTTCAATTAGGTAATCTAACTTTTGCACGAGCCGTATGCGTACACGTAATTTTGCTTTACTAGGCTAATAAGAGGACGTGCCTGGTGTACGCAAAAGTCTCAAAGAACCTTTTCCCCATGCAAAATCTAGGAAACTGTACCGAACCACCTGATATTAACATCTTTTCCGAACTTTTGGAGACAGAACAACAGATCATAAGACAGTCGTGGCAATGGGATGCACCAAACACGGTGGATACTTAAGGAGGGGCCTGTGCAATTACCGGCAAATAATTAGTCAAATCTCGCAGGCAACCATCATGGCTTGATGAGGTTCTAGGACGGTAGGTGTGACCGTGTGGGCTGGCTGGCTCCCCAAGCTAAGCCGCACCGTGCGTCCATATCCACCCACCGAAGCACAACCACCACCCAAGCCTGTGCTGTACTGTACACGCATGGCACCGGCCGGCTACCTGACATGGTATGGCGGCGCATTTCGTCCCATGCAGTCGGTGCGCGCGCAGGCGCCGATCATCTCGGCATGTGCAGGCAGGACGAGAGACGAGACGAGAGCGTACTCGCCGCCCTCCGTCCGTCCATGCAGCTCGGCTTATTACAACGACCTGATCTGATCGTCCGATTCAATGGCTTCCCCTGTTCACCTTCGCATCTCGATCGTCTTAACTCGTGACGTGATGTGAGACTGGTTCGATGGGCGTTTGTCTCGTGCTGTTGCGGCACGCCTCTGACTTTCGGGGACGCACCCGCCGCGGCCGTAGGGATGGACGGGGGCATTCAATTGATGTATGGCACGGAGGAGGACAAAAACGATATAATAGCGTGTCTAAAATCGAGGGTTTCGCTGCCGCTAAATTGAAGAATTCCTTTTATGCACGTTTCGTGGAGAAGAGGAATAGACACAGGACTTTGCAAGCATACGGATCGAGAAGATAGGAAGCCCGTAACGAGATGTCAATCCTGTCGCCTTGAGCTTGTTTTTAACCTTGTCGAATTCAGTAATCAACTTGGGACTGGAGTTGATAAGTGCGTAAAGTTAGGTAATTCGATAGCGTTCTAGGCAAATCTCATCGAGGCCCAACAGAAATTTACGGATGCACTAATTAAAATGCATTCGTCAGGCCTTACTGTCATGGGCTAGGCCTTTAGCCCATGCGAGCTATCGCCGACTGCGTGTCGCAGCCTACGGCCTTCGGCTAGCTCGACAAACACCGTCTTATTCTCTGGTTGTGTTGCTTGGTGGTTTGGGTGTGGCCTGAACTGAGACTGGTTATTTGGCTTTTGTTTTATGGCCGATGACTCTGGTTGAGGCTTTGAAGGGGATGCGCTATCCCTTAAACACAATAGTTCATGTCTATCTCTAGTAACTGTGCTCTAGTTACTATTTAACTAAGGGTAAAGTATTTTCTACCGCACGGTATTTTCAGAATACGTGCGTCTATGGCTTAAAATAGGTTTGTATATTGCCGAGTAATACAATCTAAATCGCAAAAAGTGCCGAATTGGCCCCCGGATAATATCTAATATTCTCTTGTGCGATAACTAATTAACCTGGCTGACGACAAATCCTAACTCAATTCAATTCCATTCATTTAAGTTCTTTCGATTCAGTCTAATGCAAGTTTCGATTTCTTTTTGCAGGTTTTGACGAAGGAAGATCAGAAGCAACGAAGATTCGATACTCATTTTTTTGTAATCTTCTTTTTGCATTTGGAGCTGTAATAATCATTCATGTACTGAAATTTTAAATTGTAATTTAGTATTTGTCGTTGTTGTAATTTGATTTCTGAACTCCAATTATATTAATTAATTATAATATTAATTCTCTAATGATTGATTTAATTTAATTCAAAATTTTGTTTGACTTAATCATCTCTTAATCTTTCTATTGATTACCCATTGATCGCTTTTACTGATTCAATGAGTCTATTAGTTGATCGGGTTATTTCAGGAGCTGGCCCATCTCACTCGTACATGCACGTAGGATCAATAATTCACTAATCACTACTATTATGTAATCTGACATTTGAAACTTTCCTGTTCATTTCGAATTAAATTGGGGTCAGCTCTGGAGATTCTCACCTTTTTTATGTTGGGAGTAGATCAAGGATCAAATACGCACTCTTCAGTGAGAAGTTGTGAACGGAAACCCGATGCCATGGCGGGTGGTCGGGAAGCTCACGAACAGCATGCTCCCGACGACTCCAACGGCGATGGGCAACGCCGTGGGCACCTGCCTCGCGCCGCGCACGCCACCGTCTCGCCATTGGGCACGTCAAACGGCGCCAACTGCCTTTGTGCGTGCGTGATCACAAACGCAAACGAAGATTAGGGATCCACATTTTGTGGCAAGGATCAATGTAAGTACTGTACCTATCTATCCTTAAATTATAACCACAAGCTTGTGAGACAATGTACTTCATCAACCCCAAGTTCCAAACCATACTGCTGCATTATGCTTGCTAATTAAGCAACGATTGGATGTTCTTTGTTGGGTCCTTGGGAGGAATAGAATATCAGAAAGTTTGGTATAATGCATGTGGGAATTAGAATGGATAGATTCGATGTGGAGACATATATAATGTGCCCGCATGAAGCAGATTCTTCGTTGGCCGATTAGTCCAAGATTCTAGCGCACTGGCTGGACCGCTGAAGAAGAATCAATGTTCTTTTCCCAGCATTATTGTTCTGTCATGCCAAACACAGTCTGTTCTGCTAACTAACTAATTAACTGAAACAACCTCAAAATTTCAAAATGAATTTGTTCGAGTTTTGTTGGATTTGCTTTTGAATTGGATTTTGGAATCGAAATCGAGTTTGAATCCTTACCGTTGTGGGCCGAATTCCTTGCTTTGGGCCTTGAGGCCTGCTCCCGTTCGGCCCATGCGCCTGCTCCCTTCGGCCGTTGCCGGCCCGGCCCGGCATGGCCGCCGCCTCCGCCTCGGCGCTCGCCCGCGCCCGTGCTGCTGGCCACGGTAGCGTCGCCCGCCGTCATTGGTTGCCCGACCGCGCCTCGCGCCGCCCGCTTCCTTGGCTCCGGTCTTCCCGACCGCGCCAGCCTCGCCGCCTTGCGCCGCCACGCTGCCGCCGCGTCTGGCTCATTGCCGCCCGCACAGAGCCGCCTCGCCCCTATAAAAGCCGCTCCTCCCCCCGCCTCCGCAACTCGCCCCGCTCCCCCTCCCCGTGGTGAGCGTCCTCCCCTCTCCCTCTCCCTTCCCTCGCCCTCGCCTTCCCCGGCTCCGGCCGCCGCGCCGCCAAGCCCCGCCGCCAAGCCCTCCCCTGTAGCCCTAACCCTAGCTCTCCCTGTGCCCGCCCCCGCCCTGACCGGTGGCCCCGCCCCCACCCGTCAGACCCCTTCCCCCTCCCTGTCCCCGCCAGGTGGCCCCGCTGTCATGGTCCTGATTTCTTCATGTGTATGGTCATGGCGGTAAGCAAGTAATTTCCCCTCCCCAAATTTTTCCCCACTCCTTTTCTCTCTCCCTTCCCACTCATCTCTCTCTCTCTCCCCATTCCCACCCGGTTTCCCCACCCGCCCGACCCGCTCTCCCCAACCGGCGACGCCGCCGGCGCCTCCCCCTGCTCCTGCCCCCTAGCGACGCCCCCTCCCCACTCCCTCACCTCCCCACCCGGCCGCCGGCCCCCTGCGCCCTCCCAGCCGGCGGCGCCGACGCCGCCCTTCCCCCTTCGGCTCCCTCCCCTCCACTGCCGACGCCCCCCTCCTCCCCGTGGTACGGCAGCGGCAGCGCCTCCCCCTCCTCTCCCTCCTCTTTCCTCCCCTCCCTCTCCCTCTCTCTCTAGCCTTGACATTTAGGGTTTGGATAGGGTCTTGTGTTTGATGAAATGCTAGAATGGGGGTATGCTAGGTGTTTGATGAAATGGTTAGGAGGTGGATGTTCATGCATATTAGGTGTTTGATGAAATGGCTAAGAGGAAGACACATCTAGCTTGTTTTGGGGTTGGATGTTGCGAGTTAGTAGTTATTCTTCGAATTGAGATGTTTATTTATCGGTGGTGTTCGAGTCACTACGTGTGGGATGCTTTCATTTTCGGGTTGATGTTAACTTAGGGATGGTTTGGTTTATTCGGTAATGAATCGAATCAATAACCATATGAGGATTTGTGCGCATATCGTGAGCGCGTCAACTGTGTTGACTGATAGTTGTGTTAGTCGTTATATTTCAAGCCAATAAGTTCAATCAATGTGTCATATTAAGATAGCTATATGTATCATTTGTAATTGGAGATATGGTAAATATATTAGTACCTGTGGGAATTATTGTAGTGCTTTTACACAGCATGCTAGTTCCTTGCCTAAGAGATCTCATAAATTGCAACGAATGTTAGCTGGTGATATCTCAAGGTAGATGGGCGTTTAAGAAGGTACTTTGCTGTTGATGGTGAATGTTAATATGGAATGCATGTTTGTTTGCTGTTGTAGTTCATAGACTTTAGATGAGAAGTATCAAACTATTAAGTTGAGTCGAGATGGGTTAAGGATGCGAGTGAATTGGAGTTGAGTAGGGAAATGGGTGAATGACTTATAGTTGTCATTCTGGAAAGGTTGGGCGTTTCAAAGTTTATTGTTTACCTGTTGGTGGACTTTCATATTGCGTTTCCTTATTGGTTGCCGAGTGCTTGCTTGTTGTTTTTCAATTCTCGTTACATGTCATCGGCATAGCATACATCTCATTTTTGCATACATTGTGCTCGTGTAGAGAACGATCCCGCAAAGGGTGACGTGGCCGCGATCGAGGGTGATCACGGTGAGCCGGTTGTTACTGAGACTCCAGCAGAAGCACCAGGCAAGCACCTAAGCATCTTGAACCTCGTATGAATATATTTTTGAGAATAAATTGTTAAATTGTGAGTTACGTTTTGCATTAGGAGTTGACTGTGGTATAGGTCTAGACCCTATTTGTTGCACTTACACTTGTTGGTAATTGATCAATATTTTCCTTGGAGCTAATATGGGTAATATAATGAGTCCACGCTTAGCATGCTTAGATGTTGGGTTCGGGCCAAGTGACGGAGGGTTCTGTCACTTGTGGTTTTTATTATTACACACATGTTACATTATGTTGGACTTGGAATTGGGAAAATGTTTTGGAAAGGTTAACTTGTGGACCGGGCGGGGGAGTTGGTTCATCTGGGTATGGAGACTCAAATGTGTAGCCCCGTCTGTGTCAATTAA
The DNA here is from genome assembly GCA_036346355.1 of Rhipidocladum racemiflorum. NCBI lineage: Eukaryota > Viridiplantae > Streptophyta > Magnoliopsida > Poales > Poaceae > Rhipidocladum > Rhipidocladum racemiflorum. The sequence continues at coordinate 52,271,709 of CM070582.1, read as the reverse complement.
GGACCGATCCGTAAGTGGAATAGGATTGAGCACACCCCGGTTGGTCGCATGCCCAATTAAGGTACGGTAAGCCACTCTTTCTCTCATACGGAATCGATGGACCGTAACTTCCTGTGGTTGGACGTGGTTGAGGGCGAGGCTTAGGCCGACTCTCGAGCGCCAAGCCGGGCTTGGGGCTGCTCGAGGGGGTGCTAGGTTTTCGGGCCACAGGAGGACGCTTCAGCGATTGGGTATGATTGGGAGGGGGTTGACACTAGGCCCTTGTGGTAAGTGTCGTGCGATCAATGCTTCCCTGCAGGGTTAATTAAGCGATTCGAATTGTCGCGCTCTCGGATATGAGCAAGCTTAATCCGAACTTCTTCTGCATAGTAAATAACTTGAACTTGTGGTTCGCCGTTGGGCTTGAGCTTTAAATTGGTTATGTATTGCTCTACTTTAATTATTGTTACTTTTAACCTCACACTAGAAGTAAGTGCGGTCTATAACTGCTTTAAACTTGTAATTGGTTCCGTTGTCGCACTTATATTACAAATGTTAATGCTTTTTCTGCACTTTTACCTTAAGCTTACTCCTTGCTACAACTAAATGCATAATCCTTTGGAGTCGGTCCTATATGGACCCACGGGTAAGTCTTGCGAGTACCTTCCGTACTCATGCTTCTGCTTTGTGGTTTTTCAGGTGAGGATCAGGTTGAGTGCGAGTTCTGCCCGTACTGTCTCTCGGTGGAGGCGGGGCACCGAGTAGAGGCTTGCCGACGCCGTTTGCGCCTGGGAGTGTTCAGGGGCAGAACACTTCCGGGATTTGTCTTACTTTTGCTAAATGCATTCTTTTGTTGTATAGATAGATGCGGTTCGTTGGTCTTTTGGATTTGTGAAAGGACCGGGATGTCGGCCTAGAGGGGGGTGAATAGGCGATTACAAAATTATATCCAATTTAAATTAATCTATCAGAGATAATGCGGAAGCAATTGGGATAATTAAGTTTTGCAAATTAAACAATTCAGCCCGAGACAGTCAACTCGGAGACTCCGGATATTTAGTCCGGATACTCCGGTATGTCCGGATACTCCGGATCAATATACCGGATACTCCGGGTTGCCTGTTTCGGTCAGAACAGAGAGAGTACAACAAAATTAATTACTTCTTCGATTCAAGAGATACAAATTACTCTACTGCAATGAATCAAGTATATAAGCAAGAATAGATGCAGTAGATACAATCTAATTGATCTAATCACAAGAATCGAAAGCAAATTAAGCGGATGAGCAAAAGAGTAAACCGAAGTAAGGAAGGAGACACGAAGATTTTATCCCGAAGTTCGGATCCTTGAGGGGATCCTACGTCTCCGTTGAGGCGGCTCGGTCACACTTGAGCCGGGGTCTCTTTCAACCCTCTTCCTCCCGGTGTTGCACAATGCACTCGCCGGTCTTCACTTCTTTGATTCCTTTCCTTGCGGAGGCGGAATCGGACCTTTACAAACCTTCGGTGGCCTTCCACACAAAGCTTGGAAGCTCACCGGCAACTCCTAGCCGTCTAGGAGACCTCAACCTCCAAGAGCAACAAATGCTCCCGAAGAACTCACTTAGAGTCCACCTCAAGTGCTCAACACACTAATCACACTCAATCCGATCACTACCCACTCTCACACCCAAACCTTCACTCAAAAGGGATCACTAAGATCTAGGGTTAGAGGGGCTTTTGGGAGCTAAAGATCACTAAGAAGAACACCTCAAAGCACCAAGGAACTAGCTCCACTCCTCAAATCAATTCTCAATCCAAACACCTCTCTCCACTACCCAACCCTTCACAAAAGGGGATCACTAAGATCTAAGGAGTAGGGAGGAGTATTGGGGGCTCAAACACTCACAAAGAACACCTCTAATACCCAGCAAAAACCTCCACAACGGCTCCTTTGAAGTGGGCAAGAAGGGGGCTTTAAATAGAGGAACCCCAAAAACTAGCCGTTTGGACCGAACTGGTCAACCCGGAGACTCCGGATATTTAACCCGGACACTCCGGATCATCCGGATACTCCGGATAGTCCGGATACTCCGGATCATCCGGAGTCTCCGGACATTTAACCCGGAGTCTCCGGATCTCCCAGGCAGCACGCAGCAGCCGGACGAAAACGGGCATAACTTTTGATCCCGGACTCCGATTTCGGCAAATTCGGACTTTTCGAAAAGCTATGAACGGTGGCTATCCAACTAACAAGGTCTCACTACCCAAATCCCAAAGGATAAAAACAGGTTGCACAAAGAATCCACAAGGAGACCTCAAATTCTCACTTTCCGGCACCACCAACACTTCTAACCCTCACACCAACCCACCTACACCTAGGTGAACAAAGTGTGACTTGGGTTTCTCAACCTTAGACAAGGATAGACCACTTTGAGCACTTGAGACATGTCTAAGTAATTTCAACGATTGCATCCCTCTTAATAGTACGGCAATCCTTAGACTCAAATTTAAACACAAAATCTAAGTCTTACACTAAGCTTACATGCCGACTTTTTGGATGCACGGTGCATGATGACGTTTCCACAAAGATTGATGATGCCCTTCGTCTTGTCAACCTCGACGCGATTCACCTCATGAGACTCTCGTCCTCTCCGACCTTGACCTCGATCATCACCAAGACGATCCTCACGCCAAGTCGTTCTTGACTTAGTCCTCAGCTCTTGGTGACACCGCCGTCTTATTTGACTTTGACTCGATTGTCATCCTTCAAACCATCTTGGTCATCATACACACAGCTTTGGGACCTAACTCTTATCAAAGCACTCAGCAAACATATTAGTCCCACAAGCTTAAAAGATATATTGAATAAATTGATAATAACAAGTGTTTCATATCAAGAAGCACAATATGAATGGAAACACTTGACAATAGAAATATTCTCTGCTAAGTGCATCATGATGAATATATGATTGATCTAACTGCACTAGAGAGATAATTGCCAATATGAAGAATCAATTAAATCATGGCAAGGACCACAGACTTTGCTTAAATGAAGCACATGATAGAATATACACGAATTACACATGTGCAAACAATATTTGGAATGCGAGTAAATAATGTGATCCAATTCTAGATTAAACTTCACTAAGAGAGGTGCATTAGAAGATACACAACTAAGACATGTATGCACCAAGTCAATATGAAGCAATGAAGTTTAACTCTAGTTAACACAAGCATATTAAAAACAAAGCGCATAATGAACTCAAATGAATATATATATATGCACAAGCAATTATGACATGAATCAATGTGCACATATGAAATCAATAAGTTACTTAGAGTTCAATATGCATTTGCTAAAGAGGAATGCAATGACAAATATGGAAGGAATACCGAGATTGCATACCTCATTTTTGCTTAACCATCCCAATTGATTTTCCTCTAAAATAGATGAGACTAATATTCAACTAGGCAATAAACATGTTAGTCTCATAACAATATAAACATATTAGAGGTTTGTCATTTGTTAAGCACTAAGTTAAGCATATGTACAATTACATTGATTGACATTACATGCGTTTGTCATTAATCGTTTATCATTAATCACCAAAACAACATAAGTGCCTAGATGCACTTTCAATTTGGCAATAGACGCTTAAGTGTATGTCGGGCTCCGTTTGCGTTTTCTTTAACTGCTGATACTGCTGTGGTGCTGTGGATGTCGTTTTTACTTTCCTTATATATATATATCAACTGTGTTTTCTTGTCTGCTGAGTGGATGTCCATAGGTTCTAGGTGGGTCATGCCGAAATTTTGCGTTTTTCGGGGTCTTGGTCTTTTTCCCCGTTCTTGCCTAGTTTAGAGTTTTGGAGTTGTTTTAATCTTGGTTCGGTGGTTGTCGGGTTCGTCCTTGTGCCGTGTGTTTCTGCTTGCGTGTGGTTTGGAAGGTTTCGGGTTCGTTGCCCCCTTTATGCAAATTGAATTGATATCGTATTGGTTTCCGGTATGCGGGGATCCTGGGCGCATTTCGGGTCGCATACTGGGAATACTGGGGTTGTTGTCGAGTCGCTTGGATGTTCGTAGGGTTGTCTCTGTTGGGCTTGGGTATTAGCATCGATCACCTCCGGTGATTGGTTGCTAGGATCCAAATCCGATGGGAACAATCGCTCATCCAACAACTCGAGGACGATCTGGCGGCTCCTCACACCCGCCTCTCTCCTCGCCGTCTTTGGGCGGCCGGCCCAACCAGCCCTCCAGCGCGCGCCCGCCGTGGGCCGCGGCCCATTCCCGCGCCGAAGCCAAGCCCAACACTGTTTTAAACAGTGTTTTGATTTTCGGATTTTAATTCATTTAATAATTTCCGAAAATCCGTTTTAATCCAAAAATAGCCCGGAAAATCCAGAAAAATCCCGGAAAAGCCCAGAGCCCCACCAAATACTTTTCCCGAACCGTCTCGACCCACTGAGTCCAGAAATGCTGCCCGTTTCCAAATCCGAAACCCAGAGAATTCCTAAATCCCAGTTTCGCCCTCCGTTCTCTTCCGACTCGGTTCCGGTTTCCGTTTCAGTTTCCGTTTCTTATTTTCGGTTATTGTTTTTGTCGTTTACTTATGTTGGTTGTCTTTTCGCGTTAGATTCGACCGTTGAGACGACAGTGGAGCCGGAGCAGTCCCTGGAGTCAGAGCAGTTCCCGGAACAGACGTTGGACCAGACGGGAGCGCAGTACGACTACTTCCTCGACGACTCATCCGATCCCGCTGCCGAGCAAGGCAAGCCGTACACCCTTTGATCATATTGATCCAATCATGCCATGTTATAGTAGTAATTATTTTATATCGCATTATTTTACTGTATATTGAATTAATGAAATCCAGTATTTTAGAATGACATGATACCTAGGTAATGCCGATTTGCTCTTGAAACCTCCTTGAAACTTTGAACCCTGTTAGTCCTTTGGAACCCTAGTTAATTGCTTATTGCCATGAATAAGTTAGATTATACTGCTAGGTTAGTTCAAAAACCTGGATTTAAATAAAATGCTGCCGAATCTCCGATTCGGATGTTTATAAAAGTGCTGCAGTCAGGGGGACAGTATCGGATTAATCCCGGAGTGGATGAGATTCCGATCCCCGGCTGGTGATTAATGCCTTGGTTGGTCTGGTGGCCGGTACTGTGAGTATCGGGTTGGATTTGTGGATGGAAGGCTTAGTCTGTGGCAAAAGTGTAAGGTTAATGACCCCCCTTGAGCAAAGTAAATAACTTAGTTCCCGCTCAACCACAGGTCGGACTGGTCAGAGGACCCGTATCCGACGTAGCTCAATAAGTTAGTCATTCCTGAGATAATAATTGGACTGTTTTGGTGGTACTATTCTCTGGAGAGAATAGGGACCGGGCCTTCCCGGAAGGGAAGTGGACCGAAGGGGTGGAACGGGAATGGTCCAGAGTGACATCCTTGGTTCTCACAACGGTAGACGCTAATGGGGACCCTGAGTCCAAGGTAGCGGTCTCTATCGGTTAACAACTAAAGGACAGGAATGATTAAACGAAGAGTTATGATAATGTAAACTGGGCCACATGCATTTAAGTTGCATGAAAACTCGAGATTGGCATAAAGGTTATAGATATCTTGTGGGTAAAGCTGAGCCGCTCTGCAGAGTTAATCTAATGGTAATCGATTACGCCGTACTTCCGGTAAATGAAGTTAAGTTGGAATTGGGGTTGATACCCGTAACTAAGCTCAAGTTACTATTTGGAATTTGGATAAGTGTGGTTAGTGTTGTTGAACTTCGTGGAACCCGAACTACTTATTTAATAGTCTGTGCTTCAAATGTAAAATGAATTGGAAAATAAAACTGCATCCAGATACTTAACCCTACTGCCATCCCTTGATTACCCCTACATATAGTATTCAGTGTTTCCCGTACGACTTGTTGAGTACTCTCGTACTCACCCTTGCAACCCCCGCCCTTTCAGAGTTCGAAGATGTTGGCGCCTTCCTGAAAGTGCATCTAGGCCCCCTAAATTTGTTTTGGGTGATTAATGACAAACGATTAAAGAAACTAATGTGTTCAACTAGTTTATGAACAGGCAAATGCTTCAAGAAGAGATCGTCTATGCACGTGAAGTGTCCCCTAGTAGCGCTGAGTAAGAAAAACGGTATTTAAGCTTGAAATTTTAATCTATTGAGTCATAGGAATGCCGTACTGAAAAGGTTAGAAGATTGCCTAGAGGGGGGGTGAATAGGCTAATTTTAAATTAAAACAATTTGTTGCAGCGGAAAAGGGTCGGATATTCCGAATTAATATCGGAACTTCCGAAAACTTCGGAACTTCCGTAATTACTTCGGACTATCCGAACAGCACTTGACTTAAAGGGTCAAGTAGAATGAGCTAGACGACCACTAGCTCTAGACAACCAAAAGGGCACTAACAAAGATCAATAAAATTAAACAAGCAACTAGAGACAAGATAGAACACAAAAGTTTGATTCCCGGAGTTCGGATCCTTGAGGGGATCGTACGTCTCCGTTGAGGAGGCTCCAGAGAGCCCGGGTCTTTTCCAACCCTTTCCTCCCAAACCTCGGTCACACTTGAGGCTTGGTTCCACTATTGGTTCCTTTCCTTTCGGAGGCGGAGCCGGCCTTCACAAACTTCTCACGGCTTCCCACAATCGTTGGGGCTCGTGAGCGACGCCTAGCCGTCTAGGAGTCCTTCAACCTCCAAGAGTAATGAATGCACTCGAATCTCGATCTTGGAGAGGTTCTCTACTTTCTCAAGATGAATACCAACTTAACCCTTGACTTTCAATCACACACGACAAACTCTCACTCACTAAATGATCCCTAAGATCAAGGAGGAGAGAAAGCTCAAAGGATGCTCTAGAGAATAATCAAGAAGCTCAAGTGAATAGCCAAAGCAAGTGTGTAACCGGCAAAAGGAGTGGGAGAGGGGTATTTATAGTTTTGGATCAAAACTAGCCGTTACTCCTCAAGATTTCGGCCCCACATCGGAATGTCCGAAACGAACTTCGGAACATCCGATGCGTGCAAACTACCAGAAATTGGAAGGCTTCCAACGGTCGAAAACAACAAGCATCGGAATGTCCGATAGCAACTTCGGAACATCCGATGACACCCAGAGAAGGAACCCAACTAAACAAGCTAAGTCCACATCGAATATCCGATATAAAATATCGGAATATCCGAAATAAACAGAGAGTTCCCAGGACAGAAAAGCGACCTCATCGGAACTTCCGGTGGCGACTTGGACGATCCGAACCAAACAGAGCTCCCAAACTAAAACACAGCAGGTATCGGAACATCCGAAAGCAAGACATCGGAATGTCCGACCCTAACAGTAACACAACGGACTAAAGCACAACTACACTTCGAACTTGAAACATCGGAATGTCCGATACAACATCGGAACATCCGACTAGAAATTTAACACAAGCTCATTCCAAGCTAGAGAAAACACTTCTAACTCTTGAGAGACTCGACTAAATTCATCTTGAGTGAGGAGAACATCTCTAAGTCAATTTCAATGCATCCTCTTAATAGTACGGCATTCCTACGACTCAAAGGATTAAAATAACAAGCTTTGAAAATCGCTTTTCTTACTCAACACCACTAGGGGACACTTCACGTACTCAAGATGATCTCTTCTTGAAGCATTCGCTGTTCATAAACTAGTTGAACACATTAGATTCTGGAATCGTTTGTCATTAATCACCCAAAACACTTTTAGGGGCCTAGATGCACTTTCAATCTCCCCTTTTGGTGATTGATGACAACACGATTAAAGACAGAATTTATAAAGCATATGAGAGAATGAATATAGACGGAACTCCCTCAAGTTGTGCATTGAAAAAGGATCGAGAACAAATGCACCTTTCGAGAGAAAAGAATATGAGAGAGCTCCCCCTATATCCTTGCATAAGAGATTAACACACAATTGACAGGATAAGCAATATGAGTAATTTAAACAAGTAACAACCAACGAGTCAACAAAGATCTCCAAGCCGCAACGATAAAGAGAATAAGCGCGATAAACATACAACAACGAAGTTTAAAAACACAAAAACTAAGAACCAAGTTCACGGACTCAGCGACTTTGATTGATAAATTTGTCATCTCTCCCCCTTTGGCATCAAGCACCACAAAGGATAGATAGAGAGAGAGATGGAGAAACTAATCAGACTCCTCTGATGCAGCTTCATCTGACCCAGATTCTTCGTCGTCATCCTCGGACTCTGACGCATCAGGAGCTGGAGCAAAAGGGTCCTCGATCTCTTCCTCACTGTCCTCGTCCTCTGAACACTCCAGTTGAGATGCCTTTGAATGTCCTTGAGTCGATTTGTATTCTTTTTCTGCTTTTCTTTATTGCTCTTGCAAAGAACAAAAATTGACTTCAGAGCTCGCAGAATAGGTGAAGAAGATCCGCTGGGAGCAGAAACTGAAGGAGTAGCAGCAGAAGAGGTAGTCCTCCTGGTGGAAGACCGGGTGGCTCGCTGAGATGGGGCCTTGATTGCCACGACTTGAAGCGCCACATGCTTTCCATCACACTCAAACTGCTGTCCAGTTACTTGTTCTATCAAATGCATGATGAATGGAGCGTATCCACAGCTTCTTCTGGGCTCCTGACTGGTGAGTCTGATCTCATTCCAGATAAAGTCAAAGACATCAAAGGACCTCTGACCATCTTGCATTCTGCTCAGAAGGTTCCTTGTGAATGATAGTACATGAGATGCATCTCCCTCCTTTGGAGCTAGAGTCTTCCTGAACAACCTGTTGAGAATAGCAAAGAAAGGCTTCATCCCCTTGGTGTCGCCTGGCTCAAACTCTGCATTCTCCTCATACAAGAAATTCAGATTTGATGCACCAAGAGAGACCTCATTGTGGATCTGATCTCTGTCCCTGGAGTCTGCTTCTGTGAAATCAAGTAACCTGGCAAACTGAACATATGTAGTTTCATACCAAGTTCCCTCAGTCATCCAATGGAGAGTAGAGACTCGATCCCTGGAGACATACATTGTAGCATAGAACTGAGCTATGATCTCTATGTTCCAATCATGCTGAAAAGCCATGATTCTTTTGGTGCCAGTTCTTTCACAAGCTGCAATAACTTCATTGAATATGGCATCATCTGCTGCTGCCATATACTCCCAATCAACACATTGCATTTGGATAACAGGATTCTTTCTAGGATAGATGACTGAAGCATAAAAGTCCTGCTGAAAGAACGTCCAGAAACGAGAGTCAGAGGAAAACCTGTCATTCCTCTTGGGGTTCTCTTCACGAGCTCTTCTCACTTGTGCTGCCTTTCCTTTGTAGTTCACTGGCTTCCTCTGCAGTCTAGGGTTCCTCTCAGGCGGTCTCAATCTCGGCATGTCTCTAGCCTGAGATCCTGAGGCACCTGCAATACCTTTGCCTTTCCTAGAGGGTAGTGGTGCTCCACGAGGCACATTTACTGTCTGAGCGGCCTGAGCAGCAGGTTCACTGATTGTAATGCCTGGTTGAGATCCTCGAGCTGAGGCTCGCTTTGTTCTTGCCCCAGTTGGAGTTTTGCGCTTTCGACTGTAAGTGACCTTAGCCGGATCCTGAGGAGGCTGATCACCCTGACTTGGGTCCATTTGAGAAAGCTGACAAGGAATAGATTGATAAGATAAAAGAAACTAGAGAGAACACTGGTTTTAGTGCTGTACTGTCAACATCGGACATTCCGATTTAATATCGGAAATTCCGACTTTACATCGGAAGTTCCGACAGAGAATTTCGGAAGTTCCGATATATTCGGTACAACCCTAAAACTAGGATTCCAACCAGATTAACCAGAGGAATTCGATAAAACTTGAGATCTAGGCGAGGATACACTAGAGCAACAAGTCTACCGAAAGATATGATCAAGAATTTCATAAAGAGGAATAATCTCGAGATTGGGGATCTAGGTTTACCTGAGAAAACGCAAAACAAGATTAACACGAGAAGAGATCCTCCAAGCCGAGGTAAAATCTTCCTTGGAGAGAGATCGGAGTTTCCGTAGGCTCGGAGACTCCGAAGACGACAAGAGATGAAAAGAGGAGAACCGTACGGAGGCTAAGGAATAAAGAAATGAGGGAGGGGCCAACCGAACCGTCCTTTTCAACAGATTACACAAACTTCGGAAGTTCCGAACTTTGGTTCGGAAGTTCCGAAAGGTCTGATTTCCCAGAAAGTCGGAAGGTCCGATATAGGATATCGGATGTTCAAGGGTTCAAGTTTCCAGCGAACTGAAGTTGAGCAGATTCGGATATTCGATATAAATATCGGATATTCAAGAGTTGAAAAAAACACAGTCGGATATTCCGATGATACGATCGGAAATTCCGAAGAGTTGATTTTTCCAGCTGACAAGGAGAAAAGATAGGATTTCTGAGATGGAAGAAATTGAGACTTTGAGACAGTGAACTCGGCAGTCATCCTACTTGTGATTAGAGAACATAGCAACAACCAAAGCAATGATCACAAGTGGAATGACCGAAGATGCAAATACCAAGAAGACTTTTTCAAAGACAGATAATTAATTTTTGCAATCCTTTTATTTTGAATTTATCAAGAATAGTAACTATATATGCGAGCAAGATGTCAAGTCACATTCCGATAGTCTAGGATGTTTAGCTCACTTCTCAATTCGCAAAATCTTTTCTCATCAAGAGGTTTGGTGAAGATATCGGCCAATTGTTTCTCGGTTCTCACATAGGTAATGTCAATGTCTCCTTTCAAAGTGAGTGATCCCTAAGAAAGTGGTGACGGATATCTATATGCTTGGTCCGGGAGTGTTGGACGGGATTATTGGCTATTTTGATTGCACTCTCATTGTCACATAAGAGTGGAACTCTATCCAACTTTAGTCCAAAATCCTTCAAGGTTTGCCTCATCCATAGCAATTGTGCACAACAACTTCCCGCGGCAATATATTCAGCTTCTGCGGTGGATAGAGCTACTGAGTTTTGTTTCTTTGAGGACCAAGCTACTAGTGATCTACCTAGAAATTGGCAAGTCCTCAAGTACTTTTTCTATCCACTTTACAACCCGCATAGTCGACATCCGAATATCCAATCAAATCGAATTTTGATCCTTTAGGATACCAAAGCCCTAAATTAGGTGTGTGAACTAGATATCTAAGAATCCTTTTCACGGCTACTAGGTGACACTCTTTCAGAGCGGCTTGAAATCTTGCACACATGCAAACACTAAGCATAATATCAGGCCTAGATGCACAAAGATAAAGCAATGAACCTATCATGGATCGATATACCTTTTGATCCACGGGATTACCTTCCTCATTTAGACCAAGATGTCCGTTTGTAGCCATGGGTGTGTGAATAGGTTTGGCGCCTCCATGTCAAACTTCTTGAGCATGTCCTTGATGTACTTTGTTTGACACAAGAATGTCCCTTCCTTGAGTTGTTTGATTTGAAATCCGAGGAAGAACTTTAGCTCGCCCATCATAGACATCTCAAACCTCTTTGTCATTAACCTACTAAATTCCTCACAAAAGTTTTTATTAGTGGATCCAAATATAATGTCATCGACATATATTTGGCACACGAATAGATCATTATCAACATATTTTGTGAAGAGAGTAGGATCGACTTTACCAATTTCGAAACCCTTTCTAATAAGAAAATCCTTAAGGCATTCATACCATGCTCTAGGTGCTTGCTTAAGCCCGTAGAGCGTCTTATGGAGTTTATAGACATGAGTAGGGTTTTTGTAATCCTCCATTCCCGGCGGTTGCTCAACGTAAACCAATTCGGCGATTGGACCATTTAGGAATGCACTCTTCACGTCCATTTGATAAAGCTTGAAATCATGGTGAGTAGCAAATGCAACCAATATACGAATTGACTCTAATCTAGCAACTGGAGCATAAGTCTCACCAAAATCCAAACCTTCGATTTGAGTGAATCCTTGAGCTACCAACCGAGCTTTATTTCTTGTGACAACTCCGTTCTCGTCTTGTTTGTTGCGGAAGACCCATTTGGTTCCAATCACGTTTTGATTTGGTCTTTCCACCAACGACCACACTTTGTTTCTAACGGTTGTTGAGCTCTTCATGCATTGCCATTACCCAATCCGGATCTTTTAGTGCATCTTCCACCTTCATTGGTTCCAAGGTAGAAACAAAAGAGTAATATTCACAAAATTAGCTACTCTTGAGCGTGTAGTTACCCCCTTTTGAATGTCACCTAGAATGTTGTCGACGGGGTGGTCTCTTTGAATACTTTGATGCACCCTCGGATGTGGCATTTGAGAGACATGTTGGATTGGTTCAAGGTCTTCATCTTGAGCATCCTCCAAGAGTTTGCTTGAACTGTCTTGAGGAATATTTATATTTTGATTTGAGGTAGGAGGCTCAACTTGCATAGAGGAATTGTCTTGATGCTCCTTTTCTTGCGGCCTCACTTCACCTATAGCCATCTTCTTGATTGCAATGCTTGGCTCCTCCTCATTTTCTAACATATTTAAATCAACTTGCTCTACTTGAGAGCCGTTAGATTCATCAAATGTCACGTCTCTCGCTATTTCAACGCAACCCGAGGTTTTGTTGAAAACGCGATAGGCATAGGCATTTGATCCATATCCTAGCAAGAAACCTTCATCGATCTTAGGAGCAAATTTGGAGTTCTTGGGTTTCTTGTTAAGAATGAAACATTTACTACCGAAAACTCTAAAATATGAAACATTTGCTTTGTTACCGGTAAGAAGTTCGTATGCTGTCTTCTTCAAGATCTTGTGGAGATATAATCGGTTAATAGCATGGCACGCGGTGTTGACGGCTTCCGCCCAAAAATGATCGGAGATCTTGTACTCGTCAAGCATTGTCCTTGCCATCTCAATCAAAGTCCGATTCTTCCTTTCTACCACTCCATTTTGTTGAGGGGAGTATGGAGCGGAGAACTCGTGCTTGATTCCTTCTTCATCAAGGAATTCTTCGACTTGAGTATTCTTGAATTCACTTCCATTATCGCTTCGAATCTTCTTGATCCTCAACTCGAATTCATTTTGGGCTCTTCTTGCAAACTTCTTGATTATCCCTTGTGTCTCACTTTTCTCTTGCAAAAAGAACACCCACGTGAAGCGAGAAAAATCATCAACAATAACTAAACCATACTTGTTACCTCCGATGCTTATATAAGCAACGGGTCCGAAGAGGTCCATGTGTAGAAGCTCCAATGGTTTTGTCGTCGTCATGATGTTTTTCGCGGGATGACGCGCTCCAACTTGCTTTCCGGCTTGACAAGCGCTACAAATCCTATTCTTCTCAAACTCAACATTCGTTAGTCCAATGATGTGATCACCTTTTAGAAGCTTATCGAGATTTCTCATGCCAACATGAGCTAGCCGGCGATGCCACAACCAACCCATGCTAGACTTTGCCATTAAGCATGTTTGAAGTTTAACGCTATTTGAGTTGAAATCAACCAAATAGAGCTTACCCTTCAAATATCCTTTAAAGGCAATTGAGGAATCATCTCTTTTAAAGATGGTCACATCCACATTAGTAAATAGACAATTATAGCCCATTTCACAAAGTTGTGATACGGACAACAAGTTGTAATTTAAAGATTTAACTAGGAGAACATTGGAAATTGAATGATCATTAGAAATAGCAATTTTACCTAATCCCATTACCTCACCTTTACCATTATCACCAAACACAATATTTTCATATTGTGACCCTTTCTCATCAAAAGATGAAAACATTTTCTTTTCTCCAGGTCATGTGGTTTGTGCAACCACTATCAAGCACCCAACTTGATCCCCCGGAGGTATAATCCTACGAAAACACATCAAGTCTTGTTCTTAGGTACCCAAATCTTTTGGGTCCTTGCATGTTAGTAATCAAAACTTTTGGTACCCACACTTTCTGTTTGCTCACATCATTAGAGTTGTGGGCACCGACAAAATGAGCAACCACTTTACCACGGTGGTTTCTCTTCAATACATAAGAAGCAAAGTGAATGGAATGAGATGTATGACATTGAGGATGCTTCTTTGAATCTTGCCCGGTTTTGATGACTTGTGTGGTGATCAATGGTTGTTTGTCATTTCCTTTGACAAACTTGATGCATTCCTTGCCTTTTACCACCACACGGTCATTTCCTTTACACTCGTACTTATCATATCCTAGCCCTTCTTTGTTTTTGTTGCCTCGACCATTTATGGTCTTGTATAGGGCATCCTTGGATTGATAAGTTTTCATGCAACCGTATCTAACCAAGGCACTTAATCTCTCGTTTTCGCTTTTTAATACTTGCACAAATTGAGAGTTAGAAGTACAAGCATTAATATCAACATTATAGCATCGAGCAACCATTGCTAGTGGAAGGAATAGAAGCCATTGAAGAATTAACAATTGGAGAATTAAGATCATTAAGAGATTCAATTTGCACTTCAAGAGCTTGAAGATTGTTTTCTAGACTTATGACATTCTCTTGAAGTGACTCATTTGAACCCTTAAGTAATGTTATTGAATTATTAGCCAAATTAAGCTTTTTGGTTAACAATTCAATTGTCTCCTTTTCTTTTGTAAGGACCTTCTCGAGAGCAAGATTTTTCTTCTTTTCACAAATTAGCAACTCTTCTTGCTTCTCGAGAGTTTCCTCTTGGCTATCTATTCTTTTCAATAGTTTATGGATCTTATCAATAGCCGTTTTGCTTAAATCACAAAATAAAGCATCATCATCATCATTGTCATCACTATCCAATTCACTATCACTACTCGGAGGTTTTGACTTAGTCATTACCTTCCGCCCTTTTGCCATGAGACAAACGGGTGCGTCGTCGTTGTCGGTGTCGCTCATGTTGCCGAAGAGTGATTTTGTTGGAGGGGCGGCTTCAATGGCAACGGTGGCAACTCCTTCATCATCGGTGTCGGAGTCGGAGTCGTTTGAATCCCATTCTTCACCAATATGAGCTCGCCCTGAGTACTTCTTCTTGTAAGTTTTGTTCTTCTTGTGCGGCTCATTCTTCTTGGGCTCATTGGGATTGTTTTTCTTCTTCGGACAATCGGCGATGAAGTGTCCAACTTCACCGCACTCATAGCAAGCCCTCTTTGTGTTTGTTCTTCTTCTTGATTTGTCGTTGTAGTTCTTCTTGTACTTGCTTGACCCATCATACTTGAGAAACTTTTTGAATTTCCTTACAAATATAGCCAAGTCTTCTTCATCTTCGCTTTCATCTTCCTCATCATCACTTGATGTTGATTCTTCCTTTTTGCTTGCTTTCAAGGCTATTTGTTTTGGTCTTGAGCTCGAGCTTTGCTTGGCAAGGTTCTTCACTTCTTTTGCTTCTTCCTCCATGAGCTCATGTGAAAGAATTCTTCCGAGCACGTCATTTGGAGTGAGCCTTTTGAAATCTTTTCGCTCTCGTATAAGGGTTACGAGAGTAGAGTTCCTTGGGGCAAAGGCTCTCAACATCCTTTTTACCACGACGTGGTCCGTCATATCCTTGCTTCCAAGCCCTCTTATCTTGTTTACGAGGATCATCAAGCGGTCATACATTTGTTGCGGAGTCTCATCATCATTCATCACAAATCTCCCCAACTTGCCTTCTAGCAATTCAATCTTTGACTCCCTTACACTTGATGTCCCCTCATGTGCTACTTGGAGTGTGTCCCATATCTCTTTGGCTTCTTCCAATCCGTCCACTTTGTTGAATTCCTCGGGACTCAACGCTCCAAGCAACACGCTTGCGGCTTGAGCATTGCGGTGGATGTTTTGCTCTTGTTCCGGCGTGAGCTCCATATCGTCTTCCGGCATATCTAGACCTGTGCAAACAATCTTCCAAACACTAGGATGGAGTGACATCAAATGCATTTTCATCTTGTGCCTCCAAGCGGAATAGTACGTGCCATCAAAGAAAGGAGCACGCCCGGAGGGCACAAAGGATATACTAATGCGAGGAGGAAGTATTTAATTTTCATAATTGAATGGAATTTGAGCTCCCTGAGTAGATGTAGAGGTAGCTTCCTCTTTGCTTTTGCCGAGTTCCATCTCGGCTCTCGGACTATTTTGCTCGTCGTCACGACAACCTTCAACCCGGTGTTGGCCATCACGTTCCTTCAAGCGGTTAAGCCTTCGAGAAGGTTTGGCTCTGATACCAATTGAAAAGGTTAGAAGATTGCCTAGAGGGGGGGTGAATAGGCTAATTTTAAATTAAAATAATTTGTTGCAGCGGAAAAGGGTCGGATATTCCGAATTAATATCGGAACTTCCGAAAACTTCGGAACTTCCGTAATTACTTCGGACTATCCGAACAGCACTTGACTTAAAGGGTCAAGTAGAATGAGCTAGACGACCACTAGCTCTAGACAACCAAAAGGGCACTAACAAAGATCAATAAAATTAAACAAGCAACTAGAGACAAGATAGAACACAAAAGTTTGATTCCCGGAGTTCGGATCCTTGAGGGGATCGTACGTCTCCGTTGAGGAGGCTCCAGAGAGCCCGGGTCTTTTCCAACCCTTTCCTCCCAAACCTCGGTCACACTTGAGGCTTGGTTCCACTATTGGTTCCTTTCCTTTCGGAGGCGGAGCCGGCCTTCACAAACTTCTCACGGCTTCCCACAATCGTTGGGGGCTCGTGAGCGACGCCTAGCCGTCTAGGAGTCCTTCAACCTCCAAGAGTAATGAATGCACTCGAATCTCGATCTTGGAGAGGTTCTCTACTTTCTCAAGATGAATACCAACTTAACCCTTGACTTTCAATCACACACGACAAACTCTCACTCACTAAATGATCCCTAAGATCAAGGAGGAGAGAAAGCTCAAAGGATGCTCTAGAGAATAATCAAGAAGCTCAAGTGAATAGCCAAAGCAAGTGTGTAACCAGCAAAAGGAGTGGGAGAGGGGTATTTATAGTTTTGGATCAAAACTAGCCGTTACCCCCGCACTCAGCCCCACATCGGAATGTCCGAAACGAACTTCGGAACATCCGATGCGTGCAAACTACCAGAAATTGGAAGGCTTCCAGCGATTGAAAACAACAAGCATCGGAATGTCCGATAGCAACTTCGGAACATCCGATGACACCCAGAGAAGGAACCCAACTAAACAAGCTAAGTCCACATCGGAATATCCGATATAAAATATCGGAATATCCGAAATAAACAGAGAGTTCCCAGACAGGAAAACGTCCTCATCGGAACTTCCGAAGTGGCGACTTCGGACAGTCCGAACCAAACAGAGAGCTCCCAAACTAAAACACAGCAGGTATCGGAACATCCGAAATAGTACATCGGAATGTCCGACCCTAACAGAACACAACGGACTAAAGCACAACTACACTTCGGAACTTCTGAAACATCGGAATGTCCGATACAACATCGGAACATCCGACTAGAAATTTAACACAAGCTCATTCCGAAGCTAGAGAAAACACTTCTAACTCTTGAGAGACTCGACTAAATTCATCTTGAGTGAGGAGAACATCTCTAAGTCAATTTCAATGCATCCCTCTTAATAGTACGGCATTCCTACGACTCAAAGGATTAAAATAACAAGCTTTGAAAATCGTTTTTCTTACTCAACACCACTAGGGGACACTTCACGTACCAAGATGATCTCTTCTTGAAGCATTCGCCTGTTCATAAACTAGTTGAACACATTAGATTCTGGAATCGTTTGTCATTAATCACCCAAAACACTTTTAGGGGGCCTAGATGCACTTTCACGTACTATTAAGAGGGATGCATTGAAATTGACTTAGAGATGTTCTCCTCACTCAAGATGAACTTAGGCGAGTCTCTCAAGGGCTAGAAGTGTTCTCTCTCGCTTCGGAATGTAGTTTGTTTTAAGTTCAGGTCGGATGTTCCGAATTTGTATCGGACACTCCGATAGTTCAGATGTTCCGAAGTGCAGTTGTGCTTCAGTCCGATGTGTTCTGTTTGGGTCGGACATTCCGATGTTCTGTTTCGGATGTTCCGATACCTGTTGTGTTTTAGATTGGGAGCTCTCTGTTTGGTTCGGATGTTCCGATATTGAGTATCGGAAGGTCCGATGTGTGCCTTCTTGTGTAAAGGTGCTCTCTGTCTAGTTCGGATTGTCCGAAGTTGCGTCTTCGGAAGTTCCGAAGTGGTTGTTTTCCTGTTTGGGAGCCCACTGTTTTCTTCGGATGTTCCGATGTCTATTTTCGGACATTACGATGTGGACTTAGCTTGATTTGTTGGGTTCCCTCTCTGAGAGTCATCGGATGTTCCGATGTTGTTATCGGACTTTCCGATGCGTGTTGTTTTCGACCGTTGGAAGCTTTCCAAGTCTGGTAGTTTGCACACATCGGATGTTCCGAAGTTCTTTTCGGACATTCCGATGTGAGGCTGAGTGCGAGGGTAACGGCTAGTTTTGATCCAAAACTATAAATACCCCTCTCTCACTCCTTTTGCTGGTTACACACTTGCTTGGGCTATTCATTTAAGCTTCTTGTGTATTCTCTAGAGCATCCTTTGAGCTTTCTCTCCTCCTTGATCTTAGGGATCATTTAGTGAGTGAGAGTTTGTCAAGTGTGATCGAAAGTCAAGGGCTAAGTTGGTATTCATCTTGAGAAAGTAGAGAACCTCTCCAAGATCGAAATTCGAGTGCATTCATTTCTCTTGGAGGTTGAAGGACTCCTAGACGGCTAGGCGTCGTTCACGAGCCCCCAACGATTGTGGGACGCCGTGAGAAGTTTGTGAAGGCCGGCTCCGCCTCCGAAAGGGAAGGAACCAAATAGTGGAACCAAGCCTCAAGTGCGACCGAGGTTTGGGAGGAAAGGGTTGGAAAAGACCCGGGCTCTTTGGAGCCTCCTCAACGGAGACGTACGATCCCCTCAAGGATCCGAACTCCGGGAATCAAACTTTTGTGTTCTCTCTTGTCTCTAACAGCTTGATTGATCTTATTGATTTTCTTCAGTACAATTTTAGTATCTAGAGCTAGTTGTCGTACTGCTCTTTCTACTTGACCCCTTTTGTCAAGTGCTTATCGGATAGTCCGAAGTAATTACGGAAGTTCCGAAGTTTTCGGAAGTTCCGATATTAATTCGGAATATCCAACCTGTTTCCGCTGCATTAAATTGTTTTAATTTAAAATTAGCCTATTCACCCCCCTCCTCTAGGCAATCTTCTAACCTTTTCACTTCCAGGAGGTCGTAGATGGCGATTTAGTCTGGTTCTAGGTCTTTGTCTTCGCTCAGGCCCTGCCTGTGGTTTCCTTCTTTTGGTATTGTAAGTCTAGAAGCTTGGACGCTTCCTTTGTAAAATCTGGTCGTTAGACCAGCTATATTGAATAAAAAAGTGTTGATTTGGCCTTTGCCAAGTAATTTTACTCTTGTTTTCCAACAGTTAGTCTTCCTGGGTAACTGTTGTGAGTTTCACACTGCCCCTAAAAAGACGGTCCGTCACATTAACAGTGTTACTACTTTGCGAATTACACGCAGATATTAGCCCCAGTTATGCGTTCCTCCAACTTACCTCTTGCCAGATTTGATTTATGCAGTTTAGAACTCTTATCATTGCCGGCCGGCCGGCCCGGCGCACCGAACTGAACGGCGAGAGAGGGCTCCAATATATAAGACTTTTTACTATTTTTTGGAGATAACCAAAATATATATTGAATTAGTATAAAGAGGTATTAAAAATTTAAGGTTAATTTGCTCATGCCACCTCTAAAGGATGAGAAAATGGTCTCATATCCCTGGGAGTATGTACTTCCACTCTGAATATACCACTTAAATGATGTTGTTATACCTCCTTATCCGTTTGAGTATACTCTAATACTGATTATAAGATACTTCAAAGTGAGTTTCACGAAAAATGTCATCAAAGCCTGCCATTTATAGCATAATTTGTTTATATACTATTTTACTTATGGAAAAGATTATATAGCAAAAAGTAAAAGGCTCCAATAAATTTTTTCCCCAACAATGTCGCATTGTAGTATCTTAGAATTATTATTGAAGTATATTAAAAGTGATAAAGGAGTATAACACATTCGTTTAAGTGGTATACTAGAGGTGGGAGTACGTACTCCTAGGAGTATGGAAAAGGCTTTTTATATATATAAATATATTACATATATATAGGCAACATATCTAATGAAAACCCTCTTTATCGTGAAAACTCCATAAAATCCACGTATAAAAGTTTTAAAAAAATTCTCAAATTTGAGATTTCTTTAAAACTTTTATACGTGAATTTGAGAATTTTTTTTAAAAACTTTTATACATGGTTTTCAACGAGTTTACACGGTAAGGGGGGTTTGCACAGGATATTCCTCCATGTGTGTGTGTGTGTGTGTGTTACTCCCGACCGCCACGGTGAGACAACAACCGAGCGAAGAGGTGCACATCGGCACCCAGACCCGTAGCCGGAGGCAGCACACGACTAACCCGAGACAAGCAAAGTTTGGTACGACGGTACCAAGTACGAATGAGTCAACGATCCAAATGGACACATCGTAGGCCGAAGACGCCTCGCCAACCCACGAAACAACCTCCGCCGTGGAACAAAATATCCCAATAGTAGCACGCTCTTCAAGGTCGCAAACCGCTAGCATTCACCTCTCCCTTACAACCAGTGCAAGGTCCGGTAAGGGCAGGCGGGCACGTCTAGAGGTGGGCACTCGGGTCATGTTTTTGTGGGTCGATCTGATGCACGGCGGCACGGCCGTTTGGGCCGTGCATGGAGGCACGCTCGGCACTACCGTGGGCCTGCGGCAGGGCATGGTGACCCGTGATAGGGCACGCCGGTCGGCCGCAGTAGGGGCGTGGCAGAGGGTGCCGAGGGTTACCTAGGGAGCAGCCGGGGCGCTGTGCTGCCGAGTCGCTGTGCCCGGGCCGCTGAACCATCGTGCCCGCTATGGCACCACGTCAGGCCGCTGAGCCACCACGCTCGGCAGCTGAACCTTCGCGCCTATCGTCGTTGAACCACAGTTGTAAGTACGTGGTATACAACACCAATGCAGCTAGAAACGAAATTGCACGTTGCATAGTTACAGAGGATTTTCCTTAGAATGGGTAAGAGCTCTAATTTTGAAAGATCGGTACAACATGGTTTTTACCCACAATACCAACATGTTAGTACAAAAATAACTACACGTGATATTTATAAAATATTTACAAATAAACTAAAAATATTGAAACATAATGATTATTCTAGTGTGATTCCTAGTTGATAAACATATGAGGACACATATGAATAGACTAGCATATGTATTAGTTGATGACCATATTTCACGGGTTATGGATATAGAGACATCAAACCAATAATATGAATACATGTTGGAGAACATAGAGTTGGATCGACCTACCTTGAGACACTACGAGAATGTTGTAATCGTCTCGTCATCAGTTGTTCTCATATACAATGTGTATGCTATATTCTTAGACTTGAGGTTGACGCATTTACTTAAAATGTGTAATGGTTTACTTAGGGGTTGCCAAATACTATTCTATAACTAGATAGTTATTGTCGACGATTGGAGAACGGGCTCCCGTCGAGCTTACTTGTTGAATGGGGGATCAACAGAGCCCCGTCGTACGGATCGAAGAGGGCGTTCGAGCGATGCGAGGTCGGGAGAAGAAGAAGAAGGGGGACACGGTGTTTTATCCTGGTTCGGGCCTCTCACCGTCGAGATAATAGCCCTACTCCAGTGTATTGTGTTCTATCTTGCTGTCCCTCCCCTGTTACAGATCTTCAGGGGGGTTTAAATACTACGACTAGAGGTACATAGAAGGTAACTACCTCCTGGGATTGCGCCGCGCAATCGTACTTACGATCTACTGCCCTTGATCCGGGCGTTATTTGAATTTCGGGTATGATTTCCCTTGATCTCCGGCTGATTGGTTGCCACCTTCCTTCCTCGTGGCATTGACCGGGCACTCCGACCAAAACACCCGAGCAGGTCGCGGCCTCTACGAGCATGCTTGCTCGTGGGGGGGTGTGTTTGGTGCTTCTACGAGCGAAGGTGCGAATGCGCATGCTCGGAGGAGAAGGAGGGATGCTCGTTTCGTTCTCCCGAGCATCTTCTTTTAGTGTTGCTTGGTCGGCGGGTTTAGCTTTTCACGGGGGTACCGTGGTCTTTTGCCAGATAGCCAATCCCCGACAGCTAGCCCCCGAGGTTCAAGTGGGGAACCCTCGGGCTTCCCCTTGAGCCTAAGAAGACTTGAGGGGGGATTGAATTTCCTTTGGTCGTGGCTCACGACCATTTTTCGTCGGGAGACGAACTTCTTTACCCGCCACAGGCTTGCTCGCGTGGGCGCGTGCTTGGTTGTTCTGCGGTTCCTTCTCTCGAGAAGCCTCCTTGTAGCAGTCTGGCGGTTTCTGAAAGCGCGCTTTCTCGGCCAGTGTCGCTACGTGATAGGCGGCGATTTTAACCTGCCCCTTCATCTTTTTAACCCTTTCTACCGGAGAGGTCGGAGTTACATTGTCTCTTTGCTCGTCTTCGCCAAAAATCTTCCAAGAGCCCTAGCGCCCAAGAACCCTTTTCGTTCCCCTTCCTTCTTCGGCCATGGCGCGTTTCAAGGTTAGCCAGATGACCCGAAGGAGGCTCCAGGTGCTCACGGACGAGGGGTACGTCGACCCAAGCTCGGGTCGAGTGCCCGGGGATGATGCGGCGCCGGCACCGCGGGAGGCGGAGATCGTCTCCTGCGAGTTGTACGCCATCAACGGGCTTCGTCTGCCCGAGAGCGACTTCCTCGCCTCCGTGCTCGCCTTCTGCGGGTGCGAGATCTCTCATCTCCACCCCAACTCTATCCTTTCTCTCGCAATCTTCTCCCATCTTTGCGAGGCTTACGTGGGTGTAATGCCCACGGCTAGCCTCTTCTTTCACTTCTATTCCCCCTTCCGCACCGGCCGATGGCTCACGGCTATGCGTTTATCTTCGCCTCTGGCCCAACCGACCATACGAGTACCCCTTCGTTGCTCTGAAGGACTCGGTGTCGGGTTGGGCCGACCTCTGGTTCTACCAGAAGAAGGCGGAGGGGTCCCAGTTGGTCTATCTTGGGAGGGCGCTCCGCCCTCGAGGCAGCGCGCCGCCAGCAACCTGAGGAAGAGCGGGTGCTCAGGACGATCGGTGAGCTTGCCCAGATGGGGCTCACTGGTCGGGATATCGCCCGGGACTTCACCTTCAACCGGGTGTCCCCCCTGAGGCGCCGCGAGCATCCCTTCTTCGAGGTGACCGAGTGGCATGACTTCACCCGCGAGGACAACGCAGGTATGTTCCTGGATCTCTTTCCCGAGCATCGCTGCTTTCTGGTGATCGGTGCTATGCATATATATATATTTTTTGTCTTAGTCTTTGGTTGCGACGCAGCTCCGAGGACGGACTGGGTTGACGAGAGGGTTGTCGAGATGTTCGGCGCCCCGAAGGAGAAGGAGCTGACGCCCAATCGTCAGGTCCCCAAGAACATTTTTGACCGTGGCGACGCGGTAAGTACATCTTTCTGCTTCCGCTCGGGGGCATGTTTTCCGAGCTCATTCCTCCCGATTTCTGTTTGCAGGAGAAGGTCGCCCTTGAGCTTGCGGTGTCGAAGGCCGCAGCTGCCAAGCCGACACCGACCAGGGGTTCCGCAAGAGGGCGGCGGGTCGAGGCCGCCAAGTATCCGCCTCGCCTCCCCGCGCCAAGCGGTCGAGGCGCCGAGCTTCGACCAGGACCCCCACGCCGCATCTTGAGTACGCCGACCGCCAGGAGGTGTTTAACCGAATCTGGTTCGATGACTTCAAACGGAGGAGGCCGGAGCTGATGAGCCGATCGAACAGCTCGCCGAGCAAAGCGAGGAAGGCCGAGAGGAGGCCAGGTCCTCCCGACCAAGGAGCGGTGGAGAGGCGGATCAAGGCCCTCCAGACCGGCTTACTCGGGTGGTCGGCGACCCAGGAGGAGGAAGAAGAGGAGGCCACCTATGCTCGTCGGAAGGAGGCGGGAGGTCGACCTCTCAAACAACCTCGATCTTTGGAAGAGGTCGACATGGACGACGTCGACCCGGCGATGGCACGTGCTAGTGACGCCGCGGAGGAGCGCGCCGTGGTCGTGGCCGAGGCCTACGAGGCCGCCGCGGGCAGGTCGCCCGTGGCTCGAAGCGAGGAGGCCGAGGAGGATGGCGCCGCTCGCCGGGCAGAAGGTAAGTTCTTACTTCATTCTCTTATTCTGTTCTTGTCTTGCGATTTTCTTCGGGCTAACCCCACCCCGTTTGGCGTGGGCGTGATAGCTCGGATGTCGTTTGGACTTCCGCCCGGATGGTGAGGAGATTATCGACTCTGCGGTGGGCCGAGCTCGACCGCGTCGTCGACCAAGTGAGGGCCGAGATGGGGGAGGAGCCGGCGCCGGCTGCGGACCCAGTGGAGCCCGAGCTTCCCTCGGCGGGACCCGCGGAACCTATTCCAGCCGCGGAGGAGCAGGAGCCGCAGGGGACTGAGGACCAAGACGCCTTGGCCTTGGTTCCTTGCGAAGAGACGTCATGCGGCGAGGCTCAGCGCCGAGCCCCGAGGAAGGAGCTTGGTCGCCGCCGACCAACGACCCTTGGCCGTGAGCCAAGGAGAGGAGGAGGTCGTCCCGACCTAACTCCTTCGGCCTTGGGGCACCAGCGTCCCGGCCACGGAGGTGCAAGGGGCGGAGGTGATCGCCCTTGATCAAACGCCTCGGCCATGAGCATCGGTCGCCTCCGACTATGGAGGGACAAGAGGCGGAGGTGATCGCCCTTGATCCAATGCCTCCGGTCGCAGAGCATTGGTCGCCTCCAGCTGCAGAGGGATAAGAGGCGGAGGTGGTCGTTGACGACCAACTGCCTCGGCCATGAGCAAGGAGTGGCGGCGCTTCGTGGTTGGCGTCTGACCCGGCGCGGTGCCCGACAGGAAGGCGCCACGAGCCGCTTGCTATGGAAGAGGACCCGGCCTCGGGCGACCCGGTTGGTCGAAGGTGGTGACGTTGCTCTCCTGAGAGCACCGGTGCTCAGGAGGAGCAAGGCCCCGGGCGCCCGGTCCGGGATGACTTGGTCAATCCCTTCTTTGTGTGACCAGCGACCGCCCGGCGCGGCTTCAGGACAAGCTGGTCAGCCGGGCTCTTCTGGTAAGTTTCATGTTCCTTCTTTTTTCCTGTGATCGATCTTCTGGGAGTCTGCTCAGCTTTTTCCCTTCTCTTTTCTCTTTCTGCCCGAAGTTCGCCGCGAAGGCTATGGAGGATATCGACGCTACCTCGGTCTCCGCAGAAGAGTACTGGTCGTACCACCGCGAGCAAGACGCCAAGATCGCCGATCTTGATCGTCGGGTCTCCGAGGTGCGCGAGGCCGACCTGAAGCAGCTGGAATCGGCGAGGAGCCTCATCGCCGGGCTCCGGGACCAGCTCTTCCAGAGCGAGACGGCGAAGAGCACTTCAGAGCGTATGCGCCGAGCTTGACGAGGAGCCGGGAAGTTATGCGGCCGAGGTCCCGACTGCGCCGAACTCCAACGAGCTCTCGGGGCCGAAGAGGCCCAGCTCAAGGAGGTGCACAGCCGCCGGGACAGCGGTGAAGGTCGTCTTGCCGGCGGAAAGTTTTGGACTTGGAGGCGGAGGTTGACTCCCTTAAGGAGGAACTTGCTGCCCTTCAGGTCGAGCGTAGGACTTAGCTCCCCTTTTTTTTAATTTTTTTTATTTTTAGCTCGTGTAACCCTGTAAAAAAAACAACGCTTCGGGTTAAATGAGCAAACTCGCAGGTGTTTGGTCCTTGCCTGTTTTTCTTGAGTTTGCCTTCAACATATGCCCATATGATCCCGGTTCTGCAGAAAAAGGAAACAAGTTCCTGCATAGAGCATATATCATAGATACGAGCAAAGAAAACAAGTTCCTGCATAGATCATATATCATGGATACGAGCAAAGGAAACAAGTTCCTGCATAGATCATATATCATGGATACGAGCAAAGGATCCTTGGTAAGAAGGGACGGAACGTTCCTATCATACGGAACCCCTGCCATGGACAAAGGTCGTGCCCTTACTGTTGCGAGCACGAGTTTGTTCATGGAAAAATTTAAGGGTTGCTTTGGTCGTGACGATTTTATGAATGATATAAGTAGGTCGGTTGCGTCGAGAAGAAATGTGAGCACAGAGTAGACGAACTTTAAACCAACATTACGTAGAGCCACCATACCCGAATGGTCACTGAACCGGGCTTAGAGTGGATGCTCGCGCCCGACCACGCATACAGTGAAAAGCTACTGTGGAAAGTGAACGATTGGGCGAGCATCCGGCCGGGGGCCAAGGGAAATGGTGCGCACATACTTGTCGGATAAGTTCGTCTGCAATGCTGCTAGACGACGATGCTCGTTCGACAAAGCGAGGACGAAACACGAGAAAGAGGGAAACGTTTTATTGGAAAGAACGCAAGGGGCGCGAGATAGGAGTACTCGTCTAAACGTGGAATTTACGCAATTGATCGATGTTCCAGTCTTTGGTGAGCTCCGACCATCCGGCATCGCGAGGCGAACAGCCCTCAGGCGTGCTGTAGACACGACCGTGTAGGGTCCTTCCCACCTTGGGGTTAGCTTGTTGGCCTTCGACAGGTCTTGAACTCTTCGTAAGACCATGTCGCCGACTTGCAGGACCCTAGGTCGGACTGTCTTGGCCGCGTGCCTCACGAAGAGCACAGTAGGTAAACCGCAGACCGAGCAACGCCCGCTCGCGTGTCGCTCGGCGAGGTCCAGTCGACGAGGCGCTCAACTTCTTGATCGACGGAATCGATCAGTTGCACCCTTGGGGAACCCAAAGACGATTTCGGCAGAATGGCCTCCGCACCGTAGACGAAGTCGGAAGGCGTTTACTTTGTGGCTCGACCGGGTCATGGTGCGGACAGACCAAAGAACGGCGGGAAGCTCATCCACCCATCTTTGCTTGTCTTTGGTTGAGGGTCTTAAAGACCCTCTTTTATGCCCTGGACTAGCTGCCCATTTGCTCGCTTCTACGCTCCGTTACTCGTGGATGCGCCACTAAGCGAAAGCAGACCTTGGTCCCGACCTCCTCGCGATAACTTTGGAGCAGTTCGGCTGGTGAATCGGGTCCCGTTATGCAATGATAAGGACGGTTGGGTATCCCGAACCGAGTTACCACATTACTGCGGAGGAATCTCTTGGCCGCCTGGGCCGAGATGGTCGAGACGGGCTCGGCCTCTATCCACTTAGTGAAAGTGTCGATGGCCACGAGCAAATACTTGCAGCCTTTCTGACCTCGGGGGAAGGGTCCAAGGACATCGAGCCCCCCAGTTGAGAACGGCCACGAGTGGTATGGTTTGCAGGGCATATGCCGTTGACGGACTTTTCGAGCATGAAACTGGCATGCCCGGCAGGTCGTTACGATTGACCGTGCGTCCGTCAAGGCCGTGGGCCAGTAGTACCCTAGTCGGAAGGCCTTGCTCACAAGCGTCCTGAAAGACGAGTGAGCTCCGCACATTCCTTCATGGATATCACGAAGAAGGTACTGGCCTTCCTCCTGAGAGACGCATCTGGAAAGGATCCCTAATGCGCCTTTCCGGTATAGGTCGTCTTCGATCAGTCTGTACTGAGAAGATCGCCTTATTAGCCGGGAACGCTCGGCTTCTTCCTCGGGCAATGTCCCATGCGCAAGATATTGGATGAATGGCGTCATCCAATTTGCACTTTGCTCGAGGAAGGAGACCCTACCGCCGGTCTCTGGTGCCTCCTCTTCAGAGGGAATGGAGGGCTTATGTAGGTGCTCGACAAGCACCCCCTCGGGATCGGTGGTTTGAGATTAACCGACCTTAGTCATTTGGTCGGCCAGGGAATTATCCTTCCTGGTGATGTAGATTACTTCGTATTTATTGAAGTATTTCTCAATATTCCTTACTTCAGCCAGTGCAGCGCCATTGAGGTATCGAACACCGATACTCCTTGTTGACCTGGTTTACGACCAACCGTGAATCGCCCTTCACAATGAGCCGTTGGACTCCTAGCGATTTACATGCCGAAGTCCGCCAAAGGCCTTCGTACTCGCCCGCGTTGTTAGTCGCGGCGAAATGTAGTTGAATGGCGTCTTGTAGCTGTTCTCCATCCGGGAGACCAAGATGACGCCAGCTTCGAGCGCCAGATGCTCGGGATCCATCGAAATACTGAGTCCGTGAGTTTTCCCTTGAATCATTGGTTCCATTGGCCGGTGGAGCCGAGCCGACCATTCTGCCACGAAATCAGCCAAGACTTGTGATTTTACCGCCGTGCGTGTTGAGAACACCGGCTCGAACTCGGCGAGCTCCATTGCCCACTTGGCTATGCGACCACCGGGCGTCTGATTTTTCAGATCTCCTGAGTGGGAAGCCGGTCGGCACCACGATCTTGTGTGCTTGAAAGTAGTGACGCAACTTCCGGAGGCCATCGATGTGAGTCTGATGGTTTGGACCTCGGGTAACGCTCCTTTGGTCCATGAAGTACTTCGCCGACGTAATAGATAGGTCGCTGGTACCATCTCTCTCTCGCCAACACCGAGCTTACCGCTTGCGAGGTTGCCGCCAGGTATAATAGCAATTCTTCCCTGCCAGTGGGTGTGACGAGGACGGGCGGTTGGGAGAGGTACTGTTTTAGCTCTTTGAACGCAGCGATCGGCTTCCTCCGTCCACGTGAAGCCATCATGCTTGCGGAGGGCTTTAAAGAAAGGTAGTCCTCGCTCCCCGGTAGGAGACGAACTGCTCAAAGGCGGCCATTCTTCCGGTCAGAGCTTGTACTTCCTTTATGCAAGTGGGCGACCTCATGTTCTCAATGGCTTCGATCTTCTCCGAGTTAGCCCCAACGCCATTTGGCCCGACCATGTAGCCGAGCACCTTGCCAGCCTTTACGCCGAATACGCATTTCTCTGGATTTAGCTTTATTCGATGCTTATTGAGGTTACAGAAAGTTTCTTCCAAGTCAGCAACGTGACCCGAAGTACTCTTGCTTTTGACAACTATGTCGTCGACATAGACCTCCAAATTTCGACCTATTTGGTCTGTGAAAGTCTTCTGCATGAGGCGTTGAAAGGTTGCTCCGCATTTCTCAGGCCAGAAAGACATGGTCGAGCAGCGTAAGGTACCGAACGGGGTGATGAAGGAAGTCTTCTCCTCGTCTTCGCGACAGTGATCGATGATAGCCTGAATAGGCGTCTAGGAAGCTCATGGTGCAGTGACCTGCCGTCGCGTCCACCAATTGGTCTATGCGAGGCAACGGGTAGTTGTCTTTTGGGCACGCAGCTGCGTTCAAACCCGTGTGGTCGGCGCACATGCGCCACTTGCCTCCTTTCTTCTGACTTAATCTGGATTGGCTAGCCACTCGGAGTGCTCGATCTCTCCGATGAAGCCGACTTTTAGGAGTTTATCAAGTTCCTCCGGATGATTGCCTGTTTTCCGGGAAAAGTGTCTAAGCTTCGTCTCACTGGTTTTTGTCAGGCTGAACCGCTAGCCTGTGCTCGACCACCTCCCTTGGGACCCCGGGCATGTCGGATGGTTCCCAGGCGAACACATCCGACCTTGCCCGGAGGAAGGTGACGAGCTCGAGTTCCTATTTGGGATCTAAGGAAGATCCCAAATGAATGACCTTGGCCGGTTCCGACTCGTTGAGCGGAACAGCCTTGGTCTCTCCTCCAGGCTGGAGGGCAAGTTTAGGCCGGGAATGCTTCGGCTCTTGGTCGGGACCGCGAGTGGGTAACTGACCGACCATATCTAAGGCTCTTTCATCGCAATTGAGTGCGGACTTGTGGTTCCCTTTGATGGTTATAACTCCGTTCGGTCCGGGAATCTTCGTGCAGCGTCACGCGTGGTGAGAGGCGGCCATGAACTTGGCCAAGGCCGGCCTGCCGAGGATGGCGTTGTAGGCCGACTCAAAGTCCACCACCTCGAAGGTGATTAGCTCCGTTCTGAAGTTACTTGGGCCGCCAAAACTTACGGGCAGGACGACCTGCCCCAGAGGTTTGATCGAGGTGCCTGGGACTATCCCGAAGAAGGGCACGGCCACACTCTTGATTTTGGAACGAGGAATCTGCATCTCGTCCAAAACCTTGGCTGAAATAAGGTCCAAAGAGCTCCCGGAGTCTATGAGGACCCGACCGACGACGGTATTGCTGATGGTGGGGTTCACGACCATCGGAAGCCTCTGGGTTTGGTCATTCCAAGGGGACAATGATCGTCCTTGGAGAAGGTCGAGGATACCTCAGGCCATTTCAATTTCTTTGCCGGAGGCTTACCCTGGGTAACATGGTGCATTTCCCTTGCGGCCTCCTTTAAGTCCCAGCGGGACTTGTAGGCGGAGGAGCCCCCGAAGATGACCGCTATGTGATTCCTTGGTTCTTGGTATTCCATGTCATCCTCACTTTCCTCGGCCCTGTTTTCCTTTGTCATTTTCACCTGCTCTGAAGCGTTGGCATGGGACCCCTGCCAGTAAAAGCTGCTCCAGCGGTAGGTCCACGTTCGGCAATTCCGTGAGGTCGTGCCTGCGTCGCTGGTGAAGCGGACGATGAGGTCGCCCGTCGGTCCGCTTGGTCGCCTCGTCGGTCCGCTTGGTCGCCTCGTCCTCGAGGCCTGTGTGGTTGTCCCCTTCCTCGAAGCGTTAAGCCCCGTGACTGCAAGGCCGGGTTGCTCGGGTTGTTGTTGTTCCACCGCGGCTACCATGGTGGCGAGGGCTGCTTTTCTTCTTTTCTTGATCTTCTTGTCTCTGAGTCGAGCCCTTTTTGCTAGCCGAGGTCTCTAGGCCAGGTTGAGGCGGCAGCTTTCCTTCGCCCAAAGATCTTCTTCCATTGGACGGCTTCATCTGCGTTGGCGTATCGATCGGCCATTCGGAAGAGCTCGTTCGCCGTTAGATCCGGGTGGATCTCCAGGTCCTGCGTGAAGCGCACGTCTCGTACCCCGAACTTGAAAGCCCGGACGACCGCCTCGTCCGATATGTTCGGGATCGAGTTCCGGACCTGGATAAACCTCTGGACGAATTGTCGCAGGGTTTCCCTGTCCGTCTGTATCAAGCGCTCCAGGTCGCGCTCCTTTCCCGGGCGGATGTAACAGCTCTGGAAATTTGCTCGGAGCGCGGCGCTGAGCTGCCCCCAGGACCGTATGGAGCCTTCCTTCTGATTAAAAAGCCACGTGCGAGCGGCTCCGTCCAGAACCGTCGGCAGGTAATTTGCCATCACCCCCTCATCGCCTCCGGCGGCGAGGATGGCGGTGGTATATATTGAGAGAAATTCGTCCGGGTTCTGGGTCCCGTTGAACCTTTCGATATGGCCGGGCTTGAATCTGTTCGGCCATGCGACGTCCCGGAGGGAGCTCGTGAAGGCCTGGCAACCGAAGCTCGGGATTTCGCGGTGAAATCCTCGGTCATAGCGGCCTCCACGCGGGTCTTCCACCCAACGCCCCGCGCGCGGGCCGAGTTGGGAGAAAATCTCCTGTGATGGTCGTGCCGATGACCGCTTGGTCGTGGAGCGCTCAGAGTGCTCGTAATCTGGGCGATTATTCAGATATCGCTCCGAGGTCGCTCTGTGACTGTTCCGGGACCTTTCCCGGATCGAGTTAGCGACCCGGGGCGATCTCCGAGCATGGCTCCGAGATTCGCCTCTGTGCGAGCGCATGGGGGAGCGTTTGCAATGGTCCCGGGAAACACTCCGGGCATCCCGGTCACGAGGAGGATCCGAGACTTTTAGCTCGGCGGCAAGCCTTTCCAAATTTTCGCTCACGACCTGCCCACGGCCTCCAAGTCTGCTTGCTCGGGAAACTACGCAGTCACGCACGACCACCGCCAAGGCACAGAACTGCCTCGCTTCCGGTGAATCAAGCGGTGGCGAAGTTTTGGCGACGCCCGAGCGCGATCGGGAGTTCGGTACCCACGAGTTCCTTTCCGTGGAGCGCCCCTTTGCCTGGCGGCGAATGCTCGCGAGGTCTTCCCAAGGATGCCTCCGTGGAGTCCGCCGCCTCGTAGAAGTCGTGCTTGGCGGCGTCCGAGGATCCTTCTCCAGGCTCCGCACGGCTTCCGGCCACGTTGACCCGACGAGCGGGATGAGAGCGATGGGGACATCATTGTATCCCCTTGAGATGCGATCTCTCGGTCGAGCTCTAGGTCGTCCGGTATGTCCAGCCGTCGTAGAGCTCATCACAGTCATCCTCGGGGTCCCCGAGGGTAATGTCTGAGGATGGAGGTCCTGCCCTCGCATTCCCGTGTCCGGAAGGGCTCCCAGACTTCGGTGTGACCGATAGGATCGGTCACCCTGCCACGCTGTTGCGGCGGCGTAGTACACGTCGTCATCTTCAACGTGGTCGAAAACACAAAGGTCCCGAGTGTCTCGAGTTCGGCATCCTCGAGGATCTTGATCTGCAGACGGAATCAAGCCGCCGCTCCCCACGGACGGCGCCGGTATCGGCGATTGGAGAACGGGCTCCCGTCGAGCTTACTTGTTGAATGGGGATCAACGAGCCCGTCGTACGGATCGAAGAGGGCGTTCGAGCGATGCGAGGTCGGGAGAAGAAGAAGAAGGGGGACACGGTGTTTTATCCTGGTTCGGGCCTCTCACCGTCGAGATAATAGCCCTACTCCAGTGTATTGTGTTCTATCTTGCTGTCCCTCCCCTGTTACAGATCTTCAGGGGGGTTTAAATACTACGACTAGAGGTACATAGAAGGTAACTACCTCCTGGGATTGCGCCGCGCAATCGTACTTACGATCTACTGCCCTTGATCCGGGCGTTATTTGAATTTCGGGTATGATTTCCCTTGATCTCCGGCTGATTGGTTGCCACCTTCCTTCCTCGTGGCATTGACCGGGCACTCCGACCAAAACACCCGAGCAGGTCGCGGCCTCTACGAGCATGCTTGCTCGTGGGGGGGTGTGTTTGGTGCTTCTGCGAGCGAAGGTGCGAATGCACATGCTCGGAGGAGAAGGAGGGATGCTCGTTTCGTTCTCCCGAGCATCTTCTTTTAGTGTTGCTTGGTCGGCGGGTTTAGCTTTTCACGGGGGTACCGTGGTCTTTTGCCAGATAGCCAATCCCCGACAGTTATAAAGATGACTTTAGAATTTGTTATGAAACATGTTGTAAGGCATGATCAATTAAGATGGGATTTGCCACTCTATACAATAGGAGAGATATCTCTAGGTCTCTCGTGTGGTCCTATTCTGGAAATGCATGGCCATACTACTCACGGTTAAAGAGTTAACTGTAGTCGGGGATTTTGAGTCACGTAATAGAGAAAGAGTAGTCGAGCTAACTAAACAAGGATTGCACATACTCGCCTTGAGTTTGACCGATATCATGAGGCAAAGAGAAATGCATATAAATAAGCATTGTTAAGGTTCGTCTGATGTGATCTTTACATATACTAGGGAGTCGACACGTTCTACTAATGATCGCTATTTATTAATGATTGAGTTAGAGTACTCGAGTCGTGTCCAAGTATATGTGAACATATAGGGTCGCAAGCTTAAAGGGTTGAAACTTAATTCGGATAGCGATTTGAATTTTGATGGGCTTCAAGTTCCTAATAGGCCTCTAATGTAGAGACTCATTATGTGGCGCCTATATAAATGGAGGGTGTACTAGCGTTAGGGTTAAGAGGCGCAATAGGAATTTGGAATTTTCAAAACCCTAGTTGTACCCCTCCTTCGCCCAAAACCGCATAGCCTGCACTAGCACTTTGGCGTGTGGTGTTCCTACCTCGTACGTGTGGTTACCTTTGAGGTGTTGCTGTGAGGCGTCAATGCTAGGACGATCCGCATCCTGTGGCATTCAAGAGGAGCTATTAGAGGAGGTACGAGGCTAGTACGACTCTAACCGTACCAGCGCGCTACATCAATCTTACATCTGCTATGGATCTGCACACCTGTCACCTAATAGTAATTTCATGAACTATAATTTACATTGATTCTTTAGTTACATAGTAAATTTTTTTGAATTTATATTAAAATATCCTATCCGTTCTCCTTCACTTCTACATTCAAATTTTGATTATAAGGTGTTTCTTTCGTCGCTTTATTCGTCTCTATCTGCAATTCTGCAGGCTGCGAGGGGTGTCCTGCTCTCAGTGGAGGACACGATACGTGCTGATTGCTTAAGCACCGATGAATGCATCGTATGGTAGCCCACCTTATGGAGCCTAAGAACGGAGGCCAACCGAAGCCCCCACGCGTCGGTCGGCGGTTTTGCGTAAAGGCCTCTCCGGTTTTCCGAAATTACGTCCAGGTCCTCGCGCGATTTTTTGTGAGAAGAAGATATTTTTCTCGGTTCGCGTTTAGGTCCCTGGTTCGCCCTTTTGCATTTAGGACCTCCTGTAAAGTACGAATCGCGAGCGAGCCCTTTACTAATTTTTCAAAATAGCGAACAGGTCCAAAATTATAACAAATAGGTCCTCGCGCTTTACGTTCGGGTCCTTTCTCCGTTTTGTCCCAAAAAAATGTTTTCGGGGTCCGTTTTTTCTCCAGAGCATGCGAAAAATATTTTCGGTGGCCGTTTTCCCAAAAAAAAAATGTAAAACCGTTTCCTTTCTCCGTTTTGCTCGAAAAAAATGTTTTCGTGATCGATTTTCCTCCGTTTTTCCCAAAAAAATGTTTTCGTGGCTATTTCGCCCAAAAAAAAATTGTGGGACCGTTTCCTTTATCCGTTTTGCCCCGAAAAAAAAATCGTTATCCGATTTTTCTCCAGAGCATGGGAAAAATGTTTTCCTTGCCCGTTTTTCCAAAACAAAAAATATGGAAAACCATTCCCTTTCTCCGTTTTGCCCCGAAAAAATGTTTTCGTGATCCGTTTTTCCTCCGGAGCATGAGGAAGATGTTTTCGGTGGCTATTTCCCCACAAAAAATATGGAAAGCCGTTTTCTTTCTTCGTTTTGCCTGAAAAAATTATTTCCGTGAACCGTGTTTTCTACGGAACATGAAAAAAATGCTTTCATTTGCCGTTTCCCAAAAAAAAAACGTAAATTCGTTTTTCGCCCGTCGTTTTTCCGTTTTTTCTCGCTTTTCATCATTTTTTTTATCAAATTTCGCACGGCGCGGCGTAGCGCGCGAATCTTCCTAGTCTTCCATATGCGAGTGAGCCATCATGTTCGGTTGTTTAGCTCTGATGGATCGAGGCAGGGAGAATATATGATATTTCTTTTTCTGATGCCGAGGTTTGCAATTATTTGATTCCTGTGCCTGCAGGCAGCTTGCTATTCGTGTAAGATCAAGGATCAATGGAAATACTGTGGCTATCTTCTTAAGGCAAATGTACTTATCTTCCCCAGGTTGTAAAGTACACTACTCTATTATGCTTGTTTAGCAACGATTGGATGTTCTATATATGCAGGTCCTTAGGAAGAACAGAATCTCCGAAAGTTTGGTATAATTAGGTCGAGCCACCCACGATGCCGTGCCGTGTAAAATTTGGTCCGATGTTCTTGTTATAAAAAACACAATTTCAGTTTTCTCGGTGGTGTTTTTTCAAAAGTTGTCTATGAGCTGCCAGTGTTTTTGTGGAAACATGGGGAAAAACCTATCTGCGATTAAAAAAAAAACTGGTAGAAAATTTGTTTGCGAATATATGGAACAGTGGGGCTATTTTTTTTCAAGATACCGGTGGAAGGATCTAATCGTAATTTTAAAATTTGCAGAGGGCTTTTTCGCAAAAAAAATACCATGTGGGCACCATGGTTGCTCTCCAAACCTAGCAGCATATGAATAAGTGTATGTATATAAAACCTGTTTTGTACTCTTAGTTGTATGTACATCCTATTTTTATTTGATTGATAACAACTTACTAATTAGGAGGAACCAGTTAACAATTTTCATTTATGAAGCATGTTTCTACTTACGTAACACCAGTTTATATACAGATCGTATGGAGTATATATTCTGATAGTATGTTTTTAAATATGTGAAATATATTTATATATATGCATGTGGCAATTGGGGATGGATAAATTCCACGTGGGGCATGCAGACTCGCCGATGACTGACTAGTCCAAAAGATATTCTACCACAGTACCACACTGGCTGAAGAAGAATCGAATGATTTTCCCGGTTTTTTGTTGCGTCTTATCGTCATGCCAGATCATACATGTTTGTTCTTCACGGTAATAGACTAGCAGTGTTCACTATGCCTATTACTACATCATTTATCACGGTTCTTTCTTTCTTCTCTCTTTAATCCCTTGATAGAGCTCCCCGTCGTTTACCTCGGTTAACATCATAAGGTTTTGTTTGGAAGAACTATTTCCATCGGGATCTATATCATTGGATCCAGTGGCGGAGCCATGAAAGAAATATAGCTTGGGCAGATTTTGTTATATCTAACATATTATGAATTGATTGATATGTAAACTAAAAGCAATCTTGAACGCTAATACACATATGATCATGTAAATGAAAACTAAAAGCATAAAACAATGGTAATACCTCTGTAGAGAAGCATATATTGCTATTTGCGTTGCAAAAGTACAGTGTATTCTATCCAATCATATTTGGGAAGACATCAAAACCAAATTTTTCGGCCCTTCCCGACTGCTTAAAAAGGAAGCAATAGAAACAAAATGCTGCATCTTGAGACTCACTATATTCTATCCAATCATATTTGACATACCACGATTGTGAGAATGCTCTTTTAACATTTCCGCATTGCTTGCGAGGAAAACACAAAATTGGTTAGGTTTGACCTTTCGATATGTACGCTCTCCTAACTTGATCTTGAATATTTGGGCTATACTCATGTATTTGTTTCCTAAGTGCAGGATCACATATAATTTCATCCGGATTGAAATCATCGACATCATTAGTGTTATTTGGTGCTTGACCTTCCGATTGAGCTTGTCAAGATTGTGCTAAAACTAAATTTGTACTTGCATTTGCATTGGTTGCATTGCCTATGGTTTCAATGCTTTTGTTGTTACTGATCAAAAACTTCCTCATTTCTGATTTCAAAAAGTATTCAAATTTCATTAGAATCAGACAATCATCACATATTCACATAATCACATAATCAAATTTGGACAAATTTCATCACACATTCACATTTCACAGTGCTCACCTTCCCTGCCTCAAGCCGATAGGCCCTCAGGCCTCAGCGGCTCAGCCCTCGCCCCTCTGCCCCGTGCGTCGGGCGACGTCGCCCGTCGGCGCCTCCTCTGCCTCGCCGACTCGCCGCTCACCGCCTCCGCCTCTCCGCCTGGTGGCGACCTCGCTAGTCGCCTCCTCAGGCCGCGGCGCCGTGCAAGCCTCGGCGGCTCGAGCGCTCAGCCTCTCCTCCTTCGCTCGGCGCCTCAGCCTCGCCGCCTCCGCCCGCCGGCGCCGCGCAAGCGTCCTCGTCGTCGTCTCGTCGCTACAGGCTGGGGGCTGGGTTTGGCCTCTCCGCTCGCCCGCTCGGGAATTGGTGGCGGCCGGCGCTAGAGGCTGGGGATTGGGGAATGAAATTAGGGCTAGGATAGGGGACTATCGGACTGGTATTTGGGCTAGGCTCCACTGGGCCTACTGTCGCAAGCCCGGGCAACTGCCCGGCCCAGCCGGGGGGTTGCCTCCGCCCCTGATTGGATCGAGAGTTTAAACTAAATCTTGATCTATCCATATGAACAAGCTGGGATTGTGACCTAACCAAAGTAAACTTTGAAGGAATACGGGTAGACTACGCTAGCTCAAATTAAAATTCTACTCTATAAACCAGAAAACCAAGCAAGTAAGAGATCATGGATCATTACCATTAGATGCATAATACAACGAAGGGAGAGTTGAAGCAGCCCGATTCAACGTAGAGCGGTGGCTGAACAGCACGAACGATCATATCGATCAACGCTGCAATAGCAGCAACGCCTGAACCAAAGTTCACACATTCGAGGAGGGAGACGTCGTGCATTGGTATGCTAGCACCAGCGTCCACGGTAGGACCTAAGCGGTGAAGGATAGGGTTTTCGGTGAGTGCGGTGATACAAGAGTTGCCCCAACGTACTCTATATAGCCCCCTTAGTGGAAACCTACATTAGGGGTTTAACCAAGGTGCAAAGCCCACTTAGCCCATTAGTAAATGGATCCAATTCGAACCAATGTATTCCAACCCGTTAAGTGTGTGGCCATGTAGGTTCGTGCATATTCGATCATGGGCCAAAACTTCTTTCGGACCATAAGTCGGCACTCGGCAGTGGCCTCTAGCAGGGCATTTCAACTTTCAAATATGCACAAAGATCATATCGAATGAACCTATAGATTGCTCATGTACTGTCACCGGGTCCCCCCCCCCCCCCCCCCCCCCGCGCGCCTGTGGTAGAATCGTGTTATATTGTCATGCTTTTCTGACCCTATTGCTCTAGTGTCGTTTAGTTGATCATCCATGTCTTCACTCTTCCGTATGCCTCCCAGCCTGAACCGACCTCCTCCGCTGGGACTCTCCGTCTCTTTGTTCGATGTGGCATGGTCACGATAGCTTTCTTGTATATGCATGATGCATCGACCGTGGGTCCTTTCGTTTGCATGCGTGAGCTTCAGGGACCTACACCCACAAAAAAATAAAGACATCCAGTTTTAACTCTCGTGAGGTATTTTAATGGAATGACTAGTCTTTTGCGTGTTAGCAAAAATAAGTTGTAATATCTGGAGAAGAGATTACTGGATATGTTGATCGAACTGTTGGTAATTACCAACTGAGTTGAGTGGTGTTTTTATGTTTTTTTTTAATTGTATAAATATTAAAATATGAATAAATGGTAAACGATGATTATTTACATATTCGTTTGTTTTAAAATTTGTACAACTTATATTGAGCAAGAATGCATTGAAGCACTCCTCAAGTTAAGTTTCATCTTAGTGAGCATTAAACCAACGTAGCATCACACAAATACTCATAAGTTATAACTGCATAGTACTTTCTCCTGCTTTTACACATGTTATTCAGGATAAGTTGGCGTGCCAAGTTGAAGCTACTCCACCACCACATAAAGGAAATTAAAGTAGAAATTTAAAACAGCCAGCACCTTAAAATTAAGCTAGGTCTTAGTAATACTCCGATCGGTCAAATATATATATATATATATATATATATATATATGAAAAATACTTCGTACTCCCGGGAGTAATTACTCCCATCTCTGAAATACCACCCAAACGAACTTGAAATACTCCTTTATCTGTTTGGATACACTCATATACTAATTATAAGATATTCCAATGAGATCCACATGAAAAAATTGCAACGGAGTACATAGTTTTTAGCATATTTTGCAAAATACCTTTATATACGCATATAAAAAGAAGTATGTCTAAAAAGTGTACATACCATCTCTGAAAAAATGTAAATACCACCTAGATGATCTTATATACTTATATACTACACGTACATATTCTTCGTTGCGCGAAATACTCCCTACGTTATGAGATACGACATAGGGAATAATTACTCCTGGGAGTAGAAAAGAGGCTTTATATATATATATATATATATATATATATAGTACAATTACCTGGGACAACATGGTGCCTGGGCACCATGATCCAAAACGGATATTTTTCATATGTATTTGTATGCGAAATTTTTTGAAATTTTTAGGATGTTGAGTTCAACCAGTTTACTAACTAGTTCAAACAAGTTTGAACTGAAATTCAAACTAAAGTTTCCTTTTTTTGATGATAGTTTGATTTTAGGTATGTGTTGATCATACATATAAATCAGCAAAGTATGTAATCTAAATTCATTCAAATCTTCTAATTCGAGTATATTTTTTCAAAGGTATGTGTTTCATTTGAATTTTTATAGATGAGTATATACCCTAAAACTGAAAATTTTGAAAAATATATTCGAATTTGGCTTGAATTAACACATTTAAAATCATGGTGCCTGGGCACCATGGTGTCCCATTCCGTCATCCTATATATATATATGCTTCTATGCTCTTCTTTTTAAAAGTTGCACAACTATTAAAGCATGAATGAAGGATAGATGGTGATTGCTTCAAGATTTGTGCAACTTGTATTAGAAGAAAAAGCATAGAAGCACTACTATATATATATATATATATATATATATATATATATATATATATATATATTTCGGTGATAGGTTTAGTTCCATATTACTTAACTAAAGTGAGTTGTATTAGTATATAAATGAAAGTGTGAGAGGAGTACTACGCATACACGGATCCGCCTCCATAGGTGGACTGGCATTGAGTAAAATTTGAGCTAAGATGTAATATAGTACGTCGGAGTTAATTCTTTACACGAAGCGACGAAACAAGTGTAAGCAAAGTTGCATTATTACTGCTCAGCGCTCACCCGTTCACTATACTACGTACTCTACCAGGCAGATATCTTCAAGCCCAGATCTTTCTGAGCAAAGGAGACGAGGTTCTCGATTTCAGAGTCGTCGATGAAGCCGCTGTTGTCCTTGTCGGCGCGGCGGACGGCACGACCGGCCCTCAACGTCGTGAACCAGCCGCCCCGGCGACGGATGGCCTCGCGGAGCTCGTTCCTGCTTATCCGGCCGTCGTTGTCGGTGTCGAACTGCTTGAGCCATTCCTTGAAGTCCTCCACCGTCATCTCGCGACTAGAGGGGACGCCCCTGATCGCCATGGCTAATTAACTGGCCTTATAATTTACAAGCTCAAGAGCCCTTGCGGACTGCTAATTAATCTAGCTAGGACCGCAGGTTGAAGCCTCGCAGCTAGCTGCACCTCCTTTTATACTGGTTCTGAATTCTGATGCATGCATGCTTCGATCGTAGCTTTATTCGTTTCTATCTGCAGGCTGCGAGGGTTGTCTGATCGTCTCGTTCTCAGTGGAGGGCGAGCTGGTTTAGGCTTTGCCGCTTTAGCATTGTATCTCTTCTATATGTGCAAGTGTGTATCACACAACACTATTTGATTCCATTTTTTTACCTGATGAGCCGAGGGAGAATGGCATCGATCGCTTTTTCTGATTTGTAGGTCTGCAATTGTTTGATTCCTATGCATTGCTTGCAGCAACCAGCAAGCTGCAAATGTAATCAGTCTTGTGTAACAAATACCCTGATATGTTTTCTCTAGGTTTAAGCCCTGTTTGGCATGACTCCACTCCAGGTTTTTTCAGCTGCAACTGTGAGGAAGCAAAACCCTTGACTAAAAGGTTAGCTCTGGATCCTAAGATGGGAGGAATATATGGGGAAAAGCCAGTACTACCCCTGTTTTTTTTTCTGTCAAGTTAATGAGAGGAATCTATGCCAGCTTGTGATTTCTTTTCCTGTCAATACCATC
The DNA here is from genome assembly GCA_036346355.1 of Rhipidocladum racemiflorum. Classification (NCBI taxonomy): domain Eukaryota; kingdom Viridiplantae; phylum Streptophyta; class Magnoliopsida; order Poales; family Poaceae; genus Rhipidocladum; species Rhipidocladum racemiflorum. The sequence goes on along the minus strand of CM070582.1, from coordinate 52,230,581 downwards.
CATTCGAACTTTGCAGAAAGAAGCATCTTGTTATTGCTCAGAACTCGAAATTGCAGTATTTCCAAATGGGATTTGATAAACATCATCCGGATGTTTTTGTTTGCTGAAATCACCCAAATCTTTCCAAATTCTTGTTACAACAGATTATTTCATTGGAACTATGGAACAAAAGATTATTACATCACATGTTGACTTGTAATTGTAAGTATACATATTAACAGCAATAATTAAGAAAACATCTTTGATTATCGTATCAGTACTCATGCTTGTTGAAACCGATCCTGCACGTACACAATTAGGCATTGCTCAACTTCTGTAGGAAGCAGAAGGTTGGCTGAAACCGATCTTCCAAAAACTGTGTTTAAAAAGCTGACAGTATACTTATTTTCATGCGGAGCCTTGCTTGTTCTGTTCCCTAGCGATTCTACTACTTTGCACAACACACAACATTATATGTATTTACTATTTAGTTCTCTCTTGCTTTTGTTGCTGACCCTGGGGTTCTGGCAGGAAGGCATGATGCCATGATCTTACAAACTTCAAGTTCCAGAAAACATGATGTAGGATTCACCATGTTCTCTGTTGCGTTTGTCATTTCTACATCCGAACCTTACCTGAACAAATGTAGAATTCCCTATATGTAGTCCATGCTTTCTTCTGACGTAACGCTGGTAAATGTATTGATTTGTTCAACAATAGAGAAATTTCATAGTAACCAATGCTTGTCCTCCCTTGATAGGAGATGGTTAATCTGTTTGACAATAATAACTTAGGAACTGTGTTTCATTTCGGTGAATTGCAAGCATCAATATAATGTATAGCAATGTAGCACCACACGATCGAACACTGATAACTGCGTAGCACATGCATCTTCTCCTGCTTTTACACATATTATTCAGGAGAAGTTGGCATGCATGCATGCTACGTTAAAGCTACCACTACCAGCCTAGGCTACCACACAAACAAACTTAAGACAAGCCATCAACTTAAAAACCTATTTAAGCTAGCGATTAACCTCACATCCATCGGCAGTTGGAAGAGATGAATCCATGGAGGTACTAACGCTCTAGAAGGCTAGCTAGTTAGTTATCTTGAAGCCCAGGTCTTTCTGAGCAAACGCAACGAGGTAATCGATCTCGCAGTCATCTATGAAGCCATTGTGGTTCTTGTCGGCGTGGTGGAAGGCGAGCCAGCCCCTGAAGGTGGCGAACCAGCGGCCCCGCTCGCGGATGGCGCGCCGGAGCTCGGACCTGTTGATCCGGCCGTCGCGGTCGGTGTCGAACCTCTTGATTAGCCACTTCTTGAACCCCTCAGCCGTCATCTCGTCGGGCTCCCTATTACCCCGATCCATGATAGCCATTGCTTAATCTGCTGGCCTCCCAGGAGGATGCTCTTCTTCTTGGAGTGCAGGTTGGAAGCTTGCGGTTCTTGCTCCTTTTATACTGGATCTCATCAGCTTTATTCGTTCCTATCTGCAGGCTGCGATGCGATCGAGGGCTGTCTCACGCTCTCACTCTCAGTGGAGGACGAGCGCGCTGCACGTCGTTCACCGCATCGTCATCGATCTCTCTCGTGACTCGGCGATGGAGCGAGGGAGAATGGCATCGCTTTTTTCTGATGCGGAGGTCTTCAATTATTTGATTCCGACCCTATATATGCGTGCAGCACGCTAGCTGCAGCTGCAGCTGCATGCGAGAATTACTTCTGTATTCTGAGGACTCCTCTACCTCCGACAGTTCCAGTGCACATCATATTATTGTCCGAACTGATGCAAGCATTTCACAAATCCGAACTGCGAGGGTGTCTTATTTAGCTATTTGTACCTTGTTAATTTGGAGTACTACAGTGAAACTGTCAATATAAATGAGGAGCTGGTATTCTTGGTTTGCATTCTATAGCTCTCTTATCTGAACTTCTGCCCATTCCTGACTGTGTACGAATGCTTGGCAAGTCTTATTTCACTCGTGCTTAACTTCACGTGTCCTAATCAGGGTTCATGAAGCCGTTCTGGGGGCAAATTTTCGGCCAAAACCGGCCGATTTCCAGCTCCAAAACCGGACCGATCTCATTTTTGAATTTTGAATTTGTATTTTGTTTCAAAACCCAGTGAACGGAAGTTAAGAATTAAACACTAATATGCATGCTTCTATTGAAAATGGGATAGAACAGGGGTGAGGGAGGGTGCCAGCTGGTTACCGCCGGTTTTCAGAACCCTAGTCCTAATTCACTCCTTATGCTTGTTGCGTTTTTTTCCCCAATACTGTCTGTTCTTTCCTGTGGGTCCTCTGAAGAATTGTTTCCTATTCGATATCGAAAGAATATCATTGTTCTAGTATGCCCTCTCGGCTCTCAAGATTCTTCTACTCCATCCGATCATAAATAGTTATGTTTTAGATATTGATTCCGTTTTCAAAATACAGCTTTAACCACTAATTTTTATTGTAATGTATTTATAAAACCCAATAAAATTATAATATTATGAAAATATTTTTCGATATAAATCTACATATATGATTTGTATGTATCCAAATTAAATATTTAAAAAGATATTAATAGTCAAAGTTTCGAACGTTTAACTACACGTACATCTAAAACAAAAACTATTTGTGACCAGAGGGAGTATAAACTAGTGTAGTGCAAAGTTATTATGCTTGTTTTGCAACGATTGGCTGTTCTCTGCGGGTCCTTAGGGCATGTAAAATAGGATATTGGAAAGGTTGGTAATGCTTGTGGGGTAGACAAACATCAAGTGGGGCGGTAGTAGATTAGTAGGGCCTGAATGAAGAAAATTCTTCGTTGAATGACCGGTCCAAAAAGAGATTCTACCACACTGGCTGAAGAATGGCCATGTTATTTCCTCAGTGGTATTATTTCCATGCCAACTGGCCAGGACCTGTTTATTGGGAGCATTTCCCTTTGTCTGTGTGTTACATGCTTATTTGATTTGGTTCTGTCATGTTTTTGCTGCTGCTGCTAGAGTTCTGGCAGAAGGACATGGTTTTACCAACTTTCAGGTTTCAGAGAAACAAGCTGGGGTTAACCATGTTTGTTGGGCGTCCCTTTTACCTGCGTCCCCTTATTTTCTGGACAGATATTCACAGTTGCTCAACCTTGCTTTCATTTCAATCACATGCTTGTTCATTCAAAGCAACATCTGTTTGAGAATATGTTGCCAGGCTACTGTTCTATTATTAAGAAATTCACAATAGATACTCGAGCTACACTGTTGAAGGAGGAGGATTACACAAACACCATTGTATTAATCAACAAAAGGATGCACTAATCAGCTCCCTAAGTTTCAGGAGGGACAGGACAGGACAGAACAGGATAGAGCTACACTTCTAGGGGAATGCACATTTTCCTCGCAAAATTACCCCGAGTTGCCCAAAAAGATAATATAGACATACTGCAATATGCCCTCCTGTGTTCACTTTATACCAATAGATTACAACTTACACCAGACACCGACTTACAAGACAAATTAAATCAACTTATTACAGCAACGTACAACAATATGTCTGTCCAAGCCTTGGGACCTCGTTCTCTTATGTTTGAGTCTTTCTGGATAAAAGTGAGCCCATCAAAGGGAAGAACGACTTTTTCCTCGTCAACTTTCGTTTTGGAACAAGGTCCCCGTAACTACTACCTGACATCTGTAGCTTTGATTCCTGCTGCTTGTGGTAACGAGCCTTCTGTTCACCAAATCTCCTAGGTGGACTACTCAAAGGATTAACCGCACGTTTCGTGGCTTCGTGAGCTCTCCGGCGCTGCTCATGGTCGGCTCTCCATTTCCTCAGTTCCTGCTCAGCAGCTAGTTTCCCTTGGTTTGCCCTCTCGGCTCTCTCCAATGCAATTCCAAGAGCTTCCTTCTTTTCATCCATCTCCTTGGATGCTTCATTTAGCTTATCTAGGCTCTTTGATTCAGACCCTTTTGCTGACTCCACCTGCGCCAGTGCCGATGTCACCCTCTCATTTGCCTGCTCTTCAGCTTCATTCGCTTTCTTGCTAAGGGCATAATACTCACTCAAAGCAAGTGTCATTCCTCTAGGAGAATCCTCAACATCTCTTGCCTGTTCGCTTTCTTGCAACGCTCGAACTGCCGCAATGGCTAGCCTCTCAGATGCTTTGGATGCTTCTGTTTCTTTCCGAACAGCACGTAACCTGACCTCTGTTGTAGTTGCAGCAGCCTTTGTTTGCTCAGCTTCTTCCTTGGCCTTTCTCAGTCCCTCTTGTGCTAAGTGAGCTGCCACCTTGGCGTCCTCAGCCTCCTGAGCTGCTTGCTGTAACATCTTAGGAAGCTCCACCATTATCTCTTGGGCATCTGCTTCCTTGGACCTCACAGACTCTATCTCTTGTTTCGTCCTGTTGAGTTCAGCTTCTAGTGAAGAAACTGCAATAGATGCCATACCTTCCCTCTGCTGCAACGTGATAAGCGAATCTTTCTCATTATCCATTTCTGATCTGAGGGTTGTAGCGGCAGCTTTTAACAAGTTGGCCACATTTTTTGCCTTTTGTATGTTCCCTTTAACCTCCTCAAGTTCTTTCTGTGTTGAAGCTAGAGTTTCCTTAATTGACTTGCTAATTTGTCTAGCATCTTCAGACTCATGCTCCTTGGCAACTCCTTCAGCTTCTTCACTCATAACATTCTCTACATAGGCTGACAGCTCAAACTTGAGGTTACGCAGCTTGCGCAAATTTGCATCTAAATCCTGCTTCACATCATTTTTGGATAGAAGCTTATTGTTCAATTGTTGCAGCTCATTTTGTGCCTGCTGCAACTCTCTATCCCAAGCAAGGCAATATTGCTCTTTCGCCAATGCTGCACCAATTCTACCTTCTTCTGCTTCATGATGTGCAGCATGGGCCAACTCAAGTGATCCTTTAGATGCAATCAATTCTAAAGTTAGCTCCTCCACTCGCTTCTCAATCTCCTTCCCGGCAGAAATAACTTCTTTTGCTCTTCTGATTGCTGTGTCTCTTTCATTGGCTAATGTAACATACTGTTTATGTAATGTTCTCAAATCCTCCTTTACTGAATTAAGTTCAGTAACAGCTTTTTCGTGTCTTTCTTTGGCAACTCGCATTTGCGTCCTGGCTATTACACTAGCTTCATCAGCTACTCCCTGCTCAATTTCTTGCGCCCTGAGTTGTGCAAGCTCGGAATCCTGTTTTGCTTGAACTTCTTCAATCTGTGCTTTCTCCAGATCATGCTTCAGCTCCTCTATAATTCTCTTAGTGGTCTCTAGCTCATCAACTACTTGTGATTTAGCAATCTCAGCAGCTTCTAGTTCCTCTTTGCACTGCGGAATATCTTTTTTAACCTTTTCAAGTTCAAGTTGTATGAACTTGCGTCTCTGCATAAAAACAAGGTTTTTTTAGAGTAGCACACATGATTAAAATTCAATTATGTAGCAACTAACTCTAGTTCTTTTACTATTGAGTATATGATCCATATGCAGTGTTAAGAGTGACGAGAATTACCTCCATAATCTGAACTTTGTGAGCTTTCCAATCAACAATTCCTCCAAACTTGGTGACAGCTTCTCTCACAGATTCAAAAGGTGCAGCGGTGTCAACGAGGCCTCTATATGGACTTTCCGGTTTTGTTTCCGACTCTTTTATCACTTTTGGCTTTACAGCAATGTTTGTCTGATAACATATCCTGTCTTCTTTAGATTTCATTTCATCTGTTGGCATAGTTCCAGCACCGGTTGAGACATTGACAGACATATGGTTCACTTCGATGGCATCTGCTGAAGAAGAGTGATCTGCATTATCCTCCATTGAGTGTTTTAATGCCTCAATTGGTCCTGAATTAGAGAGCATTTCAGGACGTGTAGCTGTAGGGGAATTTGATTCCACATGGTGCTCTGTTAAATTGGGATGAGACCTTTCTAGGACCTGTAAAGATGAATCCAAGCTATCAGCAGCAACCGGCAATACATTAGAGATATCCAAAATAGCTTCTTGGGCTGACTTTTCCTCATGTGCACTTGGTTTTTCATGATTACTGCTGTTAGTGACTTGCTTCGTAGCAGGCCAAGTTGGAAAATCCACAGAAGTTTCTGGATTTCCCCTTGGAGATGAAGATGCATTTATAGAACACTCTTTTGAGTTACTTTCTTCGGAGGTGTAAGTCGACTCCATTCCTTATGCCTTGCTAAGCCCCAGCTGGTTTGCTCCTAAAGATTATTTTGCAACGAAAATGTCTATCAGGTTACATGGCATAATTATAGCACAAATCCAAGTAAGAAGTGTACACTGCATGGCATGTGCTCATCATGGGAGGTAGCATTACCATTACAGTTTTTTCGAGTGGTTTAAAATAAGGCAACTGTCAAGCTGTTAAAGATTAGCCTGAACTTTATTATTGTAATGTCAGTTCTATCCATGTTGCAAGCGAAGTAGAAATAACAACAAAGTGCATTACAGAAAATTACATGGCTCTTTAGCAGTAACTGGATGTGCAGTCACCAAACGAACTTTAGTGAATCCGGTCCTACATGCACTAATCACTGCGACCACCTGACATCGAACCAACTTTCTGTCTGCAATAATTCAGCTACTAAGCCTACTATTGCACCCAACCTTATATCTGTGTGACCTGAACCACAATTTCTAAACAAATAACAAAAGCAAAACAAAACAAAACCAACCCATTTTTATAGCTCCTAAAAACAAAATAAAAATGCCATACTGGACCAGCTAGAAAAAAAAAAAATTTCTTGTCCCAACACCATCATTGTTTGCCAACAATTATGAGCTAAGTCCCTGAACCCTCCGAAGCATGTTCCATCCTATGTCCATCAAACTTGAATATTTGACTTCCAGAAGAATTTGTCATCCGTACAAGCCCACAGTACCTTCGCATAACCTCACCAGGCACCAGCCATTAAATCTTGATTAGTATATTTTTCCAGAAGATTGAAAACGTTTAAGATTACAAAGCTAACTGTGCCTAACAAGGTGAAACATTAACTTCTGTTACTGAACTGGCTAGCTAAAAGAGAAAATTATGGCAGAGGTCTTCTCGTCCTCCTCTTCCATGCAAACATCAAGAAAAGAAAATTCCTTTCCCCGGCATGATTTCATCGCACTATCAAATTGAGTTGCCGGGAAATGAACTGCACTACCGTAGAGAAAAGGAAAACTCTCTGTCTTTAATTGCTACCTCTGTTCCAAACCAAAAATATATTCCCTCCACAATTGCCTATATCCAAGGGAATGAAGCTAAATGAACACCAGAAAATCCAAAAAAAATAAACAACAAACCCTAACAAGTCACCCAACCGAGAGGCTAAATTCACACCAGACGAAGAATCAAGAATTCACCAGGCTCCCCCGGTTAGCTAGCGCAAACCACAAAGGCGCGCCAGATTAATCGCAGGTTACAGCAAAAGGGGCAGGAAAACCTACTCGATTGCGCGGAGGATTTCGTGGGGGCGAAGTGAACGGGGCCTTCTTTTGCGCCGATTCCGATCTCCGGTCTTCGTGCTCGCGATTTTTTTTCCTCTTCTTAGCTCATTATGAGGAGAGGTGGCCGTGTACGTGTGTGTATGTGCTGCTTGTTTGTCTGGCTCGCGAGTCCACTGGTCGGTCGGACACTTGGGAGTTGGGAGATGAAAGGAGTGGATCGGACTCTTTTTGCAGAAAGAACCTCCATGTTTTCTGAAAATGCAGGATAAGTCCTTTTGTGTAGAAAGGAAAACAAATTTTTTACTATTCTAGGCCTGTTGATTTAATTTTTTTCCTATCTAGCTGTTCTGCCAATAAAATTACAAAATTAGCCTCTAAATTGTACAATACAGCGGATGGGGATCGCTTAAATTTTTTTTAATTTTTTGTGCGTTTCCAGCGGACTAGGATCTGATGTTTAAGGTGGAGCATATTTTATATCATATTAAGTTATTAGAGAAGATTATGTATGTAGTTATTTTTGTTGTACTTTATGCTTCAATTGCGAACTAGTTCGTTTCCTGCAAATTTGTATCGTATTAGTCGTCATTTTGTATCGTACTGTATGCGTCACGTACATCAATTTCTTTATAATTCTACAAGCATCATGTCATTCTAAATTATCTTTTAGTATTAAAACATGCAGACAAACGAAATCAATAAATAACGAACAAAAGAAAAACAACAAGAAAGGAAAATAGGAAAAATCTGGAAAGAAGGGCCGGAGAAGGGGTCGGGAGGGTAGTTTGGATATTTTGGAGACTTGGTTTGGCAGAGTAGATATCATTTTTGGACTCAGTGGCTCGAACTGATTTAGAAAATGTATTTTTGGATTTTTAGGATTTTTCGGACTAATCAAATCCAAAAAAAAAAAGAAAAAAACAAAAAAACTAATAATAAAAGGAGCGGTCCTAGACCGCTCCAAATCAAAAAAATAAAAAATAAATAAAAATAAAAAACAACGGACTGTCTCAAAATTTTAAAAAATAAAACAATCAAAAATAAAATAAAACAGCGAACTCAGCCCGATTGATTTTTAAAAAAAAAATTAAAAAAATTAAGCGATCTCAATCCGCGGGAAATGCACAAAAAAAAAAATCCTAGTCCGTTGGAAACGCACAAATTTTTTTAAAAAAATTAAGCGATCCCCGTCCGCTGGATTGTACTATTCAAAGGCTAGTTTTGTAATTTTATTAGCAGAGCAGCTAGATACGAAAAACATAATGCAACAGGGCTAGAATAGTAAAAAAAATCTAGGAAAACGAGTCAAGGGTAACTTAAAATAAAACTTTACACGGAGGTACTTCTGACCTCTCCAGTTTAGGTGGTTACGTGATGTTTCGTGGGTGTACTTGGATTGAAACGGTTTGTGTGCTCTTCTGATAATATTTATATAAGCAGGTTTTATATGTTTGAAACCAAAATGCAAAGTGTTTTAGAGTGTGTTTGATTGATGAGATGAAGTTTAATGGAATGGAATGGTCATTTGATTCTATTATTTTGGGTGAATGGAATGGTTCAGCATCTATAGGAAATATTCCTCAAATTTGTATCACTTGGTTAAGGATAGAATGGTTCCATTGAAGCAACCAAACACTTTTCTATGTTTTGTGAGGTCATGTGTGTTTGAAGCATCTAGGCCCCTAATTCATTTGGTTTTGATAATTAATGATAATCATGTTATAGGACTAATGATTTCTCCTGAGTTTATGAGAACAGGTTGACCTCTATCACGACATATGAAAAAGAAAAAATCATGTAAACTAAAGGGGTCAAGAGAAGAAAACTAAAGGGTTGAAGTCAAAATATATTTGTAGGTAGGAGTAGGACACCTTTTATGTATTTTCACCGATCTCAGAGTTAGGAGAAAATGATCAATTTGGTAGAATAGATACAGTACTATTAAGGGGGAGCGATACCTAGTAGTTTGATTTGATCAAGTTTAAATTGCTTCAAAACTCTTTTTAAGCTTCATGCATGGTTGCACTTGGTCTTAGCTTAAAAGTAGTTTTGCATTTTCAGTGAATACAACAGTACCGTATAAAATGTGGTAGTACCGGGTTTTAGATAGTGGTATGTATTTTTCAGAGAGGGGCATTCCTAGTTCTACCTTTTCTCTCTACGCCGAAATATCGCAGTACAAAACACGGTACTACCGTTATAGCAAGTGAGCGGTAGCTTTTTAACAGAAGCATCCCCTTTTGTGAATTTTTTGTAGACAGAGCTACCGCGGTGCAAAGAATGGTACTATCGGAGATCAGTAGTACCGAAAAATTGAGCGGTAGCTATTTTACAATAAGAGGTGTTTTGGGACGATTTTTTAGAGATTTCTCCCAAACATTTGGATTTGTTGGTGGGGGCTATAAATACCCCAACACCTGCATAAATAGAGCTTTTTGAATACTCATTGATTATATTTGAGCTATAGCAAATCTCCTTTCTCTTTTGTGCATTCAATTCACTCTTTGAGAGAGTTAGAAGCATTAAAATGTGCATTGCATTATTTTTGATCCATTTAAACACTTGAATCAACCTCACGTAAGCGTCATCACTCTATTCTCTTGGAAGTTGCCGCCTCCTAGACGGCTTGGAGATGGGAGAACCGGTGACCTTCTCAAAGGAGATTGTGAGAAGGCCCAGTGGTTGTGATGTCAAGGAACTCGCCTATTTAGAGCGGGGAAGAGCTACCACGAGTAATTGAGGAAAGCTCAATTTGTGCAAGTAGCCGGCTTGAGTTGGTCAAGCTTACCTCAATGTGGATAAGGGGAGACCGGCAAATCTCTGAGACCACTGAATAAATTCTTGGTGTCAACCTTTCTTGTGGTTTGCTTTTATTTATTTATTTGAGCAATTCATTTTCTTAGTATACTTTGTGATTGATCTTTGCTCTAGGATTGTATACTTTGCTTAGATTTAGGTTATTAGTACGCTTACCAAAATCTATAGCTTTTAGGTCTTATTTGTTAAAATTCTCGGTTCTAGCTTTACTTGTTTAGATTATTGCAATAAGAGTCGAGAATTTTAAAGAACCTTCTATTCACCCATCTCTAATTGGTTATCCTTGATCCTATAGTGTTTTCAATAGTTTCCTAGCGTATGTAGGGACACACATGCGTCTGTGGTGTGTATTGAGAACTGATCACTCATTTGACCCCTTTATTTATTTATTTTTTCAAAAATGGTGCCCTTCGAGAAAAAAAATTTGGCAAAAAATAGCCCATCTCGCGCTGCAGCACCGCGGAAAGTACTATTCTACGCTGCAGTACCACATAAAATATTGTTCACGTGGAAAGTATTATTCCATGCTATAGTACCACGGCATACTATTACACGCCCCCGTTCCACGAAATTCGCACACCACGTTGCTTCCCGCACTTGCCGAGCGCAGCAATTGGCCTTCCGCGGTTCCAGAGATCGGCAAATCGGCTGGTGCCACGCTCAGAGCCGCCTCTCCTGTCGCACGATTGCCGCAGTTCCTAAGCGCAGCTTCTTGACCTTCCGTGGTCCCCTGGCGCAGAAGGAGCCAGGTGTCAACCCCTGGACCTTTTGCGGTAGGGAAGGGGGGCTAATTTTGAAAAGAAAAAAAATCCGAAGAGATCTATGTTATTTTTTTAAAAAAAAATGAAGGAACAGGCTAGATGAGTGAATAGTTCGTGTATTGGATGTATGTGTCTGTCTGGCACTCTTAACAAAAATTAGAAGGCATGAAATAGAAAATTTATTGGAGATAGTTTGGCTAGATTAATTTTTAATTACTACATTTATTCTTTTTTACTTCGTTTTGGACTTAATAAACTATTTTTTTTGTGTATATTAGTGATTAAGATTTAAAAGGTTGATTGTACATATTTAAAACGATATTAAAAGTAACGGATGGAGTATCTCATATATATATATATCTTTTTCGTACTCTTGGGAGTATGTACTCTCACCTCTAGTATACCATTTAAACTAATGTGTTGTACTCCTTTATCACTTTCAGTATACTCCAATAATAATTCTAAGATACTACAATGCGATATTGTTGAAAAAATTCATCTGAGTCCTTTATTTTTTTGCTATATACCTTTTCCATATGTAAAAAGAGTATATAAATAAATTATGCTATAAAATGTGGACTTTGATAAAAATTTTTCGTAAAACTCACTTTAGAGTATCTTATAATCAGTATTAGAGTATATTCAAAAGGATAAAGAGGTATAATAACATCATTTAAGCGGTATATTAAGAGTGGGAGTACGTACTCCCAGAGATACAGAATCATTTTCCTATATATATATACCACTCATAATTAATTTTCCTAAAGTTAGTGGAGTGCTTTAGAGGGGAAGAAGAAAAGGAGAAGATTCCAATAACGAGGCTTGCGGTCACCGAAAAGCGACCCGTCCCGCAGGCACGCTCCCGTGCGGCACTGTGCATCGGCCGTCGGTTCTCGCTAGGATCGTGCAACGGACGGCTCGCATGCGACGGCGTGTCGAGGAGCGGGTGAGCACGACGTTTTAGGCGTGGAGCCGATGGACTTTTGGAGGTGACACTTGTACGCAAGCACATCTCCATCGCATTAAAAAAAAACGCTCCGGCTACGCAAGATGTACCCACGACGTGCTGTTTCCGGAGGCAGATCATATACGCATACGGGGACACCACAGTATATATACTCTCCTATAAGCCAAGAAGAAACCAGTATGATCATTAGCTTCAAGAAAGTTGCGGATTGGTCAGTGCATAAGATAGCATCCACTGCGACGGAAGTAGGAGTTCTGATGATGAGATTGTTAAGGAAACAGATTCGTATCCTGTTAAGAAACGGATTCGTATCCGATATGGACTCTTCCTTATCTCTAAGCAGAACCGCTATATATAGGAGGCGAAGTCACCCCATTAGTCTGAAGCATCTGAGAATAATAAAGCAGGCCTGGTTCCTCCTCATATTGTGTCTCTCTTTCTCCCTGTCTATTCTCCACTTGAGATCTATTAGGCAACCCCGGACTATTCGATAGCGAGGTTGTCTAACACGTTATCAGCACGAAAATCAATGCACACGCAGTGTATACTTCTTTGAAGACTGTCTTTAGAAGCTCTGAATTATTTGCTTTATGGCATTGTAGATTAGGTCATCCTGGTCTTGGATTGATGAGAAATATAGTTAACAACTCACAAGGTCATGGCATTAATGTTAAGAATTTCCCGAATCACGAAGATTTTGTATGCCATGCATGTGCCACCGGGAAATTAATAACTAGACCCTCTGTTATGAAAGTGCAACATGAAATCCCTGCATTCCTGGAACGCATTCAGGGGGATATTTGCGGTCCGATTCAGCCCTTGTCAGGGCCGTTTCGATACTTTATGGTGCTCATTGATGCTTCCTCGAAATGGTCGCATACATGTTTCTTTGTCAACAAGGAATCATGCATTCGCAAAGTTGATCTCGCAGATCATCGTAATTAAGAATGCTTTTCACGATCATCGCGTGAAGTCCATTCGATTGGACAATGCCGTGAATTTACTTCCAAGGCATTTGATGATTATTGTACAAAGAACGGAATAAGCTGTTGAGCACTCTGCACGCGTCCATACGCAAAATGGGCTAGTGAAGCACTAATAAAGAGGATTAAGTTCATTGCCGGACCGCTCTTGCAGAGTTGTAACTTGCCCAACACTTGTTGGGGACACGCAGATCTGCACGCAGCAAAGACTCATCAATTATAGACCATCGGCCTACAACATCCATTCACCAATGCAATTAGTGCAAGGGGTCATCCCGAAGATTTCCCATCTTAGAAAATTTGGTTGTATGGTATATGTACCTATACCACCCCACAATGATCGCAATGGGCCCTCTCCGCAAGTCTGGGATATACGTTGGTTATGAGAGTGCATCCATAATCGTGTATTTGGAACCCATGATCGAGACTTGCACACACTCGATTCGCTGATTGCATCTTTGACGAGGACCATTTCCGTCATTAGGGAGAGAATCAACCATTGGATGAAAAATGCCGGAAATAGTATGGCATTCCACGGATCCCCGCGCATGATCCTCGCACTAATGAAGCAAATCAAGAAGTCCGAAGATAATTGATTTGCGTAATTTAGCAAATGAACTGCTCGATCATTTTTGTGATCTCAAGAGCGTGGTTAAGTCGCATGTACCGGCAAGAAATGCACGAGAGGGTGGAAATACCAAAGAAAGCGAAGGTATCCTCATCCTGCTCGTGAGGCCTCAAAGAAAAAGAACAGAGATCGGCTTCTCAAACCCAAAGTACCGGAGACGTCTGGGGAAAGCGGGCGAGAGGACTTACCACGACCAATCACAAAAGTGCCCCAAAGCAAGAAGGAGCCAGTTGAGACACAGCCTTTGGAAAGAAGCCTGTGGAAAAGGCAATTCCAGATCTGAACCTTCCATTGGAAGAAGCGCCGGAAATAATGTGTGCGCACACATTGGCGGAGAAAAACTAAAGGAACTTGCTCCTGGAATGGGAAATAGCAATGAAGAGCAAGTAGAAGTGCACGAAGCACCCCATGATGAAATGGCCATAAACTTTGTAATAACGGGAGAATCGATGAATAGAGCAATGTACCAATGTCGATGCATACTTTGCAAAGAAGATTGCCACGATCATTAATCATGATCCCGAGCCCGCATCTCGCAGAGTGCAAGAAAAGGCTCGATTGGGAAGATTGGAAGAAGGCAATCACTGCAGAGTTAGTTTCTCTGAACAAAAGAAAGGTGTTTGGGCCTGTTTGCAGCACGCCTCCCCATATAAACCCCGTAGGTCACAAATGTGTATTTTTTAGCAAGAGAAACGAAAACAATGAAGATGTAAGGTACAAAGCAAGGCTTGTCGCTCAAGGTTTCACTCAACGTCCTGGGGTTGATTATGAAGAAACCTATTCTCAGTCATGGGTGGAATTACCTTTAGATACTTGATCTCAATGGCGATCAACTTGAAGTTGAAAATGAAGCTAATGGATGTTGTCACAAAGATATTTGTATGGAAACTTGGATTCGAGATATACATGAAAGTACCTAAGGTATCCCTATCCCGAACCAAGACAGAGCAAAGCGAGAAACCTATACAAGGTGAAATTGGAGAAATCACCGTATGGGCTAAAACGATCGGGAAGAATGTGGTACAATCGTTTGAGTGACTTTCTCTGAAAGAAAGGCTACACGATCAACGAAGATTGTCAATGTGTATTTATACAACGATCCACGAATGGATTTTGTATAATCTCCGTCTATGTAGATGACTTGAACATCATTGGGACGGATGAGGAAATTGAAGAAGCATGCACATACTTGAAATCTGAGTTTGAAATGAAAGACTTGGGTAAAACCAAGTTCTGTTTAGGCTTGCGGCTTGAACATGTCCAAGGCGGAATCTTGGTACACCAAGCATCCTACACGCAGAAAGTGTTGGAGAGATTTGGCTTTGAAAAGGCATACCCGCAAAGACCCCAATGGTCGGAAGGTCACTCCAAGCGCACCTAGACCCGTCTGAGGCCTAAAGAAGAGGGGGAGGAAGTCACGGGAGCGGAATTCCCATACTTGAGTGCAATTGGAGCGCTCATGTACCTTGCGAATAGCACTAGGCCGGACATTGCGTTCGGCCAGTGAATTTGCTAGCGCAGATGCTGAGAACCCACCAAAAGGCATTGGAAAGGGTGAAGGACATCTTCCGTTACCTTCAAGGAAGCAAAGACCTCGGCTTGTTTTACAAAAGAAACAATGAATTGAATTTAGTTGGCTACGCCGATCTTTGAGTACCTATCGGACCGCATCTTGGCAAGTCACAAGCTGGGTATGTTTTCCTTTGCGGTGGAAAGAATTTCTTGGAAGTCGTCTAAGCGGACTCTTGTCTCGACGTCGACTAACCACTCGTAAATCATTGCATTGTATGAAGCCTCTCGGGAATGTGCATGGCTTGAAGAATGGTTCACCACATCCGTAAGTCATGTGGTGCGAACATGGAACAAACCCCACTATTATCTATGAAGATAATGCGGCTTGTGTTGCACAAGTGCAAATGGGATATGTGAAGAGTAACCTTACAAAGCATATCAACCCCAAGTTCTTTTATGCCCATGAAATGCATAAGATGAACGAGATAAAGATCTTGCATACTAAGTCGTGTGAAAATCTCAGATTTATTCACTAAGTCACTCCGGCATCTTCCTTTGAAAGATGTATTAGAGGAATCGGGATGATGAGGCTTAGAGAAGTGCAGATTTCGAGGAGATTTTTCACATACTCCTACATAAATCTCGAACATGAAGTTTGAGTACCCAACGTAAATCTTGAAGATTAACATTGAAGTTTGGGTGGATTGTACTCTTTTCCTTAAGTAAGTTTTTCATTGAAGTTTTCTTACATAAGGTTTTGATGAGGCAATCCGTGCAACACAAAGCGTGTGCGATGTACTCTTTCTCCAATTATTTTTCCCACTGGTTTTTATGGAGTTTTAATGAGGCATATGCATCTCGCAGATGAAGAGTCGAGGAGTGTTAAGGAAAGCAGATTCAGTATCCTGTTAAGAAAGCAGTTAAGATCCGATATGGACTCTTCCTTATCTCTACAGAACCGCTTATATATAGGAGGCGAGTGGTCACCCCATTGTACTGAAGCATCTGAGAATAATAAAGCGGCTGCAGTTCCTCCTCATATGTGTCTCTCTTTCTCCCTCGCCTATTCTCCACTGAGATCTATTGCAACCCCTGACTATTCGACAATGGCGCTGGTTTAACAGAGATTACAATAATCATAGGGGTGCGGTTTAGTCTTGATACCTGCCGCGATGGATATAAAATGCATTGCCATTTCCCCTCTGGCTTTAGTCAACTCCAAACGGTCCTTTTCAGGTAAACTGGCCCGGCAGAAGTTGCAGGCTCCGCGCCGATGCAGACACTGTCATTAGCCTCCAATCAACATGTTTTTGTCCCCACAGAAATAGAATGGAGCACCCCCCCCCCCCCCCTCTCCCTGTCCGTCGCGGAGCCTGTCGACAACGCAGACGAGACGAGACGAAATGATTCCGTGGCAACGGCGACGTGGGGACCGTGGAACTGACACCGCGCGAGGAGGAGCCCGCGCCCCGCGGCGAGAACGGAAGGTCTCGGCGCGGTCCGCGTGCTGCAATCCAGGCGAGACGAGAGGTGAGGGCAAGGGCGGCACGGCACGGACCGGTCTCGGCGCGGTCCGCGTGCTGCAATCCAGGCGAGACGAGAGGTGAGGGCAAGGGCGGCGCGGCGCGCGCGGCCCGTGCCCCGCCGCGGCAACCGCACTGCGCCGAACCGCTGCTCCCCCCCGTGGCCCGTGCCGCCGCCGCCGCCGCTGTGTGTAATAAAAATCGAGCACGGCCTTTTCAGAATCGGGAAGCAGCAGAGTGACAAGTGGTACCACTGCTGTAATTCATAATAATTGAGTAGAACGGAGATCGTACCATCGTCCGGTCGGTCGAGATGTATGTGTTCGACCTTCTTCAGATTCTGGTAGCATCTGCTCGCTCCGGTCGCTGTCGTTTTTTTTTTTTTTTTTGATAGGGGGTGTAGGTAGTGGCGGATCTAGGATTTTAAGTTAGGGTATGCCAACCTAATACTGTAATATACAATTTGGTAAAATCCAATGAACAATTCGGTAAACAACTACAAATATTATCGAGAAATTCAGTATACAATTATAAAATAAAATAATTAAAAACATGATAATATAAGTATAAATTACAATATAAATAGTTCAAACATTCTAAATATGAAATATGCATAAAAGAAGTTTACACACCTACAATAGTTCAAAGAATACAATACTACTTCTTGTCCTTCTTGTCTTGCCTCTGCCTTCTAATAGCCATCAAACTCTTGATTATATCATTTTCATCAACATAGAAGAAAATATCTTGCTCAATAAACGTGACTAGACAATCATCCAAAAAACTATCACCCATCTTATTTCTCTACTTATTTTTGACTAAACTCATTGCAGAAAATACCCTCTCAACACCCCTAAACAAATTATAAAAAATTGCTTCGGTTTCAGCAAAAATAGATTGACACATGTTAACTAAAATAGTAATTTCTGAAGATCCAACCGTTGGATTGATGTGAAATTTTAACTGTAGAAACTAGATTCAACTGTGAAACTAACACAACAAGAATCAACTCAATCGGATATACGGATCTAAAGTTATGACCTTCACAAGTTGAATGAATAAGATAATAACGGAAATTGGTTGTATGGACTATATTGGACCGAATCTGCAGGGTATGCCGTGGCCCACCCGGCATACCCTGTAGATACGCCCCTGGGTGTAGGTAAATTTTGAAATTTTAACCGGTAATATTGTTTTAAATATTTAAATTAGATATATGAAAAGTGTTCTAGATAGTTAGCTATAGCTACTCCGTAGCTGTTACAGCTTTCTTTCTTTTTACTCTAAATGTGAAGTTACTGGCCAATATTTCGCTATAACAGCTATGTATTGATGTCCAGAACGATAACTATTTGTAACCAAAGGGAGTACGGCCCTGCTTGGGACAGCTTCAGCTTCGTCTTCTCCTCTCTTCAAGCTGAAAGTTGTCCCAAACAGCTGGCTTCTCTGTAGCCGGAAACCAAAAGCCACAAGCCAATTTATACTATGAGAAGTTAAAAGCCAAAAGCTGGATTAGAATATCTTTCTACATCTCAAGTTGGTTGAAGTTCTAACTTTGCCGTTATAGTTAAAGAAAATTACCCTGCTCCTACCAAGTATAAAATCTCAAACCCTATCCTCTCGCCCTTTATTCCAAATCCACACTTCTTACATCCAAAAACCAAGCTGCCAAACACCAAACTTTTTCAGCTCAACCGCACATGCCTTCAGCTATGCAGTCCAACCGAAAACTATTTATCAGAAAAACTATAGCCATACCAAACAGGGCCATTTCGAAATGGTGCTTTTCTAAAAAAAAAAAAAGAAACTTTCAGAAATGCTCATGGTTCCGACACAGAATGACCAAATGAGGATTGGGCCTGGCATTTGCGGACGTTCTATTGTAGGGAAGTTAGGCATCCGACGGGGCAGATCACCGCGGCGGCTCCGGTGAGGTCAACGGGGAGCATATGAGGCGGCGCAGCCCGCTGCGATGGTATGGCGAACAATGATCCTCGCCTCCTGGCATGAACGCGCGGTGGTGGTGGCGACCAGAAGTACATCAGCTGACTGGATTAGTTGGGTGTTGGTTGCCACGAAGGAACCACCGGCTATACAAATACAAATAGCTGCAGGTCCAGCACACACTAAAGTACTGGACATTGATGAAGTTAATGACACCATTAGTGTTCTCCTATGGGTTACTGTTGCACTAGAACATTGCTGAAGTTAATGACATCATTGGTGTTCTCCTATGGGTTACTGTTGCAGCATTGCCATACATGCACCGCTCTGTATGGTCAAACCAAATTTCAGGAATGGACCTCCACCACTGGGGAAATCCTTGAGATCTCGCTGTTAACTGTTCCAAGACCCTTTCCATTAATTGGGTCTGGTTTCTTTCAGCTTGGTATCTGTTTCGCTCCATCATAGCTAAGACTTGAGCTAGGCTGGCTGGGTTGCCTACTGATTCTGTCTCGCTGACTGGGTTGCTGTGACACGATCCTGATCCAACTTCTCCCATGGTTTTATCTCTCATATCTTTCGGCCTGCAGCAGGCTTTTTAGAGAAACAGAAGATGAGTAAGAGCCGGGGCATGAGGTAAGAGTAGAAAGAACATATACGGATTTAGACGAAAGGAAGGAAGCCTTTTGAGCTAGATAGGGATATACAGGTATTAGAGCAAGCAAAATAGAACACGGAGATAGAGAGCATAGCATGTTATATAATATAGATTGTACACAATACCGTTTTAAGGTTCGGTACAACACATTTTACAATACAATAAGCCTACTACAAAAGGGGGGGGGGTGCAAATCTAAGAATATCGAGCTAGCTATTGCTGAAGGCATCACTCGGCGTCAGAAAGGTAGAAAACTCGCTCCATGGGCTCTACCTCTTGGTGGTCCTCAAGCTGCGTCAGGTCAATCACCTTTAACGGGCCTCCTCCATAGAGGACTCCTCCATGGGCTCATACTCTGGCTGGAACTGGTCCAGCTCATCCCTCAGATCATGTATCTCACTTCAGGCGTCGTGCAACTGTTGGTGAAGCTCGTTGCGCTCCTTGAGTGCTCTGCTGTAGAGGTGCTCCTGGTACAACATGTGGTCAGCAATCTCCTCGAGGCTTCAATCTGTTCTCCCTCAGGGATGGAGACCACCACCTGTCCAGGCTCATCCCCCTCCTGGGGAATCAACTGGAAGTGGCTGAGATCCAATTCCTCTGTGTAGTGGCGGCGCAGATACTTCACTGCCTTCCTGGCAGTGTCCTGTAGGGCATCCCGCTTGTAGACTCAGCGTGCCTCAAACCGATGAGGGACGTCGGGGCGAAGGGGCAAGGGGTGCAGGTCTACCCAAGCCTTCCAATGGCACCTGACGGCACATGGAGCTGCTCCTCTGTGTAGAAGACCAATCAGTAAAGCTCTCCTGTTCCCAGATACTACTGCATCCTCCAAAGCCTATCGGCAGGACCCTAGGGTAGGGGGGAACTCAACGAGCCATCTGCGAACAACGAAAATTTTGAAGTTAGTTGAGCAAGTAAACCTTAAAATAAAACCGAAAGGGGGGAAATGAACTCAAGAGAGTGGTAAGGTAGAAGCTGAAGGAGAGCTCAAGAGAGTCGTAACTTTGCCGTTATAGTTGAAGAAAATTAGCTCACTACTACCAAGTATAAAATCCCAAACCCTATCCTCTCACCCCTTATTCCCGATCCGCACCTCTCACATCTAAGGTTCCGTTTGGCAACTTGGAACCGAGCTGTTTCTACTAGAATATAGGAGAAACCCAGCCAAACGGGTTAAAACTCGGAACGTTTCTTCTTTTTTCACACCGGGGTTGAATTACCCTCAACCCCGTTTCTACTAGTTTCTACTAGGATCTGGAACCGTACCAAACGGTTTGCAGAAAGTGATTCTGATTCTACCTGAAACGTTTCTACCAAGAATCTGGAACCGTTTCCGTTTCTACTAGAATCTGGAACTGTACAAAACGGGGCCTAAAAGCCAAGCTGCCAAATGCCAAACCTCTTCAGCTCAACCGCACAGGTCTTCAAGTATGCAGTCCAGCCGAAAACTACTTATCAGAAAAACTATAGCCATGCCAACCAAACAGGGCCGTTTCGAATGCTGCTTTTCTAAAAAGAAAACTTTCAGAAATGCTCATGGTTCCGGCACAGAATGACCAAATGAGGATTGGACCTGGCATTTGTGGACGTTCTATTGCAGGGAAGTTAGGCATCCGACGGAGCAGATCACCGCGGCGGCGCCGGTGAGGTCAACGGGGAGCATATGAGGCGGCGCAGCCGCTGCGATGGTATGGCGAACAATGATCCTCGCCTCCTGGCATGAACGCGCGGCGGTGGCGACCAAAAGTACATCAGCTGACTGGATTAATTGGGTGTTGGTTGCCACTAAGGAACCAGCGGCTATACAAATACAAATAGCTGCAGGTCCAGCACACACTAAAGTACTGGACATTGCTGAAGCCTGAAGTTAATGACACCATTAGTGCTCCTATGGGTTACTGTTGCACCAGTACATTGCTGAAGTTAATGACACCATTAGTGTTCTCCTATGGGTTACTGTTGCAGTATTGCCATACATGCACCGCTCTGTATGGTCAAACCAAATTTCAGGAACGGACACGCTACACACGTCAGTAACAGCCAAATTTCAGGACCATACCAACAGGTTAATGCCGCGATGCTACGGCAAACCTGGACCATATGACTTGGCAGAACACCTCATATTTGCAATCACAGGATAGAGGTTAGTGCAGCCGAACATCACAAGTGCATAGATATTGTTACCATACTTACAACAGAAGTGTGCAGGGTAACTACAGCAGTAAATACATTAGACACATGAGCGGTGGTTATAAAATAACTACACGGGATTAAACGCTCGTAGATACCGTCCACCTAGTAACCATAGCTGGTTCTTCTCATCATCTTAGAAAACTCATCAAAATCTATTTCACCATCACCTGTGACAGACCAGAAACAACGTTAAAAACAGATATGGTTTCAGTTTGATAAAGATTACAAAAAAAAAAAGTTCTTTCGAAGAGAAGATAGACAACCATTTCGATCAGCCTCTTGCACCATTTCTTGGATCTCTTGATAAGTGAAATTTTCACCCAACTCTTTGGCAATCCGCTGAATATCAACATCTGAAATCTTCCCCTGAATGAGTGACACAACATACTTGAGTTATGATGACATTCTTCGAAAGGATAGCTTGTTACAATATTGTAGAGTTATAAGTATTTTGTTTCATTCGCAAAGTGAACTCCGTCAAGCATCAGAGAATATTAACATTTTGCACCAAGAACATCTAGAAGTAACAAGAAAATCACATATTTACAAAATTGATCGATCCATTAAGCATCTAGAAGTAAAAGGCTACTAGGTCAATTGTCAACTAAAGAAAAATTCCACTTAATTGATTGTGTACAGAAATGAAGCTGACCTGTTTGGCAACATAAAAAATTGCAGTTAACCGCACTAACATACTAGATAATATGTGAAATGAAGAGTGAGGACTTTTACATTTTTATCTTGATCAATGATGCTGAATGCTTTTGAAAGCTCTTCTTTGGTATCCCTCTCTCCAATCTTGGCAGTCATCATGTGCTCAAACTCCTCATGATCTATCGATCCACTACCATCTTTGTCTACATCAGCAATCATCTGGTTGATTTGCTGCATTATTCAATAGAAGGGTGGAGAATCAGTAGGAAGAATTTCATCAATAGATTATAGGGCCATATTTACAAGTACTCGAACACATGAAATAAAAATACGAGAAATTGCGGGTAGACGTAGACATATATTATTAACAGGAAGATTTCATCTAACAGCTAATTTTTAAGATGACACAGAAGATATATTCAAAAGGAAACGCTCAGTGAAAAACAACATCAATAAGAATTGCCTTCCAGCTTAATTGTACCCTCATTCTAGGATTGCTTATAAAATATTGCATTATTTATTCAACAAGCAAGAGTACAAGCGCTCTATCCTCAATAGCTGTTTGATCATTTCTAGGATCCTACTAGACCAAGGCAACTGCAGAACACTCCCGAGCGGGTGGGAGGACATGCAAAACCAAAGGACTTGGTAAGCGGAGGAATTGTACCTCTTCTGTCATCTCAAATCCCAAGGCTCTGCAAAAAAAAGTAACAATTCAGTAGCATTATTGCTAATACAAGAAAATTTTGTCAAGATAACAATGGCTATGAAATTTTTACCTCATGGCAATATTCAACTCTTTGGCGTCAATGGTTCCTGAGAGATGAGCATGTTTAAGTCATCACATCAATACAAGGAAGCAATACCATAATGGAAATAAGCGAATGAGCAAACAGACAAATGTCAGTACCAGAATTATCCGTATCAAAAAGATCAAATGCTTCCTTTATTTCTTGCCTCCTCTGTTTCGTGAGGCCATGAGGACGAGCTCCAGGCCTCTCTCTCCTGGTCTGTCGCTTGACAGCAGACTACAAGCCCACATAGCGTAAGCGGATCAATGTGCATGACATTATCAGTCAAAATTATCAGGATGCTTGAACTAAATCACCCCAGAAAGTTAGACAATAGAAGAATAAATTTTCATGCGCAATCTTCACAAATCATTGGTTTATATGACTACAGGACATCAAAAGATTCAAAACAGGTACTACTGTACGCCGTTCATACAGAAGTAAAAAATGAAAAGAAAACTAAATACGTCACAACGATCGGCACGATATCAAGTTCCAAACATCAATATCGCCTAAACATGTCAAAATCCATCACTAGGCCCTCCCTGCTCTTTCTTAATCTCTTCTGTTACCAAGAGGAAAACCGCACAACTTCACCGCCCTAATACCAACCAAGATGCCGTGACAGATCCAGCTAGGGTTTCACTTTGCTACGAACGTCGACACCAAATCAAGACTCTAACAACGAATCCCCAAGGTGCGGAAGTCCAAATATCTACCTTCCCCTTCGTCTCCTCCATTTCCCCCCCAGAGCGGAGCAACCAAACCCGGAACAGATGAACTCTGTGGACCAAACGCTAGATCTCGCGTCGACTCGAAAGGAAACGCGGGTTGGGAAAAGAAAAAGAAGGATAACCGCAGATATTCCGTACCATATTTGGCAGATCAGAGTCGCCGAGAGATCGGCGGGCGCCTCCGATCTCCGGGTATGGCTTGGCGGCGACGAGCGAGGGTTGCAGCGCGTGGAACGGATGGATCAACTCGGCGAAGGAAAGGCCGAGAGAGAGAGAGAGAGACTTGTTTGTTCCGCTCTCTCCTCCTGTTGCAAAAATCCTTGGGCACTAGAGCACAACGGGCTGTCAGGCGCTCAGGCCCAACTAAAACGACGAGCCCGAGAGCCGTGTGCCCGTGTCGAGAAAGAAGACCAAGGCGCGGCCGGGGCAGACTGACCTCAACAGCGCGCGTAGAAAAAGTCTTAACGCGTTGCATTCTCTGCACGCTGGCTCGGCCCCTCTCACGACGGCCTTGCGCGCTGCGCTCGCCGCGACGGCTCCGTACGCCACGCCTGGCGTCCAGCAGCGTGGACTGCACGGCTTGTCTGGGCGCCTGTGACGGTTGGCCAACCGCCGCCGCGCCGCATGCCA
The DNA here is from genome assembly GCA_036346355.1 of Rhipidocladum racemiflorum. Classification (NCBI taxonomy): domain Eukaryota; kingdom Viridiplantae; phylum Streptophyta; class Magnoliopsida; order Poales; family Poaceae; genus Rhipidocladum; species Rhipidocladum racemiflorum. The sequence goes on along the minus strand of CM070582.1, from coordinate 52,206,373 downwards.
ACCGGTTCACTAGAGCAAAGCAGGCAGGAAAGTTTTACCAGCACGCAAACCATGGTTACCGAGTTGATAAAGAGGAGAACTCAAATGTACACCGAAAGTCAGAATGTCATGTTTGTAACCCGTTGCAGGACAAATGTGGATATTGCAGGATTACCGAATGAGTTCATAGAAGCAAATGCATTTTACATCAGGACATACGAAGACAGGCAAGATATCGTATCAGAGGCTCTAGGACTGACAGTGGCACAACTTTGGTCTTCAGCCCAACGAGCAGGCATCCATCATCACAGGCTTAGAGGGGCACAACAGACAAACTATTCGACTTCCCTAACCATCATCCAGAGTTGGAAAGTCTACTTCCCTAAACTGCAGAAACTACTTATCTTACAAGCATTGTTCTACTTAAATCTGCTGATCTTACAAACTTTCACCACCTGAGTCTTAGTCTCTATTCTAGAGCTCATGGCGATTTTACTAGGTGAGTTTGTTAGTCAACCCCAAAGAACGTTCCATGGATGTGAATTATTCTTTTGGTCCATGACCTTTGCACGAGTATGACCCAGGTTCAGCATCCAGTAATCCAACATCCACATCCGATGAACCATCTCGGTCATCTGTGTCTTTTTCTCTCCCATTAAGGCAGCTCGCTTGCTGTAGTTCTGCCTTCACGAATGGAACCACCTACAAAACCATGTGATGTGAACAAATTAGAATATATTCGTAAAAAGATGAACATTGAACAGCAATAGAAGACAATTAAAAGGTTAAGACAGATCTCTCCATTACTTGATCATCCATTGTATCGTCAGCACACTTCAGTCGCTTTTTGCCGCATCGCCTTCTTGATTCTCCGATTTCTTCGGTCTCCTCATCAGTGAAGTTCTGATCCGACCCCTCTGCGGAAATGCACGAGTAGTTCTCTTGTAAAAATCTGGCCATGTCACTCAAGTAAATGAACTTTGACTAACTTCAGATATTCATAATCTAGTACAAAACAAGCTACAGTAAAAACAAACTATACAGCACTGAGGGTGAATGGCATCGTCCCCAAGGTCAAGGTGCAGTACAACGTAGTACAAGACCGGACAGAAGGAGAAGCAAACAAGAGATCAAGATTTACTATGCACAGTTTATGTGCATTTCAATTTGACTACAAAATACATTGGCATCTTTCAAGTGATATTATGCCTTTTCCTCAAGACAATACTTGCATATTCAATTAAGGAACTTGCCCGGTTCATTCTAGTAATGAATCTGAGCCAGGGCAACGAGACATTTCTTCTCAGCAAAACACAGAACTGAGTAAACTGGTCGTTGCTGTGAAAATTTTACGTAAGACCATCAAAATTTGGACATCTTTGCTGCACTTTTGAAAAATAAACTATAGGGATGTGCATGGATGTCTTGCAGATATAAACTACCTGCACTCCTAAAAGGGAAATGTCTGTGCTTTCCAAAATGGCATGTGGAAGATTGTCCAGAGCTTGTTGCCCTTGCATGGGAGCTGACCTCTTGTACTGGTTCAGTGGTTGATGCATTATCATCCATAGAACAGACCTTTCCATCTTCCTGATTTTCACAAGTTGATTCAATCTGCTCAACCTTTATCCAGGACTTCGCTTTGTCAACCTCAACTACCCCCAGACAGCCCTGCCACAAAATTCGAAAACAAGAGAGCAATTTGATATGTTACAACTGTATTCTTCGTTTGTGTGTTTGTGTGTGTGTGTGTGTGTGAAGGAATGAGGAAATGTGGCCTTTGCCTACACCTGATTGGCTTCTGTGCTTTTAACACTTCCATTAGATGATTGTTTAGGTCTAGAAGCTCTTGGAGAACGACTGAAGAGTCCCTTGAAGCTGATTTCACGATCATGTAATTGGCTCACAAATGATTCTTCCAATAAGCTAAGATAGAGCATGTGCTTTTGATCTGTCCATCCAGGAGAAGAGCATACCACCAAAACGTCCTGCCAGAGCAAAGAAAGAACTTGTTCAAACACCATCCAAAAAATGGTGGTCTACAATCTACATATGGCTGAAGAACAACATAGCAGGCCGACTGTTCAGCCATTGTAGTATTGGTATGACTAGGCAGTTTGGAATAGATTCAGGAGGATTTATGACAGTGAAAAACACATCAAAATAACCCACCAACAAGAAAATAACAGTAGTTAAACATATAACCTAAGAAAGATGAATAAATAACAAGATAACCTTTTTCTTATTCCTTCAAGAGAAAAGGCAAAATTTTACAACATCATAATTACATTATACGGCCAATTGACTCCTGGGGAAGAAACAATGCTCCAAAAGGGACCTATGGTTGATCACTTCAGATAATGAGATAACGGATATGAGAAGTGCATAGCATCATTCCTGTGCTCCTTTTCTCCTTCAAACTTTTATTTCATGTTGTGCATTAATTACATCCCTAGAGGAGGTGCAACAAAGATCCAATACAGTTTAGAGGTGCTAACAACTTGTATACAGGCTTATTAAAGCAGTTGTGACTTATGATACCATTTTTTTCTAGACTTTAGTCTAGAGCTTTTCATAAGGATGGCTTCACGATACAAACGGTAAACAAATAAATACTTCATGGGCTCCAAGCCTACTTGTCCCCAAATGAGAATTTTCTAGTAACCATCAAAAGTCCCAACTCTCAGAAACAATCAACTGGAATATCAAGCTACATATGGTATGTTCCATAAGAACAATACAGTTAATTTAAGGCCCCGTTTGGCAATTTGGAACCGGGTCGTTTCTACTAGAATCTAGGAGAAACCCAGCCAAACAGGCTAAAGCTCGGAACGTTTCTTCTTTTTTCACGCAGGGGCCGAATCGCCCTCAACCCCGTTCCACCCCGATTCACAAAATCCAGACAGCTAGCCAAATGATTTCTAGACAGTGATTCTGATTCTACCTGAAACGTTTCCACCAAGAATCTGGAACCGTTTCCGTTTCTACTAGAATCTGAAACCGTACCAAACAGGGCCTAAGTGACCCGGTTGCACAGCCGATTGGCCAAAACATGCTCAAGCATAGTATTTCATACATCATGGACTCTACTCTCGTGTACAAGACATGAATCGGGATTTCTATCTAAAGTGGAGAGTTCACACCAAAAGATTTGCAAAAAAACATCACAGTCGAGCTAAATGCAAGCAACTGAATGATTCAAGTTGCAGAATACATGGACCAACGGAACTGTAAGCAACCGAGTTCTCAAGCATCACATTTTAACGCATGTGGGATAAATTTGATGGTTGATACATTGGCAACATTGCATTTCTTCCTCTCTTCAAGAAAAAAACTAGACAATCCAACAATTAACTGACCCTTAATTGCACTCTCTTGAAAAATTATATGCCCTATAGTTTTCTGTTCTCAAGAGACTATATGTTGACCAGTCCTTACTTCTACTCATCCGTTTCCTCGTTCCCCCAATTCTTCTTTTCAATTTCTTCCCAGAGCATTGCCAACAAAAGAGGCCATCACAAAGTGTACAGCCCATAGCATCCAAGGCAGCAGCTCTCCTTTTAGCTCGAATTCAAAACTTGCACTACTTTTAACACATCTAGCTAGATCACGCACGTCACAAAAATTAGCGGCTAAAAGCACCAAAATCTGCACCAGGCCTACACAGCCACCAAAAAAAATCCGGAGTAAACAAACAGGCAAGGAAAAAAGGTTACCGGCAAACGCACAAGCTCCCGCAGATCGGCCGGCGCCTCCTCCATCACCTCCATCCCTCCCCCCCGAAACAACCAACCTACAAAAATGTTCCACCACCACACCAAATCAGCATCCGTACAAAACAGATCGCAAGGAACACCACGAGCCAGCAACAAGAACAGGGCTGCACCGAGATGAGAGCGAGGGAAAACTCGCAAACCCTAGCTCGTCCGCGTCCGTCGAGGTTGCGGCCGCCCGCCTCTTCTTCCGACCTGTCCGTGGCGCCTTTTATTATCCGCCGTGGCGTCGCTTTTCCACGTGGCCTCGGCCCTTCCCGGTGGATGCTTGGTGATAAATATCTCGGACCTGGCGTGCGGCGGGTGGGATTCTCCCTGCCGCCGAACTCGTGGCTTCATGCCTATTGTTCTCCTCTGAGGCTTTGATTCGACGATCACGTCAACCCGTTGGCTGTTACGAGATATTTTTCGGACCATGATGTCACATTTTGCGACCTCGGCAACTATTGTAATAAAAAAAAAGGGCTGTGATGTTAACCCGTGATATTTATTAGGTAGAGTTGCGTCGATTCGTGCGAAGCTTATTAGTTCGGAATTCCTTTTGTAAAAAAAAAGAAGTAGGAGTACTTAAACCAAATTGGTTTTCTCAAAAAAAAAAAGTGTAGGATTTATTCATGAATATACGAAACCACGTGTTCTTTTTTATCGATGTTCAAGGACTGGATGTCCCGTAATCGAGCTTATGAATATAAATTTAGTTGCCTTTTATCTATAAAAAAATATCGGAAGAGGTAGAAAAGAACAGAAATGGTATTATATCACGAGTATCTTTAAAGTGTATAGACTCTATTTTTTCGTACTTGACACACTCTGATCCTGATTGTTTAGACCATATCTAAATCGTTGCAGGAGCATCATATTTATGTGGTCAATAGTAACTTTGACCGAACTATCGTGAGACATTTAATGTGGGCCGCACTTATAAGGATGCGACTGAATTATAAAAAGCCGTAGCTATTTATTGAAAGTGCATCTAGGCCCCCTAAATTTGTTTTGGGTGATTAATGACAAATGATTAAAGAAACTAATGTGTTCAACTAGTTTATGAACAGGCAAAGGCTTCAAGAAGAGATCGTCTATGCACGTGAAGTGTCCCTTAGTAGCGCGGAGTAAGAAAAACGGTATTTAAGCTTGTAATTTTAATCTATTGAGTCATAGGAATGCCGTACTATTAAGAGGGATGCATTGAAATTGACTTGGAGATGTTCTCCTCACTCAAGATGAACTTAGACGAGTCTCTCAAGGGCTAGAAGTGTTCTTTCTCGCTTCGGAATGTAGTTTGTTTTAAGTTCAGGTCGGATGTTCCGAACTTGTATCGGACGTTCGATGTTTGAAGTTCGAAGTGGAGTTGTGCTTGATCCGGTGTGTTCTGTTTGGGTCGGACATTCGATGTTCTATTTCGGATGTTCCGATACTGCTGTGTTTTAGATAGGAGCTCTCTGTTTGGTTGGATGTTCGATATTGAGTATCGGAAGGTCCGATGTGTGCCTTCTTGAGTAAAGGTGCTCTCTGTCTAGTTCGGATTGTCCGAAGTTGCGTCTTCGGAAGTTAAAGTGGTTGTTTTCTGTTTGAGAGCCAGCTGTTTTCTTGGATGTTCCGATGTCTTTTTGGACGTTAGATGTGGACGTAGCTTGTTTTTGTTGGGGTCCCTCTCTGAGAGTCATCGGCTGTTCCGATGTTGTTATCGGACTTTCCGATGCGTGTTGTTTTCGGCCGTTGGAAGTTTTCCAAGCACAGGAATTTGCACACATCGGATGTTCAAGTTTGTATCGGACATTCCGATGTGAGGTGAGTGCTGAGGGTAACGGCTAGTTTTGATCCAAAACTATAAATACCCCTCTCCCACTCCTTTTCTTTGGTTACTCACTTGCTTGGGTCATTTACTTGAGCTTCTTGAGCACTTTCTAGAGCACTCTTTTGAGCACTCTCTCCTCCTTGATCTTAGGGATCATTTAGTGAGTGAGGTTGTGTTAAGTATGGTTGTGAGTTAAGAGCTAAGTTGTCATTCATCTTGAGAAAGTAGAGAACCTCTCCAAGATCGAGATTCAAGTGTATTCATTTCTCTTGGAGGTTGAAGGACTCCTAGACGGCTAGGCGTCGCTCACGAGCCCCCAACGATTGTGGGAAGCCGTGAGAAGTTTGTGAAGGCCGGCTCAGCCTCCGAAAGGGAAGGAACCAAATAGTGGAACCAAGCCTCAAGTGCGACCAGGGTTTGGGAGGAAAGGGTTGGAAAAGACCGGGTTCTTTGGAACCTCCTCAACGGAGACGTCTGATCCCTCAAGGATCCGAACTCAGGAATCAAACTATTGTGTTCTCTCTCGCCTCTAGCTGCTGCTTAATCTTGTTGATTCTCTTGGCACCTTCTTAACATCTAGTGCTAGTTGTCGAACTACTCTTTCTACTTGACTCTCTCGGTTGAGTACTAATCGGATAGTCCAAGTAATTACGGAAGTTAGAAGTTTTCAGTTAGATATTAATTCGGAATATCCGATTTATTCATTGCATTAATTTGTTTTAATTTTAAATTAGCCTATTCACCCCCTCTAGGCAATCTTCTAACCTTTTCAATTGGTATCGAGCCAAACCTTCTCGAAGGCTTAACCGCTTGAAGGAACGTGATGGCCAACACCGGGTTGAAGGTTGTCATGACTGACGAGCAAAAGCAGTCAGAGGCGGGAGATGGAACTCCGGCAAGAGCAAAGAGGAAGCTACCTCTACATCTAGTCAGGAGCTCAAATTCCTTTCAATTATGAAAAATTAAATACTTCCTCTTCGCATTCAGATATCATCAGTGCCCTCAGGCGTGCTCCTTTCTTTGATGGCACGTACTATTCCGCTTGGAGGCACAAAATGAAAATGCATTTGATGTCTCTCCATCCTAGTGTTTGGAAAATTGTTTGCACAGGTTTAGATATGCTTGGGAAAGAGCGATATGGAGCTCACGCCGGAACAAGAGCAAAACATCCATCGCAATGCTCAAGCATAGCGTGTTGCTTGGAGCGTTGAGTCCCGAGGAATTCAACAAAGTGGGCGGCTTGGAAGAAGCCAAAGAGATATGGGACACACTTCAAGTAGCACATGAGGGTACATCAAGTGTAAGGGAATCAAAGATTGAATTGCTAGAAGGCAAGTTGGGGAGATTTGTCATGAATGATGATGAGACTCCACAACAAATGTATGATCGCTTGATGATCCTCGTAAACAAGATAAGAGGACTTGGAAGCAAGGATATGACGGACCACGTTGTGGTGAAGAGGATGTTGAGAGCCTTTGCTCCAAGGAATTCGACTCTCGTAACACTTATACGAGGCGAAAAGATTTCAAAAGGCTTACTCCTAATGATGTGCTAGGAAGAATTCTATCACATGAACTTATGGAGGAAGAAGCAAAAGAAGTGAAGAACCTTGCCAAGCAAAGCTCAAGCTCAAGACCGAAGCAAATAGCTTTGAAGGCAAGCAAAAAGGAAGAATCAACATCAAGTGATGAAGAAGAAGATGAGAGCGAAGACGAGGAGGACTTGGCATTGTTTGTGAGAAAGTTTAAAAAATTCCTCAAGTATGACGGGTCAAGCAAATACAAGAAAAACTTCAATGACAAGTCAAGGAGAAGAAGAAATGTGAAGAGGCGTGCTATGAGTGCGGTGAAGTTGGACACTTCATCGCCGATTGTCCAAAGAAGAAGACCTCCTCAAATGAGCAAAAGAAGAGTGAGCCAAGCAAGAAAAATAAAGGCTACAAGAAGAAGTACTCAAGGCGAGCCCATATTGGCGAAGAATGGGATTCAAGCGACTCCGACTCGACACCGATGATGAAGGAGTCGCCACCGTCGCCATTGAAGCCGCTCCTCCAACAAAATCACTCTTCGACATGAGCGACACCGACAACGGCGACGCACCCATTTGTCTCATGGCAAAGGGCGGAAGGTAATGACTAAGTCAAAACCTCCAAGTAGTGATAGTGAATTGGATAGCGATGACGATGATGATGATGTTCTATTTTGTGATTTAAGCAAAGCGGCTATTGATAAGATCCATAAACTATTGAAAAGAATAGATAGCCAAGAGGAGACTCTCGAGAAGCAAGAAGAGTTGCTAATTTGTGAAAAGAAGAAAAATCTTGCTCTCGAGAAGGTTCTCACAAAAGAAAAGGAGACAATTGAATTGTTAACCAAAAAGCTTGATTTGGCTAATAATTCAATAACATTACTTAAGGGTTCAAATGAGTCACTTCAAGAGAATGTCATAAGGTTGGAAAACAATCTCCAAGCTCTTGAAGTGCAAATTGAATCTCTTAATGATCTTAATTCTCCAATTGTAAATTCTTCAATGGCTTCTATTCCTTCCACTAGCAATGGTTGCTCTCGATGCTATAATGTTGATATTAATGCTTGCTCTACTAATTCTCAATTTGTGCAAGTATTAAAAAGCGAAAACGAGAGATTAAGTGCCTTGGTTAGGTACGGTTGCATGAAAACTTATCAATCCAAGGACGCCCTATACAAAACCGTAAGTGGTCGAGTCAACAAAAACAAAGAAGGGCTAGGATATGATAAGTATGAATGCAAAGGAAATGACCGTGTGGTTGTAAAAGGTAAGGAATGCATCAAGTTTGTCAAAGGAAATGACAAACAACCATTGACCACCACACAAGTCATCAAAACCGGGCAAGAATCAAAGGAGCATCCTCAATGTCATACATCTCATTCCATTCACTTTGCTTCTTACATATTGAAGAGAAACCACCGTGGTAAAGTGGTTGCTCATTTTGTCGGTGCCCACCACTCTAATGATGTGAGCAAAAAGAAGGTGTGGGTACCGAAAGTATTGATTGCTAACATGCAAGGACCCAAAAAGATTTGGGTACCTAAAAACAAGACTTGATGTGTTTTCGTAGGACTATATCTCCGGTGGATCAAGTTGGGTGCTTGATAGTGGTTGCACAAACCACATGACCGGAGAAAAGAAAATGTTTTCATCTTTTGATGAAAAAGGGTCACAATATGAAAATATTGTGTTTGGTGATAATGGTAAAGGTGAGGTAATGGGATTAGGTAAAATTGCTATTTCTAATGATCATTCAATTTCCAATGTCTTGCTTGTTAAATCTTTGAATTACAATTTGTTATCCGTGTCGCAACTTTGCGAAATGGGTTATAATTGTCTTTTCACTAATGTGGATGTGACCGTCTTTAGAAGAGACGATTCCTCAATTGCTTTTAAAGGATATTTGAAGGGTAAGCTCTACTTGGTTGATTTCAATTCAAATAGCGCTGAACTTCAAACATGCTTAATGGCAAAGTCTAGCATGGGTTGGTTGTGGCATCGCCGGCTAGCTCATGTTGGCATGAGGAACCTCGACAAGCTTCTAAAAGGCGATCACATCATTGGACTAACAAATGTTGAGTTTGAGAAAAATAGGATTTGTAGCGCTTGTCAAGCCGGAAAGCAAGTTGGAGCGCGTCATCCCGCGAAGAACATCATGACGACGACAAAACCATTGGAGCTTCTACACATGGACCTCTTCGGACCCGTTGCTTATATAAGCATCGGAGGTAACAAGTATGGCTTAGTTATTGTTGATGATTTTTCTCGCTTCACGTGGGTATTCTTTTTGCAAGAGAAAAGTGAAACTCAAAGGATAATTAAGAAGTTTGCAAGAAGAGCCCAAAATGAATTCGATCTGAAGATCAAGAAGATTCGGAGCGATAATGGAAGTGAGTTCAAGAATACTCAAGTTGAAGAATTCCTTGATGAAGAAGGAATAAAACATGAATTCTCCGCTCCATATTCTCCTCAACAAAATGGAGTGGTAGAAAGGAAAAATCGGACGTTGATCGAGATGGCAAGGACAATGCTTGATGAATACAAGATTTCCGATCACTTTTGGGCGGAAGCCGTCAACACCGCGTGCCATGCCATCAACCGATTGTATCTCCACAAGATCTTGAAGAAGACGGCATACGAACTTCTTACAGGTAACAAAGCAAATGTCTCATATTTTAGAGTTTTGGTAGTAAATGTTTCATTCTTAACAAGAAACCAAAGAACTCTAAATTTGCTCCAAAGATCGATGAGGGTTTCTTGCTAGGATATGGATCAAATGCTTACGCCTATCGCGTTTTTAACAAAACTTGGGTTGTGTTGAAATAGCGAGAGACGTGACATTTGATGAATCTAACGGCTCTCAAGTAGAGCAAGTTGATTTAAATGTGCTAGAAAATGAGGAAGAGCCAAGCATTGCAATCAAGAAGATGGCTATAGGCGAAGTGAGGCCGCAAGAAAAGGAGCATCAAGATAATTCATCTACACAAGTGGAGCCTCCCACTTCAAATCAAGATCAAGACATTCCTCAAGATAGTTCAAGCAAATTAATGGAGGATGATCAAATTGATGATAATGAGCCAATTCAACGAGCGTCTCAAATGCCGCATCCAAGAGTGCATCAAAGTGTCCAAAGAGATCACCCGTCGATAACATTCTCGGTGATATCCAAAAGGGGGTAACTACACGCTCTAGAGTAGCTAATTTTTGTGAATTTTACTCCTTTGTGTCTACTTTGGAACCTTTGAAGGTTGAAGATGCACTAAAAGATCCGGATTGGATAATGGCTATGCATGAAGAGCTTAACAACTTCGTTAGAAACAAGGTGTGGTCGTTGGTGGAAAGACCAAATCAAAAGCGTGATTGGAACCAAATGGGTCTTCCGCAACAAACAAGGCGAGAACGGAGTTGTCACAAGAAATAAAGCTCGGTTGGTAGCTCAAGGATTCACTCAAATTGAAGGTTTGGATTTTGGTGAGACTTATGCTCCGTTGCTAGATTAGAGTCAATTCGTATATTGGTTGCATTTGCTACTCACCATGATTTCAAGCTTTATCAAATGGACGTCAAGAGTGCTTTCCTAAATGGTCCAATCGCCGAATTGGTATCGTTGAGCAACCGCCAGAATGGAGGATCACAAGAATCCTTCTCATGTCTACAAACTCCATAAGGCGCTCTACGGGCTCAAGCAAGCACCTAGAGCATGGTATGAATGCCTTAAGGATTTTCTCATTAAAAGGGTTTGAGATTGGTAAAGTCGATCCTACTCTCTTCACAAAATTTGTTGATAATGATTTATTTGTGTGCCAAATATATGTCGATGACATTATATTTGGTTCTACTAATAAAAGCTTTTGTGAGGAATTTAGTAGGATAATGACAAAGAGGTTCGAAATGTCAATGATGGGCGAGTTAAAATTCTTCCTTGGATTTCAAATCAAACAACTCAAGGAAGGTACATTTCTATGCCAAACAAAGTACATCAAAGATATGCTTAAGAAGTTTGACATGGAGAACGCCAAGCCAATCCATACACCCATGGCTACAAATGGACACCTTGGTTTAAATGAAGAAGGTAATCCCGTGGATCAAAAGGTATATCGATCCATGATAGGTTCATTGCTTTATCTTTGTGCATCTAGGCCTGATATTATGCTTAGTGTGTGTATGTGTGCAAGATTTCAAGCCGCTCCTAGAGAGTGCCACCTAGTAGCCGTAAAAGAATTCTTAGATATTTAGTTCACACACCGAGTTTAGGGCTTTGGTATCCTAAAGGATCAAAATTCGATTTGATTGGTTATTCGGATCTTGATTATGCGGGTTGCAAAGTGGATAGAAAAAGCACTTGAGGACTTGTCAATTTCTAGGTAGATCACTAGTGTCTTGGTCCTCAAAGAAACAAAATTCGGTGGCTCTATCCACCAAGCCGAATACATTGCGCGAGGAAGTTGTTGTGCACAATTATTATGGATGAGGCAAACCTTAAAGGATTTTGGATTTAACATGGAGAAGGTACCACTCTTATGTGACAATGAAAGTGCGATCAAAATAGCCAACAATCCTGTTCAACACTCTCGGACCAAGCATATCGATATCCGACACCACTTCCTGAGAGATCACTCTCTTAAGGGAGACATAGATATTACCTATGTGAGAACCGAGAAACAACTGGCCGATATCTTCACCAAACCTCTAGATGAGAAACGTTTTTGCGAATTAAGAAGTGAGCTAAACATCCTAGACTATCGGAATGTGACTTGACATCTTGCTCGCATATATAGTTACTATTCTTGGTGATTTCAAAATAAAAGGATTGCAAAAATTAGTTATCTGCTTTTTAAAGAGTTGAGTTGTATCTTGCATCTTTAGTCATTCCACCTGTGATCATAGCTTTGACTGTTGTTTTGGTCTCTGATCACAAGTAGAATGACTGCCGAGTTCACTGTCTCAAAGTCTCAATTCCTTCCTTCTCAGAAATCCTGTCTTTTCCTCCTGTCAGCTGGAAAAATACACGTATCGGAATATCCGATCCGATCATCGGAATATCCGACTGTGTTTTGAACTCTTCGGAATGTCCGATATTTTTATCGAATATCCGAATCCTGTTCAACTTTTGGTTCACCGGAAACTTGAACTCTTCGGAAAATCCGATATCCTATATCGGACACTCCGACTTTCTGGAAAATCAAATCGTTCGGAACTTCCGAACCTCAGTTCGGAACGTCCGAAGTGCGTATAAACGCATGATAAGGACGGTTCGGTTGGCCCCTACCTCATTTCTTTATTCCTTCACTTGGCCTCCGTACGTTCTCTCTCTCCCTCCACTGCACTCTTTCATCACTTGTCGTCTTCGGAGTCTTCAACTCTTCGGAAACTCCGATCTACCTCAAGGAGGAGAGCCTCACGGATTAGAAGACCTTAATCCTTTCAAAACTCGTTCTTCATCCTCAAGGTAAACCCTAGAGCAATCCGTGTCTCTTCGTTTTCCGTGAATCTCTTGATCATATCTTTCGGTAAACTTGTTGCTCTAGTGTTTCCCCGCCTAGATCTCAAGTTTTATCAAATTCCTTTGGTTGATTTGGTTGAAATCCTAGTTTTAGGGTTGTACCGAATATATCGGAACTTCCGAAATTCTCTGTCGGAACTTCCGATGTAAAGTCGGAATTTCCGATACTATATCGGAACTTCCGATGTTGACAGTACAACACTAAAGCCAGCTCTCTCTCTAGTTTCATCTATCATATCTCGCTACTCTCTTATCAGCTGGTGTCAGATGGATCCAAGTCAAGGTGATCAACCTCCTCAGGGTTCAGCCAAGGTTACTTTCACTCGCAAAAGAAAAACTCCAACTGGGGCGAGAACAAAGCGAGCTTCAGCTCGAGGATCTCAACCTGGGATTTCAATCAGTGAACCTGCTGCTCAGGCCGCTCAAACGGTAAATGTGCCTCGTGGAGCACCGCTACCCTCTAGAAAAGGCAAGGGAATTGCCGGAGCGTCAGGATCTCAGCCAAGAGACATGCCGAGATTGAGACCGCCTGAAAGAAACCCTAGACTTCAAAGAAAGCCGATAAACTACAAAGGAAAAGCGACACAAGTGAGAAAAGCTCGTGAAGAGAATCCAAAGCGGAATGACCGGTTCTCTCTTGACTCACGTTTACGGACATTCTTTCGGCGGACTTTTATGCTTGATCATTTATCCTAGAAAGAATCCGGTAATCCAAATGCAATGTGTTGATTGGGAATACATGGCGTGGCGAGATGATCTTGTGTTTAATGATGTTATTGCGGCTTGTGAAAGAAGCGGCACCAAGAGGATCATGGCTTTTCAACATGATTGGAATGTGGAGATCATAGCTCGATTCTATGCCACAATGTATGTCTCCAGGATCGAGTCTCTACTCTCCATTGGATGACTAAGGAACTTGGTATGAAACCACATACGTTCGATTTGCAGATTGCTTGATTTCACGAAGCGGACTCGAGGGGAGAGATCAGATCCACAATGAAGTCTCACTTGGCGCATCAAATCTGAATTTCTTGTATGAGGAGAATGCACGAGTTTGAGCCAGGTGACACTAAGGAATGAAGCCCTCCTTTGCTATCCTGAGCAGACTCTTCAGAAGACCTTGGCTCCAAAAGAAGGTGATGCTACTCATGTCCTCTCGTACACAAGAAACCTCTTAAGCAGAATGCAAGATGGTCAGAGGCCCTTTGATGTTTTTGATTTCATATGGAATGAGATCAGACTCATTGGACAGGAGCCCAGAAGGAGCTGTGGATATGCTCCATTTATCATGCACTTAATTGAGGAAGTGACAGGGCAGCATTTTGAGTGCGATGGAAAGCATGTGGCACTTCAAGTCAGGCCAATCAAGGCCCCTTCTCAGCGAGCCACCAGAGCTTCCACCAGGAGGACTGCCTCCTCTGCTGCTACTCCTTCAGCTTCTACTCCCAGCGGATCTTCTTCACCTATTCTGCGAGCTTTGAAGTCAATATTTGTTCTTTGCAAGAGCAACTCAGAAAAGCAGAAGAAGAATGCCAAGCGACTCAAGGATATTCAAAGGCATCTGAATCTGGAATGCTCAGAGGACGAGGAAAGTGAAGATGAGATCGAGGATCCCTTTGCTCCAGCACCTGATGTGTCAGAGTCTGAGGACGACGACGAAGAATCTGGGTCAGATGAAGCTGCATCAGAGGAGTCTGATTAGTCTCTCTCTCTCTCTCTCTCTCTCTATCCTTTGTGGTGCTTGATGCCAAAGGGGGAGAGATGACAAATTTATCTATCTGTCTATCCTTGGTTCAAAGTCGTTGAGTCCGTGAACTTGGAACTCAGTTTATGTGTTTGGTTTAAAACTTCGTTGTTGAATGTTATTTTCTTTATGTGTTTGGTTTAAAACTTCGTTGTTGAATGTTATTTTCTTTATGTGTTTGGTTTAAAACTTCGTTGTTGAATGTTATTTTCTTTATGTGTTTGGTTTAAAACTTCGTTGTTGAATGTTATTTTCGTTTTAAACTCTTTACTGTTTTTGCATGGAGATCTTTTGCTGACTCGATGGTTGTTAATTATCTAAACTGCTGTTTATCTTGTCAATCTTGTGTTAATCTCCTATGCAAAGATATAGGGGGAGCTCTCTCATATTCTTTTCTCTCGAAAAGTGCATTTGTTCTCAAGATCCATTCTAAATGCACATTTTGAGGGGGAGTTCCGTCCATATTTATACTCTCAATGCTTTATAAACTTGTCCTGAATCATGTTGTCATCAATCACCAAAAGGGGAGATTGAAAGTGCATCTAGGCCCCTAAATTTGTTTTGGGTGATTAATGACAAATGATTAAAGAAACTAATGTGTTCAACTAGTTTATGAACAGGCAAAGGCTTCAAGAAGAGATCGTCTATGCACGTGAAGTGTCCCTTAGTAGCGGAGTAAGAAAAAGCGGTATTTAAGCTTGTAATTTTAATCTATTGAGTCATAGGAATGCCGTACTATTAAGAGGGATGCATTGAAATTGACTTGGAGATGTTCTCCTCACTCAAGATGAACTTAGACGAGTCTCTCAAGGGCTAGAAGTGTTCTTTCTCGCTTGAATGTAGTTTGTTTTAAGTTCAGTCGGATGTTCCGAACTTGTATCGGACGTTCGATGTTTGAAGTTCGAAGTGGAGTTGTGCTTGATCCGGTGTGTTACGTTTGGGTCGGACATTCGATGTTCTATTTCGGATGTTCCGATACTGTTGTGTTTTAGATAGGAGCTCTGTTTGGTTCGGATGTTCCGATATTGAGTATCGGAAGGTCCGATGTGTGCCTTCTTGAGTAAAGGTGCTCTCTGTCTAGTTCGGATTGTCCGAAGTTGCGTCTTCGGAAGTTAAAGTGGTTGTTTTTCTGTTTGGGAGCCCATCGCTTTCTTGGATGTTCCGATGTCTTTTCGGACATTCCGATGTGGACTTAGCTTGTTTTGTTGGGTTCCCTCTCGAGAGTCATCGGATGTTCGATGTTGTTATCGGACTTTCCGATGCGTGTTGTTTTCGGCCAGTTGGAAGTTTTCCAAGCCTGGAATTTGCACACATCGGATGTTCAAGTTTGTATCGGACATTCGATGTGAGGTCGAGTCTGAGGAGTAACGGCTAGTTTTGATCCAAAACTATAAATACCCCTCTCCCACTCCTTTTCTTTGGTTACTCACTTGCTTGGGCTGTTTACTTGAGCTTCTTGAGCACTTTCTAGAGCACTCTTTTGAGCACTCTCTCCTCCTTGATCTTAGGGATCATTTAGTGAGTGAGGGTTGTGTTAAGTATGGTTGTGAGTTAAGAGCTAAGTTGTCATTCATCTTGAGAAAGTAGAGAACCTCTCCAAGATCGAGATTCAAGTGTATTCATTTCTCTTGGAGGTTGAAGGACTCCTAGACGGCTAGGCGTCGCTCACGAGCCCCAACGATTGTGGGAAGCCGTGAGAAGTTTGTGAAGGCCGGCTCCGCCTCCGAAAGGAAGGAACCAAATAGTGGAACCAAGCCTCAAGTGCGACCGAGGTTTGGGAGGAAAGGGTTGGAAAAGACCCGGGTTCTTTGGAACCTCCTCAACGGAGACGTACGATCCCCTCAAGGATCCGAACTCCGGGAATCAAACTATTGTGTTCTCTCTCGCCTCTAGCTGCCTGCTTAATCTTGTTGATTCTCTTCGGCACCTTCTTAACATCTAGTGCTAGTTGTCGAACTACTCTTTCTACTTGACTCTCTCAGTTGAGTACTAATCGGATAGTCCGAAGTAATTACGGAAGTTCCGAAGTTTTCGGAAGTTCCGATATTAATTCGGAATATCCGACCTGTTTCCGCTGCATTAATTTGTTTTAATTTTAAATTAGCCTATTCACCCCCCCCTCTAGGCAATCTTCTAACCTTTTCATTTATGGGCCTCAAACATATCAATTTTCGTCGTCTAGCTCACAAGTCAAGAGGATACGTAGTCTCTTAAGGTTTTCAAACTTCCAAAACATTTGGGATGTCGCGCTAATCATGCCGTCGGTCACGTTTCAAGGAAATCTTTTTGATTTCCTCAGCAACCGAAACGATGGCAAAAAAGTATAAATATAGGGGAGCAGCTTCCCTTGTACACTTCATGTCGCTAGTTATTCCAAAACTGCTTTTGAGTTCTCTTGCTTTCTTCTTGATTCTTGAAGCTTTCCGCAAAGTCATAGTGCAACGGTAAAAATGGTGTTAAAAAAATTCTTAGAATTGCTCAACCAAAAACGAGCAACAAATTCATAATTGTTACCAATGTTCAAATAAAAAAACTGGCAATCATATCCCAAATGTTCTTGGCTTCAATAAAATCAAAGAATAGATGATTAACAACTTCATTTTCATCATAAAAGCTACAGGTAGTCCCTTTATCAATGCCCCTCTTCAACAAGTTATCTCTAGTCATAATTTTATTACGAGACAAAGCCAGAGAAAGAATTGAATCCTAGGAGGACAATCAAGCTCCAAGTTGCATGAATAAAAACAAGCAAAACCCCCCATGAAATTGATAAAACATAAAGGGATTCTACATAGTAGACCCCATTACTTCTATGTTGTCAAACAAGAGCATCCTCATCCTTAGTAAAATTAATACTGCTAGCAATAGCTACTTGCGCAAACACCTAATCATCATTTTTTTAGAAAAAAAATATTCTAAAAGCACACCTTAAATTTGAACCGTCTCACATATCTGCAATAGTCAAGCCTTTTTCATTAACTAGCATATAAAGGTCCCAAAATTGAAAAGCTAAGCAAGAAGAGCCAAACCAAATATCTTCCCACAATCTGATATTAATTTAATTCCCCGCGTTCCATCTATAACCAAACTTGGTAGCCTGTAACCCACATGATCCCTTTCCAAAAAAAAAAACAGAAACATGCTCAAGATAACAAATTAAAATATTGGGGCTCACAGTTTTATAATTAAAATTGATCAAATATTTGCACTATTTACTTTCACTAGCACAAAACATTTTGATCCAAGAAGCAAGAAGGCACAAGTTAATATCTCTGAGGTTAGGCATCCTAAGGCATCCATAGTTCTTATCCATACAAACCATAAGCCAATTAGCCGGATAATGTCTAATTTGACCTTTATAATCATTCAAGAGATAATTAGCCATGTGGGAGTTAATAAGGTATAAAGCCTAGTTAGGTAACTTAAATAAAGACAAAGTGTACTTAGCTATAATGGCTAAAGATGCTTGGATGAGAATTAACTGACCACTATAGAAAAGTACCTTGCCCCTCCAGCTTGCAATTCTTTTCAAAATCTTGTCAATTAGGGGTTGAAGGTCCTTCCTTTTTAATCTTATCATAATGAAGAGGAATACCTAGGTACTTCACGGGAAAGACCCTAATGTGCGGCCAAAAATATTTGCATACCTTTTTTTTTACCTCATTCTCTTCACAACCAATAGGTATCAAGTTGCTTTTATGAAAATTTATCCTCGTGACAGACATTTGCTCAAAACATGTAAGAAGCCATTTGAGATGTAAAGCATAATTATCATTTTTCTGAAGAAACAGGTGGATGTCATCAACATATTGTGAGCTAATGATGCCTCCAGGGCAAAAGTCATCACACAATCCTTTTAAAAAACCATTAACAATAGCTTTATGTAAGGTTCTAGTAAAAACATCAGCAAAATTGGAGACAAGGGATCTCCCTGCCTCAAACCTTTGCTAATTTGAAAAAAAATTACTTTCAACATTATTAAGTTTGAGCACCACAGAACCTTTAGTTAACATAGTATGAATCCACACTTATCATTTAGCCCCAAAACGTCTTTTAGCCAAAATATCTAGTAAGAAGCACCAATTAGCCTTATCATAGGCCTTCTTATAATCAAGTTTGAGCACAATATCATCTTTCTTATTCAGGTGAATTTTATGAATTATTTCATGGACAGTCATCACGCTCTCCAAAATATATATGGCTTTTTTTATTAAGGCGGCCTGATTTTGAGCAATGATTCTAAAATAAATCAGACTAAACCTATTAGTTAACACCTTAGTAATAATTTTATAACTACAATTCAATAAACTAATAGGCCTAAATTTTTTGAAATATCTAGCATTGTTCTCTTTTGGGACCAAGAGATCACGGTAATATTGAGATCGAACAAATCCAGATCACCTCTTTCTAGCTCCCTAAACAAAGCCATTAAATAATCCTTAACAAGATCCCATAATTTTTATAAAAAATAAAATGAGGACCATCAGGACCTAGAGCCCCATCAGAATAAGAGTAAAAAAACTGCTGTTTTGACCTCTTTTTCAGTAAGACGAGCTTCCAAAAACTCATTCTCTTCATTAGAAACCATTTCATCCAAAAATGTTCACTTAAATTAACAATAGGCTTAGCTTCATAACCAAACGAGGATTTATAATAATCACATGCAATAGAAATCATATTATTAATATCATGGAAAGACCCATTGGACATATTAAGGACAGCAATAAAGTTTTTCCTCCTTTGATTAGCAATAGCATGAAAGTAACTAGTGTTTCTATTACCCTCTTTCACATTTTTGTCCCTAGCACTTTGCCCAGCTTTAGTTTATTCAACAACCCAAATATTCTCTTTTTCTTCTTTAATAGCCAACATTCTATTCTTCTCTACGGTAGTAAGGATTCTAGTTTCAGTTTGAACATCTACCTCATCAAACTCATCTAATAACAATTTTTTCCTTGTCGTAGTTTCAGCTTCTATATTACAACTCCAGCCTTTAGTAACCTTTTTAAGATTCCTAACTTCACATTGCAAATTATCAACTGCACTCCTTCCTCCAACTGGGATGCTCCAAGCCTTACGCACTATGTTGTGGAAGTCTACGTGAAGAAGCTACCATTTCTCAAATCTATAATTGAACTTGCCAGGAGGAGCACTACCCTCCCTAAATCCCACAGAATAGGGGGCATGATCACTGCCAGTGCCAACCCTAGCAAAAGCTGAAGCAATTCGCAAAGGGAATTTTTTTTCTCCTACAAAAAATGCTGTCATTAGTTGAAAGAACTATATTTTCTTCATGGTTTGTCCAAGTAAAGTGACTACCGTCCATGAATCTCCATAAACCTTCACGTATCTACCAACTGGTTATGCAATCAAATCTACCGTTACTTTTTTGTCCGCTCAAGTTCTGATTAGAATCTTCCACGCTTTCACATATCTTTTTCTATGAGCAGTATTTCTATATTGTTTTTCTCAATACAAGTTGTATAAATCTTAAAACAAATAAAATACATATATAATCAACATCTATCCTTTATTTACACTTTAATATTTATAAAACTTTTTAAAAAAACACAAAAGCAGCCACCTTACTTTTTCTATAAAAGGCGTACGAACTATCGGAGTCATCGTCGTATTCAACTCGGACGCGCCGATGGAGCGAGGGCCCACTAGTCACCATCATCCCAGGCAGGCAGCACAGCAAAACGGAGCCGTGTCAGGCAAGGGACAGAAGATCGGGGGAGAAAGAGCAAGCGAGATATTTTCGTAGGCGCGGGGAATATAAAAAGATCTGTGCCGCGGCGGCACCGACGAGGCTGCGCCAAGCGCTGTGTTTTTATCATACCCGCCTGCGGGCTCGAGCCCGCAGCCGTTTTGGGCCCGGCCCGTTTCCAAGGATTTGAGGTGCAGCCCAGAACAGAAGCTGATATGCGTGTCGCCCAGAACAGAAGCTGATACATTCCGCTCACAAGAAAAAATGTCAAGCACATACATGGGGATCCGGAAGAAATGGCAAGGTCCAGACATGGATACGTAATGGAATAGCAAGATTATTAAGCAGAATAAATTATTTATAGCGACTGAAACAACCACTCGTGACATTCCGGCGTTTCTAAACGATGGATGGTGTCATACTGTCATCCCGAAATGAGACGCTATACAACCGGCAAGAAGCTTTCGGTTGTTAAATGGTTTGTTCGTAACCATGCAGCGGAGAAGCCATCCTTGGCACATGAAGGAGCAGAAAAAGGGGGGGAACAGCTAGCACAGAAGCCCAGATGCTATCTATCACTCGGGTCGTTGGGATGCTGCAAGCTCTTCCATCTTCTGGCGCATTTTGTACTGCAGCATGGCTGGAGCACAATCCAGAGGAGTTTCCCCTGCTCAACAAATTCGTGGATGTTACCGATTCCATCATTGGCATAGATGTATGTAGATAATTTGAGATGAGCATTGGTAAAAAAACTAGCATTTTGAACAAAGTCTAGGACAGTTGCTCCTTTTGCATGTTGATTGTTGTTGTATAAATTTTAGTTTATCTGCTTCTAGAAGTCACTAAAAATTGAATATGTTATCGACCAAGCTCTACCCAGCTAGCATGAAAAGATTGTCCGGAACAAGCCGAGAGACAGATATGCTTTTCTTCTGGAGCACAGTTCAAAAGAAGCATGGATATGTGGACAGTAGCTCGTGCAATTCAAGCAACTTTGTCCATTATCCTATCTTGCTTTAGGGATTTGTGTAGAAAAGATCATTCAACACTATCACCAGAAATTGAGTGGAACGGCAGGTTGAGAAGGAACACTTTCAACCAACCTCTCTGCTTGATGGCTGCAGATTAATCAGCTTCAAGAGCACATAGATGTATGGTGTTTTAGCAATAAATGACATCCATTCCATGACATAAATGGGCTCAAATAGTAAAAAGAAACAACCTTGTCCATTTTTGCTTTGAACGTTTGCTCCATTATCCATGAGAATAAGAGCAATCTCAGTCTGGTTAAATAGCGCAGCCTGCAATTGTCCATAGAGGGAAATACATTAGATGGAGATTTGCTTACTTGTATTTGAGATGTATATGCCAATCACTAAGATCTTCTGTAGCACAATAAAGGATATTTTGTTTACAAATCAACAGGATAAGTGCTCATGCAGTCACACTGACATGTACAGAAAAAATATAGAATCTGGCACATAAGGAAGCAACTAATCCACAGAAGATAGACTGATTTGGACAAGTGTTTCTTTGGATATTTCGTAGATCAGCAGATATGTTATTTTTCAGTGTTAATGCATGGTTGTGCTATGGTGTTTACACTGCAAAGTTTATTACGCTTGTATGATCAGACATTTATACGCAAACAGTATAATGCAATGATGTCTGGATATAAGTTGACCACAAGGGAGATATTTAAAAAGCACCTACCAAATGTAACAAAGTAAATCCTTGCTTGTCGCAGTAGTTAGAATCCACTCCCTGTCCAATGTTGAATGTAAGAATCAAGTTGACAAAATGAGACAAGAAAGAGAAATTGAATACCTGGCTAAGAAGTTTCTTCGCCGCTTTAACATCCCCACTTTTAATTGCTTCTCTCAGTCCCTAAGAGGAGTAAAGACTGAGTTAAATAAACTCCTACTTTGCCAGGCCAGAAATACCACCTGTACCTTGTGGGTTGTATAACCAAATAGAAAAAGAGAGCTATTCAGCTATTCTTTAAATAAGCTTACCTCCCCATTAACATCGTAGTCAGACAGAACCTTATCGTTGCTATCATTGCTCATCAGGCCAAGATTTAAGAATGAGCTGCAACAACAACAACAATGAGGCACACTAAGAGATAAGGTTATCAGTTCAAAAACCTGTGCATAATGCAGATATGTTAATCTCCCTACTACAAATGTGCAAAAGATGTGGCAGACTGGCAGTAAAATCCAAAATATGTTTTTAGATCTTGCGATCAAAGTTGAGGAGTGAGCACAGACCATGAAAGTATATGAGAAGGTTAGTAGATATATATGACAAATAAGTTAAGTGTTCCCCTTAAACAATACTTCAAAGTGAAGTCTAACGAACCTTGAGTTGCTGCTGGAAGTAGTCGAAGCCTTCTTGGCACTTGATTCGGCTGGTTGTTGGTTGCTAGTAGATTTTTTTGGCCTTGGGTTTGATTGTGCAGTTGAGGAAGCAGTGATATTCTGCTGCATAGGATCATTAGGCAGGTGCACACCTAAACCAAATGTTGATAAAATGGATTCGCATCTACCTTTACAGGTGCGGGTTCTGGTTTTGGTGCCTCACATATGCACAAAGGCATTCCACATTTGCACTCAACTACCGCCGCACTCTGAACTGCTGAATTTTTGGTAAGCAACGAAGCATCATCATTACCCAAATTCAGACATGAAAAGGAGTCAGCTGCTCCAGAGACGCTCCCAGGCAAACTCGCATTACCGACACCCCCGTGACTGCAACATCATACAGGACAATGGTAAGTATGTAGCCATTAGCCAAAGCAAAGCTTCTTATTTATAAACCAAACATAAGTGAGTTCACAATTAGATTATAGCAATCGGACGACAAATCGTACGAGAGCTGGCTACCTGGAGGATTTGTTGAAGCAATCGTAGCAGACTCTGACGTCCGTGTGTATCCCGTACTGCGGCAGAGCCTGGAACCAATCGAAGCAAGGAGTTCAAGCTCGGAATCCCAACTCCGCACTCCAAAGCTAGAGCAAATATAATTTTGACACAAGACTTCCAAATTTTTTGGGTTCTCACCATGTGGTACGAAGAGTGCTCGTGGCAGAGCGTCCTCCCGCAGCTGCGGCAGTGATGCTGCCAAGGCATAAATTCGTCAGAAACATGGTATTCCCGTTACTACTAGCCGATCCATGATCCGATTCACAGCAGTAGGCAAACGAAGAAATTCACACCCGGGAGATTCGATTCGGGGAAAAGCAACCAATTCAGAGGGGGGGGGGGGGGTGATTCATACGCGGCGACGGAAGGTGCTGAAGGTGCAGCTGCAGACGTCGCAGTGGGCAGACTCCTGGAACGGCGGCGGCGTCTCCATGGCCTCCCGCCTCTGCGGCGGCCGCGAATCTGATCCGGAGCTGGTCGGCGAGGCCGAACGGATCGATCCGTCGACGCTTCGCTTCGCCGATCTGAGGCGAAGGCGACGGGGGAGTTGGTCGATTGGGGCGACCGGCAGACGGTGAAGAGGAGGAGGTCGAGCGGTGCACAGGAGACGTGGGTAGTTCTGGGCCGTCGATGGCTCGTGTACGGCTGAGATTGCACCTCCAATGTTTCCCTGTGACTTCTGCTCCGTCTGGTAAAGCAAAAGGTCTTCGTCCTTGATTGCTACAAGGCATAAAGTTAGACCGAAGATTATCACTGGAAAACTGAAAACACTGCAATGGATAATGATGATGTACACATTCACTTCTTCTGAGTTCAGCGAGCATTGCAGTGATGCACACGGGTCACTTAACAAGCATAACATAGTGAAGAGGGCGTTTTGATCATGATCAAATACTCCCTCTGTCCTACAAAGAGTACATTTCTAGGTTTTTTAAGACAGATTAGTGTGCAAAGTAAATGACTAATGTGACCCTCATTATTCCATACATAAGTATGTTGATGTTTCGGTTTCCACAGGCACTTAAATGAGCATGCATACACTTACAGCTGAGCCCTACGAACTAACGATACACCTTTTGTGAGATAAATTTTGAACATTAGAAATGCACTCTGTGAGACAGAGGGAGTATATTTGTTCGATAACATTTCAGATTGCTACAGCCTTTTTCATTGTTTACAAAGAATTGAGTGTAAAAAGGTGATGCCAGTTGATTCAGGGAATGATGCAGGATTTGCCACCCTTTTGTTTGTAAGCAGCCTGTGGCCTGCGGGAGCAAACCGACCGGTCGATCAGAGACAAATTGGCGGCTTCACAAGTAAAAAAGAGTAGGAACAATCAGATTTTTGGATGCTCATTGTCAAGATCCACCCGAACTTCCGCATTCGGCTCTTGCTAGCTGGTCTGCATTCACCTACTAGCTCCTTCCTTCCTTGGGTCGTTTCGTTACCTTGCTTGAATTCTTCACATTTGGCTGTTAACCTGGATCTATACTACGATTCAATCCTGCCAGTTCTCCTGATGATTACTCCACTTCAGGGAAGGAAAACAAAACAATAAGAGACAATTGGTCATATCACCCAACTTAGGCACTTGCCAAGCCAAATATTCATATGTGCAGTTGGAAATTTGGAATACATAAAAACACAACCTAGAACATAATAAGAGAACAAGACGCAGAAAGTAAAAACAAGTGGCACCCTCTAGCTATACAAAGGAAATACCTATCAACCCTCTTCCCTCGAAAGAAGTGGCACCCTCCAAAAGTTGTCTGCCATCAGAAAGCATTGTATACATGCAATATATATGTATGACTCGCATACAAGGTTCTGAACTTTCCCAACTGCACAATATGAAATTGGGTGATTATAGTATATATGAACATATGATAGAAAAGTCCAATAAGTATCAAAAGAGAAGCCCTCCCTCAGAAACCTGAGCTGATATCATGGACACAGCCATTCTTCATGACGGTTTAATCATCTGGCACTTGCAGTTCTTGAGGTTTCTGTTGGGCATTGATCCGAATTTATTCCTGGGCTTTGGGGACGCCTTTGGCCCATATGTCGGTGTAGCCCGTTCTAGACTCGAGTCGCACTGTGACCTATAAATATCCCTTGTATGCTGATTGGGAGGATTGATGCCTCATTGTACTCTGTACTCAAACCTTAAATAGTGACATCGTTCTCTCGGCGCCCGTGGATTTTTTTCCGAAAGGGTTTCCACGTAAATCTTTGTGTCTCGTGTGCTTCGCTTTGAAATTTGGGTGCTTCGCTTTGAAATTTTGGACCTTGTAATCTATTTGTGTTTCTATATGAAACAGGGGCATTGTTTGCCCTTTCTGATTAAAAAAAAAAAAAAAACTTTGTGTCTCGTGTGTTCTTTGATTTGTGATTGATTTTACAACAGTTTCATCACTGGGCATAAATAGGAATAAAAATGCACTAGAAGTCTAGAAGCCACCCATGGATATTCTTAAAAAAAAGTAATAAAAAGCAGTTCAGATTGAAAATTCGAATCTGTATGAGAGGTCGAAAGCAATTATGTAGCAAAAAATAATGCCCTTAAGTGGACAATTTCGAGCAAAGTACATAAAGAAAGGTCTGGCATTTGGACAATAAAACCCTCAGAAACCTGGTTAAATCATAGACCAAACTTTGAGGCCTAGTATATCATACGGCACTTGCAATAAATGAGGTTTCCTCATTGGGTAGAACAAGGTCAAAAGACAATTATGGACGTACAGGAGAAGTTTGGAAACAGGCAAGATGGAATAACTTCAACGTTATGCCCTAGTGATGTACTGTATCTAGGATTTTGAGTATGGGTGATCCAACTTGATATAATTTTTTTAAATACCGTGCAAGTGCAGACTGTAGTCAGCAGTCGGTGCACTGCACATAATTTGCGAAGCGCAATTAAAACTCAGTTTCTTAACTCTGAAATTAGAGTACTTGCCCTTCATAAAGAGCTAGAAAAATTACTAATCGAGAGTAGCAGAAACAGAAGCTACGCGCCTAATTTTCTCATGACAAAAGATGCTCAAAGCAATCGATTAATTAGTAGATACCTACTGCTCATGCAGGTCACGAACGGAAACAGAACTACTAAACTACTTTATACTAGTTTAGGTGTCACTAGGCCTTAGGCTGAAGATTTTTTGAGTGGACCGTGACCCACCGGAACCACCCTCTGGATACGCCCTTGTTATGCCCCTCTGGGGGGAACGAATAGGATAGTAGTGGGTGGGGGTGGCTTGGGGCCCCTTGCTTGCGCCCAGGCGCCATGATGACAGAGAGAAGGTGTGCAGGGAGAAGGGCACACGGGAGACTGGGAAGAGACGAAGGGAGATTGGAGATTAGAGATAACTTCTTGCTTGCTTTATTCGTTGATCACCCCTCCTTAAATAGAGAGGCCAAACAAAGAGATCCTAAGGATAGGATTCAAACAAGAGAAAAATGAACTTAAGGATATTAAGCTAACTTGCAAGCAAAATAAAAGAGAGGCCTATCTCTAAGCCTCTGTTGCCGCTGGCTTTGGTGTTGGTTTGGGGCGCCAGGTATACACATGGCCCCACATGACAATTCAATCTATACAACATATTTGAAGTACAAATGATGCAAACAAATTGGACTTGGAGATAATTTGAAATTCTCAAATGTCAAAGGCCTTACGAGGTTGTTGAATTAAAATAAAATATACCAGAAGGTTATCTAAGATAGAACCAAAAGGAATTTTATTTGCAACTTACTAGCTGCCTCCGCAACCTTGTTTTCTCGGTACGCTCTCTCTGCGTGATCTGAGTTCAACCATTGCTTCATTGAATATTCTAGAAAGGAGGTGGCACAACAAAAACTTCATCTTTGATTCACTATAACAGCTATGAACACACACCCTTTTAATGATGATACTCCCCCTATGGCATAATCTGAGAAGTCTACATCACCATTTTCTTGTGCTAAACTGGAGTTTGATCTGTATCATCTATTCCATTCAGGTGTTATATTTTCTGTCATCATCTTCTGCCCTTACATAAAGCATCACATACCTTTGCAGCATCCACACCATATCCAACATTATGGACCCTTACTATATTAGCACCATTCAAAATCCCAGCTGTAGCAAAAGCAACAGTAGCAGCATCTCTCTTAACTGAATTGGCACGATTGCATATTTCACCTAAAAATCTTTTCCTTGAGGATCCAAGTAATATAGGCACATGAGAAACACCTAAACTTATTTTACCCAACTCTCCTCTAATGGATTTCAAGCCCATGATTACTCCAAGGTTATGTCCGGATTTCTTCGAGAACCCAATGCCAGGATCAAGAACAATCCTCCACAAAGGAATCCCAGACAACTCCGCTTCTCTCACCCGTGTATATAGCTCAGAAGCAACTTCGGTGCAGACATCACCATACTGTAAATTCTGTTCACTTTGCATAGTTGATGGATCTCCCCTCATGTGCATGGCAACATATGGAACTCCAAGTTCAGCAACAACTTTAAGAATTCTTGGGTCAAGCTGTCCACCGGATACATCATTAATCATGTGGAGTCCTCTTTTCACAGCTTCAGTAGCGACTTCAGCGTAGAATGTATCCACTGAGAGCAACTTCCCTTCCATCTCGGGAATTTTTGTGATCGTATCCAGAACAAGAACCAACCTATCAAGCTCTTTGCTTGCAGATAATCTTCTTGCAAAGGGCCTGGTGGATTGAGCACCAATATCAATGATGTCTGCACCTTCTGAGATTAATAGCTTGGCCTGAGATATGGCAACTTCCACTTCTTGAAACTTACCTCCATCACCAAAGCTGTCTGGTGTCAGATTAAGCACCCCCATGACGAGGGTTCTCTCGCACCAATCCAACAGACCAATTCCAACAGGTAATACCCTTTTGATACCTTCTGTTCCAATTATAGATTCACCCCCAAGTTTATCCCACAATCCAAAGAACCCACCACTGCACTTCGAGAGAGAGAGAGTGCCAACTTGTTTCCATGCCATCATCAGCGGACAAACCTAGAAGATCAACAAGAGGAGCTAAAACGAATGGTCTCTCATGGATGCGTTCATGTGGCACAATCATAGTCTCAGTATTGATCTGGGAAGTACCATATAGAAGAATATCCAGATCGATTGGTCTTGGACCATACCTAATTCCACCAGTGAGCCCTATATCCTTCTCGATCTCCTTTAGCTGCTTAAGCAACTCATGAGGTCCCAGCTTAGTCGTGCCCCTAACAGCAGAGTTCAGGAAGCGCGGCTGGTCGGTCACATAAGCAGGGGCAGTCTCATACAAGCAGGCGTGCCTAGTGATGTTTATGCCCGAGTTTCTCATCAGCCGCTGTTGGGCATTGATCCGAGTCGCACTGTCACCTATAAATACCCCTTGTATGCTGCTTGAGAGGGTGATGTCTCATTATACTCTATACTTAAATCCTAAATAGTGATATCGTTCTCTCGGCGCCTATGGTTTTTTCTCGAAAAAGTTTCCACGTAAATCTTTGTGTGTTGTGTGTTCTTTGATTTTGTGATTGATTTTACAACAGCCGCAATGCTCTGCCGAATGTACTGATCCTATCCCCCACATTGCTTCCCAGAGCAATCACAACCTCTTGGTCGGCAGAACTGTCCCCAAGCGAACATTGCGTAAATGAGCGAGCCCTGCATGGAATAACATGCTTGGATGCTTTGCTTGAGGAGCTGCGAGAACGCCTAAGATCAAATACTGTTAAAATACAAGGGATTAAGTTGCAACTGTTCTTGATTGAGAGATAGAGCAGCTGCACACACAACAAACGTTTGGACGGTACCTGAAAGCGCATCCGACGCCGCTAGCCCCCCGCAGTAGTTCTTGGCAACTGAATACATCTTCCTAAGTGTCTCCTTGTCACGGAGCATTGTGGTGCATATGAGAGCCAAGAAAGCTAGCGCTTGTTGAAAATAGGCGTAGCCCTGTAGGATCCCTGACGCTCTGCTGTCTAAAACTGTAAATCCTTCATTACATCTAGCTCTTGTCGTGCAGAGAGACCGCCATGGTTGATGCTCTGTGGAGTAAACGAGCTCGATCCCCACGATACAGCTAAATCATCCAAGTATATGGGACATAGAGAGACGCGTACCTGGAGCTGCCGGCGACGGGACGATGGCCGTACAAGTCCGCCCAGACGTGCAGCGATTGGCGAGGAGAAACGGTGATGCGGCGTGGCGGCGAGACGGGAGGACGGCTGCCGGCTTGGGTCTGTCCGTCGTCTTACGGAGGGGAAGCGGCTACCGGGATGTGTCCTACGCGGGCTGAACGTTTTGGGCCGGGCCGCCCCGATGGGTACGCAACTTCGCTGGCTCTATGTAGCAGCAGCCCATAATCTCGAAGGAGTCGAGTTTGAGCTCAACTCCGGCTCAAGTAAATTTTAATTCAAGTCCGGCTCAAGTAAACTTGGTAATATTTAACGTGCAGTAATATTCAACAAGTGATTTACAATAATGTGTAGTAAATTTACCGAGATGTGATGAGCTATCCGAGCTCGGCTCATTAAAACTAGTGAGCTCATGATTAACCTCGAGTATGATTCATTTGAAGTTCGAATTAAGTCTAGAATAAACGAGCTCGAGCAGCGGGCGAGTCTCAATCTTTTTTACAGCCCTATTAGTGACGAAGGGTATGGAAGTGTATGGTATGGGATGACGTATTTGTAGTGTCAAAATCGTCGAACAAAATCCGGGAAGGATTGCGTAGTGGGTGGATGGACAGCTCGATCTAACCGATCACTTTGCTCGAGCTCACTCGATGGAGCGAGTCCGGTGGTAGTTTGCGGTTGTCTTTTTCAGCTCTGTACTGGGTGGATGGACGAGGCAGGCAGTGCAGTCCGCCCGCTCGGCGTCGGCCAAGCAAATGGCGAGGCCGTAGCAGTCTGTGCCGGCCGCCATGCGTTGGAGGTACGCCTGGAACCGGAGGAGGTTGGTCTCGAAGATGGCGACACGGTTTTAGGTGGTGCGCAGCGGAGGAGGCAGAGCAATCTGGGGCGACGTACCTACCATTGCCCTTTGGTTCCGCAGAGGTTGGCGGATTGGGAGAGCGCGCGCGGGAGGATGACGAGGACGTACGGTGACGGCGGGATGGAAGAGGAGGGACGAGGTCGCCCCGATGAGACGACATGGCATCCGTGTCAAAGCTGAATCTTCTTGCATGCATTGCATCGTGGGAAGAAGACATAACACTTGCACCACCGACACGGCAAGTCGGCAACACCACAGGTCAGTGAGGTCAGGTCGGAATTCAGAACAGATTGGACTTTGGACTCGAATGCATCGCAGATTCGTCAAACGATCACCGAGTAGCTTGGAGCCAAGACGAAGGCTTTTGCGTGTTGCAAGCAGAAGACGACGACGACGACGACGGAGCAACAAGTTGAGCTGAGGATCGGAGTGAGCCTCTGGTCTCTCTAACGTTTTTGCCAGCGGCATATAGCCACGCGCAAGCTAGTTGACTGATTCGCTGAGCTAGAATCTGCTTGATGAAACAGACAGTGTTTTTTAATTATCATATTACTTTGGCCTAGTTCGATCGGTATGTGATGCTTAAATTAAAGAATACTCCATGAGCTACTCTGAATTGATTGACCTTCATGTTAATTGGGATTGATGTATAGTACTAGCACACGAGAGAAAACAAGCTTCTGAAGAAAGGCCAACCGGACCAACCTGGCCCTTAGGACCATGCCGGCCCAGCCCGTCCACTCGGCTTGGATAAGGCCCCAAAGAGGTGCCCTTTCTCTAGGGTCTAGGGGTGAAACGGATCAGATATAGATGGATAATAGTTTTACCATAGTTGTTTTCATATATTTTTCTCGGATGCGGATGCTGATACGGATAGTCCGGATACGAATACGGATAACGTCGAATAAAGATACGAATCGAATACAAATCGAATCGGATACGCTTACGAATATATCGGAACATGATAACCCCTTATATTGTACATAAAAAATCAACAAAAACACATAAATAATTGATTTGATCAAAACATTATCGAAAATTGAACAAATATAAGCGTTTTCCTTCACTTAGACAACAGTTAGATAGCATGTCGCAAACAAAATTATGTAAGATTTAGTTTATCACGCACATACGATTAGTTCATCATACATGTAGATCAAAACACAAAATGAAAATGATCATTGCTCAGAGATACAAATGGAAGCAAACATAGAACACACTAAAAAGTCTGATAATACTTAACTACCATGTCTTTAAAAAACATATATAACACTTACATGTAATGATCAAATATTTGTATTCTTTATTAAATTATGTTTAAAATAATTAATTATATATTTTTGAGTTTTTTTGCATTTTAGCTACTTATTTAAAAAAAATCTATTAAGGACAGGGTGTTTGAATTTTTGAGAAAATTTAAAATATGACAAAATTTTGAAAATATTTTTTTTAAATGATAGATTATTTTTTCAAAAAAAATTAGTTTGCCAATTTTAATAATTAAAATTTGATTTATGGATTAATTATATTATAAAACAGTTTTTAGATTTAGAAACCTTTTTGGGCCAAAAGAGTAGCTTGGCCCAGACCACATGCATATCTGGATATCCAACCCATCAATATCCAAATTATCCAAATCTGTATCCGTATCCGACAGATAGTGAGCTACTGAATCCATATTCGTATCCGACAAATAAAATATGTATCCGTATCCGATCCGATACTATCCGATAAATATCCGATCCAATAGAATCCGTATCCAAAAATTATCTAGATCGCTCGGAAACTATCCGATCCGTTTTCATCCCTACTTATCTCCAGATAGGGCCAAAGGCTCGAGTAGAATGGGGCAAGGGGCGACGGCCGGTGACTGCATCTTCCGCCATGGCACGCGTGTGTGGGGGTGGCGCGATGCGGCCTTCCCGGTGGCAGTTGCTCCTCCTCCCACTTGCATGCTCCCTTTATTTATCTCGAGGTTTGTGTTCTAAAACATAGAGTGAAGAACTCAAAATATTTCCCTTTTTGCCGATTATTGATCAATTGCAATCGTGTGTGTTTGTGCGAAATCTTCGACACGAAAGCTCCTTGTGGAGTTCCTCGATCCCGGTTTGATCTTAATCACCTTGTGGAGCCCACTTTCGGGGTGGAACCTAAGTTGATTTAGGGATTGATTTTGGAGATCGGTGACTAGAGGTGATTCGTGGATTTGTGGGCATTTGGTGATCTTGGTGGCCGGATCTAGTACTCCTGGTTACTTGATTCCTTGGTTCGGCCATCAAACTTGTTGGTTCGGTTGCTTGCTGATTGTGTGGACAATTCTTTCGTGAACTATTATTGTGGTTCGGCAGTCCATCCCTTGGCCGAGGTGTTGGTTCTGAGATCATGTGCAGCCCTAGCTTCATCTCGGGTCTCTTGGTGAATTACCTCACTTGGAGATTGCGGCTTTGTATCTCCGGATTGATTGCCGGTGATTTTTGCGGCATTGCAGCGGCAATATCGTCTTCTGGGACAGCATCTTTGATGTGCCTAGTTGGTTGCACTAACTTCTCAGTTGGTGCTTTAAGAGTATTCTTAAACTATTGTGATTACGTTGGTGATATTGTAAAGGGGCCAGTTAATTAATTTGGAGACCTTGCATGTGGGGAGACAATTGTTCGATGACGATTGGGCTTTAGAGAGACTACTTTGTGACAACAAATTTTCTAATTTTCAGTTAACTTTCATATGCTTGATTAGAACAATTGATATCATCTCATTATGCTCATGCTGTAATCAGTAGCTTACTGTTTATTACCTTTACCTGCTATTCCTGTTCTCTCTTATTGTCGGCCAGCTTCTATTCTAGCCATATTTGCTTTTGTGGGTACTTTCATAAGTGTCTAGTAGACTGATTCACTATTATTTACATTATACTTGGAGATAATCAATCGTTTAGGTTTCTACAACAATGAAGTATTGAAAAGTGATAATTATTTTGAGGTTGTCACAAATAAGTCTGTGAATTCGTCCTTAGCGGCAAGGAAGGCCTTTTTAAGGCAACCCGACATCTGAAAATAATCTAAAATCAATTTGAGCTTACTGCTAGTTATATATCTCCTGTACTGTTCATTAGTATGCATTTGCTTAAATACTTGATTATGAGCATGCTTGCTTTGATATTGTCAAATATCTTGTTTTAGTATTTATGCTTATGCTTCATTAAAAATGATAATTTACGGTTATTTATTATGTTTGGAATAATTATCATGATAATTTCGATAATACACAATATATACAACAATGACAATGTGATAAGGAGCCAAACAAGAACATCAAGAGAAAGAATGTATTACTATATATTTTCTTCGCGGCTAGCTCTTCGTTTCTAACCAGGGAGCAGTACTGATGATCTCTTCCTCTCAAGTCTCAAGCATCCTTGGAAGTTGAAACCGAAAGAATGGAGGCGAGGCATATATCCAGCAGGTGTTCCGCGGTGGAGTGGCGTTCGTTTCGTATCAATCAGCTGCGCAGTTGCCGACGACAGGCCAAGCGACGGCGGAGGTGTGTACCACCTATGGGGCGGCGCGCGTGACGGCGGGGCACGGCGTGCTGGTGCGGCGGCGCCTGTCTCGGCCGGCAAGATCGGCGGGGACCGTGACACGTTCGACCATAGTTTTGCGGCTCAGATCGAGTAGGAAAACGTAATGCAGGAGCTTTTGCCCATAAGACTCTTTTAATATTCTACTAGTTACATGCCCGTGCGTTGCTACGAAAAACAAAATTGATAACGAAAAATAAAGATTAAAAAATAAAAAAAATTATTTCACAAGATCAAACATCTATCTTTAACGCTTCGTTTCTTACGAAAGCTGGCTGATTAAAGCAACGCTTCGTTTCTTGCGTAGGGCAATTAAGCAGGGCAATTAAGTAGGGCAATTAAGCAAGGCAATTAATAACGTGGGAAGAACAGACCACTTCCACCAAGTGCTGCTTTAGAATAGTAGAGACTAGTTACATGCACGTGCGTTGCTACGAAAAACAAAATTGATAACGAAAAATAAAGATTAAAAAATAAAAAAAATTATTTCACAAAATCAAACATCTATCTTTAACGCTTCGTTTCTTGCGAAAGCTGGCTAATTAAAGCAACTCTTCGTTTCTTGCGTAGGGCAATTAAGCAGGGCAATTAAGCAGGGCAATTAAGCGGCAATTAATGATGTGGGAAAAACGGACCACTGCCACCAAGTGCTGCTTTAGTAGAGAAATATGTTCGGTTTACATCCTCCCGATTTGGATCGCCAATTTTAATCGTTATCATGGGCCGTTAGATCAGAGTTGGGCGATTTAGGTTGTGGGGGGAAATAATGTGACTTCGAGGCTCTTTTATTTCCAAAGGATCCTTTTACAATTCTTTATTATCCGTTAAGGTCCTCACAGAATTACAGGTAGGGGTGAAAACGGGACAGAAAATATCCGTCCGATCCGATACCGAATCCGTTTAAAATCCGTACCGATGTTATCCGTATCCATATCCGGAAAATCCAGTGTAATATGGGTTAGGATATGGGAAGAGCAATATCCGATCCATATCCGAAAAATCTCATGTAATATGGGTTAGGATATGGGAATAGCAATATCCGACCCGATATCCGGTAAATATCCGACCCGAATATCCGGATAAAATTAGTTATTCTTCCATTAATTTGGTTCATTATTGGATAGATAGAGTAGTTGTTTGATATTGGCACTAAAAAACACTATTTTGTTATTAAGAGTGAACTTCAACAAATCTATCAACAAACAAATAGAGTGATGACATAATGCTTTTACCTAAATTGATTTGTTCAACTTATTTGATAAACTTCTTCTCTATTCAAATTACTGGAATTAGTTGAGTCGCTAAATTGAAGCATAGCAAACAAATCCGAGTAGTCCTCATTATGAGAGAAGTCTATCTTCAGTTTGTCAGAATGTGACAATTCAACACTATTTAATATCTCCAGAAATTTATTCCGTAAGGTTAAGTTTGATGGAAGAGCTCCCCTTGTTCTCTGTTTTCTTTATGTCTCGATCTCTCTTCTTGTATCCGACCCATTTGCACCTCTAACTATACTACTATCCTACGTTGAAATAATTATGACTTGAAGCTAATGTTGTAAGGTTAATGCTTCATTCTTTCTTTTACGTACACAATTATGTATTATACTACTATCCGATTATGATATCCGATCGACCGAATCAATCGGTATACGCTCCGTATCCGAATCCTGAATAATCCGAATTCGTATCCGTATCCGGGACATCCGTATCCGACTCCGAATCCGGGAAAAAAAATATGGGTTAGGATACGGGACGAGCAATATCCGCCTGTATCCGACCCGGTTTCACCCTAGTCACAGGTATGGATCGCGGATGTTGTTCGCGATCGTCGGCCGTTCGATCAATATTGGGCGGTTCAGATTGCTGAGAAATTAACGTGTCGTGCGGGTACTTTTTTTCGAGGGCCCCTTTGAAATAATGCCAACAACGGCGTTGCCCTTCACGCCGTCGAGCAAGGCTCTGCGGCCTCGCCGCCGCCCACCGGCTCTCCTCGCCCACGTATCCCCGGAGCTCTGGGATACGAGGCACCACCAGATGGCCGACCGAGATTTACGTGCCTTCGCCCCCGACCTCCGCTGCGACGGCCACTACGACGCCCCTGCCACCCACTCCATCTTCCACATCGCCGGTTGATTCCCTTCGGGCGGTGCGCGGCGAAGGCTTCTGGATCATGCTGTTCCAGGTAGTTTTGTACATTCTAGCATGCAATATTGCTGCATTGGATGCATGATGCATCCTATTAACCACTATTTAGATATTGTACTGTTATGAATCCACCATAAACCACTAGTTGACAAAAAAAATTCAGATCAAATATACAGTTTTTCTACGTCGTACAGTTCCAGTTGGTGATTCATTTAGTTTTGTCATCCATTTGATTAAAAGAAACCGCATGGAGTTTGAAGGAGAAGGAAGATTTGCTTGAGAATTGAGAGGCTAGTCTGCATCCTGCTAGTAACCACAACAAACATTTGTATATCTCTTCAGTCATTCTGTTAATACTATGATACTCCTGAGATGTTCTGTTATTAGTGATTACCCAATGTCTCAACATCTCCCATCTGCGAGTGGTTTCTGATCGTGTCCTTTCGTCTACAGATTAAGCTGTCACAAGCTGAAACTGAGGCCTGTCAGAATTGACACTGGACACAGCAATCCAGTAGATGATTACTGCCATTATCCGAATCACAAAAGGAATTTTCATTGAAGCGAGTATCATAACGTAGCAGCAAATGGTCGCTGTGATCCTACACAACACGTGACAGCAGGTACTATCTACTTGCTCTATCTACTTGCTGGGATGGAATAACATTGAAATCGTAATGCTCGGCACTGCCAATGATCAAACTGCAAACGTGCACTGACTTGCAATGTTCTCTGAATACTTTCAGGAGTATAAACAACGGTGTTTTGCTCATAATTTATAGTCACCAGATTCACCTTAGTACCGTGAGTAATTCTCGCTGTTGGACATTTTGGCTATGTTTGCTCTCTGCACAAGACGGACTAGTGATTGGACGACCTCCGACATCGGTGGCCGGAACTCTGGCTCAGGCTGTTGAGGTTGCAAAATAAGAATCAGCAATATGCAAACATTTGGGAGCAAAGGAGAACTGAATAGACGATTGTCGTAGTTACCTGAACACAAAGGGCAATCGCGTCGGCGAAGCGAGACAGGGATTTTGAAGGGTACATCCCCCGGAGGGCTGGATCGACCATCTGATCTAGCGCGTCGATGTCATGCAGCTGCGGAGTAGCCCATCG
Source organism: Rhipidocladum racemiflorum (assembly GCA_036346355.1). Classification (NCBI taxonomy): domain Eukaryota; kingdom Viridiplantae; phylum Streptophyta; class Magnoliopsida; order Poales; family Poaceae; genus Rhipidocladum; species Rhipidocladum racemiflorum. The sequence continues at coordinate 52,169,574 of CM070582.1, read as the reverse complement.
GACTAGTGACTGCTCAGCTCGTGCCCGGGACCTGTGATAGTTCAGACAGCAAGTAGTGGTTCAGACTTCAGGAGTAAATGTTGTTATAACAATTTAAAAAGAGTTACTTGATTATTCTTGGGGGCCTTCAGGGGGAAAATTGAGGAAAAATGATAGGTATGGTGTTAATCTGTGATTCCATGTGCTCACCTGTCGAACGGTTTCCGGCCAGTCAGGAGCTCTAGCATGACGACTCCGAAGCTATATACATCACTCTTCAGTGAATATTGTCCAGACATCATCACCTCAGGTGCCCTATATCCTGGGTTCTCCTCTGATTCCTGAAATTGTCGTTAGATAAGTACTTCGGGACAGAAATAGTAGCATCTAAATTAAGTTTATTAGCATGTACATTATCAAAACATGAAGAGCACTAAACTTCACACCATCTAGCTTGTTGAATCAGATGCTAGCTAGCCTTGCCGCTAACTACCGAGTACTAGTTATCTGATCCTGAATGCCTTAAATCTGTTACTGTAACAATAATTCACATTTGCTCTGCTGAGTATTTCAAATAGCATTATGTTAAATTGAATACTAGATACTGACATCAAGAAAATAAACAATTTACAGGCACGAACTTCAATTCATTTCTTTTTGCTGATTAATCATAAATTGTGAGCTAAGTTCCTGAAAGCAGGTTGTCAGATAGTCGGGGGATATAATACTTGGAATTCCTTGTTAGGAATAAGGTCTGTAAAGCCAGAATCCGAAAGGTGGGGGTTCAGATCATCATCCAGTAAAATGTTTGATGACTTGAAATTCTTGTGGATCACAGATGGCGAACATGTTTCATGTAGGTATCTGAAAAATTGCATGATAGACATGAATTTTCAGTTCTAGAACGAAAGGAAGGATTTACAGGCCTGTTTCACTTACTCTAATGCCCTTGCGGATCCAAGGGCAATCTTTACTCGGTTATTCCAAGACAACAGTTTGCTTTGTTCATCCACCAGATGAAGTAGGTAATGGAGAGAACCAATTTGGTAGAATTCATATGCCAACAAGCACTGCCCATGCTCTGAGCAGTAGCCAACTAGCTCAGCAACGTTTGGATGATTTAGCCTTGAAATATTTGCAACCAACTCAATGAATAAATCTGAAGGATGGCTTGGGAGTGCAGAAAAATTTATTTTCTTCACAGCCAGGACCTGAAAATACCAGGAAATAATAATAATGCAAGTCTAGATCATGATTTGAAAATAACAAAGTTGTAATTATTTTCTTGTAGCTCGTACTATCTTTAAAAAATCAGACATCAAGTCCTAGTAAAGAAAAGAGTAAATTTCACAAAACTACAAGTTTTTTCTACAATCTATCAGAAAACTACATATTTTAGCGACTATTTCACAAAACTACAGATTTTAGGAGAACTAGTGTCACAACTACAGGTTTTAGAATTGACCGTCTCTCCACATGGCGGCCTCACACGCCTCCATTTCCCGTTTCATAAAACTACATGGGTTAATTCTAAAACCAGTAGTTTTGTAACATAAGTACTTCTAAAATCTGTAGTTTTATAAAATAAAAGCTAAAACCTGTTGTTTTCTGATAATTTGTATGAAATTTACTCTAAAGAAAATGATAACATTGGACCTTATTAGCACCATAAAATCAAGCCCACTGTACTGCTAATTAACAACTGCATTTTTTTAGACGAATGAGGTAACCTTTTCATTAGTCCCCAGCCTCTGTCCCATGGGAATAGACAACCTCACATAGTTCTGACAGGTAGCAACAAAAGAAAAGGTAAAATTTAACAACTGTATTAAGTCCATATACTACAAGAATGCTTGAGTCCGTGAATATGATATAAGCATAAATTGCATATATTCATGTAAACCATGGTTATTAAAGCGATAAGGCGAGGCGTGGCGGCTCATCACCTTTTTACCGCTGAAGCACTTAAGGAGCGCGGAGAGGCGACGCCATACACATATACCTCCACTGCTACTAAATACTTCTACTGCTACAATGCTTCCACTAGTGCTACTTCTGCTATGGCTGGTGGCTTTTGTTGCTACTTCTTCCTCGATGCCTCCGCTCTGACCCCGATCAGCTCTCCCTTCCCCATCGCCTCCCTTAAGCAGAGGAGCGGCGCGGAGGATCTGGCGACCAGTGTCAAAAGGAAAAAGAGCAGAAGAAGAGATGGACCCCGGCTTCAGAACAAGAAGAAGAGCCTTGACCTCACCAGACCAGAAGAATAGATCGACCCCGGTTGGATTTGGCAACCGGCGTCGGCGATGGAGCAGCGGCAGTGCGGTGGAGGCGCTAGGTTTTCCTAGTCGCGCCGCCAACCCTTGCTCCCTATCGCGTTGTTTTGGCTGGCCCGGGTATGTCTCCTTATTCCCCTCACGTTTCTAGGCCTTATCCCCGATCCCCCCCTTCTTAGTCATCTAGGGCGTCCGCCTCACGCCACCTCATGCCAACACAATGCCTCAGCGATAACATGGCCATGAGGCAGATGCCACAGTCCCCTCCAGCAAGGCGCGACGTGGCGAAGCCCCTCCTAAGCACCTTAACGCTTAAGCAATGATTTAACAACCTTGATGTGAACATAATATTTTCATGATCTTACATTTAGAAAATTGAAGAAGTTACGATTAGATCATAATAAAGATCAAGTGAAGAATACCATCTTGGCCTATTGTCTAGATATAGTACATGGGTTTAACATGTTGAGATTTTAGCATATCCACTTAAATTGCAGATTTCATGACAGTGCAAAAATCCAATACTGTGGATGTTTAGTACAAGGAACTGATTTCAAATACAGATGATGCTGGAGCCATATGTAATATGTTGCATCCGGGGAATAAAGCATATCAAGAAATTAGGGAAGCACCTTCTGATCATTGAATTTTGCTTTGTAAACACGGCCAAATGACCCCTCACCAATAAGATTGTCAGCACTGAAGCTGTCAGTTGCCACCTTCAGGTCTGCCACTGTGTATGCATGTGTTCTGATGGAAGACAAACTTATTTTCCTTGTGACAGGCTTGCTTGTGGGATCATTTTCATCGAAGGACTTGTGTAAGTCAATTTTTGTTGGAGGTTTTAAATTCATTGAAACAGTCTTCTGCAATTCTTCCTTGCCAATTGTTGAGATGATCTTCATGGACTTCATCTCTGAAAAGTACAATTTTGACATTTGAGACAGAAGGATGACATATTATTTACCTATCTTTGCAAAATGGAAATGTTATGCACAGAAGGAAGAAACTGGCCAACTCTTTGCAAAAGGAGGGGCCAACAATTTATTACCGGACAGAGCAACAACAATTAGATGAATATGTAGAGCTCAGCTACACTGACACTTACTTTTAAGTCCTGAAGCAAGAGGGCTGAGAGGCTCATTCTGTTCAGGGTCTTGTCCCCGTGACAACTTCCAAGATTTCCTCTTGATCACAAAGAATGCAACTATTGCACCAACTACCAGCAAACATATTACAATTCCTGCTACTGCACCACCACCTAGTTTAGAGCGTTTGCTACCAACATCGGATGGGCTATTGTTGCCATTGGTACTTGGAACAGCGGGCCGTTGAGGTAGCGTTGGAGGTGTGTGTGGTGGAGGTGGTGGAGCGGGACCATTGCTAAATGAGTTTCCATTAGTCCTACAAAAGGAGTACTACATTGAGGCTCCAGCCTATATGCCTACAATTGCCAAACCATGACAGTGGCAGAAAAAATACTTACTGGAGAGTCCCTATTTTCTTTAGCTTATCAGGTATCCATCCAGTGAATTGGTTGTTTGCAACATTTCTGCAAAGATGATCGAATGTTGTATTTGTAAAAGAATTCAGTTGTGAATGAGAATAGGTGGTAAGCATATCAACTCACAAGTCAGTAAGAGGAATATTGGCAAGGACATTTATTGTGCCACTGAATTGATTGTTCTGCAGATAACTGACAAGAGGAGATATATTGCATTTGTAACCATATGAATTTTTATTCTCGTTGACGAAACAAAACGAAACAGAAATATATGAAAACATTGTACTCACAGTGTTGTCAAACTTGTCAAGGAGTTGAAACTCTGTGGAATATTACCAGAAAATGTGTTGAACGAGAGGTCCCTGAGGGAATTGGACAGTTGGTTCAATTTTCCACTAGCTTGCTAGGTTAATGGACATGAGACAGCGAATTGTATGGTAACAAGACAATTATGAGCAATCAGAAAGGACAAGAAAATCACTCACAATGTTGTTAGGTTAGTGAGCTGGTTAAACATGTCAGTAATGGTTGAGAGCTGATTATGACCAAGATTTCTACATCAAAGAGAATAATACAATTTTGTCAGATCTTACCAAAAATGACTGAGAAAGGAAGCACAATACATTGCCTTATAGGTGATAAGCAACTTACAAATTCCTAAGTTCAACCATTTGGGAAATAGAGTATGGTATGGTTCCAGTGAAGTGATTTCCCGCAAGATTTCTGCAGATCAAGTTCTTTGTGAGAACTTACATATTGTTCTGAATAAAGACAAGAGGAGCTTGAGTTGCGTGTCCAAGTGTTACTTACAATCCCTCAAGATTTGGAGGAAGATTATAAGGAATGTCACTGCCTCCAAGATTATTGTTGCTCATATCACTGCACAAAACTAAATTTGATCAAAGATGCACACTCAACTGTTGACTATGTAACCATCAGTGCATTGAGACTTGCGAGTGTGAGAGATCTCACTAACAGTTGAATTAATGCAGTCAGCAGATTCATGTTGTAACCCAAAGTCCCATTAAGTTTCATGCCAGATAACTTTCTGCCAAGGATTTAGGAGAAAGAATATAAGACAAGAAGGGTGAGTAGCTGTGACTCAAAAAGCACAACTTCTAAAGGCTCGGCTCACATTGTTATCACTCTGGAACCCGAACAAGTGATCCCAAGCCACGACTGTCCACAGGGATCTCCATTTTGTGGCACCCAGTTTGTCAGCTGGGGTGGCGAATTCATGCTTGTATAGTAGACATTGAGGGCAGTAACTGCATAGGCAAAAACAAGATTTGGGACAATCACTAATATTATGTGATCAAAATTTCAGGTAAATGACCATAACAATGTTTTGTTCCTACTTGGTGTTCTTAAATAGAGACTTTTTAGAAGAAAAATATCCAATATTTAATAGTACATCATTCATCTTTACTTCCAATTCAGATATTAGACTTTTATACTGATGACACTTCAACGTTGACGTTTCAAAAGAGCATTACTGTATACTAATGTATCTCCATCATTTCATAACCGAATGTCCATCAAAACTACTTTGATCCTTGAACCAAATGAAATGTTACAAGAACCAAGAACTGAGCTTTTTTTAGTAATCAACGCAAAGATGACTTAAATAATCACACTATCTGCAACCTCACACAAAACCACGCATAAAATAACCATATGATCTGCTTTTTCAGAAACTATCAAGTAATCTCTGACATCTGAGTGCATATAACCAAACAATTCCGGTCAAGTGTACTATAGCACCCATTGACTGATAATTTTTACCGGACTAGTGAGGACAGCAAAGATCATGCTATAAATTTAGCATCGCTAATAGGAAAAGGCTACGATCTTAGCAAAATTAGAACTGTTCGACTCTAGCATTTGATCGTCCCAAACTGCAAGAACACAGATTTCCACCCAAAGAGGACCAAAGAGCATCAGAAGGAAGGAAGGAAGAAAAACCCGAAGAAATAGCATTTCCTGGTTAACTGATACAACAAGAAAAGTATTTATGGAATTCCTATGCACACAACACATCCTTCAATTTCCACATGAGTCGTAATAAAAATCGTCCGCACAAAAAGTTCCTTATTTTTATGTAAACCTAAAATTTTCAGGAATCCAGTAACTAGATACCAAAGTGGCCTATCTACAATGGCAGTGAACTGACCAAAACAGGGGGAAAGAATCAAGAACACTGATTTCCCATCCCTTATTAATCAAACAATCAAGCTAAAGTAAACCACAAATGAATTGCTTCTTCATTCCCCAAAGTGAGATCATACTCGAAGAAAAATGATTACAAGAAGTAAAGATCACTTACCATCATTTGAGTCGGTGTTGGCATAAACCCCCAAGAAGGTGGTGGCCAAGAACAGCACCACCGCTCCAATGCCAACTGCCATGTCGGCGGCTTCTGCTTCTGCAGCTCCTCTCCTCCCGACCTTCATGCCTGCCTTGACCATTGCAACGTTCGTCTGCGGGCTCCAAGAAGCAAACTTACTTATGACACCCCCCTCCAACCCCCCCCCCCCCCCCCAACCCAAAAATAAATAAAAGTCTCCCTCTTTTCCCCCTCCTTTTGTATAGTACTACTTTCTCTCTCTGCTGTCGTGCTCTGTTTCAATGGATTGTATTTGTCAGCAAGCTGGAATCAGGGGAAGAGAGCAAGAGCTGTTGAGAGGTGCACTTCACAGTTCACATATAAAGGTCTTAAATATTTACTATTTGGCTACTAGCGTTGTGTTTTGTATTGTCACTTAGGGTAATGTCGGTAAACGCAAGATTTTGATGCATGAACTTGGAGTTGTTAGAGCAGCTCTGGTCCTCTAGATAAGTGGGATTTTGATTTATTTATTTTTAAAAAGGGGAAATGCTGAAACAAGAAAGGATCGTTTAAAATAGTATCTGTTTACAAGAAAAAAGGGTCATTACAAAAGAAGGGGGAAAGTGTCAATTAAAAAATTCAATAGGAAAATGGCAACTTCGGCTGATGCGTGCTCTTCTGAAATGAAGCACCCACAAGCAAAATGTATGTGCAACTAGATGCGTGGCCCCGCACACGCCACGTCAGTCATAATGCTCAATAGAATAAGTTTTTGCGGTTTTTTTTGTAAGGGAAACATCACCGTTAAAATTGGATTTCTCGAGGACCTTTTCATAAAAACGTTAAAATCTGGAAAGGGATTCGGATGTAAGGCCCCGTTTGGTACGGTTCCAGATTCTAGTAGAAACGGAAACGGTTACAGATTCTTATGCCCCGTTTGGCAACTTGGAGGCAGAAATTGTTTCTGCTAGAATCTGGAGAAACACCAAGCGGGTTAAAACTCGAACGATTCTCCTCGGAGCGTTTCTTCTTTTTCCACGCCGTGGTGAATCACCCTCAACCCGTTTCACTAGTTTCTACTAGAATGCGGAACCATACCAAATGGTTTGCGTAAAGTGATTCTAATTCTACATAAAGCGTTTATCAAGAATGCAGGCCGTTTACGTTTCTACTAGAATCGGAACCGTACCAAGCGGGGCCTTAGTAGAAGCGTTTGGTAGAATCGTAATCACTTTCCGCAAACCATTTGGTCTGATTCCATTCTAGTAGAAACTAGTAGAAACGGGGTTGAGGGTGATTCAAATGCACAGGAAAAGAAGAAACGTTTCGAGGAGAATCGTTCCGAGTTTTAGCCCGTTTGGTTGGGTTTCTCTCAGATTCTAGTAGAAACACCTCGGTTCCAAGTTGCCAAACGGGGCCTAATTCTCAAAATTTTCAGGGGCATTTTTGAGAAAAACATCAAAATATGGAATTTTGGGGGTCTTTTCAGGGGAAGGGATTTGGATGTTTTCGTAAAAAATAGATTCTGATATGATTTTCTAAATTTTCGAAGGTCTTTCCCAAAAATAGCAAAATCCAGATGTTTGGTTGCGCAAAGGAACATTTATGGAATGCAAAAGCTGAAGGGAAAATCATTTTTTTAAATTTTGGGGGGGGGGGGGGGGTTATAGATGTAATTTTGGAATTTCTGGTGCACCTTTATGTTAAAATAAAATTTCAAGATGCAAAAAAGTGAAAAAAAAATTTCAATTTTTGGTTTTTTTGGGGGGATGTAATTTTCCCGCGTAAAATCAATTCCCGGTTTTTTGGGGCATTATTGTAATTTTGTACTTTTCGGAGGGTTTTGCACAAAAAATGAGGGGGAAAAAAAAATCAATACCCGTTTTTTCGAAGGCCTCGATGTATTTTTGAGTTTTTAAAGGGGTTTTGCGCAAAAAAAAAATAACCCCACAAACAGACGACACGTGTCGCGTGGGAAAAATCGTCCGCAGAGCAGGATAAAAGACGTGTGACCTCTCGCTTGTAGCCAAGTGTTTTACCGTTGCACGTACCAGGCTAACGACAGAGCCAAAACATTTAAGCCATATCAACGGAGATAAAAACTGGACGATATGGCGCACCGTAGAGCGAACGCGTCGGTGAAAGACGGACCGAAAAACTTCCGAAAATAATATACGGACTATATATGACACGTCGTAGAAGTCAGTGGAAGACATTGGCACACTTTGTTTGTGCTGTTGTGCATCGTGGCTACCGTATAGAACGTTGCCGTCCATTGGGACATAAAATTTTGCTGATTGACAATGATACAATGCGTGCGTGTGCAATATGCTCTTCAGCTCCTCTTTTTGACCGGTATCAGTATGACTACGGTAGTTTCGTTCTGACAGTCGAAGTTTAGTACATGAAGATGAGGCAGGCCATCGGCTAAATTTAGATGGTTGCCTGTTATTCATTGTCAGAAAAAAAAAAGTGGAGAAGTGCTTCTATGCTCTTCCTTTTAAAAGTTGCACAACTATTAAAGCATGAATGAAGGGTAGATGGTGATTACTTACCCTTTCGCTTGCTTCAAGATTTGTGCAACCTTTACTAGAAGGAAAAGCATAAAAGCACTACTCAAAAAAGTGCTTTACCGTGCGTCGTGCCGTCTGGGACATAAAATTTTCCAGAAACTAGCTCAATTACCACAGTAACCCACATTCCAAATGGAGCCTATTAAAATGCCAGGTATTTTTTTCCCTTCAAACGTAATCATACATTGTTTTATGGGAGAATTAATTATTTATCTGTTTTAGTTGGTACAATTGATCATAATAAATGATCAATAACATAAGTAAATAAGAATAAATCATTAATTATTCTTTAGCATGCTCGTTTGTGATCAAGGATTCAAATCCCGACAAGGTAAAATTTCGGATTTCGGATCCCAAAATTCTAAATTTCGGAGCCCGCCGGCTTTCCTTATGAAAAGCGAGTAATATTATTCTCAGCATGGTTGCACCGTGCAATGATGCGGAATAATTAACCAGTAGTAATATCCTTCATTTCACTTTTCTTCTCTCTCCTTTTCCCACTTTTGTCTAGTATCTGATGAGGACATCACTACCATGGATACGGTCATACCTACAAACCCAATTGAAACCAACAATGTAATACAAGGGCCAATTACTCGAGCTCGCGCACGTCAATTCAATTGCCAGGTGAATGCGTTCCTTGGGTTGCATACAAATAATTTAATGAATGGAATGCTATTTAATCCTTGTGATGATTTTATTGTCCTTAGGAACTAAGGAGAAGGACTCCCAAAAGTCAAGCATGAATCCAATTCTTCCGGTGCACAAGTTCAACTCGGATTCGGCCTCCGGGACAGCACCAACTTAAAACGAACATAACTTTTGATCCACAAGGGTGTTTGAGGTCTATGAGTACTGGTTTGAAAGGTTTCGACGTCCTCTTTCCAATAGATCCGGCCCCACCTCCAAATTCCTTACGAGTCAACGGGAATCTGCAAAACAAGTTCGGTCATCTTTTCAAATCCGAGTCAAACTAGGAATAGGAGTCCTATTCTGCCATGGAGGTGTTTTGGACGCCCCAAGCCTGGTTTTGGCCTCCTATTTCTCCTATAAATAGCTAGGGAGTCCCCCCAAAATAACTTGGGTTTTTGTTATTTGATAGTGAAAGTGCATCTAGGCCTCCTGAATATGTTTTGGGTGATTAATGACAAACGATTCAAGAATCTAATGTGTTCAACTAGTTCATGAACAGGTAAAAGGTTCGAGAAGAGATCATCTATGAAATCGGGTATCCTCAAGCTCGTAGAGTAAGGAAAATGGCATCTCAGTTTGTATTTTTCGATCCATTGAAGTCATAGGAGTGCCGTACTATTAAGAGGGATGCATTGAAATTGATTTAGAGATGGTCTTCTTGCTCAAGATGAATTTAGTCGAGTCTCTCAGAGTTAGTAGTGTCCTCTCTCGCTTCGGAATGGAGTTTGTGTTTTAGTTCAGTCGGATGTTCCGATGTAGTATCGGACATTCCGATGTTTCAGAAGTTCCGAAGTAGAGTTGTGCTTTAGTCCGTTGAGTTCTGTTTGCTTCGGATGTTCCGATACTGGGTATCGGAAGTTCCGATGTGTTATGTCCTGTTTTAGGGTGCTCTCTGTCTAGTTCGGAAGTTCCGAAGTTGCCTGTTCGGAAGTTCCGAAGTAGTTGTTTTCTCTGTTTGGGAACTCTCTGTTTTGTTCGGATATTCCGATATTTTATATCGGACATTCCGACGTGGACTTAGTGTTGTTTAGCTTGGTTCCCTCTCAGGTGACATCGGATGTTCCGAAGTTGTCATCGGACATTCCGATGTCCGTAGTTTTCGACCGTTAGAAGCTTTCCATTTTCTGGTAGTTTGCACTCTTCGGAAGTTCCGAAGTTTGGTTCGGAGGTTCCGATGTGGGGCTGTGAGCGAGGGTAACGGCTAGTTTTGAACCAAAACTATAAATACCCCTCTCCCACTTCTTTTTGCTGTTACACACTTGGTTGGGCTATTCACTTGAGCTTCTTGAGTATTCTCTAGAGCATCCTTGAGCTTTCTCTCCTCCTTGATCTTAGGGATCATTTAGTGAGTGAGAGTTTGTCAAGTGTGATTGAAAGTCAAGGGTTAAGTTGGTATTCATCTTGAGAAAGTAGAGAACCTCTCTAAGATCGAGATTCGAGTGCATTTATTTCTCTTGGAGGTTGAAGGACTCCTAGACGGCTAGGCGTCGTTCACGAGCCCCCAACGATTGTGGGACGCCGTGAGAAGTTTGTGAAGGCGGCTCCGCCTCAGAAAGGAAGGAACCAAATAGTGGAACCAAGCCTCAAGTGCGACCGAGGTTTGGGAGGAAAGGGTTGGAAAAGACCCGGGCTCTTTGGAGCCTCCTCAACGGAGACGTACGATCCCCTCAAGGATCCGAACTCCGGGAATCAAACTTTTGTGTTCTCTCTTGTCTCTAACAGCTTGATTGATCTCATTGATTTTCTTCAGTACAATTTTAGTATCTAGAGCTAGTTGTCGTACTGCTCTTTCTACTTGACCCCTTTTGTCAAGTGCTTATCGGATAGTCCGAAGTAATTACGGAAGTTCCGAAGATTTCGGAAGTTCCGATATTAGTTCGGAATATCCGTCCATTTTTCCGCTGCAACAAATTGTTTTAATTTAAAATTAGCCTATTCACCCCCCCTCTAGGCAATCTTCTAACCTTTTTAGATAGTTTAGCCTTTTGCTACTATTTGAGTCTTTTAGACGTGCTCAACGGCCGCCTAACAAGCTCCTTGTATCGGAACCCCAACTTTTCAATACTTCATCTATATTTGCAATTTTAGATTGCTTTTGCCTTGTACTTCGATTGCTTGGAGGAATTGATCTTCGTGATCAGGTTGATCGTGCCCACGGCAAGGTCAATAACCCTTTGGAGTTGGTTTAGCGATTGCTAAGGCACATCGTCGTTGTACGTTGTAGTCGGATCGTCAAAGTCGTCTCCACCCAAATCGAAGGTTATCATTCTCATCGAAAGATCGGGACACCCAGTGTTACATCAGTATCTCTACTATTCTAAAGCAGCACTTGGTGGTAGTGGTCCGTTCTTTCCACGTCATTAATTGCCGCTTAATTGCTCTGCTTAATTGCCCTACTTAATTGCTTTGCTTAATTGCCCTACGCAAGAAACGAAGCGTTGCTTTAATTAGGCAGCTTTCGCAATAAACGAAGCGTTAAAGATAAATGTTTGATTTTGTGAAATAATTTTTTTTATTTTTTAATCTTTATTTTTCGTTATCAATTTTGTTTTTCGTAGCAACGCACGGGCATGCAACTAGTCTACTACTAATAATATCTCTGTTTAAAAGAATGATTGCTGTTTGAACTCGGTTTTGTGCATCATAATAGGTGATTACGTTACATTGCATTGCACCAATGAATATTCCCTATATTAAGCTCGGGAGAGTCTCTCCTCATAGAGCCCCTCCACCTGTCCCACCCCCTTTCTCTCCTCTTTTTGCGAAAAAGCTCCTCCGGTTCTTGAAATTACGGATATGTCCTTTTGCAATTTTTTGTGAGAGGGAGATTTTTTCCCCGGTTCGCGTTTAGATCCCTTCTTCGCCATTTTACATAAAGAACCTCCCGTTAAATACGAATCGTAAACAAGCCCTTTTATAGTTTTTCAAAATAGCGAACAGGTCCAAAATCATAACAAATAGGTCCGTGCACTTTTCGTTCAGGTCCTTTCTTCGTTTTGCCCCAAAAAAATGTTTTTGTTGTCCGTTTTTTCCTCCGGAGCATTGAAAAAATGTTTTCGTTTCTCTGTTTTGCCCGGAAAAAATGTTTTTGTGGTCCGTTTTCCCTCCGGAGCATGGAAAAAATATTTTCGTTAGCCGTTTTTCCTATAAAAAACCGAAAAAATATTTTTGTGGTCCGTTTTTCCTCCGGAGCATGGAAAAAATGTTTTCGTTTCTCCGTTTTGCCCGGAAAAAATGTTTTTGTGGTCTGTTTTTCCTACGGAGCATGCAAAAAATGTTTTCGTTTCTCCGTTTTTCCTAAAAAAACGAAAAATGTTTTTGTGGTCCGTTTTTCCTCCGAAGAATGGAAAAAATGTTTTTGTTTCTCCGTTTTTCCTAAAAAAAACCGAAAAATGTTTTCGTGGTCCGTTTTTCCTTCGGAGCATGGAAAAAATATTTTCGTTTCTCCGTTTTACCCGAAAAAAATGTTTTTGTGGTCCGTTTTTCCTTTAGAGCATGGAAAAAATGTTTTAAAGTGTTCTCGTGGTCCGCTTTTTCTACGAAAACATTTTCTCGGTTTTTTTGTATTAATTTTTTTTTTCGTTCACGTGCGCGGTGTGCCGCCACGCTCAATTTCCTAGTTTGTCATTTTCATGAGCTGTTTTCAACATCAGATCGTCAGCTACTTCCCTCTTCTTACATCCGTCCATCTGTAACGATAGTCTCGTGCTATACACACACACATATATATAAAGCCTTTTCTGTACTCCTGGAAATATGTACTACTACTGTTATACTTATTTATCACTTTCAATATACTTCAATAATAATTCTAATATACTACAATGCGATATTGTTGAAAAAAAATTCATCAGAGGCCTATATTTTTTGTTACATACCATTTTCTATATGTAAAAAGAGTATATAAACAAATTATGATATAAAGGGTGAAGTTTGATGAAATTTTTCGTGGAACTCACTTTAGGGTATCTTATAATCAGTATTAGAGTATATTCAAAAGAATACAGAAGTATAACCACATCATTTAAGTAGTATATTGAGAGTGGGAGTACATACACCCAGGAGTACGAAATCATTTTCCTATATATATATGATTATTTGCTACAAAGTTGATGTGTACTCGATGATTTATCATATCATATCTTATTGACATGTGATCCCTGAACCCAAATATCAGCAAGATATGACATGATAAATCATCAAATACCTATCAACTTTATAATAAATAATCAATTATTTTTTTATTTATTCCCTTTCGCTATGTCAACACGCCAAATAGGGGTGATTGCCTCATGCCAAGCCAAACCGGGAGACGGACCTCGGCTGATATAATAATAATTGTATAATGACGTGAATCTATACTAGTACCCAGTAATAGCGCGTGTACTGTCAGTAACGTCATCTACGACAGGGCCATCGAATATCTAAACTGGTTCCACACAAGAACTGTTAGAAATCAATAAAGCTATTAGCGAAAATTGCAGCTGCTAGCTGGTGTAGTGACTGGAGTAATCATATTGTTAGAAATTGTGACGTACTTGCTAACTTGTGATGCCCAAATACTTTTGTAACACCCAAATCTAAAAGTCGTTCGATGCTTAGTCCATCGTAGGCGAACCAGCGTATAGGTAGCAGCATCTCACAGCCCTATTTGTTTAAGTTTTTAGACAGTTTCTGCTTAAAAAAAAAACGGATTATTTACCAAACAGGGAGATTTTAGACAGCTTCTCTGAGAATCAGATACTGATTTCTATATAGAATCATAAGTTGGCTGAAACCTGATTCTCACTGATTTTTGCTGATTTTCGCCGGCTCAGTTCGAAACCTAAAAGTTGTAGCCGGCTCGACCCGATTCTCCCATAATCAAAAGCAGCTTCTCCCATAATCCAGAAGCTGAAATGAACTGAGCCTTACACTTATCTTTGTACTCAATAAACATTATATGCTACTTTGACTTACTTTAGACAAGTAATATGGGACTAATCTCACTACCACTTTACATGGGTCACATGATATTTCACACTAACGGAATGGGATATTATATTCACCCTCTTAAAGGTAGATCTTCAGCAGCACACCGTATACACGACAAATACTCAGAAGCACTCCTTAGTTATGTTCATACATCTAGCGATGGTATATATGCCAGACAGTGTGTCCACTCAAGATCCACATATGCTCGTGCAGCGAACGTTAATGCTCTCATACCATCTGTAACATCAATGCCTGGCCTTTAGTGGGGACCATGCATGTGTAGCCCTTCATGTAAAAGGATTAATACATGAGTGCTATATTTTGACAGAAAACTTTGTATTTAATACAACTTTTAGCTCATATTTACAAAACGATGCAACCGTTTTACGTATTTAAAAAAAACCAATCATGTCTAGTTCCTGGTAATTCGTGCATGCCCGATTTACCAGAAACCGGAGAAGAGGCATGACTGGATTCTGGAGAACCGAAGAAGGCTTGGTTGGCATTTGGAGAACCGAACAAAGCTTTCTTTGGCAGTTTGGTGGGAGCTCTTGACTAGGGATTTATGCTGAATGTTCCAAATTGCTATTAATGGTCCGAGCCTTCTCCGGTTTCTAGTGAGCCGAGCAAGCCAATGTTCGGTTCCCCGTGACCCGAGCATGCCATGTCCGGTTCCCCGTGACCCGAGCAAGCCATTTCCGGGTTTTGGTGATCCGGAGATGCATTTTCGGTTTTTGGAGAACCGGAGATGAGTGGTTTTTTTTTGTAAATACGCGAAACGGTTGTATCGTTTTGTAAATATGAGTCACAAGTTGTACTAAATACGAAATTTTCCCTATTTTGACCGAGCAAACATAATATACTATTTCAACTCATTTTCGACAAACAATATATAATTAATCACAACACGATTCTACATAGATGATGTAGACATTCACAATAATGGGTCGAAGTATTACACATTTCGCATTGCATATTTGCGTTTGCAATGAAGTTTTAGATGAATCTTACAAAAAGTTCTAAAAGCAACAGCTTGCAAAAAACATATATACCTTTTTTTTCTCCTTGGTTTTTTGAGCAGTGAAGCTACTAGCTAGCGCATGTTTAAACCTTTCTTTTTCGTCATCAAGATCAGGTTATTTGGTCTAAAAAAAGATCAGATTATTTAATCAAATGGATGGAACCAGTTGTTGACGTTTCCCGCACGATTTGGTTGCAATTGTTAATTCAGAAATGCTCAGTGCATTGCTGGATTAACAGGATCCGGGATGACATATTTGATATCCGAGGATAAAAAATAAAATAAATGTACCATCGAAGTGGTGGTTGATTCCGTGAACCTACCAACCTTGGGAAGATGACAATCCGTGCACTCTGCTGCTGCCGTTGCTGACCATCACGACGTCAGCTTCACTAATGTAGGCATCCTAACCATTCTTATATTTTGCAAAACCTAGCTAGATTAAGCTTACTACTGTGCATTAATAGTGAATGATCGGAGAGCTTTGGACTCGTGAAGGGTGTCAATTATGTTAATTGTATAGGGAAAGAAGAGAGAATCACTTGCTAGAGGGAATGGGAGAGAGAATCTCTTCACGAAAAGAATGTTGAAGGGAATCCGTTGAAACGCTGAAGGGAATGGGAATCCCTTCGTGGAGAAAAAAGGAGAGGGAAAAGGACATGATTGGAGACGGTCTATTAAGGACCTAACAGAAGCAGGCAAAAACAGTTAATTTGGTTAGCCAACCCCAGGGCCCAGAGTCCAAAGGCAATTAGGCATGGTCAAGACCTAACAGGTGAAGGCCCACTGCTTTGAAGTTTGCACTGTACCTGCATGCATGTCAAATCATAAAGATAAGGCTCAGATCACCAGCCAGCTTTCTCTGTTGATGTGCTCAGCTGCCTCATCACGTGTCTCGACTCAAAACTCTGCTCTGAACAAGATTGCATGTAGCTAGGTAGTTAGAATTCCATGTATTATTGAGGGACGAACTACGAATTTTGATTGAGAGTAATTTTTTAAAAAAAGTACAAAAAATAAGAAGAAAACAAAAATATTGTAATCCGATGTTGACAGGAAGAGGGGAATTTTTTTTCAAAAAATATATAGAAAATTAATTTGTTTCTAAAAAAAATAAAAAATAAAAGTACTGTAACTTTGCACTGCAGAAACTATGGTGAATCCGGGGAGTGTGGTGCCAGGTAGGCCGTACATATCTAACAATAGTAAGTTTATATAGATGCTGTTCCCCAACATGAAAAATCTGTCTATACTGGAGTCCAACCCTTTTTCCAATCCATCTTTTTCTATATTTTTTTTAACAAATCTAACCTCCTTATCTCATGTTTTGCATATTTGGCCTCCTCATCGCGAAAACCGCCTCCCGTGCTATTGAAGAAAAAAAATGAGATGAGAAGCTATATTTGCAACAGGGAGAGAGAAGAAGAAGGGGGTAAAAAAAGATGACTTCTCCGTAGCACAGGGAAACCAGCAACTCATCGGGATGCAGGAGTAGCCTTCATCTTGTCATCATCGATGTATAGCTAGCAATACTTTTTAGATCAAGACGACATCAAAAACTGATGTCCCAGTTCCATTAAAATAAAACCGGCAGTTCCATATAGCTAGCAATACTGAAGGTTCAGTGAAGTGTTCTCAGCTCCTGCATTGTGTACCGGAGGTTTAGCTCTCGACAGAAGTGTTCTTCATCTCTTCCCGCAGCAAGAATCAATGATTGCTCACAGGATAATATCACAAGTTGTCACAATCGCAATGGTGAAATAATACGTCTCCAACTTCCGAAGTTTGTCAACAACGTCAACGTCCTAGTACCACGGACTATTTTTCTTCCTACCATGTGCAAATGTTTCCAGAACTTGTCGAGATGAATGTACGTCACATTGAGAAAGGGTCACGGCCTAACCCAGTCTAGGCCCAGCGCCCATTTTTTTGGGGGTGCCGAGCCCATCGAAAGGGCACAGCTCCCAGCTTGGTGCAGTGTTGCTGTGTTAAGGCATTCTTGAAAAGGCGACTGATTTTAGGAATGGCAATGGGCGGGTACCTCTAAGTACGATTATTGTCTATTCGAATCTGAAATTTGAAATCATGGTACCCACTCGAACCCGAAATCCAAAACAGACACGGAAGTGTACCCATACCGAATCCGATGGGTACCCGAAACCCAAACCCAAACCCAAACCCTAATCTCTAGAAATCGGTGCATCATGTGTCTCCCGATGGGTACTCGAACCCGAACCGAGTAGAGGGGATTGGAGAAGTAATATTTTATTTTTTTAATACATATTTTAAGTGGGACTCACATATCATAAGATAACCATGGGTATAAATCGATACCCATGCCTATCCTATAATCTTAGAGCTCTTTTATGGTACACTAAATTGAATATGAAACGTTCATTCTTTTCGATCCAATGGATCGGATTAACTAGAGTTTACTTATACTACACCTGGTAGTAGAGTAGTAGAAACACCCTTAACAAATCAACGGTTAGATGTGATTTCTACTACACATTTTATACTACAAATATAATCCACCGTAAAATTTCTCTAATCTTATCAGGTACCTAAACCCAAAAATCCGTAGGTCTAAAATGCTACTCGTACCTACTCTTATTGGATCGAGTATCCGTGGGTACCCAAACCCGTGGATAAAACTGCCATCCCTACTTATTTGATACGTAATTGCGCTGCCAAGGCTTGTAAACCTACGTTTTGGTTTTGCATGTAAGGCGTAAACCTGACCTACCAGCTGTTATTAGCACGATCAGGCAGCCCTCTTATTCGTATCCTCAATTGCACCAGGCAAAAGATCACACAGTTTAGATCTTAAACTAATGGCCGGGTGATGCACGGTCGCGCAGAGATCTTCCTTTTCTAAGCATGGCCTGCACGCTGTGCTACACACGTATATTGTGATGTGGAGAGAGACCGGCGTGAATGAAGCACCAACTTTAGTCGATGGTCCCTTCATATATGCAGCGGGAATCATCGTCCCATGCTCCATTGTTCCATCTGCAGGGAAAGAAAAGTGGTCCGATCGATTGGAGTCATCCTATCATCTCAACGATCCCCGGTGTGCAAAACATGGTGCCAAAGTGGCTAATACAGCTTGGTCCTAAATCCTAGCTCCTACAAGTTCTGAACAGGTAGAGTCGTGCGCTACACTGTGGATGAATTTTGATAGAGTACTTATATAAGAATCTATGGGCTTTTTTTTTATAAAAATGGGGATGTAATTTTTCGGAACTTTTTTTTTTTTTTGCAAAGGTGAGACATTAAAACTATAAGAAAATCGAAATAATCACGATTTTAAAGTTCGCTGGTGCCTTTTCACATGGACGGCAAATCAGAAGAAGGTATTGGAGAATGTATGGCCTTTTTCAAATAAAAAGAGATGCAATTTTTCGTAAACACGGGGGTTTTTTTTTTTACAAAAGGAGCCTACACCAGTCCAGATGTAGTTTTCCAGTAAGGCAAATGTGTGATGTGGAAGCCTCCGTTGACCCGCAATCCATTGCGCTTTAAGAGATAAGATATTACTTCGCAGAAACGTGAGGTCAAATGGCATTTTATGCAAAATATTTCTGGCTGATCAAACACGTTGGTTCGAGCTTCTGTTCCTGTGGGTGTCGCCATGTAGACTGCACAAAGTACCACTACTACAGAAAAGTATATCACAGACGATTTTTCAAATCGTCTGTAACCATGTGTCAATGATGTTATAGTCATATATCACAGACGGTTTTTAGTTAGAACCGTCTGTGATAAGTATTCCTACAGATAACCCTTTTTTAGTTTATTGTTTAGCCTCAGGAAATGCTAGTCATGCCCTCTAAAAAAGCATATTATTGTATGTCATATCTATTTCAGAAATAAACTCAGATATATTACCAATGGAACTTAATTTTATTAACCAATTGATTGAATAGAGAATTACAATTCACAAATTCACAGCACAAATTTCACAAATTAACCCAAGTGGCAATTCAGAAAAAACACAACTCCTAAAGTTAGCTAGGCAGCTGAGTGAAACTCACCATCTTTATTTATGACTTTACTGAGCAGGAAGAAACAAAGATGTCCTCGAATTTTTATTAGATCCTTCTCTTCCAACGCGGTTATATCCTCATTGGGCTTTTTTGTACTGACGGGGAGTTCCATGTTGTGGCAAACATAATGCATTTGCTGTCTTTCTTGGTTCAGTAGGGGACCCATCCTTCGGATCGATCGTCGTAATGGTATATCGGTCCGTGAACGTTTTGTTTGCTCCTCTTGGACTGTGTGTCGATTTTCTTTCCGTCGGCTCATCACATCCTTGAGACGACGAATGAGAAGATATCATCATCTTTGTAAGAAATACCACTAAAAGAGAAGAACAAATAATGTTCAGTTGTAAACAAAAAATGCGAATAAAATATCAGTCCATTAGTTTGAGGCAATGTGGCATCGATTCGGAATGAAAATAGCCGAAGTTCATGTATCATACAACCTAACATTATCGGAAGCACAATTAATATGATCATCATGGTTCGCTTCTACGTCGCGCAGCAGCTGATCCAGATTATCATCCTACAACCTAACATCATCGGAAGCACAATCGATATGATCATCTGGCATATCGTTGACTTTTGTTGACGATGTTAACATTACCAGCTACTTCCTGTATATTCTATTCTTCGTCGTGACTGGTCCAATATGTATACCCCTTTTTGAAACCCCTCAAAATCAAGTGTGATTCGATCTACGCTGAGTTTCGAAATATTCTCATATGCTAGCAGTCAATACATGGACAAGATATAAATTACACCCCCTTGTTGAACATATCCTTCTTTGCAACTCTTCTAAAAGCGGAGACGCCATTAAAGTACTCGACACTCATATGGTTCTCAGCATACATCCAGTTTTGATCTATACACGCTATGCATGGAACATTTAGTGTTAAATATTGAAGTATACTAGGTGTGTGTATGCACACATTCTTAAATTAATTTTGCAATGCTAGCTAATTCTTGAATATAATGCAATTATATAACCAATTACTACATTAGATCACAAAGAAAAAAAATTAACCTACAAGTAAGATATAAACACAATATTCAAATTCTTTCTTCACCAAAGTAGTTAGCTAAATCTTAAATATAATAATGCAATTAAAATCCATTACTAACCTTAGATTACCAAGAACAACTAGATCTGCAAGCTAGATCTAAATAATCTTCAAATTCTCTCCTTACCAAGCTAGATCTTGAATATAATACAATTAGAACCCATTATTGACCTTAGATCACCAAGAACACATTGATCTATAAGCTAGATCTAAATAATCTTCAAATTCTTTACTTACCAAGCTAGATATCGAATATAATGCAATTAGACTATTAGTAAGCTGATGTCAAGTGATCAATCAGCTGGGTCCAAAAGAACCATGACACGATCACATCATACGGTTCATATTTCCTGGAGGCAGTGGAGTGCGTCCAAATGTGCCCTCCAATCTGGCATTGTGTCGAGCACAAACCGGGAAGGCAAAGCAGGACGAACCACTGCACAACAATCCCCTCACAAGAAGTGATTCTATAGTTTTCCTTTCAATACAAGTTGCACAAATTTTAAAGCAAACGAAGGGGTAAGTAATCACCATCTACTTTTTATTCATGCTTTGATATTTGTGCAACTTAAAAAAAAGCATAGAAACACCTCTCAGCTGGTTTTCTGGAATGAATTCCGAGCAATAATCACTCTTACTGTGTTACCGCTATGCGTATGAGCAATTCCTTGGCTGTAAACTAATCCTAAGATCCAGTTTGAATGAGCGGTAATTTTTTGAAAAGTTTTAAGACTTAGGCCCCGTTTGGTACGGTTCCAGATTCTAGTAGAAACGGAAACGGTTCCAGATTCTTGATAGAAACGTTTCAGGTAGAATCAGAAAGACTTTCTGCAAACCGTTTGGTACGGTTCCAGATTCTAGTAGAAACTAGTGAAACGGGGTTGATGGTGATTCAACCATGGTGTGGAAAAAGAAGAAACGTTCCGAGGAGAATCGTTCTGAGTTTTAGCCCGTTTGGCTAGGTTTCTTCCAGATTCTAGTAGAAACAGCTTAGTTCCAAGTTGCCAAACGGGGCCTTAGTTTAAATTTAAACTAGATTGTAAAATATTTCAATGAAATACCCCTAATTCAATCACCCCCTAAATGGTAACACGGTCAACTGGTGTCAGTATTTTTAGCACTTTTAGGTACACTAAATTTAATATAGACCGTTCATTTTTTTCGATCCAATATATCATATTAAGAAATTTTACAGTGTATTATACTGATAGTATATAGTAGGTATTAGAAATCGAATGTATCCATTGATTTGTTAAGTGTATTCTTACTACTCTACTTTCCGAAAGAAATATAAATAAATACTAGCTAACCTGATCTTATCTATTGGATCAAAAAGAATGAACGGTCCATATTAAATTTAGCATACCATAAAAGAGATCACCATATTAGCTGGTGTTTATTTATACTTCTTTTAGTAGTGAAGTAGTAAGAATACCCTCAACGAATCAATGTATAGATCTAATTTCTACTACCTATAATATACTATTAGTATAATACAAGGTAAAATTTATATATTTTTTAGTCAGGTGGGGGTAAACCCACCCAATATCTTTTATTAGAAATAAAATTGTGCCAGTTTAGTGGGACCCATTTGTCGGTGACTGTTTATACCCGTTAGCGCCACGGCCCACGCAGGCTTACCGACGTGTGTGTATGGTCGTATCTTGGTGCAACGGTGCAGGTCGGAACATAGGTGACGCCATCACGAGAGATTAGACGGGGATGGCCGTGGGAGGGAGGTCCAACGAGCCCGCGCCGGCGTCTTGCTCGCGTCAACACTTTCAAAACCGTCGCCGTCCTCGCTTTCCCTCCACAGTTCGCTCACCTTCCTCCTCCAAACTCCAGCGAGCCCCCCGCAGCCATCCCTCGTATCCCTCCTCTTATCCTCTCCAATCCTACGCCTCCATTATAAGTAGCAGCACTTGCGCCATTACGTTAATCGCATCTCCAACAGGGAGAGTACTTAATTATATCAAGCTAGAAGCTTGCAGGAACAGGGAGAAGCGATTCTTGGGAGAAGGGAGGGAGGTTGATGGCGGTGACGGCGACGACTGTCGCGGCGGCGGCGACGATGCTGGCGGCGGTGGCAGCATTATTTCTCACCTTCGTGCTCTGCTTTTATATATTCCTCTGCGCTAAGAGCTATAGGGGTGGGGCGCCGCCGGCGGGGGGTGGCATGGCGGCGCGCCTGCGTATCTTGTTTGGTGGTGGAGAGGGAGGCGGAGGGGGAGGAGATGGCGCCGCCGCGTGGTTCTACGAGGGGGGCCTGGACGAGGCGTCCATGGCGGCGCTGCCGCGCAGGGAGGTGGGAAAGGGAGAGGCGCTGGACTGCGCGGTCTGCATCACGGAGCTCGCGGCGGGGGAAACAGCGCTCGTGCTGCCGCGGTGCGGACACAGATTTCACGTGGACTGCGTCGACATGTGGCTGCAGTCTCACTCCACCTGCCCGCTCTGCCGCTGCCCGGTCGTCGACGAGCCGCCCGTGCCTCCCGCGCCTGTCGCCGTGCAGGCGCCGGAGGCCGACCCGGAGTCGGCGAACTTCCCCACCAACGTGCTCTTCTTCGGCTCCCAGTACGAGGTGAGCACCGGCGGCGCGCAAGTGCAACAGCGGTCGCCCGCCATGACGACACCTCCATCGCAAACGCCGGGCGCCGGAGTTGCGGCCATCGCTCCGGCGGCGAGGGTACGGGGACTGCGTCGGCTGCTTGGGTGTGGCAGCGCATCGCCGCCCCCACCGCCGCCGCATCAGCAGGAGGACGTCGACAGGGACATAGAGATGGGACTCGCCGGCGGCGAGAGTAGCGCGTCGCGGCCGGTCAAGCCGCCGCAGCTGGGTTCTTGAGGCTGCGGCATGTGGTTTCTTTTCCAACTTTTTTTGTGCTGTTTCTCCGTGTGCCATCACCACAAGTTTTGCCAGTGTCTCCTGTTCATCGCGTTTTTTATTTTCCTATAGAGATAAGAATACAACTGCACAGATTCTTATAGATGTAAAGATGTTGCATGTACATGAGTTTGAAGTTTGGATACATTTTGTTGTTTTTACCTGCAATTGTTCTTGCAAGCAGTGAATTCAGCAGTAGCTCTAGCTAGGTATCAACAAAACTTAACTCTGCTTTTATTCAGTTACTTTTATTCGCAGTTCCTGAGTTCTTGCTCTTCTCTGTTATTTGACCTACGGTTGTCCAATGCCAAATTTTGCAACATCTCTCTCTCAAAATGCAGCATCTGTCAAGAGCTAGGGGCCTCACCCGTACACGCCAAAATTGCAGATTTGACGAGAGAAAAGCTGATGAGAAAATATGTGTGTGCATCTTGTTCTCTAACTCCACAGGTACACCAATACCAACCACCATAGCCACCTGATGCACTAACATTCGTTCCATCCTTTCATACCGAAGCGACTAATCAGTCTGAACAAACAACTCGGAAAAATCCAACGCAGCCTCGTATAATTGCTTTATTTTGCTGCCCAAAACATATGAGTTGACTTAAAAGATAGTTGAGTTAGCAGCAAGCGTGGCTGTGACTGTTAGTTGGCCAAACAAGCAGCAACACCAACAAATTCGAGAGAGTTCAGCTAATCGCTTGCAAATTTTGTGATAGGAGACCACCCATTTTATTTTTATTTTTATTTTGATAAAAATATGTGACGCCACACGGTGTAAGAAGAAAATTTTGGTTTGCCTGAGTGGCATCAGCGGCATTGCACCAATGGATAGATATCGGACGTGTCGTGTTCATAGTTCGCCGTCAAACCAAGAGGAAGAATACACATATATCAGCATCAACAATAAAAAGCTCTTGTGTCCAAATACATTTGCATCACCCATAACTTTCTTTCTTTTCTTTCTTTGCTCGGTTTGTTCATCTAGTGGCGGGTTCTTATGCATGTGATGTTCACAAATGTCTTAAATCTCCCTGATATCGAACTTTGTTGCAAACAAATGATTTGCTGCCCTTGCTTACCAATCCTGTCAACTCCTTGCTTGATGAGCTTTCCTCCAATCCAATTTTTTTTTTAGAGGAGGATTCCTCCAATCCAAATGGAAGAGCTTTCTCGATGATTCATAACCGAGCCTATGTGCAAATATCCCTTCCTCGATCAATGCTTTTGTCGTATCATAATCAGATGTTATCCTCTAAAAAAGATTCTGAAGATGCAGGAACGCGCGCCAAAAAAAAAAATGAGATTCTGAACACGTCTGATATCTCGAGAAACCTGATAATTGCGATAATCCTTATCCAAGTTGTGTCACTTTCCTCTTGGTTGGTTAGACTTGCGTACACGCAGGATGCTGGAACAGGTATCTCAAAACCCATTTTTAATTAGGAAACACCGTTTCAGTCGGACAAGAATAATAGAAACGGCATGAAACTGGCTAGATTTACGGGTTGGTATTTCTTCAGGGACTCGTAATGGTACAGGAGATATGGACCATACATGGTTGCATTACATCCCGACACAGGAAAAATGGGTTATGGGTTCTGAAATTGACATGAGCTCGTTGGCCATCAGGCTCCAAGATGGATAGCAAATCGAACAAAATAAGTGGTTACAATTGGTCTTGGGAGAAGGCAGGGATGATGAAACGTGCGAAGAGCACGCGAGGGTGCCCCTGTTTTCTTCTTCTTTTACCCTGAAAGCAGGTTGCGAAGCTGCAGGCGTCCGCAGGCAGAGCTGCGAATGATGAACTGCACGCAGCAGCCGCCGCCTCTGAAATGGGGCAGACACACAAAACACAATCACACAAGGCTGAATTCCAGGATGCTGCGCCGGCGCCGCTCCCGGACCGCGGCGTTTCTTTCCTAGAAAATGCTAAATAAAGCTCGTAGGGCAAGTGAATCAATTATGGGTCAAAGTCCCAAAGCCTATTGATTAGGCTTGTCGACTGTCGTCATCTTTTAGATAATGCTAATCGTCCTGCGCCGAGAGGACATCAATGCCTGCCTGTTAGCTAGGTATCTTTAATGGTACCACTCTAGCGATCTTTTAGCGATATAATATTAATGTGCTACTCCCTTCAGTTTGATAATAGATGTCGTTTTGGACATAGTGATGGTCAAACTTCTAAAACTTTGATTATTAATACATTTTTTAAATATTTAAATTGGATATATGAAAATTATATATGCAGATTTGTCTCGAGAAGTACTTTCATAATATTATAATTTTATTGGGTTTTATAAATACATTATAATAAAAATTAGCGGTCAAAGTAGTGTTTTGAAGACCGTGTCGATGTCCAAAACGACATCTATTATTAAACTGGAGGGAGTATCTTTTATTAAAGAGATTACTCGATTACGTAAACCAACGCAAAAAATAATAAAGTGTGAGGGGGAAAATGTGATAAAAATAATATAAAATAGTTAGAAGAATGACTTTAGTGATAAACTACTGGAGATATTGTCTTTAGTACTGTTTTTAGGTGGATTAGAATCCTTAGGGGGTATTTGGCACAGCTCTCACTCTAGTTTTTTTAGTTATAGATCTTAAATTCTCAGTGGAGTGGATTCTTTGATAATCTAGAGTTGTCGGTGGGAGTGTTTAGCTAGGACGTTGACTCCAAATTCTATAATAGGAGGATTGTGTATAAATTATCAACAATACCCTTAGTTTTCTCGCTTGTACATTATTTTGTACATATTAGTAGCTACTATGAGCGTTTATTTTGTAATATATTACAAATGTAACATGATATACACATGAAAATTAAAATGAGCACAATGTACCATAACGTCCCAATGCAACATGGTGCCAATACTAGTACATAGTACTAATACCACATTGTTCGAAGTTGGTGGTATTTGCGGGTAATTACCTCAAACTTCGAGGGCACTTCTGGTATTCCTCTCTAGATAAGAGTGGGGAACCTTCACTCTAAAAATTTGCACTACATGTCACTCCAGATTCTCATTGCTCCCAATATAAAAATTTCTAGAGTTAGACTGTTTGTCTGTTCGACACAGCTCCACCCAACTCCCACTAGAATCCAGGGATAAGAGCTGTGCCAAACATGCCTTAAAGACAATCTTTAAAGACGTAGTATTGTACATACTTCGGTGCGTAAAGTACTTGCAGAATCATTTGTCCAACGTAGACGTAGTCCTCACGGAGAAACGAGAAATGTAATCGTCCAGCTATTATATGGGGCAGAGTACTAGTCCAGAATAAAGGCTTCGGCTGGTTTGGTTGTATGGTGATCTGCGAGCTGGAACTGAAAGAGTGGAAAAAAAGGCTGATGGTTGCTGCTTGGATGTTTGTTTTACAAA
Organism: Rhipidocladum racemiflorum; assembly: GCA_036346355.1. Taxonomy (NCBI): domain Eukaryota; kingdom Viridiplantae; phylum Streptophyta; class Magnoliopsida; order Poales; family Poaceae; genus Rhipidocladum; species Rhipidocladum racemiflorum. The sequence goes on along the minus strand of CM070582.1, from coordinate 52,142,848 downwards.
ATTTTATGATGCATTATATCGATAGTATACAGTAAATAATAGGAGAAATTAAATTTAGTTATTGATTTTTATTGATGATATTTTTACTACTCTACTGTTAAGAAAGTATAAATAAATAACAACTAATCTCATCTATTAATTTTTTTTGACCATTTCTATCGAATTTAGTGTAGTAAAATTAGTTTGGCGTAGCTAAGGGAAGCGTGAAGCGCCCATGTGCACGAGCGCATGGCAGTGAACGGACAGCGAGGCCGAAGCGTGGCCAAGCAAACGAAACGGATGGAGAAGAGAATCTCTCCTTGGCGCGGCGCTGGTCTGGTTCGCACGGGCGGTCGGGTGCGCAAGTCCTAGTGGTGTGCATGGCCGTATCAGATGGCACGGCGCGTGAGGCAGTGGTGTGCCTGACCGTACGGGCCAAACAAGGCTGTCGATCACGTACTCCCAGTCCCATCCGTCCGGACGCGGGTGGAAGGCATCCACCTGGCGTGCTAGAGCTGTGTACGATTTTACGGGGGAAAAAATATACGCTATTTGATACGGTAAAAATATAATTTGTAGGATACAGAGTGAACCGAAACAAAAATATGTGTGTAATTAGATAAAGTAATAGTTAAATATCTGTATTAGAAACCGTATCGAAATTCAAAATGATAAGTAAAAAAACAATTCATATTAATTTAGTAAATATGGTATTTACTGATACCCAATTAAAATATTACGGTATCTACCGATATCGAATTGAAATTCGATTTGATATCATATTTACCAATTATACCGTATGAACGGTCCTACCACGTGCAATGGAATGAATCACTTTTGGCCCTCTCCAGGTTTGCCCGTGATGCGTGTGGAACGAAAGTCGTTGCTCGGTGCGGCGCCACCGATCCACCAACACTACCACCGCATACCACGCTTCAGGCAGATGCGAGAGCAAGGGAGAAAAGGTCGAGTGGATCGTGATAGGATGGATACATGCTCCTAACCATCCTGCTTTTCTAATGAGCGAAGGAGTTTTTTTTAGCTGTGTGCATCCCAGTATGCATAGACTGAAAAATTAATATATTCTCCTATTATTAAAAAAAACCATCCTGCTTTCTAATGGGCTAGACGCTCCTCTCTGTTGTTTTTGGGCTCGACCAGTTATGTGGACCAACCAGGCTGGCAATCCTGGGTCAAGGCCTCAAGGCACTCGCTTATCTTTCTAAATTTTAATTTTAATTTGACGTGTCGCTTAACTCGCTCCAGTGTCCACCTGGAAATGATATTGTAGCTCTCACCGTTCCATCCGTGCGCTCCCTGTCCTGGTGTGACGTGTCGCTTAACTCGCTCCAGTGCCCACCTGGAAATGATATTGTAGCTCTCACCGTTCCATTCGTGCGCTCCCTGTCCTGGTGTGACGTGTCGAGCGAGTCACTGCAGCCCAGCGCATCCATGGCAACGAGTTCAAATCGAAAAGGTTTGTACGAAAATTACTTGAAATTTCAACCAAAATTTTTTAAATCAAAACCGTTTTGAATTTTTTTGAGGTGAAACTTTCTAATTTGAAATTTTTAAGTTGAAACTTTTCTGATTTATTTTTTTATTTAATTTTTTTTTGTTTTGAAATTTTTCGATTTTGATTATTGTTTTTGTTGAATTTTTTTTTACTTGAATTTTAGATCGAAACTTTTCGAACCTAAAGTTTTTTTTTTTGAATAAAAACTTTTTGAGCCGAAAGCTTTTTAAATCTAAAGTTTTATGAGTTAAAACTTTCTTATTTGATTTTTTTCTATTTAAACATTTTCGTGTTGAATCTTTTCAAGCTGAAACTTTTTTGAGTTAAAATTTTCTGATTTGAAATTTTTCGAGGTGAAACTACCTAATTTGAATTTTCTATTTTTAAATTTTTTGAATTTAAATTTGAGGTTAATTTCTTCAAGTCGGAACTTTCTATTTAAAATTTTCAAAGTTTAAATATTCTAATTTTAATTTTTTGTCTTAGAGAGGGAAGAAAGGGTCTAAAGCTTAGTTCCCACAGCAATAGAGCAATATTCGGGCTTTAATATACTCAACTAATATATCGCTGATATTCTAGATTACAAGACCATATAAAGGAGTTGTCATTTTCTCACCGGTTGGTTTCGGCCAAGTTATTTTCTGTCATTTAACTGAAGAAAGAATAGACCTGAGTAACCGAGTTGCACAAGTAAGATACACTCGATTTCTGTTTGATGTGCTTAGAAATTTGGAGATAGTTAAACGTGAACAAGATGACGGGACAAATGTAAGCGCCTTGTCTTTTTGGTTTTTGGTCATGCAAAATTCATCCGAGGAGCGTCTCTTTTCTTTCTTGCCGGGGACGTACACGCTTAAAATAAAGAAGAGCAGTATTTTTATGTTTTCTCTTTCAATATAAGTTATTTAAATTTTAAAATAAATAAAAGAGTAAATAATCATCATCTACCTTTTATTTATATTTTAATATTTATATAACTTTTATAAAGAAAAAAATATAGAAACACTCCTCAATAAAGAAACAGTCAAACAGGGGAAAAAACACACTTGCGTTGCGCCTTGACGTCGGCAGCCTTCTCCCGCTGCGAGCGCCGTCGCGATCTCAGCATTGCTCGAAGCACATCGCGGCCGGTTTGTCCCGCCCCCTGCCCCGTCCACCATGCGCCGCTTCGCCGCTGACAGGGCGCGCCGCGCGGTGGCCGCTTCCCTGCGCGCGGCCGCCAGATCAGCCGCGCCGTCTCCCGCCCCGGCGCCGTTTCCCCCTTTCCCGGCGGCTATGGCGGCCGCCCTGGCGAGGGCCATGTCCTCTGCTGCCGCCGGGACGCCGCCAGTGTCACTCGACACCATCAATCCCAAGGTGCCGCCTTTAGCCCCCTCCCTTCTTCGATTCGTTAGCAAGCTTTGATCTTTGGTCAAGTGAGCAGTTAGCCACTTAGCCCGATGATCGAAAAGTTTCTATCTTTGATCGGGTCGCTCTATTATAGTATTCTGTTTGTATTGGATTTATATGCATGGTAGTGGGAGTGTGGGACTCGAATCGTGGTGTGCTCTGGAGAATTTGGGCGAAGTGACATGTGTACTTCTCAGCAGCACTGGGACGCTGATAGCACAAAAAAAAACATGCTTCAAGGAGCACACTGCATTATGCTGGCTGATGTGATTTGTTCTGTTCCTCTAGGTCTTGAAGTGTGAATATGCTGTTCGTGGAGAGATTGTTACACATGCTCAGGTGCGTCGAATCTTATGCTTTCACATCAACGCAGATTTGGCAGTTAAAAATGTAGAATTCCAATTGGAACTTTGGTGTCTTCAGTAGATTTGCAGATGTCAAGTATGGACTACCAATTAGTCAATTAATACACTTAGTTCATAATGGGAGAAACTGGGAAATAGTTATCCAAGATGGAAGCTGATGCTATATGCTGACCATGATATGCTCTAATGCTTCTGAGTGAGTGGCCTGCGCTCTTAAAATTTTGCTGACTTAAATTATCCTCTCCAGTTTTTGAGATCTTAGAGACGCTTGGATAGTGGATACTATAGCCTTATATGTAGCTAACACTTACCTGTTAAATGGAGGTCCAACTTCTTGCATAACGAGTAATACATCCATGGTTGGTCCGCAGCCCCCTAATGCTTCTACATGTCATTGTTAGGGATCATCTTGAGGATTCAGATCGACTGTTACACATTCCTGTCTTGAATCTTTTGGCCATGCCATGCTGTTCTTCATGATTTATAAGAATCAAACTGTATTTCAAAATTGATTTCCTAGTGTTTTGTTACTTTATGTAATGCTGCAGAATTGTTCTTATTTGGGCTACTTCATGTCTGTTACTTTTAGTGTCACTCTTTAGGAACTTGGGTTATGATCTAGTTTTCTTCTGCAGAACTTACAACAAGAATTGCAGAAAAATCCAGAATCGCTTCCTTTTGACGAGGTTTGTATTTTGATTTCGTCATTTACATCTCTTGTCAAATGGTTTTTCTATTGCACTTATTCCCAATTATTAATGGATTGGCTTGCACTTTCTGTGTTGTTGGCAGATACTTTATTGCAACATTGGAAATCCGCAATCCCTTGGTCAACAACCAGTTACTTTTTTCAGAGAGGTGAGTTTGTATGCCTTGGATTCTAGCTGTGTGATGAATGTTTGTTCGATGGTTGCTTACTTGCTAATGGTACTTTTTTTCAGGTCCTCTCATTATGTAATCATCCAGCTCTCCTGGACAAAAGTGAAACTCATGCTCTATACAGGTACATAATAGTGAAAACCATTGAAATCTTAGATAAGTACTAGTAAATTAGTGCTAAACTGGTTACTCTATGAGAATAATAGCTGTAATTGCCTGATTATGGTTGCATGCTAATAGCATGTGGACATATTTAATTTTAAACAGCTTTTCTGCACAAGATTGTGGACTGTTTATGCACCAAGTAGTAGGTTAGCTACTCATATTGCTTGTTGCATTTTAGAATGTTGATTTATATATTTCCATACAGTTCAGATGCTATAGAGAGAGCATGGCAAATTCTAGATAAGATCCCAGGAAGAGCAACAGGAGCGTATAGCCATAGTCAGGTACATATATACTCTTGGAGGAAAGCCGTCATGATTTGTGAGCTTATCATTCATGTGGCTGTCTTTTTCAGGGTATAAAAGGTTTGCGTGATGAAATTGCTGCTGGAATTGCTGCCCGTGATGGTTTTCATGCTAGCGGAGATAACATCTTCCTAACAGATGGAGCAAGCCCAGCAGTATGTATAATAGGTCACAAATCCGGTGTAATTGGCGCTGTACATATTGGGTCAGTACTAATCCAGTTTTTTGCTCAACTAGGTACACATGATGATGCAATTGTTGATAAGTTCTGAGAAGGATGGTATTCTCTGCCCTATTCCACAATACCCGTTGTACTCTGCATCAATTGCTCTTCATGGTGGTTCTCTTGTATGTTCTATGACAATGCTTCTAGTGCTATACATTTCTTTGTTGCTTGTTGGAGCAAACATCCATCTCTGCTTGCGGGCACAATAGCTTTGCATTAGATCCTCGTAGGCTCATAGAATTTTGAGTTCAATTGAATTACTTCATAATGAATTGATCATCACCGATTGGTGTTGCTTTGTACACACGCCAGTGTTGCATTGTATGGTCACCAATACATCAAACCTGCAGTGATGGACATCCGTGTTCGATGATATAATTTGTAGAAAAAATTTGGTTTCAGGTTCCTTATTTCCTTGACGAAGAGACAGGGTGGGGACTGGAGGTTGATGAGCTTCAGAAACAACTGGAGGAGGCTCGATCCAAGGGTATCACTGTCAGAGCGTTTGTTGTCATAAATCCAGGAAATCCAACTGGACAGGTTATTGTTGGTCTGTCTGTTATCTGCAAAAGGCCAAAATTTTGCATAATGATTCATGAGAAAATTTTCTACTTATAAGCTATTAATTCTGCCTATTGGAACATGATGGCTAAATAATTAATGAACCTATCTTCTCTTTTTTCCCCCAATAATTTTGGTCTTGGTGTAGTGGCTACTTAACGACGTTCTTTTACCAGGTACTCGCTGAAGAAAACCAAAAGAAAATTGTTGAATTCTGCAAGAATGAAGGACTTGTTCTTCTGGCAGACGAGGTGAGTCCAGTACTCATATATTCAAGGGTTTGGCACCTCATGTGAGCTTTGGTTGGTGTTCTAAGCCCACTTGTTGATTCATTTCTCCCCTAGGTTTACCAAGAAAACATATATGTTGAAGATAAGCAGTTCCACTCGTTCAAAAAGATTGCACGGTCAATGGGATACACTGATGATGATCTTCCTTTGGTATCATTCCAATCGGTTTCTAAAGGTATTCAAATTCAGACGCTTCTATACTGTGCGGTCCCTTTGTATGTGCATCTCCTACCATACGGTAAGACTTACTGTTTGTTCTGTTAGGTTACTATGGAGAATGTGGAAAACGAGGAGGCTACATGGAAGTAACTGGATTCAGTGCTGATGTAAGGGAACAAATTTACAAGGTGGCATCAGTGAACCTGTGTTCCAATGTCTCGGGCCAAATTCTCTCTAGCCTCATAATGAACCCACCAAAGGTCAGTATACTAGTATAGCGTTCATAGAGCAATTATGAAGATACAAATGATGGCAGTAACACAGATGGTTACTCTTACAGGCTGGGGATGAGTCCTATGAATCCTTCATGGTAGAGAGAGATGGTATCCTTTCGTCACTGGCTCGACGTGCAAAGGTTTGTCCCACCTCTTCTAAGATTGGTTGATGGTTACCATGCATTAGTGTATCACTATACACTGCTGGATCTGCAGCCTTAATGTATCACTGCACCTCCCCCTTACCATGCATTATGTCCTAGCATGAAAGGATCCGTAATATCACATTCATCGCTATAGAAAAGAATAGAGTCAGGATTGCAGCCATCAGTCCGGCTTTCGTATATGCAAGCCAATTATGTGGAGAACTTCAGGCTAAGATATCTTCTGCAGATTTTAAGCAACCTTCTCATGCTTACCTTTCCCCACTTTATACAGGCTCTGGAAGAAGCATTCAATAGTTTAGAAGGCATCACGTGCAACAAGGCCGAGGGTGCAATGTATCTGTTCCCTCGCCTTCATTTACCCCAGAAGGCAATTGGAGCAGCCCAAGCAGCTGGAACTGCTCCAGATGCATATTATGCTCGCCGCCTTCTTGAAGCTACTGGAATTGTTGTCGTTCCTGGCTCTGGATTTGGGCAGGTTGGTAACCTCAAACCTTCGCTAAAAATTATTAGGCTCTATTGTTAGTTGAAAACATTGTTGAGTTTTCACCGACACATTTTGTGATACTATGAAGGTTCCAGGAACATGGCATTTTAGATGCACGATCTTGCCCCAGGAAGACAAAATCCCAGCAATCATATCCAGGTTCAAGGAATTTCATGAGAAGTTTATGGACGAATACCACGATTAAGCATCAAGCTGTACTCAAAATTGCTGACATTAGACGGCCATTTCAAACTTTGCATACCATCATTTTGTTGGGGAAATAATAAGCTCATCCATTTGCACTGCATCAATCAGTGGATGAATCAACCTGACTTTACCACCCGACTTCTTTTACAGATAAATCTTTAATGAAACATTACAAAATCTTGAGAATTCCAGATTTGCAATGCCATGCTTATATTTGCCTTGTGAGAAGTGTCTTAGGCCTGAGAGATGTAATAAATTACTCGAACTTCGAGGTCAACTGAAATGTCCCAGCACATCCCTGACATTTTGGCTAATGTTACGGGGAATCTTACTATCCAGATGTTCAGTTCTGTGATGGGAGCTTGAGCTTCTTCTGCTCCTTCGACAATGCTGGCTACTGCCAAATACACCTCTATGGTCTGAAATCTGAACTGATAAGAGAGGTTTGATTAGTATATGCTTCCATTCTGCTCAAAATAAAGCCATCTTACTGAAGTTCCAACAGCCACTTAAGAACCATTATTATCCCAACTTGTCAGCTAGTCACAGCCCAGCTTTATTTGGAAAAGCAAACACATCCTTACGGCAAAGTTTCTCCAAATTCAAGGCTTTTACGAATGAACTTTAAAAAACTTTTGAAATGCGCGTTCAACCGCAGAAAGGAGCCATGAAATTAGAGTTTCTTGGCCGCCACCGTGCCTCTCCAGGAGAACCCCATGCTCTCCGCCGCCACTGTGCCTCCCCAGGGGGGCTTGTCGGGGTTCTCCGGGCTGAGGAGCTCGGCGTACGCAGTTCAGGGAGATGACTCGGTGACAATGTCCCTCAACGAACAGCGGCGGGATCTCCGTCGAGAAGAAATCGAGGTGCGTCTCTCTCCTTGTCGATCATTGCCACCTGGAGGGTCCGGTTTGGATTGCTCCGCAAATACGCCGATCATTGAAGGGCATTTTCGGGACGACAAAATTGAACTCCGGGGCCCAAAGGCAGTCGAAGGTGAGAATGGGGATCTAGAAAATTTTTTTGGCCAGCTTTGGATCATCCCCGATCCCCTTTCTGTTCGAGCTAGGGCACAGACGGCGCGTCAAGCGTTAAATGCAGATCCGTAGCGACTTGATTTCCTCCGGTAAGTTTTCCGTTTCGGATTGTTTTCCTGTTTCTCCGGGTGATTTCCTTCCTCCTAACCCTCGGTTGTTGAGTTTTGCTAGTGATTTCTGTGGAAAAGGGAAGGGAAATCCATCCTTTGCTTCAGTGGTTAAAATGGCAGATCAGGGTTGGAATCACTGGGGAAGAGGCGGTGGAGGTGGATTTGGGCGTGGATGGCGGCCGCCACCACCACCGTTCAGAAGTCAGAGGATGCAGAGAGGTCGATTCCGAGGGCAGCAATGGTTTCCACCGACTCATCCTCATCCTCCAGAACATCTTCCAGTTCCAGAGCGTTTGCCACAACACGCACAACTCCCTCGTCCACAAGTTCAAGGTGCAGCTGCTAATCCAGGTATCCAATCTGTTGGGAATCAGGACAGGGCATCTAAAGGTATTACTCAATCTGAATCAATGACAGTAGCTCCTCCTTATGTGAAGTCAATTTGTTACAATTGCGGTGAACCGGGACATTTAGTGGGTAGTTGTAAGAATCCAAGACTTTGTTTCATTTGTGAGGAATCGGGGCACCAGGTTGATGTATGTCCTGTCCGACACAACCCACAACAATCTGCTAGGTTTGTAGGAAGTGGTGCAAATGGTTTGGGATTTTTCCATCTTGAAGTCCCAGAATCTAGCCGAAGCTCTTCCTTCAGATTTAATAACTGCGGCATCATCACAATTGATCAAGGGGATATCACTGTGGCAGAACTAGAAAAGAATCTAGCTAATATCTTTGATGCCAATTGGCCTTGGCAGATTAGGCAATTGGAAAGTTTTAGATTTCTAGTTCGTTTTCCTCCTCAAAAGAAAGTTACAGATCTTGCTCTTTTACCTAGTTTCAATTTGAATAAAGCTGGAGTGACGGTCTATATAGAAGCTTGGAAAGGGGATTTGGATGTTTTTGAGGAACTTCAGGAAGTTTGGATTCAGGTGAGAGGTATCCCTCCAAAATGGTGTTCTTGGAAAGTTTTTGAACAAGTGGCCTCATGTTTTGGATTGCTTGTCAATGTTGATTGGACTGGTTTGTTTAAAAGTTTTTATGAGGTTGTTAGGATTCAAATTGCATGTAGAGACCCTGATAAGATACCCAAGCAAAGGTTAATGGGTGCTGAAAAAGTTTTATTCATGATAAATATAATTGTGGAGAAAAATGAATTAAGCCAATTTGGTGAGGATAATGATCCGAAGGATGATAATGATGATGATCTTGATGATTTAGATGATGATGAGGGGAAATCTGAAGAAAAGAGAGATAAAATGGATACTGAACATAGTCACTTAAGTGGACAGGCACAAACTGGTTCTTCTTGTAAACAGAACACTACTTTGGAAGATAGGAAATCTGGTGGTGGCAAGGTTAATTCTGTGGGTTTTGGTAGTTTTTCTAGTCTTGATATGGGAAGTAAATCTTGGCTACAGATGTTCCAATCCAATGTTAGCAAAGCTTTTAAAGAGGGATTGACAGATGATAGTAAAGCTTTTAATCTTCTTAGGGAGTTGGATATGATGGATCCCGAGGAAGAGTTGAAGGAACATAAAGAGGAAGTGACACAGTTGATCAATGTTGTGGATATTGATGAATATAAAAGAGAGGGAGGAAAAATGCTTGAATCTGTGGAGGTCTTTGATGCTTTGAAAGAGGGAATGGTTGAAATTCAAAGCACTGTGATAACATAGCGGCAGATTAAGGAGGAAAACTGCCTTCTCAACTATCGCTTCGCACAATGTTTCGATAGCAATATTGATATAGAGAATGAAGCTCTTGGGTCAGATGCAAGATATGGGTTTGAAGAAGAGGCGAGAAAAAGTGGGGTCCAAATTCCCAAGCAAAGGAGGAGTAGAAGAATTGATGATCAGGGGAAAACGGTGTTACAAAAAGCCCAGGAACTTCAGCAACAAAAGAACTTAGAGAATTGCCCCAAACCTAAAGGTATGTCTTCGAAGAGTACTTTTGATTCCATCTCTTTTTATGATTTAAATGCCTTAGCTGAAAGAGTTGATATTACATTGGGAAGGTCAGAAATGGAGATAATTGACAACATAAATATCTGTAAAGAAAATGATGCTATTAGAGTATCTAACTTTGAAAAACATATCTCTGTTGGAGATGTTTCCTTTGATAAAGAGAATAAAGATAAAGTTCGTGTTGATAATCAAATTGAGAATATTGATAATGTAGATGTTTCTTCTGTTCCTCTGAAGGAGGACCAGGATGATGTTGATGTAATGAAAGGATGGACTACAGTAGGCAAGTTTAAACGGGGCAAGCACCCCATGAAAGACAGAGAGAAATGAAAGGATTATTCTGGAATATTAGAGGTTTAGGGCAACCTGGAAAGACTCATTGCTTAATGGATCTCATTACGAATCATAGAGTAGATTTTGTGGGCTTGCAGGAAACTAAGAGGGAGAATTTTAGTGTGTCTTTTCTTAATAAAATTAGTGGCTCAAGAATCTTTGAATGGCATTGGCTTTCAGCTAAATCCACTGCGGGTGGAATTTTGGTTGGAATAAATTCTGAGATATTGGAGGTGGTTCATGTGGATGTTAAAGAATTTTCCGTACAATGCTTAATTAAAAACAAGACAGATGATTTTACTTGGAGACTTGTTACGGTGTATGGGTCTCCGTATGAAGAGGGTAAACAAGCTTTTATTTCTGAACTTCATGAAACTCTAATTGAAGAAGAACATGTCCCAATTATTCTTGGAGGAGATTTTAACTTAGTTAGATATTGTTCGGATAAAAGCAATGGTAGAGTGGATCAGAAATGGTGCGATAAATTTAATGAATGGATAGAAATATGGAATCTTATGGAAATAGTTTTGACAGGAAGGCAATTTACTTGGTCTAATAATCATTCTAATCCAACCATGTCAACTATTGATAGAGTATTTTGTAGCACTTCCTTTGAGGAAAAATTCCCTTTAGCAATGTTAACTCCCCTCGCTAGAATAGGAAGTGATCATTCCCCTATTCTGTGGGATTCGGGGAACGGTGTAACTGGTAAGAAACATAGATATAAATTTGAAAAATGGTGGCTCCTTCATGAAGACTTTAATAATGTGGTTTATAAGGCTTGGAATTCTCCTTGTAGAGGAATGAATGCTATTGATAGATGGCAGTGTAAAATTAGATATGTGAGGAAAGTAACTAAAGGTTGGAGTTTAAATAGGGAATCTGAAATCAGGAAAAAGAAAAAATTACTTTTAGAAGAATTTAATGATTTAGATGTTCTCTCTGAATCTAGAAACCTTACTTATGATGAGAAGGATAGATTGATAAGTGTTAAAAAAAAGATGGAGGAAATTTGGGCAGTTGAGGAAACCAAAGCGAGACAAAGAGCTAGGGAAAAAGACATAAAGGAAGGAGATAGAAATACTAAATACTTTCATGCTGTAGCTAGTCAAAGAAGGAGAAAGAATTTTATTTTTTCACTTGATGGGCCTGAGGGGCCCGTTTATGATAATGATGGCATGATTAATATTGCTTGTGACTATTATAAATCCCTTTTCGGTTTTGAAGCCAAACCTAATATTGGAATTGGAGATAATTTTTTCCATTTGGATGATATGGTTACTAAGAAAGAAAATGCAACTCTAGAATCTGCTTTTACTGAAGAAGAAATTAAGAAAGCTGTTTTTGACTCTTATTCAGAAGGTGCTCCTGGACCTGATGGTATTCCTTTTCTTTTCTATCAAAAATTCTGGGATATTATTAAAAAGGATCTTTTAGACCTTTTCAAAGATTTAGAAAAAGGTGTCTTGGATTTGTTTAGACTTAATTTTGCCATGATTTCTCTAATCCCTAAAGAAAGTAATGCTAAGAACATAAAACATTTCCGACCTATTAGTTTGCTAAACTGTAGTTACAAAATTATCACCAAGGTGATTACCAACAGGATTGGCCCTATTTGTGACAGAATTATTCTCCATAATCAAACTGCTTTCATAAAGAACAGATATATTCTGGAAAGTGTTGTCACTGCACATGAGGTGATTCATAAAATCCATCAAGAAAAAGGAAAAGGGCTTGTGCTCAAACTTGATTATGAAAAAGCTTATGATAGGGTTGATTGGAGTTTCCTTTTAGATATTTTGGCCAAGAGAGGTTTTGGGAGTAAATGGATTTTGTGGATTTCTTCTATTCTTTTTAATGGCTCTGTAGGAGTCAAAATAAATGATGTTGAGAGTAAATTCTTTCAAACTGGTAAAGGTCTGAGGCAGGGTGATCCGCTCTCTCCGATTTTGTTTAACTTGGTTGCCGACGTCTTTTCCAGAATTTTACATAAAGCTGCTAACTATAATTTGATTAGTGGTTTATGTAAAGATTTCTGCCCTGGAGGGGTGACTAGTTTACAATACGCTGATGATACCCTTCTTTTTGTTGAAAATAATGAAAAAAAGGTTCTTCATCTGAAGTGGTTCCTAACTTGTTTTGAACAAATGTCTGGGATGAGAATTAATTTTCACAAGAGTGAGTTGATTTCTATAGGTTGTGATATTCATGAAACTAGAATTTATGAAAGAATTCTCTGCTGTAAGGTTGGTTCTTTCCCTATTAAATACCTTGGTGTGCCTCTTCATTGGGATAAAATTAGAAAAGATGATTTTCAACCTCTTATTGATAAGATAATAAAGAGGATTGCAGGATGGAGAGGCAAGCTTCTTTCTTATAGCGGTCGTGTAACATTGGTTAAATCCTGTCTTTCTAGTATTCCTTTGTATCTTCTTTCTTTTTTCAAATTTCCTAAATGGGCTTTAGATCTTATAAATTCTCGAATGGCTAATTGTCTCTGGAATAATTTTGAAGGTCATAGTAAAATTCACTTAGCTAGTTGGAATTTAGTTTGTATGGAGAAGAATTATGGAGGGCTTGGTTTGCCTAATTTTAGAGATCTTAACATGTGTCTTTTAGCTTCCTGGATTAAAAGATTATATTCTAGTGAGAACAAACAGTGGAAAGATTTGGTTAATTTTAAGTATAATACGAATAGTCCTAATATTTTTTAGTGTAAGTCGGAGTATGCCTCTTTGTTTTGGAAAGGTATTATTTGGGCAATGCAGGCTACGAAGTTTGGCTATATTTGGAGAGTGGGAAATGGTAATAAAGTTAGGTTCTGGGAGGATACTTGGTTTGGCTCTTCTTGTTTAGCTATTCAGTTTTGGGACCTTTATGTTTTAGTCAATGAGAAAGGTTTCACAATTGCGGATATTTGGGATGGGATTAATCTTAAATGCACTTTTAGGAGAACTTTTTCTGGAAGAATGATGGATAGATGGTTTGAGTTGGTGGGTGTGGCTAACAGTATTAGCTTCTTAAATGAGGATGATGCGTTGATTTGGCAGATAATAGCAATGGAGTGTATTCAGTCAAATCCCTTTATGCTATTATTAACTTTAGGGAGTTTTACTGTTTATATTCCTCAGTGTGGAAGTTAATCTGTCCCTCCTAGAATTCAATTTTTCTTATGGCTCCTTTCGCACAACAAAATTATGACTAGGATAATCTGCTGAGAAGAGGGATTGATAGAGGAAATATGTGCAGTTTCGCAACGAGAATGAATCAGTTGATCACCTCTTTTGAGTGCATTGTAGCCAAAAATATTTGGAATATAGTTGGTGATTTTTTTCATTTGAACATTGGATATAATTATGAATCAGTTGCTCGTTTGTGGTTAAGTAATAAGAAAAAGTTACTTTAAATACTATTTGTCTTTGCTATATTGTGGAGTTTGTGGACTAATAGAAATAACTTGATCTTTGATTCTCAGAAATGGTTGAGTATAAAAACAATATGGAGGAAAGTGCTCACTGTGCTAAAAGAGTGGAGCCCCTTATACAAAGAGAATATGTTGGACCAAATGAATCTGTTTTGCATGGATTTGGAAATGAAAATTCGAGCTCCTCTGTTGTTGGTTTCGGGAAGAACTTGATCTTGGATGAGAACATGGTGGACAGAGATTGCACGGAGGAGATGGTTCCAGATGCGTTGATATCATTTGCCACTTTTTTCGGTAACTTGATGGAGAACAAAAATATGGAAGGTTGATGAAGTGCAGAAGAGTTGATTTAGCTACTGCGGCAGCTTATCTTGATGCATCCACTGTTTTGGAGAGCAAAATGGTTGATTTTGGAAAGACTTGTTCCCTATTTTGTTTTTGCTGATGGCATAGAACTGTTTTCTTAGGATGAATGGTGATGTTTTGTAATGCTGGCCATTGTGGTCTGGGTCTGTTACTGTGCTAAAAATTCCTCAGTTTCATTATAAATGGAACTGGGGCATCAAATGTTTGATGCCCTATTGATCAAAAAAATTAGAGTTTCTTTATTTTTCTTTTGTTTTTAGCATGGACACAGTAGAACATTTTTCTTGGGACTCAAGCGGCGACCTGTGCAGGTGGTCCACCTCCACCATGGGCCCAAAAGTGTCTCGACCAGCCTGGTGGACCAGCTTTGCCTGCCTCAATTCTTGGCGAAGCATATTACTCTCTCGGTACAAGTTTATCTTTTTAAATGATATTGTATATAAATATAAGTTGTTTTTCATATTCTAATACTACAATACCCCTTTAGACCCCTAATAAATATCTAGATTTACTTGATATTCTCTATATGCATTCATCGAATATAGTGCTTAGAGATAATAATTAAGGATAATTTAGTTATTTTCAACGTCTTTTTGCCTATGTACCAAGATAAAATAAATCCTATAAACATGGACGGAGGGAGCACTCGCAACTGGCAGTAGATTCAACCTGTGAAACGCCTGGTTTTCTGAAAATCCTTGCCAATTAGCAATTTTGACAATGGTTTTCTGAATTATGGACAATGGTTCACCAACTGTAATCCAGCCAGCTCCGATTGCAATTTTGAGCTCTAGATGTCTAGCAATCCAAAAAGGCAAGAGCATGCGGCCTTTCGTGCTGTTGGCTGTCCCTGGATCGGTGGCTGCAAGATATAAACGTAATGATAGTAAATAATTCCTCGCTGCATTGTCAACCGTTCCATCATTTTCGTTGCATCAGCTCATGATTCCCGGTCCCCTGCCACTTCTTCGCCACCAAAGCGAGTCTAAGTCCCGTTCGTTTTAGCTTCTAAACATCTTCTGTTGAAAAAAAAGCAGATTATTTGCCGAACGGAAAGATTATGGATAGCTTCTCTGAGAATCAGAAGCTGATTTCTATATAGAATCAGAATCTAGCTGAAACCTGATTCTAACTGATTCTCGCCGGCTCGGTCCGGAACCTAGAAGTTGTAGCCGGCTCGGTCCAATTCTCCCATAATTAGAAGCTGCTTCTCTCATAATCCAGAATCCATCTGTCTCAACCCGGACAAAATCTCGCCTATGATAATCCACACACACCATATATGTAGAGCTCTTTTAAGGTACACTAAATTGAATATGAACCGTTCATTCTTTTCGATCCAATGGATCAGATTAACTAGAGTTTACTTATACTACAGTAGAAACATCCTTAACAAATCAACAATTAGATGTAATTTCTACTACATATTTTATACTATAAGTATAATCCACCGTAAAATTTCTCTGTACGTAAGCTAGTGGATCACAAGGCACATGTCATCGTGAGAACATCACAAGTACAATTTGTAGAAGAAGCTCTTGGCATGTCAGTGCAACGGTTTCCTGGCCACTGCACACAGGAAACCTTCAGGATTAGTAGTGTTTGGGTAAACGGAGCCAATGGAAAAAGCCTTTGCGACTTGCGAGAGGCTGTTAACTACTAAAGCTGTAAGCACGCTTTGAGAGAGCTCTGTTTGCAAACTTTTTTTCCCCCGGTCACAGCGAATTGACGCACACGCACATGCAACCACCACACCGCACAAACACGCGAGTGTCTTCTTAGCGCATGCTTAGACAGATAGAGTCCGGAAATAAATCCATAGCTTCACAAAATTCCTACCAAAACGTATTCGTGTAATCGTAATAGGTGGGTACCAGAACTTAAACCTTAGTAGATAGAGTCGTACACCCGTAACTCACAGCACCACCAGGAGCGCAAAGCAAAGTAGCCCAAAACAAACCAAGCAGAAAATCATTCTTGTGTTAGATTGCTCGAATGGGACCATAACATCTTGGATGATAGGATACAAATTTAAGAAATACTCCCCATAGATACTGAACCAATTTATTCACCAAACATAATAAAACTAAATGGTATATAGAATCATCGCATCCCATTCAACCTCGTATCACCAACCAAACACACCCTTATCGAACATGGGAATTGCACATGAGACCTTTGCATTAACCAATGCAATGCGATTATGGGAGCGGTTTCTGTACCCAAAATCTGCCTTTCTTTTTTGGCAAACGGATCGGAGAAGAGGAGAGAGATAAATTCAGGAAGGTGGCAGCGGCATAGCGCGAACACGTAGCGACGTAGATCAGTGGTAGATGATATCCCCGCAAGGATTCTGCTTACTACGACTTTAGTTGCCGGCCGGCCGTGTCTCTCGGCAAGGCAGGCCCTGACGAGCGATACTGCGTCAGTGGAAGCCACACTGCCCCCTTCCAAAGCAAAAGGCCGGCGCCCCCTCGCTCGCTTTTGCTGTGTGCATGGGATTGCATTGCGCTGCCCTGCACTTGTGCAAAAGAAAAAGGATCACTAGTTTCAATAGTGTTTTGCTTCCCCCTTTTCCTTTTCTCCCCCCCTCCTTGTTTTCTTGGGCCAGGTCGAGCTTGTAAGGTCCTTTAAGATCTTTACGGTGGATTATACTTGTAGTATAAAATGTGAAGTAGAAATCACATCTAATCGTTGATTTGTTAAGGGTGTTTCTACTACTCTACTACCAGGTGTAGTATAAGTAAACTCTAGTTAATCTGATCCATTAGATCGAAAAGAACGAACGGTTCATATTCAATTTATTAGTATACCGTAAAAGAGCTCTAGGACATAGGTCTAACTAATGCCCCATCGCAAGGACAGAGTCAAGGAGCCTGCCTGGCCCGTTTCTGGTTCTTGAATTCTTGGTGACCTCTTGATTTTTGTTCTTGATGCTACTATTCTTTCTTCTGTACGGTACCGCGCATGTTATAGGCATAGCAATGAAATGCACATAGCACTCCCTCCTGTTACAAATAGCCATATAGATGTTAAATTTTTAACCATCAATATATTTTTATAATATTTAAATTAGATATATAATTTGATCTTAAAAGGTACTTTTATAAAATTATAGTTTTTATTATATTTTATAAATGTATTATAATAAAAATTAGAGGTACGCAACGACAACTACAGTGACTGAGGGAGTAAACAGGCAAGTGCTAATTAAGGAAAGGAGAATGGGAGGTTCACTGAGCTCTGCCATTGGCACAGGAACCAAGAAACGCTAGTCAGACAGAATTGGCAACACGAACGCATCCGAGACAGACGGGTGATTTGATTCCCACGAAACAATCTCAAATCACCGGAACAAATCATGCACACAAAACAATCGTCCATCTCGCTACGCACACTACACACCAAGGCAAGCACACTACCAGCAGCAAACTCCACACGAGCAAAGCATCCACCTAGACGGCGACCTCCATTCTTGGCTCGAAGGAGAAGGCGGCCACGAAGTCCATGGTCTCGCCGTCGCCGCCGGCGCACGGCGGCAGCTCCTCCCACCGGTTGGTCCTCACGTCGCACATGAAGCAGCCGTTGGCCTCGACGGAGCTGACGCAGACCATGACGCGGTCGCCGTGGCCGGCGCAGTTGACGTCGGCCTTCTTGCCGTAGAAGACGTGCGACATGGCCGGGGGCATCGCGGCCACCTGCCGCCACGCGCCGTCGGTGAACTCCCACACCCGGAGGCTCGCCGTGTCCAGGTACTCCGAGAGGACGACCACGTAGGCGCGGCCGTCGCACGCCACGACGTCTATCGAGTACTCGAAGTACACCGGCAGGATCCTTGGGAGTTCGGCGAACACGCGGCGCGCCAGGTTGCAAGCCACGACCGCGCCCGAGTGGCTCAGGAAGTAGGCCACGGCCTCGGTCTCGCCGTCGCGGCACGTCACGACGGACGAGTACTGCCTCGACGCATTGCGCTGCATGTTGGCCGCCACGATCTCGCCGGACTTGTTCAGGAAGTAGACCGTGCTGTCATCGCTGTCCGGCGTTGGCGCGTCTGGGGACGAGGCCTCCGGCTTCCGTGAAAGCGCCACCGCGTCCTCCCACGCGTTCTTGGAGGAGTCGAACACCGCCATGGTGAGGTCCGGGAGCTCGCCCAGGATGAGGACCACGCGCAAGGGGGAGCCGTACATCGCGACGGCGTGGAGCGCACCGGGCGCGGGCGGCGGCCGGGGGAGCGCGCGGGACGCGCCGATGAGCGGGTTGGCCACGGTGAGCGCGCCCGTCTTCGGCTCGCGGTAGAGGACGCGGCCCCCAGAGGCGGCCACCGGCACGGGCCCCGGAGCACCAAGGTACCGCGCCCAGGCCCCCTCGGCGGCGTCGAACGCGACGGCGGAGCAGGGCGGCTGGCGCTCCTTCTGGTCGGATAGCATGAGGAACCACGGATCTCGAGCAGGGACCCGCGCGCAGGCGGCAAAGAACGTGGGCGATGCCACGGCCTCGCTCCATCGGCGGCACACGCCCCGGAGGTGGAAGAAGCTAGCGGGCGGGAGGCGCGCGAGGACGCGCTTGAGCATGTCCTCGTGGAGCTCCCCAAGCCCAGCCGACGGCTCGCACTTGCGCTTCTTGCTCGCAACCACTGCCGCCGCCATGCCCGTTCCAAGATCGTGAAGCAAACAGAGGAGGTGAAACAAGAAGCAGAAGAAGATGAAGGAATCCAAGCTAGTGCCACTAGTGGCGTGAGGTCGCCGGCCTTTATATCTGCGCGAGTGGAAACGCAACGAGGGGAGGAGGAGAGGTGGTGGGGAGGAAGCTTCGCGGGGAGGAGGCTGTGGTGGCGGAGGAGGAGGCTCTTTTTGTTCGTGTTGACATGCAAAGCGAAAGGGAAAGATGCAACTTTCGGAGGTGAAGTGAGATCTGAGGAGGAGCTCGTCAGCTCGTGGCCGTGGGAGCGGTGGTGCGTGCGAGTAGGGACCAGGGTTGAGCTTTTTGGCGAAATTCGTTTGGATTTTGAGAAATTCATCCTTATCGCTTTATCTTCAAAAGAAATTTTGTTCGATTTACCACTTACATTAAAATCAAGATTTAAAAAATGAAAAACTTTCTAAAATTTATCTAAAATTAGTATTAATACTTTTATAACCTCTAACGTGAATATTTTTTAAAAAAACAAAGTTTAAAGACGTTTTTGAGTCATTCAAAAATACAGAAATTATAAAATCCAAAAAAAGGAAATTAAAAGTATTTTTAGTAGCAATACTTATTCATGTATAGCCATTCTCGCTCAATCTAAACCACATTTCCATTCTTAACATGACATTTCATAGAATATTAAATAAAGACTTTTCATTTTAAGAGAATCTTATTTTAGCACAAATTTCCCAAAACATCTTAATTTCAGTTATAAACATGTCCAAGCAATTTTTAAGTATCACCCCACTGTGTGCACTGCAACGCAGTAGTCTCGAGTCTAGACAAAGGAGAGCAGAGTTTAATAATAATGTTTTAATCTTGGATTTCGACGAGCTAACGATTCCAAAATTCACGAAAAAACGAAAGGTTTTGAAAGTCAAATAAATTTGAAATATGGTCAAACCGTGAGCGAAATTCAAGCGAGAAGGTCAAAAATCCGTCGAAAAAGCAATGAATTTTGAGCGGTTCTCGGCGAAAATATGTGAGTAGTTGAAAAATGGGGAAAAATTGCAAAAAAATATTGTGAAATTCCAAACTTTGTTTTTTCAAAAAAGAAAATTCACACCAGATGTCATAAAACTATTAATACTAATTTTAGAGAACTTTTAGATAAATTTTTTGAACTTGAGTGGTAAACCGAACGAAATCTTTTTCCTAACAAGAGCGGTAGAAGCGAATTTTGAACGAATTTTGATGAAAAGTGAAACATTGAAGGTGAGCGCCGCATCCACTCTGGTGACAACAAAAATAGTACCCCCTCACTAAAAAATATAGAGCATATTTTTAAAATATTTTTTACATAAATATAAAATATATTTCACGTTCTAATAAAAAATTAGTGTGATGTTCTCTCTATGTCCCTAATAAATATCCAGCTTAACTTTTATATGCATGTATTAAATATAATACATAGATATACTCCCTCTGGTCACAAATACTTTTGGATATAGGTATAGTCAAACTTTCAAAACTTTAGCTGTCAATATCTTTTTAAATATTTAAATTGGATACATGAAAATAATATGTGCGGATTTGTCTTAAAAAATACATCATAATATTATAATTTTATTGAGTTTTGTAAGTATATTATAATAGAAGTTAGTGGTCAAGGATGTGTTTTAGAGACTATGTTAATATCCAAAACAAAAACTATTTATAACCGGAGGGAGTAATAATTAGAAATAAGAGTATAAAAGGAAATGTCTCTTTAAATTTATTTATAAACTATATATCTATGAACAAAATTATTTAAAAAAAATAAGTTTTATAAAAACGAACAGAGGAATAGTAGTCGCAGCTGATATCGGTGTCTCCACTCCATCCTGTTCCAAACCGACCGTTCGCCGTCTTCGTAACCGGCAGGCATGGCCCACATGGCAGCAAAAAGTATGTATCGGTCTCTGCACGCTCTCATCTCACCGTGCCATTGTAGTACTCCCTTCGTCCACAGTTGCTCAATCTTTATTCCTGAATCAACGAATCATACACTCCGTCATCAGTTTCATTGAAATCCCGATCATTCGTACGCGCAGGTTGCTCCACAGTCATCACGTTGTAGGGCATGCAATAGCATCGGTTCAGAAGTAAGAGCTTATGCAGCGGTCTGTATTTAAAGATTCTAACTCAGAGACAGCGCTAGAGATAATATTTTCAGTAGTTCGTTTTTAAAGTCATTCATCTAACTATTTTTTATTATTTTCATCGCATTGGTCTCCCTCATACTCCATCATTTTTTTTTGCGCTAGTTTCCGTGATCAGGTTGTCTCTTGCGTAAGAGATAACACATTCGCTTTCCTCACTTGTTGTCGCTTGCACATCGGATTTTATTGATACGGTATAGTTAAAAGACAGCCCAAGTAAGAGGTACTGTTAAAGAGATAACACATTCGCTTTCCTCACTTGTTGTCTCTTGCACAATGCATTGGACTACTGGAGGCAGTACGTGCGGCAAGATCGTCGTAGGATAGGTGTCCGAAACATATGGATGTGTCATGTGGTAGTACTAGTACCCCAATGGTCCGGTCCAGTATGAAGTATGAACCAGCAAGGTGAGAGCAGAGAGGACTTTGACTGCGCCGAATCTGTCGGGTTCGTCAGCACTTGATCAGCAGCCATGTACTACGGTCATAGATTTGATTTTGCACGATCGATCACAGGCCATCTCCTCTCTCGATCCAGTTCTAGCAAGTGCGCTCCACATATCACGCAGCCGAATTTTTGCTGCGCGAGGAGGAGGAGGAGGAGGAGGAGGAGGAGGAGGAGGATAATAATAATAATAATAATAATAATAATAATAATAATAATAATAATAATAATAATAATAATAATAATAATAATAATAATAATAATAATAATAATAAGCAGAAGAAGAAAGAGGTATCGATCCACCAAGAGAATCTGTCAGGTACACTAGTGAGCAGTAGAAAGATACAGAGGGCATCTAGGGGCTACTAGGAAGCGAATACAAAAGCATGGCTGCATGGGATACATAGTACATTTTGACGTGAGCATGCGACCAAACAGTCGAGCTACTAGGAGGAGAGAGAAGCAAAGAAACGAGAGGAAAGAGAGGGGAAGAAAGGGGAGAGAGAGAGAGAGAAAGCGACGAGTGTGTGGCTGCGTCTGCGCGTGCATCGCATATGCAGTGACTGTTGTGAAACAAGATTGTTCATCTACGTCAATCCGTGGCACGCCAATTAATCACATGAATAGAAGAAAAAAAAGCGCACACAATATAGGAGAAAATCTTTTCTTTTTATTAGATTGATTTCTCTGTACAAGACAATGCCCCTATATATATAGTGGAGATCCCCTGAAGGTTAATTCGGATTCGCCCACCAATGAATAGAGTCATTCCATACAGGAATACGGACTCTAGCCATATCATAACAGTAACCAGGTCCTGTCCACCCCTGATAGCCTGACACGCACGCACATATGCGACGGTTGTTGCGTGTATGCCGCGGTGTCAAAGAAGAGGGATGGAATCCGCGGCTGACCTTAGCAAAGCGAAAGTCACAGCCGCCGCGCCGCGGCTAAATACCTCGTTTCTGAGTAAATATTATTCCATGATTGTTAGCTAAACTTTCGATGTAGAACTATTTCTAACCATGATCATATATTTATACTACAACACATTTGTAAAAGGCAAATTCCAGTTTATAGTAGTATATAATACCAAAAATAGCTAAAAAGATATATATATATATATATATATATATATATATATATATATATATATATATATATATATATATATATATATATAGGAAGCATTTTTCGTACTCTTGGGAGTACGTACTCCCACCTCCAGTATACCACTTAAACGAATACGTTATACTCCTTTATCACTTTCAGTATACTCTAATAATAATTCTAAGATACTACAATGCGATATTGTTGAAAAAAATTGATCAGAGCCCTTTATTTTTTTAACTATATACTCTTTTTCATATGTAAAAAGAGTATATAAACAAATTATGCTATAAAGGGTGCACTTTAATGAAATTTTTCGTAGAATTCACTTTGAAGTATCTTATAATCAGTATTAGAGTATACTTAAAAGGATAAAGAGGTATAGCAACATCATTTAAGAGGTATATTGAGAGTGGGAGTACGTACACCCAGGGGTATGGAACCATTTTCCTATATATATATATATATATATATATATATATATATATATATATATATATATATATATATATATATATATATATATATATATATAAAGCGCCGCGATTGCGCTTACGCTATGTGGGTCTCCTCGTAGGTATCTCTTCTTTTGGAACAGAGATCCCACAGTTGGTATAAGAACTGTTTAAGTTGCAATCTCATGCCTCCCAACAATTGGATGAGACACGAGACAATAACTTAGTAAAGTAGTTGCTACTGTATAAAATTGATACAATACTTTTGCTACAGTGTACCGAAAAGATTTGGAGCGCTAGTTTTATATCCAACGACCAACCAATGGTCCGGCACATTCACTCGGTGATTCCGGTTTTCTGCAATAATGTTTGTCAAAAATAAGTTGAGAAATAGGATGGGTGATAGTTTTTTGGATGATTGTCTAGTCATCTTTATTGAGCGAGATATATTCTACAAAGTGGATGAAGATGATATAATTGAGATTTTCATGACCATTAGAAGGCGTAAACCCGATAAGAAGAAGTAGTACGGTAATATTCTCTGAACTATTGCAAACCATATTATTATCTTCGTATTATGTTTTTGATACATTCTATATTTATATGTTGGCCTGTTGCATATTTTTTTTAAAAGTTGAACCAAACTTATCTAAAATTCTAGCTCCGCCACTGAATGGAAGCATGGGAGCCCATGCCACCGCAGAAACCCTGTCCCTTCTTGAGTTTTTTTTTTAAATAATACTTTTTTTAAAATGAATTACGATATTAATACATGGAAAACAAAAATTGCAAAAATAACACATATTCGTCAAACGGTATGGCGAAATAGTTGTTCTCGCCCAACGGTACGGCGAAATAGCTATTTTCGTCAAACAGTGCGGCAATCACTGCTTAATTGCGTAGTTGATAGTCGGCCGTCAAAGTTTAGGGGAAATAAGCTATTTTCGTCGAACCGTATGGCGACAACTCTATTTTTGCCGTACCGTATGGCGATAATACCCTCGTTTCCCGTGGAATTTATCGCTAACGGTTAACTGCGTAATTAGGCATTTGTCGCCACACTGTTTTGCGAAAATAGCTATTTCGCCGTACCGTTTGGCGAATAGGTGTTATTTTGCAATTTTTGTTTTCGGCGTATTAATACCGCAATACATTTTAAAAAAAGTATTATTTTTTAAAAAAATTTTGTCCCTTCTTTGGACATCCTCTGTTTCTCTCTCTATTGTCCGGGATTTCTCTTTATTTCTCTGTGGGTCCTGCAGCACCATCCTGATTCGTGACACCTGTCCCCGCGCAGTAATCTCAATACAATCTCAACACATTAAGTGCCCCAGCATATTACCACCATTAATTGCATCAAAAGATCCCTTCGCTTAATTGCTATACGAGAACAGGTGGTACGAATCGAGATGGTGCTGCACTCCCTTCGTTTTGCAGCACTGTTGCATAAAATTTATTTCCGATTTTGCCTTTGCACAAGTCAAATGAAGACGGCGACCTCCCTGGAACAAGAGAGTGCAAGGTGGCCCCCCGTTTTTCGCCCCCTTTTCTTTCCCTGAACATAAATATTTTCTCTGTTTTTGCGGGTTAAAAAATATAAATATTTTCACTTAACTGAAACTGAAGTACGGTGATGCAGTAGGAGTAGCTTATAAACATTGACGTGTGATGTATCAACTCCAAAAACAAAATGCAGCAACGCACAACGTATAGTACTGCAGCCCAGAGTAAAAACTGAGATTAGTCTGTGTCTGAAATTACAATGTACTAGTAGTACAAATCAACCTGCACAAAAGTTTGAAATCTCGTCGAAATTTCAAAAAAATCTAATTTCGGATCTCACACACCCCTGAGATTCATAATCCCAACAAAAAAGGAATTTTTTTTTTAAAAAAAATCAAAGAGTGCAAACCCTAAAATGAAATTTAAAACCTTAACCGACACAAACTTAGACATGAAAGAGAGGCCAAAAAAGAAAAACCTGGACATGAAAATCATGAAAATGCAGAGTATATTTGCATGCGACGCAACCAACACAAGAAATCAAGAATGCAGTAACATACAGAATCTCCATCTAATCAAAGCGACACGTAGCGGCAATGCATCTGAATCTCCATCTGACGAAATAAAATTGATGGAAATTAACGGCAGAGATCTCGAAGCTTTCAGCAGGGGAACACTAATAATTAATTAACCCTTCCCCCCATCAAACCACCAGGAGCATGCCTGCAACCAGGCCTGTGTCACTGTGCGTTGGTCCCCCTAATTCACTTCACTCTTCACTGGTCAGTGCCCCCAGTTTATTACTCCCATATGATTCAGATTCAGAGGCAGGCCTGTGTCGCTGCTGCCGCTGCGCTGCCTGCCCTGCGCGTGTGTAAAGGGCTGTTCCGGTTGGGACAGTATTAATAATACCGATTTAAAGAAAAAAAATCGATAGAAAGTCGTTACCAAAAATTATAAAAATCTTTAGAAATTGAAGAAATACTGAAATCAAACACTTTGAATCTAACAGTAAAAAATCAAAAAAAATTGAAAATAGACCGATATCGCCGATTTTTGACGAAACTAAGCGATGTCGTTTTCTTCTCCGATTTTCAATGATTTATCACAGATTTTTGGGACATTGAAGAAAAATTGCATGAAATCATAATATATCCTAATTAATCTATAAAACACATCAAAGAAATATTAACAATGTTTAAATTTATTTAGTTCTTACGAAAAACCAAAAAAAGTAATTAATAAAAAGGAACAGAGACAACACTAGTTTTTTTTATGGTATGGTAAAGAATTTTTTTAAAAAATACACAGGTATGATCATCATCTAAAAATTTTACATCATTATTATCTTGGCTCAGGATGTTACACAATTTTTTTTAGAAATATTATACTTCATTTAGTGCCCATAGAAAATCAAAAATAGAAGAGCATATATAAAGATAGTAGTATTGTTAGAATTTAAAAAAAAATACACAGGTCTAATCATGATCTCAAAATTTTACATCAACATTACCATTGCCTTAGGACCTCAAAAAAAATTTAATTTTTTTTAACACTTTCATAAATTTTTTTCAAAATTTTGAATTTGAATTCCACCGGTTTAACAAGCGGTTTCAGTACTCGTATCCCGTTGATACGTGAGATTTTTGCGAAAATATAGTGATTTTCGTCAATTTTTTGAATCCTGGGTTAGGAACTAAACCAAATATTGATAGTGCCAACAAAAATTGACTGTTGTTTAGTTTAGTAATAAAATCTGACAACATTCATAGAAATTTGGTAACCTAATAAAATACAATGTCATACACGGATAATCTGAGAAAGAAAAAATTGCTTACCAAAATTTTGTTTGATCACGATCCGACAAGGATCAAAATCCCGGCGAAATTTCGGATTTCGAACTCCCACGAGATTTAAGATCCCGGCGAAATGGAAAAATTTTGGAAAAAATTTAAATTACTACAGTAACTTAAAATCTCGCCGAGATTTAACGTATTTTGACCGGATGTATACTTTTTGTTGCCGGATTTGATCCGGTTAGCAACGTGCATGCATGTTAGGACCTGGAAGCATGCATGTCTACAAAAAAAGTTGCTGCTCCGTTGCCATAGTAGCCCCTGGGGAGCTCCGGCTTCACGTGCAGCTAGACAATCACCAAGAAGAGGAGCTTCACGTCGAGGCCCGCCGGCAGGTTGAGGCAGCTTCCCAGGCACGCCACACTGCGCGGTGCCGACGCCATCGTAGAGGCTATGGTTGATGGCTGTGCAAAGGACGAGGCCGCCGCATTTGAGATGAGTAGTAGTCTCTTCAATGTATGCATGATATCAATGCCTAGTCTAGCTTGCGTTGCCGCCCCTACAAAAACAAAAATCAGCGAAGGGTCATACATTGCTACATTGTTGTTGGCATTCTCATGGGTGATTGTATAGAACCATGGCATGATGTTCAAAAAAGAACGGGAATTTTTTTTTTGGAAAAAAGAACCTATGCCCTGCTGTCGAAATTTATTCTAGCGCTAGTAAGCAACTCAGTCGACCTTTGTTTCTTGCCATGGGAAGAGATTAAATGTCCTTTGTAGCCTCGATCAGCTGTCTCTGACCGGTAGTCTCCAGCCAAATCTAGCTATCTTTTATGACATCCGGCCACCGTATGCATATATCTCACCTGAAGAAACCGAGATCTCAGCTGCATTTAGCGAGATTCCGCCGTTTGAACAAGTAAGAAATGTCTTCATTTGTTGTGTGAAATATCTTCAATATGTTGACGCTTGAGCAGCTAAGTGAGCGAGCAATAAGAAGACAACATCATTTGAAAAATCAAAAAATGGTTTTACATACGGTTTTTATGACGACTTTACCACTGTTAGATTTTTTAAAAATTCCTCATACTTGATCATCATCTCAAATTTTTATGAAAATATTAGTGATGTGTCAGGACCATCCAAAAAAGATTTCAAAATTTTTTAACGTGTTTTGGACCATTTTTCGGTCGGTTCAATGTGGACCGAGATCTCGGATTTCCTGGTTAAAAAAAAAAACGGATTTAAAATTTGTTTTTTGTATTTCGTCCGGTTTTTTTCCGAAATTTCCGAATCTCGTCGAGATTTCGGGCACCTCCGAAATTTAACCTAAAACGAGATTTGAAACCTTGCGATCCGAACAATGAGGCGGTCGAGTGAGCACTCGGCTAGCTGCGCAGCTTGCTGGCTTCGCAGGCGCCCAGCTCGCTCGGCCGCCTCCGCACGCGCGCATCGCCCGTCGCTCGTCGCCCAGCTCACTCGGTCGCCTCCGCACGTGTGCTGCCTAGCCACCTGCTACTGCTAGCCCCACTCGCTCGCCAGTACAGCACGGGCGCCCGCCCGCACCATCGCGCTGGAGCGCACCCTGTCGCGCCTCTCGAGCGCTGGTACTTGGGTGTCGTAAAATCTTGCTTCTCCACTACTTGAATACGGTAAGAGTTGATCCGGAGGCTACTTATGTAAAATATATATTGTCTAAGAGCTGCTACTTTTGTAAAAAAAAAAAAGCGCTACTACGGTAATGTCTTCTAATATTTGAGCACGGTAAGTGCTGATCTGGAGGCTACTTTTGTAAAATATGTTGTTTAAGAGCTATTTTTGTAAAAAAAAAAAAAACCGCTACAAGTAGGGTAATGTCTTCTAATATTTGCGCCCAGCGAGAGGAGCCAGGCAGGCGCAGTCATTCAGATACCAGGCCAGACCAGCTAAAGTTTTCAACGCCTGTATCATGCCTGTCAGAGGCAGCAATAACTTGGAGTAGAACTACTGCAGTATGGTTCTCTCTCTCTCTCTTTTTTATTGTGTCTTCCGAATTGTTAGGGCATCTCCAGTGGTGCCACTTCAGCTAGCTATAAGAGTGCCAACTCAGCATTTTGCTTAGGTGGATGAGATAAAAGGAAGAGAGAGATATATGCTTACTACTAACTTATAGCCAAGCTATAGCTGATTCCAAAGTATTTATCACCTCTTACATATGAGCCCATATTTAATTTTGTAGACAATGCTATAGCTAGTCCATTGGAGAGGTTGTCTATTAGCTATCTATAGATGACATGTACACTTCTTATAGCTAGTAGTTGACTACACCATTGGAGATGCCCTTACGTTTACTACTTCGTCGTACTGGGAAATAAATTTAATGGAGAAGGTGTACAAACTCCTTTTCGTATATACTTAACGCTGATTAATGTCATGTGGACAATTATACAATCCAACGCCACCACATTAAATGAGGACTTTGAACTCACATCCTCACTTAATTCAATGCAAATTTAGTTGCTTGAACTTACCTCCTCACTTAATATCGTAATGTTAGATCGCAAAATTATTCATATAGCATCAATCAGCGTCTGCAGAGTTTGCATACCTTCTCCGCTGAATTTATTTCGGTCGTACTGGATACTGCCAGTATTCCTCGGCATTAACGTATACAGGAGAGTGGTGCCCTGACCCTGACGACTGAGCTATTGGAGTGTGACGAATGGTTCATTGCTCCTGGCGTTTGCATGCTGCCGCCTAACATGTTGATATTTTGTTTCTTGGATTAATCGTATGCTTTGGCTCTTTGGTTATGCTTTCTTCTTTGAATCTTGCAGGCTTGCAGTGCTTCGAGTTAGTAGTATCTAGTACTGCCTCCTTTCATAAAAGAGTAAATGTTTTAGATTTTTCAAAGTTAATGAGATGCTAATTTGAACATAGAATTCTCTTATCATGTATTCACAAAAAAAATATAGAAAAGAGCAACATTATGAAATATTTTTTTATAACAAATTCACTCTTATTATTTTCATATATTCAAGCCATACATTTGAAATACTCCATTCATTTATGAGGTATATGTCATTGTAGCTTCAAATTTGGTTTCTAAATACATGTCACTCTACAATTTTAAAACAATTTTTTCTTTTTTTTCTTTTATACCCTCCATCTCCACCTATTTTTAATATCGTTTACTACCATGTACTCGAGTAAGACATACCATCTAAAGATAGTAATTAAGAGAAGCAACTTAATATTTTGTAAATGTACCTTGGTGGAAATATAAATGTGCCCAGGAGGCTAGGAGTGCAAAAGGCAAGCTTCACCGTCTAGCAGCGCAGAAGCTTTTGCTTCCGCGCACACGGCATTCGAGCGCGCGAGCGGGCAGCGGCGGGGCACGCAGGCGCTAAGCGCGGGAGGGCGTTGCAGCGTGGTGCGCGCGTTGGTGAGAGCGAGAGCGCGGTGCGTCGCGTGGATCGTGTGGTAGGACGGTACGAGTGGGCAGGGGTCATTTCCGCAAGTTATTTCTACGCGGGCAGCTAGCCTAGTCAAGCTTGGTACGTACAAAGTACGCATTGGTTGGGAGTGGGAGTCGTGGGACAGTCATTAATCTAAATCATCCAGTAGTAAAGGAGGGAGGACGATCCACCAAAACTTCCTGCAACCCAACAAAGATGCTGCAGGGCCGTTCGTAGGAGCACACATCAGCTCAAGTCAAGATAAAAGAGGTTCACTGGTTTTGGTCCTCCTCCTTTCTGTTTTTTTTTTGTGTGTGTAAAAATAGTTCGTTCTTAAAATTTCTGCAAACCAGTCCCCTTTCATACTGTAAAAAGATCTAGGGCCGACAACTTGCACCTTTCGTGCTAGAGGACCGTGGGAGGTCCAGATGCCGTGGATGAGAGGCGTAACAAGTGGGTGATGCGGAAATCGGTGTCAATCGTGTGGGTAGGCATTTGCCGCGAACCGGAGGCGTGGCACATGAGGACCTTCTGCGCTACGGAAGGTATTTCATCGACCCATCCTGGGCTGCTAGCAGAGAGAGAGAGGGGCACTTACCGCGGATTGGAGGCGCGACATAGGAGGGCCTTCTGCGCTACAGTATTGTGGA
The DNA here is from genome assembly GCA_036346355.1 of Rhipidocladum racemiflorum. Lineage (NCBI taxonomy): Eukaryota > Viridiplantae > Streptophyta > Magnoliopsida > Poales > Poaceae > Rhipidocladum > Rhipidocladum racemiflorum. The sequence continues at coordinate 52,112,425 of CM070582.1, read as the reverse complement.
AGGTATTGTTGCGGGAAATTGTGTTTTACCCCAAATTTCAGAGGAAAAAGAAAAAAGAAAGGAAAAGGCCAATTGGACCGGGTCAACCCATGGAACTGAGCTAGCCCAACTGGCACATGCGAGCAAAGTCGGTGCCTTATCCTGCAGAGCACGCGGCCATGGGGAAGAAGGCAGAGGCGACGCTAATTGAAAGTGCATCTAGGCCCCTAAATATGTTTTGGTTGATTAATGACAAATGATTAAGGGACTAATGGGTTAAGTGAGTTAATGAACAGGTGAAAGTCCCAAAGCAGAAGGATTACGGACGTTGGCGACCCTCAAAAAGTAGAAGAAAGAAACACAGCGTCATCTCAATGTAATCTACATTTTTATTGAGTCGTAGATTTGCTGTACTATTAAGAGGAATGCAACGTAGTTGATCTAGGATAAGTATCTATGCTCAAATGAATGATTACTCAATTTTTTGTCGAGATACACGAGTCACAACACGCACACCGAGTAGTTTCTTGTTCTATCCAGATCGGATATTCTGATTCTATATCGGAAGTTCCGATCCATCGGAGTTTCCTGTATGAGTGTTTTGTGCACTCTCTGGATACATCGAACCTTCCGATATGTACATCAGATGTTCCGATGAGTAATTGAAAGTTTAAGGGTACTTTCTGGACACTTCGGAAGTTCTGATATTTTTTATCGGAAGTTCCGACCCTTATAAAATCTGAAAAAGGTACTATCTGGACAGATCGGATGTTCCGATCTGTCGGACAGTCCGATGCTAACTTATAAAATTTTCAAAATAGTTTTTCAAAAGTAACTCTTTGTATACATCGGACGTTCCGATCGTGAAAATCGGAAGTTCCGATGTGTGTATTTTCAACCTGACGAGTACCCGCACCATGGGTACCCTCAGCGGCCCAAAAAGACGCACGGGCCGACCCAGGCCGATCAAGGCCCGAAGTTACGACCGCCGGGTAAGGTCCGAAACCACGACCTGGTCTCCGATATCCCGGAGAAGCGACGGCATTTATTGCGTATCGGGCGCATTAAATGCCAGCCATAATGACGATGACGTTAGCCGCACAAGTTCCCGACCCCGCATTTACTACGAAGCGGCGCGGCAACTACGGCGACCAGCAGGAGGGAGCCGCGGCGATCCCATCAGCCCGCCACTTTCGGACGACCGAGAGCACAGTCTTTTCCTCTTTTTTCCAAACCAACAGTGTAACCTCCCACCTCGCCTATATAAAGGCGGGAGGGGCAAGCGTGTAAGAGGACGAACAAAAAAGGAGAATCAATACGATCCAACTCACACGAACTGGAGTAGGGACGTTCTGCCCGAACCAGTATACATCTTGTGCTCACCCGAGTCAAGCCGTTCGAGGAGAGGGAGCGTGCACCCCCGTCGACCTATACAAATTTACTAGCCGGTGCCCTAAACACGGGAGCTACATACCAACGATGTATGCAAACGTGTTTTTCCGATCAAATTGGCCGTAACGTCGAGGCGTACGTCGACGACATCGTTGTCAAGACCAGGAAGGTCAGCGACGTCATCACCGACCTGGAAGAGACTTTTGCGAACCTTCGACGGTACCGCATCAAGCTCAACCCCGAAAAATGCGTTTTCGGAGTGCCCAAAGGGAAGCTACTCGGCTTTATCGTCTCCGAGCGCGGCATCGAAGCCAGCCAAGACAAAATCTCCGTAATCTTGAGGATGGGGCCGATCAGCAACCTCAAAGGGGCCCAGAGGCTGACAGGATGCCTCGCGGCCTTGAGTCGTTTCACGTCCCGCCTCGGCGAGCGCAGTTTGCCTCTTTACAAACTCCTGAGGAAATCCGATCGATTCAACTGGACGAAGGAAGCTCAGGACGCCTTCGATGCGCTGAAAGTTCTTCTAACCTCTCCTCCAGTGCTGGTTGCCCCGGCGCCAGAAGAACCTCTGCTGCTCTACATTTCCGCCACGACCCAGGTCGTCAGCGCGGTGCTCGTCGTGGAGCGAGCAGAGGAAGGACGGGTTCTCAAGGTCCAACGACCAGTCTACGTACTCTCCGAGTCCAAGACGCGGTACCCACAGATGCAGAAGATGATCTACGCGGTTCTAATCACGAAAAGAAAGCTGGTACACTACTTCAACCGGCACCGCGTCTCCGTGGTGACTTCTCTACCACTCGGCGAGGTCATCCACAACCGCGACGCCTCCGGGAGGATTGCCAAATGGGCACTCGAGCTCAATGGGCACGACATAGTATACATCCCTCGGACCGCCGTAAAATCTCAAGTTCTAGCCGACTTCATCGCCGAATGGACCGAAGCTCAGGCACCACCTCCGCTCGAAGACCCCGAGTACTGGACAATGTACTTTGATGGATCCTTCACCAAAAACGGAGCCGGAGCCGGGGTTGTCATTGTTTCCCCACTCGGAAACAGGCTCCAATATGCCATCCGATTACTTTTCGACGCAACCAACAACGTCGCCGAGTACGAGGCCCTCGCATCGCCTCCGTGACGCCGCCGACCTCGAGCACACGCGTCGTGCATGGCGATTCAAAACTGGTTGTCGACCAAGTCATGAAGGCCGCGGAACCTCGCGACAGCCGGATGGCAGCCTATTGTCAAGAGGTACGCAAACTGGAGCAGAAATTCAAGGGATTTGAGCTTCACCATAGCTACAGGCGGAACAACGGTGAGGCCGACCATCTGGCCAATCTTGCCTCTGGCAGAGGGCCGGTCCCGCCTGGGGTTTTCGTCCTCGACCTACACCAAGCATCCATCCGACCCGACCGTCCGGATGACCGGATGGGTGACTCGCCGAAAGCACCCCCGCCAGACGACCAGCGACCGGAGGCTGAGATGACCAAGCCAAGCTGCAACGTCCTGATGACCAGCACCGATTGGAGAAAACCCTTCATCGATCGGCTGACCGACGGCTCCCTCCCCGACGACCCAACCGAGGCTCGCCGCCTCGCTCGACGGGCGAAATCCTTTGTACTGATCGGCGACGACCTCTACAAAAGGAGCCCCTCTGGGATCCTCCAGAAGTGTATCCCGGTCGACCACGGAAGAGAGCTACTTCACGACATCCACGGGGGAATTTGCGGACACCACGCTGGGTCGCGGAGCTTGGTCGGGAAAGCCTTCCGACAAGGCTTCTCTTGGCCAAGCTAACGTGGTCGACTCAACAAATCGTCCGGACGTGCGAAGGGTGCCAATTCTTCGCGGCAAACTCATCTCTCGGCACAAGCCCTCCAGACGATCCCTATTACCTGGCCCTTCGCCATTTGGGGACTCGACACTGGTCGGGCCTTTCAAAAAAAAGCGCTGGGGCTTCACCCACCTCTTGGTCGCGGTGGACAAGTTTACCACGTGGAGAGAAGCTAAGCCGATCACGACCATCACTTGGCGCAGCGCGGACTTCATCCGCAACATCGTTTACCGGTTTGGAGTCCGAACTCCATCATCACCGACAACGGAACGCAATTCACGGGGAAGGAGTTTCTCGAGCTCTGCGGCAACCGGCATTCGCGTGGATTGGGCGGCCGTCGCCCATCCGCTCAACGGCCAAGTCGAGCACGCCAAGCGGCATGATCCTCTGTGGGCTCAAACCGCGGATCTTCGAAGGCGAAGAGATACGCGGGGCGTTGGGCGGTGAGGTGCCTCCGTACTTTGGAGCTTGCGGACCACCCCAACCCGATCGGCCGGATTCACGCCATTCTTCTTGGCGTGCAGGCGAGGCCATCTTGCCAATCGACTTAAACTACGGCGCCCCAAGGGTTCGAGCCTTCGACGAAACCTGGGGGCTCGAATCTCAACAATACGCTGTCGACCGGCTCGACGAAGCGCGGGATATCGCCATCATCCGCTCAGCCAAGTACCCGGCCGAGCACTACGGCGCTACCACGACCGCAAGGTTAGAGGTCGGCGTTCAACGTGGCGACACAGTCTGCGCCAGGTTCGATCCAACAAAGACAAGCACAAGCTCTCCTCTCCTTGGGAAGGCCCCTTTACTGTGGTGGAAGTCCTTCGACCCGGCACTTACCGGCTCAAGGATCCCGATGGCAACATCTTGTCCAACGCCTGGAATATTGAAAAGCTAAGACGATTCTACCCTTAGCCCATTTCTTTTTTACCTCGTCTACTACCGTGAGCAGCCCGACCCTTGGTCGAGCCTACGCGTGGCGTCGGGGTGCGAACGCTCGTGTTAAACTTCTTCGCCTACTTTTCGGAAAAACGCTTGAACACGTCGATCACTGCTCGGATGGTCCCCTCGGACCCAAGAACAGTGATCCCGGCGCGCTTCACCGGAAAAGCACACCCGAAAAAATAGCGAAAAAGCGCACACAAAACCTCCGAAGAATCCAAACACCTTTATTCCTTCCGATTCGACAGCATTTACATTCTTTGAGAAACGTAAAGCCTAAAAAACCAAAAAGTTTATCTTATTCTAGGGTCCTTCTCGCCTCGGTGATCTCCGGACTTATCGTCCCTCTCCAAGCGCGGCTTCAGCTTCCCGCACAATTTTTGCCGCAAAACGCAGCAAAAACTGGTCGGGTCGCCGAAATCCGCGACGGGAGAGCCTCGATCTGCCCGGGTGCGGCGCCAAGAGCCGGAAGCCCCCCGCCCCCCCTATGTGGCCTCTATGGTTCCCGGGGGAACTCGGGCCTTGCTACAGAAGGATCCACAGACGGAGAGGTGTACGGCAGCGTGATTGGGGCGACCGGCAGCGCATTTATTAGCACGGGCCTGGATGTCGCGGAAGACTCCAAGCTCCCTGAAGGAGAAGGGGCACGAGGGGGAACGGCGTCCTGTTCTCCGACCGCTCGGCGCCATGCGGCGTTCCCTCAGCTCGACGACCGCAGCCTGCCGCTCCCGTTCCCGCTCCTCCTCCTCCGCCTCCAGCTCCAGCAGCTCCCAATCAATCTCGTCACCCGACGGGGCCGCCGCTTCAAAGTGACCGGCTCGTCGCTCCAACTCCTCGTCCTCCGCCTCTTGTTGAAAGGCGTCCCAGTCGATCTCATTGATAAGCGGGCTCTCGACCTTGGAACAAGGTTGAGAGGGCAAAGCAGCCATGAAAGCGAGTCAGCACAGGCCTCAACGTCGCTGGATGAAGTCCCAGCGCCCACCGCTCGCCTATTTATAGGCGATACGCAGCCAGACGAAGCAACGCGCTGAGGGGGTACCCGCCAGCGTTAACTACGACCGCGCCTTTCCAAGACGACGGTGTGGAAGCCGAAGCGTCAAAACTAACGGTGCGGAAACCAAAGCGCCGCCGATTCTCTGCGTTGAACAAAAAACGCCTCGAGAGTCTCGCCGGTCGCAAAGAAAGATAAGTGAATATCCCCTTTCCCTGCATTCGTTGTTGCTACTTTAAAGTGGCGCGCGGCGGTGACAGCCAAACCGCCTCGCACCACTCGGGGGCTATAAGAGTCCCGTGGGTTGGTAACACGACCAATTGCCGGGTCCTCCCGAAATCGCCAAACTTTCAACCGGAAGTACTACGGCCTACGCCCCGGCGGCTACGGTTGTGAAATAGTACTTAACGGAAGAAGGAAGTGCCCAAGCGGAGCGACCCACGATTGGTCGGGAGCACCCCTCCCACGGTCGCGCTGACCGATCGGCGCGTTCCTGAGCGCTCTCGTGTTTCTCCCACTCCCTCACTTTGTAGGGCACACACACCAACCTACGCCCGACCCCTGTGGTCCCCAAGGCTATGGACGGTAACAGTGGCCATTACAAACAAAGGGTGCGAAAAACAAGCACAGGGACAAAACACATACCAGTTCCCTACAAATCTAGAGAGAGCAAAGAAAAAACTGTTTTGTCGGGGATTGGCTATCTGGCAAAAGACCACGGTACCCCCGTGAAAAGCTAAACCCGCCGACCAAGCAACACTAAAAGAAGATGCTCGGGAGAACGAAACGAGCATCCCTCCTTCTCCTCCGAGCATACGCATTTGCACCTTCGCTCGCAGAAGCACCAAACACACCCCCCCACGAGCAAGCATGCTCGTAGAGGCCACGACCTGCTCGGGTGTTTTGGTCGGGGTGCCCGGTCAATGCCACGAGGAAGGAAGGTGGCAACCAATCAGCCGGAGATCAAGGGAAATCATACTCGAAATTCAAATAACGCCCGGGTCAAGGGCAGTAGATGGTAAGTACGATTGCGCGGCGCAATCCCAGGAGGTAGTTACCTTCTATGTACCTCTAGTCGTAGTATTTAAACCCCCCTGAAGATCTGTAACAGGAGAGGGACACGGAGATAGAACACAATACACTGGAGTAGGGCTATTATCTCGGCGGTGAGAGGCCCGAACCAGGATAAAACACCGTGTTCCGCCCTTCTTCTCCTTCTCCCGACCTCGCATCGCTCGAACGCCCTCTTCGATCCGTACGACGGGGCTCTGTTGATCCCCCATTCAACAAGTAAGCTCGACGGGAGCCCGTTCTCCAATCGTCGATACCGGGCGCCGTCGTGGGGACGATAGTTTGATTCCGTATGATCAAGTTCCTCGAGGATGCCGAACTCGGGAGACACTCTGGACCTTTGTGTTTTCGACCACGTTGAAGTTGACTACGTGTTATTCGCCGCCGTCGACGCGGGGTGGGTGACCGATCCTATCGGTCACAGCGTGTCTGGGAGCCCTTCCCGGACACGGAATGCGAGGGCGTGGCCTCCATTCCCAGACATTACCCTCGGGGACCCCGAGGATGATCGCGATGAGCTCTACGACGGCTGGACATACCGGACGACCTAGAGCTCGACCGAGAGATCGCATCTCAAGGGGATACAATGATGTCCCCATCGCTCTCATCCCGCTCTCGTCGGGTCAACGTGGCCGGAGCCGTGCGGAGCCTGGAGAAGGATCCTCGGACGCCGCCAAGCACGACTTCTACGAGGCGGCCGGACTCCACCGAGGCGTCCTTGGGAAAGACCTCGCGAGCATTCGCCGCCAGGCAAAGGGGGCGCGCTCACGGAAAGGAACTCTCGTGGGTACCGAACTCCCGATCGCGCTCGGGCGTCGCCAAAGCTTCGCCACCGCCATTCACCGGAAAGCGGGAGCGATTCTGAGGCCTTGGCGGCGGTCGTGCGTGACTCGCGTAGTTTCCCCAGCAAGCGAGACTTGGAGGCCGTGGGCAGTGGTCGTAGCCGAAGATTTGGAAAGGCTTGCCGCCGAGCTAAAAGTCTCGGATCCTCCTCGTGACCGGGATGCCCGAGTGTTTCCTCGACCATTGCAACGCTCCCCATGCGCCGCCAGAGGCGAATCTCGAGCCATGCTCGGAGATCGCCTGTGTCGCTAACCCGATCCGAAAGGTCCGAATACCACATAGCGACCTCGGAGCGATATCTGAATAATCGCCAGATTACGAGCACTGAGCGCTCCACGACTAAGCGGTCGCCGCACGACTGCCGTCGCATGAGGTTTTCTCCCGACTCGGCCCGCGCACGGGGCGTTGGGTGGAAGACCCGCGTGGAGGCCGCTATGACCGAGGATTTCATCGCGAAATCCCGAGCTTCGGTTGCCAGGCCTTCACGAGCTCCCTCCGGAACGTCGCATGGCCGAACAGATTCAAGCCCGGCCATATCGAAAGGTTCAACGGGACCCAGAACCCGGACGAATTTCTCTCAATATATACCACCGCCATCCTTGCCGCCGGAGGCGATGAGGGGGTGATGGCAAATTACCTGCCGACGGTTCTGGACGGAGCCGCCCGTACGTGGCTTTTTAATCAGAAGGAAGGCTCCATACGGTCCTGGGGGCAGCTTCGCCAGCGCTCAGAAGCAAATTTCGGAGCTGTTACATCCGCCGGAAAGGAGCGACACTGAGCGCTTGATACAGACGGACAGGGAAACCCTGCGACAATTCGTCCAGAGGTTTATCCAGGTCCGGAACTCGATCCCGAACATATCGGACGAGGCGGTCGTCCGAGCTTTCAAGTTCGGGGTACGAGATGTGCGCTTCACACAGGACCTGGAGATCCACCCGGATCTAACGGCGAACGAGCTCTTCCGAATGGCCGATCGATACGCCAACGCAGATGAAGCCGTCCAATGGAAGAAAATGCTGGATGAAGGGAAGTCGCCGCCTCGGCTGGTCTAGAGACCTCGGCTAGCAAAAGGGCTCGAATTGTAGATAAGAAGATCAAGAAGAAGAAGAAAAAGCAACCCTCGCCACCATGGTAGCGGTGGAACAACAACAACCCCGAGCAACCCAGCCCAGCCACGGGGCTTAATGCTCGGGAAGAGGACAACCACCAGGCCTCGAGGACGAGGCGACCAAGCGGACCGACGAGGCGACCAAGCGGACCGACGGCGACCTCTCATCGCCCACTTCACCAGCGCGACGGCACGACCTACGAAATTGCCGAACGTGGACCTACCGCTTGGAGGCTTTTACACGGCAGGGTCCCATGCCGACGCTTCAGAGCAGGGTGAAAATGACAAAGGAAAACAGGCCGCCGAGGAAAGTGAGGATGACATGGAATACCAAGAACCAAGGAATCACATAGCGGTCATCTTCGGGGGCTCCTCCGCCTACAAGTCCCGACGGGACTTAAAGGAGGCCACAAGGAAGTGCACCATGTTACCCAGGGTAAGCCTCCTGGCAAAGAAATTGAAATGGTCGGAGGTATCCTCGACCTTCTCCAAGGACGATCGTCCCCTTGGAATGACCAAACCCAGAGGCTTCCGATGGTCGTGAACCCCACCATCAAGAATACTGTCGGCTTGGCCGGGTCCTCATAGACTCCGGAGCTCTTTGGACCTTATTTCACCCAAGGTTTTGGGACGAGATGCATTCCTCGTTCCAAAATCAAGAGTGTGGCCGTGCCCTTCTTCGGGATAGTCCCGGCACCTCGATCAAACCTCCGGGGCAGGTCGTCCCGCCTGTAAGTTTTGGCGGCCCAAGTAACTTCGTAACGGAGCTAATCACCTTCGAGGTGGTGGACTTTGAGTCGGCCTACAACGCCATCCTCGGCAGGCCGGCCTTGGCCAAGTTCATGGCCGCCGCATCACGCCAGATCGCTGCCTGAAGATTCCCGGCCGAACGGAGTCATAACCGCCAAAGGAACCACAAGTCCGCACTCAATTACGATTTAAAGAGCGCCTGATATGGTCGGTCGATTGCCCACTCGCGCCCCGACCAAGAGCCGAAGCATTCCTGCTAAACTTGCCCTCCAACCTGGAGGAGAGACCAAGGCTGTTCCGCTCAACGAGTCGGAACCGGCCAGGTCGCTCATTTGGGATCTTCCTTAGATCCCAAATAGGAACTCGAGCTCGTCACTTTCCTCCGAGCAAGGTCGGATGTGTTCGCCTGGGAACCATCCGACATGCCCGGGTCCCAAGGAGGTGGTCGAGCACAAAGAAGGTTCAAACTCGACAAAAAACCATGTGAGACAGAAACTTAGACGCTTTTCCTAAAAACAGCGATCATCCGGAGGAACTTGATAAACTCCTAAAAGCCGGGCTTCATCGTGAGAGATCGAGCACTCCGAGTGGCTAGCCAATCCAGCCTCGTCAGAAGAAAGGAGGCAAGTGGCGCGATAAAGCGCCGACCACACGGGTTTGAACGCAGCGTGCCCAAAAGACAACTATCCGCTGCCTCGCATAGACCAATTGGTGGACGCAACGGCAGGTCACGCACCATGAGCTTCCTAGACGCCTATTCAGGCTATCATCGATCGACTGTCGCGCCGAAGACGAGGGAAAGACTTCCTTCATCACCCCGTTCGGCACCTTCCGCTATACGACCATGTCTTTCGGCCTGAGAAACGCGAGCAACCTTTCAACGCCTCATGCGTAAGACTTTCACTGCACCAAATAGGTCGAAATTTGGAGGTGTATGTCGACGACATAGTTGTCAAAAGCGAGAGTACTTCGGGTCACGTTGTCGACTTGGAAGAAACTTTCAGAACCTCAATAAGCATCGAATAAAGCTAAATCCGTAAAAATGCGTATTCGGCGTGAAGGCCGGCAAGGTGCTTGGCTACATGGTCGGGCCACATGGCGTTGGGGCTAACCCGAGAAGATCGAAGCCATTGAGAACATGAGGTCGCCCACATGCGTAAAGGAAGTACAAGCTCGACCGGAAGAATGGCCGCCTTAAGCCGGTTCGTCTCCTACCGGGGAGCGAGGACTACCTTTCTTTAAAGCCCTCCGCAAACATGATGGCTTCACGTGGACGGAGGAAGCCGATCGCGCGTTCAAAGAGCTAAAACAAGACCTCTCCAAACCGCCTGGCCCTCGCCACACCCACTGGCAGGGGAAGAATTGCTATTATATCTGGCGGCAACCCGCAAGCGTAAGCTTCGGTGTTGGCGAGAGAGAGATGGTACCCAATGACCTATCTATTACGTCGGCCAAGTACTTCATGGACCAAAGGAGCGTTACCGAGGTCCGTAAGCTGCAGTACTCATTATTGATGGCCTCCCGGAAGTTGTGTCACTACTTTCAAGCACACAAGATCGTGGTGCCGACCGGCTTCCCACTCAGGGAAATCCTGAAAAATCAGACGCCAAGTGGTCGACAGCCAAGTGGGCAATGGAGCTCGCCGAGTTCGAGCTGGTGTTCTCAGCCCGCACGGCGATAAAATCACAAGTCTTGGCTGATTTCGTGGCGCGTATCGGTCGCTCCGCACCACCAGCCGGGACCAATGATTCGAGGGGAAACTCCTGGACCTTGTATTTTGACGGATCCCGAGCATACGAGCGCTGGTCAAGGCGTCATCTTGGTCTCCCGGATGGAGAACAGCTACAAGATCGCCATCCAACTACATTTCGCCGCAACTAACAACGCGGGCGGAGTACGAAGGCCTTTTGGCCGACTTCGCATGTAAATCGCTAGGAGTCCAACGGCTCACCGTGAAGGGCGATTCACGCTGGTCGTGAACCAGGTCAACAAGGAGTATCGTTGTTCGATACCTCAATGGCGCCAGACTGGCCGGAAGTATGGAAGATGGAGAAATACTTCAAGAATTTCAAGTAATCTACATCCCCGTGAAGGATAATTCCCTGGCCGACCAAATGTCTAAGGTCGGTTCCTCTCAAACCACCGCTCGGCGGGTGCTTGTCGAGCACCTACATAAGCCCTCCATTCCCTCTCAAGAGGAGGCACCAGAGACCTGGCGGTAGGGTCTCATTCCTCGAGCAAAGTGCAAATTGGATGACGCCATTCATCCAATACCTTGCGCATGGGACATTGCCCGAGGAAGAAGCCGAGCGTTCCGGCTAACAAGGCGATCTTCTCAAGACAGATCGATCGGTTGGCGACCTATACCGAAAGGCGCATTAGGAATCCTTTCCAGATCGCCTCCCAGGAGGAAGGCCAGACCTTCTTCGTGATATCCACGAAGGGATGTGCGGAGCTCATTCGCCTTTCGTAACGCTTGTGAGCAAGGCCTTCCGATTGGGTTACATCGCCTACGGCCTTGACGGACGACGGTCAATCGTAACGACCGCCGAGCATGCCGCCTCCATGCTCGCAAATCCCGCCAACCAACAGACGCCCTACAAACCATACCGCTGCGTGGCCATTCTCGACTGGGTCTCGACGCCCTTGGACCCTTTCCCCGAGGTCGAAGGCTGCAAGTATTTGCTCGTGGCCATCGACACTTTCACTAAGTGGATAGAGGCCGAGCCCGTCTCGACCATCTCGGCCCAGCGCCAAGAGATTCCTCCGCAAAGAATGTGGTAACTCGGTTCGGGATACCCAACCGCCTTATCACAGACAACGGACCCAGCCACTAGTGAACTGCTCCAAAGTTATGCTGAGGAGGTCGGGACCAAGGTCTGCTTTCGCTTCGTGGCACATCCACAGAGTAACGGAGCAATGAGCGAGCAAATGGTCACTAGTCCAGGGCATAAAAGAGGGTCTTTAAGACCCTCAACCAAAGACAAGCAAAGAAGTGGGTGGATGAGCTTCCCGCCCGTTCTTTGGTCTGTCCGCACCACGACCCGGTCGAGCCACGCAGGCGAAACGCCTTTCCGACTTCGTCTACGGTGCGGAGGCCATTCGCCTGCCGAAATCGTCTTTGGGTTCCCCAGTGCAAGCGATCGATTCCGTCGATCAAGAAGTTGAGCGCCTCGTCGACCTGGACCTCGCCGAGCGACACGCGAACGGGCGTTGCTCGGCCTGGCGGTTTACCTACGGGGCTCTTCGTGAGGCACGCGGCCAAGATACCGACCTAGGGTCTCGCAAGTCGGCGACATGGTCTTACGAAGAGTTCAAGACCTGTCGAAGGCCAACAAGCTAACCCCAAGGTGGGAAGGACCCTACACGGCCGGTCGTGTCTACAAAGACGCCCGGGCTGTTCGCCTCGCGATGCCAGATGGTCGGGAGCTCACTAGCACCTGGAACATCGATCAATTGCGTAAATTCCACGCTTAGACGAGTACTCCTATCTCGCGCCCTTGCGTTCTTTCCAATAAAACGCTGCCCTCTTTCTCGTGTTTCGCCCTCGCTTTGTCGAACGAGCATCGCCGTCTAGCAAAGATTGCGCATTTAACTTATCCGACAAGTATGTGCGCACCATTTCCCTTGGCCCTACGGATGCTCGCCAATCGCTCACTTTCCACAAGAGCTCTTCATCAGATGCGTGGTCGGGCGCGAGCATCCACTCTAAGCCCGCTCAGCTGACCATGCAGGTATGGTGGCTCTACGTAGTGTTGGTTTAAAGCTCGTCTGCCCTGTGCTCACACTTCTCTCAACACAACCGATCTATCTAAGTCATTCAAAAAAAATCGTCATGACCAAAGCGACCCTTAAATTCTCCCATGAACAAACTCGTGCTCGCAACACTGAGGGCACGACCTTTGTCCATGGCAGGGGGGCTCCGTATGATAGGAACGTTCCGTCCCTTCTTACCAAGGATCCTTTGCTCGTATCCATGATATATGATCTATACAGGAACTTGTTTTCTTTGCTCGTATCTATGCTATATGCTCTATGCAGGAACTTGTTTCCTTTTTCTGCAGAACCGGGATCATATGGGCATATGTTGAAGGCAAACTCAAGAAAAACAGGCAAGGACCAAACACCTGCGAGTTTGCTCATTTAACCCGAAGCGTTGTTTTTTTTACAGGGTTACACGAGCTAAAAATAAAAAAAGGAGCTAAGTCCTACGCTCGACCTGAAGGGCAGCAAGTTCCTCCTTAAGGGAGTCGACCTCCGCCTCCAAGTCCAAAACTTTCCGCCGAGCGGCACGACCTTCAGCCGCGCTGTCCCGAAGGCGCTGCACCTCCTTGAGCTGGGCCTCTTCGCGCTCCCGAGCTCGTTGGAGTTCGGCGCGCAGGTCGGGGACCTCCAGCCGCAACTTCCCCAGCTCCTCGTCAAGCTCGGCGCACTTCTGCTCTGAAGTGCTCTTCGCCGTCTCGCTCTGGAAGAGCTGGTCCCGGAGCCCGGCGATGAGGCTCCTCGCCGATTCCAGCTGCTTCAGGTCGGCCTCACAAGACTCGGAGACCCGACGCCAAGATCGGCGATCTTGGCGTCTTGCTCATGATGGTACGACCAAGATTTTCTCATGAGACCGAGGTAGCGTCGATATCCTCCATAGCCTTCAAGGCAAACTTGAGCGTAAAGAGAAAAGAGAAGGGAAAAAGCTGAGCAGACTCCTAAGATCGATCACGGAAAAAGAAGAAACATGAAACTTACTAAGAGCCCTACCGACTACCTTGTCCTGCAAGCGGCCTGGTCACCGCCACCGAAAGAAGGGATTGACCAAGTCATCCCGACCGGCGCTGGCGGTCTTGCTCCTCCTGAGCACCCGGTGCTCTCAGGAGAGCAACGGCGTCACCACCTTCGACCAACCCCGGGTCGCCCCGAGGCTGATCCTCTTCCACAGCAAGCGGCTCGTGGCCGCCTTCCCCCTGGTCGGGCACCGCGCTCGGGGGCTGTACGCCAACCACGAGCGCTGCCACTCCTTGCTCCGCGGCTGGAGGCAGTTGGTCGTTAACGACCACCTCCGCCTCTTGTCCCTCTGCAGCCGGAGGCGACCAATGCTCTGCGACCGGAGGCATTGGATCGAGGGCGATCACCTCCGCCTCTTGTCCCTCCATAGTCGGAGGCGACCGATGCTCCGCGGCCGGAGGCGTTTGATCAAGGACGATCACCTCCGCCCCTTGCACCTCCGTGGCCGGAGACGCCTGGTGCCCCAAGGCCGAAGGAGTTAGGTCGGGGACGACCTCCTCCTCTCCTTGGCTCACGGCCAAGGGCTGTTGGTTGGCAGCGACCAAGCTCCCTTCCTCGGGGCTCGGCGCCTGGGCCTCGCCCGCAGTCGTCTCTTCGCAAGGGACCAAGGCCAAGGCGTCTTGGTCCTCAGTCCCCTGCGGCTCCTGCTCCTCCGCGGCCGGAATAGGTTCCGCGTCCGCTGAAGAAAGCACGGGTCCCGCCGAGGGAAGCTCGGGCTCCACTGGGTCCGTAGCCGGCGCCGGCTCCTCCCCCATCACTTGGTCGACGACGCGGTCGAGCTCGGCGTCCACTGCAGAGTCGATAATCTCCTCAGCCATCTGGCGGAAGTCCAAAAACGACATCCGAGCTATCACGCCCACGCCAAACGGGGTGGGGTTAGCCCGAAGAAAATCGCAAGACAAGAACAGAATAAGAGAATGAAGTAAGAACTTACCTTCTGCCCGGCGAGCGGCGCCATCCTCCTCGGCCTCCTCGCTTCGAGCCACGGGCGACCTGCCCGCGGCGGCCTCGTAGGCCTCGGCCACGACCACGACGCGCTCCTCCGCGGCGTCACTGGCACGTGCCATCGCCGGGTCGACGTCGTCCATGTCGACCTCTTCCAAATGGCCGAGGTCGCTTGAGAGGTCGACCTCCTGCTCCTTCTGACCAGAGCATAGGTGGCCTCCTCTTCTTCCTCCTCCTCGGGGTCGTCGACCACCCGAGTAAGCTGGTCCTGGAGGGCCTTGATCTGTCTCTCCAGCCGCTCCTTGGTCGGGAGGGACCTGGCCTCCTCCTCGGCCTTCCTCGCCTGCTCGGCGAGCTGTTCCAGTCGGCTCATCAGCTCCGGCCTCCTCCGTTTGAAGTCATCAAACCAGATTCGGAGTTCGCTTACCTCCTGACGGTCGGCGTACTCAAGGTGCGGCGCGGGGGTCCTGGTCGAAGCTCGGCGCCTCGACCGCTTGGCGCGGGGAGGCGAGGCGGATACTTGGCGGCCTCGACCCGCCGCCCTCTTGCGGGAACCCCTGGCCGGGTGTCGGGCTTGCGGCGGCCTGCGGACTCGACACCGCAAGCTCAAGGGCGACCTTCTCCCGCAAATGTAAATCGGGAGGAATAAGCTCGGAAAACGTGCCCTCGAACGGAAGCAGAAGATGTACCTACCGCCGCCACGGTCAAAAATGTTCTTGGGGACTCGACGATTGGGCGTCGCCTTCTTCTTCTGGCGCCGAACATCTCGGCGACCTCTCGTCAACCCAAATTGGCTCCTGAGTCGCGCCGCAACCGAAGACGAGCAAAGAGACAATGTAACTCCGACCTCTCCCGGTAGAAAGGGTTAAAAGACAAATGAAGGGACAGGTTAAAATCTCCGCCTATCACGTAGCGACACCTGGCTGGAGAAAGCGCGCTTTCCGAGAAACTGCCGTACCGTTACAAGGAGGCTTCTCAGAGAAGGAACCGCGGAACAACCAAACGACGCGCCCACGCGAGCAAGCACGCGCGGTAAAGAAGTTCGCCTCCCGACGAAAAATGGTCGTGAGCCACGACCAAAGGAAATTCAATCCCCTTCAAGTCTTCTTAGGCTCAAGGGGAAGCCCGAGGGTTCCCACTTGAACCTCGGGGCTAGCCGTCGGGATTGGCTATCTGGCAAAAGACCACGGTACCCCGTGAAAAGCTAAACCCGCCGACCAAGCAACACTAAAAGAAGATGCTCTAGAACGAAACGAGCATCCCTCCTTCTCCTCCGAGCATACGCATTTGCACCTTCGCTCGCAGAAGCACCAAACACACCCCCCACGAGCAAGCATGCTCGTAGAGGCCACGACCTGCTCGGGTGTTTTGGTCGGGGTGCCCGGTCAATGCCACGAGGAAGGAAGGTGGCAACCAATCAGCCGGAGATCAAGGGAAATCATACCCGAAATTCAAATAACGCCCGGATCAAGGGCAGTAGATGGTAAGTACGATTGCGCGGCGCAATCCCAGGAGGTAGTTACCTTCTATGTACCTCTAGTCGTAGTATTTAAACCCCCCTGAAGATCTGTAACAGGAGAGGGACACGGAGATAGAACACAATACACTGGAGTAGGGCTATTATCTCGGCGGTGAGAGGCCCGAACCAGGATAAAACACCGTGTTCCGCCCTTCTTCTCCTTCTCCCGACCTCGCATCGCTCGAACGCCCTCTTCGATCCGTACGACGGGGCTCTGTTGATCCCCCATTCAACAAGTAAGCTCGACGGGAGCCCGTTCTCCAATCGTCGACATGTTTAAATTCCCTTTATCGTTCATCTATGAAGGACGTCGGTCGGGGAAACCCGGTCGGCAATCGCCCTGGCGTGCGGTTCGACCCGAAGCTCCAAGGCGTCGATTTCCTCCTGACCGTTCGCGGAACCCCGCTACTAACAAGATCAAGGTCGATGCCGCCATAGTAAGAGAGCGTACAAACCAAAGGCCGAGGCAGCCCCGAGAACAAGACCGGCCGCCACCGGCCTCCACGTGGTCGTGCACGCGGGCCAGGGTACTCCCACGAGCTCGAGCCTGGTTAAGAGTCCATCGCCCCAAGACTCCGATCACGGATCTCTCGGCCGACCGCCGCAAAAACATCACTCGGCTTTGATCCTCCTCCGCCACCTATCCACGTCGCGGTAAGTGCGCGCCAGCTTACCAAACCCCGCAAAATGTTAAATATCACAAAAACCGCAGGAAGAACAAAGCGCCACCTCGAAAGCGCTCCTGGGCCTTCTCAATCTCCGCTCCCAGCCGGACCGGGACACAATCGACGACACCGAAGCCCTGTGGCCGTCTGAGATTCGCCGGACCGCGCCTAAGGCCCGGCCCAAGACTAGGAGGGTGCGAAACCACCGCAAAACGAATCCGGCTCCACCATGGCGAAACGAGCAAGAGGTGAGGACAAGGCGAGCCTCAGTTGGGTCGGGCGACGACCCAATCGCTTTAAAACTCACGTCCCGACCATACCTCGCGCTCTCCGCTGAGTCTGCCGACGGGCGGGCAAATACCGCACTGGATCGCGAACGGTCCAAGGTCCGATACGGATCGAGTAAGGAAAGGTTCTTCATGGATCACCCCAAGTGGGGTCGGATACCCCGCCGATCATCCGCTAGGCGACCCTCGCGAGGGGCCACCAGGTTCCACCCGGATCACTCGCTTGAAGCTCCACGAGCGGCGCCGAGCCACCGAAGGCAAGCGCTGCCTCTCACTCCTCCAGGTCCCACACCGCGACGGGCGTAAAACACGGATGTATGGTAAATCCCTCCACCCGACAAAGAACTCGCCAGCTCCAGCTGAAACGAATCGCAACTAGCCCCGCCCGGTCAAGCGCAGCGCGCATGGCGCGAGCATCGCATCACGGAGCGACCCGACCACCAGGGGCTCTGGGGTTACTCCACGGGCCACACAAGCACCGGCCGAAGACTATCCCCAACAAAGCGCACGGTGTCCCAGACGGCTAAGCAAGAAATGGACAAGGCAAGAACCCCCGACCGCTTCCTCCGACCACCAGGGCTCTGGTTACACTGGAAGGCCACACAAGACCTGGCCGAAGACTATCCCCGACAAAGCGCAATGTGTCCCAGACGGCTAAGCAAAGAAATGGACAAGGCGCAATCCCCCGACTCGCTCTCCGACCAGCTTAGGGGCTCTGGTTACACCACTGGAAGGCCACACAAGACCCTTGGCCGAAGACTATCCCCGACAAAGCGCAATTGTCCCAGATTTGAAGCAAAGAAATGGACAAGAATCCCCCGACTCCGCCTCCGACCACCAGGGGCTCAGGGCTACACTCACGGAAGGCCACAAGACCGGCCGAAGACTATCCCCGACAAAGCGCAGCCGGTGTCCCAGACGGCCAAGCAAAGAAATGGACAAGAACCCCCGACCTCGCTTCCTCCGACTCAGGGCTCTGGTTACTACTGAAGCGCCACAAGACCGGCCGAAGATTATCCCCGACAAAGCGCACGGTGTCCCAGACGGCCAAGCAAAGAAATGACAAGGCGCAACCCCCGACCGCTTCTCCGACCACCAGGGCTCGGGTTACCACTCGGTGCGCCACAAGCACCGGCCGAAGACTATCCCGACAAAGCGCACGGTGTCCCAGACGGCCAAGCAAGAAATGGACAAGGCGCAACCCCCGACTCGCTTCTCCGACTCAGCTGGGTTACACCACGGGAGCCACAAGGCACCTGGCCGAAGATTATCCCCAACAAAGCGCAATGGTGTCCCTGCACGACGGCAGCAAAGAACAGACAATAACCCCGACTCCGCTTCTCCGACTACCAGGGGCTCGGGTTACACTCCACGGAAGGGCCACAAGACCGGCCGAAGACTCGATCAAGTCAGCGTATCAAAGACGGAGGCAAAACCCCTGCATCTCTCCGACCGCCCGGGGCTCGGGCTACCGACGAGTACTCCGCACCATGGGTACCCTCGCCGCCCAAAAGACGACGGCCGACTCCAGCCGATCAAGGCCCGGTTACGACCGCGGTAAGGTCCGAAACCACGACCTGGTCTCCGATATCCCGAGAAGCGACGGCATTTATTATGTGACGGGCGCATTAAATGCCACCATAATGATTTATGACGTTAGCCGCACAAGTTCCCGACCCCGCATTTACTACGAGCGGCGCGGCAACTACGGGCGACCAGCAGGCGAGGGGAGCCCGCCACCCCATCACCGCCACTTTCGGACGACCGAGAGCACAGTCTTTTCCTCTTTTTTCCAAACCAACAGTGTAACCTCCCACCTCGCCTATATAAAGGCGGGAGGGGCAAGCGTGTAAGAGGACGAACAAAAAAGGAGAATCAATACGATCCAACTCACACGAACTGGAGTAGGGACGTTCTGCCCGAACCAGTATACATCTTGTGCTCACCCGAGTCAAGCCGTTCGAGGAGAGGGAGCGTGCACCCCCGTCGACCTATACAAATTTACTAGCCGGTGCCCTAAACACCGACACAACCGTTGGAGTCAGTTATTTTTTGGAGAATTAGACATATCGGATGTTCTGATGTGCACATCAGAAGTTCCGATATGTGACTGAGTGGAGGGATAACGGCTAGTTTTTGCCCAATCCTATAAATACCCCTCCACCCCTCTTTAATGAGGAGAGCTTGTTGGCTGGGTTTTCTATTGAGCATTCAATACACTCTTTGAGCTTTCTTTTCTTCATCTCCTCTTTTGATCTTAGTGATCAATTAAAGAGTGGGGTTGAAAATGATCTAGAGTTAAGAGCAAAAAGGAGAGTCATTCACTTTGAGCATTAGAGTTCATCTCCAAGATCGAGTGCACGTTGGATTCATTACTCTTGGAGGTTGAAAGACTCATAGACGGCTATACGTCATTTAAGAGCCCCCAAAGATTGTGGGTGGCCGTGGAAAGTTTGTAAAGGCCGATTTCGCCTCCGAAAGGAAAGAAATCAATTGTGAAGCCAAACTTCAAGTGTGACCGAGGTTTGGGCGGAAAAGGTTGGAAAAGACCCGGCTCTTTGTGAGCTTCCTCAACGGAGACGTAGGATCCCCTTAAAGGATCCGAACTTTGGAAACAAATCCTCTTGTCTCTCTATTTTCCCACTAGTTGCTTAATGTGCATCTTGTTTAATTCATCTACTCCTTCTTGCATCAAGTCGAAGTAAAATTGTTTGGTGACTAGCTTCATTTCACTAGAGTTCATCCAATTGCTAAATAGATCGGACATTCCGATATATAGTTGGAAGTTCCGATATCACATTGGAAGTTCCGATCATCTTATCAGAAGTTCCGATAAATTTTTCCGCTGCGATCAAATTAGATTAAATTTTAAAAGGCCTATTTGAATGGACCGGAGATAAAATCTACCCGAGCAGGTCAACACGGATACTCCGGATGTTTTGTCCGGATATTCCGGATGGTCCGAATTATCCGAGCAATATATCCGGATACTCCGGATGAACCAGCTCGAACCGAGAAACTAAATCTAATCAATTTAACAACAGGCTACTTGAAAGAAATGCTTCTAAATGAAGTCAAGTACCTTAAGCAAGATTAGATCTGAAACCAACACAACTACACAAGTAGATCGGGGCTCCACAAGCTCAAAGCAACACAAAGTAAGCTAAAGTAAATAGAAGGAGTGAAAACCACAATTTTTACCGAAGTTCGGATTCTTGAAGGGAATCCTACGTCTTCGTTGAGGTGGCTCGGTCACACTTGAGCCGGGGTCTTTTTCAATCCGCTTCCCTCCCGGTGTTGCATAAATGCACTCGCCGGCTTCACTTCTTATCTCTTTCCTTCCGGAGGCGAGACTTCACAAACGACCGGGCACACCACAATCTTTGGTTGCTCCCGGTAACTCCTAGCCATCTAGGAGACCTTCAACCTCCAAGAGTAACAACACCACGAGAGATCGCTTGGAGGATGAACTAGTGCTCACAAGTTGGAATGAATGCACCTAGCACTTTAAACTACTTCCTCTCCTCACCAAGAATTGAATTAACAACCAAATCAATGGGGGAGGAAGTTGAAGCTCTATTGAGTGCTTTGAATGTGTGAGAGAGGGCTAGAATGCTGCAATGAATGAGCTTGATAAAAATCCTAGCCGTTGGGAGAGGGAGGAGTCTTTAAATAGTCTTTTGAAAAACTAGCCGTAGCCCTCATTTTTGAAAAAGGCCGGACACTCCGGGTAAATAACCCGGACACTCCGGATTGGCTAAAAGGCACTTTTGAACCGAAGCGAGTAACCCGGATACTCCGGATAATTTATCCGGATAGTCCGGATGATTTATCCGGACACTCCGAGTTACATAGCTCGGTTAGAAAAAAAAACACTTTTTGAGGAAATGCAAGTGTTGAGTGCTTGTATGAATGCAAGATTTGACTTTTGAGCACATGATCATCCTGAGAGCGATTTCCCGTCGTATCCCCTTGATAGTACGGCTATCCTTAAGACTCAAAATAAGAAAAAAAATTACAATTCTTGTCTTGATGCCGTCTTCTCAAATTTGAATATTTGTAGGGGCGTCCAATCTCATTCCGAACCCAATAAGTTCTCGATATCTGCATCAATTCTAGTTAGAACATTAGAACTCTTTAATTGTGTCATCATTAATCACCAAAACAATTTTAAGAGGCCTAGATGCACTTTCACTATTCACCTCCCCTCTAGGCAATTAACACATCATTCACTAATAAGTCCGCCAGCTTGGCGGCCTCACAAGCGGCGCAACTGGGGTGGTTCCTTCGGCGGTCGTTGGCTCCTCTCCCTCCCCGACTGCTCCTTTATTTGCCAATTGTGTGGGCTTCAATACATACGGTGAAAAATCCTCTTCTAATCTTCGTCTAATTCAATTCCAAATCCACAATATCCGGTTGGTTTTTTTGTCTTTGTTCTTAGTTTTTCAACGACCTCTTGTGATCCTAAGCATCAATCCAACTTTGATTCTCCTCGTGGATGACCACTCTTGCGCATAACCCGAGTTGAGTCTTGGTGTTCATCTTTTGGCCCATGGATCATTTGGAGGTAAGAAGGAAGGTAAACAGGAACTAGTCCTTCTTGGTTGTCTGGTTTGCAAGTCTTGCTTGCTGGCTGCTTGATCCGGTTTCGTGGTGTAGGATTGCAGTTCGGCTGTGGTGGAATAGGTCCTTGTGACCTGCTGTTTATTGTTCGGTTGTTCCATTCCCTTGGCCCGGGAGAGGGTTCTGAGGTCCTGAGTAGTTTCAGCAACTTCTCGTGATCATTGGTTGAATTGCCTCAATCGGTGGTCTGTGGCTTTGTATATCAGAAACGTTCGCTGGTGATTTCTGCGACATTGCAGCGGCGATATCGTTTTCTGTGACATCGTCTTCGACAAGCCTAGCTAGCCATGCTAACTTTTCAGTTGGTGCCTTGTGAGTTTTCTCAAACTTTTGAGATTACAATATTTATTGTCATTGCAAAGGGTTAGTCAATTTTATTAACTTGGGGACCTTGTATGTGAGGAGGCAATAGTTCGATGGCGATTAGGCTATAGAGAGACTACTTGTGACAACGCAATTTAATTATCAGTTTTCATATATTCATACTTGATAAGCACAATTAATATCTTCTCATATATGTTCATGTTGTGATTCAGTAGCTTACTATTTTGTTTTACTTGTTGCTGGTTGTCCCTTTTTATCCTGTTGTCGGTCAGCTGTGTTACTAGCTCTATTTTTAGTTTTGTTAGCTACTCCTGTTCATTCAGGAAGCTAACATGTGGTTGAATCACTGTTAACTGCATATTGCTTGAAGATAATCAACTATTTAGGTTTCTTAAAACAGTTAAGTATTGAAAATTGATAATTACTTTTAAGTGAGGTAAGATTATCACAAATAAGTTTATGATCTTATCCCTAGTGGCGAGGAGGCCTCTTAATTGAGTTCTGTCCTTGCTCACCCTTCCTGCCCTTGCGATTTGGACACTGTTTGGCCCAGTGTCCAATCTCACCGCAAACAAAGCAGGGCTTCTCATCTTTGTTCATTGACTTCTTCTTCTTGAAATTAGTGGTTTGTTTGGCTTTATTTTTCCCTTTGTTCTTGCCATGTGAGAACTGTTGCACCACATTGGCGCTAGATCGCCCCTCGCCTCCTTTCACAGTGCATCCTTAGCTCGAGCTTTCTCCTCAACATCTAGAGACGCAATCAGATTCTCAACAGAAATCTCTTGTCTCTTATGTTTCAGAGATGTGGCAAAATTCCTCCATGAAGGAGGTAATTTGGCAATAATGCCCCGACCACAAACTCCGCTGTAATCGATTTTGAGAAGTTCGAGTTCCTGGCGAGAACTCGTATCTCATGAGCCTCGCTCAACTACGTAACGGTTATCCACCATCTTGTAGTCATGATATTGCTCCATGATATACACTTCATCACAAGATCTAAGCACCGAACTTAGCATTCAGAGCATCCCATAGTTCCTTCGCGTCTTTAATGTGCATATACACATCGCACGCACGATCGGCAAGAACACTAAGAACGGCTCCCACAAAGAGTGTGTTGGCATCCCGATATGCCTTCTCCTTTTCAGGAGTTGGATCCATATCCTCCTGGTTTGCCGTTCGACACCCGTAACACGCTCATAGTCGTAAGCCACAAGGTGACCCTTGTCCGCCATCTTTTGAAGTGCACACCGGTGAATTTTTCCGCCTCGATTGCCTCGGCAAAGCCAGCCATTGATAAACCTAAGCGCCTATAATCGTGTTTTTGGATTGTTAGAATTAAAGGCACATCTAGGTTTAATTTAATCCAAAAGTAAATCATGAACAACATGTGATTGACTATCAAGAATTTAATAACGAGAGCATACTATAGATGCATATGCTAGAAGACTACACATATATCCATCTAATGTGCTCACAATCAATAGATTGAAAATAAACAGTAGAAACATTGTAACGCATCGCTCGTGTGCAGATGGAGCGATGAGACGTTGTAGCGCCGTCAAGGTCGAGGATCGGAAGCGCCGCAGCCGAGCGCGATGCCTCAGCACCGCTTCCCGAACGCCGAGGAAGACGAGCCGTGACGGTGACGTGGAAGCGCCGCGCCGAGCGCTTCCCAAAATTCGATTCGCCCTCTCCCTGCAAGAACGCGAGGACGGACGGTTTCGAGACACGCTTCCTGCTCACGGGTGCACGCCGTCACGGACGGAAGCGAACTTGATGGCGGCGCAATGAGGAAACTAGCAAACGCTAGGGGCGCAGCGTTAGCCGAGGGAAACTAGCAAAACGCTAGGGCGCAGAAAACTCTATTTCTCCCAGATGACGGCGACGCAGTATATAAAGGAGCCCTGGTAATAGTCCGTAACCGAACACGACTCGAGGACGTGCCACGATCGGAGTCCATTACGGTGTCTTTATCTCATACTACAACCGCGATTCCGAGTAGCAAAAAAGTAATCTGCAAAAGGAGGCTGCGCCTACGCAAAGCCCTGGACCGGAATTTGGCGGACCATTCACGCAGGTGCCGCGACGCCTCGCCGCTTCGCCCGAGCCCGAGCCCTAGCCCTAGCCCTAGCCCGAGCCCGAGCCCGAGCCCGAGCCCGAGCCCGAGTCCGAAGCCGCGCCTTACGCAGCCCTGGACCTGAATTTGGCACCATTCACGCAGGGTGCCGTGACGCTCACGCCAAGGCTTCGCCGCCGCCCGCCTCGCCCGAGCCCTGGGCGAGGGCGAGGCGAGCGCAGTGTATTCTTTCTCCCTTTCTCCACATGGTTCTACCATGGTGTAGCACACTCCACTATTTAAACTAGTGCTCACCACTTTAGGCTAGCAATGTGGTACTATTGCTAGTGCACATGCTCCTCATGAGGTGGGCCTTTGAGATTTTCTAGGATTTATTGTCTCAATCAAATGGGCTTGGCCCAAATAATCCAACAAAATCAACCTTGAGCATAGTTGCTAGTTGTATGTCTTATTTACTGTTCATTATCATGCATTTACTAAAATACTTTATTATGAGCATACTTGTTTTGATATTGTCACGGTAAAATTACTGATACTATAATATTTACAGCAGTTACTTCATCGATGGGCGGCTACGCGGGGGGGGGGGGGGGGGGGTGGCATGTGCAATCAACTGACAAAAAAAATGCAGTGCAGCAGCGGCCAGGCTCTGGGCAGAAGTAGACGCATACATTTGCTAGTTGCTACTCGCTGGGTGAGCAGTGCAGCAGCGGCAGTACAAAAACTAAAGCGAGACTGGACGAGGGCTAGTACGTGCGTTGGTCTATCGATCGTTGGTGCATGGGCTGTTGTGCATGATCGACTCCTGGTCCCTGGAGCACCCCGACGGATCGTTTGCCGCCGTATCATGCCATGCATCGTGTTGCTGTATTTCACTGGAAATCAAGAGAAATTGCTCCGTTTGCGATAAAGAAATATATGGGGGGTCATAGAAGAGTACTTGAGCTTCTCTGAACTCTGACTCTGAGTAGCCGCGTCCTGTTCGAGGGAGCTTAAGCTTCTGATGGCTTTAAGCTAAGGCAGAATCCCGATCTCTAGTAGATATATCGAGGATTTGCCTTGTTTCCTGCGGAATCTCGTCTTTTGCGTTCTTGCTAATCAGGCACTAAACAAAAAATATTTTGGGTAGGAGAAGTTAGTGCGAGACAGGTAGAACAGTGAAAAGGTCGTTAATTAAGAGCGGTCAAGCGCACTCGCTGCCTCTATAGTATAGCCAGGCAGCCTGCTCTAATGGTGCAGGCGTGGAAACCTGCCTTAACCTCGTCATAATACCATATTAAAGAGATGTTCTACGTATTATTGCTCGAAAGATGCATAGTACTCCCTCCGGATTGGTAATATCTGTCGTTTTGTACATCGACACGGTTTTCAAAACACAACTTTGACCGCTAAGTTTTATTATAATATATTTATAAAACCCAATAAAATTATAATATTATGAAAGTACTTCTTGAGACAAGTCTACATATATAATTTTTATGTATCCAATTTAAATATTTAAAAAATATATTGTTAGTCAAAGTGTCGGTGTTTCGTGCACCGGCAATACGAATTTATGGTCGGATGGGGTCGCGCGCTCCCTCTCCCCGAATGGTCGACTCAAGGAGTCAGAAGATGTATACTGGTTCGGGCCGAATGTCCCTACTCCAGTTCGTGCGGTGTGAATGTATTGATCTTTGGGAGACGGACAAGGGGTGTACAGGCGAGGCGGATGGTCGGCTGTCCGACCCCCTTGAGGTTTTCGCTAGGGAACTGAGGCTACCTAGGAGACTGTTTTCTCTTTTCTCCGCGCCCCTCCCTCTCGGGCCCTGCCTCTCCTTATATAGACGGAGGAGGCAGGTTACACGGGAGTCGGGAAGACTACGAGGAGAGGGGTCTTCACGTCTTGAGGTCTGGCTTCTGTCTTGTCCGGCCAACCCCTGCCCGTCCCGAGGCAGGGTTGGTGGCTCTGCGGGCGCATGCCTTGCGTAATGCTGTCAGGGTGGCGTGTTGCGTGGTGCTCTTGTCAGCCTCGGTGGCTTTAATGGCGCTTGACTTTGCTTTGGCCTCGGGAGTTGGCGTACTCCTCTGCGGTGTGCCAGGCGACGGGACGGGGGCTTGACTTCTTCGGTGGCTCTTCTGACAGCCTTGGGAAGGAGCCGCCTACCCCGGTACGGATGTCAGGGGACGCTGCGCACATGGCAGCCGCCCGACACTGGCGTGGGCCCTGCTGGCTCGTGCGCAGGTGGAGCTTGAGCTTCGATATTAGGCGGTCGGCGCGTGCCGACCGCTCGGAACCGGAGTCCGCCGACCGTCCGGGGTCGGCCCCGCACAGGTCGGGGCTCGTTCCTTGCGGCCCAAGTACCTTTCGGTGGTGCCGGGCCTCCGCCGTGATAGGTCAGCCCGTTCGTGCTTCCGGTGATGGGGTACCCATGGTATGGGTACTCGTCAGTAGCCCCCGAGCACCGGAGCGGGTCGGAGAGCCGCTCGGGGGTTTAACCTGGCGGCGGTAACCGCCGACCGGAGGTCGGTGTGGCTGCTCGGGAGCCGGGCCACCTAGAAAGAGCCCGGCGCTGCGCGAAGCGCACCGGTGTAGTTTCCGAGCCCCCGAGCGGTCGTGAGCCGGTCGGGTTTACCTTGGCCGAAAAGTGGCCGCGGACCGAGGTCGGCGACGCTTTGGTCGGGGCCGCTTGTCGGTCAAGCCCGTCAAAGAGCTCGGTGCGCGCTGAGCGCACCCGGTGGCGAGTTTTGAGCCCCGAGCGGTCGGGAGCCGGCCGGGGTTTACCTTGCCGGTGCCGGTCGCGGACCGAGGTCGGCGACGCTTTGGCGGGCCGCCATTTGTCGGTCGTGCCCGCCCAAATAGCCCGGGTGCGCGCGTGCGCACCCGGTGGGTGTAGCCCCTGAGCCCCCGAGTGGGTCGGAGAGCCGGTCGCGGGTTTACCTTGGCCGACTCTGCAGGCCACGGTGCACGTGGGTCCTTAGAGTCGTGAGCGACGCGCTGCTTACCTTCGCTTCGGTTTGAACGCCGTGCTCGTGCGAGCACTATCGGGTGATCCGAGTGGAACCTTGGCGATCCCCTCGAGGGGTTCGCTTCCAAGCGGACGTAGCTCGGCGTGGCGTCCGACTACCGGGGCGTTCCATAAAAACCTTTCCTTACTCGATCCCGTGTCGGATCGCCGTCGCCCGCCGACCGAGCGCGCCGGCCGCTACTCATCGATGAGTTCCGCGGAGAGTGTGAGGTATGGTCTCGACGCGAAGTCACAGTGATTGGGTCGTCCGCCGACCCAACCGAGGCCCTCTGGGGCTCATCGCGACTCGCCCCTCGCTCTTTTTTACGTCTTTGGGCGGCTTTCGTTCGGTGGCCGATTCGGCCTTCGTAACTCCACGTACGCAGTGCGGGCCTCGGTGCGAGCCTATAGGCGGCTTGCTCTCCCGAGGCCGGCGCCCAAAGGGGCCGCTTGCATACCTTTCCCGCTGGGCGCCCGCCCATCGTAATCGGGCGAGGCTCGCGATCTTTGTCTTGGCGCTTGGCGCGAGGCGGCCATCCTGTCGGAGCGCGATTAATGCGCAGATGGGATTTAAATGGATCGCGCACGTTATCGGGAAACGGACGAGGCGGCAAAGTGACGGTTATGCATCGCGTTGATTCGCGCGCGAGGAGGCGTCGATTTCGCGCGAGGCGCTGGCTCGTTTCGCCTGGAGCCTATAAAGGAAGGAGTGGGTGGCGTGGTAGGCGCCAAGCCTTCTGCTCAGGCGCCTGCAAAAAAGGAAAAAGGGAGGAAGAAAACGAGGGAAGAAGAGGAGTCTCCTGCTTTGCCGCGTCGTCCCCTGCTTTCCTTCGCGCGATTGGAGATGTCGCTGTACCCGCACTCGGCCGTGGCGGGTCGCTATCTCGGTCTGGAGAGGAAGGAGTTCCTTCCTCCGCGGCCCGAGTCCGGCTGGCGAGTTCCGCCGACCGGGGCCGAGGACCCCGAACTTGGGGACGGCGAGATAGTCTCGCTGGCGTCCTTCTACGAACGGGGCTTCGGACTTCCACTCCACCCGTTCGTCCGGGGGTTGCTGCACTATTACGGGGGGGAGGTTCATCATCTGAACCCGAATGGAGTCCTCCACATTGCGGTCTTCATGACGCTGTGTGAGGCCTTCCTGGGGATCGAACCCCACTGGGGGCTCTGGCGCCACTTCTTCTTCGCGAGGTCGCTATCGGACACCAGCCTCCTCGAGCTCGATGATCCAATCACAAGAACCACCGCAAGCCGTTCTACGCCGATTTGAAGTCGCCGACGCCCAACCGGGGTGGCATAGCGAGTGGTTCTATGTCCGAACCTCAACAAAGCGTTCTCGGCCTTTTCTGGGAATCTTCCAAGTCGCATCCTTGTTGGACCTGGGCCCCGACAAGAAGGACCTAAGAAGGTGGACGCGATCCTTGAGAAGCTCGTGGACCTGAAGCGGCGGGCCTCGACAGCAAGGTGGTCCTCAAAGACGTTCATGGAGAGGCGCATCCAACCCTTCAAGGATCGCTGCGCCATGTTTGAGTACATGGGGCCGACCGACCGCAAGGTCGCCGGGCGGAGCTTCCGCGTCGGAGATCCTCGCTGCGTGTCCGCAGCCTCCATCACGGAGACACCGAACCGCCGGCGAGGCGCTCGCGCCGTTTTCGGCGCAGTAATCCGCAGAACCTGGTACGTCGACGGCCTCGTTCGCTTTTGCTTTGCTCGCTCCTTCGCCTCCTTACCCGAGCGCAGCCCGCAGGCTCTCGGATCGATCTCCGCCCCTTGCTGCCGGGGGAAAAGGAGTTGAGGGCGGCCGCGCGCCACGAAAAGGAGAAGCAGGACGCCGCCCTGCTAGCGGAAAAAGAGGCCACCAAGACGTGGAAAAGGAACGAGCGCGCGGACCGAGCCGCGCGTGGCGAGGAGGTCTCGGAGGAGACCTCGGAAGAGACCTCGAGTGAGGGTGATGAGGAGTCGTTGCCGAGCGAGGGGGAAGAAGTCGCCGGAGGCGATTCGCGACGCGACGCTGGTCCTGGGCCATGGGGCGGCATCGCGCTCCTCCGAGGAGACCGCGGGCGCAGGTTTATCCTCGCGAGCGTGGGTCCTGGCCGCCTCGCGGGGTCCGGCAAAGAGGGCACGCCAGTGCCGGTTGTTCGCTCCTCCCTAAGTGACTTGCGCGCAATTCCTCCGTGTCGACTTCTTCGCAATTCTGACCGATCCCAGACGCAGGGGCCTCACCAGCGCTGGGAGGACTCTGAGCCCTACTTCGGCGGTGAGGAGCCGCCCCCTCCCGGTCCTGACCGCGGGGCGTGCGGTGGTTGTCGGGAGCGGGGATCGCTCGGATGCGCTCCCCGCGGTAGGGCCCGTCGGCGAGGAGATGCTGCCAGAGGGGACGATCCGCCGCCGGATGTGAGCGCGCGGGCAGAAGCTCCGTCGGGCGTGCTTCCGCCCGTGCCGTCGACCAGTGAGGCCGGCGGAGTTCTGCCGGCCCTATCTTCCCCCGTGCTGCCGACCGTGGAGGTCAGCGCGAGCCTGTCGCCGGGGGAAGCACTGGGATTCGCGGCGTTCGCAACGCCGGCGGGACGAGATCCACCACCCCCGCCGCCGGGGCCGCCGCCAGCTTCGGTGGTCCGAGTGTCGCCGACGGGCAAGCGCATACCGACCGCCACAGCGCCGTCGGGCGGGAAGCAAGTCGTATGGCGCCGATCGCCGTCGCCGACTTGGCCCGGCCCCGACCTGCCGGGGTCCCGTTCGTTACGACGACGACGCAGAACGCGCGGATTGGGACGCTCTGGAGGATGAGATGGGAAGGATCCACGCCGACCTTACCCTTGTTGTTGACGCCGCGTCCAAGGCGAGGAAGTCCATTGCTCAGGAGTCCCGCTCGGCCAGACTGGTAAGTTTGACGGGGATTTCTCTTGTGCATCTTCTTGACCGGGAAATGGAGACTGACCGGGCGGGCACTTGCAGCGCTTGACATCCCGAGCGGTGGGCAAGTCAAAGTTCCTCCCAGACTTGCACACCGGGAGTGCCATAGGGGAAGAGCGCTCGGCCTTTCGGAGGCGCTTCTTCTTGAGCAAGGAAGGGCTGCCTCGGCGGGTCAGCGGCTGGGGGAGGTCGCCGAAGCCTTGCGGGAGGCTCAGCGACGTGCGGAGTCGTTGGCCACCGAGGGAGAGAGGGCCAGGTCGTCCCTGGCGGATGCTGAAGCGGCCAAGACTTCCGCAGCCGATGGCGAGATCCGCCCGGCGAGGCCGCCCTCTATCGGAAGGAATGCGAGTCGACCGCCAGGAGGCCGACCAGCCAGGCCGAAGCGGATCTCGCTCGGGGGGAGCTCGTGACGATGAAGGAGCTTGCCGACCGCGCTACGGCCGACCGGGAAGCGCGTGCCAAGGCCGAGGAGGAACTTCGCGCCAAGGAGGCTTCCGTGGCCGGTGAGTAGTTTAGTCTTCCGAGTCATCGCGCGGCGTCCTCGACGTTGTTTTTCGTCCTCGCAGATCTGCGAAAAAGCCTTACCGACGCTACCGGAGTCGCGAAGGGCGGCGGTGGAGGCACGAGACGCGGCGGTCGAGTCACGCGACTCGGCCCTTTTGAATAAGCGGCTGGCGGAGACGGATGCGGCCGACACGACGGCCCAGCTGACGGTCCTCCACGTGGGCGTCCAGGCCGTCTGTGACCGGCTGTTCGGGCTTACTCCGGGCCCCAGCGCCATCCCCGCCATGCTTGGGTGGATCCCTGAGCGTGTCGAGGCGTCGGTGCGGGAAGCGGCGGTGCTTGGTGCTTCTTTGGCCCTGGTCAACACCGTCTCTTATTACGACGGCGTCGACCTTGAGGCGGTCGGGAGCGGCGTCGGCCGACGGCCAAGCGATGAAGAGGTCGACGTTCGGGTCTCGGTCGATCCGCGGCGCCCAAGAGATTGCCGGCCGAATCTCGCCGCGCGAAATTCTCCGTCGAAAGGGGGAGGAGGATTAGTTTTCCTTCCGTTTGCTTTTTTGGCAATGTATGTAATGAACAAAACTGCCCTAGTCGAGCTCGACGCCGGGCTGTTTTTAAGTTACTCTGCCCGTCTATCCCGTGTTTCTTTTATGAATTTGGGCAATTTTTCAACCGTAGCTACGGGGGTCCACAGGGGTGCCCCGAGGCGAGGGCGTTGCACCGCATTCATGCGAAGAGGACACGGGGGAGGGCGAGCTGCCTCGAGCGATTGCTTGGTGAAGGAGGTGTTGGGGTCGGACCACCTCCTTCGCGAAGCTTTGGCGGGTTGAAATCTAACCTAAGTGGGGGTGCTCCGACCGCTCATAGTGTTTCTTGCTCGGAGGGCTTGTTTCCCTCCGCAGAGTGCTACTGGCCGTGACGCGGGGCGTAGGCCGTAGTACTTTGAGCCGAGGAAATAGCCGCGAGGTAGATAGCTCGATCGGTCGGTCGCGGCTTAGGTTAGCGACCCGCGCGTTTTTAAATGATGGTCGGGTTGGGCCGCTGGGGCGTAAGTCGTAGCATTCGTCAACCTATATCGAAAGGCTCCATCCGACCGCCGCTCGGCCCTTCGCTCAGGTAGCCTCCTTTTTGCACAAAGTGCTACTTCGGAACCGTAGCCGCTGGGGCGTGGGCCGTAGCATTTTGGTTTTGAGGAGGTTACTTTAGGAGGGGAGCTCGGTCGGAGTGGTAACCGGTTATCGATTTAGGTCGCCGACCCCTGAGGTCATGCAGCCCCCGAGCGGTGCGTGGGGACTGAGGGTGCAGTCGCCACGCACCGCTTGAGTTCGTGGTGGGTGTGCGATTTTTTCCGAAAAGGAATTTTATGCTTTCGGGGATAAGGGTGGATTAACTCGCCTTGAGGACCGCGCTGATTTTGGAGCTGACGCTGGGCGCTTCGTCTTCTGCGCCGTTGCGTGACCCCAAGGCGCTTCTGCTTTTCGCTTCCTTCAGATCGCTTGGCGACTTGGGGCGTCTTGCTCAGCGCCATGTTATAAAAGGAGAGGCGCCAAGGCGCCTGTTGCTTTGCCAAGGCTGCCGTCGAACGAAGTTGCTCCATGCGCCATGGCGGACCACAACGCTCAGCTTCGCGAGGAGGTGGCCGCCCATCAGGCCTGGTTGCGGGAGGTGGCGGATGCCGGCCGCTGCTCGTGAGGACGTCTGGCGCGAGCCTGCCTCGTCGGCGTTCCTCGGCTTCGAGAAGCGAGGGCGCCAATATTGCGGGCGGTGGTAGAGGCGCGCCGCGCGGAGTTCGGCTGGCAGGGCGCGCACCAAGATCGCAATGGGCGGTTCGCTCTTGGTTGGGGCGATGTTCCTCCATAAATAAATAAAGTGTTTGGGTTTCTCTTTTCGTCCCTTTTCGCTCCTTCTCTTTTTGTGTTGAGATCTAGCCCTCGTTCTTTCGCACGTGATCGAAGGAGGACAGCTTCGGGACCTCTGCTTTCGGGGCGGAGGTCGCAGCGCTCATGACCAGCAAAACGAAAGAGGTTCGAGAGAGAGAGAAAAAACCACTTGGTCGGTCGTCCGACTGCTGCAGCTTTCTTTGCTCGAGTGTGTGTTTTTTTTTTTTTTTTTTGCATGGTACAAAGAGAGGAGAGAGGCCGACTATGGATAGAACCTTCTCAGCTTCTCTATGTTCCAGGCGTTTGTCACGAGATTCCCTTCGGTGTCCTTGAGGCGGAAAGTGCCGGGTCGGAGGACTTCCGCGATGGTGAAAGGGCCCTCCCAAGGCGGGGAGAGCTTGTGCCTGTCTTTCGCGGATCGACTTGGCGCGACACTAAGTCGCCGACTTCAACGAGCGGCCGCGGACCGTCGGTAGTGGTAGCGACGCAGCGCCGATATTTTGCCGATCAGTAAGACCGCGACGCCTCGAAGTTTCGAGCCGGTCGAGGTCATCTTGTCGTTCCTTGATTGCCCGTCTGCCGTTGTAGTTCTGCACCCTTGGCGCGCCAGACTCAAGATCGGTCGGGAGGACAGCCTCCGCCCGAACACCAAGAAAAATGGAGTGAACCCGGCCGACCAGTTGGCGTGGTTCGCAGACTCCAAAGCACGGGTGGTAGCTCGGCTGCCCATCGCCCCGCCGAATTTCTTCGGGCCAATGAAGATTCGCGGCTTGAGTCCTTGGAGGATCATGCCGCTGGCTCGCTCGGCTGTCCGTTGGCTCGAGGTGTGCCACGCCGCCCGATCGACTCGGATGTTGAAGTTGTCGCAGAACTCGAGGAACTCCTTTCCCGTGAACTGAGTCCCGTTGTCGTTGATGATGGAGTTGGGCACTCGAACCGTAGACAATGTCGCGGAAGAAACTTGCCGCCTGCGCCGATGTGATCTTTGCCAATGGCTTTGCTTCAATCCACTTTGTGAACTTGTCTACGGCGACAAGCAAGTGAGTGAAGCCCCCGGGCGCCTTTTCAAGGGTCCGACTGTGTCGAGCCCCCAAACCGCGAAGGGCCATGTGATGGGGATCGTCTGCGGGGCTTGCGCAGAAGATGCGTCTGCTGGCGAAGAATTGGCATCCTTCGCAGTGCGGACAATCTGGGTCGCATCTGCTACGGGCGGCGGCCAAGAGAAACCTTGTCGGAAGGCCTTTCCTACCAGGGATCGCGCGCGTCATGGTGCCCGCACACCCGTCGTGGATGTCTGCGAAGGTGCTTCCTTGGTCGGTCGAACGCACTTCGAAGGATTCCGGACGGGCTCCTCTTGAGGGCGCCGATCAGGGCGAAAGACTTAGCCCGCCGAAGCGAGGCGCCGAGCCTCGGTGGTATCGGGCGGGAGCGACCCGCTTGTCAATCGATCGACAAACGGTCGCCTCGATCGGTTCGATGCTCAGACGCCCAAGTCCGACCCAGCGGGTGGGCATCGACCAAGATCAGCGGGGCCGCCGCTTTGGGGTCGGCGGCGTCCTCGGACACTCGGTCCGACCGGATTGATGGGCCGTTGAGGTCGAAACGAAGATTCCAGGGGAACCGGTCCCTTCCCTGAGGCGAGGTTGGCGAGGGAAGTCGGCTTCACCGTTATAGCGTCGGTAGCTATGATGGAGCTCGAAACCCTTGAACTTCTCCTCAAGCTTGCGGACCTCCAGCGATGGCGGCCATCCGAGCGTCGCGGGGCTCGGTGGCTTTCATCACTTGGTCGACGACCGGCTTGGAGTCGCCGTGAACGTTGAGCCGTCGAGCACCTGTGTCGGCGGCGATCCGAAGGCCATTGACGAGGGCTTCAGACGGCGACATTGTTGGTGGCGTCGAAGAGCGATCGTATGGCATACCGGAGCTTGTTGCCGAGTGGGGAGATGATGACGACCCCGCGCCGCCCCGTTCTTGGTGTAAGACCCATCGAAGTACATCGCCCAAGATTCGGTCCTCGACCGCCGCAGGACTTGCGCGCCGGTCCACTCGGCGACAAAGTCCGCCAAGACACAGGACTTGATCGCCGCCCTGAGGGACGTGCGATATGTCGAGGCCGTTGAGCTCGAGAGCCCACTTGGCGATCCTTCCCAGAAGCGCCGCGGTTGTGAGAACGACTTCTCCGGCGGTGAGGAGGTTACGACGGAGATGGGGTGTCGATCGAAGTAATGGGCAAGCTTCCTCTTGGTGATGAGCACCGAGTACAAGAATTTCAGATCTGAGGATATCGGATCTTTGTTTCGAGAGCACCTCGGCCGACGAAGTAGACCGCCTCTGCACCTTGAGAACGCGCCTTCCTCGCTCGCTCCACAACAAGTGCCGCACCGACGACCTGAGTCGTGGCGGCGATGTAGAGGAGCAAAGGCTCTCGCGGCTCCGGCGACCAGACCGGAGGTGAGGTCGAAAAGACCTTTAGTCGGCTAAAGGCTTCCCGAGCTTCGTTGGTCCAGGAAAAATGGCCTGACTTCTTCATCACCTTGTAGAGTGGCATCCTCGTTCACGAGGCGGATACGGCGACTTAGTGCCGCGAGGCATCCCATCAGCTTTGAACTCCCTTCAGATCGTTGATTGGCCCCATCCTTGCGATAGCGGAGATCTTATCTCGGTGGCTTCGATGCCGCCGGAGACGATGAATCCCAAAGAACTTGCCCTTGGGGACCCCGAAGACGCACTTCGGGTTGAGCCTTATGCGAAACCGTCGGAGGTTCGCAAAGTCTCCTCCAGGTCGGTGATGAGGTCACCGGCCTTCCTGGTTTTGACAGCGATGTCGTCGGCGTGAAGCTTCGATGTTCACGGCCAATTTGGTGCAGAAAAACACGCTTTGCATACATCATTGGTATGTGGCGCTGCGTTTTCGGACCAAAGGCATCGTGGACGTAATAAAGACGAGCCATACGGGGTGATGAAGGAGGTCGCGAGCTGATCGGACTCCTTCATCGCAATCTGGTGATAGCCCGAGTAGGCATCCAAAAAGGAAAGGGACTCACACCCGGCGGTGGAGTCCACGACCTGGTCGATGCGAGGCAATGGGAACGGATCTTTCGGACAGGCCTTGTTGAGGCTCGTGTAGTCAACGCACATTCTCCATTGCCCCGACTTTTTCTTTACAAGGACGGGATTGGCGAGCCACTCGGGGTGACGCACCTCCCTTACAAAACCGGCGGCCAAAAGTTTGGCGATCTCTTCCCCAATGGCCCGTCGCTTCTCTTCGTCGAAACGGCGCAGGCGCTGGGCGATCGGTCTGGATCCCGGTCGAATGTTCAGGGAGTGCTCGGCGACCTCCTTCGGGACTCCTGGCATGTCCGAGGGTCTCTGCCGAAGACGCCTCGGTTTGCTTGGAGGAAGTCGATGAGCGCCTTCCTATTTGGTGGTGAGGGCGCCCCCGAGCCGCACGGTCTGGGTGGGATCCTCGGGATCAACAAATGACCTCCTTCGTGTCCTCCGCGGACTTGAAAGAGCTAGTCCCCGACTTGCTTGGAGTCGGGGCGGATCCGAGGCCTTCTCCTGGAGCTGGGCGAGCTCGGCAGAAGCGAGGACAGCTGAGGCTAGCTCGCAGCTGCTTCGCTCGCAGTTGTAGGCGAGCTGGAAAGATGTGGCCACGGTGATGACTCCTTGCGGCCCTGGCATCTTCAGCTTGAGGTAGGTGTAATTGGGGACCGCCATGAACTTCGCGTAGCATGGTCGTCCCAGAATGGCGTGGTAGGAGCCGGGGAAGTCCACAACCTCGAAAGTGAGGCTCTCGGTGCGGAAGTTGTCCTGCTCCCAAAGGTGACGGCAGCCGACCTGCCGAGGGGTGGGCCTGTTGGCCTGGCACGACGCCATGGAAGGGCGCCTTGCTCGGCCGAGGGCGGGCGAGGACCCCAGGGCGTCCAGGGTCTCAACATACATGATGTTGAGACTGCTGCCGCCGTCCATGAGCACCTTGGTCAGGCGCTTCGTCCCCACGATGGGGTCGACGACGAGCGGATAGCGTCCCGGGTGCGGGATGTGGTCGGGGTGGTCGGTCCGGTCGAAGGCGATCGGGCACTCCGACCACCTCAAGTAAGTGGGCACGGCGGGGGTAGCCGTGTGGACCTCTCGGTGGGCGAGCTTCAGCCGTCGCTTGTCGGCGTAGCACTCCGCCCCTCCGAAGATCATGAGACAGCCGTCGAGTTGTGGGAACTCGTCGGCTGGCTCATCGCCCTTTGTCCCGGCGTCGGGCGCCGGGTCGCGCTTCTTCCCCTTACCCCGCGACGTCGTGGGGTTTCCGGAGAGAAACCGTTTCAGGACTTCGCAGTCCCGATACTTGTGCTTGACGGGATAGTCGTGGTTCGGGCACGGACTATCCATCAACTTCTCGAATCGGTCGGGTGTCTGCCGAGCCTGCTGCTTGGCAGGTCGGTCGGCAGCAGCGACCATTCGGCCTTCGCGGCCCTGCTTCCCCTTCCGCTTTCTTTTGTCCGGGCGGTCGGAGGGGGCGCCGGCCCCGAGGCTGGCGGTCTTGTGGGCCGTCTTCCTTTCGAAGATGGCCCCCACGGCCTCCTCGCCGGAGGCGTGGTTGGTGGCGATGTCAAGGAGCTCCTTGGTGGTCCGGGGCTTCGCACAGCCCAACTTGTGGACCAGAGCCTCGCACGTGGTGCCGTAGATGAACGCCCCGACGACGTCGGCGTCGCGGATGTCGGGGAGCTCATTGCACTGCTGGGAGAAGCGGCGGATGTAGTCCCGGAGGGTCTCCCACGCCGCTTGCGCCTTTTCAGTCCCAGAGTTGCCAGGCGTTTGTATGCGTGCCTGGAAGTTTCCGACGAAAGGTTCGTCAGTCGGCCCACCGCCGATGGTATCTGCGGGCAAGTACTCGAGCCATGCTCGAGCCGAGTCCGCAAGATAGATGGGGAGGTCTTGGATGACGAAGGAGTCGTCTGTCGCTCCCCCACTCGACAAAGCGAGCCGGTAGTCTTCTAACCAGACATCAAGTTGGTAGCCCCGTGTACTTGGCTATGTTGGTCGGAGCCCGGAATCGACCGGAAGTCGGCGTTGCGGATCTGGCGGGTGAGCAGCGCGCCCAGGACCGTCGAATCCTGGTAGGATGCTTGCGTCGCCCGCTATCGGCGACTTGCGAGGGTCTTGCCGCTGCGTCGGTAGCTCTCCTTCGCGCCGAGGGTGGTGCGGAGATCATACTTGTCCCCAGGCGATGGCGCACCGGGTGTATGATGCCTGGGGAGTTCGTAGGCGGGGCCGTCTTGGCCGAGCTCCGCCGCCCTGTGAGGGGAGTGGCCCAGCGGCGGCGAAGTGGCGCCCGTCACGGAGCTAGAACCTTGGGCGTCTTTGAACGACAAGACGCTCTACCGATCCGGAGGTTCTGGTAGGTGGCCTTGGCCCAGGCTCGTCGGCTCGAGCAGCCCTCGAAGTAGCATTGCCGCAGCGGCAATGTTACGTTGGCGTGGGGAAGAACGGAAGGCCGTTCGCTTCCTCACCAATTGTCGATGCACTGACGCGGCGCGCGCGCGCAAGCCGGTGGTGGTGGGCTAGGCCGACGGCGCTCGATTCGCCTGGAGCTTATCGAGCTCGGCTTTTAGGCTTCTAACTCCTCGCGCCGCTGGAGGTCAGCGAGCGTTATGGTGCTTGTCGCGTCGTCTTCCGTAGGATTCCTCCCGCCGCTTCGTCGCGCGGAGGAGGGTCCCGATGGTAACGGGTGGTGGAGGATGGCTCCGCCGCACCGTCATATTGCACTTTCGCGGTGTAGGCCCTTCGAGGGGCACACTCCTTGCTCGGAGCTAGAGCCGTGGTGGAGGAATCCGCCAAACAGGTCGTGGAGGGAAGCCGTACAGAATCGGCCATGGCCACGAAGTTGTGAGCTCGTGGAGGGTGGTTCCGCCGCCGCCGCGATGCATAAGCGGTGTCGCCAGAGCAATACCGGCGCCGGCCCGTCCGTCTGCGGCCCATGCGGGGCCTCGAGGCCGAGGTTGCCGAGGACGCCGCAATCGCATCCAGGCTCGCGAGGGCGTCGGTCCCGACGGCAATGGACGAGGACAAGCTCCTGCCGTAGTGACGATGAAATCGAGGGCGCCGAAGCGGATCCACCCCTCGACATCGGGCGAATCGTAGTGGGAGGAAGCCATCGAGGAGGAGAATGGGAACCCGAGATGAGGATGTCGGTGAAGACGCCGCGAGAGCCCCTACCGGGCGCGCCAACCGGTGTTTCGTGCACCGGCAATACGAATTTATGGTCGGATGGGGTCGCGCTCCCTCTCCTCGAATGGTCGACTCAAGGAGTCGAAGATGTATCTTGGTTCGGCCGAATGTCCCTACTCGATTCGTGCGGTGTGAATGTATTGATCTTTGGGAGACGGACAAGGGGTGTACAGGCGAGGCGGATGGTCATTGCTCGACCCTTGAGGTTTTCGCTAGGGAACCGAGGCTACCTAGAGACTGTTTTCTCTTTTCTCCGCGCCTCCTCTCTGGCCCTGCCTCCTTATATAGACGGAGGAGGCAAAGTTACACGGAGTCGGGAAGACTACGAGGAGAGGGGTCTTCACGTCTTGAGGTCCGGGCTTCGTCTTGTCCGGCCAACCCCGCCTGCCCCGAGGCGGGGTTGGTGGCTCTGCGTGGCGTCTGATCTTGCGTAATCTTTGTCGAGGGTGGCGTGTTGCGTGGTGCTCTTGTCGGCCTCGGTGGCTTTAATGGCGCTTGACTTTGCTTTGGCCTCGGAGTTGGCGTACTCTCTGCGGTGTGCCAGGCGGCGGGCGAGGCTTGACTTCTTCGGTGGCTCTTCCGACAGCCTTTGGGAAGGAGCCGCTACCCCTGACGGATGTCGAGGACGCCAGCGCACATGGCGCCGCCCGGAAACAGCGTGGCCTGGCGCTCGTCTTGCAGTGGAGCTTGAGCTTCGATATTAGGCGGTCGGCGCGTGCCGACCGCTCGGAACCGGAGTCCGCCGACCGTCCGGGGTCGGCCCCGCACAGGTCGGGGCTCGTTCCTTGCGGCCCAAGTACCTTTCGGTGGTGCCGGGCCTCCGCCGTGATAGGTCAGCCCGTTCGTGCTTCCGGGCTGATGGGGGTACCCATGGTATGGGTACTCGTCACAAAGTTTCGAAAGTTTGATCATCACTATGTCCAAAACGACAGGTATTACCAAACCGGATGGAGTAAATATTAAAGCATGATTGAAGAGCGATTATTTAGTCTGCTCTTGCTTAACTCGTATAACTTGTATTAGGAGGATAAAATAAGATCCTAGTACAGTGGTATCAGCAGCACGGAATGCCATCATAAAGCGTACTCAAAAGCAGAGATACCTCTTGTCTTCCTGCATGCTGTACATGTTTGCAAGCGAAGGAAGGAGTGGGTGCGATGCAATGCAATCAAGTGGCTCAATTGATTAATAGCAGTACAAACAAACTAGTAGTAGTTTGATAAGACGACAAACAGAAAGCAACCCAAACCGGCATAATTTATGCACTTGCCCTGTCTGGAAGTTAAACTGCAGCTGTTACGGCTTTCACAGTCAATATTTTGTAGTACATGTTCAGAGAACCTCCAAAGCCCTTTGTGTCTCTAGCGTGCTGTCTTCAGTGTATATACACAGTCGTATATACTAGTATACTACTCGTGGCTGACTGGCTGCACTGCTTGCTACTCCCTCCGTTTCATAACGATTATAGTTCTAACTAAATGCACACAAAATAAAGAGACGTCGAAAATAACTTGTCTACTCTTATTTAATTCACCCCCTTTGTGATTAATGAAGGATAACTGAACAGATTAGCTAAACAAATGACTGCATTGATGAAGGGTACAAAGATAATGTTGCCTCTAAAATTGCATTGAAATGTGAGAACTACAATCATTTTCATAAAAATTTTGAATACTAAAACTACAACCATTCGTTTGTGACGACTTTTGTACTAGTGCTCGTGCATGGAAGATACATAATTGGCGTCACACGTGAGACAAAGACGGAGGCCGGCTACTCCTCTTCCTTGGTACTTGTAAAAGCCGGAGCACGAGAGATGGCCAAGTGTGTGAGCGTGAGTGTGTTTTTGCTGCCTTGGATACTGTTAAAGAGAACACAAACGCAGCCTTAATCCGGCCTGGAGGTCTTAAGCTAAAAACATCCGTCTCAACTTGGCTCACTCATCACACTTGCAGCAGTTCGTACAAGCAACTTAAAAACGTGCGCTTTTCGAGACTCGAGAGAGATCAGTGGTTCAGTGCTGCATTTGTATGTACCAGCAGCAGCATGTTCAAGGCTGCTTGAGTGCAATTATAGCCCTAAGAATGCACTCTTTTTGTACGTATTCTTTCTTGTATTAATCACTCTCTAACCCTTTTGATAAAGTTGATGTGGTTTTCGCAGTTAGTAGGGTATTGACGAGTACTCATACCATGGGTACCTCTAGCGATCCGGGACGACGAATGGGTTGACCCAAACCCAGCTTTGGCCGAAGGCCCCGTTGGACCACGAAGGGCACCCGTCCCCGACCGAACCCCCACAAGCTCTAACCAAGCTAAGGCGATTTCCGCCAAGGGTCAGGTGCCAGACCAGCACTGATCGTTGGCCACCTGCCCTGCGGACACGATGACTCAGAATGATCGTGCGAGGGTAGGTGGCTCCTTCCTGATGGCAGGGAGGTTGCCAAAGTCAAAACGCCAGTCTCATCGTCCAATCATGCACAGTGGAAGGATGCGCTCCCTCTCGAGGCAACACCAGAGTCCAGCACTATGGCATCAGCACCTGGCAGACGCACAGAGGGTAGGTACGCCACTTCCCGGCGAAACAGAAAACCATGCTACTCGATGTATCTACCGACCCAGCATGGAGTGAGCAGACACCGGTCAGTTGCCAAGGCCGAAGACCAGGACACCATATCCTTTCTTTTCCAAATTCCCATGTAACCTGCCCCCTCCATCTATATAAAGGGAGGCAGGACCCTTATGGAAGGGGGGGGGGGGGATTTACGGGCGGATAGTTCTTACCCACGTACACGGTCCAAGCGCCCCCAAGGCTTCGAGTCCTTAGCACCCTCGAGCTTGTGGGCTCTCCCACTCGCACGAGGCGCTAGAGGCCAGTCCTCAGCCCTCGCTTGTAAACACCGTGCATTCATCTGCACACAAAGCAATACAGATCCACCACACGAACTGGAGTAGGGACATTTAGCCCGAGCCAGTATACTTCTTGGGCTCCCTGAGTCAGGCCATTCAAGGAGAGGGAACGCACGACCCCTTGACTAAAATTCATATTGCCGATACCCGAAACACCGACAGGTATCTACAGCACTTATGTCATGTCCACTATACATCATGATTATTAGCGTGCCATGTGAAATTTGGTCTGATGCTAATTTTGAAAAAAAAAAACATAATTTTAGTTTTTTTGTGGTGTTTTTTTAAAATAGGCTGGCTACATGGTGTTTTTTTTAAATAGGCTAGCTAGATGGTGTTTTTTAAAAATAGACTGGCTAGGAGCTGTTGACAAATTTATGTAACCTCTCGATGGTGTTTTTTAGAAAATAGACTGGTTAAGAGCCGTCGACGAATTTTTAAAAATAGACTAGCTACCATCGACGGATTTGCGTAACTACGGGATCATTTGTGGAAAAAAAAACGGATTTCGATTTTCTCAGTGATGTTTTTTAAAAATAGAACCATGGGTCCTTTGTGCAAAAAAATGATGAAGGACTCGTTCATTAATTTCCGGAACCACGGTCTTTTTTTGCAAAGAAAAAAGTGAAGGACCTATTCATGACTAAAAATACCGGTGGAGGACCCGTTTACGGATATGTGAAACGATGGGGTCTTTTTTACAAAATAACCGGTGGAATAACCTATCTACGGTTTTTGAATTCCCCAGGGGCTTATTCACGAATAAGATGACGTGGAGGGGCTGCCTGAGCTCAAGATGGCGTGGAGGGGTCAATGGCGACGCTGCCTGCCGGAAAGCGCTTAAGTTTTGTAGCAAGCGCAATGAATTGGCATGGCATGACCGGCAAGAGCACGTACCATGCAGCTCAATGAGTGTACATGGCATTCTCACAGCGCCACAGCGGCCGGTGACAGTGAGTGGCCAAGCACATGGATTCAGATATGGAATGGACGGGTCAATGGCGACGCTGCCATCTTCGATCGATCTAGCGAAGCTTTTAGGTAGCAAGTGTGAAAGGACTCGACAAGGAAGGAGGAGCTAGGCCTAGTCGAGAAGAAGCAAGACTGCAACTGCAAGACATGTCGTGCGGCTTTAGCTAGCTAGCTCACAAATGTACGAGTATTTTGCCCCCCTCCTTTCCCAAGAGGGGAAATTCTTTACCTATTTTTACCATTTTTCTATTATACTACAAAAATAGCCCCTCAAGAAATTAATTTCAGCAATGGCCATTTTTTTTCAGTGACAGCACGAACCGCTCTGAATTTTTCACCGTATTAGTCCTTTTTATTATTATTTTTTACGAAAATAGTCTCCGAATATCAATTTTTTTAGAAATAACCTTTGCCGCGCGGGGAGGCACAGCAGCAGAGACTTCCCACGCCCTGGAGTGTGGGGGGGGGGGGGGCAAGGGGAGAGATAGGCTTTTTAAATTTTTATCCATTTTTTGTTTTTTTTTGTTTCGTTGATTTTTGTAGAATAAGTAGAGTGAAAAATATGTCGTGGTTTTTTTTTACTAAGTCGAATATTATTTTTATAATCGATTTTTTTTCACAACCAACAGAACAGCCTAGCGCGAGAAGTTTTTTAATTTGTTTATTTTATTTGCTTGACCAGTGTATTATTAATTTTGGGTTACCAAAGCTGCCGACAGTGTGTTATCAAATTGTGGCAGTATGTTATCACTTGGGTCTGAGAAAGCGAGGCAGAGTGTTGTCAAATCGGGGCAGTATGCAACATTACAAAACATAAAATTGGTCCAACAGTGTATTCCGTGTTCATGTCATATCCAGTTCATATTTATCTACGCCGTCATGCTGCTAAATTAATATGCCATGCAACGGTTCCATATGTTGGCGCCATTTTTTCCCGCCGAATGTTTACACTGCCATGTTGACGTCATTTTTTCCCGCTGAATGTTTTCACTAACTCCATAAATAGCCCTCAATCCTGCCTTCGCTTCCTCATGTCCTCTTCTTCCTTATCCCACTTCAGCGTCCTCCACTTGTACGAGGGTCATGTCTAAAACATTGAGCTCAGAGAATCGGAGGGCCCTTGCGCTTGCCACTGTAAGGCTAGTCGATTGCCCTAACTGCCATGTGTAAGCTAATGTGTTCTACGCCAATACTCCGGGAAATAACGGTCGGATGTTTTACAAATGCCCTTTTTATCTGTAATTGAAAATGTAGTTCGATTTTATCAGGTTTTGATGATTATTTTCATGTTCGAGTTTTCTATTTGTTGTGGGATCTTCTTTTCTTTCCATGGCCTCAAAGCATGTTCACATCGTCACGTAGGCTGCAGGATGCCAATATTTTTAGTGGGCAGACACCATAGATACATCGATGGAGCATCCTAGTAGTGGTTTGGTGGTTGGTGGTTGTCTTTTCAACTGTTGCTACGGTCAGGGGGATAGTGTTGGGCTGCCCATGAGGTGGATACCCACAGTATCGGATTGCGTCTCCCGCTTTGGTCAATGGGTCCTGAGAGCTGTGGGTCGTCGAACTTATCGGGTGGGAGCTACAATTAGGAAGTACAACAAAAGGCTATGATCATCTCGGCCCGGCCGCATGCATTTGAGTTGCATATAATCGCGTGGCATCAATGGTCGTAGATATCTTGTGGGTAAAGCTGAACAGCTCTGCAGAGTGAATTATTAAATGGTATTTGGATACGCCGTGCTTCCGGTTAATGAAGCTAAATTTGAACTGTGGTGACTCCCGAAACCTCGCTCAAGTAGTCTTTGGAATGGAAATTCTGGCGTGTTGTGATAACTTTGTGACCCCCCCCCCAGGTTATTGTTATTTATGGTTTGTGATTTAAATGTAACTAAGCTTGCAAATAAAACTACACCCACACTACTTAAAACCTTGTACCAACCCTTGAGAATCCCTGTATATAGTGTCCAGTTTTTCCATGCGACTTGTGTACTTATTCTTGCCTTTTCAAACCTAGCAGAGTTCCAAGGAGCCAAAGATTTCCAGGAGTTCGTAGATGGCGACTTAGTCTGATTTTAGATCTTAGTCTTTTGCTCAGACCTTGCCTGTGTGGTTCTTTTGTAATGTTATCTCTATTTGTCGCCGCTACGTCCTTCTGTAAAAACTTGGCCATTAAGCCTTGTATTCTCTA
This sequence comes from Rhipidocladum racemiflorum, assembly GCA_036346355.1. Classification (NCBI taxonomy): domain Eukaryota; kingdom Viridiplantae; phylum Streptophyta; class Magnoliopsida; order Poales; family Poaceae; genus Rhipidocladum; species Rhipidocladum racemiflorum. The sequence goes on along the minus strand of CM070582.1, from coordinate 52,067,727 downwards.
AAAAGTGTTGGCTTTCGCCCTTTTATCTAGTAATATGCATTTAATTCCTGATAGCTAATCTTTCTAGGTAAGTATTGAAATATTTAAACGTACCCCTAAAAAGGAGATCCGTCGCACCCAATAACCAAGAAATCCATTTCATTGAGGAAATAAGCTACAACTGTATCTGTTCGTCTCGGCTGCGTTGCAATACAGGTCGATAATTTGATAGGAACTTCCACTTGGTATGTCAATTAATGTGCTAAGCATCCAAGTCCCATTAGGGTTCCATGACCACCACCACAAGATGTGGCTTCGGCTAAAAAGAACAACTAGAGAAAGTAATGCAGAAACAGTAATTTTATTTTTTTTGGCTCCCTCAAAATATACAAAACTTCACTTTTTATGAAGCAAGGTAACAACTTATGGTTCTCATTTGTAGGTAAATAAATAAAGAAACATGAAGCACAAAAGAAGATTTTGCGTGATCTAATGGGAAATGAAAAATATCTAAAGTGATAAAAATCTCAGGTCAACTTAAAAAAACTACACAAATGGCGAGACCAACGTGTGAGTAGACTAGTTCCAGTCTCACCTACAGACTGCTTACGATAGCCACTGCTCTCACCTTCTGATAGCTGCACCTGGCGTTTCAAGAAACAATATGTTAGCAATGCTCCGTGGATGGAATTTCAAGAAACAAGTCCATTTGGGCTACAAATGGCATTATATAACTCGATAAAATATATTAGCAATGCTGCATCATACAGGATGTAAAAATGAGCCAAAATATTCATGTCTAATATCGAGATATTAAAAGGGCTGCCTCTTACTACAAGTAATGTAACGTCTCTAGTTGGGATTTTAAAAACCGTTAATTTGCATTGCATGACAATTATTAGCGTGTATTGCTCATTCCACATAAATGTTGCCCTTATAATTCAATTTATACACAAAAATATTAATAGATAATCTGGTAGCTGAATTTGCTTCTTTACCATATGTATAACATCTGTCGTTTCACAAATCGTGAAATGCCTACAATTTAATATGTATGATTTTAAAAAAAATTTCGGTGTCTTCACACACTCCACTCCAGTTTTACATAAACAATAGTTGACTTACTAGGTCTCCCCATTGTTGTCATCCAATTTGAAGTTTGGCAGACAAGGCCAATGAACTGCTTCACAGATGACTCAGTTCAGACCCCACCTTCAATATATCTCATCTCGATATTGACTGGTACTATATTAAAATTAACCTCACGCATCTGTATATATTAGTCTCTCAAGCACCACAATGTATCGTAGACGCTATGTACCAGCTCATAAGCTTCAAGAGTGATCTCAGGCTTTATCCGAAGATCGCGAGGGTTGGTAGTTATGTTCTTCTCTTGCTGTTTATGTTCTTGTCTTGTTCTTTATGTCTGCAAATTTTATGATTTTTTGCTAATGATTTTGTGCTATTAAAAAAAGGATTTTATGTGATCCATGTATGATTTCTTTCTTTTGTTCAGAAGAACTTAATCCTCAATTTCCTTGAATACCATCCTCTAGAAGTAAAGTTTATAGAGCCAACCAGTTCTGAATTAATATTATTTAATTATGTGTCATGAATATATGTACTCAGGGAGAACTACATATTAAGCACACAATATCAACATCGATAGCAAACATTGTAAACAAGAATGGTAATTTGGGAATTATTGAACACTTCATTCTTTTAATAAGCAATGAGGCTATTGAGTTATTGACTGTTTGTATTGTCTTATTTTTCTATCTTCACGAAATTTTGATAATGCCTACAAGTTTGAATCAGCATATCTTATTATTTTAACCTTCTAATTGCTTATCTCCATAGCTCTAAAACCAGGGGAGAATGAAAATACAAACTATGTGACAAAGGATGCTGCAATGAGGCTAAGTGATTCACTTCATGTCAAGTAACATCACAGTTCATTTTGGTACTGAAAATGGATTGAGTAAAATTGCTCAGGAAAAAAAAACTGACCTACAGAAGTAATGTCAAAGAACATTGTGTCTTCTCCAAGCAATTCAGAAACCATTGGAACTGGAGGTACTGGCCTTGCACATCCACAAATTTCAGAAGATTTGCTGTCAAGTGTTCCCAACATCAGTCCTAGGCCGCCAGTGTTCTTTGTGACAACTGGGCGGAGGCAGGTACTGAACTACTCATTCCAAACTGGTGAGGAGTTTACTCTTGAATTCATGCAAGAAAGGGCAAACACAAAGAAGCATTTGACTCCCACCATCTCTAATGACAGGAACAACAACACCAACTATACTGCCTGGAGGCAAGAAGCTAACATATCTGGAAATAAACCACCAAATGAACTGCTAAGATTTCCATCATTCAATGAAGCAAGTAGTGAGGAATCAAATTGTAGGTACCCACAAGAGATTTATGCCCGTGAACCAACCAAAATGAAGTTCCTTTGCAACTTTGGTGGTAGATTCCTGCCAAGGCCAATTGATGGCAAGCTCCGGTATGTTGGTGGTGAGAAGCATCTGATTCATATTAGCCAGGACATGTCATGGCAAGGACTGACCAACAAGACAACCAAGCTCATCAGGCAAGCTCACGCAATCAAGTACCACTTACCAGGGGAGCAAGTGAATGTGCTCATTTCTGTCGCCTCTGATGATGATGTTCACCATATGATTGATGAGTGCATTGTACTAGAAGAAAGCAAAGAAAGGCCAGTGATGTACCTATTCACTGATGAAGATGATGAGCACCATGTACTGTTCGTGGTAGGAAGCACATCAGATGAAGAAACTGAAGCACAATACATTGCTCTTATAAATGGATACACTGGATCAGGTAAAAAGTCAAATGCACAAGGCCCAGGGAGTGCATCTGCCAGTGATCTGGATCAGCTGATGCTCAATATTGACGATGAGGGATTGCTGGCGAACAGGAGCGAAGAAGCCTCAGCACACATAAGAAGCAAATCTTCACAAAATATTGTCATCACAGTACCACTGAAGGCATCAAGGGGACCTATGCATAAGATGCCTCCCAGTTTCAGGCACAAAATGTCCAACCAAGACTGTGTTGTGCAGAATAACGAAGTGGAGGTGAGCTCCTATCCTGCCAGAAAGTCGAGAAATGTTCACTCTGGTTCATCTGTGCCATCAGAATCCACGTATCCAGCTATGTGGGAGCAAACTGGTGGTAATGCCAGCGCAAGGCAGCAGCCTGATCTGCAAGTAACAGCGACAAACATGAACAAAACAGGCCACTATGCCACAAGAGATCACGAGAGAGCATCATCAAGAAGAGAGCTGTTGATACCACCAGATGACAGCAGTTCAAGGGAACCATCACCAAATTCAAACTGCAGTAGCCCAATGCCACTTACCAGTCGTATCAACAAGCTGACGAGGGAACAGACTGAGCCAATGATTCAATTCATCCAGTCTAACAATTCATCTGAGTTTCAGAAGCTGATGCTAGAAGAACCTGTTGGAACAACTGTATATGAAACGCCTGTGCCTTTGTCAGGAAATCCCCAGAAACTGGTGTACAATTGCATGAGCACTGATGATACCATGATAAAGACAAGAAGGTACAGCCCCCAAGAAGACAGAAAGCCTCATTCAGAGACAGATCAATTTAGCAAAAGTAGAAACATTCAGTTGCATAACAGTTCAAAAATGTATGATCCAAGTCAGGCCTTCAGGTCAAATGAATCAGGTGCTACAATATCATGGCATGATAACATGTACATCACCCAGGACCAGTTATTTTTAGCCAACAACAAACAGAAGGTACAGCTTCCAGTTCCTGATGTTATATGCAGTGGTCCTACCAAGAAATATTACCCTTCCAGGCCAATGATCTATGACAGCGAATTAGTACCTTCTCCACATCCTTTTACATCATCAGATAACGAGTCAACTGAGCTGCAGCGAAGTAGTCCGGTGCATGCTTCATGGGACAAAGATCAAGCTTATCCCAGCAGTGAACAACAAGATGTAGAATTATCAACATTGATTCAGTCTCAGGCACTTGGCACTGATGACAACAGTATGCAGGTTGGAACTAAATCAGAAAAACAAAAACAAAATGCTGCAGAGCCAACATCAGAGCTCAAGGTATCTCTCAGCATCCTTTTCATGTGCTAACTTTGGAAGAATTTTTCAAGATAGCTTCTGGATTTTCCTCTGATGGTAGGTAGATGAAACCAGGAGAAGCGAACCAGCCCTTCCTGCAAATGTGACATTGGGCAGAGATGTTATAAGCAATGTCCAGGTTTGTAGAATGCCTGAAATTTAAACTTGAGAATCCCTGATGCCTAGACATTAGCTCGATAACAATTATACATGTTTGTCTGAATCTGTATACTTGTATAGTACTCCCAGCTACAGGTAAGGATATGAAAGTAAGGAGTGAAAGAAATAAGCAAAACTGAATGAACGAAAATATTGCAGTTCTGAAAAGGAACCATAGATCAGTCTCATTGTTTCACATGATTTCCTGCATTTTCAATAATGTACCATAGTTGACTTTTGACTTGTACCACAGATAATAAACAATGAGGACCTTGAAGATCTGCACGAGATGGGCTCTGGTGCATTTGGAACTGTCTTTCATGGAAGATGGAAGGGAACAGATGTTGCCATCAAACGGATAAAGAATAGCTGCTTCATGTATCCATCGCCTGAGACAGATAAATTGGTTAGTTCCTGCAAATAACATGAATATATTGAAATCACAATCATGATGGACATGTAGTAGTAGAAAACCATTCGATTAATCTTCCAGATCCTAGCGAATAAGGTTTTCCTTGTCAGAAAACACTAACACATTTCATCATGCAGATTATAGAATTTTGGAGAGAAGCTGCAATCCTCTCAAAACTACACCACCCTAATGTGTTAGCATTCTACGGGATTGTGAATAATGGACCTGGGGGAACATTAGCTACGGTAACGGAATTCATGGCCAGTGGATCCCTCAAGAAGGTCCTTCTGCGCAAAGACAAATTCCTTGATCGACACAAGCGAATAATTCTTGCTATGGATACGGCTATTGGAATGGAATACTTGCATTCCAAGAATATAATTCATTTTGATCTGAAATGCGATAACTTACTAGTGAATCTCAAGGATCATTCTCGTCCCGTATGCAAGGTGTGTCAAGCTTTTGGTAATATATTGATTGGATCTGTTAAATAGATACAAATGAATGGCATGAGATGATATAATAACCCCTTCTTTCTGTATATTATGTAAGTTAAGCAGAGTAGCCGGTAAATTGTGACTGCAGGTAGCTGACTTTGGTTTGTCCAAGGTGAAACAAACCACAATGGTCTCTGGTGGAATGAGGGGAACCCTTCCATGGATGGCGCCTGAAACACTTGCAATGAACAGTAGTAAGGTATCAGACAAGGTAGTACTCCAAATCCTCTTGATGAACCAGAAAAGTAAAGATGTTACAAAGCACTGAAACTTCGTTATGGTATTTTGTGTGTCCAATGTTCTAAATAGCTAGCTATAGCATTTTTGGACTCCAAACACAAAGCTACGGGTCAATGCTCCGCTGTATTAGTTACATGCGTTATAGTTAGCAATAGCTCGGTTGTATGCCGTAGCTTGTAGCTTGCGATGGCTCCACTATCCTACATAGGTACCTACGGGCCAAAACATTAGGCCTATTTTGAAATTCAATATTATTATAAGGCTCAAATGCATCTATTATAAGCCTGAACTACGAGAAAACCTAGTAAAAGATCTCATCTCGTTCCTTTTCAATAATCTAGCGTTCATATTTTTTAGTGATTAAGTACTTGCTGTTAAGAACATTATGATATAGTTATCGGTTATGGTCTTTGACATATATTAGCATGTTTGTTGATTCCGGACTTGACTCATATTCTTATTATAAAAGTATTAATACGTTCTAAAGTACCATGGTTTAATGATTTGTTTGGAGGTGACTTATATTATATGCATATTTAAATTTTTTTAATACTGAAAACGTGACGAAGGATAGTTTCTGCGATAGTTGTTGTAGCTTTTTTTGGACCTTGCTACGAAGCCGCGAAAATCGTGATTCAAAACCATGTGTGTGTTTCATAGTCATATGACACCGAGCAAACAGAAAGCTTACTAAAGTGATTTTGCACTCGTAGTTTTGAAAGCAAGCATTCATTGAAAAAAAGATGCACAAGATCATTTGACGAAATCCTTTCTAAAAACCAAAAATGTAGAACTATCCCATGGCTTTATTTTTTTTAAAAAAAATTATACTTATCATGTAAGCATTTGTGTGTGTGTGTGTGTGATGATTCCTCACATAGGTCTTTGTATTTTCTAGAACTAAATGCACAATTGTTTGATACTATCACAGGTTGATGTTTATTCTTTTGGCATTGTAATGTGGGAAATACTCACAAGTCAGGAGCCGTATGCTGGCATGCACCATGGAGGAGTCATAGGTGTGCTTAAAACACAACCAAGTTATTGTAAAGGGCATCATATTCTGTAACATCACCTGATTACTGACTGGAAATTGCAGGAGGAATTCTGAACAACACACTGAGGCCACCTGTGCCAGCCTCATGTGACCCGGAGTGGAGGAAACTAATGGAGCAATGCTGGTCAAACGAGCCTGAGAAAAGACCATCATTCACAGAAGTTACGAGCCATCTACGCTACATGCTACAGGCCAGCCAAATCCAGCCAATGAGCTAACTTGTACGAGGATCACTATCTATCTATCTATCTATGCTTTTGAGTTCATGGTGCAAATCTTACTTGTGTATATATTAATATTGTTCAGTTTCAGCAAAATTTAGTGTCCTTCGTTGTACATGATTGTGGATATTTTGGTTAAGGCTTTTGCATGAGTATATTAGATTTGCCTGCAAGTGTGTTATGGAGCCAGTAAACAGAAGGCAAATATAACTTGTGCTTCCTTGTCATTGATTTCTTGTACATTGTCAGTGTAGTCGCCTTCCGAATTATCCTGAGTTCAATCATGGTTTTCTTTTATCTACTTAACTGGAGCTTCTCACGAGAATACATGGCCTGTAGCCATGTCTGTAGTGTAGTATAGTATAGTATCATCATTAATACATTAAGGTTAATTTGACCAAACCTACACATGTCAATTGTCGAGGTCTAAAAAGCATCGGGCATGTGGTGCCTGCGTTAAGATACGTATGACCTGACATTCTCACATATATGTGGTATAACTCAGACAAAAAAAAGCAACCTTTATCATTTTTTCAAATAACCAATTTGCAGGGAATATAAGAAATTTGTAGATCAAATAGAATTGCATGTACAACTAACATTATAATCAGACAACATATTGCCATACCCCTTACAAACAACTTAATCTGACTGCTAAATCGGAGAAAATTGATGCATTTCTACCAATGACATCTACTTGAAAACACATCAGAAAATTTGTGCCAACTGAGCCATCTCGGATCACTCCAGAGTGGGGATCAGTGGCATCGTCGCCCCAGTGAGGAAATACATGGAACAGCTCACGTGCAACACATGGACCAAGCCTAGAGAAATATAACAAGACTGAGAATGCGAGATGGGGGGAGAAACCGTGATACCTAGATCGTCTCTCCACGAATCGGCACTGTAACATACTTCCACTGAGCGCACATGGGGCGGCGAGCGAAGGGTGGCAATGGCCTCTGCTCCATCGATCGGCCCTGCACCGCCGGCGCCCGTCGAGCCGCGAATGGCTTGGACACGCAGCCGCATCCTTCTCCCCGTGAAGAGCCCATCTCCGGCGGCTGCTTCCGGAGCCGGTAGGCCTACCGGCTACCGGCCTTGCTCGGCGTCGACTACCGCACGGACGGCGGCGACGCTGCTCGCCTCCGGACCGGGAGCATCGCCGTAGTTGTGCACTTGGGAGTTTCGTGAACCGTTGGATCAGGCCTCCACGGTTCATACCGGAGACACTATTGGCCGAGGATTTTTACGAAACGGCCCCTTTAATTAATTTGTGTTTGGCTTATGCCCCCAAACAAGCTGGTTCGTGCTTTCTTCCGTTCGGAATTCGTAAATGTGATGCGTGCAGGAAAACTGTATGGTGAAAACCGGTTTAAATGCTGTTTCTTTCGTGTTAGTATGCCGCGCGCGGAGGGACGTACCGCGTACGCACCCGGAGGCACGAATCGGCAAGCGGAGTTGCAGACGAGGCGCAGCCCGATGGGAGATGTCACGCCGTCCGTCCGGGCCTGGAGGGTTGATAGCTGTAGTGTCCTTAGATAAATTTTATAAAAATAATATTTTTTCACACTGTCTAAGGTTCGTAAGGTGATACATATCACCTCCCATAATCTGGTAGCGCGGGAGGCATCTTCCACGAACAGCGGGAGCGAAAAGTTTGCTTTTGCGCGCGGGGAGCGCGGAAACCGCTTCTCCGCTATGGCAACGCGGAACGCGCCCCAAGGACCACTTGTGCACCTTGGTGCCCGCACCACGCATGCGCCCCGCTAGAGTAGCCGTGGAGATAACTGCCTCCCGCGCTACGAGACCACATGAGGTGACATATATCATTTCCTGGGTCTTTGAGGAAGAAAGCTATTTTTGTAAAATTTATTATAATAAGACTATTTTTGAAAGAGAAAAATACGCAAAAAAAGAACCACTAAAGTAAAAATCTCGTGGCTGGAGGATGGAACCGATGGATCACATCATGCAAAGATGAATACATCATACACCACCCCCTAGCTACTTTTACCTCAACCCTTAGCATCATTTACAAGTGCTAAACGTTCAACTTTTCCTGCTTTCAAGGTTTATTTGGTCCCATGCAATTCTGACTCAACACTTACTTTTATCATGTCATCGATACAGAAATTTCTTTTTCTTATTCCGACTTAACACTCACTCCTATCGCATTATCGATACTGAAAATTCTCTCTTACAACAAGTATAATAACAAAGCAACACTCACTCCTATAATGTCATTGATACTGAAAATTCTCTTAGAGCAAGTATAACAACAAAACCCACTACTTACTTCATTATCATCCATATCTCTAAAGGTAGTCGCTAAAGAGACGCTAAAACATTTAATTTAAGCATTCAACACTAACTTCATCTTTGTGACTATTGACAAAACACTAATTTCAACACTAAGAGTCACACATGCCGGCTCCAACACCGGCTTACTACCAAATAAAAGCCGATTATCTTTTCTCACTCTTCTATATAAGGTAAAGCTGATATATACATACTAACAATAAATTAAAGTGATCTTATTGTACTTATTGTACTTGCTCTTGTGTTATTACCTTGTGACCTAGAGATGAACATGCGCTGATGGAGAAAAACATAAGCAGCAGGCGAGAACGTCTCGTTCTGGGGTGCTAATTTCCATTACACCTTACACGAAGTATACCGAAATGGCTCCATCAAATTCGCTACTGAAAAACCGTGAGCTGCTCGACATGTGCTCAGATCAAGCGAGAAACTCCTACTGAATTTAACAGAGTTGAATTGCATGAATGAGACCACAGCCGCACATAACGTTAATACCCTACCAATATTTACATGTGTTGATTGATATTAGCACCGAAGCCATCCAATAAAAGCTGTACATTTTCCTGGTATCTTTTTTTTTTTTTGGGCGAGGATTTCCCTGGTATCTTTTATGTATGTACCTCACTGAACGCTAACAATCGGGTAATGAAGGCTATCATGACTAGAACTAGCGAACCATTTTGGAGAATAGATCATCTAGAGCTGAGTACAAGGGCTGGGCAGCTCTGGGCCTCTCCACCTTCCCAAACAGGATATCGCTTGTGGTCAAGTATGCGTCCCCGTAGAAGCGCAGATTGGTTTCTGATCTGGTTGTCACGACATTTCCTTCCAGTGAAACCCCAATGAAGGCACCTGTTCGAAGTTTTCAAATAAAGAAGTTTATGAATCAGGAGGATATTGAGATAGCTGTGTTATGACTTACGAACTTCCCAAAATGTAGGGCCAAAAAATAGAAGATTATTTTTTACTTGCAAAGGTTTCCTTTGGCTAATGAGAGGATTGAATCTGAGTTTTTTTTTCCAGAAATGCGACTACAAAAGTTACTTTTCGAATTATTATTTAACATGCAAAATAAACACCCAAGCAAAGACAATTAAAATGTGGTAAGAGATAATAGAAAGCTCAGTCCGGTATGTAAAAACTTCCATTTGGAATTTCTAATCGATAACAATACCGGAAACATGCTGGTTCCCACCCAATTTATTATTTCTAATTTTAGGCATGTATTCCAAAGAAGAGCACTGTCAAGAGGTAATTTTGTCATTAGTACCTTTGCTGCAGCTGTAAGTGTAGCATATCCCAGAACCTTTTTCACTGGCCCGAACATCTGCTTCAAAGGCTCTGCCGATTGGTCCTGCTGCGGCACTCAATCCTGCCCCAAGAGAAAGATGCATGCGGCTGCTGAATGCCTTGACAGCTTTACGATCATGAAGCACAATTATAAAATCTGTCAATTCTCCCCCAATCTGGAAAATACAAAGAAAGGCCTAATCAAAGGAAGATCAACGATCTCCTAACAACAAACTGTAGTTCAGTGTCCAAATCATTATAGTGCTTCAATACCAACTTGCTCTTTACATTGTGAAAATCTCATATATAAATGGGCCATAATGCTTGCATGCATTTAACAGAAGTTGTTCAGGAAGGTCATGCAGATTATTGGGATTCCATGGTTTCTTTACGGAAATATACATGTAGTAAACCAAAGCAAGACAGGAACTCATCAGGCTAGTCTGCTCATCAATTGGAGAATTTATTAACTCGCTTATGCCCTTTGATAGGATAAATGTATACCTAATCTGATCAAACTATCTTAATTAAATAGCATAAAAGTTCTTATTTCTCGTTATGACCACGAGATTTTTATATCTGGCCAGCATAAACCATAGATGCTTCCTGTGCATTAAGAGAAATAAGATTTTATTGCACAAGTACCTGCACTCCCCATCCTAATCCAACAGATAAAATTGCTGATGGGGCAGACCATGATCCATCTGATCTGCGAGCAACAGCAAGTCCAGTGCCAACTTTGTACGTAAGAACTGCACCCGCCTTGGCAACTGTTAGCACAGCAAGCCCCTTTGCTCCCTTGAGGATAGATGATGGGATGGACTTCTCAGGGTTTAATCTGGCAACCTACATATTCCAAAACAGAAACATTTCTCAGCTCTGAATGACAAAGTTACATCTCCTTGAAGGGCAAAACATCACACTTACCTGGCAATATTTCTTCATTGTATTTGTTGCCTTGTATATCTCGTACTCCATTGATAAACCAACAGGCAAGTTCAACCAGCTTCTCGTGCTTGTCCAATCCATGACATCATGTTTGGCTGGCTGCATGGCATTACTGTTGTAGTTGATCAATATGCCCTGAAGTGGATCAAGTCTATCGTAGCAAGCATCACAAACTCTCTGAGGATCACGCTGTCTGAACTTCATAGGCATCAGGCATCTTCCCTTAGAACAATCTTTGCAGAATATACCACCACAGAACCGGCAATGGTGCCTTCCACGAGTCAGTGCTGTGAAAGGAGAACTGCACTGCAGACACATGTTAGTAGAGCTATCTGGTAACCACTCTGGGGGATCTGCCTGTAACACCTCCCTGTATGCACTGTACTGTAAAGCATTTGTTTCAAGTAGTGGCGGCGCACTTGGAACGCAGACAGATGGATGCACATTAACATCACCATCCTTGTCAGATCCTAAAAATGATACATCTGAGCTGAAACCTTGCTGCTGCAATGTGTTATCCTGTCTCTTGTTTCCGCCCGAAACGATTGCAGCCAGCCCACCTAGAACAGTCTTCAAATTGATAGTTGGGCTAGCTCGAGTTGGAGTGAACGGATCTTCTCTTGAATCATACTCTGATGGAAAGTCTGGTTCCAGGGATGGCTCGTAGAGATAATCGCGCTCCAGATATTTGTTTCCTGGAGCTAGATTGGATAGATGAGCTCCCTGACTGTGGTTGCTATCGATTTTGGAGAGGGAAGAGTATGATGTCACTTCATTTGGAGTCCCCATGGAATCATTTAGATACAGCACTCATGTAGTAATAACACAGAAGAACCTGCGAGTGGTTGTACATAACTTCAATTAACAAACAGAGATGAAAGAAAAGATTCTCTATTTCATTATCAGATCAAGAAAATCATCCTTTCACCCAATTCGTTCATTGTATATGAAACTCTGTACGCATATTTGAGAATCAGACGGCTATGGAAAATACACGATTTCAACTATGATTAGCATTCCAGTTCTGCACCGTCTACAGCAACAGAGTCACGAACGATCCAAGTAATTCTATGCGCATCATGAATCTGAAATCTGAAGGCATCTAATTGAAGCCAGAGGTGCAACTGCGCTGTGACAAACACGCTCGAAATAATTCCCAAACAACGATGACTTGCAGCATGTATACCTAACGTCTACAGCTGAGCAATAGGGACAAGAATTCCGAAACCCTATCGGACCAACAAAACAGAAATCAAGAACAAGCACGACAAATCAAACAAAAAGAAAAACTACGCGGTCGGATCAAACGGCGCGGCGAAGGACGCCAGCCAATCGCCTCCATCCATCCTACCGAACCGCAGAGCCGTAGAAAGCAAGAGCCACGGCGAATCGAGGGGGAGTAGAAGTTACCGAGCTCTAGGAGTACCGGATCGGAGGGGGGTTTCGAGGCGATCGCGGCGGCTGGGCGCGGGAGGAAGCGGCTGGGCGTGGGCAGTGGGGATTGGGTTGGTTTCTTCCGTTCGCCGGCAAGGGCAGGGGCAAGGGGCTCCAGGCCACCGCTGCCTCACCCTCATCTCCACGTTATCGGGCTTGGGGTTCTCCGGTCCATCGGGTCACGGATCCCACCAGAGCAAGGATCCGACGTGGCAACTTCATAAGCGGATCCGGTTTTCTCAGACATGCGGGGCCCACTTTCCGGCCAGGGCCGGTTTATCTGCTGCCGTGATGGGCCGAGAAGCACAGGACGGCAGTGACAGGCCTCTTACGGCCGCACGAACAGGGCCGCGGAGCTGTGCCGTTTGCTGATACTTCGCTTCTCTAGTCATCTACTCTTTTTTTTGTTAATCGAGTCTCGTGTGAACTAATTTGCAAAATTAACATGCTTTCGGTAGCGAAAACAGCAGCAGATAATATACATCATCTACCATGTTTTCATACCACGACAAAACATGATAGGTTCCTGTCGAAGAATGGAAGCTCGGCAGAAATCTGCCGATTTAATCAAATAAACACTTAATTAATCCCTTCACCTTCCTACAAGGCAAGGAAGCTGGTAGCTTCCTGCCTATTGTTGGAATTGGCCCATGAGTATGGTATATTTCCTTTAATTCTAAAGATTGCATGGTTAATACCATCTTGCTTAGTCAAATGGAAGGAAGATAATTTATAAGGTGAAGTCCCTGCCACTTCTTAAGTTATGAAAATGATATATGGATGGTATGAGAAGGACTTTGGAGAAACACACGTGTGCGCACGTACGTACGCGCGCGCATTCTTGTATTTTTGCGTGGATAATCGCGTGACTTGTGACTCAAATTGCACATTTTTATTTTGCTGAATCATGCAACTGTTTAAATTCGGTCAGTTACCAATGAGTGATACACTACTAGTAGAAGATATTACTAAGGGGGATAACAATTTAGTCGTAGAGACTCCTCGTAGGAGCAAGAGACAAAGGGGTGAGAAAACCTTTGACGATGACTTTATTGTATATCTTGTGGATGATGTGCCAAAAACTTTTTCAGAGGCTTATACATTACCTGATGCTGAGTATTAGAAAGAGGCAGTCCGTAGTGAGATGGATTCCATCATGGCTAATGGGACTTGGGAGATCACTGATCGTCTTAGTGGATGCAAACCTGTTGGATGCAGGTGTGTTTTCAAAAAGAAAATGAGGCCCGATAGTACTGTTGATAAGTACAAGGCAAGACTTATAGCCAAGGGTTATACCCAGAAAGAAGAAGAGAATTATTTTGATACTTATTCTCCTGTTGCCAGATTAACCACCACTGGAGTGCTCATTGCATTAGCTGCTTCCTATTGTCTACACGTCCATCAAATAGATGTAAAGACAGCTTTCCTTAATGGAGAGTTGAAGGAAGAAATCTATATGGAGCAACCTGATGGTTATGTGATTACCGGACAGGAAAATAAAATGTGCAAATTATTAAAATCCTTGTATGGCCTAAAGCAAACACCTAAGCAGTGGCACGAAGAGTTTGATAAAACTTTGACATCTGCTGGTTTTGCTGTCAATGAGGCAGATAAGTGTGTATATTATCGTTATGGTGGGGGCCAAGGTGTGATTTTGTGTTTGTATATTGGTGACATACTTATATTTGGGACAAACACTGCTGTAATTGATGAGGTCAAATTTTCTTTTCTCGTTGCTTTGACATGAAAGACTTGGGTGAGGTAGATGTTATTCTGAATATTAAATTGATCAAGAACGAGGATGGGATCATTTTGCACCAATCTCTTTACGCTAAGAAAATATTGAGCCTGTTCGGCTTTGAGAATTGCAGAATTTCCCCAACACCATATGATCCAAGTGTTAAGCTTCGAAAAAATCAAGGGTTAGGGAAAGATCAATTGAGATATTCATAAATTATTGAGTCCCTTATGTATCTAGTTGGTGCCACAAGACCTGATATCTCTTTTGTTGTAAGCAAATTAAGCCGGTTTACATCTAACCCGGGAGATGATCATTGGGAGGCACTTGAAAGAGTGCTACGCTACTTGAGAGGCACAACATCTTACGGAATTCGCTATACTAGATATCCATCTGTATTAGAAGGATATAGTGATTCTAATTGGATCTCTGATGCGGATGAGATCAAACCTACAAGTGGTTATATTTTTACCTTAGCTGGTGATGCAGTTTCATGGAGGTCTTTGCAAATAGATCATATTAACGAGGTCAACCATGGAAGCTAAACTCGTAGCACTTGATACAGCCACTGTTTAGGCTGAATGGCTTAGAGAGCTCCTGTTGAACTTGCCATTGGTTGAGAAACCAGTGCCGCCGATCCTAATATACTACGATAACCAAATAGTGTTGACTAAGGTTATGAGTACTAAGGATAACATGAAGTCCTCCAGACATGTGAAGCGTAGGCTCAAATTTGTTAGAAAATTGAGAAACTCTGGAGTAATTTCTGTGAATTATATTCGTAATGAGAAAAATATGGTAGATCCTTTTACAAAAGGACTTGCAAGGAAAGCGATTTCCATTACATCTATGGACATGGGTATGATGCCCATTTGAGTTACAACACAATGGTAATCCATACCTTCCTGATTGGAGATCCCGTGAATTATGTAATGGGAAAAACAAGTTGATGTTGTAACAGGAGAGTACATATTGTTAAATTGTACATGTGTCCTAATAGACAAAGTACTCTCGACTGTATGGAAGGTTGGCTTAAAGCCTTAATGTATTCTAGTGTCAAAATGAGAGAAAAAATATATTGGCCTACAAGATACCTATAATGATTACACCTACTTGAGCATAACTGTGAGGTCGTAATTCACGAGGACAAGGCATTCTCTAGAAAGCTCATGAGCAGATACAGGAGCATGACCATATAACGCTCCGTATAGGTGTGGTTCAATGGCAGCCTTGTATCAGTTGTGATTTCAAGTGAAATTTAATCACAAAAAGCTATGAATTCAAGACATAGTCCATTCATTAGCTGTGAGAAGATGAATCTTGCTAATCTAGGTGGAACTTCAACTCGTATGGGACTTACACTAAAAGACTGGTATATAAACAACATTTTAGTACGTTTGATATTGTTTTATTGTTTGCTTTGAAATTGGTGGGGGGTTGTTGGATTTGGCCCATGAGTATGGCCCATTTCCTTTAATTCCAAAGATTGCATGGTTAGTACTATATTGCTTAGCCAAATGGAAGGAAGGCGATTTATAAGGTGGAGTCCTTGCCACTTCTTGAGTTATGAGAAGCATGACATAGGGATTGTACGAGAAGGACTTTGGAGAAACACACGCGCGCGCACGTACGTACGTACGTACGCGCGCGCATTCGCATGGATAATCGCGGTGACTCAAATTGCACATTTTTTTTGTTGAATCATGCAACTGTTTAAATTTGATCAGTTACCAATTAGTGATACACTACCAGTAGAAGATATTACTGAGGAGGATAACAATTTAGTCGCAGAGGCTCCTCATATGAGCAATAGATAAAGGGTTGAGAAAACCTTTGGCAATGACTTTATTGTATATCTCGTGGATGATGTGCCAAAAAAATTTTCAGAGGCTTATGCACTACCTGATGTTGAGCATTGGAAAGAGGCGGTTTGTAATGAGATGGATTCCATCATGGCTAATGGGACTTGGGAGATCACTGATCGTCCTAGTGGGTGCAAACTTGTTGGATGCAAGTGGTTTTTCAAAAAGAAAATGAGGCCTGGTGGTACTGTTGATAAGTACAAGGCAATACTTGTGGCCAAGGGTTATACCTAGAAAGAATGAGAGTATTATTTTGATACTTATTCTCCTATTGCCAGATTAACTACTATTAGAGTACTCATTGCATTAGCTGCTTCCTATGGTCCACACGTCCATCAAGTGGATGTAAATACAGCTTTCCTTAATGGATAGTTTAATGAATAAATCTATATGGAGTAACCAGATGGTTATGTGATTACTGGACTAAAAAATAAAATGTTTCTCATTATGCTGGCTTGTTATGATTTTTTTAGAGGATGCTAATAACTTTTCTAGTCTCAACACTTCCGTTTTTCTTTAGTCATTACCCATTCGTTTTGGCATTACTAGTTGAATGCCCGTGCGTTGCTACGAAACAATGAAAGCCCAACACATCATTTTTTAGCTACATTAGTGCCTCCATGGACTCCCTTGTCCCTGACCATGCAATTACTAACATTGTTCACATGATATAATTTAGTTATAACAAATCTAATGTCAATAATTTAATGTTTGCTTATCGCTAATAGAGAAAGAACATAAAAACTTGAACCCAAAAATATAACTTGTGCAGAGTGCAACAACGAAGAGATGTTATTACGAAGCATGCTTCTTGGCGGTCTTCCCATTCTTGGCAACAATGACTTTCTTTATGACTCCTACCATGCGAATGACTGGTCAGAAAGTTCACCTTCCCTCAAAACACCTTGTATACCAGATCCTTCATCAAAGCACACACAGTACACAGAAGTTTTTTTTTCATATTACTCAGCTTAACAGAAAGAACAAAAGTGTGAAAGCATCGTTACAAAATAAGTGGATGGCTCACTGAATGTTAAAAGGCACCAAGTAATTTGGCGTTAGCACTAATTTTGTAATCATTCATCTACTAACAAGTAACAATAAAAGTAAACAAGCTCCAACAATACATATGTAGTTACTCAGGAACACCAAGAAAAGAAGAAGAGATTTCTACCTTATCTTTTGATTTCAAGCTAAAATACCAGGTGTTATTCTAGAATCAGGAAATGATCCAGAAATTGTCATAACCTTGACAGAGAATAGGAAAGGTATACCTGCTATAGAAATTATTAACAAACAGACTTCATTTGACAATATAGACCAATTGTTACCTGGCAGATGAGTAGAGCCAAACACTATAATCTTCACTTTGGATAGGTGATACGTGCATCATAACTGATTTCTGCATTCAGTCATAAATCATAATCAGTTGCTCACGGCATTGAGAGAATGACAATTAGCATGATTCCAATAGAAGACAATATATAGCCGGCATAAACAGATTGAAAACAAATAACTAATTCATCTATAATAGATTGGAATCTAAACCCGTGCTACAGTACCACACACTGTTCACGCAGCATGAACAGTAGTCCTGGCCCATGACACAGGCTAACATGGATTATCTAGTGGTTTTCTGATGTCTAGTGCAACAATATCGAAGGACTGGAAACATCAACAATAACCAAGCCTTTAGTCCCAAACAAGTTGGGGGTAGGCGGGAGGACCGGAAACATCGATATAACAAATTCAGATATGTTAAAGAAAACATTGACACTAGAGCCTCACCTTATATCCTGCAATATCTTGAGTAAACCGGGCAGTGGTCCTACGGTAGCCCGCTTGATCTTATCTTGCACTGGGAGCAGAGCAATGAAAAATATGGATCATAAATGAAATAAAAACATTTTATTTTGTAATAGTTATACCTGGAAATCGAGAAGTGGTAATTCTGTGAATGGAATTTATGAGTGCAGACTTGCCAACATTGGGGACACCAACAACTATAACAAGACGAGTGGGCTCTTTTGATATTGCTTCCTTTAGTTTCAACTCCACAAGCCCAAGCAACTGTTAATTATGGAATCAAACATTAGAGGGGTTAAAACTACATCGGACTAAAGGAAGTAAAATATCATAGGGACAAGATGAAATTGGTAAGACAATTGTCATAGTGATTACATTCTTAACAGTGGTTGAGTCATGCAAAATGCCAAAATTCTGCAAAAACCCAATCTATAACATACAAGACGTTGCAACATTAGCTACATTAACAACACAGTTAGGAGTAAATATGCATCTACATATCTTGATTGAAGTCTTTAAGTCTTCCTTAGAGAAAATATGTAGAGGGCAGAAATCAAGTTTAGGAGCTTAAATGACATAAATGGAGGATTTTACAGTCATAAATGAATGTATATGTGGAGCTTTTGTTTAAGAGAAGTGTTGCTTCCTTCTTTTTTCAAAAAAAAAGTACATTTTGAATTTTGAGAGGTAAAGAAAAAGAAGCAGAATGTTTCCTAAACTACATTTTTCATAAAACATGAAGATCATATACTTCCATTAAATTACCCCAAATATTAATTATACCCAAAAAATTGGATTCAATGCATAGAGTAAACTCACAACTTGATAACTTGTTAGAAACTATTTTGAAAAATTCTTTTCAAACAAATAACAAGGTTTTCCATTCATATTGTACTACAAAATTTCTCAGGTTTTGGTTTCTCATTTCTTGGAATTTGTATCCATCTTCATCTTTGTGAAGGAGCTTTACCAGTAAAAATTGTAGAATTTCAGCAAATGGTGTAGTGGCCAATTACCCTTAGAATTGCTAGTTAGGTGAATGAATTACCACTCTTGAGGGTACAAAAAGTTTCAAAGCTTAACATAACGGCTACTTCCAGTATAATACATATATTCTGTGAGATGCACAAAACAAAAATGGATAAACATAAAATTAACAGCTAACTGACCTGATTAACAGAGCTACTGCTGTGTGCATTTATTGAAATACAATCCTGCTTACATGATTCAAAATGATTACACCACCTCTGCAAATTAGAAGTAAATATGGCCTTGTGAGTACATGAGAAATTATAGCATAACAACATCGTAATTGGACATCAGAAATTACATAAAAGTACGAATGTTTCAACAAGGAATGGGTATTCCAGTTTGAGGAACCTAAGCTAACATATAGTGATACCTACATTCATTATATTGGGATTTGTCAGATCTTTCTTGTTTAGAGCAAGGATACGCCTCTTAGCTGCAAGCACAAGTTGAAGGTCTTCGTTTGCTGAAGACAATGGAATCTGCTCATAAGTTACAGTAAGTTGCACACAAGTAATAAGAGAAATAGAGTGCACAATAAGCAAACAAATGCATAGGAAACAACAATAATGGACAGTTTAATTGATGATCAATGAACGAAACATTATTCACCAACTTGTAGACGCTACTTAAGCATGAGCACCGTCCCTCACTTGGCACTTATCATGAAGTCAGAAACTACGTCCTTATGTTTTATTTCAAAGTCGTTTTCACGAAGTCATGTTCCATTGTCTCGTAACTCGTAAGCTGCACTCAAGCAATACATTTCGTCGAACACCGTTCGAGCGTTAGAACCGCCCGCGGTAAGATAGTGACACCCTTATAAAACAGGACAGTGAGTAAAGCGAGGGGAGTAGCGGCGGGCGAAAGGGGAGAGCGGGGGACTTACGCGAGTGTCGCGGACATCGAGGACAAGGTCGGCAAGCTTGAGGCGGTCACGGATGGCGCGTGGGCGGCGGCCATGTGGCCAGGGAACCATTTGACGGCGTCGCCGCTGGCGTTGAAGGCCATCTCGCTGGTGTGCTTCCCCGCACGCTCTAGCCCCCCTCATCCAGGCCGCTCTCCTGCCTCGACAGCGCCACGATGAGACTGTGCTACAACTCCTTCGCCTTGTGCTCCACAGCTGCCTTCTTCCCCCTCTCTTGGTGTCTTGCCACTGCCGGCTTCCAGGTCCGTTGAGGGTGAAAAATTGTTGCTGCCTTCCAAATCTTCCTTACTAAGGTGGTGGCTCCACCAGTGGTGGATGGCAGCACAAGAGGTAATTGGGACCGCAACATACAGCTGCGGGTGAGAGTGCGGCCGGTGTTGGCTCAACCTCGGTGAGATCTGGCATGCTCGGGGCGGCTGTCGACGTCGACCATATCCGGACGGATCTGTACGGAAGCGGGTGGAGGTGGGAGGCCGGCGGGGACGGTTGTGGAGGCACGACGTTGACTTTGCATGGGTGGAGGGGGGAGGCCGGTGTCCCGCACCGAGGGGGGCGTCGGATCTGGAAGGGGAGCGGCGGCGTCATTTGGAAGTCTAGAGGCGGGCGGGTCCGTTAGGAGCGAGCGAAGGGGGCGACAGGCAAGGGTGCGCCGGATCTAGAAGGGGAACGGCAATGCGTCGGGGTGGGGGAGACGGGCGCTTGAGCGGGGCCGTGAGGGGCGAGAGAGGGGCGGTTGTGAGGATCGTGGGGGCGGCGGTGGGGGATCCGAGGGGAGCGCTATCGAGCACGTTGGATGATGCGGGCGAAGCGATTGTTGACGATGAGCAGAGTTGGGCTGGGCCGTTAGTGCTTGTTCGGTGGGGTGGACGATCCACTGATGGAAAGGTAAACTCTTTCTTTTATTAGTTTAGATACTCGTGGACGTCTGTTTTTTTTTTTTTTGAACTTTTGTTGATAAACAAAGGGGAGGAAGAAGACATGGAATGGTCGATTGCTCATCTGGACCAAGTCCAGTGGCCCAACTCCTTACATGGGATCTAAAACTGGGCCTAAATTGTGCTTGAGACTCATTCAAGTCCATGGCTCATAGGATATGAAATTTTATACATTGAAACAAGATACGATCCGTACGGTCGTTTATTTGTTGCCTACTTGTTCACCCATAGCCTTGTCATTTGTATGTTTTTTTACTTTGACTAGAGAAAAATGACTAATTCCAACGAATTCCTGGTTCAAACAGGCCCGTAGTATGTATTTCACTCGTTGAATGCAGCTACCATTTCGACATTTTATTCAGGCCGAAAACAAAATTACTCGCACATTACACCTTCATAAATGCAGAAACGCAAATAAGCCCCTCTTCTGCTCAGAAAAGCCCAGATAGGGGTCGAAAAGGAAAAACGCAGAAGATCTCTCGCTAGGGTTTTTACCCCAAACGTGCCCGCCCGTATAAAAAGTCCAGCGTCCCAACACCTCGTGACCTCTCGCGCCGCCACCGCCACCGCCACCGCCCGTACGGTGCCTCTCTTCCCTCCTCCGCTCCCTCGCGCAAAGGCGCACGTGCCCGAAACCCTAACCTCCGACAGCGACCATGGCGGCGGCGGCAGGCGGTGGCGCTCGGGCGCTGTCCCAGCGGGAGCAGGACATCCAGATGATGCTCGCCGCCGACGTCCACCTCGGCACCAAGAACTGCGACTTCCAGATGGTGCGCTACGTCTTCAAGCGCCGCACTGACGGTATCATTCGAACCCCCTCAAGGCCACGGGAATCTTATCATCCGGTGTGTGTTGTGTTAGACATCACAGATCCGTTTGAGTCGTTGGTTTGACTCGGTGAGAAAATGCTTTCTTCAAACTGGCCTCTGTTTAGATCTTGTTACGTGCGTATGGTTACTGCGCTGCGGCACAGTCTTTAGTCGAAATTGTTGATGTGTTCTAAGTGCGAAGCCATGCCAGTTGGGTATTTTACAAGTGGTACACATGTCTTGTCGATGCCATGAACATGTTGTTATGCAAAATTGGTCCTTTAGTAGTCTTCCATAATTAGTATTACTTCATTCAGTTTGTAGTGGCATGGTAGTTGCTGAGGCTTCTCTAACGTGAGGATTTAGGGGGTGAGTGGAATTTGACCAGAACATCTGATACGCGGCTCTGCAGAACGTGTTCTCATATTGCCGCGAACTGGGGCAATGATTTGTGGGCATTGGACTGATTTGGACAGCATGAAAACATGTGTATTTGTCGTGTGTCTCAATTGACATATGAGAATTTCAGCATAGCCAAGTGCTAAGACGCTTTACTCAGGCGAACTATTCGCTTTGTCAACTGACTATGGTGAGCTGCAAGTTAATGGGGTGGCCTTTCTGTATTATCTTTCAGGTATTTACATTATTAACCTTGGCAAGACCTGGGAGAAGCTTCAGTTGGCTGCGAGGGTCATTGTTGCGATTGAGAACCCGCAGGACATCATTGTGCAGTCTGCTAGGCCCTATGGTCAGAGGGCTGTCCTCAAGTTTGCACAGTACACCGGTGCTCATGCCATTGCTGGTAGGCACACCCCTGGTACATTTACCAACCAGTTGCAAACATCATTTAGTGAGCCACGCCTTCTTATCCTGACCGACCCCAGGACTGATCATCAGGTAAAATTTTATATATGTTTACTAGCTTTCGCGTAACACTTTGCCAATTGAGGGCACTCTTAAATCTACCTGTTCAACTTTGTACAGCCCATCAAGGAGTCTGCACTTGGAAATATTCCTACCATTGCCTTCTGCGACACCGACTCTCCTATGCGTTATGTTGATATTGGCATTCCTGCCAACAACAAGGGGAAGCAGAGCATTGGTTGCCTATTTTGGCTGCTTGCCAGGATGGTTCTGCAGATGCGCGGTACAATTCTCCCAGGACACAAGTGGGATGTCATGGTTAGTTAGCTTTCACAATCCAAAGCGGTATTCTGAATGCCACTGTTTTGATTATGGAACCAGTGGAGTACTTTACTTCATCATCTAATTACTCCTGTCTGCTGTTTCTCTTTTGTAGGTTGATCTGTTCTTCTACAGGGACCCAGAGGAAGCAAAGGAGCAGGAGGAAGAAGAGGCTCTGGTAGCTCCTGATTATGGTGCAGCTGCAGAATATACTGCCCCCGCGGCCGACAATTGGGGTACTGAATGGCCCGGTGAAGCTGCAGCTCCACCTGCTGCTCCAGCACAAGCTGGGGCTAACTGGACTGCTGCTCCAGGTTTGATTACTCTTATTTCACAATAGCATAATTAAAATTTCAAGTGTATGCTACCTAAAGGAAAATCAACCCAATCTTCTATCAATTAATTTTCCAGTCACGAACATAGTTTGTCTTTTTTTTTTCTCTTACTTGAATGTCAATGCCGTATGCTATCTTGGGCTGTATGAAACAAGCTAAAGCTCCTGAGATATTATTTTTCTGGGGTAGTTTAAGGTTTAGCCCACATTTGTGTTGACGAAGTCAAGCTGCTCTCTGGCCTATGGACTAATGGGATTAACGTAGAAGCTTTAGCTCAATATAAGGTTTTTGCTTACTAAATGAATAATAAGGTTCTGAGGGTTTGGCCATGGTTGAGTTTGTCAGTATCTGTTGGTTTTTTCCTTTATTTTACATGGCTGCTCTAATTGTTATATTGACTATTCGGATAATCACTTAAGTGTCAATAGTCCATAGTTACCAGAAACACGGTTTGTCCGAGTCATGATACGGAGTTCGGGTTCGCGGTTCACCACTCTTCCTTCCATTTCCGTAGTTATCAGAATGTGCTCACATTTTTGTTCTCAATTGCAGCTCCTGCTGCTGATGGTGGATGGGATGCAGCTGCTGCCCCAGGTTGGGAACAAGGCAGTGCCCCTGCCCCAGCCCCAGCCCCAGCCCCAGCCCCAGCCCCAGCAGCACCTACTCCTAACTGGGAGTAAAAGAGTAAGCGCATTATTCATGGGCGGAAGGCTGAGTTATCTGCCGTCAGGAATTTGTTGGTAGACACTGATTAAGTAGATTTAATTTTTACAGCATGAGTTATGTTAGATGCAAATCAATTTTGTGTTCTTGACTCTGCTGGGACTGCGAGTCACCCCGTTTTTGTTACCCCTCATGGATAGCTTTATTTGAAGTTCATTTTGCAAACAAGTGTATGTCCTGCAACAAATTGATGAGATTTTCTTGCTCGTAGTGCTTACTGTTCAACCTTGCATTAATTCATGTAGGACATATTTACTTTATTTATGATACTGTTAGTTATCACTTGCAAGACATGAGTACTCAAGGTAATATTTTGAGATAATGCCCCTCAAATAAAAATGTCAGGTAATATGCTTAAGTGAAAATAAGGTGGAAATTGGCGATGGCCTATAAATCCTAATAACTAGTGCCGTACATAGGAGAAAAATAGAGGGGGTGTTAGTTGGCGGAATGATTTTTGCATTGGATTGACGTATATTTCTAAAATCGACATAGCTTTGGTAAAATAACTAGTGCCGGAGGTTGCGACTGCAAACACGATTGCTCATAGCCGACGTTTGGCCGCCTAAATGTTGGCTCTGGTAGCGAAGCGAACTGCTCTGGCTACGGTACAACCCTATACGGGGCCGGATCTCTTGGAGGAATCGGCACAACACAGTGATGACATACCGGATCTCTTGGGGTAGATGTAGAACGAGGTAGATGGAGGCAAACTGGGTTGAGTGTCCAGTTTAGAACTATTTGTGTATGCTTGTTAATGAGCGATTCTACTTGCGCTGAGATCCCGTGGTAGGATCACCTTTGGCTGTGCTGGCGCCACAGGGATCAACTGCTGACTTTACCATCTCTTGCACGATCTCTTTGACGCTATTGGCTATCATTGGCTTCAGTGTGGTTATTAGAGCCGATGACTGATTGATAAAGGCATGATGTATAGATTGATTAATCATGTCTGATAATTTTGCCTACGCGGGTATGTATCGGCTCACCTGTCTATTCTCCATCGCACCCGAAGTTTCCTTGTTGCTAAAAGTGACCATCAACAATGTGGTTTTCTATGTGACTCCACATCGGGTCTTCTGGTAGCAATTTAATATCATCTGCTCGAACGCAGACTTCTGATCTTTAATTCCTTTCTGCTGTTTTGGCTTTAAATCGTCCAATCTAAGGACAATTACCGCATTAGAATTGACATCGGATGGAGAGATTGATTTTCTCATTGAAGACATCGTCATCAACTAGTTCCACTAGGCATGCCAAAAATGTGTTGGCGCAAAAAAAAAACGTGATGAAGGGTTAATCGGCAACCAGCACATGCAAACATCGAGTTTAATTTTTATGCGAGCATATCAGCCAATTTGTTCCTGCAATCGGCAAGGAGATTTAATTTGACCGGCCTTTAAACCAATGTATTTTCTAATAACTATTTGGCCTAAACAGTTATTCAAGCCGATTAGGCAAAGAGTAACTGATAGATCTAAACAACCTGATTAAGCTGATTAGATAAAGGATAAAGGTGGATTTTTTCTTGAAAAAGGCGATACGCAATAAAATATGAGAAAAAGCAAACCTGGGCGGTGTAAGTCGAAGAAATAAAAAATCAGCGATACGCAACTTTATTGATGAAGCGAATTACAAAGGATTAAATATAGAGTGCTACTCCTAATCGACAAAAAAGAAGAAGTAAAAAGCAATGCGAGTTGTTTGATTGGTTGTTCTCTCCTCTATGATGTCCATCGTCTTCTTTTATAACGTTAAGTAGGATCGATCGTGTCCTCCTTGGACTCGTAAAACATTGTCCTCCTTGGACCGATATTAGTTTTATTCCGATCGGCTTTATCATGATATTGTTGTAATTCGTATCGGCTGTAACTTTCTAAAATAATATCTCCTTTGATTTGACATTGGCATTATCTTTACTCCATTTTATTCCAAACAAACCTACCAAATTAGTGGCCCCTGCCAAATCGGCCATGCGTCAAACTCTGGTGTTAACAATAGGAAAATGGTTCTATATTTATGGTAGTATGTATTCCCACCCTCAGTATACCGCTTAAATGATGTTGTTATACTTCTTTATCATTTTGAGTATACTCTAATACTGATTTCATCAAAGTCCACTCTTTCATAGCATAATTTGCTTATATACTCCTGGCACATATGAAAAAGGGTCATAGCAAAAAAAATATAAGGATCCAATGAATGAGTATCTTAGAATTATTATTAGCGTATACCAAAAGTGATAAAGGAATGTAACACATTCGTTTAAATGGTGTATTAAAGGTGGAAGCGCGTGCTTCCTATATAGATGGTCCTGCAAACTCCAGCATAATCCCGAAAATGGTATTACTGCATGATACACGCTGATCAGCTCGTGAAGGTGTGAAGTGAACCCCCGACCCCGAGTGAGTCGTCACAGCAGGGACCTGACCCGGTCGCCCTCCGTCTGGACGTGGCTCCGGGTGATCTCCCCCACGCTCCGGCAGCCGCAGAGCGCCATGGCGAGCTCCAGCTCCCTGTTCAGCATCTCGATCACGTGCTTCGCCCCCGCCTCCCCCCTCGCCGCCAACCCGTAGAACACCGGCCTCCCGACCTGCAATCCGGCGCAGGTTCTTCACATCTAGAATTTTCCAGTTCGGACGGATGACAAACAGCAGTTTACCGATGGTTTTTAAAGAACCCTCGTCGGTTTCTTTCAGAAAGAGGAACACGTACCATGACTGCTCGTGCACCGAGCGCCAGCGCTTTGAGCACGTCGGTGCCTCGCCGGACTCCGCCGTCCACCAACACCGGGACAGCGCCCGCCACCGCCTTAACCACCTGCAGACGCCGCGAACCGCCTCTTTTTTTCAGCCATCGGATGAGGCAACTGACGAGCCAAAGCAAGTGCACTGCCTCGCGTGGTTTTCAGGACACAACGTGGCTAGCTTCTGGCGTCATATTTGCTCCCTATATATTGGGGACGGCTGGTTACCTCCTCGAGAGCAGATATGGTGGCCGGCACGTAGTCGAGCTGCCGTCCGCCGTGGTTGGACACGATCACGCCGGCCGCCCCGGCCTCCACTGCTCTTCTCGCTGTTCTTGCGCACCGTTAACAAGGTTAGTTAACATCTAGTAATTGATAAGCACCATCATGTTCATATCAGAGGTTTGTGTCTGTGATGTAATTCAGACTTGGTTGCATGATGACTCGTAATAGTTCATGTAGCCTTCACCACTGTTAATTTTGAAGCCACTGGACTCTCTCTCTCTCTCTCTTGTTCAGTTATGCTTAATTTAACCCTTGGGATGAACAGGGTCATTACCGTCCTCCGCGGTGAGGATGCCCTGGCCTTGAGTAGAATCGGCAGGCTTGTTATGGATTTCAACCATTCTACGTCCTGCAAAAGCACTGGAAGTGGGAGCACACGCTACACAGTCAAGAATGTTCACTACATGGGTATGAACTATCCTGCCATTGTACCTTCCATGATAACGATGGATCCTTAGGACGCCCTTTCTGCAAAATTAAAACGAGAAGCTTTCGTTTGAGTATTTTTTTTTTTTACAGGAAACAGCAGGGATCAGGCCAAGCTTGTAGCAAGCAGACATCTATATAAATAAAAACAACCGGTGATGAACAGGCTGAGCGGGTAAATCTGCTAGTTTAACTTACGTTAAGATCTTCTGTTGACACTAGACCTCGAAGGTTCGGATTGCGTGGGGGAAGCCACCTGCATGATCAGTTCAGTAAAATCGAACATATCAAAAGGGCTTTTGCACCATGCTGATGCTCCAATCTCTTGATTAGAATTAGCAAGTGGTGAATAGAATTTTACCTATTTCTGATATCAGCTTCACGCCGACCAAGCAAGGGAGTGTCGACCGTCAAGACGATCGCCTTGAATCCGCAGCTCTCAACCCGCCGTATCAAAGTTACCGTAACGTCTCTGTCCTTGATCACCTATAATGCTTATGAAAACTTACATATAGCTGATAATATCGAATGGCATTGCAACTGGAGGCAACATCCTCAATTTTGCGACTGGATGAGAAGGAAAGCACCTGTATGGACAATATGAGCACGAAAGATGCTATAAAACGCACAGCAAAAATAGACAATAAAACAAACAGAAGACATGGATTTAGCATGAAAAATTCTTGCGAGAAAAACCATAGACATACAAAGACAGAATCCATTAAAAGAAGAGAGTTTACAATTACGGAGAACTTCGGTTTATCTTAACCATGTGACTACAGGGTACATATGCAGGCTAGGGATCAAAGTCCCGAACGGAGAAGAAAACCGAATCAGAGTCGAATACACCAATCGTTGCCATGTCTGATACGACTCGGCGCATGCATCGCTAGGTCCTACGTCTGGCGCAATGTGCGACAAGACACGGCGATGAGTTCAGATCACACTTTAACGACCTCCACCTTAAATAGTCTTATTCAAATACTTCCCGTGAAACAAAATCGAGCAAACTACCAACAGGTCCAAACACACAGATACTAACAAAGCAGACAAACAAATTTGTGTCTTCAACAATTCATAACTCTAATAGAGTTTGAGACTATTCTAACTGACCTTCTGATCCAAATGCTCAATCATCATAATAATATAAGCCAAGACATCGCCTCTGGTGCTAGATAGATAACGAAGAACTCATATTATAGAACATAACATGCTCCATCTAAAAGACAAAACTCGACAAACAACGCTCATTGGAGCAACTTGAACGTGTGATCATCATGTACATAAAACTATCGTCTTTAAAGGTAATTAAATTCCATAGCATGGCTAAAACTGTTCATGTAAAACTGTAAATATGAAATGAACTCTTGTACAGTCAATAGAGTATAAACTGCACTAGATCCCTCGTTTCGAGCTATGATAACTGACAAACATTGTAGTGTCTACGAAAAAACTCTATGCACTTCAATCATTCATCTCAAACTAAAATTTGAGCAAAACCTTCGCTTTCAAACAACAGAACACCAGAGATTATAATGCTACCTACCATCAAGGTGTTATAAAATTTATGAGAATTAATGTTGCCAAAACTTTCATAACAATCGCGCAAGCGATCCGAAATTGCAACATATCAAAATGATGATTGAAAGACCAAATTTATTTGTCCCCACAACAAACATTAATTTTTTCAAAGTCCCCTCGATCAAACATAGCCCAAATCAACTCAGTAACAGGCTTGTGGTGAAAATGTGCAACTCCACCTTGGACTCCATATATGCGGATCTTACCGTAACCCCGTAGAATGCGACAGATTATCAAAGAAATCGCTAGTGATTATTGATGGAACGAAGCAGAAATGGAGTAGTCGTTGGGGTAGAAATGAGTCCTGCTGAGACATAGTCGAGGCGCGGAACGCAGTCGAGATGAGTTGAAATCGCTAAATTGAGGCTGCTAAATCGCTTGGCACATTCTTTTTGCGTATGTAACGGTGACTATTTTTGACCAAATGGGATATTTTTTCTAGTAGCGGCTAGGGACCTAGGGTTTTGGACCACCCTTTGATACCACTTATTATTAAATGCATGGCAAAGTTAGATAAGCAAAAGAATAAGAGATATGCATTTAACATGGAAAATCCTTATGAAAAAAACCCACAAATACACAAATACGAAATTCACTATATGAGGAGAGACTAAAATCACATACAATTTAGCGTATTTAGATCATACGACTATCGAGGTACATATATAGGCTAAGGATCATATAAACTCCCCTTATAGGGGAAGAAATTGGGGGCCAACCGCCCCCCCCCCCACGTGTCACCAGTTTTTTTGCGAAAAGCCCCCCCCATTTCTTCAAAATTACGTCCAGGTCCTTGCGCGATTTTACGTGAGAGGAAAATATTTTTCCCGGTTCGCGTTTAGGTCCCTGGTTTACCGTTTCATGGAGGCCCTCCCGTTAAGTGCGAATCGCGAGCGAGCCCTTTCCTAATTTTTCAAAATAGCGAACAGGTCCAAAATTATAACAAATAGGTCCTCGCGCTTTACGTTCGGGTCCTTTCTCCGTTTTATCCGAAAAAAATGTTTTCGGGGTTCGTTTTTTCTCCAGAGCATGCGAAAAATATTTTCGGTAGCCGTTTTTCCTAAAAAAAAAATGTAAAACCGTTTCCTTTCTCCGTTTTGCCCGAAAAAAATGTTTTCGTGATCAGTTTTCCCTCCAGGGCATGGGGGAAATGTTTTCGGTGGCTATTTCCCCCTCCAAAAAAAATTGGGAGACCGTTTCCTTTATCCGTTTTGCCCGGAAAAAAAAATCGTCATCCGATTTTTCTCCGGAGCATGAGAAAAATGTTTTTGTTGGTTGTTTTTCCAAAACAAAAAATATGGAAAACCGTTCCTGTCGGCGTTTAGGGCACCGGCTAGTAAATTTGTATAGGTCGACGGGGGTGCACGCTCCCTCTCCTCGAACGGCTTGACTCGGGTGAGCACAAGATGTATACTGGTTCGGGCAGAACGTCCTACTCGGTTCGTGTGAGTTGGATCGTATTGATTTTCCTTTCTTGTTCGTCCTCTTACACGCTTGCCCCTCCCGCCTTTATATAGGCGAGGTGGGAGGTTACACTGTTGGTTTGAAAAAAAGAGGAAAAGATCGTTTTCGGTTGTCCGGAAGTGGCGGTGATGGGATCGCCACGGCTCCCCTCGCCTTCTTTGGTCGCCGTAGTTGCCGCGCCGCTCGTAGTAAATGCGGGGTCGGAACTTGTGCCGCTAACGTCATCGTCATTATGGTGGCATTTAATGCGCCGATACGCAATAAATGCCGTTGCTTCTCCGGATATCGGAGACCAGGTCGTGGTTTCGGACTTTACCGTGATCGTAACCGGGCCTTGATCGGCCTTGGTCGGCCGTCGTCTTTGGGCGGCGAGGATACCCATGGTGCGGGTACTCGTCGGTAGCCAGAGCCCGAGGCGGTCGAAGAGATGCCCGGGGTTTTGCCTCCGTCTTTGCGATACGCTGACTTGATCGAGTCTCCGGCCAAGTCTTGTGGCCTTCCGGTGGTGTAGCCAGAGCCCCTGGTGGTCGGAGAGCGGAGTCGAGGGGTTCTTTGTCCATTCTTTGGCCGTCTGGGACACCCAAGCTAGCGCTTTGTCGGGATAGTCTTCGGCCGGTGCATGTGGCACCGCTGGTGTAGCCAGAGCCCCCTGGTGGTCGGAGAGCGGTCGAGTTCTTGCCTCGTCATTTCTTTGCTTGGCCGTCTGGGACACCCGCGCTTTGTCGGGGATAGTCTTCGGCCAGTGCTTGTGGCCTTCCGGTGTAGTCAGCCCCGAGCTGGTCGGAGAGCGTGTCGAGGGTTGCGCTCCATTCTTTGCCGCTGTCTGGGACACCGCGCTTTGTCGGGGATAGTCTTCGGCCGGTCTTGTGGCCTCTGTAGTCTTCCAGAGCCCCCTGGTCGGAGAGCCCGGCGGCACGCGATGCTCGTGCCCGTGCGCTTGCGCTTGACCGGCGGGGCTAGTTGCGGTTCGTTCCGCTGAGTCGGGCGAGTTCTTTGTCGGGTGGAGGGATTTACCATCATCCGTGTTTTACGCCGTCCGTCGCAGTGTGGGACCTGGAGGGTGAGAGGCGCGCTTGCCTTGCCGGCTCGAGCGCCGCTCTCGTGGAGCTTCAAGCGAGTGATCCGGTGGAACCTGGTGGCCCTCGCGAGGGTCGCTAGCGGATGATCCCGCGCGGTATCCGACCCCACTTGGGGTGATCCATGAAGAACCTTTCCTTACTCGATCCGTGCTCGGACCTTGGACCGTTCGCCGATCCAGTGCGGTAGTGCTTGCCGCCGTCGGCAGGCTCGCGGGAGAAGCGCGAGGTATGGTCCGGGACGTGAGTTTTAAAGGCGATTGGTCGTCCGCCGACCCAGCCCAGGGGCGTGAGGGCTCGCCTTGTCCTCACCTCTTGCTCGTTTTTCGTCATGGTGGGCCGGATTCATTTCTTGGTGGTTTCTCGCACTTTGATCTTTGGCCGGGCCTTAGGCACGATCTGGCGAGCTCTGACGGCCACAGGGCTTCGGTGTCGTCGATTGTGTCCCCGGTCCGGCTGAAGCGGAGATTGAGAGGCGCCAGGAGCGCTTCGAGGTGGCGCTGTTCTTCCGCGGTTTTTGACAAGATGTTAACATTTTGCGGGGTTTGGTAATCGCGCGCTTACCGCGACGTGGATAGGTGGTGGAGGAGGATCGTGCCGAGCCGATGTTTTTGCGGCGGTCGGTAGAGATCCGTGATCGGGTCTTTGGGGCCATGGACTCTTAACCAGGCTCGAGCTCGGCCGAGAGCACCACTGGCCCGCGTGCTTGACCACGTGGAGGCTTGGTGGCGGCCGGTCTTTGTTCTCGGCTGCCTCGGCCTTTGGTTTATCGTTCCCTTACTATGACGGCATCGACCTTGATATCGTTAGTAGCGGGGTTGCCGCGAACCGGCCCGAGGAGGAAGTCGACGCTTGGAGCTTCGGGTCGAACCGCACGCCAGTGAGATTGCCGACCGGTTTTCCCCGACCGACGTCATTCATAGATGAACGATAAAGGGAATTTAAAAAGTTTTTTCTTTGCTCTCTCCAGATTTGTAGGAATCGGTATGTGTTTTGTCCACTGTGCTTGTTTTTCGCACCCTTTGTTTGTAATGGCCACTTTTACCGTCCATAGCCTTGGGGACCACGAGGGTCGGGCGTAGGTTGGTGTGTGTGCTCTACAAAGTGAGGCGAGAGAAACACTGAGCGCTCGAGCAGCCGGTCGGTCGGTAGCGGCCAGTGGGAGGTGCTCCCGAGCCAATCGTGGGTCGCTCGCTTGGGCACTTCCTTCTTCCTAAGTACTATTTCACAACCGTAGCCGCGAGGCGAGGCCGTAGTACTTCGGTTGAAAGTTTGGCGATTTCGGGAGGACAGGCAATTGGTCGTGTTACCAACCCACGGACTCTTATAGCCCCAGTGGTGCGAGGCGGTTTATTTATCGCCATGCGCGCCACTTTAAAGTAGCAACAACAAATGCAGGAAAGGGATATTCACTTATCTTTCTTTGCGGCCCGAGACTCTCGAGGCGTTTTTGTTCAACGTAGAGAATCGGCGACGCTTTGGTTTCCGCGTTAGTTTTGACGCTCGGCTTCCACACCATCGTCTCGGAAAAGGCGCGGTCGTAGTTAACGCCGGCGGTACCTCGGCGTCGCTTCGTCTGGCTGCGTGTCGCCTATAAATAGGCGGCGGTGGCGCTGACTTCATCCAGCCGACGTTGAGGCTGCTTGGCTTCGCTTTCATGGTCGCTTTGCCCTCTCAACCTTGTTCCAAGGTCGAGGCCCACCTATCAATGAGATCAACCGACGCCTTTCAACAAGAGGCGGAAGGACGAGGAGTTGGAGCGGCAAGCCGGCCACTTTGAAGCGCGGCCCGTCGGGTGACGAGATTGATTGGGAGTCGCTGAGCCGGAGGCGGAGGAGGAGGAGCGAACGGAGCGGCAGTCGCGGTCGTCGAGCCGAGGGAACGCCGCCGCGAGCGCCGAGCGATTCGGAGAACAGACGCCGTTCTCGTGCCCCTTCTCCTTCAGGGAGCTTGGAGTCTTCCGCGACATCCAGGCCCGTGCTAATAAATGCACTGCCGGTCGCCCCAATCACGCTGTCGTACACCTCTCCGTCTGTGGACCCTTCTGTAGCAAGGCCCGAGTTCCCCCGGGAACCATAGATGCCACAAAGGGGGGGGGGCGGGGGGCTTCCGGCTCTTGGCGCCGCACCCGGGCAGATCGAGGCTCTCCCGTCGCGGATTTCGGCGACCGACCCGGCCGCTGCGTTTTGCGGCAAAAATTGTGCGGGAAAAGTGGCCGCGCTTGGAGAGGGACGATAAGTCCGGAGATCACCGGCGAGGAGGACCCTAGAATAAGATAAACTTTTGGTTTTCTAGGCTTTACGTTTCTCAAAGAATGTAAATCTTTGTCAATCGGAAGAAATAAAGGTGTTTGAATTCTTCTGAGGTTTCGTAATGCGCTTTTTCGCTATTTTTTGGTGTGCTTTTCCGTGAAGCGGCGGGATCACCGTTCTTGGGTCCGAGGGACCATCCGAGCGATGATCGGCGTGTTCAAGCGCTTTTTCCAAAAGCGGCGAAGAAGTTTAACACGGCGTTCGCACCCGACGCTCTGGCGTAGGCTCGACCAAAGGCTCAGCCGCTCACGATAGTAGACGAGGTAAAAGAGAAATGGGCTAAGGGTAGAATCGTCTTAGCTTTTCAATATTCCAGCGTTGGACAAGATGTTGCCATCGGGATCCTTGAGCCGGTAAGTCTTGCCGGTCGAAGGACTTCCACCACAAGAAAGGGGCCTTCCCAAGGAGAGAGAGCTTGTGCTTGTCTTTGTTGGATCAACCTGGCGCAGACTGTGTCGCCTCGTTGAACGCCGACCTCTAACCTTGCGGTCGTGGTAGCGCCGTAGTGCTCTTGGTACTTGGTCGAGCGGATGATGGCGATATCCGCGCCGTCGAGCCGGTCGGCAGCGTCTTGTTGAGATTCGAGCCCCGGGTTTCGTCGAAGGCTCGAACCCTTGGGGCGCCGTAGTTTAAGTCGATTGGCAAGATGGCCTCGCCCGTCGCCAAGAAGAATGGCGTGAATCCGGCCGATCGGGTTGGGGTGGTCCGCAGGCTCCAAAGTACGGAGGCACCTCGGCGCCCAACGTCCGCGTATCTCTTGATCTTCGAAGATCCGTGGTTTGAGCCCTGTAGGATCATGCCGCTGCGCTGCTCGACTTGGCCGTTGCCGCCGGATGGGCGACGGCCGCCAATCCACGCGAATCTTTGGCCGCCGCAGAGCTCGAGAAACTCCTTCCCGTGAATTGGCGTTCGTTGTCGGTGATGATGGAGTTCGACTCCAAACCGTAAACGATGTTGCGGATGAAGTCCGCCGCTGCGCCAAGTGATGGTCGTCATCGGCTTAGCTTCTATCCACTTGGTAAACTTGTCCACCGCGACCAAGAGGGTGGGTGAAGCCCCCAGCGCTTTTGAAAGGCCGACCAGGTCGAGTCCCCAAACGGGCGAAGGGCCAGGTAATAGGGATCGTCTGGAGGGCTTGCTGGGAGATGAGTTTGCCGCGAAGAATTGGCACCCTTAGCACGTCCGGACGATTTGTTCGAGTCACCATACGGTCGGTCAGTAGAAGCCTTGTCGGAAGGCTTTCCCGACCAAGCTCCGCGACCCAGCGTGGTGTCCGCAAATTCCCCCGTGGATGTCGTGGAGCAGCTCTCTTCCATGGTCGATCGGGATACACTTCTGGAGGATCCCAGAGGGGCTCCTTTTGTAGAGGTCGTCGCCGATCAGTACAAAGGATTTCGCCCGTCGAACGAGGCGGCGAGCCTCGGTTGGGTCGTCGGGGAGGGAGCCGTCGGCCAGCCGATCGATGAAGGGTTTTCTCCAATCGGTGCTGGTCATCAGGACGTTGCAGCTTGGTTTGGTTATCTCAGCCTCCGGTCGCTGGTCGTCTGGCGGAGGTGCTTTCGGTGAGTCACCCATCCGGTCATCCGGACGGTCGGGGTCGGATGGATGCTTGGTGTAGGTCGAGGACGAAAACCAAAGGCGGGACGGCCCTGCCAGAGGCAAGATTGGCGGATGGTCGGCCTCGCGTTGTTCCGCTGTAGCTATGGTGAAGCTCAAATCCCTTGAATTTACGCTCGGTTGCGTACCTCTTGACAATAGGTCGCCATCCATTGTCGCGAGGTTCATGACCTTCATGACTTGGTCGACAACCGATTTTGAATCGCCATGTACGACAATCCGCCGCGCGCCCGAGGTCGGCGGCGATGCGAGGTCGGTGAACGAGGGCCTCAGACGGCGACGTTGTTGGTTGCGTCGAAAAGTAATCGGATGGCATATTGGAGCTTGTTTCCGAGTGGGAAACAATGACAACCCGGCCCGGCTCGCTTTTGGTGAAGGATCCATCAAAGTACATTGTCCAAGATTTCTGGTCTTCGAGCGGAGGTGGTGCTCGAGCTTGGTCCATTCGGCGATGAAGTCGGCTAGAACTTGAGATTTTACTACGGTCCGAGGGATGTATACTATGTCGTGCCCATTGAGCTCGAGTGCCCATTTGGCAATCCTCCGAGGCGTCGCGGTTGTGGATGACCTCGCCGAGTGGTAGAGAAGTCACCACGGAGACGCGGTGCTTAGGTTGAAGTAGTGTACCAGCTTTCTTTTCGTGATTAGAACCACGTAGATCATCTTCTGCATCTGTGGGTACCGCGCCTTGGACTCGGAGAGTACTTCGCTGACGAAGTAGACTGGTCGTTGGACCTTGAGAACCCGCTCCTCCTTCGCCGCTTCCACGACGAAGCGCCGCGACCGACGACCTGGTCGTGGCGGAAATGTAGAGCGGCAGAGGTTCTTCCGCGCCGGGCAACCAAAGACTGGAGGAGAGGTTAGAAGAACTTTCAACAAGATCGGGCGTCCTGAGCTTCCTTCGTCCAGTTGAATCGGTCGGATTTCCTCAGGAGTTTGTAAAGAGGCAAACTGCGCTCGCCGAGGCGAGACGTGAAACGACTCAAGGCCGCGAGGCATCCTGTCAGCCTCTGGGCCCCTTTGAGGTTGCAGATCGGCCCCATCCTCAAGATTGCGGAGATCTTGTCTTGGTAGCTTCGATGCCGCTGGAGACGATAAAGCCGAGTAGCTTCCCTTTGGGCACTCCGAAAACGCATTTTTCGGGGTTGAGCTTGATGCGGTACCGTCGAAGGTTCGCAAAAGTCTCTTCCAGGTCGGTGACGACGTCGCTGACCTTCCTGGTCTTGACAACGATGTCGTCGACGTACGCCTCGACGTTACGGCCAATTTGATCGGAAAAACACGTTTGCATACATCGTTGGTATGTAGCTCCCGCGTTTTTCAGGCCAAATGGCATCGTCACGTAACAAAACGAGCCGTGACGGGTGATGAACGAGGTCGCAGGTTGGTCGCCTTCCTTCATCGCGATCTGGTGATAGCCTGAGTAGGCGCCCAGGAATGACAGACACTCACATCCCGCGGTGGAGTCCACCACCGATCGATGCGGGGCAAGGGAATGGATCCTTTGGACATGCCTTATTGAGGCTTGTGTAGTCAACACACATTCTCCATTGTCCGGTCTTCTTTTACAAGTACATGGTTGGCTAACCACTCGGGGTGGCGAACTTCTTTGATGAACCCTGCGCCACGAGCTTGGCGATCTCTTCTCCTATGGCCGTGCGCTTCTCTTCGTCGGCGACGCAGCGGGCGGCGGTTCTAGACCTGCAGGCCAGGACGTTCAGAGAGTGCTCGGCGACTTCCTCGGGATTCTCGACATGTCGGAGGGCCTCCATGCGAAGATATCTCGGTTGGCGCGGAGGAAATCGACGAGCGCTTTCCTATTTGGTAGGAAGCGTGGTCCCGATCCGAACGGTCTTGATTGGATCTTCTGGTCGATCTGGATGGCCTTCGTGTCCTCGGATTTGAAGGAGCCCGACCCGGATTTGCGGGAGTCGGGAGCGATCGGCTGGTCGTGGGCTGAGGTCGGGCGAAGTTCGCGGACGCGACGACCGCCAAGCCAACTCGCACCCTTCTCGCAGCTTGTAAGCGAAGTTGAAAAGACGCTGTCGCTGATCACCTCGCGCCCGCATCTTCGACCAGGTAAGTGTAGTTGGGGATCGCCATGAACTTCGCGTAACATGGTCTTCCCAAGATGGCGTGGTAGGAGCCAAGAAAATCCACGACCTCAAAGGTGAGGGTTTCGGTCGCGGAAGTTGGCGGGCTCCGAACGTGACGGCAGTCGACCGCCGAGCGGGTGGGCTTCCTGGCCAGGGACGACGCCGTGAAAAGGCGCCTTACTTGGTCGGAGGCTCGGGCGGGGGATCCCCATGGCGTCGAGGGTCTCGACATAAAGAATGTTGAGACTGCTACCATCGGCCCATGAGCACCTTGGTCAGCGCTTTGTTCCCACAATGGGATCGACGACAAGCGGGTACCTCCTGGTTGCGGGATGTGGTCGGGATGGTCGGTCCGGTCGAAGGTGATCGGGATTCCGACCATCGAAGGTATTTGGGTACGGCAGGTTTGCCACGAGCACCTCCGGTAGGCAAGCTTGAGCCGCCTCCGGCCGGCGTAGCTTGCCGGCCCGCCAAATATCATGAGGCATCCGTCGGTTTCAGAAGCGCGTCCGCCTTTGTCTCCGTCTTGGCGCTGGTCTTGCTTCTTCCCTTTGCCCCGCTGGCGTCGTGGGGCTCCGGAAAGGAAACGCTTTAGGACCTCGCATCCGGTACTTGTGCTCGACGGTATCCGTGGTTCTGACCACGGACTCTCCATCGCCGAAATGGTCGGGGTTGCCGGTTCTGCGGCTTCCCGGTGGTCGGCGGCAGCGATTATGCGGTCCTCGCGACCGCTTGCCGTGGCGCTCCGCTTGTCGGGCGGGCGGAGGAGGGCTGGGCTCGGCGCCCTCCTCGCCGACTTCCCTTTGTCGAAGATGATATCTACGCCTCCTCGCCGAGGCGTGGTTGGTGGCGATGTCCAAGAGTTCTTTGGTGGTTCTGGGCTTCGCACCCCACCTTGTGGACCAGGGTCTTGGAGGTAGTGTCAGATGAACGCCCCACGACATCGGCGTCGCGAATGTCGAGGAGCTCGTTACCTTTGTTGGGAGAAACGCCGATGTAGTCCCGAGGTTCTCCCTGGTCAGCTGCTTGCGGCTCTTCAGTCCCAGGAGTTCCCCTGGCCGCTTGTATGTGCCTTGGAAGTTGCCAACGAAGTGGTGTTTGAGGTCGGCCCGATCCACGATAATGTTGGCGGGCGGTACTGAGCCATGCTCGAGCCGAGTCCGCCAAGTAGATGGGAGGTACTTGGATGACTAAAAGATCGTCTGTGGCTCCCTCGCGGCATGCTAACCGGTAATCCTCTAGCCACACGCTGGGTTTGTAGCCATCGCGTGTTGGCTATGTTGGCCGGTGCTCGAAACCTAGCAGGAATCTCGCCGCGGATCCCTTGACAGAATGACGCCGGCCATCGGGGCTCGAGGCTGCGATCGCGTCGTGAATTGTCGGCGACGTCGTCCGGGCCGGTCGTTCCTGCCCTTCTTCGCGCTGGAGGGTGGCGCGAACGTCGCGTTCGTCGCCCAGCGTTGGCGCCGGTGCGTGATGCCTGGTTGCTCGGGGCGATATCGCCCTTGTTTTGCCGGTGGCTCACGGAAGCGCCGCGTAGCGCGGACCGTCTGAGGCGCCCGAACGTGGATCCGAGGCCATGCGCATGTTGCTTGCTGGCTCGTTCCACCGGCCTTCGGAGATTCAGTGGGTTGCCTTGGCCGCGGGATCATCTCGGCTCGGGGATGCCGCGAGCAACATTGCCGCCGCGCGATGTTTTTGGCCGGCGTGTGGGAAGAACGACGAATCGCCGGTCCCTTTGACCAACAGTGGTGAACCTGGCGTCGGCGCGAGTACGCATGCGCCGCTAGGCGCAGTACAATCAGGTGGATGCTGATCCGTGATCGGCTTGAAGCTTGTCGAAGCTCGGCTTTTGAACCTCCAGCTCCTCGCCGTCGGCCGAAGGTCGGCGCGGCGAAGTCTGGTGGTTCTCCTCGATGCGTTGGAGGAGAGTCTTCGGCGTGGCCGGTAGCGGAGGGGTCGCTTGCGCTGCCGCGATGTCGCTCGCGATAGCGCTGCATTCTTATCTCTCCCTCCGCTAGAGCCGTGGCCGGAGGAGTTGTCCGAATGGTCGTTGTCGGGCGCGTGGCCGACCATTGCCACGAAGCGTGAGGGCGCAACGGGCGCAACCGCTGCTGCTTGACGCCCCTGCGGGTCGTTCGGGGCGAAGGAGCTTTTGGCGTGCTCCGGCATCGAGGTCCGTGTGGGGACCTCGAGCCGAAGGTCACTGAGGACGCTGGAGACGGCGCCAAGGCCCACGGGGGGCGTTTGACGCCGGAGCACGGCGGGGACGATCACCATCTGTCCTGCCGCGGTGGTGATGAAGTCGAGGGAGCCGAAGCGGATCGATGCTATCGGCATGGTGATGTCGAAGAAAAGGACCGTCGAGGAGGCTGAGTGGGAAAGCAATGGCGACGACGTGCGCACCCCCTACCTGGTGCGCCAACTGTCGGCGTTTAGGGCACCGGCTAGTAAATTTGTATAGGTCGACGGGGGTGCACGCTCCCTCTCCTCGAACGGCTTGACTCGGGTGAGCACAAGATGTATACTGGTTCGGGCGCGTAACATCCCTACTCCAGTTCGTGTGAGTTGGATCGTATTGATTTTCCTTTCTTGTTCGTCCTCTTACACGCTTGCCCCTCCCGCCTTTATATAGGCGAGGTGGGAGGTTACACTGTTGGTTTGAAAAAAAGAGGAAAAGATCGTGCTCTCGGTTGTCCGAAAGTGGCGGTGATGGATCGCCGCACGGCTCCCCGCCTCGCTTGGTCGCCGTAGTTGCCGCCGCCGTAGTAAATGCGGGGGTCGGGAACTTGTGCCGCTGCGTCATCGTCATTATGGCTGGCATTTAATGCGCCCGATACGCAATAAATGCCGTTGCTTCTCCGGGATATCGGAGACCAGGTCGTGGTTTCGGACTTTACCCGGCGGTCGTAACTTCGGGCCTTGATCGGCCTTGGTCGGCCCGTGCGTCTTTTTGGGCCGCTGAGGATACCCATGGTGCGGGTACTCGTCAGTTCCCTTTCTCCGTT
The DNA here is from genome assembly GCA_036346355.1 of Rhipidocladum racemiflorum. Lineage (NCBI taxonomy): Eukaryota > Viridiplantae > Streptophyta > Magnoliopsida > Poales > Poaceae > Rhipidocladum > Rhipidocladum racemiflorum. Next base: position 52,027,068 of record CM070582.1, on the reverse strand, counting down.
TTGCCCCGAAAAAATGTTTTCATGATCCTTTTTTCCTTCGGAGCATGGGGAAGATGTTTTCGGTGGCTATTTCCCCACAAAAAATATGGAAAGCCGTTTTCTTTCTTCGTTTTGCCTGAAAAAATTTATTTCCGTGAACCGTTTTTTCTCCGGAACATGGAAAAAATGTTTTCGTTGACCGTTTCCCCCAAAAAAAATGTGAATTCGTTTTTCGTCCGTCATTTCGCCGTTTTTCCCCGCTTTTCCTTATTTTTTGATCAAATTTCGCACGGCGCGGCGAAGCGCGCGGCTCTCACTAGTAGTCTTGAACCTAGAAGAAAATGGCATCAGAGTGACACGACAGTCGTCACATGTGACACGACTCAGCGCATGCACGGCTTGGCATCACGTCGGGTGCAGTGAACACGATGACAAATTCGGACCACCTCATCAGAAAAGACGCTCGTGATCAGATGATCCTAAAAAATTACTAGTTACCAAGCATTATGGCGTTACATGCTGCTGCAGCTCTCGCTGTAGCCACCTCCCCTGAAATAATTAAGAATTCATAAAGAGATGTAGAGATATCACCAGTGCTTGGATGACACATCGTACCATTTAGAACTCCAAAGATTTAGGATTTGATACCTTCTGGATTTGCTATTAAGTGCGTCCCCGTTGGAGCAACGATTATGGGCGAGGGCATGTCATATCCTAACAAGCTTGTTGACATGTCTATCCTGCTGACATCTACAAGCACTCGAGGTCGTAACCTGCAGGATCCACAGCAAGAAAACTTTCAGTTCGTAATTATTCACTGAATTACGAAGTTGTGACTTATGAGCGCAGCGTGAAGAGTACATGATTCTTCCATATGCTGCGATGTTCTCCCTCAGTGTGTACTCATCCTCTGCTCCTCCGTTGATAAAATCGTAGTGCGCCTTTGGCAGCGCTTTCTTCGCGAGTTCTTGGTACTCACCAACATTCACCGGTAGATCATCCTCCATTTTTTGCTACATGCAATTGCTGAAAAGGTCATTAAGTTGTTCCAAATATCTTCGGTTCAACTATATACCAGCTTCAGAAAGAACAGCAATATTCCTATTTAAAAAAACAAGCAAAATTCTGAGACGAAGCACACATATATGGAACAGTGCAACAAGAGGTGTTGTTTTGCAGAAAACTTGCAGTACCAAACTTGTTTGCCATTTTTTTTTCCTTCTGAGACGAAGCACAAATTTATGCATAAAAGCTTACTAACAATGTAGTCAGCAGTCTTCAGTGAAGATAGTGAGATCCCATGATTGGAACAGCATAAATGTATTTATTTATTTTGAAACGGAAGTAACAGCATACACTTGTATGTACAAAAAGCTTACTGGCAATTAAATACAGTGAAATCCCACGATTGGAACATCCTATTTGAAAGCAAATCCCCCAAACTAAGAGCGAATTGAAGAAGAAAATCATGTGCACCCATGAAGATCCGTACCTCCAGAGATTTAGGGGACGAAGGACAGCTCCCAAAGATGCCAGAAGGACGAGTAGAATGGCGAGGGTGCTTAGTGTTAATCTTCTTAGTGAGCTCAGTAAAGGAAAAGCTAGGGATGCTGGCCACTTTAGAATCAAACCGACAATAAAGTTTCACCTAACATGCTGCGCGCCATGCGACTTCCTTGGAAGGATCGAAACTGTTGAAAAATCAATCACAACATGTGATCATATCCCTTGGAGCGATATGCTAGGCAAAGGCGTGAGATAGATGGATTCACTCGAATCGGAACCAGCAAGAATAGAGAAGAAACGAGACGCAAGTCAGAAGAACAGGGAAAAGGAATGAGAAGAAGAAGAAGGCAAATGAGATATCATTTCATCCATACTCAGTTCCGATACAATTCTGGACCTCCTTTCTTCAGTTACGCTGCACCTGGCATTATCCCGCCCAGCAGAACTTGCTTGTCCGCAAGTAAGGGCATGAGGAAATCGCTGGCAGAGGACATTTAAATCCTCCCAAGTCGCCGCTTCAGCTGGAAGGCCCTTCCACTTGATCAATCCTTGTGGTACCGCAACATTACCCTTTTTGACAAGCCGCCGATCCAACACCTCCTCCGGCTCTGTAGCCATAGCATCTGTTAAGGCCCATAATATCTAGGCCCATACTATGGCTATATATATATATATATATATATCTACGTCAACCTATTGGAGATTGTCTTGCTCAAACCTCAAGGTTAGTAACATGGTATCAGAGCAAGGCTTAGGGTTAGGTTTAGGGTTAGTACCCTAATCTTTCCCAGATCCAAAATCTTTCCTGCCGTCGATTTCTTCGTCGCTTCATTATCTGGGCGTTGCCCCTGCCCTCCCGTTGTTCCTTCGGGCCTCCAGCGCCTGGCGGCCTCCAAAAATGTATGTACAAAAAGCTGACTGGCAAACTAGTATAAATGTATTTATTTTGAAACGGAAGGAACAGCTTAAGTGTATGTACAAAAAGCTTACTGGCAAACTAGTCACAACAGTCGTCAGTAAAACATAGCACGATTTTCTTGTAGATGTCAGCAGGATAGACATGTCAACAGCATAAATGTATTTATTTTGAAACGGAAGGAACAGCTTAAGTGTATGTACAAAAAGCTTACTGGAAAACTAGTATAAATGTATTTATTTTGAAACGGAAGTAACAGCTTAAGTGTATGTACAAAAAGCTTACTGGCAAACTAGTCACAACAGTCGTCAGTAAATACAGTGAAATCCCACGATTGGAACATCCTATTTGAAAGCAAATCCCCCATACTAAGAGCGAATTGAAGAAGAAAATCATGTGCGCCCATGAAAATCCGTACCTCCAGAGATTTAGGGGACGAAGGACAGCTCCCAAAGATGCCAGGAGGACGAGTAGAACGGCGAGGGTGCTTAGTGTTTCACCTAACGTATATAGACAAAGAAACAAGGAAACTTTACTAAGGATAAGACGGATGCTGGCCACTTTAAAATTAAACCGACAGTAAAGTTTCACCTAACGTATAGACAGTAAAGTTTCACCAAACCATAGACAGTAAAGTTTCCTTGTTTCTTTGCCATGCGAATCCCTGGGAAGGATCGAAACACATCAAGAGGAAGATAAATCGGTGCAAATTAACACATAAAACTATTTTTTTTCCTGTTTTTATTAATTTTAGAAATTAATAAAATTAAGATCAAACTTAAAGAATTAATATAGAATAATTGATTTAAGACTATAAAAAAAACTAGATTAAACATACAAACTAGAAAGCAATTGTACGTAAACAAGAATTAGTAGATCGGAATTCATACTCATTGATTTATTCCTCAAATTAGGAATGCAAAATATGCACAAAAATTCTTTTACATAAAAACACAACCCTCGGATAATCTCAATCTTTTTTTTCTCTATGTTGGATCTAGGGCACACGCACGCACAGAGAAAGGTGGAACACAAATATTTACATGAAAACCCTTGCGAGAAAAACCATGTGAGACGGAAAAATCTACTATGATTGGTTCGATGTTACAAGTACATGGGGTTAGCTTATATAGCTATTTGCGCTAAAAACTTGAGGTAGGGTTCTTAGCTTCAAACACACCATACAAACACCGGGTTTGAGCATACTAATCAATTTGATCTGTAATTGACAAGGTAAAAAGTCGTAAAACCAATCGAAGCCGATAACGAGTAATTATCGACGTAACTCTAGTCGGCTAAAAGCCGATCAGGGGATAACTAGATTAGCCGATCACGGCTAATCTGAGGGTAAAGGTAGATTGGCTTTGAGAGGCGATGCGCAACAAAGCAAACCAAACCAAACCTGGGGTGAAATCGGCAAAATCAACGAATTGACGATGCACAACTTTTTATTGATCTCGTCGACTTACAGAGGAAAGCTTACAAAACTAGAAAACAACAAAAAGACTGTAAAAATATGTTTACGATTGTGTTGGTTGATTGATGCCGGTCCCTTCTGTCCTACACCTCTTTTATATGCCCTGGTTGATCTGAGTCCTCCGTGGATACGGCAACATAATCCAAATCGGCTACGGTTCTTTAAACAGTCTCTGGATTCCAAATTCCACCTGCCGTATGTGCATCCAACTCTTTATACTTTATTTGACCGATACTTTCCATACGTGTCAAATTTTGACGCAAACAATAGCCAAAATAGAATATGTTTTGTAGAGGATAAGAACTCCAGATCTGTTAAAATTTGATATTAAGTCATATTCCTAACACTATTTTCTCTCTTTTTCTTTTTCTTTTCTTCTCTTTTTCTTTTTTTTTTCTTTTCTCTCTTCTCCCGTTTCCTGTCTGTTTTCTTGCTCTGTTGCTTGCACAGCTACCTCCTGCCTGCTGTCGCACGTAGCTAATGCTGCCTCACGCACGGAACATCCTTTCTTGCTGCCGCTTGCTTCTTTCTTGCGTTGCCGTCGCCGGAGGCAAAAGTTCCGAGTACTGTCGCCCCGTACTCCAGCTGCAAGCCGCTGCCTAGCGCTTTTCTTCCTCTTCTTCTTTTTCAGTGAGCCGCTCTCTCTCTCTTTCTTTTTTTTTATATATATTTTACTTTGGTAGCCCCGTCCCTATTTTTTTTCTCCAAAACTAACTCCGTACGATAAAATTTACAAAAATAGCTTTCCTTCCACCGTGGAAAACCCAAATCTGATACCATGAAAAGTTGTCAAGCGTGGAACAATCTATTGATTATGTTGCGGTTTGCATTGTACTGCTTGATTGTCAGTGATCTGCGGTTTGCATTGTACTGATTGATGTGCGGCTGATCTGCGGTTTGCATTGTACTGCTTGATTGTTTATAACATTCTCTTATTTTGGTTTATATGCCAAGTTGGATTTGATTATGTTGCTTACGTACCAGTAGGTTATGTTGTTGCTTGATACATTTGCTAACACTATACAAATTATTCTAGATGTCTCAAAATCAGCAATCAACACAACAATCTATTGATTCACCAGCAAGGGCGAATGATGGAACCACAAACCAAGGAGCAGCAGCAGCAGATTAGCAAGACATTGATCAAGTTGATGAGCAAATGAAACCCACTAGAAAGAAAAAGTCCGCAAATGGAGGCTAAGCATTTCTATGAGCCAAACTGGAGGCGAAGCATTTCTATGAGCCAAACCGCCAGCCACCGCCCCGCTCCCGCCGACCCGCTCCCGACGCTCCTCCGCCGCCGCACCGCGGCGCCGTGCCTCTTCGGCCAGCTCCACGCACTCCTCCTGACCTCCGGCCTCGCGCGCCACTCCCCCAACTTCTCCCTCCTCCTCCGCCTCTCCACCTCCCTCCGCCTCTCCCACCGCCTCCGCCTCCTCCTCTGCTCGCCGCTTCCCCCCACCGCCTTCCTCGCCAACTCCCTCCTCCTCCAACCCTCGGCTCTCCACCTCCCCTCCGCCCTCTCCCTCTACTCCCTCCTCTTCCTCTCCTCCTCCCTTCTCCGCCCCAACGCATTCACCTACCCGCCCCTCCTCCGCGCCTCGCCTCCCGGCGCCGCCCTCGCGCTCGCCACCCATTCGTTCAAATTCCTCGGCGACCGCGCTGCCTCCCACGATCGCGTCCTCGGGGCCGCGTTGCTCGATGTCTTCGCCCGCTGCGGCAGGATTACCTCCTGCCGTCGGGTGTTCGACAGGATTGTGGAGCCAGACCTGCCGGCCTGGAATGCGCTGCTGTCCGCGTACGCGCGCCGGGCCAAGGACGCGTCCTGCGCTGGCTCGGCGGCGGAGGTCCTCGACTCGTTTGCGCGGATGACCTCCTTGAAGGTCAGGCCGAATGAGATCACCCTCGTCGCCGTCATCGGCGCGTGCGGCGAGCTCGGCGCACTCGGGCACGGCGTATGGGCGCACGCCTATGCTCTCAAGCGCAGGCTCGCCGTCAACTGCTTCGTGGCCACCGCGCTTGTGGAGATGTACGCCAAGTGCGGCAGGCTGGACCTGGCCGAGCAGGTGTTCGCTGGCGTCACGGACATGGACACGCGCTGCTACAACGCCATGCTCCAAGCCTTGGCCGTCCACGGCCATGGCCGTGCTGCGCTTGCCTTGTTTGGTAGGATGCGCCGCGAGGGCGTCCCAGTCGACGGCGTCACGGTGCTGGCGGTGTTGTGTGCTTGTGCCCATGCTGGATTGGTGGATGAAGGGCAGCTGTACTTCGAGAGAATGGAGGTTGAATTTGGGATTTCAAGGAGGATTGAGCATTACGGATGCATGGTTGACATGTTGGGCAGGGCAGGTGGACTTGATGATGCCGACAAGCTGATTCGGGAAATGGACATTCCACCGAACGCCGCGATATATAGGTCTTTGATCCGGGCTTGTGGGACTCATGGCAAGCTGGAGCTCGCCCAGAGGATGATCGGAGAGTTGATGCAGCTCGAGCCAGAGCACAGTGGAAACTACGTCCTGCTGTCCAACTTCTATGCGAGGATGAGCCGATGGGAGGACGCCAAGAAGGCGAGGAAGGAGATGAAGGCCATGGGCATTGACAAGAGCCCGGGGTCAAGCCTCCTGGACATGGATGGAATTCTCCATGAGTTCCTGACGGGTGACAAGACGCACCCTGCCTCAAAGGAGATACACGCCATGGTTGAAGAGGTCGAGGCCAGGCTAAGTCATTGCGGGCACCGGCCGAGCACCACGGCGGTGCTGTTTGACGTTGAGGAGGAGGATAAGGCAGACACCCTGTCCTACCACAGTGAGAGGCTCGCCGTTGCCTTTGCGCTGATCGCTTCCCCTCCAGGCGCGCCCATCAGGATCATCAAGAACCTCCGGGTGTGCAGCAATTGTCACGAGAGCACAAAGCTTGTCTCCCGGGTGTATGGCAGAGAGATTGTTATGAGGGACCGTACCCGCTTCCATCACTTCAGAGATGGCCAGTGTTCTTGCGGAGATTTCTGGTAACTCACTACCCAGCTGCTTGTGTTGTACATTACAGTGAGTTGTAGTCTTTCAGATTGATTCCCATGCATTTTATTGGAATCACAATTCATACAATTGTAGTTCGTCCCGATTTAGATGTTCTGGTCACAATTCGTACAGTTTGATCCAGTTCTGATGCACGGCTAAGTTAACCATTTTAAAAAACTTAATTTTTGACAGATTGACAATTTACACTAGAGCTCTCCAGTTCGAACCTGGGTTCAGACTGATATTTCTTCTCTTTTTCTTTTTAAACAGCGTAGCATTGCTCCTTTTTTGCATCACAAAATATGGCAACATCAAGCTGCAAATTAAACAAGGTCATTTTCGTCTTCCATGCAGAGAAGCAAGCAATACCACAGTAACTAACAGAACATAGTGCTGGATGGCTATTGACTTAGAACATGCTAGTGCATGACTTACATGTGACAGGCTTGCATTACAAAGACTGGGAGTACACATTGTCCACGCAAACCCCAAAAGTCGAGAGCCTTGTGCCACAACATTTCAGTGTTTCTGCATTCTACTATGAGTTTCCTCTCTTTGCTAGCAGCATCCAAAATACAGAGATGATGTCTCCCTTACGAAGTACTCCACTAGGACAACTACTATATGCGGCACAAAGCAACACAGTAACCTGACAAAGCAAGATAACAGCGTTAGGCAACCAACGGCCAAAACTGAACTTGCCAAATTAGTTGTCCAGTTCATCAATATTACATACAGTGACAAATGAACAAGAATATCACATGTTAAGTTTAACATGCTGATGAATTCTACCCGATTTTATCCAAGCAAGAGGGCCAATTGGTTTCTCCTTACGGGTGCAAGAACGGCCTAGAGTTCTAATGAGAGTTCATGTATTGTTCATGTCACAAAAAGTAGATACGTGGGTGATTTTCAGGAGAGCAACAAAAGCATTGGAACTGAAATGCTGATACATAGCTTCAACGTTCCTTGTACAGAGGTGAATTGTTGAGCACTCTGACAAGTGTGGGGGTGGATAAATTAGCTATTCCTACAACAGTCATTCCACTATACAAATAGTCTACTGGTATTGGCAATTGTTTGGAAGAATGGAGGAGCAAGAATCAAGATTTGTTGCAGTTTAGAACAAGCAGATGTTGAAAATTGGTAAATAACGTACATCATTACAAGTTACATTGTAAAAGAAGTAAAGAACTTCATAGATTTTGAGAAGTTGTTCTATCCTATAGTACGTGAGAATGCGTTCCTTTCTTGCACATAATAACTGAATATCAAAGTTGCGCATCATAACTAACAACAGAATTATGTGATAGTCAAAATTAATTTTCGAGAGCCGGTCGGCGGGAGCGGGGCGGTGGTTGGCGGTTTGGCTCATAGAAATGCTTCGCCTCCACTTTGGCTCATAGAAATGCTTAGCCTCTAGTTTGGCTCAGGCACAGTTCATAGAAATGCTTCGCCTCCAGTTTGTGTTAGAAGAGCTCCGGAACTCTTGAAGATTACTGCTTCCGCATCACTCCTGTTCTTTGGTAAGTTCTACTGAGATGGAAAAATCGTGTTTTAATATAGCACTATTGATTAATTCTCCAAAACAGCAACTTCCTTCATGCCAGAACCGAGTATTTCTTTAGCTATAAATTCAGACCTTTTATGCAGTAAGTATAGTGGCAACAAATTATTCCTGGTTTTCTACTGTGGCCACATGAATGCCAAGATGCCAAATCATGTGTACATTTTTGTACTTTCGAGATTCTGTAGGTCTAATCCGTTTTGGTAATCGGATTGTTTGTCCAACGCATCATTGACATTCTTATTTTTTTTCTTATGCTTCCTTTCAAGCTTATCAGGTACTTATGTGTTTTTTCCTTTATATGCTATACTTTGTACTTGAAGGAAATGCAGTCACACCCTTTGAAGATGAAGACAGATTCTAAACCGTTGTCTTCTGCTTTCTATTCCACGTCAGTTTTTATTTTTACTCCGTTATTTAATCTTTAACAATATTTTCACGTTTGATTTTTCCCCCGAATGTGGATATTACTATGGGAAACTCAAATTTCCACCTGATTATCCTTTTAAACCTCCAAGTATCAGGTGCCGAAACATCCGTGTCAATAATATTAATTGTTTTAGCAAGGGTTGTGTTTTGATGATATGTTGTTTCTTATTGGGATGTAACAATGGAAAACATGAATTAGAAGATTGTACAGATCTCGAATGAATGATCACTATAAAGCTTTAGTTTCTGCTTCTAAGTTCGAACTTGTTTTGTACGCGTGTTGTTCAGCATGACAACCCCCAGCGGGCAGGTTTGCCCCTAACGAAAGAATTTGCCTATCAATGAGTGATTGTAAGTGTCATACTGAATCAGATCTTAATTGTTTTTGTATTTAATTTGGCTTTAAATAATTCTCGTCATCACTATGTTTTTGCAGTTCATCCAGATTCTTGGAATCCAATGTGGTCTGTAGCAAGGTATGTGCACAAACTAGCTCAATATATGATGAGTGTGATGTGCTCTCTCTTGTTGATCTCCCTTGGGAATTTTTTTTCCACTGAGCTTTCTTTCAATATTCTGGGATATCTAAACTGATCCATGTATTTTCAGCTCCTAAGCCTGAACATGGACTTTTGCACATTAGATGTTTTTCATTTTCAGTTATTTTATAGTTTAGAGTGTTTAGTTACTGGTATTCAAATCAATGTTCCTTTGGAAATATTCTTCTTCTTCTTCTATATGAACATACATGAATCATGTTTGATGCTTTTGTGATTCCTTGGAAGCCAAGTAGTCAACAGAACTATTTTATTTAACAATGAGATTGGGGAACTTGCACCAATAGCAAAGTGCAGTTTCATTGTTCCAGTTATACAAGTGGTCTTCCATTGTCAATTTGTTACTGTATTTTGCCATATAAAGCTTTTGTGTTTTTTTTTCCCTTTCACTGGTCTGGCACATGCCTTTCTGCTGTAACATTCTCACAGGGCTCCTGTCATTTCTGGTAAGTTGTTTCTTTTGCATGAGCTATCAGTTAGCAAAAAAACGTTCAATTCCAGTCTTAATTTCTGACCCACATATGATTAGGAGATGAACTATTACTCAAGCCTAGCAATTTGTACTCTTTTGAGACTTACCATGCGCTACACTACTACAGCAAACAATGCTTCTCCTCTTGAGTGTTCAGATAATTAATTTTAGCATTTCACTTGCGAGGGTGCAATTCTGTGGTCCAGTTTACCCCCATCAATTTTCCAGTTCCACTGATAATTTCATTTACTTTTAATCTGTCACCAAAATGTAGTTGTTAAATGACAAAAGAGCTTTGCTTGCTATAGCTTCCTGTATGATCCCTTATAGTTATACCATTGTTTCACCTCGAGACAAAATTTTCCCTGTTCCTTGACTTTATGAATTATAAACTTTAAACAAAGTGCAAATTCATGGATTTTGTTGTTCAGTACTTGTAAAGAAACGAATGCTAATTTTTAGGGCGCTAGTTAGTAATCAAGATACCCAATTCTAGACAAGATCGAGTATACACATTTGGAAAAACAAATTCAGGGAAGTACTAATTCGATTATGAGCAAGGATGGAGGCAGCTAACTAGATAAGAACTAGCTTTTATTTGCGTCAGCTGGATAAGATCGCTAGAGAAAAAAAAGATTGAAATTACATTGAGGTTTCGCCGTTTTTTTCTTCTTCAAAAAGACATGTGGTTTCGTATACTCGTGAACAGATCTTTCATCTTTTTTTCTTGCAAAAAGGACCTTGATAAATTTCATCAACAACTTCTACCTATCATATTTTTACAAAACCCCCAGAAAAACCGAAATTTTGTTTAGGTTCTGATACTATTTTTTTTGCAAAAAGAATCTCGGACTAAATTTCGCACGGTGCAGCATCGGACGCTATCGCACCTAGTTTCTCTTGAGTATGGAAACTTAAGTTTATTCTATGCATTCCAAATTTTTTTTTGGAAAACTTATTGGAATAGACTTCCGTGCAGAGGACGAACTTCTTGTCTCAACGAATTTGCTCCCATTGTCTTCGTGTTTTTTTATGTTATTGAAGGGGTAGTGGAGGATATAGCCCATGTTCCGGTGAAGTGCACATTAGCTAATCAAGTGTGCATGGTTGGTCTTCCTGAACTCTTTGAGCTGAAGCTTTGGACTCTAGGAGGTATTGGGTACTTGCCCTGTTGAGAGTATCTTACATTCGCTCTTCACCGTTAATTTTTTTCAAGAAAATAGACTTATTTTAATTTTAAAGTCATTAACTACTGTAATCAGAATAATTTTTCTTCCAACTCTAACATTGTTTTCCAGCCATAACGCCACCCAACCATATCTACTTGGGCCCTGTTTTATGAGCCTCTGATGAAGGAAAAGATTAGCCCATGTAGAAGCCAGAAACTAGCGGGCTCGCACGGACTGGCCTAGCCTGTGATGTGAGCAAGGGTAAAATGGAGGGTGTTCATGTGTAACGAGATGTGCGTGTGACGCGTCCTCCTCTACTCTCTCGAAAAAAGTTCACATACCTCTTTATTTCTGTTGTAAAACGAAATGGTTCACTCATATCAATTGATATAAAAAAAATAAGCAGAAGATAGATTCGAATTTGTTTATCAATAGATAGAGTCCATCCAACTTAGGCTAGAAGTACAATTTCTTCTGAATGGATAGGTAGATGGATGCGTATCTTCGTGTGCCGTACGTACTTGACATGCTGCAGCAGCATACTGGTACACGATACGTATCTGCACCGACAAATTAAAGTACCAGTATTATTACCAATAAGGGGATGACACGTTCGGGTTAGAGCTAATTCGGAGGATGGATCCGCATCATACCAGCGGCACAATCAACACGCACGTTGCCACTGAAAGGGTTGTTGCAGCATGCAAGTTAACATATCAAAAGCATGCATGGAAGTACAAATCTTTAGGATTAAATTAAGTACACCTGCAATCATTTGATCTGCTCGTCTACTATTACGGGACAAGCAATTAGGATATCTCTAATAGTTCTACTTCAACTGTCTCTTAGCTAAGTTATGTAAGCAAAATTTTACATAAAGGAGAGATGGCGTGATGAAAGAGAATATGCCGTGTCTTATGTAAGACAATTTGATCACACAAATCAACACAAAAGTTAATAAAGTGTGAGAGGGGAAATATAATGAAGATTATAATATTTAAAGATAACTATTGAAGATGTTGTCTATAATATTGTCTCTAGGTAAGTTACAATATTTAAAGATAGATTATTGTACATGCTCTTACTGGTGCAGTTTAAGTTTACGTTCGTCAGGACAAAAGACAGGGTATGTACCTACCTCTTTTGTGCTTGCTCGATGCATATAAAATAAAAATCAGGATCACAATTGCCTTAGCTTGTATGCTATGCTCATTCGATTGAGATGGCTTGTGATCTGAAAATAGGTTGCACCCGCAAATTTATTTATTATTCAAATGAGATGGACCACGCATTAGTTGGTATGTTTATTGAGATCCTAAATCCTAATCAAACACGATGTCAACCCCCCGCCCCAACACACCACCACTTTACATTTTTAATTAGCTTAAGCCTTAAAGTGTGCTCCTTTATCCTATGGAAGAGTGACCTTTTTGTCATGGTTATCTAATAATCGCAATGCATTACAATTATCTATTCGGTGTACCTCGATTTAGCTAGTTATGCACGTAGTATTAACCACATGGTGGACTAATTGCAACCATGCATCTGTCAGTGCTAGTACGAACAGCTTAGAGTTATCACAGATAAGTGAAAGGAAATGTATGAATGCATGAGTAGATAACGATAACCTTTTTTTATTTAATCTATTCACATTTAAAATATGATGCTGAATGCTCCTCAGTTCTTTCTTTTCCCCGACGAATTTTCAATATACAATCTTTTTTGCTTAGCAATGTTAAGCAACAGGTGATATAATATGGGACTTATACTCTAGCACAGAACACAAACTTGCTGTAAAAAAAAACATTATATTGCTTCCAAGGCATTTGGATTTTGGACAGAGGAGAGGAATAGGATGGGATAGCATTTTCTTCTCACCTTACTCGAAAACGAAACTACGGCGATTTAGTCGAGGAAATTGATTTCATGAAATTCATAAAAGCGAAAAAAAGAGACCCCAAAAATACATAAATTGACCTCACTCTATATATATAATCCTCAGGCAGTTGTGATCGTTGCAAGCTAATGAAATAAAGAAGAAAAAAAGGAAAGAAAAGCTTGTCAGTTGTCACACAGAACACCACACCCCAGCCAGACACACACACACCCTCCTCTCCTCCGTCGTCCCACCCAAATCTCAGATCGAAAGGGAAGGAGGATCCGGAAATAAATTCTATGGTGTCGTGCTGCATAAAGGGACTTGTGCAGCACCACTCGGATGGGCGCCATGTGTTATGCCAGTGAATCTGCACCGTTGCATTAATTAAGGGGATTAATTGCATTAATTAAGGGGATTAATTAACTGACGCATTAATTGCATGCAGACGGTGCAGATTCACTGGCATAACACGTGACGCCCATCCAAGTGGTGCTGCACATGTCCCTTTGTGCAGCACGACACCATAGAATTTATTTCCGGAGGATCCAGCACCTGCGCGGACCAATCGAGGAAGGGAGCTCCGCATCTCGCAGGTAATCTCCCTCTCCTTCTCCCTTCCGTACCATTTTTCCTGGATCTTTCGACCGTTTTCTTTGGGGGTTTGAGGCGATCCGTGCTGGTTTCCTACATTGTAATTGCTCTAAAGGTTGTCTCTAAATACTGTAAAAAAAACTATCTCTTTTATGCATAAAAGCTTACTAACAATGTAGTCAACAGTCTTCAGTGCAGATAGTGAGATCCCATGATTGGAACAGCATAAATGTATTTATTTATTTTGAAACGGAAGTAACAGCATACACTTTTATGTACAAAAAGCTTACTGGCAATTAAATACAGTGAAATCCCACGATTGGAACATCCTATTTGAAAGCAAATCCCCCAAACTAAGAGCGAATTGAAGAAGAAAATCATGTGCACCCATGAAAATCCGTACCTCCAGAGCTTTAGGGGACGAAGGACAGCTCCCAAAGATGCCAGGAGGACGAGTAGAACGGCGAGGGTGCTTAGTGTTTCACCTAACATATATAGGCAAAGAAACAAGGAAAAGCTAGGGATAAGACGGATGCTGGCCACTTTAAAATTAAACCGACAGTAAAGTTTCACCTAACGTATAGACAGTAAAGTTTCACCAAACCATAGACAAAGTTTCCTTGTTAAGAGGAAGATAAATTGGTGCAAATTAACGCATAAAACTATTTTTTTTCTTCTGTTTTTATTAATTTTAGAAATTAATAAAATTAAGATCAAACTTAAAGAATTAATATAGAGTAATTGATTTAAGACTATAAAAAAAACTAGATTAAACATACAAACTAGAAAGCAATTGTACGTAAACAAGAATTAGTAGATCGGAATTCATACTCATTGATTTATTCCTCAAATTAGGAATGCAAAATATGCACGAAAATTCTTTTACATAAAAACACAACCCTCGGATGATCTCAATCTTTTTTCTCTATGTTGGATCTAGGGCACACGCACGCACAAAGAAAGGTGGAACACAATATTTACATGAAAACCCTTGCGAGAAAAACCATGTGAGACGGAAAAATCTACTATGATTGGTTCGATGTTACAAGTACATGGGGTTAGCTTATATAGTTGTTTGCGCTAAAAACTTGAGGTAGGGTTCTTAGCTTTAAACACACCATACAAACACCGGGTTTGAGCATGCCAATCAATTTGACCTGTAATTGACAAGGTAAAAAGTCGTAAAACCAATCGAAGCAGATAACGAGTAATTATCGGCGTAACTCTAGTCGGCTAAAAGCCGATTAGGGGATAACTAGATTAGCCGATCACAGCTAATCCGAGGGTAAAGGTAGATTGGCTTTGAGAGGCGATGCGCAACAAAGCAAAGCAAACCAAACCTGCGGTGAAATCGGCAAAATCAACAAATTGACGATGCACAACTTTTTATTGATCTCATCGACTTACAGAGGAAAACTTACAAAAATAGAAAACAACAAAAAGACTGTAAAAGTATGTTTGCGATTGTGTTGGTTGATTGATTGATTGATGCTCATCCCTTCTGGCCTACACCTCTTTTATATGCCCTGGCCGATCCGAGTCCTCCGTGGATACGGCAACATAATCCAAATCGGCTACGGTTCCTTTAATGTTCTCTAGATTCCAAATTCTACCTGCCGTATGTGCATCCAACTCTTTATACTTTATTTGACCGATACTTTTCATACGTGTCAAATTTTGGTGCAAACAATAGCCAAAATAGAATCTGTTTTGTAGAGGATAAGAACTCCAGATCTGTTAAAATTTGATATTAAGTCATATTCCTAACACTATTTTCTCTCTTTTTCTTCTTTTTTTCTCTTCTCTCTCTCTCTCTCTTTTTCTTTTCTCTCTTCTCCCGTTTCCTGTCTGTTTTCTTGCTCTGTTGCTTGCACAGCTACCTCCTGCCTGCTGTCGCACGTAGCTAATGCTGCCTCACGCACGTAACATCCTTTCTTGCTGTCGCTTGCTTCTTTCTTGCGTTGCCGTCGCCGGAAGCAAAAGTTCCGAGTACTGTCGCCCCGTACACCAGCTGCAAGCCGCTGCCTAGCGCTTTTCTTCCTCTTCTTCTTTTTCAGTGAGCCGCTCTCTTTCTTTCTTTCTTTTTTTTAGATTTTACTTTGGTAGCCCTGTCCCTATTTTTCTCTCCAAAACTAACCCTGTACGATAAAATTTACAAAAATAGCTTTCCTTCCACCACGGAAAACCCAAGTCTGATACCATGAAAAGTTGTCGAGCGGGGAAATTGGCCGAACCCACCGAGGTTCTGCGCTCTAATAGTGCAGCAACCATTACCGAGCGGTGTGGGGCGCGGGCAGCCGCTGGCGTGTGGCGTGGGCATGCATGCGTGGAGGCGCACACGTAGCGCGGGAGCATGCGTGTGTGCGTCGCTTCCGCGCTACTTGGGCGCAGAAGGAAGCTTTCCTTCCGCGCTCCCTGTGCGCAAAAGCTTGTATTGCCGCAGTCCCGTAGAGCCAGATACTTTCCATGTTCTCCGTGCACTGCGGGAGACACTTGCCGCCGATCTTCTTTCTTGCAAGCCGCACAACACATGATCCATTCCAATACATGAATACACATGGTCCAAAACTCACATATGCATGTGCACGACCCACTACTCACTCCTGCATGGCTCGTTTGCCAGCACGGCTTGCTAACAGCTACAGACGTTATCAGTTTGCATAGACTTCTTCGTGTCCCATCTCGCTGCACTTACGACTCTTGTGTGCTGCTTCTGGGCTTGAAAAGGGGTTAACAATGCCTAGAGGGGGGGGGGTGAATAGGCGATTTAAAATTAAAACTAAATTTGTTGCAGCGGAAAGAGTATCGGAACTTCCGGTATAATATCGGAACTTCCGATATTTATTCGGAATGTCCGATAGACCTTTAAAAGGAAGACCTCCTACTAAGTTCAACAAGCGACAAGAGTAATCTAAGAACTTAGTAGCAGTAAGATAAAGAAATTAGCAGGTATAATAAGCAAAAGTGAATCAAGTAGAGAGATAAAGATTTGATCCCGGAGTTCGGATTCTTGAGGGAATCCTACGTCTCCGTTGAGGAGGCTCCAAAGAGCCGGATCTCTTCCAACCCTTTCCTCCCAAACCTCGGTCACACTTGAGGCTTGGTTTCACTATTGGTTCCTTTCCTTTCGGAAGCGGAGCCGGCCTTCACAAACTTCTCACGGCGTCCCACAATCTTTGGGAGCTCGTGAGCGACACCTAGCCGTCTAGGAGTCCTTCAACCTCTAAGAGTAACAAATGCACTGTTGATTGATCTTGGATGAACACTCTAATGCTCAAGATGAATGACACTTGCTTTTTACTTAATCTCTAGATCTCACTTCTAGTCCTCACTCTCTAGATGATCCCTAAGATCAAAGAGGAGGGCTCAAGAAATGACTAGAAAAGGCTCAAAGTGCTCTAGAGTTCTGCCAATAAGAGTGTGTCACCTTCCAAAGGAAGAGGAGTGAGGTATTTATAGAATCTTGCAAAAACTAGCCGTTATACCCGCACTCAGCCACATATCGGAACTTCCGATCAGAACATCGGAATGTCCGATCTGTGTAAACTTTCAGAACTCAAGCGCACTCCAACGGTCGAAACAAGATGCATCGGAACTTCCGATGTTGACATCGAAACTTCCGATGTTCTCAGAAAGACACCTTAACCAAAGCATCCAAGTCCATATCGGAATGTCCGATGTCTTTATCGGAACTTCCGATTTTATCATCGGAACGTCCGATCTGAGATATTGGAGTGTCCGATATTTCCAGAGAGCTCCCTTTTTCAGGATTGAACACATCGGAACTTCCGATCATAAACATCGGAACTTCCGATCTTTACAGAGAGCAACCTGGAAGGTGTCAAACATGTATCGGAACTTCCGATCAAAAATATCGGAATGTCCGACCCAATTTGCACGCATCGGACTCAAGCACACATGCACATCGGAATATCTGGCAGTATCGGAACTTCCGATGTGAGATCAGAATGTCCGACTTGACTTTTAAGGAACCCAAATTCTGGTGCATGTGCGGTGACTTAGAGTCTCTAAAAGAATTAAAATGACGTTCATCTGAGCATAGAGATTAGTCTAGATCAATTACGATGCATCCCTCTTAATAGTACGGCATTCCTACGATTCAAAAACATAGAAAGAAAGCACACCAAGTCGTTTTACTTGCGTAATACTGTTTGAGGGTATCCTTCGTATGTATATCTCATTTTAGGACTTTTACCTGTTCACAAGCTTATTGAATACATTAGTCCCTTTAATCGTTTGTCATTAATCGACCAAAACTTATTTAGGGGCCTAGATGCACTTTCAGGGCTACACGTCTCCTGTGTGGATTTTCCCCGACCTGTAATGTTCGTTACACATGTCTACGTTGCGTCTCCACACTTGCGCTGCATCTCATATTACAAATAAAAAAACAAACTCATACATTACATTGATCTTCTATAAATAAATTACTCTATCATAAATATTATTTTCACAAATATTGTTTTTCATCACAAATATTATTATCAAATTAATCATCACATAAATATATCGCAAATAGAATTAACATCCTACATACCATCGATGTGCGTATGAAGACATTTCTCGCCACATGAACTCATAGGTTTTTGACTTAAGACGGCACCTCACACAAGGTTTCAAATTTTGTTGTTAGACTATATTTCGAAGGGGAACGGAATCCAAAATTTCGGTGAGATTTAGAAATTTTTGATGAACCGAAATTTTGGATGAAATTCAGATAAAATTCAAAATTCAAAATTAATCCGGTTTTTTGACCTAAATTTCTGAAATCTCACTGAGATTTGCCAAAATCTCAATGATTTTTAACTGAACAAAAAATAGGCTAAAACATGTTAGAAAATTTTGAAATTTTTTTGGATGGTTCTGACGTATTACTAATGTTCCCATAAAATTTTCAGATGATTATCAAGCTTGAGGAATTTTTAAAAATTATGGCAATGCAAAATACTGTAAAATAGTCTCCTATTGCTAGAAAAAAGGGGGAAAATTTAAAAATCATGAAATAATTTATGTACATTCCCTATCCAAGACAAAAGTAATTTATTTGGGGCTTTCAAGGGTTTTCATGAAATCAAAGTGCACATTTTTCACTTAAGTAACGTACTTTTAGTTCCAAGTTCCAACCATATTGACGAATGTATTTGAAGCATAACTTGATAACATAAGTTATAGAATTCTTATTTTTTAATTGAAATACAACATGCACCTGCTCTTTATTGACAAAATATTCATCACATCACATGCATAAATATATATATATATATATATATATATATATAATTTGTATATATATATATATATTTTGTAAAAATTTTACATGTATTCATCATAAATGGAATTCTAATTCTCCACAAAAAAAAAACTGATCCCAAATTCGACAAAAAGCATAGCAATCTCAGCCCAAAAAACACAAAATCTCATCGAGATTAACTAAAATTTCGACAAAATTTACTGAAATCTTGAAGAGATTTCTGATGTTAATGTAGCATTTTGAAAATTTTGATTTTTTTTCCATTTATCCGTAATTTGGAATTTCGTCCGTGGCCGAGATCCAAGATTTCATCAAGATTTTATTCCATGCCTCACACTGACAAACGGCACATGAGCTGAAAGACGAGCACAAATCCAGCAGTGATCCAAAACTTTGTTTCATTGATCGATCGTATCATTTTAAGAAGGAATAGGTCTAATTTACGAATTTGAACTCTAGCATCATTTTGATATTCAATCGTTAACTCTAAAACATTCAAATTGGAATCTCGAAATAACAAAACCGTTCATTTTAGCCCTCGACTTAAAACAATCCCAGTTTTCATGTGATGTGGTGGCAATATTGGCTCATGTGGCTCCAATGCGGCAAGGTGTGTTGACGTGTCTGATTGAAGTGGATGGGGCCACATGTCAACCTAAGTCTCTCTAGTTGAAGCACATGAGGTGCCATTGGAGGGCATGGCCGCATGGGCAAGCTCGGGAGCGGCGGTCGAGTACAGATGTACACATAAAATTTTTGATAAAAATCCTAGTATATAGTAAGTATATTAGGTGTATATATTAGTAAGTAAGCTCAAAATTATGTATTTTAATTTCTAAGTTTATTTTAGTTTGTCCCGTTCACTCTGTCTCTCAATCTTCCATGCATGGCCCAATAGCTCAAGGTCCAATCTTCCTCTATTCCTCAATCCTGACACCCAATTCCCTCTCAATTCCACACGTCATATGCTCTCTCGCTCTCTCTATGGTGGTGGTGCAGCCGGTAGCCCAGCAACGACGAATGAGGGTCATAGGGTAGATACAAGCCGGTAGGGAGCAAGACAACGGATGAGCACCGAGCAGCCATCGGCACTAGTGAACAAGCAAAGGTGGTAGGGTAGGAAGCGGCACAAGGAGCGACAGGATATCTCAGGGACCAACTTGAGAGTGGAGGGTGTGACACCAGCAACAGCCTGCAGGTCAGAGCAAAGGTGTCTGGCGGGTAGGGGCATCACACGACATGTTGCATGGCAGTCCTATGGGTGCGATGAGCATGAGCTAGATATGAAAGGTGCGACGCCAGTGGCGAACGGCGGGTCAGGGAGGCAACACGGGCGAGGTAGAAAGTGATGCTAACAACATACAACAGCTGAGTATTTGGTATCGGTAATCACATAAGTGAATTTCATTCTTGATTCCCTAATTTGAAATCCCCAATTCACAAATCTATCTGTGTTATGTTGATTTGAAACGCTCAATCATGATTATTGAAATGTAGCACGTAGAGCATTCAAAAATGGAGAGAAAGCACGTAGATTTTAAATCCCTAATTCACAAATCTCTAAATTGTTTTAGGTGTTATCTCTAATAAAAAACAAATTTTATTTTATGTTTTTGCTATTATGAACTTTTATGTTTTACATTGAACAGTATTTTTGTAACTCTAAATATCTATTTTAAAGATTCTAAATCCGCCGCTGCCATGTGAGATATGACGGTGGTGGAGGCAGTATTAGCCGTACGCGGGGAAGATGATGAGGCCTGCGAGTCGTAGATGAGGAATCCGAAAATTAGTTTTGGGGGAAAAGTAGAGGATTATAGGAAACACGTATTGACGTGAAAGTATTAGCGGGGAGCTCACTGGTAAGGGCGTCTTCTGCGGCCGACGTGCAGTGACTGCTCTCCGCTGATGGGCCAGAGGAGCCGGAGGTCGGAGGAGAAAAAGATGATTACTTACGTTGTTGTTGTTGAATTCATCTATGGAAGCTTGCTTAAACCATGTGGAAGAATGTTGGCATATCAATTAGCTCAAATCAGAGCAACAACTCAACAAGAATGGCACCAAGAATGGTGAAGAGGAGAAGAAGAACTCGGCTTCAATTCCAGCTACCGTCTAGATCTCCTGTAGTTAGTAGAGGAGAGAGAGGCGAGAAGACTGCAGCAATTTTTCGGTCTATATTTTGGATTTCGGCAGGGGATAAAATTATAAATCCCAGCCAAATTAAAAAATTTGAAAATAAAATCAAATTGCTGCAGTGTTTTGAATCGTTCAGGAAAATCTCGTTAAAAACATATGAAATATCTGATATTTCGCAGAAATTTGACCGAACGACGCCACATTTGCACCGGATTACATACAAATTTTTTTTGTGGAGCATTGTTATGCCTTTGTATGAACAACAGATGTGCGAAAAAGTGAAGAAAAAAAATATGTTGAACATGAGATTCGAACCCACAACCTTTGCTCTCACCGACCGAAGCCTAATCCAACAGATAGACCAACACCAGTGACCCAACTCAGCCGAACAGACTTGCTTAATTAGTATGGCTTACAAAGATTTATATACCCTCATTTTGTAACCACTATAGAAAAGCACTTTCCTCATTTTCCTCACGAGCTTCACTCACTCATTAACTCATGCCAGAGAATAGGAACTGAGAGCTCCAACACACATTGCATAGATCTGGCCAAGTCCGGTCATCGGTGGTGAACTTTGAGGAGCATCTTGGCGTCCGGCGATTAGATTCCGGATAGATCAAGTGAAATCTCGGTAAATATTCCTTGTGTTTGCTCTTCTCCCATGCAAAGTTTGCATCAATAACCAATGCCCATCCATGGTCTTTTCTCTAGCTATGAACACCATGCACGTTTGGCAGTGTATACATCAAGGTATAGCTCCACTGATCAGTCCTGCTTTGCCTTTCCTTTGTTATTTATTTGAACTACAGTGTAAAGGCTACAATTGATAGGTACAAGAAGGCACATGCTTGTGGCTCAACCTCTTGGGCACCACTCGTAGAAGTCAATGCTCAGGTAAGCATATATGCATGGTTATTTGGTTATACCTTAATTCAATTTTATAGTCAAATTTGGTGATTTTATGTTTTGCATAACCAAGCCATGTAAAATTAGGGTATAGATGATTGCATTGAATTCTTCAGTAGTTCAGTAAGTTTAGCTACGACATTAGTTGCATTGAACAGTAGCACACGACAGTACAAACGATCAAAAGATGTCCTAACGAGGATCTTTAGGACCAAAATAAATTCATGTTGTAATATGTAAACCACATGGGGATTAGCTATATATTCCTCTCTAGATTTTTACCAAATGTTTCTCTTTTAACTAAACTAGTCTGTGGTCTTGCTGAGAGCTGACTGGCTTGCATTTGCAGTTGGTGATCGAGGACAGCACTTACAAAGAAAACAACTAATCAATGTATTGCCTGTTGTAGCCTCTGTACGGGAGCCGAAGTCTCAATTCAAGTACAATATATGCAACACTCCGGTGTTCATGGGACAGCTATCCACCGCCCTCAACATTTTAGCTGATGACGACAGCACCACAATGCTGGCATTACGGGAATTGACACTTACCGTCTTAGGAGGGGACGCTTCGCCACCCAGCTTGCATAGAGCAGCGCTCTCGATCCACAAATGATGACACGTACTTTGATAATTTGACGTAATGTAATTTTATTATGGAGAACTACCACTACTATATTTTTGTTCTCCACAACACAATGGTGGATGGCATTCGGAAATGAGAGCCAACGTTGCAAAAGTACGCCTTGAGATTGGTATCACAGTGTGCATCATCCAGCGGTTGCGAGCGAAATTGGAGCACATTTGCCTTAGTGCACATACAGGTCAGGAATAGATTAAGTTATGCAAAGCTGTTGCAGCTAGTATTCGTCCACTACAATCTCTGACTTCGCCTATAGACTACAAATCTACTCACCAGGCCTATGACATCGACCCATTTGATCACCTTATTGAGGATGCGATGCATTCCGATAGAGACCCAATTGCATAATGGTTCGAGTTGTCTATGTCTGCGGGGGAGCCTCTACTCGGCGAGGATAGTCGGCATGACCCCCCTCCTCCCGGCGAGATTCGTGGTTCACAGCATACCCTTGCAAGAGCTCAACAAGGCCATATGTAACGTGAAGTTATTTTTATTTTATTTAGTGATCAGTGGTATTAATATTTGTTCAAACTGGCCACAGGTGGAAAGAGCATCCCAGATTGGACCGAGTTCGCGATCGACGACACCCAAGTAGCCAATAGGAAGCGTGGTATCGAGAATGACACGCTAGCATGTGCTTTAGGTGGATTGGCAAAGTTGTCGACCAACCAATGTGGGAAGGCACATGCAAAGGCCGAAAGCGATGAGCTGCATGTGGGCAACGATGACGACACAGAGACACCCCCCAAAAGGGTCACGTTGATAGCAACTCGGCAATAGACTCTGGAGGCGACGACGGCTGTTACACCCTCCGACCCCATTCACAGCCACACCCATCGGTAGGATTGTAATATGGGGGAAGTGCCCGAGGAAGTGCTCATAGAGACAAACTCGTAGTGCGATGAGTGGTGGGAGTGGGCGGCAGACAGGACAGCCTCAGTGTGACATAGGCCCGTGGTCTAGTAGCCAGTCTTTCAGCCATTGGGGCTTCCCCAATCCCCAGTGAGCACCCTGGGTACCCCATATTAGGGTACGGCTCGATGCCTTACGGAGGAGATATATGTGGGTACAGTCACATACATCCATCCTACGACAGATCAAACATGTCATCATTGTTCGATTATACTGATCCCTACGCCGATCCGTACGCACAAAACACGGCTGTTAGGTGCCATGGTACCAGTCAAAGAATCTTTCGATATGGATGTCGCATTATGAACACTGGAAGTCCACCTTGCTGTCACGGGACATGAGCTAGGAAGAGTACAAGCAACAAGACCAGAGAAAACATGGCGAGATCATTGTCGATAACGCGGAGGTCCAGTTTTTACCAGTATCATACTACTACTCGTAGGTATGGCAATGCGTAGTTGTCCATGCTTTACATATTCGTACTACTTTTAATTATGCCTCTTGTTGTAAAACATGTTTATAGCCCTTCTTGTAATTATTCTTTTACATCTTCTTGCTATATGTGTTGAATTGTCATGAGTCAACTTTATTTCATGTTTGTCATTTGTCACGACAATATAAATTAATTGTTACCAATTGCCACTGTCATAATCCAAAAATCAATAAAAATGCTGCCGAAATTTCTATCTTTACAGTCTTTTATTTTAAAATATTTTGTATGTTGCATTACAATACATATGAACATATAGAAAACTTTCCAAATGACTTAACTTCATTTGTTACATTTGAAAAATCAAAAATAGAATTTACATAACGCTTTTATCACGATATTACCACTTGACAATTTTTTTAAAATTCCACAAGCTTAATCATTATCTAAAAATTTTATAGAAATATTATTAATACATAAGAATCATCCAAAAAAATTTAAAATTTTTTAACATGTTTTCGACCATTTGTAAGTAGTTTTTTTTAAACTGAGATTTCAGATATTTCTGGCAAAATCTCAGAAATCTCAGTTTTAAAAAGAAACAGATTTCAAATTTTCTTTTTGTATTTTGTCCTAGATTTGTCCGAAATTTCTGAATTTTACCGAAATTTCGGATTTCGGTTGTCTCCAAGATATAACCCGAAACCAAAATTTTAAACCTCGGTGTGATCCAGTGTAGTTGGCACTTGGCAGCATTGACAACGGCATGCAATGAGAATCGAGGCTTTCACTGAATGCGATTGCTACAAGATACTGAATCTTGATGATGTTCTGAATAATGTTCTGTCACCATATATTCCTGCCATCCCTTACGGATCATCTTGTGATCTATAATGATCCATACCATATATATATATATATATATATATATATATATATATATATATATATATATATATACTCCCGCTTATTTCTGAAACTTATCAATACGATATGTCCCCACAAGCTGCAATCCTGCACGGTACAGGCATGCTCACTCTGAATGTCTGAATTATTGCCGAGTCACAACTCACAGCAGGGACCTGATCCGGTCGCCCTCCGTCTGGACGTGGCTCCGGGTGACCTCCCCCACGCTCCGGCAGCCGCAGAGCGCCATGGCGAGCTCCAGCTCCCTGTTCAGCATCTCGATCACGTGCTTCGCCCCCGCCTCCCCCCTCGCCGCCAGCCCGTAGAACACCGGCCTCCCGACCTGCAATCCGGCGCAGGTTCTTCACATCCAGAATTTCCCAGTTCGGACGGATGACAAACAGCGGTTTGCCGATGGTTTTTAAAGAACCCTCGCCGGTTTCTTTCAGAAAGAGGCATTTACGTACCATGACTGCTCGTGCACCGAGCGCCAGCGCTTTGAGCACGTCGGTGCCTCGCCGGACTCCGCCGTCCACCAACACCGGGACGGCCCCCGCGACCGCCTTAACCACCTGCAGACGCGACAAGCCAGGCACGTTGTTTTTCAGTTCATGCATGCCATTGTCAGGAGAGAGTGTGGCATCAAATTTTCTACTCCCTTACTGGAGAGCAGAGGAGGACGAGCACGGCCGGTTACCTCTTCGAGAGCATTTATGGTGGCTGGCGCGTAGTCGAGCTGCCGTGCACCGTGGTTGGACACGATTACGCCGGCCGCCCCCGCCTCCACTGCTTTCCTGGCTGTACTTTTTTTGTTGGTTTTTTCAAGGTTATGCAGAAAAATCAGCGATAATTAACATGGTGTCGACACTGGCGTTGCGTTTTCTCTGCATGCCAGCGAAGAGGATGAACAGTTATCAGAGTAGTTACCGTCCTCGGCGGTGACGATGCCCTTCAGTAGAATCGGCAGGCGTGTTATGGATTTCAACCACTCTACGTCCTGCGGAAGTTAGTCAGAGACTCATAATTTATGTCCGAAAAAAAAGTTGGTAGGCAGAATCATTTAGCAGCAAGGAAGTGCCTTCAAGACTACTGCACTGGCTCGTGACTCCTTGTTTTTTCAGACTTCAGTACAGAGCGGCGACTCTTGCCAAGTACCGAGGCAAATTAAGGTTGGTGTCCTTACGGTAGGTTTCTGTGTCTATCTCAGCATGTTATAGTAAGAGCATATGCTGTGTGTACAGATCATTGCTTTGAATGTATGTAGTGTACCATCTGATGGATGATTCAGACAAGTCCTTGTAACTACTGTTGAACATACTTATGAAGAACTGGATGTGGGAGCACATGCTGTAGAATCTAAAACTTTATTACATGGGTACCAATGGTGCTGTCTTTGTACCTTCCATGATAACGATGGATCCAGCGTCTCGTTCGCATATCGTTCAAGCTTAGAACCGCCTGTCTGCAAATGAAAAGGAGCTAAGCTAAGCTTGTGCTCGAGTCTTTCAGAAAGTAAAGGACTTGATCCACTATCAACAAGTAAATTTTTTCGTCCACCATGAACCATTTCTTGTAACTTTATAAAGCAAACATACTCCAACAGTGAATTCCCTAAACAAATATGTGACTCACAGTATCAAGATCATCTATTGACATTAAACCTTCGAGGTTTGCATTCCGGGGAGCAACCATCCTGCACGATTCAGCACGAACAATCAGTTCAGTAATCGAACATAAGAATTCTGTACCATGGTGATTGTTTAAGTTCTAAAAATGCTATGAAATGTTTTGTAGATCTAATTTCAGGCGTGAGAAACCTGTATGCTTATAAAATTTTAACCTTCCAGAAAATGTGTAAAAGTAAATAATATATAGTGGCCAGATCTTCATAATAATTTTGAAAATAGCATTTTACTTGTTCCTGATATCATCTTCACGCCGACCGAGCACAGGAGTGTCAACTGTCAAAACAATTGCCTTGAATCCACAACTCTCGGCCCGCCGTACCAATGTTGCTGAAACATCTCTCCTCTTATACACCTACAGTGCTTATGGGGGGGAAATCACATATCACATTATCTGGAAAAAGGAATTTTATCTGGAGCTCAAAGTCTAGATGTCATACATATAACTGATAAAAGCGAATGGCATTGCAACTGGATGCAACCTCCTCAATTTTGCAACTGGATGAGAAGGAAAGCACCTGTGCATGACAAACATGAACATGTGTAACAATCCATGCAGGAAATGAAAGATGACTGAATGATCCTTAAATATAAGTTGTTACAAACCATTATGGTGTTACATGATGCTGCAGCTCTCGCTGTAGCCACCTCCCCTGAAATAAGCATTTAAACAAGAGATACAGAGATATTACCAGTCCTTATATGCCATATTTTACCAGTTTAAACTTAAAAGGTTTGAATTTTGAGACCTTCTGGATTTGCGAATTTGTGAGACCCCGTTGGAGCGACAATTATGGGTGAGGGCATGTCATATCCCAATAAGCTTGTTGACATATCTATCTTGCTGACATCTACAAGAACTCGAGGTCGTAATCTGCAGAAGCCACAAACGAGAAAATATTTGAGTTCTAATTCTTCATTGAATAACGAGGTTGTGACCTAAAGATGCAGTAAGAACAGTACAAAATTCTTCCATATGCTGCAATATTCTCTCTCAGGGTGTACTCATCCCCTGCTCCACCATTGATATAATCATAGTGCATCTTTGGCAGTGCTTTCTTGGCGAGTTCCTGGTACTCACGGATATTGACTGGTAGATTATTCTCCATTTCTGCTACATACAATGGTTAAAAGGTCATTCAGGTGTTGAAAATATCTGTGTTTCAACTATACATCAGTCAGAAAATTTAGGCACATGACCAACAAGATGACTATTTTTCAGTACAGGTACCAAATCATTTAATTTTGTACGCATATATTGAAAATTTAAGGTGAAATATTTAGAAAGAATTATAAATTACAGTAGTAGTAACCTTTTAGATCTGGCCTTTTCTTTTGAGTAGACAATTTATTAGTTCATATTCCTGGATCATTGAGCCGATTAACGGTCGACGTTTATATTTTAAGAAACTTTTTTTTTCAAGAAACAACGTTTGGCATTTATTTAGTTTGTCAGTTCCTGTTAACTGATCCAACCCCAAGAAATTCTGATTGTTGATGAAAGTTGAATCTATCAGAAGTTTACAATTTTGCTTCTAAGACTACATTAACCATGAATTAGCACAGAAGAAAATACAACATCTTGGCATTTGTAAGAAAGTAAACTGAAATATCTGAATCATGCTGGACATGCAAATTGAGACAAGAAGTACCGTTAGACAAAGGCTTGCAGTACCAAACCTGATTCGTATACAATTACCTAGAAAAGCTTACCGATAATCAAATCACAACTCCCCTGAAAAGGACAATCTAATCACAACAGGTTTCAATTATGATAGTAAATTCTAATGCTCTGAATGAAAATTTCAGACATCAGTAGGCATATATGACATGCAATTTTATAGACACTCGGAGCACCAAATTTGATTTGTACCCATTCAGGTCAGTGTTACTTGGACATGGACACGAAAGTCGGAATCCGACTCGGATTCGGGTGTCCGATTCGGTAAAAAAAATTTGGACATAGGAAATACTACTTAGAATCGGACACGGGTGTCAGAATAGTGAATTCTACTGAGTCCCGACAAAGTTGAGTTGTAACTCGGATTCGAGGTATCCGATTCGGCAATTTTTTTCGGACACGGGTGTCCGAGTAACACTGATTCAGGTGTAAAAGCTCACTGATAATCGAGTTACAACTCGTTTGAAACCAGAATAGTGAATTCTAGTTCCACAGTTTTGATGGTAGTAGTTACACGTAGAGAAGTTTTTACTGCAAAAACAACTATCATAACTCAACTTTGTCGGGACTCAAGATAGATCCAAAGAATCACAGGCGATGAAAAGTGGCAAACGGTGGATTTCTACTCTCATTCAGTGACCACAGTGGGGAATAAAAGAGAACAGAGAAAAGCACTGTGACACTGGCACACTTCTCCAGCATACTTGAAGTGAAACAGAACCTGATCTGCAATTCTGCACACCTCAAGCGAAACAGAATCTGATCTGTGCAGTTATTCAGCATACTTATTTCTTCCGAGTCTTCAGACCAGTTCACTAGCATGCTAACATACGTACTGATGGATACTACTACTACGTCACAATGATCAGACTTCACTTATCTGGGTTATTTAGGAATTAATACCAATCCAAAGGGCTTCGATCATCAAAAACCACATAACTCAGCTATATTCTACTTCAAATTAATGGTGAATGAACCGAGATAATTAAGAAGGGCGAATATTATTCCGAATATCTTCAGGACTACAAAGCACCGGATGGAACAAAACTAAACCCTGTTTTCATGACTGAAGGAAATTTCAGATAGCCCATTTCGATCATTCATAGTAACTATTACAGTCCAAAGTGGAAGACTTAAACTGATGCTTATTGGAAAAGCAAGCGATCAACGTCCACAGCACAACTGAAAGAAGGTGCTCCACTGAATTAAAAATAAACCCCAAATCGGGGGAGACAGGAGATAAAGAAGAAAACTGTACACAATCGGCAGTGCCCTCTGATGCAATAGCAACCCTTTTGTTTGGCGAGCATTCAAGATTTACAATAAGATGGTCATCTACCTAGTGTTCAATTCAACAGAAATCAAGAGGAGCAGAGACCAGGCAGGACTAGAGCGCAGAGTGTACATACAAGCCAACAGCAAATTGAGACCATAACCCCCTTATACGAGTGAATTGAAGAAGGGATCATGTGCACCACCATACCTCTAGAGATTTAGGGGAGGAAGGACAGCTATCAAGTTATCGGAAAAGATGAGTGATGGGGGAGGAGGAGGTGGGGAGTTACGGTAGGTGATGTCAGAAGCCAGGTAGAGGCCAAGACGGATGCCGGCCACATACATCCAAGTCCTACACTCAAGAGTCAAATGATTGTCGTATTTCACTCACCTACCGCCGGACTTCCGCACTTTCCACACAGGTCAATTTTGTAAAAGTATTTCTTACTACGTACTCCACTTCCTCTGTCTCATTATTTAAGACATAACCCCTACTAAAACAAATACTTAAGAAAACAGTTGCGTCGTACGGAAGTCGAGGAGGTTAATGCATGCATGCATACGCATAAGAGATAGAAGAGAAGGTTAATACATGCATGTATACGCCCTGTATTCTGAGACTTGAAAAAATAATTGTGTCTTATATTTTAGGATGAAGGGAGTATAAGAGATATTTACGAGTTTAGAGGTGGTACTAGCCATTGATCAGAACAAAGGCTTCCACCGTCCCCCACCCCTTTTTTCTCGATTACAAGCACGCGATACAAAAGGTGATTTTAAGTTAATAAATATCTCACAACTTAAGTTGGTTTCTCAATATATTTTTATAGCAGTGCTTTTATGCTTCTCCTCCTAATACAAATTGCACAGGTCTTAAAGCATGCGAAGGGATAAGTAATCACCATCTACCTTTCATTCATGCTTTAAAATTTGTGCAACTTTAAAAAAGAAAAATATAGAAGCACCTCTCATATTTTTATCATGGAATGGTACACTGCAGCTTGCAAGTAACTAACATCCAGTGATTTCCATGTTTAAGAGAAAACATGTGGCGACATGCATAATTAGCCTAGGGTAACGAATTCTTTACTGTTCTAGTCTCTGGGCTAACCTTTTTTTCGGATCTAGCCATTTCTTAGATAAAATTTCAAAAATAGCCTTGTAACAATCAAATACCGCGGTTCCCGGCCGCTAAACTTTTTTTTTTTTTCAAATTCAGCGATCCCCGACCGATGTTTTTTATTTTTTCAGCGGTGCCCGACCGCAGGATTCCAATTTGTTTTCATTCTTTTAATTATCCAGCGATTCCCAACTGCTGTATTTAAAAAAAAAAATCTTTTCTTTTTATTTTTCCAATTTAATTAATCTGAAAAATCTCAAAAATTCAAAAATACATTTTCTTAATCAGTTCGAGCCACTGAGTCCAAAAATGACATCCACTCCACCAAATCAAGTCTCTAAAATCTCTAGAATGTCCAAAATACCCTTCCAACCCTTCTGCGGCCCCGTTTTCCGGAATTAATAAAAATGATTTTTTTGCACAAAAAAAAGAACATTTCTCAAATTAAGTGCTGCACCTTAATTTACATCTTACTTTGCATCTAAATTCTATCATCTAAATGGTTTCATATGCGTCATCTATATACTCTCATTTTGCACGTTTTTTGTGTAACTTTATCATTATCATATGTACATCTATTTCTTTATAGTTCCATAATTTTTATTAAAAAATATAAATTTTATCATGCGATATCCAGTGGTAAAAGGGCCAGGGCCGCTTTTAAAAAAATTCCAGAAAACGGGGCCGAAGAAAGGGTCGAGAGGGTATTTTGGTCATTTTGGAGATTTTAGAGACTTGATTTGGCGGAATGGATGCCATTTTTGGACTCAGTGGCTCGGATTGATTAAAAAATGTATTTTTGAATTTTTGAGATTTTTTAGATTAATTAAATTGGAAAAATAAAAAGAAAAGAAAAAACAAAAAAAAAGTAAATGCAGCGGTTGGGAACCGCTGGATAATTTAAAAAAACAAAAACAAAATTAAAATTGGAATCCCGCGGTTGGGGACTGCTGAAAAAATTAAAAAATTAAAAGCGGTCGGGAACCGCGGTATTTTACTGTTACAGGGCTATTTTTAAAATTTTGTCCGAGAAACAGCTAGATCTAGAAAAAAAGTTAGCCCGGAGGCTACAACAGTAAAAAAAATTCTAGGGTAACGACAGTCACTACCGTCATTACTCTAAGAATATTACACGAATCTGAGCATATTAGCTAATAAAACATCGAGCGAACCCGTCACTTTATCAGTTAATATACCAAATTCAGAGTGCTACAACAGAAACAATAATTAGAGACTGAATTGAAAACTTTATTACATTCCATTGCCACGCAGGCTATATATTCAATACCTTAATTATACATTTGATTCAAGTACAACAAAAATATATTACAAAAATACTAATTACCCAAAAAATTGTCAACAGCTATTGCACTCCACTGTGATCCATATCCTGACCAGATGCTTTACCACTAGATCCATTAACTAGCAAAGAGAGGTTTAGCAAAAGTGAGTACGAAAGTACTCAGCAAGCATTAATAGCAAAATGCAAAATATGAATTTTTCCTTCATATCCATCTCAAATACTTCCACAACCAACTGGTGTAACCTCTATTCAAAACCATTTTCAGAAAATAGTTTTATTAGAAAATTTGTTGATTTTAATTATCTAAAAATGCTACTAGCACTCGTATATGAGGCAGATTTAGCTTCCGTAGCCTCCAATCAAGAAGACTGACGTGAATTTATGATTTTAATCCTGCGCAGGTTTGTACCACTTTACTAATAGTGATCTCAACCGCGATTGAGAACCCAGAATGTTTATCACTATTTCCGTATTAAATCTCCAACCCTGGCCACCTACCAGTTGTACTACTTCCCGAATTCGATGGTACTCATTTTCCTTAGGATGGCCAGTTGTACCCCCTTCTCGAAATCGGTGGTACTCGTTTTTCCTACCCACCTACTAGTTGTACTCCATCTCAAAATCGGTGATACTAATACGTGGGGTCCCAAATTCGATGGTTCTCATTTTCCCTGGGATGGCCAGTTGTACCCCCTTCTCGAAATCGGTGGTACTCGTTTTTCCTACCCACCTACTAGTTGTACTCCATCTCAAAATCGGTGATACTAATACCTGGGGTCCCGAATTCGATGGTACTCGTTTTCCCTGGGATGGCCAGTTGTACCCCTTCTCCAAAATGGTGGTACTCGTTTTCCCTGACCGCTTACCAGTTGTACTCCTCGAAATCGATTGTACCATTACATGGGGTGGCTAGTTGAACTCCTCAAAATCGGAGTTGCTCCTCTCCTGGCATTTAAATATGAGGCCAAATAAACCAACCAACCTTGGTTGTCAAATGTGTCCCTCATTGGGCCTTCGACATATCCCAGTTTTACACCATTCTTAGTTAACTACTCTTACCCATTGTGGAGATCAAACACTATAATTGGACAACCTTTTCTGGTCATTTCTACGCACTATGGTTAATACGATTTAATACGGCTCATTACTCGAGTGTAATTTATTTATCCTTATATCATAGCCTATGTAGAGGGTCGCTCTGGCAATGCTCAAACATGGCACTCACTACCCACCTCATATATATGCCACACCAACTTCATCCGTCGGGTGAACCAAACTCATACACTCACAAATTCACCGACTGCACCAGCAGTCTATTAATAAACTCTCAGATTGTATCAATAGTCTATTAACAATTTCACAGATTGTATTGACAGTCTATTCTCACTTCCAATTACCATAATCAATCACTGCCACAACAGTTCACAATTATTCATTCTTCCAACAGCACCCAATTTAGGGTTTTCTTTTTAAAAGATATTTTTCCATGCAGTGATGATTGATAAAAGCATTCAAAAAAATTTCACAATTATGAAACAAAGGAAGCTTGCCTGGATTAGTGTAGGAATATGCGGCCTCACTCAGATTCTGAAGATGACATCTAGACATATTTAAATCAATTCTTAAAATTATAAAACACTATATTTCATATAGCTAATATATATTCGTATGTTTTAGGCATCCAACCCTTTCTTTAACTTCTATCGAATTATTGTATGCTTGATACGTATTTGCTTTTAAAGTACTTAACTTGACGTATTTTAATTAGGCGTATTTTAGTCTGGAATAACTTTATCATATTTTAGTTGGGTACCATTTTGATTTGGATTACACTTGGATCTACATAGGACTTTACCATTTTAATCGCTATGATAACTGCTACAATTTGTTATTCCTTTATTTCTTTATTTGATTTCCTTCCTACTTGATTTATATTGTTTCCTTAAGTTTTTGGAATATTACAATTTAATTTAAATTTAGTTCATAACGTGTTCTATGGATTTTGACTCTTGTTTGAATTAGAGTAGGTTTTATGCATGTATTTGGTTTAGTTTATTTTGTCTCGATCACTACAATTTTGACCACGTATTTATTTGATCTATTGCGTTATTTGTTTATTTTGATTGGAAAGAGATTATTGGTATTATTTACTTCTTGTGTGCGTACACATTTTTACCCTATGCAAACTACGTCATAATGATCAAACTTCACTTATTTGGGTTATGAAATCAATTTTTTTGGGGGGGAAAGAAAAAAAGAAAAAAAATCGACCGGTATTCACAGATAATCGCTCGATATGCCTCGATAATCGCTCAATATTCATCGATAATCGGTCGACCAAGTTAACTTCCTCAACGGTCAAATTTTTGTGCGATTTCGCTCGATATACCTCGATAATCACCTGATATGCCTCTGTAATCGTGATATTTGCATCGCATAATTTTTTTTCTGAATTTTTGTTTTTTTTTAATTTAACCGATTTACCGACCAATATCTAATATCGTATCGGCTTGATAAAGTCAATTATCACGATATTCGAGCGATAATCAATGACAAGTTAAACCCTAATCCTTTCTACTCCTATTGAAGCCCATGAGCCTTGCAAGGCATCATCATGCTTCATGTGTGAAGCTGATATCTCCCAAGTGAACTATCTGGAAGGGAAATTTACCTTCGATAATCTAAGATTATCTCACTTGTACAAATACTAAATCTTATAAGAAATGTTTACAGATAATTCTGGTAAAAGTACCACTTGGTACCATGTTCACTTGTCTATAGATCATTTTATTTATCATTTAAATAATTATTTTAAATTAGAATAAATCCATTTTACACCCCCAAACTATCAGAAAAGTTCAAATAAGCCCTAATCTATAAAATCAGTTATTTAACCCCCTCAACTTCCAATACCGGTGCAAATAATCCCTTTACCCTGGTTTTGCTGGTGGTTTTACCAAGCTAACTGCCAAGTCATCTTCTTCTTTCGATATTATCTCTCTCCTCTATTTCTCCAAATCCTTTTTCTCGTCAACAACCATGTTGGGCCAATGCTCAACCACTTCTTCCTATCGTGCCTCTCCTTCATCGGCATCCCTACCAAGGCATAAGAAGTTTTTTCCTCACTACAGCTCGCTGAACCAGCAAAGAAAAATGCGAAAATGAATTGATCTCACGTCTTTCATCAATCTCCATTAGTTTTCATCAATTGATCTTATGCCTCTATTCTTCGAGGTGCAAGCGAGATATGTGGTGCAGGTGATGTCCAGCTGAAGGATGCTGCCATCGGAAGAGAAGATATTACGCTTCGCCGAGGAGTACAATCGCCCTAGGGAGATTCTTCGAGGTGCAGGCGAGATGGATGGCCCAGGTGCTGTCCGGTAGGAGGAGGCTGCCATCAGAAGAGGAGCTGTTGCACTCCGCCAAGGAGTATAATCGTTCTAGGGAGATTGTCGGCGTGAGTGCTACAACGAGTACGGAGAGAAGCACTGTAGCTTCCCATGTGCAGGATCAAGGCAGAGATGTGGACGAGGTTGGCCGCGCCTAGCGCCGCGAGGTCGTGTGACGCTAGCTCCATTGGTGCGGCCAGTGGGTTGGTTTTGATGGAATTCATAGATTATTTTGGTTGATTTGGGCGTTAATTTTGCTGGCTAGGGCGATGCAATGACGATGGTGGGCAAGGCAGGCACGGTCGATACCTCTGTGGGGGGCACGACCTCACCTAAAAGGGTTTGCTCTCCCAGGGATGGTTGCTCATCGCGTCGACGCCATAGGAGAAGGAGGAAGAGAAGGCGTATGAGCCATGGTTGCTATTGCTGCTGCTCCCTCTGACCCTCTCTGAAGTATGAACTCAACAACGCTTGATTTGGTTTAGGAAGGTCTCCATCAACACAAGATATCTCTTTTTGAGAAACAATGGAACAGGTATACTTTCCTAATTGAATTTTTCTATCCTACCTCTCGAATAAATAGATGGAACATGATCTGGCGCTAGGCTGCTGAATAGTTCCATCTTCTGCACATGCACTTCTTCTTCTGCAATTTCTTTGGAATGAAAGGAACTGGTGGTCTTGCTGAGACTTGGAGAAACAAAGGAGAGAGATAATAAAGGAAGAAGATGACTTGGCAGCCAGCTTGGCAAAACCACCAACAAAACCAGGTTAAGGGAATTATTTGCACCGGTATTGGAAGTTGAGGGGGGTTAAATAACTGGTTTTATAAATTGGGGGTCATTTGGAGTTTCTAATGGTTTGGGGGGGGTATAAAATGGACTTATTCCTTTCAAATTTGAGCTAATGAGCAACTATCAGGCCTAGCCTTATTAACTTTTTCACTTGAAATTGACTCATTTCTATTTTGAACCTATTAACTACTATAATTGAAGAAATTTCATTTCGTGCCCTAACGAGCTTTTTTTCCAGCCTCACAATGTGCTTAAACTATGCTTCATCAGTTCATAGGCAACATCACAATGACTTGGCGAACAGAAGACAGTTTATTGTAGCTTCCATGGAGCAACGCATATATCACATTCAGACGACCCTGCTGCTTACTACTTATTAGGGATGAAAACGGATCGGATAGTTTCCGACCGATCCGGATAATTTTCAGATACAGATTCTGTCGAATAGGATATTTGTCGGATATTATCGGATCGGATATGGATACAGATACGGATTAAGATAATCCGGATAATAATAGGTCAGATATCCGGATATAAATTTGGGCTGGGCCAAGCTACTCTTTTGGCCCAAAAAGGTTTCTAAAATTTAAAACCATTTTCTAATTTAATTAATCCATAAATCAAGTTTTAATTATTTAAATTGGCAAACTAGCTCCAAAAATTATGAATTTTTTTAAAAAATTCCTAACACAGTCTATAATTTTTAAAAAATTTACTAGATTTTAAATATTCTAAAAAATTAAAAATTTGTTGTCCTTAATAGAAAAATATTTTAAATACGTAGCTAAAAATGCATAAAACTCATAAATATATAATTTATTATTTTAAACATAATTTAAAAAGAATACAAATCTTAGGTCATTACATACAAGTGTTATATATGTTTTCTAGAGACATGGTAGTTAAGTATTATCAAACTTTTAGTGTGTTCTATGTTTGCTTCTATTTGTATCTTTGGGCAATGATCACCTTCATTTTGTGTTTTGATCTACATGTATGATGAACTAATCATATGTGCATAATGAACTAAATCTTACATAATTATGTTTATGACATGTTATCTAACTATTGTCTAAGTGAATAAAAATGCTTATATTTGTTCAACTAGTTATGTGTTTTCATTGATTTTTTTATGTACAATCTAAGGGGTTATCATGTTCCGATAAATATTCGTAACCATATCCGATTCGATTCGTATTCAATCCGTATCTATATTTAATATTATCCATATTTGTATTCATATTCGGACTATCCGTATTTGTATCCATATCCAAAAAAATATGAAAACAAATACAATAGAGCTATTATCTATCCGTATCTGATCCGTTTTCACCCCTACTGCTTACACTGCATGGACTAATGGAGCAATGCATCCTTGACTTGCACCATGTGCAAGCCTGCAAGCCACACACGTTTTGCTTCTACGCATTGCACTCATGGAATAATAAAAACTATACCTCTACTAGTACTACTCCATGGATAATTCGACACACTCGCACAAATCCTCGACCAAGCTTGTGCATTGGCATTGAAGCATCATCACCATTATGCATGGACACCACATCAATGCTGATTGTAGACTGTCCTATGATGGCATTTTGGGAGCATGTGAGGTGTTGGGGTTGATGAGTAGGGCCAACAAAAATGCTTGTTAGTACTCGAATCAAAATTTATTCGATTACAGTAGTTAATAGATTCAAAATTGAAATGAGCTCATTTTAAACAAAAAATGGTTAATAAGGTTCAGCTTGATAGTGACTCGTTAGCTCGAATTCAAAATAAATATTTAAATGGTAAATGAAATAATTTTATATTGAACTATGTTAATTCCAAAAAAAGTTCCATAAAAACTCGATAACCAGTCCTATTAACGAGAGATCATGCTCATGTTGTATAGTTATTGACTTATTGTAGCAAAGAACCCTGTACCCTCTCTCTCAAAAGGAGACACGGCTTTGTGCCCTCAGTACTCTCTTATTGCTGCCGAGCTACTGAGCCATGGAGTAGTGCATACCCTAGCTCTGTTAACCTGTGTTTAAGCCTTTAAGGACTTTGTAAGCAAGGCATAGTCCTCCCTCTACCAACATTTAATGGGCACTTAATGCTGCTCGAAAAAAAAAATTCCGTAGTGCCGATCTGTTGTTCTCAAGATGAAGTAGCCACGGCAATGCAAGAACAACTCCCTGTGAGCTAGCTGCCTTCCCAATTACTCTCTTATATATCATTCATGCTTTTAAATTTTGTTTCTAAATAAATATCAACCTATAATTTTGAGACAACTTTTAACTTTTTCCCTTTGCACACCGCTACCATTCATTATTCCTAATTCTATTTACTACTGTAGAATACAGTAACACATTATTCAAGAGCAATAAGTAAGCTAATGAAATAGGACAATTTGATCATTTCTGCACATGCTTTGGTTGGAGTGAAAAATACCAAAACGTCGTGGAACGGAGGGAGTAAGTATTTGAGGTTGCCTTTGTCCCTAACTAAAGTTGACAAAGAGCCAATTGCAACCATTGGTAGACAAAGCCGTCAGGAAACTGCCGAATTGGAAGGGCAGCTTGCTATCTACCGGCCGGTGGGAGGTTGCTCTTGGTTAAATTCGTGCTGTCAATGGGGCCTCCCTACCATCTGATGGCGTTGGATCTTCCAGCATGGGTTACAAGAGCAACTGACAAGCGTCGTCGAGCCTTTCTCTGGAAGGGCTCTGAGGCGGTCCATGGCGGCCATTGCCTCGTCGGCGACCTGGGGAACAGTATGCCGACCCCTATCCCAGAGAGGTTTGGGAGTTCTTGATTTCCATGCGCATGGGGTTTGCGTCGAAAAGACGTTGACAAAGAGCTGCGTCAAAAGTTGAGCTTGGAGAGGGAATTGGGTTAATTGGATGGACAGTTGGGCTAATGATCGCTCTGCTCAGGATTTGGCTTCCAATCTCTGGAATTTGATCCAACCAAAGGCAAAGAAAAAGCCGACACTAACCAAAGGCAAATTTCTTCCCAGCACTGGGATGGACGCGTCCTACACCCCCCCTTTCAATGGTTGTTTGATCGATTGGTGGATCTTGTTGAGAAAGCGATTACCTAAGGACGAGCGTAAAGGGCTGGGTTCTCTTTTGATTCTGTTCTTCCGGGCAGCCTGGAGAGAACGCGACCCACGAGTTTGCGACAAGTTAATTAGACGTTACGCTTTGTGACAACCTTTCTTATGGACGAGTAGAGGAATTGGCGCCAAGCAGGGGGGCAAAGTGGTTGCCACCACCTTGTGAGAATTCTCTCTCATCGCTAGTATCAGTGACGCACTAAATTTTGTTTAGAAGTGCATATTTCACATGTATAATTCTATAGTCTTATATAAAATTTTTGTAACATCATAAATCCAACATATGCATTTAAAATTTGCTAAAATTACAATATAAATAGTTCTAATGCCTTAAAAATCACAACCCATCGCATCAGAACCAATTTAATCAGTAAATCTGATCCATTGAAGTGATGTTCCTGTAATATTTCTCAGAATTTTTATGGTGTTGAAGCATACCCAACGTTCCTAGATCCGCCGTTGGTTGATATGGCAGCTTGTTGCCAAGGGGGCTCCCTCCAGTCCAAAAACAGAGTCACAACTCTGCTGTCTTTCTCTGTTCTAGTTTCTCTAGTTTGTTTTCTCTCGGTCTGTACTTTGTAGTTAGCCGATGGTTCTTGTTTTTCGTCTCCTCGAACGGTTGCTAGCTCAGAGTAGTGAGTTGTATTTTTTTTTTTTTTTTTTGGCTCTCTCGCTATTTTACAACGGCGTGCAAAGCTTTTGCGCGCTCCCTCCTTACAAAAAACACTGACATAGTAGCTGCACTACTAGCTGGTATATGTGCTTTCATGGGATTAATTTAGTTTGCATTATTCACTTGTGACCGTGCATCATTGAATCACTGCTCCTTATTTCTTGTTAATTCTGGTTGATATATATGCGTGTGTCTGTGAGAGAGAGAGATTAATTTGATAACAATATAATATTTAGGATAAAAAATAATATTTGTAAAAGAAGAAGATAATATGTGGTTTGTTATTTATTTGCAACAGGTGTTGCAGCGCAGGCAACAGGATGTGTATTATAGGGATGCGAGATGCACGTTGTAGTGCAGGGATGTGAGATGGACGTACACTGCAGGTCGAGGAGATTCCACGCAAGTGACGCGTAGTCCAAGTAGCATCACGCGAGGGTCATAGGTGCAAGCGTAGCACGCGAGGTCGCAGGGTGCAGGTGGCACGCGATTTTACAAATGCAGGAGGCGCAGCACACGAAGAACACATGTTCAACGAGACTGTACGCGCAGAGGTCTACGCAAATGGACGACGCAGTGTAGTGGCCAGCGGGTCGTGTAGCAGGCGAGTCATGCAAACGCAACAGGTCACAGCACGCGTGATGCAGGCGAGTGAGTTACACGAAAGTGATAGGTGGACCATGCGCGTGCATGTATGAGTTTTGGGTATATTGAATGTATTAGACCAAGTGTAACTGGACTAGATGGATATGCACGTATATTTGATTAGAGATAAGAAGTTAGAGTTAAGATGAGTATAGAAGGAGTTGTAGGTGCGGTAGGGGACTCAAACCGTACAAAACAGAGGAAAAGAGGTGGAGCGCAGAAACCAAAACAGTCGTGGCGGCGGCGCAGAAAATAGAAAGGCCTCCGTATGACGCTACAGTAGGAAGGAAATAGGGCAGAGGGATGTGCTACGCGATGTGAGTACACAGTGCTGTCTAGGGAGCATCAGGCTTTGCCACAGAGACGTGATACAGCACGGAGTAGCGCGAGATTCCTCCAACAGTGCACTGTAGAAACTCCTACCTGGTTTGCTTCCTATGGCAGTGTGCAGGAAAGAGGACAGAAATAGAAGAAGGAAGAGAAGAAAAGAGGACACAGAAGGAGAAAGAGAAAAATTTTGAGAAAAAAGAAGAAGATTATTTGAGAGTTATGTTTTTATATAAAGGGATCTATATGCGTGTTCTTTGAGAAAAATCAATGAGTATGGATTGCTTTCTGGTTTACGTATAATTGCTTTATGGTTTGCATGTTTAATCTAGATTTCTTTCTTGGTCTTAGATCAATTATTCTAGATTAATTTCTTACGTATAATATTAGTAGTTTTCTTTCTTGCTTCTACCTGCGCCTCTACCTTTGTTCATGTATTCGTGTGGATGCAATGTCAATTGCTGCGGGTGAATGACTACGTTTCATAACACATTATCAGCACGACGTTCTACCGTAGCCGATCTTGATCGTCTACACTACATCGTCTACCTGCATCGATCGACACTGCATCAAACTCTTCCTATGACATGCGATCAGTAAGCCCTACGTAAGTGGATTGCATCTACGGTATTGTTGGTCTCGCAGATTGCAGTTTTTGCACCTATGCTACTGTTCATCATGATTACTGTTCACCCAAAAAAAAATCGGCCCGAAGGTCGGTCGTCGTGCTCATGGTGCCTCCGCTTGTTACCGACCGCCGCGCCATTGTCTTCCCGGGCGTTGACCATGACTGAGCCCAAAGCGCCGCAGCGCCCACTGGTTGCCCGTTTGAAGTGCACCCCTTGGCCGCTCCACATCGGCTAGCCGGCTCGCTACCACGTGCGCCATCGACTAGTAATAGCCAAGGCCACAGAAAGGGCCAAATGTATAAGGGGAATAAACGGAAAAATGATAGGAACAAAAAAAGAAAGGGCAAATCCCAGTGGAAAAGTCAAGGAAAGGGCAAATCCCAGTGGAAAGGGTCCAGGAACCTTCTAGAAGCAAGATCCAGCCAATAAAGTTGCTAACCCTCCTCAGCCATGCTTTAGGTGTGGATACGTTGGCCATTGGTCCTGTACTTATCACACCCCAAAACATTT
Source organism: Rhipidocladum racemiflorum (assembly GCA_036346355.1). Taxonomy (NCBI): domain Eukaryota; kingdom Viridiplantae; phylum Streptophyta; class Magnoliopsida; order Poales; family Poaceae; genus Rhipidocladum; species Rhipidocladum racemiflorum. The sequence continues at coordinate 51,985,160 of CM070582.1, read as the reverse complement.
TGTGGAACTTTACATGAAATTACTGAGAGATTCCACAAGAATAAAGAAAATAAGGTTGAGACAAAATTTACCGCTTAACCAAATATTGAGTAAGAAGGTGAGAAGAAAGACAACAGCATCCCGATTCCGACGGTTGAATTTAAAGAGAGCCTTCTCAGATATGGGAACTCACCCATGGATGAAAATGACCTTCTTGGTGTCAAGCTCGAGGAATTCTAGAAGAATACCAATGTTTCCCAGGAAAAAGGAACATGATTTATATGGAGATCTACAGTAGTCTCCATGTTACCCCTTTTAGTTTATTAAATTGATGTCACATTTCCTTAATTGAGTCTCCTTAAGAGTCTCATTTTATCAGTTTAGTATTTATGTTCCTGCATTAACATTTGGTCTACGTTCCTATTGAGCGATTATCAGTTGTAACTTAATAAAGTGTCATTTCTTAGAATATTTATTCAATTATGCTATGCATGTTCTATATTTTTAATATATTCCTGTTGCAACAATTGAATTGATTGAATTTATTTCTTTAATATAGAATAATCATATAATCCGATGGTAGAGATGGAAATCTACCTTATAGACAATTCCACCATAAATTCTATTCTTATAGAGACTAAATATTTTCAGACTTTGACTAAGCAAACTGAAAATATTATGATCATCGTCGGAAGCGATGCACTCATTGTTATTGCTGGAAGAGCCATTATAGTTATCCCTATAAGCACTCGTATAATAATTGAAAATGCCCTATTATACCTTGAGTCTAGTCGTACTCTGTTAAGTTTTAAAGACATTCGTATTAACGGTTTCTACATGGAAACTGACAGTGATGATGGTACTGGATACTTTCTCATGACTAAGTTAAAAGGGTGCAATAAATGTGTGGTTAAAAAACTTATTGTCTTCTCATCCTGGTTATATTATACATATATAAAATCTGAAGTTTATATTGCAATGAAAACCATCATTAAAGATCCAGAAATATTTAAAATTTGGCATGATAGACTGGGTCATCCTGGGTTGAATATGATGAGAAGAATAATTAATAATTATGTAGGTCATAGCATAAAAACTACAAACTTTTTTAAACCTGAAAATTTTGTATGCCTTACTTGTGCCAAAGGAAAGCTCATAGTTAGACTTTCTTTCCTAAATATTAGGGAGAAATCACTGAATTTTCTGGAGAGAAATCAGGGTGAAATATGTGGACCTACTCAGCCCCTGTAGAGCCCATTCAGATATTTCATGATACTAATAGATGTTTCTACTAGATGGTCCCACGTATGTCTTTTATCTACTAGGAACTATGCCTTTACTAAATTAATTTCCTAGATTATTAAGTTAAGAGCCTCCTTTCCAGAAGAAAGGATCAAATATATTCGAATGGATAATGCTAGTGAGTTTATCTCAAAAGTATTTAATGATTATTGTATGGCTATAGGCATCAATGTAGAGCATTTTGTACCTCATGTCAACACTCAAAATGGTCTCGCAAAGTCATTAATTAAAAGAATAAAACTTATTGCTAAGCCACTTTTGCATAATAGTAGGGTACCCATCAACTGTTGGGGCCACGCAGTACTACATATTGCGCTATTAATTTAACTCAGACCAACTACATATCATAAAATTTCTCCTTTGAAGATAGTGCGTGGAAAAGAATAAAGTATTTTCCATCTACAAAATTTTGGTTGTGTTGTATACGTGTCAATCTCTCCACCACAGTGTACCACCATAGGCCGTCACCGAAAGTTGGGGATCTATGTATGTTATGAATCTCCGTCAATAATTAAATACCATGAGCCTATGACAGGGGATATGCACAGGGCTCGGTACGTTGATTATATTTTTGATAAGGATAAATTTTCGGCATTAGGGAAGATAAGTACTACATTAAGAAATATCGAGAAATGGATTGGAATGTCACTGGCATTCAGTCCTTAAATCTACGAACTAAATAAATCAAACTTGAAGTTCAAAGGATAATAAATCTACAACAAATAGCTAATAATCCGCCAGATGCCTTCACTGATCATAAGGGAGCGACAAAATCTCATATACCTACAATAAACACACTTGAAAAAGTGAAAATACCCCTGAAGTATATTGAACCCACTCTTGCCCCTCATGATAAAAAGAAGGGGAGACCTCCAGGTGTACGGGACTCAATTTTGTGGAGACGTCCGTGGAAGTAGATAACCGATCAAATGAAATCACTACATGTGACAATGGAAGAAGCTCAACGTGATGTTGAGAAAATCCATGAAGTGAGCCACCTGTAGATGGTAATATCCTTGAAGTGACCCATCCTGAAGATGATAATCCCAGCATACATTTGCGCGTATAATCTAACGTTGGGAAGTCGAAACACAGAGACTTCATCATTACAGGAAATCACGAGGAGCTGGAAGAAATAAATGAAGAATTATCCACCAATTATGTGGATTCAGGAGAATTATATAAGAAAAAGACTATAATTGTCGATATTTATTTTGCCTCTAAAATTGCTAAAACTCTTGAACTAGACCTAGAACCAAAGTTCATGGCAGAGTGCTAGGAACACCCAGATTGGGTCAAATAGAAAGAAGCAATTGAGACATAATTATGCTTGCTTAATAAGAGAGAAGTTTTTGGTCCTATTATCCGGTAAATACAAGGATTCACGTAGAGACCTATCATCGATTACGATGAAACATATTCTCTTGTAATGAGTGGAATAATATTCCGATATTGAATATCAATGGTATTACTCATTTTTATAAGACGCATTTTGACTTTACACAAGAATTAAGATTGCGTTGAAATTAAGAAAGGCATAGGAGAAAATAACTTAGATGCCCTCACTTAATTGTCTTAGAAGATAAAAGATATACTTTGTGTGGGTGGTAATAAATAAATCATATAGTTGAGAGAGAATAAATAGGAATATAGAAGGAAAAATCTCATTAAATATGCATCCAAGCTTTATATTTGTGAAGAAGACCGTTCAAAAAATAAGCTTTATAAAAGTAAATGGAGTGAGTACTACTACAAACTTTTTTTAAAATAAAATATTTTTAAAATAATTTTGCAAAAATAATACGCTAAAAAAATTACAAAAATACACCTCTACCACCGTTTGAAATAGTGACAATTCAATGGCGAAAAAGGTTTGTTTTATCGCGGATTGAATTTGGCCAACAGATTATTTTGTCGTGGATTCATTTGGTCGACAAGACTGAGACTTACGTTACAAATTCAAATTGCGACAGAGATGTATTTTTTTTGTCAAATTTATCTCGACGTATTATTTTTTGCAAAATTATTTTAGAAATATATTATTTTAAAAAATAGTACTACTGACATTCTCGTAGGAATCTTGTAGGAAAATCCACGTCAAGTGAGAACTTTTGTAAGCTCTCTCTCTCTCTCTCTCTCCTACGAAATTCCCACGTCCTTGGTTAATCTTAAACAAGGTGCGAGCGGTACAACTTACCACATGCCATCGATTTGGTGTACCAATTCCCAAGGAGAAAAACCGGCGTACCTCACCGCCGGCGCCGTGTGGAGGACTGCTAAGCCGTTCGTAAGGATCCAACCACTTTAGTGGTTCGGCCTGAGCTCTTGGCCTAAACAAACTGCCCGTTTGTTTTAACTTTTAGATAGCTTCTACTTTGAAAAAAAATAGATTATTATAAATAGTTTTTCTGAGAATTAAAAGCTATCTTTTACATAAAATTAAAATCTAGCTGAAACCTGATTTTCACAGATTCTTGCTGGTTCGGTCCGGAACCTAAAAGTTACAGCCTGCTCGACTTGATTCTTCCACATTCAGAAATAACTTCTTCCATAATTTATAATCCATAATTTAGAAGCTAAAACGCCTAGATGCGTTCTCAATTTCTATATATCAAGACATTGATCGGCACCGTCCAGTCCATGCGCGACAGCGGATGTGACAAGCAAAGAGAATGAAAGGCATGGCATTTTTTTTATATAGCTAATATCACCGGCGCATGGGCATAGGCTCATGAGCCGGCCATGAGCAAGTATCGCCATCCCTCCATCTCACTTGCCCATGAACTGTATCTCTACTATTCTAAAGCACCACTTGGTGGCAGTGGTCCATTCTACACGTCATTAATTGCCCTGTTTAATTGCTCTACTTAATTGCCCTGCTTAATTGCCCTACTCAAGAAACGAAACGTTGCTTTAATTAGCCAGCTTTCACAAGAAACGAAGCGTTAAAGACAGATGTTTGATCTTGTAAAATAATTTTTTTTATTTTTTAATCTTTATTTTTCGTTATCAATTTTGTTTTTCGTAGCAACGCACGGGCATGTAGCTAGTTTATTCTAATCCTAAGCCCCAACCACTTTGTTAGTTTTCCGTGTGAGCGCAGGCCCTGCCAAAAACCTCAGCATCAGAGTCCAAAATCACAGTGGCCCACACACACACACATTCTCTCTCTCCAACTTAAACGAAACAAAATCTCCCATCCACTGTGTAGAGTTGAAAACAGATCAGATATTTTCCGTTCGATTCAGGATCAGATTCAGTCGAGATCGGATATGGCTATCTGGCCGGATCCGGGATCGGATACGGAACATCTAATATCCGGTAAATACGTGACAGGATCCAGATATTTATCATATTTTTTATGGAGAGCCCATTTATATTGATAATTAGTTGGTGAGAGGTGTTTCTATACTTTTCTTTCTGAAAGTTGCATAAATATTAAAGCATGAATGAAGGATAGATGGTGATTACTTACTTCCTCGTCTGCTTCAAACTTTGTGCAATTTGTATTATGAGAAAAAACATAGAAGCACTGTTCTTAGTTGGTTCTATTGATACTAAAGTATCATATACTTTCTATGGTGTCTAGTGAGTTTGATTGATATATAACTTGCTTGCTACTATAGTCATGTACTCGTACGATTTAATTCAAAATAAATTACTCTATATGTGCGTGTGTTACCCGTATATCTTTACTCGTTTCCGACCTGAATCTGTCACCCGAATTCGTATCCGTATCCGGTTAACCTATATTCAATTCCAAATTCACAAAAAAAAAAAGAAGTTAAATTCCTACTTCTGGATCCTCTCTCTCGCACAAACGATCACACACACTCGGCCAGTCCCTCTCACGTCTCACCAACCAACCAAAAAAATAGTTCATTAGAAATCAAATCCCCAAGACACTGAAATTTCCAATACCTACCGACCTCTGTCTCTTCCACGATCCCGTCTCCTACTCTTAGAGCCGGTTTAAGATTGTGCCGGTCAGTAAAATGTAGTTAGTAAGAGGTTTTTGTGCTAATTTTAATAGTGATTTGCTGTTACGATAAAAAAGAAATAATTTAACTCATTGTTGTATCATAAATATATATAGAAAAAGAAGTCTTACTAAACGCTATCTTAGTGCCAAAAGTACCAAAAACTTAAAGAAAGAGAGAAAAAGGCCACAATTCGAAAGAAACTTTCCAACGTATGCACGTAGTTCAATGGACATAGTGCACCACACAATGTACATCGAGATTCGTGTATCTCTCCACCCACCACCTTCCCCTATTTTTCAAAAAATAACTCAACCTTTTCTCTTTAGCCATCGAGCTGACGACTGCCACCCTAAACCGCCAGGAGCAGCGCGTCGGGTTGAAGCTAGGATGTCGACCTTGCCAGAAACCTCATGACCCATCATAAACCATACAAACCCCGCCGAAAACCTCTTGTCACCCACACATAGAAACCTCACCGTCTGCTAGGAACCTCGCGCCACTATACCGGAAACTTCGCACTAGACGTCAGAAACCTTGTGCCTTGCGAGGGTTTCAGGTAAGGTTTCCGGCGGCGGCGTGAGGTTTTCAATGTTCAACTACGAAGGAGGTCACGGCTCGAGCTGTCGGTTGTGTGGGGTTGAGCTAGGAGGGAGAGAGGAAGAGAGATGGGGGAGGGGGGGGGAGAAGAGGAGATGAAAAAAATTAGAGGTTTTTTTTTTCAAAATTAATGTAAAGGAGTAAATACGAATATCAAAACCCGTCCAAAACACACCACCTGTGCATACGGCCATACGGGTTGGCATTTCCGCAAAATCTTTCTTTTTCTCCTCCTTATATTAAACTCCCCAGCCCCCTCGTTCCCTGCCCCTCCAGTCCTCCCCACCACACCTCGCGACGAGCACTGGCAATGGCGGCTCCAGCCTCTCCGATGCACCCAAGCCACCTCCTTTCCTCGTGAGATCGCCGCGCCGTTTCCTACTACTCCGCACCCACCTAGTTTCTCCAATCCCGAGACCTCGGACCCCGCATCTCGTGCTCCCCCGGTTCTTGGACTCCTCCCGGCCGGCGCGTGACTTTCTTTCCGCGCCTAATCCGAGTAAATCGCGTCCCGGTTAGGTCCAAGAGATCCGCCAGACCGTGAGCGGAACGGGCATCGCCGGAGGCGGGCAATGGCGCCCCCGCTCTGCACGTGGCTCGTTGCCACGTGTTTGTCCGCGGACTGCCGCGCCGACGAGCAGAAGCAGTGCTGCGGCGGCGGTGGCGGCTCCAGCGTGATGTTGGGCCAGCGCCGTCTCCTCGGGGCGCGGCGGCGCGTTGCGGCGCGGTCTGGTGAGGCACACTCGCCATTTCTTCTGGCTTTGTCTTTTGTTGGTTTTGCTGGGTCGGTGCGCTACTGTACATGCGAATCGCAGTGCAATTTCGGAGCATCGGTTGTATCGCCCGGGGTGAAGGTGCGAGTTTTGTCCCGTTTTGGGCGTCACATCGTGAGCGTGCACTTGTGATGTGAGTGGAGAGGGAGTATTATTCCCTGATTTGTGCCAAGGATCTTGGTACAGTGATTCATGTGGGGTTTTGGTCTCGGCGTCAGGTTCCGTGATTCTGCGTGTGATGCATATGTTTGTGGTGAATTGGTGGCTTCGACATCGTTTTCGTTAAGCTTGGCTGGCTCTGCTTGTTTGCACCTCTTAGTAGCTCAGGGGTTTGACTAGAGAGCTGAGATAGAATGAGCTTGCACTAGTATAAAATAAAATTTAAGGTGACTAATTGAAAGCAATGGTGTGAAAGACTCCAAAAGGATGGAAAATATTGTAATAAGAAACATAATTTTGAATATCTACCAGCTTGCAAACTTCTATGACCACTGACCTGCTAGCGGTTTCATTCGGTTAAAGTTTTGATGTGCGTCTCTTGAATTAGCAAATAAACTGTTGTCGTACAATAATTTTACTTTTGGGATTTGATAAACATCAGATGTTTTTGTTTGCTGAAATCATCCAAATCTGAGAGCATTGGATCATTGTTGAGATTCGGGAGCATCGATTACATCCGATCCTATGATTTAATCTAACGGTTTAATTTTTAATCCTACAGTCCAAAATTTAGATGATATTTACTTTTTGCTATGAATTAAGTTGTGTACCAGGGCCCGGGTGGCAAACTGGCACTTAACGAAGAATCCAACCTACATGCATGTTTGTGAGATGCTACTTGCCTACTCCCTCTGTCCCACAAAGAGTGTATTTCTAGTGTTCAAAATTTATCCTATAAAGAATGCATCTTTAGTCCGTAGGGCCCAGCTGTAAGTGTATGCATGTTCATTTAAGTGCCTGTGGAAACCGAAGCACCAGCATGCTTGTGTATAGAGTAATGAGGGTCACATTAGTCATTTACCTTGCACACTAATCTGTCTTAAAAAACTTAGAAATGCACTCTTTTGTGGGACAGAGGGAGTACTTCTTTTGTCTGCCGTTTGTTTGTTGTATGTGCTGACTCGAGCAGACAAGGGTCTAAATGAAATTCATCACGATTTGCAGGAATGGCCATGGCTGTTGCCTTGCAGTCCGAAAGGAGAGTTATCGAAAAGAAGAAAACTGATATTAAACAAAGGAGGGTTGTTGTCACTGGCATGGGTGTGGTGACACCATTGGGCCATGATCCTGATGTGTTTTACAGCAACCTTCTTGATGGTGTTAGTGGAATAAGCGAGATAGAGGCGTTCGACTGCTCCAATTTCCCAACGGTAATACATAGAATATGGTTTTCCTATGTTTAGACAAGATCAATGATTCAACTTAACAATTTGTTTTAATATTTTTCGTTCAGTCCTTGACATGTGGACTTTCCTACAGAGAATTGCAGGAGAGATAAAATCCTTTACTACAGATGGTTGGGTTGCACCTAAGCTAGCTAAGCGGATGGACAAGTTCATGCTATACTTAATAACTGCTGGAAAGAAGGCACTGGAAAATGGTGGACTCACTGAAGAACTCAGGAATGAGTTGGATAAAACCAGATGTGGGGTTCTCATTGGCTCTGCAATGGGTGGCATGAAGGTTTGGATTCCCGTATTGTACTAATATTAGTTGTAGTCCTAAAACGAAGTTAAATCTTTGATAGATACCTGTTTTCCGTAATTTCACGCAAATTATAATGCAATATCAAGCAGGTATTTAATGATGCAATTGAAGCATTGAGGGTCTCTTACAAGAAAATGAACCCGTTTTGTGTTCCTTTTGCAACTACTAATATGGGCTCTGCAATACTTGCAATGGATCTGGTGCGGCATGTTCTGTCCTTTCATTCTTTTGCATAACCTTGTACATGGTTAATAACGATTATGGTTCTTGTCGGCTCATATTTTCTGTGATTCATAGGGGTGGATGGGGCCAAACTATTCTATTTCCACTGCTTGTGCCACCAGTAACTTCTGTATCCTCAATGCGGCAAACCATATCAGAAGAGGGGAAGCTGTAAGTCTCTTCATGTTTGCATGATCTCTTCTACAAGTGAGTAACATTTTGTTTGATCTTGTTCCTAATCTTCCAGGATGTTATGCTCTGTGGTGGCTCTGATGCACCACTCATCCCAATTGGTAGGTGGTTCTGATAATTGACAACTAGAAAGCATTTTTCACAATTGCCACTTTGTTGTTCTTTCTTCTCTAGTTTTCCACTGTTTATCTCAATCTTTGCTGTTTTGAGTGTTTAAACTATTACATGCAGGACTGGGAGGTTTTGTGGCTTGCAGAGCTCTTTCACAGAGAAACAGTGACCCAACAAAAGCTTCCCGGCCCTGGGATGTGGTCAGTATACTTTGAAGTGCAAAAATCTGTTCTCATCATTGTAGCCAAACGATTTGCTTCATGCACATTCACCCTGCCCATTTATTGCAAGGATCAGTTTGTTGACCAAATGTTACTGGTTTGTTACTTATGTAACTATCACCATTTAGCACATCCCAACGTACCAGCACCTTGCTGGCTTGTGGGTTTTTCTAAAATATAAACTTACTGGCTTGGTTCTTGCACTGTGCCATATTATGATGATGTATCTTTCATGTTGCAGGACCGTGATGGCTTTGTTATGGGAGAAGGGGCAGGTGTGCTTGTATTGGAAGAACTTGAGCACGCTAAGGTTCTGTACATGCAATTTTCTTGATCCCTTTTCATATGGATCTGTTGCTTGTTTTTTCCAGTTGGGTGACGTGGTATTATGTTAAAATGTTAAAGATTTTCTGATATGGGTGCATGGTCGGCAGCAAAGAGGTGCAAAAATATATGTTGAATTTCTAGGTGGAAGCTTCACATGTGATGCGTACCACATGACTGAGCCGCATCCTGAAGGTGAAATATGCATCCTAACTTTGCTGCGCTGTTCCTTTTCCTCACCTAAATCTAATGGGGCCCGGACCATCTTATGCCAACTTTTTCATTGATTCAATATCAGGAACAGGGATTACGCTCTGCATCGAGAAGGCACTTGCTGATTCAGGGGTATCAAGGGAAGAAATTAACTATGTGAATGCCCATGCAACATCTACACAATCTGGTGATTTAAAGGAGTACGAAGCTATTGTTCGTTGTTTTGGCCAGAACCCTCAGGTATATTACTTGATGTCAGAAATGTTGTAGCAATTTTATGAATTAAACTAAGTAAAATATTATTTTTTTGGTGCAGCTAAGGGTGAACTCAACAAAATCAATGACTGGACATCTTATAGGAGCAGCTGGTGGAATAGAAGCTGTTGCTGCTATACAAGTAAGGAAGTCTTATTCCTCTTACAGTGTTTATACTTTGTATTTACTCGTATTATTCTATTACTCAGACGAAATTTTACTTCCTGGACTAGGGACCACACTGTTCATGTTCATTATGTCGTTCTAAATATTGATCTAATATGGTGGTTTGTAGACTGTAGTGCAATTGGTAACAGTTGAAAGGAAAATGCTTTTTACTTGACAGATTGGTATAGCATCTGTTAGAATTTTGCAAATAGGGTGAGTATATGGCTAATGTCTTTAACCAGGTTAAACACCTCCACATGGCCATTTCGCATTATCGTATATTTGGAATTCTGCATGGGATCCGGAGTTTGAAATTAAGGGTTGCAAAAAGGAAAGTGTCAAGCAACATAAGCACCATGGGATAGTACTTTCAAGGTTATTCATTTACTACTGAAAGGAAATATTGACATAAAATTTTACTGAACGTGTACCAGGTTCCATATAATGGGCACATCACATGATACTACTGCATTTTTGGAACTTCTATCAATTTTTTTTTGTTACAAATTCAAAATATTTTTATCTAGTTGAATGTTAATTAAAATTCAGGATTTGGCCTGAGTTTTAGTACTGATACGCTCTAGTAGACTAGTACTATGATGAATCATGTTTTAGGCCCTGTTTGGTACGGTTCCGGATTCTAATAGAAACGGAAACGGTTCCAGATTCTTGGTAGAAACGTTTCAGGTAGGATTCTGTGAATCAGGTGGAACGGGGTTGAGACCGATTCGGCCACAGAGTGGAAAAAGAAGAAACGATCCAAGGAGAATCGTTCCGAGCTTTAACCCGTTTGGTTGGGTTTCTTCCAGAATCTAGTAGAAACGGCCTGGTTTCAAGTTGCCAAATGGGGCCTTAGTGCATTTAATTGAAGAGAATTGCTAGAAAACGCTATACCGTTACTTTGATTTTCAACGGGACATTGCGTTTTGGAACATGGAGCCTCATGAAACTTGCATTTTGGAAGCATGAAGCCTTATGAAACTTGCAATTTGGAACATGAAACCACCTGAAACTCATATGAAACTTTGATGAAACTTGTGTCTTCAACACATGAAACCACTTGAAACTCACGTGAAATATCAATTTAAACCTGAAACTTCGACGGAACTTGCTGAAACCTGTTAAGCTGAAACATGAAGCTTGCTATCCCGTTGGAATTGATTCCAACGGTATAGCGTTGTGTAGTCGCACTCTTAATTGAAACATCAATTCCAACGGTATAGCGTTGTGTAGTCGCACTCTTAATTGAAACATCCCTTGAAAACTCAACTGTTATTGTTGATCATTCTGTGCTTTTGTTTGGTGTTTAAGTATGTGGTGTATCTTAGTATTGCATTAGCCAGTGGTGTCCTTTTTTTAGTTCTTTGTGGAGTGGGGGAAGTGCTATGAAAATATGATGCTTCACCTATGTTAGCACCTGCTTGTATCAATGGCACATGTTGCTCCTGCTCCTGCTGTGGTACTCCAAACTAGATGTTAATTATTTGGAGAGGACCATGTTGAGAACATTAGCTGGTTAAATATGAAGTTGAAATGCCAGTGTTGAAACCATTATCATATTTGTCTTTTTTTTAAAAATATATATATATTATAATATAATCTTGAACCTGAAGATCTCATTTGGTATGCTCTTGAATGGCAACTACTTTTGGAAAGTCACTGCATGTTTGTTCCTGGCACTGTTTATTCCATTTGCTTCCATGAGCATAGATGACATAATTATAGCCTATAGGTATTTCGCTCAATTCTGCTTCTCAGGACTCTTCAACTTCTCATTTGAAATGTTTTTTCTATGTACTGGTACTGATGCGAGCTAGTTAATCAAACTTCATCTGTCTGGTAGTGCCCTATGGTTGAAACTATTGAGAAGAAACTATTGAGAAAGGCGTCATTCTTTTTCTTAGTTCTCATTTGATTTTCTGAAAGCAACAACTTTTGCTTCACCCATCGACCTTCTCATACCTTTTCTAGAAGATACATGGTCATCACACATTTGGATGTTACTCCAATAGTCCTACGCGTAGTATGGCCAATATGAAGTTGCAGACATCCATGAGTTTCTACTATAAACATGTCCACTTGGATTTCAGTTCCTTATGGCCAATCACCTGTCTTTCACTCCTTATCTATTATAATATTAAAGTAGAGGCAAAAGAAGCCACCACGTTTTCTCATACCTTTTCTAGAAGATTCATGGTCATCACATTTGGATGTTACTCCAATAGTCCTATGCCTAGTATGGCCAATATGAAGTTGCAGACATCCATGAGTTTCTACTATAAACATGTCCACTTGGATTTCAGTTCCTTATGGCCAATCACCTGTCTTTCACTCCTTATCTATTATAATATTAAAGTAGAGGCAAAAGAAGCCACCACGTTCGCTCTCAAGGCTAGAAATTCCCACGTTAATCGGAGGAAAAAAAGAAAAATCTACATCATTGATCTTGATCGTGATGGGTCCAGATTATAACGGTCTAGATTAAAAGAAAGAGTTTGTGTATTGCATAATACAGGATCTAGATTATAACGGTCTATATTAAAAGAAAGAGTTTGTATCATTTACATTACACAAATAGCTAAAAAATTAGAAATTGGATTCCATACGATAACGGTTTAGTTTAAAAGAAAGAGTCCAAAGATCTCCACCACTTATTTTGGTAGGATCAAATTATAACGTTGCATATTAATCTATACAGATATTAGAGTTATATAAAAAATACACAATTATAGAAAATATAGTTATATATAAAAATAGTCATATCATAATATCTAGTCGCGCAATTGCACGGGTAAATTTGCTAGTTCCACTAATTCCTGCTGTTTGGGTATTTTGGCTTCAGTGAGCATGAATGTCATGATGCCAGATAGTATCTATGGTCAGTTTCAATGCCAACATGGTGAGCTCATCATGGTTATATTCCTCATTATTCTTCTACTGTGTTCATTGCAGGCTATAAGAACTGGCTGGGTCCATCCAAATCTGAATTTGGAGAACCCAGAGGAAATAGTGGTAAGCTCTTTGGTCCCAAATTACAGCTTTTCACTGCAGACGATTTTAATTTCCTTTTTGTAAATATCTTACATAGAATCAGGCATGCCTTGTTAAGAATAGTGATCTGAGATTTGGTGTGCTTCCTGCCAGACTTCTTGCTTCTACTAAATAAGCTATATATGAAAGAACAAAATTTATATTAAATATACGTGCTGAATTCTCTTCCAAAAAATGAAAAAGCTGAATGGCACAATTTTATTCAACAATAACTTCAGCTAGAGCTCATTTCACCCAACGATTGTTCCAACTTCTATCTTGATCACAGGATGTGGGCGTGTTGGTGGGATCACAGAAGGAGAGATGTGAAGTGAAGGTGGCGCTATCAAACTCATTTGGATTTGGTGGGCACAACTCATCAATTCTGTTTGCACCCTTTAAGTAAACTCGGCTGGTGATCTGCTTGATTCCTCGTTGTCCGATTATGCCGTGGAACTGGAACCGCATATACAAGACTAGTGGACTCGGCTTCTCCGTGCTGCGATTTGACATGGAAGTCGCAGCTGAGAACAACATTGTGCCATTTACAGTTGAGCGAAGAAAGCATCAAGGCCTGATGACGCCTGCTCGGTTCATTTGTATCACCATTGCAGATATATCCGTGGCAAAGGCCCGATTTCCCTTTCTTAATTGAAGAATAGCATGTAGCCTATGGCCTATGTTATTTTGTTGTCAGTGTTATTGGATGTCTATCTCCTCTAGGACCTCCCCCTACTTGGGCCGGTATTTTTCTCCTTGCCGTCTGCCTGTTGTCGGTACTATTTCCTAGATCTGGAGCAGTCGCGTGGTTCATGAGAGGTGCTGGGATTTTGCTGTTGTATTGTTGTTTTAGTAACCATCGAAGGTTTTGAGTCTTCAGATTATGATTGGGTTTTATTTCTAGTCTACCTCAACTTGTTTGGAACAAAATGCTTGGTTGTTGTTGTTGTTGTATCCATGTTTTAGTAGCTGTGGTTATCAGCCGTGAAATGCTGGTTTAATTATCGTAAGCATGGCTGAACTTGTGATCGGTTGTGCCTTTATTTCCGTTGCTAGCTCTCCTGGTTTTCCATGCGAGTGATTTGCGAATGGTATGGTCATTGCGTCTGGTTATTGCGAGTAGGCCCGATCGATGCTGTATGTATGAACCACTGAAAGTCTGAAACTGTGGCATGATGCCATGATCTATATACAAAGTCTATGACATGCCTTACATGCACTAGATGCTACAAGTGACAGGGGTGAGGAAGGCAATACACAGACATAAACAAGTAGCCACACACTGCTCCTGCAGTGTGCTGTAATGCATGCATATCTGCATCCTGTAGCATCCAGGACGAGTGACCTGCGTATGCTTTGCAGAAGTCCAATTTCCAGGCCCTTGTTGGCAAAATTGCCATACATCGTGGATTTGTGATATATGTGAATGACGAAAGAAATGGAGAGGAGGATACAAGCATATCACAAAAACAAGAAAAATGAAGTGTTTCTGGGCCAACCGAAACAAAAGATTGGAAAAAAAAAAAGAGCTAGAGGTCCAATCCTACACAAGAGGTAAAAGAAAATTAAGAAAAAAGAACTATCAAACAACAACAGTGGAAACACTCGACTGGCAGCTTATATGAATTATCATAGATACAGAATATGTATTTGTATATGATAAGCTAGCAGTGTCCGCGTACCATCCATGAAAATTTGATACCGGTACCTAGTTTCGGAAGATAGTTTATACACTCTAGCCCTGGTGCCTGTGGGTCACCTGAGCCTGGCATCGCCTCCCTTGCTTCGGAATGTTGAGAGGGAAAAGAATGAACGGGGTGCTGCATTTTTCGGCGAAAAATGTAGTTTTAGTAAAGGTCACCGTTGCCAGAACAAGCAATACTGATTTGTGATAAAGATGGCAACAAGAGGAAGAGGCAACGCCTTCATGTGCTATGTGCTAAATGAGCAGCTTAACATACGGATATGGATATATACGTGTCTAGAAGTCGTGTACCTTTAAGTGCGCTTCCAGTGAGTTGATCCTCCCTCAATCTGAAATTTGCAGGGGGGTTTGGAATGGAGCTGCGCAGCGATTGCTCTGCAGATTAAGATCTTAAGTAAACTAATGTGCTTACATAAGTAGACGAAGTTGTATAGAAAGAGAAAAATGAAACAGTAGGTGAATGTATACATGTATCTTAAGATTCAAACGTCGGATGTCTATAAGCAAACACCCATTGATGTGAATGTATCATTCTCATCAGATCTAGGGAGACCTATTTTTGGATTCCAGATTCAGGTTCTGGTCCTCTTTAGGGCCCACGTTTCAAAGGGCTTTGCTCCTCCCGTGTCATTGACAAGTCTTTGTCCAATCTGCGGGCAGAGCCTTGGCTCGGTTGGTGATGTGAGGCTAATGGCCAGAATATATAGATGTACATGAGAGTATAAAAGGAAAGCATATATAAGGTAATACCTAAACAAGGAAAACTTATATATGGAAAACCTATATACGGAGAGTCTATATGAGACAATGTTTATATCCTTAACACACACACCCCCACAAATGCAAGGCATATGCAATAGCATTGCATTTGGAAGGGTTGACACTAAAATAGGAAAAATCCAAAATCCTGATCTTGAAGTAGCCGTCGTAGCATCTAAATCTTGAAAAATCAAGCTGACGAAGAACCGAGTTGACGAAGAAAAACCGACGGTCGGGCTGAGTCAATGAAGAAGAGCCGACGGTGGAGCCAAGTCGACGAAGTGAAACTAACAAAGGAGCCAAGTTGGCGAAGAGCCGAGTCGACGAAGAAGAGCCGACGGTGGAGCCAAATTGACAAAGAAGAGCTAACAAAGGAGCCAAGTCGGCAAAGGTGCCGAGTCGACGAAGCCGACAAAACAAGCCAAGCTGAAACCGGCTAGCATAATGAGCTGAAATCAACAAAAGAAAGCTGACAAAGCCGAGCCAAGCCGAGGTAATCGGAGTCAACGGAATGAGCCGAGCCAATAAAAGAGCTAAGCGACGATAGAATCAAGATGCTAAGACTTCGATGGACGCAATGGAAGACTCAGGAGAATACCAAAGGAAATAATAGCCGCAGCATTAAAAAGTAGAAGTCTGAAAACCACCGAGCCAACGAAAGAGCCAAGCCATGCTAAAATGAGCCGAGCTGCTAGAGTGAGCTGAGCCACTAGAAAACCGTTCAAAAAGACGGAGCTAAGCCAATAGCCAGAGCTGAAGCCAAAGCCAGAATGAGAAGCCGAAGCCAAAAGCCGCAAGCTGGAGTCAAACAAAGCCCAAAATTGAATTAAATTGAGCTGTTAGATTTGTTTCAAATCCGGAAGGAGAAATTCGATCACAGGCAGGCTCATTTACTTCTCCACGGGCGCGCATCGTGTGGGCGGACAGGCGAGCTGGCAGGGCAGCCGCCCGAGCGTTCAGGAGGCCGACGGCTGGAGGCAAGTTCGGCCGAGGCGGCCGGTGGCAGGTGAGGCAACAGGCTGCACAAAGGTTGCGAGCGCCGCGCGCGAGGGTCGAGGCGCCGAGGATCTGCCGTCGGGAGCTCAAGGCGACGCCGAGCCAACGAGGCGGCCAGTCGGTGTGGTGTCGGAAGCGGGAGCCGAGGTGGCCTGCCGGGGCGAAGGCGGTCGGGAGAAGTGGCATCCAGGAGGAGGCTGTCGGCTAGACCTCGAAGACAACCAGATCCCAGAGGTGTACCGGATCCCAACGGCAGACAGCAGGTGATGTAGATCTGGATGACGACGAGCTCTCGGTGTGGGAGACCGAAGGCAACAAGAAGAGCAAACTTCAAGCTTACGTGGCCGCCCTCGGGAGTGGAGATTGCTCCTCCCAGGGGCAGCAGCAGCCGAAGAAGATGAGAGGCTAGGGTAATGAGCTGAGCCGATAAAAGTGCTAAGCCGACGAAAGAACCAAGATGCTAAGGACTTGGATGGACGCAACAGAAGACTCAAGAAAATACTAAAAGAGTAGCCGCAACACTAAAAAAAATAGTAGCCAGGAAAGGCAACCCAAAAGCACTAAAAAGAAAAGCTAGAGCCAAGGAGCCAAGCCGAAGAGCCTGGAGCCGATTAGAAGAGCTGAAAAGCCAAAGCCAAGCCAAACAGAGCTGAAAAGCCAGAGCTAGAGCCCAAATCGGCAGAGAGGGCTCGGGTGATGCTCCACGGACGACAAAGTGCGCAAGGTGGGCTACTGGTCATGGAGGCCGGCCACCGAGGCACGTTAATGAGGAGGTCGGGTCACGGATCTGAGCCTTGAATTCACGGACTTGAGTATAGAACACCAGTGCCTTAGCCTTACACGGACTTGAAAACTTGAAAGCACTTCGTGAACGAACACCAGTACACCACTGCCTTATCCTTACGCGTTGAAGCCACGGACTTGAAACCAAACTCATCACGAGAGAAACCAGCCAAGAGCACAAGTCCGATCGGAACTTTGAAAACCGATCGAGGCTTGGAGAGCTCCACCGGGCGGCGAAAAATTGGTGACGGCCGGAGATGGCGCGGGCTGTAGGCGGTCGGCTTGGGCGTAGGGCGACGAGACTGGAGCGCGGCACGGCGGCCGGGAGGTGGTAGCGCGGGCGGTGGCACCCAACGCTGGCGAGGCCAGTAGATGGCATCAGCGGTGGCGCCCAGCACGAAGGCGCCGGTGGTCTAAGGACTGAGCCGGCGTGGAGAGCCGACGGGCGTGGAGGTGGAGGCAACACCAAAGGGCCAAAGCGGCCGCCCGGCGAGCGGGCGCGGATCGTGGCGCGCCAATGAGAGGCGCCGCTTCAGAGGCGAGGTTGGCCGAGGGCTACGAGGCGGACCGGCCGAGTGGCGGGCGGCCGAAGCATCATGGCGTGGAGCGAGTAGAGCTCCCGGGCGGACGGCGGATGGCGGCCCAATGGCACACGAGCAGGCGGGCCGACCGAGGAAGACGACGCGCGGACGACGAAGATGACCACGTCTAGGAGGTGGCCGCCCCCGGGAGTGGAGATTGCTCCTCCTGGGGGCAACATCGGAAGACAATCACGAAGCTAAGGTTGTAACCTCTGCTCTGATACCATGTTATAAATAGTACTCGTTGTATTCAATATGAGGCTAATGGCCAGAATATATAGATGTACATGAGGGAATAAAAGGAAAGCAGATATAAGGTAATACCTAAACAAGGAAAACTTATATATGGAGAGTCTATATGAGACAATGTTTATATCCTTAACAGTTGAGAGCGCGCGCCGCGCACCTCGCCCGCGTTCGAGCGCCGCTCGACACGGGCGCGCACGGCGCCGATTGCAAGTGTGTGGAGTGTGTGCGTGTGTGTAGGGCGTGTGTATGCATTTGTAGCTTGGCAGTTCTCCTTCTTTAGTGAATACCAGAGCTCCTGGCTAATTTTCAAAAAAAAAAGTTTTTGTCCCATCTAAGTGTATGACTAATGCAAACAGGTGGGTCGATGGAGGAATTTTACAAATGGTTGCCAACAATAGTAGCGCAAACAATATATTCAGCCAAGAGGTCAAACAATTACTTCAAGGGTTAATTTAATGTACGTAACATGCATTGAGAGAATATTAGCTTCTCTGGTGCATTTGCCTCGGACTTTTTTTGTACTCTGCAATAGCCAAAAAAAAATTTGTGGGCCTAGTACCCTAAATGAGCTCCTGGCCACCCAGCAAAATAACTTGTTCAGCAAAATACTGGAAAAGCGGAAATAGCATCTGTAGAGAAATCGGGAAGCAAAATACCTTGTTCAGCAAAAACCTCATTCTCTACAAAACCATCATATGAAGAAAGATAACTCATTCTTGACTTCCTGAAATCATCAGAAGATCCTATGGTTAGATCCCGGCCATCTTCCATGTCATCATCACATTCTGAGGCAGTTGAAGCAGATACCCAATCATTTACTAAACCATCACCACCCCTATTCTTCCTCCCGAATTTCAACAGCTTCTTAAATCCTTTTGTAACATCTTTTCGTGGCTGTTGAGATGCATTGGCACCAACAAAAGGCATCTGAGCGCTGCCCCACTTTTTCCTCATCCGGGAAACATCAGCATCTGTTATTTGATCTAGTGAATGAGAATTCCATGGTGATGGACCTCCAGTTGGTGCATCAACAAAAACATCACCATCTGAGTTATCATTCGCATAAGGGAATAGGTGTGGACGGCGTGAGCTCCAGGGCACTGGTAATTCACCAGGTAAATCATGCATGTTTCCTGCAAAAGCATTGAACTTGGTACCACCAAGAGTAGGTGCTTCGCTTGGAAAAGAAACATCACCATTTTCTGATCCTGGGTCATCTGAATTTCTGAATTCATGACTTATTCTTGGGTTCTCACTGTCTGAATCAGCAGGAAAATCACTTTCCCTAAGATTCTCTTCAATGCTTTCGTATTCTTCATCTTTGGCATCATCTGGGGAATCCTCTTGCTGATCTAGAAAATCATCATCCTCTCCATTCTGGAAGACATTTGCAATCATGGGTACCTGAAATCCAGCTATACCGACAGCAGGGTGATTACCATTGCCTTTCCTAAGAGAAGACTTTTGTGCACCAGTTTTATGGGTGTCATAACCAAAAGCTACCTCAGTTTGATCCTTGGAAATTCTTGAGGGAGCCCAATTGTAAATGTCCTCATCTACTGACGAAGGGTCCCTTAATTCACCAGGATCTAAGTTCTTCCTCATAGACTGTGACCTTGATTGATCTTCTTTCAAAATACTCTTTGATTCTTCGATGATGCTCTTACTATGGGAAAAACTTTTTGGCTGAGCTCTTGCACTAGCACTGCTAAGACCAGCTGATGGCTTTGTATTTTCCTTTCTTAAGTCGGAGAAATTAGGGACAGACTGTGCAAGAGGATTTTCTTGTTGATTCCTGCGATTTGCATAACCAGAGCCTATGGTCCTTGACGAATGCTTATGGACAGGAGCAATAGATGCCTTTTGAGTGTAAGAAACTCTATTTGAAAACTGCTTCCTGGAATCAGCACTCCTGGAAGAACCGTCACCAGATAGGTAGTCACTATTCACTTCTTCTTCTACCAAGAAAGAATCTACCCCCTGGAAAAGGTGAAGACAACAAACTATAAACACATAAAATCTAAAATCGTGCATTATTGCAATATTTAACATGATTGTATGGAGCTATAGGGTTTGAAGAGATGCATATGTCACTGGCATTTGCATCTATACTTATTGAAACACAAATTTTAGTACCTCACAAATAATTCAAACAAGCATTTTATGTTTGCTGAAATCCCAGAGTAAGGCACTCGGGATGTATGTTAACATTCTGAAATACCAGAATTTTCTTAACTACTGTTTTCTGGTTTTGTTTAAAAAAAAAACGGTACAAATAAAATTTAGGAATAAACCTATTTTATACCCCTCAACTTTCCAAAAAATCCATTTAACACCCTCAACTATAAAACCGGGTATTTAGTACCCCCAAACTTACAAAACTGGGTCAATTTACACCTTAATATGGTTTTGAAGAGCAGTTTTGTTGATAGGGATCCAACTTAAGGTGATTTTTTGTGGTTTTTGCTATTTTGTCAACCATGTCATCAATTTTTGCTGATGTAGATCCAAATTAGAGAAGGAACAATGACGAGAAGAAGAAAGAGAATGTAGAGAAAATGAGTGAGAAAGAGATCGATGATATTGATGTCAATACCCATGAATTGGATCTTCATTACCAAAACTCGATGACATAGCTGCCAATATGGCGAAAACCATCTTGAGTAGGATCCAAATCATTAAAACCGCCTTAGGGGTGTAAATTGACACGGTTTTGTAAGTTTGCGGAGTTATATACCCGGTTTTGTAGTTGAGGGTGTTAAATATAATTTTTGGAATGTTGAGAGGTGTAAAATGGACTTGTTCCTATAATTTAATACCTGATCCTTATCTTTTATAACCGATTGCAAAGGAGGAATCTTCTGAGAACAATGAGAAACATATGTAGAGTCGGGGACGTCTGCAGGCCGAGAGAATTTGGCTCGCATCTCAGCCTTGCTTCGTTCTAGGCTCTCATGCATTGCCCTTAATATTGCTTCCTTCTGTCCTCTCTGCAATTTCCAATCCTCCTTTAGTTTTGCATCCCTCTTCTGCATATATTGATCATAGAACTTTCCTCTTGACTCTTCTAAGCTAAGAATGCCACGCTTTTGTGGTATGCTATTGCTATACCCTTCACTGTCCACTATCTTCAGAAGCTCATCAGCATCAAAGTCGTTGGTTATACTCTCTTTTACAATTTGTTTCGTATAAATCTTCTCTGGAAGAACTGGTGTAGGCTTCACCTCACTTACCTTGGGTGTGTTATCAACCTGCACTTCTGTGGGCTTGCCTCTGCGAGAGGTGGTGGTTAGCTTGTGTGCAGCAAATAGTTTCTCCAACTCATTGGCCTTCATTTGCAGTTCATCATGCCGATCTTGATTCCCTTTTGTCGGTCTCGTCACCCTAGTCTGTTCCAAAGGAACAGCATTTCCATCATTTACTAATTTAACTTTACCTCCCCGCAAACTCAATTCCTGTTCAGCATTAGATGATTGTCTGCTCAAATTTGTTCCATGGCGTCCGGAATTATTTGATGGAGACAGCATTTCAGAGCCAGCTGCAACCTTTCTCCCTGCATCATCTACCTTCCGTGGTAGACTTTTCCGCTGCAAGTTAACATCATGGACTTCAGTTTCTGTAGATGCAGCTTCATCCCTACCAGATGAACCCCTGACATTAACACGGGAATTGGATGGGGCTTTTGATTTGGGATCAGCACCACCTGATATCTTTCCAAATGTTCGAGAGGGTTGATCCTTCCTTCCAACCGCATCTGCTTCAGCACGAATCTCTTTTCGACGGAGGCGAGAACCTCTAATATCTTTCTGTCCAATCTGTTCACTTGTAACTGGTACTTCATGAGCAACAGAAGTGGTTTCCTTGTCTATCATTCGTGCATGCTCTTCTGACGGTGGGCTAGTTAAAGCATCATTATCTTTTGCCAAGGCTCCCTCAGCTGGCCTTGGAGATGTTTTTAGTCGGTTTCGAGTGGAAACATTTGAAGCAGCATGCTCTGACATCCTTGTGTCGCCTTGCCCTTGATTAACTCCGTGCCCCTTTTCAAAGGATGACTCACTCTCAATGCTAGAGGTTATAACCATGTCATCTTCCGCATAAGATCTAGTCTGTTTTTGAGGAGCAGCAGTTGCACCGGCCGATAAGGAGGATGGAGTGGTAGTACTCAAAGTTGAGGATGAGCAAGCATTTATAGTGGTAGAATCCATGGATGTGTCATCCGGGGTATCCTTTTGACATGACCAAGACTGAGATGTGACTTGATGCTTCAGCCCACTATCATCCTTGTCAGCTCTTACTTTAGAATTAGCCTCCAAATTGGCAGATGTTGGGGTCCCAACAGGAGTTCCATTTTCCTTTTTGTCATTTAAGTCACTGCTATCATTGTTGCTTAGATCAATACTCATGTCACTGACACTGCTCCACCTCCTTACCAACTTGTCCATGGATGCACCAGAAGGCACCCTGCGGTGCTCACCTTTCCCTGGAACCACCCTACCAGTACTTGCAGAGTTGTTGTTACCAGAACTTGAAGTTTGCTCCTTCTGCTTATTCTCAAACATGTTTATCCTGTCTTGCACACTCAACCGCCTTGAACCCCCTCCAGCAGGGGCAGGAGGAGCATCTGTTTCCTTTTCTTGTTTCTCTACTGCCTGCTGGATGGTTTGCTTGGAGTGTTGTTCTGTGCTGGGTTCTGATGGAACATCTACTGAATGTTGGTTGTTGCTTAATCTGTGGATATGACAGTCACTACCACCACTTGTAGATTTGTTGCTGGATCCGCCTTGATCAGCTTGTGGCTCATCTATAGACATGTCTGAACTGGAGGAGCCACGGACATTTCCATCGTCAAAGCTCTTCCAGTGTGATGAAGCTGCTGGCAGTGAGTGCCGAGGAAAGATGTCTGGACGCCGCTGGCAAAGTGACATGAATTTGTTGCATGCTTCACTGGATAAAACAAGTTTAAGTTGTCATACATGTCTAAACATTATTCACCAGGAAAGGCAACAAAGGAACAAAAAATAAGCAAAGAGTGGGACAGAAGATAAATCAATGCTATCATGGAAACCACAACATAATAATGAATTGGGGACACATATATATTGAACATTGCACAACCGAACCTGTCATCAGATTTCATTTCAACATGATGTCATTATCTTCCCTCCTAATTCCTAAAAGAACCTTCTTCTCATGCAAACTATTCCCACTTTCCCAGAATAATAACCCTAGGGTGTTTGAAGTGTGCCCTAAATATCAATTCTAAAGCTTCTAAGTTTACAGATTTCCCCATCTAGCATCTTTATTAAATATTAATTATATCATACTGGTTCAAAATGAACTAAGTACAATTTTTTGTGCAGTGTAATGGCATTTGAGGAAAAAAAAACTCTCTTGACAGCTACCTGCTGTTCCATATCCTAAATGAGACGTGCTTGTCTGACATCTCCTAGAGATGACAAAATATTGGTGGTGGCTAGATGGCTCGTGATCAAACCTTTATGGGATTTACTTCCCGCATAAGTTGTTAATCTTGTTGAACTAAATAATATTGACCAACAAAGTGTTAGGAATAGCACTTGTAAGGAACCGAGTCGACGAAGTAAAACCGACAAAGGAGCCGAGCCGACAAAGGAAAGTTGACACAACGAGCGAAGCTGAAACCAGACGGCGGAATGAGCCGAAACCAAAGGAGGAAAACCGATGTAATGAGTCCGAAATCGGACTTGACGGAATGAGCCTAGCCGACGAAAAAGCTAAGATGCTAAGGACTTGGATGGACACAAACAGAAGACTCAAGGAAATACTAGGAATACTAGTAGCAGCACTACCGACAGCAAACCAAGCAAAACAGAAGCTGAAGCTAGAGTTGGTAGAAGATGGTGGAGAAGCCGTTTTCTACAGCCAGAGCAACTCCAACCATGGCGGGCGACAAGATCCAGAAGAAGCAGCACAACAGAGGCGCGAGAGGCGAGATCCCGTTCGAGAAGTCAAAGGGACAGCACATCCTGCAGAACCTGGTGCCGGTGGACTCCATCATCACCAAGACTGGCCTCAAGCCCACCGACACCATCCTTGAGATTGGGCCCAGCACGCGGGCGTCGGCAAATGGTAGGCGGGCAGTGTCCCGAGTGGGTGTCGCAGCCTGGGCTCGGACCGAAGGTGGTGCGGCTGGGCCAGTCAGGAGGAGGCTAGACCAGCCGGGAGAAGGCGGGGCCGGTGGCGATCTGGAAGAAGGCGGCGTCGCATTTCTCCCTTGCAAGTAGCAACGCCCAATTGGCAGCGGTGAGGGCGTTGATTGCAACACCCGATCCCCTTCTTCTTGTGTGAGCAGCGGGGTCTCCTTTCCATCGCGTGGAGGTGAGGGAGCGTGTGTTACGGTCAGCGAAGGAGAGCGACGCGAAGACGAGCGTGAGGATCTCGTTCGAAAGCCGAGGTGGCCATCCCCGAGTGGAGATGGCCCCCGGGGTCAGCGGCAGCGGAAGAACGGGGTGGCGGCTAGGGATGGCGCAAGTGCAACACCTATGAAAACCCTAATCCTAACCCTAACCTTTCTCTGACACCATGTTAGGAATAACACTTGTATTCAATGAGACCAATAGGTTAGAATATATAGAGTACATGAGGGTACAAAAGAAAAGCCTATATAAGGCAATATATGCCTTAACACAAAGATCTTAAATGATATCCATAAGCCTATATGGCTAAACCTAAAATTTGAGCATACCTTAGCCGGTTGGCACCAAAATGGTTTGCGAAAAGAAGAAGTTCAGACACACTGTCAGGGTTGAACCCTGCAGATGATGCCCGGGAACAAGCCGTGACAAGGTCTTGTTTAAGAGCACTTAGACGGACATCAATCGCTCTAAGAAGTTCCTTCCTGCACAAAAAACAGCCAGGGCATAAATTATGGATGATTAAGATATTTCAGCTTGCACCAAAATAATTAAATCTGTAAACTAATTGATAACACAACAGCCTATAGACAGAAAATAAGCACATGGCTAACCAATTCAAATTAAAGCAAGTTACATCTTATACATGAAGAAGCAACACAGATTTACATAATGGACATTTAATAAGAGGAAAGATAACTTCAAGAATGATCAAAGAAGGAACACTCTATTCCTTTATAATCTGGAAGCTATGGCATGTAAGTTTTACCAATAGTGACACTTTAGCAACAACTTTCCTTAGTAAAGCATCAGCAAGGGCCATTATGAATTAATGATGTTGCCACTCTGCGTGATTTCAGTTTTTTTTACAGGATGCTTATTTGAATGGAAACTTGGAGCATTGAGTGAAGAATCCTAAATGGCAAAGATAACAAAAAATGTTATTACCAGCACTCCAGCAGGCAACTAGAAAGATGCATACTTCATTTAAATAAGTAAATAATGAGATGTTTTACCGCTCATTGGAAGGCATGGCAAAATGATGCCTTGAAATGCATAATACTAATAAAAAAAGCTTTGGTGCCCATATAAGAGTGAGCCCCATTTGCGGAAACTGTGATACTTGCATTGACCCACAGACCCAAACAGGTCAAACTTTTCCCCTTTATGTACTCATCTGCACATTCAAGTAATATGTCTGTCTAGCAAAATTCACAAAAATTCACAGTGAATTGGATAGGTGCATAACTGCATCAATTGTACTAGTTCAATAAAGAACAGTGAGTTTTGTATGCACATAAACAAAGGTGTTAAGAGAAAAGTATATCCAGTCTGTGAGTCGATAACATTTGCTCAACCACAACAAATTATTGTGTAAGCATCATAGACCAATGAAAGTATGAGCATGGTTTGCTTCACTCAATAACAGTTAGCATGGTAAAGAAGTTAATTCCATGTTACAGTTATCATACGCAGGCATCTGCACTCCGAATTTTAGATGGTGGTGGTAAATAGCAGTTACATGGTGGCAACACGAATAACAGACACAAGAGTGTACAAACCATAAATAGGCACACAAGAGTGTACACCTAGCAGGAACTGCACTCAATGTGTTTCATGTCTCTCAACAAACTAATTGTGGACCATCTTTAACTCACTTAAATCAAGTTTATTCGGCAAAGGAGAAGTAAATGGACAACAATAGAGATGAGAGAGGAGCATACTTTGTAATGTCTGCAGCTGCTGCTGAGGCTGTAACATTTTCAGCTGACAAAAAGCATGGCAAGAGATTACATAAATTATATTGAGAAGCAGCGCATATTCCCATACATGACTGTAATGACTAATGACGCCACATTAAAACAATTCTCATCAAACACAAGATTGCCCTTTAACACATGCAACAATTGACTATGTTCTTCATTTCTTTCCTAAATTAGAAATAGATTATTTCTTATGTTCCCTTATTAACCAAGGTTCACGCGATGAATAATATAGATATAGTACCATTGAATGTATCTTGTCATTAATAAAAAAATTCTCAAATTTAATGCAAGTCGATTACCCAGTGGCCAATTCAATAAGGGTATACTATGATAAAAGGTCTTCCTTTTTTGCTTCCCTGGATTCCACCTATAACCCATTGAGTCACTCAAGTTAACACGGACTCAATTTCCCATGATAAAAAAGAACTATGTGAGGTATAATCAGACATAAAACTAATCTAAACCCTGTTTAATAAGAAAATAACACTCTAAATAATATCACGCATACCAGCTCCACCCGAGATAGCACCTCCAGCACCCTGCATAAGGTATACCATTTTTAGACAGATGCAACATCATAAAACATACAACCTAAACACACACCAACAACTAAAACTGCTTGGCACTTACTCCCTGTGCGTAAATCTTCCTAGCCCCTTCCAGCTGCGACATCTCCACATCAAACGAATTCGCCATCTCCAGCACTTCCGGCGTGCTCACGAAGCGCACGAACCTTCAAGCACAGGACAACCAAACACCTATCAAAATTCAATCTTTTCCACACCACCGACCCGAGAATCACCACATAAGCCATATCAAGAAACCTCTCGAGGGTGCCCTTGCTGAACCACGCGGCGCGCCGCTCCAGCTGCAGCCGGATGGCCGCCGCCGCCGGCTGAGCCGCCACCTGCTCCTCCGCCGCCCGCAGGTGCGCCACGAACGGCTTCACCGACCCCGACGCGATCTTCTCCGTCAGCCCATTTCCGGACACCACCAGCTCGCACCTGCGCAGACACCCAAAGGCACCGCATTTAGGCCACAAGAAGCGCACGGACCCACCAAAAATGCGAGATTTTTCTCTTCCTAGTTCCTCGCTTCCTCACCGGGAGCGGCGGGGGGAGAGCTGGAAGAGCGCGAAGTCGAGCGGCGCGTCGGGCTCCATGGCGCCGCCACCGCCGGCGATGTCGGATCTGGTGGATCCCGGACAAGACTAGCTCCTTCCTTTGATGGAATCGCCCAAGAAACGCCGGAGAGGCGGCGAGGCCGGCAATGCAGCTCCAGCGGCGAAGAGATCGCGTGCTGCGGCGGCCCGGATCTCCCCGACGCGCGCCCGAATCCGATAAGTGCGCGCGTGTCAGGTGAGGGAGCGGAGTGGAAGGGAGGACTAGAGAGAGTATAGAGAGAGTAGGAAGAAAGCTGATTGTTTGGTGGTGTGGAGGACTGGATGCTGGAGGCCTGGAGCTATGTGAGAAATGGGGAAAAAAAGAGCTAAAACCAGAAAATTTTGGGGGGTATTTGGGAGAGATTAGTGGCTTAAGTTTGGAGTTTTGATGAAGTTTTGGTGTGATTATGGGGGCTGTTTTTTTTTTTTTTTTGGTGTGTGATTGTGGAAAAAACTTTAAAAAAAAGGAGTTGAAGTGAAGCTACTTTTGTTTTGCTCTCCTTTTATATTTTCCATTTGGCTCTTGTCTGTTCCTAACTTTTCAGGATAACAAGTTAACAACGGCTTTGGGGGACTGTGGTGTCGGAATTTACGATTTTGCCACCCTAGGAGAATAAGCTAGAGGCTTCATTTTGAATTTTAGAGGAGGGATGTTTGCTTTGGGAGGGATCATTTGGTAGTGTATGATTACTTAACCAGGGTCAGAATCACTGTCGATAGGATAGTCATGTGTTACTTTTTTTAAAAAAAATACTGAAATTTCGTATTAGTATGTACCATCATTTTTCATGTTGTCGATGTGTACATCCGGTTGTCAATTTTTACGTGGCAAATGGGAAATTTTGTTTGAGCGATGCTTATATGCTTTCCCTCACAATACTAGTTGCATAAATTTTAAAGCAAACGAGGGGTAAGTAATTGTCATCTACTTTTCATTCATATTTGTGCAACTTAAAAAAAACATAAAATTACCTCTATATATTTGTTATTAGCGTATCTTTCACCATCATCCAATGAATACGATGCAGCCATAATGAAGCGTTTGGGGTAGTTAGTGAATTGAAGGCATTGTTAGTTATTTTACGCTTTGCTCCTAATTTTTTTTTGGTTAAGTACAGTTGGCTCGTGCAGCATGGCGTGTCGTGTCAATTTGAGTTCTCTTGATGTGTGGCTGGCAATGCTAGTGTTTGCCTCCCAAGGGATAGTATGGGTACAATGAACAGTGGTCCAAAATAACCAGCACCTCAAGTTTGCACCTAAACAGGCAGGTCATCTAACCTGAACTTAGCATCATGGACCGATCATTCTAGAACAACAAGGGGCCCAAGAGCTCAACAGTGACATCCCACGTTCAGAAAAGATTTAAGCAATTTATGTATGTGACTGAGTGACTTTTGCCTTTAATTTCCCTCCAAATAAAGCATGTAAATCTATACTTATAAACATGCCGCCTGAGATTGCTGCTCCCAGGCAAGCCACATAAGCGCCATCACGGCTAGGCCTTCCGTAAAATTCAAAATTACATTCAAGTCTTTCCACTGGTTATTTTGCAAAAAAAGACTATGTGGTTTGGCATATTCGTGAAGGGATCCTCCACCGGTAAACCAAAATTTCGTCGGATAGGCCATTCCACCGTTTCCCCCCAAAAAGGATTTAAAAATCGGACCAAATTTGGTTACGCGACGATAGCTCGTAACAAGTCAAAAAAATTTAAAAAAACTCGCCGGCTTTTTTCTCAAAAAAAATTCCTAAAAAAATTCATTTAAAAAGGATTCCAAACAAAAGATTGGACTAGAGCAAGCCAATTTTTAAATTTCAAAAAAATCGCTGGCTACTAGCGAGCCAATTTTTTTTAAAAAAAAAACGCAAACAAGTTTTTCAACAGTTTTTTTACGCAAAGTCATCGACGGCTTCTAACCAACCAATTTTTTACAAAACACCACCGAAAAAACCGAAATTATATTTCTTTTAAAGAAATAATCAGTTCAAATTTTTCTACATGATGCGACATCGCACACGGCTCGGCCTAGTTATACTGATCATCCATTGCCGATACTAATAAATGAAGAAGGATTGGTCTCCCCATTTTTTTTTTATATCCTCTTCTCCTTATTCTTTAATAATTTTGCCTAATCCAATTCCCAATAATCTAGGTCCTGCTGTTGACCGACATTTCTGTTTCTTGTTGTTGAGAAAACGAGTAGATCAAGGGAAAAAAAAATAGTATCATGTGCGAATTGTACGGAGCCTCGAAAAACAATATGAGTAAAACAGTAACTCCCAAATCATGACGCAACCTCGATGCTGATTTTCCATCTCTCTTGTCGGTGAAAACAACTTTAGAATTGAGAATCGCAAGCGGTGGCTTTCCTATTAAAACAAGCACCATACCTTACATATTAACAAGAGGGAGTTACAACATGGTCATTTCATACATGAATGGTAGTACTATTCTACTATGTGCTACTCATACTATCTTTTTGTCAGAACACGCAAAATTTTTGCTCGTCCTTTCGTGCCCCATACAACCGTCAGATCAGAAAAAAAAAACAGCAATTAAACATGTTACCTCCATTAGCATTTCCCATGCAACATTCTGCCTACAACGGAGATGGCCTTTCCATTCGTACTGCTTCAAAATAATATGAACAGATCGCCAAACGAAAGTGCGAGGCAGAGTAATGGTACAATAGCTAAGGAGGTAGAGGGAGTCGTTGGCACATTAAGCTCACGTATCACCCGACGCAGTCCCCGTCATCTGAGGTCATTATATTCTGGCCCAAGATTTCGAACTGACTTTTATCTATCCATTACTTTTCTTTTGCTTTTATAGGTTTCTTTGATCTAATAATACTGGCAGCTTCCTTTATTTTAAACGAAAGAAAAACCTTATCACAACTTTCCTCGATCCATTGAATGCTTACATGTATGCTTAATTTAACTGATAACTGTGTGTTAATGAGATTGCACCGTTTCACCTCCTCTCTGGCTTTTATTAAAGTAGGTCAACTCCAGGACAGGGGTTGAACACCTGCCTTATACTAATACTGTAGATGCTGAGTAGTCATTGTTTGTTGGTAATGGTAGCCTTGTTGAGCACCAATTATGAAGTTATTATACGAAATAGCTAGCCAGAAGCAAAAATATTTGGAGCTTTTGTTCAACTAGCTTCAAGTCTAAAAAATAATCCGAGTTTAGGGTCCTTTAATCCAGATGTCAGCAATGGAATCCAGATGTCATCAATGGAATACACATGTAGCAACTTAGGGCCTGTTTGGCAACAAGGTTTTTTCATAGTTTCGAGACAAAACCATAGTTTTGGAGAAAAACTCTGTTTTAGAAACCAAGAGGTGTTTGTGAGACAAATCATTAACCGCACTCAGTAAATAAGGATAAATCATCCGATCTCCCTTAAAAATAAGGGGTTGCATCTCTTATTGGAACACTGGTGGATGATTCCAAGCAATTTGATTAAAGAAAACAGGCACCATTTATTGAGGCTTGCAGCAGACAATAGCACACAGTAATTAAGGGGTCAAAGAGACAACAAACAACTGCACTAATCTGAACATGCAGCACTGCTCAATATACACTAAGGCAATCTTCATCAGTCTATAGTACTACTATATAGTACTCCCTCCGTTTCTTTTTATAAGGCATATTTGGTTTCGTTAGGACAAGACTTTGACCAACGATTACTTCATTAATATATCATTTATGCAATACAAAATCATAATTATATATAAGTACTTTTGAATACAAATCTGCTAATATCAATTTTGTGTCATAAAAATTATATGCTAATAGAGTAATTGTTGGTCAAAGCCTTGTCCTAACGAAACCAAATACGCCTTATAAAAAGAAACGGAGGGAGTATTTGCATGCATGCATGCCCCAATCTATCAAGTCAGCCTGGCCTTCCGAGCTGGTCGTGAGCTTCTTAATCAGTTCCATCACCTGTCCGGTCCCACAGCCCTGCATAATCTCTACTATTATAAAGTAATAGTTAGTGGCAGTGGTGAGTTCTACCCACGTCATTAATTGCCCTGCTTAATTACCCTAAGCAAAAAACGAAGCGTTGCTTTAATTAGCCAGCTTTCGCAAGAAACGAAGCGTTAAAGATAGATGTTTGATCTTATAAAATAATTTTTTTATTTTTTAATATTTATTTTTCGTTATTAATTTTGTTTTTCGTAGCAATGCACGGGCATGTAACTAGTACCACTAGAAGTCTTGTACAGCTCTGGTATTTGACTTGTGTGCGGTACAAAAATAAAACGAGTAATCACCTCATGCGTACTTACAGATAGGTGCCTCACGTATAATCTATTTGGGGATATACCCGCGTGCTTGATACGCGATTTTGCATAAATTTGTGAGTCCATTTTTCTCGTAAGCAATTAATTAGCCAGCCGAGCCGACACTAGGACAAGATGGAGAGTGACCCGATGTGCTATTTTTTTTTTGCATTTCTTTTACAGGAAGTTGCCGGTGCTCTGGTTAGGAAGTATCTTGCTCTGTACTCTAGTCTAGTAAGCATGATTTGGGATGGGCAAATCATGAGTCCATTTGTCCGGTCTCCCTTTCCCTCCCGAGATTTGATTGATTGATTGATTGATGAGAGGTGCTTCTATGCTTTCCCTTCTAATACAAGTTGCACAAATCTTGAAACAAACGAAGGGGTAAGTAAGAGAGGTGCTTCTATGCTCTTCCTTCTAGTACAAGTTGCACAAATCTTGAAGCAAACGAAGGGGTAAGTAATCACCATATACCCTTCATTCATGCTTTAATAGTTGTGTAACTTTTAAAAGGAAGAGCATAGAAGCACCTCTCGGTAAGTAATCCTCATCTACCCTTCATTCATGCTTTAATAGTTGTGCAACTTTTAAAAGGAAGAACATAGAAGCACCTCTCTTGATTAATCTGCCCTAGCCGAGCTTTAAGATTCGCGTCCATCAGAGGAGTCGCTGGCTGTGACTCGTGCCGTCTTCTCACCTCGCAGCTGTCAGAAGTTATAGCAGAGCAGCTAAATGCGTCACTCGGCTGGAAGCTTGGGGCCATCTCGCGCGTAATAGCTTCAGATAGTTTAGAGTCTGTGGCTAATAAGCATAAGCGGCTCTGTTCTTAAAAGCATCATGATTAAATTCTGGATTAGAAGGAGCAGCTCCAATGATTCGTTTTAGAAAGCAGAGCGTGAGTGGCACACTAGTCAGTCTTTGTGCGTACTGCTGAGCTAGTGATAGATCAATAATGGATATTCGGAGATTATATTAGTAGTAGTACTATTGATGCACACGAAACTTTCCTCACGAGTCATGACTCGTGAGTTACTCAACAACACAAATTCAATCGTTGACTTGGTAAAGATTTATTATATATTAAAACCTCACGAGATCTTTTAGAGTTGCTGAGAAAAATTAAAAAAAAATACTATAAATTCTCATAAAAGCAAAACACCTGATTCTTAATCTGATAGGCTATAACTAAGTTGAACTATAGTAGTCATTCATGTTATTATTTATAGAAAAACATCTAAATGTCTATCCGGTGGAACCTTGGGTTACAACGGTGCAATAGTCATTGGATATTATTATTTACAAAATATCTACCTTTCTATCTAGCGCATCCGAGTTATAACAGCTTAGATTAAAAAAAAGCCAATACAAAGTACAACACAAAGTAACACAAATTTGGAATAAAAAAATAAAAAGAAATTAGCTTTCAGTGCATGCATGTGCTGATGTGACGGCATCCAGGTAATTTATTTCCCATAAACTGCGCTTAGTGGATCTTAATTGCCTCATGACAAAAAACTTTCAGTGCATGCATGTGCTAATGTGACGGCATCCAGGTAATTTGTTTTCCGTAAACTGCGCTTAGTGGATCTTAATTATAATTTACCATGACCTGGACATCGTTTGCTGCACAATAATCAAAACTAAAATATTTTTGCATATTCATAATCTAAATGATTTTACACTAATTTAGAAAGTTGTCTCATTGAATTTGGAGTTGTATAGCGAAAGTTATTTGCATTTCAATCAACTCGGTTTCAAAAATAAAAAGAAAAAAAGAAAAAAAGAAAATGCCATTGCCGGTTCCTGGGAACCGGTGATGGGCTTGGTCGGTTCATGGGAACCGGTCATGGCTTGGCCGGTTTTTCGTGAACCGAAGATGCATCGTTGGTACACCAGAAACCGGAGATGACTGGTTTTTTTATAAATACGCGAAACTGTTGTATCATCTTGTAATTACGAGTTGAAACTTGTATCAAACACGATTTTTTTTTGGAAACAAAGTGAATACATTCTCTCTTATAATATATGATATTAAAATATCACAAATAGAGTTCTGTGACGATCTATTTTTCAAAAATAGCAAAATCACATATTCATTGCAAGTCATTTACATATGTTTTAAATGATGACATCACCTTGATAGTTATTTTATGTAACTGGATTCCACGGTACAGCACCAGACTGGCCCCAGTTACGACAGTCGGGTACGAACAATCGGTCGCGTCTACGTATCCATCAACGAAGGACGCCCACTCCACATGTAGTGATTACGGCAAGACAAACGCTTAGCT
Organism: Rhipidocladum racemiflorum; assembly: GCA_036346355.1. NCBI lineage: Eukaryota > Viridiplantae > Streptophyta > Magnoliopsida > Poales > Poaceae > Rhipidocladum > Rhipidocladum racemiflorum. Next base: position 51,951,101 of record CM070582.1, on the reverse strand, counting down.
TAGGGAGGAGTCGCGAAATAATCACGTATTAGACTCCCGCGAGATTGCTTTGGAGTTAAGTTGGAATTAATGGAGCTAGCGCAAAACGCCTAATCATCCAGCCAGCTTCATCTCTCTTTCGGCTTCTTCCTGCGAAAGAGACATTCGAATGAAGCGAGATATGGAGGCCCAATTAATCAGCTCACAAATCACAAACCACTGCAGAAAGTATCACGCAGCATTGCTCTTTTTTTTTTCTTAATGGAGCAGGAGAGAGAGAGAGAGAGAGAGAGAGAGAGAGAGAGAGAGAGAGAGGCAACGGCAATCTCCTTTACAAGGAGGAAATTTGTGTGCTTTGTGACGGGACTTGGCGTTTGTCTTGAGTCGCCGTGACCAAGATTGATCAACAACCGGATCTCATTTTAACGGCTTTTAATTTGGATTATTATCCGTGCGGAGGCTTAACAGTGCTGAAAGTAATCACAATAATTCGCATGAGACTCGAGAAAGGTACTCCGGTACTATTAAAGTTGCTTCCTTGGTGGCTATGTTGTATCGGTGATGTATCGAGCGGTAGTACTTTTGAGCGTGTGCTTCAAATAGCACATGTTAGGTAGGATCTCTCGCTTCTAGCTTTCCCTACTGATCGAGTGAAGTGAAGCATTGCCTGAAGAATGCAATGCCAAGAATCTACTTCTACAGTGGCCTTGTTTGGAACACGGCAACTTGGTTCATTATTTTGATAAACTAGAACATCTACTCTTCTCGGTGGACGTGATGCTTGGTACGTACGAGAATCCTCCTATGTTTCAAATGTGGCCTTGTTTTGTTGTTGTTGTTGTTGTGTTGGTTTGCAATGATTCGGTCCAAGTTCTTTTGTTACCTACTTCGAACGGCAGCTATTCTCAACAATTTTTTACTTAGATCAATCGGAGAAAAAAAAAATAGGACCTTAGTTAGGGCTTGGAAAACACGCTGACTGTCGAAGTGAAAGCACAGACGAAGCATATGCATATGCATCATCCATGGCCCCTGTGTTGGTCTGTTGGAGGAGGAAAAGCTGAGAAGCTGCAGGCGAGCGTCACATGCGCGCTGTTTGGTGCGTGGCGTGAGTGCGGGGCAACGCCAGTAGCGCTAAGATCGCATGAGAATTCACGCCGACGAGACACTGCCTAACACCTCCTTCTATCGCATACAGTGCCGTAGGAATCCTACGAAATCGCCGTGTCTCGAACGAGGCCTCATCTACTCTAGGGATGGAAATGGAAGTGGTGGTGGGACTGTCCACCAACCCGTTTAATTTAGTTTATAAAATATTAAGCGAACATTCACATCCCGTTTAATAAATTAAATAATGTTTGGTCTGTCGGCCCACGAAATCCACAGTGTCCGCCTCCTCTTCCGCATCAAGTATGTCTGACCGCCGCCTCCTCCTGTCCTCTGCATCACAGCCGCATCGTGTCCACCGCCCCCTCCGCATCAAGTCCGTCTGCTTCTCCGCATTGCAGCATCGTCCTCCGTGGCTCCACATCGCTAGGGTTTCCACCTTCTCAGGCCCCCACTTGAAGGCGTCTTCGTTGTCGTCACCAGTGCCACCAGTGGCATTGGCCTAGAGATCGCCAGGCCACTGTATCCCTCTGACCCGCTCCCCCTTCTTCTTTCTATTGTCGCGCTTCAGAAGTCTTACAGGATATAAATTCATCATAGTATCCATATCTTGCTGTGCAACTTTATTAATAAATAATAGGCGACTTTGTTCATTGAATCTATATCTTGTTCAATGAACAAATAGGCGCTTGTTCAATAGGCGACCTTAGTATCCACGGGTGCAAAGTCTTCTTATTGTTGGGCAAGACTTCCTATTATGATAGAAGTCTTCAAATTGAATTTGCTCACGTCGGTCCAGTTACTGGGAAGCAGACAGCTAGATCAAATTTTGTTCAAGGAATTTTATCTCATTTTCTTTTTTTAGGGTTTTTTTGGCAGCGAGTTGTGGACTTGTGGGTGCCGCATTGACCCATATAACCATTAGCGGGCTACTGCACCGGCCAGCATAAACTTTGGGGGCCTATGCAAGCAAGTGCTACAATGCCCACGGACCATCCCACCTTCATCCTGAATCTACGTCACCCAAAAGAAAGCAGGCACTTGTGTTTTGTTTCTGTTTCACTGGAAAGAAAGAAAGCAAAACCGCAAAAGTAGGAGGAGAGCAAGAAGAAGATTAAGATCTTGTTTGAAACGGCTTTAGCTTTGGTTTCTGTCCTTTGGAAGCTAGAAGCTATTCCAAACGGCTATATTTTTCGTAGCCAAAAGCCATAAGTCAGCATCCCATTTGTATTAGAAAAAGCTGAAAGTTGAACACTGGTCTGACGTAGCTTCCTATGGCTTCCGTAGGTTGGGGTTATGACGTTACCACTAGAGTTTGAAGAAAATTACCCCTTTCCACCAAATATAAAATCCCAAACCGCACCTCTCTCACCCTCATTCTCAACACGTATCCTTCACACCTAAAAGCTAGACTACCAAACACCAAACCTCTTCAGCCCAGCCGTTCAGCCATACCAAACAGGGCCTAGGAAGGAAGCAAGCTCAAAGGCTGTCTCGGGGGAGGGATAGAGCCATCATGATAGGGGGTGTTCAATCTTCATGACTTAGGATTAAGGATAAGTTTGGATTTATGAACCCTAACGAACACGATGGCATCAACTACTATCTCAATACAACAACCTGCAACAAATGAATTCGCTCAAGAATATGCTCTTGATCCACATTTACTCGACCACACAAGAAGTAGGCACACGGTTCCTGCAATCACACGAAGAAATCGCAAGAACAATGGGGTATTTTCAAGAAAATCGCTTAATTCCCAAAAGACTATTAGCTATCTTGAAAATAATATGGTTTAAGTTTACAAAAGAGAACAACACAAATATACAAAAGACATTAAGGGGATGTGCAGCCTAACCTAGGTTCAGCAAGGTGGGTCCCACCCTTTTAGACTCTATCTTTAACTCAAATTCCCAATCTAATTCGGTCAATCTGAAGCTGATATTTATTGGCCAATTTAAAGATAAAAGAATCCTGATTCTGGCCGCCTCGTAATGGAGTGAAATAGCGAGCACGTTTCAAGCTTCTAAACAAATCAAACGCTGCAATCTGAGTTCGTACGTGAGAATTATGGCCTTTTTAACTTCGGTTGGTTTGGCATTCTGAATTACGCTCTTTTGCTCTTCAAATCCAATTCCATCTTATCGCTTCATTTACTTCCTTGTCTTGATCGAATTGTGCTTGTGCCTTGCCTCCTTGCAACTTGGCCAAGTGATCTTACTTTCTACTTGGATCCATGACCAATTGCATAAAGTGGGCCCAATGGTCGCATGGACTGTTCTCCCTTTGTTTTGGCCTTATTGGTTTGGTGCTTAGCCCATATAAGGTGGTCCATGTGGCCTCCATCTCCCTCACATGATTCCACTATGGTTCATCGATGCAATTCACTCTATTTGATATTCTTATAATCGTCATACCTCACAACAAACATCCGCTATTAAGAAGTATACATTCTTGTGTAAATATAACGAAGATTGTTTAAGAAAAAAATTCAGTCGTCAATATTTAATATGGCTTAGTAATCCTTTTCAGATAATTAAGATATTAAACCGTACAGTACAGAACTTATATACATCCGCATCACATCAGCCGTGGACCACTACTCCGAGACGTGTTTTTGATCGTTTTGTTCTCTTGCCCATACGAAGGACAAACAGACGTTGTAGGCTTGCAGCACAGCATCGATTGGCCACTCGCTCTGCAACATCGTACGTCAGTTGGTTGCGACGTCCCGATTGCGAAAAAATTGATAAAATGCCACTCCTAACAAGTGGCTTCGCTGAAAATACCACTCCGCTGTCGTTGACATGTGGATCCATCTGTGTTTATAACAGTGGGTCAGAGTGGCATTTTAGCGATGCCACTTATTGAAGCACGGCATGATACATGAGCGGAACCGAGCTTAAGACCAGTGGCTCATGGCCGGGAGCTCTACGGCAAGCCAATGGAACAGTTGTTCATCTGACAAGAGCAGGAGCAGCTAAACAACTCGTTGTAGGAGAAGGCAGTACGCGGTCATGTTTGAAACTCAGGAATCTCATAAGAATTATATAGGAACCCCAGGTCCACGGAGAGTGCATGCTTCTTCCTTTCCTGTGAAATTCCTACAGAATCCCCACTTCCAAAGGTAGCACTGGTTACAGTTCTCCGACGAGTCCAACCTAACATGATGATATGATTCAACACATGAGAGCAACATTCTCCAACCTAAGATAATGGTTCAATATGACATCACAGTTGCATGCAATATGCCAATGTGTATATATACAGAATGGTAACATGAGACAAGTGCAACCAAATATATACCATATGGGAACCAGAGATAGCATACCAGACTTGAGCATCGCTGTCCAGTGTTCACTACTACACTGGAGCGTCAACGGTAGCTCTCCGGTTGGCCGGACCGGTTGAGATCCACTGCCAAGCTGGTTTGTCTTGCTTCCAACGTTTCAATGCATGAGCTGCCCAGCTCACCTGCAGGTGAAACCCCAGATCTGAAAACAAACTGAACCCTTGGATGATCGTGAGGGGTCTACTTGCTATGCACAGAATTGTCAGGCTGTCTGCACAAGTTTCAGATGCAGACGCACAAAACACACTGTGCTTATGCATCTTGTTGAGCATACAGTAAGTAGAGATGCTAAAATGACAAGCTAATCCAGCCACTTGAACAGATTTTCTACTTGTAATAAATGGGCTGGGATAACTGGACTGTTTACAGAATACACAAAATTTCCGAATTATTTCCCGTGCAATACAACCATGATTTTTATATTAGCAGCTAGTCTACGCTAAGGATGGGCACCTCAATAGCTGAAATTTCCCACAGCATCATAATTTACAAGTTGACAACTTATTCAGGGGACCTCGAAAGTGGCTTATTCACTGCTTGAACCGACAATGTTTTGAAGTCTGGCAAGGTACACATGGAATCATCATTGCAGTAAAGTCACCTACATGACAACTGAAGCAAGTAAGTTGCTGGACTAGACCATAGATACAGGATTTGTTGTAAACCCCCACGAATCGCGAACCAGTTTAGGGCACGGGGTTCGCGTTTACAATGGAAATTGAAAGAAAAAGTGGCGAACCGCGAACTCGAATTCTGTACCTCGGATTCGGACGAACCGCATTTCTGGTAACTATGGATTAGACAACAGAATCGAAGTCACAAAGAATACAATCTATATCTAGTGTATGTTTGAAGTCTAACTGTTTGATCAAACACTGCTAGGGTTGTCCAAAGTATCACGACAAACTGCTGTTAAAAACTGTTCCTTAATTGAGGTAACTCAAAGCGGTCAAATGAGCATTGCATTCAACAAACAACATATGAGAAATCATTTATTCTCCTAAAAAAATGCCATGCATTTCTTTTGTAAAGGCAGAAGGCAGTCCAACAACCTCAAGCCCACAGCCCAAGTGGGAAACCTAACAGAAAAGCTCATGATGCAATCAAGCTCTTGTGTACAGGTGTGTACAGTCCATGTGAAGAGTTGGGCCCTTCAAATGGATGATCCATAGCCGCGATTTCTGTTGGCAGGCAAGGAAAATTTGAATTTCTCAACACTTAAAAAAAATATTATGTGGTGAACTCATCAATGGCCCAGATTGTAGCAGGGACCTATGTTCCATTACAAGATGGATAGAGCAGATAGCCCAAGAACTTATCCAGACAAAATTAACAAGAGATCAGCTTGGCATATAAGAATTCATCTTAGGCATAAAAGTGAGAAAAACTGCTGAATCATGACGTGGTACCTCATCATGAGCTTCTATGAAATGAGTTCTCATGCATATTAGAAACCGAAGTGTCCTGCTTTTGATAAAAAAAACTTTATCAGCCAGACAGCCACAACAAATACAAGGAAAAACAGTTTCTACACATGAATCTTGAGAGTTAGTTACTTGAATCATTGCATTGATGCTTTGAAGTCCGAGGTGATTTGCGTAAGGTACGGAGGTATTTAATGATGACCCATTACCATTAACTGCATTGCCTTGGTTGTCTTCATTTGTAGACTTGGCAGTCCTTCTCCATCGCTTCAACAGATATCTCTGAGGTAACTCCTTGATATTTCTGTAATCGAGCACTTTCAACATGTGACAACATGGAATACCCACAAATTCAAACTTCCTACATGTGCAGATACAAGAGCAATCACTTGAATCAAATCTAACAAAGTGTTCCTTTGGTTTCTCAGAGGGAGCAACTTTGTACTCGGAGGTTGCCCCAGCCTCCCCACAACTGAATAACACAGAGTCCATGAACAGCTCAAACTCTTTACGGAAGATCTCAAACACCACTGGTGTATATGTATGGGCAACTTGCTTTAACATCTTGGCTGGGGGTATTCTTGGATAACTTTGACTAGCTTGGAAGTCAGCTTGGAGCTCAGCATAGCGATGTTCATCTACTGCTCTTTCATAGTGCTTGAAGAAGGACAGCAGATCAAGTTGAGGGCTCAAGAATTTCTTCAGAATGCTACTGAAACTCTCAGCTTGAAGTGCATTTATTATGTCTGCACAAAATATATGTCTGTCATATGACAAGGCCCATCTTTCCCTCTCATCAAACAGTTTAGACAGCCACTCATTATGCCCAAGATCATACTTTTCTAGCATACTTCTCCAAGCAAACAAGAAATCTTCCTCTTCCTCATAGCCAAAGACACATTTGCTAAAATCCTTTGCAAATGTCTTTGAACCTTGGAAAACATGATTGAGGTGCTTAAGAGAATTCTGATATACATGCCAAGCACAAGTTCGTTGAGTAGTATTTGGCCAGGCTGCTGCCATTGCAGTACTAAGCGGAATAGATTGATCTATAAAAGCTACTGCTGGTTGTTTCCCATGCATAGCGATCTTGAAACTCTCAAATAGCCACTTAAATGACTCAAATGATTCATCATAAAGCATAGCTGCACCAAAAATAATTGTTTGTTTGTGATGATTCACACCAAGGAATAATGACAATGGCCTGCCATATCCATTTATTCTGTATGTTGTGTCTAAACATAGCACATCACTGAAGTAATTGAAGTCATCTCTGGATTTTGGGTCTGCCCAAAAGAAATTGGTCAACTTGTCATCCTCATCAATCTGCATGGTGTAAAAGAAAGCGGGGTTATCCATTTGCATTGTCTGCAAATATTTCAATATCGCTCCACCATCACCAAGTTGCATAGCCTTCATACGCTTTGAGCGGAGATAATTTTTGTAATCTGCTGGAAGGAGAGAAATACTTCGAAGGAAACCAACTTGTCTCACAACAAGATCACCAGTTGCTTTTGTTGTTGGTGTCACTACAGAATCATCTGATAATTCTGCTTCTCCAGACTGAAGTTCTGTCAATATCCTCTGTGACCTTAACATATGCATCGTAGAAGGAGGGGCCAGCTGATGATTATGGTCTGCTTTAAAATCAGTGACTCTGTATTTACACGCTGGTGTGACTTTTATAATTAACCGTGCTGGACAACCAATTCTTGTATCCAACCTTGGCTTCTTTGCTTCCAATGATTTTTTATCCCTGTTATAACCTTCTCTTGAGCATACAAAAGTCCTTACTTTGGTAATATTTTCTGAAGATTTGTGTGACGTACTTTTCCGAACACTAAAGCCAACATGCCCAGCATATTTATTGTATAATTCATATGCCTTTTCCTCACTCTCAAATTCCATGCCTACCTCAGGAACCAGCTTAGCAAGTGCAGCCTCATCTACAGGTGGTTCAGCTTCTATCATTCTCCTCATTTTCCCCTGGAAAACCAATCATATATAATTTGAGTAAAAGGACAACAAGAGGCACACCTAGTTGCACCAGATGGCCAACAGAATGGCACAATTGGGCAATGTAAAATGTGAAACTGAGAGCAGTTCTCTTATTTTTGTTACTAGCAACATGAGCCATAAGATCTTCAATCAACATCATAATCAAAATTCTGGACCAAACACACTAGATCAAAATTTCCTTTTCGAAAGGAGTTGAAATTGCACAAGGGTAGCAGACACAACCAAACACATAGGCCGTACCATGGTTCCCTGTAAGTTTTAACCGCCGATTGTAACATAATTGAATATAGTGCAACCTCCAGCAACCAGGGGGGAGAATATTACTTAAGCTGCATAAAACCTGATCAAAATGCAGCACCAATAATACTGTGGGGAAAAATCGGAACTGATGAAGCATAAAGCTAACTCTGTTCCTGGCTATATATCACTGAGGTGTTAGGCTACACAATGCAGGTTGAATACAAATACTGAAGCAAACGATTCTAAGATGATTGCCTCAGAACATAAGGGAATGATTTTACCTTCCTGTAAGCGATGCCACAAGCATTGCAAAGAGTTCTTGGGCCATCAGGACCACGCCGCATATGGGGCGTTGCATTGCCGGATATACCACACCGTAGGCAACTGATCAAATCGCAGTAAATTGTCAGAATATAAGACAAATTCAAACCTATGCTTTACCTTTACAAAAAGTTATGCAACAAGACAAACGAAAAGCTTCTGAAGTGGAAACAAGTGCACTGCAACTATTCCACCAGGAACAACCAAGAACGCGCGCAAAGGCGAGAACATTTCCTTGTCCTACGCACCAACGGCGACCAAACAGTAACCCGAATTATTTGCCACACACACAACGAGCGGAAGCACTTCGGCGCGCACGTACCGCACGTGGCCGTCGAGGCCATCGTCGGCGTTGTTGCGGTGGAGCACCAGCTCCTGCTCCGCCGGCTCCGCTACGTACGGCTGCATCTCCCCTCCGCCTCCATCGGAGGCCACCAGCATGTGAATCATGGCATCACCACCCTGCCAAGGCCACACTCGCATAAAAAAATGCCCAAAAAAATACAAAAATACCATGAAAAATGGCGAATTTGAGTTGGATTTGTACCCGAGGAAGAACCGGAGAGGGGTTTGGGGAAATTTCGTGGGATTTTTGGTTGGTTGGGATTGGAGTTAGGGTTTGGAGCACGAGGAGATGAGCAGACGCAGGAGTGGGAGACTGGGAGCCTGGGCCCTGGGACTGGGAGGGCAGGGGTGGTGGGATCCGATGCGGCGGCGGGGTAGTGGCCCGTGTGGTTGCGGCCGTCGCCTGACACGTGTAAGTATCCGGTCTCAGATTAGCCAAGCTCGTCCCTCTCATGTTGCACTGACATGTGGAGCTACGTTAAGTGGGGCCCATCTGCCAGAGGCCATAGCGTCGATCATAAGAGCCGCATCCACAAAGGAGAAGCGAAGCCGAGAAGGCGACGACCGGACGAGCAACGGAAGGGAGGAGAGAGAGAGAGGCGACGAGGACACTGTCACCATGAGCGCTCTCAAGTTCTGCGGCGAATGGTAATAGGCAGAGAAATTTTATAGCATTCGTTTTCAACATTTGCTCTCCTATGATCCAAGAAGCTCTTGGTTCAATCCAATGTCTTTTGATCTCTTTTTGCAGCAACAACATGCTGTACCCGCGGGAGGACAAGGAGACGCGCACCCTCTTCTACGCTTGCCAATCCTGCGAGCACCAGGTGGTTTCCTTGTTCCTTTTTCAGATGAATGTTTTGTGTTTGGATTTGGTCGTAAATTCCTGAAACCCTAGGTTCACTCGGGGACCTGGGGTAATCTAGGGTCTTGGGAGCAGTTCATTTGGTCGAACTTGTGGGTTTAGGCTGGGGTTTGGTGATCCGGTGTCTAACGGTGGAGATGGATTTAGGTTTGATGGTGCATTATTGAGGCTGTGAATTCTTAAATCTTGGGGGGTGGATGATTTAGGCTGGCGTATGCTCATTCGGCGCCTACATTCTGGTTTCATGATGCTACCTGCTTGGGTTTGGCCGGGAAAAAAACTGATATCTCGCAATGTTCTTGGTGCTTGTTTTCTCAAATTGGCAGAGGGTTTTGATTGCTAATTTACATGGGTTTGTTCAAGGACTAATGGTCCTTCTATGCGCTCATCATGCTTCGTTCTCAGGCATGAAGGCTAAATAAAAAAGGTACTGTTTTGCCCTAACAATGATAAGCTTAAGCCCTCTTTTACTAAGGGCCTGTTTGTCCAATAATGGGCTTATAAGTTAAGTGCTCAAGGCTACACAACTGGCTTCTTATTAGCCTTACCCGATGAACTTTCCGCTAAAAACCTGAATTCAGGGAACTGTGGAAGGTGGGATAAACTCACATAGAGCCTCTAGGTTTGTATGGGTTTATACGCTGGCCTTACCCATGTAGTATTCATAACTTATCTGGCTGGCATATAATGTCCCCCATGCTTAAGAATTACACCTTACAAGAAAGAAAACTGTAGTTTTTGTCTCATAGTTATCGGATTCACTGTAAACCCCCGCAAAACTCAAACCGGATTTGTTGCACCCAAACCAGTTTTGGGTGCAGGGTTCATGTACACAGTGGAAATTGAAAGAAAAAGTGGCTAACCGCGAATCCAAATCCCGTACCGCGAGTCAGACGAACCGCGTTTCTGGTAACTATGGTTGGTCTAACAATTATTTGTTATGGACTGATAAGTATAGTAATAAAGGAATTATTCAAGACTCTGAGCTGCTAGAGGTTTCCTTTACAAGAAGAACATTGCTTATTATAATGTAACATGGGGGAAAGTAGTACCCTAGGGGGTTTTATTGTTTTCTTTGCTTGTACCTCGTTATTAAGCTTTCAATTGCCAGTAATAACATAACATGGGTAAAGTAGTATCCTGGGAGGTTATCTTGTTTTCTTTGTTTGTACCTCTTTATTAAGCTGTCAATTGGTAACTCAATTCTTTTGTTTACAATGTTCTCTGGTATCTTAGTGTTACCAACAACACTTGAAAGAAGCTTACATGCACGGTTTTTGAAGTTCCTAGTCATTGGCGGGTGTGATCTTGTTCAATGGACGACTTTATCCATAAAAGAGAATCTGTAATGCCATTTTTTTTCTGGATTTTGTCCTGTCCCAGCTAACATGGCCTGCTACAAATATTAAATAGAAGATACACCTACAGTTTTGCCATGTCCATGCTGTCCCAATTACCTCTGTCTCCATTTCTACCTTTTGATCTCTTAATGCTGTCCTGTTTATGCCATTGTCTCTCTTCCTTGCCTTTCTCAAAACTATACAACAGCTTCTCACAAATATGAGGGATTTGAATAAGTCATAAGTAGTGTTTGCAGTAAATAAAAGACCCAATTATCATGTAAGAAGTAAACTTTGTGGAATTTTATTTAGTCATGCATTCGGTTTTTAGGGTTTATAAAAGCAGCGAGGCTTGTTTTTGAGCAAGCTTCTTGGGTGACTGGAGTTTGGGCGAAATGCAATAGTGCTTTTGAGAGAGCTTACCCCTAGTAGCATCGACCCCATTGTAGATGAATGCAGAGGGAGCTAATGCACACTCTACCCCTAAAGAATCTTATGCAAGGAGAACCCAACTTGCAATTTAATAGCCCTGAAAAGAAGTTCTATATCTCCCTTGGTGATGCTTTTGAAACTTCCAAAACATATCTGTAGTTTATGGCCTACCAAGTTGGAAGAATCAACCTTCCTTAGAACCAATGTAATCAGGATAAAAAGAAGATGGATTTCTGTGGTGTTTTAGGTGCTCCTCTTCAGCAGGATGCTATTTCTGTTATTTGTGGTGATGTATGAGCTTTTGTCGATGTTTATATTCTTTTCAATTATACTGTATTTACAGTTCTCCATCCTTTGAACATCTTTTAATTTTTATCCATTATTTAATATTTCTCATAGGTTAACTAATCATTTCCATTTCTTTAAATCGTTGATATAAACAGGAGGTTGCCACTGATACTTGTGTGTACAAAAGGGTTATCCGTAAACCTGCTGGTGAATCTAAAGATATCCTAAAAGATGCAGCAACTGATCCTAGTCTACCTCGCACCAGAAGTGTTAAATGCTACAACTGCAACTATCCAGAAGCTGCTTTTTTCCAGGTTGGTACACGGTCGTTGTTTACCTATGTTTACCTCTGCAGTTGTTTTTCCAAAGGTGATGTGTGTGTGATCTGTACACGGAGAAATGTGTGTGTGATCTGTACACATAGAATTTTAATATGAAAGCATAAGCATACAAGTCTACATGTTCTGCTCTTGTGCTTAACTAAAAGCTGATAGCTTGTCGAAGTTTGTTATACTCAATAGCCATTCATAGCTACAGTGTCTAGTTACTTGGTATTTATGGTGGACCAGGGATGCGTCTATAGCAAAACCAAATTAGATCAGTAGATTAGATGAGATGGCCCCTTGCAGCTTCCATTTAGGGCACAGAATGACATAGCTTGAGATCAATGTGACTGCATGGAATTAAATGAAGAGCACTACTAGCCAACGGTATACCGTTGGAATGGTATTCATGAGTTTCATTAGTTTTAGTTATTGGTTTCACGAGTTCCATTGTTTAGTTTCATGAGTTTCATGTTTCATTAGTTTTAATGCTAAGTTTCATGAGCTTCAGAGTAAAATTTCACGAGTTTTAGTGCTATACCGTTGGAATGGTATAACGTAGAATAGTATTTCTGTTAAATGAAATATATCATCTAACACTCCGGTTTCATGGAGCAGAAGTGTTGGTCACAATTTTCTAGAAGACAGGCTAATAAATTTGTCTTCCAAACGCCCGCTGGACTCCGTATTATTAACTTTTTTTTACTTTTCATTCCTATTAACAATGGAAACCAGTTATTACCAGAACCTGGCAAACTGCTTAATTATCACTGATCTTTGGAGAAGCTGCTCATATATCACTGTTTTTCGGAACAATAATGACGATGGTTGATATGTTAACCCACTATCTTCAGGATCTTTGGTTCCTACCACCCACGGGCTGTTGAGGGCATCAACGAATGCTATTTTGCCGCGCTTACTTCGTTTGTGCATTTTCATTTACCTGGTCTCCTCGAACTCGCAGGCCCCAACTAAAGGAGAGCAAGGCTTGACGCTGTACTTCATCTGCTGCAACCCGAGCTGTGGTCACAGGTGGAGGGACTGACGGAGTGACGGGCCCCTCCACAGGACGAAACTTCAGTTCATCATGGCACTGTAACTTGCTGGTCTTGCGTTGTTCATGCGCATACTTGTGCTAGCTGGGAACTTTAACTGGTATAGTGTAGCTTGGGATCGGATTCGTCGTTGTCTAATTCGGCTGTCTCGGAAGACTTCGCTGCTGGGAACGTGTTGCATCTGGGCTTGTCCTCTTCAATCTTTATGTATGCAAATGGCATTTGAACTTGGATTGCGTCTTAACTGTGCACACGCGCGTGGGCTTCGTTTTTGCAGTTTCGATGTCAAAAATCAAGCCCCGTATAGCCCACTTTTGGTCATTACTAAGTACTCTGTATATTATACCCCATAGAGTTTCGATCACCGCACGCATCCATGACATTTTCAGCCGACGTGGTTGCTCGCTGCGTGCCCATGTCATCTGCTTGGCTCAGCCGTTATACGGCTTAACTAAAGCCCTGTTTGGTAGAGCTTTAGATCCTAGTTTCATATCAGATATGAAATTTGTAGGTTAAAATAAAGCGAATTAAGTTTAGATTTTTATTATAAAATGTAAACAAGATGATCCATCTAAACACTCAATTCCAACTCCACAGATTTAGCGGAGTTAGAAATACCCAGCTCTACCAGATTCACAAATGTGATGGAGCTGAAGCTTTGCCAAACAAACACCAACCTGTTACACAAACGGTCGTGTGGTAAACAGTAAAGCCTCTCATTCTTAGTTGTGCCTTTGATCCTCCGTCGTGTCGCGTCGTGCGATGCATGGAGCGGCCGCAAGGGCCAGTCTTTTCACAAAAAAGTGTCCATAATTTTTGAAATTATAGATTAGTTCTTTTTTGCGGAAAGACCCCCAAAGCTTCGTTTTCCACGAAATAGCACCCCAAATTTACCAAAATATCATATTAGTCCTTTTTTTGCCAGTGGTGCCCTCCAAACTTACATATTAGTTCAGTTTTTTACGGTGAGCACTCTGAAACTCCAAGCAGTTTTTTACGGTGAGCAGGCTGGGAAGACATATTGATCAAATATATCAAAAACTCCATCTACTCCATCACCATGGATAGCAGTGGTGCTAGTACACTTGATGTATCCACAACTAGGGGTGAAAACGGATCGGATACGGACGGATAATGGCTTTACCATATTTGTTTTCATATTTTTTCTCGGATTCGGATACGAATACGGATAGTCCGGATACGAATACGAATACGGATAATGTCGAATACAGATACGGATCGAATACGAATCGAATCGGATACGGTTACGAATATTTATCGGAACATGATAATCCCTTAGATTGTACATAAAAAAATCAACGAAAACACATAACTAGTTGATTTAATTAAAACATTATTGAAAACTAAATAAATATAAGCATTTTCATTCACTTAGACTATAGTTATATACCATGTTGCAAACAAAATTATGTAAGACTTAGTTCATCACGTACATACGATTAATTCATTATACATGTAGATCAAAACACAAAATGAAGGTGATCCTTGCTCAGAGATACAAATGGAAACAAATATAGAATACACAAAAAGTTTGATAATACTTAATTACCATATTTCTAGAAAACATATATAACACTTACATTTAATGACCCCAAGATTTGTATTATTTGTTAAATTATGTTTAAAATAATAAATTATGTATTTTATGAGTTTTTATGCATTTTAGCTACTTATTTTAAAAAATTTCCTATTAAAGACAACAATTTTTTAATTTTTAAAAAATTTAAAATATGTTAAAATTTCAAAAATAATTTTTTAAAAAATTATAGACTATGTTAGGAATTTTATCAAAAAATTTCATAATTTTTAGAGCTAGTTTGCTAATTTTAATAAATGAAACTTGATTTATGGATTAATTAAATTAGAAAACAAGTTAAAATTTAGTAACCTTTTTGGCCAAAAGAGTAGCTTGGCCCAGCCCACATGGATATCCGGATATCCGATCCATCACTATCCGGATTATCCGAATCCGTATCCGTATCCGACGGATAGTGAGTTACCGAATCCGTATCCGTATCCGACAAAAAATATCCGTATCCGTATCCGATCCGATACTATCCGACAAATATCCGATCCGACAGAATCCGTATCCGAAAATTATCCGGATCGGTCGGAAACTATCCGATCCGTTTTCATCCCTATCCACAACCTCACAAGAATCTTGATATTCTAACAAGTCAACCATGAGTTTTTTTTATATCATCAACTTCCTTAGTTGCATGTTCATAACCATATATAGATCCATATAAAACCTGCAGCATATGAGTCTTATATCTTGGATCAAGACATGCTGCAATAGCCATGGTCGCTAAAGACTAGAAACAGTAGCTGGTATTGACATATAAGTAACTATATTGCCAAGGTCCTAAGCATAGTTTAAAAAGCAATAAGGGAATACATGGACGAATAGAAACATACGATGCTTCAAATATTAATGGTTCTCGGTTCACAGACTTGATGACAATGTGAAGGGGAAAATGAAGTATCAGCCTCCGCATGCCTCCTCTTGGTGGCAGACTGTGGTATCATATAGGATGTCAATGTTGACACCATCCTGCGAAGCAGCACGCACAATCGCTGCCAAAAGAAAACGCTTAGTGTTCACAGCATGCCCAACATAAAATTTTGATCATAATTCATTGATAGTGTTAGTTCTTATAATAGTGACTATAATGGCTTACGAAGTGCAATATTTTAGCAAACAATTAGCTTATCCCTATAATGGCAAGATCACCAATATTTTGATCCAAAAGTAAGTAACATTCAAGGCCAACTAAATATCTATATCACAATACTACTTGTAGTATAGCATTTACTAGTAACTAAACACAATAGAAATAAGAAAATACCCTCATGGACGAACAGACTCGGTGACAATGGAGTCATCTTCCATCATTTCTTCATCATCATCAAGAATAGTTTGAATTGCAAACAGGTTCGAAGCAATATCTCCTAATGGAAAATTAATCAACAATTAGCTATAAAATGGAGCAAAAGAAATGGGATGAAAGATTGAAACATTAACCAACAATTACCTAACATATTCGCACGAGACCAAGCTTGCATACACATAAGAGCTTCAGCCATATTAGGTGCAAGTCGACTTCGATGTGAACTAAGTACCCTACCACTAGTACTAAATACATATTTAGATGCCACGGTTGTTACAGGAATAGGCAATATATCATGAGCAATCCTTCGCAAGGTTGGATACTTAATACCCCCAAACTTCCACCAAGTGATGATGTCTAGCTCTTGTGTTCTAGGAAGAGGGGCCTCTTCCCAATATAAGTCCAATTATGTGCGTATCTGAGAAGTACAAACAACAGGCGGAAAACATATATTGATCAAATATATCGAAAACTTTATCTACTCCAGCACCATGGATAACAGTTGTGCTAGTACCACCTGATGTATCCACAACCTCACAAGAATCTTGATATTATAACAATAAGTCAACCATGAGTTTCTTTATATCATCAACTTCCTTAGTTGCACGTTCATAACCATATATAGATCCATATAAAGCCTGCAGCATATGAGTCTTATATCTTGGATCAAGAACTGTTGCAATAGCCATTATCGCTAAAGACTAGAAACAGTAGCTGGTACTAAACAATCGATATATAAGTAACTAGAAACGTGCGTGGGCTTCGTTTTTGCAGTTTTGATGTCAAAAATCAAGCCCCGCATAGCCCACTTTTGGTCATTACTAAATACTTCGTATATTATATTCTACAGAGTTCTGTATATTATATTCCATAAAGTTCTAGCCACCGCGTGTGTCCATAACATTTTTCGCTGACGTAGTCGTTCGCCCGCTTAGCTCAGGTCGTTATACGGCTTAACTAAATTAACACCGATCCGTCACACAAACGGTCGCGCGACGCGATGGTAAAGCCTCTCATTCTCGGTTGTGCCTTCGATCCTTGGCCATGTTGTGCCGTGCGATTTTTGCGCATGCGACACGTGGGCCCCGGTCTTTTCCTTTTTTTTTTTGCCGTTGGTGCCCTCCAAACTTACATATTAGTTTAATTTTTTACAGTGAGTACCCCCGAAACTCCACATAATTTTTTATCGTGGGACATGTTACGGCTGACGCGATGTGCGCTGCACCCACACTGCTAGCTATACATTAGGCCTATTTTGGGTGGGTCGTAATCCTGGCCAATTATCAATCCATTATAACCGGGAGACTTCCCGCACGGAGAGCTCACCCACGTGTCCCACCCCCTCTCTCTCCTCTTTTTGCGAAAAAGCCCCCCAGGTTTTTTAAATTACGGATAGGTCCTCTGCGATTTTTTGTGAGAGGGAAACTTTTTCTCCGGTTCGCGTTTAAGTCCCTCGTTCGCCATTTTACGTAAAGAACCTCCCGTTAAATACGAATCGTAGACGAACCCTTTTATAGTTTTTCAAAATAGCGAACAAGTCCAAAATCATAACAAATAGGTCCGTGCAATTTCCGTTCAGGTCCTTTCTCCGTTTTGCCCGAAAAAAATATTTTTGTGGTCCGTTTTCTCTCCGTAGTATGGAAAAAATGTTTTCGTTTCTCCGTTTTGCCCAGAAAAAAAAACTTGTGGTCCGTTTTACCTCCGGAGCATGGAAAAAATGTTTTCGTTAGCCGTTTTTCCTAAAAAAAACGAAAAAATATTTTTGTGGTCCGTTTTTCCTCCGGAGCATGGAAAAAATGTTTTCGTTTCTCCGTTTTGCCCAGGAAAAAAAATTTGTGGTCCGTTTTTCCTCCAGACCATGGAAAAAATATTTTCGTTTCTCCGTTTTCCCTAAAAAAACCGAAAAGTGTTTTGGTGGTCCGTTTTTCCTCCGGGGCATGGAAAAAATGTTTTCGTTTCTCCGTTTTGCCCGAAAACAAATTTTTGTGGTCCGTTTTTCCTTCGGAGCATGAAAAAAATGTTTTAAAGTGTTCTCGTGGTCCGTTTTTTCTACAAAAACATTTTTTCAGTTTTTTTCGTATTAAAAATGTTTTTTTCCCGTTCACGTGCGCGGCGTGCCGCCGCGCTCAATTTCCTAGTCTACATGAAATTTAGTTCAACTTCCGCATAAATGGGCCATCGAAATATAAAGCCTTAAGAGTAGTGTTTCATAGTTAAACAACACAATTAAAGCTTTGTCACAGGTGGAGGGACTGAGGAGCTCTCCACAAAACGAAGCGTCAGTTCATCATGGCACTGGAACTTGACTGATCTTGAGTTGTTCATGCGCACACACTTGTGCTATCTGGGAACTTAACTAGTACTGTTGTTTGTGATTGGACCGGTTGTCTAGTTCAGGCTCAGTTGTCTCGGAAGACTTCGCTGCTGGGCAGGGGCGGATCCAGGCCCCGGGTCCGGGGCCTGGTACCGAAAGCCCACTAAAATTCTACTAAAAACTATTGAAAAATCATTGAAACAGATATTTAATCTAAGATCAGCTGGCCCAGCCCGGGGCTTGGGCATGGGCTAGGACGCTAGGTTCGCCCCTGCTGCTGGGAACGTGTTGCATCTGGGCTTGTCCTCTTCAACCTTTATATATGCAAATGACGTTTGATTAACAAGGATGCAACTGGTTCGGACCGGACCTGCTCCATGTGGTCCACTGTTAGGGATGCAAATGGGCCGGCCCAAGGGTCATCTTTGACCCACTCTAGTTCATTTGTTTGCACTAAAACTTAAAAGGTGGACTAAAAATTAAGTTTTTAGTGCAAACAAATGAACTAGAGTGGGTCAAAGAAGACCCTTGGGCCGGCCCATTTGCATCCCTATCCACTGTCTTTTTTTCAGCCATGGGTCAGCCCATCTATGAAAATTGCCCTGGCATAATGGCCCAACAAATCTTATGGATCAGTCCATTTTACTAAGTGTTTCACCCATTAGACAACAAATCTACAAACTTCCATAGGTTCTCAGAGATGTCTAGCAACAATTAAGCATGACTTATTAGTGTTATGCCCTTGAGGCAATCATATAGATGATTATAGCATGACTATATTTATAAATAATAATATGATTATTGGTCCAATGAATGTATATCATTATACTGATCAGCAAGTATGCGACGTGCTTATGAAACTCTTTACTTATTAATATAATTCTATAAATATCTCTGATCAGATATCGTCGTAGAGGACAACGATGAATAGATCAACACATGTGCTAATAGATGATCATGTTTCATAGATTATGCGATATAGAGATATTATCAATGCATTGTGAACGCATATTGAATAACATAGGTTAGATAGACCCGCAATGGGACAGTGCGAGAATGTTACATTCTTATGTGTCATCAGTATATCTCATACATAGTAGATGTATGATCTTTAGACTTGAGATTGTCACATTTCCTACATGTGTAATAGTTTACCTAGGGGTTACCTAACACTATTTTCTAATCGGATAGTTATAAAGATTGCTTTCATGTTTATTATGAAACATGCAGAGGGAAGTAAGCAGTCAAGATGGAATTTGCCACTCCAGTGTAACAGAGATATATGTCTAGGCCACTCATGTGATATGATTAAGGAAGTGCATGGCCATACCGTGATTGAGGAGTCAACCACAACTTATTAATATATCACAGATATAAGAGATGGATTAAATTGTCAAAGGACGACATGCTTCTCGCCTTGAATTCAATCTTCATATAGTTTGGCAAAAGGATTATTACATGAGTACTTTTGAAAGGTTCTATCCCATTTAATCATATGCGTTTGGGAGTTGGCATGCCCTGCAAGGAGCCGCTAACGACTATTGGATTGAAAAGATTTTTTCGAATCTATGTCCAAATGTACATGAACCTATAGGATCACACACTTAACTGACTGGGACACGTTAATTTGGATTGGATCTATAATTAATGAACCTCGTTGGCTTAACGGGCTGATGGGGCCTGGCTTAGGGTTTCATCGCGTTGCTATATAAGGGGAGGAGAAGGGTGCGTGTGGATCAGAGATTTTTGTCCAGAACCCTAGCATCCACCTCTCGTTGCTCCTGCCAAGCAACACAGTGCTTGCACGCCGATGCACGGCGTTCCATCCCCGGACGTGTGAACTGTTGTGGTGACGCTGCTATGACTGTGGCGTGGAGAGGATGATCTGCTTCATCGACATGACAATCGCGATGAGGGAAGGATGATCCACTTCACTGACGTGATGACTGTGGCGTGAAGGATGATCCACTTCACCAACGCGACGGCTGCGACGTGGAGAGGACGATCCACTATATCGATGCTCGAAGGATTCCACAACTGCGTGTCTAGTAGTAATCTGATCTATGATCCCCTTCTTACGAGTAGCTTTTTGGTTATGCAGTAGAAATTTTTCATTTGTGCTAGCGTAGCATACCGCGTATCTCAGCATGACTGTCACTACTAAATTACAATATAGAAAGCAATATATTCATGATCATGATATGCATATCCTTACCAGAGACAACTATCGAATTGCTACCCAGTTATTATAATGAGCATTGAGCAGTTCAAACACCAACAGAGCATCTAGTCATCTACGATCAGCTGACTAGATGTTCAAATAATATAATGCCAACAAAATAGAACATTATAGCTCAAACACCAACATGACATCTAATCATCTACAATCAGCATTGAGCAGCTCAAACACCAACAGAACTGCTACAGTGATTTGAACTTTTTGAAAATTTCAAATTGCTGCAATGATTTCGGATTTTTCAGCGAGATCTCGACGACTTTAGCCAAAATCTTGGTGATTTCGGCCGAAATATGGTGGTTTTTTTTGCCAGATTTTAATTTTTGTTCATTGAATTTAATTGGATTTAGGGTCAAGATCATCCACAAAAAATTTAAAAAAAATTTAACATGTTTTTGACCATTTTTTGGTCGATTCAATTTGTCTGTTAGTCTTGAGTAGCACTGTCCGAATTTTTTAAGATTTCTCAAGATTGATCATCATATGAAAATTTTATGTGAATATTATGGATGTGTTAGGACCATTCACAAAAATTTTCAAAATTTTCTAGAGTGGTTTGAATTATTTTTCATTTAGATGAAATTTGTTGATCCGTCTTTAGTAGCACTATTTGAATTTTTGAAAATTCCTAAAGATTGATCATCATCTAAAAATTTTATGAGAACATTATGAATAGGTTAGGACCATCCACAAAAATTTTCAAAAGTTTATAACATGGTTTGCACCATTTTCCATTCGATTGAAATTTATCGGTTAGCCTTTTATAAGGACAGTTGCACTGTTAGATTTTAAAAAATTCCTTAGGCTTGATCATTATCTAAAATTTTTATGGGAACATTAGTGATGTGTCAGGACCATCAAAAATTGATGTCGTTTGAACTAATTTTTGTTCAGTTGAATTTTACTGAGATTTCAGAAATTTTGGACGAAATTTGGATTTCTCGGTTAAAAAAACCGGATTTTAATTTTGGTTTTTGAATTTCATCCAAATTTTGTTCGAAATTTTCGAATCTCGCCGAAATTTCAGATTTCGGTCCCTCCCGAGATTGAGTCCGAAAACGAATTTTGAAACCTTGCTTGAAAGAGTGTTGTGCTACTTGAGAGGCACAACATCTTACGGATTTCACTATAGTGGGTATCCATCTGTATCAAAAGGATATAGTGATTTCAATTGGATCTCTGATACGAATGAGATCAATGCTACAAGTGGTTATGTTTTTACCTTAACCGGTGATGCAGTTTCATGGAGGTCTTGTAAACAAACCATATTAATGAGGTCAACCATGGAAGCTAAACTCGTACCACTTGACACAACAATTGTTGAGGCTGAATGGCTTAGATAGCTACAGTTGAACTTGTCATTGGTTGAGAAACCAATACCGGTGATCCTAATATATTGCGATAACTAAACATGTTGACTAAGGTTATGAGTACTAAGGATAACATGAAGTCCTCCAGATATGTGAAGCGTAGGCTCAAAACTGTCAAAAAATTGAGAAACTCTAGAGTAATCACTGTGAATTTTATTCATACTGGAAAAAATCTGGCAGATCCTTTTACAAAAGAACTTGCAAGGCAAGCAATTTCCATTGTGTCTATGGACATGGGTATGAGGCCCATTTGAGTTACAACACAATGGTAACCCATACCTTCCTGATCGGTGATCGTGTGAATTAGGTAATGGGGAAAATAAGTTGATGTTGTAACAAGAGAGTACATATTATTAAATTGTACATGTGTCCTAATAGACAAAGTACTCTCGACTGTATGAAAGGTTAGCTTAAAGTCTTAATGTATTCTAGTGTCAAAATGAGAGAAAAAGGTATTGGCTTACATGATACCTATAATGAATACACCTACTTGAGCATAACTGTGAGGTTGCAGTTTACTAGGATGGGGGCATTCTCTAGAAAGCTCATGAGCAAATAAGGGAGCATGACCATATAATGCTCTGTTTAGGCGTGGTTTATTAGCAACCTAGTTTCAGTTATGATTTTCAAGTGAAGTCTGGTCACGAAAAGCTAATACTCTATCAGATGACATATGAAAGTCTCCTCTGCCTCA
Source organism: Rhipidocladum racemiflorum (assembly GCA_036346355.1). Taxonomy (NCBI): domain Eukaryota; kingdom Viridiplantae; phylum Streptophyta; class Magnoliopsida; order Poales; family Poaceae; genus Rhipidocladum; species Rhipidocladum racemiflorum. The sequence continues at coordinate 51,928,485 of CM070582.1, read as the reverse complement.
GCTATGTATGCTGCCATTTGTATCATAGGAGTAGGAAAGCAAACATATACACATAACCAAACTCTAAGCGCCATGCAATTTCATACCTTCGTTATGAAGTGTCACATCAGGCTTCAAATGGTTTATTTGAAAAAAAATCATTACTCAAATTCCATACATGCACACAGCAAACTCGTCAAATTCTTGGATGTCCTTCTTTTCACTCGTCACGCAATTGTGGTGTAAATAGTAACTTCTATAGCTATGTGAATAGCACACGTTACACAATGTCCTTAAGGCTGTCTTGACTGAAGCACGCACGTACTAGACCCGATTTTGTCATAATGATATGGCCTATAGCTGCACCCCTTGGATGCCCTTCTTTTTCTACATGACATGACCCATCAATGCACCACTCTCTACCAACCTACTAGCTAATGCACCTTCCATAGGCCTGCTCACCTAATAGTGTTGCAGACAACCTTAAGTGTAAGCATGGAGTCTACGAAGGAAATTTGGGTCTAAAGTCCGCAGCTCAAGTCCGACTACACCTATAAAGCCTACCTCATCGCACACAACCAAACCACTACCACACTACTCATTCCCCACCATGGCAAACAGGGCGGTTAGCTCAAGTCGTGGGAGGGGACAAAGGGCAAGGACTGGGTTTTGAGGCCGCGACCCTTAATAGAAGACACACACACATCTATGATCCCCTAAACCCCTGACCCCAAGCCCTAATCTTTCGCTCAGAATCAGGGACTCCTACACCTATAGAAATCCCCTCCGCAACTACCCACACATCTTTAGCCTTGGTCACAATGCAAACATAAAGTCAATGCGATGGTCCAGGTTTTTGATGACGAGGGGAACCCAGAATGTTGATTCTTTCGTTACCTTCTGTTCATGATACGTACTTTATTTTCTATCTATACTTTCACACATGAATATCTATATCACTTGTAATCACCTCGTCTCCTTGTAGACCGCAGATTACAAGTTCACCAAATGGGTGGATCAACCGTATCCAATACCTGCCCAAGTTTACATAGCAACTCTCCATATCAGCCTAGACAAGTTGCGGGAGAAACTCTAGGCCGAAAGGATCAACAACGACAAGCTTCGCAAGCAGAGGATTAGGGAAAGGAACAATGAGGTAGTGGTCCACTTCAGTGGCAACTACCACCCGTATTGTTGTTGCGCCAACTTGAGCTGCAATTGTACCTACCACTACCATGATAACCAGCCATGTCTACACCGTGCTGATGACCGGCACTCTATGGGTGCTCTACAGTGTGCCATTTTCACCTTAGGGCATAAGTGTGCAAGCCCCAGTATGTTGTCTACTTTCCAAAAGACACACACGCACCATAGTTTTAATTCTAGTTGTTAATTCATGTTTGTTGCATTGTGTAACATTGTAGTAGGTGAGCAACATATGCACCTATGGTCACCATACGTGCCATGTATCTTCCTGTTTTGTTCTTAAACTACATCCAACTAATGTTAGGGCTTAATTATGTCCTATTTGCATATGCCGCATGCCGACTATCCCTCTAAGCCCTTATACACGTAATTGGGGATATATCAAAAAACATTACCTATTGTAATAAAAAAAACTAATTCATCCATAAATCCTTCAAGAAAAGTGTTTCGTCTCAATTTGAGATGTCAACGTCAAAACTCGTGCTGACCCTGTGTTGACATGGCACCAACCTAGCTATGTTGGCCTTGGTGGTAGCAAGACTCCGCACCATAAGCCACGGTGCGGAGACGTTTTATGCCTGCGCCATTCGTACTGGTGCGTTAAAAAGGTTATTTTGGAATTAGTTTTTAGTGGGTATATTTAGAAATATAATAAAAAAAAGTTCAAAATAAGGGGAAAACCTGCCACTGTATCACAATCCTATCTTTGACTGAGAAGGACGTAGCGATATCCGCTGCATTGCCTTTGAAGATGCAGAACATGCAACCCGGTCCTACAGCTTGCAAAACATCAGCAACAATGTACAGTACTACAATGCACATCACGTGTTACAGTGTTGGTTTAAATGGTTCTATTCGGTAACCAGATGCTGAACTAAAAATAAATAGGTGCATGAATTGCATCAACAAAGAATTTCCTATGCCATCTAAGGCTCCCTTTAAGGATGCGTTCCGTTCAAAGGCAAAGGGTGAATGGGATGGAACCATCCACCTTAGTAGGGATAGGGCCATCCAAATTCATGTTTGGTTGGAGAGATGAAAGACGGATAGGATGAGCCAATTTTCTGTTTGATTGGCGGGATGAGGCCATCCACCCGTGCGCAGCCGAGGAAGAGGGAGGCGGCCTGTCGGCAACGTAGCGACCCGGCGGCGACGGTGGGAGGAGGGAGGCGGCCTGACAACGTCGTGCGGGAGGAGGGAGGCGGCCCAGTGGCGGCGCAGTGGGAGGAGGGAGGCACGGGCGAGTGAGGGAGGGGCGCGCGAATGAGGGAGGAGCGCATGGGTGGATGGCCTCATCCGGCAAAATTTCGGGGATCAGTTCATCCGGCATCTACAAGGCATATTCTCTTTTCTATCCTCATCCACCCAATCCATCCAACCAAACACATGGATGAGTAGAAAAACAGGGATAGGCCATCCCATCCACCCTTTGGCTTTTAACCAAACGCATCCTAAAACGTGGAAACATGCAGACGAGAGTATATATGTATATGTAGCTCGTTTATTATTTTTTCTTGTATAATGATTACCAGAGCTTCTAGCTGAAATTCAAAAAAAAACGGGAGAACCTTTTCTTATTCTGGCGGTGAATGAACCGTGTTCCAAACGGATCCAGTTCCTCTGACGTCGAGTTCTCTGACGTGAGTCACTGACGTGTAGACCCTCCCAGCGTGTAGCCCCACACGCCAGTGACCCAACGTTAGAGGATCTCATCGCGTTCCAAACGGGTGCACGGCAAAGAATACGAACAGTGCGCCCGTGTAGTCATGTGGTCCCCACGAAAAAGGACGGAATATTTCTTATTTGCATGCGCCATGTGCGCGCTTGTTGTCATCCGAAGAGCGCAGTGCCCACAGTAGCGACACTAAACAAGTCAAGTGGCTGGTCATCTGCTCTGCAAGCTCTTCAACGCTGTAGCACTGTAACTAGATACGAAATGAACACACACACACACACACACAGAGAGAGAGAGAGAGAGAGAGAGAGAGAGAGAGAGATGCATCCTACTCCTGGCTACTATAAAATAATAGCAAGCCCGTGGATTATTCACTGAAACCGCACAGAAGCATGCGCTGCACTGCATACCGCACACAGGACCAGCTTCTTATTTAAAACCATCGCGGCACGTGGTGAAATGAACCTGAAGGAGTAGTAGTAATGGCAGAGTTGCCGAAGAAGGGAGCAAGGAATGGAGAGATTCCCGGCCTGCCTGCGTGCTGCCCATGATCGCCAGCTGCCCCTGTTTTCAGACTAAAGTAGCTTCAGAATCTCTTTCCATGTCTTGACGGTGAGGTCGATACATACATGACCATTTCCTATGGACAATGGAGTTCGATCCAGTGCTTCCCTAGCGTTTTTCCAGAGCCCAGACCGCTGTGTTTGCACATGAATTGAATTGAACAAGCGGCTGACGACGGACAGGTTCCTGTGTAAGAAAGAACTCAACAAAAAATCTTACTACCTGCCAATGGCTAGCCGTGACAATCCGGCGAGAATTTTTGTTGTTGGGCACAGTAGTCTATCCGTCGTCTGGTACTGGCTCGGTAGGTTTTCAGGGACCATTGGATCAATAGAGCTCCGTGCGTGGTCCATAGCGACGCAGTCCCCTTCATGTGTTTGTTTGCCCATGTGTTTGTGTTTGAATTGACCTAGATTATTGGACCCTAGATCCATTAGCACCAAGAACATTGCTATCCTGGAAACTAGGGCAACATGTTCCATGGACCAGCTGTGGACGGTGCACAGATTTGTTAGTTGTGCTTATCAACTACTAGCACATGGCTACACCTTTTTGTGATCTTTCCTTCTTTTGATTGTCCTCGAAGCACAATCCATTCCATGCGCGTTAGGCGGGGAAACGAGTAATCCACAAGCTAAGTTCCAGGTCTTCATAATCCTTTGGTGTCGATTGTTCTTTTCTCTCTCTCTCTCTCTTTCTTTTTGCCAAAATACTACAGATAAACTATACAACTTTTACCTTTTTATGGAAACCACCTGAAGTTTACTTGATTATTACATGAATATTCCTACAATAGTGTTATCGGGACAAATACCAGGAATGTAATCAACACAAGGTTTTGAAAAAAACTAAGGCATAGATCAATGATAAAAAAAAAAGTCAAAAATCTCCCCAAATAAACAATCAAAAGATTCAAAATGGCAGACAGCAAGTTGCAAGGATGTGCACTACCTCTGAAGTCTTTTGTTAGTAGTATAATACAAACAAGTTGAAGGAGAAAGCAAGCACCAAGTTGGCTCAAGATGGGCTCCCTTGTCCCCGGCAAACATCTCTCTCTCTGCAGTCGAGTGCATGGTTATCAATACCGCATCAGTACCAGGCGATACGATCGGTATATACTATTTTGACCTCTAAACTAATACAAAATAGCCCTATATACCATACTGACCTCGATATCGATCAATAGTACTGGTTATACCGGCTCGATACCGATCAATACCAACCATACCGGCTTTGATACCGATCAATACCGGCTATACCAATTTTAATATTGGTCAATACCATTCATATCGGTGAAATTGATAATATGATCTATTGAATTTTATATTATATTTGATAGTACTACTATGTATTTGAAATAATATTATAAGTGAAATTTGGTATACATATAATTAAATATATATATACACTTATAAATATATATTATTGTATTAAACCCGAAATGGTAAATCAGTAGGGAGCAGTACTGAAATGTACTATTCTAAAAACTAAATCCGTATAACATCCGATACGGTACTGACAAGTGCCGTGGAGTGGCATGCACCACTTTCCTCCCCCTTACAATTCCCGAACTTCGTGTTGTTTTGTTTGCATCCTTGCTTTGATTTAGCTTGTCAACAACAATCATATCGCCTTCCATTTCTCACATGTGCTTCAAGCTTTTGATTAAAGAATTGGGCAGGGGAGACAGGTCTTGCCTTGTGAATCTTCCCTCTGAAACCCTATCTTCAACTAGACAAAGCCATCCAACCTACCAAGATATGCCTCCTGTATTGCTCTGTATTTGCAGGAGGGTGATTGTATAACTACAGATGAGAACAGCTTCACAGGGAATCAAATCGCGTTAGTTGTGTTAATGCAGCAGATATATCAATATTCACTAGTTGTGTAATTGTAGTTGTATAGTTATTATGTTAGGCTATGAGCAATCATTATCCATTTCCTCATAAACTACAATGAAGTATGCACCAAAACTCTGAGAGCAGATTTACACGGCAAAGACATATAATTGGAGGCCAAGATTTATAGCAACAAACAGAACAGTAACTAATACATCTCTGAAAACCTAACAAATGTAAACAGAATAATGATAGGAATATGAAGATATTCTGAATCCATTACAATCACTTGCTTTGTACACAGCAAGGCTAAAGCCAAACACGAAGCCAAATAATAAGAATTTCAGAAGATACATATATATATATGTTTCTTTGCACTAATTTTTCCTTAGCATGGCCAATTCAGAGTAACCATGTGTTAACATGCCAAAACTTCTCTCAGGCTCTCGGTACTGGTCATCATTTGCTACTTTTCTTTACATCCAGAACTATGTGACAAGTGAATAACATAGAACCTCGACATAAAGAAAACACTAAAACACGATATGAGAGAATACTTATGATTTCGTACTCTAACGGCAAGCATATTTTTCAGATATTTCTGAAAAGGATTGGTAAGGTTGCTATGACGCCTTATTGGCTGCATTCTGTGCTGAAGCTCTGGTTGGGCTTCACGGCATTCGGCCCTAGTCCAAGCCATGGCTGGCTCTCAGACTCTTTCTTGACTGGTGTTGCATCTGAAGGAGAAGCTTGATATGGTGTCTTTGCATTGAGACTATAAGAACAAAAAACACTTGTTAGATCCAAAAGATACAATGGTTAAAAAATGACTAATGTACAAATCATGACAGCAAGAGCAACTCACCGATCCTTTCTCTTCTCAAGGAATCGGTGAAGTGACGCCTTCCTAGCAATAGGGAGATCTACACAAAGAAGGTTCGATGAATAATCGGCATGATAAGATTCAGCAAGTCAAATGTTGAATATCCAAGTAGGTATGAACAAGAAGAAAGAGTGGAGTAACTACCAGAAGCATTCGGACGAGCAGGCTTCTGAGCATCAACCTGGGCACCAGGCAGGCTACTCGCTGGGGCCGGCACAGCCTTATGGACCTTGGTGTTGTCAGCAGCGGTGGTGGGTGCAGAGATGTTCGGGACGACAGGGCTGCCCTTGCTGGCCAGCTGCATCAGGCCCTTTGCCTTGTCGGCTGGGAAGTCGTTGAACACGAGCACCTTCCCACCATAGAAGATGGTCAGCTGGCGCTTCTCCTGCTTCTCTTGCTCCCTGAAATTTATTTGCACGGAAGAACTTTAAGAATACTTGTAGAACACTACTCCGGTATTGCATCAGTTACCTAAACTATTTTCACCGCAAGCACACAAACTTTCTTTTGGAAAATTCATTTTTGCTCATGGATCAACAACTTCAGATCAACGTTTTCTATCAACAAGGATCGAGTTTATGGTCCATTAACTACACTCCCAAGTCCGAACAACCTAGCAATATATCTCTGAGCATGGTTGGTTGCTTTATTTCAAGAAGAAAGTATTTCAACCCAGGCAACGGCTTCTAGTCTAGCAACTAAAAAGATTCAGTTTTGAACATCTCTCTCAACTAGATTTCAGACCAAAACAATAGCTTCTTGCAACATCTAGTTCTGATACAGATGACTTAAACACAGACATAACGGTTTCTAGACTAAATAATTGGCTTTTGGCTGTATGATTACAAGACTAGTGGGCACGGCACCTAAGAAGCGAGAGTAGAAGGCAATGAAGTAGTGCAAAGTGGTGTGATCCGATACCTAGTAGTAGCATCAGCGGCGACAGCATCCTGCACGCCGAAGCCGGCGCTCTGCGGGAACAGCTCCATGGTTTCCTTCTTCCTCTCCGCCTCCTCGCCCTCCGCTCCGGGAAGCAGACTCATCGTCGCCGGCGCCCTCTGCGGCTCGGTCTCACCTGAAACCAAACCAAGCTAGGATCAGAGAGCTGAACTCCTCAATTCAAGCCACCTGCTCGGAAATTCCAGACCAAATCGACGCATGCAAGGCGGGAATTCCATCCCCAAAATCCAAACTCCGCCACATATCTCGCACGAAATCCCCCAAACAAAACCGAACCTTTTCACAAAACTGGACGCAAAACAGCAACCTCCCCCCAACCAACCAAAAAGCGACCAGATTTACTCAACAGCCAAATCCGAAACCACCCGCCCGCTCGCTCACCTTTGATTCCGAGGCCGAGCTCGGCCGCGGCCGCGCCGTTCTGGCGGACGTAGTGGCTGAGGAGGCTGCAGGCCATGGCGAAGCTGCTAGTCCTCTCCCCAGGCCTCGCGGACGTCGCCATCTCCGACCGACTCTCTTCTCCTCCCTCCACGGCCTCAAATCCCTCCTCCTCCCCGCCTCGAATCCGCAGCAACCGAATCAATCGACCCCAACTCGTGGTGGTGTTCTTGGAGGAGCAGTGGTGGTTGGCTGGCTTGTGCGCGAGAGGGCGCGTGCGCGTTTATAAAGGAAGGAGGCTGCGGTTTCTGGTTACCAAATGTAGAGTAGATTTAATCCCGCAATTAAATCCTTTTTCCTTTTTTATTTTATCATTTTCGCGGGTAAATTTAATTGAATTAACGAGGGGCGTGCTGGTGTACCATGCCATAATTGCACGAATTCCGCACGTGGTTTGCGTGGAGGAGTTGGCGGGGTTTTCAAGGGCCCTTTGTATTCTCTCTCTTCTAATAATTTTTTTTTCTTTTTGGGAGTTGCGTTGGAAGCCGAGTGTATTCGGCTTTCCGCACATATTTTCCATTTTGGCTTTCTCTCTCTTTAATAAATTTAGCTCAAGTACCAGCAATTGATATATATTACCATTATGTTTTTATATTACACAGATCATCAATATCATAGTGGCTTCGTCTACCATAGCAGCTCTCCAACAAGCGCGGTAGATGGCTAGTCTCACTTTTCTGTCAAGTTTAGGTACCGCGGTAGATATCTGTCGAGCTTAAGCACCGTGATATATCGTCCTGTTGAGCTCGGGTAACCACTGTAGATCTTTGTTGTTGTGGGTACGGTACTAATAATCTGCCGCGGTAGCAAAGTACGATAGATGATGTCGTCTGATGATTTCGTGGGCGAAAAGAGTGCTAGATCTACAATTTTATTTGAAAGAGAGCAAAATAGAAAAAAAAAAAACTCCAAGACTTTGCTTGGTTGCGTTTGTAAAGTTTTCGCCTCCGATTAGACGAGGCTTTTTTCTGAGTGCGGCCCCGCTACCCATGTGCGTGTTTATGTGACCTTGTGAATCGTGACTCGTGAGATCATCGATATGACGGTACAGGAGGCGAGGCAAGGTGACGCACGGAGTTGATGTCGGGTCTAACCCTGTGTAGCTGTGTCCTTGAGGCTAGGAGATGACGGTTTCGCTCAAAGATCAAAATTCCGGTGAAATTTCATGAAATTTCAATGAAATCATGGATTTAGGTTCCCTTTGAGATCTATAATCCCAGCAAAGTAAAAAATAAATAAATTGCTACACTATCTCAAAAAATTTCGTCGTAATTTCATAATTTTTTATCGGATTTTTATTTTTTTACTGGAATTTATTTTTTTTAACCAGAGGGGCGCCTGTTAAATTCTAACGCTATGAGGAATATATATAACGACTTTTCGGAGGAATCAACATCCTCTCTCTTGCTCAGTTGGTCAACATTTTCGAAAACAAAATTTGAAATCTTGGTTCCGCTTGGCTTCGCGGCTCGGAGCAATCCTAATGGCTAAACATGTGCCATTAGCCTACTTTACTACCTCTGATTGAGTTTTGAATATTTTATCAGCTTGGGTTAGCTTGGAATTGGATTGGGTTACGTTGAAAGGAGATGTCTACTTTGCGACAGATATTTGAAAAAGTTAGGCGCGATGGATCTGATTCTGTCATGGTTTGATGCAGCGCAAAATCTTACTTTTTCTGACAAGTTTACGTTTTTTTTAACGATTCCAACTATAAATATAAAACGTATTTTATATTTAAATGTAAATTAGTGTGATGTTACCTTTATGCCTTTAATAAATATTTATATTCACTTAATATTCTTTATATACATACATTAAATACAGTGTTTAGAGATCATAACTACGGATCATATTCCGATTATTTTTAATATTTTTTTAGTTTATTTATAAAAAAACATGACTATAAATTTGGATGAAGTGAGTAGATATCTTAGCTTGCCTGTTATCCATATGGATCTTAACTTTCTACCGAACTTCTTGAAACTAATTTGGCCGCCTTGGGAAGTTACATAAGGATAAAAGCGATCTTTTTCCGAATTTGTGTTTGACAGGCCTGGACACAGAACTTGTGATTTCGAATACATACATGAAATATGTGATTTGGCAAATATAAAACACGCATACGAGTCGACCACACCAACGGATCCACCTCCCGAGCAGGGCAGGCGACGAGCCAGAGAAATGCAGTGCAGTTCTATCATCGTAAACGTCACGAAAATATATATATTTTTGGATAATGTTTTATCCTAAATCATCGAGTAATTAGGTTTATCCACGTTCCTAAAATTTTCTGGCGCCACCGCTGGTCATCTAGTCAACATACATACGTAAAGCCCCCCTCAGTCAAGATAGCGATGCTTGGGCCCTTAGAACGTGACAGGGGCCTAAATCATGTTTTGTCGGCATGAAACTTCATGCGAACTTCCTAGCTTGTGGAAATTACCACCAGCATCATTTTCACCAAATATGTCTGGCGTATGTCCTTTCTTCCAACCTAAGCTATCAAGGTTCTTGATTTATATATATGTCTTTTATTTCAAAAAGTGATTACTAGAGCTTGTAAGGCAAGGATGGAGTGCAGATCGGGTTCACAAAACCGATCGATTTTTATTGATTTTTATGGTTTTCAACCTTACCGAGCTGGTTCGACATAAAAAATCCGTCCTTTTTTACAAAAAAATTGAAAAATTACAGAAAACATATTAGACGGTAATTACTTTTATCGCTTGCTTTTATTGTTCTCCTTTTTTACTCTGGCTGTTGTCGACGATCTGTTTCGCCGGCAATGAGATTTGTGATTCTAGGGGATTTGTGCGGGATCTGAGCTTGATGGTAACACAGGATGCGAGGGCAATCTGTTTTAGACAGGTTCGGGCTCTCTCGGAGGAGATAATACCCTAGTCCTGTGTTCTTGGATGTATTGTCTCTCTTTTTCTTGTTTCTCCCTCCTCCCCTTATATACCTGGGAGAATACATGATAGTTGGGCGCCACCGGCCCTGAACATGGTGGCTCGAACGACATGTCCCTTGTCCTTATCCGCCTTCACGCTCTACGCCCCGGAGAGGTGGTTATGCTTTCTCCGACCCACGCCGCCGCTTTGTCGTCTCGGATCCGCAGTTCTGGCGGTGTCGCCGCATGCTTTGTTCCTGGCGGGTTGTTAGGGCGGGCGCCAAGCTTCCGTGGAAGGATCGAGGAGTTGTCTTGGGAGCAAGTCGAAGGTTTCCTCTGGGCCGCCGCTGCGCTTCGGGCTTTGGGCTTTATTCGCTGTCGAGGCCCGGTCAGTGTAGGCCCCTCTTGTGGGGCCCTCTCTCGACATCCCACAAGACCCCAAGTGCTTTAGGATCGACTTTCCGCCCCTTGCCCTGTCATGAGGATTATGCGGGAGAGATCATAAAGAACTTGTAGTATGAAGCCACCGTGGTTAGTTAGCTCGTGGCGAATGGTACCGCGCCCGTTCACGGTCTTGGCGGCAACCGGCTGTCGCTCGGTGACCCTCATGGGGCGTACCTTGGTCTTTTGGCTCGTGGCGAGTGGTACTGCTTGGATTTACGGTCTTGTGACAACCGGCTGTCGCTTCTGACCCTCATGGGGCGTACCTTGGTCTTTTTGGCTCGTGGCGGGCGGTACCAGCGCTTGTTCTGATCTTGTGACAACCGGCTTGTCGCTCGGTACCGACCCTCATGGGGCATACCTTGGTCTTTTGGCTCGGGGCAGGCGGTACCGCGCGTTCTGATCTTGTGACAGCCGGCTTGTCGCTCGGTGACCCTCATGGGGCATACCTTGGTCTTTGGCTCAGTAGGCGGTACCAGCGCCCGTTCTGATCTTGTGACAGCCGCTTGTCGCTCAGTGACCCTCATGGGGCATACCTTGGTCATACAGAGTAATGCCTGCGTTCGCTTTGCCAAGATCGCTTTAGACCCTCATGGGGCGCATTCTCAAGACCGTGTTGGTTGTAGATCCTCTCGCGACACCCAATCGCATTATGAGACAAATGACCAGCAATTGACCCCAAATTATGGGGCGTGCCGTCGAGAGGATGTTCGGAAAGTGCCCAGCCCCAAGCTTCCGTGGCGGCGGCGTTCAGCCCATCGTGGGGCGACTTTATCCCAAACTTTGGACCAGATTTGACACTGGCGCGCTTTTGCGCGACGCAGCCTATTGGCCCGTCATGGGGCGTGCCCTGGATCCGCCCAGACTGAACAGGAGGGCCCTCGTTTCTTCCCACCATAAGGTGGAAATTGGGGCCCATTTTTTATAAGTCGGAAGGACCCTCGTTGGAGCAACGGCCTCCTCGCACCTTCTCCACCACGGCTGCGAAACCTTCAAACCTTCCTTGGCGATTTAGGGTTTCTGATTTCGCGCCCTTGGCTTGCGGCGGTTCTTTCCTCCAGGTCTTCTTCTTCGCCATGTCGTCTTCCTCGTCATCGGAGGGTAGCACCGACCCTGCGACGATAGGGTGGGAGACTTCCATCACGACGATGTCCCGCTTGGAGGGGATGGTTGCCGCCGGCGTCCTCCCTCCGCTGGAGTTGATCTCCGCTCGCCCCGCCGCAGGTGACCCTTACCCCACACCTCTAGAGAATGAGATTGTGGTGTTTGAGTCCTTCTTCTGGCGAGGACTTAGCATTCCTGGGAGCGCCTTCTTCCGGGGGCTCCTCCACTTCTACGAAATTGAGTTGATCAATTTGAACCCCAACTCGATTCTTCACATTGCCATCTTCGTCCAGCTCTGCGAGGCGTATCCCTCATTTGGATTTGTTCCGCTCCTTCTTCTGGCTGAAGCCTCATCCGAACCGGGCCGCTCCCAATGTCGTTGGGGGCGCCGGGCTCCAGCTGCGGGAGGGCTCGAAGAAACAGTATTTTGTCGTTCCTCTCAAGACCTCCCTCAAAGGTTGGAGGCGGGAGTGGTTCTATTGTGCCAACGTTGATCCTTTCCTCGCCCCCTTTGCCGGCTGTGCTCCTAAAGCTTCCCGATGCTGGAGCGATACCCCGGACGGAGGAGGTTTGGCGCAAGTCCCCGAGCCTACGGCATTGATTGACGATCCAAGAATCGAGGGTGACGGCCCCGGATCGCTGGCCGGGCTTTTGTGAAGCGCCGAGTGCAGCCCTTGAAGGAGAGAGTCCATTTGGGGTTCCAATACAACGGGCCTCTGGACCCCACGCGAGTCGGAAGTGGACTGTCGATGGAGGCGCCGGCAAGACGGTAGTTGATTTCTTCGTGCCTGGCACAATAATCACCAACAGGGGCTGCCCTCGTAAATTTTCGATGGCAAGGCCTCCCCCTCTGTGAGTGCACTATTCTCTCGAAAGGTCGTTCCATGATTTCTTTGATCGATGTGTGATTCAAACAGTGGTGCGATCGTTCCTTTTTCAGAGCGCGCCCTTCCTTTTCTCGACGCTCAGGTTGTCGGCCTCTCTCGGCCGAGACACGCCGAGCGAAGCGGCCGGTGACACCTCGATCGACGAGCTGCACCGGAGTCGGCGGAGGAGGTCGCCGGTCTTTCGTCACCGGACCTTCGACCTGGTGCACCCGGATCGCATAAAGCGCGGGGCCACAGCCTCGTCTCGGCAGCCCAGTGCAGCGCCAACTTCCTCCGAGTGGTGCTGGGCCTCGGATGAAACTCAGGATGAAATTCAAGAAATCCAAGAGGTATTCTTTTGGGCGATCCTTGTCTTTTGTTATTCTTGCTGTCGAGGTGTCTTCCCTTTTTGATTCGGGACTCCTGCTGTGGGCGTCCAGTGGAGGGGTCTCTGAAGGAGTCCCGTGCGAGGCTTCCCCAAGGAGCCCGCGCGTCGGCTAGGTCGCCGTCGCCGCCAAGCTAATCGGGCGTTGCCACCGGGCGCAGCGGTCCGATCGAACCATCCGGTGGTCCGTCCGCCGACGAGATCGACCCGGCTTCGTCTCCCGGAGTGGAGGAAGTGCCTCGAAAGCCACCGCCGCTCGGCCCTCTGCCGAAGCCCCCAAATCGGACCGTATGGTGGGAAGGGGGTTCCGACTGGAAGGGGATGGAAGAGGACGACGAGATGGAGAGAGCGGCTTGGACGGAGCTTTATGAGCTCACCGTCAAGTGTAGCATGCTCGTCAGGGTGAGCTTCTTGTCCTCTATCTGTTGCCTGCTGACTTCTCCCTGAGGTTCTGCCCTGTTACCTAGGACATGGGGGAGCGCTCGGAGCAAAGGTCGCGGTTTTTCCGGAAGGTGCTCCCGAAGCTCAAGGAGCGAAGCGATGCAGGACAAGCTCAACGAGATCGGGCGGACAGTGGAAAGAAGTCCACGAGCTTCAGGGCGAGTGTATGACGATCCGGGAGGAGAAGACGAAGCTTGAGCATATGCTTGAAGGTGAGATTCTCCCTGAATACTGATTCGGATGCTTTTTGGATGGTGGTTGGAGAGGATGATGACACACTCGTGTTTGAGGCGCGACTCGACCGCTGTCGAGCCGAGGCCCTACCGAGGCTTCAGAGAATTCGCCTCGAAGCTCGAGTCGACTGGAAAGGATGCAATGAGCCGAAGGGTAAATTTATTTGACTTGGGTTGAACATACTTGGCGTCGGGTGTGCTCTTGATGGTCGTTTGACTTTGTGGCAGAGTGCAAGGAGAAGATGGCGGCCGCCCGAGCGGGCGGACTGAACTACGCTGTCGCCTGAGCGATCCTGCACCTTCTGCGCATTGAAGGAGCCACGCCGGGCCAGGGGCGATGTCGTTCCACTTCTCTCGGGAGGAGCCGACAGATCGTAGCTTACGCCAAAGAGTCCGCAGCGATGAGCGCGAACCAGGCATTGGCGGTGGTCAAGTCTCATTATCCGAGAGTTGACCTCGAAGCTGTGAAAGAAGGCTTCGCCTGTGATGAAGATAAGGCCAACGCGCTCCTCGAAGAGGTGTCTGGTGCATCGCAGGCCTTGTTGGAGAATCTAGAATTCTGACTTTGATGTGGGCCTTGATGCCGAGTGCTCGCCCTCCTTGTCTGAAATATTGTGTCTTCTTACTTCAATATGATTTGCCTGTATTGTCTTCCGCTGAGTGGTCTTCAGACCTCTTCCACTTTCTTCTCTGGCTGAGTTGTTAGAATATATGCCCGCAGCCTTTTGGATCCTGTCGCGCCTTTCCGGGTGAGTTTCAGCCGACTGGTATGGCTCCCAAACGCCAGGGCCTTGGCCCTTGGCTTTCTTGCCCCAGACACGCTTTTCCGAGAGGCTGACGTGCAGCTCTCAAGCGTCGGGACTTACGCTGTGGCCACCTGGCTGAGTGGTTTAGCCCCCGGGCTTGCATCGCTTGCTAGCTCTCCAAACGCCAGGGCCTTGGCCCGCGGCTTTCTTGCCCCAGACACGCTTTTCCGAGAGGTCGGGCGCAGCCTCTCGGCGTCGGGACTTCCGTGGCCACCTGGTGAGTGGTTTAGCCCCGGCTTGCATCGCTTGCTAGCTCTCCACCGGGCTTTTGGCGCTTAATCTGGTGTAATTAAGCGAGGAAGCCGAATGGGCTTGAACCGCTTACAACACGTGTCCGTGAAATTCTCCTTGATTTTGTTCAATGCGCCGATCTTCTTCTGTATTTGCACCGCCGCTTTGTTTTTCGCTTCATTGATTGCGGGTGGCGATTTGATTGCCTTTGGAGACGCTTCGATTTCCGGGCCGGGTGGCTTATAAATGGGGCGCCACCGCTTAATGAGCGATCGCCCGTTTCTTCTTGCCTTGTCCTTCGTCTTCCTCTTCCAGTTTCCTTCCATGTCTATTACGGGGAGGTTCGTTGGTCCCTTCGCGGCGTTGTTTCGCCATCGATTCTTCGGGATGTTGCACAACTGGGAGGAGGCGGAAGCATGGGAAGACCTTGACTTTTCCACACTAGAGGCGGAGGCGGAGGACGGAGCGGCGAGGGACGCCGCCGCCGTGGCCACCTTGTTGGAGGTCGCACCGGGGCTCCATGAGGTGGCGGAGATCATCCTCGAGATGGTTGGTCGCGATCGTCGCAACGACCTTGCCGTCAGGGCCCTCGTCCGCCTTGTACCCCCCTTGTGGGTGGTTGACGAGGAGATTCTGGCGGCTTTGGGTCGCGTGGGTCGCGACTAACCTCAGCGATCTCGCCTCCGGGTCTCCCAACAAGGCCAAGACTAAAGAAGACTAAAGACTAAAGACTAAGAATGGCAGGAGTACCAACAAAGACCAGCCACAAGAGTTTTTTTTTTTTTTTTTTTTTTTTAGCGCGAGAAAAAGAAAAAAGAAAATTAGCAATGTAAATTATTAACATTATGGAATGAAATGCGAAATTTTATCGGTCCGTGTCATCATGTTTAACCCGAACTTAGTGGTTCCGCTGATCAACTCATTCTAGTCGATTGCTCGATTGCGACAGAACGAGGGTCAGCTCGAGCTTTTGACGGTTAGAAATTGCGACTGTGCAAATCTTGGTTAAATTCTGGCGCTGCGAATTGCAGTCCCGAGTGGTTAGTGCTTTCTACCCGCTCACGTTGTGCGCTGGTATAAACCGCCGAGGCTTTGTGCTCATCGCGGCTTGTTATTTCCGTGCATTCTATATCGGCACGACTGCAGTTAGGCGCTACAGCGATCGGGTAATAACCACTCGGGGCTAGCATTACACAACTTCGTAAAATAAGACGAACCACTATTTTATTTAATGTGTAAGAGTGGGATACATAACTCATGCGTAGAAGCGACTGAGTCGTTTCGGCGTTCAAGTATTCGCGAACCTCGCCGTATTCTCGCCTGGAAGTCGATAAGCACCCGCCGGGTTGTCTTCTCGACGATGTATGGACCTTCCCAAATTGGAGAGAGCTTGTGCTCGCTTTTAGTTCCTCCTCAGGACCAGATCTCCTTCAAAAGGTTACGCTTCGACGTTGCGAGTGGTAGCGCCGAAGTCCCTGGAGGTACTTAGCCGATCGAGGGCGGCAACGCTCCGAGCCTCCTCGAGTTGATCAAGCTCCACCATTCAGCTTCCCTGACTCGGCCGTTGTAGTTCCGAACCCTCGGGGATTCGAATCCCAGCTCAGTCGGCAGAACCGCCTCTGCGCCATAGACCAGAAAAAAGGGGGTTTGGCCAGTCGCTCGGCTGGGGGTGGTTCTGAGTCCCCAGAGTACTGACGGTAGCTCCTTCACCCATCGGGCGGCGTATGGTTTGAGGCGGTCGAAGATCCTGGCCTTGAGGCCTTGAAGGACTGCACCGTTAGCTCGCCGACCGCCCATTGCTTCGTGGGTGAGCCACCGAGGCGGCGCATCTTGATCCCGACGCCTTCGCACCATTCTTGGAATTCTTCACTCTGAACTGGGTGCCGTTGTCCGTGATGATCCGGTTGGGCACTCCGAATCGACTACAATATCCTGGAAGAACTCCTTGGCCTTAATCTGCAGTGATAGTTACAACTGGCTTGGCTTCGATCCACTTGGTGAACTTGTCAACGGCCACGAAGAGGTAAGCGAAACCGCCTTGAGCCTTCTTGAGCGGGCCCACTAAGTCGAGCCCCCAGACTGCGAAAGGCCAAGAAATGGGTATAGTCTGTAGCTCTGTCTTGCGGCAAGTGTGTCTGCATCTTGCATAGAATTGGCGACCCTCGCAGGTTCGAACTATCTCCTTGGCATCCGTTACGCCGCTGGCCGTAAGAAACCCCGCTTGCAGGCTTTCCCAACCAAGGCGCTTGATGCCGCGTGATGGCCGCACATCCTCGAATGGATTTCTTGGAGCAGCTCTCTTCCGCTTGTCCCGAACGCACCGCTGAGGACACCGAGGCACTTTTTCGGAAGAGCTCGTCGCCCACCACCACGTAGGATTTGGCTTGTCGGAGATGCGCTCTGCCAGAGTGGTTGCTTCCGGAGTTTGTCCTTCAGAGATAATCAAGGTGCGGGTAGTCGATCTGGATCGATGAGCGGGACCCTGCCTGGACCTCGCTTGGCTTTTGCCGCTTTGTAACGCTTGGCTCGTGAAGATCCCGCACGAAGATATCACTTGGGACATCTGCCCGAGTGGCTCCCATCTTAGCCAACTCGTCTGCTGCCTCATTATTGCGGCGGAGGACATGAACCAGCTCGAGGCCGTCAAACTTGCCTTCCAATTCTCGGACTTGGCGGGCAGATGCCGCCATATTCGATCCACGCACAACCAGTCATTCAGACTTGATTCACCACCAATCGGAGTCGCCTCGAACCGCCACCGGTCGGATTCGAGTGATGTGGCGATCTGAAGCCCATGGATGAGGGCCTCGTACTCCACGGCATTGTTTGAGGCCGGAAGTGAATCCGAAGGACATACTTCACTGTCACCCTTAGGCGAGATAAGGAGGATTCCCGCCTGCTCCTCCAAGCATGAGAGATCCGTCGAAGTGCATGACCCAATATTCGGCTCTTCTTCGGTGCGAGGAGTGCAGGATTCGGTCCACTCGGCCGTAAAGTCACCAAAGCCTGGGATTTGACGGCAGGCGCGGCTTGAATGAGATGTCGAAAGCTCCAAGCTCACCGCCCACTTTGAAATTCTTCCAAGAGCTTCCGATTATGAGGACCTCTCCACGGGAAAGAAGTGACTCATCAAATCGAATGTCCTTGGAAATAATGCTTCACTTAGTGACGAGATCAAAATGGCGTCTGCCAGCCTTCGGATTGGAGGATATCTTGTCTTGGATTCGCCAAGATTACCGACGAATAAATCGGGCGTTGCACGCCGTAGCGGTGTCAGATTCCTCCCGCTCCACAACTATCACGGCACTTACTACATGAGATGTTGCCGCTATGTAGAGCGTAAGAGGTTCACCTGGCGCCGGCGATACTAAGACTGGGGAGTGGAGAGAAACACCTTGAGTTCTTCAAGGCTCTTTGTGCCTCTGCCGCCCAATCAAAGCGATCTTGCTTCTTAAGGAGCTTGAAGAAAGGCATTCCCGGACCCCGATCGTGAGATAAACACGCCAAGCGCTACCATGCATCCGGTGAGCTTTTGGACCTCCTTTTGGTCGGTAGGCGGGGCCATTTTCATAATGGCTCCAATTTTCTCCTGTTCGGCTCGATCCCACGACGGAGACGATGAACCCGAGTAGTTTCCTGAAGACACTCAAAACGCACTTCTCGGGTTTAGCCTCATCCTAACGCCCTTAGACTCTCGAACGTCTCGGCCAGGTCGGAGATAAGGCTATCTTGTGTCTGCGTTTTAACTACCACATCATCCACATAAGCTTCCACGCTATGCCGAGCCGATGGTGAAAACACCGCTGCGGCGCTACCAGTACGCTATGCGCCGCATTCTTGAGCCCGAATGGCATGGTGATATAGCAATATGCTCCGAATGGAGTGATAAACGAAGTCTTCGCAGTCTTCCTCTCGGCCGAATTTGATGATAGCCTGAATAGGCGCCCGTAAAGCCGAGTAGCCGAGATCCCGTGATGGAGTCTACCACCCGATCAATACGAGGAGACCAAAGGGATCTTTCGGACAAGCCTTGTTGAGGTCGGTGTAATCAACACACATGCGCCAGCTTTTATTCTTCTTCTGGACGAGTACAGGGTTCGCCAACCAGTCGGGATGATACACTTCTTTGATGAAGCCTCGGCTAGCGACTTTGTGATCTCCTCTCGATGGCTTCTCGGCGATCTTGAGCAAACCGTCGTAACCTTTGCTTGACGGGCCTGGCGGATTGGTTTACATTCGGTGCGTGCTCGATCACCTCCTGAGGACCCGGGCATATCGAGGCGGCTTCCAGGCAAAGACGTCTTGGTTTGCCCGCAGAAAGGTGACGAGCGCGTTTTCCTATTCATCCCCGAGCCTTGTCCCGATCGAGACGGCTCGCGCCGGATCGGACGGGTCGAGGAGAATCCTCTTGGTGCCCTCCTCGGGGCCGATCCCGAGTTCTGCGGCTTGCGGGTAGGGACACTGCCTTCCGCTTGTCGAAATCCGCCTCTTGACGAATCCTTTCCCGTCCCGCCGCCTCCAGAGACTCGGCCATTTCGCAACTCTCTGTCGCAAGAGAAAGATCGCTTAACATCGCCGTAGAGTGATAATACCACTCGGACCGGCATCTTCAAAGATCGATACGCCAGAGTGGGGCACCGCC
Source organism: Rhipidocladum racemiflorum (assembly GCA_036346355.1). Taxonomy (NCBI): domain Eukaryota; kingdom Viridiplantae; phylum Streptophyta; class Magnoliopsida; order Poales; family Poaceae; genus Rhipidocladum; species Rhipidocladum racemiflorum. Next base: position 51,908,900 of record CM070582.1, on the reverse strand, counting down.
ATGAACTTGGCCGCCGGGTCTCCCCAAGATGGCGTGATACGCCGTCGCGAAGTCTGCCACCTCGAAGCTAAGGCTCATCCCAGTAGTTGTCCCTTGCGCCGAACGTGGATCGTAGAGTGATTTGTCCGAGTGGTACCGCCGACGTTCCGGTATCACTCCATGAAAAGGCGACGACCGCGTTTGAGGTCGCACCGCGGGATTCCCATATCGTCGAGTGTCTTCACGAAGAGGACGTTGAGCCCACTCCCACCGCCAATCAACACCCTTTTGAGCTTGATGCCGCGGACAACCGGCGCCAAGACCGGCGGGTATCTCTTTGAGGAATGGGACGCGATCTGGGTGATCCGTGCGGTCGTAAGTTATTGCGACCTCGGACCACCGGACATATCGGGGTCTCCGGCTCTCGCATAGATGTCCCGGCGGTGAGCTTTGCTTCCGCTTGGACTCATATGCTGAACCCCGAATATGTAGTTAAGCTCGAGGTCGACTTCACGATAGTCTTCCTCGGCCAGGGAGGCGGTTTCGCGGCATGACCGCTTCGGACCTTGTCCACTCGCCTCTTGCTCTCGCTACGAACCTCTTTAGGGTGAAACAATCCTTGGCGGCATGCCTCCCTTTGGATGGAAAGGGCAGAGTGAGTTCATGACCTTATCATATCCATCCTCTTTGAGAGCGAGGATGAGTTGGCGCAACGACCGCCACTAGCTCTTCGCCCTTGCGCTTCTTTTCTTTCCGCCGAGGGGTTCGATCGATCCTTCCCTTCATCACGTCGTTCGCCAGAGCCTCGGAGGCTGAAGCGTAACGGTCCGCTAGGCGAACAGCTCCCGGACCGACGTGGGTGGCTTCCGGGACATCTTCTTGATGAGGTCGGGGTCGCTGACTCCTTTCTGGAAGGCAGCTATCACAACCGCATCTGTGACGTCCCGAACGGTGCTTTTCTTGTTCATGAAGCGCTAGACAAACTCCCGAGGGATTCGTTCCTCCTTTGGTGTAGCCGATATAGGTCCCAAGGGTGCCTGGGCGCTCGTAAGTGCCTTGGAAATTTGAGATGAATCGCTCACACAGATCTCCCCAGGAATCTATAGAGTTATTTGGAAGTTCGGTGAGCCATGCTTGGGCAGGCGAGAGGGTAACCGCAAGTAGTTTGCCATTACTTTACGATCCCCCTGCCCCGACCGCTGTAGCGTATACTTGTAGCCAAGCCTCTGGGTCTCTCTCACCGTCAAACCTAGTGATGCCTTTAGGATTAAATCCATCAGGCCAAACCACTCGGCGTAGGTGAGGAGTAAACGCACGGACCCCTTCGATGACTCCGCGATACCCCCCGGGAGGTGATCGACGCGGAGGGGATCGCACTTGGCGTATTTCGCGGCCTCGCGGAAGGATGCCGAAGCGCTCATATTCGTCGGCTTGACGGCGTTGTTCCTCCTTTCTCGATCGCGGCGCTGGCGTCGAGGTTCGAACGGAGGTCGCGGTGATGCTATGTCGCAAGTCGTCTCGCGGGTAGAACATGATGTATCGACGGGCTTCCCGACCGACGACGGGCCGGCCGCCTGGGTCCTCGCCGACCACGTGATGCCTCCTTCGCCGCGGTGGTCGGTTTGAGTATCTTTGGATAGTCGCCGCCCGTCACCATGGCCTTTACTTGGGCCATGATCGGGCAAGCTGGATCATCTCGCCTCAAAGATAGGGTCGTGGTATCCAGGAGTGTCTTGGAGGCGACGATATTCGCCGTGGTACGAAAACACAGTCCCCATCTTGGCTTGCGAATGTCTTCATTGACAGCCCGGCGCGGTCCGGAGTACGCGCCACAGCGTCAGGCTCGATCACTCGGCCTCCTTCCAAATCGGCGGCGATCGAGGTGTCGAGCGCTCTTGAATCTGCCATGAGCCTTCGATCACACAGACTCTACGGAAATTCCAGCAGCCTCTCTAGGCTTTCTTCGACTCGGCCACGAGGTGGGTGAGTCTCGAGAAGACAAACCTAGGCGCTCGGGGTGCCGAGTGGCTTGGCGGTGAGAACTCCCACCCTTCGTGCCTCGGCGTCCTCGAGCCTCGACTCCGCGGTGGAACGGGTCTTGGATCCCCGCTCGGTACTTTAGAGTACGAGACAGGGGACCTTCCGATCGGCGCGAAGTCGTGGACGATGGATCGCCGGAAACTTCACCGCATGCGCGGTTCCCTTGGGAGAGAGAGGCTTCCGAGGTCGTTGGAGATGAAGGTCAGGCTTCCAAACGGAAGACTGGCCCGGGCGAAGATCGTGGAGACTTCGCTCGTCGCGACCATCAAGCTTGACGAAGATGTTGACACAAGTCCCCTACCTGGCGCGCCAACCGCCGACGATCTGTTTACGGCAATGAGATTTGTGATTCTAGGGATTTGTGCGGGATCTCGAGCTTGATGGTAACACAGATGCGAGGGCAATCTGTTTTAGACAGTTCGGGCTCTCTGAGGAGATAATACCCTAGTCCTGTGTTCTTGGATGTATTGTCTCTATTTTTCTTGTTTCTCCCTCCTCCTTATATACCGGGGAGAATACATGATAGTTGGGCGCCACTGCCCTGAACATGGTGGCTCGAACGACATGTCCCTTGTCCTTATCCGCCTTCACGCCTACGCCCCGAGAGGTGGTTATGCTTTCTCCGACCCACGCCGCCGCTTTGTCGTCCCGAGATCCGCAGTGCTCGCGGTGTCAGGCTGCATGCTTTGTTCCTGGCGGGTTGTTAGGGCGGGGCGCGAAGCTTCTGTGAAGGATCAGGAGTTGTCTTGGGGAGCAAGTCGAAGGTTTCCTCTGGGCCCGCCGTTGCGCTTCTGGGCTTTGGGCTTTCTGTTCCGCCTGTCAGGCCCAGTCGGGTGTAGGCCCCTCTTGTGGGACCCCTGTCTCTGACATCCCACAGCTGTGATTTTCTATCGCTTTCTTAAGGTATACTGCTGGAGCTTGCAGCCGGGGCTCTGCTCCTCCTCACCGGCGAAGCCAGGGTCCGGCGGGCCAGGACTATTGCCCAGGCTCAAAGCCTAATGACCATATACTAGGGCTAGCAAATGGGTCCTCTAGTGGCTTATCTAGCAAGGATCAAGTTAGGTTACATGGCAATTGGCAACAGGCACTCAAGTTCAGCCCAGATCGGGAGATTTGCATATATGCCACTTTCAATAAGTGGCACTGCTAAAATGCCACTCTGGCCTACTGTCATAGACACAGATGGTCCCATATGTCAATGACAGCGGAGTGACATTTTTAGTGAAACCATTTGTTAAGAGTGGCATTTTATTAATTTTTCCGTTCAGGCCATAATTAAATTTACTCAGGACTCTGAATTTTTTCAAGCTCCGCCGCTGCTCCTCCTGGTCGATCGTCGTGTGCGTTGGCCTCTTACGAGTCGGTCGTTGTCCGCTGCGCACATGGTGCTACCGCTACAAGCTAAAAAGAAAGCGAAGCACGAGTACGTTTTTAAACCGACAATCAAACCAACTCGAGCCTTGATTTGGACTCTGTATTATTCAATCTTGTTTGAACCTGCCTGCTGCACCTGCACGGATGTGCTATTGTGCAGTGCGTGCCCTGCATGCTTTGACGCGTACAGCTACGGATACGCACGTACATACGTACGTCGTAATGTGCGATGGATGGATTGAGCTCGTGGTACGTGCACACACGATTGTATATATCCGTATACATCGACGCTTCATACTGCTTGCCCACGAGGCTGTCAGCTCCACACAAAAAAAAAAAAAAAGCGACAAGAATATATATATACAGGATATATTTACTTAACAAACAGCGTCAACATTGATACTAATGGTTGTATAATACGAAAGAAACATGATAAAAAAAAAAGTTTTTTTTTTTTAAAAAAAATAAGCTCTGTCTCGCTAGAGTGAAACCGGCCAGCCGGTTCCCTGCTCCTTGGTCCTTACCCAGCAGCCGGAAATTTGACGAAAGCGGCCTGCCTTCTAAATTCTAATTGTTAGGAAACGGATTCGTATCCGATATGGACTCTTCCTTATCTCTAAGCAGAACCGCTATATATAGGAGGCAGGGGGTCACCCCATTGTAAGAGAAGCATACAGAATAATAAAGCAGGCCCGTTCCTCCTCATATTGTGTCTCTCTTTCTCCCTGTCTATTCTCCACTTGAGATCTATTAGGCAACCCCGGACTATTCGATAGCGAGGTTGTCTAACACGTTATCAGCACGAAGCTCTACCGGAGAAAGATTGAAAGGTGAGAAAAGACAAGAAGCGAAGGATCATCGACGACGACGAACGTCTACTACCGGCGATTGATCGCCCGATCCGATCTGCAATCAACTCGCCATCAAGCCGGCATCCACTCGGATTGCCGAAATAAAAGTCCTACGCGACTCTATCCTACGCGATAGTCTACCGGAAAGCAGATTGAAAAAGGTGAGAATACGAGGATTGATCTAATCGCTCGTTGAATCTATATTTGCATCTATTCTACGCGGGCACGGTTACGACTCGCAGGAACTTTACGTTCTGTGGCACGAAGCTACGATAAGCAATGATTAGCACGAAGCTACACAGCGATTTACCCGGCGATCTACAATACTATGCACGAAGCAACAGTATTGGCTACGAATCCATCACAGATCACATGAAGATAGGCACGAAGCCACCACGCCGAGCCCGGCCGACTGCCGCGCCGCCAAACCACGCAGCCGAACCATTGTCGTACCCCCTCTGGCCTGCAGCCATGCCGCATGCATGGCGCGCTACGCTTGCCGCCGGCCGCCCTCAGATCCTGTTCGGCAAACAAGAGAAGCAACATCTCTTGTGGACTTGAAGTCCAAAGCAGGCTGGACTTCAATCCAGTTTAATCCGGACAGCACACGAGACAGAGGGGATTTTCCCTTTTTTTTGCCCCGCACGGTTTAATCCGGACAGCACACGATGACCTCGGATGGCCGGAAGCCGCCAAGCCAGAGGAAGCAGCGCTCGGCGGGGCTCCTCCAGACGCCGGAAGTGAGGTGGAAGACGTCGCCCTTGATGACGCCGTCCTTGATGGCCATCACCTCGTCGTGGTGCGCCAGGCAGCTCTCCACGTACATCTGCAGCTCCCCCTCCGGCAGTCTTCTTGCCGCGCCCGCCCGCGGCTTCGTACATCAGGCGGTAGTGCTCCTCCCGCCACCGCGGCGTATTTCCACATCAAACATCGTGGCCTCTGCATAAAATTGACATATATACATGCATGTATAAGCCTATAACGCATTAGCATCAGCGACTTCATTGTCGGCGAAAGATGTGAATAATGGATGGATGCCTGAGCTGAGGCCATCGATGCCGCCGACGGCCGGTACACCTTTGCCGTCGACGCCTTGCTCGGCGAGGCCGCTGCTGGGGAAGAACACTCCCTGTTCATAGTACATACATGAGTGTACATACACGATCGGACCCAAGCAGAACCAAAACCAGATTAAAGTTTGGTTGAGACACGGAAAAGGGTGAAATTACCCTTTTAACCCCCGGGTTTTTCCTTATTTAATTTCCTTTTTCTGTTTTCTGGCAATTATTGTTTTCTGTTTTTCCTTTTCACAGAAAATTGATTAGAAAATTCCAGAAATTCTGAAAATTGCCAGAAAAATATGAAAATTCCCAGAAAAATCCAGAAATTTTTTATGGCTCTGTTTGGATTTGTACTTAGCCTTATTTTCTGCATTTTTGTATGAATTTTTTGCAATAATTGCCCCGTTTAGAATATTGGAAATTCCTGAGAATTTTTTTCCGAATTTATGAATTTATGAATTATGTCATGTTGATATTTGATGAAATTCAATTTCCTGTTGTACAGTAATTCTGAAAATTGCTTGGAAATTAGCAGGAATTATGAAAAGTGTTAGGAAAATTTCAGAATATTTCATATGGCATAAAATGAGAACATGAGTGGTTGGGATTTGATTTTGGTAATGAATAAACAGATATGAGACAATTGGTGTCTAGGAAAACACACATGAGGCTTGGTTCTTTAATTGGCACCCGGAAACGGGAAGTGCTCCCTCCCTCATGTGAGCCCTAAGGGCAGGTTGACCTGGCCAAGAGTCAAATTGACAGAGATATTCATTACCTGTTTTCGTTCCCAGCCAACAAGAATTATATAAGTTGTAATTAGACTTATGCCATGATTTAATTCATGTTGCAATTTATTTTCTGTTATCAAGTGATGCTGGAAAATTGTTGTATAATTAACAGAAAATTGCCAAATACTAAGAAAAATTCGGAAATTTCTGAGAATTTATTTCCGCATTTATGAATTTATGAATTGTGCAATTATTGTTTATTCTGAATATTTATGAATCTGTGTATATATGAATCTCGCACTTATGAATCTCGCATCTATGAATCTTGTATTTATGAATCTTGATATTATTGCTTTCTTTTAGTTTACTGGAAATTCATGAGAATTTAATTATGCAATTATGAATCTTGCAACCACTCCCTATTAGATTACACGAAGTAATCTAATGAAAAGAATCTTTTGAATATGCAAATACCTGGCATTATTAAATGTGAGTTTGAAGAACTGACCCCGAAAGGTCAGAACTATCTCACATGGGCATCAGGTTTGAAGATCATACTTGCGAGCAAGAAGCTCCAAGCTGCCACCGGCTTAGGGTCCTCGAAGGACACGCAAACTATTGCCGAGCAAAACGATCAAATTTTGTACTCCCCAGGTATCACTTTTCAGCCACTATGAATAATGAATACATGGCTGAGGTGAGTACACCTGAGTTACGGACTGCGCTTCAGAAGCAGTTCGAGAAACTCAAGCCCGCCATCTTGCTCCAAGCACAGCAAGATTGGGTTCGCCTGAAGTTTGCAGGCTATAGAACAGTGGTTGTTAATGAATTTTGAGTAATGAATTGTAAGCTCTCGAAGAGCATACATTTTCTTTTCTCATGAATCGAATTGCAATTTCTTCTTTATTCCAGTATTCTTTATTTGTAAGCAATATTTGAATCACTTTGCCACTATATGATTAGAATTATTTTTCTTTTCATCTAGAAATCGTGTAGCGCCCAATGGAGGAAATATGCATTGTTGATAGTGGCACAACAAATACCATCTTAAGAGAGTCGAAATACTTCCAGACGATCACGAAGAACGCCGAAGGATTACAACTATCGCAGAAGCGATACGCATATAATAGGCTCAGGAAGAGCCACAATTATATTGCCAATGGGTACAACTTTCGTAATTGAAGAAGCCCTCTTGTACCCTGAATCAACTCGCACTCTCTTAAGTTTCAAAGATATCCGCGCCAATGGATTTCACGTAGAAACCAATGAAGAAAATGGCAAAGAACACTTGTGCATAGTGAAGCACGCGGAATATGGAAAGATGGTACTAGAAAAATGTCCCTCATATGAATCTGGGTTGTACTACACGAAAATCAATGCACACGCAGTGTATACTTCTTTGAAGACTGTCTTTAGAAGCTCTGAATTATTTGCTTTATAGCATTGTAGATTAGGTCATCCTGGTCTTAGATTGATGAGAAATATAGTTAACAACTCACAAGGTCATGGCATTAATGTTAAGAATTTCCCGAATCACGAAGATTTTGTGTGCCATGCATGTGCCACCGGGAAATTAATAACTAGACCCTCTGTTATGAAAGTGCAACATGAAATCCCTGCATTCCTGGAACGCATTCAGGGGGATATTTGCGGTCCGATTCAGCCCTTGTCAGGGCCGTTTCGATACTTTATGGTGCTCATTGATGCTTCCTCGAAATGGTCGCATACATGTTTGCTGTCAACAAGGAATCATGCATTCGCAAAGTTGATCTCGCAGATCATCAGAATTAAGAATGCTTTTCCTGATCATCGCGTGAAGTCCATTCGATTGGACAATGCCGGCGAATTTACTTCCAAGGCATTTGATGATTATTGTACAAAGAACGGGAATAATCATGAGCACTGCATGCCGCACGTCCATACGCAAAATGGGCTAGTGAAGCACTAATCCAGAGGATGAAGTTCATTGCCAGACCGCTCTTGCAGCGTGGTAACTTGCCCAACACTTGTTGGGGACACGCAGTCCTGCACGCAGCAGCACTCATCAATTATAGACCATCGGCCTACAACATCCATTCACCAATGCAATTAGTGCAAGGGGTCATCCCGAAGATTTCCCATCTTAGAAAATTTGGTTGTATGGTATATGTACCTATACCACCCCACAAATGACTGCAATGGGCCCTCTCCGCAAGTCTGGGATATACGTTGGTTATGAGAGTGCATCCATAATCGTGTATTTGGAACCCATGATCGAGACTTGTACACACCGATTCGGCCGATTGCATCTTTGACGAGGACCATTTCCGTCATTAGGGGAGAGAATCAACCATTGGATGAAAAATGCCGGAAATAGTATGGCATTCCACTCGATCCCCGCATGATCTTCGCACTAATGAAGCAAATCAAGAAGTCCGTAAGATAATTGATTTGCGAGAATTTAGCAAATGAATCGCTGATCATTTTTGTGATCTGAAGAGCGTGGTTAAGTCGCATGTACCAGCAAGAAATGCACCAGAGAGGGTGGAAATACCAAAGAAAGCAGAAGGTATCCCTCATCCTGTTCAGAGGCCTCAAAGAAAAAGAACAGGAGATCTGGCTTCTCAAACCCAAAGTACCCGGAGACGTCTGGGAAAAACTGGGCGAGAGGACTTACCACAGCCAATCACAAAAGTGCCCCAAAGCAAGAAGGGGAGCCATTGAGACCTGGCACCGGAAAGAAGCTCGTGGAAAAGGCAATTCCAGATCTGAACCTTCCATTGGAAGAAGCCGCCGGAAATAATGTGTGCGCACACATTGGCGGAGAAAAACTAAAGGAACTTGCTCCTGGAATGGGAAATAGCAATGAAGAGCAAGTAGAAGTGCACGAAGCACCCCATGATGAAATGGCCATAAACTTTGTAATAACGGGAGAATCAATGAATAGAGCAACAGCCAATGTCGATGCATACTTTGCAAAGAAGATTGCCACGATCATTGATCATGATCCCGAGCCCGCATCTCTCGCAGAGTGCAAGAAAAGGCTCGATTGGGAAGATTGGAAGAAGGCAATCACCGCAGAGTTAGTCTCTCTGAACAAAAGAGAGGTGTTTGGGCCTGTGTGCCGCACGCCTCCCCATATAAACCCCGTAGGTCATAAATGGGTTTTTGTTCGCAAGAGAAACGAAAACAATGAAGTTGTAAGGTACAAGGCAAGGCTTGTCGCTCAAGGTTTCACTCAACGTCCTGGGGTTGATTATGAAGAAACCTATTCTCCGGTCATGGGTGGAATTACCTTTAGATACTTGATCTCAATGGCAGTCAACTTGAAGTTGAAAATGAAGCTAATGGATGTTGTCACAGCATATTTGTATGGAAACTTGGATTCGGAGATATACATGAAAGTACCGGAAGGTATCCCTATCCCGAACCAAGACAGAGCAAACAGAAACCTATACAGTGTGAAATTGAAGAAATCACTGTATGGGCTAAAACAGTCAGGAAGAATGTGGTACAATCGTTTGAGTGACTTTCTCTGCAAGAAAGGCTACACGAATAGCGAAGATTGTCCATGTGTATTTATACAACGATCCACGAATGGATTTTGTATAATCTCCGTCTATGTAGATGACTTGAACATCATTGGGACGGATGAGGAAATTGAAGAAGCATGCACATACTTGAAATCTGAGTTTGAAATGAAAGACTTGGGTAAAACCAAGTTCTGTTTAGGCTTGCAGCTTGAACATGTCCAAGGCGGAATCTTGGTACACCAAGCATCCTACACGCAGAAAGTGTTGGAGAGATTTGGCTTTGAAAAGGCATACCCGCAAAGACCCCAATGGTCGGAAGGTCACTCCAAGCAGACCTAGACCCGTGCAGGCCTAAAGAAGAGGAGGAAGTCCCGGGAGCGGAATTCCCATACTTGAGTGCAATTGGAGCGCTCATGTACCTTGCGAATAGCACTAGGCCTGACATTGCGTTCGCCGTGAATTTGCTAGCGTGATGCAGGCGTAACCCACCAAAAGGCATTGGAAAGGGGTGAAGGACATCTTCCGTTACCTTCAAGGAAGCAAAGACCTCGGCTTGTTTTACAGAAGAAACAATGAATTGAATTTAGTTGGCTACGCCGATGCTGGGTACCTATCGGACCCGCATACTGGCAAGTCACAAACTGGGTATGTTTTCCTTTGCGGTGGAACGGCAATTTCTTGGAAGTCGTCTAAGCAGACTCTTGTCTCGACGTCGACTAATCACTCAGAAATCATTGCATTGTATGAAGCCTCTCGGGAATGTGCATGGCTTCGAAGAATGGTTCACCACATCCAGAAGTCATGTGGTCTGAACATGGAACAAACCCCACTATTATCTATGAAGATAATGCAGCTTGTGTTGCACAAGTACAAATGGGATATGTGAAGAGTAACATTACAAAGCATATCAACCCCAAGTTCTTTTATGCTCATGAAATGCATAAGATGAACGAGATAAAGATACTGCATACTAAGTCGTGTGAAAATCTCGCAGATTTATTCACTAAGTCACTCCCGGCATCTTCCTTTGAAAGATGTGTTAGAGGAATCGGGATGTTGAGGCTTAGAGAAGTGCAGATTTCAGGGGGAGAATTTTCACATACTCCTACATAAATCTCAAACATGAAGTTTGAGTACCCAACGTAAATCTTGAAGATTAACATTGAAGTTTGGGTGGATTGTACTCTTTTCCTTAAGTAAGTTTTTCATTGAAGTTTTCTTACATAAGGTTTTTGATGAGGCAATCCGTGCAACACAGCAAGCGTATGCTATGTACTCTTTCTCCAATTATTTTTCCCACTGGGTTTTTATGGAGTTTTAATGAGGCATATGCATCTCGCAGTGAAGAGTCCAAGGGGGAGTGTTAGGAAACGGATTCGTATCCGATATGGACTCTTCCTTATCTCTAAGCAGAACCGCTATATATAGGAGGCAGGGGGTCACCCCATTGTAAGAGAAGCATACAGAATAATAAAGCAGGCCCGTTCCTCCTCATATTGTGTCTCTCTTTCTCCCTGTCTATTCTCCACTTGAGATCTATTAGGCAACCCCGGACTATTCGATAGCGAGGTTGTCTAACACTAATCACGGGTCTCGTCTCATAATGCGTTGAGCGTTGACGAGCAGACATGCATGGAATAACCGTGGACATTAGCGTGTGGCGTCTGATGAAGAGTGGCAGCTTTGGACTTGAGCCGTCGAGCCAATTCGATCTTAGGCTTGGACTTTCTTCTAGGTTTCCAATGCCGGGGCAATGCAACTGCAGGTGACAAATTCCACGACAAGTAGCCAAGTACAGGTAGAGTAAGAGACGAGCCATACGTGGCATGATAGAGTTGCGGGTGTACGTACGAATTTATCCATCAAGATTCAAATCGTAATTTGCTGAGTAAAAATTTCCTTCGTTTACCTAGACGTATGTTAATGAGACGTACTCGCATGTAAAAGTAACGGTGGAATATGTGCGTGTTCGTCTTCTCTGAAATCGAAAAAAATACCAAGAGTAATTAAGAGGTAGTCGAATGAGGAGGTCTGCAATTAACGGAGGGGGGGGGGAGAGAAACTTTCTACCTCACTTATTTGCTGATACGTGCCCTCTCCGCTAATAGAAAAGAACTCGAGTTGCTCGCACGTTAGCTGAATAAGGAAATAAGTCTATTTTACATTCTCAATTTTTGAAAAATTCATTCAATATCTTTAACTATAAAATCGGATATGTAACATCCTGAACCTACAAACCAAATCAATTTACACTCTAACACAGTTTTGAAGAGCACCTCTATTTAATTATTTGGATCCCACTCAAGATGCATGGTTTTCGTTATATTGGCAGCGACATCATCGAGTTTGGTAATAATGTCCAATTCAAAGGTATTTACATCAACATCATCGACCTCTTTCTCATTCGTTTTCTCAAAATATACATCATCTTTCTTCTTTTTGTCATCATTCATTCTCTTATTTGAATCTACATGAGCAAAAAATCGATGACATATCTGTCAACATAGCAATCACCACAAAATCATCCTAAGTTAGATTCAGCAAAATCGCTCTTCAAAACCGGCTTAAGATGTAAATTGATCCACTTTTATAAGTTTGAGATGCTAAATATCTGGTTTTATAGTTAAACATGTTAAATTGATTTTTTGGAAAGCTAAGGAGTGCAAAATGTTAGAAATAAAGGCACATTTAGGTTTAATTTAATCCAAAAGTAAATCATGAACAACATGTGATTGACTATCGGCAACGAATAACAGGAGCATACCATAGATGCATATGCTAGAAGACTACACATATATCCATCTAATGTGCTCACAATCAATAGGTTGAAAATAAATAGTAGAAACATTGCAACGTCTTGTTAGGTGTGCGAGATGGAAGCGATGGTCGTTGTAGTGCGTCTGATCTTGAGGGCGGAAGTGCGCGCGCGATCAAAGCGCGATGTCGAGCAAACGCTCTGAACGCCGAGGAAGACGAGCCGTGACGGTGGCGTGGAAGCGCCGCCGCCGCTTCCCAAAAACCTGATTCGTCCTCTCCCGGTGCAAGAACGCGAGGACGGACGGTTTCGGAGACCTACTTTCCCGTTCGCTGGTGCATGCCGGCGTACGGGACGGGACAGACTTGATGGCGGCGCAGCGAGAGGAAAATAGCAAAAGCCTAGCGTGGTGTGTATCGTGCTCTTCCGGACGGCAGCGGCGCAGTATATAAAGGAATAGCCTGGTAACAGTCCGTAACCGAACACGACTCGAAGACGTGCCACGATCGGAGTCTATTACGGAGTCGGTTACGGTTTCCTTATCCCTTCTGCAACCGTGACGATCCCGAGTAGCAAAAGAATAGACTGCAAAAGGAGGCTGCGCCTACGCAAAGCCCTGGACCGGATTTCGACGGATCATTCACGCAGGTGCCGACGCCGCGCTTCGCCCCGCCCGCCCGGCTGCGTTCGTGCCGCGTTGCGTGCCTGCGTGCTGCGTGCGAGCCCGGCCCGGCGAGGCGAGGCGAGCGCGCGCGTGTGTATTCTTTCTCCCTTTCTCCACATGGTTCTACCATGGTGGAGCACACTCCACTATTTAAACTAGTGTTCACCACTTTAGGCTAGCAATGTGGTACTATTGCTAGTGCACATGCCTCTTCATGAGGTGGGCCTTTGAGATTTTCTAGGATTTATTGTCTCAATTAAATGGACTTGGCCCAAATAATCCAACAATCCCCCACCAGATCTCAAAGTCCCACTGACAGTTTTGCCTATTCCAAAGCTGTTGATATACCAGCGTTTCGGTGACAATGGACTATGCCTTGAATTGCACCTAGGACTCCAAATTACACTCAGCCACAACTTGAACAATGGACTAAGCCTTGAATTGCAAGTTTTGTGCGACTGAGTTTCATTTAAAGCCTTAGCTGATACTAGGTGCCAATAGGCTACCCCTCGGGTGGAGCATATAAGTCATACTCCATGGTCTCTTCATGAGATTATTAGAGATTACCCAAGTCTCATAGACTGCGACTTTCAACAGTCAATCTCATATAGGTGTGTTCTTTCAAGATGCTCTGTAAGATGACATCTTCGCTAAATAAAGCCAACATAACACATTAAGGCAAAAGCCAACCTGCCATACAGATTTCGAGAGTATTGCATCTTCACTTGGAACTAGTTAGAAAATTACTCTCCTCCAGTTAACCAGTAGCTTGTTTTTCCTGTGTCCTAATTCACGGGATCTCCGATCACATAGGTTGGGTTACCGCTATGGTATAACTCACATGGGTCTCATGCCTAGTTCCTTTGATGCGTTATCTATCACATTCCGTGATAGCCCTTTAGTGAAGGGATCTGCCAGGTTTTTAGCCGTCTGGATATAATCCAATGCTATCACTCCGGAGTTTTTCAATTTCCTGACAGACTTCAATCGTCTTCTCACATGTCGTGAGGACTTAATATTATCCTTAGAACTGTTCACTTTAACGATTACCGTTTGATTGTCACAGTTCATGAGAATGGCCTATTGGTTTTTCAACCACCTAAGATCCATCAAGAGTTCACGTAGCCATTCTCGCCTCAACAAGGATGTATCCAATGCGATCAATTCTGCCTCCATAGTTGACCGTGTCAAAATAGTCTGCTTGCAAGACCTCCACGACACAGCGCCCCACCAAGTGTAAACACATATCCACTTTGGTGGCCTTAATCTCATCAAGATCGAGATCCAATTTGAATCACTATAACCCTCTAGTAATCGAAGGGTACCCGGTATAGTGTAATCCATAATTTCTTGTACCCACCAAGTAACGCATAACTCTTTCGAGTGCACGCCAATGATCATCTCCGGGTTAGAAGTAAATCGGCTCAATTTGCTTACAAGAAATGAGATATCGAGCCTTGTTGCGCTAGCCAAGTACATGAGAGATCCAATGATCTCGAGAGTATTTCATTTGATCTCTAGCAATTCTCTTGTTTTTCCGAAGAATCACACTTGGATCATAAGGTGTTGGAGAAGGCTTGCTATCCGAATAGCCAAACCGACTCAAAACCTTTTCCACATAATGGGATTGAGAAAGACTAATCCCATCCTCACCTTTGACTAACTTGATGTTCAAGATCACGTCGACCTCTCCGAGATCTTTCATATCAAAATTTCCAGACAGGAAAGACTTGACCTCATTGATCACATTAAGGTTTGTTCCAAAGATCAAAATGTCATCCACATATAGGCACAGAATAACTCCCTCACCCCACCATGGCGATAATACACACACTTGTCGGCCGTTTACAGCCGGCTTGACTTGTGTCAATGTTCTATCGAACTTCTCATGCCATTGTTTAGGTGCTTGTTTAAGGCCATAAAGAGATTTCAAGAACTTACACACCTTGCTCTCATGTCCGGGTAGCACAAATCCATCTGGCCGATCCATGTAGATCTCCTCATCTAGCTCTCCATTAAGAAAAAGCTGTCTTCACGTCCATTTGATGGACAATGAGACCATGAGAGGCAGCCAAGGATAAAAGTACCGGATGGTTGTGATCCTAGCAACAGTGAATAAGTATCAAAATAATCATCTCCTTCCTTTTGCGTATAACCCTTAGCCACAAGTCTAGCCTTGTACTTTTCAATAGTACCATCAGGCCTTAGTTTCTTTTGAACACCCACTTACACCCACAGGTTTGCAACCATAAGGCGATTCTGTGAGCTCTCAAGTTCCGTTAGACGAATAGAATCCATCTCACTACTGACCGCCTCCTTCTAGTAGTCTGCATCGAGAATATGCATAAGCTTCAAATAGAGGTGGGAGTATCATCCACAAGGTACACAGTGAAATCATTACCAAAGGATTTAACCATCCTTTGTCTCTTGCTCCTCCTAGGAGCCTCACCGTCATCCTCCTCAGGATTTTGCTCGGGTATCTGCTCGTAATCCTCGGTTGTGCAATAGGTTCGGGAATTATCTCAGGGTTTTGACTAGAAACGCTATGCAAATCTTTCATGGGAAATATGCCCTCAAAGAAGGTGGCATCTCTGGATTCCATGATTGTACCGACGATCATGTCAGATACCTCAGACTTTACTACTAAAAATCTATAGGCAATGCTCCGATGAACGTATCCCAGAAAGACACAATCCACCGCCTTAGGTCCAAGTTTGCGCTTTTTAGTTATGGGCACATTGACTTTCGCCAAGCAACCCCACGTGCGCAAGTATGAAAGTGATGGTTTTCTCCCTTCCCATTCTTCATATGGGGTTTTCTCCTTATTCTTAGAAGGAACTTTATTCAAAACGTGACAAGAAGTCAACAGGGCCTCCCCCCACCATTCCTTAGATAGACCCGCAGTGTCCAACATGGCATTTACCAAATCCGTTAGGGTGCGGTTCTTTCTTTCGGCAACCCCATTAGACTGGGCGAATAGGAGGTGTCCTCTCATGAATAATTCCATGTTCCTTACAGAATAAGTCGAACTCAGTAGAGAAGTACTCACCGCCACGATCTGACCTAAGCCTTTTGATTTTTCTTTCTAATTGATTTTCAACTTCAGCCTTATAGACTTTGAAGTAGTCTAAAGCCTCATCTTTAGTTTTCAAATGTATAAACATAGCAGTATCTAGATGCATCATCAATCGAGTCATGAAATATCTTTTTCCTCCTTTAGTCAACACACCATTCATCTCACAAAGATCTGAATGTATGAGTTCTAATGGTGCCAAGTTTCTCTCCTCCGCGGCCTTGTGAGGTTTGCGAGGTTGCTTTGATTGCACACAACTTTGGCACTTAGAACCTTTGACAAGAGGGAATTTTTGGAATTAAATTCATACTAGCGAGCCGAGTCATACAACCAAAATTTAAATCACATAACCGTGAGTGCCAAACATCGGCTTCACCTCCATTGGAAATATCACAAATATGGTTCACAACTTTATTGCGAAAACCGTAAAGGGAAAAAGCGGAACAAGCCTCCGCATTCATAGCCTTTACCAATAAAAAGTCCATGCTTAGACACGACTACTTTATTAGACTCAAACACCACTTTGAACCCTTCTTTACATAGAAGGAGCCACGACCAGGTTTTTATTTATTGAGGGGACATGCTGCACGTTCTTTAGCTGCACGATCTTTCCCGAAGTAAACTTCAGATCTACCGTGCCAACACCAAGAACAGAAGCATTCGAGCTGTTTCCCATCAACACGGAGCAATCCCGCATGACCTGGTAAGAAGAGAACAAAGAGAGATCAGCACACACATGAACATTAGCTCCAATATCAATCCACCAATCGGTGGTCTGATTTACTGAAAGAACAATAGATACGTTACCATACCCAGAAGTTCCTCCTCCAGCATTGCCAATGGTCACGTTGACAGACTTTGAGTTCTGTCCTTGCTCACCCTTCCTGCCCTTGCGATTTGGACACTGTTTGGCCCAGTGTCCAATCTCACCACAAACAAAGCAGGGCTTCTCATCTTTGTTCATTGACTTCTTCTTCTTGAAATTAGTGGTTTGTTTGGCTTTATTTTTCCCTTTGTTCTTGCCATGTGAGAACTGTTGCACCACATTGGCGCTAGATCGCGCCCCTCAGTTCCTTTCACAGGTGCATCCTTAGCTCGAGCTTTCTCCTCAACATCTAGAGACGCAATCAGATTCTCAACAGAAATCTCTTGTCTCTTATGTTTCAGAGATGTGGCAAAATTCCTCCATGAAGGAGGTAATTTGGCAATAATGCCCCCAGCCACAAACCTGTCAGGTAACTGGATTTTGAGAAGTTCGAGTTCCCTGGCGAGAACTTGTATCTCATGAGCCTGCTCAACTACAGAACGATTATCCACCATCTTGTAGTCATGATATTGCTCCATGATATACAGTTCACCGCCAGCATCAGAAGCACCGAACTTAGCATTCAAAGCATCCCATAGTTCCTTCGCCTCTTTAATGTGCAAATACACATCGCACAGACGATCGGCAAGAACACTAAGAACGGCTCCCACAAAGAGTGTGTTGGCATCCCGATATGCCTTCTCCTTTTCAGGAGTTGGTTCCATATCCTCTGGTTTGCCGTTCGACACCCAGAACACGTTCATAGCTGTAAGCCACAAGGTGACCCTTGTCTGCCATCTTTTGAAGTGCACACCGGTGAATTTTTCCGGCCTCAGTGCCTCGGCAAAGCCAGCCATTGATAAACCTAAGCGTCTATAATCAGGTTTTTGGATTGTTAGAAATAAAGGCACATTTAGGTTTAATTTAATCCAAAAGTAAATCATGAACAACATGTGATTGACTATCGGTAACGAATAACAGGAGCATACCATAGATGCATATGCTAGAAGACTACACATATATCCATCTAATGTGCTCACAATCAATAAGTTGAAAATAAACAGTAGAAACATTGCAACGCATCGCTCGTGTGCGATGGAGCGATGAGTCGCGTTAGCGCCAGCGTCTGATCGAGGACGGAAGTGCGCCGCAGTCGAGCGCGATGTCGAGCAGCCGCTCCTGAACGTCGAGGAAGACGAGCCGTGACGGTGACGTGGAAGCAGTCGCGCCGAGCGCTTCCCAAAAACCTGATTCGTCCTCTCCCGGTGCAAGAACGCGAGGACGGACGGTTTCGGAGACCTGCTTTCCCGTTCGCTGGTGCACGCCGGCGTACGGGACGGGACAGACTTGATGGCGGCGCAGCGAGAGGAAAATAGCAAAAGCCTAGCGTGGTGTGTATCGTGCTCTTCCGGACGGTAGCGGCGCAGTATATAAAGGAATAGCCTGGTAACAGTCCGTAACCGAACACGACTCGAAGACGTGCCACGATCGGAGTCTATTACGGAGTCGGTTACGGTTTCCTTATCCCTTCTGCAACCGTGACGATCCCGAGTAGCAAAAGAATAAACTGCAAAAGGAGGCTGCACCTACGCAAAGCCCTGGACCGGATTTCGGCGGACCATTCACGTAGGTGCCCCGCGCCCGCGCCCACGCCCCGCCCGGCGAGGCGAGGCGAGGCGAGCGCGCGCGTGTATTCTTTCTCCCTTTCTCCACATGGTTCTACCATGGTGGAGCACACTTCACTATTTAAACTAGTGTTCACCACTTTAGGCTAGCAATGTGGTACTATTGCTAGTGCACATGCCTCTTCATGAGGTGGGCCTTTGAGATTTTCTAGGATTTATTGTCTCAATTAAATGGGCTTGGCCCAAATAATCCAACACAAAATACACTTATTCCATTGAATAGAGCCAAAAGCTAAAAAAAAGAATTAGTATCTTTTTTTTTTGACAAATTGCGGAGTCTTTATAATATTTTGCATTTTTTTTTACAAATTACATCATCTTCTGATCATTTGTGTTAATTAAGCCACAGGAAGCACACTTGCTTTTCTTAAAAGGAGTAAATAATAGATGGATTTGTTGGACCGAATTGTCTTCTTCTTTTTATCTCCGGTAGTACGTGCACCATGCATACCAATCATCCCCACTAATTTTATATTATTATCTTTTGGCGTTAGTCTTGCATAAAGTAACTATATAAAATGACGTGTAACTTCGGTCATAGTTGTCTACAAGAAACTCCCACAAATTATTGATCAGTGACTCAATGTTCCTCGCGCTCACCTAATCCGTTTAAAGATGTCCCGTTCACATGCGAAATCCGTTCCAAGTTCTAACCATTTTTAAACAGCCTCTCAAACTGTCAAACAAGTCTACTCTTAATATAATAGAATCAAACCTAATTTCTACTGCTCACCGTATACTTATTAGCATAATGTACAGTATTTACCCTAAAGCACATGCACAGTGCTTTCAAACAAAACACGAAACAATAAAACCCGTGATAATGATGATGCCGATGATAACAACAACAATAACAATACTAATAATAATAGAGATAATCGTAATAATAATAATAGCATTAGTAATAATAATATGACATTGACGCATGGTTGTAGGAGCATTTGGACAATTGGACCAGCTCAAAGAGTCCATATATAATTGAGCTCAGATACTGGTCGTACGAAATCTCGGCTTCCGTAATCCGATTCCGTGGTGGACTCGTTCTTGAAAATTGGAGGCAGTTGATCTTGACTTGGACATTTTGTTTGGCCCTAGTTCGATTCGCTGCCCGTCTAGAATTTGACTGAGCCGCATTTGTCCAAACCCTATCAAATTCAATCGAATTGTGGTTGCGCAAGCTCGGTTAGACCGAGCCGTGCGACGTACGTATCCTGCGACCAAATGTAAGTTTAACGACATGCATGGCTTCATTGTGCAAGCTTAGAATTGTTTTAGCCGCAAATCAAGGCCTAAAATCATAAATAGTGGCATAGTGGGGCAAGTTTGAACCTTAGTTTCTTTAGCCTTCCGACACATTCTTTTTTTAAAAAAAATCTGATCGATGCGAATAAATTTACAAAACTAACCTTTTATTCGGCCGTGAAAACAGTAGCTGGTGACCGTGGCCTTATACCGCAACAGGTGATCGAACCCGCAGCAGCTCGGACGACCGCGACAGGAGCTTGGTACCGAGCTAGAGTAGTGAGGCAAGATATGGTACCGTGGTACTCAAGCTTGATAAGAATCTATCGCGGTACCAGAACTCGGCAAGAAGGGGAAGTTATGGTGCTCACGACCTGCGCTGTGGTAGGAGAGCACGGTAAACAAGATTTGAATAAAAAGTATAAAGGGAATCAAAATGGTTCAAAGCTTCATCGGGTTTGACGACGTCCAAGTGCAATTCGCTCGATCCGGTGATGGAAGCCATAATAACGACTGCCCCTCCATCGCTCACCTTGCCGCCCACTACGAAATGTTCCACGGACACGAGCCGCGTGACCAACACTTGCATTGTGCCCCGTGTACCATGCCATCGATCGGTGAGCAGTATGTTGTATCAGTGTAGACTGTCAAGGCAGCACATGGTACTGTACGTCCTGGTAGTAAAACACCCCCACAGCAGCAGTAAACAGAAAAATCTTGTATGGAGCGAGCTTCTCCATGGACGCCACTTACTGTTGCCCGGTTGTAGTGTCGAGATTCTCCTCGATGAAAAGCTTTTTATCAAATCACGCTTTGATTAATAAAAATTTTTAAAAAAATAATCTCCACCCAAGCTTATTTTAAAAAAATGATCCATGCTAGCCGCATCGTCTTTGGTGCATGGCGCGGCAAATGAACCTTGCCTCTTTGCTACACCATGGGTAAACCCAAAACTTTTTTTTTTTTTAAAAAAAATGACCCCATGAAACTTGGTGGCGTGCTGCGACCAGGGTTTTCAATTTTGTTTCGGACTCATTTTTCGCGCAGCCGTCGGTAGCGAAATTCTGTCAAAATTCGAGAAATTTCGAACGGTTTGAAAGTCAAATAAATTTTAAAATTGGTCAAATGCATGAGCGAAATTCGATCGAAAAGCTCGAAATTCCATCGAAAAGTGTCAAAATTCTATCGAAAAGCTCGAAATTTCGACGACATGTTAAAACAAATTAACAACAATATAAAAATTACAAAACAAATTATTGTAAAATTTGTAAAATGCAATTCACATATTAAAACTTGTCACATATCAATACAAGTGCAAAAATAAGCATTCATATAATTAAAATATTAAAATATACCATAGCAAGATAACATTAACATATTAAATATACTATAGAAATACAAGTAAGCTTTTTAATATTGGATAACATTAACATATTAAATATACGATACCTTTACTATATTTTAATAATTGAAATTTGTCATATATCAATACAAGAAAATTTTTCAATATTAGATAACATTAACACATTAAATATACCATAGAAATACATGTATGTTTTTAATATTGGATAACATTAACATATTAAAAATGCCATACCTTTGCTATATTTTAAATAATTGAAAGTTGTCACATATCAATACAAGAAAAATTTTAAATATTAGATAACATTAACACATTAAATATACCATAGCAATACAAGTAAGTTTTTAATATTGGATAACATTAATATATTTAAAAATACCATATATTTTCTATACTTTAAATAATTGAAAATTGTCACATATCAATACAAGAAAAAATTTCAATATTAGATAACATTAACATATTAAATATACCATAGCAATACAAGTTTTTTTCTTGTATAAAATTTCGGATCCCAGTATTGTTTTTTCATCCTAAAGGTTATAAAACTATTAATACTTTCGCTCGGTTTTGAATTTTGGTAGGGCTCGAAATCTCGAATTTCGTTCGAAATTCGAGAAAGCCGATCGAAAAGCTCAACCCTGGCTGCGACGGTATGCTTTGGTTACAATTTGTGTGGTAGCTCTTGCCACTCCGCTGATGGTAGGGTAGCAATATCCAAGGTTAGAAATCTCAACGAAATCTCGGATTTCGGTTAGGTACGAAATCCAAAATACCAACAAAATGGCAAATTTTGGCGTGATTCGATCAATTTTGGTGAAATTTTAAAATTAATCCGGATTGTTTTTTTGACAACCAGACATTGTGGCTTAGGTGGTAGTGCATTGGTTTAGCATTCGAGTGGTTCGGGTTTGATCCCCCACAGAACAATTTTTTTAGACTACTTTATATAGCGGTGCTCATAACATTGTTATACAAAATAATCAACAAGCAGGTTGTAGCTCAGATGGAAGAGTACTGGCTTAGCAATTGGATGGTCTAGGGTTCAATCCCATTCCAAAGCACCATTATTTTGGACCTTGCTTGATCCTCAAGAGGTACTGGACTTTTTCTAGCACTATTCTAAAAGTACCTTTATTTTGGACCTTGGTTAATCCCATTTCAAAAAATATTCACACCAGAGGTCATAAGGCTATTAATACTAATTATAGGAAAATATTTTGGATGAATTTTGTCAATTTTTTCATTTTAAAATTTGAATTTGAATTTGAGCGAAAAATCAAACGAAATTCCTTTTCGATACGGATCGGTAAGGTCGAATTTCGCGAATTTCCATCGAAATTCGACGAAATTTGGAGCCCTGCTACCGACTAAGCTAGCTACCACATTGAGTATTCATGTTTTGTCTCAATATTTATAGCCTCGGGAGAACAATTTCATAATGCTGAAAATCACCAAAATTTCGTTGAAATCTCGAAAATCCCGGTTGAAAAAAAATCTGGATTTGAATTTTGTTTGGATTTCGTTTGAAATTTCGAAATCTCATCGAAATTTCAGGTTTTAGTCCCCTCTAAGATATAATACGAAAACATAATTTGAAACCTTGTCAATATCCATTTGTCACGTTAATTCCTTGGTACACGACCGGACATCTATGCAGTTGTAACGGTGACTGTAACTTAAACAGTTCCCAATCATCAGCACCGTTTGATCAAAGCAGCTAACAGTCCAGATCGTGGAACATTGCTAGCTACAATACTACAGAAGATCTGGACCACCCCTTCTTATCCAACGGTCAATCTACAAGTGCTGAAGTAGCCATCGTTACTATAGCTACATTGGATCTTTTTCCTTCGGTCTAGGGTATGTATAATAAGACCACCTCAGCTGGCTCTTATCTTATACATATCAATTTTGGTCTATATAAAAGAGTGAGAAAAGAAGAAAGGGAGAAGAGAGATGGCTCTTATCTAAGAGTCAGCTTTGCATGAGAGCATAAATAGATCATTTATGTACAAGAAAGAAGAGATAGTTATTGCATAACATCTAGAGTCAATTTTTAAATATAGTTATTGTACTAACTGATTTTTAATTTACTCTAAAGGATATAAATAAGAAATAAAGTATGTAGTAAGCTTTGGTACTTGCCCGTATACGGTACCTTTGATTAAAAGATGGAGTAGAACTATAGAGAGCGCTGTCCAGCACAGATCCATTCGTCGTTTAGTGGTGCTGGAGTACTGGTACAGTACTGATTGGTGAATACTTAGTAGTTAGTAGTGACTACTGACGGATAATAATGTTTCACGGAATTGTACACCCGTTTTGGATGGACTACACGTTTTTGTCCAATGAGCAGGCTACGCGTGTATTGGATATTGGTACAAACGCTAGTACACAGTACCATCAACCGACCTGGAACAAAAAGAAATTTCTGATCGAAAAGTACTACAGGAATGACGCCCAAATGTCGTTGGCAGTGTTTACACTACCAAAACGAGGAGGGAAATCACTAGAAATCGCAGAAATATCGAAGTCAAACAAGCTTAGCTTGGCTATTTGCGATACTAACATCGAAAATAGTAAAAAATCACTAGAAATCACAGAAATACCGAAGTCAAACATTTTAAACTTAACGATAAAAATTTTCAAAAATCGACCAATTTTATCGATAATCGAGCAATTTTCACTGATTGCCGATGATTTTTCGTCGAAAATCAGCAAACCAAGCACATTATTTTCCTCACCGATTTTCATCGATTTTCGACAGATTTTTTTTTCGATTTTTGGCACGCTCAAGAAAAATTGAAAAAAATGCAAAAAAATGGAATAATCCTAATTAATTTATAAAACACCTCAAAGAAATTTCAACAATTTTTTTTAACTCATTTAGTGCTTCTGAAAAATCAAAAATAACAATTAATGAAAAGGAATAGAGACAGTGTTAAATATTTATAAAAAGTTACAAGCTTGATCATGATCTGAAATTTTAATAGTATTATAAAGAGTGCCCAAGGATCATGTAAACTTTCCAGAAATATTAGACTTTATTTATTGCCCTTAGAAAATAAAAAACGGAAAAGTATGTACAAAGACAATAGTACTGTGAGAATTTTAAAAAATTACGCAAGTTTGATCATCAACTGAAAATTTTACATCGTCATTATCATTGCCTCAAGAACACACAAAAAATTTTAGAACTATTAGACTTCATTTAGTACCCCTAAAAA
Source organism: Rhipidocladum racemiflorum (assembly GCA_036346355.1). NCBI lineage: Eukaryota > Viridiplantae > Streptophyta > Magnoliopsida > Poales > Poaceae > Rhipidocladum > Rhipidocladum racemiflorum. The sequence goes on along the minus strand of CM070582.1, from coordinate 51,884,535 downwards.
ATCAAAAACAGAAGAGCATATATAAAGACAGTAACAATGTTAAAATTATTAAAATACATGTCTAATAATGATCTGAAAATTTTATAGCATTGCCTTAGGACCTCACACGAAAATTTTAACACTTCTTCCAAAAAATTCAAATTTCCCAAATTTTTTAATTGAATTTGAATGCCACTGATTTACCTAGCGTTTCAGAAATCGAACCGCGTTGATACAACCGATAATTGCGATAATCGAAGATATTTGGAACTTGGTGATTACTAATGATTGGTTGCATGGAGTCGGAAAACGTGTTAAACCTGGGATCAGCTGCTCCAAATCCAAATGATTAGCAGGTTGTTGTATGGAAGATGAAGATGGATATATCTGGTGAGTGGCGAATGGTGATTTTAGTATCTGAGCAAAGCTGAATTGTAGATGACAAAATGTGGCAAAGCTTCAGTCATTCTCAGGTATGAAACAAGATGAGAGATGAGCAAGATCTCCCATTTATCTCATGCTTCAGCAACAAGCACAAGTGCACAATCAATCATGTGATCTATAAAGTATGGGCAGCATTAGTCAGTTACTTGCGAGTCATGAAGAGTAGTACATTAGCGTAGGAAAAGGAACTACTCTTCATAATGGAGACCGCAGCATGTAGTTTGTACAGTACGTCCTCTGCGGTTTTAGTTTTATCCCTTGTGACGGCTAAGATCAGCAAAAAGTCCAGTCAATTATGGCGGGCAACTGAGGATAGCACAAGAGCTTCCTGATCACAGCCCTCGGTGACACTGACTTCCAGCTTGCTGTGCCTCACAAGCTGACCGTTGCCATGCCCATTGCAGACAGTAGACATGAAGGCTCTCGCAGGGCTCTGGGAAGAAGGGCCTGAAGGCATGCCATTGGACATAGCAGCACAGGAAAACACCCTTGTACAAAAAGGGCCTGAAGGCCTGGCATGAAAGAAGTATTTTATGGAACAAAACTGAATCAAAACAGACTGATAGAAGACTAGAAGTAGCCAAAGATATGCTAAAGTGGGAGAAAGAATATCACGCACAATAAATTCATGAGGTTTCAGTAAGGTCAATTCATGGAAAGTCTTTTGTTTCAGTGTTTTTCTGCTGATACGCAAGTTGGAACTGATCGGTATTAATATCAATCCATTCAATAGGAGGGAAGTTTTCAGGTAGTCTGCACATGAAAAAAGGAGGAGAAAATCAGCACCTAAGACAATACAACGGCATATAGAATAAGCAATCTAGAAGATGCGGAAAAAAAGCTACCTATCCTGGAAGTCATGCACTTGATATACCATTTGCATGAACCGCTTCCAATTTGTCGTATAAACACCTACAACGGATATTTTTATATCCATATCAGTAGGGAATTACAATACAGTGTGTACATATTAAGCTATGTTCATAAGAATATTTGCACGGTAAATATATTCTGAGAGCTAAGGTGAGGACCGAGGACCATAAAATGGAGGAGACAGAAAAGAAAATGCAGCTACCTCTGTAGTTCTTAGGCAAAGTCCCAACAAATATAGTGACCATGGGGCGTTCCTGACCTTCAGCATAGATTGCATCTGCATCAACAGCTTGTAGTTTCCCCCCAAAGCACAACAGGCATTTTTTCTAGGCTGTGGGCAAAACAAGAACATTACACTATGAGATAACGGAAGGACCTTAAAACTAAGTATCACACTGGACGAATGCCGGACAAAACCTTAAATCACATATCTCAAGATTGTTTTTAAGTGAATTGGCTGGCTGGCCAGGAATCTTACTAGAAATAAGCTTCGAAACTCCAGTAATGACACCAATGACATCTATGATTAAGGAAGTAACAAAGATACAATGTCAACTAAATTAATGAAATGACAATCACACAGCGCAAATATTGGAAATTACAATGTTTTCTGATCAATGGTATCCACAAAAATGTATGTTGTGAATGCTTGTTCTGAAAGTGGCCACTATGAATCTATGATTGACCTTGGACATTTATTGTTACTTTATTTCCTATAATACAAGAGAAGGTATAGCGCTGTCATGTGTCAGCCAGGTTTCTTGTGATATACCATTGCTTGTATTAACTTTGATGAGAGCTACAAATGCTGTCCGTGTGGTGCCTAGTATAAATTAGTTTGCATTATCTTGCTTTTACAAATATCTAGCATGTAATAAATTGATCCCTACCTCTTCATATAACTTGAGAAATATCTGGAGTGCCTTCCATACAAAATCCGAATTACCTTTCCCAGGAGAACACCCCACCTTTAAACAAAAAACTGTTGAAATCAATCACCAAACTTGTCATCCAGCAAAAACAGGACTAATAAGACATGTAGCTTGACATAGTTATTATGAGATAAAACAAAGAAAATAAAGTGATTTTTTGTATGCAGTCCTAATATCCTATATGACTATTTGCATAAGGCAATGACTAACCTGTAATGATCACATCCACCAGGTGTTGTTCATTGATCAAACTGACTTATCTAGGTCTATTTCTTTCCCTTCCTTGTTCAAAGGATGGCAGTGGTGGAAGCAAAGAAAATAAACGGAGCTAATCAGCTAATAGTCGGTGTCATACCATACTACACTAGCTCATCCCCTTTATAGAAGCATTCCATTCACCAGGTTAATAGAGCTCTATGTGAAAATCTATGATACACCCTTCTCTTTTTGAAAAACCTCAAAATCATCTTCATCATTGCCAAGGCCCAATATACAACTCAGCTTGTCATCCGGTGTAATGCCTGCCTGAAGCATACTGTTGTACATCATATTAGCTTTTTTCTCATCCCCTGTTTTGAAGTATCCAATTATGATTTCTGTATAAGTTACTACAGTAGGTGTGAGCCCCTTATTTATCATTTCTTCCATCAACCGGAGTGCACCATCCATTGCAAGCACTTTACTAAAGCCACCAATTAAACAAGTATAGACAAAAGCATCTGGCGATAAACCCATTTTTTCCATCTCTCTAAACTTTTCCAGAGCAGCCTTCATGTTTGAACGCTTACAATAGCACGCAATGAGAGCAGTATACAAAATCCTGTCCGGTGTCAGTTCCTCCCAAACCATATGCTTAAACAATGTCATAACTTCAGGAAGTCTATCATCATGGCACAGCCCATTTATGAGGCTAGTATACATAAAGATATTAGGTTTTGTCCCCTCATCCAACATTTTATGATACAACCTCAAAGCCTCCTGCAAATTTAAAGCTTTCACAAAACCATCAATAACAATACTGTAAAGGACAGTATCAGGAAGATAGCCCCTTTTTATCATGTCTGCAAAAATTTCCCACACATCATTAGATTTGTTGACCTTGCACAGGCCATTGATGATAACTCTGTAAGTACAGAGGTTGGGGACAATTCCAAACTGTCGTACTTTATCCAGGAATAGGAAGGCTTTACCAATCTGGTTTTCTTTGATGAATCCATCAACTAGAATGGTGCATGCCACAATGTTGGGACTTATCCCATTGTCAAGCATGAGTTGAAATACCCCCCATGCTTCTTTAAGGTCTCTATGTCTACAGAATGCATATATCAGACTAGTGTAATTGTAAACATCTGGAACAAAATTATGATGAACCATGTCACTCCAAAGTTCACAGGCAACCTCTAGATCTAAATGTTGGCAACAACCATGAAGAACGATGCTGTATACTATTTGGTCATGCTTGAAACCTTGGTCTTTGAGCTTCTTGAAAAGCTCAAGCGCCAATTCAACCTTTCCAGCTCTGCAAAGACCATGCAAAAGTGAGCTGTAGCTAACCAGAGTAGGAGTGATTCCAATTCTTTCCATTTCAACAATCATGTCACGGCCTGTCAACAGATCACCATGTTTGCACAACCCATCAACTAATATGCTGTAGCTATGGACATCTGGGACAAATCCACCTTCCTTCATCCCATCAAACACCTCTTTGGCTTTGCAAACCTGGCCCTCATGACAGAAACCATGAATCACTGCATTGAAACAATAACTGTTGCACGGGTAGCCTCTCTGACAAAGTTTTTGAAGAAAGTCCCATGCAGATGTCACCTGTCTGGCACGGCAGAGTCCATAGAGGTAAGTACCATAGGTTGCAGCATTCGGCCTCACACCTTTCATTTTCATTTCACGAAGAAGCTCAAAAGCTTCGTCCAAGCATAACCTATCTCCATGCGTATACATACTCATCAAAACCGAATAAGAGTATACATTTGGTGAAGGACCAGAACTCTTCATATCATCAAACAAACTCCTTGCATACATAATTTGATTCCTCTTGACTAAACTCTTCAGCAAGAAGTTGCACAACCGCAGCTCAACTCCAACCTTCTTGGCCTCAGTGTAAGTGAGGAGAGCATCCTCAAACATCGAAAACTCTACAAAAAGCCGGATGACTGCGGCATAAACTTGTAGCAGTGTCATCGACCCACCCAAATTGTTGACCAACATAGGTGCCAACTTGAACAAATCCGGCCCAGCATTTCCACAGTAATCAACAATGCTCTGAATCAAACACCGGATCTCTCTGATTCTCCGTGGCAAGAATGACAGCATGAGCAATGCAAACAGCCCGATCGACTGGGATAGCCCGTATAATCTCACACACTCCCTGAACCTTATCGTTCTGGCCACATCCCAATTTGAAGTCCGCACAGCCAGTGTGATCAAGGGAAGAAGACACTGGCTTCTATACTCACTGCAAGTGGAGCTTTGACTGGGCTCTTGAAGATCCAAGCTGTTCAAGCAACAAGCCAGAGAGGAAAGGCGCCGCACTGGGGGGTGGTTTCTGGGTACAACAAGGGCTCGACGCAGGAACCCCAGCACTGTCCGGTGCATAGGCGAGGGACGACAACCCCCTCCTTACATTGACGGCACCAGCAGAAGCACGAAGAAACTATGCGGAAAGTACACTTCATGGACTCGGTATGTTGATGAAGATGACCAGCCGATAAAGAGCAGGCCCAATCTTCCGAATTTACATCAAGCTTTGCTAGTTGCTGCAAGAAACAATAGGCCATTAGCATAAGTGCATAGACAAATACTGATTCATTCACAGTCACAGGATTTAGTTAGCCTCACCGGCGAGCACCAAGGTGCAGGCGATGTTGGCCCGGCGAGGAGGAGAGGCACTGGCAGGCTAGGGATGAGGACTGGGGCGACGGAACGGCCGGGGAGGCGAGCTGGCGACGGAGCGGAGCAGGGTCGGAGGCGCCGCACCGCACAGGGTATGGATATGGAGCGAGGGGAGCGAAGATGGAGGCGGCGGCGCGAGGCCGGGAGGGCGAGGGCGCCGGCAGCAGCTCTAGGGCGTGTCGGCGTCTACGTGTGAGGGCGTGAGGGGAGGGAATCAACTGGCGGCGGGTGGAGGGATCCAACGGAGGCGGCGCGGCGAGCACAAGCGGGCGAACGGCGGCGGAGTCGCGGCGACGGAGGAGTGGGGAAGAGAGGAGGATGGGTGCGGGTGGGGTTTAAGGAGGTTTTGGGCCTTTTGGGCCTCCTGTCGATCTTTCACCGCAGGTTTACGATCCTACGGCTGGGATCAACTTCAACCATAGCGGCGGTAGCCTCCGTGATTGTGGGCCGTGGCGTATATAAACCTGCACGGTTGATCCGTTTCCGCGGCCCAAGGCTCTCCTCGAATCCGGCGAGAGACGGAAGCGGCGACGCCGGCGAGTTGCCTCCTCTCCCGCGCCACCGCGCGCCGTATCCTCGCATCCACCTATACCACACCCCGTGCCATACCGTGGCGGCACGTTGCTGCTTCTCTGCTGAGCCATTGCCGCCACGGCCTCCCCCGCCGCTCGCTGGAGTCGGTGGGAAGCAGCGGGCAGAGACAGCGATCGGCGCGCGGGGGCAGCGCGCGCTACGGTGAGGAGCAAGCAGGAGAAGGCGCTCCGCGCATAAACGCTCCACTTGGTTGGGATCCAACTCTCTAATTCTACTCCCAGCTCGTATGATTTAGGTTTTTCTGTGAATTTCTGTGAAGTACATGCGCACGCAGATGTGCACTAGCATTCAGGTTGTTCTTTACTGTTTATTTCATTGTTTCTCCGATTCTCCTGTCCTTGGATGGTCATTACTTGTAGTGACTTGCTAACCAGTTCAACCAACAGAGCAAACCAAATTATGAACCAGATTGTAAGATGTTGTAGCTTGATACTAGTGACATTACTAGAATTATGAGTTTTGTATTATCAGTACCTTAAAGGCAGGAGAGAATGTTAACTATTGGATTGACGGAAGAACATGGGAAGATGAGGAAAATGGAAAGAAGGTCGACTGCAAGATTAATCTAATTGTTAATATTAATCAGCAAACTACTATGCCTTAGTTAACAAAACGGGATTGATCTTGCAAATAACCATTGTTTTCCAAACATTATCTGAATTGAAATTGTTAATTGTTACTGTTTTTTTACAACTACATGGTGTTGTCCTACATTGAACATACTTTGGCAACTGGAATTCAGATAACCACAATCGAAATACATTGTTGAAAGGGAAAGAAAATATTTCTAGGTGAAAACAATGTCTGATATGAAGATAACAGCACAAGCGAATAGAAGTCAAGACACCTGATAGAAGAGAGGAATGCATTAGCTGGTCTATAATTTAAATGATACAATTTTGTTCGTTTAAAAGGCCACTGATCAACACCAGCGTCGAATAAGGATTCTTTACCTGACACCTTTGCATACATACAGATAAGCAGTGCTGCCTTGTTAATGTTAAGCAGTACCGCGACGCTCAGATGGCTAGGCGGCCGCTCAAGTCCTTCCAGTCTAGGCGACCGGCCCAGTCGTCCCCCTCCGGGCGCCTGGACGACTAGGTGTCACCTAGGTGATGCCCTGATAACATAGGGGATGCCTCACAGGCGTTTAAGGAGAGGATGATCGCGAAAGGGATATGGAACATGGGAGAGGACGCGAATAACATGTGGACAGAGATGGTAACTCACGTTAGCAAGGTGGTTGCGGAGGTGTGTGGAGTGACCCGAGGGACTAAATACGAATCTAAAGATCGTTGGTGGTGGAATGAGGAAGTGCAAAAGGCTATCGAGAAAAAGAAGGTTTAATGGCTTTATTGATTTTGATTGGGTTTCTTTTCTAGTCTACCTCAACTTGTTAGGGACAAAAGGCTTGGTTGTTCTGTTATTGCATTCAACCATTGGGCTACTTTTATAACGAAGAATGAACAATATGGTCATTTGTTCTTGCAAATAAGATATAATCGGAAACAATCGCTTCACCAGGACACGCCAAATGTAATCCTAGGAGGGATTATTAGGGTAGCTGCATCCCCAGAATATTTAAAATGGCACAAGCCTCTAACTGGGGCTGTATAATATTCACAAGTTGCAGTAACAAATGTTGCAGCTATCTTTAACTGTTTCTAGTCTTAGCATCTATTTTTTTGTTCAGACTGTACATGGCTAGCCTGCTTTGTCGTAAAATATCCTGACTCAGGGTTGGAGGATATCCCAAAGGCTCAGCGGATTAAACCACTAAATATACTTTATACTGTTTTTTGTGTGCAATTTCTACCTATATAGTTCAAATAAACTCTACTGTCAGAGCTTCAAGCAAACAAATATATGTATTGTTTGATAGTTTTCCTATCTTGTTCTCCAAAATCATTGCATAATTTCACCATGTTGATGAATACCCCATTTAATAGTTCAGAAATTGTAAAACTATTGAGCAATTGGTTGTATGCTCAATTGCTCATCCCAGCTCAGCCCAAAGCAATGACATAAAAAGGCGAACAGAAGAACATCACTTTGTGATGATACACCAAAAGCATGATTTTTATGGATATGCTCTGGAATAAGCCCTGAATTGAGAACTCATTAATATTAAGGGCCACTCTTTATGTGGGAGAGAATATAGCCAAAAAGACAATATTGATGTCGAAAGAACGGTTCTGCATGTTTATATGCTCTGTTCTTTTGGAGAGGTTTTGTTGATACATGCTTCGAGAATAAAGTTTGCAATTTTCTAGCTGTTCTTCCCTGGGCACTAATTGAGTAGTTCTGTCTTATGAGGTCACAGTAGAGAGAGCGATAGTATGATCTTCCTTGTTGGCTTTGTTCTCTTAATTCAGCATTAAATTTATCCCCAAAAAAGCACCAAAAAGAAACAAACCAATTCTTGAGCATTCAACTGTAATTCATGTCGAATGTAAAAAATATTCCCTCCGTTTGGAATTAGTTGGTGGTTTAGCCATTAGTACTCCCTCCGTTTTTGAATACTCTCTCCGTTCATTTTTATAAGGTTTATTTTTTGAATGATTTTGTTCACAAATATAAGGCTTGTATGTAGATTTAATGAGGCATTTTCTTCTTATACCCCTATTTATTCTCTCTCAAACATATGCATTTATCCATTACCACCTACACAAAGCATATCTTTTATCTTCTAAGACAGTTAAGTAGGACATCTAAGTCATTTTCTCTCGTACTTTTCTCAATTTTAACGCAACATTAGTCCTTATGCAAAGTCAAAATATGCCTTATAAAAATGAACGTAGGGAGTAGATATCATTCTAGATTCTTACATTTCATCGGGGTATATCTACAAAAGATTGCATTACCCCTCTTTATTACTCCCTCTAGTCACAAATTGTTATTATTTTGGACATAGGTGCAATCATAATTTTGAAACTTTGACTGTCAATATCTTTTACATATTTAAATTGGATACATGAAAACCATATATGTATATTTGTCTCAAATAATATTTGTATTATATTATAATTGCATTAGATTAATTGAGTTCGTTTACAGTACACTAAAGTAAATATAAACTGTTTATTCTTTTCAATCCAATAGATCAGATTAATTGAGTTTATTTATACTTCATATGGTAGTAGAATAGTGAAAATATCATTAACAAATCGATAATTAGATTTAATTTTTAGTATATATTATATATTATCAATATAGTAGACCATAAATTTTTTCTCAAATTTTCCGACGTCCCTAGCTTTTTCTCAGTAAAAAGATGGATAGGCCGACCTCGTTGAACTTGGAAAGGGATAATGACAGTATAACTCCAAAAAGATCCCATGGAATCATCCTTTCATCTCCTGTGCGGCTGTGCCTACCAATGCGACTCCGTAGCCGTACTATATATATAAACAAAAGCTAAAAGCGGTGTTGTGCTAGGAAGCGAAAGGTTTTGGTTGCCACCCACGGTTTCCGGCCAAGAATATGCCTCTTGTATGCTTGGAATTTCTCTGTCCAATCCGTCCTCCAGGGACCAATGTTCTCTCTCCTCTGGCAACCACCAAAAATAATCACTAAATCCACTAGGCGGCCCCTCACCCCGACCTGGAGGATTTCCAATCAGACCACTGAAGCTCTAGAACACTAAAAGTGTATTTGGTTGATTTGATGAGATTAAATAAAACGTGATACTAGTTTTGTACTATTTGGTTATATTATTTTGGATAAATGAAATAGTTCAACATCTAGAGGAAATATTCCTTAAATTTGTATCACTTGGTTTTAGGATGGAATGATTTCATTTAAGCAATTAAATGCATAAATAACTTCTTTTTTTAAACCATCTCATCCATATACTCCTTCCGGTCTGGTAATATCTGTCGTTTTGGACATCGACACGGTCTTCAAAACACAACTTTGACCGCTAATTTTTATTATAATATATTTATAAAACCCAATAAAATTATAATATTATGAAAGTACTTCTCGAGACAAGTCTACACATATATTTTTTATGTATCCAAATTAAATATTTAAAAATATATTGTTAGTCAAAGTTTCGAAAGTTTGACCATCACTATGTCCAAAACGACATGTATTACCAAACCGGAGGGAGTACCGTTTGGTACAAACAACAAAACACATCTTAAGTAACCCACCGGGTGCCCATAGCGCGCTCTCGCCCGCCACACCCTTCTTAACACGCATAGCATATGCCATATGCTAGTAAATATTCCAAGAACAGCAGCACCCTTCTTCCCCTCCAAACGCTTACCTCACCACCCACTGACCCACATCTCCGCGCTTATATGATGAGCTCTCATCAGTGTTGCACCCCTCACAATCCACAAACGCAAGTGGTTGATGTTGTTGCAAGCGAGGAGACGCGATTAGCAGCCAGCAGTTGGTTGATCAGTTTGCAGGCAGCAGCATGAAGTTTGGCAAGTGGCTCAAGAAGCAGATCGAGCAGAGCCTCCGGGAGTGGAGGGAGCAGTTCCTGCGCTACAAGGAGCTCAAGCAAATCGTCGGCGCCATCTCCGGCTGCCCGCCCTCGCCGGCCGACGAGGCCGAGTTCGTCGACCTCCTCAACGCCGAGATCGACAAGATCAACGCCTTCTTCATCGAGCAAGAGGAGGAGTTCATCATCCGGCACAGGGTACGCACGCTGGTCGCTGGTCGGCCGCAATGGCCTCGCTTGTATTGCAGCAACTCAACTCCTCCTTGCAACGACTTCTCTGACGACGCGTGTGTTGCTGGTGGTGTGCAGGAGCTGCAGGAGGCGATCAAGAGGGCGTTGGAGAGGAAGGCGGTGGTGCTGGAGGCGCTGTACGAGGCGGGGATCGCCGCGATTCGTAGGGAAATCGTCAACTTCCATGGCGAGATGGTTCTGCTGCTCAACTACAGCAGCATCAACTACATAGGTATGATTAGCCGACCGCAACTACACCTCATCAAGAGTTAATCCGTGGAATGGAATTCGGACATGTAGCAACTTGCCGGCCGGATTTGGAGGGAAGGCAGCTAAAATGGCTGTTGCAAGTTCGATTGTGGATGATTAATTCTGTGAACTTGTGGGCATTTGCCAGGGCTGGCCAAGATCCTGAAGAAGTACGACAAGCGCACGGGTGCGGTGCTCCGGCTGCCGGTGATCGAGACCGTCCTGGAGCAGCCCTTCTTCGAGACGGAGACGATGTCCCAGATGGTCAGGGAGTGCGAAACCATGATGGAGGCGTTGTTCCCCACGGCGCCGGAGGGGCAGGCGGCGGCGCTTCGGGATCGCGAGGCGCTGGCCGTCGCGGAGCAGAGCATCTTCCGCAACACCGTGGCGGCGCTGCTAACCATGCAGGACGTGCGCAGCGAGAGCTCCACGTACGGCAGCCACTCGCTGCCGCCGCTCAGCCTGCCGGACTCCGACTGGCTCCGGTCGTTCCAGCTGCCGTCACCGATCCCCATCCAATGAGGCTTCTTGGTTTTGCCTGCGAATGCCACAGCCGTGTAATTTCCAAGCCTTTTTTATTTCTTTTTAATTTCTTCTTATTTTGCAACTTCCTAACTAGTAGGACCAAATAATGTAAGATACCAAGATGTGGGAGAACATGCAACTTCATACTGAGTTTGGTGCGAAAATCACATAGCCGGTTGTACATTACAAATCTTCTCAAATTATCATCAGCTGATGCTTTCGTGTTTGCCTTCTTTTCGTGCGACCTAATTAAGCACACATTCTGCAAGTTAGTGATACATACTTTCAATGAAATTATGAGCTAGTTCATGGCGAAAGTGTCGCATTGGGAGAACATTCTGTACGTCTGTACCAGTATGGCAGTAAGATCTAGTATGCATACACCGTGGCTTAACAAGGTACAGAGAATTGTCAATTCATCCGTGGCTCCTGACGAGTCAAAAGCCAAAAGGAGAGAAAGGAAGAACACATGGGCGAGGACATTGCAACGGCGAAAGGCTGAACAAAATCACCGGTGATATGATCTGCTCGAGTGGCCACACAATTTCAGAATCTTCAGGTCGTGCATGGGTCAACCCATCATTCAGAAGTAGGAAAACTCGTCGCTCTGACTTCTTTTTTCTTCCTCGCAAAGAGAGAGAATGAAGGCAATGCTTGATGATAGAATCATAGAATGCAGCAAACAACTAGAAGAGTTCATGGACATCGGAAAACAAACTTGTCGGACCTGAAACTACGCAAGATGATTCTTTCGGCTAAACGAATGTACTACTTCAGTGCAGCTAAGCCGGTGCAAAATGACATCAAGATTAATCGCACTAGTCTGCTCCCAAGACTCTTCAGATGAGCATTGCTATCGTTAAATAAAACTTACTGTTCTGGAAGTCAAAAACCCTTAACAAATGCAGGTTTTTTGCGTGGTTGCTCTTGCAAAACAGGATCCTAACAGCAGATAATCTTATCTTGAGAGGATGGCCTCATTCGCCGATGTGTTGTCTTTGTGGTTCAAAAGAGGAGTCGGGACAGCACCTTATGATCTCGTGCCCTTTTGCAAAGCAGGTTTGGACGCTTCTTTCGAACAGGCTAAATTCCTTGCAACTCCCTTGACGGGTACCCATACCATGGGTACCCTTATCAGCCCAGGATCACGAACGGGCTGACCTACCTCTCCGGGAGCCCAGTACTGGCGAAAGGTGTGTGGGCCGCAGAGAGTGGGCCAGGCCCCGGTCCGAGCCAGCCCCAGACGGTCGGTCGACCCCGACCTCCGAGGTCGGGGCGCACGGTTGGTCGGCTCCACCGCACTGGCAAGGGCGGGCCTCGCGCTGGGGCCAACTACCCCACGCGACGCAACATCCATCGACACCGTGACGGGGTAGGCGGCTCCTTCCCGAGGTTGTCAGAAGGACCGACGAAGAAAAGCCCCGGTCCCATCGTCACTGACACCACAGAGAAGCGCCCCTTCCCGAGATCAAGCTGAGGTCAAACACCATTAACTGCCGGGGCTAACAACCGTGCGGAGCGGTGCGTCACCTCGTCAGCACGAACGAAGACTCCCCGCCACCGGGCTACCAACCCGACGTGGAGAAAGTCAGAGCCCGGTCAGACGACGAGACAAGACTGCACTCCAAGGTGTACAAGACTCTTCCTTTGTCTCCCCGACTCCCATTGTAACCTGCCGCCTCCGGATATATAAGGAGAGGCAGGGCCCCGGAGAGAGGGAGAGGCCAACCGAGCAAAGGAACTCACCGAGCACAAGGGAGATCGAACCCCTCGTCTCGCCTGTAACCTTCATTCCGCCTCACGAAAACAATACACCCCAACGACACGGACTGGAGTAGGGACATTCGGCCCGAACCAGTATAAACCTCTGGCTTCTTGAGTCAACCATTCGGGGAGAGGGAGCGCGCGACCCCCCGCTAACCAAAAATTCGTATTGCCGGTGCACGAAACACCGACATCCCTCTACAAAATCAGGACACAGATTGGCCTATTGCCTTATGGTGGCAAAGCCTGCATGCGCTATTCCCTAAGCTGATTAGGAGAGAGTTGGATGGGCTCATCATTCTTTTCTTCTGGCACGTTTGGAAAGAAAGAAATGACCGCATCTTCAACGAGCTTTTTTCTACAGGACTTGAGGTGGTCCAGAAAATCACCCAAGATTTCGTGGCGTTCCACCTAGCACGAAAGTCGGGTTAAGGCTCATAAGGTTCTATTGTTAGGGGTCTTGCTCAGGAAGGCTCTTGTTGTTTTCCTCTTTTTTATGACTTGTTGATTTTGTGACTTGTTGTTTCTTTTGTTCGATCCTAGAGACCCTTTTGTACGTTACTTTCTTCTTAATGAATCGGCAGAGCTCCTACCACTATTTCGGAAAAAAAATAAAACTTACTGTTTTTCAGATGAGCATTGCTGTCGTTATACAGAACTTCTTAGCTGAGAAACAGAGGACAAGTTGATATTTTTGCGAGTGTTACTGCATGTATGTGACCATAGTTTTGCATTTCATGACAAATATTGACGAAGAAGTATATTGGCAGATTCGAAGGCAGTATGCATTTCCATCTTGCTTCTCTCTTGTTGGAAGATGACGGGAATATTCTTGGCCCAGAACAGATGGTAGATGGTAGATGAACGAAAGCCGACGTATTTGTCTAAGGATTAACGCAGGATATTCCTCAAAGATGCCAAACCTCAAACATGGGAATGGGATGATGCCAAGTTGCATCTGCGAGACCACACATTTGAAAGAGATGGAAAGGACAAAAAACATTTTTTTAAGAAAATTCGTCGGTGACGGGGAGGCAGAGTTCGGCACCGGCAATGTTCAGTTCCCATCTAGGTGTGCCAACAAAAGATCTGCATTGCACCGAATGGCTCTCCTTCCTTCATGGAGGCGGGCAGGAACTTTTTTTTGTCATAAAAAAATCACTTCAAAATTGTTAGAAATCGTATAGTTTTCAAATCCAAAATTTTGAGGAAAAAAAGCAAAAATCTTTTGATTTTGATGATTATCACTCGATTTTGACCAATTTTCTTTCGATTTCCCCGATTTTCTTTCTATTTTGACTGGTCAGTTAAATGTTTCTCAAAGTCTATTTTTTTAAGCTATTTTCATCGATTTCCTCTCAATTTCACCGATTATCGTGATATTTATGTCCCATAAAATTTCTTAAAATTTTTGAATTTAGCCGATTTATCTACCGGTTTTAGATGTCATACCCCTTCAATAAGACCGAAAATCACGAGTTTCTTGTTATTTTCGCTGATATTAGCCTTTTGGTTAAGGTGCACTCCCTCCTATCACAAACAGTAATCGTTTTGGATGTCGATACGATGCATAAAACTTAATTTTGATCACTATTTATATTGTAATATATTTAGAAAAAATCAATAAAATTATAATATTATAAAAGTATGTTTCGAGACGAATCTACATATATGATTTTCATGCATCTAATCTAAATATTTAAAAATATATTAATAGTTAAACTTTCAAAATTTTGGTTGTAGGCTGAGAATAGCGATTTTCTAGCTATTTTCGTCGATATTAGCCTTTTGGTTATGGTGTACTCCCTCCTATCACAAATAGTAATCATTTTCGATATCGATACGATGCCTAAAACTCAACTTTGATCACTAATTTATATTGTAATAAATTTAAAAAATCAATTATACTATAATATTATGAAAGTATGTTTCGAGACGAATCTACATATATAATTTTCATGCATCTAATCTAAATATTTAAAAATATATAAATAGCTAAAGTTTTAAAAGTTTGGTTGTATGTATCTCAAATTGATAAGTTTTTGTGAACGGGAGAGAGTATCATTTTTATCAGTTTAATATCTAATATGTGGACCATATACTCACTGTGGTATTAAATTTATTTTTTGTGGGAGATTGTCCAACACAATGGCTTGCCATTAGAGCCCTCAAGCGTAGCTAATGCGTTGCACTATAGACAGAGCCGGGCGCACCCCGTGAAAAACGCTAGCCCATTATTGTCTGCGGTTGAGTACAAACCTGTTGAGGAACGCGGTATGCTAGTCTAGCACAAATTAAAATTTCTACCGTAAAACCAGAAAAGCTACTCGCAAGAAGGGGATCATAGATCAATTACCACTAGACGCGTAGTTGCGGAATCCTTCGCACGTCATTGTAGTGGATCGTTCTCGACGCAGTCATGAATCGTCCTCGCCTCGCTGTGGATCGTCCTTGCCTTGGTCTTGGATCGTCCTCCCTCAGTTGCGGATCGTCCTCACACGCCACAATCGCAGCAGCGTCACCACAGCAGTCCACATGTCCGGTTAGGAAATAGTGTTTGGTAATCCCAAGGTAAACTATTACATATGTAGGGAATGTGACAATCTCAGGTCTAAGGATCATACATTTACTATGTATGAGATACACTGATGACATATAAGAATGTAACATTCTTGCAGTGTCTCATTGCGGGTCTATCTAACAAATGTTCTTCAACATGCGTTCACAATGTATTGATGATATCTACACATCTCATGATCTATGAAACATGATGATCGATCAATACATGCGCTGATCTATTCATCGTTGTCCTATACGATGATGCCCGATCAAAGATACTTACAGAATTATATCAATGAGTAGAGAGTTTCATAAGCAAGTCACATACTTAGTGATCAATATAATGATATACATTCATTAGACCAATAATTATATTATTATTTATAAACATAGTCATGTTACAATCATCTATATCACTGTCTCAAGGGCATAACACTAACAAAACTGTGGCTGATGCTGAAGTGATTACTTTTCAAGCATCCTCTTTTATTTATTTTTTATTTACAAAAGTATTTTTTAAAAGAATTTACAAATTTCGTCGAGATCTCATTATTTCGTACGAAATCCAAAAAATAAAATATAAATCCAGTTATTTTTTGACCAAGATTTTCGAGATCTCGTCGAGATTTACCGAGATCTCAACGAGATTTGCCAAGATCTCGGTGATAGTTAACTGAACGAAAATTGATCCAAAAATCATCAAACAAATTGAAATTTTTTGTGAATGGTCCTGACACATTACTAATATTCCCATAAATTTTTTAGATGATGATCAAGCCTGAGGAATTTTTATGCCTCGTTTGGTAACTTGGAACCGGACCGTTTCTACTAGATTCTAGAAGAAACCTAACCAAACGGCGTAACGCTCGGAATGATTCTCCTCGGATCGTTTCTTCTTTTTCCACTCTGTGGCCGAATCGGTCTCAACCCCGTTCCACCCGATTCACAGAATCCTACCTGAAACGTTTCTACCAAGAATCTGAAACTGTTTTCGTTTCTATTAGAATCTGAAACCGTACCAAACAGGGCCTTAAAATTTAAATAGTGCTACCGTTCTAATAAAAAGGCTAACCGGCAAATTTCAACCGAATGGAAATGGTGCAAACCACATTAGAAGCTTTTGCAAAATTTTGTGGATGGTCCTAACACAACCATAATATTCACATAACATTTTTAGATAATGATCATGCTTGAGGAATTTTAAAAAAATCAGATAGTGCTACTAAAGGCTGACCAACAAATTTCAACCGAATGAAAAATGGTTCAAACCATGTTAGAAAATTTTGAAATTTTTTGTAGATGGTCATGATGCATAACTAACGCTCTCATAAATATTCAAATAATGATCAAGCATGAGAAATTTTTAAAATTTTTGACAAGCGAGATACTTAATTTATGACCGCGAGAATTAATGTGCATGGGCTAATTAGATGATCTACCAACTGCTCCACATGAAAAACAACGTGGAGAATTCAATCCGATCAAATTTTGGTCAAATTTACTGAGATTTTAAGTACCGTAGTAATTCAATTTTTTTTTTAAATTTTTTTTGCCAGGATTATGAAACTCGGGGGTCCGAAATCCGAGATTTCGCAAAATTTCGCTGGGATTTTGTTCCTTGGCTGCGGCGGAGGCGCCCTCAGTTGGTAGAGGCTAGAGGGTACAGTACACACAACCCGACAGAACATGGCGTGGTGCTGGGGAAGCGTTCCTACCAACCAGGGGTGAGTTGATCGTGGAAGCCACCCAGAATTCTGGGTGCACGCTGTGCGGTCGTGATGGGATTTTAGGGGCGAACCAAGCCGATGCATACCCCGCAGCCCGAATTGAGTCACTTCATAGAAACGACGAGCATCCGAGCAGGTGGGAGGCAAAGGCTCTCTTCGGGATAGTTAAAATAACGAATCCTAATCACAACATGTATCGCATCAAACTGAAAATATTGCTATACGAATTAAAACAGTTAGAGAGAATGTAGCATAATTGACTTAATGAGTTCCTCCTGAAGAAGGGATATTATCCATGTGTGTTCATAAAGAAATCTCATAATGGATCTATGTTATCTCAGTATATGCCAATGATCATAATGTCATCAGAACCACATAGAAAATAAAGTAAGCAAGTGCTTACCTTACGACGGAGTTTGAAATGAAATATTATGGTAAAACCAAGTATTGCTTAAGCCTACAGCTAAAGCATTTCCTAGAAGGAAATTTTGTACATCAGTCTATTTATACCAAGAAGGTATTAAAAAAGATTTAATATATATGTATAAATGTCATCATTTAAAGATATTATGGTTGTAATATCCCTTGAAGCGAATAAATTCCTTTTCAGACCAATGATGGAAAATGAAAAAGTCTTAGGACCTGAAATCCCATACTTATGTATCTTGTGAATTGCACAAGGCATAATATTGCATTTGTAGTAATTTTGATAGCAAGACACAGTGTAGTCCCAACCAAAAGACATTGGGATGGTGTTAAAACTTTACTCATATATCTCCAAGGTACTCAAGATCTTGGATTGTTTTTTCAAAAGAACCAAGACTTAACCATTGCGGGATATATGGATTTTAGCTATCTGTTTGATCGCTATAGTACTAATCTAAGACTGATTACTGTATTTTTCTGCGATGGTTTAGTCATTTTTTGGCAGTCTTTTAGGCAAACCTTGGTAGCTACTTCTACCAAGCACTTAGATATTATAACTTTATACGAAGACTCACGTGAGTGTGTTCGGCTGAGACGTGTGATTAACCACATCCAGAAGTCATATGGTCTTAATACCGTTGAGATCCCTTCGATTATCTATGAAGATAATATTACTTGTGTTGCGCAAATGCAAATGGGTTATGTAAATTGCAATATCGCGAAGCATATTGCCCATAAATTTTTCTATCCCCATGAACTCCGAACAAATGATGAGGTAAAGATACCGTAAACTAAGTCGTGTGAAAATATAACAGATTTATTCACTAAGTTTTTGCCAACATCTAGTCTCTAAAGATGTGTTAATGGTATTGGAATGTGACAACTTAGAGATATGTAGAGTTTGGGGGGAGTAAAGTCCTAAATTACGACCCTTTGCATGACCCTAAAGATCATATTTTTAATCCTGAAGATTATAAGTTGTGTTGTTTTTTTCTTAGTGAGTTTTTCTGAAAATTTCTCACATGAAGATTTTTATTGAGGCAACTAGTGTAACATGGAGTGCGAGTGCAATGTACTTTTTTCTGCATCCCTTTTTCCCATTGAGTTTTTGGGAGGAGTTTTTAACGAGACATGCGCATTACGCGGTATTCGCCCGAGGGAGAGTGTTATGATATAGATATAATCCCAGTCAAAGTATGAAAAGACTCTATCTATTGGTGGGCGAATCCAAATCTATTTTCTATTGGTTTTTGCTATATATTAGACACCCTTTGTACAGAAAAGAATCAATCTAATAAAGAGAGAACTTTGCCCCCTATTTATGTGTGTGCTTCCTATTCTTATTCGTATGATTTTTTTAGTGTGCTGTTGATTGGTGTGGATAAACAAATACATTTTACAACACTTATCATCAGAATTGGCAAACCTGCCGAGAATGCATATGCAGCTGTATAATTTGTTCAGCCATAGAATCGATATATATGGGCCTGCACATGGTTTGACCCAGGAAAGGGAGTTTGGACGCCAACTCAGATAGTTAGCCCAAGCAACCGAGCGTCCAGTGCATCCTGTGTTTTGTTTAGTACCACACGGCCGGTTTAGAGTTAGGGAAACGGGAGGCTTCCAATAAAATGAAACGTATAGCCCGACTTACCTCATACCTTTCTCGGCCTTTTGGCTAAGATCAAGTGTAGTATCTGTTCTTATCAGTTTAATATCTGATATGTGGGCCATGTGCTCACTGTGATATTAAATTTATTTTTTGTGGGGAGGGTCAAGCACAATGGCTTGCCATTAGGGCCCTCAAGCGTAGCTCAGGTGTTGCACTATAGCCAGAGCCTGGCGCACCCCAACCAAAACTCAAATAAAATGTTTGTGCTGATAAGGCCGGCACATACCGTGGAAACCTATCAGAATCGAGGCTGGTCCTGGCCATTTTTGGTTGGGCTCTAATCTTAAATCTTGATCAAATAAAAAAATTAAAATGCTATAGTATTTCAAAATCTCAGCAATGTTCGATATTTTTTATTGGATTTCAGTTTTTTAGGCCGGATTTAATTGGATTTGTGATTAAAACTATCCCAAAAAATCTAAATTTTTTTTGATGAAATCTCGATCTTTTACCATTTTCAAAAGTTAAAAAAGTTGATCGAGATCTTGGTAATTTTCAGCTGAAATCTCGGATTTCTCGATTGAAAAAATCGGATTTGAATTTTGTTCGAATTGATCTCATCGAAATTTCAGATTTTTACCATCTCCCAAGGTATATGGAAGTTGGTCCAAGCAAAGTGGCACGAAATCTAAGTGGCACGAAATCTATGTGACGGACCGCCTTTTTCAAGGGGGTGCGTTTAAATCCACAACGGCTACCCAGGATGATTAGCCGTCGGGAACCAAGTCATACATTGCCAGCATAAGAACGAAACAATTGTTTTGATACAAATAAGGCCTAACGGCCAGAACTTTACAAAAGGAAGCGGCGGGCTTCAATAGATTACATTACCAAAAGACCACACAGGCAAGGCCTGAGCACAGAAAAAGGACCCTAAAACCAGACTACTCCACCATCTACGATCTTCTGAAATTCTTCTGCGTCTTCCGATTCTAAAATAGGTTAAAAAGCAAGATTGAGTACACAACAGTACTCAACAAACCGCACGAAAATATCTGAATATTACATGCAGGGGTATTCACAAGGAAATGGTAATATGGTTATTATCATTGTGGATGCAATTTTATTTTCGAAGACATTTTACATTTGGATCACAAACCATACATAATAGAAATAAGCAAATTTTGAGTTTTCACAAGTTCATCATTACGTCAAGTTGAAATAACAATTCTACTTGGGTTAGGTTACGGGATTCACCCCAATTCAAACTTAGCTTCATTTACCGGAAGCACGGCGTATTCGAATACCATTTAAATATGACTCTGCAGAGTTGCTCAGCTTTACCCACAAGATATCTACGACCATCGTGCCACCGGATTACATGCAACTTAAATGCATGCGGCCAGGCCGAGACCATCAAAGCTTTTCGTTGAACTACCCCTCTTTAGCACTTACCCGGTAGTTTTACAACCGCACAGTACTCGGGTCCCGCGGGCCACGGCGGGGTGCACGATCCGATCCCTGAGGGTATCTACCGTTGTGGATAGCGGCAGGTGACACCGTCGGTCAACCCCCATTCCACCCCATTCCTTCCGCGGGCATACTGGTTAACGCCCACAGTATGGAACCTCTCGCCTATAAGTATTCCAAGGGGAAGTTCAAGTACCGAGCTAGGTTGGATCGAGTCAACGAGGTCAACCGACCCAACTTGTGGTTGAGCGGGATCTAAGTTATTTACTTTACCCAAGGTTGTGATTACTTAAAATTATGCCCAAGACTTAGCCAATTCCAAACCAACAATCCACACCACACATTGGCCTCGTCAACGGTCGAGGTTCGGGTACGTAGCCATCTAGTGGTTTGCCTGCCGAAGTCCTCTCACCGTAGCATATTTTTGAATATAGTCTACATCAAGTCTCCCGCTTGATGGTTTTATTTTAATACACAAATCATTTTTGATGTTCAACTAATTAATTACTACTAGCATACGAGATTCAATAGCTAAGTCTAGGGTTGTCAACGGAAATATGGCACAACAATACAAAGTGGGTCTTTAAGCGTTAGGTACTACCTATGTCATCATGGCATTCTAAAATAACATTTCTAGCATTTAACATACTAACATAACGCGATAAGTAAATAATTAATACTACAATAGTATCATGGGTTCAACATGTTCAAGGAGTGCGGCTTGCCTTGCGAGGCGAGGGGAAGTCCTAAGTCGTCGTCGATGTAGTCGATCTTGGTGCCGGTCACGTCCGGCTCCTTCTTCGGCTCCTCGTACTGCTTCGAGACGGGCTCCAAGGTCGGATCTAGCGCACAACACACGAGCAATAAATAAACGAATAAAACAACGAGAAAAGAAAAGAGAAAAACAAGAAAAGAAAAAACGGAAAAAGGGATTGAGAGAGAAAGGGCCGGAGAGGGTTCAAAGGGCTTTTTCGGCATTTAGGAATTTTGTGGACTTCAAACGGCGAAACGGAGAGTGTTTTTGGACTCAGTGGCTCGAGACGGTTGAGATAGTGTATTTTTGGTATTTTAGGACTTTTTCTGGATTTTTGGAGAATTTCCGGATTAAAAGAAAATCTGGAAAAAGGAAAAAGGATTAATACTAAAAGAAAAAGGAAACCGGGCCAGGCCGCATCGCTCACGGTTCTCGCCCAAAAGGCCCGAGTGGGGGGCTTGCGCGCTGGTGTCTTGACTCAAATTACACGAGCGCCACCTGCCTGGCCGAAAAAGGAAATGTGGATCCAGGGTTAGGGTTTGCGAGGGTGGCGGGCGAGCGAAGGGAGAGCGGCGGCGGCTGCGAGGCTTGTGACGGCCGTCGCTATGACGAAGGTAGAGCGAGGGAGCGGAGGGGTTTGGCGGCGGCGAGCGAGGGCGAGAGAGAGAATTTGAGCCGGGGCTGGGGACGAAGAGGCTTCGGTGGCGGAGATGGGAGGTGCTAGGGTTAGGGTCGTTGGGTGAGGAGTTGAGGCGGCGGGGAGACCTTCGGCCGAAGCCGAAAAAGAAGGGGGAGACGACGGGACTCGAGCGGCGGGGCTCGGCCGCGGCTCGAGAAGGTGAAGGGGGGGTTTACCACGGGGAAGGAGGAGGCGAGCGGGGGCAAGGCGAGGGTGCGCAGCGGTTTTTATAGCCGCGCGCGGCATGGCCAAGCGGCGGGGCGGCGTGTTGCTGGCGTGGGCGGAGGCGACGGGGCGAGGGCAGGTGAGCGCGGCAGTCGAGGCGCTGACCGGTGCGAGAGGTGGGGCAGGCAGAGGCGACGGAAGCAAGCGGCGATGAGTCCCAAGGTGATGGCGTGGGCACGAAGCACGGGAGCAGGCGAGCGAGGCGACGCGAAGCTGACGCGGGCGAGCGGCAGAGGGGATGACGCACGGCGACGGACAGCAACGACCGGGAGGGCGCGGCCGACGGACCGGTCCAAGGCAACGGTAAGTTTGCACCTACTCCCATCCAATCTTTCCCCCAAAATCCGAGAACAAGGGACGAGAACATGATTAAGAACGGGAAGAACGCGATTAAAATCGATTAAAACGTAATTAGGGTTTGATTTTGCTTTGAAATTTTGGGGTGTTTCAATCTACAAGCGAGCTCCTGCGGATGCCGCTGCTCCAGTATAAGATTGTAGAACCCTTCAAATTGCAGAAGAGAAGAATGAGTACACAGATTTTTTACAAGCAGCTAATACGAGAGCTATATATGCCACCCATTTTTTTCCTTTCCCGTGCCAACAGAACTTCGTAAGGCGACATAACTAACAGTGCGTGTAACCCAATCAAATTTCGGATAAGTTTCTAAAGTAACTTGTTATGCTACGCTTCCTGCCCGGTCTGCTCGCTACGTCGTTCTTAGTACGGTGTCACACGGCCAAGCGTGGAGCTAAACTCGCTTGTCTTCCTCGGCGCCGGCTTTCGCGTATACACCAGAGTCGGTTCGAAGTATGATCTTAGCATCCTGCGTCACGTAGCACGCCCAGTTATCCACGTACGACAACGGCCCAGGCCTGATCAGCGGCCGCGTGTCCTCCAGGTCGTCATGGTCGGCGTCCTCGCTCTCCTCGCCGGAGTAGGCAAACCTGCCGAGCACACGCACAAACACACGCAAGATCGTAAGTTTTTCATCCATGATCTGGCTCGCTGGGAGACCTGGAGTGATCCATCCAATGCACAGCGGCTACCAAGGAATGAGCTTTCACCTCGTTGAATTGTGAGAGGGTGCCCATACGAGGCAGATGACGCAGAGAAGGGCGAAGGAGATGAGCTGCCACACCGCCGGGATGACCCATGCGACTCGCCACCGCTCGTTGTGCTCGTCGGTCGACTTGAAGTGGATCTGCGTGCAGCGAACGGTCGATTTGTTCAGTCGTACCGCCGATCAGCAACGGACGAATATATGCACAAGTGTTTCGTGCTTTGAGTGGGCAAGCAGAGCACCAATGCATCAGCTCGATCTCACAGGGAACTTCCAGCAGTTGGAACATGAAATCATTCAGATCAAGAAATCTCAAAGCTAGCTTCTGGTGGTAATGTAGGACTTGTTGCCTAAAGCCTTGAGTGATCATTAATTTAGAGCAGACAGGCCAGGCCCTAAAATTGTTTCATTTAGTCTAATTAGGAGGAGGGGAAGAAGATTCTTCTGTTGTCGAGCTTGTACCATCAAAACAATTAGCATCATAGGTAATACCGTAATAGCTAGGTTGATAAAAGTAGCTAACAATGTGGACAAAAATCCAAACAAAGCAAACTCTGAAGCAGTGAGCCATTGGAGATGTAGTATCAGTAAACTACTGCAGTTTTTTATTTTATTTTTTACCTCGAATGTGATCCAACCAAGAGACACGGCCACAGCGATGATTAAAGAATTGGTAAATTTCCGATACATCTCCAGCTTCGCCGTCATCCGTCTCGCCTGCAGCAACGCATTGCAAAGCTCCTGCATGATTCTTGACGAACTCTCGAGGTGCCGAAACTGAAACCGTCCTGTACGCACCTTGAGCTTGTTCAGAGTTCTCGACAGCGAGTTAAATGTCCAGTAGACGAACACCGTGTTCAGGATCGCGACAGGGAGTATGAAGAAGAGCCTCCTCGTCGGCGAGTGGTCGCTGACGATCCCGACATTCTCGCCGACCTCGAGAACCTCCGACGCGGCGAAGAACGCGGCGCCGAGGCCGGCCACCTTGGCGCTGACGCCGCCGAGCGTGGGCCTCACCACGCCGTACCCCATGGCCACGAGCAGCACCAGCAAGCGCGACACCGTGCCGCGCACCGCGCCGGACGTCGCGGCCCAGAAGGTCGTCCCGGCCGGCCGGACGCCGGACTCGCCGAACTCGGCGAGGTCCAAGTACCACGTCGTCACCTCCACCATCCCCAGCGTGATGACGAGCGTGACGCAGTTCTGGAGCGGCACCACCTCCCTCCAGAACCTCGCGTACTGCAGGAACCAGAACGCGGCGAGGACGGCGAACGCCAGCGACATGCAGCCGTAGAAAGCCAAGAGAGGGGCCATCCGCCCGGGGAGGTACCCGCGGCTGTTCTTCCATATGGTCTTGCCCTCAACGGCCACCTGCCCGGCGAGCGACGTGTCGCAGAGGACGAAGTAGAGGTTGTACATGCCTGTGCGCCCGACGGCGACGGTCTCGTCCGGGAACGCCGCCTGGAGGCCGCCCGGCAGGAAGGAGGTGGAGAGCACCTTGGGCCAGCCGGACCCGGGCGGCGCGTCGGTGCTGTTCGGCGCGCGGTACACGAGCGCCCCCTCGGTGCACGCGCCGAGCTTCGCCATGTCCGGCGTGCAGCAGAGAGCGCGCTTGCCGCCGGCTCTCGAGTCCCCGACCAGGTCGCGGTCGCCGGCCTCGAAGATGACCGCGATGACCGTGGCCGTGCGGTTACCGTCCTCCTCGGCCGCGGCCGCGGACTCCGGCATCCTCCTGAAGGCGACCTTCTCGAAGCTGCACCAAGAAACACCGCGCGCGTGCGTCACTTCCCAAGAACCCAAGCAGACGACGAGGCGATGACATTAGCACCAGTTTTTGGCCTCCGGTTAGCGTTTAGGCATACCGGATGAAGGAGTCCGCGGTGGCGGAGGCGTAGACGCCCTCGCTGCCGCCGTGGAGGACGAAGGCGTTGCCGAGGCCGGCGAACCGCTCGCCGGTGTAGTCGTGCACCGACGCGTCGGCGCAGATGAGGGCGCATGACAAGGCCACCACCATGACTATGAGGTGGACGAGCCTCGCGGAGGGCATTGACATCGAGGAGGCAAGAGAGAAGGGGGTCGCTTGTTGTGTGTGCTCGACTGCACGTAGCGCGCACTAGTACCAGAGTATTGAGTAGGGTAGAAATATCATCGGAGCGGACGATATGGAGTGGAAGAAGAACGGAAGAGAAGACTTTGACGTGGAGACGCCACGAAATGTTAGGTCCACCCCCTAACCCCATTGCCCGGCAACGCGGGATGAAACGAGGCATCAGTGACAAAATGAGATGGAATTAGGCAGACGCGACAAACCGGAGAAGATGACAAGTGAGAGGAACGTACCACAATTTTGGGAAGATTACGCATTTGAGTTACCTCACTGGTATGTTATTTGCTTGGACACTATGCAACGCATCCATAATAAGACCTCCACGACGTAGATCTGCCAAATAATCTGGGAAAGGATAGCAATGCCAATGCTGTCAGGTTTTGTGAATATTAGAGTTACAACTCAATAAATGGCTGCTCTCTGACAGAGTGGTGGCGCCTAGTGGAATGCCGACATTACAAAAAAAGAAGATGCATCAAACATGAGTAGTTACCTTAGGGATAATTGAAAGTTGTTTCTATAATGCTCATGAAAAGTTAAGCTGTGCATTTATTGAGATTTTCGGTACATTTTGAACCGACCAAAAAATGGTTAAAACACGTCAAAAAAATCTGAAATTTTTTGTTGATGGTCTTCAACTTAAATCCAATCATATCCGCCCAAAAAAAATCGAAATCGGCAAGATTTCAATTTACACTGTAGCATTTTGAATTTTTTTTTTCAAAAAAATTTACCCGATCAAGATTTTTAATCTCGGAGGGTCCGAAATCCGAAATCTCGCCGAAATTTCGCCGGTTTTCTATGAAATTTGTATCCTGGTGGTACCTAGAGCGAATAAGCATCAACCTTGGGGAGGGGGAATTCTGACAGTTTTTGTTTAGTGGCGTTTTACTTGCGGCCTGGGCGAGCGTGCAGTGCAAGCGCAGAGCTGACGTTGAGGTTTTGTGACGTGTGGCTGGGGTTCTAGGGGTTCGAAAACCGCGTCCACGTGCCTGTGTGAGTACATACAAGTCAACGTCATTTAGCTACTCAAGGTTCGCACAATAAAATAAACTTAGCTTACTTTTAGTGTGTATATATATATATATATATATATATATATATATGAGTTTTATTCTATACGAAAGAGTAAAAAAAGAGGAAAGAAAATAGAGCTGGTTTTTATTTAGTACCAAGCATTACGCGGAAATATAGGTAAATTAGTTATGTACTCCCTCCGGTTTCATATTTTCTGTCGCTGGAGCGTTCTGTATTTTGGCTGAAAATTTCGGTTATTGGACCATTCTGCATTTAATAACACCAAATTTTCAAAACATGCGATTGATTGCTGACGTTTGAGCTTTGCATGCACACATAACGATTGGGCATCCTTGCTTTGAGAATTGGGATCACACCATTTTCAAACTATTTAATATGGCCATATTAGGAAATTAGCACTTTATTAATTACTCCTTGGTATCTGAGATTATGTCTAAAACAACATGAAATATGAAACCGGAGGGAGTACAAGAGAAGAGATTATGATTGCATAGCATTTAGAGCCAACCTTTAGAGATAGCTATTTGTTGACATCAGAATTTGGCATATGATCAATTTGACAGATTAATTTGGTGAGTTTATTTGGCAATAGAATGTGGAATTAAGGCAAAATTGGTGTCGGCTTGAAGGATATATTATCTTTAGAAGGTTATAGCCGATACGAACTACAACCAGTGTTCAAGAAGGATACGATCGGCCTGGATGTTATAAAAGAAGATGGTGGGCAACATAAGGGGGATCGAACAATCAATCAAACAACTCGCTCTACTTTTTATTTTCGTCGGCTAGGAGTAGTTCCCTAGATTTGTAATCTTTCCTCTGTAATTCTTGTTATCAATAAAGTTGTGCATCACCGATTATTGATTTCGTCGACTTACACCACCCAGGTTTGTTTTTCTCCGATCTTGTTGCGCATCGCCTTTTTTGGAAAGAAAAAAAACTACCTTTATCTTCCATCTAATCAGCTCAATTAGACTGTTAAGATCTATCAGTTACCTTTCGTCTAATCGGCTCGAATAATTGGCCAATGCCACAAATGCAGGTCTCATCAGCCAAGGAAACTATTGATGTTTAAGACATGAGAGTCCCTAGATCGAGCATACAAATATAACTTAGGTTGCCTTTGTATAGAAAACAAAATTGAAAGGAGTAGAACATAATGGAGATTGTATTATATGACGAGTTTTCTTTTATAGAGTACAGACAGGGCCGGTTCTGGCCTTTTGGGGGCCCGGGGCGATAATTTATATGGAGGCCCCATCCACCTCCTCATATATATGTATATACATAGACATATATATATATGAATATATACATACATACATATATATATATATATATAGACACATATATATGTATATATATATACATATATGTGTGTGTGTATATATATATAGTCTTATAAGCACACATATATATATATATACATATATGTGTGTGTGTGTATATATATAGTCTTATAAGCACACATCATTGAAGAAATTAATATTCGATGCACAAAAATTACTTCTATAGAACACTTTAAAGTTTATGAAATGACAAATATAAATTGTAATTATAGCGCGCTGGTTCCTCTTCCTCCACGGCAACTATCGCCAACTCATCATTCGGGTTCGACGAAGCACTTGTATTACCCTTTAAAAATTTGTCCATAGCTTCTCTCTGCGTTTCTATGAAGTCATCCGCACGTTTTTTTCTTTTTCTTTTTTCGCTACCGGATGTATACATTCTAGATGACATGATAAGTTGGTAGCGCACGGTGCTGAAAATAATAATAAGTTGGTGGAAACCCTCTTTCCTCTAATCCTCTACTAGTCGCTAATTCGCTCACGTCCTACATGACTGCACAACTAGTCCAATGCCAAGGCAGCCAAGCATGTGTGTGTGTGTGTGGGGGGGGGGACACTTCAAGCCCAAATTGCTATTTGCTAATTGCATGCAAGTTTTTCTTTATACATTATACATACTTGTTTTTCTTTGTACGTTTATGTTTGTACACCTGGGGACCCCTTGACTTTGGGGGCCCGGGGCGGCTGCCCCCCCTCAGGGCCGGCCCTGAGTACAGACTATTCTTAATCTTCAACTCTCTATCCATTTAACCATGATGCAGGTATCTAGCATTCGCATATCTTGATTTCAGATTTTTAATCAATAATATCAATACTGTTTGTGACTGATAGGAGTATTGCATGTCTGCATCCCCGAAATATCAATCATTAGACTATTTTCGCTAACTGGTTGGTTGTATTTGTATATGGGAGTGTTAATATTGGCTATTCCTCTATAGCATACTATAGAATCGGGTGTTTTTTATCCAATGCAACTACTAATCAATCATCTAGCATGGCCAATAGACTGAACTTTACATTGAGATAGCACTAAAGGTACTTCAAAATTAGTGTCTTTACTCTTACTTCTTCTTTTTTTCTTTTTTCTTTTTTTTTTGCGTGCTAGTAATTTAGTACTACGTCAGACCTCAGTGTAGGAGATGTTCTGTAAAAACAAACTGGGTGGAGAGCTCCGCGAGGCTTTGAGCCTTTGAGGTTTACCAGCAATAGTATGCCGATCCATATTGGTACCAATTTTGGAGTTGTCTTGCCTAAACATCCTGCACATTAATATACAGGTTGTCTTATACAGGTCAGGCTTACATAACTGGTTTCATTTTTTTTTTTTTTTTTGGTCGTGTAACCTGGAAATGCGCTTTATGAAGATGAATGCTGCATGCATGTGTCCACAACGATGTGTTGTGGTGCTGGTGCTAGCCCTGTGAGTTCATTAAGTTAACTAGGCCGTAAGCGCGGCGCACGTCGCACGTGAACGAAAAATGACTTGCGTTTTTTCGGGTAAAAAATAGATTTAGATGTATCTTCAAAATTTTTGGAGGCTCGAGGAACCGTAGAAACCGAGCCGCGGGCGTGAATGGAAAACGAACCTGCGTTTTTTTAGAGAAAATGGGCCACGCAAACATTTTTCTGGGCTCTGGAGAAAAAAGGACCATGAAAATATTTTTCCCGGCAAAACAGAGGAAGGACGAATGAAAAACGGGCTTGTGTTTTTTTTAAGGAAAAATGGACCACGAAAACACAAAAACAGGGCACGCCACGTGCGCGTACGAAAAACGGATTTGTGTGTTTCTTTTTGAAAAAATGGATCACAGAAATATTTTCCCCGGGATTCGAAGAAAAAACGAACTACAAAAACATTTTTCTAGCAAAAACGGAGAATAGACGAAAGGAAAACGATTTTTTTGTTTTTTCTGAGGAAAAATGGATCACAAAAACGTTTTTCCCAGGGTCTGGAGAAAAAACGGACAACAAAAACATTTTTTCCAACAGAAACGGAGAAACGACGAACGAAAAACGGATTTGTATTTTTTCGAGAAAAAATTGTCAACGAAAACATATTTCCCATGCTCCGGAGGGAAAACGAACAACGAAAATATTTTTTCCAACAAAAACGGAGGAACAACGAACGAAAAACATTTTTTTATAGAAAAAACGGCCAATGAAAACATTTTTCGTATGCTCCGGAGAAAAAACGGACCACAAAAACATTTTTTTCGGGTAAAACGGAGAAAGGACCTGAATGTAAAGTGCAGGGACCTATTTGTCATATTTTTTGACCTATTCGTTATTCTGAAAAATTAGAAAAGGACTCGTTCACGATTCGCATTTAACGGGAGCCTTTTTCCGTAAAACGTCGAACCGGGGACCTAAACGCGAACCGGGGAAAAAATTTCTCGTAGAAAATCGCAAAGGGCCTATCCGTAAATTCGGAGGGACCTATACGTAATTTGGAGAAATGGGAGGGTTTTTTTCACAAAAACGCCAAGGGACACGTGGGGGACTCCTTCGGAGGCCCTTTCTTCCGAGTTTATATACCTGAGGTATAACCTAAAAACTATACATTCTACTTAATGATCTGACCAATCAAGCGACAATAAAGCCCTGTTTCGATACAAAAGAATGGGTTGAATTGAAAGTGTTAACATTCCGTAACTCTGTTTGTTTTGATTCAATTTATTACTGACTTATTCTAAACAGCATACCACTCATATGGATTTGTAGAATGGAGAAGCAGAAGCTAGCGAAGAGGAGCTGTAGTTCTTTGGCTATGTCACAGAAGCTAACGAAGAACTTCTTCGAAAGAAGTGCTACTGAATGGTCGAAATTGAAAGTGTGTGATGAATCTGGTTTTGTTTTGCTATTGAACTAAATGTTGTACGCAAGGAATGTACTAAATGTTGCTGCTGAACCTGCCGCTTTAGTTCTTTAATTGTGGAATGTACTAAATTTTGCTATGCTATTGAACTTTAGGTTGTATTAAACTTTGTTGAAACTTAAGCTTTGATGAAGTTGGTGTTAGATTGTGGAATGTACTGGGCTATGCTATTGAACTTTAGGTTGTATTAAACTTTGTTGAAACTTAAGCTTTGATGAAGTTGGTGTTAGATTGTGGAATGTACTGGGCTATGCTTTGCTATTGAACTTTCAACTTTGTGTTGTATTAAACTTTGTTGAAACTTGAGCTTTGATGAAGTTGGTGTTATTTTTGATATTTGAATGGAAATATAGATCGCACACTATTCATGTGTGCTATTTTTAACATATACAACATATCCGAATATTTACCCGCTCCTGATCCATACTCGGTCCGTATTCGTCCCATATTCATATTCGGAATAATCCTCATTCGTATTCGGATCCTGATACTCCGGACCCGAATTCAGATCCGGGAAAAAAATATGGGTTAGGATACGAGACAAGCGATATCCGTCTGTATCCGATCCGTTTTCACCCCTACATCTATAGCAGCTCCGCTCCCCATCGTCACCAAAGACATCGTTACCTTCACCGGCCACCTGATTGAATCTCTGCCACTGGATTGCTGGAACAACCTTGCCATAGCTTGAATTTCTACTGTAGTTTTT
This sequence comes from Rhipidocladum racemiflorum, assembly GCA_036346355.1. NCBI lineage: Eukaryota > Viridiplantae > Streptophyta > Magnoliopsida > Poales > Poaceae > Rhipidocladum > Rhipidocladum racemiflorum. Next base: position 51,852,988 of record CM070582.1, on the reverse strand, counting down.
TAAGATATTTTTTAAAAATAAAAACATTTACTTTTTAAGAAATAAGATAAATTAGTTTTTTAAAAAAGTATATATATTTTAGATTATAAAAACTTTTTAGAGATTTTTTGTTTCTTTTTTTGGAGGTATTCTCGAAAACTATTTAATCTCTCCATTAAAATCTCTGTCTATCTCGAAAAAATTTTCCGCCCGCAACAACGTACGGCATGTTGCGCATCTAGTTAACATGGTAGCTTGAATCGAGCATTTCGCTTTCGATATACCGCTACAACGGAATAGGCGCATCTAGTTAGCATGGTTGCTTGCATCGAGCAGTTTGCTTTCGATATACCGCTACAACGGGACAGTATAATCTAGAAAGAAGCATAAGCCGCAATGCATAATGTCTGTACCAAAATCATAATAATTCCTTTATGGACGAAAAATATGTAAGGGGCCTGCCGGTCTTGCCAACTTGCTGCAAACAAGTCGCGAAAAAAGGTCAGTTGGGCGGACAGCCACGCAAAGTTGGGCAGAGAACCACACAAGCCGTTCGATCTACGGCCTAACACCAGCAACACACGCTTTTCTTGTTCCGTTTCAAGATGTGAAAAATAGCCAAGTGATAGTGCCCTGCTCTCAAATTTCATCCGCATTACGTGACAAACTTGCATGCATCTGCAATCATGCTTAGATGGGAAAGAAATCAAACCCGGAGTACGTGTATCAGAGTTAAAACTAGCAATAAATTCCATAAAAATAGTAATATATATATAAATAAAAATAATTTGTGATATTCAAGACACATCCTTCATTTTAAGGGCAATTTTTTTTTTCAATAAATCCTAGAATTTGTCACATTAATATAAAGAAAAAGATAAGCATCTTCACTATTTATTTTGGTAAAACCAGATTATATCGATATTAGAGTTATGTAATAAACACAACTATATTTCAATTATATAGAAAGCAAAATTGTCTTGGTCGGCCGAACCACGTCGACCTGAGGCCCTGGAGCCGGCCGTAGTCTTGCCTGGGCCGGAGTCGGCGTGGAGAAAGAGCACCCGTTGGGCCGTGCGCCGTGTCATTTGCACCTTTTTCTGGGCCCACTTCGGTTGTGCCGGACGAGAACTTCAAAACAGAAGAGCCCAACCCAAATGCACACCTCAAAGGCCTGGTTAGAAATGGACTGGACTAGGATACATCGTCTAACCCAGTGTCGAATTTTTTTTTTATTTAATACTTCTTTTTAATCATTTTTTCGAAAATGTACTGCGGGATTTGAAAATAACATAAGTAGGCACCCGTCGCCCATGTAGATGGCGATCGCCCCATACACAGGCGACCAGTGGGGCCACTAACGGCAGGCGGCAGCTTGTAACGGCTACTAGCAGCTTGTAACGGCTAGTACAAATCGCCCATAAGCAGGGCGATCGCCCATATTGCGGGCGATAGGTGGCCCTCAAAAGCCACCTCCCATTCGGCGGCCGAGCAAATCGCCAGAAGAGAAACTAACCGAAGGAGAGAAGAGAAAGAAGAAAGAAGAGAAGAGAAGAAGAGAAAGAAGAGAAGAAGATAAGAAAGAAGAGAAGAAGAGGAAAAGAGAGGAAAGGTATGTTTTTTGAAATGTAGTATAAAAGTTTATTTTCGTATATTGTTAAGTCTTTAGAAATATAATGTAGGTTAGTCTTTGATGTATGAAACTTAATATAGGATTTTGTATAAAATGTAATGTAGGATTGTTTAGCTTTAGGATTGTAATGTAGGATTGGTTAGAAATGTAATGTAGGTAATATTTAGAAATATATTGTAGTAGGATTTTGTACTCGAATTTTTGTTATTGAAAATTACAACGTAGTCATACGTTAGGCTAGTCGAAATACTTGTTTACAGTTGATTGACTTATATATTGTAGTGTAGAGTAATATTTAAAAAAACGGTAGTCGACCAAGCATATGTAAATACCATGCTAGGTTAGAAATTAGTAAATATCATGCAATGTTAGAAGTTAGCACAGAAAAATGTATAGATATAGTGTAACATTCATAGGGTAATGCACGATGCGGTTAGATGACAACTGATTGAAATTTCGATCCGACGTTGTAGGCAGCATGTCGGAGATGATATATTTTCAAATATTTTATGGAGATAGGGAGATAGCACAGGGTCCGACAGGCGTAGATTTGTCATCATTTTCAATGGTCGTACAGAGCATGCCTAGACCGAGGGATAGGACATACAGGACTTTGTTGGAGTGGTTGTTTGGGATGTTCAGGTTGGATGCAGAGGCAGTTCGGCTGCGGATTAGAGCAATAGTCAGCCGTGCGCAACACTGTTTTTTTGGAGAGTTGATTCCTATTAACGGGACAACATCGTGGAGGAGCTATGTTGGGTATGCCGTGGAGCGGAGCTGGCCGCTCATCTTACTGGTACAGTGGTACCCGGTAGCTCCGTCGGTGTCGGTAGTGGGTGATGCCGAGGTAGATATTGTGAAGGAGGGGCAGACAAACATGCAGGAACGTGATGATGAAGGTGACGAGGAGCTCGGAGAGGGGGGACATGAGTTCGGCGGGGGCGAGGAGACTGTCGTGGAGGCGCGGGGGGTGGCCGACGAGGGGGAGGTGGAGGATATAGTTGACCTGATGGAGGAGGAGGGCCGTGCGGATGAGGAAGTCCCTGATTGCGAAGAGTCGGATGAGGATGACAATGGTACTGAGGTGCCAGTCCCTGGTGTGTGGAGTAATTTTAACTTCGAAGACCTAACAATGAATGAAGGGAACGTTGATGCATGGGAGTATCATGACAACGAGGTAACACAGGGAGCCATATATAAAGACAAGGAGGCTGTGATGGATGCGGTGAAATACTGGGCAATGTCACTTCGGCGGCAATTTAGGGTAGTGAAGTCCGGCAAAACAGAGTACTGCGTGAAGTGCGTAGTTAATTCGTGCCCATGGCGGGTGCATGCATACAAGGGGAAGTGGAGGGACTACTGGAAATGTTCCATAGTGACGGAGCATAACTGTGAACTGGAGGAAGCGGAGCAGGAACACCGCAATCTGTCGTCCACCTGGGTGGCAAATGTGTTTTATGGTCAGATTGTGGACAATCCACACCTGCAGCCTCGATCCATTATAACAGCTGTTGAGGAGAGGTTTCAGTACAAGATTAACACTATGCGAAAGCATGTAGAGCAAAAAGGACAGCTTTGCAAATACGGTTCGGGAAGTACGAGGCTTCGTACGAGAATATTCCCCACCTGCTCAGGGCAATATCAAATAGGAACCCTGGTACATCCATCGACCTTAAGGAGTTTCCTGCTGGTGGTCCGTGCGCGGGTATGTGGGTATTGCAGCGGGCCTTCCTCGCCCTCGGCGCATGCATAAGTGCATTCCGACACTGTCGTCCGGTCATTTGCATGGACGGCACATTCCTCACTGGGAAATACAAGGGTCAGATTCTAACTGCGATCGCGGTGGACGCCAACAATCAGGTTCTACAGGTCGCATTGGCCTTTGTGGAGGGAGAAAACACCGGTACCGTATTGGTTCCTTGAGAGAGTCAAGCTTGCGGTTGTGCAAGATAGGCCCGATGTTTGTGTCATCCACGGCCGGCATGCGGGGTTCTTTGAGGGCGATCGTGGATATGCAGGAGGGTTACGAGGTCGTGGGAGCGACAAAGTGGCGGACACGAAGAGCGAGGTGGTGCATGAGGCACATGGGTGCTAATTTCTTTCGTCAGTTCAGGAACAAGGAGTTGATGAACATGTTTAAGCTGCTGTGCAAGCAGAACCAGCGGCGGAAGTTCGATGCACTTTGGAGGACACTGGATGAACTAACCTGGAAGTAATCAATGAATCCAGGGGGGCTGCTAGTTCATCAAGGAACCCTATGGTCTACCACGAGCAAGGAGAGGACCCGACAGCCTTGTGTGCGCTTCCGACCGATGCCCCAAACATTCGGCGTAGGCCGGGGACAAGCATAAAGAGCTTCACGGACTGGATACGACACGAGCCGTTGGAGAAATGGTCCCTTCTGCATGACGAGGGTGGTTCGCGTTATGAAATAATGACAATGAACTTGGCGAAGATTTACAACTGGGTAATGAAAGGCACTAGATGCCTTCCATTGGTGGGTATAGTTGAAGGTGTGTTGCTAGGCACCCAACGATATTTCATAGAGCGATACAACAAGTCTGTTGCATGTATGTCGGACAATCGACTGATGTACTCAACGGTTATATCTACGTACATGGCCAAAAAAAACACGGAAGGCACAGACTCATCGTGTTACACCGGAGAGTGGCTTGGAACGGAGATACCACGTGCACTGTGGTGACCGAGGTCGAAGAGGTGCCCACCGAGAGAGGACTTCACATATGTGCATACTGAGAGCATCTGAGTGCGAGTGCTCATGCCAGAAACCACGCCTGCTGCACTTGCCGTGCTCTCATGTGATTGCTGCAGCTGCCGAGACACACCAATCATGTCGTCCGTACATCGCCCACTATTACTACAAGCAAAGTGTTCACGCCACATGGCATAACGAGGTGTACGGGTACAGGGTGGATGGATCATTCACAACAAAGACTTCTCCAGAGCATCGATGGGTACCGGACATCCGATTGTTGAAGCAGAAGGTCGGTCGACGAAGGACACGGCGTATTCGGAACGATATGGACGAGTCCGAGGCGCGTCGTAATCGTGAATAATGTAGTTTTATGTCTACATGTATTTGGTTGTTGTAATCTGTAAGATTTAAGTGTTGTCCTGTCTATTGTTTTTCCCTTCTGCATGTATTTCCTTACTTCGAGAACTTCAATGTGTACCAGTTAATTATTGTAATGGCGCATAACTTGTGGTTGTTGTAATTTGTAACTTTTATTCTCCGGTTGTTTAATGTGTTTGGTTTGTAATGATTTAATTGCTAACCAGTTTAATTGGTAACCAGTTTAATGTATTTCGTTTGTAATAATGTTGTCATGTCTGTTGTTTTTCCCTTCTGCATGTATTTCTTTACTTCGGGAACTTCATACCAGTTAATTATTGTAACGGCGCATAACTTGTGGTTGTTGTAATTTGTAACTTCTTTATTCTCCACTTTGTTTAATGTATTTGGTTTGTAACACTTTAATTGCTAACCAGTTGAATGTATTTGGTTTGTAACAGGCGACGATGGCGGGAGATAGGTATGGTGCTGCTGACTGCCCTGAGCTGCTAGATAGGACCGTTGATCAGACCTACCGGTCTTGGTTGTCCGCAGTTGAGGGCCGACAGCTAGTGACACTGCGGCCTCGGGTGCCGAACGAGATGCTCCGCATCGACCCACGCTGGGTTCCACAGTAAGCTGGCGCCTGTCTTGCATACTCGTGTTCGTACATGCACTTACTTGCGAATATAGTTTGACGGCACTACGTGCAGGTTACGAGCGGCTGGTTTACTTCCGCTCTGCAGGATGGTGGAGCATACGACTGCCCAAGCGGAGGGGAACCAGATCCCACGTTTCGGGTATGACCGGTCCCTGCTGACCGCCCTAGTCGACCGGTGGAGACCTGAGACGCACACGTTCCACCTGCCGTGCGGAGAGATGGCTCCGACACTGCAGGACGTGTGTTACCTGTTGGGACTACCCTGCGCGGGTCCTGCAGTTGTGCCGCACGACGTTCCCGCCACGTGGCACACGGACTTGTCCGCGCGGTTCGCCCAGGTGCAGCGACACCCTCGGGCAGGCGTGTACGTGCCCCTCAGGCACGGTGAGCGGCACGGACCGACGAAGGTGTGGTCGCCCGGTTCACGGTTAGTACCCTCTTCGTTGCTATTTAACGGGGACACGGTAAGTTGCTTACAAAATTTGGCCAACTGTTGCAGGCTGAGCTTCTCCACCCGCACGCAGAGGAGGAGGACGTGGCCCGACACCTTGAGGCATACCTGCTTATGCTGTTTGGTTGGGTGATGTTCCCTTCGTCGCACAGGAACACGGTGGATCGGCACCTGATCGAGCACACGAGATGAGCAATACTGGCTTACCCGTAAGGTTATCGTCTTCGACCTGTGCGTGGAGGAGTACTCGCCGCACAGGGTGCTACGACAGTTCGGCCTGTTCCAGATTTTCCCATTACAGCCTACCCACGTTGTCTCACGGGGCGCTCATAGGTACATCTGCGTCCCGCACCGCTTACAATTCCGTCGGATCAGAAGTTGAATCTTGATGTAATAATTTGTTTGCATTGCAGGATGTCCCGGATGGGGGTTGCAGCGGAAACTCCCTTTGCGCATCGCATGATGATATGGGTACTGCAGTGGGACGATGCACTTGCAGATAGGGTCACCGAGACGCGGCCGTACGACCACTCCACGTACGACGAGTACATGGAGTGGTACGCGTCGCGCACAAGGATCAGGGTGGGGTTCACACCACCAGCACCGTATGTCCCCAGCCAAGCATCGGTGTCGGACACGTACCCTTGACAACTGTCTGAAAGGGACAACTTCATGGTAAGTTTCACAATCGAATCTTAGGACGTGCGGTCATTTCCATGTAGAATACCTCAAATCAAGCTTGCATTACATGCAGGCACAGCGTGTGATGGAGTTGGACATCGAGGCGACGTCCATGCTGGCGCGCCTCGACGCAGGCATCCAGGTTACTGCAGATGAGGCCAGGCCAGCTTGGGAGCGAGTCCGTCAGGCTGCGAGGCTGTTCCTTCGCATTATGACATGTCAACGGCGTGGTGACGCGGTCCGGCACAGGGTAGGGTTAGGATTTAGGGTTAGGGTTAGGGTTTAGGGTAGGGTTAGGGTTAGGTTAGGTTAGGGTTAGGTTAGGGTATGGTTAGGGTTAGGGTTAGGGTTAGGGTTAGAGTTAGGTTGCCACAGCGGCCTGTCACGCTTGGCTTTCGGTTGCCACGGCGGAATTGCGACGCATGACGGAAAACGTTGCCGACATAACCTTTTTGGATGTTTGCCGCCGAAACTCTGCCGTGGCAACTGAAAGACGAGCGTGACATGTCTTTTTGGATACCGCGACAGGCACGTAGGCGGTAAGTCCCTACATCGCTAAACCGCTGAGTCGTTCAATCGATAAATCGATGTTTCCGTTCAGCGAGTAACCGATATAACGACTTACCGTCTGCCTGCCGTTTGCTGCCACGGGCCAATCTTTTGCTGCCGTGGTAGCGTTTAAGTTGATGAGGCACCTATCTATACAGTTGTTTGCTGCCACGGGCCCGTGGCAGTGTTTTAGGTGGGGTGGCACTGATCGCCCGTGATTGGGGCGATCGCCCGTGATTGGGGCGATCGCCCGTGACTGGGGCGATCAGTGCCACAGCAGCTCAAACAGCGTCACGCCGTCAAAAAAGGTTGTCACGGCAGGAACTAATCGCCCCAATATGGGGCGATCGCCCCAGATACGGGCGATGGGCGCCCATTTCTGCTAATTTTTCGTTTCGAGGTAAAATTTCAAAAAAAATAAATATAATAAATATAATATAAAAAAAATTCCAGGTTTGAAGAGATTTTTTATAAAGGAAACAGATGCATAGGTAAATCATTTATGTACAAGAGAGAAGAGATAGTTATTGCACAACATCTAGAGATAACTTTTAGAGACAGTTATTGTATAAGCTAGCTTTTAGCTTACTATTAGCCTACAGTGGGCTTTACTATTGTACTTGCTCTTAGGGCATCTGTAATGGTGTAGTCAACTATTAGCTATAAAAAATGTACATATCATCTATAGATAGCTAATAGACAACCTCTCCAATGGACTAGCTATAGCATTGTCTACAAAATTAAATATGGGCCCATATGTAAGAGGTGATAAATGCCTTGAAACCAGCTATAGCCTGACTATAAGTTAGTAGTCAGTCTGTATCTCTCTCTTCTTTTTCTCTCATCTACCTAAGCAAAATGCTGAGTTGGCACCCTTATAGTAAGCTGAAGTGGCACCATTGCAGATGCCCTTACAGCCATCAAATGTGGCTATTATGCCCTTCGTCTATAAGCTTAGGACTTAGGAGCCTCTCCTCACACGGTCACACCATTGCTCTGCTCGCCAGGGCTCCAAGCCTCTTTCCATGCGCCGAGGTGGCCGAGCCTCCTCCCTGCCGCCGCCACCGCTGGATTGCCGCCGTCACAACCCTGTCATCCTTAACCACGCTCGGGTCACCCTCCTCCATGGACGACACCAGCACTTGGACCACCATCGCCGCAGCCGCCATCCTCAACCACGCTTGGACTGCCCTCCTCCATGGTCAACACGAGCGCACGACTGCTTGGACCTCCTCGACGCAGTCTCCCCTCACGTTGTTGTGCTCCATCCGCTACGGTTGCGACTATGGAGGCAACGCTCTCAGGCTCCCTCTTGTGCTAGAGGGAACCATGGATACAAATGCCCCACGTATGCATTTGTAAGCGAAATTTGTTTGCCGTATATTGCATTTGGGAAGAATATGCAAGAATTTCAGCAGTCAATTGGTGCGTTTGAGTTTTTTTTGCTTATTCGGCTGTAGTTTGAAGTTGACAATTTGTAATGCAATGATCAGGGTTAATAATACCGTTTCGACCATGAATTTTGACGAGCCAGCGGTACCAAAATTCGGGAAAAAACGAAACGAAATTTGTGAAAAACCAAACAGTTTTGAAAAGTTAAACAAATTTGTAATTTGATCAAACCGCGAGCGAAATTCAAACAAAAAGGTCAAAAACTGCTTTATTTTTTTAAAAAAATATTCACACCAAATGTTATAAATATATTAATACTAATTTTAGGGAACTTTTGGAAAACTTTTTAAATTTTTTTGAATTTGAACTTAAGTGGTAAACCAAAGAAATCCTTTTCCAAACCAAAACGGTACAAGCCAATTTGAACGAAAAGTGAAACCTGACAGTGCTCATTAAACTGGGCCCTTTTGTAATGCAATGTGTTTTTGAAATACTCCTTTTGTTCATTTTTACAAGACTTATTTTTTAAAATAATTTTATTTATAAATATAAGACATTTAATGAGGCATTTTCTTCTATACTCCTATTTATTCTCTCTCAACAATATGCATTTATTCATTTCTACCCTCACAAAATATATCTTTCATCTTTAAAGATAATTAAGTGAGGACATATAAGTCATTTTCTCTCATATCTTTCTCAATTTCAATATAATCTTAATTCTTATACAAATTCAAAATACATCTTATAAAAATTTACGGAGGGAGTACTTGCTCCGGTGCAAAATTGTTTCTTCCTTTCTGCCGTACTAAGACCCTGTTTGTTTCAGCTTTGAATTGTAGAAAGCTGCTTTTAAAAGCTGGAAGGTTAACAAACAGGAAGCTTTCAATCTGGATTGTAATAATCTGGAGGCCAAATTGTAGCAATCCCACAATCCACTTTGGAGGAGCTTTTCTCAGTTTTTTTTTGCAAAAGACCACAATACCCACCCAACTTCAGTGAAAATTACCCACCATTGCCTCCCACTGTTCACACAGACTTTTCAACCTATAATTGAGGGTACCACAGACTTTTGCCAAGTAGAAATAGTAATCCAAACACACTATAATCTGGATTGCCAAACAGCCATCAGTTTTTCAACCTCCAGCTTTTAACAATCCAGCTTTTACAAACCAGATTTTAAAAGCTACTTTCTACAATCCCGAGCTGAAACAAAGGGCCTAAAACTAAAGGGAACAGTCTCCAAGAATTTCAAGCTATGGCAAGGTTGTTCCAGCAATCCAGTGGCAGAGATTCAGTCTGGTGGCCGGTGAAGGTGGCGGCGACTTTGGTAACGACGGGGAGCGGAGCTGGCTATAGATGGGACGGTGTGGCATCTGCGTGCATTGGCTAAGACCTGGGCTGACGTAATCCGTTGGTCTGTCTCAACCAATTCATAGAATTTTTTGTTATTTAATATTTATTTTAATTTTTTTTTTCAAATCTAATCGATGGAAACACAAAATTGCAAAAATAGGCACCCGTCGCCCCAATATGGGGCGATCGCCCCATATTGGGGCGATAGGTACCTGGATGTAAAAAAAACACTTGTAAAAATGAACACATGAAGGAGTGGATTTACCAACATATTTTGCATCCAGGTACATATCGCCCCAATATGGGGCGATCGCCCCATATTGGGGCGACGGGTGCCTATTTTTGCAATTTTGTGTTTCCATCGATTAGATTTGAAAAAATGATTTAAAATAAATATTAAATAAAAATAGATTCCCAATTCATAAGCTGGGGCATTGTCCCGTGGCCCATTAAGCCCACATGCAGCCCGTCGAAGAGAACCGTGACACCCACTTACTAATGGACCCACATTCCGACGCACGACGGTATATGCTATTGCCGTGTTTGGATTCCCTCACCGTTGGATCGGATCCGACGTACGTGATCAGCCGCAGAAACCCTCGCGTCGTATCCCTCCGCTATATCTCCTCCGCTCACCCCGGCGCCTCCATCTCCTCCGCGCCCGCGCCCACGCCCACGCCCACGCCCCCTGCTCCTCCTGCCTCCGCCCCGATCCGATCGAGAGAGGTTCAATTCGTCGCCGTTTTCTGCTTTTGGGTTCGCGTTCCTTGTCGGCTGGATGGGGAATTTCGTTTTCTTTGGTCGGGTTTAGCGAGCTATTAGGCCTTTAGCCTGTAGAGTTCGCTAGATTTTATGCAAGCCGCTTTTTCGTTCCTTACTGTCCGGGCTTAATCTGTGCTTCAATCTTTACAATCTGATTATTAGTACAGAAACATTGGCTGGATCTGTATTCTGTAGGATATATGTTTTGCTGTACGGTTGTCTCTTCGATGGTGGATTACTTGTGGTTTGATGCTATATACACTCCATGGAGTGATATGCTTTTTTTTTTTTTACCAGATTTCTCTCGTGAGTGTTAGCTTTCCGTCGAATTCTATAGCGACGTGTAGATTTGGTTCCTTAGCTCCCTTTGCATTTCTGATTGGTTCTAGATCTGGTGATTTCAGTGGCTTGAGTTCTTGCTACGTGCTTAGATTTGTACTGGACGCTATAACAGAAAGCTGCCTGGTCTTAGTGGGTACACTGTTGGTTCTTTTCGATGCCATTAGGATGAGTTATTATTGGTTTCAATCGAGTAGTTCTGTTATGCAGTCTAATGTGCGGAAAGTTTTAATTTTTGTCTCTTGAGTTAAGCTGAGACTTCAGAAACAAAAACAGAGGTTTAGGATCAGGACTTTGGGCTATTTGTTATTCACGTAGTTCTTTTAATCGTTGCTTTAATCCGACTTTACAGCTTAAGCTCTAACATGTTTAGCTGTTAATTGCGCATGCATCTGCTCGTGATTGAGCTTTTCTGGTTGTTTTGACACCATTTTCTTCTGTACCAACAGATCACCTTCCTGAGGGGGGATGGCGGTTTCTTTTTCCAACGTTAACTCTGAGGCCGGCCTTAAGAAGCTTGATGACTGCCTTCTCACTCGCAGCTACATCACTGGGTATGTGAATCATCCCACCCTATTTTACTAAATGGTCGTATTGGTTTCACCAGACTTACCCCGCAATGATCTGCCTCTAGCTACCAAGCCTCCAAGGATGACATGGCTGTGTACTCTGCCTTTTCGACTGCTCCCTCGTCTAAGTATACCAATGTCGCAAGGTGGTACAGTCACATTGATGCACTCATAAGGCTGAGGTATGCACTTGAGTAGTTTAAGTTCAGAGCAAAATTTCCATTTTTCACTTGTCATGTTCAGTGACGTGAATTTGATATGTGGTCTATTCATGTTCAGTGGAGTCACTGCAGAGGGTCAAGGCGTGAAGGTTGAGTCATCAGCTGTTCATGAAGCCTCAACTCCTGATGCTACTGACGCAAAGGTTACAGCCTTTACCTTACATCTGTTTTGGCTGAAAATTATCAAGTGGTCTGACATACTCATAATTTGGTGCTGAAGGATGAACTGAATTGTTGTGGCCAGAAGTTATCTTTGTTGAATGGGCATTTGTGGTGTTTGCTCTTTCGTTGTCAGTAATATAATTTCAAAGCTTCTAATTGCAGGCTCCTGTAGCTGATGACGACGACGACGACGTTGACCTTTTTGGGGAGGAGACCGAAGAGGAGAAGAAGGCAGCTGAAGAGCGTGCTGCGGCTGTCAAGGCTTCTAGCAAGAAGAAGGAATGTATGTTTATTCTACATTTGTTGTATTTTATTTTCAAATCTATAGTTTTGCGTGGATACTTGTACCCATGGATAGTGCAGAAGCTATGTTTTCTGCTCTCAAAATTCAAAACTCAGTGCTACTGCTCACTTGTCCTTACTTTTTTTTCAGCTGGAAAGTCATCAGTTTTGCTTGATGTGAAACCATGGGATGATGAAACTGACATGACGAAGCTCGAGGAAGCTGTGAGGAATGTGAAGATGGAAGGCTTGCTCTGGGGTGCCTGTATGTTACTATGCTCTTAAACGTTTTTCTACTGTGAAATTTAGTTCCACGCATCCTATCTTCTATACCTGTTTAGTTGGGTTTTTAACATGAATATATACCATCCTGTGCAGCAAAACTTGTCCCAGTTGGATATGGCATCAAGAAGTTGCAAATCATGATGACAATTGTTGATGACCTTGTCTCTGTCGACGGTCTCATCGAGGACTATTTCTGCACTGAACCAGCAAATGAGTACATCCAGAGCTGTGATATCGTGGCCTTCAACAAAATCTGTAAGTTGCTTCAACCCTTCAATTTCCTAGCGTAGCTCTGGTAGACTTGTTATACTGAAGTAGTATATGTTATTACATGGCTAGCCATCATTTCTTTTAAGGAAGTCATTTTATATTATATACACTATTACTGTAGGTGTAAGTATTTTGTATATGATGATGGTTCAGGAGGTTCATTTGTTAGACATTAATCTAAGGGCTAAGTCTTGATCTTTATCTAGCCTAGGTCATGATCACTAGTATGCGGAAAAGCATTAGGTAGACTAACCCGGTGAAGTAGATGTCGCCATTAGATATTGCTCGGTGATGTTCTTGATGTCGGTGAGGAAGAAGCGGTGAGGGATGCACCGAGCCTTCTTAGTTTTGACGGAGAGGAAGAGTCCACCGTGATCCTCACGATGATGGAGTCGATCTTCGTTAGCTTTAGCGCAACTCCTTTTGATCGGATGGGCAAATATCGGGAGGGGTGAACTCTAGATCAAAAACGTGAACCAAGTGCCAGCACCTCCCTTTTCCTTTTAATGCTGCGCTAGCTAACGGGACCGAGCTAAAAAACCCGTTGGTGCGCTCCCGATCATTGCGCGGAAGTGGAGGGCCAAACCCTAAAATCTCGGATCGGTAGTTAGCCGAGATCATACCCAACATCTTTATATCTAGTTATCCTTCACTTCCTCTCAACAAATTTGGGTTCTTGTGGTCACAGAACAAATTCTTGTTTATCTAATTTAGTTAGAAAGTTTATCCTGCATCTGTTGCTTCTGCTTCTGATCGTGTTGGTTCAGAACTAACCTTTTGATTAACCTGTCTTATTGCAGAAATGTTCTTGAGGCAGGCCATGGAGGTCAGTGGACAAATGCATTGCTAAGCAAAATTTACCCGGAGTTTCTCATTGTCATGTCGTCGTGGTCTTGGCCGGTAATTGCCCGTGAGGTTTTTGGACCCTAGTTGAGTTGGGATGTAGTACTACTACTTGAGTGCATTTCCTTAAAGTTGAAAGACCAAGCGGTTGGATTTCTTTTGACTGTTTTTGTTGGCTGCGGTTGCCAGAATGGCTGTGTTTCGATTTCAACCTTGCCCCGTTCGGCCATATATTACTGCATTTTGCACCGATCTCACACGGTTTTCGCCTTTTGGGCGTCCTGCCTATACCATCTGTCTGATTGTGTAAGTAGGCTGTAAACGAGCCGACCTCGAGCGAGAGCTAAGGCTCGAGCTCGATGCATACAAACTGGAGCTTTCAGGAGCTTAGGTTGGGCCTCAGTCAGCTAGGCTCGATCAAACTCGAGCTTTCAGAAACCTAGGCTGGGGGCAGTCTTTTACAGGTTCTATGGGGCGTAGGCATAGCGTGCGAAGGTTTCCTCGTTCGGCTCTGCGCAAAGGTGGGCTTAGAGAGAGGCGGCCTGTGCAGCGGCGGCGGTAGAGAACCTTGGCGGCGGCGGTGAGCCGGGAGGATGCGGTAGACAACGGGAACGCTGCGGCTTGGGTTCAATGGATTTGAATTGAGACCTGCCTCTGTTGGGCCGAGGGAACGAGTGTAGCTTAGTGATGAAATCGGATTGGATATATGCCGACTTATCGGATTCGTTTGACTCGGATTCGGCTAATCGTATTGGATAGTTATCGGATTCGAGAGATCACTATCCGTCGGATCAAGGTATTTTGATTATATTTTCGGATAATTTTTAGGTATTCGGAAATTTTTAACCCAATATTCTAGTAGCTTTAATTGGGTCCATCTAAAATAGCCTAGGCTAGATCCTCCCTTCATGGCTTTGCTCTCCTGCCGTTGTCTCATCCGTCATCTTGCCGACCGGTGATGGTCGCCATCAGAGCTTGACATGTAAGAATATATCGTTGTCTCATCCGTCATCTCGTCGACTGGTGATGGTTGCCATTAGAGCTTGACACGTAAGAATAGAATATAGTTCCACTTGCCTACGTCATCTCGCCGACCGGTGATGGTCGCCATCAGAGCATGTAAGAATATGCCGTTGTCTCATCCGTCATCTCGCCGACCGGTGATGGTTGCCATCAGAGCTTGACACGTAAGAATATAGTTCCACTTGCCTATGTGAGTACATGTTTTTTTTTTGCAAAACATAAAGGATATATGATACTTTTGGAACTTTGTTGGAGCATCTGATAAAATGAATTTAAATTGCGATAACTTTATTGCATGTTGAACTCATACGGTTGGTTACTCATTATTATATGCGTGATATACACGGTATTTGTTTTTACGTGATATCCGACAAAAAAATATTCGTATCGTATTAATCCTACTCTATATTCACTTTGAATCCGTGGCCGATATTATTCGTATCCGGTATTATCTTTATCATATTTCAAATCCAGCAATAAATATATACTTTATGCTCGTTGAAGCGTGCGAGCTTGAGATGGGACTTGGCTCATGAAGTCATGAACCAAACAGTCGATCTCGGGTAGTTCACCATTTTTTTACACCTTTAATTGGAAGGCAGTGCGTTCGTGGCTCGCAAACGTGTTTTCGTTGGGCTAGCCCGCGCAGTGGGCAGTGGTTGTTGTTGGCGCGACTCGCACCGAACAGCCCAACCGTCGAGCCGAACTGTGCTGTCCCGCATGGTGGGGTTCGCCTCATCTAGTTCACGGTTGCTCTCAACAAATTTTTTATGCGCTTATGTTCTCTAAGGCAGACACGTGTCCGTCCCTTAATCGAAAATGCTAGTTTACGCCCATCACCAATGGCAGGAAAAGTTCGTATTTAGTACAAGTTTAAACTCGTATTTACAAGATAATACGACAGTGGTGCCTTTGTTTAAGCCGAACTTTCGTCCGACCTCTATCCCTACAAAATCTTTTGTCTTCATAGCTTGCGAGGTTTGGTTGAAGCAAATCAGTCAGCTCTTTAACTATTCTTCATTCATACTTACCTGTGTTTCAACTTTCAACTCCAGGTATTATAACCTTTACGTTTATCTGACATCGTCGTAATTTTTTTTTTTTTTTTGACAAGCCATCTGACATCGTCTGATTGTTCTTGGTCGACACCAATATGCGACTGGCGTTTCTTATATGACTAATAAAATAATAATAATCTGCAGTAGTCTGACTTTTTACGGACTTCAAAATGTGATTTTGACTATTATTTTTTAGTTGTGCTCCTATGATATCCCTTTTAATATAAGTTATATAAAATTTAAAATAAATAAATAGGTAAATAATAGCCGTTAACTATTTATTCTTTCTTTAATATTTTGAGAGATAGAGTATAATGAGGACCCACACCTCACTCACGCTACACACACGTGCGCATCCGTTACACACGCTATAAATTTTAAATCTGAGATAGAGTTGGGATCTAGAGCTCTGCTAAACAGAGCCTTATAACTATCAGAAAGAGTTCCCAAATTCACCGACCAAACAACCTTACAGTTGGTTATATCTAAACACCGGCTTCTATTCGTGAATTTTTTACGTAATATTTATTTTTAATTTTTTTTAAAAAATAATTAACGGAAAAATATTATGAAAATGGATTCCCGTTGCCCGAATATGGGGCAATCGCCCCCATATTTGGGCGATAGGGGGATGTATAACGGCTAGAAGTAACGGTCAGCTAGAAGTTTTTTTCATCTAGGTACCTATAGTTCGATACTAGGGCGATAGGTACCTAGATGCAAAAAAATATTATATCCAGATCCCTATCGTCTCATACTGGGGCGATATGTCCCCTGACGATCATTGACGGTCATGGACGTCTAGAGACGGCCTTTTTTGCATCCAGATCCTTATCGTCTTATATTCGGGCGATCGCCCCATATCCGAACAACGGGAGCCTATTTTTGTAAAAAAAAATTTCCGTCGATTATTTTTGAAAAAATATTTAAAATAAATATTAAATAAAAAATTCTCTATTCGTCGTCTGCCCTCTCCGCTGTTGGCCATGTGACGGACCCACCCACCCGTCTTGGGCCTATGCACTTTCCAAGCCCAACGCAGTTTTATCAGACAGCCCAGCAGGAGAACACAGTGTGCATTGCAAGTTGGGATGCATACCCGTGCATCCTCTTCAAAACAAGAAGTATATGGTCATAAAAAACCCCGAAAAAATTTTGACAACACTGACACAAAATCAACCTATCATGACACAAATTTCAAATCTAAATCCTACTAACACATGAAGAAAAAAGAAAAGACAATTCCTGTTCAAAATTAAATCCAAAAACAAAAGAAATGGAAAAGGCTAATTCACTAAAATTTCTCTCTCTCTCTCTCCCTCCCTCCCATAATATACGTCGCGTTTTAGTTGAATTTTTCCAGGATGCGCGATTACATCATAGCTTATCTAACCAAATATTTTTCTGGGAGTTTTTCATGACCCTTTGCTTTGCATATCTCGTGTGAATATCTGACCGATTCACTGCAGATATGCCACACTGATCAGAGTTGATAATCTGCTAGATATGCATGCTCGGTGTAGATTCAGAAACCAACAACTAGTATTCTTTTAGCCAAAAGCTACATGGGATTCAGGACCACATCCCCAGCAGCTTCTCGCTAGTTCTAGCCTTCTAGAACATCACACCTTTTATTTATGCCTCGATCGATCCATCCACGGATCCTAAATGATGCGTGTCTCTGACCTGTCCAAACGCCCTTGCACAGTCAGAGAGAAAAGAATTCATCCAACTAAACAATAGGAATAGCTAGCTCTTTATAACAAGCTCTTTCAGGCTCCTAGTTTAATTAGTCTAGCTCTCTTCTTGTGGATCCCTAGGATCCTTCCAAAACTAACAAAGACCAGATGTCTCAAGAGAGGAGCTTCTCAGTAATCATATCAAACAAGTACCGGTGTGTTATACTAGTACCGTATTTGCACGCATTATGGCTATGTTTGGCAGAGCTTTTGATCCTAACTTCACCTCAAATTTAAAATTTGTAGGTTAAAATAAAGAAAATTAAGTTTATAATTTTATTCTAAAATGTAAACAAGATGACCTATCTAAACATTTTTAATATGAGAGGTGTTTCTACGCTCTTCCTTTTAAAAGTTGCACAACTATTAAAGCATGAACGGAGGGTAGATGGTGATTACTTACCCCTTCGCTTGCTTCAAGATTTGTGCAACTTGTACTAGAAGGAAGAGCATAGAAGCACTGCTCTTTTAATATACCTACAGCTCTAGCTCCACAGATTTGATGGAGCTAAGAATACCCAGCTCGATCTGCCAAACACCCCCTAGGTCACTGGCAATCTATCTGGAGAGCCTGTGTGTGTGTGTATGTAAGATGCATATACGCTGAGCAGTGAGCACATATTCAACGGCACATCGGCATTTGCCAAAGGTGTACAATGTTGCTTGGCACCCACTCCTCTGAACCATTTCTTTTCCCCAAAGTTGGGCGCAAACCTACACAAATGTGCCGGGGAGCTGCCGCTGATCCAAATGCCAATGGAGATTTGGGATGTAGCCCCGGCTCCAGGCTGGCTTACCAATTTTGGCCATTAACATGTTCCAAGAACCCCAGTTGCAAGTCAATTTATGTACACTCATGGTATATAATCCTCTTGCACCATGGGCAAGGCCATGTTCTTGAGATGGCCACGTTGAAACAGAACACGAGGGTTCCCTAATTAACTGATCAAGCTTCTCGTATCCCACAGGATGAAAAAGAATTATATATATATATATATATATATATATATATATATATATATATATATATATATATATATATATATGAAACATCGATATATCTGACATTTGAAAAAGGAAAGCAAAACGAAGCTGAAAATCAATTTGTCCTACGAACAGCTCAAGTCTTGTGCTCGAACAACCCCGTACGTCGACGTGTGATCTTCATTCAGTAGTACACCCTGGTGCATTCTATAATTCTGTCTGATCGATTCGCCGTTCCACTGAACATTCGACATATAGGGATTACTATGACATCACACTGTAATGGGAATTTTCGATCCGTCGCGTCAGGACACCATCCCATGGTAGTCTGCAAAAGATCAGGCTATCCAAAATTCAGTACTTGCCGCACATGATTCTAACAGAGCATGCCAAGAACTAACTGCAGAGCGTTCCATTACGACTTACCGTTGTGCAAATCGTAATGATCTTGAGCTTGTGTCTCTCGTTTTACACCTCTAGAACAATGACTGCAAAAAAACAGTAAGAAATCCCACTCGGTTCGAATTACATCTCTAGCATGTGTGCCTGAATGTGCATGTGTGCGCAAAGTAAGGCACGGCGGTAAAATACTAGTAGGCACTTACAATCTGAATCTGTTTTATCCCACTTGAAGACATCTCCTCCGTTGTCGTCATCCTCTTCATCATGGCGACGATCCCTTTGCGTCTTCCCCCTGGGTTTGTCCTCCAGATAGTACTTCCTCGATGACGCCGCGTTGCTCGGGCGAGCGTAATTCGTCCTCCTGTGAAGCATCGTCCTGAACAACTGCATACACGTACATACAGATACGCGAAAGAGAAGGAAATATATATGAATTAACTTGCATGATCATACGAAAAGACATGATATGTGTGTGATCGATCGATCACTGATCGTATCATCAGAACCAAGCACCTTCTCCATTCTTGATTCCACCGGATCCTTCAAGCTCGGCGCTGGCGCGAAGCCGCCGCGGCAGACGAACATCTTCTTGAGGAGGAACTTGAGGGATTTCTGCTTCATGGTGCCGTTGTTGCTGTTCACGAGGAGATCCCTGGCCTTGCTCAGTATGATCCGCGTGTCCGGCGAGAACTCGCCGTCGGCTGTCTGCGGCAGCTTCAGCGGGACCCTCCGGTCGACCTCAAGGCTGGAGGGGCAGTTGAGGAACCTATCGAGCGGAAGGTTCTCCTCGTCGGCGGCCGCCGTCGACCCGCGGGGGCTGGACTTGGACTTGGCGCGGCGGAGCAGCTTGTTCAGCGCGTCCTGCAGCTTCTTCACCTCCTCGATGGTGAAGTCCGGCACGTCATGCGACGCCGCGCGGGTGCCTCCGCCTTCTGCCGCCGCCGGCGACTCGTTCCCGAGCGTCCCGATGGAGAGGAGGCCCTGCGGCGGCCAGTCGCCGGCGCTCTTCTCCTCGCGAGCGTCTTGGCCACGGCAACTGACCTCTCGGGTCGGAACATCTACGTACGTACGTGAAACGCATGCACGATGAATGCATGGGTGCGAAGATACAATTGCACGTACGGACTCTAAGTAGTAGCTAGCTTGATCGTAGAAACTAGGGTAAATACCAAGCATGCATGCATGAAATGAGTCACTTACCGCGAGCCGAGCTTACGACGGCAGAGACGGGCCGTTTCTTGTCTTGTTTGGCATTGAAGCGATCTTGCATCCAGTTAATGATCTGCAAACAACATTACAGGAACTGTTACATCACATAATATACAAGGAAGAATTAACTGTCATAACATCGACCATAGCTTATGTGGTATAGATTTAACTTATGCAAGTGAGCTTGATTACCCCCATATGCTTCAACTTAATTTCCTAGCTTCTTCAGAAGCAAAGAATCAATAGCTGGTCAGAGGCGACACGAGATTAGTTTCAGGGTTTTGCAGTTGTCCTCTCTGATTGGTCAGTGGGGACACCGGTTAATTGGAAGCTTCTCCTCCTACTAGTACAGTAGTACGTACATTGGGAAGAAAGCAGGGGGCTAGTGACTTCGATGCAACAAGGGTCCCGTACCCCCCCGGTAATTAAATAGGCTTAGTGAGACACAGAAACCCATCGATGCTTGAGCGTGGTGGCCAAATTGCATTGTTGCATCCAGTTACACGCTTACATGTATACTTGGGATGCAAATGGGCCGGCCCTAGGGTCATATTTGACTCACTCTAGTTTATTTGTTTGCACTAAAACTTAAAAGGTGGACTAAAAATTAAGTTTTTAGTGAAAACAAATAAACTAGAATGGGTCAAAGAAGACCCTAGGGTCGGCCCATTTGCATCCCTAATGTATACATAGTGGTATGTACAATAAGATCACCTCAGCTGGCTTTTAACCTGTTAACATCAGTTTTGGTCTATGTGGAAAAGTGAGGAAAGATGATTAGATTTAATTTCTACTACCACTATTTATCACCTATGTTATCCACCGCAAAATTTCTCTACATAAGAGACAGCTTTGTACGGGAGTATAAGTAGGTTATTTGTATACAAGAGAGGCGATATTTATTGCACAATATCTAGAGTCAATTTTTAGAGGTAGTTATTGTACAAGCTGATTTTTAACTTACTCTAGATAACATGGATGAAAGTTGGAGTAATTAGTGTGCTTTACTATTGTACTTGCTCTAAGGGGAAAAGATTGGCTAAGCTGATGAGTTTTTTTTTTTTTTGAAGTGTGAGGACAATTATTGGCAAGTACAGTTAAACTAAGGCTTAGAACCCACATTGTCTTGTGTTCAAATCACGGAGATCATAGTGTAAAATTCACACGGATAGCCCATTCGACCTGCGGTTGGCGAGAATCAAATTCTGGTCATCAAACAGATACACAAGGTGCTTGCCTCGCTGCCGGCTATGCAATGGGCAATGGCTAGCAGTTAAGCAGGAATTGTGTATACCGCTAAACAACCAGGAAAAATGATCTTAACAAGATAGTTTTAACTTTTAACCCCCTGCCGAGGATCATATCAAACCCAGGTTGGAAGCAGTGAACTCAAGTTCCCACCACTCAGGGAAGACTCCTAGCAGATTGCACCAAGTTCCTTGTACTCCCTCAGTTCTTTTCCACTCGATACATTCGACTTTTGACGGTCTTCCATGTGTGATTTTGACCACTATTTTTTGGTAACTTTATATCATATACTAATAAAATTATAAAATTATAATATCATAAAAGTATCTGTATAACGACGATCTAATATTGTAGTTTTTATAAAGTCAATCTAGATATATGGTTTTAAACAAATTGGAAGCGAAACTATGTAAAAGTTTTACAACACGGTACGTAGGACGTCAAGTACTTAGAAAGAAATGGATGGAGTATATTAATTTATTGGTGCAGATTAACACGATCATTGTGTTCTTATGTCCAAGAATCAATACGTAAAAAAGTTCAATTATTGATGAGCAAGTTCAATTCTTCAAAAAAAAATAAAGAAAGAAACTTCACTTGTTAGCATATGCTCTCTCCAGTT
Organism: Rhipidocladum racemiflorum; assembly: GCA_036346355.1. NCBI lineage: Eukaryota > Viridiplantae > Streptophyta > Magnoliopsida > Poales > Poaceae > Rhipidocladum > Rhipidocladum racemiflorum. Next base: position 51,831,195 of record CM070582.1, on the reverse strand, counting down.
ACAGAAGAGTGACGTCTTAGAATACTTACAGTTAAAACAAAATAATTTTGACCAAACATATTGTCTCGAATGTATGGTTCGGATCAGTGTTTTGGATCGGGATTATCGCGGTTTCTCGGTGCCGCTGGCTAAAAATCCATAACGGAAGCTATTCTACATCGCGGTCCTGTATAAAATAATACTAGTTATATGCTCGTGCGTTGCTACGAAAAACAAAATTGATAACAAAAAATAAAGATTAAAAAAAAAATTCATAAGATCAAACATCTATATTTAACGCTTCGTTTCTTGCAAAAGCTGGCTAATTAAAGCAACGCTTCGTTTCTTGCGTAGGGCAATTAACCAGGGCAATTAAGTAGGGCAATTAAGCAAGGCAATTAATGCATCGCTTCGTTTCTTGCTTAGGGCAATTAAGCAGGGCAATTAAGTAAGGCAATTAAGCAAGGCAATTAATGCATCGCTTCGTTTCTTGCGTAGGGCAATTAAGCAGGGCAATTAAGCAGGACAATTAAGCAGGGCAATTAATGTGACGTGGGAAGAAACTCTCACTTTATATAGTAGAGATTGATTTTTTTTATAGTTTTAAGTAATGTATAGAATACCATAAATTGTGAGAAAAAAAAAATCACAAGTTAAAATAGTATGCTAATTTCTTATCATCACGATGGATTCTATATGCTCCCAAGCTGAATTTTTTGGTTAGGACGTTGCCTTGCAGTTCTAGCTATGTCACAAGCCCGAAAAAAATATTTTCACTAATTAGTAATAAGTTAATTGCTCATCAGCAATCACTATGTTCTTACCAATTAATAATGACTAATTAGTTAGTATATAACTACTCAATTATAAATGCTAAGTCAGATCAAAAATCAAAGAGAGACCAATCACTGGCACTGCTACTTTCACTAGTATTGACTACGCTAGTCACTACTTAACCAATACCCGAGTTAAACAATCGGTAAGAGTGAAGTGACAAATTTGATATCAAAGGTATGTTCTCACTTTTTAGTATCCACAACCACAACAGACGAGACAAATTAAAGACCAAAGGTGTCGGACCCCGGAATAACGCCTCCAGAATCCTCTGTGTATTCTGTACTAGTCCAGGAAATGCTAGTACACACAGTAGAAATGAAACCATAGCATATCCGTCGTTCTTTATTAATAATAAATATTCAAAGGTACAAGTGAAATGGCGCGCAGGCCAACGAATAAATAAACGAATAAATGAAAGCAGCGGAAATAAAGGTTAATAAATAGGGCCCAATTAATTTGCCACAGGCAATCGACTGGGGACGCGGCCTAGTCCAACTGTTCCTCACCATCGTGATACTCCTCATCTGAAGGGGTAAATTAAGCAAGGGTGAGTACAAACGTACTCAGCAAACCACACCGGAAATGCAATATAAATGTACGGGTAATCAAAGGATGGCAATATGGTTTATTTAAGCATAAAGCAACAGTTTAATAACATTTTCAATAATTTTAAAAGGCATACTTTTAATTCTAAAACCAAATCTATACATTTTAACTCAGGAATCTCTCCTGGAATCGGCTAAGTTATACCCATGATGGACTCCCTCTATCCAACATCATTTCTGAAAACCAAATTTTAATTTACCAAAGTCTAATCTGAAAATGGCTTGCTCAAAGATGCCTGCAGAATCATGGCGCGGCTAATCGATTAGTTTGACACTCTGCAGAGGTTGTACAACTTTACCCACAAGACATAATACTTCCCCTTTATGTCAGCACACTTCCTTTGGTGAGTGACAGAGAAGATTATGACAAGGCCCCATTAATAAATCATACATGTAGTCATGCCCGCTAAGGTTTCACCGCTGAAAGACTCCCTCTAATCGAAGCCCTCTTGCGCCAGAGTGGCAGCATCTCGCTTTCACCACACCACTACCCCCATATGGCATGACTGTCCATGAAATGATTTAATAAGGATAGCCAGGTCTGTCCCATTCCAGACTCGTGGTAGTACGGTTAGGCTTTACATTCAGCGAAACTCAGACCGGTCCTTAATTGACTAGGCGAGACTTTCCACAAACCCAGAACCATGACCTCACCACTTTCCAACCAATTCTCGTCCGGTCTAAGTCATTTTCATTTTAACCATACTAATCTCCACATTAATACTAACATTGATCACCATAAGTTTCCAATTGAACATGATATCATTTTGGCATAAAGTTTCCCAAAATTTCCTAAGTTCAGTTCTATGCATGGCTAAGCAATGTCTAACTAATACCATAATCATTACTCATATTTTTACTAAGGTTACAAGGGTATCGGAATTCAAATGTCAAAGGTCGCATATCGGAATTGGATTTAACTATCATTTAAAACTAGGTCGGAAATTAATGTTTATAGTAAATAAGCATGCAATAATTGTAAATACAACATACAAGTTTATAAAACTGGGAGCAATATGGTCAAGGGAGTGTGACTTGCCTGGTTCGACGAGTTGCTGCTCGAATTCGTCGTTCGGGAACTCCTCGGACTCTCCGTAATCTACGCGCGAAAAACAACCAAATTCGAATAAGACTCAGATGAATACAAATAAACCCAAATTGAACTTCAAACTAGCTCTAAACTAAAGTTTGAGATTTCTAATGAATTTAGGAAGAAGAATGGAGCCAATCGGAGTTCGAACGGGCGAAAACGGGCTCCCGGAAGTTTAAAAACAAATAAAACGGGTTTTCTGGAATTTTTAAATCATTTTTTAAAAAGAAAAACCGATTTATCAAGGTTATGTCGACGCCAGAAGAAATCGGATTTTTAAAAACTCCTCTTTTTTAATGTCGACAGTGGACCGGCCGGCAGCGGATCAAGGCTCCACGCACTGCAAGACGCGCACGCTACGGGGCGCAGCTGCTGGTCGGGCCTGGCGGCGCCGCCGAGCGGCGGGAGGGGAAGCGGCGGCGCGCACCAGCGGCGCGCACGAGGCGGACGAGGCGGTGGTGACGAGGCGAGGAGGCCGGAGGGAGGCGGCGGAGCCGAGGCGGCGCGCCGGCCGGAGGCGAGACGACATGCTGGCGGCGGCGCAAGGCTAGGGAGGAGGAGGAGCAGAGGGAGAGGGAGAGGGGCACGGAGAGAGGGATCCCATGGGGGCTTTATAGGGGAGGAGAGGCAATGGCGGCCAACGGCCACGAATTGCGCTGCAATGTGCGGCCGATGGCGGCGCGGCGGAAAGGGCGGGGGCGGCAGGTGTGGGCGGCGGCTGGCGCTGGGCGGGAGAAGAGCAAGGAGCCGGCCGTTACAAAAGGTATGTTCTCACTAGTACGGTATCAGTCTAGACTCATCGCGGGCGTTGATGCATGAATGTCATAGTGACAATCTCGGTATAAAAGATAAACACAACATACATCGGAAGGAGATCAAGAGGGGAACAACTAGGATTATATTGTTATTTTGAAATTTTGTTTCGTATTTCTCAATGCGATGAAGGTGTATATATAGCAAAGCTTTGTTAGCGTGATTTACCTAAATAGCTTAGCGCCTGTGTTCCAAAATCCGCTATAGCCCGTTATTTAAATCCTTAGTTTGGGTATGAGAAAATGGTACCGATGAATTTGTCATAAAAAAAAACTATTTTCATAATATTTCACTTTTATTAATGTTTATGAACATATGATAGCAGAACAAAGTGGCATCTGCTTGACTTTAAAAAGTAAAAAAAACGTCTTTCTTTTATGGCCGGAGGAACACTCAGCAGCAGCAGGATCCTATAAGCAAGATGCACGATGAGCTGATTACAGGCTTAGGCAATACACAGTGATGTAGACAATAGCCGTCTATAATACACTTTCATATCATTAATTTATAGATAGATTTAAAGACAACTCATACAATGAGGTGTTTATATAGTCATCTATAGTAATCTCTCATGTAACTAATAGACTGTCTATACAATAGTACAAACAGTCTAAAACCGTCTTTTAAATAATAGACAATATTTTTCTCTTTCATCTTCCTCTTTTACATCACCTAAAATTATATATAACATTAGCTTACAAATAACTAGCATGTATATATTATGCTCTTACAGCCCGTCCTTAAGAAAAGCTGCGCCCCTACGACGAAGGAAAGGAGTAGTAAAACCAGTAGAATATCTACCGGCAGCGCCAGGTGCCCCGGTGCAATGGCCAAGACCCAAGAGCCCTCGGACCAAAGCGGTGTACGTGGCGCGAGCGCGGCCAATAGATATACACCGATCGAGCCAAGTCTACTCCACCCGATCTGGGCGCGTACGTGGGCTCACGGACGACCCAGCCATTCAGGCCCTAGTTTAACCCCCGCGCCCGCGTCGGAGATCGGGCTGGCCCCTCCACTTAAATTACGCCCACTAACCCGCGAGATGGTCTCCGATATTTAGGCAGGGGGAAGGAAGGTTACGAGATCGGGGCCCTCGTGGCGACTAATCTAATCGCGGTGCTAGTTGGTAATTCGGCGCCTAATGGTGTCCCGGCGGGGAGGGTTAGACGGTCATTAACAAACAGGTGTCAGCCCGACAGGAGGGAGCCTGGTCGTGACACTTGTCCTCTCGGATCGTGCTGGGCTCCCGGGCCGCGTGTAATCACTTGTGCAATATGCCAATATAGTATTCTACTCCATGTCAGGGCCTTTTGGTCTCAACTTCTTTCACCTGTAGTTGCACGTAGCTCTCGTGCATTGTGGTATTGGGTGAGTCTCGCAAACTGACTTGAGTTATTCTGCAATTAAGGACTTACGTGCCTACCAGTGGTTTTAATTAAGTATCGCCATGCCAGTTCCGAAATGCACAATCCAAAATGGTCGACCAGGCCGAAATACCTCATGTCGCGCTATATATGGGGACAGAGGCAACATCGTTCCATCTCCATCCTTGGCTACAAGGACACGCGCTCTTAGTTCCGTAAATAATTTCTACCTTCTGCGAGTCCAAACTTGAGAACATTTGGGCCGGTCCAAATTTCACGAGTTGTCCAAAGTTGACGATTTATCATGGACATGCTGCACAACCGAAGACTGACCTAATCATTCTTGATCAAGATATACGGAGTATATAGTCTACGCGACGCACGGGCTCCCTCAGTCAAACTCTGTTTATGTACACTCCAGATCTCCAACACTGCATACAATTTTTACAAAACCAACGGAAGGGTGGAAACACACTATGACTCGGCCCCCCCACAGCACAACTCGGCGCAGCACTCGTAGCAGCCGAGGCACGAGAGCGCCGCGCAGACCTGCGCCATCACGATGGCGCACTGGTCGTTCATCCGGTTGCACGCCTTGATGCAGCACATGCAGCAGAGGCAGTCGGCCAGACGGCTGCAGCACCCAGCCGCCTTGCTGAGTATCTCGAACGTCTCCGGCGGTTTCACGTCGCCAAATCCTGTGGTGCGATTTTCACTCGTAGCGGCTGTGTCACCGAATCCCAGTTTTAGGCCACGAAGCGGGGATCGTAGTGGCTCATCACGGCCTTCGTGCCCTTTTAGTTTCTGCTTGACCTGTTCAAGTACACCAAGCTTACTTAAAAGCTCTCTGGGCTAGTAAGATCTATTTCTTCTAAATTAGTTTACATAGGCAAAAGCAACATTGATATTCATTGGAAATCATCTGCACGAACATTCTACCCTGAAAAAGGAAAAGATAATCCGTAGGACCTACCTTTTGTGCTGCATCTACATTCTCCTGATTGGTTTTAAGTAGGACCATGCTCGTGTACTCTGAAGGAATACTATTTTGTATGCTTAATTTCATCACCTGCAAAATTGAGAAGAAGAAAGAGTTACTGAAAGACTAGAGGAACAATATACTATCAACCGAATAAATTCAAACCAAACTATGCAAGATGTGTAAGATGGATCTAGAGAAAAAGATATACTACTACGTGGCCTAACACCCCATAGAAGGAAGTAACATAGTGTAATGAGATTTGCAATTCACATAAGAACGTAGCCTAGCCTGTATGAAAATTCAGGAGAACCTGCTCCAAGCCATAAATGAAACGGAAACTGATCACCAAAATAACATGCAGCAGCAGCAACCACATGAAATGTCGTCAATACCAATAACTGTTCACACTTGTCCACACACACGTTTAGTAATATCAACTGGTTGAGTGGAACTGCTCATGATTTGGTGATTTTCCTTCAACTTTATACCAACCATGATACTTACATCAAGTTTTGGTTCTAGGATAACTCAATTATATTAATTTTACTAAACCAAATTTCACACCCTCGAAGTTTAATAGAGGTTTAAACTTTAAAGCAAAGAAAATGTAACCCAAACCATTGGCCTAACCTAAGAAAATGTATTATCAACTGGTTGAGTGGAACTGCTCATGTGGTGATTCTCCTTCAACTTTGTACCAACCATGATACTGACATCAAGTTTTGGTTCTAGGATAACTCGATTCTGAATTTTACCAAACCAAATTTCACACCCTCAAAGTTCAATAGAGGTTTAAACTTTAAAGCAAAGAATATGTAATCCAAAGTTCACCTCTCTCTCCAGTTGTTTGTCTGCAGAAAGCCATGCCTTTGCTGTGAGAAGACCAATCTGCTGTGCCGCCAAAACCTGGAACCCAAAAGAAAATCCAGATCTTGTCAGCACAATAGGATAAGTGATTGTCCTAAGAATATAATAAAAATAACTTAAACATATATGATATGACAGTATACCAGATAGCCCAAGGTTTACATCATCGTCACAAGGTTAAAGCTTAAGACCTTGTGCAGGTCCCTTAATGAATAGCCAGTCATGAACCAAATGGACAAAATAACAAGTTTTGGCACCTTACTTTGTCAATAGGTATGTCCTTCATATGCTGAACCTTCAGTTCAATTGAGATTTCTGTCATGTCAGCCAAGTAACCCTTAGCTGTAACTGTCTCAGGGAACTTGCCTTGGTATTTTCCAGATACACATAAAGGACATTTTGCTGAAACATCTGGAATGTATTCAGAATCGACCTGAATAGGAAGAAAGTAATAATACTATCAAAAATACTATTTTTTTTTCCAGCTATACTTAAAAAATCTTGCCCCACCTCCCACCCACCCAACCTCGCACAAAAAATAAGGATTCAGCAGCTTAAATTTTTTATTAACAAAATAGGTTGGTTCCCCAAAAGAGGACTATAAGTATGTTATGGTAGTTTAATGAAGGTGGTAAGTCTGTCCAGTCCAATCCACAAAATAATCTGGACTATCTGAAATCGGATACCACAAAGTGCACATAGCATTATAAGACGTGAACTGATGGCAGGAAGAACTGCATGATGAAATTTATGGCAGCCAAGAAATGTTAACTGAGTAGCTTCTTTTATCTTATGCATCACTACATAATGGAATTTACAAAATAAGTAATTAACATTGCATGAACTCACTTCAAATTCATCAAGATGTTTCATAGCATCAATGGAGATATTTGCCACTATTGTACTTGATGCTTTCCTCAACCACCCAAGTATTCGACTCTCAATTGATCCTGGACAACAGATTCAGAACATAAATGTCAAGTATTATGAAGGTTTATTAACTTGGACTTCAATATAATCATGTATTTATCATTCCAATTAATGCATATAATAAACAGAGTGGTGATTGTTGAAAGATGAACTTCATGTATCCAATTCCATATCAATAATGTATTAGTACAACAACCATGATAACTTATCATCGAATTATTCGAGTAGAAATAGTGAGATGGAATGTTAATTCAGCGCATGTAGGGAACATTAAAAAAAAAGTTAATAGCGATGTTGTATAGAAAAAGTAAAGCAAATCATGGTCCCAGAGTACGGTATGAAATAGAAACTGTATAGTGTAGTAGAGTTTGGTAGCTCTCAGCTTGTAAAGCAAGAAGCTTTTGAGGAAAACGTGGGTATATAAATGGATTTTGGGTAGCCTCTTTAAAGAAAACTTGGAACAAACTGGGCCCAACTTCAGGACTTGGGTGGATAAATGGCTTTTTAGGTGGGTAGATTGACATACTTCTAAGGAAAGTTGGATGAAATGTGCATATCACCTCAAATAACAAATCAAACTGATCACAGTTTATATTTGCATTATATCATCTAATCAAATAATAATACACATGGTGGCCATCTCCAAAAGGTCTAATATATAGACGGAAATTCAACAAGCCTTGGAAAATGACTCTCCAGACAAGGTAGATCATAGTATTCAGTTTAAAGTTCAGGAAGGAAAGGATAGAGCATACTGTTTGCTAATTCAATAGAAAAAAGGGGTGGGGGTTAGTACCTGTCTCGAGTGCAGCATCATAATACCCTTTGCCAATTGATGCTAGCATGCGTAAGAAATAGTGGTTGCAATATGAACCTAACATTTCCATTGAGAGCGAATGCAAACAATTAGAGAACATACCATATATATAGTGAGTAATGAAGTACATAGAAAACAGATAAAATGGTAAAAACATGGTTCACATTATGACAAATTATAAATTGACAATTACAAATCACCACACTTGACTGTCCTTTTAGTTATTTGTAAGCTTTTTTTCACACAGGAATAGACATTCGCATATAGAAAGATGAGAAGCCAATAGGCGAAAGCAGGAGAACTTCCATCAAAGTCTGAAAACTACTTCAACGGAGTTTTAGAATTGTGTATTGGAAATGCTTCTTAACATTACCTAGTCCAAAAGTAGAAATCCGAGGAGATTTGGATCCTCTGTTGATGAGCTCAGTTTTCATCGTTTGGCAGATGTTATGTTCATCATCAACTGATCCATCAGTCATAAGAAAGATTTGTGGGAGTGCATCATGGACACTTGACAGTAATGCCATTGCCTTACATGAAGAATAACAAAATGAAAAAAAAAAGAGATAAAGAATACTAGATATGCCCATTCCCAATTAAAATCATATTAACAATAATCATACCTCACTTAAAGGATGCATAATACATGTGCCACCCTCGGCAACAAAGTTTGTGCTCATCCAATCAATTGCACTTGCTATTGCTTTCTCGTTTACTTTCTCTAAGCATGATGAGAATGAGTGAAGCTCATCATTAAATGTTATAATATTGAAGTAGTCTCCTTGCATAAGCTCTGAAAGAGCAGTAGACAGTGCATTCTTCACATTCTCAAGAGGCTTTCCTTGCATGCTTCCACTTGTATCAACAACAAACACAACTGCTTTTCTGAAAACCTATTGAATAGCTCAGATAAGACAAAGCACCAAGAAGGCAAAAATTGTGAAGCAAGACAAAATGAACTTCTTCTGAGTTGATAAACCAGAACTGATATGAAAAAGGCTACTTACATAACATCATTGTTTCTTGTGACTTCAATGATGTACAGTATCAAGACACCAATCTAGGACTTTTGCATGCAGTTAGTTAGCATTTCTCTAGGGCAGAACAGAATTGAATGGCAATTTAGAACTATTTCATGGTAACAATAGTTATAGTATTATTGCATTAGATTAATCAGGAAGGTTTACTACAAGAGATCCCTGCCTTCAAAATAAAAAACTTTCCATTGCAGGTATCTCAAAACTCAATCAAGGAAGATATGTTTCTTTATATAAATGACACATAGGAGCACAACAAGACCAAAAGTAAAAGCAACTAACCTTTCTGTTGCCACTTCCAGGCAAAAGAAAAACGCAGAACCTATCTCTACCATCATAGTCACATAATGTTGAGGGTTGCACGAGCACACTACCAGCCAAGTCACCAGAGTAAACCTATAGACGTGAACGCAAATTAGGCAAAGGAAAGCGTATTCAGCAACATTGGAAGTTTGAACCATTAAATATCGTGATGGATTTGCATGATAGTTCATCATCTTCTTTTTGCTCTCTACTAATGAATACTTTTGAAGAACATTTTTCTTCAAGATGCCTTGAAAAATCAGATTCTCACAGGAACCAGTGAGATCACAAATATTAAAGAGTGAGTACTGAGTACAGCTAATCAAGAAAAATGTCATAGCAGAATTAACTCACACTGTACGAAAATGTGAAATCTTTGCTCGACCAATTCTCAACAACGGCTTCATGCAGGAAAGACAATTTCTCACCCTGCCTGCCCTTTTCCTAAAATAGCAATAGAAATCCTTCTAAAGATTAAACCTTTACGAAGGCCCTAATGCCCCTAAATGCAGAAAAAACAGTATTTAATACACTTGATTACTTGATTACCTTCAACGGGTGGCTTGTGCCCTGCAACAAAACCTCTTTACTGAAGCCACTATTCACAATCAACTGAATTTTCTCCCTCTTCATGAATACTTTTGGTAATGGGTTGACATAGTATGGAAAATGGAAAGGTATGTCAACTGAGAACAGTCCATTGTCGTAGTGTAACTTCTGAGACCATCTAATTGTGGCGCAAATATCTGCTCCACCATCGATCTTGATTGATACGATAGCAATGAATCAGCAAAGTAAGATATGACTTCCAAAACATAAAACATGACAGTACAGACTGGACATGTACAAGGATATAGAATGTACCTGTGGTATTGTCAAGTAAAACAACTGTGGTTTCAACAGTCCCCCACTATCACCTTTTCCAATATTCTCTGCAGTGTGATCTTCAACTTCAATTACCTGAGTATTATATGATCCTCTTCCAACAGTAACCTCGGCGCCTAGAATTGAACCCTATTAGCCAAACCGTTCTTAGGTTGAGACCAATACAAACATGAAAATCAATGTAGCTCAGATGTAAATATATTAGCTAACTATGTTCATTCGGTGTCATGTTTCTTACTAATGGATGGGAAAGAAATTCCACAGCACGTGTTGATGAATAAGAAACTCAAGGAATTTTCCATATTAGCTGTATCTATCAAGTTATTATCACATCAATAAAAAACAAATGTTTTTGTTTCACAAGAAATCCAACGTGTTGAGACCAATACAAACATGACAATCGATGTAGCTCAGATAATATAATTACAAATACTCACTATATAAAAATACTAGCTATCTATGTTCATTCGGTGTTGTGTTTCTTACTGATGGATGGGAAAGAAATTCCACAGCCCGTGTTGATGAATAAGAAACTCAAGAAATTTTCCATATTAGTTGCATCTATCAAGTTATTATCACATCAATAAAAAACAAATGTTTTTGTTTCACAAGAAATCCAATGTTAGTGCAAGTGCTTGAGTTATTTTTATTATTCTTCTTATCTAAGTCCTTTTCAACCCACACTGCAAGGCAAGCTGAACAACAGCAACCCAACTGCACTTAATAATATGCTATAATCATCCGAGAAGAAGAAGAATTTCACAATCAAATTAATTTCCATCTTCCAAGCCATTTATATTCTACCAAATATCATAGGAACATCACATATACTTCTAGACGCTGAAGTAAAGACCAAGCAATCCAATATGTATCCGAACGAGATAGTACAACATATTATATCTTCTGTACACTCTAAACGTGTTTGCCCCTTGCATGACTGTCTCATCTTCATACAAATCAGCTTACCTCTCTGCATAACCAACACATCCCTTCCAGTGTTTGATTTCCATTGGACAAAGCAAGGAATTGGTTTCACTTTCTCATGCAACACTGAAACATACTATCCTATTATAACCGAAGGCATCCCTTCTACTCATCTAGAACTTATGAACCAAGCTATTAACAGTATCTAGTTTTTAGTATTGAGCAAGCCAACGATTGCAGTCAGCCACCTTGACACAACAAAACCAATCAAAACACATGAGAAAAAGGTAGAGTCAGTAAGACACCCCCCGCCAAAAAAAAACAAAAAAATCCCATCCAGAAGCATTGTATTATGAAATCACCTGAAATAATGGTGCGAACACATTCCAAAGACATCAAAGGGACCATGTTAAATGTGTAGCAGAACTAACGGCTCAAGTGCACAAATCAAAACTGCGAATCGAGTGGCACTTATTGATGCACCAAACAACAAATTCATTGGCCCTGACTGTCCAATAGCTCTAGTCAAACAGCCCCAATAATACTGCAGTGGCAATCATTTCAACCCTCAAGCCAAGTCAGCAGCACCAAAGTAAAATGCAAAATGTTGTCAAACACAACAGAAGAATCAGATCGGCTCACCTGCTCGCCCATGGGCACGACGATCCGTACGTCGCACTCGCGGCTGCGTGTGATGCAGTGCAGCCACCACCGCGCGCGCACGGTGACGGCGGCCGCGTCCAGCGCGCAGTCCACCGAAAGGTCGACCTCCTTCATCTGCAGCGGGATCAGCGCGGGCGGGTCGAGGCGACCGTACACGTAGGGCTGGTAGCTGGGCACGTCGGGGGTGTCGACAGCGCCGGGGTCCGCGACCACGGCGTACGCCGTCGGCGCCGAGGGCAGCAGCAGCAGAGCGGCTGCCCCCCGCTCCATCCCCGCCGGCGGCCTCGGCGGCGGCAGCCCGCCCGGCAGCACAAGCCGCTTGGACAGCTTGAGCCCGTCCTCCACCGCACGCGCGAAGTCCTCCATGGGACGAGACGGATGGTACCCGGACGGCGCCGCCGCTTAGGGTTTCGAGGAGACGAATGGGATGGTGATTGTTTCGTGCTGTTGATCTGGGGGGAAGCGATGAGCACGGCGGCGAGGAGGGAGTTTTTATTTGGGAAGCGTCGGGCGAGAGAGATTGATTAAGTTGCCCGGAGAGGGAAATGATGAGCTGGGTTGGGGTTGCGGCACAGCGGGAGGCGATGAGCATATGCTTTTATGTTTTTCTATTAATATTAATACAAGTTGTACAAATTTCAAAGTAAATGAAAGGTTAAGTAATCCTCATCTACTCTTTATTAATGCTTTAATATTTATGCAACTTAAAAAATAAACACAGAAGCACCTCTGTAATAGTAAACTCCACTGTAAATTAATATAATAAATTAAAAATTAGTTCATATAATATAATTATTTTCAAAAATTAACTTTAGATATTGCATAATAATTATCTTTTATCTTCTATACATAAATAGTTTATATATGCTTCTGTACAAAATTGGCTACTAAATAGTAAGAGCCGGTTCTCTTTTCTTATCCTTTATCATTTTTTCACATATACCAAAACTGATATATACAAACTAAAAATCAGTTGAGATGGTCTTATTGTACATGCTCTAAGAGGGCGACGCTGTGGCGTGGCTCAGGTGGTTTGATTAGTTAAATTTTTGGTTGTCACAGGAGATGTTGTGACCAGTAGCGATTACAGTATTGTTTCGAGCTTGAAAATTGCTCATTGTGCGGCAAAATCGGTAGAAACCGAAAGTCAAACTCTTTGAATTCGGCGGTCAAAAGAATTTGGTCGATTTTTGAGCGGTTTTTGATTGGTTTTCTTTGAAAAATCGCAAGCTAAGTGTCATCACTTTCCTCACCGATTTTTGATCATTTTCGTCGATTTTATTTGATTTTCGGCACACTTAAATAAAAATAGAAAGACGGTGGAAAAAACTAAAAAAATTTGAATAAATCCCAATTAATCTATAAAATACCTCAGAGAAATTTTAGCAATTTTTAAATTTATTTAGTGCTTCTAGAAAATCAAAATAGCAACTAATAAAAAGGAACAAAGACACTGTCAGATTTTTATAAAAATTTACAACAAGCTTGATCATGCTCTCAAATTTTAATGGTATCATAAAAATTACCTAAGGATCATTTTGTAAATTTTTCAAAAATATTATATTTCATTTAGTACCCCTAGAAATAAAAAATAGAAGAGTATATAAGTACAATAACACTATCAGAATTTTTTTAAAAATATACATATCTAATCATCATCTGAAAGTTTTATAGAATCATTAAAATTGCCTTAAGATTTCATAAAAAAAATCAAAAATATTAGACTTCATTTAGTGCCCATAGAAAATCAAAAACAAAATAGCATATACAAAGACAATAACAATGTCAGAATTATAAAAAAAATACACATATGTTATATTAATTTTACAGCATCACTAACATTGCCTCAGGACCTTACACAAAAATTTTAACACCTTTTGGTAAATATTTCTAAATTTACAAAAGTTTTTGAATTTGAATTTAAATTAGACCTATTTACCAATGGGTTTTAAATCTCAAGCCGACTTGATATATAATCAAAAATCATGATTTTTATCAATTTTTAGAACCTGGTGATTAGTGAGTGCTGGTTTGTTTCGGTGGAGTTGCAGTTGGTATCTTTGCTTGGCTCGTCCTATGTCATTTCCTTTGTTTATACAGTACTTTAGTCTAATCACAAATGTTATATTAATTTTAACTGGACATTTAAAAAGAACAGTTCAGCAATCTTGCAAAGGGTTTCCAAGGATGGACAATGGAGGCTTCACAGAATAAATGATGTTGTACAGTTCCACAGAGAAAAGCTGAGTATAACTGGACTTATTATTTATCTATAGACCATTTAGTAGATCGCAGAAAAATCAAATTTGAAAACCAAATGCAGATCCCTTCATCTTTGTGTATTCAAAGAACGACTATTAAAGGTAGAAGAATTCGATCAGGGGTGACATGGTTTGTCAGGGAGCCGCCCAGATCGTCCTCGAGTTGTTGGATGAACAGTTGCTCCCATCGGATTTTGGATCCTAGCAACGAATCACCGGAGGTGATCCTGATGCTAATACCCAAGCCCCAATGGAGACAACCTTACGAACGTCCAAACGACTCGACAACAACCCCGGTATTCCCCCGGTATGCGACCCGAAACACGCCCAGGATCACCGCATACCGGAAAACAATACGATATCAATTCAATTTGCATAAAGGGGGCAACGAACCCGAAACCTTCGAACCAACACGCAAGCGGAACACAAACGGCATAAAGACAAACCCGACAACCACCAAACCAAGATCGAACAACCACGCCAAGACTCCAAACTAGGCAAAAACGGGAAAAAGACTAAGACTCCGAAAAACGGAAAATTTTGGCATGACCTTTCTAGATTCTACGGACATCCACTCAGCAGACAAGAAAACACAGTTGCAGTATATATATATATATTCAAAAGTAAAGCAACAACCACAACAGCCATACAATCACACGCAGAGAGAATCCACGGGACAACGACATAGACTAAAACGACGACGAGGCATAAAGTAGAAGGCTAACTATACAACAAAAGTGAATCAAATCGCAACACAAAGCAAAATAAGACTACTCCGGAAGTGTCCTGCCACTGAACACTTCCGAGCGTGTGCGATATCGCGCTAAGCCTCTACTCGGTGCCGCCTTTGTTCACCGAGAGGCGATATGGGCAGAACTCACACTCGCCATCCCGATCCTCACCGAAAAACCACGAAGCGAAGCATGAGTACAAAAGGTACTCGCAAGTCTTACCCGGGTCCATATATGACCGACTCCAAAGGATTATGCATTTAGTTGTAGCGAGGAGAAAGCTTAAGGTAAAAGTGCGGAAAAGCATTAACATTTGTAGTATAAATGCGACAATCTAACCAATTACAAGTTTAAAGCGCTTAAAGACCGCACTTACTTCTAGTGTGAGACTGAAATTAACAACAATTAATGTAGAGCAATACATAACCATTTTAAAGCTCAAGCCCAACGGCGAACCACAAGTTTAAGTTGTTTACTACGTGATCATGCGATGAAAGAGCTTGCTCATATCCGAGAGCGGCAATTCGAATCGCTTAATTAACCCCTGCAGGGAAGCATTGATCGCACGACACTTACCACAAGGGCCTAGTGTCAACCCTCCCAACCATACCCAATCGCTGAAGCGTCCTCCTGTGGCCGAAAACCTAGCACCCCTCGAGCAGCCCCAAGCCCGGCTTGGCGCTCGAGAGTCGGCCTAAGCCTGCGCCCTCAACCACGTCCAACCACGGGAAGTTACGGTCCATCGATTCCGTATGAGAGAAAGAGTGGCTTACCGTACCATAATCGGGCATGCGACCAACCTGGTGTGCTCAATCAAAGGGCAACCATCGAATCGGTCCTTAATCGACTCAGACGGGGCTACACATTTGAGTCTCCATACCCAAATGAACCAACTCCCCGCCCGGTCCACAATTCATTTTCTTTTCAAAACCTTTCCCAATCCCAAGCCAACATAATGTAGCGTGTGTATAATAATAACAACCGCAAGTGACAGAACCCTCCGTCACTTGGCCCGAACCCCGACCTCTAAGTAAGACTAAGCACGGACTCAGTTATATTACCCGTATTAGCTTCAAGGAAGTGTTTAACAATTTTCAATGGGTGTATGTGCAGCAATTGGGATCTAGTCCTATCCCACAATTAACTCCTAATGCAAAACGTAACTCACAATTTAGCAATTTATTCTCAAAAATAGAATCATATAAGGGTTCAAGATGCTTAGGTGCTTGCCTGATGCTTCTGCCGGAGTCTCACTAGCCACTTGCTCACCGTGATCACCCTCGATCGCGGCCACTTCACCCATCAAGGATCGGTCTCTACACGTTCACAAATGCATATGGAATGAGATGTATGCCGATGACATGCAATGATAATCGAGAAGTAACACGCACACATTCGACAACCAAAAGGAAAAACAAGGCGAAAGTCCACTAACAGGCAACAATAAATTCTTAAACGCCCATCTACCTTGAGATATCACCAGCTAACCATCGTTGCAATTTATGAGATCTCTTAGACAAGGGACTAGCATGTTGTGTAAAAGCACTACAATAATTCCCACAGGTACTAATACATTTACCATATCTCCAAGTACAAATGATACATATAGCTATCTTGATATGACACACCGATTGAACTTATTGGCTTGAAATACAACGATTTAACTCCAACCATCACCAACACAGTTGACCCGCTCACGGTACGCACAACTCCTTGTATGGTTATCGACTCAATTCATTACCGAATAAACCAAACCATCCCTAAGTGAACATCAACCCAAGGATGAAAGCATCCCACACGTAGTGACTCGAACACCACCGATAACTAAACACCTCAATTTGGAGAATAATAGCTAACTCGCAACATCCAACCCCAACACAAGCTAGATGTGTCTTCCTCTTAGCCATTTCATCAAACACCTAATATGCATGAACATCCACCTCCTAACCATTACATCAAACACCTAGCCTTCATCCACCCCTAGCTCCCCAAACCCAAACCCTAGCCATGCCTAGGAGAGGGAGAGGGAGAGAGAGAGGGAGGGAGAGGGAGATGTACTGGGGGGGGGTGTCGCCGGCGTGGGGGAGGCGGTGGCCGGCAGCTGGTGGAGGCGGCGGCCGGGCGCCGAGCTGGGTAGGGGCGGCGGCCGCGAGGAGAAGCGCGAGGGACGGCTTAGCGCCACCAAGAGGGAGCCGAGGGGGAACGGCGTCGCCGGCTGGGAGAGGGCGCCAGGGGGAGGGCGCCGCTCGGGGGAAGTGAGGAGGGGGGGGGGCGTCGGGCACGGGTGGGGAGCTGGGGCGCTCGGGTGGGAGGAGGGGTGGGCTCGGGCTGGGGAAAGGAGGGGAGAGAGAGAGATGAGTGGGAGGGAGAGAGGAAAAAGAGTGGGGAAAAATTTTTGGGGAGGGAATTTACTTAATTGCCCACCATGGCATTCACATGTAAAAAAATTAGGACCATGACAAATCCTCCCCCCTTAGGGGAATCTCGCCCCGAGATTCGAAATGAGCACATAGTTGGAAAGGAACTTACATAGACCAGGACTACAAGTAGACAGGTTGAAACACTTACATAGTTTGGAAGAATTCGGGATACTCATTTTCCAAATGGTCTTCCCGCTCCCAAGTTGCTTCATCCTCAGTGTGATTGCTCCACTGAACCTTATAGAACTTGAGAGTTTTCCTTCGGGTCTTGCGCTCCGATTCTTCCAGAACCCGGATAGGACGCTCCGCGTAAGACAGATCCGGCTCAGGCGCGACTCCGAGGTCTTCTACCTCGAGAGACTCGAACGGAGTACGGAGACACTTCTTCAGCTGGGAGACGTGAAACACGTCGTGGACCATTCCGAGCGAAGGAGGAAGCTCTAGCTGATATGCTACCTGGCCGCGCTTTCCAAGGATCTTGAACGGCCCTACGTAGCGAGGTGCCAGCTTTCCTTTAACTCCGAATCGACGGGTGCCACGGAGAGGAGATACCTTCAAATAGGCGAAGTCGCCAGTGTCGAAGGAGAGGGGTCTCCTACGGCGATCAGCGTAACTCTTCTGTCGCGACCGCGCTATCCTCAGATTTTCCTGGATAGTCCTGACCTTTTCTTCCGCCTCCATAACCAACTCAGGCCCAATCAAGGAGCGTTCTCCACTTTCTGACCGACTGGGCCAAGCGCTCGACAACTGCGACCATAGAGTGCCTCGAACGGGGACATCTGGATACTGGTTTGGTAGCTGTTGTTATACGCAAACTCGGCGTACGGAAGACACTCCTCCCACTTTTTCCCGTAGGACAAGATACAAGCCCTCAACATGTCTTCGAGGATCTGATTGACCCTCTCGGTCTGACCGTCAGTCTGAGGGTGGTATGCTGAACTGTGGAGCAATTTCGTGCCCAAGGCTTCATGTAGGCTTCTCCAGAATTGAGAAGTGAACTGAGAGCCCCTGTCTGAAACTATCCGCTTGGGCACTCCATGCAGACTTACGATCCGGGAGATGTACAAGTCCGCATACTTCTTGACGCGATACTTGGTGCAAACGGCCAAGAAGTGCGCAGACTTCGTCAGTCGATCGACGATTACCCAAATCGAGTCATGGCCTGAGGAAGTGGTCGGCAGGCCGGTAACGAAGTCCATGGTGACATCCTCCCACTTCCAAACTGGAATAGGAAGAGGTTGAAGGGTACCGGCCGGCTTGAGGTGTTCGGCCTTCACTCTCCTGCAGACGCCGTCGCACTCGACACATAGCGGCGACTTCGGCGCTTCATACGAGTCCACCAAAAGCGCCGCCTCAGTCTTGATACATCTTGTTGCTGCCGGGTGAATGGTAAGCAAGGAGTTATGCGCCTCATCAAGAATCCTTCGCTTCAACTCCTGGTCATCGTGACAACTATGCGGTCTCCGAACCACAAGGTTCCTCGATCATCTAGGCGAAACTCGAGCCTTGCCCCAATTTCAATTTATCCGGATTTGGGCAACTTCTTCATCCTTCAACTGTGCCTCTCGAATCGATCGAGCAATGTAGACCTCAACTCGATATTGGCTATGAATCCTCGCCGCCCATCTCCAAGCCGAGTCTCTGAAATTCGGCACAGAGGAGACACTCGGGATCGAGAGTAAAGCAATTGCATTGGGCCTTACGACTCAATGCGTCGGCTACCACATTCGCCTTCCCGGGTGGTAATGCACCTCCGGACTATAGTCTTTGATCAGCTCAAGCCATCTCCGCCGCCTCATGTTCAGATCTGCTGGGTGAAGATGTACTTGAGACTTTTATGATCGGTATAGATATTGCACTTGTTCCCCAGAGATAGTGGCGCCAGATCTTCAAGGCATGCACCACCGCCGCAAGCTCCAAATCGTGGGTGGGGTAGTGCTCCTCGTGATGCTTCAATCGCCGAGATGCGTGAGGCAACGACTCGGCCTTCTTGCATGAGCACACAGGAGCCCGATGCCCGACGATCGCAATACACCTCAAAAGGATCGTGGATGTCCTACCGAGTGAGGACAGAGCCGTAGTCGACGCGTTGCTTGAGTCCGAAGGCGCTCTCACAAATTACCACCATCCGAATTCAACTCCCTTCTTGAGCAGCTCGGTCATCGGCCGCCAATCTTTGAAAAGTCTTGGATGAAGCGGCGATAATACCCGGCCAGTCCAAGAAAACTGCGGATGTCCGTGATGATCTTGGCTGCTCCCATTTGAGTACATCCTGTACCTTGCTCTCAATCGCCACGCCTCGCTCGGTAAAGGGCGTGTCCTAAGAATGACACTTCCTCGGCGTAACTCACATTTGCTGAACTTCGCATACAAAGCGATGCTCCTGAGTCGCCGAGAACAATGCGAAGGTGTCTCGCGTGCTCTTCTTCATCGGTGAATATATCAAAATGTCGCCAATGAAGATGACGACAAAGCGAATCCAGCTCTTCCATGAATATGGAGTTCATCGATACATAAAGTACGCCGGCGCGTTCGTGAGGCCGAACGACATCACGGTATACTCGTAGAGCCCGTGATCTGGTGGAGAAAGCGATCTTGAATGTCCTCGGCCGGATCTTAATCGATGGTAGCCGAGCCTCGGATCAATCTTGGAAAATACTTGTGCACCGGTCGGTGATCAAACAGGAGGTCGATCCGGCAATGGGTACTTGTTCTTGATGGTGATCGCATTCGTGGGGCGGTAATCAACGCAGAGGCGCAGAGAACCATCCTTCTTGGTCACAAACAGAGCCGAGCAACCCCAAGGTGAGGAGCTCGGACGAATGAACCCTTTGTCCATCACCCTTCAATCGAGTCTTCAGCTCGGCTAGCTCATTGGGTGGCATTCGGTATGGCCGCTTGGAAACCGGAGCGGTCCCTGGCTGAAGCTCGACGACAAACTCGATATCCCGATCAGGTGGCATCCCCGGTAGTTCCGCTGGGAACACATCGGGAAACTCAGACACCACGGGAATCGAGTCCAGCTCATCAACTTCTTTCCCATTGAGTGAACACAATGTGGCCTTGTTCTCATTAAGAAGCAGAGTGAGTCGGCCGCCCTTCTGATTTCGGAGTGACAGGTACGACTACAAGAATCCAAAATACCATTGTCGTGTCAGCCAACTCATCCCCAGGATGACATCTATCCCCCAAAGGTCTAGAAGCAACAAGCTGACCGTGAATGGAATCCCCTGAATCTGAACTACTGCCTTCTGAACCATCTGCCTAACCGTGATCTTCGACCCCGGTGCCTCAATCACAAAAGAGGTGACACTGCTACTGACCCTCATCTGATGCTGCTCTGCAAACCCCGTGCGAATAAAGGAATGGGAGGCCCCTGAATCAAACAACACTCTAGCCTCATGCCCCTCAACAAGAAACGTACCAGCTAGCACGGCGGAGCCCTCAGGAACCGCCTCGGCGTCGACGAAGGTGACGCTGCCTCGGCTCGACGTAGGTAGTGGCAGTGGTGCTGTCGCGCCCGAAGGTCGTGGAGCGCCAGTGCCGGTGCCGCGACGCTGAAGGGGCGATCCGGATGAAGTGGCCAGCGGCGCAATTGTAGCACGGACCGGGACCGGACTCGCTGCCGCCGTCGCCGGTGGCGGTAGTGGTGGTCGTGGCCGGGAGCGGCAACCGACGGCCTGGGCCGACGCGACCGATCGAGACGGCGCTGAGCAGACGGCCTCGGCGGCCGATACGAGACCGCCTGAGCCCCGCGAGCCGCCGCCCAGTACGGTGTCGCCCGCTTCCTCTTCTTCTCCTCTGATGAGCCCGCATCTTGAGCTCAACAGTTGATCGCGCGGCTCACCAGGTCATTGTAATCAGCCGAAGTCGCAGACGGACAGCCTGTCTGCATCTTCGCCCGTCGGCCCACTCACAAACCGACCTTGCTTCTTCCGTCGGTGTCAACCTCCTCTGGGCGTCTTGCGAGGTAGTTGAACTCTTGCGAGTAGTCAACCACCGACTTGCCAAGCTGTCGGAGGGTGAGCTTCTTTGCTTCTTCATGTCCATGAGGCCCTTCGGGATGTGGTACGCCGAAACGCCTCACGGAACTCAGCCCAAGTAAACTGGTGCCGGCAGTCGCATCACCCGCAAATTGGCCCACCATGCACCAAAGAGGCCCTCAGAAGCCGCTGCGCCGCTGGCGAGCCTTCCGAGCTCCCCACGATCGATAAGAGCAAATTTACGCTCTATCGTGCGCGACCGATCATCGGCCTCCAACGGATCGGTGGCCCGTGAGAAGACCGGTGGCTGCGTGTGCGAGGAAGTCGAGATAGCCGTGGGCCGACCTCGCCCATCACCGCGGCCACCGTCTTTGGACCCGGTCTGGACTAGCATCTCCAGGATCCGGTTGGTCGCCTCCTGGTGCTTTGCTCGGTCCACGCAGAATGTCCAACACATTGGGAGGAGGCGGTGGAACAAAGACTCTCCGCCGCTGCCGCCAAAGCACCACCTCACCCCTGCAGGTGGAAGCCCCACGGGTCCTCATTCTGTCACCAACGAGACAGATTTACACAAAGTTAGACTCCACAAGAGAAAGTAGTCTTCAAGATTTTCAAAAACCCTAACTTGACCTAGTCAGGACTGCAGCATCCCGCGCTGGAGCCCTACAAGCCCATCTTACACAAAAGCACAAAATAAGATGCAAAATGACCTGGTAAACATATGCATGCATGACATGACATGAACCTCATATGCATAATATGGATGCACGATTCCAACGTAATCGTTTCTCCCACGCTCACCATTTTACGTAACTCTCCTAAATATATACCTAGGGCGGGTAATCAGTACTAAGCTCTACCTAATGCATCATGCAAGTCCTAATCAATCACCTAAGTGGTCGTCAAGTTTAAGTTCGTCTTTATGCACCTTGCTCTGATACCAACTTGTCAGGGAGCCGCCCAGATCGTCCTCGAGTTGTTGGATGAACAGTTGCTCCCATCGGATTTTGGATCCTAGCAACGAATCACCGGAGGTGATCCTGATGCTAATACCCAAGCCCCAATGGAGACAACCTTACGAACGTCCAAACGACTCGACAACAACCCCGGTATTCCCCCGGTATGCGACCCGAAACACGCCCAGGATCACCGCATACCGGAAAACAATACGATATCAATTCAATTTGCATAAAGGGGGCAACGAACCCGAAACCTTCGAACCAACACGCAAGCGGAACACAAACGGCATAAAGACAAACCCGACAACCACCAAACCAAGATCGAACAACCACGCCAAGACTCCAAACTAGGCAAAAACGGGAAAAAGACTAAGACTCCGAAAAACGGAAAATTTTGGCATGACCTTTCTAGATTCTACGGACATCCACTCAGCAGACAAGAAAACACAGTTGCAGTATATATATATATTCAAAAGTAAAGCAACAACCACAACAGCCATACAATCACACGCAGAGAGAATCCACGGGACAACGACATAGACTAAAAGCAGCGACGAGGCATAAAGTAGAAGGCTAACTATACAACAAAAGTGAATCAAATCGCAACACAAAGCAAAATAAGACTACTCCGGAAGTGTCACCTTGCCACCGAACACTTCCGAAAGGCAGGCGATATCGCGCTAAGCCTCTACTCGGTGCCCCTTTGTTCACCGAGAGGCGATATGGGCAGAACTCACACTCGCCATCCTCGATCCTCACCGAAAAACCACGAAGCGAAGCATGAGTACAAAAGGTACTCGCAAGTCTTACCCGGTCCATATATGACCGACTCCAAAGGATTATGCATTTAGTTGTAGCGAGGAGAAAGCTTAAGGTAAAAGTGCGGAAAAGCATTAACATTTGTAGTATAAATGCGACAATCTAACCAATTACAAGTTTAAAGCGATTAAAGACCGCACTTACTTCTAGTGTGAGACTGAAATTAACAACAATTAATGTAGAGCAATACATAACCATTTTAAAGCTCAAGCCCAACGGCGAACCACAAGTTTAAGTTGTTTACTACGTGGATCGTATGATGAAAGAGCTTGCTCATATCCGAGCGCGCGGCAATTCGAATCGCTTAATTAACCCTGCAGGGAAGCATTGATCGCACGACACTTACCACAAGGGCCTAGTGTCAACCCCCTCCCAACCATACCCAATCATTTGAGCGTCCTCACGTGGCCGAAAACCTAGCACCCCTCGAGCAGCCCCAAGCCCGGCTTGGCGCTCGAGAGTCGGCCTAAGCCTCGCCCTCAACCACGTCCAACCACAGGAAGTTACGGTCCATCGATTCCGTATGAGAGAAAGAGTGGCTTACCGTACCATAATCGGGCATGCGACCAACCGGGGTGTGCTCAATCAAAGGGCAACCATCGAATCGGTCCTTAATCGACTCAGACGGGGCTACACATTTGAGTCTCCATACCCAAATGAACCAACTCCCCGCCCGGTCCACAATTCATTTTCTTTTCAAAACCTTTCCCAATCCCAAGCCAACATAATGTAGCGTGTGTATAATAATAACAACCGCAAGTGACAGAACCCTCCGTCACTTGGCCCGAACCCCGACCTCTAAGTAAGACTAAGCACGGACTCAGTTATATTACCCGTATTAGCTTCAAGGAAGTGTTTAACAATTTTCAATGGGTGTATGTGCAGCAATTGGGATCTAGTCCTATCCCACAATTAACTCCTAATGCAAAACGTAACTCACAATTTAGCAATTTATTCTCAAAAATAGAATCATATAAGGGTTCAAGATGCTTAGGTGCTTGCCTGATGCTTCTGTCGGAGTCTCACTAGCCACTTGCTCACCGTGATCACCCTCGATCGCGGCCACTTCACCCACCGCGGGATCGTTCTCTACACGTTCACAAATGCATATGGAATGAGATGTATGCCGATGACATGCAATGATAATCGAGAAGTAACACGCACACATTCGACAACCAAAAGGAAAAACAAGGCGAAAGTCCACTAACAGGCAACAATAAATTCTTAACGCCCATCTACCTTGAGATATCACCACTAACCATCGTTGCAATTTATGAGATCTCTTAGACAAGGGACTAGCATGTTGTGTAAAAGCACTACAATAATTCCCACAGGTACTAATACATTTACCATATCTCCAAGTACAAATGATACATATAGCTATCTTGATATGACACACTGATTGAACTTATTGGCTTGAAATACAACGATTTAACCCAACCATCAGTCAACACAGTTGACCGCTCTGATACGCACAACTCCTTGTATGGTTATCGACTCAATTCATTACCGAATAAACCACACCATCCCTAAGTGAACATCAACCCAAGGATGAAAGCATCCCACACGTAGTGACTCGAACACCACCGATAACTAAACACCTCAATTTGGAGAATAATAGCTAACTCAAGCAACATCCAACCCCAACACAAGCTAGATGTGTCTTCCTCTTAGCCATTTCATCAAACACCTAATATGCATGAACATCCACCTCCTAACCATTACATCAAACACCTAGCCTTCATCCACCCTAGCTCCCCAAACCCAAACCCTAGCCATGCCTAGGAGAGGAGAGGAGAGAGAGAGGAGGAGAGGAGATGTACTTGGGGGTGTCGCCGGCGTGGGGAGGCGGTGGCCGGCGGTGAGTGGAGGCGGCGCCGAGTCAGGGGTAGGCGGCCGGTGGAGGCGCGAAGGGCAGCGGCTTAGCGCCCGGCCGAAGAGGAGCCGAGGGAACGGCGTCGCCGGTGGGAGAGGCGCCCGAGGAGGCGCCGCTCGGGAAGTGAGGAGGGGCGTCGGGCACGGGTGGGGAGCAGGGGCGATCGGGTGGGAGGAGGGGTGGGCTCGAGAATTTGAGGAAAGGAGGGGAGAGAGAGAGATGAGTGGGAGGGAGAGAGGAAAAAGAGTGGGGAAAAATTTTTGGGGAGGGAATTTACTTAATTGCCCACCATGGCATTCACATGTAAAAAAATTAGGACCATGACATGGTTGCTAGCTCCCTACCGTGGCAACTAATAATTCACGCTCGGATAAGTTTTGGGTTTGAAATGTGCTCGTATTGATTACGACAATGTTGCATGCACAGCGACGTGGGGACGGGTCCATGGACTCCATACCCGTCCAATCGGTGAAGTTTGCTTCAGTACAAAGGGTTGTTTGGTTTATAGCCAAATATTGGTAGAATTTATCACATATCGAATTAGACAAGTTTGATTGAGTTAGGTAATCGTTTAGTTTATAACCACATTTTTAGTAAGATTCTTTCTTGCCATCTAGGTCCCACGCGTTATTGACTCAAAAAAAATATGGCAAACTTCATTTTACTAGCCAAAGTGTGGTTTCAATTTTGATAACCTAAACTTAGGCAAGTTTGGCAAAAAAAAAAAAAAAAAAAAACTATGGCAATATTTGACCGCACAAATCTGGCCGTAACATCGGCATGGGTGGAAAGTCAAAATATGCCTTATAAAAATGAGGAGGGAGTAAGTTATTTTCTTTCATGCATTTCTCAAGACAATTGCGAGCATCTAAGTTATTTTCTCTCATACATTTCTCAATTTTAATACAACCATAATCTTTGTGCAAAATCAAAAAATGCCTTATAAAAATGAGGAGGGAGTAAGAGAGAGAGAAATAGTTATTACATAATATCTAAAGACAACTTTTAAAAATATTTATTACATAAATTAATTTTTACTATTAATTTATAGTGAGCTTTGCTTTTGTAGTTGCTTTTTTTTTTAAAAAAAAAAAGGATGCAGATTGTTAGACAACCTCGCTATCGAATAGTCCGGGGTTGCCTAATAGATCTATACTGGAGAACAGAGAGAGAGGGCGAGAGACACAATATGAGGAGGAACGGGTCTGCTTTATTATTCTGTATGCTTATGTACAATGGGGTGACCCCCTGCCTCCTATATATAGCGGTTCTGCTTAGAGATAAGGAAGAGTCCATATCGGATACGAATCCGGTTTCCTAACACTCCCCCTTGGACTCTTCACTGCGAGATGCATATGCCTCATTAAAACTCCATAAAAACCCAGTGGGAAAAATAATTGGAGAAAGAGTACATAGCACACGCTTGTTGTGTTGCACGGATTGCCTCATCAAAAACCTTATGTAAGAAAACTTCAATGAAAAACTTACTTAAGGAAAAGAGTACAATCCACCCAAACTTCAATGTTAATCTTCAAGATTTACGTTGGGTACTCAAACTTCATGTTTGAGATTTATGTAGGAGTATGTGAAAAATCTCCCCTGAAATCTGCACTTCTCTAAGCCTCATCATCCCGATTCCTCTAATACATCTTTCAAAGGAAGATGCCGGGAGTGACTTAGTGAATAAATCTGCGAGATTTTCACACGACTTAGTATGCAGTATCTTTATCTCGTTCATCTTATGCATTTCATGAGCATAAAAGAACTTAGGGTTGATATGCTTTGTAAGGTTACTCTTCACATATCCCATTTGTACTTGTGCAACACAAGCTGCATTATCTTCATAGATAATAGTGGGGTTTGTTCCATGTTCGCACCACATGACTTGGATGTGGTGAACCATTCTTCAAGCCATGCACATTCCCGAGAGGCTTCATACAATGCAATGATTTACGAGTGGTTAGTCGACGTCGAGACAAGAGTCCGCTTAGACGACTTCCAAGAAATTGCTGTTCCACCGCAAAGGAAAACATACCCGGTTGTGACTTGCCAAGATGCGGGTCCGATAGGTACTCAAATGGCTTGCCAGAGCCAACTAAATTCAATTCATTGTTTCTTCTGTAAAACAAGCCGAGGTCTTTGCTTCCTTGAAGGTAACGGAAGATGTCCTTCACCCCTTTTCAATGCCTTTTGGTGGGTTACGCCTTTGTCTGGCGCTAGCAAATTCACGGCGAACGCAATGTCCGGCCTAGTGCTATTCGCAAGGTACATGAGCGCTCCAATTGCACTCAAGTATGGGAATTCCGCTCCCAGGACTTCCTCCCCCTCTTCTTTAGGCCTGTACGGGTCTAGGTCTGCTTGGAGTGACCTTCCGACCATTGGGGTCTTTGCGGGGTATGCCTTTTCAAAACTAAATTTCTCCAACACTTTCTGCGTGTAGGAAGATTGGTGTACCAAGATTCCACCTTGGACATGTTCAAGCTGCAAGCCTAAACAGAACTTAGTTTTACCCAAGTCTTTCATTTCAAACTCAGATTTCAAGTATGTGCATGCTTCTTCAATTTCCTCATCCGTCCCAATGATGTTCAAGTCATCTACATAGACGGAGATTATACAAAATCCATTCGTGGATCGTTGTATAAATACACATGGACAATCTTCATTTGCTCGTAGCCTTTCTTGCAGAGAAAGTCACTCAAACGATTGTACCACATTCTTCCTGACTGTTTTAGCCCATACAGTGATTTCTCCAATTTCACACTGTATAGGTTTCTGTTTGCTCTGTCTTGGTTCGGGATAGGGATACCTTCCGGTACTTTCATATAAATCTCCGAATACAAGTTTCCATACAAATATGCTGTGACAACATCCATTAGCTTCATTTTCAACTTCAAGTTGACTGCCATTGAGATCAAGTATCTAAAGGTAATTCCACCCATGACCGGAGAATAGGTTTCTTCATAATCAACCCCAGGACGTTGAGTGAAACCTTGAGCGACAAGCCTTGCCTTGTACCTTACAACTTCATTGTTTTCGTTTCTCTTGCGAACAAAAACCCATTTGTGACCTACGGGGTTTATATGGGGAGGCGTGCGGCACACAGGCCCAAACACCTCTCTTTTGTTCAGAGAGACTAACTCTGCGGTGATTGCCTTCTTCCAATCTTCCCAATCGAGCCTTTTCTTGCACTCTGCGAGATGCGGGCTCGGGATCATGATTAATGATCGTGGCAATCTTCTTTGCAAAGTATGCATCGACATTGGCTGTTGCTCTATTCATTGATTCTCCTGTTATTACAAAGTTTATGGCCATTTCATCATGGGGTGCTTCGTGCACTTCTACTTGCTCTTCATTGCTATTTCCCATTCCAGGAGCAAGTTCCTTTAGTTTTTCTCCGCCAATGTGTGCGCACACATTATTTCCTACGCTTCTTCCAATGGAAGGTTCAGATCTGGAATTGCCTTTCCCACAGGCTTCTTTCCAAAGGCCAGGTCTCAACTGGCTCCCCTTCTTGCTTTGGGGCACTTTTGTGATTGGTCGTGGTAAGTCCTCTTGCCCAGCTTTTCCCAGACGCCTCCGGTACTTTGGGTTTGAGAAGCGATTTCCTGTTCTTTTTCTTTGAGGCCTCTGAACAGGATGAGGATACCTTCGCTTTCTTTGGTATTTCCACCCTCTCTGGTGCATTTCTTGTGGTACATGCGACTTAACCACGCTCTTGAGATCACAAAAATGATCAGCAGCTTCATTTGCTAAATTCTGCAAATCAATTATCTTCTCGACTTCTTGATTTGCTTCATTAGTGCGAGGGTCATGCGCGGGGATCCCAGTGGAATGCCATATTATTTCCGGCATTTTTCATCCAATGGTTGATTCTCTCCCCCTAATGACAGGAAACGGTCCTCGTCAAAGATACAATGATCGGCGAATCGTATGCAAGTCTCGATCATGGGTTCCAAATACCTGATTATGGATGCACTCTCATAACCAACGTATATCCCAGACTTGCGGAGAGGGCCCATTGCGATCTCTTTGTGGGGTGGTATAGGTACATATACCATACAACCAAAATTTCTAAGATGGGAAATCTTCGGGATGACCCCTTGCACTAGTTGCATAGGTGAATGGATGTTGTAGGCTGATGGTCTATAATTGAAACTTAAGAGAGTGCGAGTTGATTCAGGGTACAAGAGGGCTTCTTCAATTACCAAAGTTGTACCCATTGGCAATATAATTGTGGCTCTTCCTGAGCCTATTATATGCGTATCGCTTCCTGCGATAGTTGTAATCCTTCCAGCGTTCTTCGTGATCGTCTGGAAGTATTTCGACTCTCTTAAGATGGTATTTGTTGTGCCACTATCAACAATGCATATTTCCTCCATTGGGCGCTACACGATTTCTAGATGAAAAGAAAAATAATTCTAATCATACAGTGGCTGAGTAATTCAAAAATTGCTTGTAAATAAAGAATACTGGAATAAAGAATAAATTGTAATTCTATTCATGAGAAAAAAGTATGCTCTTCGAGAGCTTACTTTTCATTATGCAATCGGAGGTCTATGTGAGATAATTCGACAATTCATGTCGGTTCTTCAAAACTCACGTTAGATAATGCCACACCTTTGCACATTCATAAGGTTCTTCCATTAGATTACTGCGTGCAATCTAATAGGAAATGGCTGCTAGATTCAATAAAATGCATAATTGAATTCTCATGAGTTTCCAGCAAACTAAAAGAAAGCAATAATATCAAGATTCATATATACAAAAATAAATGCAAAATTCATAAGTACAAGATTCATAAGTACGGAATTCATAAATGCAAAATTCATAAGTGCGAGATTCATAAATGCAGGATTCATAAATACAGTATTCATAACTGCAAAATTCATATATACACAGATTCATAAATATTCAGAAATACAACTACGTGCATGTAGGTGATCGGCTTCGTGCAAACGATCAGATTCATATGCACGATCGGCTTCGGCGATCGATTTTAACGCGGCTTCATGCGGCGTGGTGCGTCGATTCCATGCGCGTCGGCCTTCTGGCGCGACGGTGGCAGCTTCGTGCGGCGTGCTTGAATTTCATAATAAATTATATTAAAGCAATAAATACAATGCATGGAATGTAACAATAATTGCACAATTCATAAATTCGAATAAACAATAATTGCACAATTCATAAATTCATAAATGCGGAAATAAATTCTTAGAAATTTCCGAATTTTTCTTAGTATTTGGCAATTTTACGTTAATTATACAAAGAATTTTCCAAAGATCACTTGATAACAGAAAATAAATTTCAACATGAATTAAACATGGCATAAGTCTAATTACAACTGATATAATTCTTGTTGGTTGGGAGCGAAAACAGGTAACGAATATCTCCGTCAATTCGACTCTTGGCCAGGTCAACCTGCCCCTAGGGCTCACATGAGGGAGGGAGCACTTCCCGTTTCCGGGTGCCAATTAAAGAACCAAGCCTCATGTGTGTTTTCCTAGACACCAATTGTCTCATGTCTGTTTATTCATTACCAAAATCAAATCCCAACCACTCATGTTCTCATTTTATGCCATATGAAAAATTCTGGAATTTTCCTAGCACTTTTCATAATTTCTGCTAATTTCCAAGCAATTTTCAGAATTACTGTACAACAGAAAAATTTAATTTCAGCAAATATCAACATGACATAATTCATAAATTCATAAATACGAAAATAAATTCTCATGAATTTTCGGTATTCTAAACAGGCAATTATTGCAAAAATTCATGCAAAAAGCAGAAAATAAGGCTAAGTACAAATTAAAACAGAGCCATACAATTTTCTGGAATTTTCTAGCTATTTTTCATATTTTTCATAATTTTCTGATTAATTTCCTGAATTTCTAATCAATTTTCTGGAAAAGAAAATAGTAAAAGAAATAAGGAAATTGGGGAGGGCAAAGGGGTAATTTCCCCTTGCCCTCTCGTGCCCCAAGTTGATTTCAATTTGGCTCTCAACAAGTCGGTTCCGACCGCTTGTCTTGGACTTCATGTCCAAGTTCTTTTCTGGTACTTGGACTTCGTGGTCCTTTTGTTACGATCGGTCGATAGCTCGTGGCGCGCCTTGGCGCTGCGGCTAAGCGACAAGGAGCTGATTCGCGGCGGACCGGAGGCACGGCGCAACTTGGTTCTGCCGGCGGCTGGCCAGCGTCGGCCGGCGGCGGCGCGGCCAATGCCAGCGTCGGCGTCACTGCTGTCTGTGAGTTGGCGGGAGCGACGCCAGTAGCGGCCGGTGCGGAGTTCGGCCGACGAGCGGCCGGCGAAGCGCCGTCTGCCGTTGCGCGCAGCGCGGCAGAGGTCGGTCAGCAGTGGGGCTGAGCCCAGCGATTGCGGTGGCGGCTTCTAGCGTCGCGATGCGCCGCGAAGTCAATGGCCTTGTCAGCCAGCGAGCGCAGCGGCGACGTCGGCCAGCGGCGGCCGGTGACTCAACCGGCCGTGCGGTCGAGGTGTCTTTGCATGCACGCGTGGTTAGCGGTCGGCGTCGGCTAGATCTGCGTCGGCCACCGACGACGATCTGCGGGGCCACGTCGGCATCACCGAGCGGCGGCAGCGTGCGGGCGGTGCGCGCGCAATTGAGGAAGTATTCTGGCGATGGCTTCATGCCAAAGATTGTGATGCAGATGCATTTTCTTTTTTTCTTTTTTTTTATTTGAGCGACGGCTTCATGCCGATCTGTAATGGCTTCGTGCCTATGCCAAATTCATCTGCGGTAGATGGCTTCGTGCCATGTACTGTTGCTTCATGCAAAGTACGGTAATCACCATGTAGGATCATCATGTAGCTTCGTGTGTAACTTCGTGCTACAGATGTGTAGATGCATTCATAGACTAAGAACAGCGATTAGATTCAATCACTTGATTCTTACCGATTCTCAATTTATTCTTCGGTAGGCCATCGCGTAGGATAAAGTCGCGTAGGACTTTTCTTTCGGCAATCCGAGTGGATGCCGGCTTGATGGCGAGTTGATTGCAGATCGGATCGGGCGATCAATCGCCGGTAGTAGACGTTCGTCGTCGTCGATGATCCTTCGCTTCTTGTCTTTTCTCACCTTTCAATCTTTCTCCGGTAGAGCTTCGTGCTGATAACGTGTTAGACAACCTCGCTATCGAATAGTCCGGGGTTGCCTAATAGATCTATACTGGAGAACAGAGAGAGAGGGCGAGAGACACAATATGAGGAGGAGCAGTGCCGCTTTATTATTCTATATGCTTATGTCTGATAGGGTGACACTGCCTATATATAGCGGTTCTGCTTAGAGATAAGGAAGAGTCCATATCGGATACGAATCCGGTTTCCTAACACAGATGACGGCGTTAGCAACTTTCACTGGCGGTGAGCGGACCGGCGGTATTATTAAAGCACGCAGTCAAAACCACCGGGCCAACGGCCACATTGGCCGGCCCATTTGCCGTGCGCCACGTGTGATCGTCGAAATGCTCGTCCCGCATGGGACGGCCGCACCGCGGGGATCAATCGAGGTGGTCCATTCTAGCGTCAACAGGTGAGATCCATCCGCGACCGCCACGTGGCGTTCTGCTTCGGCTGTAAGCCTGTAACGGCTAGTTTCTTTTGTCCTTTCTTTGTGCACGTGAGGAGTGTAGGAGACCGTTAGACCAGCTGAGTCCACAACTCCTACATCACGGCGCATCTGGTCGGTCCTCCTTTTTGGGCACCAATACACCATAGTCGCGGCTAAACTTAGGTGTGTTTTTGGTTCCGACCATATTTTCCAAGCATCCTATCTTTCTAATTAAACAAAAAATTTCATCCCATCCAACATTCAACTTTTATTTCACAAATCAAATTTGAATTCTCATCCTATCCACCATCAAATTCTCATCTCATCCAACTTTATCCTTTCAACCAAACAAAAAATTGGATTATCCCATCCAACTTTATCCCTCCAACCAAATATGAGCTTGCATAACTTCATCCCTGCCAAACTGGATGGCCCATCCTATCTATCTTTACCTTTGAACCAAACGGATCCTTACCGTGTAACTTTGATTTGTTAAATTTTGATGGGTTAGTTTAGTGATGCAGCATATCACGCTTTCGGTTGATAGGATGCTTGGAAAATATTGTTTTCCGGAGTTACAACCGAATTTTTAGTTGTTGAGATACAACTGAATTCTATAGTTTTGGTTGACGAATTTCGAAACTATTTTAGAAAGGTTTTTTGTTGTATAATACCATATTGTACAAGGAATCAATCTATAATAAATAAAAAGAAAAGAGTTTGGATCATCGATATCTTGTTTAATCTATTATGTGATTGTTCTTCGGATTGAACTACGGTGATCAATTTATTACTCAACGTGTTATCAGTATGAGTCTCTCCAAAACATAATGGTACGTCGTCGAATTCCCTCTTTCCAATTTCAATACTATAGATAATTTGTTCTGACTAAATCTTAAGAGATTGTTTTGCTAATTAAGATTCTAAACTGATTTACTATATATATGAGATGAGATTACTATTTATGACTTAGTACATGTACGCGCACCGATCGGATAAGACAGCTACTACTAGTTATTTGTTACTGCCACATCGTCCAATTGGACTGAGACAGAGTTACCATCAGTTGGTCCATCTGCTAGTAATAAATCTTCATGAGGAGCTCACTGGTTGCGGTTTCGTCCGTCAGCGTTCGAGTCTCGGCTCGGCGCTGGTGCATATTTTCCTCTCTTAAGTGAAACGTCAGACTTCTTGGTCTAATTTTTTTTTAAAAAAAACAAATCTTCATGAGTACTCCTCTTACCAACGACTGTACCATCTGTCAAGTGTCAACGTTGGCGAAATAGCTACCCAAGCCAATAAACCATCCTTCCACGTGATTCTTGCGGCGAAGGCGCGAATCATGCGGCGGAAAGCGACTCGCGACGGTGGTGCAAGCATGGACGGGAGAGCGCCGGTGGTAGCCCGTTCGAGGGGGTCGCCGTCGATCTCGTCCGCGGGGACACGCGGGCAGCGGCGCAACGGCCACGGCACGCGCGGGCCCGTGGGTCCTGCCCGGGCGTCGCGATCGTCTCGTAAATTTGGCCGCATCCTTCCTAGCCCAGTCGTTCTTGCACTGTGCATGTCTGTAACTCTCGTTGGTAGGGCCAATGATTTCTAAGAAATTTAAGTGCCACGAATACGACGGATGATGGAACAAAAACGCAAAGGTTTCGATCTTGCTCTTTCGCGAGTCCAAGAGTGGTTGCGGGGGACACGGCTTCTCGACATTATTATCGTTTATCCATGGGGATGCGGTGGAGGGCTGGATACATGAACAGACACCTTTAAAACTTTAAAAATGATCACGATATTATTTTTTTAATATATTTAATTTATTAATTAAATTGATTTTAGTTTTAGTGATTTATGATGTTAGAGATATGTCTACGAAGAGATGCCTGTTTTGACGAAAAGATGCATCTTTTGACGAAACCTTTTCGCTGAGAAGACACGTTTTAATAATAAGACAACTTTTGGCAGGAAGACATATCTTAAAAGATGATAACCGTCATCACTTCGTCTCCTACAAATAGGAAACTCCCGCAAGTATTCAGAGATAAGGTTAATGCTAACAAAATTAATGCGGATGATTAGAGATAACATATTAGCATTAGTCTTTTAGTTCTCCACTCAAGTCTATAATCTATAAACAGTTGCAATCCAAAAGATCTAGAATCAATTTCATTTCATACTCCTTTCAATCATTGATTTACTTGACAAAAACAACCAAAATTACATTCGTAAGCTCGATTTAGGGACCCTCGAGAGGCTCCTTAGATAATTATTTTTGCTGAAAAAGCCACTGCTCTATATATTTATACACACCCTTGTGCTCACCACACATCTGCTCCACTTGCTCCTCTCCCTCTTATTTGCACTGTAGATAGATAGGTACACATATATATATATATATGTATGTATACATATATATATATATATATGTATGTATACATATATATATATATAGAGAGAGAGAGAGAGGATGGCTAGTGTACTATCGATAGCACAGATCCTCCGTGCTATAGGGTTGTGTTTGCAAAATTCGAAAACGAAACTATTGATCCAAACCGTGCATTCTATTCATCTCATTGAAATCTCACTACACACCAAATTTTATATTTTTTGAACTTTTTCTCCTATTTATTTTGTATTTTCCAAAACCAGTTTCATTGGACGCCCCACAACTAATTAGATCGTGGATTTTGAAAAATACAAAATAAATAGGAGAAAAAGTTCAAAAAATATAAAATTTGGTGGGTAGTGAGATTTCAATGAGATGAATAGAATGCACGGTTTGGATCAACAGTTTCGTCTTCGAATTTTGCAAACACAACCCTATAGCACGGAGGATCTGTGCTATCTATAGTACACTAGCTATCCTCTATATATATATATATATGTACATATATATATATATGTACATATATATATATATATACATATATATATATATATATGGAGAGAAAGGAGCCGAGGTGAAAGCTGTCATGCAATAAGGTGGAATGATTACTTCATGAGAGGTGTGGATCTTGGTTTTGAAAGAAATCGATGCATGGAGCACTTCGGTAGTAATTTATTCAAGTTTCTAGTTTAGGTTGCAGGAAGGTTTCAAGAAGAGCAGCTGAGCAGGTATGTAGCGGTAAGGAACTTCATATACATAATTTAAAACATATTTACTTTATTTCTTCTAGTACTGGTAAGAAACTTCAGGAAGAACATGTATGTACTGGTATGAAATCGACTGATTTTAAAATGCAACAGAACTAAACTTTGATGTATTGTGATTTCTTTTTGTCCAAATTAACTTTATTTCCTTATTTGCCCATTGTATCCTATACTAATTTTCTAATCATTTTCATATTCATGGTAATGGCAAACGTGCATGGCTACAAAGCTGAGGAGGTGGTGTAGACTAAGTACAATGTGGGCATGGAGTTTAGATTCATCACTAACTCTATCTGTAAAATGTTGTTAAGTATATTCTATAAACATGTGCACAATATTTTTTTCAATTGTATCACTGTCTTTTAATTGGATGAATGAGTAGAATGATGCATGTCAGCATGTGTACCGACTATTAAGTATGTTTGTGTTCTATATTAATGTAAACAAATATGATTTATGTATTGTATAGTGGTTGTGTTCTATATATATTGTGAATGTGATATGCATATCGTAAACCAATTGTTTAGGTTGGAATATATATTTTTTTGTCCTAAGGGCGAGGAAGTGAGTTATACATAAGAAGTGAACGGATTATGATAGTGGACTAGTGGGCTGTGTTAGGAAACCGGATTCGTATCCGATATGGACTCTTCCTTATCTCTAAGCAGAACCGCTATATATAGGAGGCAGGGGGTCACCCCATTGTACACAAGCATACAGAATAATAAAGCAGGCCTGGTTCCTCCTCATATTGTGTCTCTCTTTCTCCCTGTCTATTCTCCACTTGAGATCTATTAGGCAACCCCGGACTATTCGATAGCGAGGTTGTCTAACACGTTATCGACGTAAGCTCTCTGGGAGAAAGATTGAAAGGTGAGAAAAGACAAGAAGCGAAGGATCATCGACGGCATTTAACGTATACTACCGGCGTTTTATCGCCCTATCCTATCTGCAATAAACTCGCCATCAAGCCGGCATCCACTCGTTTTGCCTAAAGAAAAGTCCTACGCGACTCTATCCTACGCGATAGTCCACCGAAGAATAGAAAAGGTGAGGTTCGCGGGATTGTTCTAATCTCGCACGAACTTTTACATGCATCTGATCTATCAGATTGCTATGAATCTACAGTAGAAGGAGCAAGGTTGGCACGAAGCCAACGCTCTTCAATCAACTAAGAAACTACAGTGCATTGAATCGGCTTGAAGCCGTCTGGCCGCCGCGCACGAAGCTGCAGTCGTGCCGTCGTCGCACACGAAGCCGACGCCACACGCGACCACGCCTGACGGACCGCCGCATACGCGTTGCCGTCTTGCCGCTCATGCGATCGCCTTTGTCGGCTACTGCTGCGGCCGCGCTGACGGATCGCTGCGTCCACGTTGCCGTCTGCGCGTTAGCGCGATCGCGATCGCGCCTTCAGCCAGACCTCCGCGCGACGCCACGGCTACGCCAAAGCCGAACGATCGCCGCGCCTTGGGCGGCCCGCACGCCCGTCGATGGCTGCCACGCTGCTGAGTAAAGTGCTGCGCCATGCCCCCTTGCGCACCTATGCGCCTCGCGCACCCGTCGGCCGGGCCCGCTCGCACCGGCTTGGGACTGTCGCCTCTGGACCGTGCGGCCCGGGATCGAATCCCCTCCCAGCCGCTGGCTCGGACATGGAGTCCAGGAAGGACTTGAAGTCCATTAACTTTTGGATGAATCCACCTATTCAATGCATTGATTCCTTGCGGGCCCGAGCGAATCAGTAAACCAAATTGAATGGCAAAAAGTGGAGCACGTGGTGGGGGGCAAAGGGAAATTACCCCTTTGCCCTCCCCCAATTTCTTTATCCTTTTTACTATTTCATTTTCTGAAATTGCTTTAAAAATTCAGAAAATTTGATTAGAAAATTCGGAAAACTGCCAAAAATATATGAATAATATCTAGAAAAATCCAGAAAATTTATTGGCTCTGTTTTAATTTGTACTTAGCCTTATTTTCTGCATTCGTGAATATTTGCATTTATTTTTGCAATAATTGCCATGCATAGAATATCGGAAATTTCTGAGAATTTATTTCCGTATTTATGAATTTATGAATTGTGCAATTATTGTCTATTCTGAATTTATGAATTGTGCAATTATTGTCTATTCTGAATTTATGAATTGTGCAATTATTGTTTATTCTGAATTTATGAATTATGTCATGTTGATATTTTGCTGAAATTCAATTTCCTGTTGTAAAGTAATTCTGAAAATTGCTTGGAAATTAGCAGAAATTATGAAAAGTGTTAGGAAAATTCCAGAATTTCTCATACAACAGTTTATGAGAACATGAGTGGTTGGGATTTGATTTTGGTAATGAATAAACAGATATGAGACAATTGGTGTCTAGGAAAACACACATGAGGCTTGGTTCTTTAATTGGCACCCGGAAACGGGAAGTGCTCCCTCCCTCATGTGAGCCCTAGGGGCAGGTTGACCTGGCCAAGAGTCAAATTGACAGAGATATTCATTACCTGTTTTCGTTCCCAGCCAACAAGAATTATATAAGTTGTAATTAGACTTATGCCATGTTTAATTCATGTTGAAATTTATTTTCTGTTATCAAGTGATACTGGAAAATTGCTGTATAATTAACAGAAAATTGCCAAATACTAAGAAAAATTCTGGAAATTCATGAGAATTTACTTTCCGCATTTTATGAATTATGCAATCACACTTTATTAGATTACACGCAGTAATCTAATGTTGGAATCTTGTAAAAATGCAGATGTCCGCATTGTGAATCGTGAGTTTGAAGAATTGGCCCAAAGACGGTCAAAACTACCTCACTTGGGCATCCGATGTGAAGATCGTACTCGGCAAGAAGCTCCGAGCCGCTATTGGCTTAGGGTCCTCGAAGGGCGCACCACCTAATGCCGAGCGAGCGATCAAGCATTGCACTTCCTCAGGCACCATCTCTCACCCACCCTGAAAAATGAATATATGGTCAAGAAAGTGCAATTGAGCTATGGATCGCACTCGAAGCGATTCGAGAAGCTCAAATACACAATCTTGCCCCAAGCACGACAAGATTGGGTGCGTCTGAGGTTTGCGGACTACAAAAGCAATGGCGAGTACAATTCTCGCCTTGCACGTAATTTGTACTAATCTCTCCCTATGTGGCAAGAAGATCACCAAGAGGAGAAGATTGAGAAAACTCTTTCCACTTTTCACCCCAATGCTATCCAGAATGCCCGCAGCTATCGACAGGACGCATAAAAGGAGTATAGCGAATAGATTGATGTTATGCAAGTAGCGGAGTCACAAGATGAAGTTCTCCGAAAGAACTTCGTCTAACAGCCACCAGGAAGGTGCTTTGTACCAGAAATCAATGCCAACAGCTATAAGGTGAAAAAGCCCGCCCACATGAAGTGGGTCAAGAAGGGTGGAAAAGAGAATCATCGTGCCAAAGGAAAGTCCATAGCCCAAAAGAAGAAGAATGACAAGGAAAAGCCGCAGGCAAGCCGTATGGACAGCAAAACCAAACGCGTGCTTCAAATGCGGCACTTGGGGGCATTGGTCAAAAATATGCCGAATCCAAAGAAGTGATCAATGCATATCAGGCCAAGAAGAAGGCCAAAGGAAATGCACTGGCAGAGGCACATTTTGCCGAAGTAGGCAATGATGATGTCATGGAAGTTGACACCCCACATGCTTCATCCTCGCAGCCCGGCCTAGACATCAATGATGCAGCCAAGCCCTTGGCAAATGAAGAAAACACTTCTGTGGATGACATAGAAGCAGAAATGAATGCATACTTTACAGATTCCGTTTAGTGCATGAATAACATTGTTAGCACTTTCTTTTAGATTGTGGTTGATTAGTTAATATTGAATAATTGTAAGCTCTCGAAGAGCATACTTTTACTTTCTCAT
This sequence comes from Rhipidocladum racemiflorum, assembly GCA_036346355.1. Classification (NCBI taxonomy): domain Eukaryota; kingdom Viridiplantae; phylum Streptophyta; class Magnoliopsida; order Poales; family Poaceae; genus Rhipidocladum; species Rhipidocladum racemiflorum. The sequence continues at coordinate 51,791,444 of CM070582.1, read as the reverse complement.
GAATAAGAATTGTTATTTATTCTTTATTCCAGTATTCTTTACTTACAAGCAATGTTTGAATTACTTTGCCACTGTCAGATTAGAATTATATTTCTTTTCATCTAGAAATCGTGTAGCACCCAATGGAGGAAATATGCATTGTTGATAGTGGCACAACAAATACCATCTTAAGAGAGTCGAAATACTTCCAGACGATCACGAAGAACGCTGGAAGGATTACGACAATCGCAGGAAGCGATACGCATATAATAGGCTCAGGAAGAGCCACAATTATATTGCCAATGGGTACAACTTTGGTAATTGAAGAAGCCCTCTTGTACCCTGAATCAACTCGCACTCTCTTAAGTTTCAAGGATATCCGCGCCAATGGGTTTCACGTAGAAACCAATGAAGAAAATGGCAAAGAACACTTGTGCATTGTGAAGCACGCAGAATATGGAAAGATGGTACTAGAAAAATGTTCCTCATATGAATCTGGGTTGTACTACACGAAAATCAATACACACGCAGTGTATACTTCTTTGAAGACTGTCTTTAGAAGCTCTGAATTATTTGCTTTATGGCATTGTAGATTAGGTCATCCTGGTCTTAGATTGATGAGAAATATAGTTAACAACTCACAAGGTCATGGCATTAATGTTAAGAATTTCTCGAATCACGAAGATTTTGTGTGCCATGCATGTGCCACCGGGAAAGTAATAACTAGACCCTCTGTTATGAAAGTGCAACATGAAATCCCTGCATTCCTGGAACGCATTCAGGGGGATATTTGCGGACCGATTCAGCCATTGTTAGGGCCGTTTTCGATCCTTTATGGTGCTCATTGATGCTTCCTGGAAATGGTCGCATACATGTTTGCTGTCAACAAGGAATCATGCATTCGCAAAAGCTGATCTCGCAGATCATCAGAATTAAGAATGTTTTTCCTGATCATCGCGTGAAGTCCATTCGAATGGACAATGCCAGCGAATTTACTTCCAAGGCATTTGATGATTGTTGCACAAAGAATCGAATAACTATTGAGCACTCTGCATCGCATGTCCATACGCCAAAATGGACTAGCTGAAGCACTCATAAAGAGGATTAAGTTTATTGCCAGACCGCTCTTGCAGAGTTGTAACTTGTCCAACAATTGTTGGGGACACGCAATCTGTATGCAAGCGAGACTCATCAATTATAGACAATCGGCCTACAACATCCATTCAACCATGCAAACTAGTGCATTGGGTCAACTCAAGAATTGAATGTATGGTATATGTACCTATACCACCCCACAATGGATCGCAATGGGCCCTCTCCGCAAGTCAGGATATACGTTGGTTATGAGAGTGCATCCATAATCGTGTATTTGGAACCCATGATCGAGACTTACACACACTCGATTCATTGATTGCATCTTTGACGAGGACCATTTCCGTCATTAGGGGAGAGAATCAACCATTGGATGAAAAATGCCGGAAATAGTATGGCATTCCACGGGATCCCAGCGCATGACCCTCGCACTAATGAAGCAAATCATGAAGTCAAGAAGACAATCGATTTGCGTAATTTAGCAAATGAACTCGCCTGATCATTTTTGTGATCTCAAGAGCGTGGTTAAGTCGCATATACTAGCAAGAAATGCACCAGAGAGGGTGGAAATACCAAAGAAAGAAGGTATCCTCATCCTGTTAGGCCTCAAAGAAAAAGAACAGAAATCGGCTTCTCAAACCTAAAGTACCGGAGACGTCTGGGGAAAAATGGGCAAGAGGACTTACCATAGCCAATCACAAAAATGCCCCAAAGCAAGAAGGAGCCAGTTGAGACTGGCACTGGAAAGAAGCCTGTGGAAAAGGCAATTCCAGATCTGAACCTTCCATTGGAAGAAGCCGCCGGAAATAATGTGTGCGCACACATTGGCGGAGAAAAACTAAAGGAACTTGCTCCTGGAATGGGAAATAGCAATGAAGAGCAAGTAGAAGTGCATGAAGCACATCATGACGAAATGGCCATAAATTTTGTAATAATAGGAGAATCTATGAAAAGAGCAACAACCATTGCAAGGCTTGTTGTTCAAGGTTTCACTCAACGTCCTAGGGTTGATTATGAAGAAACCTATTCTCCGGTCATGGGTGGAATTACCTTTAGATACTTGATCTCAATGGCGATCCAACTTGAAGTTGAGAATGAAGCTAATGGATGTTGTCACAAGATATTTGTATGGAAACTTGGATTCGGAGATATACATGAAAGTACCTAAGGTATCCCTATCCCGAACCAAGACAGAGCAAATGAAACCTATACAAAGGTGAAATTGGAGAAATCACCTGTATGGACTCAAGTAGTCGGGAAGAATGTGGTACAATCGTTTGAGTGACTTTTTCTGCAAGAAAGGCTACACGAACAAATGAAGATTGTCCATGTGTATTTATACATCGATACACGAATGGATTTTGTAGAATCTCCGTCTATGTAGATGACTTGAACATCATTGGGTCGGATGAAGAAATTTACGAAGCATGCACATACTTGAAATCTGAGTTTGAAATGAAAGACTTGGGTAAAACCAAGTTCATTTAGGCTTGCAGCTTGAACATGTCCAAGGCGTAATCTTGGTACACCAAGCATCCTACACGCAGAAAGTGTTGGAGAGATTTGGCTTTTAAAAGGCATACCCCGCAAAGACCCCAATGGCTCGGAAGGTCACTCCAAGCGCACCTAGACCCGCATGAGGCCTAAAGAAGAGGAGGAAGTCCTGGGCGGAATTCCCATACTTGAGTGCAATTGGAGCGCTCATGTACCTTGCGAATAGCACTAGGCCGGACATTGCGTTATTTGTGAATTTGCTAGCGCTGATGCAGTCTGAGAACCCACCAAAAGGCATTGGAAAGGGTGAAGGACATCTTCCGTTACCTTCAAGGAAGCAAAGACCTCGGCTTGTTTTACGAAGAAACAATGAATTGAATTTAGTTGGCTACGCCGATCTTTGAGTACCTATCGGACCCGCATCTTGGCAAGTCACAAGCGGGTATGTTTTCCTTTGCGGTGGAACGGCAATTTCTTGGAAGTCGTCTAGCGGACTCTTGTCTCGGCGTCGACTAACCACTCGTAAATCATTGCATTGTATGAAGCCTCTCGGGAATGTGCATGGCTTCAAGAATGGTTCACCGTATCCGTAAGTCATGTGGTCCGAACATGGAACAAACCCCACTATTATCTAGGAAGATAATGCAGCTTGTGTTGCACAAGTACAAATGGGATATGTGAAGAGTAACCTTACAAAGCATATCAACCCCAAGTTCGTTTATGCTCAGGAAATGCCTAAGATGAACGAGATAAAGATCTTGCATACTAAGTCGTGTGAAAATCTCGCAGATTTATTCACTAAGTCACTCCGGCATCTTCCTTTGAAAGATGTATTAGAGGAATCGGGATGATGAGGCTTAGAGAAGTGCAGATTTCAGGGGGAGATTTTTCACATACTCCTACATAAATCTCAACCATGAAGTTTGAGTTCCCAACGTAAATCTTGAAGATTAACATTGAAGTTTGGGTGGATTGTACTCTTTTCCTTAAGTAAGTTTTTCATTGAAGTTTTCTTACATAAGGTTTTTGATGAGGCAATCCGTGCAACACAGCAAGCGTGTGCTATGTACTCTTTCTCCAATTATTTTTCCCACTGGGTTTTTATGGAGTTTTAATGAGGCATATGCATCTCGCAGTGAAGAGTCCAAGGGGGAGTGTTAGGAAACCGGATTCGTATCCGATATGGACTCTTCCTTATCTCTAAGCAGAACCGCTATATATAGGAGGCAGGGGGTCACCCCATTGTACACAAGCATACAGAATAATAAAGCAGGCCTGGTTCCTCCTCATATTGTGTCTCTCTTTCTCCCTGTCTATTCTCCACTTGAGATCTATTAGGCAACCCCGGACTATTCGATAGCGAGGTTGTCTAACAGGCTGATCGCCATCCAAAGGTTAAGAAGTCACCCGACGAACAGACAGCCCCTTCGAAAATCTCAACACGCCTGCCACGCAACGACAGTAACCCAGATATGATGTTACAGATAATTAGCCATCCCTTACAGAAGCATCCAATCTCATAAATCTAACCTCAGATCAAACTGATAAAAGCACTTCAGTTCATCTTAACATCAAGATTTCCTGCATCACTTAGTCCATTTTTTTAAAATCAAAATATTAGTAGATATAACAGCATATCAGCCTGTGTCTGTAACTAGATGAAGAGTTGAGAAATCACACAACCTTCCAAGACAACTGCACCACTGAAGTGCGGATTGCAACGTACAGGAAGAAGCAAACAGGGCAAACCCACCACATAATGCAAGAACAGACCATATGGAGTGCAAGATGCAAATAGTATTTGCTGCCTAGCACGTACGTACCGGCAATAAACCCGAGAGGAACGCATACATCCGATTATCCTTAGGCCCTGCTTGGATGAGTGGTAATTTCTTGAGATGTTTTGGGATTTAGTTCAAATTTGAACTAAATCCTAAAACATTCCAATGAAATACCTCTAATCCAAGCACCCCCTTAGTATTTCCAAATTACACGTCATCACAACAAAAAGACGGTCACCACAAACCACCCACCGATCCATCTCCTCGATCGGTAGGGCGGGCGACTACCTAGGCTCCCTAGCAACGAACCATAGAGGTGTAGTACAGTCCCGCTATCGTAAACATCGTAAAAACGAAACTTTCATGGACAAACCTTCGTCCTGAACCATCAAATAGTTAGACTTACCCAATCTCCCAAAATTTCCAAACTCTGCCACTGGCCGGCAAAAAGCACACGACTTTCCGAGAAAACTGCACCGCTGGCTGCAAGGTATAGAAAGTTTGAAGCGCACACAAGGCAAACCCACCATGAACAGAACAGTAATTTGGAGTGTGAGATGCAAATTAGTACTTGCTGCCTATCTTGTATCCTTAGGAGCCATCAGAACAAAAAGGAGAATCACCACAAAGCATAGAAGCAACTCTTATCTATCTGTCTATCTTGTAGGTCGTTACAAGGATATATATATATATCCGTGGCAAAGATGACAAGCTAGCGCTGACAATTCAGGACGCAGTGCGTCCATGAGGGCACCGCGACGCGCACCTCATCTGATGTAGGCGACATGGCCGAACCTGACCGCCGGAATCGAGCGCTCGAACATCTTCCCGGCCTTCCCGACCAGCCCGCTCATGATCGCCTTCAGACGGCGGGCAACGCCGGCCTTTGCCAACCGCCGCTTCCCTGTCGTTTCTGCAGCTGAATCTGCGAGATCTCGATCAGCCGCAACCACCTTAGCCCCCTGAAACCAAGGCAGCTGCCATTGGGGGCTTCCACAGGAAGGGCTCATAGGGAAACAAGAAGATGATCTGGTACAGCTACCATCCATTTTGCATCTCAGAATGGTGCGTACATTAGCTATCAAGGGACAAGGCTTTATTTATAGAAGGGATTTATTTAAGCGTGTGCTGTGTGATGCGATGCAGGACGTGGCGCGCATGGTGCAGTGAAAGATAAAGGCGGCCAATGGCTCCCGGACGTCGGCGCCGGGTCGTCGGCTGCATGCGCGGGCTGGAGAGCGACGTGGGAGACGACTTGCTGTTACACCAGGCGCTTTCCTACCTTCTCGCCTGCTGATCTCAGAGATGGAGACAGTCAACTATACGACGAGGCCAAGCTATCAGAAGGCGAGACAAAAGCTGCGCCATATATGCATGCCTCCGGATAACTATTGTGACGACCCGCCTTTTTAGCGGCAGATCGAGACATCACAACAGCTACCCAGGATGACTAACTGTTGGAAAAGACAAGAGTATTTTGCCAGACTAAAAGCATTTCAACTCTTTTTATTCAATATAGGGCCTAACGGCTGAGTTTTTACAAAAGAGGGCGCAGCAGGGAAAATACCGCACAAGCAGGCCTAAGTAAAAGACTAAGACCTCAAAACCAAACAAGATCGTCATCTACGTATTCCTGATACGCTCCAGCTTCTTCAAACTCTGAAAGGGAGTCGGGGGTTTGCAAGGGTGAGTACGGGAGTACTCAATAAGTCGTACGGAGAACTCTGAATATTATATGCAGGGAATTATCAAATGGAAGGGACTAGGGTTTAGGTATCTCGATGCAGTTTTATTTTCCAACTCATTTTACATTTGAAGCACAAACCATAAATAATAGTAGGGGGGTCCACAAGTTCAACAACACTTAACCAACTTCTTCAAACTCCAAAACATAACTTCAGCTTGGTTACGGGTATCACCCCAAATTAAAACTTAACTTTATTAACCGGAAGTACGGCGTAATCGATTACCATCAAGATTATCTCTGCAGAGGTGCTCAGCTTTACCCACAAGATATCGTCAACCTTTAATGCCAATCGCGAGTTTTCATGGAACTTAAATGCATGTGGCCAGATTGAGATCATTACAGCATTTCGTTAATCATTCCTGTCGTTTAGTTGTTAACCGATAGGCTCGCGCTATCCTGGACCTGGTTATTCCAGTCATAGCACCTACCGTTGTGGGAACCAGGGTATGACACTACAGACCATTCCTGTTCCACCCCTCCGGTATACTTCCCTGCCGGGAAGGCCGGTCCCTATTCTCCAAGAGAATAGTAGCCACCAAAAGAATCCAATTTTAGGTTCAGGAATGATTAATTTACCGAGCTATATTGGAGACAGGCCTACCAACTAGTCCGACCTGTGGTTGAGCGGGTACTTAAGTTATTTACTTTGCTCAAGGGGGTTTATCATCCTTACATTGCCAAAGACCAAGCCTTCAATCCACGAACCCATTCCGGTACTCACAGTACCGGCCACCAGCCAAACCAAGGCATTAATCATCAGTCGGGGATTGGAATCTCATCCACTCTAGGATTAATCCAATTCTGTCCCCTAAACTGTAACACTTTTCTCAAACCAATCGAACCAGCGGTTCGACAATATTTTCTTTCATTTTCCAAGATTTTGAAATTACTACCCTAGCATAATATCTAACTTAATAAGGAATAATCATTACCTAGAGTTACAAGGGTTTAATAGGGTTCAATATTTTTCAAGGAAGTTTCATGAGCAATTCGGTATTATCTAGGTATCATGTCATTCTAAATTAACAGATTTGCATATTTTCAAATACAGTAAAATAATGCGATATAAAATAGTTACTAATTATAGCATGACATGGATAGGTTCAACATGATCAAAGGTGTACGGCTTGCCTTGCTCGGCGATCGGATCGGGAGAACTGCAGTCGATGTAGTCGTACTCTGCTCCCGTCTGGTCCGGCTCCTGCTCCGGGAACTGCGGCTGCTCCTGGAACTGTCCAATGACCGGATCGGAGAAGGCGAGGGGCGGGGCGAGGAAGGGATGGAGGGACGGGGCCCTTTTTATAGGGCTCGGCGGGGGGAGAGAGAGAGAGGGCGAGGGCGGCGACCCGGGAGCGGGTGGCGCGGGTCGGGGCGACCGGGCGCAAGCAGGCGGCGGCGGCAGCAGAACAGTGGCGCTGTGGCATACGGGGATCACAAGGCGGGCGAGACCTGGCAGGGGCGGCGGGCAAGGGCGACGCTGGTCGGAGGACGGAGCCGGTCGGGGGAGCGGGCTAGGCCGGGGCGAGCAGGCGGGGAGGGAAGTGGAAGTGGGCCGAAAGGCCCAAACGAATTTGGCCCAAGAAGGTAAACGAATTCAAACTCGAATTCAAATTTCAAAGAACAAATCCAAATGAAAACCAAATTCAAATTGTTTTGAACTTTTGGGTCGTTTCAACTATGAGAAAGCTGAAATATATATCCTAGTGGATGCCAAGCACAAGATTAATTTGCACCATTTTGCTGGCTAACAATATAGCAGCTAGCTAGAGCCATAACGGAATGAAGGATAACTACCATCAATTTTGTTGTTGACATGCACATGGCCTATACATGCATGGTTTTGTACACTTGCAGATTGTAGCTAGCTCCATCTGAAGACAATTAGCACGTACGTGAATTTTCTGGTATTTGATCCCGTGAACTGTCAGTTGCCGAGAATTAAGGATAACAATGACAAACAAACAATTGCGCCCATTCAAAAGAAGGGAGGAGGAATGATAAAAAAAAAAAAAAAAAAGGGAGGAGGAAATTTCCGTTATATAAATTGCTCCACTTATGGACGTCCACGCTATGCATCTCACTGTAAAAACAGGCTGAAAAAGAAAAGAAAAGAAAAAACAAGCGAAAGAAACCCACCGGGAAAGAATTACAGGGATGCGTGCAATCCTAACCAATAGCACCTGACCTCCTCTTTCTTATGCGCATGCGCACGCACGCACACAAACACGCACGTATCACTCACACGTGTGTCACTATCACTATGCCTTGTGCTCGGCCGGCATATGCCATACCCAGAACTCCTCCTTCTGGCCGGCCCCTCGCTTCCTGGGGCTTATCTTCGGCGACCGGACCCTGCGCCGGTGGTGTCCGTCCTTGGCCCGTGGCTTCTCCTTCCTCTTCTCCTCCACCTCCGGCGCCATGAAGAGCACCACCGGCCCGATGGGCACGTCGTCGGTGAGGCCGAGCAGCGGCTCGAGCTCCTCCACGACGGCCGACATGTCCGGCCGGTTCTTGGGCCTGCCGCTCAGGCACTGGTGCGCGACCAGAGCCGCCTTCTGCGCCGCCGCCGCCGAGTACCGGCCCTCCAGCGCCGGGTCCATGATCCGGGCCAGCCGCAGCGGGTCCTTGAGCCCCGGCCGCGCGTAGTCCACCAGGTTCTGCTCCCGGCTGGGCCTCGTCTTGTCCACCGACTTCCGCCCGGTCAGGATCTCCAGGAGCACCACCCCGAAGCTGTACACGTCGCTCTTCGCCGTGAGGTGCCCGGTCATGATGTACTCCGGCGCGGCGTAGCCGTGCGTGCCCATGACGCGCGTGGAGACGTGGGTGTCGTCGCCCTCCGGGCCGTCCTTGGCGAGCCCGAAGTCCGACAGCTTGGCCTTGTGGTCCTGGACACGGGTTCAAAACCATTAGCATCCTCGTCGTTGGACTTGGGTTTAGCCTTGCTCCTACGCTATTAAACGTCTAAACCTGACTTGGGCTTCTTGCTTGCCCAGTCGAACAATTCCTTTTGGAAACCGGCCTAAACTTCTAGTTACGGCCCACAACACGTTTCTTCTTCTATTTTTTGTTCAGATTTTTTTAGTGAATGATTATATTATGCATTAGGTATTGGGTAAAACGGAATGAGAGGTGATTATATGCTCTTCTTTTTTAAAGTTGCACAAATATTAAAGCATAAATGAAGGGTAGATGAGGATTACTTACCCCTTCGTTTGCTTCAAGATTTGTGCAACTTGTATTACGAGGGAAAGCATAGAAGCACCTCTCAAAATGGAAATGTTACAAAAGTAACCGATGCTGTAAGAAGCTAAACACTCCAAAAGCTTTTTTATATCGAGTCCCATTTTTCTTTCAGCTGTCTATTCTCATTGTGTGGAAAAGTAGTTTACTGATGAATTTTCTTGCCGATATGTGAGTGCACACCAAGAACACCAGAGTACTTTTTAGTTAAGACGAACTGGCAAGTTGCCGGAAAACACTCACCGAGTCCAGTAGGATGTTGGACGCCTTGAAGTCGCGGTAGATCACCGGCTTCTCTGCGTCATGGAGGAACGCCAACCCTTTCGCGGCTCCTACTGCAATGTTTAATCGGGTTGACCACGGCAGCACGGCAGGAATATCTGAAAAATATCGCAGAAAATTCAGTTGGAATGATCTGTGCGAGCTGAAGCCTGAAGCTACATTATTCGGTTAAATATGTTCTGTATACATCGAACAGGAAAAGGTTATGCGCATGTAGTAGCAGCAGCAGAATTTCAAAGGAGAAGAACAGTGCTAGCCGACCATTTGTGTTGTCGCTTTTATGGATTTTTGATGTATGTCTTCTTCTGAATTTTCAAGAAACAGTATTGTAGCGTGGAGAACTGGAGATCGATCCAGTCAACGCGTTAGGAGATTTCCCCATGACCAAGAGCAGATCAATCAGTGAGGCAGCTGGGAATTAAGATGTAAGCACACTACAATATATTATGTCAATTGACATTGATCCAGCAACTATATGCGACTACACTTGCTTCTGATCCTAATCTACCTCCTTGTGCAAGCATGAACAAGTGTTGATATTTGGCAAATACAATAATGCCATGCATTCTCCAAATATATGGACTGAGGTCAGTCAAATTTAGGTTGGTCAGAACTCAAAAGCTTGGAAGGTGGCTGAAGGAAAACTTACTCGCCATGCAAACTGAAATTTTGAGTGGCTGCCAATTTGCAAAAAAAAAAATTCCTGAATCATTAGGCTGTAACCTAATTTTATCCGTGACCATGCCAAGTCAATGTGTTTGCGAGACTGGTCAACCAACTTTTCTCTATCACCAGAGCATTTTTGTTTTAGTAGTCGACTAATCGAACGAGCAGTCATATCAAGCATTCACTAACCATTAGGTACTACTACTACTTAAGCTTAAAAATCATACTCCATGCTTCACTCTACCGATTGAAAAGACGGTTCATATGATTGGAACAAAACAACAAGTACTAGATGATGCAATAATAGCGAAATCAGGGAGTCACTGGGATCAAAATTAAGTGTGCGTACGTTTGAAGAGGTGGTTCTCCAAGCTGCCATGGGACATGTACTCGTAGACGAGGAGCCTGTGCTCCTCCTCGCAGCAGTAGCCGACCAGCTTCACCAGGTTGGGATGCCGCAACTGTCCGAGGAAGATCACCTCAGCCTGCACCAAAATCACGTCGAATCCATGCCATGTCAGGGGCACTGTGCAATCGGCAGCATCGTTAGGTCACCGAAGCTATCCGGCCGCCGCCGGAACCGTCACATCGCTCAACAACCTCCTCCCCTGTTTTTTGCCACACACGTCCTAATCTTGATGCCAATATATATTTTAGGCCTGATTAGCTAGCTAGAATATGCCATATATAAAAAGCTAGCTAGTTATGGGCAGTACTTAGTTCAGAAACAATCATGGATGGGTAATTAATTCACTAATTAACACAGCGACTATGATTTATTGCTGCTGTACAAGAGGTCACGGAATTGCGCTAAAAGCATGGCTTGCTGCTACAGGGAAGGACATGATATTACTTTGCTTGGCTTCACTAAGAAAAGAAAAAAAAAATTAGGTTGCTTCCCAACAAAGTTGGATTGTGTTTTAAAGAAAATGGTGGATATTTGGTAAATATCTCCAAGGAAACTTGGTACTCCAATCTTCTATATATATATTTCGATTATCTAGAGGGTTACTCAATGCTGCACCAGATGTCATGTTACAAATTTGTTTACCATAAGGATTGTATTTTTTTTTTTTGAAGGAACAACAAAGATTGGGTTGGATTGAGTGATTCTTGTAAGGCAACTAGCTAGATAGCTTTGGTTAAGCACAACACAAGGTCACTCTTTTACTATAAGAAAGCTAGTGACAAATATTATTTCCCCAAGCATTAGATTTAGGGAGTCTTCCAAGAAAGTTAGCATCTCCATCTCATAGAATAGTACTAGTTGTTAGCTTGTTAGTGTTTCACACACACACGAATTGATTGGTTAATTAGACACGTGGAGTAGGCACGTACCAGCCATTCCTTGTGGCCTTGCGCGCCCTCGGGGTCCCAGAGCTTGACGGCGATGGCTTGCGCCCTGAGCCCAGGCTTGACGCCGTCGTCGACGAAGCCCTTGTACACGGGCCCGAACCCGCCCTCGCCGAGGAAGTTGCCGGAGACGAACCCCCGCGTCGCCGCGCGCAGCTCGGCGACGGTGAACACGTGCAGGTTGGACCCCACCAGCGACACCGACAGGTCCTGGTCCGCACCGCCGCTCAGATCGGTGAACGACAGCCGCCGCAGCTGCTGGCCCGCCCCGCCGCCGGGCCGTACCTTATTCTTCCGGCTGTCCCCCGCCCCGCGGCCAGCTCCCGCTCCAAGGCAGCCGCCGAGCAGCGATCTCCACAGCGGCCACGACGACGACGCCTTCCTAGGAGCAGCCTTATCGCTGGACCTCATCGCCGGCGGCACAACGGCCGGTGCGTAGTATTGTACGGCTCCCGCGCCCGCGTACGTCGTGACAACGCTGTGTTGTTTGGACGTTCTCACGGTGGGTTTGCGTGGGTCGCGGTGTGGATGGGGCTGTGTGGCACCTGGCTGGGTGAATTTATAGACGCGACCGCGTCCGTCTCCGGAAGAGCTTGGTCTTGGTTGGGATGGCATGGCCTTGCGTTGACCCTGCAAGGAAAAATGGGGGGGTTAAATACACAATTTGCTCTCGATCGTCTTGGTGCAAATTTCAATGTGGATCTGGCGATTTTAAAAGGCATGAAGGCGCAGTGTGCATGCTTCCGTCCCTCCCTACCTACTCTCTCCAATGACTTGTTACATGTAAGTATGTAACTATGGGAGTAGGTATTTTGTGTGATTCTTTTGTTTTGTTTTTATTATAGTAGGGGTGCCAGGTATGCTCCGACACTTCAAAATTTTGAAAAGTTGTATAAGACCACTTCTTTAATATTCCAAATTTGTTTATTTAATTGGTTCCGATTTTAATGGTTTGAAATTTTTAAGACCCTAGAACTATTTATATTGTGCGTTTAGCAAAATTCAAATATATATATTGAATTTACGATGTTACGAAATAATTGTAAAAGACTACAGAGTTGTACATGTGAAATGGGAGGAAAATTCGTCACACGACACTCAATTCGTGTGCTTTTCTGGCTGTGTGTATGACATGTGGGGTCATCTGTGTGTATGACTGTGGGCAAGAGTGTCAAGTACTGAAATGTGAATTTTAAAGAGTGCCATCTGTGTGAATGCCCCGTGAAATGGGCACCCCCAAAGAAAAATTTCTAGCTTCGCCGATGTATCATACTACACTACTCGGAATCAATTGTTTCACCGTGTGTTTTGCCGAACGTGTTACACATAGGATGATGCATCAGACACACTGGACTGACACAAATTCTGGTAGTGCTATCCATATCTACAAAGAATATTTCTTAAATTTGTATCTCACCATTCAAGATGGGATGGTTCCATTCAAGCAACCAAATTCATGGATGACTTTTTTGAACTATCTCATACATGTACCACTTGGTACAAACAACCAAACACGCCCTTAGTGATTGTAGAGTAGGCTGCGTTTGGAAGTAAGTAGGATAGCAGCAACTCTAGTCGTCTAGATAGTACTCCCTTTCTTTCGCTATATTTGTTACACCATTCACACACGTATGAAGAAAGCATTAAATCTAACAAATATATACTTGATGAGAAATGACCGCGCACAACTTTATTAAATGACATACCACAATCGCTTGACCTACTCCAAAACATTTTGGAAGATAGTAGAGAGGGAAAATTACAATAACTGCACTCTACCTTCTCTCGGTAGATAAATACATTGAGACAGATATTTTCCAAAATCATGGGCAAATACAGCAAAACGGACGGAGCAGTAACAAATTACCGCCGGTATATATATGTATGTATGTAATAATACAACCTATTTTGATGCATCTGACACGAATGGGTCGGTCTTTATTTAGGGCCAGGCAGACGTGTGTTTGGTTGATGCATGCACACGGGGGAATGGATCCACACACGGCAACGCGTTTCAGGCAGGACCAAGCAAGCAACCGGCCAACACACCCCCCCCCCCCCCCCACCCCAAACACACACACAGACACACTTCGCAAAGTACTACGATGCATTGGGAGAAAAGGCGAGTGCTGTGCCGAAAAGGGGCTTTGTTCCATGCGTACAGACATACAGTAGCTGTGGCTAGCCAATACGCGTTTGGCTTTAACGAAAAAGAACAGGCAGTTTGACATCCGGCGCGTCTGCCTCTCCGGATTTCTTTCGGCGCTAGGCATCCGATCCTGCCAAAATATATAACAGCCGAAATCGAACGAGATGTACGTGCACCGGCATGCACCAACACATGTACTGGTCTGTGTCAATACTGCATGTCAGGATTCAGAGTTTCAGGCATCCATTTCTTTCACCCTTTCTTTTGTTTAGAATGCAGACATCTCCAGCTGTGCCGTCGAGATTAGAATCTACCTACCTGCCATCCTTTTCTTCTAGAGCTCTTTTCTGAGAGAGAGAGAGAGAGAGGCTTCCCTGGTATGGATTGGCACCTTGTGATGGGAGTGTTGAGATCGATCGATCGACGCGCGCGGTGCAAGAATTGCCATGTCGAATAAGGAATCGACGTGGACGGGCGGCAGGGACAGTCTACCACGGCCTGCACACGCGGTTCACTAACCAATTAAAAGAATGGTTTTGAGCTTCTTCTTTCTTGCTGCCCAATCAAGAACTGGTCATGATTTTACCCGTTATGAGATGAGATGCCCGTGCAAGCATGCAGCATGCATGCAGGTAATTAATGCTTTCTCTCTCTCTTTTTTCATGCAGTTTGCTGCAGTCAAATGCGACGATCGAGTAGAAACTAAGCCACGGTTGGGGGTTAGGTTTGGTAAAAAAAAAGTTATAATCTGAAATGACGATAACAGAGTTTCAACCAACTTAATTGTTTCCACGAAACGCCCCTCCCTCTTACAAAGCGCATATCTATGCCCGACCAAAAACCAATTAAATTGTACAAATTCAAAAGAATGGAAAGAGTCGACGTGATCATCGCCTGCATCGATTCTTTAGGGTGTGTTTGGTTGATAGAATGATGTTGAACGGGATTAGATGGTTCTGTACCATTTGGTTCTATTATTTTAGGTGAACAGGATAGTTCAACATCTATAAAGAATATTTCTCATCAATTTTGTATCACTTTAGGATGGGATGGAGGAATTCAAGCAACCAAACACATAAATAACTTTTTCAGAAAAACTAAAAAACGGTATACCGTTGCAACGGTATACCTCTGAAACTCATGAAACTTATGATTTTTTGCACTGAAACTCATGAAACTTAGCACTAAAAACTGATAAAACATGAAACTGATGAAACTAAACACTGAAACTCATGAAACCATCACTGAAACTGATAAGTTTCATAGCTATACCGTTGCAACGGTATACCGTTTCCTAGTCACTCTCTAACTTTTTTGTTAAACCATCTCATACATACATATACCACTTAATACAAACAGCAAATCGCACCCTTATTCAACTATGGGTCTTGCACGGTGGCATGTTCGAAATGTCTGTGTTTATAAGAACGTTACTTTCTCGTTTTTCTCTGCAGGCAGGTGGAGCAAGTGGCAAGTGACAGTCAAACCGTTCATGCACTCGACGCCTGCATGTAGAGAAACAATCCTCCCATCCTTTTGACTTCCGCAGCAGGTATCCACCTTATTGGTTGCGGCGACTAGAAAATAACGACGCCACAATCACGTGATCAATTAAGACTTAAGAGTAATCGATGAAATCGATCGATTACCTTGACTGTCAGGTGTGCCGTAAGTTGGTAAATT
The DNA here is from genome assembly GCA_036346355.1 of Rhipidocladum racemiflorum. NCBI lineage: Eukaryota > Viridiplantae > Streptophyta > Magnoliopsida > Poales > Poaceae > Rhipidocladum > Rhipidocladum racemiflorum. Next base: position 51,775,978 of record CM070582.1, on the reverse strand, counting down.
AACTCATTGCAACGGCGAAGAAAGCTTCTTCTTTTTTTTCTTCTTCTTTTTTTTTTTTTTGCTTCCGCAGCAAGAAGCTGTGTGAAATCTTGTTCTTCTACTTATCTAGCTTGCAGATGCAAGCAGTGTTTACTAATCAAATGACTTATGCGTACGTATATTGCATTCTGTTGATTAGTCTGATAGAGTGGAAAAAAAAATGTCCTGTTCCATTGGATCAATGACGTCGACCTGTATCTGATACATGCATTACCGATCCAGCAATTCGATGGAGGAATTAAGCCGGCAGGAATCCACTATTACCCGAAACTTCACCGTTCGACATGCACGTTCTAGAAACTCTTTTCAGAAGACATGTTGGTAATTAAGCGATAGGTTAACTTCGCGAGAGATACGGGGTAGGTTTGCCATCTCTTTCCATGAAGAGCTCAAGTGTCACGAGACTCCCTACCAAAAGGCAAATATATGTGCTCCTTCCTGTGCACTTCTCAATCCTGATTAGCTTCGGCAGGTACAACCACAGCTTTTAACATATGATTTCGGCTCTAATAGCATCTCCCTGGTCGATCACATTGAGGCATTGAGCCGCTCGAGCAAATTAATAAATATTCTAGATGGATGCATGGTTCTGGATTTAATAAGCAGAGAATTAAGAAGGGGAGAAAATATGTGTCTGGATAGGGTTCTTGGCATGTACATAGCTCGAAATGCTAGGTATTGGTTTCAATGGTTTGGTTGATTCGTGCTCCGCCCCGACGTGAGCGCATATTCTTGATCTGAATTCGTTGAGATTAGAATATGGTTGGTGATGATTCTTCCATATCCCTGTAGATTTGTAGCTATGTTTGTATACACATTAATGTTAAATTGGTGTTACATGCTACTGATGGCTAGCTGTTGAATGGTGCAGGCATTTGTTACTTTATCTGAATCTGTCGGCTGCAAGCAAGCAATGTTCTGCAGTTGTTAGCTTGATTACTTTTAATAATTAGAGACTATCTTTAGCTTGATTTGGTCAACCATCATATGCACTGAACTGAATACTGACCATTTCTTTTGAAAAGGCAATACTGACTTCTTCAATAGATAGATTACTTGACATTTGATCCGGAGAAGAAAATGTATTCTATGCAAATTTGTTTCTTATTCAGAAGGTGATGAGTTGGGCGCCCTGGTGCTAGTTCATCTTGATGAGTGCTGCTCCTCTCTTGTAATTTGTGTGACGCGGGATTGTTTAACTCTTTTGGCGAAGCTTTGGCTTGATTGGCCATGTTGCACTTTTTTTTTTCTTTGTATTTGACTCTTATTTAAAAGAAATTGTAAATGTAGCCACTTTCCTCAATGCAAAAACAGCGACAGACAACATATATATCACCTATCGTGTTCTTGTACCGTAGAACCTCGCCAACCGCGGCAAGTAAAATGCTACCGCATACCTGAGCTTAGCAGCACATACTGAGCTGCAGTAGCTCAGCATTGAGCTAGCAAGCATACCTTTCTAGGTAGCATTAAGAGTATCATTTAATTAAGAGACTAATCAACAAGGAATTAATTAGGTAATCATTAATTAAGTGGTTGAATAGTGCGATAAGGATTGCTACCACATAAGGTTTGCTCAGTACGACCTACTAAGCTTCTGCTCCGCGATAAGTGTGTCAAGTTCAGGGAACACAACAAGTTATACGTGTCATCTGCTACTATTTCTACTCTCGGAGATGGGATCAATTTTTAGGGTCAAATTTGAAGAGGAAAAAAAAAAGACGTGTGGAGGAAAAAAAATGAAGACTTCGGTTGTTGGTCTGTAGTTCCATTGGAGTTTGCAATGGTGCCATACTCCCATAGTCCCATGCATGCTTGGCATTTGCCTCTGCGAGGAGGCCTTTCCAGCCGTGCTGTGCCCACATAAACATGCGTTGCATTGACTTGAGAGGCTGATAAAAAAATGACTTGAGATGGATGAGTTTGACATGACAGAAGGCATCATATACGCATCTGTCAGAAAAAGCATAAACATCTTGGCAACCTCCTGTATGCCTAGAGACAAACACGGGTCTCTTATGTATGTAACTATGTATAGTAGAAACTATTATTATTATATGGATTTTCTAAGGCAAAGCACAACAATGCCAATCCGTGATACGGACATGATTGCACGTATAAGTCTCTAACACGCAGATGTGTTCCCGGAAAATCATCGCTTTTTATAGTCTCATATTAAGTTTTTTCCCCCTTAAATATGATCTCCTTTTAAATATAATTACAAAAATAGTTCTATCCTACATCACGAAAACACCGAAAGATAACACATATCACATGTACCACGAAAACACCTATAGAAGTCCGAAACTTAAGCCCTGTTTGTTTCGGCTTTTTCACTGGCTTAAAAATAAATAAAAAACCTAAGCGGAAACAAACAGAAGACTTTTAAACTGGGCTTAAAAAAACCCTGAAATCTCCGTATAACTATAAGCTAAAAGCCAATGAAATGGGGCTTCTTTTGGTTTTTGCGGGTAGGAAATAGGCATTTGCCATTGAAGTTCTCATTAATTACCCACCAATGCCGTTCCTCCGTCGTTTTTCCTCTGTTTTCCTCTGATTCTCCTCCCTCATCCGCACGAGAGTAACTTCGATGGCTTGCTAAGCTCTATAGTCATAAATAATGCTATTTTTATAATTATGTTCAGAAGAAAGCCATTTTTTAAAAAAAGTTACACACATAGCTTAAAAAAAAGTAATGAACTATGCTCCGGGCCATTCCTAAGATCAAAAGAACAAAGAGAGATCGTGCCAAACTTTTGTCGGCCTTCTCAGCCATATATATAGGCCGCCTATAAAATGACGTGATTCTGCTAGGCAACCGAATCCAATGCTAGCATCTTCCGAGTTTTTTTTTTGAAAAAAAAATACATTTTTAAATAATTTTACAGAATAATACCCTAGAAAAATTACATAAATATACTTCTAGATTGGCAATATATGTCTATTTTATCACTGATTGAATTGACCAACATATTGTTTTGTTACGAATTCATTTAGCCGATAAAACTAAAGCTTCTGTCGCCAATAAATTAGTGACAAAACGATAAAAAGCCAATCACTAATTTATTTGGTGAGTTGAAATGGCTGCAGATATATATTTTTGCAATTTTTGTGTTATTTTTGTAAAATTATATTTTTTTTAAAAAAATCAACATCTTCCCGTCTAAGGGATAGAAAGATAGGGGCAGGAATCCAAACCCTTTGCACCGACCGTGTAGTTCTTTCCAAACTCCACTAACGTCGAACAGGATGGGCTAAAAAGGGCAGAATTTACTACCATGTAGAGAATTTGTAAGCTTGGAAAGGAAAAGATATTCGAAAGTAGAAGTCTTACTTAGCATCAGCATGACATGCTTCTGTTGTCACTGGATCATCAGACTGACGAGAAGGTGATCATTGAGCTTATAGCGCAGTGGTAGTAAAGAATATGTACAACGCCCCAGCTGACTCAATGGGGGTGAAAACCACTGCAATTTTGCAAAAATTGGTATACGACAACAGGCGGTGTGACAACTTCTGTCAGGAAAAACTCAAAAATTCAAGCTCAGATAGCAGAACAAATAATCACTTAAGGGTCACAAATCCACCAAGATAAGAGGGTGTATTATACTGCTATGGAAAGAAACATGTATGGAGTTTATGATGTCCATTCCCAGCAACCTCTATAGGTTAAACCGGCATCATACATCAAAGCTATCAGAATGGAACAATTAATCTGTGTTGAGGACAGAAGGAAAAGTACCCAACAAGATGAACACGAAGAACACAGCATATGCACCACTGGAAGTTACAGTTTAATAACCCAAAAAAAAACCAGGCAGATAGCTTGAATGATATTAAAGGCAAGAGAATACTTCCGGTCTCAGAAATGGTAGCTTTATATACACTGATGAATGATGATACAACAACCCTGCAAATTATAATGAATTTAGCCAAAAATAGGAATGGAAGAATACGACCAAATAAGATAGTAAAAATCAATGTAGATAACACAGAAATAACTACCTACTAGTAAAGCCCGTGCGTTGCAACGGATCCCAAATAAATGATGACACCACAAGTTCTAAACTCTTAAAAACAAAAAAAACGAGAATTTAAAACTTGAGCTATCACTTATTTGAGATCCGTTACTGAAGAATCACTGAACAAAGAAACGTAAAGGGCTGGCTTGATGGCTACAGTGACTCACCTACTGGGCTTTGGGCTCTTACTGTTCTGACCCAAGAACGGCCTGGCAGACTCACCATCATCACCAACTCATTCTTATCTCTACTATTCTAAAGCAGCACTTGGTGGCAGTGGTCCGTTCTTCCCACGTCATTAATTGCCGCTTAATTGCCCTGCTTAATTGCCCTACGCAAGAAATGAAGCGTTGATTTAATTAGCCAGCTTTCGCAAGAAACGAAGCGTTAAAGATAGATGTTTGATCTTGTGAAATAATTTTTTTTATTTTATAATCTTTATTTTTCGTTATCAATTTTGTTTTTCGTAGCAACGCACGGGCATGTAACTAGTAACTACCTATATTTGAGTCACACGGCTGAGGAGTCTTCTACTTGCAAAAGATTGAAAATGAATTGAATGATGCTATCTGAATACAAGACTCCCATTCTGTCGTCTTATTTTCTCTATAAGTGATTGATAAAATGACCTGAATGCCTTGATATCATTTCCCTGTTGAAGGAAAAAAACTAATTTTATTACAGCAAGAAATAGTATATTGAAAAGTGAAAATTTTAATTTGATACATCAGATAAGAGATAAGATCATGAATTCCTGAATCATGTCAGCATCTTGTTACGATTCCACCTAACAAACAAAAACCCTTCCCAGAGTAATAGAACAAACAAAGGATAGTCATTGACTCATCACCATTACTCTGAAGTCTAAAGTTAAATGCTAAATACTCATTGTGTCAATACAGGTCACAATTTATACAGTACAGACTACAGAGCTGCTTCTTGATACTAATAACACTGCCCTAACCTAAATGCCATTCTAATGGCATCTCAGCCAAACTGATATAGTCAGTTATCAACAGTGCAACAACATGGTTCAGTAATTCAAGAAAAGTGGTTCAACTTCTTGAATTTGCATATAGTAATTTCTATTCTAGCATTATAGCAACTAGTAGAATTGCCGCGCAATTGCGCAGATAGGTACTACAACACATATGTTTATAACGGAAAATATAATTGTATGTGCTACACCACTGTAAAAGCCTATGATGGAAAAGTTGCATTTTTATACAATTGTAACAAAATGAGGTAAGGAGAACAAGCATACCTGTAACTTTTGGTAGTACTGTTCAGCTAGGTCTGGTGGACAGTGAGCTTCTGGATGACCTTTTGCTACAAAATTTACAATGAAGTCCTTCCCAAATCTTTCATACATAATCTTTTGAGCCATCACGATTTCACCAAAGAAAACAAGCTTAAAAAAATAAGCCAATTAAATGAAGCTCTTCAAGATAAAGAATTAATCCATATATCACCGCACAACAGCCATGTAGTGGAGGGCTTGCAACCCCGTGGGTGAATTGTTTCCCAAATCCAGCTACCATGGTACCAAGATTCACGAGTTTAATGAAGCGAGCAACATCGTAGGCAGGGTTCATAATTATCGGTGAAAATCAGCCGATTTTCACGATAATCGCTCTTATCGACCCAGTACGATATATTATAACGGTTGGTAAACGATTAAATTCAAAAATTCAGAAAAAAAATTTATGCGACGAAAATATTACGATTATCAAGCAAAAATTAACCGACGAGAAAGTTCGCTTGGTCGGCTATTTTCGAGGAAAATGTCGTGATTATCGAACAAAATATCGTGATTTGTGACCCAAAAAAATGTTAATTTTTTGACGATTTTTGACCGATTTTGGCTTGTTTTTTTTCTTCTGATTTTTAAAATATGATTTTCTCACGATTATCAAGGAAACGGTAATTGAAACCCTGATTATAGGTTCCAACATGCACAATAATTCAACAATCACCACCGGGGCAGCTTGCAGTCATCAACGGGCCAACAAGGCACCACCCTGGGTAGGGGTGGGCAAATAAACTGGAAACCAAAACCGTTAAAACTGGAACCGAAGCCAAAAAAACCGACACCGAATTGTTCGGTTGTTGATTCGGTTAGCTGTATGGAATAAACGAACTTTTTTCGGTTAATTCGGTTTTAACTCTCGATTAACCAAACTAACTAGTTTTTGTACTTTGGTGTAAATATGTAATGCTTATGCCTTTCAACCCTATATTTAGTCACTGTTACATAAAGCTACGTTTTCTCTTGCCCACATTCATTTTCTTCTGTTTTAATATTTTATATGCTTACTAATTGCAATCAGAATAGCAAGTTGATGAGAGTATCTTTTGAAAAAAATACATGTTCGTTTTGAATTGTCTTCAGGTACTTATCCTGTCTTATGAGACCTTTCGCATGCATTCTTCAAAATTTGAAAGACCGGGGAGCTATGACCTTCTCATATGTGACGAGACTCACATGCTGAAAAATGATCAAACACTAGCGAACAAGGTATATCAGTTTGCCAACTTAGTTACATTTTTATACACACGAGTTGTTTGCACTTGGATTCCTCTGATTTTTGTTCTCCCTAAACTCATCAAAACACTTAATGTGGTAGGGCTTGGCTGCCCTTCCTTGTACAAGGCGCATCCTGTTGTCAGGTACACCAATGCAGGTAATTTTTTTGCTTTCCTGTTTATTTTTTCTTTTTGTAAACGGAACATTCATTTTGAACTTTTGGCCAAGTTCGGTTAATTCAATTAAAACCGAAACCAAACTATCGATTAACCGAAGTATCGGTTACCAAATTTTTCATACACAATTCGGTTTCAGTTTTGGAATAACGGAATTTTCAAATAAACCGAAAATCGAAACCGAATTTTTCGATTAAACCGAACGCCCAGTCCTAAGCCTGGGAATGAATGGCAGACTCAACGCGAACGTAATTTCAGTCTGTTTGTTTTTTTTCTTTTAATTTTGAATTCTGGTATCAAAAGCTTAATAAAAATAAAACAGTCCGATTCTAGGGATTAATTCCCATAATCTAGCCCACATTTATATATATTAGAATCCACAATTCACTTCATATGTGTTTTTGGATTATAGCTTTTGAGAATTAGCTTATCTATAATCACAATCCAGAATCAACTTTTACAGAATCTAAAGCAAAAACAAATAGGCCCTAAGATAATACTTCCTCCGTTCAAGTTTATAGGACATTTTTTCTTATCATGTAGATAAAAAAAATTTAGACCACCCCTAATTATTAACCTTAAACACTATATTCAATGCATGTATATGAAGAATATCAAGTAAATTAAGATATTTATTATGATATAAAAAATATCTATTATAATATTAAAGTAGAGACAAAAGAAGCCACCACGTTCACTCTAAAGGCTAGAAATTCCCACATTAATCGGAGGAAAAAAGAAAGATATACACCATGGTGGGTCCAGATTATAACGATCTAGATTAAAAGAAAGAGTTTGTGTATTGCATAATACAGGATCTAGATTATAACGGTCTAGATTAAAAGAAAGAGTTTGTATCATTTATATCACACAAATAGCTAAAAAATTAGAAATTGGATTTCATACGATAACAGTTTAGTTTAAAAGAAAGAGTCCAAAGATCTCCACCACTTTTTTTGGTGGGACCAGATTATAACGGTGCATATTAATCTATATAGATATTAGAGTTATATAAAAATACACAATTATAGAAAATATAGTTATATATCAAAGATAATCATATCATAATATCTAGTTGCACAATTGCGTGGGTACATTTGCTAGTTATATTAATTTACACTGTAATATAAAATACGCGATATATTTATAGACAATATCATTAAAAAATGCGTCCCGTGAATTTGGAAGGGGGGGGGGGGGTAACAACGACATCTCTTTGCAGCTTGGCCAAAACGCCATGTGAGACTCCAAGCACAGCCCAACCCGAATTTTTTTATTTAATATTTATTTTAAATCTTTTTTTCAAAAATAATCAACTAAAAATAAAAATAGCAAAAATGGGTGCCCGTCGCCCGAGTATGGGGCGAGCCATACTCGGACAACAGGGACCTGAATGTAAAATGTTTTTTTTCGGTTTTTTGGACTTTATCTTCAAATGAATAAAAAATAGTTCAAACGATGTCAAAATTTTTTGAAAGTTTTTTTGGATGATCCTGATATATCACTAATATTCCTATAAAAATTTCAGATAATTATCATGCTTGAGAAAGTTTTAAAAAATCAGAGACGGTCGCGAATACGAAAAGACTATTAGATTTTTGAAAAATTCCTCAGGCTTGATAATTATCTGAAAATTTTATGGAAATATTAGTGATGTGTTAGGATCATTCAAAAAAAATTTCAAAAGTTTTTGACATCGTTTGAACCATTTTTTATTCATTTGAAGATAGAGTCTAAAAACGCTGAAAAAACTTTTTGTATTTTTGTCCCTGTCGCCCGAGTATGGGGCGATCGGCGACGGGCACCCATTTTTGATATTTTTATTTTTGGTTAATTAATTTTGAACAAAAAATTAAAATAAATATTAAATAAAAAAATTCGCCCAACCCATCCCGCCAAGGAGGAGAAACCACCCTACGTCAGATCCAGGCACGGCCCAATAGAAGGAGGAGAAACCACCCTACGTCAGATCCAGGCTCAGCCCAATAGGCCATTCCGCTCGGACGCACCAATGGAAAACCCTAGGAACCAAAATCCAACGGCTCCAACTCCCAGACCTCCCATCAAACGGTCTCCGCACCATGCGGCCACCCTATAAGATTGTACCTTCCCCACCGCTAGGGTTTCATCCCGCACACCAGTCCGCCTCCACTCCATCTCTTCGCAAACCCTCCCAAGGTAAGTCGGCGGCGGCGGCCATGACGACGCGCTTCAAGAAGAACCGCAAGAAGCGCGGGCACGTGTCCGCCGGGCATGGCCGCATCGGCAAGCACCGCAAGCACCCGGGAGGGCGCGGTAACGCCGGAGGCATGCACCACCACCGCATCCTCTTCGACAAGTACCACCCGGGCTTCTTCGGCAAGGTTGGCATGCGCTACTTCCACAAACTCCGCAACAAGTTCCACTGCCCCTCGGTGAACGTGGAGAGGCTCTGGTCGATGGTGCCCGCCGAGAAGGCGGAGGAGGCCGGCGCCGACAAGGCTCCGCTGGTCGACGTCACACAGTTCGGCTACTTCAAGGTGCTCGGGAAGGGGATGCTGCCGGAGAAGCCCATCGTCGTCAAGGCCAAGCTCATCTCCAAGATCGCTGAGAAGAAGATCAAGGCCGCCGGCGGTGCCGTCGTGCTCGCCGCCTAGGGTTCGGTCCTGACCCTTCCTGCCTTGTCTGTCTCTTAGTTTTGAGATCTATAATTCTGAAGTAGTAGTTGTTTCTTGTCTCTGCTATTTGTGTTAAGAAAACTCTATTAGTTGTTTCTTATTGTGGATCCTGCGTGGTAAGGCAGTGCCTTATGAGGGTTTTTGCACTAAGTGATGCAAGTTTATATCAGATATATCAGTGCCATCTTTTGCTGCTATTATGATCTGTCTGATCCGTTTAATTGCTCCGCAGCTCTGTGATGCATTTTCTGTTATCTGTGATTGAGTATACATCGCAAGTGAGTCGCAACCGTGCTTTCATTATACTAGATTCTAATTCCGTTAGAAGCTACGTGAACTATGAATTGCGTTAGTGTGTGTCAATGTGGTATGCTTGATGTAGTGTCAAAATCATGTGCAATGGTTTATGCTAGTGTTTATGTTTGATGGAAACTTCATTCATTGTATTATACATTTATACTTACTGGAGGATGGGAAGAGGAGACCTATTTTGAGTGTCCTAAAAGCTCTTAGCCTTGTTAAACCTGTGGTTGACCAGGAATAAAGAATTGCTCAACATCTACCCAGTTGTGGAGTTGCATGGAATTCACAGCTTGCTAGATTCTATTTGCTTGCTTGCTTAGTTGTAAGGCTAAGTTATAACATGTTGTAGACGAAGGATAAAAAATTGCTTAACATCTAGCTAGTTGTGTTGGTTTGCATAGAGTTCTCAATTAGTTTCCCTGATTAAATTGTCTTATTAATATAGTGCCACATCAGAGTTTATGAAGCAGTTTGATTGTGATGTAGCCATTGTGTGATCGAGGGACCTATTTGCTTGCTTGCAAAGTTATAATTCAGCAATAGCAAGGGAGTTGAAAGTTGGAACTATGTCCAAAGTTTGTAAGTAGATTTTCCCTTTTTGATAATGTGGTCACGTCTTAAACATATTTGTGCCTTTTCTGTTTTTTATTGGTTAAATCAACTGCACATTTAATGGCCATTTCTTGAATTTTGTAATGATAATGATTTTTCAGTTGCTGTCAAGCGTATAAATTAATATATGGGTGCTGGCCTAGAGGTGGTTATGGTTTAGTTTGAGGTTTTTGCCGATAAATGTATAGTCGAAAACATTGCCATGCGGTTGGTTGTGTTCTGCCTGTTAATCCTTGTGATTAGCCTGATAGGTGACATTTACAATATTTGATGAACAAGGAAATATAACCAGCAAAAATATATGCCCATGAATATATCCAATTACACGCAACTGAATGGATGATTCTGTTGAGTATGCAATGTTCATGTTCCAAGAAATGTCGTAGCAAATTTTTCGGAAATGGAACAAAGCCTACGGATGCTTGCAGCTGCTCACTGTAACTTGTGGCACACTGACCAGTATGATGATCAGTCCACTCTTCTATTCCATTGCACGAGTGCTTGGTCCTATGTATTTATTTTGCGTTTGAATCCATACATCCTTTGTTGTGTTTTGGATCCGATTCTTCTCCAGTGAATGATGCCAAATTGTTGGCTCTAGCATCCCGTTTTCTGCCGAGCGTACAGCCAAACCTGGGTTACTGCATGGGATGGATGATCAGGCTCATGCGCCTTGTGGAGTACGGTGATTTGGTACGAAATGAAACATTCACTTGCACTAGATAAACGGAGTCTTTAACAAGGTTGCTTATTGTAGGACCTTTCGGAAGGTTGGTTGGTTGGTTATCTCATTGCCTAACCTGATGATCTATGAGATCGATGAAAGTACACATCATATAGTTCCATGGAGTATGCTACTCTGCGTGTTTCGTGTTGAGATATATTAGCATGTGCTAATTGTGGCCAAATTAGAGGAGATAGCAGTTATATTAACTGCCACCTTTTGGCAATGGTGTCTTTTCAAAGCACCTTTTCATGTGTATATAAAGGGGCTTTGCCCATTGTAAAAGTAACTAATCATTCAATAGAATTGAAACTCTCTCTTGTTCATCTCTGAGTTAATAGCGTTACAACACGTTATCAGCACGATCTTTCTGAGTACGAAGCACACAGAAGAAAAGATATGGCTGATATCTCCAAAAAGGAGTTTGCTGAACTTGCTGTGGATGGCAGTAATTACTTAACTTGGGCTATGGATGTAAAAATCACTTTGGCATCAAGAAGTTTATCTGCTTGCATCAATGATCCTGTTCAGGGTGCAGCCCCTATACCTGAAAATTTCAAGTATGCAACTCTGCATTTCATCAGGCATCACCTCCATTCAGACTTGAAAACTGAATATTTATTGGAGGAGGATCCACTAAGTTTGTGGAAGTCCTTAAAGGACAGATATGACCAACATAGGGCGGTCATGTTGCCTGAAGCTCAAAGGGAATGGTCTATGTTACGCTTTCAAGACTTTAAGTCTGTTGCTGAATACAATTCTCGCGTACACAAGATCAATTCCAAATTGAGATTCTGTGACAAGGCTGTTACAGATGAGGACATGATTGAAAAGACGCTTTGCACTTTTCATCCTTCTATGACGATATTGCAGCAACAATATCGTCAACAAAAATACACTAAGTACTCTGATTTAATTTATACTCTGCTTCAGGCAGAAAAACATGATGAACTTCTTATGAAGAATCATCATACGCGCCCGGCGCCCGACAGGGGCAATGGCAGTACCGGAAGCACATGCCAATATTCCGAGTACTAGTGCATACCATGATCAAAAGAAGGATAAAAATAATAAAAGGAATAATGCAAAGTGGAAGTCCAAAATGCAGAGGAGCAAATCAAAAGTATATGGCAAAGGAAAATTCAAAAATACTTCTCCTAGGGAGAAAACTGGACTTTGCCATAAATGTGGATGTAAGGGTCATTGGGCATGAGAATGCCGTACACCTAAACATCTGGTTGAGTTATACCTCAAATCAGTTGGCAAGGGCAACAATCAGAAGGGCAAGGTTGAAGTTCATTTTGCTGAAAATCCAGACAAGATTGTTGATGACCATGGAATGGTTCAACAGAAGGAAGATGAACTTAAAGATACCCATGATATGATGGTGGAATATGCCAACCTAGATCTGTATGGAGACACCTTTTAGTCTCTCATTATCCCTTATGATTGTACTCAGCATATAATTATTGCCATAAAATGTTATACATTTCATAGTTTGTGTATAGGTCTTATTTGGTGCTCATAAAGAGCATATACATGTTTGTTACTGTCAAACATGTAGATCTTGGTGACAATCCGATGGAGGAAGAATTATGTCTTGTTGACAGTTGCACCACTAATACTATATTAAGGGAGATAAAATATTTCCAAACTCTAACTAAGAGGAGAGGAAATATAATGACCATCACTGGTAATGATGCTCAAATTGTTGGTTCAGGACGAGCCATCATTATACTCCGTATGGGTACAAACATCGTGATAGAGGATGCTTTGTTGTATCCTGAATCTACACGTACCCTACTAAGCTTTAAAGATATTCGCATCAATGGTTTCCATGTGGAGACTAGTAAAGAGAGCAATGTTGAGTATTTGCTCTTAACTAAAACTCTTTGGATCACGAAAAACAAGTGGTTGAAAAGCTTCCTTCTTTTTCATCGAGTTGTACTACACATATATTAAACCCGAACCACATGTTGCGTTAAAGACAATTTTCTCTCATCTTGATAAGTTCAAGATTTGGCATGACCGATTAGGTCATCCAGGTTTGGGTATGATGCATAAAATTGTCAAAGGTTCTGTTGGCCATAATATTAAAAATTCAGATTTCCCAAAATATGATGAATTCATGTGCACTTTGCATGTGCAAAGGAAATTAATTTTGAGGCCTTCATACCTTAAAATTAAAAATGAGCCATTAAATTTCCTTGAAAGGATTCAAGGAGATATTTGTGGAACTATCCACCTTGGTGCAGGCCGTTTAGGTATTTCATGGTATTAATTGATGCATCTACAAGATGGTCCCATGTATGTTTACTCTCTACAAGGAACCATGCTTTTGCCAGATTAATTGCCCAAATAATTAAATTAAGAGCCAATCATCCTGATGACAGGATAAAGTCCATTCGGTTGGACAATGCCGCTGAATTTTCTTCAAAGGCATTTAATGATTATTGTTTGGCTTTGGGCATTAATGTAGAGCATTCTGTACCATATGTACATACACAAAATGGCTTAGCGGAGTCTTTGATAAAGAGGATAAAGCTTATAGCTAGACCTCTGTTGCAAAATTGTCAATTACCAACAAGTTGTTGGGGACATGCAGTTTTACATGCTGCAGCTTTAATCCAAATTAGACCAAGCGCATACCATACGGTCTCCCCATTGCGATTAGTACGTGGAGATGTACCAAGCATTTCCCATCTGCGAAAAGTCGGTTCTTATTTGTATACGTACCGATTTCACCACCACAGCGTACACAGATGGGTCCTCAAAGAAAGTTGGGGATCTATGTGGGGTATAATTCTCCGTCAATTATAAAATACCTAGAGCCATTGACAGGGGATCATTTACGACTCGATACTGATCAGTATATTTGATGAGGATAATTTCCCGGCATTAGGGGGAGATTTGTACCACAAGGAATGCCAGAAAATTGATTGGAATGCCACAGGCATTCAATCCTTAGATCCACGTACAAAAGAATCTGAACAAGAGGTTCAGAAGATTATAAGTTTGCAATACATTGCAAACAATCTGCCAGATGCATTTACTGATTATAAGGGGGTTATGAAATCTCATATACCTGCTGTTAATGCTCCGGAAAGAGTAGAGGTACCAAAGAAAACTACTCTTGCTCCTAATGTGAATAAGAGGGGGAGAATTCCGGTTGCACGGGACTTAGTTTCACGGAGACGTCCACAGAAACAAAGTAAGACCGATAAAGGTAAATTACCTATATCAGTAAATGAAAAAGAGGTTGGAAGTCCTCTAGTGATTGGTAAACCCAACATAATTGTGCGCACAAACTTCAATGTTGGGACATCGGAACCCTTGGACTCAATTGTATTGGGAAATCATGATGAGTCACAAGGCAAAAATAAAGAATTGTTGGATGAAGAAATTTCCACTAATTATACTGATTCAAGAGAATCATACAATAGAAAGACTACAATTGTCGACATTTATTTTGCCTCTAAGATTGCTGAAACCCTTCAACTGGATCCAGAACCAAAGTCCATGGTAGAGTGCATGAAGCACTCAGATTGGGTCAAATGGAAGGAAGCAATTGAGGCTGAATTGAGCTCGCTTAAGAAAAGAGAGGTATTTGGTCCAATTATGACCACACCTCCTAAAATATTTCCGGTTGGAAATAAATGGGTTTTCGTTCGAAAGAAGAATGAAAATAATCAGGTGGTAAGATATAAAGCGAGACTTGTAGCACAAGGGTTTACGCAGAGACCCGACATTGATTACAATGAAACATATTCACCGGTAATGAGTAGAATAACGTTCCGATATTTAATATTATTGGCAGCAAACAAGAATTTATCCATGCAGTTGATGGATGTGGTGACTGCATATTTATATGGGTCACTTGATTCGAATATTTACATGAAAGTCCCAGAGGGGATATCTATTCCGAATACAAATGCAAATCGCAACATGTATAGTGTCAAATTGGAAAAGGCACTATATGGATTAAAGCAGTCGGGAAGGATGTGGTACAACCGACTAAGTGAGTTTCTTTTGAAGAAAGGATACTCAAATAACGATGATTGTCCTTGTGTGTTCATAAAGAAATCCCAAAATGGATTTTGCATAATCTCAGTATATGTTGATGATTTGAATATCATCGGAACCACAGAGGATATTAGGGAAGCAAGTAAACATCTTGTGACGGAGTTTGAAATGAAAGATTTGGGTAAAACCAAATTTTGCTTAGGTTTACAACTTGAGCATCTCCCTGAAGGGATATTGATACACCAGTCTGCATATACTCAAAAGATTTTGAGTAAATTTAATATGGATAAATCATATCCATCAAAGACCCCTATGGTTGTTAGATCTCTAGATAGGGATAAAGACCCATTTAAACCTAAGGGTGAAGATGAAGATATTTTGGGACAAGAGGTTCCATATCTTAGTGCTATTGGAGCACTAATGTATCTAGCAAACTGCACAAGACCTGATATTTCATTTGCAGTTAATTTGTTGGCTAGATATAGCGCAGCACCAACAAAGAGACATTGGGCTGGCGTTAAGAATATCTTCAGGTATCTCCAAGGTACAAAAGATCTTGGTCTATTATATAAGAAAAACCAAGATATGAGCATAGTGGGTTATACAGATGCTGGCTATTTGTCTGATCCCCACAATGCCAGATCACAGACTGGGTTTGTCTTTTTATATAGTGGAACGGCTTTTTCATGGAAGTCTAGTAAACAGACTTTAGTAGCCACTTTCACTAATCATTCTGAAATAATTGCACTTTATGAAGCATCACGTGAGTGTGTATGGCTTCGCAGAATGATTAATCACATACAAAAAGCATGTGGTATAAATACAATTGAATCCCCTACCATTATCTATGAAGATAATGCGGCTTGTATTACTCAAATGCAAACAGGTTATATAAAGAGCAACATTACGAAACATATTGCTCCTAAATTATTCTATCCTCATGAGCTCCAAAAGAGCGGTGAGATAGAAATTTTGCAAACAAAGTCTTGTGAAAATTTGGCTGATTTATTTACCAAGTCTTTACCAAAATCCACATTTCAGAAATGTGTTAATGGAATTAGTATGAGGAGACTTTGTATGTTGCAAGGATCAGGGGGAGAATCCTCTGAACTTTAAACCTGTTTTTAAAAGGATATATTGTACTCTTTTCCTTTATGAGTTTTTACATGGTATTTTTCCCATAAAGGTTTTTAATGAGGCAATATAATACAAGCTAAATATGTTATGTACTCTTTTCTCTGTCCATTTTTCCCGCTGGGTTTTTGGGAGAGTTTTTAATGAGGCATATACATATATTCCTATTTTCTTCATCCATTTTTCCCACAGGGTTTTTGGAAGGAGTTTTTAAAGGAACATGAAGATAGATATAATTTGTCCAAGGGGGAGTGTTGAGATATATTAGCATGTGCTAATTGTGGCCAAATTAGAGGAGATAGCAGTTATATTAACTGCCACCTTTTGGCAATGGTGTCTTTTCAAAGCACCTTTTCATGTGTATATAAAGGGGGCTTTACCCATTGTAAAAGTAACTAATTATTCAATAGAATTGAAACTCTCTTGTTCATCTCTGAGTTAATAGCGTTACAACATTTCGAACGTCATTTCTGGATTGTACCGACGCATCTGGGTCGGCTGACCAAACCCTTATCTAGTATTTTAGTGTCTTAGTTCTTTGTTTTTTCATTTTGGTGTAAGGTAGAAGAAACATTGCGGTGATTACAATCGGAAAAAAAATGGAAATGACTTGTTAAAGACCAAAACCATCAGGAGCTGGAACAGTGGAAGAATGAAGCATCATAGCAAGGACGGCCATGGCCTGAATCACTGCTTCTAGACTTAGACTGCGCCACTTCTGTGTACTAATAGCTTCCGTAACATGACAAATCTGTGTAGTGTATTCGGTGCAAGATTCGCTGTCCGGTCTCCCAGCCGGCCGGGGTTGGGCCACTGAATCACTGCTAGCGTCGCTGCCGACAACCGGCACTTAGCGTGTGTTTGGATGCTAGGATGGGCCAGGATGGAATGGCTCCGTTTCATTTTCAGAGGCGTTTGGTTCCAAAGCAATTAGGATGGAGTGGCTCCTGGATAAGAATATTCCCACCAGATGCGGGATGGCTCGGTACAAAAAAATCGTCGAACGCAGCCGTCCCGATTCCGCTGGCTCCTTCACGTGCGCCAGTCATAGCATTCGTGTATGGTTGGTTGGCCGATGGAGGACACGTAGACAATACAACCATTGATAGATTTCAGCTCCGGAGCTAGTCATGGATCGGTCTTTTTTTATGAAGCCGAAGCTGAACCGACCCATTGAAACTTTTGTCTTCAAATATGGCATTCTTACAATCTTACCTATACAACTGCAAAAATAGGTATCTAAACGTCAGCAGGTGTCACTACCGTGTCTGTGTACCAGGGAAGGATCCCAAACTTGCAGACCGTGGCAGCAGGCAGATGGCACACTGCGGTAGGTTTGTCGCACCACCTCGGCTCGACAGCAAGATGCCGAGCACCCCAAGTATGGCACCAGACTGGTCCTACTGCTGTGCCATGGTTTGGCAGCGTCTCCTACTGTGATCGTCCGTCTTGTGTTGCGATCACCGTCTTGTTAGGGCCTCGTCACCTGCCACAGTACAAGTTAACAAGTTAAAGAGAAACATTTTTGAAAGAAAAAAAAAGCAATTCACACGATGTCTAGATTCGCAAAAATTACTACGTTAGGCGCTAAAAATACTTGGCTTTGTCTTCTCTCTCTCCGTCATGAAAGAAACATGGCGCCACGATGTGACCCTGACCCGAAACGGTAAACGAGTCTGCAAGAAAAGTGCTGCCGTCTCCGCCCGCTTTTGCCAAACCGGCAAGCAACCCCTCGTCCGCACGCACAAGGAACCGATCGAGGCGCGCCCTCCGTCTTCCCCGAGCGAAACGGCCCTCCTGCCGGCCTCCGACACGCAGGCCCTACCATGCGCGGGGTGCTATCGTTTTCCTAGCCTGCTAAAAGTCGTTTTTGATAAATTTAGTTTTCTTTTATTCGAATTTACGAAACTAGCCATTTAGATGAGTTCAAAAGATGCTACATATGACATGAGTCATCTGCTACGCTAGTGAAGCTCTGTAGGAAGCTGCCGAGTAAGAGGAGCTCAGCCAAAACCTCAACAGGACACTGTCGAGCTCTCGAGGATCGACAGCCACCTATGGAGCCCCGTTGGCTCGAAAGGACGGAGATTAACTAGTGAATTTGATTAATTAGTGATTTAGTTAAGTGATTAATTAAGTAGTAGTATTAAATTAGTGGTTCGTGCCGAGGAAGAGGAGTTCGGTAGGAGTTTTGGTGAGGTAGGCGACCTGACAAGCTTTCTGAGCGTCGAAGGTGACTCATGGGGGACAAATCTGTAAATAATTTTAGAGGGGCTATACTTCAAAAAAACGTTCTCAAAACACTTGAAAAACAAAAAAATTCCATGTGCGGTCCCATGTGTTATAGAGTGACATGCATGTTCAACCACGCGCTCCGCCGCTTGTGGACAAAGCAGGTTTCCCTACACTATTTGTGTTATCCCGATCCGTTGGTCGTATTGCTTCCGGTGGCAAAGAAAGAGCAAAAATGAAAGGGCGAACTCGTTGGACTACCTTAACTAAAGTAATATAAATGCAATATTTTACTTTCATGCAATCTATATTTATATATAAATAAGAGAGAGAGAAAAGAGAGAAATGCAATAAAGATACATCGCTAATGAAAAAAGCATCCCCAAAACATATAAATATGCTTCTGGTGAGTAGCAATTTGTCATCTGGACCATACGTTGTACGATCGGACGGCTTAGAACGTGGGTAGTACAAATTCACTTTACTATCGATAGTATTCTCTCTCTCTCTCTCTCTCTATATATATATATATATATATATATATATATATATATATATATAATTGGCTTGGGAACAATACACACATATTCAATTTGATTGCATTGGAGTTTATCCTAAGATACTATAAGTATACTACAACTAGACAAGTTAGTCTATACTCAATTTTTTGTTTCAATGTCTTGATCCTTTATTATTTGGCAAGAGGACAAAGATCAACATAATTGAAACATCAAGTTAAAATATGAACCCCTTAGATATGTGCATCTGTGTATATATAGAATTGGAAACATAATACACATATTTGAGAGATAAGCAATGGAAGAGTTCATCCTTTAACTTAAATACAAAGTATGCAAAAGGATATAATAAGTAAATACGAGTGCATAGCTTGAGTTTTTCATTTTTCATCTAAATTTGAGATTAATGAGAATAAAACTCGATAAACATATTAGTCTCATAATGATTAGATTTGTTATTAAACAATGATTAAGCATTAACCTAAAACCAATCACCAAAACCAATGTAGCTTGAATTTACACCGCTACTGCAGGAGAGGAGGGGGTGTTAGGGCGCCGACAGAGGGTAGGCTCGAGCCTAACAAAGTCCCCACGATGGATTCACCCTTGATTGCTTCCTCCTGTTTCGCCATAATTATGGCATCCACCATAGTCCATCTCTTAAGGTTGTCTCTAACGCCTCCAACTACACCATGGACAAAAAAATCCAACAATTTGTCTCTTAAACCATTCCTCATTTTTTTTTTACCATTTTCATTATAACTTATCCTCTCACACTATCTCACTATTTACGATGGTTTATATGCTCAAATTATCTCTTTCACAAAAGGTAATACATTCTCCTTCTTCATCTCCTCTCTAATTTTGAGTAAGGTATCAGGCAAGAGATGGCCGAAGTTGTCACTATTAGAGACACCCTTATGCAAAGACATCCTTGCATTACCACAAATTCTCCCTTTGAACAATCTAACCCTATAAACATAAAAAAAGAAAAATACCAACTTTCATCTATCCGTCGCTTTGGCAGCTGCTGATATGTTCTCAAATTGGCATCTTACAATCCAAATGACAAAAAGGTCAGATCTAAAACATAAATGACCACTCAACTTCTCCATCGGCCTAGCTGAGTTGAACAGACCAAGCTCGCGAGAAAAAACAACCAAACAGCCGCTAAGTCACTATTCATAACCACACCACCCCGCGCGCAACCGAGGGGACCCGACTGACCCAACTATTTTCCGTTCACGCCTCTCTCCTCTCCGTTCCCCTTCCCTTCCTCCACTCGGCCCCCAAGATTCCGACTTGCCAGGGAATCAGCCGGCCGGGACGAGCCATGCCGGCGGCGGTCACCTGCTCGGTCAAATGCCGCCCCCACCACCGCCTCTCGCCGCAGCAGCCTCCGCCCGCGCTGGAGCTCCTGGCACGCGCCCCGGCCACCGGCGAGCTGCGGGCGACGACGCGGTGTCGGAGCCCGCCTTCACTGTCCTTCGCACTCGCCGCCGGCCCCTCGGAGCCCCGGGCGCCGTGCCGGAGACCCCCGTCAGTGAGGCGGGCCCGCGCCGCGGTGGTGGGCGATGAAGACGGGGACGGCCTCCCTTCCGCGCCCGCGGCCGACCTGATCGCCGGCACGCAGTCGCGGCACGCCATCTTCCGCGACGAGCTCGTGAGGAAGGCCTTCTCCGCAGCCGAGGCGGCTCACCGCGGCCAGGTATTCGACCGTATCCCTCGCTCGCTCACTCACAATCTGCGCGTATTTGCATTTGGTGTGGCTTGTGAGACGTTAGTGATCGAACTGCGTTTTTTGGGTGGGCATTTGGTGCTTTCTACAGATGCGCGCGAGCGGTGACCCTTACCTGCAGCACTGCGTGGAGACGGCGGCCCTGCTCGCGGAGCTCGGAGCCGGCCCTGCCGTTGTCGCTGCCGGGCTGCTGCACGACACGGTCGACGACGCTGGCCTGGACTATAGTTCCATCTCCGAGCAATTCGGTGCTGGCGTCGCCGACCTTGTGAAGGGGGTAATGATTTGGATTCTTTAGCTACTAATAACTGTGATTTGGATGTGATGAGCACGCTCGCTAATAACTATTTTTAGAACCATTTTCTCTGGTAAAACTTATTGAATGTAGTATTTTCTGGAATGTACCAAAGTGAGGCGTAATTGTTGCTACACTGTTATTCCACCATATCAACAAGACAACAAGGTAAGACTATTGATATCAGCATATCCGGATAAGTTGCCCTGCATCTGAGCATGATCTAATGTGCTTGAGTGCAGGATCAGATCACAAACTGACTGTAGTTCTATGAAAAGGTCTTTGCATGGACCCCCTCTTATTTTATTTTGATATTTCTTGGTCTTGTCGTTATCAGGAAGTGGATGCTGCTAGATTTCTGATTGTTCTGACAAAAAAGAAAAGAAAAAAATGATTTGAGATTGTGACTGTCAGAACTTGCTGATTGCTACTTTGTTCATAGGGCTTCTAGAACAGAATTTTCTTATGCCTATCAAAGGTAGGTATGGAGTTAACATCGCCTCTATATTATATTAGGCAGTAGGCTTCTCCTTGGACTGACTTATGCTTCAGTATTGTACAATCTGTTCCTGGTTGGTTATAAGATCCAATCAGCATGGTGCTTTTTATTTGGTGATTTTTATTGTCTGTTCTTTTCATTTTTCATTTTTTTGTGAATGAGATGTTTAGTTGGTGATGTTGCACTTATTTATTTGGTACTTGGGACAATCCGTTGTTTGTTTCGCTATGTGCTACTGCCTTACTGGTCATCTAAAGTCAATGTTTACACTTGCTATATGTTGAGGATACTTGACCGTTGTTTGAGGACATTGTGAATGGACTAAATTTTAGTTCTGTTGGCTTTTCTATAGGTTTCAAATCTAAGTCATTTGAGCAAACTGGCTCGTAGAAATGATACAGCCAGCAGAATTGACGAAGCTGACAGATTACGTACAGTCTTCCTTGCAATGGAAGATGCGAGAGCGGTGCTCATCAAACTTGCTGACAGATTACACAACATGAGGACGTTGGATTCGTTGCCCAAGATCAAACAGCTGTGCTTTGCAAAGGAAACACTGGAGATATTTGCTCCCTTGGCAAATCAGTTGGGGATCTTGAATTGGAAGGAACAGCTTGAAAATCTGTGCTTCAAGTATCTTTACCCAGAGCAATATGAGGAACTGTCATCCAACCTTCTCGAGTTCTACAACAAAGATATGATTGCAGCTGCAATAAGGCGACTGGAACAAGCCCTTCAGGTGAGAGGACTATCCTATCATGCCATATCGGGGAGGCACAAGAGCATGTATAGCATCTACAGCAAGATGACAAGGTAATCGCGTGTATCATGCTATTTATTTTTGTAGGCATTATTAGAAAGAATCAAATAATTTTACTTTATTTTTAGTTGTGTTGTTAATGAAGTTATACAAATTATTCTCCATTTCAACTAAGTCCTGCACTAACTTCAACATAACCCTTGAAGAAAGCTTGTTAGCGTGTATGTGATTCCACTTGATTATAGGAAGAAACTGGCCATGGATGAAATCTATGATATACATGGGGTGCGTGTGATACTCGAGAACAAAGCCGATTGTCTCACCACATTAGAGGTTGTCCATCACTTGTGGCCTAGAATTCCTGGGAAATTCAAAGATTATATCAACAACCCCAAATTCAATGGGTATGACTATGCAAAACTATGCTACTGTGCAGAAATGTAAGTAACCTTGCTAACTTAATGTTTGTTCACTTGTAGGTATCAATCCCTACATACGGTTGTTCTCAGTGAAGAAACACTCCCTTTAGAGATCCAGATTCGTACTAGGGACATGCATTTGCAGGCAGAGTTTGGAATTGCTGCACACTGGAGATACAAGGAAGGCGTTCGAAATTGTTCCTCATCTGTTCCTGAAATGGTTGAATGGGTTAGATGGGTTGTTACATGGCAGTGCGAAACTTTGCACATATATGACCCTTCATCTCTTGCACTTGGTGCTTCACCAAGGGCAATATGTACTTTCCCTTCTCAATCTGATGACTATCCTTTCTCTTATTATAAACGATGTGGCCACAGTGGACCAATTCTAGTAATACTACTAGAGAATGAAAAGGTTGAATACCTTTCTTAACTTTCTCATTTGTGCTTTCTTCTGATTAACTACAAAGCTCCAATATGTTTACTAGATCTGTTGTGTTTCTATATACATGGCTCTTGAGCAATAAAATTAAATTTCTTATGATGTTTTCAGATGTCAGTGCAAGAACTACCCCAAAATTCAACAATTCTGGAACTATTGAAGAGGGCTTCTAGCTATGATATTCAATTGAGCCTGAGGTTGAACTGCCATGTTGTGCACAACTTGAACCAGGCGTTGAAAATGGGTGACGTGCTCGAACTGATTCCTTCAACTCCATGCAAATCTGGAGGCTATACAAGGGAGTTCCACCAAATGTTTGATCACCGCCTCGCGGTTTCGCAGTCTTGACAACCGTAGAATAGCAAATCATGAAAATAGATATGAGAAATCATCTGAAGTTTAGGTTCCCCTATACTGACAACATAGATATGAGAAAGAATCATCCGAAGAGGCTCAGAGCGTTTCTCTGTAACAAACTTGTGTAACATGTGGTGTACATTTGTTGATATGTTTGTTTAAGCAAAGCAAAAGAAGGTAGCATGTGAATACGTGATACAGAGTTTTAGCGCAGCTGCACAGGAAATGTTCTCAAGAGGGAACAATGTATCATTATATGCTCTCTTTTTTAGAACACTTTTCAGAAGAAAAAAAAAGCACGATTACGATAAGTGTTTGTCTGATTCAGTTCTTTTCAGTATTTCAATGGCTGTGAATTGGGATATGTGCAGCGTAAAGCGATTTGTATCTCAATCATGTGAATTGTGAATCTGTGATAATATTTTTTTTCCTGAGTTAAACATGAAATACTAGGATGAAAAAAAGAACTTGTGATAATATATATTAATTAAACAAATAGAGAGGTGTTTCTATACTTTTCTTTTTAAAAGTTGTATAAATATTAAAGCATGGATGAAGAATAGATGGTGATTACTTATTCTTTCGAAAAGCTCAAACAATTAACTGCTTAGGCAGAAAAAAAAATGAAAAAGTTTGAAACCGACGCCTGAGAGATTCGAACTCTCGCGGGGAAACCCCATGTACTTAGCAGGCACACGCCTTAACCACTCGGCCAAAGCGTCATTGCTGTGTTTCGCGAGGTTCTAATGGAACACCTAGATTGCAATGCTACTCCCAGTCCGTCGCAATCAGAGTCGGAAGCCGCCGCCTCTCTCAGTCCCGACCCATCTGTTCATGCTAATTTGTGTATGGAGTGCTGTTATCTATGCGTGCGTTGGTATCTATGATGTTGTGTAACTTGCTGCCGTGCTTGGCTTATTGCATTGTATTAGATTGTAGTGTTGTTAGGAATGACGTGAAACGTGTGATATGCTTGAGACCATTTGATGCGCCTAATGCTGAAGGCTTGTAGCATGCACATTAGTGCAACAACAGTTTATGATGTAGTTGTGTGATTACAGGGCCTAATTGCTCGTTTGCTAACTGGAGCACTAGTTAGGGAGCTGAATTTCTGCCTAAAGTTTGGAGGTAGATTATCCCTTTTTTGCTAAGATAGTCGACAATTCTGAAAATGTACGTCTTTTCTATTGCGTGTGGTTAATTTAAGAGCTCTCGTATGGTACACTAAATTTAATATGGACCATTCATTCTTTTCGATCCAATGGATCAAATTAGTTGTATTTATTTATACTTCCTCTGGTAGTAGAGTAATAGAAATATCCTTTATAAATCAATAGCTAGCTCTGATTTCTACTATTCATTATATACTACCAGTATAATACACCGTAAATTTATCTAATTTAACTGTACATGCTGTGGTAATTTCTTAGGATTTTGTACTGACCGTGATTCCTCTTGTTGTGAACTGTCAATTTATGGGTGCAATGTACGGAGTAGATGTTGTGGTAAGGAACTGATTTGTTAGGTTTTCCTAAGAAATTGTTGTTGCTAACATTTTACTGCATTTCACTGAACAACAGAATTTAGGTAGCAGAAGTATATGCCCATGAATAGCCAATTGAGTATCTACACTTCAATTTCAAGAAACAGTAGAGCAGAAGCCAGAGTTAGATTATTCATATGGATGTTTGGAGCTATGTTAGTGCAAGAAACTATTTGTTTATTAGATCTGCTGTGTTGGTGACTTGGTTCTTGAGCAAGAAAACTGAAATTCCTTATGGTGTTTTCATGTGTTAGGGCAGGAACTCCCCCAAAATTCGACAATACTGGACCTATTGAAGTGAGCTTCTAGCTAAGACAAGCAGTTGAGGCATGAGGCCGGAGCCGAACTAGAGATGGCCAAATGGGCCGGCCCACGCTCCATCATCGTAGGCACGACCCGATAGTCCATGTTGTGTTTGGACCGGTACGACACGGCACAGCCCGATAACATATCTGGTGCTTTTCATATTAGCACGAGATGTGTTAACAGTTCATGTCTCCATATTTTTCTGGAGTCTACTTTTAGTTTAGAAGAATAATCAAGGAGAGAAGAACAAATATGACAAGTGAGATGGCGGAAATACTTCTCATTACGAAAGATTGGGAACAAACTAAACAACGAACTTAACACACTACAGAAAATGTTGAGCTGGAGGTGACGTTTGGAAATCTTTATCTTGATCAAGAAAAATAATTATAATCTTCATTTTTTTTCTTGTACCACCGAGCTAAAAGTTTTTCCTACATCCTTTGAGTTTTTCAAATTATTCTAATTTTTCTCCATTTCAAAATTTGGAATCTTTTTGCACCAACGCCCGGTGGGAGATGCATGCGAAAGGTTGTTGTAGATTACTTTTATTTATTACCTGAGCTTAACATTAAAATGCGAAGGAGTTTTAACTGCTGAAGTAGCAAAAAAATAAAGGGATGAAAAAGAAAAATGAATACGACGCCTGAGAGATTCGAACTCTCGCGGGGAAACCCCATGTACTTAGCAGGCACACGCCTTAACCACTCGGCCAAAGCGTCGTTCGTGCTTAGAAGGGAAAACATTGCTTCTTATATTGTAGATTCTATGCACTTTACATCTGCCCTCAAGCTCGAACCCCGAATTGCCTCTCCCGCGAAGAGTCGGGGGCTTTTGATGACCCTGGAGTTGTACGGACGTATCCTCCTCCGGCGGTGGCCGCCGGCGACGAGTCGCGGGACGCACGGGTGGTGCGAGCGATACTGCGTTCGCTGGGTCTTCGCCTACCGCTACGCCGGCAGGGAGTCGCTGGAAGCCGACGACGTCCGCCTCGCCATCCAGGCCAAGGCCATGTTCTCCTTTGTGAGGGAGCCGCCCAGATCGTCCTCGAGTTGTTGGATGAACAGTTGCTCCCATCGGATTTGGATCCTAGCAACCAATCACCGGAGGTGATCCTGATGCTAATACCCAAGCCCAATGGAGACAACCTTACGAACGTCCAAACGGCTCGACAACAACCCCGGTATTCCCCCGGTATGCGACCCGAAACACGCCCAGGATCACCGCATACCGGAAAACAGTACGATATCAATTCAATTTGCATAAAGGGGGCAACGAACCCGAAACTTTCGAACCACCACGCAAGCGAAAAACAACGGCACAAAGACGAAACCGACAACCACCAAACCAAGATTGAAAACCGCGCCAAGACTCCAAACTAGGCAAGAACGGAGAAAAAGACCAAGACTCCGAAAACTGGAAAATTTCGGCATGACCTTTCTAGATTCTACGGACATCCACTCAGCAGACAAGAAAAACACAGCAGTTGATATATAGATATGCAAAAGTAATGCAACAACCACGGCAACAACACATTCACAAGCAGAGAGAATCCACGGGACAACGACATAGACTAGAACAACGACGAGGCATAAAGTAGAAGACTAACTATACAACAAAAGTGAATCAAATCGCAACACATAGCAAAATAAGACTACTCCGGAAGTGTCCTGCCACTGAACACTCCGAGCGTGTGCGATAACGCGCTAAGCCTCTACTCGGTGCCCCTTGGTCACCGAGAGGCGATATGGGCAGAACTCACACCCGCCATCCTGGTCCTCACCTGAAAACCACAAAGCAGAAAGCATGAGTACAAAAGGTACTCGCAAGTCTTACCCGGGTCCATATATGACCGACTCCAAAGGATTATGCATTTAGTTGTAGCAAGGAGAAAGCTTAAGGTAGAAGTGCGGAAAAGCATTAACATTTGTAGTATAAATGCGACAATCGAACCAATTACAATTTTAAAGCGGTTATAGACCGCACTTACTTCTAGTGTGAGATTGAAATTAACAACAATTAAGGTAGAGCAATACATAACCATTTTAAAGCTCAAGCCCAGCGGCGAACCACAAGTTCAAGTTATTTACTACGCAGAAGAAGTTCGGATTAAGCTTGCTCATATCCGAGCGCGGCAATTCGAATCGCAATTAACCCTGCAGGAAGCATTGATCGCACGACACTTACCACAAGGGCCTAGTGTCAACCCCTCCCAATCATACCCAATCGTAAGCGTCCTCCTGTGGCCCGAAAACCTAGCACCCCTCGAGCAGCCCCAAGCCCGGCTTGGCGCTCGAGAGTCGACTAAGCCTCGCCCTCAACCACGTCCAACCACGGGAAGTTACGGTCCATCGATTCCGTATGAGAGAAAGAGTGGCTTACCGTACCATAATCGGGCATGCGACCAACCGGGTGTGCTCAATCCTATTCCACTTACGGATCGGTCCTTAATTGACACAGACGGGGCTACACATTTGAGTCTCCATACCCAAATGAACCAACTCCCGCCGGTCCACAAGTTATTTCTTTCCAAAACCTTTCCCAATTTCCAAACCAACATAAAGTAGCGTGTGTGTAATAATAACAACCGCAAGTGACAGAACCCTCCGTCACTTGGCCCGAACCCCGACCTCTAAGTAAGACTAAGCACGGACTCAGTTATATTACCCGTATTAGCTTCAAGGAAGTGTCTAACAATTTTCAATGGGTGTATGTGCAGCAAATGGGATCTAGTCCTATCCCACAATTAACTCCTAATGCAAAACGTAACTCACAATTTAGCAATTTATTCTCAAAAATAGAATCATATAAGGGTTCAAGATGCTTAGGTGCTTGCCTGCTGCTTCTGCCGGATCCTCAACGACAACTGGCTCACCGTGATCACCCTCGATCGCGGTCACGTCACCCTCCGCGGGATCGTTCGCTACGATACATATGTATGAAATGAGATGAATGCTATGCCGATGACATGTAATGAGAATTGAAAACAATACACAAGCATTCGACAACCAAAAGGAAAAACAAGGCGAAAGTCCACTAACAGGCAAACAAGAAATTCTTAAATGCCCAACACTATTTTAACATCAAATCTTTACAAGCGGAAAGCGACTAGCGACAACTCTCATTCATTTAACCACCGCGACAAAGACTATCCATATTTGGTTAGCTCAACCCATTTCGACCTTTCCCGCATAATCAATCACTTAAAACCGAGCGCCCACAATACTCCAACCTAGATTAGTACTAATCCCAACATGTACAAAATGATCTAGATGAGGATCCTAGCATCCCATATGGTGGTTTAGCATCAACCAACATCCGCTAAACACATTCATCTACTAATCGAACTCAACCACTAAATAGCACCTCATTGGCATTTGATCGAACACCTAGCATCCACATTGCGACAACCACTTCATAGCCTTTGCATGAGCACTCCCAAGCAACAATCTCCCCATGGGCATTTCAACAAACACCTAGCCTACAACCCAACCAAAATCCCCAATTCACCACAACCCTAACCATGGCCATGGAGATGTGGAGGGAGAGAGAGGGAGAGGAGGGAGGAGATGTCTTGGAGGAGGGGCGGTGGCGGCCGGAGGAGGTGGCGCCGTGGCGGAGTGGAGGCGGCCGGCGCGCCGAGCCGAGGCGGCTGGGCGTCGAGTGAGGCGCACCGGAGAGGGCGCAGGGGCCGGCAGAGGGGACGGCGCAGGGCCGGCCGGCCGAGCCGACGCAGGGGGGGCAGGGAGAGCGCCGGCGGCGTCTGGGGGTGAGGAGGGGGCTTCGGGTGGGGAGGGAGCCGAGTGGGGGGGGGGTTTCGGCTGGGGAAAAAAGAACGGGGAGAGGAGAGAGAGATAAGTGGGGAGTGAGGGAGAGAGGAGTGAAAATGTGGGAAAAAGAATATAACTAGGTGGAAATTACTCATTTGCCCACCATGGCACTCATGTGGGAGAAATCTGGACCATGACATCCTTCGAGCCGCCGCGCCGGGAGGTAGACCTAAAGCCCTGTTCCTTTTGAGGAATTTGCTGCCGATTTAATGATTTTTGAGAGCACACATCCTTTTTTTTTTGCTGTTGTTGATTGCTATATTGCTCACACGGTTTTTGGGGTTGGATCTTTCGTTTTCGTGCCCAATCGAAGCTTCCACCACGGATCGCTAGGTTTTGTGCCAGCATTGAACCTTATTAATCACTGGAAAGTGCTGTACATCTGTCTTATATTTTTTGGGGGAGATTTCTGTCGAATCCTATAATCTTTGGATTTGCATCATGATTTGTGTGCCGCCGCCGGCGTCTTCTCTGTCTCCAGCGTGTCCGGCTGCGGTGAGGCCGGCTCGCCATCGCCTCCGTTGATTGCCCCAAGCAGATTCCCTCCTCGCCGGATGCCCCTTCTCCACAGCACCTCTCGGTTTTTTTTGTTGATCCTTTTCACAATGCTAAAGGCGGCCGTCGCCTTTGTGCTAGCGCTGAAGGCGGCCGCAGCGGCATGGAGGTCGAGTGGCATGTCGAGTTTTGAGTCCTTAGAAGCTGTGCGCTTAGAGGCAGTCCTTGTGTTCTTAAAATTTCTGTCTTGAATCTCTCGATAGGTTTACTGTCAAACCGACTCTGTAATCTCCTTGATCTTGGTAAAAATCTGGCCGGGGTTCTACATGTTTGATCTAGATGGTTGCATGGTTATCATTGAGCTGCACAATGGTAACCAAAATTTTTTGCACCAATCATCTATTCTCCCTTCTAGACCTCCTCAGAAGGTTGTCCTTGGTTAACCACAGGAACACTTTCACTTTTAGAGTTATGTTCACCTTCTAGTTGAACTTGTGGAAGCATTGCGCGCTTTGAGTTTTCTTCAATCTTGTGCATCGATCTAATTGAAAGAATGCCTTTACTTCCCACGTCCATACCACCTTGCCATGGTTATCATTGAGCTACACAGTAGTACACATTTGTCGTAATTGCTACCATGTTTGTAAAGTTACCCCCAAAAAAGCTTTCTAAACCACAAACAACCCCATCCTTCAGTGAAAACAAAAGGAGAATTTAATATATATATATGTGTGTGTGTTTATATATATATATATATATATGTGTGTGTATATATATATGTATATATATATTGTAAATTTAAGGTTGTATAATCTAGGGAGTTGCTCAGCCAAAGTTAGTCCATTTACCCAGGCATCCTCTTAGAACATAGTATTTTCTCTATCACCAATATGTTTTCTGCGGCATGAATGATAGTTTTTTTTCATCAATCCCCACAAAAAATGAGAATTACCAATATTACTTATGGATTAACCAGATAAATACTTCTTCTCCGACAGTTTTTGCCAAATACCATCACTGTTTTCTAATTGCCACAACCACACTTATCAAGGAGGCTAATGTTCATAATATTCAGATCTAAAACCCCTAAGCCTCCTTGCATACACAAATTGTTGGCTAGTTGACCAGATGATATTTCTTGATACCACTATATCTTCATACCACAGCAATTTGACCCTATAGTAATAATCCTGTTTGGTATTCTATAAAAAGATAACACGGATAGTTGCACACAACAGCAATAATTCAACAAAATTAATCTTCCAGTATCTTGCCTTGCGAACTACTTAGTTGATTATCAAAATTTCCCTAGTTGCACTTCATTGAGCGTTACTAAATCTTTTCTTGTCCAAGGTGTGTGAAAGATAACTCTTGTTCACAAGTAAAGATTTCCCAATAAATTATTCTCTCTCTGCAACACTCCAAGTCAAAACAACTAACTCTTATGCAAGTTGATTTTCAACCCTAACATATTTTTCAAACAAACATAGGAAAATTTTCAAATATCATCCGCTATCATATCCTTAGGTAAGAAAATTGTGCCATTTGAATATCGAAGGAGGCCCAAATCACCATCAACAGACGGGGACCAATCCTTTGACTAAACTGTGACGACTCGCGCAATTAGCCCAGGTAATTAACAGTTGTATTGTCATTACGCTGAGATAATTACTCGGATCTTGGCATAATGGCTAGTAAAATATACCCGATACTTTATCAGCTACTACACCGTATTTAGAGTGTTACAGCAGAACAATAATTAGAGACTGATTGGCACCTTTATTACATAACCATCATGCCACACAGGGTTACAAGTCTAAAAGGTTAATTATACAACCGATCGATACAACAAAATATAATACATCTTTATTACCTCGGGGACCTCTCAGGTCAAGGCATCGGTCTCCTAGGGAACGATCCACCAGGAGATGGTCCACTAGACACCCTAGTCTGCATGTAGATAGTAGTAGTAGTAGTAGTAGTAGTAGTAGTAGTAGTAGTAGTAGTAGTAGTAGTAGTAGTAGTAGTAGTAGTAGTAGTAGTAGCTTGCTTCCTGAAGGTCCTGGTCCTGCGAATGATTCTCACCCCCTGCCTCTGAGGCGTATCCATAGGCCTCACCTTCTAAGCAAAATGGGGGTTTAAGCAAGAGTGAGTACGGAGTACTCAGCAAATATTAATAGCATAGAATGCATTATATGAATTTTCCTCTCCTGATCATTGTAATCCACCAATTTCCTTTCCTCAATCTAGTTTTACAGAAGATAGTTTTATTAACAAGGGTTGTTCATTTTAGTTCTTCTAAATACACTACTAACACTGTATATGAGACAGACTTAGCTTCCGTATTCTCCAATCCAAGAGACTGGTATGAATTCATGATTTTACTCTACGCAGGTTTGTACTATTTTACCCATAGTGACATTATGATGCCCAAAACGTTTATCGCTATTCCAGTATTAAATCTCCACCCATGCACTCGAGTTGGGGACACCTACCCAGGCTGGCCACAACTCGCAGATACAGTTGTTACTCCGATACCCTCGGCAGTAACCCGCTGGCTTCAAATATACCGCCGTCCAATTGGCCTCAGTCCTCTTGGCCTACCGACATATCTCAGAGGCGTGTCCCTTAACTTACCCATGGTGGAGATATCAATACCTTCCTAGGACAACCTTTTCTGACTGAATTTTCACACTATGGTTGATACTCATTTACAGCTCATTGTCCAAGTGTTAGATTGTTTGACCTTATATAATAACCTATGTAGAGGACCCCATCGGCCTACCATCCTTTTCATCGGCGTCCTCTACCCACCAATATTATCCCAACTTATTAATCTAGTCATTCCCGTTCAACCCATTCATTTTCCAATATCATCCATCACCTCCCCCATCCAACCATTCTGTGATCCAATTTCCAATTGCCCCAATTTCATCATTTCATTTATAATATAGATTTTCCAATGCAAGGATGGCATTTATAATACGAAATATTTAGAAAGCATTTAGTAAACTCATAATCAAAGAAACTTGCCTGTTGTAATATTGGAATGTACATCCTCGCTCAAAGGTTGTTTTTGGTATGGTTGATTCAGGTCCAGATCTGAAATTATTACGAACTATTCAAAATCTAAGTAATAGCATGACTAATTCCGATTTTAGTTGTTTTATCACAGGAACAGCTAATTAATGAAACTAGCTACCGTTCGCAGTGACTTTCTCAAATCTGCAAAAAAAATTCTCTTTTCTTTTATTTTCTTTTTCTCTTCTTTCCTTTTCCTTTTTCTTTCCTTTTCTTTTTCTCTCTCTTCTTAGTGAGTTTTCTTGAAGTTCTCATATAAAGGTTTTTAACGAGGCAACTAGTATAATACGAAGTGCTAATACACTGTACTCTTTTCTCTGTCCTTTTTCCTATTGGGTTTTTAGGAGGCGTTTTTAACGAGACATGAGCATTACGTGGTATTCACCCAATGGGAGTGTTATGACATAAATAGAATCCCTATCTTGTGTTGGTTTTACTATATATTGGGCACCCCTTGTATAGAGTGAATCAATCTAATAAAGTGATAGAGAAGTAGAGAACTTCGCCCCTATATTGTGTGCTCCATGTTCTTGTTTGTATATTTTTATAGACGTGATGTTAATTGATCTTGGGTGAATGACTACCTTTTATAACACTATCTTCTTTCTTTGACAAGAACTCGTCTATTTCGAAAAGAATGCCAGCTGTAGTCTATTGATTTCTATGATTCTTGCTCATATAGTATGATTATTACGGGTTTTTTTAATCTTTTCAGAGAATCTCGTATCATTTTTCAGGCCTGTCCAATACACTCTTCCAGAGTATGAATTCATATTCGTTTGGACCGTATATTCTTCTGCCATATGTGCCATAACAATTTGGGTCACGAGTAGCCGGATTTCATCATTGTTTGGCATACAAACAATATTTAGCATTCCATCAGAAGCTGGCAAGTTAGGAGCCATTTCAGTAACTATTAGACTGTTGGCTAGATAAATACATTGTCTCTGTTTTTTGGACACCAAGGATCATCAGCCATCTCAGCTCCCTGTCTCGCTGCACGTCCCTACGACCAGCTTTTGTCGCCAACATTTGACCGCTAAAAAGACTGTCGTCACATGCCAGAATTTAGATGATAGTTACTAACATCCGGATGAAATTTATCAAAACCCTTCCTTTTACTTGGGACGTTGTGAAATACAGCTGATCGACTCGTGTACAAAGGCATTCTCCGACGAGCGAACCGCGTGAAATCAACGGCCGCGCGTGTCTCGCTCGTCGCGGATGAGCGAATCAACGTGATCTCGACGGCGGCGCGCGCGCGTGTTGCTTGCGCACTTGCACCGTATGGCTCGGGCCACCTCGTGCTAGCACCGGCCGCGCGCGTCCATTCGCGGACCGGAACGAGCACACCGCCACCACCCGTCGTGATCGGACTCCAGTGATCTCAAGTCCCATCGCACGGTGGCCGATCAACTTTTCACTCGATCCAGACACCAGCCGCCGCTGCGGCAGCACCCCTACGCCGGGCGCCACAGCGAGCAGAACGACACGGGTTGCCCCTTCCACCGGAGCCCCACCGCGCCGCCTGCCGGCGGCGGCGAGGGCGCCACCATCTCCCACCCGCCCTCGTACTTCCTCAGCAGCGCCTTCGCGGTCTCCACCGCCTCGCCTCCGAACACCTTCTCCTCGAACCCCGCCGCTGTCATCCGCTCCCCCCACCCCTCCCTCCCGTCCAGGACGGCGCCCCACTGCGCCGCGGCCAGTGCTGTCCCCGCCTCTGCTTCCATCACCAGCCTCTCGTCGGCGTCTCTCCCCTTGAACGCCACCGCCGTCGACTCCAGGAACCTCCACAGCAGCTCCAGCCTCGCCGCGAACTCGCTCGCCAAGCTTCCGTCGTGGTGGCGGCAGCCACCGTCCAGCTCGGCGAGGACTACTAGCTCCGGGTTAAGGTTTATGACCTTTTGGAGTACGACTGCTTGCTCGTCGGCGGTGACATGGCCGAGCCTGAACTGGAGGCAGATCACGAGGGCCTCGCCAGAGGTCATGATGCCATGAAGCGCGTCTAAGGATGTCACTCGGTCGATGGCAAGTTCTAGGTTGATGGACTTGGCGTACCGGAGGAGCTGCGGCGAGAAGTCGTAGCCCGGAGGCGATGCCGAGAAGGGCACCGGTGGCATGGCCGTGGATCCCACAACCGTGAGGCGGACGGTGGGCTGCGTGGAACCCCGTGGCACGCGGGTGAGGGCGTCAAGCAGCGTCGGCCACTGCACGCCGTGCGAGGCGCCGAGGTCCACGACGTGGAGGTGGCGGGGCGCGGTCGCGGCGCCCCGCGTCGCGGCGTGCGCGATAGCGGCGTTGGCGAGCGCGTTTGGGAGCGCGAACCAAGGGCTGACCTCGTGGAACTTGATGAGCGACGCGCGGAAGAGGCGCGGCTCTATGCCGGAGAACGCCGCCGTCGGGCACTCGCATGCTGGGATCTTTATAGACGACACGGCCGCTTGGCCCACGGCGGCCGTGAGGCGGAGCGCGAGGGCCCGCAGCCCGTACGCGGCCAGGCGGTGGTTGGCTTCGCTGGAGGAGAAGGACGCGAGCTCTCCGAGCACATAGAACAGGTGCTGCACGCGCGCAAGGTTGCCGGTCTCGATGGCGGCCGCGCACTGGTTCAGAAGCTGCTCCGCCCACCTCGCGTCCCTGTCTAAGCTCGCCGCGCCACCCTTGGCACCGCCCTTCTTGCTCGGCTTCCGGCCGTAGCTCGCACCCCCCTTGTCTTGCTCAGCACCGTCTCTGCCGCCACCAACTTGGCGGCGCTGGCTGCTGTGCCCAGGAGCCGTCTGCTCCGGAGACTTACATATCTCGGGCTGCCCAAACTCCCGAGGCGACGTCACCGGCGACGATGCAACGCTAGAGGAGACATGGTCCGGACCTCGGGGCAAGACGTCCGGAGGTGGCACTGTCCCCGCGACTACGCCGCTGCGGTGCTGCTCCTGCGTTGCTGTTGTCGGCAACCAGCCGTATCCGTCGAAGTCAAGGTCGAGGTCGGCGGTGAGGAAGGCGATGGAGTCATCGAGCCAATGTGAGGCGTTGCTGCTTGTGGTGGCGGCGGAGGCGGATTCTTGATCTTGTTGCTCATGGCTCATGGCTCTCGCGTGTGCGTGCAAAAGATCTCACCTCGAGAGCTCAACTACGCTTGATTCTTGGCCATGCAAAGACTTGAGGTTGCATAGGAGAGCAACCCTTCCTGGTGAACTTAATTTGGTGTTTCTGTACTGCTAAGCTAGGCTGAAGTACATTTCTTGTCAGTGCATGTACTGCAAAAGTGCGGCTCTGACAACATTTTGATACTTCTTATGCTATGATTGGAGGGTGACAGGGATGGCCACTAGACGTTCGTTGTATCTTGTATGGCCATTTCACCGATTCCGTGGAGCCACGATACTATGAAAGCTCAGATGATTGCTGCCCAAATGACGCCGTACTGCCAAGTCCATGATGGGATCATGGGAGGCACTCGTCTCGCATCGTTGCGTACTTGCATTGCTGTCTTGAGTAAATTAACAACGCTTTGCCCTAACCAACTTCTTATTGCAGGTAGGCTCAAATCTCAACCTGTTACTTTAGTTGATCATATTTTGTATCCATGGGCAGATCCAAGTAGAGTTTGGGGGGTGCACACTACACAGAACACCAGGTCCGATTTTATTTTACCTTATCAAAGCCCGTATAATCATATGTGTGCAACCAGGATCGATCAGTGACTCCACACATTTGTGGTGCTACGTATAGGAACCCTGGTGGTTTTTCTTCTGGATCCGCCACTGTTAATTGTATCCATGATTCCATGTACATCATAGATGTATAGCAACCAAAGTAACACCAAGAGAACAATGCACTTTTGAGCCTGATCAGTAGCTACGAATAGTTTGCAGTTTACAAAAAGGAAATATTTCTCGTCAGGAAAATGATCGTCATCTGATCAACTAGTAGTTTAATTAGTAGTACTAGATACATCGGTGTTTGAGAATGGTAGTATTATTCTAAGTAGCACAGTTACGACGGCAAGATAGAAGTTGCTTTCTTCCACAGTCCACTGTTTATTCAGGCCTGAAGTCTGAACTGAGCAGATACTGACAGTAAAATGTTTACCCGAGACCCCGAGTTGAATGAGCACAAAGAGCACTGTGTGGACGGCAGTGTGTCATTCACTCATTTGTATTGCCGTATATACTAGAAATGCCTTACTCCAATCCAGCGGTTTTGTAGACTTGAAACACTAGATGCTACTGCTTGAGACAAGCTTCAATGGTACAACAGTTACACAAAGTGAGAAATTTTATCTGTAGGCACCGATACATTGGCCTAGTGTCATGGAGCATTCCTTATCGAGTGCATTCCGTTCTACATGAATAAATAACAAAATTAGCTTATATAACCCATCATGGCTTCATTGTTACGTACGGGTGTATATATTAGAAAAGTAAAATTGATTAGTAACAGAGTTACAGATAGATGTTATGGAAGTTCTCATGAGAAGTAGTTATATGAACTAGAAGGCGGTTGTCATTCCTGTGGAACCTTCAGTACTTTCTCTTATTTTAGTGTTTCAACTTGGTCAGGTGTTTCCCTATCAAAACCCATTCCGTTGTGGTTTTACATAATTAGCGAATTGGTACTATACTGCTGCCTATTAATTAACCGGTTGATTAAGGTATTTCAAATTGCAGGAAAAATAAGCGAACCTGTGGTAAAACTGAACACAAACCATGAGCAAAGAGGCACAAGCCAGGGAGCTTAATTACTTGCAGCAAACACATTTGGCTTTCCTTGTTTGATGTTTGAACCAGCCAATTTGATAGTCACTGAAGCACATGCATTTCCTCTTGTATCTCACACGTCATTTCGAAGGGATCCTGAGAGATCTGTTCCAACGTGATAAATTATACAGGAATATTCGGCCTGTTATTTTCATCTGCGTTGAGTACGTAGTGCGTGAGCTTACACGTCAGGTAGCCTAACCTATCGTTACAAAGTAATCATGGAATTAAATTATTAACTAGAGATGCGTATGGCGACCTAGCAATGTAGGAATATTACAATATACCTTCAGCACATCCATTGTGCTTGCATTATAGAATGGACTATCATGTCTGAGCATTCTTTTTTTTTTTTATTAGGGCATACATATTCTCTGTCTTGGTGTACATACATATTCTCTGTCTATTCTGTGCCACTAAAATCTGAACAAGGAAACAGTTGGTATTTCTTCTTTGTTTTTCCTGGAAATTTGTGGTATTAAGCGTCGATGCACAAGCCTTCTCGTACTTGCAAGAGAGAAAGAGGCATCCCAATGATTGTTTGGTAGAAGTTGAAGGATGTTCCTGTGATAACAGACTTGTAAAAGTTTTTCTTTTGAGACAAACAAACTTCCGAAGTTGATAGAATAAAGTGGTTTCATTCGGAAATGCTAATTTCTTCTTAAGTAAAGCAGATGATTTCGTTTGAGGCAACAAGGTTCAATTATCTGATTTCATTACGAACACAAAGCTTTCTTGGAACTGTTCGCCACGACGAGAGAAATCAACTTGCTGTCCCCTCTACCTCTCTACCTGCTGCAGGGAGTGTTGAGTTGCAGGTAATAACTTCTTTAGGGAGCAGGTAGATATATGCATAAGTACCATTCTACAACTTCTTGAAATTACTCTGTCGACATGTATGTGCGTTCAAAAGATATGTAATTTCCATGGATTAGAAATTCAGAATTGATATTTCCATTCAAGTGTGTGTGCCCTTTGCTCCGGAGGAACATCAGTTAACATCAGAAAGTTTTCTACGGTCGGTGGTCGATAGCAGTATTATGTCTCGGGTAAAAAGAAAAGGAGAGGTACCGTTGTTATGAAACATTTTCATCGTGTAACATCTTACAAATAGCTTTGATCTTTTTAAAAAGACGAATCAGCTTGGATTTTCAGTACGGAAAAGGCTTCCTATATACATATATGTATATATATATAGTACAATTACTTGGGACACCATGATGTCTAGGCACCATGATCCAAAATGGATATTTTCCATATGTATTTGCATGCAAATTTTTTTGAAATTTTTAGGATGTTGAGTTCAACCAGTTTACCAACTAGTTCAAACAAGTTTGAATTGAAATTCAAACTAAAGTTTCCTTTTTTGATGGTAGTTTGATTGTAGGTATGTGTTGATTATATATATAATTCAGCAAAGTATGTAATCTAAATTCGTTCAAATCTTCAAATTCGAGTATATTTTTTCACAGGTATGTGTTTCATTTGAATTCTTATAGATGGGTATATACCCTAAAACTGAATGTTTTAAAAAATATATCCAAATTTGACTTGAATTAACGCATTTAAAATCATGGTGCCCAGGCACCATGGTGTCCTATTCTGCCATCCTATATATATATATATATATATATATATATATATATATATATATGGGGGGGATATCCTGTGCAATCAACAGTTCGGTGCAATCACCGTGCAATCAAACTAAAAAAAGTTTCAAAAAATTCTGAAAAAAATTATGGATGTACATCTCAACTTACCCCATATACATATAAAATTTCATGATTAAATTCGTCCTATGCTAGAAGTTACAAAAAAGACAAATTTCTAACAAACTTTTACAGTTCAAATGCACCCCAAATTTGTCTTTTTTGTAACTTCTAGCATAAGACGAATTTGATCATGAAATTTTATATGTAGATGGGGTAAGTTGAGATGTACATCCATGATTTTTTTCAGAATTTTTTGAAACTTTTTTTAGTTTGATTGCACGGTGATTGCACCAAACTGTTGATTGCACAGGATATGCCCCCTCTATATATATATATATATATATATATATATATATATATATATATATATATATATATATATATAGAGAGAGAGAGAGAGAGAGAGAGAGAGAGAGGAGAAAATAGTTTCTACTCCTGGGAGTAATTACTCCCATCTTTGAAATACCACCCAAACGTACTTGAAATACTCCTTTATCACTTTGGATACACTTATATACTTATTATAAGATATTTTAATGAGATCTACATGAAAAAATTGCAAGGGAATACATGGTTTTTAGCTTATTTTCCCCTCGACTCTTACCGGAACTTTGCGGCAAAACGCAGATGAAGATGAAAGGTAGTAGTAGCTCATTGGCGGCCTCGCTGAGCTAGATGAGAGTTGCAGTGTCTTCAGGGCCATTCTGCTGTGCTTTCCCTTCTCCTTGATTTAGCACTGTGGCTGTTACAAACGTTCAGCACTCAGCAGTGAGGTATTCAGCAACTTCGAGTCTTCGTGTAAAGATAGGACTGAACCATGAACCATCACAAATGGACAACACCAATACGGCTACGGGAAAACGAAAGACTAGATCTTTTCAGGGGTCAGGACTCAGGACGACTGAAAGCTTCGGCGAACTAGACGGTCTAGGCTGCAGTCTAGCTTGGAGAAACTTCTAGTTATTTTGAAATCAAGTTTTAGATCATCAGTCTTGCACATATTAAACTAGTTTCTAACCGAAGCAGGGGTAAACTTAAGTTGAATGCCTGGGAACATGCAGATGGGCAATTTTGTACGGTGAAACCGGTCGAGAAATGGTAACTTTCGTACTGTAAAGGGAAATTCAAGGAAGCAAATGATTTGATTGGAAACACAAAGTCAAAGAAACGAGACCGGTTTGGGAAAAACCAGACATTTTTGTTGGATCGTGCCGTGCCGTCGTGTCGTGTGTGGTGGGCTCTGCATGTTGCGAGCTGACCGTGATAGGAGCCGTTGCTACGCTTCACTTTTATCCTTCAGTTGCTCACCTGCCGCTGTTGCATCATTAACTTTGCGAGCACACATAGTTTCACAGCATGCAACATCTTTAGAAGTAAAGGACTAATCTTTTGACACGTAAGACATGCTGTGAGAAATCGAATTGCTTTTATGTGTGTGTGTGTGTGTGTGTGTGTGAGAGAGAGAGAGAGAGAGAGAGAGAGAGTTCAAATCGATTTATTTGTGTCATTAGTTCGATCATGAAGTTGACTCTAGGGAAAACCCCTGTTATTAGGGTCGCAATAAGCACAGCCCATTTTTTACGTTGGGTCACTTGAAAGTTGAAACCAATTACCTGAGAGCTTTATCTGTGGGATGGACAGGGAGTCGATGGGGACACCGTACCAAACCGACACGTCTGGAATGCGGGGTTGTCAGTTGTCACAGGAATTTATAGAAAGCTCCGCATGTGTTGTGTGGAATGGATTCCCCTCTCTTTCTAAACTTCCTACATCATTCCGGTGCATGGGTCTAATGTGATCGGCCCCTCTTTCTACTTTGAATTTTTTTTCTACTATAAAAGGCACGGCGACAGTAGATGTTGAAAAGAATGAAAGACACAAATTTAATGTAAAAGAAAATACCTAGACATACGAAGATGAAATTTACTATATGAGGAAATATTACAAGCACGGGAACTTCACCGCATATAAACTGTGCTACTAAAAGGATACATATATAGACTAGCCATTAGAGTCCTGAATAGAGAAAGAAACCGAATCATAGTTGGATGCACTCGTCGTTGCCACGTCGGGCATAGTTTGATGTATACATCACTCGGCGCCGCACTTGACACAATTTCTGACACGGACAGCTCCTTTAACCGAAATATGAAAACATTCTCAAAATAAGTCTTAACAACAAACTTTGTGGCCCGAAATCCCAAAACAAATCTCAATAAGAAAGTTCTTACGAAGAAAGATTGACCAAATCACTAGCAGGTTCAAATACACATCTATCAACCAAGCAGATGAAAAAAATATATGAGTCTTTAATAATTCATAATCCAAGCAAAAGTTTGAGTTGTGCAATTGATGTTCTGAAACAAATGCTCAATCATCAAATGATATAAGACAAAACTTCACATATAATGCTGGATATACAGTGAAGTACTCATCTCATGGAATCTTGATATGCTCCACCTGGAACATAAAACTCCACAAACAACGCTCATTGAAGGTCACATTGCACGTGTGGCCTCCATGTACATCAAACTACCAACTGAAAAGCAACTAATTCCATGACATAGTTAAAACTGTTCCTGTAAAGCTGTCTTCATAAAAGAACACAATGCGCCGTCAATTGAGTAGTAATTGCAGTAGATCTCTCATATCGTGCTTTGACAATTAGACAAACGTTGTAGTATCCACATAAAAACAAACTCATTCTTGCACTTGAATCCTTCATTTTGAACTGAATTAGAGAAAAATCTTCATCTTCAAAAAGCAAAACTTATGAGAGTATTATGCTAGCTACCATCAGTGTGTCATTAAAATTCTTGAGAATTAATGTTGCCAAATATCCGTACACGTGATCTAAATTAGTAATATATACAAACAGAGATTGAAACACTAAATTCAATTGTTTCTACAACTGACATTTTTTTTTCAAAATCTCCACAATCAAATGTAGCCCAAATTAATTTATTGTGTTCGAAAGTCTGTAACTCCGCCTTAGACTCTCCTCATATGGGGATCTTGCGGTAGTAGCCCGTAGAGGACGATGGATTGTCGAAGAAATCGCTAGTGACTAATCATGTGTGGACACTGTCAATATATAATTGGCACAAATGCCTCAATTGCAAAGAACTCCACCTCCAATTAAAGAAATTAAAACAGAGCTGAAATGGTTTCTCGACAGAAGGCGACATATTGTAAGCTCGATCACTATTCTGAACAAAGTTAAGCTGTTGGCGCTCGTTGACAGCTACCGGACTAGCTAGCAGACCACCACCACCGGATCAAAAGAAATTGGAGTAGACAAAGTACACGGTACAGACTGCAGAACTTGTACACACCACTTGTGAAGCATAGGAAGCTCCTTCCCCCGTTGGATCAAGGTATATACGCGGTCCAGAGAGATCAGACTCGAATCTAAGCCAAATGATTCATGGCCATGAGCCCATGAGGAACGTCGGCTTTGGCATATGGAGCCAGTTTTTTCTCCAAGTGTCGTCTCTACCTGTTCTTCAGCCTTTGAGAAAATTTTAGTTTGGTACCATCGCAACGCAAACATCGATATTTAGCAAACCGACCGAGATGGCCAGTGCCATGACAAGCATGAAAATTATGGAAAAATGATATCGACGTTAAGGTTTTGGACAATTTTAGACATCTTCTTCACTCTCAGCCCTACTCAATCCAAGCTGCACCCCCCTATCAGATGGCCGGACCTCTACCGCCGTACGTCGCGCAGCCGGCAGGCACGTCACTGCTCCTCGTCACCGCGGCCGTCTTAAAACACTCTCAAGTGCTCGTGCATTGCAGAAAATTCTTGTTGGAGCAATGAGACTTGATGCTCGGTAGTGCAATGGGGTTCAAGCTTTTCAGTTTGGAATTTGGGGAAGAATTTAGGGAAGAAATTAAAGGGTTGCCATACTTGAGCAATAGGAAGCAGCAGGCAGAAGCGAGGGGATTTTGAAGGATGGAGCAGGGCAGCAACGAAGGCTTGCACAAAGGTGGGTAGCAGCAGTTATGCGCACCGGCCGGAGCGGTGGAAGAAGGCAAAATAGAGATGGAGCAAGGGCAAAAGCTTCATCGATCTTACATCTCTAATGGATGGAACAGAGACATCAATGGTATTCTCCATATTTTTTTAACGTTTGTGATGGCATTGGCCAGCGGAAGAGTATCTGACGTCGAGTTCTCTGACGTGTGGAGCCTACCAACGCGAGGACCTACACGTCAATGACTCATGTAAGAGAACTCGACCAGCTTGGTCCGTTTGCGATGGTGCTTTACTAAAATATCGGTGTTTGCGATGGCACCGGTCTATTTCTCTCAGCCTTTTGGGTGCCAAGTTGTGTTGCTAGTGGTGACCATAATTTGACAACTGCACCTGTAGCACCTGCTCACAACACGTGGACAAATTCACATCAAGGAACACATGCTATCTGGAAGGTATCTCGAATGTATATAGATCAACGGCTCTCAATACGAGTCGCTAGATGCTAGAAATCATCAACTGCTATCTTAAGATTCTTCCATGAATTGTACAGGAATGCGACGTGGTACGCAGAGGCACTGGCTTGTGCTATGGAACGGACAATTGGGCAAAGTACTTCCAGCCTTCCAGATCTCAGGTTTTATCAACACATCGGCTTCTTCACATGAATAAAGTGTATCATGTTGCCGAAAAAAAGGGGGTGCCTAGTGTATCGCAAGGAGCGTATGTATGCGCGCATTTTTTTCCACTTGTCATTTTATATGTTTGGTGAGCCTGTGTGCAGTATGAATATTCAGTATGACTGTAAATTACATTCTGTATTCGAATGTGAAATCCAAAATGACTGCATTCATGAATATTAAGTTACATAAATATCTTTCCCTCTGTATGTGAAATAAAAAAGCAGACCAAATAATATTCTTGGAGCTTAACAAAAACCTGACGAACGAACCACATTCCGTTGCGTATTATTCACTGCTTGTAAAGTGCAATAGAAACATTGGCAACAGGATATTTCAAAATTCAGATAGGCCTGACTTTCTGATAAAGCATATGACAACTTGACAGAAAGACCGGGGACGAGATTGATCTCTAATTACCAACCAGGTACCAATTCCAACAAAATTGCTCAATGAGTAGCAAACGAAGAATACAAAGAAAACTAAACATCGGCAAAGGGGTTAAGACTTTTCAGAGGGCAGTGATCATTAATCATAGTAGTCCTCATCTGTCACAAAAGAATTCTTTCTTTAGAAAGCTTTACAAATGATCAGTAGTTTTGATTTAGAAAAATAAATTAAATACCAGTATAATGAATATAAG
The DNA here is from genome assembly GCA_036346355.1 of Rhipidocladum racemiflorum. Taxonomy (NCBI): domain Eukaryota; kingdom Viridiplantae; phylum Streptophyta; class Magnoliopsida; order Poales; family Poaceae; genus Rhipidocladum; species Rhipidocladum racemiflorum. The sequence continues at coordinate 51,731,472 of CM070582.1, read as the reverse complement.
TTCAAATGGAAACTTACGTGTTTCTTCCTCTTGGTTCCAGTCATCATCATCGTCATCAAACTCAATATTCTACAGGGTGAAACTCACGCTATCAAAGTGGTATATAGAAGATAATTACTAGGCCCAAAGAATGATGAATGTAGCTGTTTTATCCACTTAATGTTGGTTCATCGGAATGAAAATAAATCATACAATTTTCCCGAAGCTACAAACCATCTAAATTCTAAAACCTTTTGTTCTACCTCATAGAAAGCCCCAACTGATAATTCCAAGGTACTAACCTGATTATAATCATCATCTGTATTTTCGTCCTCCTCTACTTCTTCCTCTTCCTGTTCATCGTCATCATCACCTTCCTTGTTTGCCTTCTTGTCTCCATCCTGCAACTACCAGAACTCTATTAACATGGTAAAAAGAAGATGGAACGAACAAAATTAGCAGAAAAACGAAGCTGCATACTTCTAATATTAACAAGTTGGCAAAACCACAGTAGCTCACTAGCTTCATGATGTGAAACACAGCCTCAAACTTTAAACAAGCAATTATATGACTACAATGCGAAGAAAGAAAGATGATCTCCAAATGGATTCTCGTACAAGGGTAAAAAAGAATTTGAAAACTGAAGGATTGAGAAGATGTTCTTGCCTTGTGTTTTTCTTCAAGCTTCTCAAATACTTGAAATGCCTGCTCATCTGTTAGACGAGAAAGTAAGATCCATGTAATAGGTCAAAATATGGCTGAATAATGTGTACAAATCACAAATGTTCACTAAGTTTTGTTGGTGATAGCAGAAATGACAATAGAATGCCGCAAATAAGTTCATTTTAGTTTTATTCCAAGAAGAAGCAAAAGGGGAAAAAAAATCCTGTGGTATTGCAAAATCCAGCAAACCTGAGTCTCTATCCCACCGGAGTTTTTTGTTGCTTAGTTGCCCTCCTCTAGAACCTGAAAGGAACAGAATATCAAGGGCCTATTGTGCTGTAACCAAATAGCAAATAATTTTTTTTGTACAGAAATATATTCAAGAATACCTTGTACCAGTTCCGCAGTGAAATTTGCAGGAGTCAGCTTGAGATATGATGCAAGAGCTTCATGTTTGGCTTGTGTCTTACGTTTCCTATCGGAAAATCTTTCAATTTCTTTATCTTCATTCTCTGATAAGATATAAACATCAGAAAATAATTAGTCAAAAATATATTTTCAAACCAAAGTAGAACACACTACTAATGCCAAAAAAAAACAGGATGCTTAAAGATGTATTTCTATATGAGTCTGCAAAATTGTTTCTACGAATATCTTATTCTTGATAGGTCATAATCCAAAGAGTTGCAAATAGTATAATATCAAATTGCCAATGAGATAACAAATACCACAATGCAGATTAAAATTGTGCCCCGTGCCAACCACATACCAAACAGGATAAAATAAAGGGTCTCCATAAATGTCAAAAAACAGGATTCAGGGATTTGTAATCATAGTGTTTCTACACCAATGGAATAAAACCAGAGAATCCAGGCTTTGCAGTTCATCAAAGAAGAGCAATTGAGATTAGAACCATAATAGAAGGCTGCCTGCGCAGTAATATAGGCAGTCATTTCCAACAAGCTAGCAAAAAACACCTTCACTACAACACCGCTGTACCCAATTCTTGGACCAACTACTTGAGAGAAGCATAAGTTGCTTCATCCAATTACTTAATAAGTGCTTAACTGTTGATTGCGTAAGCTACAGATTTAGACAAGGTTTTGACTTTTGATCAACCTAGAAGAAAAACCTCATAATGGAATAATAAGAAACGAGCAGACCGGACCATAAGCACTTTAACTGCGAAGGATCAGTAAGATTGAAAAAAAAAATCTCATAATAAGTACAGTCATAGCAGCACTTTTCTTTGGGGCATCCTCTAGGTGGTAGCAAGAATGCCTCCAGAACTCCTCGAATTTTAGGGTGGACAGTATCAGAGCCTTCTCCTCGTTGGTTGCCTTGGCGCACGTCATCTCCGGCAGGGTGATCTCCTGCACGGGCGCCCAGGCCCAACGAACCGTGAGCACAATAATTTCCAAAAGGAGACCAACTTCACACCACGAGCATGGCGATTAGCATGGGTGGAGACTAACCGGGAAGTCCTCGTGGGGCGCGTGCTTGGCGTGCTCGTACCCAGACCCGAACCCTCCCCTCCCCCGGCCCCTTCCGCGGCCTCGGAACGCCATCCGGGCAGGGGCGGACCTAACTGCTAGTAGTACTCCACGCAACAAACTGCATGGATTGGAGTATCCATCTCAGAAAGAAAGATTTGGATGAGGTTGCTCAGAGGAAAGAAATGATCCCCCACAAGGATGTTGACGGGGTATCTCCGGCTGGAGCTCAACGCGCCGGCCGACAGAGAAGAGGGAGGGGAGATCTGGAGAACGGTGGAAACGAAGGAAGGGGAGGAGAGGAGCTCACCGCGCCGGCCGCCGGAGATTGGATGAGGTTGCACAGAGTAAATAAATGATCCCCAACGAGGATGTTGACGGGGGATCTCCGGCTGGAGCTCACCGCGCCGGCCGCCGGAGAAGGGGGAGGGGGAGGTCTGGAGAACGGGTGGAAACAAAGAAAGGTGGGGAGAAGGGCCCACCGCGGGGGTCGCCGGAGAAGGGGGACGCGAACGGTGGCAACGAAGAGAAAGCCGGAGAACGTCTCAGTCGCTCCTCTTTGGACGGGAAGCAGGATGGGAGACCGGAGAGAGCACTCACCAACGCCAACCACGGACGGGAAGATGGGGATGTTAGGGTAGTCAAGACTCAAGAGTACCGAAGGATTTTATTTACGAAGTGCGTAGTATTATTCGAATGTTTTTATCTCAGCTAAAATCTAAATTTTAGACCGTTGGATGTCTTAGCTAGATATCATCGGACTATTAGATCAAATTATATGATCGGATGTAATCGATACTTTCGAATCTCAACAACGATCCAATGGTCTTAGATTTGGGTGATTTCAGCAAAAAAAAAAAAAACATCCGGATGATGTTTATCAAATCTCTTTATTTATTGATAAATGAATTTGAGTTAATTTTTAGGGGTTCTTTAATATATATAAGGTATTATCTTGTACAAAAAAAATTAATTTAATAAAAAGAGAGTTTTTCCTTTGGCATTGTGTGTACTACTTCTGTTCGTGTGATTACATTGAAGTGTTGTGATTGACCTAGGTGAAATGCTGATCGTCACTGTTGGGCCTACAAATCTATCCACTCCAATGATGGAATGGATAGCATCGACAGAAGGAGCAAAGGTAAAGTTTGGTTTTAACCACAAAAAATCACGATAGATACACTTTCGCAATATTTAGGTCTCGATACGAGAAAACTCAGACTAGAAACACAAGAGAGATATAATTAAAAAATAACCAAATTTACAAAAAAAAAGTTACCCAGGGCTAAAATACGACTGATAAGCGACCACAAAATCAAACCTCGCTTCCATGCTCTTTTTGGTGGATCAGATGGAAAACGCTACATTACACACCAACAAATGGTGGAGTAAAACATCGGCGATGACATGCTCCCTTGTAGAAAGCAGAGCCCCTTTTCTTCAAATTAATGGCTCACCGTACGCACAAGCTTCCACCACACATCGCAATCCTACCAAAACAATTTCTTAAAATGCTAGATCGCATTTACATTGGATTCAGAATGTAGTCTTTTTTTTACTGGAATCAAACTATATACCCGAATAACAACGTCCTGGACAAATAGAAATATATACACTATGATGAAGCCAGGCTTTCTGTTCTGGAATAACATCGTCGCCAATTATTTCTCACTTGAGTGCAATAGCCCAACACAAATGTTTGCTTTGGTATCGAGCTTTCACACTTATTAGATGGAATGGGCATTATTTCGATGAAGCTTTATGAGTCATGCCTAGTGCCTTGAGGATAAATGCATAAGTAAACGCATCTTCTCGTAATTTCTCGAATATGCATACCAACAATTAAAAAGCAAACACAATTTTATGTTATTCCTTTAGTGTGTCATGGAATCAAAACCCAAAAGGAAATAAATAATAACCAAGCCAAAAGTTATTCTTTCGCTCAAAGAGATCAACCCACCCTCCTCGCCCACCTCCACCTTCAAGGAAATTTCCTCCATAGAGCCCCGCGCCACGAAGGAAATTATCATCTCTATTCTCCCCCACTAGATCCGTCATCTTAAATATCTGTTGCCTTCCTAAAACCTAACGTGTCACTCACAATTGCTCACATTCCTTACCGCTCTTCTCCCTTCTATTTTTGGAGACTCTAATGAACCAAAACTCTGAATCAGGTCAACATGAACTCTAGCCCTATCAGTCCACCGGACAAGGTGAAGGCTTTGTCGGCCAAAGCATAAATTGAGTAATTCTCCTCACTACTCTGTAGAGACAAACAAACATCTTATAGTAAATTAAGCCAGATAATTAGGCTTCTAATCTTGTTTCACTATATATTAGGGTCTAGCACATAGATTTTATGAAAATACATGCTATAGCAATATCAAAATTTTATATTATCGCATTAAGAGCTTCAGAAAGGAATACACATCTTATATATCTTTTATATGTATTCTTTTCAAGATTATATAAATGAGGTTTTGACTATTAGTTAAGATAAACGATATTTCTCAAATTGTTATGTACATAGCGTGCGCTAATTTCTCTTCTTAGCTCTATTTGTGTTTAATTAGTTCAACTGTATAGATTCTTTTTAAACAATATAAAAACATATTCTTGTTTTTGTGTTATTATTTTATATGTAACTAATAGCATTTACCATATCATGTTACTCCCTACATCTCGCAATACAAGTCCATTTTCATGGAAAGCATCATCTCACAATATAAGTCTATTAAGAAGATTAAAGGTGTAGTTATTGCAATATTTTCACTTCATGCCCTTGCTTTAATGATGAAAAAGTGAATAACTAGTTGTAGTACACCACTCAACAGGGGTATGCTTGGTTCAGTAATATTTTTTAGATTTAGTTTCTCCTTGATCTGTGTGTATGGTGAGCTTAGACTTATACTCACTCTAATCACAAATAGTTATCGTTTTGGACATAGGTGTAGTCAAATTTTTAAAATTTTGACTGCCAATATCTTTTAAATATTTAAATTGGATACATGAAAACTATATGTGTAGTTTGTCTTGAAAAGTACTTTCATAATATTATAATTTTATTGGATTTTACAAATGTATTATAATATAAAATAGTGGTCAAAGCTATATTGTTGATATCGTGTCGATGTCTAAAACGATAACTATTTATGAACAGAGGGAGTATGTAGAACAAAAAAAAGTAGCGATCGTGCTTAGCGGCCCCCGAGGACTGCACCTCGGGCTCGATATGGCTCCCAGCTATATTGATATGGCGAAAGTGAGACGAGCGTGACGGGGACATCATCGTATCCCCTTGAGATGATGTCTCACGATCGAACTCGAGATCGTCTGGTATGTCCAAACCATCATAGAGTCTGTCATAGTCATCCTCGTCGTCAGCGAGGGCAAGGCACGGAGAACGGGGGACCCGTCCTCGCGCTCCAGACTCCGGGGAAAAGCTCCCGGACTCGGTGTGGCCTGCTGGATCGGTCTCACCGGCCACGCCGTCACTGGCGTAGTACATGTCATCGTCGTCTACGTCGTTGAAGGCACAGAGACTCCTAGCGTCTCCCGAATTCAACATCCTCGAGGATCCCACTCCACACGAGAATCACACTGTCGTATCCCCATGGACGGCGCCAGCTGTCGACGATTGGAGAACGGGCTCCCACCGAGCTTACTTGTTGAACGAGGGATCAACAGGGCCCCTTCGTGCGAGCCGGGGTGTTCGTCCGAGCAATGCGAGTTCGGGAGAAAGACACGTGGTGTTTATCCTGGTTCGGGCCTCTCACCGTCGAGATAACAGCCCTACTCCAGTATATTGTGTCTATAATCGGTAAAAAGTTCCCCCCTGCAGATGCTCTTGGGGGGTTTAAATACAGAAGCTGAAGATACATAGAAGGTAACAACCCCCTAGATTTACGCCGTGCTTCCATAACCGTAGCGCCCACGATCCTGCGCCCTTGATCTGCGCGTTATTTGAATTTCGGGCGCGTCTTCCCTTGATCTCCGGCGGATTGGTTGCCACCTTCCTTTCTAATGGTTTGACCAAGTCCCCCGACCATCTGCGTAGCACACACGAGCGTGGTCGCTTGCATGGTCGCGAGCGAGTCCCCGAGCATGCAAGCTCGGACGCCTTGGCCGCTCGGGCAAGTTTCCCGAGCTTCTTCCGTGGGGGCCCGTGTGATCGGTGTTTTTGGACTCTTAGGGGTAAAATGGTCGTTTTTAGTGGATAGTCAATTCCCGACAGTATTGATGATATCTCCATATCCCATGATCTATGAAATATGATCATCGAACAATACATGTACTGATCTATTCATCGTTGTCCTATACGATGATATCCGAACAGAGATATTTATCGAATTATATCAATAAGTAAAGAGCTTCATAAACAAGTCACACACTTGTTGATCAAAACAATTATATACATTCATTGGACCAATAATCATATTATTATTCATAAACATAGTCATGTTACAATCATCCATATGATTGTCTCAAGGGCATAACACTAACAATCTCCCACTTGCACTTGAATCAATCAATTAAGTATCTAATACCAATAGACCTCGTGTGCGCCTCATGCTTAGGCTGTGGTAGTGGCTTTGTCAACGAATCAGCCACATTGGCTTCCATATGTACTTTGCATATCTTCACGTCACCTCTATCCACAATTTCGCGAATAAGGTGAAAGCGTCGGAGTATATGTTTGGACTTCTGATGTGATCTAGGCTCTTTTGCTTGTGCAATGGCACCACTATTATCGCAATAGATGTCCATTGGTCTAGAGGCACTAGCGACCACACCAAGCTCCGAGATAAACTTCTTTATCCATACAACTTCTTTTGCTGCATCCGAAGCCGCAATGTACTCCGTTTCTATCGTAGAGTCGGCCACCGTGCTTTGCTTGGAACTCTTCCAGCTTACTGTTCCTCCATTTAGTGTAAACACAAAACTGAATTGTGATCGAAAATCATCTTTGTCAGTTTGGAAGCTTGCATCGGTGTAACCTTTTACAACCAGTTCTTCCTCACCTCCAAAGACTAGGAACATACCCTTAGTTCTTCTTAAATACTTTAGGATATTTTTCACGGCTATCCAATGACCATCACTGGGATTCGCTTAGTATCTACTTGTGACACTTAGAGCATATGAGACATCTGGGCGCGTACAGATCATGGCATACATGATAGATCCAATAGCCGAAGCATATGGAATCTTGCTCATCCTGTCTCGCTCATCAGTTGTCGAAGGACACTGATTCTTACTTAGATTGATGCCATGTGACATTGGCATGAAAGCTCTGTTAGATTCATGCATATTGAACCTTTTCAATACTTTGTCAATGTACGTTTCCTGGCTTAATCCAATCAACATTTTTGATCTACCTCTATAGATCTTTATGCCCAAGATATAACATGTTTCTCCCAAGTTCTTCATTGAGAAACTCCTTTTCAACGAAATCTTAACGTCTTCAACCATAGGAATATCATTCCCGATCAATAATATGTTATCTACATACAAGATCAGAAACACAAGTGCGCTCCCACTAGACTTCTTGTAAACATAAAGCTCTTCTTCGTTTTTGATAAAGCCAAATTGCAACAGACAAGAGAACTAAAAGAGATTGAGCAATGCGTATCTCCGTCTCTTTTCCACTTGTCGCAATAATGTAAATGGGTCAAGCCTGGGTCGGCACGGCACAAAGCGCAAATGGATCATGCCTGGGCTCGCCGAAAGCGAGCTAGACCAGCACAGCACGGCACGGTAGGCACGATAGACCGTCACGATTTAGACACGAAACACAATAAGCCTATGCCAACCGGGCCGGCACGATGCCCACCATTCACACCTACAGGACGAAACCGGCTACGAAGTTGGAGGACATCGAGCACCGGCGATGCCCGCCCGCCGGTAGCCGCATTCATCACGAGGCTGAAGCTTGTTTCGAGAAGAAACTTGGCAACACGAGCACCGGCGCAGCTTGCATTACTTGAATAAACACTTCACGATCTGGTACTCAAGCGTAAGTCGCTCGCACTATTTACTTATTTAGTCCAAGCTTTTTTAGACTATAGTTTAAAATCAGTTTTTTTTTTTTAAGTAGCTTAAAAACCAGTCCGTTTTTATACATAATAAATGTGAGTAAATCTACTCTAACTTTAATAGCAGTAATTCTACTCTAACTTTAATAGCATTGCATAAAACCAGCCCTTAATAAGCAAAAAAACACCCCTCTCAGATGGCTTTTTGACTTTTAGTTATATGAAGGCCTATGGTTTTTGAAAAAACCCAATTAAAAAGATATCAATTTATTTAGACTTTGACTTTTTAGCTTTTAAATTAGTGAAAAAGCTCAAACAAGGTGACCTCATTTGCCAGCTTCAAGTCCCAGCCATGTTACGGAGGTTAGTGTAGCACCGTCTGAAGGCCATCCACCTACTGTTAACACCGTAATTCGGCATAGGGGCAAGTGGTACTTTGTTCAAGCATCCCAAACAAGGCCTTAATAGTTCAGAACTTCATCAACGGAGTCAAGCCTGGATGCAGACTCCGCCAACCCGACAGTATAGTGCCTGTTTGAGATGCAAGGATTTTACAGCAAATAATATAATCATATAAAATTCCCATGTTTGAAACAGGGCTAGTTCTCTACAGCCTACAGGTTCGGAGACAAGGAGAACAATACTGATACTGGGCAGTACGAAAAGAGTGCCAGAGCGAAGAAGAGTGAAGACCAACTGATGCATCCTCTGACCAAAACCACAGCCAACTTGAGCTGCTGGCCGTGAGAGCACATGGGCATGGCCTCGGACGTTCTTGAACATGAACAAATGCACATTCTGCATTCATATCCCTCTCCAGTTGTTGTTCATATTTGAAGGGGTAACATCTTCCCTTGTACCAAACGGTCTCAGAGGAGCCCTACACATGTCATTTTAAAAAATGCACCAAGAGTATGTTTTGAAATTGGAAACATACCTCGAAAGCTTGCTCCCACAGCAGGCGAGCACTATCTAGAAGAACAATAATCGAAAAGCAATAGTGCATTTCATTTGGTTTGACTATTATTTTTCTAATAAGTTGAACTGTCACAATAGATCATTTGGCTACTGATACACATAGTGCAAATAAATAATTGGCAGATTCAGTTTAAGTTGCTGGAACAAATGAAAATACTTCCTAATACAATACACTGATGAGAGTCATAATCGAGCAATACCTCAAATGTAGCTACAATTCCTTCAAACACTGATAACTAGGAGCCGCAATGACATAAAGAGTTTGTCTCATTAGCCAATGGCATAGAAGTGAGAACTACAAATGGCAATTAGATCAGATCATTTTGATGGGTCAATGCAGAACTCCCCATTTACTAAACAAAAATAATGTGGATATCAACAAGGTCTGACTTTGTCAGAGTAGAGCATACGATCTACAGCGTATAAAGAAGCTAATCAAGTGAGCAAAAAAAAACTGATTTTATAACTATTTCCATGTAGGCAGCAAAAAGTACAGTGTATGGATTGTCAGACAGATTGTGTAGCCAACTTGTCTTAAAAAAAAGGCCAATTACTGAACTACATATATTGCTCAAAATAAGGTCTAGTGGTCTGGCCTCTCTATTCTTTTGCAACAAGAAACTTGACAATAGATACCTGTCCAATATCTACGCTATGTGTATGAGGCTAAACCTGCTCCCAGTGGATAGCATATTAGCATGCAGTTTGCAACTTTGCATCTGCCAAAGTGAGCAAAGCTTATTATGTACATAGGGACAGTGATGATAGTTGCAGGACTGCAGTTGCCTGTTGGAACTTGGAAGAGCTGTGACATGGTTGTGCAACTTGGTAAACTTTTTAATCTGTTTATTGTATTAGTCTTCTCATGCTTGACGTTTTCGCATGAGTAATTATCCCATTGTTGGTTCAAAAAATATATATACTATTGTGTCCTCTTCGTTGACTATTTCTGGGTTAAATGAATGGATGACATAATCTTGCAATATCAAGCTAGCACAATATAAATCAACTTTGATATTTTTCTAGCATTTAAATTAAGATTTGCACTATTCTTCTACCAAGTTTAATGTATGCAACTCTTTTTTTTTCATAACTGTGAATGCAGGATTGCAGAATTGATTAACCAAGAGCTCTCTGATGTTCGGGAAAATCGGTAGCATACATCAAGTATTAATAAATTAGATACACTTGTGGATTGTTTCATAGTTTCAAGCAGTTTTGTTGTTTATTTGGACTGATTTGCATTGGTATGGACTTGTATTAAAAAAGAACAAATTGCTATGTTCCATTGTTTAGTGTAATGAAACAACCGTAGAACTGGCAAATATATTTTCGCTGTGCTTAAAAGTTGATAGAGATCTACATTCCATGTTTCATGTAGTCATGACACGATAACAATTATTAGAAGAAAATACCATGCCTACCAATTCAAGTTTAAGCAACTGAATAAAGATAGGTCTGCATCACCAAAATCACCATACAGATAAAACTGAAGTATCCCAGACTTGTTATGCCCCAGTGGCCCAGTCATCACCTGTAACACTCTGGGATCACAAAATCACTCAGTTCAATCTAAAAACAGTTACTTATTTCCAGATCATACCTTCGACTCTACTTTAAAATAAATAATCTGGGACTTCCACCTGGGAAAACCCCTAAAGATCCTTTATTGTTGTGGCTTGTCATTGAATCCTTTATTGTTGTGGCTCCTTGGTGGAAGACACCAGAAACATAGCAATTTGTTACAAACATGAAATCTAGGGGCAACCAAGCAACAATAAACATCGCAAGCAACTCAGAGGCGTCCAAATAAGAGTGATCATTCTAATTCTTAGTTCAGGCACAATCCTTATTCATTCCAAAATCAATTCCAGTCTCACAGTCAGAGCACACCAATCGCAGGGAGTGCCTTATTCACAAATGAACAGCACAATAGCACACCGAAGCCAAACCTCTCAGAGGCTCGCAGGCGCGGGCGCCTCCCCGGCAGACCCCGCGAGGAAATCCAGCACCAGCACCTCATCGAGCAGCGGCCTGACCGCGGCCTTGGCCTCCTCCACCTTCCCGTCTCCCTCCACCGCGTCGAGCTCCTCCACGCTGCCGAACACCGCCACCATTCCGAACTGGTACCCCTTAGCCCTCGCCGGCGAGAAGTTCACCCCGAAGCTCACCTTGGCGCCCTTCGCCTCCCCGGCCGCAGCGGTCGCCTCGGCCACCTTCTCCACAAGCTGCCCGACCTCCACTCCCTCCTTGACCTTGGCGAGCGTGAGCCGCACCGCGGCGCCGGGGACGATGGGGGAGGGCGCCTGCGCGGTGTTGACCCAGTCGACAGCGGTTGTGTCGAGCGCGTTGGGGAGCACGTGCCCCTGAACGGCGGCGACGTGGGCTGGGTGCGCGGCGTAGGCGGCGAGATCGGTCTTGGTGGCGTAGCGGGAGTGGAGGAGGTGGGTGGGGCCGAGCGCCTCCGCGGCGGGAGAGCGGAGGTGGAGCACGGGTCCCACGTGGATGTAGGACACCCCCGGGACGAGGGTGGAGAGCGCCTGCAGCGAGGAGACCATCGCCGCGGCGGCGCCCGAGGCGGCCGCCTCAGGGCGGAGCTTGATGAGCACTATGTGCTCGATCGGGGCGGCGACTGCAGGGATGGCGGCGGCGGAGGAGGACATGGCGGCGACGCGGACGGCGGAGGGTTTGAGGCGGCGTAGCGGGGTGGGCAAGGGGAAGTGCAGAGGAGAGTAGGAGAGGGCGGCTTTGAGGCAAATCATGGTTTGTTTAGTGTGAGAAGATAGGGTTAAAAATGAACATCTCCCTATTAAAATTCCCAACATGGTTTGTCTGGTGTGAGAGTAACCTTTGAACACCTTCCTAAAATATTCAAAATTTTTGGAGACTTGAGAAATCGTAGAGACCGAGCCGAAAAAAAAGTACACATCTTTCTGCTGACAAAAACATTTTTTTCGGGGAATACGGAGAAAGAACCTGGGCCCGTAAACGCGGCGCATGACGTGCGCAGGAACGAAAAATAATTTTGTGGTTATTTTCTGGAGAAAAAATAGACCTAAAAGTATTATAAATTTTTTTTGAGACTTGAGAAACCCGTAAGCGCGGCGCACGCCGCGCGCGCGAACGAAAAATGATTTTGCATTTTTTTCAGAGAAAAAATAGATCTAGATGTATTTTCAATTTTTTTGAGGCTCCAGAACCCTCATAGACCGAGCCGGGAAAAAAGCACACATCTTTCTGTTGACGAGAATATTTTTTTTGGGAAAAACGGAGAAAGGACCTGAACGTAAAGAGCGGGGACCTATTTGTTATATTTTTGGACCTGATCGCTATCCTGAAAAATTAGAAAAGGGCTCATTCGCGATTCGTATTTAACGGGAAGGTCTTTCTGTAAAGTAGCGAGCGAGGGACCTAAATGCGAACCGGGAAAATTTTTCTTTCCCTCTACAAAAAATCGCAAAGGACCTCTTCGTAAATTATCAGGAGCCTATCCGTAATTTGGAGAAACATAGGGGCCTTTTTGCAAAACCACCTTGGGACACGTGGGCAGGCCCTTCCTCCCGATTTTAATATACATAGTATTACTGTCATCTTCTACATTCACCTTCAATCTTTTATTTTCTCTATTCACTTTCTCCACCTCTCTTACACTCTATCACAAATAATTAAGAATTAAAAAATGAAATAGAAGTTTCAACTCATAAAAAAAAAACAAATCAAAATTTTCAACTCGGAAAAATTTAATTGGAAATTCAATACGAAAAATTTTAATATATAAAGCTTCAACTCCAAAAAAATTCAAATTACAAAGTTTCAACTAAAAAAATTTTCAAATTAGAAAGATTCAAGTTGAAAATTTTCAAATCAAAAAGTTAAAAATTAGAAAGTTTCAAATCGAAAAGTTTAACCTTGAAATGTTTTAAACTAAAAAATTTCAAATTAGAAAATTTTAACTCAGAAATTTTCAACTCAAAAATTTCCGAATTGAAAAGTCTCAACTCCGAAAACTTTCAATTCAAAAACTGTCAGTTCGAAAAGTTTTGATTCAACAAACTTTTAGTATGTTTCAAAAAGTTTCTATTAAATAAACTTCCGGTTCAAAAAATATCAATGAAAAACTTTCAAAAGTGGTTAAAAGATACTTATTTTCAAAAAATTGAGGAAAAATTTGAAATACAAAAACTAGTTTGATTTTGAGGGGAATGGAATGGATGAGGAAAGGGATGGCACCACGTGTCGCGACGAGAGTTTATGAGGCGAACGGAAGTAGGGAATGAAGGAAGTGCTGCCACTTGTCATAAGGAGGGGGACTAGGGATGGCAATGGGTCTATACCCAGCGGGTATCATCATCTCGTACCCGTAACTGTGTTAGTAAAATTCACCCGCTACAATACCCATACCCGCACGCGGGTACAAAATTTACCCGTACCCGTACCCATGCGGGTAACGGTGACCCGGCGGGTAACCCACGCCCGAATGGATAGATACCCATACTTAAGGCAATTACTTCACTGAAATGACTGAAGTCAAGCGTATAGGTAGTTCACTGGTGTGACAACGGAAGTAAGTTGCAATGAATGAACCAAAAAAGATGATGGCTTAAGAACTTACAATTATAGCTCGCCCAAATACACCAGCATTGGCATAAGCCCATGTCCCTACTCCCTGGTGCCTTCAGCCTTTTGCTCAAGAATGCGCCGATGTTGGAGATGATGAAAATTGTGCCTTCCATGGATGGCCTTGGCAAGCTAAGTTCAAGCGCAGGGTATTGAAGCTTAGAAAGACCTCCAGGAATTCCAGCATCTAGTTTTGTGCCACTGGATGATGAGTTGATTGTGTGTTAGTCACTTGGTGAAGCATCATGATGCAGTCTTGGAAGGAAGGATTCCCAACCAACTACATAAGAATGACTAAATCACTAAATTGCTAGTTGGACTAAATCACTAAATTGCTAGTGGATAAATTGCTAGCGGATTAGACCCACGGGTAAACGGGTACGGGTAATAGTAGAACGGACCCGTACCCGCTCTACCCATTGGGTAGTAACTTTTGCCCATTAATAAACCCACGGGTATGAAAAATTATTCATACCCGCCCCCCTAATAGAGTAAATACCCACGGGTTTCGGGTCCCCGTTGCCATCTCTAAGAGGGACTGAGTGGAAGGAAAGTGGGGGAATGAAGAAGTTATTGCCACTTGTCATAAGGAGATGGTATCTTCACTAAAGATTTGGTGAGGGCACCCTCAAATTAGTAATTCCCATTAAACATCCCACTGCTTTTTCCCTTCTGAAATAGTTAGTTTTTTCAACCATCAGATGATGATTCAACATCGTAGATTTACCCCTCTAAATCCTATACAAGTAGTCTATCCTTAATCTGTGGGCACCCGAAAGCTTAATCGGATTCTCACTAGTGTGTTGGACTAGAAGTGACACCCATACGTCATTTAAATGTATGCTCACTGTCCTCAACTAGTCACGTACACGGATGTTATCCAGATGGCCCTCACCCAAACAAATATGAACCACCTGAATATCATCGTACACACTTTTGCAACCAAGAGAGCTCCAGCCACTTTTTAAAAACCATACCGGGATTGAGGTCAACCCATTCGGGCATATCACATGCCGCACGTCTCAGAACCTTAGTACCATCCACACCCACTGAGTGGTGTGTGTCGCAGTAGTTAAGGAACGACGGCCGCCCATGTTCATGCGTCAAACGGTTGAAAACAATTCTGAGTACCCGGATATGTCTCTAGTGCTAGTTCCCAAGATCAATGCCTAGCACCCACATATCCCGCATTCGAGATGTATCATTACACATACACACGAGTACTTGGCATATAAGTAGTTTAAAACTATTACAACTACTTAATATTACAAGTCCATAGTCGACCGGCCAAATAAAACACAAAAGAGTAGATTATAGTGAAAACTAAAGCATAAGCAAAATTAGGACAGCGGTATGCCCATCCAAAATCCAAAGGCAGCCGACTAGGGGAAGACCCAGTTCAACCATCCAAGAAGTCGTTTGTCCCCGGTTCGTAGAAAGTATCATCGGGAACGCCTTTATTACCTTCATCTAAACATTTTTAGATTGAGCAAACGGTGAGTACACGTATGTGAAAAGATGTGATAATTGCCTAGAGGGGGGTGAATAGGCTATTTAAAATTTCAAATGAAATTTGTTGCAGCGGAAAAGGTATCGGACTTTCCGACCCAATATCAAAACTTCCGGTATAATATCGGAATGTCCGATCGGTACTGGAATTCAAGAACAGAAATTATGACTAGCAATCTAAAAGCTTGTTCTCTTCTAGTTGAGTGCAAGAAGGAGTAAGCTATTAAGACTTAAATAGCAGCAATAGAAAAGCGTAAACAAAGGAGACAAGAGTTTGTTTCCCAGAGTTCGGATCCTTAAGGGGATCTTACGTCTCCGTTGAGGAGGCTCACAAAGAGCCGGGTATTTTTCAACCCTTTCCTCACAAACCTCGGTCACACTTGAAGTTTGGTTCCACTATTCATTCCTTCCCTTTCGGAGGCAATATGAGCCTTCACAAACTTCTCGCGGCTTCCCACAACCCTCGGGAGCTCGTGAGAGACGCCTAACCGTCTAGTAGTCCTTTAACCTCCAAGAGTAACAAATGCACCGTAGTATGATCTTAGAGAAGCTCTCTAGTGCTCAAAATGAATGATTGACTCTTGTTCTAGCTCACTGTCGGCGTATTTTGCGCCAGGGTCCCCACTCCCCCGCAGTTAAAAAGGTCGCCAGGGGTGTGGTCGCCCCGGGGACACGTGGCGGCCAGGCCACGCCCCTGGGCGACCAGGAAGATGGTCGCCCCGGGGACACGTGGCAGCCAGGCCACGCCCCTGGGCGACCAGGAAGGTGATCGCCCCGGGGACACGTGGCAGCCAGGCCACGCCCCTGGGCGACCAGGAAGGTGGTCGCCCCGGGGACACGTGGCAGCCAGGCCACGCCCTTGGGCGACCAGGAAGGTGGTCGCCAGACACGTGGCAGCCAGGCCACGCCCTTGGGCGACCAGGAAGGTAGTCGCCCCGGGGACACGTGGTAGCCAGGCCACGCCCCTGGGTGACCAGGAAGATGGTCGCCCCAGGGAAAGGTGGCACGCGGGCCACTCCCCCGAGGTCAAGGGCATTTAATGCAAGTTGTGCGCATTAAATGCAAGGCGTGCGGGATGCAGTGCGACGGCCCGCCTTCCCCAGGCACGCATTAATTGCGTGACATCACGGCAGCACCTTACCCCCTGACGTAACGGGAAGCGTTGGTGGACGGGGGGCCCGAGGTGGGATTGTGACAGCTGCGGCAGTCATTAATGAAGAGTAAGAACGGCGGCGTCGCAATAAATAATCCCATGCCGGTGTAATGATGGTGGCTTGCGGTGTAAGCCACCCATGCGTCCGTCGACCCTAGTATAAAAGGGAGCCAGGGTGCATGGGAGAGGGGGTTCGAAAGATTGTAAGGTTTTCATTTCCTCCAGCAAGAACACAAGCAATACCAAAGAAAGCAGGACTAGGGCTATTACTCTTATGAGGGCCTGAACACTGGTAAAAGCTCTGGCGCCTCCTTGTTCCCCTGAGTTTCCCGGTACCCCGGTCGTCTTCTTCCTTTCCCCGGCAATCGCCCCGAAAGCCCCCTGTTTGAACCTCATAAGCACCCAATTCGGAGGTGCCTGTTAGCTAGTACGCTGACACTCACAATCATACTTCAAATCCTCACACTCTAGATGATCACTAAGATCAAGGAGGAGGGCTCAAGAATGCTCTAGGATGTGCTCAAGATGCTCAAGGGTTCAGCCAAAGAAAGTGTGTAACCCTCAAAAGGAGAGGGTGAGGGGTATTTATAGTTTTAGCTCAAAACTAACCGTTATACCCTGACTCAGCCACACATCGGAATATCCGAACCAAACATCGGAACTTCCGATATGTGTAAACTTCTAGAACTTGGAAAGTCTCAACGGTCGAAAACTAGATGCATCGGAACTTCCGATATCGAGATCGGAACTTCCAAAGCCCACAAATAGAGACCAACGGAAAAACTTTCTAAGTTAACATCAGAATATCCGAACTCAATATCGGAACATCCGAAACGCACAGAGAGTTCCCAAATCTGAATTTAGCTACTTCGGAACTTCCGACTTGAACTTTCGGACAGTCCGAACTCGACAGTGAGCACCCTTTTTCAAAACAATACGCATCGGAACTTCCGATTTCAACAGAGAGCACCCTTTTTCAAAACAATACACATCGGAACTTCCGATGTTAAAAATCGGATCTTCCGATTTTAACAGAGAGCACCATTTTTCAAAACAATACACATCAGAACTTCCGATTTCAAATATCAGAAAGTCCGATATGTTGTAGGGGCTCTGGACTTGTGCACAACTACACATCGGAATGTCTGAAACATCGGAACTTCCGACATGATATCGGAATATCCGACATGATATTTCAAAGCAAACACATTTCGATGCAAATGTAGTGACTTTGTGTCTCTTAAGTGACTAACCATCATTCATCTGAGCATAAAGACTACCTCTATATCAACTTCAATGCATCCCCCTTAATAGTACGACATTCCTATGGCTCAAGAAAGTGAAATACATACACTTGTTGCCGTTTTTCTTACCCGATCCCTTTTTGAGGGTATCCAATGGCCGTAAATGATCTCTTCTTAGGACTTTTATCTGTTCACAAACTCATTGAACACATTACTCTCTTTAATCGTTTGTCATTAATCATCCAAAACCCATTAAGGGACCTAGATGCACTTTCAGTATGTAATCGCAAGGCTTTAGTGCATGGAAGTAAATATACATGCATGGCTATCTCAATGGAAGAAAGCTTCTATACTAAGTTCAATTTCAGCATGAGGCAAAATTTATTTGTAAGCATGTAGTTTAACAAATGACGTCGATATTGCAAAGAGCATTTAATAAGAAACTAATAACATTATGAATAGCATGTATACAATATTTCATGGCCCTCCATGGTCATGAATAATAATTAAATCGTAGCCAACAAATCATACCTATAACCAACTCATCACGCCACAAAATTTCCAAAGTGTTTGCAAAATCAAAACCAAAAGCTATACTTGATATTATGTCACAAGTTGCTCTTGACCATGAGCACGGCTAATTAATTAGATTTAAATATCTGCAGAGAGTGTACACTTTACCCACATGACACATTCTAGCAATCATGTCAACCATGCCACGCGATACCATATTTGTTTTGCTAGATTGTCACGAAATCGTTCCATTCGCTAGAGTCTAGCCTTGCACTAGCTCCGGTGATGTTTGACCCTTGCTATAGCAGTGGAAATCCAGCCCGTACACACAATACTCATGATGGTTTACGCCCCATCGCGCTACGAAAATCCAGACCCGAACACACAGTTATAATGATGGTTTATGACCCATCGCGTCCTTTACCCCATAGCAAGGCATACATCGCAGCCTTGTTTGTTGAGTCTTGTTTCTGAAAACTCCCTGGCACTTTACCTTTACCTCTCCACTGGGCCTTTCCTCTTCCCTTTTGTATTCCGTTATTCTTCCATTTCCCCCTTGATGCCTTTGGTCTTTTTCGCGAACATGGCTATTGCTAGCCTGTTGAGCATTGGCATACGCTTCGAGCAATGCCTACATCCAATTGGGAATAATATGGTCATTCTTCATCAAGGGTTAATCATGCTTCTCTGTTTCTAGCAAAGTATATATAATCTTATAGTACTTCTAATACTTGGCACGAAGATATTGTTGCTGCAGTATCCTCACGTTAGGATGGAAGGTACACAATGTCTTGTCAATCATCTTAGTATATGTAACTTTCTAGTTACAGAAGCATAGCTTGATGACAAGTTTGTGTATGGTGGAGTTGTAAGTTGCCACAATTTTGAAATCCTGGAAGCGTATGAGTGTCCATTCGCGTTGTGTTTCTAGCAGCATGGTGGATCTTTCTTGGTTATAACGTTCTTTCATGGAATTCTATAGTGTCAATGGGTCTTCCTCCATTAAATACTCAGCCTTCAAGTCTGTATATAGATGGTGCATTAGGAATTGCAGAGCTGCACATTTCGCGTCTTCAGGGAGAGTAGGAGCACCAACTTTGGGTTGGGTGATAGCAACTCTAAGTGATCGAGCTGTCAAGTTGATTTTGGCATCTATTGCACAGGTGAGATAATTGCTACCATTCACGGGGATCTCAACAAATTCTCTTTGTGATGTCTGACATATCTTATATACATGCAACATTGAATTTTATAGCTGGTAAAATAAATATGTTGCGTGCTCATATTTGAATCGTTAAAGATTGTCCTATATCTATTCAATAGATAATTATAAAAAAAAATTCAAGCATATTTCATAATTTTTTTGATAATTATCTAGCAATTTTCATAATTACCAAAGTAACAAAAAATACATTCAGCATATAATATCATGGAATTATGCTAGGAAAATAAACCAAGTGACATGAAGCTTCCAATGAGTGCTATAACTAAGGTTCAATAAAATATAGAATCCTATTTACAAAAAATTAGTTTCTAGAATTTAATTTAATTTTTCAGAATTCATTAATTATTTTTTTGGGATTACTAGAAACTTTAGGGTCTAGAATGTAAACTTTCTTTATCCCGATAAATTTATGTAATTATGCAGAGCTTCAATATCTTTTTCACAAAGTTTTACCGTAAAAGCAAGATTTACGTAATTAACCAAAAACTTAGGAGGCAAAACGCAAAAATGCCAACTTCAGGTTTTAGATAAAAAAACCTAACAACGTGAAACATATGGGCCGGATCCGGTCTAGCCCATTTCCCAAACCCTAGAGCCGGTGTGGCGACGGTAGGCATGCACGCTTGGTGGTAGTGCTTCAGGCGGTGCACACGCGGGCCATCGGTGGCGACCAAAGTGCTTGATTTCTTTTATATTGACTGTATAGCGTTGAGAACCAATCTAGAACCCTTATTGCTCAACTAATCTAGGTAATTATGGTAATTAATTTGTAGGATTAAAACTGCTAAGATGATATTAACTCACACATGCTCCGAACTTAAGTACGGCTGGCAATAGATTAGTTGCGTGATGCTGATCGAATTGCAATGCAATGTAGGTTGATACTGGCAGAAATTCCCGTTCGGGTTTGGAGAGCTTCGTGATGATGACGTGCCGAATAATAGATAGTCGTGGTAGATCAATCCCAAGAACAATCACAAATAGATGAACATAGAAAATAGATCTAAATTCTTCTCTTTTGTACACTAGAATGCTATATTTATAGCCAAAACCACTTTAAGGTAGTTTTAAAATTTGCCCATCAAACCCTAGAGTTTAATTATATATTATAGAATGTTCCTTTTATTTTTATTTTTATTTTATTTTATTTTGATGACTCAGCTGCACACATCAACACACACATCAACCAAAACCACATTGGTTTAGGACTAGGAGGTGATTCGCACGGTTTTAAAAGTTGAAGTGTGTCAAATGCCCGGTTTTAGAGTTGATGATTATTTTTCACTCATGCAAAAGTTGAGTGTAAAATGAGCTTATTCTAAGATTTCAGCAAGTACATGCTTACAGAAAACAAAATCAAAGGACCAGATTAGCACTCTATTTTTAAAGTACTAGATTGCTGAATTGCTCTATGATTCGAGTCAGTAGTTGTTCTAACCTACAAAATTCACATTTGTGTACAAAACGCGCATATACAAGGGTGTCTGTTCGCACTACAAAACATAAGTTTGTTTTCAGTTCGGTCCTTGTGCTATTTGAGCTCTGTTTCATCACGGTAGAATTGGTGTTATTTGAGCTCTACAGCACAGCAGAGTAGCACAATTGGTGTTCAACCTCATCCGAATGGTCTTCTACTCGTCTTTATCTTTTGGTATACTGAATCATTTCAGCGTGTACAGTGCTCACCAAACTAAGGTATAAATATATCATTTCGATGAAACCAGTGGGGAATGATATGATCCCTTGCCACTGTGAGTAATGATTTGCTAGAAATCCGAATGATATATACAAATCAAACTCGAATGAGTAATAGGAGTTCTGCATAGGGGACATTCAGGCTTCTCATTGCACCACTCCATTATGCAATTCCTGCATGCGATGAGTTATCATATCATTCAGGAGAAGGTGGGAGGGACGAATACCAGTTTGTGTATGTAAAGACAACAATTGAAAAACAAGTTTTACCAGCAGAAGACATGGCCACAGGTTGTGGCAGTAGGATTCTGCCGGGTACTGAGACAGAGAGTGCATTTGCTCTTGCCACTGGATGCCTGAACATCAGACATACAATACGCAAACTATAGGCATCACAGAAACTCACAATAAAATACAATAAAAAAAAATCAAATTGCTACAGTATCTCAGAAATTTCGCCCAAATCTCGTCCTCCTGGACCGAAATTGCTACAAAATAAATGTTTTTAGGACCGGATTTGAACTGGAGTAGCATGTGGACTATTGGTTAGGAGGTCTAGTTTTCAATCAAAAGACCCGTGTTCGAGTATCACCGGCTCCACATTTTTATATTGAAGGGATAGCTCATAAGATAGTTATGCATAATAAGCACAACATGCCACTTAGCTCGGTTGGTAGAGCATTCACAGCCTCTGTGAAGAGGTCTCGGGTTCGATCCTGGAAGGCGCCAACATTTTGCACATTTTTTACATAGGGGGTGTTTGGCAGAGCTCAAGCTGGAATCTGGTAGAGCTGAGTATTCCTAGCTTCATCAAATCTGTGGAGCTGGAGTTGTGGGTATATTAAGAGTGTTTAGATGGATCATCTTGTTTACATTTTAGAATAAAAATATAAACTTAATTCACTTTATTTTAACCTACAAATTTCAGATCTGAGGTGGAGCTGGGATCTGGAGTTCTGCCAAACAGGACCATAAAATCTAAAAAAAGGGTTGATGTTGGGTATCGAACCCACACCCCATTGAACAACAGTGAGCGCCTTAGACCAACTCGCCCGCCTCAACTTCATGCCATAGAAGAGGATTCAAACGAAATTTCGGCAAATTTCGCCAAAATTTCGGTGATTTCTACCGAAATCTTGGTTCAAAAATAACTGGATTTGAATTTTGACCAAACTTCATCAGAAATTCCGAGATTTCACCAAAATTTCAGATTTCGAGCAACTCCGAGATGTCAACCGAAAATGAAATTTCAAACCTTGCTTCCAACACAAAGGTAAACATTTAGTTTGGTTAATGGAGCCTAAGTTGGTTTTCTAAAGGTCCTGTGCTACACAAAATAGTCATTTAAACTCAAGGACGTTTATCTGAAGACAAAATACCTCTGAACTAGAAGCCAAATCTGCCGCTTTACCATGGTGGATGTCGCTGATGAGATTTCCATCTTCATTTAGAACCGGGATACCACGACCTGCTTCACCATTCAACAAAGATAAGAATCGAAATCATTGTTCAAATATGTGTATCGCTGTAAGCAAGTAAACTCAAAAGCTTCAATATAAAGCCAAAAAAAATAGAAAACAGTTATTGGTTATATGAATTCAGCAAAAGAGAGTGCACCTGTAGATGAAGGATAGCCGCCAGATGAAATTTGGTTAATGGAACTAGCTATTGATGATAAATTACTTCTTTGGAGTCTTTCAGCGCCAAGAATACACAACTGAATCAATAGAAAAATACCCAATATTTGATACCTGCAAAATGTAGTGAATTAAACTTGATGATCTTGAGATTTAAGCTCTCGAAGGAAAACAATCTATGCGAAGATAGTCCAAAACACTACAGATAATGAAAAGATTTATCATCTACATTCTCAAATTCATTTGTGGCATGTAACTTCATGGGACCAGTAGATGTATGATTTGTTTCTATGCAAGTTCATGTAGTATCAGAGAAAAAAGTACCTGGGCCTCTGATTCATTGGCTTCCCAATGAAAACATAACGAATACCAGCTGCTCGCTTCGGTAAATGATAATATAATCCTACAGCAAAGGAAACATACAAAATGTAATCAAATATGAAACAGTTAGTACAGACTGAGGTGACAAGAAGATATGACCAATTCTCAATGAGCCAGTATTACCCCATTGGTTAAGGCTTGAAGGTACAATATTACCAAGGTGCTGCATCATACCGTAGCTAACTTGAATGATTGAATTGCACAGCAACAGTGTCTAGGAAAGTATGAACGTATGACAGTGCTCTGATATGCAGCAGAACTTTGCAGTGCATTACATAAATCTTTGGAGATGTTATTTAGATAGCTTATGACAAACCAGGTGAGTTAAATTTATTAATAATGCCCAGCCTGGGCATTTTCATTTGCTTACTAGCCTCACCATAAGTTCAGGTTCCATGACTTTAAGGTGATCACTGTGCAGGGCTAAAAAAAGAGAACTCTTCAGTTGTTTACTTGTTAGTTGTCACCCTAATCCATCACCATCCATTGGTCCTCAAATGGAAAAAAAAATATTTTATATATTCTACTGAAAACATGAGATACCTTCAAAATAGAAGAACATCAAGTTTGTCCGGATAGCCAATTGTATAAAATCTTGAGCAAACGGCAGCATCTAGGAACAGAAAATAGAGAGCATAGATGTGTAAGACATGAAAAGCATCCTGTTAGTGTTAATACGACCTTAGGCCTTCAACAGCATTTCTCAATTGAGTGAATTTAGAAAGGTTTTCAGCTCATAAAATATGGATGGAACATAGGAGCTAGAACAATTTCATACCGAAGGCCATTTCTGAAGAACCCATAACCACAAGGCATGAACTCTGCTTCTCAACCTTGAGAGAGCAGAAAAACTCAAGTTTCTTGAAGGGTTATCCCTATTTGTGGAGGATTGTGTAATGCCTCTATTAGAGCTATCACTTTCAGGATGATCATCAAGCTGAGAGTCATTGAGGGCAATACCACGGGCAACAATTCTAGAACTGTTAAAATTAGTATGAACAGAAAATAAGCAATCAACTTTTTCCAGCAAGAGAAATATGGTTAAATGACCATTACTGAAAACTATTACTGTCAAACCTGATTCTTTCAGCAAGATAGGGCACAGTAGTTTGGTACAAAATGAAAAGGATCTGCCTAGCACGTGTAGGTGGAAGTCCATGTGAGGTTGCAACCTGAACAGTTCAAATACAACATGGACAACATCAGCATAAGAGATTAATAATATTCCTTGAAGAATATAACGCTACTGACTGTTTTCTGCACCTCAATTTCTATAAGTATAAAACAGCGCATTTGATCATCTCACTAGCCATCACATTTGGTGCTCTCTTGTCTATTGCTTAACGGAATCATTCAATTATTTGACTGCGAAGTGCTAACCAATTGCCCCATAATAAACTAAAGCAGTGTTATGTTTAACTTCAGATGCAGAGTATGCCCTTGATAGAAAAAAAGAGTCATATTTACATCATCAAAGATTTTTGTGATTCATATACAGAACTGAAATAACAACACATGCACAATATTCATGTACCGGAAATCAACAGTGATGGTACAAATTCGCTGATGCATGCTACGATTAGAAAGTATCAAACAACAATGAGCAACAAGCCAATAATATACTACCAAGTATCATATGAAATAGCTGCAAGCAGACACTGAGTTCTGAGGAGTAGATAATGTTTGCCCTTGCTGAAAGAAAGAACATAAATAATGCTAAAGAAGAAAAGGCAGTATGACCTGAGATATATCACAATATTCTTCTCCAAGTGTTTGCTGGCCTGAACCAGTTGTTAGCAAGTAATAAAGGGACTGACCCAGCAGTTTTATCTGTGAAAGTTCAAAATCAGTGTAATTTTTTTTGGGCCAAATTCTACAACTTACATAGGGAGACGCAATAAATAATAAATAAAAATACTAGCAGAGAAACAAGTGCAGAGAAAATAATATTCGAACTCCTTCTCTATGCTGCAGCTCTAGGGTATAATTGATGCAGCTCACACAAAAAGTACAAGTTGTGCATCTGTTTTTTCCAGCACAACAATCATCCTACTCTATTGAGATTGAGATGCAATACAGTACAAATGCAATCTTCATATTATGGGATCAAAAACAAAAATGCAGCATCAAACATGGAATATAAGATATAATACATAAACTGTCAGTTCATCGAGCAAATTAGCTATTTTCAATTTAATGCAAACTAGCTATATTAGTTAGAACACCTTTTTTAAGAAGAAACTTCAACTCTCTTGACATTTACCGTTTACCCAGCGCAGTAATGGTTAGCCAAATTGCAAGCCTAAAAAGCCCGTGATCTAACTAGGTGCTCAACAAAATTCACAGTTGAAACAACTACACCAAGATCTCAACCTCTGAAAACATCCATCACCACGGCCAATCATATTAAAAACAGAAGCTTATATCCAACAGTTGAACAATTTCAACTAGTAGTCCCCAAACCATGATACAGTCCATATGATTTCGAGCATCCACCCCATCCAAATGATCCCAAAACATTCACCAGACTATGCGGCAAACAATGCACAAAACATGTTAAATTTCGAGCATAGCCTGATAACTATCGATCGCCACAAGCTAAGTAGAAAAACATGCCAACTTAGCCAATCTAGCTCTCACCTCGTTCTGGTAAGTAACGGCAACCCTGGTACCTGAATCATCACCAAAAGCCAAACCACCTCAGTTCACCACCAGAATCGCAAAACACAAAGCTAAGCTCGAGAGAGCTGGGGGGAACAAAAGCAGGGGGGGTTTTTGCGGACCGAAGAGGTGGCGGAAGGCGTCGCGGCAGGCCTCGGTGACGTGGGCGGCGTAGCTGTCGTCCTTCTCCGCCGCCCGCATGATCTCCGGCTGCGCCGCACCCGGGAACCGACGCGGGCGCGGGGCGGCGCCGCCGCCGGAGCTGGGGCCCGCATCGCCGGCGGGGGCGCCGCCTCGCATCTCTCCGCCGCGTCCTGTGGAATCCTCGCCACGCGATAGAGTTCGGACTTCGGAGTTCAGAGGAGTTCGTGCGTGCGCCGCCGTGGGCTTTCGCTGGGCCGCTCCAGTCACATGTGCTTAGTACTCCCTCCGCTCACAGATAGGTGTCATTTGGTACCGGTTAAACTTTCCTATTTTCTTATTAATACTATCTTTTTAAAATATTTAAATTAAATACATCAAAACTATATGTGCAGATTTATTTTTAAAAATACTTTTATTATACTATAGTTTTATAAATAAATTATAATAAAAAATTTGAAAATTGTGTCAGAATTTTATTTCTCTCCTCTACTCATCCGCATCCTTGTGGTCGAACAGGACATAGGGCCCACATGTCAAGGACAATTTAGTATCTGCACGTTTCCTACCGTGTGGACGTAGCACGGTAGCAGTAGCACTTCTCCCAGCGGCGACCCGTCCCATGCGTTATTTAGGGTTCTTGCGGTGGCGGAGGCGGCGGGTACTTCCTCTGAAGTATTGGTTTCAGTTGAGCGGAGAAGTTTCTAGATCTTAAGTGAGGGAGTCGCCATGAGCCGGTCGGGGCAGCCGCCGGATCTGAAGAAGTAATCTCGCGGCTCTTTTCCTCTCGAGGTCGATTTACTTTGCTTGCCGTTCTCTATTTTGTTGGGATTTTAACCCGAGTTTACTTTCTGGTGAATTGCAGGTACATGGACAAGAAGCTCCAAAGTAAGTGGACTCACTCCGATCCCAGAGTTTTAGGCTCTCATGTTTCTTGTGTACTGCTAAGACGCGAGTTGTTGTTTTTTTTTTTAGATTCCAAGACTGCATATGCGCTGGTATTACCTAATATTCGTCCCATGTTATTGAGAATGAAGATTTGCTGAGGTGCTAGGTGCAACTTGCAAGAATCTTGTATTTATATTCGTCGGCATTGCGTATTACTAGTAATTAGTACTTGATATATGGGATTTGATATGGTCATTTAGAGAAATATAGAATGTTGTTTATGTTGTATTGATTTGCAAATTGCAATGGTCTGTACAGACCACAGTGTTGTACTTGTTTCACACACTCACGTTGTAGTGTTCGTGCAACCTAGCAGTGCTAGTGTTAGCAGGGGTCTCCACAATGTTTTGGCTGAAAAATTGCCCTGTTTGTTAGTTAATCTTAAAGCCAATTTAGAATTTTTTAAGGCCGCTTGATCCGTTTCTTATTTATGAATACAACTGAGTTATATGGGAATATAAATTTGTCAGTAGTTCGTGACAGGTGTGTTCTGTTGATTAGGTTTGCAGTTTTTCACATTGGTCATGTAAATGCCCTAAACGGTGATATCTTAGCAAAGCTATGGATTTTTTTTGTCCAAATGAAGCTTCTTTGTCATAGTTAGTTACTCTGATAGGGCATTTACTGTTCTCTTTTTTTTTGGGTATAATCTTTACAGTGTTATGCATTCAGATATTTGTCGTTCACACTGTGTCATGTCCATTGTTGTGTCTAGTTGCTTCTTAATTGCTGTCCATAATAATCCTCTAATCTTCTGAAGTGATGCTGAACTATGGATGTAGTCTATATATTCTTGCTCTACTTCAATTGGCTATTCACTCACTCTCCTTTCTCAATTCCAGTCAAGCTGAATGCGAACCGTGTTGTCATTGGCACGCTTCGAGGATTTGATTAGTTCATGAATTTGGTCGTGGACAACACAGTGGAGGTCAATGGAAACGATAAGAATGACATAGGGATGGTGGTGTGTAATTTGCTTTGCTTTGTTCTTGTTCTATTATCACGAGGACTCGGTGTCCTCCTGACAATCAGGCCAATCCTCAAGAAGAAAAAAATGTTCCCTGCCAAATAATCATTGGAATGAATATACTTGTATCAACTCCTTTCTCGTCAGTTTGAATTATATAATCCAGTACTGATAATATAACTACATCTGCAGGTAATCAGGGGAAACAGTGTTGTGATGATTGAAGCCCTTGAACCGGTTGCCAAGCCGCAGTGAACTTTCAGGTTGCCTAATTATGGTTTTGTACTTGAACTGGTACCCGTATTGTGATGTCAAAACTGATGAGTATGCCATCAGGCTTGAGCACCTTTGTATAGTTTACCCTTCCTTTCAATATATGCACTGCACTCTTAGTGTTATATTGCTGGGATTCCATGCTTTTCTGCAGTGGATTGAGGCCACCAATTGTGAAACATTTGTGTTTGTATATTGTATAAACTGTCATGGAAGCGCATAATCCGGGAGGTTGGTGTTTTGTTCACATTTGTTTTCATAAATAAAAACATAAAGAAAATTCGTTTATGATGTTGCAACAATTTTGAGATCTATTCGATCGTTTGGTTGCTGGAAATGAACTTAATTCATGTTCCTCTGCAATCTTTTATTTGCACAAAGTACTATTTTCTTTGGGATATCTACTACCATCGTGATACACTTAGACTGCGCATTAATTTAAGAGTCAAATAGTTGGCGCTTATTTGAAACAAACGACTAAGCTCTATTAGCTCATTTGAAAAGAATCTGTAGGAGTTCCTTATGGAAAACCTTTGTAATAACCTAGAAAATTAACTAAGCAAACAACAGTAGTAATGAGTAATTAGAGCAGTAGTTAGCGTAATTGTTTGCGAAAAGATTTAAAAATGCGAATAGAGCGAATAGAGTTAGAAAAGAGATTGCCGTCAGTCCCGCAGGCGAGGTATTGATCACCGAGATACCAGACCTGTTGGGGCCGAGTTGGCACCTCTCGCTAGATCGGGTATCATCATCCCAAGAATCGCGACTTACCTGTTCGGATCAAGGGTGTCCGTAGTATTTAGAAACCCAAATTTTTAGCCATCCTCGATAACTCAAGAAAGAGCCGGAAGGGTAGCATGGTAACCTTGACCATTCCTTATCCTCAAGCCGACTTGCAAGCCGACAAGCGACCGGCTCATGACGGCCAGCGGCACCGCCCTTCTCGGCCAATCAACAACCGGCGAAGCGGACTCGTGGCGGCCAGGAGGAGGAGGTATGGCTGCAGCCCATCCCTTCCTTTCCCTTTATAGCAAGCAAGCATTCGCCTCTTCCTCGCCTCCCAAACAGAACACACAAGCATAACCACATTGGTCCAGAGAGAGAGAGAGAGCTCGAGAGACCAAGAAGCGAAGGCGCAAAGAAGCAGGAGGGTGAAGATCCGAGCGGGAGGAGGAGGAGACCCACAAGATGAAATGAACCAGGAGATCCCCAAGCCACACCGAACCGCAACCAGGAGGACAAACAAGGGGCAGCCAGACTCGAAGAGGAGCAAGAACCGAGCAAGGAGATTCCCAAGAACAAGACCAACACCTTCTTCCCTCAACTCGAACCAAATCTCTCAGTGCACAACCGTTCCACGATGCAAAGCTACTCCTCAAGTGCACCAACGAGTAGATCGAATAGCTTGTAGTCTCAAGAAAGATTCTAGGGTTGCAAAGAATGAAATCTTGCCGTCCCGCTAGAACCCCTGCATCATTGACCCCCGTAACTTGCAAGCAAACCGAAACCAAGTAGATCAAGTAGCCTCTGTTCTTTCTTCAACCCGTAAAAGCGAAATCAAGAGTAAAGCAAACTTGAAATGAGGTAAAGCAGATAGACCTAGTAGTATCTGTTCTTACCATTTAACCAAAATGCGAAAATCCAATAGATCGTGTAATATCTGCTCTGTATTCCTTAGAGTAGAAAGGGAGTAGAGGAGAAGTAGATGAGAGATTAGAGGGGAAAGGAGAGGGAAACCATGGAGCGCTGGCGCTGGCCACACACTGGCCAAGAATCGGCGAGGAGCACTCTGCCAGTGGAGAATCAGCCACCACACTGGCCGGGCAGAGGCGGTCGGTGGGAGGAGGCGACCGCATGGAGGTGAGGCCGAGGAGCGCCGAGCCGCCAGGAGATCGCTCGAGGCGGAGGAAGCGGACGGAGAGAGAGGGAGGCGTTCGGTCCCAGGAGACCGAAGAGGAAGCGAGGAGGCGTTAGCCACGAAAGGAAAAAGGGAAGGGGTGAGAGGAAAATAAGAAAAGGGGAAAAGAAAGAAAGAAGAGAAGAAAAGAAAAGGAAAGAAGAGAAAAGAAAAGAGAAAAAGAAAGAAGGGGGAAGAAATGGGAAAAAAATTAGGAAGCTGGTTGTCTTCGTGCGATCCTCGTAGATTAAATCACGGTATTTGAATCGTAGGAAAAAGCTTCTGTTTTAATTTCTAAAAGCCGCGGTTAATCAGATAGAAAAAAATTGATTAAATTGTAATAATTGTTCTTGTTGTAATTGCTAGTTGGATTGCTGTAAATAAATTGAAATGTGGGTAGTTAATGGGTTCTAGTTAGTTTGACGCTGTCAGTAGAAGAATTGGTTTCCGTAGCGTGTTGGGTTGATGCCGTAGTAATACTTTATAATTGTCAGGTCTCGAGTCGAACCCGTCAAACCATCCCCCCAGCAGTCCGAGCGAGGTCGAACACTTCAGTTCTACTCCAGGCAAGAGCCTTTGATTCATGTTTGTTTAAAATCTTTTCAATTGATTTCTGTATACTATGTGTATCACTCTTGCATGGAAAACGTTATATTCAAATTAAAAACCTTAAATCGGATGCGGTTGAAACTGTATTTGAGAAAATGGAATGGGTTTGGTGTCATGTGACACGGAGAGAAATGGATTTGGTCTGTTCACGGAATGATCCGTGGTCGTATTATTATTATGGTGGGTAGAGGGCGCCGATGAGAAGGATTGTCATGCCGGTGGGGCCCTCTACAGAGGATAGAATATAAGGAATTACAAACTACACTTGGGCATTGAGCCGTAATTGCGAGATCAACCATAGTGTGTGGAAACGGTCGAAAAGGTTGTCCTATGAAGGATTTAGATCTCCACATTGGGTAAGTGTTATATGGCGTACCACAGGATATCTTGGGAGGCCCGTGGGGTCTGAGTCCACGGAAATGGCGGTATATTTGAAGCCACGGGTAGAGTTACTGCCGACGACTGACTGTCGGAGTACAACTGTTAGCCGCGAGTCGTTGAGACTGCCTAGGGAAGGAGTTCACGACTCGGGTAACAGGGTTGGAGATCTATTTCGGATTAGTGATAAACGCTCGGGGCCTCTCTGAGGAGGGTCACTATGGGTAAAGTGGTACAAACCTGCGCAGTGTTAAAAATCATGAATTCATGCCTGTCTCCTGGATTGGAGGCTACGGAAGATCAGTCTGTCTCATATACAAGTGCTAGTAGGCAAGTTTAAAATAAAATTGGCCAACTTTTAAAGAAAACCTAATTTAAATAAAAACCTAAGTTTGAAGGAAGGAAAGATCTGTGGAAAAAGAGAGGAAAATTCATGTCATTATGTTGCTATTAGTGCTTGCTGAGTACGTTGTACTCACTCTTGTATAATCCTCCCTTTGCTTAGAAGGCGAGCTTGATGGATCCACCGTTGAGGCGTGGACTGAAGGCGATGAGCAGGATCAGGAGCTTCAGGAAGATGCTTATTACTACTACAATCAAGAGAACTAGATGATTGGGTAGAAAGGATTACTTTTGGGACGGTCGTCATGGGATGAGACCGTTGTAATATAAATTTTGTTGTACTTGGAACCAATGTCTAATTATGTAATGGACATGTAAGCCATGCGTGGCTGGAATGTAATATATTTCGATTCGATCTCTAATTATTGTTCACGCAATATTCTGATCACGGTATGGTACCTGACAGAGTACTGGACTACCCGGTACTTTGCTAGCTACTATATCGAGATTCGAGTGATTAACATAGGGTAATGCCCAGGTGGAGGTTAATTACTCTAGGTTAATTACCCGGGTCGCTACAACCTTCCTCGAGTCAAGTGGAATACAACCCCAAGTTCTGTAATTTTTTTTGCAACTCGTCTGAACACTAACTATGTACTCCGTTCATGTGTTTGCAATCCTATGTTTTACGCTTGTATACGCTAGTTTTTCAAGCTGGAGATAACATTTTTATTCACGACGGGCACTTGTACTGGTTTGGCACTTGTACATTTTTATTCAAGCATGGATAGCATTTTTATTCGCAAATGTCGCAGCAGATCCAGAACTTGTCCGCGGCGTATCAAGCTTGGGATAACATTTTTATTCTCTGAAGTTCTCTGCGAAGCGCATGACTAGACATTTTTATCCTTCATAAACCAAATTCATGGGCAGAGTTTAGCAAAATTATAAAAATGTTGCAACACTCTATAGTTAATGCATGGATCAACTGCTCATAATACTGTCCATGTAAAAGATATTACCAAACTGTATCGTAAACTTGTGAGGTGATATAAGCCTATATACTAGAATGCCCTGAAAAAAATCCACTACGCGGCTGCTTGGAACACAGAAAATTTACACAAAAATATAAAAAACCAGTAGAATTTGGCCGAGATTTCCATTTACTTGAGCGCCGAACGGCCATTGCTCAGGCTTTGTGTAGTGCCTTCGCTGTAGGAAGTAAGGCGTTCCTGTTAACAAAATTGAAAGAAACTCAGGGTCTGAGATTGAAAAAACCGCGAACAAACCCTAACCCTACTATCCCACTCTCATCTATATATCCGCACTCGCTCCCAGCAATTCACATCCAAATCTAGGGTTTTATCCGCCGCCGCCGCCGCCGCCGCGCCGTCTCCCTCCCTGCTCCTCCGTTCTCCAATGGCGGCTCACGCGCAGATCAGCAAGAAGCGAAAGGTACGGCTCGGAACCCCTCTCCCTTGTAGATCCCGGGCTGGGGCTGCGTGGCCTGTAGATTTGATGTGCGACGTGTCGTTGCTCGCTCGCAGTTCGTGGCGGATGGCGTGTTCTTCGCGGAGCTGAACGAGATGCTGACCCGCGAGCTCGCGGAGGACGGCTACTCCGGCGTCGAGGTCCGCGTCACCCCCATGCGCACCGAGATCATCATCCGAGCCACGCGCACCCAGAACGTCCTCGGTGCGTGCATTTCTGCGCTCCCATTCTGATCTGAGCGGCAAATAATCCATGCTTTTTTTCATATTGGTTTCGATGCGGAATCTGAGGTTTCGTTGGCATTCAGGCGAGAAGGGCCGGAGGATCCGGGAGCTGACGTCGGTGGTGCAGAAGCGCTTCAACTTCCCGGAGAACGGCGTCGAGCTCTACGCCGAGAAGGTCAACAACCGCGGCCTCTGCGCCATCGCGCAGGCCGAGTCCCTCCGCTACAAGCTCCTCGGCGGCCTCGCCGTCCGAAGGTTGTCGTCGAACCCGCACACACTGAAACTGATTTTCTTAGCGCATAGCATATTATTAGCATGTCATCTTCACAGCAGGCTCGGCTCCTTGCCCGTGCCATACCTGTGTTCGATGGTGACGAAATCAGCAGCCGCCCTCAATTGCATTTCATAAGCAGTGGATGAATCTGCTACTGTTCCATCGCTGCTGCTTCGGATGGATATGAACATATATATCGCCTAATGAGTTTTGTAGAGGTTATGGTTCTTGTGCTGTTCTGTGTTGTACTGTTATGTCATCTATAAAGCAAATAGGTCACTTTATGCCAACTTTGTGTCGGAAGATGACTAAATTACCCGTGCCAACCAGGCTTCCTCTGCTGGGAAGCTTTAGTAATGGGCTTCTAATGTGTTAAACTGGTTGGCCACATTACCTGTATTGGATTTGTTTGGGTTTGCTAATGGGATACTAGTCAACTGAATTCTCTTGGTGCTTTTAGCTGTATTGGGTTTAAACAAATTTTTTACCTTCTTTTTTATTTGGACTTTTCAATGACTAAATCAATTCTTCATTTGCCAGGGCGTGCTATGGTGTACTTAGGTTTGTCATGGAGAGCGGTGCTAAGGGCTGTGAGGTATCGGGTCCTGCAAAGTAATATAGTTTTTTATTTGATCTCAATGTAACATGTACTGAGAAGCCAGTCTTTGGTTTCCAGGTTATTGTCAGTGGGAAGCTTAGGGCACAGCGTGCTAAATCCATGAAGTTCAAGGATGGATACATGATTTCTTCTGGTCATCCTGTCAACTTGTATATTGACTCAGCTGTGAGGCATGTTCTTCTGAGACAGGTTTGATGCTCGTTACTTCATCAAATTTGTGCTGTAGGTAATTTTTTTTTCTTCTCTGATGTACAATTTCATACTTGCCTTCAGGGTGTGCTGGGTATCAAGGTCAAGATAATGCTTGACTGGGATCCAAAGGGGAAGCAAGGGCCGACTACTCCTTTACCTGATCTTGTTACTATCCACCCCCCAAAGGATGAGGATGAGCTCTTGAGGCCTCTTGCAGCAGAGATCCCAGTTGCTTGAAGTGCCATGCTTAGGTGAACTGATGCTTGTGCTCTGGTTTTTTAAGCTGTGTAATGTTTATTATTAACATCATCCTTGTAAAGAGCTTTACTTTTTTGAAGTTGCAAGCTTCAGCAACCAATATAAGCTTTCAGCTTTTTCCTAAATATGGTTGGTAATTATTTCTTGCTTGCTGCTCTATATGATGTATGGTCATTCTCGTCATATCTTTTAGATTAGGCATCTCTTCTTAAGATGATAATGAATAAACTACAATATGCTTGCTTTTTTGTTCTGTCTAGTTTTTGAAACTTTACACCAATGTCGTATCATATTATGATCCATAATTCATAGGTAGCGTGCTGGTCATGCAGGGTTGTTTTTTTTCCTGTTGCACATTAGCACATATAGAGTTTTCATTTTTCTTCTCTTATATTATCCTGCAGGATACTGTGTATCGGATTTACGCCTCTCTTATGCGTCTAATGTCGAAAGTGTTTCCTGCTATACAAATCTGAGGAAAGTGGGCAGTTGGGTTAAGCTTTTCTGCTTTCTCCAACAATCATTTTCCTCTCATGTAACCTGAAATATTTATGTGTATTTTTGCGCCATCAAATTCTTTCCTTGATCTGAATTTGATAGTGTTGTTTTCATATTCTTTGTATGGATGCCTATAGCTTTTACATAGATGCATGCTTATATAATAGAATTACAGTTTATTGGTAGCACAATGGCCAATACATGCCTTTTTTATCTGTGTTGCACAAAAATTTGGTCTTTGTTTTTCTGCTCTCCGATGCCCTGCAGGATAGTGTGTATCGGCTTCATGCTTTTTGCTATGCATTTCTTGCCGGAAGTGTTTCCTGCTATATCAATCTGAGGAAAGTGGGCAGTTGGGTTGAGCTTGATAATTTGCTTTCTCCAACAATCATTTTCCCCTCATGTAAACATGAAACTTATTTATTTGTTTCTTTTACTTTTTGTAAAGAGCTTTCATGTATGTTTGTACTGCTGATATATAAATGTTGGGAGGAGCAAGGAAAACGCAATGTTGGATTAGTGCTGGACTAGGTTGTTACTTTTCTCTCAACTGTCATTCCCGCAAGCATATAAGTGATTCCTATGCTTTTTTTTTATCTCAGGTATGTGAGGCATCGTTTGCAGTACTGGTGTTGATGGCACTGAACTAATCATGTCGTGTTACTTGTCGTTTGAACTTGTTTCCTGCTAGACCAACTTGAGAAGAATGTGCAGCTGAGTTTTATGCGCCAAGTGATTTATGGTTTTCAACAATCATTTTTCACATATGTTATCTACCTATTTTATTAGTCAAGTTAAGAGCATTTTTGTCTTGGTTCAGAAAGTGTACATATTCCCAGTTGCAGATTTAGGCCTATGACAAAGTAGGCTGTAGCCCGGGGCTTAAAATTTTAGCTTGTATTTAGCCTAGGTAAGCTCATGGTGTAATAAATATATTAGCCTATGTTATATGATCTTAGATTCATCATCTAGTCCGAAGCATATTCAAATTTTAGATCCGCCACTGCATATTCTTGTTTAGTTGATAGTTGGTACTCACGTCTGTTTGGGCAGTTGATTGTTGTTTCGTGCCTTTAGTTATCTTCCTTTTTAAATTTTTTGTTCATCCGGTGGTGTCGCTTTAAACCGCAGGATTTTTTATCGGCAGCACGCTCTGCTATGTGCATTGTTTCCGAGCGATGCTGCAAAATTCATCCCATGGAGGATGGACATCTCTAGCTGTCAGCTGTTCCTTTGGAATGCAGTAATCCGTCCTCCACAAATAGCTTGATTTCTTATTTATTTTTGGGTTGCAGGTTCTGCAATTCCTTGCGTCTTGCTCTGCATTTGCTTCGTGTATTCGGGCGATTCTCATACTTGTTCATGGTCCATTCAACTAGTCAGCTCGTCTACTCATTTTTTAAAACGTCACGTGCTGATTAGGAATTTGGTCTGTGGAAATGTTAGTCCTGTGTTAACGTGTCAATATTAGCCTGTCGTGAGATTGCCGAGATATTTGACCTTAATGCATTAAACACAGATGTCAAATTTCTGAAACAACAATTCAACGCATGCCAACAGTGACAGTAGTAAGTGAATGACAGTGCATAATCCGAGTCGGAGTACATCAAATGCGGTTCTATCCAATTGCTTCGACGCTTCAACAGCGTCATTCTGCCGAGTTACGAGCTTAATCGGAGCTGCCATTTGGAGGCTAGAGGGTGATCCTTAACAGAATACTCTTTAGAATAGTGAATGTACGAGAATATATTAGTATGGTAACTGTATTATCTCTTTCGTTGTTGAAAGCTCTTTGCAAGGTTCCAAATCCCGGTGAAATTTCGAATTTCGGACCCTTTTGAGATCCTAAATCTCGTCCGAATAAAAAAATTAATTTTTTTTTGAAAAATTTCAAATCTCACTGATTTCAGTCGAGATCTCGGTGATGATTTCATTTTTTGTCGATAGGATTTGGTTGGATTTGAGGTCAAGACTATCCACACAAAATTTCAAAAATTTTGGATGTGTTTTGGACCATTTTTTAAAAAGTTCAAAAATTAATCTTCGGATACTCAACCTATTGCGCATGGTATATATAATTCTACATGCATGCTTCTTGTTGAGTTGTAGTTTAGAAGACATCATAGCTTGTCATAATTTCTCTTTCTATAAGTTAGTTACTGTGAAAATGATGTGGACTGCAGACGCCTACTACAACTGATCTACTTTGGAGAGATGTTTGATCCTCCACATTGTGCAAAAACCTATGACAATTGCTTGAAAGAATTGATATGAATTGAGAAAGATGTGACCATGATTGCTAGGTTCAGATTGTGCATCTTAGCTTATTGCTAGAGAAGTCATGGTTTAGTGTAATATGTAATACTGGTTTTATCTTATCCACTTGCACTAATTCTTTAGGCCCAAAATAAAATCATGTTTAGTGTAATATGTAATGTAAACCACATGTCCTCTTACATTTGAAAAATCAAAAACATATTTTACACAAGGCTTTTTATACATTATCACTGTTACGAACAGCGCCACTCTGGTCAAGCAGAAACTGTGACGGGTGTTGACTTAGCATATGGAGTTTCCGCAGCTAAATTTCCACAGCAAATCTTTACGTCTCCAACAAAGAGGACAACACGATCAGATCATGAACAACTCTCGCAAGTCGCAAGTCGCAACACAAACCGTGTCAATTCACTGTTGAAGGATTCAAGCAGCTGGTGGTCAGTCATCAGCATGCAGGGATCTAACGGTGGTCAATCAGCAGCATGCAGATGGATCTAGTGATTGACCGTCGTTAGATGAAGGCCAAATATTGAGATAATACAAAGTCCAAATTCCTCATTTAACCAAGCTAAACACGAACATCTGCTTAAAACCAGATTTAGTTAGGGATACATTGTACAAACAGCCTAAGCCCCTAAGGGCACAATTACTTGACCATGTTAACAATATCCTTGCAAGTTACAGCCATTGCAAGAAGAATTAACTGCTCTGATCCTAGTACACGCGAGGTGAGGCATCTCCTCGCCACCTGACGAGCTTCTATGACGACGGGCGTGCACGCTTATTGCTGTTGCTGCCGTTGCCGCTGCTGCACGACGGGCACTTGTACTGCTTGATGTGCTCCGCCTTGGCCGGCGTGATCTTGACGCACTTGCCGTGGAACCACTTCTCGCAGATGTCGCAGCAGATCCAGAACTCGTCCGCGCCGTAGTTCTCGCCGCACGCGCCGCAGAGAGTCTCCCCGTGCTCTTCTTCGCCGCCGCCGCCGCCGCCGCCGTCCTCGTCCTCCGGGCCTTCGTCCTCGCGGTCTTCCTCCTTCACCTGGGGCTTTGGCTGCTTCGCCCGAGGTTCAGATGATTTCTGCTTTCCGAGAAATGAACAGATTGGATGGGGAAAACGAACAACACGAATTGAATGTATGTCGAGATTGGTTACATAAACAGAAGACAAAATCACGGTATGGGTGCATGCATCTAGAGAAGAATGAGCCAAACCGTTTTATTGTTGGACTTGGATTTGCTATTGCTGTGGTTATTATTGCTCGGTGCCTTGGTTTTACTCTTCCCACTAACAACTTCAAAAATCGTGGGAAGATCATTAATCATACCAAACAGGCGCCTCCTGCGTAGTAACAAGGGAGTGTCAGAAACACATATTAGGTCAAACGCTGGTAAAAACTAGAAAACATCTCAGAATTAGAACTTCTCATGAAGAAATGCCATTAACATCAACCAAAGAATCATGTGCAGCATTTCCTTTAATACCAAAACAACTCTCCAAACACATGACATTATAAATACAACCAAAAGTTTACCAGCTAGAAAACATTCTTTAAACTTCAAGGTCAATAATGAACAAGCAGATCAGTTGATTTCTTTTGATAACCCTAAGTCTTGCAAAACATGGTCTAATGTTGCAAAATGGCAGGAAGCAATTCACAGTACTACCTTACCAGATTCAAGTACATGTTTCCAAGCAAAATCTTCTATTGATTTATGGAATATTCCACTTCAGGTTTGTGTAATTTTTGTTGTCTGCAATGTAGTACACTACACTTATCTTTCAGTGAGCCAAACGATTCCCAACCAACAGAAGACAGGCCTATCCAGGTTTTATTATCAAACACCATGTTTAAATAGTAGTCATCTTGTAAACAACAGTAAATATTCCAGAAAGATGGAATAGAAAGTAACCTGTCATTTTTATCAAATCCAAAACGAGCACCAAAGTAAAATGCAACAGACAGTAACCATGCGTCACAGTGTACTGCAACCATGGACAGCCAATCTTTTTCCTGCATTCCATCTCGTGCAAAGTTAATGCCCAATGCAGGCTCTGGGAGCTCGGGTGGCACCTCTTCTGCAGGCAAATTTACTTCCCAATGCTCATTGGGAAACCCATAAAGGCACAAGTTTTCCTTTTCTGCAGAAGAAAACACATGGTCACGTCTGGCTGTACAAATATATTGGTCCACTTATGATGGCTCAGAAGAATCTCAAAAGGTTATCACAGCATATGACTGTCTGCTGTAATTAATTGATTACATGATCAGTAGACATGTAATTGAAAAAAAAACAAACGAAGATGCTCAGAACTTAATTAACTCAGCTAAGCTAAAATATGCATAAAAGCCTTCTGAAATAAGTGAACCCCCACAGGTAAGTTTCAAACATATTCAAAGAACAGAAAAACTAAAAAACGGTATACCGTTGCAACGGTACACCTCTGAAACTCATGAAACTTATGATTTTTTGCACTGAAACTCATGAAACTTAGCACTAAAAACTGATAAAACATGAAACTGATAAAACTAAACACTGAAACTCATGAAACCAGTACTAAAACTGATAAGTTTCATAAGTTTCACAGCTATACCGTTGCAACGGTATACCGTTCCCTAGTTATTCTCTTCAAAGAAACAGCAAATGCAACAAAGCGCATATATACATATACATAAGCCTTTTCTGTACTCCTGGGAGTACATACTCCCATCTCCAGTATACCCCTTAAACGAATGTGTTATACTCCTTTATCACTTTTAGTATACTCCAATAATAATTCTAAGATACTACAATGCGACATTGAAAAAATTCATCGAAGCCCTTTATTTTTTTACTATATACCCTTTTCCATATGTAAAAAAAGTATATAAATAAATTATACTATACAGAGTGGACTTTGATGAAATTTTTTATGAAACTTACTTTGTAGTATCTTATAATGCGGTATATTGAGAGTGGGAGTACTCCCAGGGGTATGAAACCATTTTCCTATACCGCTTAAATGATGTTGTTATACCTCTTTATCCTTTTGAGTATACTCTAATACTGATTATTAGATACTCCAAAGTGAGTTATACGAAAAATTTCATCAAAATCCACCCTTTATAGCATAATTTGTTTATATAATATTTTTACATATGGCAAAGGGTATATAGCAAAAAAAAATAAAAGGTTCCGACGAATTTTTTTCAAAAATATCGCATTGTAGTAACTTAGAATTATTATTGAAGTATACTGAAAGTGATAAAGTAGTATAACACAATAGTTATATATATATATGTGGGGGGGGGGGATTATGCAAACACAATAATTTAACTCAGGCTTCAATCACAAAGAAGCCCTAAAAGATATGAGCAGAGTATCAAATCTTAAGTCATTTGCTACTGATTACAGCATGAAAAAAACTACAATATCAAGCTGGGACGTAAACAGGTGTTATGGCTTAGGAAGAAAAGGATAGAAATTTGTTCAAAAAAGGTGAAGCCCAAATCTTTCAGACAATCAGTCAGCGGGGAATGAAAATGTTAAATTCCCATATTATTGGGATATAGAGTATAGACCCCTGTATCACCATCCTGTGGAACTTTCTAGTATATTTTCACACAGTATGCATGCCCAACGACAGTGTTAATTGCATCAATCACCAGTGGGGAACAAACTAAATGCCCAACTCCCACCCCAAGTCCTCTTTTTTGGTAAAATTTGTCTCGCAGCATTTTACCAATGAACTTTAAAAACCCTGTCCAATTCTCCATTAGCCTTAATTAAACTATTACTCACCAACAAGTGAAAACCACTTGTTGAGTTTCTCCTTCCCTCCCATCCTCCAAGGCATATATACAAGCTCAAATTAAGCATCTTTCGAGCTTACTGGAAGTTTACTGTTTCAGTGCACCGTTTTCTAAGGACAATAGGCTCTGCTTCACAAGATCCTAATACCTAACCAAAATCTCCAGCAATCACTATGCTCCACTAGCCAATTCATGGACATTAGACATTAGGTGGACAACTTGCAGTTTGATCTAATTCACCAAACAAGGATCTAATTGTAATAACCTAGAAAATTAACTAAGCAAACAACAGTAGTAATGAGTAATTAGAGCAGTAGTTAGCGTAATTGTTTGCGAAAAGATTTCAAAATGCGAGTAGAACGAGTAAAGATAGAAGGGGATTGCCGTCAGTCCCGCAGGCGAGGTATTGATCACCGAGATA
Source organism: Rhipidocladum racemiflorum (assembly GCA_036346355.1). Taxonomy (NCBI): domain Eukaryota; kingdom Viridiplantae; phylum Streptophyta; class Magnoliopsida; order Poales; family Poaceae; genus Rhipidocladum; species Rhipidocladum racemiflorum. The sequence continues at coordinate 51,690,090 of CM070582.1, read as the reverse complement.
CCAGACCCGTAGGGGCCGAGTCGGCACCTCTCGCTAGACCGGTTCATCACTCGGCAATCCGTACTTACCTGTTCGGATTGCGGGTATCCGTTGCAGCTCTTTAACCAGTAGACAACCCAGTGAACCAGTAGAATAGTAACTTTTACCCAAGCCAAGCGATCCTTTGCGGTTCACGGCCAACCCAAAAGCAACCGAAAGCGGCAGAAGACCGCCTTCTCAACCAATCAAGAACTCCAAAGAAGACTCGTGGCAGCAAGGGAGGGGGGCACGGCTGCCACCCGTCCCTTTCCTTTCCCTTTATAGCAAGCATCCATTTCTTTCCTCAGCTCCCAGCCGAAACCAAGAACCAGAAAGCAAGCGCTCAAGCACATGCAGTCCAGAGAGTGAGGGAGCACAAGAGAGCAAGAAGGAGGAACAAGAAGCAGACCGACAGCACCAGGAGTCCCCAAACCGGAGCAAGGAGCAAAAAGGCGCAAGGAGCCGGAGGATCCCCAAGAACAGCAGAACCGAACGAGAGCCAGAAGGAGTACCGCAAGAACCGAGCAAGGAAGAACACCCCCAAGAACAGCACCAACATCATCTTCCCCAAGAACCGAACCCTCCCCCAATTCCTCAGGTGCACAACCAATTCCTAGTAGCAGTAGTAGTGCTACTTCCTAGTGGTCTCAGCTTTGAACTCTAGGGTTGCTTAGATCAATGCCTAGCCGTCCCTCTAGAACTCCATCATCGACCTTAGAAACTTGCAAGCAAAACCGAAAGCAACGGATAGAGCACCAAAACCAGTAGCATCTATTCTCATCAGTAACTCGTATGCCAAATCGAAAGTAAAACAACCAGCAATATCTGTTCTTATCAGTAACCTTAGATGTGAAATCAAAAGGTAGAGCAAACGTAAAATGAGGCAAAGTGAATAGATCAAGTAATATCTGTTCTCATATTCTTTAAAGCAGAGAGGGGAGTAGAGGAGAAGTAGATGAGAGATTAGAGGGGTACTCAGAGCAGAGAAGAGGGAGAATAGCAGAAGAGAGGGGAGTGGAGAGGGGACTTATCTGTGGTAGAAGGGGAAACCGGCGACGAGGGAGTCACAGATGGCAAGGCCAGGCCAAATTAAGGCAGAAGCAGAGGGATGTAGTCAGAAAAGCGAGGAGTTCGGCCAGGGGCGAACCTGAGGAAGAGTAGAGGAGTGAGAACGAGAGAGGAAGGTAGGGAGGAGAGGAGCCGGCGGGTAGGGAGGCGTGGTCGCTAGGAGGGAGGCGCGCTGGAGGAGGCGAAGAAGAGGGGAGGCGATGAGACCGAAGGAGCCAGGCCAGAAAGGCCTTCGGCCAGAAGAGGAAAAAAAAAAGGAAAGGGTGAGAGGAAAAAAGAAAATGAGAGAAGAAACAAAGAAGAGAAGAAAAAGAAAAAGAGAGAAGAAAAAAGAAAAGAAGAGAAAAGAAAAGAGAAAAAGAAAGAAGGGGGAAGAAAAGGGAAAATTTAGGAATCTGGATATTTCCGTACGTTACTCGTAGATTAAATCACGGTAATTTGAATCGTAGGAAAAAGCTTCTGTTTTAATTTCTAAAAGCCGCGGTTAATCAGATAGAAAATTGGTTAAACTGTAATAATTGTTCTTGTTGTAATTGCTAGTTGGATTGCTGTAAATAAATTGAAATGTGGGTAGCTATTGGGTTCTAGTTAGTTTGACGCTGTCCGTAGAAGAATAGATTTCCATAGCAGGTTTAGTTGATGCCGTAGTAATACTTTATAATTGTCAGGTCTCGAATCGAACCCGTCAAACCATCCTCTCAAAGCCTGAGCGAGGTCGAACACTTCAGTTCTACTCCAGGCAAGAGCCCTTTGATTCATGTTTGTTTAAGATCTTTTAAATTGATTTCTGTATACTATGTGTATCACTCTTGCATGGAAAAACATTATATTCAAATTAAAAACCTTAAATCGGATGCAGTTGAAACTGTGTTTGAGAAAATGAAACTGGTTTGGTGTCGTGTGACACGGAAGGAAATGAATTTGGTCTGTTCACGGAACGATCCGTGGTCGTATTATTATTATGGTGGGTAGAGGGCGCCGATGAGAAGGATTGTCATGCCGGTGGGGCCCTCTACAGAGGATAGAATATAAGGAATTACAAACTACACTTGGGCATTGAGCCGTAATTGCAGTATCAACCATAGTGTGTGGAAACGGTCAGAAAAGGTTGTCCTATGAAGGATTTAGATCTCCACATTGGGTAAGTGTTATATGGCGTACCCTGGGATATGCTTAGGGAGGCAGTGGGTCTGAGTCCACGGAAATGGCGGTATATTTGAAGCCACGGGTAGAGTTATCGCCGACGATCGATCGTCGGAGTACAATCAGTAGCCGCGAGTCGTTGAGATCGCTAGGGAAGGAGTTCACGACTCGGGTAATGAGGTTGGAGATCTATTTCTGGATTAGTGATAAACGTTCTGGGGCCTCTCTGAGGAGGGGCACTATGGGTAAAGTGGTACAAACCTGCGCAGTGTTAAAAATCATGAATTCATGCCTGTCTCCTGGATTGGAGGCTACGGAAGATCAGTCTGTCTCATATACAAGTGCTAGTAGTCAAGTTTAAAATAAATTTGGCCAACTTTTAAAGAAAACCTAATTTAAATAAAAACCAGAGTTTGAAGGAAGGAAAGATCTGTGGAAAAAGAGAGGAAAATTCATGACATTATGTTGCTATTAGTGCTTGCTGAGTACGTTGTACTCACTCTTGTATAATCCTCCCCTTTGCTTAGAAGGCGAGCTTGATGGATCCACCGTTGAGGCGTGGACTGAAGGCGATGAGCAGGATCAGGAGCTTCAGGAAGATGCTTATTACTACTACAATCAAGAGAACTAGATGATCGAGTAAAAAGGATTACTTTTGGGACGGTCGTCATGGGATGAGACCGTTGTAATGTAAATTTTGTTGTACTTGGAACCAATGTCTAATTATGTAATGGACATGTAAGCCCTGCGTGGCTGAATGTAATATATTTCAGTTCAGTCTCTAATTATTGTTCTGCTGCAATATTCTGATCACGGTATGGTACTCCGAGTACTGGACTACCCGGTACTTTGCTAGCTACTATATCGAGATTCGAGTGATTAACATAGGGTAATGCCCAGGTGGAGGCTATTTACTCTAGGTTAATTACCCGGGTCGCTACACTAATCCACATAGACAACCTGAGAATTGAGGATCTTCATAGCAGTTCTCTCCCTGGTCTCCACATACCAAAGTAAGGTGTTCAGAGCACAAATGAGGCTTGCAGGCTGCAATGGAGGAATGATAGGCAGCACACCGCAGGGTTCAACTTTTCGAATGAAAATTTCGTTCGTACCGCTCGCAAGCAAAAAAGAAAACCGTTTCGAATTTCGCTCAAATTCAAATTTAAATTCAAAAAATTTGTCCAAAATTTATCCATAATTAGTATTAATAGCCTTATGACCTCTGATGTGAATATTATTTAAAAAAATGAAGTTTGAAGATGTTTTTGAGCCATTAAATTTATTTAGTAGCAATATTTGTTGAATTATATATATTTAGTAGCAATATTTGTTAAAGTATATTTAGTATAAATATTTGTTGAAGTATATTTAGTAGTCATATTTATTGAAGTATATTTAATACCAATATTTTCTTGTAAAAACCAGCAGCATGAGGCAAGAAGGACACTATCCATAAAATCATGATTTGTATTCAGAAAGTACATTTGAGTTTTTCTTAAAATCACATGTAAACTGCTAAGAGATCATTAGACTAAATCAAAATCCTCGGTTTAACTTGTTAACATCAATATAGAATTATATAAGACCTCTAGTGATAAACCGTCTATCATTTTTTTCTATTATTTTGAGAAAGAGCCATATCATAACTAAATATTCAACACGAGTTCACGTATTAAACAATCAACTGTAGTACATAAAAAATAAATGGAAATACATTGTTACAGATCTGCTACAGTCTACAAAAATCATAGTTGATCAAATAAGTGCAACATTTGAATCAGAATTTTAGATTACACCTCCACAGCACACTGCATGTTTCAATATTTATTCAATTATATTTAGTAGCAATATCTGTTGAAGTAATTCTTCAAATATCATTTTTGGCCTTTAATGTTTTTTTTTCAAATTTTACAACAATTTTTCCCTAATTTTTTTACATTTCCCCTTATTTTTTCAACTACCATCGGTTTTTCGAGCGAATTTTGAGCCTTTTCGAGTGGTTTTTGTTCGAAAACCGCGAATTTCGCTCGGAGATTTTGAGCTTTTTTGACTAGATTTCAAATTCATTTGACTTTCGAACCGAGTGGTTTTGAGCGAATTTCGAGTGAAATTTCGCGAATTTCAATACCGCTAGGATGTCGAAATTTGAGTTCGAAACGAAAAGTGAAATCCTGACACACCGTACTGTGCAGAGGGTAGTGGTGGCATAAAAGAAGAAAAAGGAGAGACTGGCAATAAAGCCCATGTCACTAACACAATAGTTGAACATATGAAAAATGGAGGAACTGGCTGGATTGGTCTGCTGTTGATTATGGCTAAAATGCGTGTGTGTGTGGGGGGGGGTTGCATATTTTGCTATAATTTAGGAGGGAATCTAGGTATCTCCCCATCACGAAATCATCTTTTGATCAAATCACAATCATCCAGTGGATCCCAACAGCACTGCTCTTTGCTCTAGCCAAGCTCAGTAACCACCATGGGGCATGGGGGTTAACTACTCTACTCGGAACACAACCCATCTTGTGTTGTATGCACCAAGCAGCAAAGATGAGCTCCTATCACTGTATCCATGCAATCCTTCCAAATCAGAAACCACACCGATCATCTTTAGGACAAAAGAATCACACCCCACCTACCAATCAGGACCCATTGATGCTGAACCCAACAACTCAAACTCTCCAATAGGCACCCCCCAGTGGTAGCCCTGCTACGTAAGGTTGAAAACAGAATGAAAAGTTTCTGATCGTTCTGGAGAAAAAAATGGAAACGAAAACACTTTTACAGAAACAGAAAATACTGATACGGAACAGAAACGGAATTTTTTTGTCGAAAACAAAAATGGGAAACGAGAGAGCCAATTCTGACGAAAACAAAAATAAAAACGAAAATTCTGTATAAGTGAAACCAAAAATAAAAAATGAAAATAGACTGAAAAGGAAATGGGCTTGGCCCCAAAAGGAGAAGAACGAGTTTACATTTATTTTCGAATTAAAATAATTTTATAAATACAAATAGTTTTATATAAGATATCAAAAGAACTAAAAAAAACCGAAAAAATTCTCAAAAATACTAAGACATTTTGAACTTAGAAAAATTATTTTCAGCATAATTTTGTTTTTGTTTTTTATGAATAAATTAATTCTATAATCTAAAAATAGCAAAATAGTATTTATAAACTCCAGAAAATCTAATATAAATATCAAAAAATCATAAATAAATATCGAACAATAATATAGAATTTTTAAAGCGTTACATCTTTATAGTTGGTGAAGCAATAAGATGTCGATAATAATGATACGAAAGAGGACATGATGTCTAATATGAGGGACAAATAACAAACTTTCAGCAGATAAACTTGAGAAAAAAAAACTTTCTAGTAATATCAGTAAACATAGTACTATTTTTGTGTCCACCTTGAAGATGAAATAAGTTACATTGTTCTTGTGGTCATGTATATTGTGATTCTGTATTATATTTTTGTGGAATTTGTCACTTTTGTTTTCGTATCCGTTCCCCATTCATTTCCATCACTATCTTTGTTTCCGTATCCATTTCGAAGTTCCCGATTTCGTTTCCGTTACCGATAAAAAAATATGAAAATAGAAACAAACAGCCATTTATTGACCGTTTGCATCCCTACTGCTGCATGTGTGGCGCCTTCCAAGCCAGTGCCATCTCTTTTACAGCCAAACCAGCTTAGAAGGGCATTTATGTAAAATCCGACAACTAAGGCCCTCTACTTCGAATTCTATTACTAGTTTACTACCACTCCTACATTGTTGCACACTGCACACTCGTATCCTTGAATCAATCGTTGGATTCCAAAATAAATTAGAAATTAGTCTGGTAGTTCTTCAGTATATACAGCAACACTCAGCTAAGCATATACCTAGATGAGAGCCCGAAAAATTTGGACAGAAATTCTGGTAAAAACACTCATCCCTAATGAAAAACGCATTACCTGTAAAAATTTCGAAGCACAAAACAGCAAAACCCGAAGAAGAAGAAAAAAACGAAAAAGAACGCAGCAGCTAGAAGCAAGAATTCACTCACCCGGGTCGCATTGCCGGAAGAAATCCTCCACATCTGCAGCAAAGAAGAAACGAAGACCAGTCACGAGACCATCCGAGAACCCAGACCCAAAAAAAAAAATCACACGGACGGCAGGAAGGGAAAAAAAGAAAAAGAAAAAAGAAACCCTGCATCGAACGCTTCCTTCCAAACTTTGGCAGGCGGGGGATCCAATCTCTCTGTAACCGCGAGCGAATCGGTCGCACCTACCGTGGGTGAGCGCGCGGATTAGGCCGGCGCGGCGGCCCTTGAAGTCCCGGAAGACCTCCTCCACCGTCCGGGGGTTGTACTGCGCGTCCATCCCTGGGGGGTTTCGAGGATTCGTTCGAGCGAGGTGGGCTCTGTGCTTTATTTTGACATTTTTGGGGGAAGTTTTGGAGCGGACGGAGGGTTTGAAAGAGAGGAATGAGAAGGCAGCGGACGCGAGGGGAGGGAGCGCGACTTACCTGGTGGAATGGAGAGCTGGGAGCGTGTCCGTGCTGCGTGGGGCCCATACATAGCCCATGAGACATCTCTACCAAGAGCGCTCGGTCGCGTCAGGGTACATGTTTACCCTCCTCATATTTTAGGTTCTTCCAAGAGGGATGCAGCTTCTCTTACGGGAGCAGTAGCTCGTGGCCCTATACGTTAGTGACTTAACGTTAGAGAATTTGACGTCAGAGGATCTCATCGTCTCTTATGATATGATTGTTTATTTTTTTGAAGATATGAAATAGTATGTAACATATAGGCTAACATGTGTTAAGAAAAACTTAATCTAACAATATTAATTTTAGATGAAAGCCAATTTATTTCTTGTTCTGAAAGGTAGGTAAACCAGGTCTATTTCGGGCTAAAGGTGGTACCGCATGGTTTAGGGATGGTAATCGGATGAGTACTTCTGTCTACAACTGTCTCAGATCCGAACCCGAAACCCAAACTCGTGTCGCCCACCCAAACCCACTAAGCTTATCGAGCACAGATGTGTGCACGCGCTTAAACCCGATGGGTACTCATACCCACTAGCCATTTCAAGTTGTATTTTGTTTCAATGAACAAGATGATAAGCTCGATAGATTTAACATCACTTAATGTCCATCTCAAGTTGCGCGTTATGAAGACAATGTAAACAGAGCTCATAACTTATTCAGTAAATGGCTCAAATAATTCCAATATCATTTCAATTTAACGATAAACATATAATTAAATGCCACTATAAAAATAGAAGGTCAAGTAATAAAATGATGCTCATATTTTATTTCTAAAAACTAGTGAACTGTCTTTAAGATCAACAATGATAATATAGATTTATTACATATCATAGGATATCCATTGGGTATCCATAAGTACAAATTGATATATATGCCCCTCCTATTATCTTATCGAATATCTAAACCCGAAAACCCATAGGTCTTAAAACGTTACCTGTATCCGCTCTTATCGGACTGGATACTCACGGATAACCAAACCCACGGTAAAGCTGTCATCCCTAGCACGGTTATAAACTTGTAGATTTCCACAGGTGGTAAAAAGAAAAAAGAAACTTGCAAATTTAGGCGCTGTTTGGAACGCAAATTTTTTTTCTGTTTCCTACGTTATTTGAACGTTTTTTTTTTTTTTTTTTTTTTTTTTTTTTTTTTTTTGTGAAATTCCTACGTACAAAGACGAGTATGCACATGTGTATTCTCCCATTCGAAAAAAAATGGTCTATAAGATACCACATATTGGTCTTTGATCGAGATTGTACGTGGCCTTGAAGACTTCATTCAACTTCATGTGTTTCCTACAGACTATAGCAATTGATTACAAGATACAGCAACTGTCCCTCAAAGAAAATTAGAGCAGCTCACTCTATGGATGCCCATTACGACAAGAAAATTCCTATGTACAAAGACGAGTATGCACATGTGTATTCTCCCATTCGAAAAAAAATGGTCTATAAGATGCCACATATTGGTCTTTGATCGAGATTATACGTGGCCTTGAAGACTTCATTCAACTTCATGTGTTTCCTACAGACGATAGCAATTGATTACAAGATACAGCAACTGTCCCTCTCAAAGAAAATTAGAGCAGCTCACTCTATGGATGCCCATTACGACAAGAAAACAAACAATCCAACCAAACTGGCCAGCAGCCAGAGAATCTTCTGATGTGTGATAGCCGTAATACGGGTTAGGGGGGCAGAGATTCAATTCCCATTGACAAAAAAATACAAACAAGCAAATTCAGTTCCACAAATGGCATCTGTGTTGTATGTTCCCATTAAACACACAAAAGCAGGGTTACCCAGCAGTTCCACAAATAAAAGAGTTTGTGCCTTCAAGAAAAAGTTGGCCTTTCTCAAGAAAAAAAAGGGAGGGGGAGTTTGCCGCCTTGCTACATATCTAAGGAAAACTGCTTGCCTTTGCAACTCTCTTTCTTGATATTGCTGCATTTTGGTATAGCAGGCAAAAAAGAAATAAAGAAAAAAGAAAGACATAAGAAACATCATTGGTAGCAACAATCAAAATAACAAAACTGAATGGTTCATGCAACGAGCTTACAACCTATGTATTGAGCTGTCATAGACCAAGGCCAGATTTTCTGACATATATGCTACCACTAGTTCCAGTAAATTGTAAGGACTGAAATCAAGCCAATTCATACATTGAATATAACAGGAAATCATCGGTTCAAGACCAAATCGACTAAGAAATATATAAGTTGTTCCAGAGACAAATGCAGCAGCAGCGTAGGATGGAGAACAACCTCAAAAGATATTCACAACTTTAGCTTCTTCAGGTGGAATGGAGCAGGGCAATCACTCATCAGTGATTGCAATTGCATCAACATCAGAAAAACTGGAGCTTGGAAAAAGACGGCTGCTTAGATGTTCCAGTTATTCTGCAGCTTCATCTAGAGAGACTGAATTCGTCAGAAACAAGCTAAAATAATTTGAACATTCGCAGTCAGCGGCATGAATAGTATGTGGTTGCAAAATTTAAAGGAAATGAGACAAATGATCGCCAGTATTCGGTACTGACAATAACATTAGTAACATTGCACAATGTAGTGAATGTACTCAAATACTCGAATAAGACAGCAAAACATATCCCTACACATATAACGATTAGCAATCATTACTGAAGATATCCTGGAAAGTTTCATACAAACAACGAATGCTAATTAGGATTGAAAGTTCACCAACTCAATAAAAGATGCAAAGTAGGGAAAGAATGTCAGGCAGACAATGCATATAACCTCTGAGTGGTATAAAAAACATGCATTCAATTTATAAAGAAAAATATTATATCTGCCATTATCTGAGAAGTCCAATGCAGGAAGCACAATATGGAACTTTAAAATAAACTCATCACCATCTCCAAAGCGAAGAAAACATGATAACAGAATATCTCCTCACAAAATTATGATAGATAAGTTAGACAATTACCTTCATCGGCAATTTCACTTTTGCAGCTGGCATCACAACTCTGTACTTCTGGAGCATATTGGTCCAGAAACAATTGGATTGTCCTCCAGTAACGATCCCCTCCAGACATCCAGGTATCCATATGCATACCACTAGGAAAATCAACAAATCTACATGTCCTGTTATTTTCAAGAGCCTTGTCATATAGCAACCTCATGTGTGAAGGAGGAACCAGTTCATCTTGTAATCCAGAGAGGAAGAGAATGGGTTGTTTGACCTGCGAAGAAAATAGTCAAGCAAGCAAGAGACAGACCAATATAAACTCAGGCAACAAATAACACACACCGCTGGGTCTCGATTAAAGAACCAAAAAGTGGAGGGTAGCATATACAAAGATTTGAAGATTTGAAGCCTTGTAGATTTAATAGTTTATGATTTTCTAGGTTCGAACTTAGCATAAATTTAAAACACGCAGGACAAAGGAGCAAAAATAAAACTGTTTGAATCACATCAGAAATTTATATCCTATATCCTCTCAAATTTGGAATCTACACTCTGATTTTCCAAAATTAAAACTATCTCGATCCGAGTTGTTCAGCGAATGACTTAATAAAGAATGGAAGGTGGTAATAAAAGAACGAAAATGACATACCAGGAAGTTGGTTTAAACCGCCCCAAAACTCACCTCTGCAACAATATCAAGTGTACTCCATGGAGAGCGAACAAGACAGTTTAAAACTTTTGGACCTTTAGAAGAACTGCCACCTATGAACCACCTTAGGAAGGGCAGCATAATACCAGCCATATCCAATATAGATGTAAAAGTATTTTCCAGTATCAGAGCAGACACCTGAAACATAGAGCAACACACATCATGATTGTTACTCAATTGCAAAACCCATAATTTAATGCACTTCTGTATATGTTACTATATTATAGCTTAAATCTCAACGACCTAATCACATGACTGAGTTCACAATCATAAACTCTAAGCGCCTGCTTTAGTAAGGTGTCCTAGATTGATCGTACCTGTAAAATTTTGGGCTGTAAATAATTTCCTTTGATAAGTGAAAGAGATATAGGAGCTGTTTTGCCGAGTTCTAGCCAATCTAAATGCAAGGGGAAAGAAAGATTTAGGAGGTCTGTTTTTCCCATGTGAGACTTCTGTCCCCACACTGCCTTACAACATGCTGCTGTTAACCATGAAAATGTGTCATCATTTGAATTTCAGCATATTAATCAAGATCATGCATTGCTGTCAGCCACCAGAGCACAACAAAAGGGTTGTTTTTTCCAATCTATATAGTATTGCTAGTTGGCTAGTGGCTACAAAAAGAAGTTGGAAGCAGTTGATCGCCTGTGGAAACTTCCCAATAGTAAGGAAGCCATAATCTACGTAACATCCTCAAGATTTGAAGTGAGCAAAAATGAAAAACTCAGAAATAAAATGTGCGTTTGCTCTGAAATTCTCAGCCTTTCCTTCTTTAATGCATTTTGGTCTCTTGAAAACTAATTTCAACAAATCATCAAAAGAGATAAACAATGGAAAATTTAAATGTGTATCAACAAAATCTACAAAAATTATATTTAATTGGAGGAGATCTCTGAAACTTCATTGCTGCATTCAGAAAGCCATAAGAACACATTTACTAATGACAGGAAGTATAAAACAGTAATCTGGACTGCAAACAGCAAGCATGTCAGATTTTAATAAAAATTTTCAGACATCATCATGAGCTGAAATTTTTACCATATCTTCTATAGGGATAGGTCAATCTTCAGTAAAAATATCAGAAATAAATAATCAAATTTGATGCCTTTAAAAATTCCAAAACTGAAAACCTAGAAACTTCAAGATTCCAATGTCAGAATTACCATAAAATAAATACAAAATATCTTAATTTGAAATTTTTACAGCAGAATACTTTAACCATAAGCAACCTCCATAAAAATTTTCAAAAAATTTTTATAGTGTTTCAATCCTTAAATAAATTAAAAACAGAAAAGGAGGAAAAGAGAAGATCAACTTGTCAGAATTTATATAAAATCGACACAAAAGATTTCAACTTGAAATTTTCTAGGATAACAAACATTGTCTAAACTTTATACTCAAAAATTTTCAAAACTTTTGGGACACGTTTGTTGGCGTAATTAATGGACTTAATCCAATCCTGTCCAGAGGCATTGAACCGAAAACCTTCGCATACAATCTCTTACAAGTGGGCCCCGTCCAACTCATGCCCCACCTATCAGCCGGGGCTTAGCCCTCCTCTCTCTCTCTCTCTCTCTCTCTCTCTCTCTCCACCACCAAACTGTGCCACTGCCTCCCTTTTTTGTCCCTTCTCCGGTTAAAGGCTGCCGCAGCTCTTCGCCCGAGGCTACGCCGTGACGTCCAGTCATCCACCTAGCACGGAGCTGCTCTACGCATACTTTGCGTCGTTGAACCCCCGAGAAATCCGCGCGCCGCCTTGACTAGCCGCCGCCCCATTCCCCGTTCAAACCCTGCCGCCCCGATCGCCTATAAAGTCATCCAAGCTACCTCGAGAAATCTGAAATCTTCACCGCTGCCACACCCCATTCCAAGCCTCAAATTGTGTCTCCATCGCCACCGTGCATAACTCCGGCCAAAACCTCCACCGAAACCAAACTGCTACACAACCCCACCTACACCACACCATCTCCTAATTATTCGCACCAGGAGCAACCTCACCAAACCACAAACACGAGCCCTCGCTTAATTTGAACCCTAGTTGACCGTAGCACCACCACGGTGTACGTCGCCTTCCTCAACTCCGGTCAACTGCCGACAGCCCCACACAAGGCTCCATCGCTGCGGTAAACCCCCGAATTCGACGCCCTTAATCTCAGTGATGCTCGAACACCTCTTTACCACGCTTATTTTAGCCCTCGTCGCCGTCGTGCGCCGCCGTGTGCCGTTGCGAGCCAAGCTTGGTCGTCACCGGCCGTGCTTGAACCCTCCCCTGTGCGCGCCTAGGCCCCCTCTCGGCCGCGCAATTTCGGCGAGGCCTCGCCGCCGGTGAGCCCAAAACCGAGCTCCTCTACCATGGGTCACAGACACGAGGATCTGCCTTGTCAATCGCAAGCCTCGCACGCGCGTAGACACTGACCGGTGGGACCATATGGTCAGCCGGTGCGGGTTTAAGTTCAAAAACCTGCACAAAAAAGAAAAGAAGCTTTCAATATTGTGAAAGCATATTTTCTGATTTACATTCTTTTTCCTGAACCGAACCAATTTGATTACTTATATCTTTTGCATTATAGATCCAAATGAAGTGAATCAAGTTTTTAAATTTGTGTTAAATCATGTAGAATATAAATATGCAAAAACATTTTGGAATTGATTATTGTATAGTTTTTAAATTCAAATTTAAAGAAAGGGTTTAAAACATGCTAAACATGAAATTTTTGCAAATGAACTCCAAATCGAATGAGAAGTTTTGTTAGGTTCTTTAGATCATAAGAAACCCAAATATGAAAAAAAAAAATTTAAATTTCAACTTGGTTTTGATCCATTTCTAACATAGGTTATATCCTATGTATTCAGAATTCAAAAGTGCATAACTTGGGCAAGCAAACTCCAAATTAGGTGTAATTCCTATGCTCTTTAGAAGTAGTGGTCTACCTAGATAGGCAAAAACATTTAGGGTGAAATACTAGTTTATACATGGCACAGTACATGATAACTTTATTTCTTAAATTTTATTACTTCAAATAATTTTAGCCTCTTGAATTCGAAAAATAAGAATAAGTAGTCTACAGAAAACAAGATATCATGACATAAGATGAACCTAAGACTTAGATCATGCTTAAATACTACTAAAAATAAGATAGGATTAGAAGACAATGAAACACGTACACATAAAATCATGAAACCCTAACCAAACCCTAAACCACACCTATCTTCTATAGCAAATTTTAATTTGATTTTCTGTCTGACTTCTTTTTGCCCTTATTGAAGTTTGTTATTTGTTATGTTCCTATTGAACGACACGTAGACACCGACACTACTGACATCGTCGTCGACGATGCCAACTACAACTTCGACTTCGTCTAAGACAACAATCAGCAAGGCAAGCACTCCTTTGATCATGTTGATCCCAGCATTTCAAAACTGTTTTTGCCAAAACTTTTATGCATGCGCTATGTTCCATAAACACTGCTATGTTGTGGGTACTAGTAGACGTATTCCTAAATTTGTGGGAATTTCCTTAATAAATATTGACATGTGAACCTTGATAACCCTAGATTATGGTTAGACTCATGATAATGCCAAGCTGGGTATACACGATTAATACATGCATCTGCTTAGTATGCTGTGAGGACCCTAAAAATTCAACTAAGCAAATGCATCAATTAAGCATATAATCAGTAGAATAGCATGCAACTAAGCTTGATGACCAATATTGGGCACAAGGAATTAATGTGACCTTCATACCCTCAGTTAGCCAATAAAGGAGTAAGGGTAGAAGGGTAAATAGAGGAGTGAAGGGATAAGAATAAGCTGCAGAGTTTCACTTCCTTTCTCTTTGTTAAAACCGAGGGGCCAACCTGTAAGCAGTGGGCAGCCATTCATCTTTCCCTTTCCCCATTTCCAACCGAGAGATAGCCAAGGCAGCAAGAAGAGAGAAGCCTAGCTGCGCTAGGTCGGGGTAGAGACCGAACTCGGCTGCGGGAGCCGAGGCCGAGGCTAGAGCCGAGGCCGAGGCTAGAGCCGATGCTGCCGGGCCAGGGGGGCGTTGGGGAGAGAGGAGACGGCGGGGCCTGAGGCCGGGCCAACAGCCGGCAAGAGGGGAGAGGAGGCGGTCATGGGTGAGGCCAGAGGCCGGTGCCGAGCCTAGGTCAGCCGTGAGGGAAAGTGGAGCAGGGGAGGAGAGGAGAACCGAGGGAGAGCCAAAGAGTTCGGCCAAGCTGGAGAAAAGAGAGGAGGAGAACCGAGGGTCAATGGGGATTCGGGCCAGGGGAGCCCGGCTCCAAGGAGGAAAAAGAAAAGGAGAGAGAAGAGAAAAGAAAAGAGAGAAAGAAAGGAAAAGAGAGGGGGGAAATTAGAAAAATGAGTTGATCGTCGCGAATCGCAATTAGTTTAGCTAACCCTCTAGCTAAACGTTTAAGAAAATCAAAACTATAGTGAATAGCCTCATTTAATTAAACAGACAGCTACATAAAACTCGCAAATGCATGAACAGCTTAAAATAAGAATCAACGCCTTCTTCAAAATAATACTGTTATTATTGGAAATGGTTGGACGCCATGAATCATGTTCAAAATTTATTGACATAAAATTAATATTCTATAATTTTTAGGACAAGAATTGAACCAATCAGACCACTAGCTCCAGCTTTCGAGCGAGGCCGTGCATTCAAATTTTATACCAGGCAAGCTTCCCTTGATAATGATTTTATTAAAGGCTTTGCGAATGCTTTTCTATACATGTACACATCATCACTGCATTGGAAAAACTATTTTACAATTGAAAATCTTAATTTGGATGCGATTGGAATATGGATTGTGGGATTGATGGATTGATAATTGGATTGGTTCATGATGGTCAAGTCTTTGTCCTTGTGGGCAGCTTTGTGCTTTGTCCTTGTGGTCTTTGTGGACAGCTTTTAGACTAGCTTTAGGACTAGCATCTTAGACTACTTTAGGACTAGCATCTTAGACTACTTTAGGACGGCATCTTAGACTAGCATCTTAGCATATGCTTGGCTGCCCTGGCAGCTATAAATATGTAACCCCAACCCCTCAGGTTGGCATGGCATTGTGTGAGAAATAAACCAGAAAATTGCCCCAACTCCTATTGTCATCATATCTCAATGATAGTAAGAATTGTGCTACTATCAAGTGGTATCAGAGCCGTTCTTTCTTGCAGCCTAAACATCTCTTGCTCATCTCCCTCCCACGCTCCTCCTCACTTTCAGCTAGCAGCAGTCACAACAACCAAGCTTCGCTCACCCTTCATCTTACGAATAAATGAGCAAAGAAATTGCCCGAGGCGCCTTCTTCCTAGCAAAGAAATTTCACTAGCGCCATGTCGAAGGATCTCGCCACGGCCGCTTCGAAGGCAATGGCAGAGGCCGGTTGCCGCGCAGAGAGACTGACGAGCGAAAGCAAAGAAGAGAGACTGCAAAGAACGGCGCAGGGCAAAGAAGTCGGGCGGCGGCGAATCGGGCAAATGCAGGCGTATGAAGAAGAAACATGCGCGTACACAGGCGGGCAGAGAGTTTCGAGGCTCACGCGTCTCAGAGCCGCCGCCGCCGACGGCAGACCGACGGCTGCTCAAGCGAGAGGGAGGCAACAAGGCGAGCGGCGACGATGGGGGCTGCCCACCTCATGAGCGCGGGAGCCTCAGACGAGCGCAGACGCCCGCAGAGCTCCGGCTGACGCTGGCGGCGATCAAGGCCTCCCGGCAGAGGCGGCGATCTGGTCGACAGAGATCGTGGCCCTTACAGCGCGCGACTCTCCTCCCTGACCGGCACCATGGTCACCGCGGGACCCAGGACATTATCGTGACATTGGCCCCAGATCGGGTGGCCTACCCTCACCAAGACCAACTATGTCGAGCGGGCCGCGGTGATGAGGATAAGGCTCCAGTGCGGCACATGTGGGAGGCGGTGACGGGCGACGTCGACTTCGACGAGGATCAACGGCGCTGGATGCCCTCATCGCCGCAGCCCCGCTCCAAGATGCGCTTCACGCTTTCCAAGAAGCGGATCGCCAAGGAGGCTTGGGATGCCATCGCCGCGCACGCATCGGCAGCGATCAGCGCCGCAAGACCACACCGCAGCACTTCGCAAAGAGTGGGAGAACCTGGCCTTCAGGCCAGGTGAGGATGTTGACGACTTTACTCTCCGTCTTAACACTCTACCGCAGAAGATGGTGCGCTTTGGTGACGACACCTACGATGAGGAGAGAGCCGCCGAGAAGCTCTTCCGCTGCATCCCCGAAGTACAAGCAGATCGCTCGCTCAATCGAGTCTCTATTGGACCTCTCCACGATGTCGATCGAAGAGGCGATAGGTCGTCTCAAGGTCGCCGACAATGACGAACCACGGCCTCTCTCGGGGCCTATCACCATCGGCGGAAGTTACATCTCACTCGAGAACAGCGGAGGCTTGCCAGGGTGACGAAGAAGGGAGTCCTCTGCCGCGACAGCGGCCGCAGCGCTAAGCCGCGCAAGGCGCCGCGACGCTGGCCCAGTCGGCGCGAGGACGTGCCAAGGTTGACACCGCGAGGCGCCAGTATGGCGCGCCGCCGGCAACCAGAGGCCAAGACGAGATTTACTCTTGCCACAACTGCGGGCAAGCTTGGCCATTGGGCTAAGGAGTGCCGCTACCACGACGTGGCCAGGCCCACGCCGCGACAGCGGAGGAAGAAGAGCCGGCTCTGCTTCCTAGCACACGCAAGCATCAAGTTGTCTCGACGCAGCATCGGCCGCAACGAATCTCCTCCACCTTGATGAGCCGAGCACACGCCTTCCTTGGCGACAGCTCAAAGAAGGACAAGATTGACGGGTGGTACCTGACACCGGGCGCTACCCATCACATGACCGGCCGACGGGAGTTCTTCACCGAGCTTGACTCCAACGTCCGAGGCTCGTCAAGTTTGGGGACGCCTCAGCGTGGAGATCCAGTGGTGTCGGCCCGCTATCCTCACCGCCAAGTCTGGTGAGCACAGTCGCTCACCGAGTCTACTACATCCCCGCGTTGAGGAACTCTATCATCGCCTTGGGACACCGGATGAGAACGGTTCGGTGTGCTAGTCAAGAACGGAGTCATGAGGATTTGGGATCGCCATCGCCGCTTTCTTGCCAAGGTAACCAGAGGCACCAATCGACACTACATCCTCAACGTCAGGGTGGCACAACCCCTTCGCCTCGCCGCTCGTCGAGACGACGAGGCGTGGCAGGCACGAGCGCCGGACACCTTCCACTTCGAGGCTCGAGCGACTCGGTGCCAAGGAGATGGTACGAGGCCTGGCCGTGTCTCGACCACGTCGGCGATTCTGCGACATCTGCGTAACGACGGCAGCAGGCGCTCCTTTCCTCAAAGCCGAACTTCCGAGCCAAGGAGCGGCTCGAGCTCGTGCACGGACCTATGTGGCCCGTGACACCGCCACACCGAGACGACGATACTTCCCGCCGCTCGTCGACGACCTCACCCGCTACATGTGGGTAACGGTCCTCAGCGGCAAGGAGAGGCTGCGGAAGCCATCAGCGACGCAGTCGCCGCGGAGGCAGAGCGCGTCAGTCGCTGCGCGTCGCAGATCGACAACGGCGACCATTCACGGCCGAAGTTCGTGATCGTACGCGGATGAGGCATTCGGCGCCACTATTCCACGCATGACCGCGGCGAGAATGGCGTCGTCGAGCGGCATCGAGGCGGTTGTGGGGATGGCTCGGTCCTCCTCAAGCAAAGGACGCCGGCTATCCTCCTGGGAGAGGCGATGGTAGCGGCGCCTACATCCTCAACCGCCGCCCACTGGGCACTCAACTACAGGACGCCGTGCGAGGCCTGGCACTGACGCATAGCCGGCGGTCTCTCACCTACGGGTTTTCTACGCCTCGCGTTCGCCAAGGAGCTTGGACATGTTGGCAAGCTCGATGACAGGAGCACTCAGAGTGTTTATCTACGATTCTGCGGAGGGTTCGAAGGCCTCACCGCATTCTCGACCCAAAGACACGGCGTGTGCGCCTGTGACGGCGTTGTGTTCAACGGCGGCGAGGATGGGCGTGGGACAAGCGATTGACAATGGCTCGACTCGACAAACGGCGACTTCACCATTGAGTACGCCCACTTCGAGGAGCTGAGGAGTAGGCGGCTCTTCTTCGTCGAACGCGCCTACCCCAGCCCCGAACCCCATCGACTCGGCGCGCCACTCCAAAGACCAACGGTCACCCTCCAGGCACGCCCTCTCCGACACCGGCTCGTCGAGCACGGCCGGTGGAGTTCGTTACTCCACTCTCCCACGACGAGGAGCGCATCGACGCCGTACCACGACGGCGAACCGCTATGTATCGCACGATGGAGGACCTTCTCGGCGACCAACCCGTCGGGGCCGGTGTCTCACGATCCGAGGCACAGCTTGCATCCGGGCGTGAGACGATGGTGAGCCGGTCTTCGCAGAGGCGAAAGACACGCAGCATGGCGTCCGCGATGAAGACGGAGATGGACGCGATTAAGAAGAACCGCACTGGGAGCTTGCCGATCTTCCTCGTGGTCACCGCGCGATCACCCTTAAGTGGGTGTTCAAGGCGAAGAGGATGAAGCCGGCGCCATTGTCAAACACAAGGCTCGCTTGGTGGCACGTGGTTTTGTGCGGAGGAGGATCGACCGACGATGCCTTTGCCCTCAGAGTACGGTTGGAATCCGTCGACTCCTCCTCAGACCGGCCGCCAGAAGGTCGGGCCGTTCATCACATGGACGCCAAGTCGGCATTTCTAAACGGCGATCTGAAGGAAGAGGTCTACGTCGCATGGCCACGGATTTGCGATCCCAAAGGAGGGCAAGGTGTCGCGTTGCACAAGGCTCTCTATGGCTTGCGGCAGCACCAAGGGCATGGAATGCCAAGTTAGATTCCACGCTCAAGGGATGGGCCTCGAGCAAAGCCCGCATGAAGCGACCATCTACCGGCGGGGCAATAGAGGAAATGCCTGTGGTGGGTGTCTACGTCGGCGACTTGGTGATCATCGGCACCAAGGATGCGAGGTGGCGGTATTCAAAGAAGAAATGAAGGCCACCTTCCAAATGAGCGACACAGGGCTTCTCTCCTTCTACCTCGGGATCGAGGTGCACCAGGGCGACTTCGGATGTCACTTCAACAGATCGCTACGCCAGCGTAGCGTCGTTGAGCTCATTGGGCTCATCGACCGCAACCCGGCTATCACTCCGACGAGGAGAGGTGGCCGAGCCGCGATAAAGACAAAGAGAGAGGTGGACGCTACACAAGACGGCGCCTTGTGGGAGCCTTCGCTACCTCACCCACACACGGCCGGACTTGGCATTCTCCGTCGGCTACGTTAGCCGGTTCATGTAGCGACCGACAACGGAGCACCAGCAGGCCGTGAAGAGGATCATCCGCTACGTTGCGGGGACTCTCGATCACGGTCTCCACTACCCGAGGTGCCCTGGGCGGCTTCGCCGTCATGACAGCGACCACGCCGGCGACGTTGACACCGGCAAAACACGGCAGATGCTCTTCTTTCTAGGCAAGTGTCTCGTCGGTGGCGATCGGTGAAGCGGCCAGTGGTGGCCCTGTCGGTGTGGCCGAGTACATAGCGGCCTCCACCTAACTCGAGCTCTCGCTCGCCTGATCGCTGGTGATCTCTCGACGTAAACGCCAAAGACGGTGGAGCTCGGGGTGGACAACAAGTCCGCTCTAGCCTCGGCAAAGAACCCCGCTTTTCATGAACGGAGCAAGCACATCCGGTGAGATATCATTTCATCCGGCCGCTTTGGAGGAAGGAAGCATCAAGGCAAGCTACATCAACACCAAGGACCCGGCTTGCGGACACCTTTCACCAAGCCCCTTGGGAGGATCAAGTTTGTTGAGCTACGCTCCAGGACCGGGATGGTCCAACTTTCCCACAAGACGACGGACAAGACTTAGGGGGAGATTGATGGTCAAGTCTTTGTCCTTGTGGGCAGCTTTGTGCTTTGTCCTTGTGGTCTTTGTGGACAGCTTTTAGACTAGCTTTAGGACTAGCATCTTAGACTACTTTAGGACGGCATCTTAGCATATGCTTGGCTGCCCTGGCAGCTATAAATATGTAACCCCAACCCCTCAGGTTGGCATGGCATTGTGTGAGAAATAAACCAGAAAATTGCCCCAACTCCTATTGTCATCCTATCTCAATGATAGTAAGAATTGTGCTACTATCAGTTCATCTAGTAAATGGATTAGTTGGCGTTTGTTTAATATGGTTGGTAGAGGGCGCCGATAAGGATTGTCACGCCGGTGAGGTCCTCTACATAGGCTATAATATAAGGTCGAACAACTAGCACTTGGAGCAATGAGCCGTAAATTCAGTATCAACTATAGTGTGTAAAATCGGTCAGAAAAAAGTTGTCATATGGAAGTATTAGAATCTCCACATTGGGTAAGAAATATAGGGGCGTACCTCTAGGATATGCCAGTAGGCCCGAGGGTAAAGGTCAATTTGTGGCGGTATATTTGAAGCCATGGGTAGAGTTACTGCCGACGACGGACAGTTGGAGTACAACTGTATCTGCGAGGTTGTGGGGTAGCCTGGGATAGGTGTCCCCAACTCGAGTACAGGGTTGGAGATTGGAAATCTAATACTGGATTAGTGATAAACATTCTTGGGCTTCACAGGATGGGATCACTATGGGTAAAGTGATACAAGCCTCTCCAAGGTAAAGTCATGAATTCATGCCAGTCTCTTGGATTGGAGACTATGGAAGCTAAGTTTGTCTTATGTACAATTTTAGTAGTTGTTTTCAGAAAATTTAAAATAAACAACCCTTAAAGAAAACCTATTTTCTGTAAAAATGGATTTTGAGGTAAGGTGATCATTAGGTGGATTTGAATTGGATTGAGAGAATTCATCTATTGAATTTTTACTAACAATGCTTGTCGAGTACTGTACTCACTCTTGCTTAAATTCCCCTCTGCTTAGAAGGTGAGTCCCATCAATCCACCTACGAGGCATGGGGTGAGGGTTGTACGCAGGACCAGGTCTTACAGAATGACGACTACTACTACTCTAGGAGGACTAGGGGGTTTAGTAGACCGCATCCCACTTTTGGGAGGTCATCAGCATGGTTGTTATGGCGTCCTTGAAAGGACGCCTAATCGACGCCTTAGCGTCGTGGCGGTCCGGAGCGGACGCCACGGCGGACGCCTTGCCGAGGTCGCGTATGGCGTCCGAGGCGTCGCGAGGCGCCGTGGCCCGAGGCGTCGCCGAGGCGTCCGTGGCGCCCGAGGCGTCGCCGTGCGGCCCGTGGCGCCGCCATAGACCTAACTCCTAGCCCACAAAATAGAAAAGAAGAGGTAAGTTGGGACCTCCACAGACTTGAGGAGAAGGGACCCGGCTCGGCTTGTCTTGTGTCGACCTCGGCCGACCGTCTTGCGCCGCCGCTCCTCCCGTCTTGCCAGCTCCTCCCCGTCACTTGCGTCGCCAAACTCTGCTCGACCTCCGCCCATGCCGCCAGGAGCAGACGACCTCGCCCGTCTGGCCGAGCTGACCTCCTTCTCCTCTCGCTCCAATAAGACCGAGCAGGCCGATCTCCTCCTCGTGTAGGTCGAGCTCCAGCACACCGAGCTTTGCTCTCCAGGTCGATCTCCTTCTCCTCTGCTCTTTTAACTCTCTCAGACTCTCAGTGCCTCTGCTCTTTTAACTCTCCAGGCCGATCTCCAGGCTGATTGCTCAACCCTCTGCTCTCAGGTGGACATGGCAGACGAGCAGCACGCAACCACCGAAACCAACTCCTCTCGGGCAGATGCATATGACCCATTGACAGATCCAAAACGAAGGCCAAAAAGCAACGATCCGGGTTGGAAGTATGGGTATTGGGACGAGATTGGCAACCGGGATGTTGTGCGATGCTCTTTATGTCAAAGGAGGATAACAGGGGGGATTAAGAGATACAAGGAGCATCTTGCGGGAGGATTTGGTGATGTGCAAAAATGTCTAAAAAGGCGCCTTACATATATGTCTAAAAAGGCGCCTCGCCTCGCGCCTTAACCTTTTAAAAGGTAAAAAGGTCCTGGCACGCCGCGGACGCCTTACCGCCGTGACAACCATGGTCATCAGGGTAATAGATGGTTGTATTATATTTTTGTTGTACTTGGATCTAATGTATAATTATTGTACAGGATATGTAGCCCTGCGTGGCTCAATGGATCATAATAAAGGTTCTATTTCCGTTTCTAATTATTGTTCTGATGCAACACTCTGAATACGGTATAGTAACTGGTGAAGTGTCGGGTTGCCCGATACTTTGTTAGCTACTATGCTGAGATTCGTGCAATTAGCTTAGTGTAGCAGCAGTGCTATCGTCGTCATGGTTATGGCGTCCTTGAAAGGACGCCTAAGCGACGCCTTACCGTCGTGGCGGTCCGGAGCGGACGCCTTGCCGAGGTCGCGTATGGCGTCCGAGGCGTCGCCGTGGCGTCCGTGGCGGCCGTCATAGACCTAACCCTAGCCCACAAAATAGAGAAAAGAAGATGTAAGTTGGGACCTCCAGCCGCAGACCTATCTGCTACACGAGGCGTAAGAGGGGGCAGCAAGTAGAGGAAGAAGACTTAGAAGAGGGACATTCTGATCCAAGCACGGAAGGGGAAGATGAGATGGAGGTCGATGATGAGGGGAATGAGGAGATAGTGGTCGATGATGATGATGTTGATGACTATGGTGAAGATCCCACGGATCTTGAAGAGGGTGGAGGAGGAGGAGAGGATGACACTACTAATACCGATAACGATTTGATGGATGATTATTGATTATGCGGTTATGCCTAGATGAGAGAGGGTTTGAGATGCAAAACTATGTTATTTTGTTAACTATGTTATGTCATTGTGGTCATGTGGCGCCAAACTACATTATTTTGTGAACTATGTTATGTATTAGATTTGGTGGTGTCAACTTGTCAACTATTTTAATGTCTTATTATGTTGCAATTTGGTTATTTTTATTCGCCTTACATATATGTCTAAAAAGGCGCCTCGCCTCGCACCTTAACCACTTAAAAGGTAAAAAGGTCCTGGCACGCCGCGGACGCCTTACCGCCGTGACAACCATGATCGTCGTTACCCTAGGTTAATTATGTGGGTCGCCACATATGCTTTATAAATGGTTACACGGACGACTGGTTATACTGCTCGTGATGGAAATGGAATATTGGACATGATGGAAAATGTGGATAATGATATTTTGATAAAAATGAAAATAAAACTATGATTTGACGCGGGTGAGCTATTGGCAATAGCCGGAAGTGCATGTGACTTGCACGTAAATAGGAGGCGATTTCTCACCCGAGTCACGTTAAGGACTGAACTATTGTGTTGTTATCAGGCCAAGACAACCGTACAACCACAAATACTGGTATGGGCAATCTTAACTTATTAAGTTACTTAGAACTAAATTTGCGCATTGGAAGGCTGTAGTAGCACGGACTTTTTGAGATGGATTGATCGTAGGGGTGTTCACACAGAGGTGTGGGTGAAACACATACCATGCAACGATATATGCCTTACTACGGGGAGAAGTGGGACGTCAGGGTGTATAATTGTTCGTCGTACAGTTATTGTACAAATAACTTTTGCCGCTATTAATAAGGGTTTGTCCTCACCGGACTAGTGCAAAGTTAGGGCTATGTAATATAACAGTAGTGCTATAATCTCTCTACCAAAGGAAGTGTGTGAACGGCCAAGTAAAAAGAGTTGATTATTTCTTGTGGGTAAAACTGTATGCCTCTTTAGAGTGTGAATATTTTCGAAAAGCCGTGCTCGCGGTCAAGGGCACTTGGTAACGTCATCATTTTTTAGATAGATGTTTTTATATTTTCAAAAAATGACTTGGAAATTGGAAATGGATATATGTATTGGAAAGTTTACCTTTTGGATTATTCAATACTCTGCCATGTGTTGGCAAGGATTGGTTTCAACTGTTGTGCCATGTGTTGGCAAAGACTGTTATTATGCCATATGTTGGTGGGGAATGATTCGAATTGTTACCCACGTCATGGAAAACTGTGAGTTGCTATATTTATGCTTGCATACTTGTTGTTTTATTTACCTGTTAAATTGCTTTTACAAAATCGGCTTTATGCAAAATAATCATGGAAGGCTTTCTTTTGATACAACTTGCATTTATTTTAGGTTTGCAAACACTTCCAAGTCTTGCAGAGTACGCAATGTACTCAACCTTACTATTGTTGTTGTCTTTAGGTGTAGAAACAGGATACCCCGAAGAAATATACAATGACACAAGTTATAGGGATATCAACGATGAATTTTTCTTGGGTTTACTTTGTCGGTTGCCTATGCGAATATTGGGCTAAAGGCAAACTACAAGATAAAAATGTTTCCACTGCAAGTTATTTTAGTTTATAAGATTGTATGTATAAACTGCTTCCTGTTGAAATATGTAATAAAATATTGTGTATGGTTGTGATCTTAATTTATGAATGTGTATTGTATGCACATGGGTTCCACCCAGCCAAAAAGGAGGGTCTCACAATCTATCTATGTTGGGGTCACATGCAGTGGCTGAATGGCTGCTGAGGTCAGTCCTCGCATACATCAGCTCGTCTTTTCTCTTAAATTCTTAATATTCACATCCAAATATTGTCTAGTGGTTTAATTTAAAACATGGCATGGTTCCATACAAGAATTTGTATTTATTTTGTGAATCTTTGTTTGGAAAAGATAATCTAATCGCACCTTCCCAAATAAAAGTTAATCAAATTTCTCCAAATGGTAATTATTTCAAGCAGGCTGGAATAACCTGTGCAAAGTGGAGTAATAACCATAATTAAGTTACATTTCATGTTTCCATTTTATGCAGCAATACACTAACACTAAACACCCGTGCCTGATATTAGACTTGTCAGATGAGTTGGCAAGACGAGTTACTAGATGGCATAATTAGGCCATCTCAGAAGCTCATAGAATGTGGCAGAGCAGGTTTACATTCCACCTGAGTCTGTTCTGACTCCATTAATCAGCGACAAGATCTATAGCAGAATAATCTTGGAAAAGATCCTTTACATCATGACTGCAAGGAACATTAAGTCTAAGAACATATGGGCATTGGTCCACAAGTTACTTAGGCATTAAAAATAAGTGCGGTGGAGGATACTAACGTCACCAATCCAACAGCAGAGAGAACAAAGGAACCTATTTCTCACTATGCTGCAGTAATATGAGTAAATAGATTGTTGTATCCGACTATCCGTAGTACCTTGTCAGGATTGTTTTTTGCAAGCACTGCTCCAACAGCACCTCCTAGAGATCTCCCGAAGACAACTATCCTAGATGTGTCAATATCCTTCCTCTGAACTAGATGATCAAGCGCAGCCTATTAAACAAGAGAGCTGTAAGAAAATAGAGTAGACAGAACCACAAAAGTAAGAAAAAAACAAATGAAGGAATCAGCAAACCTGTGCATCATTTGTGATGCCTTTCTGAGAAGGATAACCGTCACTCTCACCATACCTACAAATACAACTCAAGTTTAGATGCATTAATAAATGGAAGAAACTGAGCATGTTAGAACCCACACAATATCAAGAGCTTCGAGCAAGAAGGATGAACAAAGATTAAAAAAAACTGTTGACATTGTAGAGAACCATACCCTCTATAGGAAAGCATAAAGACATTGCATTGTAGCCGCTGCATCATTAGCCGAACAAATTCCAAACGATGTGCGATATCTATAAAGAGTAAAGGTTTTTAACAGAATATAACTCCAGTAAAATATGAGCCACCAAATAAAGTAAATTTCTATTTATATAAAAAGAAATTCAGGATACTGCCAGCATTTTCTTGGAAGAACAGAATGGTTGGACCTGCATCAGAAAAAGAATCCATGAAACAAGCAACAAAGTGGGAGCAAAAAGGCTGTGAAGTTGTGAAAAACTGAAGATTGAACAGAGTAATGCCTAAGCATACACACAGTATCAAGTTCATTTTATCATAGTGATGCTGGAAATGGGGGAGGATAGAAGCACAGAACAGGCAAATTCATTTGTCTAATCCTATTCTAAAACCTTTCACTCTCATATAATTAAGCATCACGAATACCTAGTTATAAAATAATATCAAGATCGTAACTTCTCTTCTTAACTTAACGTAATATCTCAAAACACCAGCAAATGATGTGGTCAACCAAAAAATAGACAAGAACACAAACTGCGCGACTCACTTGACGCATAGACAAGATCAACTGGTTCATGGTGGACATGTAGTAGTAGTATGGTAGATACCACTAGCTAGAGGATATTCATGTGACTGGTAGCTAGCTTTTACGACTACGTGCAGATGTATTACATCTATTGAACTCGCTTGAATCATTGTATATTCATGCATGGAACTTTAATTTTACAGCTAGCTGGCCAGCTGGTCCGGTTGTGAGTGTAGGGCCGAGGAGTCAGTATGTGAGTTGATCAGGAGAAGGTTCGGTGGTGGGCCGCTTTTCGTGGGAACAAGAGCAAGGGTGTTGACCTGTCAATGTATTTTGGACGTACATGTGGCAATTGACATTTTTCTCGTCCACAGATCACCACCAATACATTTCCCTGCCTCTGGTTACTTTCAACTAACTCTATGCTCACATGAGTTCTTTAGGTAGTCATGCATGCCGTTATATATCCGTTGGAAAGCTTAATGAGTATACTTTATAAAACTACACAGCTTTCAAAACTAAGTATTAAGCGCATAAAACTATATGGCAAAAACCTAAACCAAGAAACCTTATGGTGCAATGTGATTGGCTAATAACCATAGAGACAAGAAAACAACACATCACCGTAAAAATCCAAGTACCAAAACTACAAATATGGGAGCTTAACCCTATCGCATATTGAATGTTTATGAAACGTGCACAGTCTACAGGGTACACAACCAGTAGCACATTAGAGAAATACTAGTACTAGCACAACGCCATTGCACCCCACACATACACCAGCAAGTAGCAACTATAAATTAGCATAGAACTGGAACCTGTTAACTCGATTCCCACTCAAAACACAATATGAGATGAGCCGATCAGTTCATACACCAGATTAGAGAACTGCAAAACTAACAAACCCTAGAAATTGACTAAGATCAAAACCACGCGGGCAGCGGAAGGAACTGCTAGCTACAAATCGTCTAACTACAGAATTCATAAATATTGAGCTTTCCCATGCGCGAACACCCCGGATCCTACCAAGATCCACCAATCCAAATCCTCATCAAGGAAGCTAAGAGATGAAGCCAAGCCACACAATTCAGATCAAAACGAAGCCTTCCATCCCAGCCTCGAAGAGATCCACCAGCTAACAAACCTGGAAAGCATCGGACACGGGGAAAGGGGAACCAACAAACCAGAAGAGGAAGCATTGGGGATTGGGGAGGGGGGAGCTTACCACGGCAGTTGGGCGAGTGGCGGATGAACCACGAGTGGAGGCGCACGCCGTCGGCGGCACGGAGCCAGACGTCCTCGTAGATGAGGCGGAGGCGCGCGGGGTTGATGGGGTACGCGCGCGCGATCCCCGGGAGCACAGGCACGTAGACGAGGCGCTCCTGCAGCGCTACCAGCGCCGCCAGGCCCACCACCGCCATGCCCCCCGCACCGTACGCCAGCGCCTTCAGCCACCCCACCATCTCCGCGGCCGTCGCTCGCCGGTGGAAGGCGTTTTGTCGGGCAGGGGGTGGTGAGCGCGGCGGCGGCAAGGGGCGAGAGGCTGGTCTCTAGACTCTCGTCGTCGGGGTCGCGTTTGGGTTTAGTTGGATTTAGGGGCTGAAAAAAAAACAGAAAAACTGGTATATTGCTCTTGTGGTTTCAACGGTAATGCTTGTCACGTTCAAATTAACCGCGTGCATTATTTGTAAATCATCCGATCCAGGGTTCACCAAATCGGTTGGACCGATTTTCGCATGAACAGTGATTTTCGATAATCGCAAAAATTGAGTCGAAAATCGGCCGAAAATCGTTAAAAATCGGATGAATTCAAAAACCAAATTTTTTCAAAAAAATTTCAAAAATCGTCGATTTTCGTGGAAAATCGACCGGTTTTCGTGGAAAATCGACCGGTTTGCGTGGAAAATCGACGATTTCGTGTGGAAAATCGACGACCTTGGTGAACTTTTTTGTGCGATCGATTTTTGTAGCGATTTTCGACGATTTTTGGCGAAAATCGACCGATTTCCACCGATTTTTGACACGTAAATTTTTTCGAATTTTTGAATTTTTTTGAATTGGATCGGTTTACCGACCGGTTTTTGATATCGGGCCGCGGCGATATGGCCGAAAATCGCGAAAATCGAGCGATTTTCGTCGATTTTTTGAACCCTGATCCGATCTAGTTCCATCTAAAAGTGATGCTCTCTTTCTCTACACCTCACTACGACAAGACCAACTCCATCTTCGAATATAACTAGTTATATGCCCGTGCGTTGCTACGAAAAACAAAATTGATAACGAAAAATAAAGATTAAAAAAATAAAAAAAATACTATTTCATAAGATCAAATATCTATCTTTAACGCTTCGTTTTTTGCAAAAGCTGGCTAACTAAAGATCAAACATCTATCTTTAACGCTTCGTTTCTTACGTAAGGCAATTAAGCAGGGCAATTAATGTGACGTGGGAAGAAACTCTCACTTTATATAGTAAAGACTTTCACCATATCCTTCTCTCTCCACAACAATCAATGATGGCCTATTCACTCCTACTGACAATGAATCTCATCACCGAGCACCACCATCAAACTCATTATCTTTACTAGTTACATGCCCGTGCGTTGCTACGAAAAACAAAATTGATAACGAAAAATAAAGATTAAAAAATAAAAAAATATTTCACAAGATCAAACATCTATCTTTAACGCTTCGTTTCTTGCGAAAGCTGGCTAATTAAAGCAACGCTTCGTTTTTTGCATAGGGCAATTAAGTAGGGCAATTAAGCAGGGCAATTAATGACGTGGGTAGAACTCACCACTGCCACCAACTGCTGCTTTACTAGTTACATGCCCGTGCATTGCTACGAAAAACAAAATTGATAACGAAAAATAAAGATTAAAAAATAAAAAATTTATTTCACAAGATCAAACATCTATCTTTAACGCTTCGTTTCTTGCGAAAGCTGGCTAATTAAAGCAACGCTTCGTTTTTTGCGTAGGGCAATTAAGCAGGGCAATTAAGTAGGGCAATTAAGCAGGGCAATTAATGACGTGGGTAGAACTCACCACCGCCACCAACTGTTGCTTTATAATAGTAGAGATTTTGCTCCGCCTTTGCACGTAAGTCCGACATAGCTTGGTTTCTTCGATGAGGTCCTATAATTTATTAGTATACTAGTTACATGCCCGTGCATTGCTACGAAAAACAAAATTGATAACGAAAAATAAAGATTAAAAAATAAAAAATTTATTTCACAAGATCAAACATCTATCTTTAACGCTTCGTTTCTTCTAAAGTCAAGCTAATTAAAGCAACGCTTCGTTTTTTGCGTAAGGCAATTAAGCAGGGCAATTAAGTAGGGCAATTAAGCAGGGCAATTAATGACGTGGGTAGAACTCACCACCGCCACCAACTGTTGCTTTATAATAGTAGAGATAATAGTAGAGATATTCAGTCTCGACGGATGAGAGTGGCTACAACAAGCACAAGTGAGAGCAACAACTCACAAAAAGTAAGGTGCGACGACATAACCTTTGGAGCGAGTTAGGGAGACGCTGCAAGGTGGTAGGGATGGTTGGAGCACGAGTGAGCGAATTGGTGTGTAGCAAGCAACGGCGTGTGAATGCATAGATCCGACTCTCGTTTTTGTCACCGGTGATAGGATCCAGCAGATCCGGCAACGTCAACCTTGGATTCAGCCATATCTGACGATAGTACGATTCCACGGCTCAACGACACAGCGCGGAGCTCGAGTCGGAGATGGGGAAATAGAGATATTGAGGCAGAACATGGAGTCAAGCACGGATTCGGCGATGAGCAAGTTGTTCGACTCCATGGCGGCTGCGGTAGTCAAGGCCAGAGCTGGAAAAGATGGTTTGTTAGTAGCGAACGATATCAGACGGCCCTTGGTATTGTGGTAGTACCATCGTAGCCGGGTGGGCTCACTGAAAACTAATCGAAAACTTCTTGACATTTCTTAAAATTTGCTGAAAATCGTTGGTTGAAAGTTTGTGAAATTTGAGTTCCAAAATCTGAAACTTATTGAAACTTTGGCTTGGAATCTTCTAGAAACACGCGAAACTCACTTAAATATGGAACTTTTCAGACGTTCTCTTGAAACTCGCTAAAACTGTATGAAACTTTGCTATACCGATGCCCGTTGGTAGCACTTACAACGGCGTAGGTTGGGTAACAGCATTAAAAAAAGATCGTCAGGCTTGAATCAAAATTGCTTCGATTACATTAGTTAATAGGTTCAAAATTGCAATAACTATTTTGAGCCAAAAAGGTTTAATGAGGCTCGGCTCGATAGTGATTCATTAGCTCAAATTTAAAATAATCACCGAAATGGCAAATAGAATAATTTTTATTAAACTATATAAATTTCAAAATAAATTTAATAATAATTTGTTAAGCTTAATAGCCGGCCCAGTGGAACGGGAGGTAGGTCTAGTGAGCGACGGTTGGGGGGTGCCTGTCCTGCACTGATAGCAACCAAGTCGACTTTTGAAGTCTTTTAGTACACTTTACACTTTAAGCAGACCAATTTCACATAATTAATTGTTGTTGCTCCATTTGACAAGAGAAACCGTGACTCACTCATATTAAAACGACTAGTAAGGTGCCCGTGCGTTGTAACGGTATCTATATTTTGAACGGCTGTCCTGCTATTACGATAACATGAAACAAGAAAATATGTTGTGCAAATAATACCTTATACAGTAGGACACTATTGAAGCAGTATTTCTATATTTCTATGTAAATGAAGCGTTCTGACGCTTCGTTTCTTGCGCCTGGAGTGGTTAATTAATTAAAGAGGTGGGTAATTAAAGAATGGTCTTGTGTGCTATCTTCCATCCACGTCTGGAATGGTTAATTAAAGAGGTGGGTAATTAAAGAATGACAGAACTGGTAATTTTGATGAAATGACGTGGGAAGAAACTCTCACTTTATATAGTAGAGATCTCTGCAACCGCAGCAGGAAAAAAAAAAGTGTTGAACCAAACCAGAACAATATTTCTTCATCCATGTGCTGCAAACTCGCAAACAGAAAAATGTTAAGAGACAGTACAGGAGAAGTGGGTTGCCTTTTGCTATTGTTTAAAATAGATCGGCATCCGTACGAAGTATGGATCGATCGTCGATCCGATAAAAGCTGATAGTGGCTTGTTGCGAAAGGATAGCAGCAAAATGTACAAAATCCTATTAGAAGGCTTGTGTGTTCTAGCAAAGTTGATAAGTGCAGACTCTATGTGATTATAGATGTTGCAAATGTGCAGTATACATGAAACCATCTTGACGAGTACACATACCATGGGTATCCCAGCGGTCCAGGACGCCAGGTGGGCCACTCCAGGCCCAACAAATGGCCGGATGCCAAGTGGGCCACCAAGTGCGATTTGTCCCCAATCGAAAGCAATCGGGGGGATCCCTCCTGCAGGTCGAACGCCCCGCGACGTCCGACCCGATCAAGGCGCCCTCCGCCAAGCGCCAGCACCGGGCTGTCACCAGCTGTCGGTTGCCTACCCCACGGACGCGATGACTCAGGCCGACCGTGCGAGGGTAGGTGGCCCCTTCCCTAGGCGGCGAGAGGGTCGCAAAAGTCAAGACACCAGTCTCGTCACCCAGACGTGCGCAGTAGAAGAGTGCGCTCCCTCCCGAGGCAACGCTAGAGTCAAAGTGCTACGCCAACGCCTGGCAGATGCACAGAGGGTAGGTGCGTCACTTCCCGTCGCAGCGGAGAGCCTTGTCGTTCGGCATGTCTACCAACCCGACGCAGTGCAAGAAGGCATCGGTCAATTACCGAAGACCAGGACTCCCAGGCGCAGAACATCCCACTCTTTTTTCCTCTTTTCGGATTCCCATGTAACCTGCCCCCTCCGACGGTATAAGGGGAGGCAGGACCCCCAAGGGGGGCGGGGGGATCAACCTCACTTTCACTCTCTCTCTCTCTTTTCTCTTCACTCCTCTCCACCTCCACCGAGGTGCTCAAGGCCAGCCCTTAGCCCTCGCCTGTAATATTGTGCTCAAAAGCAACACGAATCCATCGCACGAACTGGAGTAGGGACGTTCAACCCGAACCAGTATACTTCTTGGACCCCCTGAGTCTAACCATTCGAGAAGAGGGAGCGCGCGACCCCTAGACTAAAAAATCGTATTGTCGGTGCACGAAACACCAACACATCTATGTTTAAGAAACAATTGCTCGTATAATTCTTTACCTTCCGCTAGAAGCTCATATAATCGTGGAAACAATTATGTTAGAATTTTACAATGTTTTTAAGCTTAAAAAAAGAGCTCTTTTACAGTAGATTAAAACCAATATAAGTCGCCCATTCCTTTGAATCCAATGGTTGAAATCAATTTAGATCTAGTTATACTACCACCCGTAGTATTGATAGTAAAATTTTGAAAGGGGTAAAAGGGTAAAAAAAATTCTATCATATTATTTGTCATCTACGGCAAAACACGTCCTGTGATCCTAATGAATAGCGGATGAATGGATAAGAAGCTTCTAAAGATCATTAGGTATTTGGTGAAGCCAAAACTGTGAACAAATTAGAAAAAAATCTAAATACCTCTGATGAATGGATAAGAAAAACCTAAAATACCCTTGATTTCTACCACCACTATTTACTGCATACGTTATCCACCGTAAAACTTCTCTAAAAAACGAGTGTCGGCCAAGTCCACACTCCCAAGCCTATCGGTCGCGATGGTATAATTAGTTGCATAATAGAATAAACCGACACTTAATCTAGCTTGTAGATGCACTGGGCCATAAAATAGGGATGGCAATCGGGCAGGGTGGGTACGGGTAATACTCACTCATACCTATACACGCCAGCCAAAATCTCGCCCGCGAGCATACCCGCGAAGGGTCGTGGGAGATGAACCTCGTCCATGTTGGAAACATGTGCAATATTTGTATTCTAGATTTTATATTGAGGCAAATATAACAAAAGACTAGAGATGCAGAAAACAGCAGGTAACACATTATACTTCAGAATATGCTCAAGTATTGTAAATTAATAGAGTTGATCGATCACACGAACGACTTACATTTGGGCTTGCTGTAGAGTAGGAAGCAGTGCAGCGCAGAAGCGGTCGTGGAAGTAATCGACGATGAGGAAGAAGAAAAGCGATCGTGTTGAAGCGCTGCCCACAAACCTTATTGCCGCCCCATTAAGGTAAACTCTACGGCAATGGCTCGAAGATACCGCTCACACTCCTTCACGGTACACGCCGAGGAGGAAGGCCGGCGAGGTTCAACAGCTCAACACCACAGTACATCTTATGCAGAGAGGAGCAGGAAGAATGGAGAAATTCAGCGTCTCTGACCTGGACATATACGCCACACCAAGAATCGACAAAGATTATGTCGCTTGAATGCGGCAAGCATTAGTAATCGACAAAGATAATGTCAATTAACTCACTAGAAACTGACAGCGTTTATGACACTTACACTGAATTGAAATATATATTTAAATCACATTTAAACTAAATAAATAGAGAGATAATTGCAAGATTTAGCAAAACAAAAGGTGAATTCAAAGTGCTAGGAGACACACTACGACACGCGGATTTTCACGCGAAAATACGCGAATGCGCGCGCGTGCGTGTGTTTAGCCAGTATTCACCCTATGACATCCTCATGCCAAGTGTCACATTAATCAAGAGTTGGCAAGAACTCCACCTTTTAAATTGCCTTTCCTCCATTTGACTAGGCAATACGGTACTAAGCCATACATGATTTGGAATTAAAGAAAATGGAGCACTCATAGACCAATTTCTAACATTCCATACTCATCACCCGCAGGTACCTGATAACGACGGACATAACCATTTACCTGCCACATAAACAGCACTACAATACGGTGATGCCAGTTTCTGGTACTACTCTAGTGATGTGATGGGGAACTTTAAATCTTAAACAATTCATCTCACCAAGAAAATGAAGTTCAAAGTGATAACTGAATAAAGATTAAGTAACACTTGAATGTATATGATATAAAAAAACATGCAACCATGCTATGAAGAGATTACCCGCTTCTAGCACACTAGAATTAGCATAATCTTCGTCATTCTCATTGAACTTTCCAGCCATGTATCCATTACCATCAGAAGATGAGCTATAGCTACAGCAAATAAGACCAAAAGTTCTTCGTAGATGGCTGAGAAATTGGAGAAAGGAGTTTAGTAATATTCGTGTATCTAGACACAAGAGCACATCACCCAAGAATGCAGTTCCAAGCTGCCAAGGTTTGGTCAGTGAGTTGCTGATCAGTGCAGCAAGTAGCTTTGCTTGCATTACATGACGACACGGAATTGGTCCCTCCATTGCCATCAATATGCAAATCCAATGCATAATTATTTCTACATCTAGCCTCCACTGCCAAAAAACTAATTGATTACAACTAAGACAGGATAGCAGTGAAAAGCCAGTAAGCAAATATTGCATGTGTGGATGTCAAGATCAGTTTTCCATTTGTTGATCCTCACATATCAGCTTATAATTTAGTTTCAGAAATAAGGTGTTCATAAAATCATAAAAGACCTAAGGGGGATTGAGTTGACCAATTGAGTGACTTACAGGTTCCTAGTAGGCTCTGGATATCAACAACTTAATTTCGCTCTGAATATAACCATGACCTGTCAATCATAAGAAACATCACAGTATGACTCTTATTACAATTGTGCTTATCAAAGTACCAGCAACTAATTCAGTGACTAAACAAAGTTTTGATATTATGGAGATTACAAGTCAGCACATATTTTTACCTCAGGACGCTTGATCTGGTTCAACATTTAGTTTTATAAGGATAAGCACAACAGCAATAAACATTGGCACAAACATGCTTAAGTTCATTAATTAAAATGGAAATGCTTCATCAGTCATCACACATACTCAGGTTCAATAATTAAAATGGAAATAATTCATAAGTCATCACACACATCA
Source organism: Rhipidocladum racemiflorum (assembly GCA_036346355.1). NCBI lineage: Eukaryota > Viridiplantae > Streptophyta > Magnoliopsida > Poales > Poaceae > Rhipidocladum > Rhipidocladum racemiflorum. The sequence continues at coordinate 51,654,573 of CM070582.1, read as the reverse complement.
CACATGCAGACATATATTGTTACACACTAGTGAATGACAATTGAGTGATGTTGAAGAAGGTTTTGTAGTGCAGCTGATCTGCTATTCAAAGTCAACGGTTGAAATTAGACAAGAGTCTTTGAGCTCCTCTTCAATGTCTTCAAGGCATGTCCATAAACCCTCAACTCCTCTTTCACATGAAAAGTAAAACATTGCTTTACATAACTAGCTGCAAATCACATAATAAACTTAAATTATTAGATCATTAACTGGAATATGCATACCTTTAAGGTCATTCCAAAGCCAATTTTATGAGTACATCAATGCTTCCAATATCTTTACAGTGAGGTTGCTGCGATTAGGGGTGAAAACGGAACGGAAAGTTCCCGACCGTTCCGAAGAAAAACGGAAACGGAAGCTCTTTTTCGGAAACGGAAACGGAAAATATCGGTGCGAAACTAAAGCGGAAATTTTTGTCGGAAACGGAAACGGAACGGAGAGCCAATTCCGTGAAACGGAAGCGGAACGGAAATTCCGTATAAGTGAAACCGAAACTAAAAGCGAAACAGGCCGGAAAGGGAAATGGGCTTGGCCCAAAAATGAGAAGAGAGTTTATATTTATTTTTGAATTAAAATAATTTCATAAATACAAATGGTTTTATATAAAATACTAAATAGAGTTCAAAAATTCCACAAAAATTCTCAAAAATACTTTGGAATATTTTGAACCTAGAAAAATTATTTTCAGCATAAATTTTTTTATAAATAAATTAATTTTATAAATCTAAAAAATGCAAAATAGTATTTATAAACTCCAGAAAATCCAAGATAAATCTCAAAAAATCATAAATGAACATCGAATAATAATATACAAATTTTAGGGTGCTAAACCTTTGTAGTTGGTGGAGCAATAGGATATCAATGATAATTATATGGATGAGGACATGATGATCTGATATGGGAGACAAATAATGTGCCATTAGCTGACAAACTTGAGAAAAATTTTCTAGTGATATCAGTGAACATAGCACTATTCTTGCATCCACCTTAGAGGTGGAATGGGCTATATTGTTCTTGTGGTCATGTATATTGTAATTCTCTACTATGTTCTTGTGGAATTTTTCGCTTTCGTTCAGATCTGTTCGCCTGCTCCGATTTCGTTTCCGTCACTATCCGTGTTCGTATCCGTTTCCGGGGTTTCCGATTTCGTTTCCGTTACCGGTAAAAAATGTGGAAACGGAAACGGAACAGTCATTTACCGACCGTTTCCGTACCGTTTTCATCCCTAGCTGCGATGTTCATATAGCACTCTACCACTAGTGCTAACAGCTGATTCAGAAGCTACTGCTGTTATTGGAATAGCCAAGATATCACGAGGAATCATCCGCAATGTAGGATAACATGTCCCAGCCACCTTCCACCAACCCAGTATATCAAATTCCTCTTTTGTGCAAGGAAGAGTTTCTTCTTCTAAATAGCGATCAAGCTCATTTTTTGTCTTTACCATACTGATACGTTTCGTACTAGCAGCTAGTGTGTTAAAAATTGAAAGCACCTCATTAAAACCAATGGCATTGGCAGCACTAGGAGTACTAGATGATGTAGCCATGCCCTCTTGTTCACTATGCACTTGGTACTCATTCATCAACTCACACAAGGTATTGTAGCTAATTGTAGCATTCTCTTCAGAGTTTTCTTCACCAAAGAGGGCAATATAGCATCATGTAACATTATCATTTTTCCACGTGGATCAATAATAATAATAACAATAGCCATCAAACCATAAATATCTAACCAATACTTGTCAAATTTTTTATCATCACAACAGACAAATACTCAATTATTGGATCGCCACATTCAAGCCATCTATTCATATGCATTTTGATCTCACATATCTTTGGGAAGAAAACGTTAGCTGTTACATATTTAGTTCCAGAAAACATTTCAATGGGTTCATAGAACATGCTTAATTTGTCACAAACAGTCGAAACAAAATTCCAATCAGTAGTAGTTGGTACAAAATTAAAGTGCTTATCAAGTTGCTTCAACCTTTCAAACACTTTCTTATAGAGAATAGAAATACTAAGCATGATATAGGTTGAATTCCATCTAGTTTTGCAATCAATGGTAGTCTTTTTGACAAATTCAACCTTAACAAACTTAGCTGCTCCATTATATTTCTCATACCTCTTTGGCGTAGCAAGCCCATAGGCAACACTTTCACATATTCTCTTGATAGCGGGCTCCATTACCTCCAAGCCATCTTTGACAATCAAGTTAAGAATATGTGCGCAACAGCGCATATGTAGCATCTTTCCACCAAAAGATTAGATGGACCAATCTTTACCTTTATTGTTTCAACCAATTTATCATTTGTAGAGCAGTTATCAGAGTCAAAGTGGATAGCTTGCAATCAAGATTTCAAGTCTATAAACTTTTATACAATGCTTCACAAATAACATCTGTTGTATGCGGACATGTCACATATATAAACTTACGCAAAGCAATAGGATTTGAGTATTTCACATAAACAAGAAGATAAAGAACGCATAGGAATAAAATAGCACCTTAGAATGCAGCTTCTAAGCTTCCACGAGTCATCAGCAATATCCTGTCACTGCCATGTAGCCTCTCTTTTGCTTATCAGCTGCCCAAAGATCAGTTGTGACAGCAATATGACAATTTCTTTTATCCAAATAAGTAAGAGCTTTCTTCCTCTCCGATTCATAACGATCCAAGATGGCCTTTCTAATAGTGTTTCGAGTTACCATTTTAAATAAGGGTTGCGGTGCACTAACAAATTGACGAAAACCATGGTGATCAATAATAGACAATGGGTACTCATGCAGAATAATCATGGAATAGAGAGCTTTCCTAGCAACTTCTTAATCAAATATGTAAAACTCTACAGATACTTGTCCATGTTCAGAACTTCCATACCTCAAACTGGTTTGTATCTTTTCTTGCCTCTTTCAATGCATGCATACCTTTAAATGTTCATGCAGATGCTTAGTGCCATTCTTCGTTACTCTTGAAAGATACTTACTGCACCTAATGCACTTTGCCTTCTAAGCACCCTTCACCTGAACTCTTGTAAACTTGTTCCAGACTAGTGAAGTGAGCTTCCTCTTTGTGCCACGAGAACCCCCCTCTTTTGCATGTTTGTTCTTCAACTTGATGCTCGACACCTTCGGCTTCAGATCCAGGTTGAGGACGAAGTATTGAGGCTTGCGATGATTGTCCAGGTTGGCTGCTACTTGCCGGAGTTGCCATCGTGACAAAACCAAATTATCAAAAATGTCATATCACAAATCAATAATACACTTCATTATATACTGCTTTTCTAACCTGCTCCTATTATAAATGGAACATAGATGGACATATTATAAATGGAACATAAATGGCACACAATTGGATCTATCATATATCATAATTTGCCCAGAAGTTAAATGGCACACAAGTTTTGGTTGGCTTTCAATGTCTTCAACCGTTTTTTATCTACTATGATCAACCGTGTCTTATCAAACATGTGTGGAGCAATCTGTTCCTTAGACTCTTGTTTGTTGTCTTCTCCTATGATCAATCTTGTTTCTCCATTGATAGAAGGGAAATAAATCTGTCACTGGAAAGGATGAGAAGCCAGGCTTAACCGACTGTTTGATGCAGTTTAGCACACTATTGATAAAATCAATATTTCACTTTAATCTTGCTTTGAGTAGGACTGTTGTGTACCTTGCCTTGGGGTAGTAGGTTGTAGGACGGCCAGAGGCAGGAGGCAAGGTTGTCGGCGGCAGGAGACAACCAATGAGTGACAGAGCAGGAGACGATCTAGGCGACGGAGTAGGAGACGACCGAGGCGCATGCGAATCTGGGGACGACAAGAGACGGGTGACGGAGCAAGAGATGGCTGAGGCGCAGACCGCAGAACTTGGGAGATTAGGGTTAGGGGAGAAGGTAGCTGGGCGCTTGGGTCAGTCGGTCAGGCAGACTAGCACTAGGGCATCTAAGGTTTCTCTTAGCGCATGAGCCCGGGTAAACAGGTATAATAAGTACGGGCAGAGTTTATTCATACCCGTGCCCGTTTACCGAGTGAGCAAAGAATTACTCCTATTTTCTATATTCATGAGTAAAAAAAGACTCATATACTCATCTTCATTAGAGTAATCGGACATAACTGGCACACCTAACCATACATGGTAACCAACAAAAAGAATCGAGAATGAGTCATCCACACCACCATTACATGTGGCGCCCTAGCACATTGAGGTGTTGGACTGTTGGTAGCCCTGATAATAAACCAAAACTCATGACCAGTTAATCATCTACATGACGCCAGCCCAAATATTTAATTCCAACGTCTCCTGCCACCTTTGGAGAGAGAAATCATGTAGCCTTAGCTCCACACCGCATGGTACATGGAAGAGGCAAATGCCAAAACTTTCGACGGATGATAGCCGATTTCTTGTGTACTTAGACAATCTAAAGTGGATTCTCTTCAGCTTCCAAATCCCTTCGCGAACAAATACCAAGTGCTCCAGCGGATTCCCTTCAGTCTTCTCTTCAGAAGAGATTTGAAAAAAGAATCCCTTTAGAAACATATTCTCTCTCTAATCCCAGAGAGAAATCCCTTCGAGGGGATGCTGTTGGAGATAATAGAAAATAAAGAGAATGATTATAGGAAAGAAAATATGGAATGGAATAGAATGAAGGGCTGGAGATAGTCTTAGGTTTACTTATATACAATAGAATTTGATATTGCTGTAAATAATTTTTCAGTATTTAGGGCACTTCTGCACACTAAACTGATAAAAATTAGTAAGTAAATAAGAAATATTCATTCATAAAGTTTTTTTAATGCTACATTTGGTTGAATTTAAGTTATTTGACTAAAAAAACAAAATGATAGCATGATGCAATACAAAATACTTTCCTAAAAAATAGAAAGCGATGGATAGCGACTACACATAACAACTAAATTTAACACAATTAACTTGAAAGATATTATTTTTTAGTTATTACTGTGTACTACCGGCGTCTTAAAAATATTATAAGAAATTTTTAAAGACATAGCAATGAGAAAAAATGTACTGGGTAAACTCTCGAAAGCATGCTACATAGGAAATGTCGTCTTTTTTATTTGCGGGGAAGGAAATGTCAACCTATGATCATCAAATCCCTGGTGCAACCTATCAATATTCAAGGAAGGTGATGTGTGAATAATGGAGAGAAGGCCAAACATTTTCTTTATTTTACCGGAACAATAAGAAACTGGAAAGAAATAGAAAAGAAGTTGTATAATAGGTCGCCTATTTGGCAGCAAGCGGAGACAGTACCCTCCTCTTCTTCATGCTTCGTATTTCTTTCTTCTTCGCCCATGATTTTCTCGGTCTCAGAAGGATTCACTAGAGAGGACATAGGAAGAGGAATTTGAAGGGAAGATAAGGAGAGGTACCCCCTCCGAGAAATCCTCAATTATGTTCTTGCATGCACCATTCTGACTGGTAGCTGTCTTCTGATTTCCTTTCCTGGAGGGGTTTCATGGTTCTTGATTACGACATGCTATATTCTTATTCCGCTGCTGATTTGATTCAATTCTTATCCCTCACGATTTTCCCCATTTGTTTTCTTGGTCTGTTTCTCGGAAATTTGGAGTTTTTTTTTGTGTGTTTTTCTTGGTTGGTTCTGCATAATTTTGGTTCTTGACCATACGCTTGCTTGGGATGAGATTTTCCCCCAATTGTTTTCTTGGTCTGTTTCTCGGAAATTTGGAGTTTTTTTTGTGTGTGTGTGATTTTCTTGGTTGGTTCTGCATAATTTTGGTTCTTGACCATACGCTTGCTTGGGATGAACTTTAGCCTGATTCGACGTCACAAGTTGTGTGCTTTCTGTGTAGTCAAATCTCCCCTGTTGGCCACTGTACTATGGGAGTGTTTTATGCCGTGGAGTGGATGAAATTTGACCTCCCTTTTGCAGGATTTGGTGGCTTGAAGCTAAAATTTTGTGTGAATTGTGACGGTTTCTGGTGGTTCTTATTGACTTAGCTGTGTCATAATAGTCTCCTTCCTTGAGAATAGGAAAAAAGATGCTAGTCCATATGGATAGCGTCCAATTAAGCTTGTCAATGTGTGAAATTGTTGATGGAAGCTAAATTATTGCTGTGCTATCTTTGTTTAAGCACTGTGATTTAACTTTCTCATCAATATTGTGCCTTTTAGGTTTTATTAGACCAAATCAATAGGAAATTCCGGAAAGTTCTTCTGGGACTTCTGGGATTGAAAATTTGGACTCAGCATATTCCATTGAAACTAGTCTAGGATTTCTCTTCGTGCTCTGCATGCAATAAATATACATCTGAGAGTGATATAAAAGTAGGACTGAGTTGCCCCGAGGGAAGAGAGCAAGCATTATTTCGAGGTAGGGATTCTCAGGATTATGTGCAAGTCTGAAAGAAGCTAGAAGGAGCCCCGAATGGGAAATAACATGCCTTGCTTGATTGCGAGATGAATTATCGCTGTGGAAAATAACATTACCTGCGGTCATTTCTTGGCTAATTTTAGAGAAATTTTACGGTGTATTATACTGGTAGTATATAGTGTGTAGTAGAAATCAGATCTAACCGTTGATTTGTTAAGGGTTTTTCTACTATGTACTACCAGATGAAGTATAAGTAAACTATAGTTAATCTAATTTATTGGATCGAAAAGAATGAATAGTTCGTATTCAATTTAGTGTAATTTAAAAGAGGTATAATTTTATTGAAAATGAAGGGCTGTAATAAGTCCTTGTTGATAGAATGAGTTATACATAAATTTGGAAATCACCAGTTGAGGGCACTGTGTGTATCTTGTTAAATTGGCTGTAGGGTGATGCTTCTTAGGCTAGATATGTTCCAATTGTAGATTTGCTGGGTACTTTAATTGTTCTCTTGGACCAGGTAATTTCAGAATTGTATGCATGTCTACTTGTGGCAGGGTGCTGTGTTTTCTTTGGAATGGTTCTCTTTCTAGGTTTTTTATTTACTTTTATGATTCTGATATTTCCAATTATTGATCTCGCATGTTTTCATATGTATGTCTGACTGTTTGTTTGGACTCTGGTGTGCTGCAATATTTTTTGTCTAGCGCACTGTAAGTGACAATTATAATCAAATTCTTTTTGATGATTGAAAATCAAAGTAATAGGGGGTTGCCATCGATCAGTCTTGTTTATTACCATGTCATTGTCAATTCGTTTGATTTAATGTTGGCAATTTATCATGAAGGTTGCTTGAGGTGCCAATTCATCTGGTTTCTTTGAAGTGCCTGAAGCAAATGTTGCTTGAAGCTAACTGATACCATCTTATAATGCGGGAAATGGAGGATCACCCAGTCCATCCTATGTCCAACTATGTAAGTAGTTGCTATTTATGGTGGAACCCTGAGGGTTACTGGCTTGCTACACCACAGATGACAAACTTATCAGCTGCCTTCTACATGTGTAGAATTCCTTTCAGGGAATGGTTATCAGATGAAACAGTTAAATCATAAAATCTATGATCAAGACTGCTCAAGTCCTCATCAACCAAGTCTGGCCGGTCTCGCAAAGAAGTATCTGCAATGAGTGACAACAGTCTAAATGAGCAACAGACCTCAACACAATCAGGTAATGCATTATCTTTAACCACATTGTCACACGTATGTTGTAGTGCTGGCAGCTCATGGTGGTTGTAAGTGGTGTTAGACAACCTTTGTCAGATTATGTGAGCTCTTTGTTAGTGGTTCCATGAATAATCCTCATTGGGACTCAGAGTAGAATTGTGTGTGAGTTCATATGAGTGAAAAATCAATATTTTGTCACCCGTGTTGTTATGTAATGCATGTATTTTAATTTTCCCTCACTCATGTTACTATGCTTCTTACTAATGGCTTAACTAATCTTTTGTGAATTCTGAAATATCAAAACTTTTGATGGGCCTTTCACTTTGTTAGTGACTAGTCTCTCTAATAATGTTCCTAGTGCCCAGGTCTTATGTATAGTGAGGTGAATTGTTGCAATTAGATCTTCATAATAACAGTTAGGTTGCTTTTTTCTTCAGACAGTGATGATGGTCATGGGAAGCACGATCAGGGCACGAGAAAGTCAGTATTATCCTTGGGGGCAGAAGCTGCTTTTTTGCCTCCAAAGCTCGACTACAACCAATCGTTTGTAAGTTCATGTGATCATGAGAATTGTTACTCTCTTAAATCTTATATTCTGCTTTCAGTTGACCAGCTACATTGTGTTGTAGGTCTGTATTCCTTATACCGCTGATGCTTCTTATGGTGGGGTCTTGACAGGATATGCTTCACATGCCATTGTAAGTTCACTCTAGCTTTTTAGTTTTCACACCACATGCTGTAAAATCTTTCACAGTTTAAGGTGATAAGATCACACAATAATTTTCTCTTCGATTCATTTGCGTTTTGTTGAGTTTTAGCAATCTCATTCATTCTGGTAGGTTGGCAGTTATGGGTAATGATTTATGAAGCATTGTTGTGAAGGACATTCTTTCTGCCTCATTATTGTTAGTTCGATTATTGTTCAGAAGCAAGCAACACAAAATATCAAAAAGAGTGCTTTCAAATGAAAGAGACGAATGTTCAAACAATTCTTTCATCTTTTTTATATTAAAGGCTTCAGCTCTATTGATTGGTTCAGAACAAAAAGTGGAAACCATTTATGAGCTCATCTGATAAAAGATGTTAAGGAATATGATTATGTGAAACCATATTTCCATCCTACAACAATTTTGTCTGCTTGCACATGCTATTTGTCATTCTTTATGGCACATTGTTTCATGCATATCGGCAACCCTTTTCTTTTTCTTTTCTTTTTTTTTTAAAAAAAAACTTTTGGCCCTGCATTAACAATTTTTCGTTTGTGTATTATTTACCCAGGTTCATGGCCAGCTAAATTGTACAACAAACTCTCGGGTGCCATTGCCTGTCGAGCCTGTTGCAGAAGAGCCGATATTTGTTAATGCAAAGCAATATCATGCAATTCTTAGGAGGAGGCAGATGCGTGCTAAATTGGAGGCCCAAAATAAGCTGGTGAAAGGTCGGAAGGTAATACTAAGTAAGTTTCATTTGTTCCTGGTACAGTTTTTGTAAAAGAGACACTTTGCTAGTCCTTTGGTACTTGCTTACTGCTGCACCCGTACATAGATTTTGGGTACAAATTCATTAGGCCGTCTTTGGTCATATTCCGAGGGCTATCTGGACTCTGGAGTACATTCTAGTGCTATTCATTGTTCAAAACTTTGCCAGAGGCATTAAGTACAAAATTTCTGTTTACTTAACTTTCTTGAGGAAAATATGAGTTGAAACTTGTGCCACAAACCATTTCTGTTTACATGGGGGCACAATTATTTTTCTTTTGCTCTTACTAGCTTAAGTATATACTATGTTCTCTGCATCCCTTATGTAAATCTCCTGCTCCTTTTTAATTAAAAATTGCAAGATTAATTCTTCTGCATTTTAATTTCTGAAGACACATACCCGGCTACTTAGAGCTATACGTTTTACCTGGCAAATACCTGTTATAACAATGCCCCTTTCGTCTCAGCCATACCTTCATGAATCTCGGCATCGTCATGCCATGAAGCGAGCTCGTGGATCAGGAGGGCGGTTCCTCAACACGAAGCAGCTCGAGGAGCAGAGACAGCAGCAGCAGCAGGCATCAGGTGGTGCAAGCTGCACAAAGGTTCTTGGCAAAAACACATGCCATCAAAGTGGCCCCACTTGCGCACCTTCGGATATTGCAAATGTCTCAACCAGCAGCGAAACGCTGCCTAACCAGGAGCGCATCCGCTTTCCCTCAGCTGGCTTCCGTCCCATGGTGAACTTCAGCGTGCAGAACGGAGGAGACGCAAACATGGCTGCGAACAGCATGCACCAGCAGCGTGTTTCCATCATGAGGTAAAGCATCATTCTGGTGCACTGCCGGTGGCAACTCATCCTTGGCTTATGGATTACATTATGGAAATGTAGTTTCAGTCTGAGACGAACCAAACATGTGTGACTCCTTTTGATTCCCCTGTAATTGCAAGCACTGATGCACTGATGGCTTTGTTTGTGGACACTGAAATCCTTACCTGGTGTATCCAGTACCGAACTCTGATGCGAAAGCCTCGAACTATGTTGTTATGGTCCAGTGTCTTTTGCTTTGTGCCTGCTAGGCTGGCTTTGCAAATCTGCATCATCTGATTTTAAGCACCTGGCTGCCTGCTGGACCTCTAGAACATGAGCTTGCAACAGGAACTTGAAAACGACATCGATTGCTATACGATCAACACATTTCTACCCCCCCAGAAAAAAGGAAAACAAAGCGAGATCAGCAACATGCATTTTGTTTGACCTAACCTATTCTAGTTTAGGAGCTGATGGCCTGGGAGTTAGGAAGTCGAGGTTGAATGACTTGGGAGTTGGGAGTGTTTATTAGGTCACACACTACACGTTCATTAGAAAAGTTTAGCTTCTGATACCGAAAGAGTAATAGTTTGGGCATTTAGTCTCTCTGTTTACAGGCAGCGGTATAGACATGTTAGAACTGAACAGAAACGGTGACGTGTCAGGCAGAAGATAAAATCCAAGAATTAATCACCTGAAAATTAAGTGTGACGCCCTCGAAAGGAAGTTCAGTAACACGAGTAAGTACAGAACGAGTTCTTGAGCTCAGATTTCTAGAAAACCTGAGCAGATCTCGGGTTTTACAGGAAGTTCTTAGCCACACTGCATCAATTTACAGGCCCATTGGTAGACAATTTACAACTTGGGCAAAAAGTTACGAGGTAAAAGTGGAAAATGGGTCTTCAGATTTAAATGGAAGCACTCATCCTCAGCACCATTTCGAGCCTCTCGGCCTTGCGGTAGTCATTATCAGTAAGAGGTCCAGCAGGAAAAGCAGTAATCTCCAGAACTAGGTGAGGAGTAGGAAGCTCATCGAACAAAGCTCTTACATTGTAGCAGCATACGCTCTCTCCGTGCGCGCTCTCTCTCCTTATTTGACAACCCTGATTAGAAGTTACAACATTCAGTTAGGAGGGCACTGATTTTGGAACAAGCACAAGAAAATTTTCTATCATCTCTGGTTTTCATATGTGAATGTGAAGCAATATATTAGGAATCAATGAGACAATAGTGTCAGAGAAATGTATTCGCCCTCGCTCAAGAAATGATATCACCTTGTGACTGGAAGCATCTACAAAGTGGTCATCTTCAGACAGAACTGAAGCAATTTCTTTAAGAATACGTCGGCCTTCTTCCTTTGAACAAACTCGGTAAGTTCTCTTGAGTGTGCCTTTGGTTGTTGGTCTCCATTTACTAACTAGCTTCCTCTTATCCTGAGCTTCTTTGTCACCTGATCAACAAGAACAATCACTGGATTCATTCACCTCCTTGTGTATGTGACCATAAAAAGTAGATATCAGCAGGATCCTTGTCCATTATGTCACACAAAGTAATGAACTAAATGGGTTCCATCTACAATATTTCCATAAATCGTGTCCGCATCGAAATTCAAGACATCAAGCCCTGAAAAACACAAGACATCAACAACACATATGTACAACTTTGGATCCAAAATTGTTTATCGAAATCATTATACTTCCCATGCCAACTGATTTAGTCATAATACTTGGGTTATGTTCTGGCTTTTTTCTCCTAGATATAAAAAATATATGGAAATCTAACACTAAAGGCACTACAAATGCACCTTGAAGTCTCTATTATATTTATATTGAAAAGAGAAACATTCTGATCTTGGTTTGGTGAGATTTGACACAGAAAATGGATTCGTCAACCTTTTTAATAAAGACAAAGGTGTTCCATTTCAGGAAATATAGTCACAATCAGGATTTGGAATCAGAATTCAGTTTCGGAGAAGTACTTTAACAACAATATAAGCACTAACATTTTTACAGTAGGTTTAAAGGGCCACTCACTAATTGAAAAAACAATACCGATCAATCTTCCTCCACATCACAACACAGATGCTTAGAAAATGAAGACTTTATAGTGATACTTTTGTCAAAGTGAGAATTAACAAAGAAAGCTACAGAACCCCCCATGCACCTTCTGTTTAAAGCCTCACAGAAGTTCTACCCTCAATCCACAAGCACGCCAAACATTCTGATTCTCATGCCAATAGCGAACAAATCGAATCGAACATGTTCTGGTTTCCCTAAAAATATCAACCCAAGTACCCAACACATGACCGGATCTTATATTAACATGGTTTGTGAGACAATAAAGAACACAATTCCGAAAGCTGCTGTACATTGTCAAGTGAAAGAGGCAAAAAAAAACTTGCTTAACCGTTTCTATGCTCATGTGGGAAGCAAAGAGGTATGTTACTAATACCCTGAGGCATCACATCATTTAGTCATTTGTATCTGACCTTCCATTTCCAATTTTCTGTGCACTACATTTGTGGCTAAATGAAGAACTTCTTCAAACTTCATTTTTGTTGATTTTCACAATTGTTTTTGCTTCCATAGTGCAGAAGAAACAGCTCAGTGCGATGTTGGATGAGGATCCCGCTTTGATGGAGAAGAGAGATGCCCTAGTCAAGAGGCTAGAGCTGTACAAATCTGCGAGGAATGAGATTGACTCGGTTGCATGGAAATGATTGGTTAGAAAGTCACATCTGGAAGAGATAGGACATACAACCGCCACACATGGATGATTGCAGTAGAAATGCTTCATTCTTTTTACATCTGAGCTTACATGGGGGGCTTGGTACACACGGTTTCTTTGGCAGGCATGAACGCCGTTGCTTCTTTGGCCGTCCTTTGGCCTTTTGTATGAATTCATATTAATATTAATACATATATATTCTTTGTTGAATTAGTTCCGTCTTATGATCCGATCCATACGCCTGTTAATCATTTGAGATTCTTTGGAGGGTAGTTTCATGTCTTGATGAGCAAGTGACTTGAAGGAATCTTGAAAAGCAAAGGGTAAACAGAGGTCAACAAAGCAGCCTGCATGTTTGCAACGACTTGTCTTTTGCTATTGGAGGCGGCTCTTGAAGTAGTCCCATGCCAAATCCTTCTCCAGGTACTCAATGTTGTTGGGGTCAAATGGTCCCTTCACCACATCGACTGACTGTATTATCGCCCTCACCGGAAGGACACTCATGGCCGGATCCGCCGCTGTTCTCCCGCTCAAGCTTGACGAGAAGCCCTGCGATGTCACATAAACAGCCATTCGTCATAAATGGATTCTGTCGAGAAGCACGACCAGCATCGACCCACTGCCCGCCGCGGCATTACCACCGTACGCCATCAGCGCCAACAAGGGCACCACAGCCGGTGTCATGCAACACAACGCCGCTCAACTCCCCCAGGGTGTGCCGGGGAAGGCTCGAGGCCGGCACACCACGCGGCCTCAAGAAATGTATCAATGCAACATGTGTTGGTTAATTAGGTCCATGCCAAATGGACGTATTTAAGAAAGACATCAACAAAAACGACTAAAATACTCTTCTATTAAGAGTTTTGGAGTTATGAGAGAGATTAATTTGTGTGGTAAATCATGTATAATTCTTGAAAAAATAGAAGAAAATAAATATGAACAAAATAGAGAAAGTAGCATTAAAAATCCATGCACATCATAATTTAAAACAAAAATGCAAATCAAATGTCTTATAAAAATCAACGTAAGGAATAGTAATCTATTTGTCCAAATTTATAGGGTATACTTTCTTTTTGGATATAGACCAACGAAATATTAAAAGAACTAAACTACCTTTAAAAAAATGCGTAATTGGACAGAGGCGGTACCTTGAAGACGAGCACGACCTCCACCTCGTTGTCCACCCTGGCCTTCACCAGGAAGGCCTGGTTGCGCGCTCCCTCGCTGTACCTCTCCAGCCGCATGATCTCCTCGTTGTGCCCGTACTCCTCCTCGTCCTCCCCTTCCTCGAACCGCACCAACCTCCTCGCGCTGCACACGGCTCCGCAAATCCGCGGGGCACCAACTGTAAGGTTGCGCGGGTGCCGAAACGCAGACCGCGGGAGCGCGTGGTGGCGATGGTGTTGGCGCCGCAGGAGGCCGCATGGTTGGGGGCACGGTGAGAAGATGGCAGTGGCGCAGTGGAACGCCATGCTAGTGCTGGGTGCTGCGCGATGAGCGTCAGTTAGAGGATAAGGCGCGCAGTTGGAGCCCTATCAGGTAGGGCTGGTCCTGGGCCTAGATAGCAGGGGCAACCGCATAGGGTCCACAAAAGATAGAGGCTCCTGTCCATGTATGTATACATGTATATATAGTATACAGTTTATGCACTAAATATAGTTGATTAGTTAGATCAGCTGAACTGCCGAGGTATACAAGGAATAAAGGAATAGATTTAAGAAATTTAAAGTGTTCAAAACTATATTTTTGTTTTTTTACTTAGCTCAAAAAATATGAAGTCATTGGATGATGTCAAACTAAGAAAGTGATGCATTAAATTTGCATATATATTTTTTTTCAAAACAATTCTTTAGATGTTGAGTTAGATGATTTTTTTTTTTTAAAAAAAATTAAGAATGCTACAAAATAATTTTGCTAGATGTGCCAATGTCTGCTATTGAGATTTTTGAGTTTGTTAGAGATATATACTGATATTCAAATACTTCAATTGCTTTCTCAAATCTTGTTTTATTGTTCCTATGGCAGTAGCAGCTGAAAGAAGCTTTTTAAAGTTAAAACTATTGAAAAATTATTTAAGGTCATCAATATCACAGAAAAGACTGAATGGTCTGGCCACTTTATACATTAAGAAGGATATGTTGGATTAGATTGATGTTGACACTATTATTAATGACTTTGTATCTAAAAATATTAGAAGAAATTGCTTTCTATGATCACTGTATTCACAATTCGCTTGCTTGTTTGGCATGTCATAGATGATGACTCATGGCTCTCCCTTAGTGTGCTTTGATACTGAAATCTTCTCCTAAATTGTTTTGTCCTTAGTAACACGTTATAGTTTTTGAGATTTATTCATAATATTGTAACCTTTTTTCTGCATCTCAATGTTAACCGCCCTCTAATCTTCGACAAGACCCTTTCTCGTACCCTCACAATGCGTCTTCCACCTTTTCAGTCCCAAATTGACAAACCCCATCCAAAGATGGGAACTCTGATTATCACCATGTACTTTGCTCATTCGTAGCTAGCAGAAAGCTCACTATCCAACAGGTTCTAAAAAGAAAAACTTTTTCTTGTCCACAATCCATATTCCCCTCATGCCAAACTGTATAATTCTTTCACAAACGTTATACTATAAATTTGAATGGAACTACGCAAAACCTGAGGCGCCGCCACGGAGCTTCTCCGCCCACTTGGAGAACCCTAGGTCGCTGTCCCCGGCGCCGTCCTCGCCGCCAATCTCTGCGCGTCACGCAAACATCAAAACCCCGCCTCTCCGAAGCCAAACAGCACGAATCGGACCAGTCGTGTTCGCGCGATTACCGTGGGAGAGGAAGGGGTTGAGCGGGGAGCCGGCGAGCCCGGCGTGGAGGAGCGCGTAGTAGAGGCAGAGCCGGCCGGCCCAGACCAGCACGGGGCCCTCGAGCAGCGACGCCGCGATGGGGCCCGCGGCGCCGGCGGGGGCGAACGCGGCGGCGCGCCTGGGCGGGGGAGGGCGGATGGGGGAGGGGAGGAAGGGGGTCTTCGCCGCCGCCGGCGCGCGCAGCGAGAGGGGGCTGGGCACAGCGGCGGCGGCGGGGGCGTGGAGGATGTAAGCGAGCATGGCGATATGGCTAGCTGCTGCAGTGCGTGCGTGCGTGCGAGCGTGTGTTCACTGTTCAGTAATCAGTTCAGTTTTTTTTCTTTCTTTCGCTTTTAAAGTAGCAGGAGATGGAGTCACCGTGTCAGGCTGTCAGCCTCGGTGTAGCAGAAGAAAATATCTTGGTTATCTTGTTTTGTTCAAGGATTTTTGTGGTACAAGTTGTAGTATGCCTTAATGCAAAATGTGAGCTACTACGCTATTGTGAATCTAATATACTCTCATAGAACGCCAAAAATGTCAAATCAACCCACAGACAAAGTTGATCCCATGTCTAGAATTGTCACAGTAACTATCTTGGTTTGCTATCGCCTTCGGTTTCAAGTAAAATACAAGCATGCACCGTGTAACCAAAATTAACGATTTCGAACATGAGCACACACACAAGGAACGTATGCTCCAATCCACTGCAACAAAATTGGTGCCTGGTCATGGATTTTGCTTTTTTTCTTTCTGTTCTTCTCGTGGCGAGATTTATGCGCGTCGTCGTGTCAGATAATGGCGAAGTGCTGAAGGAGATAGAGTGCGACAGGTAGGGCTTCATCAGGACAATAATTTCCAGGCACCGTAGCTTTCAGATGACGCATGGCTCTATTGGCTGTTTCCTTGCCGCGGAAAACATGGTTCTGCGATTGTAGCTGATTGCGAGAGAATCAAGGGCGGTCAGGCGTGGCCCGGCCCAGCGAGGCCCAACCACACACAGTCAGCGAGGCCCATGTAGGCTTCAACTTCAACAGCATGGTAGAAATTCGCTGCTCATCAATCATGATATACTTTTACATGACACCCAAGGAAAATGATGCTAGATTCAGCAGCTCAAATAGGATCGTCAAAATTATCTGTAATATTAGCAGACGAAATTTACAGCTCTACAGATTCACAGTTAGACATGAACACTGTATATGCAGAGCAACTTGCGTCCACATCACCCGGTGTGTATGTATGTGTTTTGAGTGGTGGCTACTCTGCACCTTCCCCCTCCCCCTCCTCTTCCTTCCAGACTGGGAGGATACCTTGGCCAGCCAACCTCTTGTGAACCCAGAACACCACGTGCTTGGCAGTAATCCTCTTCTCATCGATCAGGAAGGGCTCGATGGTGCTGACTTCTGTGCCGTATGACGACAACGAAAAGCCCTTAGGCCCTGCATTATTCATCGAGATGAGGTTGGTTGGTCTATTACTTCCTAGCAATTCGGTATGCTAGTGATGAAGTACTGCAAACTGTGTTCTTGTTTACAGCAAAAGTAGCTGGAAATAGAACTAGTTTTTATACATAGGTATGTCATATAGTCTTTGGATTATGGAGTGATCTAGAATGGTAAATTTCCAAAAAGAATCCAAAAGTTTGTAAGGAAGACTGGAGGCATGATATATTTTTTGTGCAATTGCATTGGAAGGATTGTCCTATCAAAAGTACTGTCAGCAATGAAAACACACACAGGATAGAATGAGAGCTGTATCAGGTAGTTTGTACCTGTGAGGTCTCCTTTTGGAAAGAAGGCCCAGAAGTAATAGGGGATTTCATCCTTTATGAAGGAACCCTCCAGCTGCAATTCATCAACACTTAGGATTAAAGAGCTGACAAATATTTCATTGGAGCTATCTCAACTTTCTGCATTTCTGAATCCCAAACTATATTAGCATTGTGTGTGGTGCTGATAGTTGGGGACTGATTTAGGTGCTAAAGCCTAAAACTATTAAAAGTTTCTGTTTTGCTTTTTTTCCCATTTGCAAAAGAGTACTGCTCATGCCTGCACACCACATACTGGATGCACAGAATGATAAAAAAGCATTGTTCATAACATTGAAGTAAACTCTTTGGCACAAAGTATTGGATGATGTTAGAGCATGTTCTAATTAGATTACTACTCTGCTATTGACTGTGAATGTCTGACTGGAATTGCTAATTTGAGGGCGCCGTCTCATTGTGACATGTGGCAGCACCTCCTTCCTTACCGCTCAAAGGCTCTCTCGTCGCTACATTTGGCGGCATTCCCTGCATCCCACCCTCCTCCGCTATTCCCTTTATCTCAAACTCAAAACAAATTGTTTTCAAATTTCTTTTTAAGTTTTTGAATAAGAAGTATTATTAACCATTTTTAAAAGTTTTTAATCAACATTTTTTGAACTGAAAGTTTTTTTTAGTCCAAACTTTTTGATTCTAAAGTTTTTTGAGTCAAAAGTTTTCAAACTGAAAGTTTTTTTTAGTCGTAACTTTTCAAACCAAAAGTTTTTTAGTCGAAACTTTTCGAACCAAAAGTTTTTTTAGTCGAAACTTTTCGAACCGAATTTTTTTAATTGAAAGTTTTTGAAATTCCCATTCAAAAGTTTCCCTACTTGAAAATTTTCTGATTTGAAATTTCCCTAGTTGGAAGTACTTGATTTGAATTTTCCCAAGTTGAAGTTTTCCCTGTTGAAAGTTTCCCGAGTTGAAATTTTCTGAGTTGAAGGTTCCTGAATTGAAATTTCTTGATTTGAAATTTTTTGAGCAATTCGAAATTTTCCAAGTTGAGAATTTTCGTTTTGAAATTTCCGGAGTTGCAATTTTGCCTAATTAAAATTTTCTCGAGTTGATTTTCTCCGATTTGAAAAAAATTTCAAGTTGAATTTTTTTTTAGTTGAAACCTCCTGTTTAAAATTTCTGATTTGAAATTTTGTTTAAGAGAGAAAGGAACGGATGGGGAAGGGGAAGGGTGGAGGTGGATGGAGAAAGTGACATATAGCATCCTAGGAGGATGTCCTTAAATATTTTAGTTTGATGGTAACCTCAGACTAGTCATACCCATGTTTGAAAGGTACTATTCATCAGTTTGTGCCTTTTCCATGATAATGCTCCAGAAATCCATAAACTGCACAGCCACTTTTTTTTGAAGGGGTGGGTGCGTGACTATGCCAATGCAGTTTCATATTAACTTTGTTACTGCTGAAGAGCTAAAATTTGGCAATTTCACTTGCTGTCTGACACACACACACACACTTTAAAGGACTTACAGTTGTAAGTTTATTTTTGGTATATAACTGCAAATATAATGCACACAATTTGCTGTTATTTTAGTACACATCAGTTTTTGTTATATCTGTTGTTCTTAAGGCCTAGCCGCTACTACGATTCAACACTGTCTATTACTCCCTCTTGAATTCACAATTGCTACTTTTGTTTTCTTATTTCACAATTTACTTTGCTTAGATGTCAAGTCTTTACTTCTCGAGGGTCTAAATGAAGTCTAAATTAACCATTAAATTATTGATTGACATCATGATGTGCAAGCTCTGGTGCAGTAAGACTACTGTTCTCTACAAACATGATATTTCTTACTGCTGGTGACCTGGTGCTAAGAGCGTCGACAATCATTTTAGCCTTAGAAAGAGTATCCATGATGTTGAACATGGTTTTGACATGCTTTGGTGCAATAATGCTCGTACCCGTGAAATTGTTCCCTGCATGTTCATGGAACAATTTTAGCATGTTTTATATCTACTACAATCCAATCCATTGAGCATATTGTACTATCAAAGATCAAAATCCTTGAACACCATTGAACATGCCCTCCAAAACAATAGGATAGGAGAAAACTACTATATTCCATTCCTTTCTTTCTGCATGGAAGAGTGCATTGCATAAATCAAATTTCTCTTGCTAACCACAGCTTGACACATTCATAGTACGAGTAGCTGTTTGATCTCTGGTCTCAGCTATGTCGGTTTCTTAAAGCTGGTTGATGAAATAGCAAAACAGAGCAGAAATGTTGGTCATTACCATTCGTGTTCACCTTAAACTTTTGTGCAAAACTGACATCCTAAAGCCAGTGTTGGCATCACATTGTCATTCGGATATGCTGTGTCGTTCTTAAGGGGATTCCTAGATCATTGGCAATGCAAGTATTCAGAACTGAGCCGAATCAGATACTCAGGTAAATATGCAATAGCAAGCTACAGAATGTTAGTACGCATTACTGGCAGCATTGACCATTACTTGCCTGGTGTCGCATTCATTGAGTTATTGACCTACTGTTCTGCTAAACTGCTTATGTTTCTGTTATTTTGTGGGAGCTTACTACTATACGAATCACATCACTACCGCCGTATCCAACGACGTGCTTACTGCACTCAAGCAGAACGTGCCCACTACCACAGTATCATCTGTAACTCTCACTCAGTGAATTATAATGACTTTAAATGCTTGTATTTCTGAGACGATCATTACTCTGTAATTCTCGGCAGTGTAGTCACTAGTCAGTACTCAGTACTCACCCTGTTGTCTTGGAAGGAGAGCTCGACTTGGGACACGTCCTCCGCCTCCAGAGCTGCCTTCAGCGGAGGGATAACCTCCTCCTGCATCATCTCCGGCAGCGGCTTTGCAGGGTCCTTCTTCGGCTTCGCCGTCGGCTTGGCTGCCGGCTTTGCCTCGGCCGTGGCTTCATTCTTGTCACCACCTGCTTCCTTCTTCTCACTAACTGCAACAAAATAACCGAAAGACTTTTAACACTAGCTGCCGTGGCCTCCCTAATCACCGCAGGAAATCACCGCATGGTGAGCTAAACATTAGACCACTCAACACTGATGTCTCTGCCAATGTGTGGGGCATTAAGCTAGCAAATGGTCGAACGGGGTTGGTACCAGTGGCGGCGGCGGATGACTCCTGCACCGCGGAGCAGGAGGCGACGGCGCGAGGGAAGGCGACGACGAGGGGCAGCCGCTTCCCGAAGAGCGGGACGGTGGAGCACTTGCAGGCTGCATGGCCCGTCAGAGGGCTCAGCCTCAGCGGGTGCAAAGGCTGAGGCGCCATGGGAATCGGGGCGCCACCAACCAACAGAAACGATTCTTGCCGCCAAAAAAGCCGGTCGCGATTCACGGCTCGTGGGGGCCGGGCAGCTGATTCGCGCGCGAGATCAAAAATGTTGGAAGGAGGAGGAATCGAGGACAGGACGAGGGAGCAGGTCGGCTGGAATTTGGAAATGAGGTTCGGTTCTACGGTCACTGGTGGCTCCTATCCACTAGTTCAGTTGGATGGTATCGCTTTGGCGACGGCCTATCTGCATTCTGCCGTGGACGGCCTTGCGCGGGCGCCAGGGCAGGGAGCACCGGCGTAGCACGGCTGCCTCTGAGCCAGCCATTTCGTCCACGATCCGGCGGATCTGCTGGTGTGGCTTGGAAGTCACTCAGGCCGTCCGATCAAAATCGCGGGATCTTTGCCATTAGCTTGGTACTCAGCGTTGAAATATAGTACAACTCTGTCATATTTGTTTAAATACTAGAAAGCTTCGCACGGCGCACGCTGAGCGCGTTAACGTTTGATTGATAAAAAAGGACGAACAATTTTTCTCTAGTTTTTTTTCGCCAAACGGTTCAATTTAATTACGGAAAAACGTAAATCGAAAATCGATCATACGCAAAAAAACTTTTCCGTAAAAGATCGAACCTTTACGTATTTCCGGGCAAAAGATACAACCTCTACATAATTTTGGGTATTCTAAGGCTTTTTCCGTAAAGCGGAGGGGCCTTTTCATTAATGATTGGACTTCTTTGTAATTTCGAGCATTTTCCGCTTTTTTCGCATAAAAAAAGCTCTGAGCAGCCCTTTTTCATAAAAAGGGGGCTTTTTTGTAATTTTGAGTTATTTCTAGTTTTTTTCGGGAAAGAACCGGTTTTTTTTCGCAAAAAAAAACGCTCTGAACGGCCCTTTTCATAAAAAGGGGGGGCCGTTGTAATTTGGTGTTTTTTCGAGGTTTTTTTCGGAAAAGAACGGGCGCTCCCGCGCGCATGCCACGCGTCAGGCGAAAAAATTGTGAGCGCGCGAGGGCACGGGGGCTCGAACCCGGGTTGCGCGCGTGGGAGCGAAGCGCTTTCCCACCGCGCCAACAGGCCCGCTCGGGCGAGAGGAAGGCTGGCGAGTCCCTTTTATGCCTAAGTTTGGCGGAAGCCGACGTGGCGCGATCTCGGTCGCCCGCGCGCGCGATCGGACGGCTGAGGACGCGGGGCAACGTGGCCACCGTGATGTTCGAGGAAACCTTCAAGGAATGTTTATATAACTATGCTTACACTCTATCTCGTTGTAGATGAATTTGAATATATCTTTAATAGATTTCTATCATAAATATGGTATTCTATTGTACAAGAAAATTAATATAATAAAGAGAAGAGGGTTTTGCCTCACTATATGGTGTGCGCTCTTCGTGATTAGTCTGGCTATTTGATTGGTGTATTATATTTGATCTATGACCATCATCATCGTTTTATAATACGTTATCAGCATGATTGCTCTCTAAGGCTAAACATGCAACAACCGAATCGACTAGTGAAGCCTTGGATGTCGCACAACCTGTACTTCTTACTTTATGGAGTTTGAGATGAAAGATTTTCGTAAAATCAAATATTTCTCAAGGTTGCGGCTAGAGCATTTCCCATAAGAAATTTATGTACACTAGTTTACCTATACCAAGAAGACTCCCATGATAGTAAAATATCTTGAAGTGAATAAAAACCCTTTCAGATTAAGGATGAAAAATGAGGAAGTCTTAGGACCTGAAGTCGTATATTTAAGCGCTATTGAAGCACTTATGTATCTTACGAATTGTACAAGGTCATAGTATTCACAGTAAATTTGTTAGTTAGACAAAGTGCGACTTTAACCAAAAAACATTAGGTAAGTGTCAAGACTTTACTCATATACCTCCAAGGTACTTAATATCTTTACTTATTTTACTAGAAAACCAAGACTCGATCATGGTCGGATATACGAACATTGGCTATATATCTGATCCCCACATTGTCAAATCTCATACTGGATTTGTGTTTCTCTGTGGTAGTACAACTATTTCTTGATGATTTTTTAAGTACACCTTAGTAGCTACTTATACCAATCACTCAGCGGTTTTTTAAGTAGACCTTGGTATGTAGACTCAAAGTCTACAAATTCAAATGAAATAAACTCGATTCTAAAATTACGAGCATCTTCAAAAGTTACAGGTAATAAAATCTGTCTTATTAGAATTACAGACAGATCAGGGACAATTTCGAAGAAAGAATTTATCATAAGTTGAATCTTAAACCGAGATATTTGCATTTTATTAAGAGTGAAAAAAATAAGTATAATGAAGTTCCTCCATCAACTAAAACACTCCCTGTTTTACAATTACTAGTAGGAGATACTATCAAATGAAATTTACAAGAAGTAGACATATCTTTTGGGAAATCATCCTTGTTAAAAGTGATCGCGATATCTGACCACATTGGAAAGTCTAGTCTTCCTGATCGGGTATCAATGTTATTGACCTTCCTCCAAGTGGATTTAAATTGCCGCTTCAAATAATTTGCAGATGATCCACCAAAGATCATGTTGATATGGTTGTCTAGTTTTTTATAGCCTATGTCTTCATCACCATCTATATCTTTATTACTCCGTCCCTTTGGTAAGATCGGCATATGACTCTTACCAGAATAGAATTTATCCATGTGTCTTTGCCATGTTCGGTAATTCTCTAAGTTGTGTCCTAGTGTATTATGCAGTGGACACCATCGTACATTCCCATTGTTTGAAGTGGAGCCTTTGGGAATAAATTGGTGACCTGCCCGACCAGGTTTCTTCTTCCAATGTGTTTTATCTTTGGAGTACAAAGGTCGTTCAAAGACACCTACGACCTCTCTCTTCTTACCCTTTTTCTTACCTTCGCCTTTTTTTTGTCTTCAGGTGTGAGGATCTTCTTAGGTTTGCTACCTTCAATAACCTTTAAACCTGGTTGAGGTGATGTATGGCTTTTATCAACCATATTATTCTATTCAACCACCTCATGTGCATCTAAGTATCGATCTGCCATATCAAAGAGCCCTGATATGGTAGATGGCTGGTGAATATTGAGGTCCTCCATGAAACGTTTGTAGCGTACAGCCTGCTTGAATGTACGTATTACAAAATCATCAGATATGTTAGGAATGGTGTTATGGACCTCTATAAACCTTTTAATAAATTGATGTAAGTTCTCGTCAGAGATTTGGCAAAGACGACGCAGGTCCTCTTTGTCTGGCTTTGAATAACAGCTTTTAAAATTGTTTAAAAAGTATAACATAAGTTTTTCCAACTAAAGATAGATCACTGTAGTTGATTAAATTACCAAGTTCTTGAAGATCCTTTAAGAGCAGTGGGAAGATAGTTCACCATTACCTTCTTATCGCCTCCAGCTGCTTGGATGGCAATGGTATATATTTGGAGGAATTATGATGAATTTTGAGTTCCATCGTAGCTTTCCAAATGGTCTAGTTTAAATTTTTCAGGCCAAGTTATGCTCTTGAGCCCTAGAGGAAAGGCTGTGCATCATGTATACAATCCCAAATATGTTCGTACGTTGGGCACTTATTCTGTATAATCAAAACAAGGTTATCGCTGACCACTGTTAATATTTTCACCTGGGCCAAGCCTATCAGTGGCACTTCTCCTTCATGGGTTGCACCTCTGTTGGTGGTCGGTGCTCTGCTGATGCTGACTAGACGAGAAATAATCCACACGGGAATCAGTTAAAAATCTCATGGGAGGAGGTACACTATGTACTTCTGCAGTAGCTTCTTGCAAATCAGCAGCTAGAGATCTTATAAGCGGTACATTGTCTCCATCCACGTGTTGGTTTAAAATTGTAATAGTTATAATACGAATTTTATCCACAGGAGTTTCCTCTTGTGAACTATTTGGAACCATGGCTATGTCACTTACTGCCAACCTTGGAACATGCGACATGATTGGAAAGGTTGGTTGGGGATGACTCCTCGAAGGATCTGACCATTATGAGATTCCTGACTTGCTGTTATGGTAAAAACATTTTGCTTCTTCCACAACCTTTCGTTTGGCAATCACGAGGCTCTCGCGTTGCTCCTGAATGGTATTTTCTTGACTTTTACGTTGTTCATGTTCCACTCGTTCCGCGTCAGTTTCTTCCATGATCGCACAAACGCGGAATCCAGAATTGACGAAGGGGGTGAGTACTTCCTCATCAGATGATGATGGGGTATAATTGAGTTCAAGATTTTGGAGAAAATCTTTTGAAGATGAACTATCATGGATGTCATGTCATTGTTGTTCTGGTGAGTTCGAACATTGTCAACTTCCATAGGGTATATGCCCTGGTTCTCTGCCTCTGGGATAGGGGCAAGTTCGGTGCTGCTTTGTTTTCCTGATTTCCCTCAGGAAATGGCACTCCTGACGCGGTCTCATCTGATTTTGATGAAATTGCCGATTTGGATAATTCCACCTTAGTAATGTATTCAGAATAGAAGTCACCCTTACCTTCTTCTTCCCCCATGAAGTTATTAGCGGTGAGGTGAGCGTAGTCGGCGAGATCAAATGAATTCTCCTCATCCATTGATTCCGGTGACAACACATTATCTTTTTCAGTCTTAATTTCTGATAGAAGCCCTCCTTCTAACGCCAACTGTCGATATTCAAGACCCGAGAGTCCCTAGATCGAGCTTTCGAATAAAGTTTGGGTTGCTTTTGTCTAAAAATTAAAGATTGAAAGGAGTAGAAAAAAGGGATTATATTTTATTTGGTCACAGATGTTTACAATGTACAGACTTTGAGTGGAGAACTAGAAAAAATAAAGTTAATCATGCTTTTGATTCCTCCTGATCCTGATCATGATCCTACCTTGAATCCTTGCAGAAACCTCCTATTTATAGAAAACGAAGGGATGATAGTTTATCATCTTCTAAGAGCTGTCTTCTCATCAAAATATGTCTTTTCACTAAGAGGTGTCATCTCGTAAAGAAGTGTCTCTTCATAAAGGATAACTTCCAAACGGTTATTTGTACCTGTTAGAGAAAACATCTTCCGCATGTTTGTCTTATGCAGAGGTAACTTCTTTCCCGACCTCAACCTGATTGGGGCAAAGGTTTATCTCATAACCAACATGTATGCTAGTTGGAGTGACTGAAAGGGTTATCTCCGACCAATATAAGTTATCGCTGGTCCGAGTAACTACATATGAACTATCCCGACTAATGCACATGCAGCTGATCAGGGTAAATAGAATATTCCTTATCTTCGATAAGTGTTTTGTATATTGGTTGGAAGTATTTTCACGTGACTGGATTTAACTCTGATTGAAATTGTAACCAAGTAATGGGTCTTGGGCCTTGACTTTACTTATGGTTTCTTTTTACTTATGAGACTGTAGGCTCAAAAGTAGAATAAGTTATGTTAATAGTCGTTAGAGTATGTGCAAGGGCTTTGACTATTTGCAAAACATATTCATAAATAATAGCATCATGTAATGGAGAAATAGGGCAAGCGGAATTGAGGTATTAACACATGATGAAACTCAAACTACAAGGCAAGACCCCTCTTAATATTACGGTAACATATACTGGTAATCCGGTTTCTCAACCAAACACCGAGACCGGTAAAAAACTAGAAACACATATTGCTCGTAAACTTTTCTATCCCCACGAACTCCAGAAGAATGGTGAGGTAAAAACACTGCAAACTAAGTAATGTGAAAATCTAATAGATTTATTCACTAAATCTTTGCCAACATCTAGCTTTAAATATGAGTTAGTGACACTGGAATGAGACGACTTATAAATATGCAGAGTTCGAGGGGAGTAAATCCCTTTCGTGACTGTTAGCATGATTCTAAAGAACCTACTTTAAATCCAGAAGATTATAAGTTGCATTTTTTTCCTTTAGTAAGTTTTTCTAAAGTTTTCTCACATGAAGGTTTTTAATGAGGAAACAAATGTAACACAATGCGTGAGTGCAATGTGCTCTTTTCTCCATCTTTTTCCACTGTATTTTTTGGGAAGATTTTTTAATAAGATATATGCATTACATGGGATTCGCTGAGGGGGAGTGTTGAGATACAACAGTACTCTTCGTCCTAATTGTTAAAATATGTTTGGACTCTATCTCGTTGTTGGAGAATCATAATCTATCTATAATGGACTTCTAATATAAATATGGCACCCCATTGTACAACAGAATGATTATTTCGTCGTGATTGTCAAGCACTATGGAAGCTGCGTCTTCCCAAATAAGCTCTTGGTCATAATTAAACTTATCTAAACTCGTAAGATTTTTTGGCTTCGTCACTGGTGGAGGTGGACGCAAGAAGGTGCTCAAGCTCACAGTCGATGAGTGGGCGAAGGGACTCGGTGCACGCACATAAGCCCCGGATCGGTGCTCACTAAGTCCGGCACCTTGTGGCACCCATCGCCGTCGTTGAAGAAGACCACATCGGGGTTAGCCATAGTTGGAGCAAGAAAGAAGAATGTGAAGATAGAGCAAAATTGGCGATATATCTAAAAAGACAAATTATCATTTGGCTCATGAACTATGGAAAATAATATATTACCGAGTATTTAGATCTTGCTTGGCAGATCTCCAGACCCCAGCTCCATCTCATATCTGAAATTCGTAAATTAAAATAAAGTGAATTAAGTTTATATTTTTATTCTAAAATGTAAACAAGATGACTCATCTAAAAACTATTAATATACCATAGCTCCATCTCCACAGATTTGGTAGAGCTAAGAATACCCAGCTCCATCAGATTCACGAATCTGATAAAGCTGAAGTCTACCAAACACTCTCTTAGGCTTTGTTTGGTGGGGTTGCGCCGACCGGGTTTAAAGTCCTCAAATGCCTTAATCGCAGTTAGCCAGACAAATAAGGCACAGTTGAAACACCCCTAAAAGCCACAGCTGGTAGGGAGATACTTTTCAGCTGTGGCTCCGCTCGACCACCTCCCCGCTCGCTCCGCGTCTCTCCTCATCCCATCGTATCCCCTCCCAGTCGCTTCCTCGACTCCCTCTGGCTCGAGCGCCACCTCTCCGACTCCTTGCTCACTCGGGCTCACTCGGTTGCCTCCCAAAAGCTATAATTGTAGCAGCTAGTTTTGCCAAACAACGTATCAAGAAAAGTCACGACCAGCGGCTTTACATCCCAGCAAACCAAAAACAGCTTTTTCAGCCTAGTCACAGCCTCCCCAAACAGCCCCCCTTAGTCTCAAAGGTTGGAATTTGGAAATGACATATAATTTGAGGAAAATGATCAATTTTCCAAAAGAAATTCCCTACGTCCGCTCGAAGTTTCACCAACATGATAATCGATCCTATTTCTGTGATTAAATTCTTTACATACACTATGTTTACTAATTCTTAATAAATTCCTGCTTTTTAAACAAAACAAATTCGGAGGATGAATCTTATCGAAGAGAGCGAAGCGGTTGCGGGCGAAAGGCGCAGAGGCAAGCCCGCCGATCAAGGAGGCGGAGGCGTTACGTAGCCGTACCGCCGCGGGTCGCTTTCCTGCCCCTCTCCTCCCCCACGTCAGTGACAGTGGCCCCCCACTCGGCTCCGGCCCCACCCACCACCAATCCCTCCTGTCCCGGCCAAACAGCTCTTGACTTCCCCACCCATCCCCTCTCCGTGCTCGGCCGCCCTGTAGGCCCGGTCCACGTAGACCGCCCATAACGTGGGCCCACACAGCCCACCAAGCCACCACCTACGCTCGCGCCGTCCGATCTCCCTCCCCATTCCTGTCCGGGCCGTCCGATCCCCACCCACCCTGTCGATGTCACGGGCATAGCGTGCCCGCCTGCCTTCCTCACCGATCTGTAAAGAGTGTAGACACGGACCACATGCTCAGACGAGCTTGGCCATACCGAGCGCGGGCCACGCAACCCGGTCGCCCTACGTGGTATGGACCCGGTCCACGTGACACTCCGCTGCGCCGAGCACTGGCCAAGCACAACCGAGGAAAAATTTGAAGACGAGATTCCAAGCTTTTTCCTTTAAATTTCCCAGCAACTTTCAAGTTCGATGCGTCCATTCGCGTAAAAAATCTTGCTCGCCGCCGGCCGTACGCAGCGGCGAGCAAAGTTGGTCTTCGTAATCATCGGCTCCGGCAGCGCGGCGGCGATGGGTCCAAAATACTCCACTCACCAGCACGACGCCTACCAGCACCGACCGGCTTGCGGGCCCATAAAGCCGCGTGGCCCCACAAGCCGCAGTCCTCGTCTAGGCGCGTCAGACTTCTTTATTAATTAACTTATTTATTCTCGGGGCGGAGACGTGTCAAACTAGGGGATGCGATTATTCAATTCGGTGGGGGACAGAGAGCAGGGGGGCAAAGCCGTAAATAAACAGCAAGGGGGGAGGGGGTCGCCCTAGAACGAGAAGCATCCAATGGAGACGGCATCCATCCAAATCCGGACGAATCTCCTCGAGACGCTCACCGACAACGCGCTACCCCTCGGCCCGGTTCACACCACCACCGGTCACGTTACCCCCGCCACCACTTGCGCTCTCGTCCACTCCATTCCACCCCCATCGCGACCTGCCAAAAAGCAAAAGCGGCAGCTCACCACCCAGCCCTATTTGATTCTGCTCCGTCGATCCATCCACACCAACCGCCCCCCACCCCCACCCCTCTTTTACTCGCGCCTTCACCACCAGCCGGACGAACAGCCACGTGGGACCCGCTGGACAGTGAGACGCGGACCACGACAACCCACGGCGCTGCTCCGTTGCTGCTGCCTCTCCAGTCTCCACCCAGAAATCGCCGAACAATAATATACTACTACTACCAGCGCCACCGAGAGCCCATTTGCCCACAGCAGGGTGCGCCCATCGCTGCAACCGCAGCCATTTCACCTATCTCAAAGCACCCAGCGCCCGGCGGGTAGGAGCAGCGCACCAGTAAAGAGGCGCAGCGCAATTCAACTAGGGTTAAGTATAAAATTTCAAATGGAGGCAACGGCTACCAGGGGCATTCGAAAGGGTTCCCATTTCCCGGGCTTTTCCTTTGGAGGGAAACTACAGTTTGTGCGTTGCCCATCTCTAGCCCATACTGCCAATGCAACAGAAATTTGAAAGGGTGGAGGGAAACCCTGGGGCTTGTAACTACCATTTGAAATTCAGGAGGGAAAAGGGAATCAAAAGAAACAAGTACTGAACCGACCAGGCTAGTTGCTACACAGGTCTCTACATTTTTCCCTCCTAAAACCTGCTGTTTGAAGAGGATGGATGGATGAAGAACAGAAGCGCTCTCAATTCATCAAAAAAAAAACAGGGGAACTTAAGTACTGAACTGAACAGGCTAGTTGCTACACGGGTCTCTACATTTTTCCTCCTAAAATCTGCTGTTTGAAGAGGAGGATGGATGAAGAAGCTCTCTCAATTCATCAAAGTCTTTACACGAAAAACTTCTAAAAAAAACAGGGGAAACCCACCATTTCTGTTTGCTGCTGCTGCTGCTCCTGCTTGCTTACTTCTTTCTAGCTGAGAAGAAGAGGGTGAGGGAGGGGGATCCATGTACATTGGTTGCTTGGTCAGTGGTGCTTGAAGGGCCTCAGGTCATCTACGCCATCATCGTCGTCGCCGCTGCCTGATGGGTCATCATCCCTCTTCCTTTTGGTGCCCAGCGACGACGAAGGCTGGTCTATGCCACCGTCGTCGTCGTCATC
This sequence comes from Rhipidocladum racemiflorum, assembly GCA_036346355.1. Classification (NCBI taxonomy): domain Eukaryota; kingdom Viridiplantae; phylum Streptophyta; class Magnoliopsida; order Poales; family Poaceae; genus Rhipidocladum; species Rhipidocladum racemiflorum. Next base: position 51,624,352 of record CM070582.1, on the reverse strand, counting down.
GACCTCCTCTCTGTCTTCATCGACATCATCTGCATCAGCTGCATCAAAGTCGTTTCCGATGGCCATAGCTTGAGGTTGAGGCTGAGCAATTGGTTGAACAAGATATTCTGTGTCTTCATCCTGAGGAAATTAAAAATTGGAAAAAATTATTAACTAGAATTGTGTTTCTACTTTCAGAGTTGCAATACCTGCAGGAAAGTAAGTAGCGCTACATAATACAACCAACCAGAAAGGATTTACTCATGCGTATCAAACAGTTCTCTAAATGTAAACACCCAAACAATCAAACAATTCTCTAAATGCAAATGCGCAATCAAATAAATAACTCTATACGAAGGGCCAGGACCAATTTAGGATTTAACAGGCATGCAAAAAAAAAAACAAATTCATAGTGAAATTAACAAAATGATAGCATACACACAAAAAAATAGAGAGAAAATACAGTTCAACAACGCTTTCAGAAATTGGTAACCGTGGTATACATCATCAATCTTCAGGCATCAAAAATTAATTCACCGATAAATTAATGAGCACCATAAACAGAATAAACGGATGAAACAATATTAAATAAAAACAATATGCTGATATATCCCGCTGAAGATGTTAGCATAACAGACCATAAAGGAACAAACATCTCATTCTGTATCCAAGCCCAGCAACATTTTGAGATGAACTCATGAACATCGCAATGCAAAAAAGAACACACTTCGCAATAAAAAAACTAACAGAGCATCTAATGCCTAGACAAGAAATAGGCACTAAGTGAAGCTATTCATGCAGAAAGGATAAAAGAACACAAATTTTTAGAGAATTCCTTACTCAGGGGCATATAAAATGAAAATATGCATAAGCTATTACAGCAATTTGAGTCCAAAAAGAAAATCACATGCATGTATAACATCTTGGCTCTAGCACTACAAAAATAGAAATACCTACAGAAGATAAAAGTAGAAACTGTAATGGATTACGAGCTAAGCAGGTAAAGTACATGTAGATAACAAATAGGGTCACAAACACATAGCATACTCCTGGTATAAGTTACAGGTACATCAAAAGTTTCTGTGATTCATCCAATATAAATACTTCAAAAGCACAAGCTAGACAGGCACCAAGTTAATACCTTCTGGAATGTAGGGCTTAAAGATGAGAAATTAAAAATCCTTTTTGAGATATATTAAACACCCTAGGATATCTATCTTACAATATCTACCTAATCATATCTGACAAACTTATTCCTCACATAACCATCTGTACAGCATAAATAGCGTTTTCACATCCCTAGAGATTGTGGATGTAGCTGCAGTGACAGTAAACAAAGTACTGACATACAACTAACAACAAAATATCATACAAACATGTTCACTGGTAATCATGGAGCATGCGAGTCTATCGAGTCTTCATATACAGCACGATCTGTTTAAACAATTATTACCAAAGTGTGAAACCTCCACCACAAAACAAGGTTGGACACATAAACTGGAGCCTAAACAAACACCCACATAACTAATGCATGAACTAGTAAAATCTCCTAATCGAAAAAACTAATCAACTTGAACCTGCAACAGAGTAAACTGGTCAATAGCAATCTTGCTAAATAAATGAATAGAACAATCGCCAAGCCACCAATTCAACATGCAGAAATTGCAATAAATAGCAAAGTACTTGAAACGCTTGCGGGAAATCAATGTGTTATACCTCATCATCGGCATCATCGTCGTCGTCGTTCCCCTCCTCATAAACCCTATCATCCTCCAATCTCTCATCATCCTCCTCTCCAATCTCGCCGTTCTCGTCCTCATCTTCCCCTTCTCCTTGCTCATGCCCATCAATCTCTTCTCCAACGTCCACCACCTCCATGGCAACCCTCCCACTGCTCTCTGGCTCAGCCTCCTCGCCATCATCCTCAACCTCCTCCTCTTCATCATCGTCATCCTCATCCTCCTCGATGCCATCTTCTTCCTCATCACTACTCGGTACATCATGCACCTCAACAACAGCGTCTTCATCATCACCCTCCTCATCAATCTCCTCCCCCAAATCATCCTCCTCATACTCCTCGTCTTCATCATCGTCATCCTCCTCCACATCCTCATCCTCCTCGTCCGGGGTTCCCCCGACCGCCGCGACTCGGAACCCGTTCGCTCCGTGGTGGTGCTCGGCTCCCCCGTTCGCGACGACCTCGTCGGCATCGCTCTCATCCTCGTCCACATCGATCACCCCGTTCACCTCCACGGGATGCGCCGCCACGCCGCCACGCGAGTGAGAGACGCCCCCGTTCGCCACCTCGCCGCTCCCGGGGTCCTCGTCCTCATCATCCTCGTCGTCGTCGTCATCCTCACCGTCGCCCTCACCGTCCCCGTCGTCGTCATCGTCGTCCGACTCCGGCCGCTCGTTCTCGTCGGCGTCCATCTTGTCGAGGTATTTGAGCGTCCGGATCATGCCAAACACCCTGGATCTGTAGTCCTTGACCCGGGTGACGGGGCACTCGTAGAGGTCGAGCGAGACGAGGCGGAGGCGGGCGAGCGGCGTGAGGTCGTCCACGTACTGGATGCGGTTGTTGCTGAGGTCGAGGTCGCGCAGCGAGCCGAGCCCCGCGTCGACGAGGTGCTCGAGCCCGCCGGCGATGCGGTTGTCGGACAGCGTCAGCCGCGTCAGGTTCCGCAGCCGGGGGAACCCCGCAAGCGACGCGACACCGACGCCGGCGATCGAGAGATGCTCCAGGCTCTGGTGCCGCTCCAGTATCTCCGCCGCCGGAAGCCGCCCGTGCATACACTTCACGGCGCCGTCCAGGGTCAAGCTCCTCGCCGGCGACGAGCTCCCCTCGCCGCCGGCCTGCAGCGCCGCCTCCACCGCCCTCTCCCACGCCTCGTCCATCCTTTCCCCCCACTTTTCTTAAATCAATATTTTTTTCTCCCTGGGGTGTTTGGTTGCAGAGGGGATTTGAAATAGAGAGATTTATACGGGGAGGCTGTTTACCACCCCATTGGAGGAAGAAGGGGGCGGTTCACGGGGTGTACCGTGGACTCGGCGCAGCGACGGTGGGTGCGGGGGTTGCCCGGGCAGCCAATGGGAGCACTCCGATCGGGGGGCGCGGATCGCTGACGTGGTGGGATCCCAGGGGCGTGTGTTTCTTTTGAGAGGAGCAGGGCAGCGTAGCGGAGAGGCGTGGTGGGCTGGATGATGCCAAAAGCATCTTTTTCTCCGCTCTGTTTTTCCTTTTCTTTTTCTGGGCTTTTTTTATTCTTTTCTTTTAAGATCGAGATAATATTAGTTAATGTGTGTGTATATATATATATATATATATATATATATATATATATATATATATATATATATATATATGATAATAGTTCTATATCCCTAGAGTATCTACTCTATGCATATTAACCGATGTTACGTAAATGAAAGTATATTTCATAAGTAGATGTTGTTAACTGGTTTCTTCTAATTAGGAAATTGTTATTAACCAAATAGAGGTATAAAGTATATACATCGGGAAGTATATATATATAATCCATTTTGTAGTGTACTTTCTATCTCTATTTGGTTAATAACAATTTCCTAATTAAACGGAACCAGTTTAACAACTTCTATTTATAGAATGTGCTTCCACTTGTGTAATACAAATTAATGCACAGGGAGTAGGGAGTACATACTCCTGGTAGTATGAGAGCATTTTTCAATATATATATATACATATATATATATATATACATATATATATATATATATATATATATCTGTGTGTGTGTCGAGTCGAGTTCTCACCTAGTGCTCTGGTGTGGGTCACCGACATTGTGGATAAATAATGTGGGGGCCTAGGTGGAAGTGGGTGGGTGTCTTTTTGTGTACTGAGGGTGGAGAGAATAGACCATCCAATTGCGGTGAACGGTGTGTACCATTAGATCAGTGGGGTTGGCATCTTACTTATGCTGTCTCCGCCTCCGAGGGCTCATACATGATCACTCCCGCCAACCGTCGCCCTCCTCTACCCCCTAACAAGTGAGCTCCCTCATCTCACTACTGACCACCACCACAACTTTACTCGTGCATTTTGTCTTCTCGTCTCGGTGTTAAATTTCGTCTGCTTTGATAGGTTGGGTCACTATTGGTCTATAACTTCAGTTCCTATTGTTTTCTTCCCTGCCATAGTATTTTAGCTATCTCCGAATTGTAAGAGAGGAATGAGTAGATGAGTGTGGTAGATGAGAGAAGTTGTGAAAATTGAACGTTGTGGAGCTGGTACTTGGGGGTGGCTTACAAAGGCATCCATTGGGAATGACATGGACTCACCCAGCCACCTTGCCAAATAATATATCTATTTTTGATGATTTTGTAGTGTTCACACTTCACAGGTCACATTTCGAAGTCAATGCTGCAAATAATAAGGAAAATGGTAATGTTTAAGAGTTTGTGTGGGGCTTTTTATACCCCCATTGTAGGATTAATCCATGGGCTTGCTTACCAGTGGCGTGCCTACAAAGGCCAAAACTTTTTACAAAATACCATTATTTACTAGGTGTATTAGATGTACATAGTGATAATTAGGCTAAATACTTCATATTTAGGAACCACCTCTTGTAAGTTGGTGAAGTTGTGGGTTTATAACTCTACCCACTAGGATTCAAATTATGGGTGGCAATTGGATGGGTAAATCCAAGTACGAGTGTCTCAAACCTGCACCCAAACCCGACACGTGCTACCCACCCAAACCCACTAAGATTTTTGGGCACAAATCCGTGCCCACACCTGAACCCGATAAGTACCCAACACCCAATGGGTACCCATAGGTACACATGGTTGTGCTTATAATGTAGCTATTAGTTATGCTCAGAGTGATTGACCATATTATCAGTGCTCACTCATTTACAATGTCGGTGTTGTCTCAAGGGAAGTAAGATTTGCGAATCGAGAATAGAACTCTATGTGACCGTAGGCATCGAAGGCATGACGAACTATCTAGCAAATGTGTTAGATACATATAAAATTTTACAAGCTAATTGCTATTCACAAGGAAAAAGCCAAAATCAGCCAACAACCCAGGACCCTAACGACCACCTAAATCACTGATGAGGTGATAAATTAAACATCCCAGGCACTAAAATCAAATAGAGACAATACAACACGCGACCAGGCACTAAAATTAACTACATCCCGTGGAACCAGACAAATCTCAAAGTGGGGCGATGCGCCGTTACCTTTGGGCTCAGACGAAGGAGGCCGGAGGGCGCATTTTTGAGCGGAGGTCGAAGGGCATGCTTTGGGGTGCAGAGGCCGGATGGCGCGCTTTGACCTTTGGGGTGGACTCCGGTGTGGAGGCGTAGGGGGAGCCCGCAAGAACTGGGGGATTGCGGCGGGAAGCCGAGTGCAGGACTACAGGAGGAGCTGACTAGCAGTCGCCGAGGCACTGCCACTGTGCCACAATGGGGGAATGGGGTATCTAAGTTAGGGTTTGTCATTTGCGCAATTGCATGGGGGGAATGCCAATGGGGTATCGTTGTATCGGGGGAATGAGGGCTTGCGTTGCGATTGCTGCTGGTGCAGGAGGGCTGGATTGGAGGCACTGCCACTGAGTTAGGGTTATGTGTATGAGTGTATCTCTAAAACATAGGGCCCACATGTCATTGGATGCCCATTGGGTACCCATAGGTACAAATTGGCATCCACGCCTATCCTATGACAATATTGGGTACCCAAACCCGAAACCCCGTGTGTATGAAGTGCTCCCCGTGCACGCCCTTATCGGGTCGAGTACCCAAACCCATGGGTAAAACGGCCATCCCTAATTCAAATCATAATGCCTACCTTTATGTACACTCGAGTGCTCTTCAGTATAAACCTCCTCTGTCTACTCTATCTCAGTTTCTCACATTGTAATTTTTCTTAATTATTTCCTAGTTTACCTAAATTTTTTAGATGTTTTCACTAATATGAACAATTTGTACTTTGTTTCTACTATTGTGGACCTTTCCTTTTCCCATTAAACGCATTTTGCTAATTCCAAACAGCCATCTGGGAATCCACCACTGCTGCTTACCTTTCTCACAACTCTCACACTAGGCTTGACCATGATGGATCCAAAGACGGGATTGGATTTCTAGAATTTGCTTGAAAGGTATGCCATATATATATAGAGGATTGCTATTGTACTATCGATAGTACAGACCCTCCGTGCTATAGCGCTGTGTTTGCAAAATTCGAAGACGAAATTCTTGATCCAAACCGTGCATTATGTTCATCTCATTGAAATCTCACTACCTACCAAATTTTATATTTTTTGAATTTTTTCTCATATTTATTTTGAATATTTCAAAATCCACGATCTAATTAGTTGTGGGCCGTCCAATGAAACTGGTTTTGAAAAATACAAAATAAATATGAGAAAAAATTCAAAAAATATAAAATTTGGTGGGTAGTGAGATTTCAATGAGATGAACATAATGCACGATTTGGATCAACAATTTCGTCTTCGAATTTTGCAAACACAGCGCTATAGCACGGAGGATCTGTACTATTGATAGTACACTAGCAATCCTCTCTCTATATATACACCTTGAACTTGCTTGAAAGGTATGCCATATGTTTTGAACGTTTATGTCAAAAAATATGTTTTGAACTTATTGACTGGATTATGTTGATTTTTTGAACAAAACAAACACATGAGCTTAGTTATGGGGGTTTGATCGTATGGCATGGATGGTGGCAAATTTATACTTGAAATGAGGTGTGTTGAATTACTCATTGCATTATGGTCATGGAACTCCAAAGTGTTTAACTACATTGAAGATTCTTTTTGCAATTTTGCTTGATCAGTCAGCTGCTGATGTCATTGGACTTTGTGAAACGTTTATACAAACCAACATTTGTAGCACATTTTCATCAGCTTTTGTAGTGTTTGTTAATGTCTCTTCTTTTACCAAGGTGTTTCTTTTCATAAAAGTATCACAAATCATGTTGCACTAACAAGATATTATTACCTAGGCACGAAATATTTGCCATTCTGCCCATGTCAACTGCCAATTGGCAAAATTTAGGTGTATATATTCTATAACAAAATGTAGTCAACACATCTATAGTTGGTCCATTCTGAATATACTGTAAAGAACTCAACATTACTGCTTGCTTTTCTGTAGATTTATATGTAATCTGTTATAGGTGAAGTTCTTTTTTCACTATTCATTTGATAGGTGCTTGTTAAATGTTAGCGGATTATTGGAGCCAAGACTACCATTTTTTTATCTGTGTTAATTAACCAGATCATAGATGGTTTGTGTAATGCCCATAATTTTTTTTTAAAAAAAAACTTTTTGGGTCGGCCAAACCGACCCATCTTCTTTTTCCTCCTGGCCAGCCTACCCAGCTCCCCTCCTTCCTCCTCCCTCCCTCCCCCTTTCTCTCTCTTCTCCCTCTATGGTTGCCGCGCCCAACCTCCCTCCTCCCTCTTCCATTGTGCCGGCCTCCCCCTTTTCTCGTGCAGATGACCCCTGCCGGTTATCCCCCAACTGTCGCCCCCTATCCCCTTATCCCGTATTCATTTCCTCCACTGGATCCCGCGCCCGCTGTCGCCCTTCATGCAACCGTCGCCGCCCACTCGAGCGTCGCTCCCCTATAAAGACCTCATTGTGCGTCTCTTCTCCCCCGCACTCTCCTCTCTCTCCGGCCGTCACCGCTGCCCTCTCTCCCGGCCCCGGCCACCGCCGTCGTCGTCTTCTTTGGTCGCCCCCTGACTCCCTCCAGCCATGTCGACCCCACCACTAGCTTTGCCTACACGCGTCGCCACCAGAACGCACCTCCGCCTTCCCTCCCTACCTCAGCTCGACGGACAGCCGCACCCATGCGCTTGGCGCGCGCCGGTGCTCCTCCTACCGTGCACCGGGTGCACAGTGCGCCCTGCCCGGGCCATGGACCGCTCCCATGGTCCACGGGCACACACGTCAGCCGCCCCTCCCTTTTTCCTTTTAAAATAAATCCCACAAAACTTGATTTTACGACGCAAGCACTGACGTCATAAATCGGTTTTTTGATTAACTTTTTTTGAAAGTCTGGAAGTTGCCGTTGACGTCAGTATTGCACAATAATTCAAATTTTATTTATAAAAACAATTCAAAAAAATCAGAAAAATCCCTTCTCCTTCATTTTTTGTGTTTTCAAACTTTTGGGAGCCCATTTTCGCCCGTTCGAACTCTGATTAGATCCATTTTCCTTCTAAATTCATATAAAATCCTAAATTTTGTTTTATGCTAGTCTGGTATTTTATTTGAATTTATTTTGATTTTATTTGAATTTAGTTGTTTTTCGCGTATAGATTTCGGAGAGTCCGAGGAGTACGCGAGTGATGACTTTAAGCAGCTACCTGTCGAACTAGACAAGTCACATCTCCTTGATCATCTTGATTTCAGTTTTTAAAATTATATTTTGAATTTAAACTATTGCATGTTTAATTGTTATGAATGTAATTTCTATCGCGTTTTAAAATCATAGTTATACATAGAATTGTTGTACAACTTTTGAAATTTGAATTCCTATGCCATTGTAACCTTAAGAAAAATATTAATTATTATATGTTGGTACTTAGAAATTGCTTAGACATGCTTAGAACTAAACTTAGGAAATTTTGGGGAACTTTTATGCTAAATGAAAATTCTGTTAAACTGAAAGTCTTGATTCTATTATTCCTCGAAAATATTATGGTTACAATGAAATGTGGTTTGGACTGGGCGAGAATGATTAGATTGGTGATTTTTTTGTTGCTGAAAGCTCGTCTAGTCAATTAAGGACCGATCTATGAGTTGCTGAACGTAAATCGCAACAGTGGTACCACAAGTCTAGTATGGGACATTGTAAGGTCAAAGATATGACTAGAGGGGGAGAATATGTGTTTTAAAAATCTTCTCTAACGAGATACGCTCTAATCAACCTCTATGTTAAAACCTAAACAATAATAATGTAGAGGTGAATAATTAAGGTTTTGACAATCAAGGCCTAAATAAAGTAGGCTCACTAAATGCACAAAAGGGCTATGTCTCTAAACAAGAATAGCAATTATACACAAGTAAGCAATTTAATTCTACGAATATAAATTGCAAAAAGATAAATATAGACTTGCAAGAATGTAAAAGATCACAAAAGACACACTAATTTTTCCAGTGGTCTCGGACACTTACCGGTCTCTCCTAATCCACGTTGAGGCAAACCCAACCAATTGGACCGGCTCCGACTTGAGCACCCGCCTCGATTCCACTAGTGGGGATTTTTTTACCCCTTTAGGTAGGCTCAACTAGAATATTCACAAACTTCGCCGGGGCTTCTCACAACACTTGAGAGCTCCCATGCACAACGCTCCAACACCATCTAGGTGACAGCAACCACAAAAATTAAAAGGCCAAGTCTCTAGCTCGAGCTTCACCTAGTGCAATACATGCGTTCCGGTGACCTCCTAAGTGCAACACATGCACAATGAGGCTCTCAATCCACTCTAGATGTAACACATACAATCTACGACGAGTAGCTTGTAAATGGCACCACCCAGGGTTCACAATATCATCGATAATCACCTGAATATTGCGATTATTGACCATATCAAACCGGTTTCATATTTAATACCGATCGGTAAACCAGTTGAATTAAAAAAATTAAAATTTTGAAGAAAAAATATGCGACGCAAATATCACGATAATCGGTGAATATCTCTCTATTTTCGATGAATATTAAGGGAAAATTTCTCAAAAAATCGACTGCCGAAGAAGTTTGCAAATATCGCGATTATCGGCAAATAACAGTCGATTTTTTCTTTTTCTTTTTGATTTTTCCCTAAAAATTTTGACTTCATAACCTTTGGTTTCTTGGCGATTTTCGATCGATTTTCAATTTGATTTTGCCGATTATCGAAATTTAAAAATCGTTTGATTATCGCAATATCGATATAGTGAACCCTGGCACCACCTAGTTCAATCAAGCAAAGATGCCGTTAATCATATCGAGCAAAAAAAAGATACTGACAAGGAATGGTTGGTTCTGGGTAGTAGTATTGATTTTTTTTCCTGGTAAAACATCTTGATTTGATGGAGGAATTATATATAGGCTTAAGAAGCTAAGTTTTTAGTCAATGCTTTACTGTTTTCTCTCCATATCTTTTGGATTCTATTATGTGAAATGCATATTAGAAACAAATATTAGCTACTTCCAAGATTTCCACTGGGGCTGTATTTTGGGAGTTCAAGTGTTCTTTTGTAACATTAACTATTGTACTACTACTTGATGAATTTCGTCCAGAATTATGCGGCTATCTTCTTCATAGCTATAATAGCTTGTTACGATTCTTAGTGGCGGTTGTCGTGATTCTGGATGGCAACCCATCAATCTATGTTCTATACGGGAATTGTATTGTCTTCATTGGTTCATTTATTAACTTAAGGGGCAAAATGTGCAACACTACAAGTTCTCACAATTCCTGCTGTTGATGAAGAGAGAGATTCTAGTTAGCATGTATCGTTCTCTTGTCGAAAATTCATGACATTACTTCAGGGCATATCATGACATTACTTCAGGGCATACCATTTTTATCTGGCTGTTAGTAAACTAGGGAAGAAGTTCATCAATCCAACAAGATCGAAAACCCAGATTTCATGAACCATTTCTTTGGATTGTTGCACTTTGGGGTTATGTTTTGTTCATGTCAGTCTGCTTTAACTTATGTGACGGACCGCCTTTTTAGGGGCAGTGCGAAACTCACAACAGTTACCCAGGAAGACTAACTGTTGGAAGACAAGAGTACAATTGCCTGACAAAAGCAGCTTTCAACACTTTTTATTCAATATAGTTGGTCTAACGACCGGTTTTACAAGAGAAGCATCCAAGCTTCTAGACTTACACTACCAAAAGAAGGAAACCACAGGCAAGGCCTGAGCGAAGACAAAACCTAAAACCAGACTAAATCGCCATCTACGATCTCCTGGAAGGCGCCAACATCTTCGAACTCTGAAAGGGCGGGGGTTTGCAAGGGTGAGTACAGAGTACTCAACAAGTCGTACGGAACCACTGAATACTATATGTAGGGGTAATCAAGGGATGGTAATAGGGTTTAGTATCTGGATGCAGTTTTATTTCACAATTCATTTTACATTTGAAGCACAAACTATAAAGTAAGTAATTTGAATTTCACAAGGTTCAACAACACTTAACCACAATTATCCAAATTCCAAACAGTAACTTGAGCTTAGTTACGGGTATCAACCCCGATTCCAACTTAACTTCATTTACCGTAAGTACGGCGTGAATCGACATAATTAAGATTAACTCTGCAGAGCGGCTCACCTTTACCCACACGATATCTATAACCTTTATGCCAATCGCGAAGTTTCATGCAACTTAAATGCATGTGGCCCAGGTTAGATTATCACAAAGATTTCGTTTAATCATTCCTGTCCTTTAGTTGTTTACCGATAGTACCGCTACCTTGGACTCGTGGTCCCCATTAGCGCTTCACCGCTGTGAGAACCAAGAATGTCACTCTGGACCATTCCCGTTCCACCCCTCCGGCCCATTTCCTGCCGAAGGCTGGTCCCCATTCTCTCCAGAGAATGGTAGCCACCAAGACAGTCCAATTATTATCTCAGAATGATTAACTTAATGAGCCGTGTCTGATACGGGTCACCGACGATCCGACTGTGGTTGAGCGAACTAAGTTATTTACTTTGCTCAAGGGATTATTAACCTTACACTTTTGCCAAAGACCAAGCCTTCATCCACAAACCCATTCCAGATTTTCGCAGCATCTGCCACTGCACTCAACCAAGGCATTAATCACCACCGGTAGGGATCTAATCTCATCCACTCGGGATTAATCCGACATCGTCCCTCGATCGCAAAGACTTTTGAAAACAATCCGAATCGGAGATTCGGCAGCATTTTCTTTAAATCCAGGTTTTGAACTAACCTAGCAGTATAGTCTAACCTATCCATGGCAATAAGCAGTTAACTAGGGTTCCAAAGGATTAATAGGGTTTCAATATTTCAAGGAGGTTCTATGAGCAATTCGGTATTACCTAATTAACATGTCATTCTAAAATACTGGATTTCATTAATTCAAATACAGTAAAATAATGCGATATAAAATAATTACTACTATAGCATGGCATGATAGGATCAACATGATCAAAGGGTGTACGGCTTGCCTTGCGCGGCAGCTGGATCGGATGAGTCGTCGAGGAAGTAGTAAATCACTGCGCTCCGTCGTCCGGCGTGCTCCGGGAACTGCTCCGACTCCAGGGACTGCTCCGGCTCCACGGGCGTCTCAACGGTCGAATCTAGCGCGGAAAGACAACCAACATAAATAAACGATAAAACAATAACCGAAAAAAGAAAACGGAAACTGAAACGGGAAACCGGAATCGAGTCGGAAAGGAACGGAGGGCGAAACTGGGATTTTGGGAATTTCTGGGGTTCGGATCTGGGAACGGACAGCATTTCTGGACTCAGTGGATCGAAATGGTTCGGGAAAAGTATTTGGTGGAGCTCTGGGTTTTTCCGGGATTTTTCTGGATTTTTCGGGCTATTTTTGGAATTTAAAACGAATTTCGGAATTTAATAATTAAATTAAAAACCGAAAATCCTTTTACTGTTTTAAAGGTCTTGCCGGCTTTCCATCGGGCCACTGCCCGAACGGCTGCGGAAGGTCATTGGTTTGGCTTGGCCCAGCAGTCAGCGAGGCGAGGCGCCACCAGGGCGAGGAGGAGAGGGGAGGTCGACGGGGCGGCCGGCGAGGCACGCAGGCAGCGGGCTAGGGTTTTCGGCGAGGCGATCTGGCCAGCGCTGGCCAGCCGGGCCGGAGGAGTGAAGCGAGGGAGGAGGAGGAGCTCACCGAGGCGAGGAGAGCGGCGAGTTGGAAGTGGAGCTCGGGGAGGGTTTTTATAGGCGACGAGGGCGCAGCGCCGAGGGCGGCGGCGGCGCGGCGCAAAGCGGCGAGAGGAGGCGACGGCCAGTCGAGCGGCGCCAAGCGGCGACCACGCGAGACAATGGCAGCGGCAAGCTGCCACAGACGCAGCGGGGAGGCGGCGACAAGCCGGCGGCTACGGCGGCATCAACCATGGCCAGCGCGGCGCCGAGGCGAGGAGGCGGAGGTGGTCGCTCACGCTGACCGCAGGCCGTGGCAGGCTGGCCGGAGGGAAGCGGCGGCGAGCCGGTTGGGCGAAGGGATGGGCCGAGGCCCACGGCAAAGGATTTGGCCCAAACACGGTAAGAATTCAAAATCGATTTCCAAATTTCCAAACTCAAACAAACGCAAATTCAAACAAACTCAAACAAATTCATTTTGAATTTTTGAGGGTTGTTTCAACCTACCCCACTTAAAATGGAATCTCGTCCCCGAGATTCATTTCGCCTGGGAAAATAGGTTGGGAAAATTCTGCTGCAATTCCGATTCCTTCTCCCAAGTAGTTTCCTCGAGTGTATGATTCTTCCATAGCACTCGGCAGATCTTGACATTCTTGAACTTGAGTTCCCTTTCCATTGTCTCCACAATCCTGATTGGTTCCTCACGATATGTCAAATCCTCTTTCAAGTCTATCCCTTTCAACTGTACTTGCTCTGACGGCTGACGGAGGCATTTCCTTAACTGGGATACATGAAAGACATTGTGTACCCTTGACAGCTCTGGACTTAACCGCAACTTGTAGGCTACTTCTCCAATCCTGTCAGTCACGGGGTATGGTCCAACATACCTCGGAGCTAACTTCCCTTTTATCTGAAAACGGCGAACGGGCTTAAAGGGTGTCACTTTCAGATAAACGAAGTCTCCAACCTGATAACTTATATCCTTTCTTCTTGTATCCGCATAACTCTTCTGCCGGACTTGAGCTGTTCTTAGATTCTTCCTTATGATCCTCACATGAGCTTCTGCATCATGAACTAGCTGAGGTCCAAAAAGCTGTTTCTTTCCGGTCTCTGTCCAATTCAACGGGGTTCTGCACTTCCTTCCATATAAGGCTTCAAAGGGTGACATATCCAGACTGGCCTGGTAACTGTTATTGTACGAGAACTCCGCAAATGGCAAACACTTGGCCCACGAGGCTCCGTATGCTAGAGCGCAGGCTCTCAACATATCTTCTAGTATCTGGTTAACTCTTTCTCGACCATCATCTGTCTGAGGGTGATAGGTCAGATCAAATTTAAGTCTGTACCCATCGCTTCATGCACTCTTCCGTAACTTTGAAGTAAATGGCTCCACGATCCGACCACGATCTTCTTAGGTATTCCATGCAATCGACGATCTGGTCGGTACAACTCTGCCAACTTGTCTCTTCCAACACCGCTTTATAGGGATGAAATGGGCTACTTTGGTCGATCTATCAATGATTACCCGAGATGGCATCATGTCCTTGCCGAGTCTTGGGAAAACCGGTGATAAAGTCCATTCCAATCTCTTCCCACTTCCATTACGGCACTTTGGAAGGGGTTGCAGCAATCCTGCCGTCTTTTGGTGGTCTATCTTGATTTTCCGACACACGTCACAACATACCACGTGCTCGGCTACTTCTTTCTTCATTCCATTCCACCAGTACTCCTTCTTCAAGTCTTGGTACATCTTCGTACTGCCAGGATGTATTGAGAATTGTGACGAGTGAGCCTCTGTCAAAATCAATCCTCTTATATCCTTGTCCTTCGGAATGCATATACGATCGCGGAATCGTAGTATGCCTTGCTTGTCTTCCGAGAACTCTGAGGGACTAACTTCCTTCATCAACTTTCTGTATTCTAGTATATCTTCATCTGTTTGCTGAGCTGCTTTGATCTGCTTCAGAAGATCTGACTGTATCTCTAGGAAATGCACTGATCCTTCTGACACTATCTGCAGGTTCAACTCCTGTACTTCTGACTTCAGCTGGGGAGAGATAGTCTCGACTTGAGCTAAGTGATGGCATGCTTTTCGGCTCAAAGCATCTGCTACCACATTAGCCTTTCCTGGATGATAAAGGATCTCCAGGTCATAATCCTTAATCAATTCCAGCCATCTTCTTTGTCTCATGTTCAAATTGGGCTGGGTGAACACGTACTTCAGGCTCTTGTGATCTGAAAACACTTCACAACGGTTCCCCAACAGGTAATGTCTCCAAATCTTCAATGCATGCACTACTGAGGCTAGCTCTAGGTCATGGGTCGGGTAATTCTCTTCGTGCGGTCTGAGTTGTCGCGACGCATACGCAACCACTTTTCCTTCTTGCATTAACACACATCCCAATCCTCTCTTCGAAGCATCACAGTAGATCTGGAAATCTTTATCCGGATCTGGGAGAGTGAGAACTGGGTCTGAGGTTAACTTGGTCTTCAACTCTTGGAAACTTTTCTCACACTTCTCAGTCCAAACGTAGGGGCTGTCCTTTTTGAGAAGTTGAGTCATCGGTTTGGCTATCTTGGAGAATCCTTCTATAAACCTTCTGTAATATCCTGCCAATCCGAGGAAACTTCTCGACTTCACATCCGACACAGCTGTTTCCATTCCAACACTGTCCTGATCTTCTCGGGATCCATCTTCACGCCATCCTTAGTGATGATGTGTCCTAGGAAAGCGATCTCATCCAACCAGAAATCACACTTAGAGAATTTTGCATATAGCTGATGTTCTCTAAGCCTTCCTAGAATTAAGTGTAGATGCTTCTTGTGATCTTCTTCTGTCTTGGAGTAAATGAGTATGTCGTCTATGAACACTACGATGAACTTGTCCAAGAACTCCATGCACACTTGGTTCATCAGGTTCATAAAGTAGGCCGGGGCATTTGTGAGTCCAAATGGCACCACGGTGAACTCATATAATCCGTACCGAGTAGCAAATGCTGTCTTTTCTCTGTCTTGTTCTCTGACCGTCAACTGATGATATCCTGTCCTCAGGTCTATCTTCGAAAAGATCTTGGCTCCTTTCAACTGATCGAACAGGTCATCTATCCGGGGTAACGGGTACTTGTTCTTGATTGTTGCATCATTCAGAGCTCTGTAATCTATGCAGAGTCTCTTGCTTCCATCTTTCTTTCTGGCAAATACTACTTGCGCGGACCAAGGGGAGATACTTGGCCGTACAAATCCTTTGTCCAGCAATTCATCCAATTGCTTCTTCAGTTCCTTTAACTCCAAAGGCGACATTGGACGGGATCGCTTATGGATAGGAACTGTTCCAGGAACTAACTCTATTGCCAGTTCTATGCCTCTGTTCGGAGGTTTCCCTGGTAACTCTTCTGGAAAGACTTCAGGGTACTCCCGAACTACGGGTATCTTTATCTAAACCACGCAACATTCGCATTGATGATGCTCTGACTTCTTTTGATCAACCTCGGATCATTCTGAACTGTCACTTTCTGACCATAACCATTTCTGAGTGTCACTGTCTTCTGAGAACAATCCAACTGAGCATGGTGTCTAGATAACCAGTTCATTCCTAATATGACATCTAGACCATCCATCTCCAACAACAACAGGTTGGCTCTGAACTCAATCCCTTGGATTTCTATCCTCAGATTACTGCAGCTGAATCTTGCCATCAACCGACTTCCAAGGGTGTGGAAAACACATGGAGAGGGCAAGGGAGAGTAGGGCAACCCACTTTTGCAAGCAAAAGCCAAAGAAATGAACGAATGGGTTGCACCGGGATCAAAGAGGGTTAAGGCCAACTTGGTTTGGACGGGAAACTTACCAACGATAACATCAGTGGCTTCAGCTGCCTCTGCTGCTGACACATGGTTGATTCTTCCTTGGGGGTTCCTTGGCGGATTGGGTCCGCGGTTGTTCGAGTATCCTTCTGTCTTAACTGGTGCCTTCAGATAACCATGATGGGGCGGCTGAGGTTGGAGAGGTGCTGGCTGTCTGTTGGCGGAAGCTGACGCCTGAGCTTTTGCCACATCACTCGGCAAGTCCTTCTTCTGCACCTTTGCACGAAGTGTCCGGCCGTCTCGCAATGGAAGCAAGTGAACCTTTCTTGGGACACACATTAGAGTAATGGTTCCGTTGCAGGTAAAGCATCGGACATTCCCGGTGAGCATTGGGCGGAGCAGTCTGATCCTCCCACTGCTTGTCTCTTGTTTGGAACATTGGGGTTGAAGGTATAGGTCCTTCCCTTGAACTGACTTGCTGCTGACATTCTCTGTTGCTGTGCCTTTCTCTTTCTAGTATCCTCCAGGTCATTCCTTGTCTCTTCTGACACAATCAGCCTATCTACCATGGCTGAGAAATCCTTGAACTCCACTGATGAGATATGGAACTTGAGGTTCTTCTGCAGTCCTTCATAGAATCTTTCTATCTTCTTTTCCTCCGTGTCTACTTCTCTGGGTGCATAGCGAGAAAGGTTGTTGAAGTGGTGCAGGTATTCCATCACAGTCCTTCCTCCTTGATGGAGAGACAGAAATTCCCTCCGCTTGGAGGCCATCAAACCTGCTGGAATGTGAGTCTTCCGGAAAGCTTCTTCGAACATTTGCCACGAAATCTCTTGTCCTGCCTTCAGAGTCTGAAAGTTGACCCACCATGCTGCTGCTTGTCCTTGCAGCTGGTGAGAGGCATAGAGCACTTTCTCCTTCTCAGTGCACTGCACGGTATCCAGCTTCATTTGGATAACCGTGAGCCAATCATCTGCTGATAACGGCTCAGTTGACATGGAGAAAATAGGGGGCCGGGTCTTTTGGAAGTCAGACCAGTGTGACCCACCTAATAACCCATCATGTCCAAAGTTGTTTCCTTGGGGATTCATCTGGGGTCTTGCGGCAAACTGTGCCATCATCATCTCAATCATCTGATTCGCCTGCTCGATTACCGTATCTGCTCCTTTCTATATCTGCCAGATTTGAGCTATGTTAACTGGATTTACAGTCGGGTCTCGCCTCATTCCCGTAACCTTGGTGTTGTGATCCTTCACCTTGATCCATCTTGACTATCTTTTAGGTCTTCTTTGCGGGGTTTTGGGGTAAAGCGTAAGATAAGTAAGATTTAGACATGGGGCAGAGAGATTGAATAGGTGAGAGGCGAGACGAAATGGGAAAGAATTAGTGGAAATTGGGTCAAGATATAAGGATAATAGAGCAAACAACATACAGAGATAGGAAACTTAATTTTACTGATACATAGATTGTTTACAATACCGTCATACTAAGGTAAGAAACAACCTATTTTACATTACAAAAGACTACTCCAAAAGGGTAAAGCCAACTTCTAGGACTAACGCCCTATTCTAAGATCGAATCTTCAATCGTCGTCGGAGATGTAGATGATGCGCTCCTCTGGATCTTCCTCCACATCTTCTCGCCATGGACAAAGTCGATCACAATCGACGGACCATCCACGGACATCTCTTCTCCTGCTCGTCTTGAGGCCGCATTGGTCTATCTCTTCACGAAGCTCGTCAATCTCCATCCAGGCATTGCTCAACTGCCGGCCAAGATCATCTCGCTCGATGAGAAGGGTAGTGTACAGGAAATCCTTGTTGACAAGGAGCTCAGCGGCTTCATCGACACGCGGATCTGCCTCGTCCTGCAGAACAGAGGCGATCATCGTCTTGGGGCATCCCCTTCATGGGGATCAATCAAATCGATCGTGGTCGAACTCGTGGCGAAGAGACGACGCAGTGCTTCATCGCCCGACGGGCGTGAGTCCTGGATAGCGTCGGACTCGTGGGCCGGTGCCCTTGAAGTGACGCGAATATCTGGATTATTTGGCGAGGATCCAGATTGAACCAGGCTCTCCACTCAATGCGACGACACCCTGGAAAAGCTCCTCCGTGTGAAAACGGATCTCAATCTGATCACTCCAACATGTCAGAGCATTCTCCACAAATCCGGCCCATCCTTCGGGAACCTCGGGAAGTGGGTAGACGTGGTGCACCATCTGCCAAAACGAGAATCTTTTCAAGTCAGATGAGCGGAAAGGTTTTAAGTGAGTTTTAAAGGAGAGAAGTGAATTTTAAGGAAAGGGTGGGAACAGAGAGAGGAGAGAAACAGGATTATAAGAATAATACTTACAGTTTTCGAAACTCATTTTGTAGTTTGAAATAATCTTTTGAAAAAGACTCCTTAAGCCAACTTAGGTCTCAGTCTACGGTCAAACCTAGGCTCTGATACCACTTGTGACGGACCGCCTTTTTAGGGCAATCTGAAACTCACAACAGATTACCAGAAGACTAACTGTTGGAAGACAAGAGTACAATTGCACGACAAAAGCGACTTTCAACACTTTTTATTCAATATAGTTGGTCTAACGACCGGTTTTACAAGAGAAGCATCCAAGCTTCTAGACTTACACTACCAAAAGAAGGAAACCACAGGCAAGGCCTGAGCGAAGACAAAACCTAAAACCAGACTAAATCGCCATCTACGATCTCCTGGAAGGCGCCAACATCTTCGAACTCTGAAAGGGCGGGGGTTTGCAAGGGTGAGTACAGAGTACTCAACAAGTCGTACGGAACCACTGAATACTATATGTAGGGGTAATCAAGGGATGGTAATAGGGTTTAGTATCTGGATGCAGTTTTATTTCACAATTCATTTTACATTTGAAGCACAAACTATAAAGTAAGTAATTTGAATTTCACAAGGTTCAACAACACTTAACCACAATTATCCAAATTCCAAACAGTAACTTGAGCTTAGTTACGGGTATCAACCCCGATTCCAACTTAACTTCATTTACCGGAAGTACGGCGTAACCGATTACAATTAAGATTAACTCTGCAGAGCGGCTCAGCTTTACCCACACGATATCTATAACCTTTATGCCAATCGCGAGTTTCATGCAACTTAAATGCATGTGGCCCAGTTTAGATTATCACAAAGATTTCGCTTAATCATTCCTGTCCTTTAGTTGTTTACCGATAGTACCGCTTACCTTGGACTCGGGGTCCCCATTAGCGCTTCACTGGTTGTGAGAACCAAGAATGTCACTCTGGACCATTCCCGTTCCACCCCTCAGGTCCATTTCCACTGCCGGGAAGGCTGGTCCCCATTCTCTCCAGAGAATGGTAGCCACCAAGACACCCAATTATTATCTCAGAATGATTAACTTAATGGCCGTGTCGGATACGGGTCACTGACGATCCGACTGTGGTTGAGCGGGAACTAAGTTATTTACTTTGCTCAAGGGGATTATTAACCTTACACTTTTGCCAAAGACCAAGCCTTCATCCACAAACCCATTCCAGATTTCGCAAAGATGCCACCACTCAACCAAGGCATTAATCACCGGTAGGGATCTAATCTCATCCACTCAGGGATTAATCCGACATCGCCCCCGATCGCAAAGACTTTTGAAAACAATCCGAATCGGAGATTCGGCAGCATTTTCTTTAAATCCAGGTTTTGAACTAACCTAGCAGTATAGTCTAACCTATCCATGGCAATAAGCAGTTAACTAGGGTTCCAAAGGATTAATAGGGTTTCAATATTTCAAGGAGGTTCTATGAGCAATTCGGTATTACCTAATTAACATGTCATTCTAAAATACTGGATTTCATTAATTCAAATACAGTAAAATAATGCGATATAAAATAATTACTACTATAGCATGGCATGATAGGATCAACATGATCAAAGGGTGTACGGCTTGCCTTGCGCGGCAGCTGGATCGGATGAGTCGTCGAGGAAGTAGTCGTACTGCGCTCCCGTCTGGTCCGACGTCTGCTCCGGGAACTGCTCCGACTCCAGGGACTGCTCCGGCTCCACGGGCGTCTCAACGGTCGAATCTAGCGCGGAAAGACAACCAACATAAATAAACGATAAAACAATAACCGAAAAAGAAAACGGAAACTGAAACGGGAAACCGGAATCGAGTCGGAAAGGAACGGAGGGCGAAATCGATTTTGGGAATTTCTCGGGGTTCGGATCTGGAACGGACAAAGACATTTCGGACTCGGTGGATCGAAATGGTTCGGGAAAAGTATTTGGTGGAGCTCGGGTTTTCCGGATTTTTCTCGATTTTTCGGGCTATTTTGGAATTTAAAGCAATTTCGAATTTAATAATTAAATTAAAACCGAAAATCCTTTTCTTTTAAATCTTCGTCGGCTTGGGCCCCAGACCATCGACACGGCCAGCGCTTGTGTGAAGGTCATTGGTTTGGCTTGGCAGTGCCGAGGCGAAGGCGGGGCCACCCAGGGGCGAGGAGGAGAGGGAGGTCGACGGGGCGGGGCCGAGGCAGGGGCACGGCGAGGCAGGCGGGCTAGGGTTTTCGGGCGAGGCGAACGTGGCGGCCACATGTGGCCGGGCCGAGGGAGGCGAGCGAGGGAGGAGGAGGAGCTCACCGAGGCGAGGAGAGCGGGCGAGTTGGAAGTGGAGCTCGGGAGGGTTTTTATAGGGCGACGAGGGCGCAGCGCCGAGGGCGGCGCAAGACGCGGCGCGGCGCAAGGCGGCGAGGAGGCGACGGCGGGCGATCGGCGCTAAGGCGGCGACCACGCTGAGACAGCGGCGAAGCTGCTGGCACGATTTACCGCGAAGCGGGAGGCGACGACGGCCGGGCGCGGCATGCGGCGGCATCATGGCAAGGCGGGCGCCGAGGCGGGGAGGCGGGAGGTGGTCACGCTGGCCAGGCGGCTGGCAACTGGCCGGCCGAGGGAGCGGCAGGCCGGCGGGAGCCGATTGGGCCGGAAGGGGATGGGCTGGGAGGCCCACGAAGCAAAGGATTTGGCCCAAACACGGTAAGAATTCAAAAATCGATTTCCAAATTTCCAAACTCAAACAAACGCAAATTTAAACAAACTCAAACAAATTCATTTTGAATTTTTGAGGGTTGTTTCAACTTATAAGAGTGTAGTTAGGATGTGCATATGTGCTTTGGTCGGCGATAGTGATAGAAAATGCAGCAGCAAAATAAAGTGCTGAACTTGTGATTGGTTACACGCCGTGTTCAATATTTTATTTGTCTTCCCAAAACTCTTCAACAGCTTGTCTAAGTGCCCCATCCACCATGACACAGGTTGTATGCTCTTACATTTTCTCTACAGAAATTGTTATTTTTATCACTTTCTTATTGGGCAAGTGCACCAAACTTTGACTGTTCAAATATGTTTCTTAAAGCTGCAACATTATATCAGGGTAAAACTTTCAAATACACGGCATTTGTTTGTTTCAAATCACATTATGTAGCTGCTCGCAATGAATTCCATTATCAAAGCTAAGGTTCCAACCTAGCTCAGATTGTCTTCCGCTGCTGCTGCCCTCGGGAGGAGCAATCTCAACTACCTTGGGGGGGGGGGGTCACCTCTTAGATCAGAAGAAATCCCTCGCTCTTTGTCTCAAAGGAGACGTGGGTGCTAAAAGTCGATTGGATCCGGCCCCTTCGCCGCCTGGCCGCCGCTTCTTCTAGCTAGCTACACGTCTGCCGCTCCTCTAGCTGTTGCTCATCCTTGGCGGCGTTGTGGCGGCTCTTCTTGCCGTGCAATGTGCCTCTGCTCCTCTGCATTCTCGACCTCTACTGTCGTTGCTGAGGACGAAGCACCTGCGCACGGGGGGTCTCCGCCGCCGCTGCGGATGCTCCGGCAAAGGTGCGCGCCTCGGCCACTCGGACTCATCTCTGGCACTGGTCGGCCTCGTTACACCCTTCCGCGCGGCCGCCTTCGAGCCACCCGCTTCAGCCCAGCCGGCGGCCCGCGCGCCCTTTGGTTTGACACACGCCGCTCGACCTCTAGCCTCCTCACCGACTTCCGCCGACCTCGCTAGGGCTGGAAAAAAAGCTCATGGCTCGTGGCTCGGCTCGGGCTCGCCCGAGCTTGGCTCGGCTCGCACAGGCTCGTGGCTCGGACCGAGCTCGAGCCGAGCCTACTTTTCAGGCTCGCAAAAACACCGAGCCGGCTCGGCTCATGGCCGCTCGGCTTCGGCCATGAGCGGCCAAGCTCATAAGCCAAATTGGCTCATTGGCCCACCATGCAAAGGAATTTAGTATGATTAATGACTTATATTTTAGGAAAAGATGATGTTGAGACAATTCCATGTCCTACAAGTGTGATATAGAGCAACTAAGCAACTACTATTATTTAGTAGTAACTAGTAAGTTAATATTATTCAATGCAAATATATGAATTATTGTATAAATACTTAATTTTACGATAAAATGTTACGGCTCGGCGAGCCAACGAAGCCGGCTCATGAGCCGAGCCCGAGCCGAGCCGAGCCGGTTTTTTGGGCTCGCCTCAGGGCCGAGCCGAGCCTGGCTCGGCTCGCCACTAGACCGAGCCGCACCGAGCCGAGCCCGGCTCGGCTCGGCTCGTTTCCAGCCCTAGACCTCGCCCGTGCTGGCCTTCGCACCGGATTGCTAGGGCGGCCTCTGCGCCAGAGCACCTCGGGCGGTGTCTGCTTTAGCCGGCCCCATCTTCACGCTCGGCCTATCGCCACCTCGGCTTGACCGCCAGCCACCACGTTGGCCCGTGCCTTTCGAGCCGTAGCCGCCTTTGAACAACAGTTGTCCTCCCCAATTCTGGCAGTCGGCTCTGGACCCGCCGACCATTGCCTCACTGGCTCCCACTGGCCGCCACTCCCGCCTCCATGCTAACTGAGCTATTGCTCCCCCGTGAAGCACCAAAGGAACACCTGAGATAGTCTCGGCTCCAACTTCTACAGCTTCATGTCTCAGCTTTTCAACTCAACTACTCGGCTTTGGCTCTCGGCTCTCGGCTCTTAGCTTCAGCTCTTCAGATCATCTTCGGCTCTTTGGATCGGCTTCTTCTTCAGTATGGTATTTTTTGCCAACTTTGGCTCTCTATTTTCGATTCTTCGTCTCTGGTCCGGCTCTTCAGCTCTCCTTTGAATCTTTTATTTTTAGTTCCATTGCGTTCATCCAAATCCTTAGCATCTTGGGTCTTTTGTCAGCTCAGTTCTTTTCATCGGCTTAACTCTTTTCATCGGCCTTTCTATGTCGACTTGGCTTTTTCGTCTGTTTTTCTTCGTTGGCACAGCCCCACCATTGGCTTTTCTTTGTCGACTTGGCTCCTTCGTCGGCTCTTCTTCGTCGACTCAGCTCTTTCGTTGGCTTTTCTTTGTCGATTTGGCTCCTTCGTCGGCTCTTCTTTGTCGATTTCGACTTCTTCGTTAGGGTTTTTTAAGAGTTGGATGCTATGACGACTACTTCAAGATTAAGACTTTGAATTTTTCCCCTATTTAAATGTCAACTCATCCAAATACAATGCTATTGTAGATGCCTTACATTTATAGGATGAGGTGTTAAAGATATAAATATTGTCTTATATAGACTCTCTATATATAGATTTTCCTTTTATAAGTTTTTTTAGCATAGGTATTGTCTTATATATGCCTTTCTTTTATACCCACTTATACAACTATATATACCAGTCATTGATCTCATGTTGTATATAACAAGCGCTATTCATAATAAAAACTTCGTCTATTAGACGTTTAGTATTTTTTTTCCTTTCACGGCACATCTTCCTCATTCTCCCGCAAAAAGATTCCGTCAATAATAGCCGTACTGGCATTTGGTTACTTTTTCTCTAAGGCCCTGTTCTAATACAAGTTTCATTCCTTTCTATTTGCATGATCAGAAAAATCCCGAGTACCTACTAAACTTATTTCTGTAACTCTGTTTATATACCCAGAAAAATCCGGGAGTTTTCAGAATTTGACACTCTTTAAAATTCGCATTTCGGAATTTGACACTCTGGCCCACTGTCATACACACAGACGGTCCCATATGTCATCCAAATGAGCCGAAAGGCTTGCGAATTGAGTGTCAAATTCTGAAATATTCCGAAAAATCCTGAGCCAGGGACACTATTCTTGATGTTGTTTGTACTTGGTGGTTAACCAGCACCTCCTCTTGTTGGCACCTTGACGGTGAGGATAGACGGGAGTGTGCACTGTATAATGACCCATCATCTCAAGGTGGATCTGAGGTATTATTTTGAACCGTCTTGCTTGACTTAAGAAACAGCTTAACTTTCTGATATTTGTCTGATAGCGCCATTATTCGGTTGGCAAAACTGACTTATTCTCCTTCCCTGCATGTGTGTTATGGCATTGTAACACAGGGTAACATGGAAGAGTTTGATGGTGAGGCCAGCAAGCTGGGAAATCCATAAGGCTGTCTTCAACGGCAGACGCTAACACGACACGAGAGGAGAGAGAGAGGGGCCAGTGTGGAGGAGAGAGAGGCGTAGCCGTGCGAGGAAGCGAAGCAGCGACGTTGACTGCGTCGCTGCTGAAATGACCAAAAAAAAATTCAAAATGAATTTAAATTTGAGTTTTAGTTTGATTTTCGGTTTTATTTGGATTTGATCTTCGTTTTCTGCTTTTGGGCCAAATCTTCCTTGCGTTTTGGGCCTCGGCCCATCTTTCCCTCCCGGCCCGTTTGGCCAAGCCGGCCTAGCCACCCGACAGCGCTCCGTCTCCTCCGGCGCCGGCGCCGCCTGCGCCCACGCCGTCCCATCTGCACGTCGCGCCGCGTCGCGTCGGCGCCCGCTTCGCCACGTCACCCGTCGCTGTCGTGCGGTCCCGCCCACGTGACCCAGCGCCGCGCCGCTTCCACGTCGCCCGCACGCCTGCGTCGTCCGTCGCCCGCCGCGCCGCACCGCGAGCTCGCCTTTCTCTCTTGCCCCGGCGCTATAAAGCCGCCGCCTCGCCGCTCTCTCGCCACGCCCTCCCCCGTGGTGAGCGCCCTCCTCCATCTCGGCCGCCGCCCGCCGTCTTGCCGCCGCGCCGCCGGCTTCGCCCGCTCGCCTAGCTCAGCCGGTGAGGACCTCCCTCCCCCGCGCTTCACCTTCTCCGACTCCGGCCATCACCTTGCGCCGTCGTGCCTTGCCCCAGCGCCGCTGCCGCCCCTGTGCGCAGTGGGGAGGAACCCTAAAGGTTCCCCACCCCCTCCTTTTCTCCCGCCTCGATCGGGCCTACGGCCGTGGCTCACCGCTTGCGCACGGGCCATAAATGGCCGCACTGGGCCGTGACTCACGCACGCGCGCCTTTGGGCCAAGCCATTTCGGCCCAAACACTGTTTAGACATTTTCCGATTTTCCGGATTTTTAATTCATTTACAAATCCGAAAAATCAATTATAAATCCAAAAATAACCCAGAAAATTCCCGAAAAATCCCGGAAAACCCCGAGCTCCACCAAATACATATTCCGCACCGTTTCGATCCCCTGAGTCCAAAAATAACCTCCAATCCAAAATCCGGAGTCTCTAAAATTCCAAAATACCAGAAAAACCCTTCGTTCTCCCTCCCGGCCCGTTTTCGTTCCCGGTTTCAGTTTCGGTTTCCGTTTTCATTTCAGTTTCTTTTCGTTTTTTTGTTTATTGTTGTTCACCTCTTTCGCGCTAGATCCTGTAGTCGACCAGTTCGAGGAGCGACCAGATGCGGAAGCAGAGCCGGACCGACAGAGCCTGAACGACTACGTCGACTACGGTTCAGCCGATCCGATCGCCGAGCAAGGCAAGCCGTACACCTTTGATCATGTTGATCCGAATCATGCCATGCTATCGTTATTAACTATTTTCTACCGCATTATTTTACTGTATGTTGAAATATTGAAATCTAGTATTTTAGAATGACATGATACCTAGATAATACCGAATTGCTCATGGAACTTCCTTGAAAAATATTGAATCCCAAATAAATCCTTGTAACCCTAGGAAGTATATATACCTTGTTAAGTTAGATATTATTTAGATTAGTATGATCTCAAAATCTTGGAAAATGGAAATAAATGGTCGAGCCGCTGGCTCGGTTGTTTTGGAAATGTGCTACAGTCTGGGGGACAGTATTGGATAAATCCCGAGTGGATGAGATTCTGATCCCCGACTGATGATTATGCCTTGGTTTGTCTGGTGGCCGGTACCGTGGGTATCGGAATGGGTTGGTGGATGGAAAGGCTTGGTCTTTGGCAATGTAAGGATAACGAATCCCCTTGAGCAAAGTAAATAACTTAAGTCCTCGCTCAACCACAAGTCGGAATGGTCAGCGAGCCTGTCTCCGACATAGATCAGTACATTAAACATTCCTGAACTAATATTAATTGAATTGGTGGTACTATTCTCTGAGGAGAATAGGGATCGGCCTCCCTGGCAAGGGAGTATACCGAAGGGGTGGAACAAGAATGGACCGGAGTGTCATTCGCTGGTTCTCACAACGGTAGGTGCTAATGGGGACTGCGAGTCCAAGGTAGCTGTATACCTATCGGTTAACAACTAAACACAGGAATGGTTTAACGAAATGCTGTGATGGTCTCGACCCGGCCGCATGCATTTAAGTTGCATGTTTGTTAGCGCTTGGCATTAACGGTCGTAGATATCTTGTGGGTAAAGCTGAGCATCTCTGCAGAGTTAATCATGATGGTAATCGATTACGCCGTACTTCCGGTTAATGAAGTTAAGTTTGAACTGGGGTGATACCCGTAACCTAGCTCAAGTAATTGTTTTGGTGAATTTGGTGAATATGGATAAGTGGTGTTGAACTTGTGAAACCCCCCCTCTTACTATTATTTATGGTTTGTGCTTCAAATGTAAAACGGTGTTACAAATAAAACAGCATCCAGGTACTTACAACCCTATTGCCATCCCTTGAATAACTCCCTGCATATAGTATTCAGAGTTCTCCGTACGACTTGTTGAGTACTCCCGTACTCACCCTTGCAAACCCTGACCCTTTCAGAGTTTAAAGAAGCTGGAGCGTATCAGGAATTCGTAGATGGCGATCTTGTTTGGCTTTGAGGTCTTAGTCTTTTGTTCAGGCCTGCCTGTACGGTGTTTTGCTTGTATTATATTCGGGCCCTGCTGCGCCCTCTTTGTAAAAACCCTGGCCGTTAGGCCTTATATTGAATAAAAGAGTTGAATTCGCTTTTGCCTGGCAATATACTCTTGTCTTTCCCGACAGCTAATCATCCTGGGTAGCTGTCGAGGCGTATGGTCCCGCCCCTGAAAAGGCGGGCCGTCACAGCTGCCTTCGCGCCGGCCCATCACATCACGTCGCGCTCGTGCCTTGCGTTGGAAGAAAGCCCTCGACGCGAGCTACCAGTATTTCTTGCTCGCGCCTCACGAACCATATTGGAGATAGCCTAATGCCCCTGCCTCCTGGTGCAAGTGTGCACATTTTTTTGTTCTCTCTTCACTGCTTGAGTGAAGCAGATGAATCATGGATGACAGCAAACGAGGCTGAGCTTATCTCCAGAAACTAGAAGGCCGCTCCTGATGCAAGAATGAAGCATCTTCCTCATTCTCACGCTGGGGAAATGAATTCGCCTATTTGCATGTCACGTCTTGTTTATAGCATTTGACGACTAAGAAGTTGTTTGGAAAGCATCTTGCCTCAAGGTTGTCAGTTTTTTGTTTGACAGGATCGGATCATAGGATTGCTGGATTGTGGAATCAGGATTCTATTATATTTTTGAAAGCACGTATATTTTATATAAAAATTGAATTATGTTATCAAATATGCAAATCTACGGTAGAACTTTTGAATTTAGTTTCGTGAATTTGGGTACACTTGTTTACTTTACATGCAATTAAGCTTTCCTTTTTAATCTTTGAACTTGTCTTTACTAAACTAACCATTTAAAACTCCGATATATTAATGATCACATTTTTTTTTTACCTTAGAGCAGCACATAAACAGCAAAAACAAAGCAAATTAAACGATTGCATTTAAATTAGCAAGGGATAATATAAAATTTTATATGCCAATATGGTTTATCGACACGATCATGATCATACCCGATCCTATTCGTTCCTACGTGATCGTGACGATTCTATAGAATTCCGACCCACGTGTTTGTATCCGTGCCTTTTTGGTCCCGTACGGTCGCACGATCCGTAAAAAGGCTTGATTTTGCTATCCAACCGAAGCAGCTTGCAATCCTGAATCAAGACTGAGGTCCTGTTTGTTTGCCCTATGGATTATATAATCCAGCTTATATAAGTTAATAGGGAAACAAACAGTCTAGATTATAATCTAAAGCATGAGATTATAATAATCTATAAGCAGCCATTAGGGTGCTTATATAATCTCAAACTAATAATCCAACACAGTAATAATCCAGGAAAACAAACAACCCACCAGTTTATTTAAAGGTAGCTTATATAATCCAGCTTATATAATCTAACACCAAAAAGCTGGATTATATAAGCTGGAGAAGGAAACAAACAGGGCCTGAAGCATGTCGCTGCCCTTCAGAATTACAGATGTAACCGAACTCAAACTATGATAACCTACAAGTTTTCTGATATCTGTATTCGGCTTCACAGCATGAAAGAAACTTTGTTGATTTTATTATCTCACTTTCATGTGATCTGTAAGGCTTCAAAGTATTTAACACTCTGAATTCTGCAGGACTTTACCAGACACCTGCCTCGATGGTTGGTTTGATCTCCTCTTCAACTCGAGCAGCCCAACCTATTAAACCCGGGCCCACACTGCCAGCCTCACCAGTCAGTTCTCACTTCCTAACCGACGCGCATCACTCTCCACTGCACTCCCTGGGCCACCCTCGCAACCGGCCGGAGCGGGGAGCCATGAAGGCTGTCGCCGACCACCACCACCACCACGGCTTCCACTCCTCCCCGCCGCCGCCGGTGACCAAGATCTCCGTACCGTTCTCCGCCGGCGGGGGTGCGGAGGCGGCGCTGCTCGGGAAGGGGCGGTACAAGGCGTGGGCCCTCGCCGCCATCATGCTCCTCGCGCTCTGGTCCATGTTCGCCGCCTCCGTCTCCCTCCGCTGGTCGTCCGGCGACATCACCGCCTCATTCGGGGACGTGGGCGATCCCTTCCTCGACGACCTCGACCCCCTAGTACGGATCCCCTACCCCCCTGACCCCTCCCTCTCAGATCTTGCAGCTACTCGGTGCTTGATCTGTTCCTAACTTACATTGTGTAATCAAAATGTGTGCTAAGAGGCGGTCTAAGATAGTGAAGAAAGGAGGTGCATTGGTTGGTTGCTTCTAGATTTCAGAGCGGGGATGAAATTGGAGATTGTTGAACAAGCAGATGTTTTTGAATTTTAACTGTTAGCGTGAAAGAAGATCAAGCAATGCGCAGCGAAACAGTTTTCTGAATACGTTGCCATACATTTGCATCTTCTCAATTTCTAAAAGGATTGGTTTTGTGCTAAGAAAGTGTATACGCTATGCTGAAACCATGGTCTCTTCTTATGGAATGGTGTTTTAATTGTTGTATTACATGGATGAAGAACCATCTACCTTTCTCCTTGATTTGTGAGTTGATAACATGTGCTGAACTGTGGTAATTATTTGAGCAGTGTATCAAGTTGATATCGGCAGCAGGCAGCTAAGCTTAAATATGAACCAACGAAAGTATATACATTTTTGAGTTGTTAATGAAATACTGAAGTTCGGATAATGATGAATTGAGTAGGAGATGGAGGAAAGGGAGAAACTAGTGCGCAGGATGTGGGATGTGTACACACGCACCGGTGATTGGGTTCGGCTTCCACGGTTCTGGCAAGAAGCATTCGAGGCTGCATATGAGGAGCTTGCTGGTGATGATACGCAGGCAAGTGATGCGGCCGTATCTGAGATTGCTCGCATGTCCATCCAGAGGCCTGAGCTTGAGCAGTCAGGGAATAAGAATTAGGTATGAACGAATTGATCCTTTCGCTAATTTGGTTGTTGCATGGGAATATTGTTTCCTTTTGTTTGAGATAATGTGATCGAACCTTTATGTTTGCTTTGCCCTGCGAGCATTATGTTTGT
The DNA here is from genome assembly GCA_036346355.1 of Rhipidocladum racemiflorum. NCBI lineage: Eukaryota > Viridiplantae > Streptophyta > Magnoliopsida > Poales > Poaceae > Rhipidocladum > Rhipidocladum racemiflorum. The sequence goes on along the minus strand of CM070582.1, from coordinate 51,593,689 downwards.
CGTAAGTGTGATTATATGCTCTGAAGTGGCTATTAGTTATCATACGGTACATGTTTATATGCTGATGAAGAAAAGTAAATCATGGTAGCTGGCTTCTGCAACTTTGTCCAACTTTTCTGAATTTCATTACTTCAAGTAAGACCAAAGTTGAGATAAATTATAGTGTTGATGCCACACAATAAGGGCTGTGAGTCATCTCTCATACGAATAAGGATTCCTTTTCCGTCCCCATTGGTAAGGTTCTTGATTGCAATCTGCAACTTCTCAACTCTGACAATTGATTCAATATTAGATCAACTATATGAAGCTCCTATAAGGCTGTAAAAAATGCTGTGCCAGTAATTATGCATACATGGGATGTTAAGCTAGATGCCATATGGTAATTTCTATAAATAAATTGGAACACCATGCAATGTATCTTTCAGTTGTCAGCAATTCTGACAAGTGACTGTTGTGATTGAAAATCATTTCCATTTTTGTTTATATTTCTATTCTTATATGCAATTAATGTGAAATTCTGGTTTGTTTACTTAATCAATACTAGAGCATAATGAGTGAAGGATGAAACATGTGGCCATCATCTTGCCTTTAGCTATAATATCATGTTGTACTGGTGTAGTGGTGCTCTATTTCGGTTTTCATGAAACCTTGCTTGCTTCAGTGCATCGCTCGCTAGAATACCATTTTCATGCAACCTTGCTTGCTTCAGTGCATCACTCAATCACTTGTCACAAACTTCTAATTTAGTCCTTCCTTCAAAAAACTTATAATGTAGTAATCTGATTGAATTGTCTGTGGTTCTGTGAATGTTTAAATAGGAGGATATATGTTCAATTTATTTGTTTCTAATCAATTTTTTTTGGCAGGAATGGAACATTGCAAACATTAGGAGAAGTGGGAATGGTAGGGTGAAGGTGAATAAGTATAGGTTCATGTGTACATTTTGACATCCCACTTCACTTGAAGTTCGCTTGCTAAGTATGATCGTTGCACCAATTCAACTTTTTAAGCTCTGCTGTCTTTATTCACTTGGTTTGTCAGCCGATGCAGCAGTTGCAGTTTTCTGTAGTATGCAAAGTTAAGCAAAAGCTTGATAAAGCAAACTAAACCCCCATCAAGGTTTACAAAACCTAAATTTTATTTTTGACCGATTTTCATTTAGTGCTTCTGAAAAAATAAAAAACAACAATTATACAAAGACAGTAGCACTGTCAGAATGTTTTTTTTAAATACACACTATTGATTATCATTTGAAAATTTTATAGCATCATTAGCATTGCCTTAGGACCTCACGATTTTTTTTTTCAAAAATATTAGATTTCATTTAGTGCCTATAGAAAATAAAAAACAGAAGAGTATATACAAATACAGTAGCATTGTCAGTATTTTAAAAAATACACAAGTCTAATCATCATCTGAAAATTTAATGGCATCATTAGCATTGCCTTAGGACCTTACACAAAAAAATTTAACATTTTTTGGTAATTTTTTTTGTCAAATTTTTTGAATTTGACTGGTTTACCGACCAGTTTCAAATCTCAAGTCGGCTCGATACGGTTGAAAATCGTGATTTTCGTCGACTTATGGAACCCTGACCCCCATCTCCTTTGTCATGTATTTTGGAATATTTTAGCTACCCAAATGAAAATAGCTCCCGTTCTAAACCTTCTGACCATATTAGGAATGATCTCATTTCACAAGAAGTTTGTACATCGGAATCATTTGCATGCCAGCTTGCTTGCTGGAAAATAAGAATCATTTGTACGGGCTCATATGTGATTTATCCTTTGCCCATGTGGCGACTAGAGTTCTAGAAACTCCTGGGTATTTCCACAAAAAAAGGATGCAATGACTAATGAAACGCAGCCTGAAATCTCTAGGGGCAGCAAGAAACACGACTGCGAAGTGCAAACTCTTATATTCAGTTCAGTCCTCCTCTCTGCCAACTCTGACCATCCAGTCCATCTTTTGGGCACCGGGCACGACCAGAGCATGAACTTATGTTTTTAGTAAGATTTTACTGCCGCCACTTGTACAAAGTTGTCTTTTTTTCAAGTTTTTTTAGCCTTTGCAGCTCAAAATGCAGTTCAAAATGCACCGTGCATTTTGAACTGCAAAGGCAGAGGATCCCAATCCACCATAGAGGCTGACTTTGATTTTAAGATTGGCCGTGCAAAACTGGGCTCACCATGCTTGTTTATAAACGAAATCGTTACGAATAGACACAAATTCGCAGAATTTTGGAGCAACTCAAGTACAGATTTCATCTAGCATCCCGTTTGTTTGCCGAGCATTGCCTCCGAACCGGCTTGCTCGCACTGCAGATTTCACCAAACGCAGAGGTTTACCTAAATCGTGAAGATGTTGACCATCTGACAAACTTCAACGTTGTTATAATTAGGTTCGTACGTACATAATGCTTCTCGGCCTAATCCATTTAGGAAGGCAAAAGAAAACTAACATTGACTCGTAATCTCGTCCAATTCTCTCTTGTCCGAAGCAGGGTCTTGCGTTAGAACATTTTGCCTGGTCTCTTCGGAAGCCAATCATAGGTCAATACATAAAGCAGTTAACCATTGGCCATGACTGGAACTAGCTAGGTAAAAAAAAGGAGGATGAACGTGCATGCTCCGACTCAACCGTTCCGCACGAACTACTTACTAACTACCCCATTCGGCCTTCCTTCTCCAAACTCCCATCACAAAAATTCCCCAAACAAATGTTCCGCTCCTTCGTGCACGATTCATGACCAACCTTTCCATTAATTCCACCTCCTGAGATAAATAGAAACACCAACCATTATGCCATGCGCTATTAACTAATGACTATTTCATCCGTAATAACTGTCGTCAATCACCCTTACGAATTCCGTGTTCATGTCTCTTGACAAGAAGCTCTCCATTGCCTTGCATATACATATACATGTATATATATGTGTGTATATGTATGTATGTATATATGTATATGGGCACTTTTTTAAGTGACGGTGGTCCGGGGCGATTTTGTAACCGACATGTAGTCTTTTTTTAAAAAAAAACAAAACAAAACAAAAAATCTCCTTGAACGAAATCGTGTACACAACTCCATAGCACCAGTTATTTTGCCCTAATTTTCTCTCATTGACACTTGACAGGGCAAACAAACAAGGTTTGTGCAGGGAGAGAGGGGCCAAGGGGAGACCGGACCGGCCGGCCGGCCGGGCGCTCCATGTATTTAATGGCATCATCACTTCCTCACGCCTCCAACGTCTTCTTGCATTCTATCATCGCTCTCTCATGGCGTGTGATGTGTAACCCTCGCACTCTATATATTCCCGGCTAAGTCTAAGCTCCCCCGTCTCCCAAAGCACGTAGTTAGCTGGTTCTTCGACGTCGCAACGTACCTGACCCAAGGCTAGGAGGAGGCCGGCCGGCCGTACGTGGTCATGGACGCGGCGGCAATGGCCATGGGCAAGCACTATCACCTCTGCACCGTGCTGCTGCTCCTCCTCGCGGCCGTGTTCGTCACGGTGGACGACGCGGCCGGCGCCGGCGACGGGTTCATCACGTGGGAGGACCTCAGCATACCGGCCGTGGCCGCCCCGCGCAGAACGTCGGACGACACGGGCGGAGGCGGCGTCAAGACAGGCGCCGGCGACGGAGCGTATCGGACGATCGTCGTGTCGCCGGACGGGACGGGGCACTCCCGGACTGTGCAGGGCGCCGTCGACATGGTGCCCGACGGCAACAGGAGGAGGATCAAGATCCTCGTCAGGCCAGGCGTGTACAGGTGATCTATCGCCGTGTACACAATCCCCACCACCGTTCTTGCTTGTAACTCCCTAAGGAGTAAATGGCCATTAAGTTACAACGTGTTCTTCCTCCTAGCTTTGAACAATTAGCCAGTTCTTTGTGTTTGTTGCCTACTAGTAGCAATTTTCCTCTCTCTCTCTCTCTCTCTCTCTCTCTCTCTCTCTCTCCCTCTTTCTCTTTGTTTGTGTGTGTGTGTGGGCAAACTGGAAGCAACTTAGAATAAGGGCATTTAATTAGCTTGTGAAACTGGTATACGCAGGCTTAACAAGTAGAGTAAGCTAGATTAGTATGTTGCTTGTAAGTAGGTATGATATCATATCGAGCATTCATACAATTTAGAAATTCAGACAGGATTGAGACTAGTATAGCTGCTTCTGCATTTTGTTCAGCAAAAAAAAAAAAAAGGAATGAAAGAATTGTAAGGTGTAACAAGCTAGGTGCTGCGTGTGCAATGGTGGATGGATGCAGGGAGAAGGTGACGGTGCCGATCACCAAGCCGTTCGTGTCGCTCATCGGCATGGGGACCGGCCGCACGGTGATCACGTGGCATGCGAGGGCGTCGGACGTCGACTCGTCGGGGCACCAGGTCGGCACGTTCTACTCCGCCTCCGTCGCCGTCGAGGCCGACTACTTCTGCGCAAGCCACATCACCTTCGAGGTGTCGATCCAGCTGCTCGATTTTGTTCTTGCACCGAAGTGGTAGACGGTGTGATCCGTTGTTTCACATGGATAAACACGTTGTGATATGCAGAACTCTGCGCCGGCGGCGCCACCCGGAGCGGTGGGCCAGCAGGCGGTGGCGCTGCGGCTGTCCGGCGACAGGACCATGCTGTACAGGTGCAGGATACTGGGGACTCAGGACACGCTGTTTGACAACATTGGGAGGCACTACTTGTACAACTGCGATATCCAAGGCTCCATTGATTTCATATTTGGGAATGCAAGGTCCTTGTACGAGGTAAGAACACTCTAAGCTGCTAGTACGTACGTATTCATGGTGCCTAGATTATTTTCAAGGTTTCAGGTAGGGACTCGTTCTACTTCCAAGATAGAGATGAAATAATTTTTTTTTAATATATTTTACGAAGGAAGAGTGATCGATTTCTCTGGACACCCTGTCCCCCTAAACACACCCCTATCTTGCCTTCTAGACCACTAGTTTTATGTTGATATTACCACCTTGCCATCTTCATGTCTTGCATTCGTTCGATCAGAAGTGTTGGGTTGCTGTCACAAATCCACAATTTAGGCACTCGCCAACCCTGCCATTTCATTTCTTGCAGCAAGAGCTGCTTTGACCTTCGGTTTCTCACTTTTTTGAGTCTAACGTGTAGGCACTGTGGTAGTATAGTAAGTACTCTAGTGAGGCACACAGGTTAGCACTTAGCGTGGGCTAGCATTAGCAATAGCTCAGTGGGATCAGGTAGTTAGGCACTTAATTAGCTCCAGCACATACAGTGCCCCCAATGGACTTGCACAAATCTGTGCTCAAATCCTTGTCAGCTTTATTAGTGGTCACATTCTCTCTGTACCCTCGGCACAACTGTCGCTGCCCACAATATATATACAATTGAAGTGTGCTATCGATAGCATAAATCCTTCATACTATAGCGCTGTGTTTGCAAAATTCGAAGACAAAACTGTTGATCCAAACCATGCATTCTGTTCATCTCATCGAAATCTCACTACCCATCAAATTTTATATATTTTGAACCTTTTCTCTTATTTATTTTGTATTTTTAAAAATCCACGATCTAATTAGTTGTGGGGCGTCCATCTAATTAGTTTTTAAAAATGCAAAATAAATAGAAGAAAAAGTTCAAAATATATAAACTTTTGTGGGTAATGAGATTTCAATGAGATGAACAGAATGCACGGTTTAGATCAACAGTTTCGTATTCGAATTTTGCAAACACAACGTTATAGCACGGAGGATTTGTGCTATCGATGAACGCGACGTTTACATGCTGTGATATGTGATGACACGGCACGGTTTTTGGTCCGGACAATGCCACCCAGGGATGCACGCTGCACGCCGTCGCGATGAGCTACGGCGCGATCGCGGCGTCGCAGCGGAGCTCGCCGGCCGAGGACTCGGGCTTCTCCTTCGTCGGCTGCAGGCTCACCGGCTCCGGCATGCTCTTCCTGGGGAGAGCCTGGGGGAAGTACGCCAGAGTGGTATACTCCTACTGCGACCTCAGCGGCATCGTCGTCCCCCAGGGATGGAGCGACTGGGGCGATCAATCAAGAACAAAGTAGGTGAATTTTCTGGCATTTTAAGTTCGCCCGTGGAATTGCAATGGCAATTACTAGACCTGACTAGCAAACTGCATGGAAAGTTGGTGGATGGTTGCCTGGCAGGTTCACCAAGCAATCTTGATAAGGAAAATCCATAGCATGCGACTAGCTTGCTACAGCCGGTTTTCCCAACCTTACAGAGGATACATGCGATCCGTCAAGAACTGACATGACATCCGGTTGGATTGATTTTCTGATAGGACGGTGCTGTTCGGAGAATACAACTGCAAAGGGCCTGGCGCGAGCTCCAGACAGAGGGTGCCGTGGTCACGAGCGCTCACCTACGACGAGGCGCGGCCATTCCTCGGCCGGAACTTCATCGACGGCGAGCAGTGGCTTAGACTGTAGATCCTTACGATTCTTCAGATTGCCTTCTCTCCACTGTTGCAGATAATGTACCTAGTAGCTAGCTGACAGCTTGACATGTACGATGTACCATGTAACAAACTTGACACGTCCATATGCAGTAAGATGAGATTTGTTAGCCCTGTCAATCGTAGCAGCCAAGAGTTTGATGGATGAAGGAACAAGGCAGATAGGCAATACATCATGTGACATGCTCATGTCAGGGACGTCAGGCCTAACATAACAGAAAATGATGAGACCATGGGGTGGCATTGGCTTTCGGTACAAATTTTGACTTCAGATCCAGGATGCCATAAATAGATGGTGCATAATTTGGTAGAGGGCAACCCACTCATTTTGCAACCTCTTCAGATCAACATGCGCAACTGCAGTACATAGAATTGCTCACGATAGCAATCGGACTGAATCATTTCAGTGAACTGCCTAAATCATTGCAGAGATTAAATGAAGACACACTCTTCTAGCACAAGCAAACAAGACAATAATGTTATTCTCAAACAAACGAACGATTTGTGCACTATAGTTGGGGGAAACACCATAACAGAAACAAAGATCAATCAGATTGCTATACAATGTGATTCGGAAGGGTAATATTTAGTTTGCAATCCGTGTATCTGGTGACAGAAATAAGACAACTAGCAACGAAATACAGAAACTAGGGGGAAAAATACATGTATGAAAAGAGACGACAATACTCTCTGATATCAGCAACCTAGTGAAACCCCACCACTGGGGTCTCATTACCATATCTATAGCTATGTACATAAGTCTAATCAGGTTGAGCTTCCCAAACTTCATGACTTGCCAACATCTATGCCTGCTTCCCCATTGCAGTCCTGTTCAGCGTCATCGTCCCTAGGCCGCTTTCCTAGAATTGTTTGCTTCTCATCCTCTGCAAAAGCAGAGGCCTTATCAGTCACACTAACCTCAGGTTGCTTATCAGCTCCTGTTTGTTTATCTCCACCGGAGTTAGCTCCAGTTTGTTTATCCCCACCGGAGTTAGCTTGCGCAGCTGCAAGCTCTTGGTCAGACATTGCAGAACTGCCAGAGTCTAGTCCCCCAGCAGATGTCACGTTATCATGTTGCCTAGTTCGGACACCAACTGAAGGTACTTTCGACAGCACGTCTGGCTTTGTTTCAATATCTACCCAGCGGTTCTTGACCCAATCTTTTGAAATTCTTAAATTATTTAGCTGGCATACCCGAAAAAAGTTTTCACCTGTAATAATAATATTAGTGTCAGAGTCTTACATTTGTTACAACTTACAATAGTAACTTTAAGCAGAAATACAAGGGGAAAAAACTAGGGTCATTGGTAGAAGATAAGGTACATATAATTGCTAGTTTCTATAACATCTGGTACCAAGATACGCCTCTTTCTCCGTGTAATGGATAAAGACACACATTTTCAAGCAATTCTATAACATAAGAATATAAGATAGATGATGATGTAACAACATATGACTTCTAGGAAGTCAATATTTTTACATATTTATTTACACTATCTAAAGCAAAAGTCTTATACAAATAAGTTCAGTGATGTGCCTCAAATTTTTTATAGCTATCCAATGCAGAACAAACAGAGTATCCAGAGAATACCGTACAATCCTCATATGCAACCAAACAAGGTATGACGGTAACATAACAAAGAGAGGGATTCTACTTTTCCAGAAGATTCACGATTTAACAGTCTTAGATTCACAACAAATAACGTCTCAAAATATTTTAGAAGATTCACAACTTGAGGTTTTAGCCAAAGCAGAAAACAGCACCAGGTACACGAACCATCTAGATTCTAGATTGTACTCTCTAATCTTGCTCGTTATAATTCATTTTATCAAGAGAACTTTTAGTTTTCCATAGGGACGGAGAACAGAAAGGGGAAACATCATATCAGCAAGGCATAGCACCTGGAAAGTATATTTGCAAGCTATCAGCTGAAATGTTGTCTGCGATGACTACAACTCCTTCCCACCAGCCGCTAAATTGCCAGGCATCAACAGCAGTTCCAGGTAAAAGAGCAGTACAATCAACCAAACTAGTTTGCTGAGGACGTGGTCTAATTCTGAGCCGATCTGGGCATCTCAGTCCCAGTTTATCAGGAAGAGCCAATGTAGAGGCAGGTACCCGCTCCTACACAGAAGCATACAAAAAAATTTGATTGACACAGCAAGAAATAACTGTTATGAAGAGCACTTGTTGTATTCAATATGAGATCAAAAACCAGAATATATAGAGTAAATGATGGTATAAAAGGAAATCCTATATAAGAGAAAAACCTATATAAGGTAATATATCGATACCACCCCTCCCCCCCCCCCCCCTCAAAAAAAAAAAAACACCCCCCAAATGCAAGTGTATGCAATAGCATTACATTTGGAGAAGGGACAACACTAAAATAGAGAAAATCCAAAGTCCTGGTCTTGAAGTAGTCGTCGTAACATCCAACTTTTGAAAAACCGAGCAGATGAAAAAAAGGCAAGATGCTAAGGGCTTGGATGGACGCAACAGAGCTAAAAATAAAGACTCAAAGGAGAGTCTTAAGAGCCGGAGCCGAAAGCTAGAGGCGAGATCCAAACCAGATTTCAATCCGATTTCATGATCTGTTTGAAGTTCGATGATGCATAAAAAACAATCTGATTGAAATCCGGTTGAAGCAAGATAGCTGCTCTCAGGTGACCCTTGGTCACGGGCGAGCAGCCGATGGAGTGGCCGGTCAGGCGAGCAGCCGGCATGGGAGGAGACCTGCGGCGCGTCGCTGACGGGCGGCACGACAATGATGGGGCGGCCGGTCGTGCGAGTCGGCAGCACGGGAGGCGGCCTACGGCGCGCCGTCGACGGGTGGCACAACAATAAAGGCGGCTAAAGGAGCTGTTGCAAAGGTGGCTAGAAGGCTGGGCGGTCAGCAGCCGCACGCGAACACCGAGAAGCGTGGGAGCGGGCCAGAGGCTGGAGGCATTGGCCGCGGGCCAGAGCTGGCTCCCGAGGCGGCGAGGTCAGCCGAAGACAAAGGTGCACCGCCGGTTGATGGCGATCGAAGGTTGGCCATGGGTGGCCACGAATGGCAAGCCGGCGGGAGGCGGTCGGCGGAGCGTTGACGCGTGAAGGCCGGAGCTGCGCGGATGCCGACGACAAACGAGGTGGCCGCCCCTAGGAGTGGAGATAGCTCCTCCCAAGGGCAGGTCAAGGGTAGGGATGGCACAAGTGCAACGCCGGAGAAAACCCTAACCTTAAAAATCTTGCTCTGATACCATGTTATGAAGATCACTTGTTGTATTCATATGAGGTCGAAGGCCAGAATATATAAAGCATATAGTGGTGTAAAAAAGCCTATATAAGGTAATATATCTTAACAATAACCTCATCCTTGCTATCAAAGAATATGTTTCATGCGCGCACAATAGCATACATAATGACATTAGGCAAAATAAAAGGAGTAACAAAATGCCAAATATTACTATGTATCCCCCCCCCCCCCCCAAGCTTAAATTTCATACTAAGATCAGTAAACATACCTCCAATATCCCACAATCATCAGCATTTTGGAGATCATCGTATTGAACCTTCAGTTTGTTATGATTAGTACATGACTTCAGGACTGTACACCTGAACCAGCAGCCTACAATGCCACTATCCTGAGACAAGACCTCTATTCTGTCACCAACATTGTAGGATGGCATTGGCTGATTCTGGGGCCCTATAAACTTGACTGAGAGATGTTTTCCGGGAGATTGCTTATTACTTAGCTTCTGATAGGATGGTATGTCGTCTGCTTGTGGGCCTCGACAGATTTTGGTACCCAAACATTTTGAATAAAGCCTCTCAAACTGCTTCAAAAACTTAGTCTTCCCAGGTGTCCAATGTTCAACTACCTTTATGATATCAGAACCATCATTTTCTTGCTCAGGTGAAACTTTTAAGGACAAAACAGCAGCTTGACTAAAATATCCACGCAATGTTCTCAAATCAAAATGCTTAAACTTATTTTTACTGTACTGGCGAAAGCAGAAATGGATCCCCATCAAAGAAGAATTTGGTAATGCATCGGCACATTTTTCATAATGATCAGGAGTTAAAACAGTTGCAATATCATCGACACACTCCACACTAATTACTTGAGAATAAGGAGTGATAAAAACTTCGCAAGGATGAGGATGAGGAGGAGGTATAGCACAGGCAAATTCCTGGTTTTGATGAAACCATCGCACTTTAACCTTCTTCTGCCCCTTCTTATCTTCATACATATCTTCCAAGTATGCAAGATAGCGATTTTCCTCCTCCGACATGACAAGCACAAAAGAGTGGGTCTGCAAAATGAAATGCCATATAACATTCCAAAAATGATTATAGGTAGAGGAGTGCTTTTATGCTTTTCCTTCTAATACAAGTCGCACAAATCTTGAAGTAAGCAAAGGGGTAAGTAATCACCATCTACTATCCATTCATGCTTTAATAGTTGTGCAACTTTCAAAAGGAAAAGTATAGAAGAACCTCTCAAGTAAGATAATAAGGTATGTACACATTGTTATGATAAAACCTACAGAAATTGTGGTTCCATTACGACAAAAGGCTTGATAGTGGCGAAGCTGCTTGCCACAAGTCCAGAACGAACCAGACCACATAATGTCTGAGCTGCAGGCCTTCCCCTAACAACATAATTGAAAATTTTATAAATATGCTCACAAAAGATGAAGAGAAAATATGCAAATTTATAGGTGATGCCTTACCAGATTGTGACACATAAAGTTACCAGCTTCACCATATCCATCTAATCCAATGTCATTACCCATACGAGGTCCAAATTTTGAAAATTCTGAAATGAACAATAAGCTTATTAATTACTAATGTAAAAATGTCACCAATCAAAACAAAATAATACAGATGTTGATCGTGAAAGTTATATGCTGAACGGGAATGACCTGATAGGTAGTCAACATTATGCAGTAACAAAGGCAACCAAAAAAGAATAATTGCAAAGGATATTTATCACTCAAAAGTTATTACTTGCACATGGAATTGGCCTTGTTTAAAAAAGCTCCATCTTGAACTTGAAGCAAACCTAAGCACTTTTTGTAGTGAAAAGCTGAAACGCCTCTGCAGCAGCTTCTCTCAAAAGAGTCAATATGAAGCAGCCAGGCAGCCCATAAAGGTCCACTGTTGTTCCAATGGGATTGCAGTCTACCAAACAGAAATTAAATGCAAAGAAGAGATTATCTTAAATTACATCCTGGCATACTTATCAAATGTTGAGGTTGTTTCGCTTGTTTTGCCAAAACTGAGGGCACCCAATCACAACTACCGCTCTCAAGAAAGACGTGTGTCGAAGCGCCTACGCGTAAACAGCCAGTCACACATCCAAGATTCCTAGAAGAATAGAGTTGATTACAGCTTGCGAGTGACTCGGGTTTCACCTGTTTAACTTGCCAGCCTAGTCCAATGTGACATTTTATCGCTAGGCCAAACAGGACCAGCCCAATACACAAGTCAGCAAAAAGGGATTTTCTCAGGCCTTACCCAGCTTTTGCTTAAGTTTAGTCGAAACTGGAGGCATGTAACTTTTACTTTGAAATTATGGCACTAATATGCCTTTTTATCTAACCAATGCCTTTTTATCTAACCAAATCTTATGAACCAAAAATTTTCATTCTATACTGGAGACAGGCCTTTGAAGGCTTGAACTTGTCTGATTGTGCCTGTCACAAAACATGATTCTATACTAAGGATGGATGTGGTAAGCTATCTAGACAGAATTTTCTAGAAATTCAAAATATTGTTGCTAAGTTACATTCTAAGTGCCTACGATGAACTCACTCCAAATCATCATTAGGTCCCAAAAAACACTACACAACACGACATATTAAAGTAAAGAAACAATAACGGATGGTATAATTAGTGTCAGCCGAATTCATGTAATGAGTGATAAAAACAAATGAGGCGACAATTACTTGAGGCGAGGGTCTTCGCTGGAAGGAAGGACTCGAGCCAATCCACCACCTCACGGCGCGACCGCCACTTGCGCGCGAACAGCCCCGGCCCCCCGCCAGCACCACCGCATCCCTGCGCCCCGCGGAAGTCCTCTGACACGACGTAGAGCATGTGGCGCAGGCTCCGCTCCGTGCCAACGACCGCGAGGTGCGAGGCGCCCTCCGCGTCCTCCAGGTAGTAATGCACGACGCGGTTGCCCCTCTCCTGCGACACGAACTCCTCCCTCCACCTCACAAACTCCGGGCCGTCCTCCCTCGCCATCCCTGCAGCACCACCACCAAGGACGCCCAGCCCGGAGCACTACGCAAAAGAAGGGGCGTTTCGCAACAAGCCCATGCCCTTTCTGGGGATGCTTGGAAAAAGAAGATGACTTTAGGGTTCTCGGGGAAGGAGGGGAAGCGGGCCTCTCACAGAAACCCCGGAGGACACAAGAATTGCACGGGGAGATTCAGATTAACCAGGAAAACGAAGGGTAGGGGAACGGCGGCAGGGAATTTCTTGCAATCCCCGGACAGGACGAGAATTTCTAGGGCTTCAGAGGGATTTGGGGGCAGTCCTTGCCGGCCAAATCGGCTTGAACCGGAAGGGGTTCAGGCTGAGCAAGAATCCCTCCATGGAACCAACGGCAGCGGCACAAAGCGGGTTCTCGGGCTGATTTGCACCAAAGAAAAACCAGAAAATTTTCGAATATTACTCCAGGAACAAGCGGCGGCGGCGTTCTTGGAAACCAGCAGCAGGTCGGGCGAACGAAGGGGGGCAGACGAAAGATTTCCCTCTGGCCGCCTGCGCCTCCCTCTCCGAGAAGGCGAGGAGGAGGAGGAGAGAGAGCAGGAGGTGGGAGAGAGGCGGACAGGTGGGAAGGCGAGGAAGAGGGGAGGGTGAGGGGAGGGGGATGAAGCCTTGAGAAGGGAATCTTTTGTGTTTCCCTCCCTTTCTTTTGGTCTTGCGCCGAGGGAGAGCGTAGGATAGATGGTTGATGGACGCAGTCAAAAACAGCGGTGAGCTCAGCTGATGAATTACTTCGTAGTTTTACTCGGGATGAATTGCGGTTTAGGTCATCGGTGCGTTTCCTTCGGTTTTAGTCTTGCATACAGGGGAAAAAAATTGTAGAAGTCGAAGCATGGACAAGTGCAGCATTTGAAACGTGAAAATACATAACGTTTCAACTACTCTTCATGAAGCGAGGCAAAAATGAGTAGTTGAGAGACAACGATATAACCTGGATCAAACACAAGACGTGTGAAATAAAAAGAGCCAAATTTCAATGTTGTCTTGTTGTGTAGGTGGACAAAAGGATTATTCCACAAGGTAAACTAGAAAATTGAGCGCGGCGGCACGCCGCGCACGTGAACGAAAAAATTGAAAAGATGTTTTTATAAAAAAAAACGGACCACGAGAATACTTTAATACATTTTTTCCATGCTCTGAAGGAAAAACGGATCACAAAAACATTTTTTTCGGGTAAAACGGAGAAACAAAACATTTTTTCCATGCTCCGGAGGAAAAATGGACCACCAAAATATTTTTCGGTTTTTTTTTAGGAAAAACGGAGAAACGAAAACATTTTTTCCATGTTCCGGAGGAAAAACGGACCACAAAAGCATTTTTTCCGGGCAAAACGGAGAAACGAAAACATTTTTTGCATGCTACGGAGGAAAAACGGACCACAAAAACATTTTCCAGTTTTTTTAGGAAAAACGGTTAACGAAAACATTTTTTCCATGCTCCGGAGGGAAAACGGACAACAAAAACTTTTTTTCCAGGCAAAACGGAGAAACGAAAATATTTTTTCCATGCTCCGGAGGGAAAACGGACCACAAAAACATTTTTTTCGGGTAAAACGGAGAAACAAAACATTTTTTCCATGCTCCGGAGGAAAAACGGACCACCAAAATATTTTTCAGTTTTTTTTAGGAAAAACAGAGAAACGAAAACATTTTTTCCATGCTCCGGAGGAAAAACGGACCACAGAAACATTTTTCCGGGCAAAACGGAGAAACGAAAACATTTTTTGCATGCTCCGGAGGAAAAACGGACCACCAAAATATTTTTCGGTTTTTTAGGCAAAACAGATTTTTTCCATGCTCCGGAGGGAAAACGGACCACAAAAACATTTTTTTCGGGCAAAACGGAGAAACGAAAACATTTTTTCCATGCTCCGGAGGGAAAAACGGACCACAAAAACATTTTTTTGGGGCAAAACGGAGAAAGGACCTGAACGAAAAGCGCACGGACCTATTTGTTATGATTTTGGACCTGTTCGCTATTTTGAAAAACTATAAAAGGGCTCATTTACGATTCGTATTTAACAGGAGGTTCTTTACGTAAAACGGCGAAGGAGGGACCTAAACGCGAACCGAGGAAAAAATCTTTCTCTCACAAAAAATTGCAAAAGGACCTATCCGTAATTTCAAAAACTGGGAGGATTTTTTTGCAAAAAGAGGAGAGAGAAGGTGGAGGTGAGGTGGATGCTCTAGGAGGGCTTCAAACCTCCCGAGTACAAGGGAGTTATAATATATACGGCTAGGATTTGTTTTTTTTTTTAACATGAAAATGAGCTACGATCCATTTTGGCACGGGAAAAGCTCCTTGAGAGCAAAGGTAGCATGGTTATGTAAGGGGAAATATCCTGTGCAGTTAGTACTCCCTCTCCCTCTGTTCAAATTTAAAGTGCATTTTTTCTTTTTTTTCCCCACAGACTAAGAAGATGTTAAAAATAATTAGGCTAATCCTGTCCATTGTATCTAAATATTATATTTAATATATATATCGTAAAGAATATAAAGTAAAGTTTAATGTTTATTAGGGGTATAGTAGCACTGTCAAAATTGAAAAACAAAATACACATGTCTGATCATCATCTGAAAATTAAAAGAATCATTAGAATTACCTCAGTACCTCACAATTTTTTTTTAGAAATATTAGACTTCATTAATACCCCTAGGAAAGCAAAAATAAAAAGGTGTATACAAAGACAGTTTTACAACATGATTTTACAACATGATTAACCTTGCCTCAGAACCTCACATAAAAATTTTCACAATTTTTTAACACCTTTTTTCTAAATTTTCTAAGTTTTTTAAATTTAAATTTGAACTAAATCAATTTATCGATTGATTTCAAATACTGAACCGGCTCGATACTTCGAAACCACAATGTTCAAGCGAACCCTGTCCCGATAGACAAGCTAAGAGCATATGCATTATGCGGATACCTGGGATCAGGGTTCACAATTCTCCAAGGGTACACAATACTCGCTGCCGCGCCTCCTGGTCGCCTCCCGCGGCCGTCGCCGCCGCGTCCCCCCGAGAGCGCGGTCTACTCGCGGCACGTCCTTGTGCGGGGCTGGCGCCGCCCTTCGCCAGCGCCGGTGAGGATCCAGCTGGCCCGCCCGCTCGGCGCGTTCCGCTCCCAGTGCCAGAAGGGCGCCCATCACCACCAGGAGCCAGAGGACGACTGTACCGACGCGGTAAGCCGTACAAGTTTTTGATCTTTACGGCCATGGCCGTGTGGCGTTCATGTCCCGAGTGCGAGGAAGGAGATCCATTTATGTTCTACCAACGTTAGGTCTTGCTTCTTCAGGGCGCGAGCTTAGAGAACCCGGCGAGCCGCTTCCGCGAGAATCTGAAGAATTTCCGAGAGGGGTTTAGAGCTGCAATGGGTGTGGTAAGTTTTTTATTGCAGTGATAGTTGATCGTCACTTCCAATTTGTCCTACTTTGTTTGGTTAGTAAACAAACGGGGAGAAAGTAAAAGCCACTCTTGCACTTCTACTAGACTAGTTATATGCCCGTGCGTTGCTACGAAAAACAAAATTGATAACGAAAAATAAAGATTATAAAATAAAAAATAAAAAATTCATAAGATCAAACATCTATCTTTAACGCTTCGTTTCTTGCAAAAGCTGGCTAATTAAAGCAACGCTTCGTTTCTTGCGTAGGACAATTAAGCAGGGCAATTAAGTAGAGCAATTAAGCAGGGCAATTAATGTGACGTGGGAAGAAACTCTCACTTTATATAGTAGAGATTAGAGAAGGCAGTGACAAAATACGTTGGGCAGGAACCATCGACAAATTGGTATAATAATTGATCTTTTTTTTTTAAAAAAAAAATGAATAATACATGTTCCGAAAATAGTAGATTTTGAGTTGACAAAAAAAATTACAAAGATAGAGCTGTGCACATTTTCTTTCGGCGAATCTGTTTTTTCTCAGGAAAAACGGAGAAATGATTTTCTTTAGCCGAGTTTAACACTCTATACGTTCATCGGATAATAATACATATTTCGAAAAAATATTATAGATCGAGTTGCAAAAAAAACTATAGAAACACAGTTGTACACATACTTCTTTTTCTGAAAAATATAAGAGATCGGATTTAAAAAATATATATAGAGAGAGTTGTACATATATTTCTTTTGACGAATTTGGTTAACACTCTATTATCACCCGATCAACCTTCTTTTGTCGAGTTTAACACCCTATGTGTTAATTGGATAATAATATATATTCCGAAAAATATTAGAGATGTTAACCTTCTTTTGTCGAGTTTAACACTCTATGCGTTCACCGAGTAATAATAGATGTTTCAAAAAATATCGGAGATCGAGTTCAAAAAAAAGTCTAGAGATAAAGCTGTACCCATATTTCTGTTATTTCTTTTTTCGAAAAATATTAAAAATCGAGTTACAAAAAAATATGGAGATAGAGTTGTACACATATTTTTTTGACGAATTTGGTTAACACTCTATTATTACCCGATCAACATTCTCTTGTCGAGTTTAACACTCTATGTGTTAACTGGGTTATAATACATGTTCTGAAAAATATTAGAGATGTTAATCTTCTTTTATCGAGTTTAACACTCTATAGGTTCACTGAGTAATAATACATGTTTCAAAAAATATTAGAGAACGAGTTGAAAAAAAAGTCTAGAGATAGAGCTACACACATATTTATGTTGACAAAAATATTTTTTTCGAGAAAAACGGAAAAAGGACCTGGACGTAAGGGACAGAGACCTGTTTGTTATTTTTTTGAACCTAAGCGCTATTCCGAAAAATTAGAAAAAGGCTCGTTCGAGATTTGTATTTAACAGGAGTTTTTTTTCCGTAAAATAACGAAGGAGGGACCTAAACGCTATTCAGAAGAACACACGGTCTATTCTGGAAAAAAATACTTTTTACCCTCACAGGTTTAGAAAAAAATATAAAAAATGCTGATGATTTTTTTGTAATTTTACAAGGATTTATCCGTAATTTAAAAGAAGTCGAGGAGCTTTTTGCAAAAAGGCATGGATGTGAGGTAGATGGCCTGAGAGGCCTCCAATTCCCTCACGTAATAGATGTAATATGTAATATATGTCTTGTTTGGGACGTGGATCCGGTTAGAAATGAGCCTCTCAAACAAGATTTTAGAGTGTTGTTTTTTTAAACTGGGTTGTACCACATTGGTGGTTTGGATATTTGTACTATTAAAAAAACTGGAAAAAAATCCTACATATTCTACTATAAGAAATGTACTATAAGAAATGGAAACCTTCGAAATTTCACGACCATGTTTAATACCGTTCAGGAGGAAAAAGAGCGAGAATGTACTGGCAAATATATATTTCACATATATTTGGTATTGCTTCTTTTTGTATGTATTACATATTTCATCCAGTTACTAGATAGTCATTATTTTAGATACTAGATAGTCATTATTTTAGACTTATGTGTAGCTAAGCTTTCGAAACTTTCACTATCAATATAATTTTAAATATTTAAATTGGATACATGAAAATTATATATATATATATATATATATATATATATATATATATATATATTGTTTTGTATCCTCCTATTTATTTTGTATTTTTAAAATCCCACAATTTAATTAGTTGTGGGGCGTCCAATGAAGCTGATTTTTAAAAATACAAAATAAATAAGAGAAAAAGTTCAAAATATATAAAATTTGGTGGGTAGTGAGATTTCAGTAAGATGAACAGAATGCACGGTTTGGATTAACATTTTCGTCTTCGAATTTTGCAAAGACAACCCTCTAGCACGGAGGATCAATACTATCGATAGTACACTAGCTATCCTCTCTCTCTATATATATATAGGAAAAATACTTCGTACTCCCGGGAGTAATTACTCCCATCTCTGAAATACCACCCAAACGTACTTGAAATACTCCTTTATCAGTTTGGATACACTCATATACTAATTATAAGATATTCCAATAAGATCCACATGAAAAAATTGCAAGGGAGTACATAGTTTTTAGCATATTTTGCAAATACCTTCATATAAGAATATAAAAAGGAGTATGTCTAAAAAGTGTACATACCACCTCCGAAAAAAATGTAAATACCACCTAGATGATCTTATATACTTATATACTACACGTACATACTCTCCGTTGCGCGAAATACTCCCTACGTTTTGAGATACGGCATATGGAGTAATTACTCCCGGGAGTAGAAAAGAGGCTTCCTATATATATATATATATATATATATATATAGATATATATATATATATATATATGATAGCTAGTGTACTATCGATAGTATTGATCCTCCGTGCTATAGGGTTGTCTTTGCAAAATTCGAAGACGAAAATGTTAATCCAAATCGCATTACATTCATCTCATCAAATCTCACTACCCACCAAATTTTATATATTTTAAACTATTTCTCCTATTTATTTTGTATTTTTAAAAATCAGCTTCATTGGACGCCCCACAACTAATTAAATTGTGGGTTTTTAAAAATACAAAATAAATAGGAGAAAAAGTTCAAAATATATAAAATTTGGTGGGTAGTGAGATTTCAGTGAGATGAACAGAGTGCACGGTTTGGATTAACATTTTCGTCTTCGAATTTTGCAAAGACAACCCCCTATAGCACGGAGGATCTATACTATCGATAGTACACTAGCTATCCTATATATATATATATATATTTGTCTCGAAAAGTATTTTGGTAATATTATAATTTTATAAGGTTTTATAAATATATTATAATAAAAATTGGTGATCTAAGTTGTGTTTTTAAGACCATATCAATGTTTAAAACTATAAATATTTGTGACCGGAGGGAGTACTACCAAGTTTTGTTCCGAAATTTTACCTAGTGTACTACACCCGTGATTGTTTTTGAGAATTTTTTTTTGTATATTTCTGACGTCACAAAATTGTGCCCAAACTTAATAGACGTAGGTACATCCATGCTTAGCTGAATCTTTACCTTTTTTTTTTTTTTTGTTTCTAATGACTCTGTTCTTATAAAGCGTGTGGCTCCCGATATGTTTTGTAAGGAGAAGGATAGAATTTCCGACTATATGCTCGATGTTTAAGATCTAAGGGTTTTTAATCGAGTTTATAAATATAATTTTGGTTGTTTTTGTTTAAAAATCAAGATTGAAAAGAGTAGAAAAATAAGAGTTACATTTTATTAAGTCATATGTGTTTTATAGAGTACAAACTTTTCGAATGAACAAGAAATCTAATGCTAATCACTTATCTTTAATCTTGAGCATGAGCTTGATGCCATGAGTCCTTACAGAAGCATCCTATTTATAACATGCAAAGATGTCTTTTTGAGAAAGATACGTCTCTTTGTAGAGAATAATTTTTAAATAACTGTCTGCACCTGTCAGAGAAAGCGTCTCCCGCACGCAAGTCTTTTGCAAAGGTAACTTCTTTCGACTTCGACTAGGTTGGGACGTAAGCCTATCCTACGTCCGACCTGTATGTTGGTTGGGGTTATCCAACCAGCGTGTGTCTATCAGGTCGGAATAATTTATGGTATACCATATCATCCGATTAATATTATGTATACTGACCAGGGATATTTATATGTGACTAAATTTAATTCTGATTGAAGTCGTAACTAGGTAATAGCTTTTGGGTCCTATATTTATAAGCTCTTTTTCTCTATGAGATTGTAGACCCGTAAATAGAATAAGGTACATCAATCATCATTAATGCCAAAGATCATTTCTTTCGGTGCTGACATTCTGGTTATTGTACTATGTTTGGCAAACCGTTTGAAAAACCCATTTGTTATTGATGGAAAAAAAAACAGTGCTAAAAGCAAATGTGCTAAAATTGATTCCCCTTTTGGTATTCTACAAGACTACCATGTTTTATTATTTTATTATTTATGATGGAACTTCGGCAAGCATATTAACATCCTTATTTGCCAAGAAAATGCCGCCCAACCGTGCTAGCCACGTGTCCGCCACCATTTTTGCGAAAAAACCATTTGGTTCTTCGAAATTACGGATAAGTCTCTGCGCGAATTTATGTGAGAGGAAAATCTTTTTTTTTCGTTCGTGTTTAGGTCCCTCTTTGGTCGTTTTACAGAAAAAATCTTCCGTTAAATGCGAATCGTGAACGAGCCTTTTTCTAATTTTTCAAGATAGCGAACAGGTCCAAAACTATAACAAATAGGTCCCTGCGCTTTACGTTCGGGGTCCTTTTTCCGTTTTTCCCGAAAAAAATATTTTTGTGGTCCGTTTTTTCTCTGGAGCATGCGAAAAATATTTTCGTTGACCACCCCCCTCAAATGGAAAATCGTTTCCTTTCTCTGTTCTGCTTGGAAAAAATGTTTTCGTGATCCTTTTTTCCTCCGGAGCATGGGGAAAATGTTTTCGTTGTCCGTTCCTCCCCCCCAAAAAACGAAAAACCGTTTCATTTCTCCGTTTTGCCTGAGAAAAATATTTTCATGATCCATTTTTTCTCCGGGGCATGGAAAAAAATGTTTTCGTTGGCCGTTTTCCCAAATAAATAAATAAATAAATAATCGTTTTTCGTCCATCGTTTCTCCATTTTTGCCTGTTTTTCCTCATTCTTCACGGGAAAATTATTTTAGCATCCCGTTTTCCCCGAAAAAAAATGTTGTTTTCGTTGACCGTTTTCCCCAAAAAAAATGGCATTTTCTCCGTTTTTCCCGGGAAAATTGTTTTCGCGGCCCGTTTTTCCTCGTCCCCCCCCCCAAAAAAATGTTGTTTTCATTGCCCCCCCCCAAATGAAAAATCGTTTTTCGTATGTCGTTTCTCTGTTTTTTTCTCGCTTTTCCCAGTGAAAAATCAAGGGAGATAATTTTTTTTACAGCTCGATCTCTTATATTACCTGGTGAACGCATAGGGTGTTAAACTCGGCATCCAAAACAATCTCTAATATTTTCCAAAACGTGTATTATTACCCGGTGAACGCATTGGGTGTTAGGCTCGACATTTAAAATTTCTTTTGCGGCTCACTCTTTAATATTTTTCAAAACATGTATTATTACCTGTTGAACGCATAGGGTGTTAAACTCGGCGTCTATAGTTTTTTTTGCAACTCGGAATCTAATATTTTTCGGAACATGTGTTATTCTTTTTTTCCCCAAAAAGGCCCGTTGTTTCGCAGATTCGTTGACGGTTCTTACCAAACGTACTTTTTCCCAAAAAAAAAACCAAGCGAACAAAAAAAACGCTTCGATATTCCTGTCTTTTTTCAGAAATAAAAACTTAACTACTCTTTTTGGCAAAAACTAACCTCACTCAATTGACGTTGACTGTCTTTGGAGATGATTACTATTACTATCTGGTGGAGGGACTTTAGGAATGTAAGTATGCATTTGGGCTGCGAAATCGGAATGGGATGCAAGCTGGGGGCAGATGCAGGTGGACTTAGCTACCCTTGCAGCATTCAACCAAACAGTTGAGTGTCGGACCTCGGAAAAATACCTTCAAAATCCTTTATGTATCATGTATTAGTCCAAAAAAGGCTAGTATACACAGTAAAAATAAAATAACAGCATATCCAGCGCACTTTATTAATAATAATTATCCATGGTTACAAAATAGCTAACACGCAGGCCAACAACCGAAGAAACAAACAAATAAATGCAGCGGAAATAAAAAATAGTAGAAGAGCCTAATTGAATTGCCACAAGAAATCAACCGAGGAAGTGGCTTTGTCGAACTGGTCCTCACCATTGTATAATTTCTTTGAAGTAGCATATTAAGCAAGGGTGAGTACCAATATACTCCGCAAGTCACACCGAAAAACGCAGTATTAATATAAAGGTGACAAACGAAGGTTATATGGTTGATTTTAGCATAAAGCAGCAATTTTTTAAATATTCTAAGTAATTTTAAATTGCATAATTTTAAGAAAATTTTAAATTTTAAATATTTTTAACTCGGGAATCACTTCTGAAACTATCCAAATTTTTCCATGATGGTCTCATGCCATCCCAATCTCAATTTTTTTACAACCCAAATTTTAAATTACCAAATTATAATATGTGAAAAGCCAACTCGGCATGCCTATGACCACGGGCGTGGCTAATCGATTAGGTTTAACTTTGCAAAAGTTGTACATATTTTACTCACAAGATATGACTATCCCATTTTGCCCAAATACACACTTCTTTTGATGTGCGGCAGATAAAATCATGACAAGGTTCCTATAAAATTTCATTCCAAATAATTATGCCTGCTAAGGTTTCAACGCTAGTAGGGTTAAAGTCGTTCGATTCCAGAAGCCATCCTCTTACACCGTGTGGCAGATTAACCATCCTCACATTCAATCCAATGTCATAATTAAACATTTAAATAACACAAAACAGATAGCTTGGTCTGTCCCATACCAGACTTGTGGTAGCACTACTATGCTTTTCGTTCAGCAACTCACAGACCGGTCCTTAATTGACTAGGCGAGCTTTCAACGACCCAAAAACTATCAATCTAACCATTTTTGCTCAGTCCAAACCACAATTCATTTTAATCATAAACATTTTCGAGGAATAATAGAATCATGACTTTTCATTTTAACAGAATTTTTATTTAGCATAAAATTCTCTAAAATTTCCTAAGTTCAGTTATAAGCATGTCTAAGCAAATTTTAAGTACCAACATATAGTAATTAACATTTTTAAGGTTACAAATAGCATAGGAATTCAAATTTTTAAAATGGTCTAACAATTCTGGGTATAACTATGAATTTAAAACTAGGATAGAAATTACATTCATAACAATTAAGCATGTAATAATTTAAATTCAAAATAAAAATTTTAAAACTAGGATCAATGTGATCAAGGAGATGTGACTTGCTTAGTTCGATGGTTAGCTGCTCAAAGTCGTCGCTTGCATACTCCTCCGACTCTTTGAAATCTATGTGCAAAAAATATCTGAATTCGAACAAAATTAAAATAAATTTAAATAAAATACCAAACTAACATAAAATATAAATTTTAGATTTTAGATGAATTTAGAAAGAAAACAAAGTCAAACAGAGTTCGAACGGGTGAAAACGGGCTCCCGGAAGTCTAAAAACACATAAAATAAAGAAAATATAATTTTTTATTTTTGAAATTATTTGTATAAAGAAAATCTGAATTATTGTGCAATGCTGGCGTCAATGGCAATTCTTGAATTTTTGTAATTATTTTTCAAAATAAAAATCGAATTACGACGTTATGCTTGCATCATAAAAGAATTTTGCGAAAATAAAAGAAAATAGGGGAAAATCCCCTTTGACCAACAGGTGGGGCTCGCTGGCGTGGACCTGGTCCATGGTGCCACCTGAGTGCATCTGGTGCATAGCGAGCGACGTGACGCACGCGCGCCCGACATCGGGCGCGGCACCGGTGCCGACGCTGCCGAGGGTGGGAAGGGGGTGTGGGGGTGCGCACTGGGTCGATGGCGGAGAGGCAGGGACGGCGGAGCCAGAGGGAGGCCGAGGTGGTGGAAGACGACATCGATAGGGCGGCTGGAGCCGAAGAAGACAGTGGCGTCGGGGGGAAGAAGAGCTCTAGGAGGAGGGGAGTGGGTGCGGGGGAGAAGGGGAGCCAATGGGGTGTTTTTATAGGGGATGGGGTAAGGTGGCGATAAAATCGTGGCGGTGGTTGTGCAAGCCAGCAGCCAGTTTGAGGGGATAAGGGTGCGAGAAAATGGGGATAAGGCGGCGGGAAGGATGGGGGTTCTATCCATGCGAGAAAGGAGGGGAAACAGGCGCATGAGGCCGGTTTTTTGAAGCTCCCAGTCAGCTCCAATGGAGGAGAGAGAAACAGGGAGAGGAAGGAAGGAGGAAGAAGAAGGGAGGTGCGGGCGGGCCAAGAGGCCGCACAGGAGAGGTGAAATGGGCCAATTCGGCCGGCCCAAGAGTGGTGGTTCTCTCTCTCTCTCTCTCTAGTCTCTCTCAATATACGGGCGTTACATTGACCTTTGCCCGTCTCATTGGGCTGGATTCAAGAGCCGTGAGCTGATGGCTGAGTATTGAGTAACACAGGCCCAGATATGAACTGATGCTTTAGTGCCAAGACTACCAAGGATATATGGAATGAAACTTTAGTCCCTATTAAGGCTCAACCCTCTGTCGTCAGCATTTTCACGTCGGTAAGTACAAGTGGTCGAATCATGCATGGCAACTCTGCATCACTCTATCTGGTTCACTTCTGTGTGCGCTTCGATGCTCTCTAGTTCAGACCTGATGCGCACGCAGGTCTCATCCATATACCTCACAGTTCCATTAACATGATCACGAGTCCCTTCTGCAGTGCTCAGCCTCGTCCGTTCTTCGTGATGCTTCTTTTTTTTTTTAGGACTGCTCTTCGTGATACTTAATGGCGCCACGGACCACCAATGCATGATTGGTTAAGCTAGTATTGAACACTTGAACTCCATCGCTCTGGAATCAATGCAGGGTCGATTTGAGTGTGTCCTTGATGAGGTCTAGTTCATTACTTCATCCGAAACCCTGGGCTTTGTAGGCTGCCCCTTGCTACTAAAGTTTATTTGTACTGTTTTCCCGAATCCTGCTTCTTGATTGATGATACTTAGGATGCTTGCATTGAGGTTGTCCAGTCCAGTACATGTACACAAAGCACAGCTTATTAAAAGTTGCTGCTTGCTTTGAGTCGACAAACTCGTACTACTACAGTACAGCTACCGGCTCTACATCTACATGCACTTGTTCCATTAAGCGAATCAGGTAAAATTTTAGTGGGTGATGACCTCATTGTTCATCTGAAAGGGAAGTTTCGTCTTCCCTTTTTTTTTCTCTCATTTGTACCATGTTGATTGCTTTGGACATTGATCAAACCATTAATTATGTCTTTTCGTTCACAGGAGAAACAGTGCTCAGTCCCCAGTCCCCAAATCTCTCTTTCATATTTGAGTGGTTACAACCAATCGGAATTTCCCCTGTTGCTTGACCAAGCAGAGCAAATCATCGCCCAGGATTATGCTTGCTGATGCTGTAATCCTATAACCAATCCAATAGAAACAAGCATCCTATTTGGTAGAAGAGTGAGACGTAGACAGCAACCAAACCACCTTTGGAAACCATATTGCCCTCTCGTCTCGGCATGAATCGTCCTGTAAAACTCCCCTAAATCGTGACAAGCTGATC
Source organism: Rhipidocladum racemiflorum (assembly GCA_036346355.1). NCBI lineage: Eukaryota > Viridiplantae > Streptophyta > Magnoliopsida > Poales > Poaceae > Rhipidocladum > Rhipidocladum racemiflorum. The sequence continues at coordinate 51,567,856 of CM070582.1, read as the reverse complement.
GCACCAAATGCATTAACAACACAGATAAATCGAAGGTGATCAGATAATTTAAGCTCGCGATGGTGGAGAAATGCCTTGCGTGCAGAAAGAGAGATGTTCAGTGGATGGGACAAACGGACCGGCAATGCATGTATATATATTTCTGTCTCAATTTGCAGAGATGGACGCGGACGGGCCTGTATATATATATTTCTGTCTCCAGATTCCAGAGAACGAAAGCGCAACAACATATTACACATCAGAGTTGAAAAAACAATCAGTAACACCTCCATCGACGATTGCGATTTTGCAAGTGCACCGAGGCAGGCTCGGTTTGTCAGAGCTCCGGCGGTTATGTGTAGTTAAAATTTTAAAACTTTAACTATCAATATTTTTAAAATATTTAGATTGAATGCATGAAAATTATATGTGTAGATTTATCTTAAGACGTACTTTCGTAATATTATAATTTTATTGAATTTTTAAATATAGTACAATAGAAATGAGTGGTCAAAGTTGAGTTTTGGGATCATGGTAATATCTAAAATGATTACTATTTGTGACCGAAAGGAGTAAATGTGAAGGGAAAAATTGAGCGCCCAAGTTGGTAAAAAATAAAACAAAGCAAAAAAACACACCAAGTTCGCTTCCATTCCACTCGTACCTGTGCATCGTAGATTGTTGCAGACCGGAATCTGTGTGAACTTGTCGGTCACTTCCGTTCATCACCGACGGTGCAAACTACAGACTCGGAAAACACAAGTACCGTCGGCCATGCCGTCATACAACCGAATGCGTCGAGCTCTTCCGTCATTGACCGTAAGAACCATCCGCCATTGACAGCCTTTCCGGTGGGCCGTCGGTGACTTCTTAGGATTCTAGCGGTATTATTCATCAATAAGCCGAGCGATCGCAAGACCATGCAGCTGTTGGAACCGTGCTCTCAGACGTTCGCATCAGCGATGCGACGGCTGAAGCTGGAAGCACCGACACCATGTGTCGGTGCTGGAATGTCGGTGCTTCCAGCTTAGCGTTTTGCCGTCTGCGCCGAGAATCCACGTGCTCTCTCGTGAAAACGGGTGTTTGTTTTCACGCGCTAGGCGCGGCGCGGCGCGGCGTTTTTTCTCGCACGCTGACAATGTTCGAGACCCTTCTTCACGCGAGATCGGCAGAGGCAGCTGCGAGTTTGTGATCACCTTGCTTAGAGCTAGCGGGACATAGGAAGGTTCCAGTACTTTCCTGGCGAGCCCAGTGCGACGAGTGGCAGATGAGTTAGTGTAGCTTTTTGCACCAAGATTTGGCACGCACGAAAAATATCGGCTCAATTCAAATATGAAAAAGTTTGATACGTGCGATGGAAAGGATAGGCTGTAACCACCAAAGAGTCCGTCGCCAAGAAAGGAAAAGAAATCGGATCGAAGCCGATACGGATCTGGTTGCTGTATCCATGCAGGACTCGGATCGGCAGGAGCGTATAAAAGAAACGGATAAGGGGAAGAAAAAGGGACCCATCAACAAAAACACTACACACGTACTTTTTATAGTTCTTTTCGTCGTTTGTCTAGTCTAGCAATCTTTCCTATGTAAGTCATCGAGATCAATAAAAGTTGCGCATCGCCGATTTGTTGCTCTCGTTGACTTGTGTTTTCAGGTTCGATCTGCTTTGCTTGTTGCGCATCGCCTCTCAAAGTCGATCCACCTTTACCTCGGATTAGCCCTTATCGGCTCAAAGCCGATCGGTGTCAAGTCGATAGTTTTGATTATCGGCCGGTTGTACTCACAATCACCACCTTGTCAATTTCAGGTCAAATTGACTGGCACGCTCTGCAAACCCGATGTTTGCTTTGTGTGTTCGAGGCCAGAAACCCTACTTCACGTTTTTTGTGTGAACAGTAGCACTGTGAAGAAAAGGCATTTTTCCCTGTTCCAGATCGCTACGGCAATGAATCAAATGTATTGTAAGCTTAGCAGAATAGCAGCCTTATCTATCCTGGTTGGTCGCCAACGGCCAAATCCGACCACGTTTGCCTTCACCCCGTTGACGAAATGTGTTAAAAAAAATGGGCAAACTTAACCCAACGCAGTAAGAAACAAAGTCTTTCCAGATCTACAGAACAAGAACAAGAAACATGAAAACTACAACATACAAAGTCTGGCGAAGTATGTGACGTCCCTAAAAAAAAACCCTTTTCCTTTTCCTTTTCCTTTTTTCTTTTTTCTGAGATGTTGCTTTCAAGTCATCGCCATTTATTGTCATTTTCGACAGATTGGTCAGAGCGGCGCGCTCCAAGTGTTGGCGTGGCTGCAGGAGCGGGTCGCTGCTGCTGCTGCTGCTGCTGCTGCTGCTGCTGCGTCTTCGTTTCCTGTGTGCCGGTCGGCGGTCGCTACCGTCTACGGCAAAACCCCATTAAAAGTCCAACTTGCCCACGGTGGAGACGCCGCCAAGCGAGGTGTCAATTTCGGTGGCTGCCTGCCCTGCCTGCATGCATGGCAAGAAAACACTAGGAACGGATGGCCCCCCTTTCCAAGACAAAACAAAAGAGGCTGGCACACATCACTTCTGCTAACAATACTTAACCATCTTAAGTCTTACTGTTTTGGACATGGTATTAAAAACATAGTTTTAATAGCTAATTTTTATTATAATATATTACTAAAATCTAATAAAATTATCATAGGGAAGGTACGCTTCTACAACCCTGCAAAATTTGAATACAAAACTCAATCGTGTTTGAAAGATATAAAATTTGACAATCAACGAAAAGAATAATGCTAAATAGTGAAAATAATCATTTAAGTTGAATTTGTCCTTTTCATGCTAAATAGTGAAAATAACTATATATAACCATATATATATATGGTTTTAATGAAATTTACATTGGATATATATATATATATATATATATATATATATATATATATAACTTTTATATATCTAATTTAAATATTTAAAAGATATTAAAAATTAAAATTTCAAAGGTTCGACCGACTAGGACGTAGTACCAAGTTTCTTTGTTCGAATAGTGTGAAACTTCTTTTGTATTTACTTTTTTTTTTCACCTTTTCTGCACTATGAATTGTACGTTTCGTTTTTCTCGTTCTTCGTTCTTTTTGACTCTGGGGAAACGTGTTCATCGTTTCATCGAATTGCAAGTAACATACTGCTTATTTCATTCCTTGATTCTAGAAGTGAATGGTGGTACATAAGTACACTAATACTCTTATTTCCTGTGACTCTGTGAGACGTGTATGTCCCCAACGCAGAGGGGAGGTCCACCGACTGACAAAACATGCACATGCTATACAGCTAACAAGGGTCGAAAAATCCCGTGAGGACGGAGGGCCCACCCGTCGGTGGGCTGGGGTTGGTGCTTAGATTAGCTGAATGTGCGACGTGTGCGTGCGCGCGCGAGAGATCATCGAGCTTAAAACGCCGCACACACCACTCTTCTCTTCCTTGTCCCTTGTCTCTCTCTCTCTCTCTCTCTCTCTCTCTCTGGGTCACCTATCCATTCCAGAGTCCAGATTGCAAAGGTGAGGAAGGCCCAAGCGCCATTCATATGGCAGACAAGGTAAGAACACCGACCAGCCATGGTGCCTGCTGCTACTACTTGTTTCTTGTTCTTCTCGATTTGCCGCATGCGTGTTCTTGATTCTTTCATGCGCTGCCTTTAAGTTCTATTTGGTAGAATCGAGAAGCCGCTCAAGAGATATTCGTGTCTCGTTGTGTTGGAGAGTAATTGCGCAGGCCCCCCCTCTTCAGTGGTGTTGATTGATCTATGTTTTCTTTTTCAGTGCCAGCTCCTTCCTTACTTCGTTCTTTTTGAGTATTAGCTCCTCTTCATTCGGGTTGAAGGGTAAAAAAGACGGGAAGAAAGCATTTTCTTTTTACAAACAAGTGCCATGTTTGATAGACAAGCGTACAGATTTGTTGAGAGTTTGATAGCTTGATGCACGATGTTTTTCTATCTAAACTTGGATAGCTTGAATGACCGAATGAAGTGCCAAGCACTCAAACCAGAGGCATGACAAGTGAAGAACATAGCAAGCAAATATCTCTGGCCAGAACTCCTCTCCTTTTCGCCTAGTATTTCCATGCGAAGATCGAGGCACACGTTCCTCTCTTGGTCCGAGTTTTCACATAAACTTTTGAACAAAACTACCGAAGGATCACCACCAAACGTCCTTTTCCTATTTCAATGTACACTCTTTCAAGACTCACTGAATCTTTCCTAGGAGGACAAAGTTCGTCCACTGTTTTTTTTAGGAATTGGTTTTTCTCTGATCATCCAAGGGGGGAAAAAAATCTCCCCATTTGGTTTCACATCAGGACAAAGGTTATACTTGCAGTAAGTTAGTAACCAACATTAAGTATCTTAAAAAAAGTAACCAACATTAAGTTGATTGGTACTAAATCTTTTCCAGACGCACTGGTTGAAGGGTTATCTAATTCATTCATTTTATCAGGCAAATTTCCCCCAAAACGCACTAGTTAAGAATTAGCTCATCCAGTCATTCGTTCTATCAGGCACAATATTAAATCTTTTTCCAAACGCACCGGCTGAAGGAATATTAGTCAATTGATTCTATTAAGAACTGTCAAGTACCACATCCCATTCTATTAAGAATTGTCAAGTAGCACATCCTGGATCTACTTCTTGTAGTGCTGCATTTACCATCATTTAATCCCCCCCGATCTCATCGCAGATCTCCACGATCGTCCTCAAAGTTGACCTTGAATGCGAGCGATGCTACAAGAAGATCAGAAAGGTTCTTTGCAAGATCCAAGGTACAGTACAGTGTTGTAGAACGCCCATCACTCTCATCACCAAAGCACAGTTTGCACTGACCGGTCGTTGTTTTGTCACGGAGCCTGGCAACCCTCGCTGACACGTGGGACCACCCCCCTCTCGCGTTACCATCACCCGCCCGTTGTTGGGCCCACATGTCAGCGGATGTTACGAGCCTCGTAGGCTCCGGTAACCTGAGTTGACGACGACGACCATCCATGCTGCATGCATGACTGATCGTCTGATTGGCTTGTGCAGACAAGGAGAACATCAAGACCATCTCCTTCGACGAGAAGAACAATGCCGTGACGGTTTCCGGGTCGTTCGACGCCGACAAGGTCTGCAAGAAGCTCTGCTGCGAGGCCGGCCGGGTCATCAAGGAGATGCAGATCAAGGACAAGGACGGCGATAAGCCGAAGGCCGCGAAACCGGCCGAGAAGGAGGCCGGCAAGCCGGAGAAGAAGGACGGCGCCAAGCCGGAGGAGGAGGCCAAGGCAGACAAGACCGCCGCGAAGCCGGACAAGGACGCGAAGCCGGAAAAGAAGGTCAAGTTCCAGCTCGACGACGCGCCGGCCGCGGATGCGAAGCCCGAGAAGGCCAAGCAGGGCCCCGAGCCGCCGACGATGATGCCGCCTGTGGCAGCGGCGCAGGCCGTGGCCGTGCCGTCCATCTGGCCGGCGTCGACCGGGTCGGTGCCCGGTTACAGCTACAACCCGGCGTACGATCAGTCATCGTACTACGGCAAGCCTGCACAGGACTGGGGATACTACGGCGTGCCGGTGTACGACCACCAGGGGTGGTACTACGGCAACCGGCACCCGTACTACCAGCAGCAGCCGCCGTACTGCGAGGACCCCAACGCCGGGTGCAGCGTCATGTGATGGCGATCGATGCCATGGGCAGGCAGGCAGAGCAAGCAGTGTGTGTGTGGTCACTCGTGCGTGGCCCGTGTTAAAAAATCCCTCTCCTCTTTTTTGCGTCGCCTTCTTCCAGTTTAGGGGGTGTTTGGGAGAGCTCCAGCTCCACCAAATTCTTAGAGTTGGTGGAGCTAGGTATTTCTAGCTCCACCAAATTCGTGGAGCTGGAGCTGTGGGTATATTAAGAATGTTTAGGTAAGTCATCTTGTTTATATTTTAGAATAAAATTATAAACTTAAGTAACTTTATTTCAGTCTACAAGTTTCAGCTCTGAGGTGGAGTTGGGATCTGGAGCTCTGCCAAACAGGGCCTTATGCCTATGCCCTGTTGTTTATTTAGGTGTTGAGTTGTGCATGTGAACAGTTGAGTTGAGTTGAGTTGTGATGTTCTTGGTGTCTAGCTTCGTTTCTTTTCGCCTTTGTGACAAATGATCGTGAGAATATAGTGACTAGTGTATTTAGATGGAACAAGTTGAGTACTCTTAAAGTTGATCTCGAACATGAACATACCATTGAATCATTGATCATTAGCTTTGGGCGTTGGCAATTTGGCATACGATCTTCTGAACAGAAAGCTAGTGCTACAAAAATGCAAAAGCGTCCAAGACGAGTCGATGACTAGTATAGAAGTTTGCTCGTCAATTCTCAGCTAAGTACTGAAAAAATCTGGCATTATGTTCTGAATAATGAGTGGTGGCCTGGTATGTGGTTCGGTATGTTATGATGGGTTGGGAATTTGGAATTGGAAGTACGGATCCTCTCTTTTGGTCTTGCGTACGAAGAGAAATGCCCATGACTATTGAGTAAACTACAATGCGTAGGCAGTGGCACGCAGTGTAAATTAGTTTTTACGAGTAATACAGTGATATATAAAATAGATTAATAAATGAGAGTTTTTTTAGGTATTATGATATGTTGAAATGTAGTGGTAGCTTTGTTTTTTTAAAATGTATTTTTAGAGCAAGACTATGTATACTAATAGCAGGACTAGTAGCAGTAGTAGGCAATGATGCTGCTGTTGTAGGGAGGATTTGCTCTTTGAGAGGTAGTCTTTCCTGTAGCAGTAATGGGTTGTTTGTTTTTTATTTTGTTAGGAAGTCTATAGCAGGATTAGGCTGCGATATTATTGATCGCACACGAAATGTTGGAATGTCGCTTTGTAATGATCCTTCTGACATGTTGATAATGACTTCATTTGTAGATTCGATATGGTTTTTAATTTCTGGTGGAATGAACTGTGGCTAGCCTTTAGATGCTGCAACCAATAACATGGGAGGCTTTCCAACCAAATTTTGTGCTATCTTTCCTAAGAGCATGAATTCTGTAGCAAGAGAGTTGTTTCCCTCATTGGTATCATGATCAGTATTGAATACGTTAATTCTATATCTGTTTTATGATTATGGAAATATGTTCGTTTTTATATTTAATCTGAAACTCACGGGGATGTGGATAGTCGGTGCTCCTCCGAAATAACTTGAGAACATGTCTGCATTTGGAGTAGCACTCATTAATATCAATCTCAAATATGGGCAGTGGGACACTAGGTCTTTTAGGATGATCAAGAATAAATATGAGAGACCAAAGCTACTATAGTTTAACTATTGTCATGAGTTGAATAATGAACAAAATGTTAGTAAGGGCGAAGGAAACAACGCAATCTTGAGGGCTAATCTTCATTCATGCCTCTTTCATGTATTTCATCAACAAATACATAAGTCACTCCATTCAAGTTTCTATCACTCAGCAATCGTCTTAGTAAAATACCACTGGTGCAGGAAAGCAACTCCATGTCCTTTCCTTTAGGCTAGGCCAAACCGAATGGAACCCAAATGACTCGGTGCGGGAGTGGGCACGAAGGCGAAGAACAGCAGAAGAGCGCATAACAGGTAATACTGCATGACTCAACCTGTGTCGGCAGAGTCGGCGGACTATGGACGGCCCGACGAAACAACCGGCTACTTCCACAATCCCACGCCGAATCACTTCGCGGTGAGCTCAGATTGAACGGGACGGATCCATCCAATCAATCAAGCAGTCATGCGTGGAGAGGAATTGCAAATGCTGCCCCCCCGGGAACAAGAACTCATGCCCATTGTTCAGTGTTCACCCATCAGCTTAAATCGACTCACAGCCCAGTACAGCCAGAAAGCAGAGACGAGATCAATATCTTTTTGCGAAACACTAGTAGCTTAATTAGGACGAGTGTGAGGCTTCACGGAAACTACTGCCTTCTCTTCTCTCTTTTGGAAGCGTAAAGTTATACGTAGGGAAAGGAAAGAAAAATGTTGCCGTGTTTTTGGGTCCCTAGCTTAGCTAAGCTCAGGCGCTAAAAGAGGGCTTCGTGTTGTGAACAAATGTGGCCTTCTTTTCTGTTGTTTGATGCTACAAGCTACTGTTGCCAGAAACTGATGCCCTACGACACTACTACAGAACACCAAATAGGAGTCGGTCTATCAGTGTTGGTTTTTTTGGAACCGACACTGATAAGGTTATTTGTGTCGGTTCTAAAACTCAAAACCGGGAGATGACTGTTTGTGTCGGTTTGTAATTGCGACCGACACTAATACTTATTTATTAGTGTCGGTTGGTAATTCAAACCGACACAAGTAGTATTTGTGTCGGTTGGTAAATGGAACCGACACAGATACAAATTTATTAGTGTCGGTTGTAATTACAGACCGACACTCGTATTATTAGTGTCGGTTTGTAAAAGGAACCGACACTAATAAATTTGTATCTGTGTCGGTTCAATTTACAAACCGACACTAATAATTCCACCTATATATTATAGTGTCGCTGGCAGCTCCTGCTCCATTCCCGATCGTCACCTACCTCCCGATCGACTGCAAACCAAGCTGGCGAGCTCGTTGTTCTTCCTTCCAGTTCTTTGTGAAGCATTTCTAAGTGTTTATACTCCCTCTAAGTGTTTCAAGGTGAGTACATTGTTCTCCTCTTTTAATTTGTGGTTACCTAGATGCGATTCAATGTTTAGATTTAGTATAATAACGATTAATTAATTTATATGAGCTCATATTATGGTTTACATGTATTTTGTTTTTATTGATCGAGCATTTTATAGATGTTGAATTTATTACGTAGCTCCATTAGATGAACTTTTGCGTAGCTTCATATAATATGAATTAAAATTATATCTACTATTTTTAGCTAATTAACTATATATTAAATTTTAATAAGTATTGATTTGTAGTGATCTAGTTAAATTTTAATGTTTATATCTAGTTCTAGTTAAAAATTTTCAAATCAGAATTTATTACCTAGCTCTATTAGAAAAATTTTGTTTAGCTTTATATAATATAGATTAAAATTATATCTATCCACTATTGTTAGTTGATTAATTAAATTTTAATAAGTATTGATTTATAGTGATTTAATTGAAATTGAATGCATACATCTAGCTCAATTAAGGTTAATTTATATGTAGTTCAAATGAAAGGTTTATTTTTAGTTCGTAGTTTAAAGTTTAGGCCTAGTTCAATTAAGCTTAATTTGATAATCGTTTATGTTAATTAATCGTAGATGGACCGGAGATGGATGTACAAAGGTGCATCTACAATCGAGAATACATCGATGGCGTCTCGCTTTTCTAAGATTCATTGAGGAGGACAAGTTGCAAAAGAAAAGGAATGCATACATTGTCCATGTATCGATTGCAAGAATCAAAAGATGTTTTCAGACAAAGAGCATATCCACTTGCACTTGATTCGAAGGGTTTTTACCTGGATATACACATTGGACAAGGCACGGTGAAGAAGATATCATACATGAAGGGATAACGTCATCAACGCACGGAGCTACCAACATGGTATCCGACATCGGTTCCGGATCCGATGAGGATAGGTTGCTCGTGGATGATGACAATAACTGCCTCGGATGTTGCGCGATGCGTATGGAACTACACTAGTCGAGAGAGTTTAATCAATTCCAATGTTTGATGGAGGACTCGGAGAAACCGTTGTTCCCGGGTTGTAAGGAGGAATACACAAAGTTGCACACCGTGCTTTCACTACTAAAATTGAAGGCAAGCAATGGTTGGTCCGATAAAAGTTTCACGGCGTTGTTACATCTCTTGGCGGACATCCTTCCAGAGGGAAGCGTATTGCACGAAACCACATATCTTGCAAAGAAGGTTGTATGTCCATTGGGATTGCAGGTAGAAAGAATACATGCATGTCCAAACGATCAGATACTCTATCGCAAAGAGTATTCAGACATGCATGTATGTCCCAGTATGCAAATCATCAAGATACAAGCGGAAGAGTGATGACAAAGAATGTCGGCGAGGTGAAGAAAGGACCTCCTGCTAAAGTGGTATGGTACTTGCCAAGTAATCCCTCGGTTGAAGCGTTTATTTGGAAACAAAAAGCACGCCAAATTGTTGCGATGGCACTTTCGGAAGAGCGTAAGAGGATGGAAAGTCGAGACACCTGCCGATTCTCGCCCGGTGGAGAACCATCGATAGGCTCTTCGTAAACAACTCGGAAATGAACCTAGGAATATAAGGTTTGGATTGAGTACAGATGGAATGAATCCTTTAGGTAAAATCAGTAGCATTCATAGCACTTGGCCCGTGACTCTCTGTATCTACAACCTTCCTCCTTGGTTGTGTATGAAACGAAAGTACATTATGATGTCGCAGCTTATTCAAGGGCCGAGACAACCTGGCAACGATATTGATGTATACCGCAACCATTGGTGGAAGATCTTCTCGATCTTGTGGAATGAAGGTGTGCAGTATGGGATGAGTACAAACGGGAGTACTTCACTCTACATGCATTATTGTTTTGCACCATCAATGATTTTCCTGCCCTAGGTAACTTATCTGGTCGTACTATAAAAGGGGCCAAAGCATGTCCACAGTGCTTGGATGAAACAGAAAGTGTGTGGCTCAAGAACTCAAGAAAAATCAGATATATGCGTCACCGTAGGTTCCTTCGAAGGAATCACCCCTACCGCAATATGAAGAAACAATTTGACGGAACAAAGGAGAACGGTTCAGCTCCAAGGCCTCGTCGTGGGGAAGAAGTATATGATATGGTTAAGGATATTAATGTTGTACTTGGAAAAGGTAGTAATAATACTTCAAGATCCCGAACTGAGAAGACCACGTGGAAGAAGAGATCAGTATTTTGGGACTTGCCCTATTGGAAAGACTTAGAAGTTCGACAACCTTTGCATCGATGTTATGCACGTAGAGAAGAATGTATGTGACAGCTTGATTGGCCTTTTATTGGATATTCGTAGCAAAACAAAGGATGGACTCAAGTCACGAAAGGACCTAGAAGATATGAAAATCAGATCCGAGCTACATCCTCAAGATACCGGGTCGGGCCGACTTTATCTACCCCCAGCTTGCTACACTCTATCCAAGAAAGAGAGAACGAGAACTTTGCAAGTGCTTACATGGTGTGAAAGTTCCGTCCGGTTATTCCAAAACATCAAAAAACTGGTCTCGATGAAAGATTTGAAGTTAAATGGAATGAAGTCTCATGATTGCCATGTGATGATGACACAAATGCTTCCTGTTGCAATTAGAGGTATTTTGCCTGACAAAGTCCGAGAGACAATATTGAGGTTATGTTTCTTCTTTAACACAATTTCACAGAAGGTCATCGATCCCGTTGGACTATGTGAACTGCAGGATGATGTGGTCAAGACTCTCTGCCAACTAGAGATGTATTTTCCTCCATCATTTTTTGATATCATGGTACATCTCATTGTTCACCTTGTGAATGAGATAAAGATATGTGGCCCCGTATTCTTGCATCAGATGTACCCGTTTGAGAGGTACATGGGAATCTTGAAGAAATATGTACGTAATCGATCTCGGCCGGAGGGCTGCATTGTAGAAGGTTATGCAACTGAGGAGGTTATCGAGTTCTGCGTCGATTACATGGACAACCTCGATCCGGTTGGTGTGCCCGTATCTCGACATGAGGGTAGGCTAGCCGGAAAGGGTCATCGGAAAGAAATCAATAAATACTTACGATCATGTTTTGTTCGAACAAGCACATTTCACAGCCTTGCAACAATCATTGAGGTGTCCTCGTATATGGACTTGCACAAGGATGAGCTACGGAGGGAAAACCAAGGACGATCGAGGTTTGGATTATAAAAGAGCACAACCGCTTGTTCAATCATTGGTTTAAGGAACACATGACTGGAAAGAAACGAGTGTTACGTTGAGGTGGTTGGCAAAGGGGCCATCGTGTACAATCGTGACATGGCAAGGATCTGAAATTAATGGGTATACATTTTACACTAGAGCCCAAGATAGCAAAAGCACTTACCAAAAGCAGTGGTGTTCGCATAGATGCTTATGACAACATAGGCGATAAGAAGAGCAGCTTCTATGGGTTTATAGAGGAGATTTGGGAGCTCGACTATTGTATCTTCAAGATCCCGATGTTTCGTGTCGTTGGGTCCAACTCCCAAAGGGTGTGAAGGTGGACAAGTATGGCTTCACTATTGTGAATACTGAACATGTTGGATACACAAATGAACCATTCGTACTAAGCGAAGCAAGTAGCACAAGTCTTGTATGTAATCGACCGGCAAATAAGAAGCGCCATGTTGTTCTTCACGGAAAAAGAAGGATCGTCGGAGTTGAGAATGTCGTGGATGAGGACGAGTACAACCAGTTTGACGAGTTGCCACCTTTCGTAGATGGAAGCATTAGGCTAGAGGAAGAAACCACCGAGGAAGAAGCTACCTATCATCGCGATGATCATGAAGAAGGGAAAATTGTGAAAGAAAATTAGCTAGGAATAATGTCAATGTGATGTAAAAAATATAATATAAATATGATGTCAAATATATGCATTTATGTGGACTTTTAGTTGTTTTTCCCATGTTGATTACAATTTTAGGATATTTTTATCATGGTGATTTCAATGTTGGGATATATTTATATAGAATTTTAGTTATTATTATCATGTAGATTACAATTTTAGAATATTTTTATAATATCAAAAACTAAGAATCCTAGATTATAAAAAAGTATATACCTATTATATATTTATATAGACTTTTAGTTATTATTCCAATGTAGATTACAATTTTACAATATTTTTATAATATCAAAAAAACTAAGAATCCTAGATTATAAAAAAATTATATACCTATTATATATTTATATAGACTTTTAGTTATTATTCTCATGTAGATTACAATTTTAGAATATTTTTACAATTTTAGTATATATCCTAGCTTATAATATAAAAAACTACAAATCCTACCTTTTAAATAATATATATAGCTATTATATTAATGATTTTTTTGTGTCGTTTTTAATTTGTAACCGACACTAAAACTATTGTTTGTGTCGGTTGTAATATGGAACCGACACTAAAACTATTTTTTTGTGTCGGTTCGTAGTTTCAACCTAAGCACAATTATTCATATTCATCGGTTTTAATATGGAACCGACACTAACATGTATTTTGTGTCGGTTGTTTTATTGAACCGACACAAATACTCCCGCACCCTTTGAGTCCTATCTCAAGATATATACCTCCACCCCGTGCCCTTGAACCCTAAAACCTAGGTACCTCCACGCCGTGCCCTTGAACCCTAAACCTAATTCCATCGCCCCGTCCCCGTCGCTGCCGCCGCCACGCCGCCCCGGGCACCGCCCACGCCGCCGGACGCCACCCACGCCGCCGAGCGCCGACGCCGACCCTGGACGCCACCCACGCCGCCCGATCGCCGACGCCCTGGACGCCACCCACGCCGCCCGAGCGGCGACGCCGACCCTTGCTCCTCCTCCTCAAGCTGCCTCGGTAGCGCCCTCCCACCCTCTTGCCTCCTTCCATTGGTAAGCCTCCTTCCATGGGGTTGTGGATGAGATCATATTGCACGCCAAATTTGCATCTAATGATGGTGTGAAGTGGAAATCGCCTCATTTGTATATTTGTATTAGTAGTATAGAATGTGTCTTATGCCTTGGCATGACCAGATTCACAAAGGATGTTAGTGATGGTGTGAAGTGGAAATCGCCTCATTTGAGCTTCAGCAGTACTAGTCATCATAGGCTTATTTTAATGCTAAGTTTATCTTAATGCCATGTGATTGAGTGTGTATAAGTTAGAATATGGTTCTTATATATGCATGGATGTTTGGTTAATAAGATGATTAAATTCTAAAGAGGAGGATTAGTAATGTTTACATTTTTAAATCTGGAATTGATGGTTTATGTGCTCATGTTCAATTTGGGTTGTATCAAATCCATTCATATATGCTAATGCATTCTAATGAAAATTTGACCTCGGAGCTTTTGAGTTCATCATGGTAAATATGTATATTTGTATTAGTAGTATAGAATGTGTCTTATGCCTTGGCATGACCAGATTCACAAAGTGATGTTAGTGATGGTGTGAAGTGGAAATGGCCTCATTCCAAATCAGAGTACTAGTCTTCATAGGCTTATTTTAATGCTACGTTTATCTTAATGCCATGTGATTGAGTGTGTATAAGTTAGAATATGGTTCTTATATATGCATGGATGTTTGGTTAATAACATGATTAAATTCTAAAGAGGAGGATTAGTAATGTTTACATTTTTAAATCTGGGTGTATGACTATCATTTGTATTTGTGTATGACTACCACTGTACTTATTGTTTTTAAGTTGGCGGTCTGATCTGAGTGGACATAACCATGCTTTCTTTCTTCTATTTAATTGTGATTCTTATTTATCCAGTATATGTTATGTTTCAGTATTCGAGGATTAGAATATGCTATGTCAATGCTTCAATGTTTTCTTCTTATTTTTCTTTTATTGCTCGATGATGCAAATTGGGTCAAATGATGAATTGAACAATTAAGGTTATGAATTAGGCCTTGAATCAGTAGACATCCATGCTACAAATTGTTTAATTCCTATCTTTTAAATAAATTATATACGTATTATATATTTATATGGGCTTTTAGTTATTATTATCATGTTGATTTCAATTTTGGGATATTTTTAGAATATAAAAAACTAGGAATCCTTCCATTTTATATTAATACACTGAAAAGATTACAATTTTAGTTATTATTCTCATGTTGATTACAATTTTAGAATATTTTTATAATATAAAAACTAGGAATCCTAGATTACAAAAAAAGTATATACCTATTATATATTTATATAGACTTTTAGTTATTATTCTCATGTAGATTACAATTTTAGTATATATCCTAGCTTATAATATAAAAAGCTAGAAATCCTACCTTTTAAATAAGATATATAGCTATTATATTAATACCTTAAACTGCATGATTAGGAAGGTAAGGATTCAAGGCCTTCTTTACATAGTTAATTGTTTAGTTCAAATGAGATAAACTTGACCCAGGTGTAGATGAGGTAAGAGCTAGTCTCTAGCATTGCTACACCAATTGCCTGAGAGCACTACCAATCAATTATACATTTGATGATTGCACTACCAATCATTGGACTTTCTCTTAACCTTGTATGTACAAAATAACTCTTAACTTACCTTCTCTTAAATTTGCTTCTCTTAACTTTCTTTCTCTTAAATTCTATATCAATAGCTTCATCAACAACAGATGGAGGGGACCCATGAGCCTAACCCGAGTAGGAGCCCGAGCAGAAGCCCGACTAGCTTCCTCAACATCCACACATCGGACGCTGAAGTTTCTTTGCCCTTGATGTCGCGGTAGCAAGGCGTCGTGGACGAGGGCAAACAAAGAAGCCTGAAGGCCGACATGTTATCTCGGACATATCGTAGACTGGGCTCCTAGTTCACCGAAGCGGCAGCAGTTTCTAAATATAAATCAACCTGCGGGTGCATCGTTAGGGATAAAGTGCCAATCATCTATCAGGACTGGCATAAAGTGCCCGCCGCCACAAAAGAGGACCTTTGGACAGAGCTGAAACAAAGCTTTGAATTCCCCGAAGGAGTCGAAAACCTCGTGCGTCGGGATGCCTTGATGACCATGGGTACCTGTTGGAAGAACTTCAAGACCCGGTTGAACTGCAAATATGTGAAGAAAGACCGGTCGGCCATTACGGACTATCCAAAACTGGAACCATACTGGGATGAGTTTGTGGCGATGAAGTCCAATGAATCAGCAATGAAGTCAAGTGAGGATCACAAACTGATCTCCAGAAAGAACATTCATCCCCACAGACTTGGCACGGGTGGGTACGCTGAAAAATTGCCCAATGGGAGAGGCAAGAAGCGAGGCCTCTCAATCGATCGCGTAAGCCCCTTGTTTGAACTACCAAAGCGAGTCAAGCACTATGTGTTAGCAAGGGCAACTGTCACGTCTGGTGGGGGCTTGTCCTTCAAAACTAATGAAGACGAAGCGATGTCCCAAAGAATCCAAGAGTTGTCCGTCCAGGCTATAGAAGGCTATTTCATTCCAGATAGGGAGAAGGATGCACTTACCGTTGCCTTAGGAACCAAAGAGCACCCTGGTCGGACACGGGGTGTTGGGGCTAAGGTACCTTGGAGCAAGGGATTCCCGATCACAGACTCTTACAGGAGTCGGAAGAGAGCAAAAGAAGAGCGTGCCGAATATGAACGAGAAGTAATGAAGCAAGAAATGCTTCGGGATTTACAAGGCACAATACAAGAACAAGTACAAAGACAAGTACAAGCAGCCATGAGCCATGCAGAAGTCGGGAACATTGTTCTCCCAAGCACCTCGCGCCATCGCAGCAGTTGCGCATCCACACCACTGCCAGATGAGGCATTAGCCCGTTATCCCGTGGATGACATACAACAACCAACACCGTGCCAGCTCAATATTCCTGTCATGAACATATCTCTTGGTCGCTGAGGCATGGCTTATCCGTGCCAAGAAGGGGGTATTTTGCACAACTCCCCAATCGCGCCTGGATACACAAAGGTCGAAGTGGACACGGTACTTCCGCAGTTCACCGACATGATGTTGGAAATGCCCGGAAATGACGAGGTGACAACTCTAGGGACTGCAGTGCACACGTTCATTCAGTGGCGCAAGCGTGACATTGTCCTCGACCTTCAAGTGCCAGCCTTTCCTACATTAGATGTTCCGGACTCGTCACCAGCACTCCAGTGTCAAGTGTCACCAGCTCCCCAGTGTCAAGTGCCCCCGCCACCAGTGATAAAGATCGGATATTCCAGCATTAGATGTTCTCACGAGATACGTGAAGAACATAATGTCTATCCTACAAAGAAATTGAAAATGAGGCGAGCCAAGTCGAACACATCACGTGACGCCAAGACTGAACATGATGTTGTGCTTAAACAATATAAGGGCAAATCGAAATCAGACGGACAAGATAATGTACAAAGACTGAAATTCGAGATGGGGAAGCCTTTTGTGACCCAAAAAATGTTTGATACCCTAACATTAATGATGCAAAGATTGCATACGTGGTACATGGAGCGGTCCAACCAGGACGTACTGCCGAAGTCAGTCATTGGAGTTTATAAAGATGAGCATTTTCACCATGGGGATGGGTGCTTCCTAATTGAATTCGACAACTTGCATAACTTGTACTACCAGGATGCTCTCGACGTGTCTCTTTTGAGATGTTGGGTACTGTAAGTATGAATTACATAAATTGTTGTCTACATTAATGTACTTCCGATAAATGCAATGTCAAACTTCTTTATTATGTAGGTACGAGACCATTGAATTAAGGAAAACGCAAGCACTTAGTGTAGGGTTCCTCGACCCAGGAATAGTTTGTGAACCTATAGTCCGAGGAACACCAAATGAGGTCGAGGAATACGTATATAATACTTTCATTAAACTTCAAGAGAAGGAATTGATACTTTTACCCTACAACTTCAAGTAAGTGGTTCACTAGCTAGTTATATTACTCGATGTTGTTCCTTACTCATTGTGATCTTAGCACAATGATCAGTATACTGTGGTGTGTAGATTCCATTGGATGCTCGTTGCCATTGCACTCGATAAGAGCAAAATGGTTGTACTAGATCCCCTGGATAAAGATGTAGAACTTTACAAGGACATGACAAATATACTACAGAATGCCTTTAAAAGATACTGTCAAAAGAGCATGAGATACCGCCCATTCCAAAAGTCCCTCTCAATGCGTACTAAATTCCCGGTATGTACACATTATTTCTATATCGCATTTTGTAGTAAATGACTCGTTTCGTGACATTGTAGTTTATCTATTCTTTGCAGTGTCACAAACAGTTGCAAGGCACAAATTTATGCGGATATTTTGTCTGCCAATACATGAGGGAAATCTTAGGTTCTACATTAGTAGACAATGACGTAGAGGTTTGTCATGCTAACAACGCAAATTGATTCATACCTAACGATAGCTACGAAAGCTCACATTCATTTTTTCCTACTTATAGCGCCTAAAATTGCCTACGGATAGATCGCACCATAAAGAAATCAAAGCCATTCAGGGACAACTACTTTGGTTCATCATGAGTCAAATCATCAACAAGAATGGCGAGTTTCATGACCCTGACAACAATGACCCAGTCTTCTGTACTAATCTGGAACGAATCGTGTCTCCATCCAACTCCGATTGATATATGTATCAGTACAGAGTGTGATGATGTTTCATATTTCTTAGCGGATTCTGTAATGATTCTTGAACATAGATTTAGGGTGTGTTGACAATGGCTTTAATTTGTTTAGGTGGCAGACAATGGTTTTGATGCCATTGATCGCTTAATGGCCATGATTATATCTTGATGGATCATGATCTGGAAATATCTGTGAGAGGTTTCACGGTACTTTGTTTGAGGGTAGATTGGCTTAGTAGATGATAAATTGATTGATACTAAGCTATACTTGAAAGTCTTTGAATGCTTACGTAAAGCATAATGATAGAGGCTTCCTAATGACTTGTTTACATGGTAAATGATAATTTGATGCCATGTCTTGGGAGTGAACTACTTTTCTTTGGTCTATGATGATTTGCTATTTAGCAATCCCACCGGTTGGATGGCGCTACGACGATGACCTTATCTCGCAGTACGCCGGGGGAGTATTCGCGAATTAGGGTAACGAGTAGCGTAACCCCAGTGGGTTTCCTTTTACTGAGGCCAATTACTTTCCATTCCTTTATTTCAATCTTCTACTTCTATACTTTTATTTCTAGTTAATGTGGTTTGGAAGACACCGTACATGTGGTTTGGAAGACACGGGTACATGTGGCGTGATCTTGTTGTGACTGATTTGGCATTGCTCAATGACTCATGTAGTTGATCATTACTCAATATTGCTGTCTATCCCCGTATTGTGACTGATTTGGCATTGCATTTCTCTCTACTTTGTTATCATGTTGCTTCAGAGGGCATGGCTAGCAGTATTCCTGAGGCTAGCCACAATTCCGATTTTTATTTTTTCAGTTTAGATATCATTTGTGTCGCCATCAGTTTGACCCGTGGATTAACTTTTTCTTTGTTTGTTTGTGATGTTCAAGAAGTGCCTTTGCAGTTGCAGCGCCATATTGTTCAATCAAGTGCTGAGTTATCATTTCATGTTTGATAATTTCTCCCGATTGTGTTGGCAAAAATTCACGTATCACTGGAAAATACAAAGCTACATACACAGTGACCTAACTATTAAAATTATGTACACATCAGTGTAAGCACCCTTTCTTCTATGGAGCAATGTCCATCTGATATTTGGTCTATTTGCATATTACTGTTGGTAACATATCAATGCACCTGATATTTTGAATGCAATGTGATTTACAGAGGGCATGGCTAGCAGTATTCCTGAGGCTAGCCAAAAATACAGCTTTTTATTTTTTTTTCGTGTCGAATTATCTGTGTCGGTTTTTAGTAGCAACCGACAGTGATATGACTATTTGTGTCGGTTTGTGTTTATAACCGACACTATATTTCTGTCGGTTCGTGTGTCAAACCGACACTGATAGTTAAATATTTGTGTCGGTTGGTGTGTAAACCGACACTGATATGTGAATTTTTGTGTCGGTTCGTGTATAAAACCGACACAGATAAATATATATTTGTGTCGGTTTGTAAATAGAACCGACACGGATATGTCACTATTTGTATCGGTTCGTGTATAGAACCGACACTGATAATTTTATTTGTGTCGGGTTTTAAACCGACACTGATAATTCACGATTATTACTGTCGTTATTTCTGTGTCGGTTGTAAAACCGACACTAATGTCTGTTGCGAACCGACACAGATGAGCGTGTCTGTAGTAGTGCGACAGACAGTTAAAGAGAGATTTTGCATGTCCTATATCCTAATAAGCCTGTACCACGATGCATGAACAGAAGAAGGATCACCCAACAGCAATGTAGGGCATGGTTTGGGAACAACTTAGCTAGTTCAATAGGTCAATTAGGTAGGTAGACCGAGGTAATATCCCTGTCCACAATTACTGTAGGCTCAGTGAGAAGTATGCCATGCTGTATTTGCCCATTAGAAGCCCTGCAGCTTTTGACAGAGAGAAACAACTAACTTATCGACTGTTTAGTGTTTACTGCTGCCGCAAGCTTAAACCGGACACAACAATGTGCACATCAGCCGACTGGAGTGCGCACTGCATACATGAGTACGTGACGTGTGCGCTCGGTCAGGCAAGGGGATGTGCGACCAGCGTCGTCGTCGTCGTGGGCCGGGCGGTGATACGGCGAAGGAGCTCGCGGTGGGCATTGGACAAGGCGGCGCGCGGCGGAACTCGTCGTTTGTCTGGGGCTGAGCCCATGCTGAACTTCTGCAGATCGTCGGCCTTCCTACGGGTGGACCTCGCTACGTGGTGGTTGGACCAGTCGGTCCAAACTGCCTACATTCATATCCTTGGGGGTGAAAACGGGTCGGATATTTCCCGCCCGATCCGGGACCGTATCCGGGGAAAAACCGGATCCGGAAGGAGGATTTCGTATCCGGTCGGATCCGGATCGGATCCGGATATTTAAATACGGATACGGATACGGATTCGGGGCATGGAATATCCGTCGGATACGGATAATTCCCGTATTTAATCGGATAGTGACCCACATTTTATCCGGATATCCGGCTAGACCATTCAGGTGTTCTACGTTCACAACTTCACATCATATTCGGTATTCCTCAATCCTCATTCAGTCATTCGACATTGCTCCTCAACCGAGTCCTCAAATCCTCTCAGATCTGAGCAAGGGCGCGCCGAGCCACCGCCGCCGATGCGCGCCCTCCGTCCTCGCCCACCGCGCCGTTGTCCACCTCCGCCGTCGTCCGCCTGGTGAAGCGCCCTCCTCCAGTCCGCCTTGTGAACGCCCGGCGGCAGCCAGCGGGAGCCTGGCCGACTGTGCGGCGCCGACCGGGTTGTCGTCCTCCGCCTGGCGATTCGCGGCGGCGGGAGCCCGGCCTCTCCTTCGCAGCGGGAGCCCGCTTTGTCAGGTATGAGCAGTTTCGGAGCACCTGTTTCTTTCTGTGTTGTTAAGAAGATAAACCTCTTGCAGTTGTACTACAGTGTACATCCCCGTAGGTCTATTGGAATAGCTGAAGCATATTAGGCATTGTATTGCTGTGATAGCTGAAACATATTAGACATTGTAAGATGGTTTGATCTGAGGAAACATGCAAAAGGGAGAGAAACCAGCTTTCTGTCCATTTCTGCTGTTGATACTCGGGGAGATGAATTGCCAGAGCAAGGCTGCAATTTCAGACTATCAGGCTCCAATTTCTTGAATTGGCTTAATTCAAGTAGTAGCAGCAGCAGCCTGTCAAATGCTCCAATGTTGTACAAACACTTCTGACTTCCCTGACTGTTACTTGAAGCTTGCAATGCATTGATTCTGGTATACGTATACCTCTACTCACTAACTAGTCTCTCCTAGAAACTTGTTGATAAAAAATATTGTGTACACTATCCTGTGTTGCTTAAAATTTCTCCAGCATGTTTCATGTTTGTCGTAAGAACACATATCCTTATAAAAGCATTCCTTGATCTAAGAGAATGAGGGTTGTTATTTGATCTACTTAATGCTAATTTGGCGCGCACGCGCACACATTATAAAACCTATGTTAGTTTTGGTTTTCTAGATGATGGTGAATCTTTTGGCTACACGTTCTACTGCAATGCAGTCAACTGATGTTTATAATATGCACATTTCATAATAATGGGTTAGTTTCCATTGGCATAAATATTATGTGATTCTCTGTTGTCATCAAAGAACTATTTTTTAATTGTATGCACGAAAGGAATCCCAATAGAAAAAATGCATTTTAAGATCTTAATCCTATTGAGCATAATAGAGTAGAATTGTAGCTGATCCTTAACTAAAAAATGGTCAGATGTGTTAAACTTCAGTAGCATGACCATGAGGATTTGCAAGGGCTATTATTGCATAATTTTTAATTTTTCGCTGTCATAGGAGTTATGTTATGTATGTACTTGTGTTGAAAAGTTCATTGGTTCATGTGAATGTCGTATGGTTCATTCATTTTTTTGCCTTGCATAATATCCGACTATATTATCCGTTTTCGATCCGTATCCGTTATGTATCCGTCCCGTGTCCGAATCCGGACTACTCCGAATTCGTATCCGTATCCGACTCCGAATCCGGGATAATAATATGGGTTAGGATACGGGATGAGCAATATCCGACCCGTTTTCACCCCTACATATCCTCGCATGGCCTCTCATCTCATGCTTGTTCAGTGACAGGATACATACGCCAAACACAAACATGTTCCCAATAATAGCATTATTCCTTGAATAGTAGCATTGGCTTAAATGGCCCTCTTACCCACCTTTTTTTAATTACAAATCTGCCCTACATAAATTAAATTATAAAAATAGTAATCTCTCTGATCATAAAAACTGCGGCATGTGACATGTATCACATGCCGTACTCGTGTATCGTGGCAAGTGGCTGACACCCTAGCCGATCGCCGGCGGTAGCTCTGGACCCACTACGGCAGAAGAGGTGTCATGTTAGCCTATCTCAGTCAGCAACCTACCGCTGTCCCTAGGCTCAACAATAACCTACCGCCGCTGCTTCTACAGTAAAAAAACTATTTTTACATTTTATTTGGGTTCATATTTTAAAAAAAGAGTACAAAGAGGGAGAAAAAAAAGTGAATGTTTCTTGTTCACAAGCTTCACATTGTGGTGCACACAGCACACACATCCGACCCAAGCAATCATCTCCTGCTCAGCGCAGTAGCGAAGTCAAGATAAAAAAATAGGGAATGAGCTCAAAAGATTAGATTAAATCGAGACAAATATATTAAACAACATGTGTTATGTTCTCACCGTTTCGAGGGTTACTACTAGTACTTTATTATTTGAGAAATACTTATGTAACGTTCACTTGTCAAACTTTTAAAAATCTATGAACAAGTTAACACTAATCAATCGAACAAATCGGCTATTGTATCTGTTTAACTCATTGACACAATTATAATTGATAAAAAATTATATATCAGAAGCAGAACTCACATTGCATAAATGTTATTGTGGTTAGCCCACTCAGTCGATTAGGCACTCGCCAACTCATGCTGCATTGTCTTCCTTGCCTGCTCACTGTTGCTGCGGTGGGTTGCCCGTCGCTGCATGCCTGTTCTCTCATCGGCTCCCAGGCATCTGCATGACGCCTTTGCTGTGCCCTCTCAATTGTTGACGCCGTGCCAAGTGCGTCAAGCACCCCCGACTCAGTGGGCTACCATATCCTGGCAAAGGAGAGGTGTTGAGCCGTCCTCTTTCTCTATGGTCTCTACGTGCATCTAGGGTTCGAATTCCGTTTTGCAGGTGGCAAATGAAGTTACTAATTATTAAATTAAGCCTTCAATAAGTAGCGATCCACCAAGCTACATGATCTAGAAAGCAGCTCACCACTCAGTAAACCTTCTTTTTCTTGCGGCCGCGTTGAGCGTGTGTGTTTTCGTCGGTGTTATGCCAAAAACTAAATACCTATACTAAAGAAAATATTTAAGATCCGATACTAGAAGGTGGGCTCGAGCCCAGCGAAACGAAACCCCACTATCGACTACGCCCCTGGCCTAACGTACTGCATATCACTGTGGAACCAAGCTTTTTCCCCACATCCTCACATGGGCCATGAACTCGTGTCTCCCCCACGAGCGGAGTTCTGAATTTCTGATCACGAAGAGCACAAGACGATGAATAAATTCAGATCACGAAGAGCACAAGACGATGAATCGACCACTATACATTCGAATCTTAACAATGATTCAATGATTCTAGATTTAGATGATTTCAACAAATAAAACACCCGGATAATATTTATCAAATCCCTTTAACCAAATACAACAAACTCAAACGGCAAGCTACTAACTGAAGAGCATCAGGAGTTGCCACGATGCATAACATTAACTAGAACTACATGGATTAGAACAGAAGCAAAGAAAACATGCAGTTCAGCGGTGAGCTAGTAGTATGCAACGCACGTCCATGTAACAGTGTTCGACCACAAGCCTGCGAGAGTACCAACTAGTCGCCGTTAGAGCGCACGTTTCTGAGGTGTTCGGCGCGCCGGTTCACGAACTCGGCCACGTCGGCCACCAGCTTCTTGCTGTCTGCGAGGTCCTCAAACATGTAGAACGCGTGGATGGCGTCCGGGAACTCCGCGACGCGGACCTCCTGCGCGCCGGCGGCGCGGAGCTTGTCCGCGTACTCCCGCTGCCTGTCCTGGTGCACGTCCCACCCGCCGACGCACACCATGGTCGGCGGGAACGCGCGCCACTCCCCGGCGCCACGCTGGATCGCGGCCGGCACGTTGGCCGCCTCGTGGTCCCGCGTGGCGCCCGGCGGCAGGAACGCGCTCCACAGCCACGCCAGCCGCTCCGGCGCCCCGAACGGCGCGTCGCGGAGCCGCTGCTCGGACGCGGTCGGCGCCTCGCCGCCGAAGAACGGCTGCACGGCGACCAGCCCGGCCACGCTGCCCGGCAGGCGGGTGGCGACGTGGTGGGCGATGTTTCCGCCCGCGCTGTCGCCGGCGACGAAGACGGCGGCGGGGGGAGACTGGAGCGCGCCACCGGCCCCGGCGAGGGTCCAGCGGAGGGCCGCCTCTCCGTCATCGTAGGGGGCCGGGAAGCGGTGCTCGGGCGCGAGGCGGTAGTCGACGGAGGCGAAGACCGCCGGGACGGCGGAGGCGAGGCGGCGGCACAGGGCATCGTACTGCGCCGACGCGGCGGAGTGGAAAACGAAGCCACCGCCGTGGAAGTACACGACCACCGGCAGCTGGTTACCGCCGTCAGCGACCGTTGGAACGAACAGGCGGACGCGTAGGCTGTCGGAGACGGCGTGGTCGGAGGACAACAAGCCGGCGACGTCGGGGGCAGGGGCGGGCGGGACGACGCGGTCGAAGAGGGAGAGGAGGAAGCGGTTGACGGTGCCGTCACGGCGGAGGGACGCGGAGTGCAGGGTGGAGACGGCGCGCGTGAGCAGGCGCGCGCGCCACGGCAGCGGGGGCTTGCCCGGCGCCGGCACAGGCGGCGGCGGATCCGACGACGCCATCTCTCTCTCGCCTTCCAGGCGCGCTCCGCGAGGTGACGCTGTCGTCGGGTTAGTGATAAGAGGTAGGGATGGGCACAGTTTAACCGAAAAAACCACGCCAAAATAATTGAATCGAATCGGCGAACTTGATGTGACTGGTATATGATTTATATCGCATTTTCGATATAGTATAACAAAATTTTGATTTTTATGATACGATTTTTTTTTTGGTAAAAATCACGAGTAAATCGAAATAAATCAAATACCAAAATAGAAGAAAAAAATGCGGACGAGCGTTGGCTCGTTTGGCTGGCGTGACCGCGTGAGCGTCGCTCACTCAGCCCACCCGCGTTCGAGCGCTGGCTCTGCGCGGGTGCAGGCGCGGGTGTGAGTGCGTGCGTGTGTGGAGAGTGTGTGCGTGCGTCTGTAGCTCGTCTGTTATTTCTTTCTTCTTAAATGTAATGCCAGGCCAATATTTCAAAAAAAAAATAGAAAAAATACATATATGATTAGATAAAGTAATGATTAAATATGTATAGACTATAATTTCACATCAAAATAATATCATTAGATTTGTTAAAGTAATAGTTAAATGTATGTAATAATTTTTACTAACGTATATTTAGATAGGGTAATAGTCAAAGGTACGCATTATAAACCATATTGATATTCAAAAGGATAAGTGAAAAATAATAATTCACACTAGTTTCGTAAATATGGTATTTACCGATACCAAACAGAAATATTATGGTGTTTACTGATACTAAATTGAAGTTCTATTTGATATTATATTTTAATTATCGTATTTAAAAAAAATCATATTTAATGAGTTGTATTTACTAATTATACGTATAAGTTACCGAGCGAGTGCGACGTATTTGTCGTGCTTTATGTCGTGCTTTATTGGCTGAGAGAGACGTTTAAGCGCAAAGACGACGTATGTGCGCTGGAAACTTGGAGACATCGCCGGTTGCGACAACAATCAGGTGTATCGTGCACGTCATGGTCCGTTTGAGTTGGCTTACCTAAAGGTTGTGTTGATTGGTAGGATAGGATAAAATGCGATGAGATAATTTAATATTTATAGTAAATATTTTTAAATTTGTATCTCACTATTTAGATTGGATGTTCTAAGTTCATGTTAAGTACAACAAAAAATAACAGAAATTCAAAATAAAAAATACCATTTGATTTTTATACGAACAACAAATTAAAACTCTTACATAGCTAAAATTCAGAATAAAAATTAGCAGTTTGATTTGTATATCAATTCTAAACTAAAACTAATATTCAAAATTAAATTAAAAAATATCGGTAAAACTAATGGCTTATATTAGAAGAAAGAATACATACCAAGTACAATAAAAAAGTAACAGAATTTGGGAATAAAAAATAAAAGGAAATCACCTGTTGAACTTTCACACGAGCTCCAAATTAATCATGTACATAGGCAAAACTTAGAATAAAAATTAGAAGTTAAATTTGTATACGAATTCTAACCTAAAATTAATATAATAATTAAATAAATAGTAACAATAAAAATTAATATAAATTTTGAATATAAAACAAAATAAAACTAGACATTTGAATTTCATATAAACTCTAAATTTAAACCCAGAATTCAAAATTATATACAAAATAACAACAAAGAAAAAGACAAAGAATAAAATAAGATAAAAGTAGAGCTTGTTTTTAAATTCCATACTAAGTGAAAATATTATTTTTGGATTTATTTAGAATTAAGATTTTAGAAATATGCTAATTTGAGAAGAAAAAAGAAGGTAAGGGATTTGATTTTTGTACACATACATACATACATACATACATACATACATACATACATACATACATACATACATACGGTACATACATATGGTAGCGCTTGCACGCAGATTATGCTATTTCACGCGTTGGTCAGTAGTGCACGACCCATAAACCAACTCGGGCCCCAAAACTCACTCTTCTGTATTATCCCAATTGAGTTTGTTCGGTAGTGAAAAGCATAGTAATTTCATCGTAAAACACAGGGTATTCTTCTAAATAATTTACTACTAGACTGAGGTTAATATGCGCTCGGTGACAAGCGAATTTAAAACTAAATTCATTATATGTTCGACGGTATAACGTAGAGTTTCCTATAGTAAGAATAGCTGATGTGTACAGAAAAAAGAATTCATTCCGCACATAACACCGATGGTATTGTGTTCATAGTTTGTATATGAATCTAATTTATTTGTTTTAGCTGTAACTTTTTATTAACAGCTCTGATTCACAAAATGTTTTCACTAGTAGCTTACTGACGACGATAGCAACATAATAATATAAATTTCGCTAATAAACGCCATGTGTATTGATAATAAAATCTATGTATATCGATAGTAAAATCTATGTCTACGGATAGTAAAATTTGATTCATGCGGTAAGACTTATATTAGTATGGTGCTCTTATCGTCAATAAGCTATTGGTGAAAACCATTCGTGAATCTGAGCTGTCAATAAAAAGTTATGGCTAAAACAAAGAAAAATCAGATTCATATACAAACAAGAAATACATTTACTAGTCGGTCATGCGACATAACTAGTAACGTGTTCCCTTATTTGAACTATAATCTATTCATTTTTATTTAGTAATCCTGACAATTGGTATAGTAAAAATCGTACTTGTCCTATGTTGTTTTGGCAATTGCAGCAAGTAATAAATTCCTTTTTTCATGGTAGTAAAAGTTTATAAGTACGATAGTAAAGTCATAAACTGCGGCAAGAGCTTGCATATAGAAATGGTAATAAAAATGTGAATTTCAGGGAAGTAAATGGTACTGACCGATGGTAAACATATTTAGACTCGATAGTACTCTACGCTCTGGTTGTAACCCCATAGAGGCATGCATAGCCATAAAATCTTACAACACATTCGGTAAATTGACAATAAAGTCTCATTCATGCGGTGTTTATTAGCGGGACTTATATTAGTGTGTTCCTCTCGTCGTTAGTAAGCTACTACTAAAATCCATTCTTGAATCGGAGTTATCAATAAAAAGTGATGGTTAAATAAGAGAAAAACATATTCATGTACAAATTAGGAAACACATTACTAGGATACACGGCATGACTGACTAGTAAATAGGTTTCTTGTTTGTACATGAATCTATTTTTTTTGTTTTAGCAGCTCTAATTCCTGAACGGTTTTTAATAGTAGCTTATTGATGATGGGAGGAATAGAATGATATATGTCTGGACAATAAACGCCGCATGAATTAGATTTTACTACCAAATGAACATTGAATTAGTTAATGCATTGTAAGATTTTATTATCGCATACACTCTACATGCTGCTGAGTCTGTACATACGTGCAAGCATGCATAATGACTCTTTTGCTAGTCTCGTGAGATATGAGAGAACAAAAGAAAACGTGACTGAGATAGATTTGTCAATTCTGAGTTAGATTTTATTATTCATCTATATAAATTTTACTATCCATATAAATATATGTTACTATCTATATGCTGTAACATTTTATTATTGCACAGTCAACACAGTCTATTGCCCCTCTACATGATAATAAAAGCTACACATACGAATAGAAAAATATATCTCTATGGCTAGTAAAATCTGTTACTGGATAGCAAAAATGATTGTTTGTAGTAAGACTTATATCATTTTGCTTCTCTCATCGTAAGTAAGCTAATGATGCAAACCTTTTGCGAATCGGAGATGTTAATAAAATGTTATGGCTAAACAAAGAAAAATATATATTCATGTACACTCTACGGAAACACATTAATTAGTTGGTTTGGCCACATGAGTAGGCAGTCCGTTGTGCTGATTAATGCGTTGCATAACTCGGTCGGACTGAGTTAAATGGCCCGAGCGTACAATTAGCTATTCTACATGCAATTGCAGAATAACGTTTTTATATATGTAATGATATATATATATATATATATATATATATATATATATATATATATCATTTTGAGTATAAGATACTCCAAAGTGAGTTCCATGAAAAATCTCCACCTCTGAAATGCTCCTCTATCACTTTGGGTACACTCATACACTAATTATAAGATATTCCAATGTGAACCGCATGAAAACAATTGCAAGGGAGTGCATGGTTTTTACTGTATTTTGCAAATACTTTTATATACGCACATAAAAATGAATATTTCTAAAAAAAAATACATACAACATCTGAAAAATGTACATACCACCTAAATAGTCTTATATACTCATATACTACACGTACGTACCTTCTGTTGCGCGAGATACTCCATATGTTGTGAGATACGACATAGGGAGTAACTACTTCTGAGAGTAAAAAAGAGCCTTTATATATATATGTATGTGTGTGTGTGTATTAATTATAGTGGACTCTAACTAAGTTTAACTATAGTAGCCATTAGATGCTATTATTTAAACAAAAAGATCTAACCACTGTCTTGCGGATTCGAGTTATAACAACTTATATTAACAGAAAAAGTACATACCAAGTACAATAAGAAATAATAGAAATTTTGAATAAAAAATAAAAATAAATTAGCCATTTGATTTCCCTAAGAACTGAAAACTAAAAACTATATGTAGCTAAAATTTGGAATAAAACTTAGATAAAAATCAAGAATTGTATTCATATATTCAAAATTAAATACAAAATAACAATAAAATTGATGACTTAGATTAGAAGAAAGAGTCCATGCGAAGTACAATAAAAAATAATAAAAATTCATAATAAAAAATTAAAATGAAATAGTCATTTATCTTTCATACAAACTCTAAACAAAAACATCTACATAGTTGAAATTTAGATTAAAAATTAGAAGATAGATTTGTATACAAACTCTATCCTAAAATTGATATGCGGAATTAAATAAACAATAACAATCAAATTAACATAAAATTGGAATAAAAAATTAGCTATTTAATTTTCATACCAACTCTAAATTAAATCCTAAAATTCAAAATTAAATTAAAAAAACATGAGATTAAAAATAAAAGGAAATCCTGAATTGTTGTTGTTTTTAAATCCCATAGGAAGTGAAAATATATATATAAATTTTGGTTTTATTCAGAATTAAAATTCCAAAAATACGCCCATAGAAGAAAATAAAATAAAATAAGGTAATAAATTTGATTTATATATTTATAAATTATCATTTATAAGTTTTCTTACCATAATTAAGAATAGTATAGAAATTGCTAAAGATTCTAAAAAAGAGAGAAAACTTTCTGGTTCTTTATTTGTGGACCTCCACAGAACTTAAAGAATAAGTAGGTGATACATCGGCGATTGTTCATTCAGTTGTACCGGTATAAATAATGTGATGTGCACTAAAAGAAGTACTGAAAGGAAGAGACAAATATTGCAATAATGAAGTTAAGAGATGATGATATAAAATGGAAAATATTATGTTATGCTACGTTCATTGTTTTGCTCTGCAAGTATTTGAAGAAGAAAGTTTCGGTCACATGTGACAAATATTGGGAAACGAAGTGAGTATATTCTCTCATATAATATATAATAGCAAAATATCACAAATGAAGTTCTGTAACGATCTATTTTCCAAAAAACAAAAACACATATGTATTGCCAAGTCATTTAAACATGCTTTAAGGATGATATACATACAAGTGCGCACCTTGCTAGTTATACTAGCAATATCTAGCCACTGATTTGTTGAGTATTCATAATAACCTACTGCTAGAGGAAGTATAAATAAATAATAGATAATATAATTTATTAAATAAAAAAATGAAGGACCCATATCGAATTATTATATCATAAAATACCTCAGTTATTTTTTTTTGAAGGGCAAGCCAAGGGCTTCAGATTTCAAAACTCGTCCTTGTGGGCCGCGGATGCCGTGAAAGGCTTGGCTAGTAGCCTGGAACTAGACCTAAAAAAGATTAGAAAGAAATCCATATAATACCTCGAACTTTGATCAAAAGTCCATTCATCACCCCGAACTATGAAACCATACATTTGACCCCCCCCCAACTCTGCAATTCGATTCAAGTTCCACAAAGTGGTATTGCTCATGTGGTGCAATGGGTGGACGATTTTAAAATATAGGATGACACGCTGACCAAGTTAGGTCAATGACATGTGGGACCCACATGGCTTCTCTGTAGGATCGATATATACTAGTATAGCAATCAGAAGGGGGTGAATGATTGCGCGGAAGCTAAAATCAAATTTTTTATCTACTAAAAATTCACCCCAAATCGGAATCAAATAATTGCTTCGTATTCAACAAAAAAACAGATTGATAGACATTCGGTAAATAATGAATATCCGGAGATCCAACTGTCAGATTGATGTGAAATTTAAACTGTAGAAACTAGATTCAATTTAGAAACTAAACCAATAAGAATCAACTCAATCGGATCTACGGATCAAAAGTTATAACCTTCACAAGTTGACTATAATAATAGTGACGAAAATTGATTAAACCCTAATTTCGTGATTAAACAAAATCTACAATGAATTAACTAATCAAACTTTTTAGATCACTAATTTGATGCTCTAGAAAATTTTTGATTAGATCAAATCAAGATAAGCAAGTCAGATAAAAAAAAACGGAATTGCTCAAGTGCCGGCGAACTACCTTTTCTTCTGTTCCGTTGAACCGTGCGCTACAGTACCATCGTAGCTACAATAAACACGGGTAACACTGTAGCTACGAAAAGTGTTGTAGAGTCGAGATTTTTCTTTACCTCCGCACGTTTCAGCCGCTCCGTACTGCTTGCAGAAGACCAACCAATCCAAAAGAATTTTTCTTTTTCTAGTTCCAAGTCACGGCAACACTTCAATCCAAAAGACTCGATGAACTTACACGGGCAATGCCCTGGCCACCGGCGGTCCTGAGATTTCAGGGGCTCTGAACGAGATTTAAAATGGGGTCCTTCTGTCCGGCTTCCCACTTCAGGCCACGCCAAACACTAACCAAAATGTTAAATGTGCAAACGGGCTACTCCATGGGCTGATCTGATGGACCATACAATCAGCAAAAATGCTAAACATGCAAACAGCTAAAATGTTCCACTAATGTATGTAGCTACAGGGTGGGGCCCATGGTCGGGGGGGCCCCGGAGCGGCTGCTCGCCCCCCCTCAGAGCCGGCACTGGGCCCCTGGCCATTATATAACCCTCACGCACGCACTTTGGCCGAACGAGACAAACTCGTACTCCACTTCCTGGCCGAACAAGACTCTGATTCGGTACTCAAAAAGAGTTCGTGACCAATGTGACATCCACGTTAAGAGTTCAAAAAAAATACCTCACTATCTTATCTCTAACTAGATACATGCATATATATATATATATATATATATATATATATATATATATATATCCTTGGCCCAATTTCATATGGCCCAAATATATGCACACAAACCTTAAATTCTCGCATACACGTGTACGGCCCACTTGCCGCTACCGCGTGACTTACTCGTCTTCACATACACCGTTCTCTAGACCGAACGTCCCGCATGACATCCTCGATCATCTGAACCTCGATTCAACCCAGAACCTAGTTCCGATCCCCGCCATCGACCACCTTCGACCTCAAGCAACACCTGCACATGAACAAACCACAAAACAATTTTCCGAGCACAAATTCTTCCAACTTGACTCAAGATCAGTTCATGCAACTACTCACACGAGCGCATTGCATCAAGCAAAATAATTACCATGCTATCACAAGCATATCAAATAATCATCTGAAACAACACATTTGCAAATTCAATTGTAAGACAATTTTTCAGCACATAAATTCACATTCTCCCTTATTGAACTCCCAATCATGCTTCCTTGGCTATCTGCCCTTTAGCTCCCTCCCTCTCTATTTTGATTTGGAGGAAAAATCTCATGTGAGCCCCATATGTCATTCATCTAAAATTTCCATGCGTGGCATCCTACGTAGTAAAACAGCCAATTCATCATGTCACATGGGCAATTAGGCATGTAAACGAGCCGAGCTCGAATGATCTGAAGTTGCGGTCCGAGCCTAGACCCATGCTCGAGCTTAGCTCGGTCCAAGCCCGAGTGGGCTTAAGCTTGGCTCGAGTAAGCTCGTTAACAATAAATAATTTAATATACACTATTTTTAACAATAAAAAATGCTTAATCTCCAGTTCGGATCGAGTAAGCTCGGTAAGAGTTAACATATGCTAATATTTAGCAAGTGATTCGTAGATTTATTAGGCTCGTGAGCTATTTGAGCTTGGTTCGATGAAGCTCGCGAGCTCTGGATCAAGCTCAAGTTTAGCTCGTGAGTTCGAATTGAGCTGAGCTCGAGCAGCTCGTAAGCCTTGAGTTTGTTTATAGCTACATACGTAATACCATTATATGGAATTGAGTGAGGGTGTTATTTGAATCGGATAACAAAGTTTGAGAAGGGGTAAATGTCTAATTTCATAGTTCGAGATATCAGACGGACATTCGAGCAAAATTTAAGATGTTATACGGACTTTTTCCAATAATTCATGACCAGAGGGCTTCGTTCTGGTTGGATAAGCTACGTTAGGCTTCCGGCCCAAAACAGGCGGGAACAAATGTGATCCACATCGTAGTGCTGGGCTTCGACCGAAGACAAATTGCCTTTCGCCCAGTCCTCCTGGCAGGTTTTTTCTTCGAATCACAAAGCGCAACACGAACATCCTCCACTTGATACCTCATTTTTTTAGGTCTACAAGGTCCTCTATACTTCCATAAATAAAAAAAGGAAATTCTCTTGCATTCAAAAGAGAAACAACATCTCTCAGGTATGACGTATTCTGCCTTTTGATGAAAGAAAAGAGGCCACTGGCAACATCCTCCACTTGATACCTGACTGACAGATGACTAGGAACGATGATTTCTTCGAGATCATTGCTAGCTATCTAAGCCTAAGCTCCACGAACGAACAAATAGTCCTCCCAACCAAGCTTGGTGGTGGGCAAGTGCAAAGATCTATTGCAAGTCAACCACCATCTTTGTAGCTAGGTAGCCGACAGGGCGCCATTTGAAGCACTAGCGACGACACGCTCTATGACCGAACCCGTGCATGATGCACGATGATTTTTCCATCCTTTTCATGTCCCCTCCAATACGCAAATACACCAAAGCATCCAATGATGAGCTACACCTCGCCGATGGGGAGCGATATCTGCTGCACACAGCAAGCAGATGAGTCGACGGTGGTGTAACCTGCCGTCACTGTAGATCGGATGATCCTCGCGAAAGTTAGTTTTGTATGGTATTGGTGTACCTACCAGAATGTTGAACAAGAAAGCTAGTTCACCCCAGCCCTTTGAAATCGAAAGAGGCTATATTTAGAATCGAGAAATTTAAAGAGATTTCACATAGATTATATTGTTTGATGTGAAATCGATTCGTTCGAAACAAACACTAAAACAAACCCACCCATGGGGGATGGGGCTGTGGCGTCTTGTCCAACAACAATCCACCGCGTTGAAGCAGAAGGTTGACTTATTTTTTGGGAGATACAAGGTTGAAGTCACTGTCAACTCGGCCACTCAGCCAAAAAAAAATCGTACTAGTCCATAGATAGTCAGGTCAACTCAACTAGAAATCGCAAATCACTGTCCCGGTGCGAGACGAACGAAGACTACTAGCTGCATGGCCGCTATTACCGGTTGGACCGGGCAACCCGGCCGGCCGGCTTCGTCGATCTCAACCGCATTAATCCGCCGGCGCCGCCCACGCATGCACGACCTCACACCGGCCGCCGGCCGCCCCCGTCACTCCTCGGTCGTCATATATATCTCAAATCCACACCGTCACTTCACGCAACCCCTCGAAACCCAACAAACTCACCGGCTAATCAATCAGTACGATTAATCAATCGTCTACTTGCTGTGGAAATTAACATGGGACACCACAGCCTCGTGTGGCAACGAGGTTGTATGGCAACGCAAACGAGACTGCAACAGATTAGCATCCGTAAGGCCTCGTTTGAAAAGCTAGATTTTTTTTCTTAATTTTTATTACAAGAATAAAAAAAAAATTATGTGGAATTTCTAAACACGGATCTAAGGCCCTGTTTGTTTCGGCTTAAGCTTTTTAGCTTTTGGCTTAAAGTTAGCCTTTTGGCTTAATGAGCTTTTAAGCCGTCTGCTTTTAAGCCAAGACATGTTGTTTGGTATCTTGGTTTATTAATGGGTTAGATGGTATAGCTTATAGATGGAAAGTCTAAAATACCCTAAATGAGATGGTGGATGAATTCTCAATTTATATATGATGGTATTTGGTGGGTAATTTTGGAGACTTTTAGTGGTAAAGGGTTATTACATTCAAAAAAGCCCAAAAAAACTCCTCTTGTCTGGCTTTTGCCTTATAGTTATACATGGGCGTTTGGCTTTTTTAAAGCCCGGCTTAAAAGCCAGTCGTTTGTTTCGGCTTAGGTTTTTTGGCTTTTAAACCGATGAAAAAGCCGAAACAAACAAGGTCTAAATAAAAGCTGATTCAACGATCTCTACTGAAGTGTAAAGTACACAAGTAAGACATTTTTTTTGAAGAGCTACCAGGAGCACTGCCACCTAAAATTACAAGGGAGCGGAAACCAACAGCAAAAAACAGTAAAGATATGGATTAATGCCTAGACTACCCGAGGCTGAGATTGTCAAAGTCGGCTACCGCGTTCGTAATCTCCGGATCCTCGGGCTGATATTGTGTCCTATCTTCTACATACTCCCAGTCCTTTAAGCATGTAACTACCTCACCATCTCAGGTCTGAGAGACGATCTCCTTAACTCAAGTACCCTACCCACCAAACTAAAACTGGCTTCCAACGAGACAAAAGTGGACACCGGAACCGTAAGTATGTCCCATGCAAAATGGGATAGCATGGGGGTAAAACGTTAGTTATTCTTCCACCACAAGAGAAAGTTGGGTTGATTTTTCTTGTCTATATCAAGATCGATCTCCACGAAAGGCATGTCGAGGTAGTGGTTGAGCTCTACTCGCGGATTCCATCTCAACCTGCTTGGTGATTGGGAAGATGAGCCAGTCGTCTTGCTTTTTAGCTTCTTCCATATGTTTGAAGCGGTCGAACTGCCTCGTGCTTGTTGCGTTGTTGAGGTAGATATTCTTACTTCACTTCTGGTGCCAAACTTGTCATAATATTTGTCGAAAACTTTTAAAAACTCACTATAAACATGAACATAGGCCCGGGAGAAATCAAGATCGAGTAGCTCACCTATTCCGTGGAAGGCGCCCTACAAGTCAAATAATTTTCTCCGAGGATCCAAAATAGTAGCAAAATAGTAAAGATATGGAATAGCTTAAAAATATTTTAAATTTTTTTGCTCTATTGGTTCTATAATAGAATGTAAAATATAATTATCTCTATTTTCTTTAAAAACATTAGCAATAGTCCAAAACTACTCGATGACTAAAGAATAAGTTGGGTAGTACACACCAGATAAATTTTTAGTTGCATTGTAAAAAGTTTTTAAAAAAATTCGAAAATGACCAGTAATTTGCCAATCCACTTTAGTAACCAACGGCTCACCATTATTGCAGTTGATAAAAATTGTGATAATATGCTCGTAGTTCTTGCACCGCTCCATCATAATATACGTTGAGTTCTATCTAACCTTCATATCAAGGTTGAATCTTTTTGGTTCCTTATTGTTGGCCCTGTAGTACTCTGAGAAATAGCTTTGCGTATGTTATCCAAACTAGTTTTCATTGCAATCAAACCTGCTTGCATAATGAGATTAATAATGTGGCATACGCATCTATGATGGAGTATAGAACCTACAATATAAGCCTCCAGATGCGGTGAGAGATAATCCATAGCCGTCGTGTTAGCTGATGCATTATCAAGAGTGATGGAAATAATCTACTTTTTATTTTAATGTCAGTAATAATCTCAAGTACATGGTTAGCGATAGGCTCTCTAGTGTGTGACTCGGAGATTGGCCTAAACCTATGACCCTTTTGTTTAGTACATAGTTGTAGTTTAAGTAATGCGCAACAATACTAATATTGGCTGCTCTTTGATGTGAGGATATCCATAAATTTGATGTTAGGCAAAGAAAAAACTAGTTGCCATAAAAGTTTGTTTTAACATTTCTAGTTTATAAATATCACGTGTAGTTGTTCTTCTACTAACATATTGGTATTGTGAGCAAAAACCACATTGCACCATTCTTTCAAAATTAGAGCTCTCGCCCATTCTAAGTGGAAGATCTCCAATAACTATGTATCATGCAATTTCGTCTCTAGCTACATCGATGTTGTATACCCACGTACTTACCGAACCGTCGATGTTGAAGTTGAGCTGCGTCTGAACACCCTCGCCCGGCGTCCATCCTGTTGATATTTTCTTCAAGCATGTCTCCGTGTGTCTCTTTAGATGACCTATTCCACCACATGCACGTGTAAACAATTTAGCTTGATAGTATTTGCAAATAACATACACTACCTTACACCCGTCCACAATTTTGACGATTTTGTCCATGTGTTGCCAGCACCACGCAAGTCGAGTGTTGGATATGTACACCCATCCTGGTTGCATCAATGTAGCAGCATCCGAGCTCGGTGCTGATACCGATGCTCATCTCGGATACACTGAAGCTGCGGCATCGAAGCTCGGTGCATCCGAAATGTATGAGACATCCTTGATGCCGTGCGTACCATCCAAATGATGGTCATCCATGCCATAGTCTTCCATGCTGGGGGAGAGTTGGCGCGGATCGATCTTTTGATCCCGACGAGAGGGACTTGGAGAGTGAGGGTGTACTCTCCTACTCTTGCTCTTGTGAAACATTTTTTTATGAAAGAAGAGCAAAAAAAGAGAGCGAGCGGGATATTGCAGAATATGCTCTCCTACTCGTGTCACTTTACGTCACATCGATGTCCCTCTTGTTTTACCTGTCCTTCCCCCACTTTTCTCTCGGTCGATCCACTCCCATCCCCTCGACTCCCGCGCCCGGACCACACGGCCACATGGGCACACGGCTCGATGCTACTGCCTGTGCCTCGGTCCCAAGACTCCCAACTCCCAATCTCCCTCACAAGTCACAACTGACGCTACAAGTGCAATGCGGTGACATGTCTCGACCACAAACTCCTCGCTTGCCGGCCGCCGCAGATGGCTCCATGATGTTGCTCCTGCTCGCCGCTGCAAGAGCATGCCTTTCCTCCTGGGCATGGCCGAAATCCCCACCAGGAACGGTGCCTCTCCTCCTCCCCTTCCTTGTAGCTCCCACCAACGCGGCGAACGTTGTCTCATCGCGAGCTTGAATACAGGAGTATGTGGACACCACCCACTGGGAGTGCCTCGCGTGCAGCGTCCTCGATGACCTCGTCTACCTCGACCACATTGAGTGGGAGCACGCACACCACTTCCTCCGCGGTGACGCCAACTACGCCTATGATGATGGTGATGGTGAGGACAGGCCCCTCCAGGAGATGGCTTACTGCTTCGACTGGGACCTCTCCGACGAGGAGGGGTGGGGCCGCCTTGACTTCCGCCTCCTTGGCTCCTACGGCGAGCGCACCCAGAGAAAGGGAACCCAGAGGCAAAGCACCATCAATTAGGCTGGCTAGTGCCGTGTCCATGGTGGCGTGCATGTCCGTGAGCACTGCCGCCTTGTAGTCGAAGCACGGTGGCAGGATTGGCGGCCACCTCCCTCCTCGACTCCCTCCGCCTCCTTCCTCCACCACGGCGAGGTGACCTCGGGGGGTGATGAAAGCCAAGGCGAGGCGGTGAGGCGCGGGAGGCGAGCAAGCGTGACGCTGGAGGCTAGGCGGCAGAGCGGAGCCAAGGCGACGCGACGACAGTGGAAGCCGTGGCATCGGCGCGGCAACGTCATGGGCACGACGACAGGTCGGGCCTCTATCTCACGCTCTCCCCCACCTCCCTGCCACGACCCGCGGCAACACATTCATGCCGGCCATGCTCCGTGCCACCTCCATGCTAGCGTGCCTCTGTGCCGAGCAGACCCGACCCAAACAGCCATATCGGGCCATGCCGCCTATCGTGTCAGATTTTTGGGCCTGGAACAGCCTGAGCCACAGTGCTGGGCCAGCACAACGCGGGTAGTACTTGGAGTAAAGATGAAGCCGGACCCTAGTGAAGTGATTGGGGGCGGGTGGACTCGGTGGCGAATGCGGAGCCAGGGCAAGCGGCAATGGAATCTTCAGGCTTGGCTTGGAAACTGGATCTAGGGTTGGCAGAAATACCCATGGGTCCGGGTCTGGTTCCAGGTCTAGGTACGGATATAGACCCGTGGGTACAGTAGACCTGGACCCGAAAAACCTGTCAAGTGGGTCCAACTACCAAATTCGGTCTAGGGCAAGGCCAGGAAAGACGTGGTCCATGGGCCAAGGCTAATCTCTGTTCAGCGTGTTTGCACGTGAAGGTCTGAAGGAAAAAAACAACTAAGAGTTAATGAGGCATCCAATGTTCCAAATTAGTCCAAATCGCAAATCCCCAATCCCCATCGCCCCATCTGCCTATCAGTCTCTCTCAGGTCCTCCACACTACACAATCTCAGGTCACAAACGCTAGCCGCTATCCCCAACGACTGCGCCCCCGACCGGCGACCGCGCCCCCACTCCCCGATCCGAAGCTATGACCGACGAGCCAGCGAGGCGCCACCCCGACCCCGAGCCACGGATCCACCTCCTGCGACCTCGACCCTGACCCTGAGCCCTGGATCCACCTCCTGTCCTCCTGCGACCCCAACCCCGACCCTGACCCCGACCGAGCCTCGGATCAATCGCCTCGTGAGGTACGACCCTTCGATTTGCTATGGTTTCACATGATCGATGATTCTGAGAAAACGTATCTAGATGCAAGATAGAGACGAGTATCTACATTGTCATACTTGCATGCTCTCAAACAAGTGGTTGTCCAGGTGATTACCTCACAAAGGTGCCATCTGATCCCGGAGCTGGTTATTACCTCACAAAGGTGCCATCATATCGTTTGCATTCTCAATGTTCAAGCAAAGGTGCATGATACTACTACTAATTGTGAATTAACTAGCAAATATGGTTGTCTCGCGATAACATTGCAGACAATTAATTAGCTCTATACGTTCTGTTGTCGGTGCCTGTTATATCTAATTGGCAACATGCTTTGCTCTGGTCTTCAGCTTGTGACAATTGCACAAACGATGGATGCGTAATTCAAATTATGACTGGTTGTTGATTTATTGATTTATTGATATGTTCGGCATGCCATATTCATATCAATAGCTTTGTCATTGCCTTGTAGACGAGTATCTACATGCCATGACTGGTTGTTCGGCACAGTAATCTGTATTGCAATTGAGGAGTAACATTTAGCATATGATTTATTGATTTATACAGTGAATCAGAAATGGTGTCTCCGGATAGAGATAACGCTAAGTCAGCGGAAACGCCGGCGGCAGCGGCAGTGCAGAGCTCGGCTATAGGAGATCAGAGTTTACCCGTTGGGGCAGCGGCGGCGCAATGCTCTGACGTGGATCAAGGTAGATCATCACAAGGCAATGTATCCAAAACGACTGGTAATAAAAGAAAACTGAAATCTAAAGTGTGGGAAGAGTTTGAACATGTATTGATTAATGGGAAATGGAAAGCTGTTTGTGGGTATTGTAATGCTAAACTTAGTGAAGACACATCTCATGGAACTTCACATTTATCAAAACACTTGAATAATTGTGGTGCAAAAAATGCAATGGGACCAAAGCAGAAAAAACTGAGGTTGACAAAGGGAGAAGAAGGGAGAGTGAATGTAGAAAACTGTATTTTTTATCAAGATATTGCTAGGAAGGAGCTAGCATTGATGATATGTGTTCATGAATATCCTTTACCTATGGTTGATCATGAAGGCTTTAGGAAATTTTGTTCAACATTACAACCAATGTTTAGGATGGTCTCAAGAAATACTATTAGAAAGGATGTATTAGGTATGTATGAAGTGCAAAAGGCCTCAATGGTGAAGTTTTTTTTTTTTTTTTTTTTTTTTTGCAAATTTCAAGAATAGAGTTACCATCACTACGGACCTTTGGACTGCAGGACATCAAAAGAGAGGTTATATGGTAGTTACTGCACATTATATTGATGGTGATTGGAACCTGAAGAGCTATCTTTTAAGGTATTATAAAATAGAAATTGTTATATGTGAAGCATTGCATAATTGCATATTTTTGGTTACATGTAAATCTGAAATTTTCTTTCTTTTGTTGTACTAGGTTCATGTATGTGCCATGTCCACATACGACGGATGTTATATGTGAAACATTGCATAATTGCCTTCTTGAGTGGCATCTTGAGAACAAGATATTTACAGTTACTTTGGACAATTGCTCATCGAATGACAAAGCTATTGGAGAATTGACAGATAAGTTGGATTCTAACTCACTCATGTTGCATGGTAGATTAGTTCATATGCGGTGTTGTGCCCATATTTTGAACTTGATTGTGCAAGATGGAATGAGTGTCATGGAAAAGGGCATCGAAAGAGTTCGTGATAGTGTTGCATCTTGGTCGGCAACACCTAAAAGACATGAAAGGTTTGAAAAGATGGCCTGCATTATGAGCATAACATACAACAAAAAATTGTCTCTTGATTGTAAAACAAGATGGAATTCAATTTATTTGATGTTACAAGTTACCTTGCAGTATCAAGAAGTTTTTAATCGTTTGAAGCTACAAGTTAAATTGTTTACTTGTCCTACTTTAGAGGATTGGGGGTTTGCAAAGGAGGTGTGTGGTAGGCTGAAAATGTTTTTTTGATATCACTGAGTTGTTATCAGGCACTAAGTATGTTACTGCCAATCTTTTCTTTCCCAAAATTGGTGGCATTAATTTAGCAATAAGGAAATGGCAATTGAGTGATAATGAACTTTTGCAAAAGATGTCTGAGGATGAAGAGAAAATTTGATAAGTATTGGATAGATGTTCATGGTCTTATGTCAATTGCACCGGTCCTTGATCCAAGATTTAAGGCTCATATGTTGCATGCTTTGTATGTGTCCATATATGGATATGAACACACAACTGCAAAGGTTGATGACATAAAGAAGATTATGTTGGAATTGTTGTTGGAGTATCAAGATACTTCTGAAATTGTGGGTACATCTGATGCCACTAGCATAGCTTCTGACCAACTTGGAGTAGATGAAGTATTTCATATCTTTGATACTTATATGTCTTCTTAGCCTACAAGTTATGCTTCTCATGTTCGGTCAGAGTTAGATTTATACTTGGAAGAACCTTTTTAGCCTAGAACATAAGAGTTAGATATCATTACTTCGTGGAAGTTTGGAGGTATTAAGTACCCGACCTTGCAAAGGATAGCTCATGATATATTGCCAATTCCTGTAACAACTGTGGCATCTGAGATTGCATTTAGTACAAGTGGTAGAGTGCTTAGTCCACACCGAAGTCGCCTTGCCCCTAATATGGTTGAAGCACTTATGTGCATGCAA
Source organism: Rhipidocladum racemiflorum (assembly GCA_036346355.1). Lineage (NCBI taxonomy): Eukaryota > Viridiplantae > Streptophyta > Magnoliopsida > Poales > Poaceae > Rhipidocladum > Rhipidocladum racemiflorum. The sequence continues at coordinate 51,525,305 of CM070582.1, read as the reverse complement.
GCATGGTCATCTGCGAATATGCTAGGTAACATTAAATATTTGCATTCTATTTCATCTATTTTATTTCATCTTCTAACTATTACTAATTTTTCTCTTAGGAGATACTTCTTCTAACTTATTTGCAATCGGAACTGTTCTCGAGGATGAAGAAGAAATGATTGAAGACGCATCTGGTGTTACCAGTTTATGAAGAAGAACTTGTAGCATGTTTAATGCCTTAATCATGTACTGTTTGGAGAACTTGTAGCCTGTTTATGAAGAAGAACTTGTAGCCTGTTTAATGCTTTAATCATGAATCTGCCTCACAATACATTCTATTGTATGTCAAACATATTAGTGCATCCAACTTTTATGCTTGAATACTGGTCGTAAGATGCTTCATGTGTGTCATGATCATATTATTTTAATAAGCCCATATTCTTAATCTCTGTGAATTAAATTGTTTCATGCTGTCCGGAGAAGATAATGTTTGGAGAAGATAATGCTTCATGCTGTAATGCTGTCCAGACCAATAGCTTTGATTTTGTATCTCTGTTTCGGGTCCTGAGTACCCGGTCGGGTCTGGGTCCGGGTCCGAGATTGGACCCGTGACTGACTTTGGGTCCGAGTCCGGGTCCAGAGTTTGGGTCTCGGGTCTGAGTCTACGGAGGTTGGACCCGGAGGTACCCGGACTCGTTCCCATCCCGTCTGGATCGAGATCTGGATCTCGGACAACATCGGCCAGAGTAGGGCACCTAAGGCTGACCCCCTTGACAGGCGACGACGAATCCTCCTTAATTGAAGGCGCCAGCATGAGAGGTGGAGTGGGAACTTCCGGTGTGCCTACAGTCGCCGGGACAAATTTGCCGTCTTCGTCCTCATCTGAGCTCCAAGAAATGCGTTCCGGCGAGTCCAGGAACTGAGAAGGCGAGGATATAGGACTTGATGTACGGGGGTGGAATTGGTGGCTACCTCGACCGGAATGGCCTCCGGTGGGGCGGGGATCGGTTGAGGTCGGTCGGTGCTGGGAGAGGAGTCTGTGGGGAGGAAGGGGCCATAGTGCTGAGCTTATCACCATGCTAATTTATGGCATGCTGCCACATGTTCTTCAGCTCTGGTTCTCGTTCCTACCATCATCCAAGTAGGACATACTAAGAGACCGATTTGCAACGCTCTGCTACGGAAGTACTGAGTGTTGTTTTAGGACTTGTGCAATTTAGGCCCCGTTTGGTACGGTTCCAGATTCTAGTAGAAACAGAAACAGTTCTAAATTCTTGGTAGAAACGTTTCAGGTAGAATCAGAATTACTTTCTGCAAACCGTTTGGTACGGTTCCAGATTCTAGTAGAAACTAGTAGAAACGGGGTTGAGGGTGATTCAACCACGGTGTGGAAAAAGAAGAAACGTTCCGAGGAGAATCGTTCTGAGTTTTAGCCCGTTTGGCTGAATTTCCCCCAGATTCTAGTAGAAACAGCTCGGTTCCAAGTTACCAAACGGGGCCTTAGTCTCTACGAGATTATAGTTCATGCAACCCTATCGGCAACCGATAATCCAAACAAGCCTAATAAAATATTGTACAGTGTCTATTACTCCATTCAGTCGCAAATAGTTGCTGTCTTGATATAGGTATAGATAAACTTTCAAAACTTTGATTGTCAATATCTTTTCATATATTTAAGTTAGATAGATGAAAATCATATATGTATATTTATCTCGAAAAGTACTTTTAGAATAATATAATTTATTAGGTTTTATAAATATATTAGAATAAAAATTAGTCGTTAAAGTTGTGTTTTGCATATCGCGTCTGCTCAAAATGATAACTATTTGCGATCAAATGGAGTATAAGAATAGCACGGAGCTTCTCCTTATGGAATTAGATTGAGATCTCGACTATTTGGAACCATCGAAACCAGAGTGTTAAGTAAACAGTCTGTTTGAAGTCCTCGAGACAGCAGTGCAGATAGGCAGGAGATTCCTGATGCATGCCAACTGTGTCCGGCACCGACACGTCACTCTGGACACGCAGCCACTGGCTAGTGGGCCCTTCAACTTTGCTTGCATCTGCTTCAGTGCTTTGGAGCAACCGAGAACAGATTCTTTTTTGGCGCCTACTGCTTTTCCATTGGCTAGATATGGCTAAGCATGATTGATTCGCTGGGTTTGGAGAACCGACAAGGCCACTGCATGCGCATAAGTTCTCTGTTTAGGGAGAGGAGCATCTTGGCCGTCCGTATTGACATGATCGGAATCAGATCAATTTACCGGTGAACAACAAGAAACACGCGTTGAGATCGGCTGTTGATCGGCTGTTGGGACGTCGGTACAGACGCGGCAGTTCGACGCCACCAGCTGCCAACCACAAAACTTTTAATAGGGACTTACATTTTACATATACAAATTTATAATCTGGTATAATAGCTTTGTAACATTATAAATTCAATACATATACCAAAAATTTGCTAAAGGTACGTCACGAATAGTTCTATATAAACCATCAAAATCAAAACCAATTCAATCAATAAATTTAGTCTATTTTAATTACCGACGCCAAGTTCTGCCCATGAACACCACCGCCGCCCGGGAATGATCTCTGGACGTGCATGCGTGGTAATGCGTACAGTACATTCACCGTTGTAATTGAGAAAAAAAAAAAAACTAGACATGCCTTGGATTCGTTGAGCATAACGTTTTCAAGTAAAGATGCCGACAAATAACAAATAGAACACTGTCTGTTTCTATCGCGATCAGCTCCTGTCAAAATAATAAGGGAAGGCCAGAGTAACGCATACGCTAGAATTTGCTTAGCTAAAATCACACATAGGCATGCAGCCATACCTTTTTCTCCTCAAGTAGGAGATCATGGCCATCAACATCACTATAATGTCACTCTTTGCTTCGTGATACATGCTAAACCGCAAATTTCGGCAACCCATCCATGTCCTACGCAGAAAAAGAAACTCATACCGGAGGATCCGATCGCCAGCTATATAACCAATTGTCACCATCTAAACGGTCATACGGCTAAATGCGTCCCAAGTTCTACAAATCTACAAAATATCATAGTTAGAAATGCAATGTATCTATATGAAGTGGAACGCTCGTCACAAAAGGGGAACAATTTAGGGGGTGTGGTTTTGTCTTTTGACAAAAGGGATTTTTGTTAAAGGGGGATTACGATCACTTGTTATAGAGTACTCGCTCCGTCCAATTTTATAGGGCGCATTTTTTATTAGTATATAGGCTAAGAGATATTGAGAATAATTAGACTAGCTATAATTATTATCTCTAAGCATTATATTCAATGCATTCACATATAGAATATAAAGTAAATCTGGATATTCGTTAGAGATATAAAAGAAACATAACATTAATTTGTATTGAAACACGAAGTACATTATTTATTTATAGATAACACTATTAAAAAAATACATCATATAAACTTGAAGCATACAAAGGGTAGTTGACTTGATGCCACTCGTCAATAGTCATGTAGCCTTTTTTTTACTACAGTAGTCATGTAGGCTTGACTTGGTGCTGTTGGGTACCAACATATGGTCTGCTAGGTTTTGCATCACGCGAAAACGCTCCTCTTTTTCAGAGTGGTTGGTACTTGGTAGTTAGTGGAAGGTTCTTATTTTGGCTCTACGTTTGCTTAGTGGTGGCCCGGGTGACATGGTAATATGGTATGATTTGGATAGGGACAAGTGGAATTCGCCAATATTTGGAGGTAGTGAGCCTCAGTGTACGTAGGACTGCACTATGTATAGTTTTTATTTTTACATTTCGTGCGGTAAAATTTGAATATGCTTGTGTACGAGTGCCAATATTTGGATATGCTTGTGTACGTAAAAGTATCGTCGGTTCATTAATTTGACCATCTCAGAGATAAAGTGGACTATACACAAATCCAGCACTCCAGGCCGTTCATATATATATACTAACTATCTTATAGCGGGAGGAATTTGCGAGCGCTCGGGCGATCCACGTCAGTGCTTTGCACGTTGGAGGCCCCCAGCTTTTCGTATTTGCGTCCAGCTCCTCACGGTGCCACGCCGATTCCGGCCGACACGTTCGCTCCGTGTACGATCACATTGCGCACTTTTCCTTCCCGCGTGTATGGCTTAAATAATTTGGCCCTCTCGGTTGGACACTACGTTCGCGCAGCGCAGTGGTGGGGCGTCTCCGTCCCACGTCGAAGATGAGCGTTCGAGCCCTGGCTCCGCGCGCGCGTCACAACCTGTATTTTGCCCGTGCGATGCCCCTGCAGATTCTAGAAATTATGTCCAGATCCCTTTTTTGCGAAAAGACCCCAAAAATATAGGAATTCACCCTTTTTTTCGGAAAAAGCCCCCCAAAAATTTAAAAATTGCATACACCCCACAAACGGAAGGGGCACCAAAAAATTTAGAAAATTACGTATAAATCCCTAAAAAACCAACAAAAAATCCGTGTTTCATCGGTTTATTCTTAAAAAGCCCCCCAAAATTTTAAAAATTGTGAAAAGGCCCTCATAAATTATTCTATTGATGTATGGGCCTGTTGCGCCAAAAAATTTGCGAAGAGACCCTGCAAATTCTACAAATTACGCCCAGGTCCCTTTTCGCGCGAAAAGACTCAAAATATGAAATTCAACCTTTTTGGGAAAATGCTCCCGAATATTTTAAAAATTACATACAGATCCTTTTTCCCTGTAAGGCCCGCAAAAATCGGAAAAATGCCTCAAAAATTTGAAAAATTACATATAGATCCCTTTTTCCTGTAAAAACACCAAAAATCTGGGTTTCGCCGATTTTCCATAAAAAGCTCCCAAAAATTTCAAAAATTATGAAAATACCCTATAAAAGTATTCTATTGACGTGTGGGTGCATTGTGGTTGGCATGGCGTGCGCCACGTCCACGCAACTAGTATATAGTATAAACAGAGGGGGCTTTGGTAATACGAAAGGTATATCGTTTTTTTCACCGTGGAATAAATGTAACTATTCAAAAAAAAAAACATGAGACCATTGTATCCATAAATTCATCTCTCATAGGATATTTTCTGATGAAAGAAATTGAATATACGCCATTTAATTGCATAATATACATCTTGTCCTCGTTAGCTTTGATTGAGATGTGACTAAAAAGGCTAGCAGGTACCAAAATAATAGACCAGTGACAGTGAACTTCTTACACCAAGTTAAAAAAGCGTCGGAGGTACGTGAGTTAGAGCCTAGAAGGCTAGAAGCTAACTTTGTTTCAGACGTGCTATAGATCGTTGATTGTCACAGCTGTGACTTAGACCCACTTTATTAGCCCTATATTCCGTATGTTATAGATTTAGTTTTTTTCTTCTAAATTTTAACATATTTATAACGCTAAATTTTATCATCACAAAAAATACAATAAATTATACTTACCTAATATAATTATGATAAAATCAGTATTAAACCTGACAGACCCTTACCCTCCACTCCTTTCTACCAGTGCTCGAGGGGTTCATGGGCTAAGGCCACGTCAGACTCACCTGCTCATGTTTCCACCCTACGTTGCAGATCTCCCACAGTCATATATGGGCTGTTTGGTTGGCTGCATCTAAAGAGATTTGCATCTACAGATGCAAAAGATGGGTGTTTGGTTGTCTTCTTATTCAACTCAGCTTGGCTCTACAGATGCAAAATACCTTTTTCAGCCTGACTCTAGGGAAACGAGAAAATCCACCGTTTCCCCAGAGCCAGGCTCTGCTGAGCTATGCATGCATGTTAACATCAGCATTTACTTTCTAGTTTTCTTCTTTTTATTTTTATTTGTGAAATTATTGACTTTTTAGTATTTTTAAAATTTGTTTCATTCCTCTCTTGAATTTGCGTATCACACTTCCAATCCAGTGCAACCAACCAAACAACATCTCTATGCAGCCTGTCCAACTTCATACGACCAACCAAACAACATCTCCTTGCATCCACTCAGACTGACTCCCACTAGCCTGGCTAGCTCATACAACCTGGCTGAGCTGAGAAGGCAACCAAACAGCTCAATACTGTATAGATCGTTAATATCGTAAAACGTAGTTGTTTATTCATGATCAATTAACAGCACGTTGACGAAATCACAAGAACAAGAACATAGAGCACACACAAAATAAGGACAAAGTTCTCTCTCTTTTTATTAGATTAATTCTATCTGTACAAGAGGTACCCAATGTATAGCAAAACTAACATGTGGTAGGTTTGGATTCGCCCACCAATAGATAGAGTCATTTCATACTTGGACTAGGATTATATCTGTGTCATAATACTCCCCTTGGGTGAATACCGCGTAATGCACATGTCTCGTTAAAAACTCCTCCAAAAAACGAAATGAAAAAAAGATGGAGAAAAGAATACATTGCAATCGCACTACGTGTTACACTAATTGCCTCATTAAAAACCTTCATGTGAGAAAACTTTAGGAAAACTCATTAACGGAAACAGTGCGCAACCTATACTCTTCAGGATATAAAATAAGAACTTTAGGATCATATAAAGGGTCATGGTTGACGGTTTTACTCCCCTGAACTCTACATATCCCTATGTCATCTTATTTCAATGCCATTAACACATCTGTCAAAAATAGATTTTGACAAGAACTTAGTGAACAAATCTGCTAGATTTTCACATGACTTAGTTTGCAGTATCTTTACCTCACCATTCTTTTGGAGTTCATGAGGATAGAAAAATTTATGAGCAATATGCTTCGTGATATTGCTCTTTACATAACCCATTTACATTTGTGTAACACAAGTAATATTATCTTCATAGATAATTGTGGGGATATCGACGATATTAAAACCATATGACTTCTGAATATGGTTAATCACACGTTTCAGCCAAATACACTCATGTGAGGCTTCATATAAAGTTATAATCTCTTAGTGGTTGATAGAAGTAGCTACCAATGTCTGCTTAAAAGAACGCTAAGAAATGGCTGAACCACCTCAGAAAAATACAAAACCAGTCTTAGATTTGGCACTGTGGGGATCAGATAGATAACCTATATCCATATATCCCGCCATGGTTAAGTCTTGGTTGTTTTGAAAAAAACAATCCAATATCTTGAGTACCTTGGAGGTATATGAGTAAAGTTTTGACACTAGCCCAATGTCTTCTGGTTGGGACTACATTGTTTCATGCTAGCAAATTTACCGTGAATGCAATATTAGGCCTTGTACAATTTACTAGATACATAAGTATGAGACTTTAGGTCCAAGAAATTTCTCATTTTCCATCCTTGATCTGAAAAGGGTCTTTATCCGCTTCAAGTGATCTCACAACCATGTTGTCTTTAAAGGATGATATTTATCCATATTAAATCTTTCCAATACCTTCCTGATATAGATAGATTAGTGTACAAAAATTTCTTTTGGAAAATGCTCTAGCTGTAGGCCTAAGCAAAATTTGGTTTTACCCAAATCTTTCATCTCAAAACTTCGTCGTAAGGTAAGCACTTGCTTTCTTTATTTCCTCTGTTGTTCTGATGACATTCAATTCATCGATTTATATTGAGCTGATACAGAATCCATTCTAGGATTTCCTTATGAATACACAGGGGCAATATTCCTTCTTCATGAGGAACTCACTTCGTCGATTGTACCACATTCTCCTCAACCATTTTAATCTGTATACCGCCCCCTTCAGTTTGATGCTATACATGTTGCAATTATTAGAATTCAGAATTTTAACTCCATCAGGGATTCTCATATAAATATTTGTATCTAGTGGCCTATATAAATATGCGGTTACTACATCCATCAACTGCATTTATAAGTTTAAGCTTGCTGCCATTAATGTTAAATTTTGGAACGTTATTTCACTTATTATAAGAGAATATATTTCATCGTAATCGATGCAGTGTCTCTACGTGAACCCTTGCCCTATAAGCCTCGCTTTATATCACTACATGAATATTTTTGTTTCTCTTTCAGATAAAAAATCCATTTGATCCTACAGGGAACACTTTTAGGAGATGTTCGATCAATAGGTCAGACAACTTTTCTCTTATTAAGCGAGCGTTGCCTCAATTGCGTCTTTCATTTTGACCCTATCTGAGCGCTTCTAGCACTCTGCCATGGACTTTGGTTCTGAATCTAGCTTTTTAGCAATTTTAGAGGCAAATATGTTGACAATTGTAGTCTTTTTTATACAATTATCATGCATCACTTCAAGGTTATCTCTTTATTAATTTCTTCCAACTCCTCACGATTTCTCACAACGATGGAGTCTGGGTGTTTCGACTTCCCAACGTTGGATTTTGCACACAAATATTCGCTGGGGTTATCATCTTTAGGATGGATCACTTCAGAGATGTTACCATCTTCAAGATGGATCACTTCAAGGATTTTCTTAACATCAGGTTGAGCTTCTTTCACTGTCACGGGTAGTGTTCTCATCTGGTTGGTTCTCTACTTTTGCAGACGTCTCCGCGGAATTGAATCCCATGCACCTAGAGGCCTCCCCCTCTTTTATCATGAGGGTCAAGAGTGGATTCAATATCCTTCTAGGGTATTTCCACCCTTTCAGGTGCATATATTGCAGGTATGTGAGATCTTTTCACTCCCTTATGATCAATGAAGGCATTTGGCAGTCTTATTAGCTTATTTGTTATAGATTATTATCCTCTGAACTTATAGTTCGGCCTCTTTAGTGTGTGGATATTAAGGACTCATCATTCTTTTAATGTGGTAATTATCTCCCCCTAATACTGAAAAATATCCTTAATACAATCAGCGTATCGGGCCGTATACAGATCCCCTGTCATAGGTTCTAGGTGTTTTAATAATTGATGGAGATTCATAACCTACATAAATCCTCAACTTCCGGCGAGGTCACATGGTGGTACGCTGTGGTGGAAAGATTGACATGTATACAACACAGCCAAATTTTCGCAGATGAAAAATACTTAATTCTTTTTCACGCACTATCTGCAATGGAAAAATTTTATGATATGCAGTTAGTTTGAGTTGAAATAATACCATGGTGTGCAGCACTGTGTGGCCCCAACAGCTGGTGGGTATCCTACTATTCTGCGAGAGTGGCTAAGTAATAAATTTTTATTCCTTTAATTAATGACTCTGTAAGGCCATTTTAATGTGTGGACATGAGGTACTAAATATTCTACATTAATTTCCAGAGCCATACAATAATTATTAATTCTTTTTGAGGTCAAATCGCTAGCATTATCCATTTAGATACACTTGATTCTTTTTTCTAGAAAGGAGTCTCTTAATAATTTGGGTAATTAATTTAGCAAAATTATGGTTTCTAGTAGATAAGAGACATACATAAGATCATCTAGTAGAAGCATCTATTAGTACCATAAAAATATCTGAAAGGGCCCGACAGGGGTTTAATGGGTCCACAGATATCACCTTGAATTTTCTCCAAAAAAATTAGCGATTCTTTCCTAATATTTAGTAAGAAGATCTAACTATGAGCTTTCTTATAGCACAAACGGGGCATAAGAAATCTCCAGGCCTAAGAAAGTCTGCATACTTTAGCCAACAAAATTATATAGTTATTCTTCTCATAATATTCAACTCAGGATAACCTAGTCGATATGCCAGATCTTAAATATTTCTAGGTTTACATCGCAACATAAACTCCAGGTTTTATATGTGCATAATATAACCAAGAGGGAGTTTTTCAGCCACACGTTTATTACACTCATTAAACTTAATCATGAGTAAGTACCATCCTTTTTCTTTGTCTGCATATGAAAACCATTTGGATCAATGTCTTTAATACTTAAGAGAGTACAACTGGACTCAAGGTATAATATGTCATATTCTTTCAGTGCCAACTATGAGAGCATCGCTTCTGGCCATAGTCATAATATTGTCAATTCACTTAGTGTGGTACAACTATCTTCTAAACAAACTTTCTCCTTCATCATTGGATTATACTTTGTTCTATATTAGAAGTACGATTTAATAACAAGATAATTGTTACATCAGGAACAAATTATAGAATATAGAATAAACATAGCACAATTAATCAAATATCTAGAAAATAGGTATTTATTCACTTTTAGATGATAATCGCTCAATAGGAGTGTAGTCCAAATGTTCATTTAGGGATTAGGGCTAAACTGATGAGGAGTCTTATAAGGAATATGTGACATCGACTAGCAAATATAAGGAATACTTAGGAGACTAATTCAGGTCTCCATATGAGTCATAGGTGTCCTCCTAGGACTCTTTGAACTCAATGATTTCAATAACCAATTATCACACTTCTCAGTGTCCATGTCAACAACAGGTTGAATGGCGAAGTATGGCTCAACATTGTTCCCTCGGGTTTTGTTGATATTTTAGTGGATTTCATATAAAAGTCTATTATATACTTTAGGATGCGATAGTTGCACGACCAATGGTCAGTGCATCCATACCTAAAATTGGGTTATTCAGGGTTTGCAGCCTTATTAGCTGAGTCTTACTTCTGTAAGCCCCCTGTCACTTTACTTTTACTTTTCCATTATGGATTACCTCTTTCCCTATCTGATTTGCCATTCTTCCACTTTATCCCTTTTATTCCTTTGGCCCTTTTCTACGTCTATGGCTATTGCTAGCCTACTGAGCATTTGCATGTGCATCAGGCATTACAAGACTCCTATTAGAAAGTACATGATGATTCTTCACCAGGAGTTCTTCACGCTTTTTTGCTTCTAGCAAAATACATATAACCTTGGAGTACTTCTGGTACATGACATGATGATACTATTGCAGTAGTATTATCATATTAGGGGTGGAAGGTACATAATGTCTTGTCGATCATTATAACATTAGTAACTTTCTGGTTACAAAATGTTAGGTCAGTGACAAGCTTATGCATGACAAAATTATATGCTTCCATAGCCTTTAAAATACTGAAAATGAGGGAGGATCCATTCGCACCATGCTTCTGACAACAGGATGGATCTTTGCTAGTTATATATTTTTTTCTTCAGGTAATTCAAAAGTACCAGTTGGTCCTCTTACAACAAATATTCGGTCTTCAGGTCTGTATGAAGATGATACATCAGAAAATGCATAGTCGTACACCTAACGACTTTGAGAAGAGCGGGGTACTAGCTTTAAGTTGGGAAAATAGTGGCTTCAAAAGGTCGAGCTATCAAATTAATCTTAGTATTCATTGCTCGGGTAAGGTAATTGCTGCCATTCAGGGCAAGCTCGATAAATTCCCTCTATGCAATGTCCAACATATCCTATTCTTATTTATGCAAAATGACGTTTACTACTGGTAAAATCATTATATTGCATACTTATTCTTCAGTCAGTAAAGCTTGGTCTATATATATTTAGTGGATATTTATCTAAAATTTTTCCAGATGACAAATTCCCTCTGTGCGCCATTGGCCTAACGCCGTCGCGCCCCCCGACAGCACCGTGCCCCATGGATGCCACATGCCCCAACAACGTCGTGACCCTTGGACTCCGCGCGCCCCCGAAGAGTTCTCTTTCGCACACCCCGATGGTGCCGCGCCCTTCGCCTCCGCGCCCCGATGGCTCTGCGCCCCTCAAGTTGCGTGATGCTAGCAGTGCAAAGACGACGAGGCGGTGGCTAGTTCGCGTCCCCATGCAAGGCGGTGCACCCGAAGTGCAGAGCCAAGGTGGCAGGCTTGAAGCGCGAAAGCCGAGGAGGTTGGGCCCTCTCCATGCCTTTGTCTCGTCGGAAGTCGAGGTGGTTAGCCTCACGCCCTTCCTCACTGGAGACGTGGTGGCACCCGAACAAAGAGGCGGCGGTGCCTACCCACATTTGCCCACCGACAGCGGCGCCCATGGTGGGAGGCGGCGATACCCCCAACGCCCGGCCATGACTCCACTTGGAGCAAGTGGCTGCTAGGGTTGGAAACCTAGCCGCCCCCTCTTATAGCAGGCCGAACGAGCCCTTGTAGGCTCAAATGGGACGTGCGAGTCAGTTGGGCCGAACTAGCCCATTGGTTTTCTCATTTTTTTATTTTTTATTTTTATTGATGAAAATGGGAAAAGGTAAAATTACAATTTTACCCCTTGGAATTTCATAAATTAGTTAAATCCTAAAAATTCATATTAAATCCTAGAAATTAGATTTCTAGGTATATGGACTTCCATAAATTTTGGTAAAATTGCTATTAGCACATAATGGAAGTTGCATATTCCTGGGTATATTTTTCTAGCATTATGCCATGTTTAATATATGTTGAAATTTATTTTTCTGTTATTCAGTAATTCTGAGAATTTTCTTAGTATTTGTCATATATATATGCAGTGTAGATGATGCAGTGTAGACGATCACGATCAACCACGGTGGAATGTCGTGCGTTCATTCATGCATGCATCCAATTCTATGCTGCTTGTAGATTGATCTTGGGCTTCAGCTTCGTAGAGTTCGTGCTGATAACGTGTTGTAAAACGTAGCAGTTCACTCGCGATCAATCAACAGCACGTCGACGAAATCACAAAAACAAGAACAGATAGCACACACAAAGTAAGGGCAAATCTCTCTGTCTATTAGATTGATCCTTTTTGTACAAGAGGTACTCAATATATAGCAAAACCAATAGGAGATAGGTTCAGATTCGCCCACCAATAGATATAGTTCTTCCATACTTGGACTATGATTCTATCTATATCATAATAGGTAATAAATATCTATTTTAATGTTTGTTGGTGAATTTCTAAACTATCTCCGAAGGTATTTGGCTATAAATATAGCCCTCGTTGAATAAAGTTATATTACTCAATAAATACAAGAGAGTTTGACTTATATATACTATGTATTTACCTTTGTCATTAGTATTCTGATTTCTCGATGTTGCATTATAATTGATGCACGGCAGTCGTCTCTACTATTCAACATGATCACCGGTGCAGACAGCGACACTGGATCTCACCACCCATGGCCCATCCGGACGGCCCGGATTCCGCCAGCGTGGCGTGGACGGCATCGTGCGCAGGCTGGCCCATACTTATTGACAAACAAACGGTTCATCTCGTGCCACGTCGCCCCTCGATGCGTTCTTATCCCCACGATTCATCCGACGGATCCTGCCATCCTCCACTCCCCAGTCTCAAACCCCTGTCCTCCTCCTCCCACCTCACTCTTCCTTCCCCTCCCCCTTCTTCTTCTCCTCCTCCTCCTCCTCCTACTCCCGACTCTACAAATCCTTAGTCTCTCTCGTTCGATTGTTTCATCTGCGTTCGATGCGTTTCTACTGGTGCTCTTGGGGTTGTTGATTTGGAACGCAGTGAGTCTAGTTTCGGTTAGGATCGTTTGATCAGCCTCGAAGTTAAGTTGACCGGAGAAGGGAGGGAGGAGAGGCTGGTCGCTCTGTTTCTTGGCTCGGTCGACGGGGATGCCAGACTCCGATAACGAGTCCGGCGGGCCGAGCAACGCAGAGTTCTCGTCGCCGAGGGAGCAGGACAGGTTCCTGCCGATCGCGAACGTGAGCCGGATCATGAAGAAGGCGCTGCCCGCCAACGCCAAGATCTCCAAGGACGCCAAGGAGACGGTGCAGGAGTGCGTGTCCGAGTTCATCTCCTTCATCACCGGCGAGGCCTCCGACAAGTGCCAGCGCGAGAAGCGCAAGACCATCAACGGCGACGACCTCCTCTGGGCCATGACCACCCTCGGCTTCGAGGACTACATCGAGCCCCTCAAGCTCTACCTCCACAAGTTCCGCGAGCTCGAGGGCGAGAAGGCGGGCGCTGCCGGGGCCGTCGGCGCAGCCCCGTCAGGCTCCGGCTCGCAGCACAAGGAGCCGTCCAGGAACAATGGCGGCGGCGGCGGTGCCGGCGGCTACGGCATGTACGGTGGCCCTGGGTCAGGCGACGGCGGTGGCGGCATGATCATGATGATGGGACAGCCGATGTACGGGTCGCCGCCTGGCGCGTCCACGGCAGGGTACCCGCAGCCGCCGCACCACCAGATGATGATGGGAGGGAAAGGCGGGTACGGGCACGGCCACAACCATGGCGGGGCCGGCACCGGCGGCGGGTCCTCGTCGTCGTCTGGGTTCGGCAGGCAAGACAGGTTATGACTGTTCCTGCTGCATGAAGAGGAGGCTTCGCTTCCTGGTTGGTGTTGTTGGTAACCGGAGGTGGTGCCGGGTTAATTAATCTTTTTCCTGTGCTTTTAATGTGCTGAAATGAGTTAATGATATGCTTAATACTGCTACTAGTTGTCCTTAACCTCTTGATGATCCCATGATCTGTACCATTAAAATGAGCTTTGGGTGACTTGCACTTAATGGTGCAATTTGACAAGGTGCTAATGAGGTAGGTATCTATCCCCAATGTTCTGTGGTGGCCAACTGGCTGTGCATGTTTTTTCCATTCCTTTTCTGGCTGGATTATAGTACTACGTGATTGGTACTTTGCTGTGGGGATAATTTGGAATTTAGGGTGTCGGCTGTGTGATCTCAGGTGTCGGCATGGATAATCCTTTGAAGAAAAAAAATATGTATCTGAAATGTAATACCGAGCATTCGAAATTCTAGTACCTTCTACTGCTAATATATATATATACTAGCCGGAGAGAGTGGTTTGTTGAAGGACGAGGAACTTCATCTGGTCAGGTAAATGATTTAAACCCTGATTTTTTCTTGACAGTGCATCAGGGTGCCTTACCGCTTGGACGACAGCTTGGACGGAAAAATTTACTGTTATTTGAGAAGTCGCTCCGATACCTGCTAAGTGAGGAGCATATGCACATGACAGTTTCTCATTGGGGAATGTTACGTGATTTTTTTTTAAATTTTTTTATTAATCTTATCTTTGCAGTTTAGCCTTTTGCAACGTATAACCATATAGTATATACTAAGATGGTAATTTTCCTCTGGGCAGCAAATAGAAGATGAATTGAGAACATCAGAATAGTACAAAACTAAAGCAATGCACCAAACTGAAGAAAAGGCAATATTCCGTTGATGGAACAGATTCATAACATAGGACCATATATGTGATTCCTTTCCCCCGATATCTCAAATTTTGACACATGGATACTAGCAAAGACATAAAATAAACTATCCAGAGGCTGCATATTATTCCTTAATGTGCAAGGAATGACACGCAAACTGCTGATCTGTGATCAGTCACCACCTCACCCCTTTTTCTATGCAATGCCAACATAAAGGTTATGCAGATTAAGCAGATACGATTAAGCAGATACGTATGTATGCTCAAGCTGTTCCCAAACCAAATGTTTTTGTTATCCTTGATGGCATGGCATGGATGAGCAAGCAGTTAGTTGCACTTAGCTTTCACTCACAGGCAGCAGGAAAGGGCCAAGGCAGAAAAGCCAGGAAGGATAAGGATGGATGGCTCAATGGAGCACTGCGTGGAAGTTTCCACTGGACTTTTGGGAGCAGGGGCAAGTGAGCCTGGATTCCATTGGCCAGGGAAAGATCTCCCCGGCTAATTGCATGCCAGGTACATTCTTGCCTGCCTGCCTTGGCACCATCCGGGGCTCCTTGCGTTCTTGTGAGTATTTCTATGTAGAAAGAATTGGAGATACGTCGTAGCAGCAATCGTGAAGATGATTATATTTCTTTATATTCATAATGTATTATTTTATTTTTAAAATAATATCATTATTATTTATTAGTAAGTATATGACTTGTTTGTAAAACTCTATATATGATTCTAAAGTGATATCTAATCGATAAACATATGAGGACACATATGAATAAACTAGCATATGTGTTAGTTGATGATCATGTTTCACGGTTCATGGATATAGAGATATCAAATCAATAATATGGACACACGTTAGAGAATATGGAGTTGGATCGACCCACCTTGAGACACCGCGATAAACTTGAGGTTGACGCATGTACTTGAAATGTGTAATGACTTACTTAAGGGTTGCCAAATGCTACTCTGTAACTTGGTAGTTATAAAGGTAGTTTTCGGATTTATCATGAAGCATGTTGCGAGGCATGATCGATCAAGATGAGATTTGCCCCTCTATACAACGAGAGAGATATCTCTAGGCCTCTTGAGTGCTCGGATTTTGAAAATACATAGCCATGCTACTTGCGGTTAAAGAATTAATCGTACTCGGGGATTCTGAGTTACGTAATCGAGAAAGAGTGATCGAGCTAACTAAATAAGGATGTCACATACTCGCCTTGAGTTTGACTGATATCATGAGGCAAAAGGGAAATGTATATAACTAAACATTGTTAGAGCAGTGCTTCTATGTTTTTCCTTCTAGTACAAGTTGCACAAATCTTGAAGCAAGCGAAAGGGTAAGTAATCACCATCTACCATTCATTCATGCTTTAATAATTGTGCAATTTTTAAAAGGAAGAGCATAGAAGCACCTCTCACATTGTTAAGGTTTGTCCGATGTGATCTTCGCTAGGGACCACTACCGATTAATGTAGAGACTCATTGTGGAGCGTCCATTTAAAGGGGGTGGTGGCTTTAGGGTTAACAGACACCAAAGGAATTCGGAATTCCCGAAACCATAGCCGCCACACCTCTTTCGCCCAAAACCACATAGCTGGCGCTAGCACTCCGGTCCGTGGTGTTCCTGCTCCCGTACGTGTGGATACCTTGTGATGGCCAGGAGGAGGTGTTAGAGGAGGCACATAGCTAATACGACTAAAAAACGCACTATCGTACTACATCGACTCTACTTTCGCTAAGGTTATCTTATAATGGTTCTTTGGTTCACGGTAGAAAATTTTGATTTTATACTAAAATAGCGTACCCATTTTCCTTCAGAGAGGGCCATCTCAATTTTTCCCAGAAAAAGGAGAGCCCCTTCACTGCATGGAAGTAGTAATGTAGTATAGTGGCTGGACGCTAGCTCTACTTAGGTCCCGGTCACTGTCCCTCTTATGTCAGAATGTAGTTGGAAGGACACCTGCTGCCGCGGCAACCAAAGTTGAGCCATTCTTGCCGATATTTGTGTTGCCGATGGAAACGGGAAAAAGGTGCAAACTCGAAAAAGAGAGAGAGTAAACTATACCGTATGCACCGTCAAATTATGGTAAACATTTCAATTTATTATGAGAGGATATTTGTCAAATTATGGAGAAGTATGTTTGACAGAATTTCCAAAGATCAGCTGTTTGGACAATAAGTGCAATTTCCTCCTTCCCGTAAGAAAGCAATACTAACAAAAAGATTTTTGGACAATTGGGCTGTCTGAAGTGCGGCTCGACCTTCTAAAAAAGATCGCTCCCAGGCTCCCAGTCCCAGCACAGCACAACGCTAAGACTAATGGACTCTAGTGGTCAACGCGTGTACAAACCGTAGTGTCTACAGGCGAGCTTGCAGCCATCGCACGAGGCGTAACTGGGCGGCAACAGCTGGTTTCTCCTATAGCAGCAGTAGTGGAGTCATATCATCCAAAAAGGAGCGCGTACGATGATAAGCGGCTGCTGAATGTATGGCGTATCACATGGTGGTCAACACCACACTAGTGCGCAAAATGGCACTACGGCAGTGGTCGTTGCGGCCATTTGCACGAGGCGTCCGGAGCAAACGCACGGAGGGTCAACTTGGACGGCAGCAGCCGGAGATATCCCTCCATCTCTCGGTACGTTCGCGGTTATGACATCTTTTGGTACTTGTTATTATGTTATATGACCGTCGGTCGGCCGTTGTTAATTAGCATCCTTTACAACACATCACCGGCTAATATATAAAAAGAGACGTGCTCATAAATAACTAGTGTACGTATTTTTACCCTACGTACACTAAATATTGATGGCCTCGCGACCGATCCAAGTCAAGGTCAGCGTCTCTGTCCGTCGCCTCCTCCGAAAGGGAGGAGCGCGCATGTGCAAGCGAAAGAGAGATCGCGAAAGAGACGCGACAGTTTTGCGCGATTCAGGATCGTGATCGCGCGAAAGAGGGATCGATGGTCAGCAAGTGCAGTGCGCGAGTGCGCTCCGGCCGAGGAGATCGAAGCAAAAGCCGCGCCCTTGGCTTCGTGCGGTTGGAGCGGAGTGGGCTGACCGGCCGGCGAGCCTAGAGCACCAATTAAGCACAGCAGCTGCACAGGGCATGCAAGTGGCGAGCGAGTCGACGGTACACACGCATGGGCGAAGTCGCCGGGCCAGTGAGTGAACGATCGAGTTGCACTGTGCTCCCCTGCAGGAAGGGGCGCACCCAGGAAAGGGAGGCCAACGCGGGCGTAGCATCGTGCTTGCGCATGACACGCACACCATCATATCCACGGAGCGTGGGGAAAGGAAGGTGCCGAGACGAGCTCAGCGGGCGGCTCGGCATGGACGTGAAGATGCGCGCTTTGTTATGCGCGGGCCGGGAGGCAGCCTCACGCCTAGATCTGGAACATGGGCTGGGCTTTTTTCGGGTGGTCCAAGGCCCGACTGGCGCGGCACAACTCGACTGGATTAGGGTCGGGTCTAGAAATGGGACCCGTCGGGCGGCCCAGATACATGGGCCGGGCCGAGCCGGGCGGCCCGAAGGCCCGTGGGCTGTGACAGGAGTTGACCATTTACGTGAGCACTATGTCCCGGAGGAGCAAGAGCTAATCTTGATCTTCAAATTACTAAATGAGGTAGTATAAATTTAGTAACAAAGAACACACGCACAAGTGCTGATTTATCAATTATAAAAGCGCAACCGTTGATAGCACTATAAAAAAAATAGATCCCAATTAACTCAAGATAACAAGTATGGACAGATGCAGCACAATTGGAACAGGAAATGATCTTACCATCTGAAACTAGTAAGTAGTAAGAAGTCATGCACAAGTGCAAATGACAGAAATGATTACTTAATATCACTATATTAGATATCTTGCCATTCCAAACATTAAAAGAAAACCCAAAAATGAAGCATGAGTACAAAAGATAACACAAAAATATTAGGGCCAATATAAGAAATGTAACAAGTTTTTACTGTCCATTGATTCATTCTACTGATTGTGTGGTCCGAGCGCTTGTAGCTGGTTCAGGGCCGGGTCCGGCCAGGTCCGGCCCGACTCCAGCCCACCGTGCTTTTGGGTCGGGTTGGGCCCTGTAAAACGTCTTCCGGGCCGGGCCTGCCCGGCCCGTCTACCTTTCCGTGCCGAGCCTGCCCAGCTCGCGATGGCCAGGAGCCCGCCGTGCCGGCTCGACCTGGCCCAACTCCCAGGTCTACTCACGCCACGTGGTCGCCAAATGTGGCCGGCCATTGCGCACGTGTAGTCGATCTCACGCGGTGAAATTTACGGAGTTAGATGGGCGATGGCTTTAGAAATCATCATCTCAACGGGAATATAACTCCTTGGTTTCTGAAGCCATCCCTTATCTAGCTCTATATTTTTGTTGCAAATCTAATATTTACATGTATTTACTTATAAATATAACTCCTTGGTCTATCTCTACCGCTCTTGAGGAGTGTGAAAGCTTCCTTACGCTCCGGACGAGTACGAAAGTTTTATCACCACGGTACGGGAGCTTCTATGCTACACGACCACGGAATCACGTGCTCTTGCGCTCGGTGCACTCCCTCCCGCCCGCGAGCGCGCTCGCTTGCCCGCTTGCGTGCTAGCTCCTGCCTGCCGCCTGAGCGCATGCGCCCGCCCGCCCGAGCGCCCGCCCTGCCCACACGCGGAAGTATGCTGCCACACTTGCCATGCGCGGAAGCACGCTTCCGCGCTCTTCGACCGTGGAAAAACTTGGTGGCCTGCCCATTCGCAATACCAGACTATAGTAGGTGACATATGTTACTTGCCGAATCTTTCGTGCCCAATAAGAGGTTTTTTTTGCAATTTTTGTCAAAGGGGCTAGTCTCAAAAAAAAAAACAACAAGAGATTGCTACAGTAACTATTCACGGTTTGTGATCCATGGCACGCCTGAGCTATCCAAGGCCTTCTGTGCGCAAAGTGAGGCGAGGAACCGAGTCAGACCAACGGTGAAGCCCGCCTCTTCATGACGCGCTGGCAAATTTAGACTGGAATAGGAGCGCCTTGCAGTTCTACACTATAACAATTGTTTTAACCAGTATATCGAATGGAATTTTTTAAATAAATTTTTAATAAAAAATTATAAAAATAATATGCCAGTCTGTCACCATTTCAAATGGTTACAAGAAGGTAGTTTTATCATTTTTTTCTTTCAGTCGCCATTTCAAATAGCGATACAGGAGTTTTGCGTAACGGTTGGTGTCTCTGTCGCCATTCCAAATGACAATAGAGGTATATAGCCTCGACCGCCGTAGCACTATGGCCATAACGCCATTCACCGAGCCAAGTCAGCGAGCAAACAAACAAAGAAAGAAAGAAGAGGGAGAGCGGAAGGAGGGGAAGAAGACAAAGAAGGGGGAGAGGAGGGGAAGAAGAAAGGGGAGGAAGGAGAGGGAGAGGGAGGAAGAAGAAAGCATTGTGAATTTGTAGGTATTTTTTTTTTGTTTATTTGAATTAAAAAATAAAAAATAATTTAGTGAGTAGATTAATTTGGTTGCAAGTAATTAGCTATGTAGAGTAGTAATTATTATTTAGATAGACGACTTATCGACCAAATTAATTAGGTTTGTAAGTAATTAGTTGTGTAGAATATCAATAATTTTTAGATACACGATTTAGCGATCAGATTAATTAGGTTTGTAAGTAGTTAGCTGTGTGGAATATCAATAATTTTTTAGATACACGATTTAGTGATCAGATTAATTAGGTTTGTAAGTATTTAGCTGTGTAGAATAGCAATAATTTTTTAGATATACGATTTATGAACAGATTAATTAGGTTTGTAAGTAGTTAGCTGTGTAGAATAGCAATAATTTTTTTTAGATAGACGACTTAGTGACCAAATTAATTATGTTTGTAAGTACTTAACTGTGTAGAATAGCAATAATTTTTTATGTACATGATTTAGCGACTAGATTAATTAGGTTTGTAAGCAGTTAGCTATGTAGAATAGCAATAATTTTTTAGATACATGATTTAGCGATCAGATTAATTAGGTTTATAAGTAGTTAGCTTTGTAGAATAACAATAATTTTTTAGATAGATGACTTAGCGATTAGATTAATTAGGTTTGTAAGTAGTTAACCGTGTAGAATAGTAATAATTTTTAGATATACGATTTATCAACCAAATTAATTAGTTGTGTAGAGTAGCAATAGTTTTTTTTACATACATGACTTAATGACCAGATTAATTAATAGATTCGTAAGTAATTAGCTGCATAGAGTAGTAACAACTATGTACATACAAAACTGTGAAAAGTACGTATGACAGTGTGTAGTTAAAAAAAATAAATTTATATATACCTGCAACAGTTGTTTCAAGTAGTGTAGAGTACGTTATCGTGTTACATTAGTACATCGGTATTATAGTTTTGTGAAATGCTCGACAGATATGGATGAATGGGTGTAATTTAAAATACATTACGGAGAAGGGTTTCGCATATGGCTGCACAAGGGGTGGAACTAAGTCATTTTCCAATTGTCGTGGCTAGCTTGTCACGTGCAGGAGAGCGTTCATAGAGCACAGTTACAAGATGGTTGTACTAGATATTCGCATTGGACCATGAATTGCATGATCTGATGTTGCACGGAGTAGGGTGTCAGAGACGGGATTACACGTACTGGGAGTTAGTGGAACTGAACGTGCCGAAGTCATGGAGTTCGTATGTAACAACGACGATTGAGAAAGGATGGCCATTAATGTTGTTAGCGCAAGCATTTCAAAAAGGCAATGCCGTCCGTGTGACATAGGAGGAGGTTGTTGGTGATGAACTGGCGGAAATTGGAGGGAGCAGTTAAGCCAGATAATGTTTAGTGAGGCAGGATGATAGTTCGGGTCAAGAGGCAGTGCAAAGCGAGGAAGTTAGTTATATCTTAACACTGTGACGGTGGGGATCGGAGTAACTCAGTCTGGGGCGGTACTACCGTAGTTAAATGGACGGTAGTGCTGGAGCGAACAGTAAAATCAGCACTGCCGCTACTATAGTAGCAGTACTATCGGTGAACAAGTAAAAACAGGGTAATGAATAATGAAATCAACACAATTTTATAATACAAATCGGTGTATCTTTTGATCGACTTATCCAAAACCTTTGAAACTTTGTATACACCTTCCTATGGATATTAAGAACATATTCCAACCTTCAATCGTAAAGATTGACTTCAAAGTTCGAACCATTTTCCATTCGAAGAAAGAGTGCACCAAAACCGGACAAAAACCAAAATTGTCACCCTGAGCTTGCTCGTGGGGTTTTGATGATCAAGATGATCCTAGATGATCTCTCACATGTCACAGTAAGCAAGAACACAAAAGAAACACCTATGGATGACTTCTTTCATCTATAAGGAACCTCATCAAGGGTTGTGATCGACTCACTCATACATGGGCTAACCCGAAATTCACAAACATAACGGATTTTGCACGCTTCTCAAAGCACACTAACTTGACCACTACTCCATCCACGAATTCGTGATCCAATGATCCTCCTGTGAGGAGCCGTCCAGACTGTCCTCGAGCTATTGGAACACCCAGTTGACCTCATTGGATTTGGAGGCTAGCAACGATTCGCCGATGGCGCTCGCGATGCTAGCATCCAAGCCCAAATGAGATAACAGTGGGACCCTTCGAATAACTCGACAACAGCCCCGGTATTCCCCCGGTATGCGACCCGAACTCGCCCAGGATCGCCCCGCATACCGGTTTCCACCGTTATCACAACTCAATTTGCATAAAGGGGGCAACGAACTCAAAACCCCACAACCGGACACGCAACGCGGAAGCACAACAAAACGACTAAACCAAAGCACAAAGACAAACCTGACAACCACACAACTAAAACAACTCAACTAGCAAACTAGGACTTAAGATGATACAACCTAAACCAAGATAGCACAAAAATTCGAAAATCCGGCATGACCTTTCTAGATTCTAGGACATCCACTCAGCAGACAAGAAAAGCAGTTGATATAGCATGATAATATGGAAAGGATAAAAGCAACAAACAAGCATGATAAGGACATCACAACACAACCACGATCAACAAGAGGAATACCAAGTCTTTAAGCCACACAGGACATGGTATTTAAAGCTAGCTATACAACAAAAGGGAGTTTAACCAACACATTAGCAAAATATGACATCACCGGAAGTGTTACCTTTGAACACTTAGGGCGTCAACATCGCAGTAACCTCTACTCGGTGTCCCGCCGGCACCGAGAGGCGAGGGGACGAACTCGCAGCCCTCGATCCTCACCGAAACCACAAAGCGAAGCATGAGTACGAATGTACTCGCAAGACTTACCCGTGGTCCATATACGACCGACTCCAAAGGGTTATGCATTTGGGTACAGAAAGGAATAAAGCTGAAGGTAATAGTGCGGAAAAGCATTAACATTTGTAGTATGAGTATGACAGCTAAACCGATTACAAATTTAAAGCAGTTATTGACCGCACCTACTTCTAATATGACGTTGAAAGGTAACAACACTAAAGTAAATCATTTACAACCATTTTAGAGCTCAAGTACAACGACGAGCCAGGAATTTAAGTTATTACTACGTTGAGTGTCGGATGACGCGAGCGTGCTCATATCCGAGAGCGCGGCAATTCGAATCGCTTAATTAACCCTGCAGGGAAGCATTGATCGCACGACATGTGCCACAAAGTACCTCATGTCAACCCCCCTCCCATCCATACCCATTCGTTGAACCATCTTCATGCGGTCCGAGCACCTAGCACCCCCTCGAGCGGCCCAAGCCCGGCTTGGCCCTCGAGGGTCGGCCTAAGCCTCGCCCTCAACCACGTCCAACCGCATGAGGGCATGATCCATCGAACGGCATGTGATGAAAGAGTGGCTTACCCTCCATAATCAGGCATGCGATCAACCTAATGGTGCTCGATCAACATGGCACACAAACGGATCGGTCCTTAATTGACACAGGCGGGACTACGCCAATTGAGTCTCCATACCCAATTGATCCTACTCTCCCGCCCGGTCGCCATTTATTAATATTTACCTCCAAGTAACATGACTGAACCCATTTCCAATATAGTTCACATGTGTAGTATTGAGTACTCTCAAGTGATGGAACCGTCCACCACTTGGCCCAAACCCGACCTCTAAGCAAACTAAGCATGGACACGTTGTATTTACCCATAAGCTAGCTCCAAGGAAAGGTTCAACAAGTGTCAAGGAGTGAGTGTGCAGCAATTAGGTTCTACTACCCTTACCACCATTGACTCCTAATGCAAAAACCTAATCATTCAATAAGCATTTTATTCACCAAAATAAACATATTTAAAGGGTTGAACATGCTTAGGTGCTTGCCTGATGCTTCCGCCGGAGTCTCAGTAACCACCTGCTCACCGTGATCACCCTCGACCACAGTCACGTCACCCTCCGCGTGATCGTTCTCTACACGACATATATATATGAAATGAGATGCATGCTATGCCGATGACATGTAATGAGAATTGAAGACAATATGCAAGCATTCGATAACCAAAAGGAAATACAATGCGAAAGTCCACCCACGGATAAGCAATAAATTTTGAAATGCCCAACACTACTTTAACATCTAATCTTTACAAATGGGAGACGACTAACAACAACATTCATTCATCGAGTCACCGCATAGAACTATCTATTATTGGTTAGCTCAACCCAAGGGTCTACTAATAGCATTTCCAAGAATAGGCCATGCAGAAACACGAGAGCATTTGGTGTTGCATAGAAGAGTGATCTTGTGTTCATTTACCTTAAGTCGTTTGCAAACAAGCGTATAATGCTATGCTAAAAGGAGGCAAAATGGTAAAAGGCATACTGTGCACCTTAGCCTTTACATATGAACATCAAAGCACATAGTACTACTTAATTATCATAGCTACCTGCAATAGATCTTAAGACTTATGAGGGGACCCGTAACAATGTCAAGAGGGGATGACATACTGATTAATGACATAATATGGTTAGAGTAGAGAGGGCTAGACACAAAGTCCATATAGTATTCTTAAATTAGATACTAAACCAACGACGACATGCCAATGCTAAAAGGAAATGTTATATGTAATAACTGAAACCAAGCCCACATCCCCCACTGATTCATTCAGCCATTCACATACCATATAACTACAACCTGTCGTGTTTTCACTTACCACATATATAGTACAATTTAACTCATCATTCCCTTACGGCTACAGAATTCCGTAAATTCTGTAAGCACTGTTGGTTCATGGCACTCGACACATAAAGCTATCAAATTTGATATGGAAATAAACCCCGCCCCTAATACTATACTTCTACATCCCACATGTAACAATGTGCATTGAAAAACACAGTCGGTTACGGAGCTCCAACTAGTGCTTTAATAGCAAAGAACAACGCAAGTATCTCATCGGCGATTAATCAACAACAACAAAAATTGCAATTTCACCAACTAGCCAAACTTGGAGCACACTTTGACGTTACACATATGGAGACACATCACAACAATCATGTGTTCTTCAGAGCCATATCAAAAGGGATGATTGGGTAAACGCATAGCGACATAAAGATTCTCACAGATTAATACTCAAACAAGTGTGACACCCTATGGTGAGCCTTCTAGACATTTCATCAAACACCTAGGGAGCAAGAAGCATCCACCTACTAGCCATTTCCTCAAACACCTTGCATGCAATGGCTAGAGAGAGAGGAGAGAGAGAGAGAGAGTGCAAAGGGGAAAGAAGCTCACCGAGCGTTGGGGAAAGGGAGAGCTGGCTGCGACTGCGGCTGAGTCGGACGGCAGATGCCGGCCGGCTGGCCAAGGCGGGAGTCGGCCGGGCGGGCAAGCGATTAGGTGGGAGGCCGGTGACGCCGCCAAGACGGGAGGGCGCCGGCGTTGGAGGGGCGCAGGGGCCGGCCGAGCCTAGCGCAGGAGCAAGGGGCGGCGTCGGCGGCGTCGTCCAGGGGAGGAGCCAGGCAGTGGAGAAACAAAAGAAAGAATGCGTGAGGGGGAAGAGGCCGGGTGGAGAAAGAGAGGAGGTGGGTGGGGAAAAAATATGACTTGTGAAATGACCTTCCTACCCTCATGCCACACATGGAGAAAAACTAGAGCCATGACAAATCCTCCCCCCCTTAGGGGAATCTCGCCCCGAGATTCAAAACGAGTACATAGTTGGAAAGGAAAGGATACCGACAAAAACTGCGAAGGGACAGAATCGAATCACTTACATAGTTTGGAAGAATTCGGGATATTCACTTTTCAAATGATCCTCCCGCTCCCAAGTGGCTTCATCTTCAGTGTGATTGCTCCACTGAATCTTATAGAACTTGAGAGCCTTCCTACGAGTCCTGCGTTCGGCTTCATCTAAAACCCGAATAGGATGCTCTTTGTAGGATAGATCGGGTTCAGGCTGAACCCCGAGTTCATCCACCTCCAGAGATTCAAAGGGAGTACGGAGGCACTTCTTCAATTGCGAGACATGGAAGACATTGTGGACTGTCTCGAGTGAGGGAGGGAGCTCCAACTGATATGCCACCTGACCACGCCTTCCAAGGATCCGGAATGGACCTATGTAGCGAGGTGCCAATTTTCCTTTAACTCCAAAACGACGGGTGCCCCGGAGAGGAGATACCTTCAAATAGACAAAGTCGCCAATGTCAAAGAAGAGAGGTCTCCTACGGTGATCAGCGTAGCTCTTCTGTCGCGATTGAGCTACCCTCAGATTCTCTTGGATGGTTTTCACCTTATCTTCTGCCTCCATGACTAGTTCAGGCCCAAGGAACGAACGTTCCCCGCTCTCAGACCAATTGAGAGGCGCCCGACAGCTACGACCATAGAGTGCTTCGAATGGGGACATCTGGATGCTGGTTTGGTAGCTGTTGTTGTAGGCAAACTCAGCATACGGGAGACACTCATCCCATTTCTTCCCATAAGACAGAACACAAGATCTCAACATATCCTCAAGTATCTGATTGACCCTCTCAGTTTGGCCGTCAGTTTGTGGGTGATATGCTGAGCTGTGAAGTAACTTAGTGCCCAACGCTTCATGCAAGCTTTTCCAACCGAAACAAACCGAGAACCTCGATGCGAAACTATCCGCTTTGGTACTCCATGAAGACATACAATCCGAGAGATGTACAACTCCGCATACCTCTTGAATTGATAAGCTGTGCGAACGGCTAGAAAATGTGCT
The DNA here is from genome assembly GCA_036346355.1 of Rhipidocladum racemiflorum. NCBI lineage: Eukaryota > Viridiplantae > Streptophyta > Magnoliopsida > Poales > Poaceae > Rhipidocladum > Rhipidocladum racemiflorum. Next base: position 51,498,222 of record CM070582.1, on the reverse strand, counting down.
GACTTGGTCAACCGGTCGACAATAACCCAAATTGAATCATGACCCGAAGAAGTCAGGGGTAGGCCGGTAATGAAATCCATGCTAATATCCTCCCATTTCCGCTTGGGACGGGCAATGGCTGAAGAGTGCCAGCTGGCTTGAGATGTTCTGCTTTCACCCTTTTGCAAACATCACATTCGGACACATAACGAGCAATCTCGTGCTTCATGCGGGTCCACCAAAACTGCCGTTTCAAGTCTTGGTACATCTTATTGCTACCGGATGAATGGTGAGCAAAGAGTTGTGTGCCTCATCAAGGATCGCCCGCTTCAACTCTTGGATATCCGGACAACTATGCGCCGGCGAACCACAAGGTTCCTTGCTCATCCAGCGAAAACCAGGAGCCCGACTGTAACCAAGTTATTGCGAATGCAGGTAACACCCGCATCTCCGCCTTGTGCCTCCCGAATCTGATCAATCAATGTGGACTTCAATTCCACATTAGACAAGGTCCCTTCTTCTATCATTTCCAGGTTGAGCTTCTGGAACTCAGCACAAAGGGTGGCACTCCGTGGTGGAAAAGTGAGGCAATTGCATTGCACCCTGCGGCTCAATGCATCAGCCACCACATTAGCCTTCCCAGGGTGGTAGTGGACTTCCAAATTATAGTCCTTTATCAATTCAAGCCACCGTCTTTGCCTCATATTTAGGTCTGCCTGCGTGAAGATGTACTTGAGGCTTTTGTGATCGGTGTAGATGTTACACTTGTTCCCCAGGAGATAGTGGCACCAAATTTTTAAGGCATGGACCACCGCTGCAAGCTCCAAATCATGGGTGGGGTAGTGCTCTTCATGACATTTTAGCTGCCGAGACGCATAAGCGACAACTCGGCTGTCCTGCATAAGCACACAATCCAGTCTGATGCCAGATGCATCGCAGTAGACGTCAAACGGCTCGTGAATATTGGGCTGGGTGAGGACCGAGTCAGTAGTGAGGCGCCGCCAGAGTCCGGAATGCTCGCCACACTCACGGACCACTTGAACTCGTTGCCCTTCTTCAGTAACTCCGTCATAGGCTTGGCTATCTTGGAGAAGTCCTGAATGAAACGGCTGTAACATCCCAAAATTTGGGTTTTCAAAAATTTTGGTTTAGTTTAGCTTCCCCAAAATTTTCGTTGATTTTCTCGCATTTATAAAGCTTGATTTGAATTTTCTAAAAGCTAAAATAATTTAATATGATTATTCTAAACCTCAAATAAAATTTATTTAATTTTATTTGGGTTCCTTGTGTTTCAAGAAGTTCTTCTGTAATTTTTGAGATTTTTCGGAGCTCGTTTGCTATTTATTGGATTTAATTGAATTTGATTTGTATTAAGCCCTTTTGTTAAAATTAATTAATTATTTGGAAAAGTTTATATAAATTTTTGTTGAAAATATTTTATTTGAGTTGGAAATGTCTCAAAATATTTTCTGGAATTTTTCTAGAATTTTTCGGGTATTTTTATTGGCTCTATTGATTTATTTGAATTTGTGGAATTATTTTAATTGGAAAATGTTGGAAAATCCGAATTTCTGCTTGGGCCTCATCTCCTTCCTCTCTCCTCCCGCCGGCCCACGCCGCCACCCGGGCCCGCTCCCTTGCGCGCCACTGAGCCACCCACCGCCAACCCGGGCTCCACCCACTTCACGCGCGCCATTTCACCGCCCGGGCGCTACATCGCGCATGGGCCGCCCGCTGAGCCCCACGCGCCCGAGCCAGCGCCAGCCAGGCCACCGGCCCAGTCCGCCCCCCACCCGGCCACGTGTCGGACTCCGGTTGGGCCACGTCGCCCGTATCCGTTTCACGCACGGAACCTGTTCGATGAAATGCCCAAACCGACCCAAACACCTCCAAACACGTCCAAACTTGATTTTTCTTGATCTAGCCTCTTCCCCAAACCTATATAAGTGCCCCTAGACCTCTCCCACGGATATACAACCTCCGGATCATCTCCAAAACTCCGAGATCCATCCAATGTCGCCCGAACGTCGCCCAACGCCGGCCGAACTTTGGAGCCGCGTCCCGAGCAACTCGTCGACTCTTTTCGAGATCCGTCTTCTCCGTGGTGTGCCACAAGGTACCATCTACTTGCTGTCCAAAATTCAGCCAATTTGGTCCACGGGATCAAAAGTTACGGCCGTTTCAATCTCGAATCTTGCCGAGGCCATAACTCCCTCAATTTTTCGAGTTTGACGGTGAAATTTTTTTGTGTAGACTCCTGGGGATGTCCTCTACAGGATGCACATCTTGCCCCAAGGTTTTGCCCTCTGGATTTGGCGCAGAAAAATAAATTCTCCGTTTAGACTGCGTTCCTGCATAGCGGCAAACTTCCTCGCGCGTCCCCCGCTGTTCCAGAAGGTATTTCTTCGAGCCACCTGCGTCACGGTGTGCCTCTTGGTCCCATCTAGCTCTCGGTCAAATTTCGTTAAGTTCCGATCATTATTCTAGAAGTTATGGCCGTCCAAAGTTTTGATCCGAAACCCGTTAATCGCCAGTTTGTGATTAATCCGGAAGGGCGCCGCAAAATCCGCCTATACCGTTGAGATCGTCTCGCCGCGTTCTACACAGTAGACATTCTCCCTTTGCCATCCCATCCTCCGGAATTTTTTTATATATATTTAGGCCACCGTTTGCCGTCGCCGCGCGTCGCCTTTTGACGCCGCATATTTTGGTTCGCTCCGGCCGTGTTGTCGCGTCCGGAGGATCATCTTGTACTGTTTTGGTCCATCTTTAGAGTTCCTTTGGTCTCCGTTTGCCGAGAAGCCCGATTCCGGCCTAAACCCGTCGTCTTTCAACCTAGCCCGTGCCGCCGGTTCGCGCACCGGTTAGCCGTCCTTGGTAGCGTTCTACCGCGGCCATGTCGTTGCACCGACGGTCGCTACTTCGCTTCATGAAGTCTCCTATCATTGTTGACCTCCACCGTTAACGTTCGCCGTTAACGTTCCACCGTTAACGTTTTGCCGTTAACGTTCGCCGTTAACGTTTCCCCGTTAACGTTCTTCCGTTAACGCCTGCTAACGCTCCTCCGCTAACGCTTTTGCCGACAATGTTTCACCGTTAACACTCGCCGTTAACGCCCGCTCGTAACGCCTTGCCGTTAACGCTTTGTCATTTACGCCCGTTAATGTTCCTCCATTAACGTTGTCGTTAACGCCGCCGTTAACGCCTCCTCGTTAATGTTTCCCGTTAACGCTCGTCGTTAATACTGCCGTTAACGTTCCTCCGTTAACGTTTTGCCGTCGCGCTCTGCTGTTAACGTTCCACCGTTAACGTTTCGCCGTTAACGTTCCATCGTTAACGTTTCATCGTTAACGATTGGCTCTCTTCGCCTCGTCGTCATCGCATGCGTGTATTCTTGCACAAACCCTAGTGCGATGCCTTCACCGTTTCTATCATCATGACGTGAGCCTAGTCTCATCGCCATATCATCTTCAAGCCGAATCAAAACCTAACCTAAGACCGGTTTGATGAACTAAGTTTATCGTGAACCGCGTTGTTATCTTTGCAATCTTTCCGTTGTCTCAACCGTGGTAAGACACTTGTCTTGTCTTATCCTCAAGACCTAATCTGCCTTTAATCGAGAATTCCTTCGTGGACTTGGTCGATAGACCATTGGCCATCTGTCATACCCTCGCGTCTGATCTATCCGCCTCTCTTTGTTTGACTGTGTCCGCTCGGTCAACAAAAGTCAACTTCAAGAATCAGTTTAGTTCATCGTGAACTAACATATCCTTATGGACCCGATCTATAGATCGAGAGCCCATATGTCGCTATCTGTCCAATCAAGATAATAACTTCTAAGAAATATTCTTCGAATATTATTCTTTCTTTCCCGATTATTAATCTTTCCTTTTCTGTTTTGCCGAAAGCCCGTTCTCTTTTGTCAACTCTTCGATCTAATCCGCTTGAGTTCCCAAATCTCTCCCAAGCCATTGTGCCCAATGTGTTCGTTCTTAATTTGGAGTTTACTTGATTTGTCTTTTGAATTGGTTTGTATTTGCTTCTTCTTTAATCGTTAGACGTGTCGTCCGGAAATCGCTCGAACGAGTGAGGATCGAAAGTGGAAGTTGAAGATCGAGGACCAAGGATCAAGGATAAAGAGTAAAAGACAAGAAAGTTTGCAAGGGCCAGGCAAGTTGTGCTTTGACCATGTTGATCCTACTTGAAATCTATTTTGATTTAAACTATTGCATGCTAGTTCAATTAGAAAAATACTTTGTTTAAACACTGGGGTTAGATAAATACCAATTTGTTTGTATGACACCTTGATTATCTAAGTATGTGCCATGACCCTTTGTCACCCTAGTTGTGGTTTACTAGTTGGACATTATTAAATTGCCAACATGGGTTTAGACCGTTGTAGTATAACGCTTAGACTCGCTACGTGCTCATGACATGATTTTGGATAATCAAATGCTAATATTGACTTAATGATATATTGAACCTGTTTTGGAAAAGTATCATGTGATGTTGATGGCACGTGGTGCATGGTAATCAAGCGGGGTTTGATAAACGATTTTCGGCCAGGGGCATGTGGCAAGAGTAATCAGGTGGGCGGTGTGGCAATCGGGATGATGATTTGGTTTTTCGTAGTCTTGCCTGGTCACCCTAAGGACTTAACCTTGCAAGCCTTTGAACTGAGTCAAACGTACAACCACATGGTCGGAATGGGACGGCCCTAGTTGACTAAGTCGCTAAGGACTCACTTGTGGAGCCTCAGGGTGTCAATTACACCGCTTGTGTGATTGTGCGGGGAGCGTATCGTGGTCGTGGCCAGATACCCATCTAACGGTGTGTTGGTCCCATACTTCGCCTTGGCTAAGGGAAGGGATGGTGTAGAGCACGAACCGGAGAGGACCACCTGTGTTGTTTGAGGCTTCCGAAAGGCTTTGTTATGATCGCTCATTCGCATACTCTTGTATGGCGATTCACGGCTGACGTGGTGAGTGGGTTGTATCTTGTGGGTAAAGTGTATAACCTCTGCAGAGTGTAAAACCTATTCGAATAGCCGAGTCCACTGCATCGACAATGCTCGGGGATTACAGTCAAGGGTTAGATTTTCTTAAAAGTAAACTTGGGTTTGGAGGCAGTTTGCCTGTGGAAAAGTGATAAGTGGTTAAGGATGTGGAATGATTTACTTTTGAAACAACTGTGAAATTTTTACTATTATTATCTGTTTTTACCGCTTTACAATCTATTATGAATATTTGTGAAATGCTGTTTATTGCAAAATAACCCCCTTCAGCCTGTCATTTGGAATAAGCCATGCATATAGCTATTAGACTTGCATTCTGTGCATGACTTGCTGAGTGCTTTATGTACTCACCCCTTGCAAACAAACAATCACCAGTGAGCAAAAGTCTACATCGTCGAAGAAGAAGAAGTTCCGTGAGAAGGCGATTATCTAGGAGTCGAACTGCCGCTTGCCTGTGGCGTATTGATGGGATTCACCGATGTTCTTCGTTCATTCTTTGCTTATTTGGAGTTGAAGCCGTCAGGGTTTCACAAATGTAAGGTTGACCTTAAGGTCGCTCAATAGTTTATATTCTATTATTGAGTTATTTTTACTATTCCGCTGTGTATGATTGTGATATTCATCTATGTTGAGACTGTGTGCACTAGCGTGATCCTGGACTAGTGCTGAATACACAGAGGGTCCGGATTTGCAAATTCGGGTCCCGACAACGGCGATAATAGCCAGCCAGCCCAAGAAAACTACGGATCTCAGTGACAGACTTGGGCTGTTCCCATTTGAGCACATCCTGTACTTTGCTTGGGTCAACGGCTACACCTCGCTCGGAAAGGACATGCCCCAAGAACGATACCTCCTTCAGCCAAAATTCGCACTTGCTGAACTTGGCATAAAGGCGATGTTCTCGAAGCCTCCTGAGAACAATGTGAAGATGCTTGGCATGGTCTTCTTCATTCGCCGAATAGATAAGGATGTCATCAATGAAGATGACCACAAAGGAATCAAGCTCTTCCATGAAGATGGAATTCATCATGTACATGAAGTATGCCGGTGCATTCGTCAATCCGAACGACATGACGGTATACTCATATAAGCCATAGCGGGTGGAGAATGCTGTCTTTGGGATATCTTCTGCTCGAATCTTGATCTGATGATACCCAAGTCTCAAATCAATCTTGGAGAACACCCGTGCACCCGCAAGCTGATCAAAGAGAATGTCAATTCGGGGAAGAGGGTACTTGTTCTTTATAGTGACTGCATTCAAAGGACGATAATCAACACATAGACGAAGAGAACCGTCCTTCTTAGTCACGAAGAGAGCTGAGCAGCCCCAAGGTGAGGAGCTTGGGCGAATGAATCCCTTGTCCATCAGTTCCTTTAACTGCTTCTTCAATTCCGCCAATTCATTTGGCGGCATCCTATATGGCCGCTTGGACACGGGAGCAGTCCCGGGTTGGAGTTCAACCACGAACTCAATGTCACGATCAGGCGGCATCCCTGGCAGTTCCGTGGGGAACACATCCGGGTACTCTGAAACCACGGGAATGGACTCTAACTCCTCAATTTCAGCACCATTCAAGGAGCAAAGAGTGGCATTGCCACCATCGAGAAGTAGAGTCAACTGGTCGCCCTTCGGCCCCTTGAGCGAGATGGAGCGACGAGAACAATACGTAATGGCTCTTTGTCGGGTTAGCCAATTCATGCCCAAGATAACATCTATCCCACGAAGGTCAAGGAGTAGCAAGTTGACAAGGAATGGAACCCCTTGGATTAGAACAGTTGCTTCTTGGACCACTTGATTTGCAACAATCTTTGAACCCGGTGCTTCAATGAGGAAGGGGGTGTTACTGTAACTCACCCTCATTTGATGATGCATAGCAAAATCCTTGCGAATAAACGAATGAGAAGCCCCTGAATCAAACAGAACTCTAGCAGCATGCCCATCAATGCATAACATACCCGTCAACACATGGTTGCTCTTTGGAATCGCCTCGGCGTCGGTGTAGTGGACCCGGCCATGCTTTGGCGCTTGAGGTGCCTTCCGTAGGGACGTGGAGGCGGTGCGCCTGAGGCCTTGGAGCATCGTGAGTCGCTGCCCCGCTTGGGAAAAGGGCAATCTCGATGAAGTGTCCCGCCGCCTGATTGTAGCATGGGCCGGAACCTGAACTTGCCCCGCTCTCACTCGGCGGTGGCGGTGGAGGCCGAGGAGCAGACAACGGAGCAGGGGCAGGGGCATCCTGGTGGTAGTGGAAGTGTAGGAGCAGGTGCCCTCGGTAGAGGAAAGACGATCAGAAACGCCGCGAATCGCCGCCACCGGTGGAAAATGTGTCGCCCTCTTCCGCTTCTTCTCTTCCTGGTGATTCTTCATCTTATGCTCAATGATGATCGCCCGACTCACCAAGTTATTGAAGTCCGGAAATCACACACAGAGAGCTTGTCTTGCATCTTTCTTGTGACCCACCCATAAAGCGGTCCTGCTTCTTCCGATCGTTGTTCACTTCTTCCGCGCATATTGGGCCAAATAGTTGAACTCTCGAGAATAGTCCATCACGCACTTGTTCCATCGCTTGAGAGAGAGGAACTCCTGCCTCTTAATGTCCATGAGCCTTCGGGATGTGATACGCCCGAAAGGCCTCACGGAACTCCGCCCAAGTCACCTGGTGACCGGCGGGCTGCATGACAAGGAAATTAGCCCACCAAGCACCAAAGAGGCCCTCAAGCCGCTGGAGCAAAAGAGTGCCTTTTCATGATCTTCGCGGCCGGATGAGAGCAAACTTACGCTCAATTGTGCGCAACCAATCATCACCTCAAGTGGCTGTTGGCGCGAGAGAAGGTGGGTGGTCAGTGTATGCAAGAAATCCAGATAGCCATTGGGGCGGTCTCGCCCATCACGGCCACCTCGAGGAGCTTGATTACGGACAAGCATTTCCAGTCGGTTGGTTGTCTGCTGATTTTGTTCCGACCTCGAAGACATCCAAGAGGTTGGGAGGAGGAGGCGGATCGCCATCGTGAGGCTGCGATCGCCCGCACCCTCATCACCTCCCATATCCCCGTGGGTCCTCATTCGTCAGCCAACCAAAAGTAGACGACACGAGTTAGACACCACAAGGAAGGAATAAGCTCTTACACTCGGCCAAAATTCTAATTTAAACATGAGCTAGACAGTAGCACAATCTAACATACATAAAAGCATAGATCAAGATGCAAAATGACATGGCAAGGCATATGCATGCATGGTATGACATGAAATGCACGATTCCAACGTGATCGCTTCTCCCACACTCATTATTCAACCCACGCAACCGAATTATAAACATAGGGCGGGTAATATAGCGTTAATTTCTACTAGAAGGCTAGTAAACCACAATCAATCACCTAAGTGGTTGTCAAGTTTAGAGTTCGTCTTTATGCACCTTGCTCTGATACCAGCCTTGTGAGGAGCCGTCCAGACTGTCCTCGAGCTATTGGAACACCCAGTTGACCTCATTGGATTTGGAGGCTAGCAACGATTCGCCGATGGCGCTCGCGATGCTAGCATCCAAGCCCAAATGAGATAACAGTGGGACCCTTCGAATAACTCGACAACAGCCCAGTATTCCCGGTATGCGACCGAACTCGCCCAGGATCGCCCCGCATACCGGTTTCCACCGTTATCACAACTCAATTTGCATAAAGGGGGCAACGAACTCAAAACCCCACAACCGGACACGCAACGCGGAAGCACAACAAAACGACTAAACCAAAGCACAAAGACAAACCTGACAACCACACAACTAAAACAACTCAACTAGCAAACTAGGACTTAAGATGATACAACCTAAACCAAGATAGCACAAAAATTCGAAAATCCGGCATGACCTTTCTAGATTCTAGGACATCCACTCAGCAGACAAGAAAAGCAGTTGATATAGCATGATAATATGGAAAGGATAAAAGCAACAAACAAGCATGATAAGGACATCACAACACAACCACGATCAACAAGAGGAATACCAAGTCTTTAAGCCACACAGGACATGGTATTTAAAGCTAGCTATACAACAAAAGGGAGTTTAACCAACACATTAGCAAAATATGACATCACCGGAAGTGTTCTGCCCCTGAACACTTCCGGGCGTGAGCAGCATCGCAAGTAACCTCTACTCGGTGTCCCGCCCGGGCACCGAGAGGCAGTAGGGACAGAACTCGCAGCCCTCCTGATCCTCACCTGAAAACCACAAAGCAGAAGCATGAGTACGAATGTACTCGCAAGACTTACCCGTGGTCCATATACGACCGACTCCAAAGGGTTATGCATTTGGGTACAGAAAGGAATAAAGCTGAAGGTAATAGTGCGGAAAAGCATTAACATTTGTAGTATGAGTATGACAGCTAAACCGATTACAAATTTAAAGCAGTTATTGACCGCACCTACTTCTAATATGACGTTGAAAGGTAACAACACTAAAGTAAATCATTTACAACCATTTTAGAGCTCAAGTACAACGACGAGCCAGGAATTTAAGTTATTACTACGTTGAGTGTCGGATGACGCGAGCGTGCTCATATCCGAGAGCGCGGCAATTCGAATCGCTTAATTAACCCTGCAGGGAAGCATTGATCGCACGACATGTGCCACAAAGTACCTCATGTCAACCCCCCTCCCATCCATACCCATTCGTTGAACCATCTTCATGCGGTCCGAGCACCTAGCACCCTCGAGCGGCCCAAGCCCGGCTTGCCCTCGAGGGTCGCCTAAGCCTCGCCCTCAACCACGCCCAACCGCATGAGGGCATGATCCATCGAACGGCATGTGATGAAAGAGTGGCTTACCCTCCATAATCAGGCATGCGATCAACCTCATGGTGCTCGATCAACATGGCACACAAACGGATCGGTCCTTAATTGACACAAAGGGACTACGCCAATTGAGTCTCCATACCCAATTGATCCTACTCTCCCGCCCGGTCGCCATTTATTAATATTTACCTCCAAGTAACATGACTGAACCCATTTCCAATATAGTTCACATGTGTAGTATTGAGTACTCTCAAGTGATGGAACCGTCCACCACTTGGCCCAAACCCGACCTCTAAGCAAACTAAGCATGGACACGTTGTATTTACCCATAAGCTAGCTCCAAGGAAAGGTTCAACAAGTGTCAAGGAGTGAGTGTGCAGCAATTAGGTTCTACTACCCTTACCACCATTGACTCCTAATGCAAAAACCTAATCATTCAATAAGCATTTTATTCACCAAAATAAACATATTTAAAGGGTTGAACATGCTTAGGTGCTTGCCTGATGCTTCACGAGTCTCGATAACCACCGCTCACCGTGATCACCTCGACCACAGTCACGTCACCCTCCGCGTGATCGTTCTCTACACGACATATATATATGAAATGAGATGCATGCTATGCCGATGACATGTAATGAGAATTGAAGACAATATGCAAGCATTCGATAACCAAAAGGAAATACAATGCGAAAGTCCACCCACGGATAAGCAATAAATTTTGAAATGCCCAACACTACTTTAACATCTAATCTTTACAAATGGGAGACGACTAACAACAACATTCATTCATCGAGTCACCGCATAGAACTATCTATTATTGGTTAGCTCAACCCAAGGGTCTACTAATAGCATTTCCAAGAATAGGCCATGCAAACACGAGCATTTGGTGTTGCATAGAAGAGTGATCTTGTGTTCATTTACCTTAAGTCGTTTGCAAACAAGCGTATAATGCTATGCTAAAAGGAGGCAAAATGGTAAAAGGCATATTGTGCACCTTAGCCTTTACATATGAACATCAAAGCACATAGTACTACTTAATTATCATAGCTACCTGCAATAGATCTTAAGACTTATGAGGGACCCGTAACAATGTCAAGAGGGGATGACATACTGATTAATGACATAATATGGTTAGAGTAGAGAGGGCTAGACACAAAGTCCATATAGTATTCTTAAATTAGATACTAAACCAACGACGACATGCCAATGCTAAAAGGAAATGTTATATGTAATAACTGAAACCAAGCCCACATCCCCCACTGATTCATTCAGCCATTCACATACCATATAACTACAACCTGTCGTGTTTTCACTTACCACATATATAGTACAATTTAACTCATCATTCCCTTACGACTACAGAATTCCGTAAATTCTGTAAGCACTGTTGGTTCATGGCACTCGACACATAAAGCTATCAAATTTGATATGGAAATAAACCCCGCCCCTAATACTATACTTCTACATCCCACATGTAACAATGTGCATTGAAAAACACAGTCGGTTACGGAGCTCCAACTAGTACTTTAATAGCAAAGAACAGCGCAAGTATCTCATCGGCGATTAATCAACAACAACAAAAATTGCAATTTCACCAACTAGCCAAACTTGGAGCACACTTTGACGTTACACATATGGAGACACATCACAACAATCATGTGTTCTTCAGAGCCATATCAAAAGGGATGATTGGGTAAACGCAACGACATAAAGATTCTCACAGATTAATACTCAAAACAGTGTGACACCCTATGGTGAGCCTTCTAGACATTTCATCAAACACCTAGGGAGCAAGAAGCATCCACCTACTAGCCATTTCCTCAAACACCTTGCATGCAATGGCTAGAGAGAGGGGGAGAGGGAGAGAGAGAGAGTGCAAAGGGGGAAAGAAGCTCACCGTGCAGTGGGAAGGGAGAGCTGGTGGCGACTGCGTCGGAGTCGGACGGCAGCCACGGCCAAGGGCGGGAGTCAGCCGGGCGGCGGCGACCAGCAGGGGAGGCTGGTGACGCCGGGCCAGCAGGGGGAGGGCGCCGGCGTTGGAGGGGCGCAGGGGCCGGCCGAGCCTAGCGCAGGAGCAAGGGGCGGCGTCGGCGGCGTCGTCCAGGGGAGGAGCCAGGCAGTGGAGAAACAAAAGAAAGAATGCGTGAGGGGGAAGAGGCCGGGTGGAGAAAGAGAGGAGGTGGGTGGGGAAAAAATATGACTTGTGAAATGACCTTCCTACCCTCATGCCACACATGGAGAAAAACTAGAGCCATGACACCTCCTTCGCTTGAGTAGGGCTCAAGTTGGCATCCCAACAATCCACTTGTCCTGCCAGTTTGCAGCAACTCTCGACCTCGATCATCTTCAGCGTTGTCTGACCATCTGGACCTCAACTCTCCTAGCCTAGTCCTAAACTCCTCCGCCTCACCATAACCTAGCTCCAAGTCCTACAACCACCATAGACAAGAAAACACATCACATAGCATTATCCAACACACTATGCAATTAATCATCCATAGCAAAAGTGGTTCATGATCATCCTCAAAGAGTCAGCACTACCGCACCCCAGGGTCGGTTGTGCCACCACTCATGGCTGGTACTACCGCCAACCCAAGGCCGGTAGTATCGCTGGGGCGAGACCCCCTAGACCTTCTCTAGAAAATAACTACCGCCTACTAGAGGTCGGTAACGTTGTTCGGCTAGTAGTACCACCCCTAGGGCCAGTAATGCCGCTCAGACCAAACCTGAGACAATGTGCTCTGAAAATGACCGCCGCCTCATTGAGGCTAGTAGCACCGCACACCGGTACTATGGGACCGATAGTACCGCACTCCGTACTACCGACTCCATGTCCGGTAGTGCCGCCAAACCCTGACAACAAATCAAATTGCTTCAAATTCAAACTCAATTCAAATCAAACTCAAACATAAACATCACAAGCTCAAACATAGTCAATTACTCCTTAAAAACATGAGTAGACCTTGACATGGTCTTTCAAGTTGTTATTGCTTCGAGTGGTAACTTCAAATCTTATATGCTCATCCTAAAGCTAATATTGAACTTCCAAAAAATATAGTGCCATTTGCTAGAGCCCAAATACTAAAACGGAACGAAGTGCGACTCATGCTCATGCATTTGCCAAATGTTAGCGCCCATTTGTTTTCTTATAGCTAATGAACACAAAAACCGTCACAACAGTTGAAACATACCACATCTCCGTTAATGCATTCACAACCCTACGAAAGGAGGCATAACTCCAACCACAAGACCGAGCTCATCGATCGGAGCAAAAAAGGAACGAAGAAACAAGGCATGATATCTTATAGTGCAGAAAAAGCTCAAGTGCCCTGTAAAAAGATTTGACAACAAAGACAACATTATCTTATTAGTGGCTACGCCCGCGGTATCGATCGCTGGAGATGGATTGCACAGTGGTGGCTGCCTGCCTTGGTGGAAGTGTGTCGGCGCAGAGATCGCCATCGGCGGAGTGATATGAGGGCATCGATCAGAAGCCTTCATGTGTTGTTATTGACACTGCGGAGCATCCATGATGGCAGCTTGCCGCTGTTTACTTGTGCCGGGGACGGTTGAGGTTCTGCCTCCCCCCCTGCTCCTCTAGATTGATATGACCTACAATTATGAAGAGGAATGGTAGCGTGACTAGAATAGACAGTGGCTTTCATGGAAGAGTAACGATGCTAGATCATTGCTAATGTAATTGCATTGTCCAACCGCAGTATCATGACAAGTTTGACTAGCAAGGCGAAACAAGCAAATCATGTAATTTGTACGGAAAACCATTTACAGGAACGCATAAGTCATAACATCTACCTAAGTTGCTTTCAAGCGTGAACACATTATCGCAAGGGCTCCATTCAATGGACTAGCTCTCGATAGAAACGGTTAAAGTGTGATGTTAATTTGTTTCGGTTTTGTTTCCTATTCGAACTTGAAGTTCTACTTCTATAAAAAGAGTACTTTATATATCTCTTTAAATACGTACCCGTAGGCCATAGGATAGAGCAAGGCAAGCAAAAGAGAAGATAATCAAATTGTAAACATATGATATAATGGTATAGCCTTCGTGCGTCTATGGTTTTTCCTGAAAATCTTTTTCACGTAAAATTTGTCTCTTACGCCTGCTTTTCTGTGCATTATTTGCAACAAGTGGTATCAAAACTTTGAGTTCAAAACCAAGCCGCTGCCCTCGGGAGGAAACTGTTATGAATATGACTTGTATTGAATATGAGGGCCAAAGACCACAATATATAGAGTACATGAGGGAAAGGAATAGGAATAGGACTCTATCTATAACAGGAACTTATCTATAACTATAAGAGATAATATATCCTTAACACCCCCCCCCCACAAATGCAAGGCGTATGTAATAGCATTGCATTTGGAAGAGATGAACTAAAAAGGGAAAATCCAAAATCATAGTCTTGAAGTAGCCGTCGTAGCATGTAACTCCTGAAGAATCGAGCTGACGAAGATAGCCAACGAAGAACTGAGTCGGTGAAGAAAAGTCGACGAAGAAGCCAAATCGACGAAGAAAAGTCGAATGTATGGCAGAGTCGACGAAGAAGAGCCGGGTCGATGGAGAAAAATCGACGAAGAAGCCAAATCGACAAAGAAAAGTCGAATGTATGGCAAAGTCGACGAAGAAGAGCCGACAGGACGAGTCGACGAAGAAGAACCGACGAGGCCGACAAAATAAGCCGAGCCGAGGTATAAGAGTTGACAGAATGAGCCGAGCCGATAAAAGAGCCTAGCGACGATGGAAGACAAAATCAAGATGCTAAAGACTTGGATGGACGCAACAGAAGACTAAAAAATATATGGATGGACGCAACGGAAGACTTAAAGAAAATAAAAGCAGTAGCCCGAAATCCATCGAGCCAACGAAAACCAAGATGAACCGAAGCCGAGTCGACTGGACTAGAGTCGAGCTAGCCATGTAGAAGACTAGGAGCTATAGCTGATCCAAGAAGCTGGAGTCGATAAGCCAAGCGAAAAGCTAGAAGCTGGACTGGAGCCGGACTTGAAACAATCTGGCTTCACGGACTTGAAGGCTTAATGGAACTGGAATTGAAGCAAGCCAAAAGCTTCACGTTCCTGTCCCACAGAACTTTCATGTCCGTGAAGGGCTTGAACCAACTGAGAAAACTTTAGCATCTTGGCCAATATAGAACGTGAAGTGGACTTCAACCGAACTGATGAGAGCACTAGCACTACCTTGGGATGGACGTGAGTCTCAGGAGTCAGGACGTGAGTCTCACGGACGTGAAACAAGTCTCCACAGGAGATCCTTTACGGACTTGAAAAACTTGAAAGTTCACGTGAAGGAACTAGCTCCTTGACGCAGCCGACGGCTTCAGGCGTCCACAGCTTCAAGCGACGGCTTCAGGCGTACACGCGCGGCTGGCGGCGCGGCTTCAACTTGCAGCATGCGCACTGACCCAGGCGACGGCGGTCGTCGGACGGGCGGCGATTGGATCTGGCCGAGCGGGAGAACCGACGGGAGCAATGGCAGCTGGGTCCGGCGTCGGTGGCAGAGGCGCGCCGGAGGACGCGCCGGAGGACGAGGACGAGGCCGCTCCATGGAAGATCCATAGGAGTCCGACGATGGTTGGCAGATCGGGATTGAGAGCCAAAGCAAAACCGGCGTCGGTGATGGCCGAAACAAGCGAGAGCACAGAAGCGTTCGCAGGGCGCGACTGGAGGAGGCCCTCGGTGGCCGGCAGCGGAGTCGAAGAGCAGCTGGAGCCGGCGTCCCAGGCAGAAGACGCTCGGGCGCTGGGATCCGCGCGACACGACGGCGAAGGTCTGGCGGGCGGCTCGAGCGGCGACTGAAGGACGGCGCGCCTGCGAAGAACCAGAGTCGAGGCGAGCCGGTGGAGCGGCTCCAGCTCCGGCGGCGGCGGGTCCGCGGAGGCGGCGAAGGAAGTTCTGCACGGCCCACTGTACGGTGAAGGCGGACTCGTCGGAGAGGTCGACGGCGATGGCGATGCGCCGGTGCGGGGACGTGTTGGTGCCGGCGAGCGAGGTGCGGAGAAAGCCGAGAAGAAGTAGCGCTCGAAGACCGGCGCACGAAGGAGGCAGCAGCCGGAGGTGGCCGCCCCCGGGAGTGGAGATAGATCCTCCCGGGGGCAGCGGCAGCGGAAGAATCTTGGAGCTAGGGTTTGAACCGTGGCTCTGATACCATGTTATGAATATGACTTGTATTGAATATGAGGGCCAAAGGCCACAATATATAGAGTACATGAGGGAAAGGAATAGGAATATGACTCTATCTATAATAGGAACTTATATATAACTATAAGAGATAATATATCCTTAACAGAAACGACTCTCGGAAATGGCACCTGCCCGGAAACATCATCAAAAGTGGCCATCAGGCTGCATTATCGTGGCCATTGCACGACATCGAGGCACAGCATCATGAAGGTGACATCTACTCCCTCTGTCCCACAAAGAGTGCATTTTTAATGTTCAAAATTTATCTCACAAAGAGTGCATCTTTAATCCGTAGGGCCCAACTGTAAGTGTATACATACTCATTTAAATGCCTGTGGAAACCGAAGCACCAGTATGCTTATGTATGGAGTAATGTGGGTCACATTAGTCATTTACCTTGCACACTAATCTGTCTTAAAAACCTAAAAATACACTCTTTGTGGGACAAAGGAAGTATATGGGATGTGGCAAAGGAGGTCAATAAATCTCTGGCATCGACGTCGTCTTCAGCAACCGTGTTCCAAATCGGATGGGATTCCTCGCATCAAATCACTACTGTTCGTCGCTTTGTTTCTATGAGAAATCGTCAGGTGACAGAAATCTCCAAAGCTGTTTGTGTTGCACTACAGCGTTACGGAAAGCAACTCCTACCACGCTGAGTTCGTATGAGTAAAATACTTCTCTATCCGTGTCAGAAATTAAGCCAAGCCGAATCAGGAATGAAATACTCGACGTCTCCGTGTGCAGGTGATTAATCTGAAGGGTTGGAACCAGGGTTCACAAAACCGGCGAAAACCGCTCGAAAACCGATCGCGGTTTTCGAGCGTACCGCTCCGGTTCGAGATGCAAAACCGCTTGGTAAACCGGTCTAATTAAAAAAGAATTAAAAAAAATTTGAAAAAATTGAAAAAATTTGTATGTTCGGTTTTTCGTGAAAAACCGCGGTTTTTCGCGTAAAACCGCTGAAAACCGTTTTCGAAGAGGTCGGGTTAGTTTTTCGTGAAACCTTAACGGTTTTTCGTAAAAACCGAGCGGTTTACCGTAAAAAACCGAACGGATTTCAAATTTTTTCATTTTTTTTGGATTTTCCAACTCTTCGGTTTTTGACGGTTTTGTAGCGGTTTTTCGCTCGGTTTTTGCGAAAACCGTACCGCGAAAACCGAACCGATTTTCACGGTACGGTTTTGTGAACCCTGGTTGGAACTCGCGCAAACACAACGTTTTGGCGCGCAGGTTCACATGGCCTGTGATTCGTTTTTTGTGATTTCAGACTAATTGCTAGATGTACACCAAAGTGTACCCATGAAGTTGTCCACAAGCCCTTGCTAGGCACACAACAAATTGTACAAGATATTTTCAATAGCCTCAACTCAAGGCGTTTTTGACTCACCAACTTCGTTCTATAGCTCAACTCTATATTAAGGCACCGTTTGGCAACTTGAAACTGGGCCGTTTTTATTAGATTTTGGAAGAAACCTAACCAAACGAGCTAAAGCTCAAAACGATTCTCCTTGAATCGTTTCTTCTTTTTTCACGCCGTGGCTGAATCGGTCTCAACCCAGTTCCACTATATTCACAAAATCTAACCTGAAACGTTTCTACCAAGAATCTGGAACCGTACCAAACAGGGCCTAAACGTTGACCCACGCTCTACCTGACGACTGTTCAACACTAGTTCCACCAGCATCATGACCCGCGCCGCTAGATGCCATCCTACACCATCTCCATCGACAACCTACTACCACACTCGACTGTCGTATTGCTTCTTTGCCTCTTTGGAGATGAAGTCCATTGCAATTCAGGACATTGTGTCTATTATTAGTGGCATCCATGCGAGATTAATCGTTGACAATTTCTTAGACGACGTGTTGTCTACTACAGGTTACTGCGGCAAGATCCACACATATAGTCTAAGGTGGTGTTACAAGCTTACAACACAATTGATTTAATTTGGGCTACAGTTGATCAAGGAGACTTGAAAAAAAATCAATACCAATTGAGGAGATAATTGAGTTTGGTGTTCAATTTAAGGTTTGGATGTGTTGCAATTTGGATCGCTTGGGCGACCGTTAAGGATGCTTCGGCAACATTAATTCTCAAAAATATACTCTCCGGACTTTCGTCGTTTGAAAGTGAAGGTTTTGCTCCAATTTTGGTTTGAGATGAAAGATTTATGTGCGAGACAGTTTGTTTTTGCGTTGATACTGCAACGCTTGTTCAGTTGTCATAACTCGTTATGAGGGTCTACTGCAGTTTATACTCCATTAACGGCATAAGAGTCCTTTCACCCTGACAATTTTACAGTAGTTTTAACCATGTCATTGAATTTAATTACCTTTGAAGTCAGTAGTTTGACATACCTGATGGCCACACATGCAAGTTGCTCTCCAGTAAGCATTGTTTGTAGAGTTGTGTTCCAGGTAGATCATGTTAATATCCATGATATGGGTTCTCCGCTATCCATCAAGCGCCGTAAGTGATGTCTTGGATTATGCTATTAGATGATTGAATATTTGTTTCAGTATTTCATTTGCACAGACTCATACTTTGCTAGGATTATGAATTATTGAAGAACCAGATTCGTTCTACTTTGATGTTAGCTGTTTGTTTGTAACATCCTGAAAAATTAAAAAAATACAAAAAACAAAAATTTAAAATGTAAAAAATAAGTGAATCAAAATTTTAATTGGAATTAAGATTCTAATTTAAAATATCACCTTTTTTTCTCTTTTTCTTGAATTCTATTCTTAAGAAAAGAAAATTTGAAAAACTAAAAAATTTTCTTTTAAAATTGAGCAAACTAAGAAAATGAAATTGAAATATAATTTTATTTTGAATTTCCATCTTTTCTAATTTCTTTTCTTTAATTCCAGTTATTAAAGAAAATCTTTCAAATTAATTATTCTCTTTTCCTTTAAAATGTAAAATCTAAAATCTCTTAAGAAGTAAAATAGGAAAAATTCATATAAACCCAAATTGTCTCCAGCTTATTGCTGAACAAAAATCTATCGAATTTTAAGACACGATTTGACCCTTTAAATAATGCTCATGACACTTCCGGTCCAAACTAAAAATCATCTTTGCCACCTTATTTGACACTGCTATATGACCAGCTGCAGTAAGCAGGACCCCAAACTTCAGCTACTTGCCTCCCTATCTCTTCCATTTCTTCTTCTCACGCAAGGCACAAGCCAACCACCGCCCTTCACCGCCGCACCCAAGCCCGGCCAAGCTCCCACCGCCCTTCTTCTCCTGTGCTCTTCCCTCTAGTCAAAGCCATGTCAAAAGGCTGCGTCCACGCGCCCCCTGTGCATGAGCTCGACTCTCTAGTGCATGCCATGATGAGGAGCAGGGTTTCAAATTTCATTTTGGATTAAATCTCGTCAACTATCAAAATTCAAAAATTCGCCGAGATCTCGTTATTTCGGAAGAAATCCGAACGAAATACAAAAAACAAAATTTAAATCCGGTCAAGTTTTAATCAAATCTCGATCAAATTCACCGAGATCTCGACGAGATTCAACAAGATCTCGGACTTTGAATGTTTTTAGGGTTTTTTCAATTTCGCTAGAATTATAATTTACCGACTGTCCCACATGGGAAACGATGCGAAGATCCAATCCGGTCAAAAAAACCGAGATTTCGGTCCATTTCACCGAGATTTCATCGAAATTATAGAGTACTGTAGCACTTTTAATTTTTTTTTAGACTTGTTTAATTTCGCCGGGATTATAGAACTCGGGGGGTCCGAAATCCGAAATTTCGCGGAATTTTAGCAAGAATTTGAACCCTGATGAGGAGTCGCACCACCCTAGCCGAGCCGCCTTCACCACGTTCAAATCCTATGCCGACCGCCCTCCACGGCTATAAATCGCAAGCCAAGCTTCCTACCACTGTCCCCATAATTCATAGCACCTCCCTCCTCTTGCCGAACATCAATTTGTCGAAAAAATTAGCTTCTTACTCGGCTCCGGCTGCACCACTGTCATGGACCAATCTCCCCCAATAGCTGCACCAATTTTCAATCAAACTTGCAAGAAGCTTCTCCATCCTCCAGTGATCAAAATCCCTAGCTCAATTGAACTCCTTGGTCGCTGTGGAGCCGCCGCCATGATGCCTTGCATCCGTCGCCGATCGCCGTAGTGGAGCCGCCGCCTTGGGCCGTCGCATCACCGGCTGCCGCTCTCCTCTAACTCGGTGAGGTCTCCTCTTCCCCTTTTAGCCCTCGGCCGAAGCTCCCTTTGCTTACCTCACCGCCGGCTATGCAGCCTTGCGCCGCCGCCTCCGCCTCGGACCACCGCGCCGCCGCTACAAACCGCCGTAGCCCTAGACGTCGCCTCCTTCGAGTTCCCTTCGGCCTCCTCTAGCCTGTCGAGCCATCGACCGACCGCGCCGTGCGCCCCCTCGCCGGCGACACGACCACCACCGCCTCCTCTGCTTTTCTTCCACCGAAACACAGGGCCCTTCGGTCAGCCAGGCGCAAGACAGAGCTTCGATCGGTGAAGTGCGTTTTCAATCAAGGGAGACGTATTTCTGGTTTAGGGTAATATTTCAAACCGATAAATATTCGAACTTTAGTAACTTCTGCATTTTAGGTCCAATTCCAGTGAAACAAAATTATAAATTCATCTAAAATCATTTAGTTTCAAATTATTCAAGAACATTTATTTTTGAACCTTAATTTGAATTGTTTGAATTAAAGTTTGTATGAATCTCTAATGTGACTACTGTTGGGAATGTGTAAACCATAGCTCTTAAAATTATAAAACCAATTTATAAATATCCCTAAGACCATAAGTAGCTCATTTCTGTAAAAATACTTAAATATGAATTTAGCTTGCACTAAAATTTTAAATAGATTAGCTCCAATGCCTTTTAGAGTTAAATAATGGTAACTATTGAAAATAAGTACAAAATAAATTAAAAACAGTTCCTAAGCTCTGTTAATATCTTAGTACTCCTATCATACAAAAACATTTCATGTTTGAATTAATTTGAAACAAGTTTGTATATAACATTGCTCCTAGTACATATATGAATAGAATTAAGTTAAAATACACAAATAAAGAAGAACACATATAAGACCAAATAAAGAACACATATAAGACCACTCTGTATGCACTCCACAGGTTTAGATCATTTAATCCTGCAAGAATAGTTAATGTTTAACTATGTTAACTTTGCTTTCCAAGAACTTGTGCAAATAAATATTAACACATGAAAAACTGGTTCCTAAATGTCCTATATAACCAGACCACCTACAGTGAAAATCATTATAATAGGTCATAACTTGCACTTAACCTCTTGATCAAGATATACTTTCATGTGATAAATATATTTGAGATTGAAAATATAAACAAACAAATATAAATAAGATGCCACAAATAAACACTAGATTATGCAAAACTGGTTTCAAAACATTCGTAAGTCCGAAATCTTATTAATTGGCAAAAAGATCTAATTTTAATTAAGATCATAAAAATTTTTTTTTCCATATACATACAAACTAAAACATTAATAACTGTTACAAATAAAAGCTAAAACACGCGAAACCATATTCAAAATGCTTATGAGGTTAAGACCTACTAATGCTACAAAACCGGTTACTTATCTATGTAAACTGCAGCTGCAAACATAAAACGAAATCCAGCCAACTATAGTGTAAACTTTAGAAATGCATAAGGTTAGAAAATGATAGAACATCACAGATAAGCATTAATACCTATAGGACCAACTTTAGAATACTCTC
Source organism: Rhipidocladum racemiflorum (assembly GCA_036346355.1). NCBI lineage: Eukaryota > Viridiplantae > Streptophyta > Magnoliopsida > Poales > Poaceae > Rhipidocladum > Rhipidocladum racemiflorum. The sequence continues at coordinate 51,476,485 of CM070582.1, read as the reverse complement.
TAAGGCACGATTGTCCTATTCTGTAGAAACAATTCTATCATAACATGCTTTGCATCCGAATCCTATTAAAAACATAACCCTGCATAGTATAAACCCTAAAATCCATAATACAAATAAATAAACTTAAGCAGTAAGTAATTAGCGATTAAAATATCTTATCACCAGAACATTCTTAACACCACGAACATGTGTCCCATACTCCCATAACAGGAGCCACTTTATGTACACTAAATCGTTGGCTATCGGTACCTTATAGCTCACTTAAATATAAACGTGCATAACACTTGAAGGCAAAGTTGTCAGAATCCATAAAACCTCATAACCTCACCCTGGGCAAATGATTAAGACTAAACCTTATTTCCAATAAGGGTAAAGCCATCCTTGAATAGAAACCAAGATAAAATGTTTATGATTAAACATTGATTATACATGACATACTATAAAGTGACCTTGTCTTAAACCTATACAAATCCAATAATTTTAACATCTTGAATTCGTAAATATACACAGACACACACATAATTTTAGCCTCTTAAATTCGAAAAATAAGAATAAACAACTCATAAGAAAACAAGTGTTTGTGCCTCAGCCTATCCTAAGACTACTGAAATCAAATTAAAGGTTAAAAGACAAACTGCCATGCATGTACATAAAATCATGAAACCATAACCCTAAACCCTACCTACTTTCTTTATGTAGTAGTTCTAGTCTGATTTTTCTATCTGTATTCTTTTTGTCCTTATTGAAGTTTGTTATTTGCTATATTTTGTTGTACTACATGCAGCACCCGACGTAGTAGACGCTGCCAACAACGAACTTGATTTTGAACTCGACGACAACGAACAGCAAGACAAACACCCCCTTGATCATATTGATCCCAGTTTTTCAGAAATGATTTATCAAATGTTTTCATGCGTGCCGTATATTCATAAAATGCTATATTGTGGGATGTGGTAGCTAAAGGCTTTATTATGATATTTCCTTAATTAACTTTACCATGTAAACCTTAATAACCCTATACAATGGATAGATGCACAACAATGTAAAATGGGTATACTCGTTTAATATCGCACATGCTTAGTTATGCTTTAGACTAGGAATACGAACGGAAGGTTATACTGTTCGCAATGAGCCGAAATGTTGGACATGATGAACATGAATCTTTGACGTGTTGGAATAATTGTGATCAAACATGATTTAATAAAAATGAAAATAAAACTACGATTTGAACGCGAGTGAATATTGATAATAGCCAGAAATGCCTGTGACTTCTCGTAGATAGAGGGAGATTCTTCGCCCAAGTCGAATTAAGGACTGAACTATAAGGTATGAAATAGCCTTAACTTAATAAGTTACTTCAAACTAGCTTTGCACATTAAAAGACTGAAGTAGCATGGATTGTTCCATAATGGATTGCTCGTAGGGGTGTCTACACAGAGGTGTGGATCAAATACATGCTAATGCAACGGTGTACGCCTTGCTATGATGGGGAAGTGAGGACTTCAATAGGAGTGAACTGTTGGGAGTACAACATTATACTCCAACAAGTGTGAACTGTTAGGAGTTCAATGGATGTGCAAACGGGAGTCACATTGTTTGAACCTACCGGTGATTTGCTCAATTTTGCTTCGTGAGAAGCATATGAATAAGAATAGTCAGTCTTTCCTGTTCAGATTAGTCTATTGGACTTTCGAGGCACAAAGTCTGTTAATAAAGACTTATTTTAAGGATATTTTGTTATTTCAACTACATAAGCGAATTCGTCTCAAGGTGGATATTGTTAAGTGTGATTTGAATTCGTTTCGGTTTTGTTTTCTACTTTACCTTAGAGTTCTACTACTACATGGAGTGCCCTTCGTATCTCCCTTTAAATATGTATATGTAGCCTATAGGATAGAGCAAGGCAAGAAGAGAGAAGTCTCATTGTAAATATCTCCTCATATAACGATATAGTATACGTGCGTCCGTAGTTTTTTTCGAAAGGTTTTCACAAAAACAATTCATCAACCTTTTGCTAGGGTATAGTCAATATTTTTGCTAAGTCCTCGAAAGTAAATGTACATCATTAACTAATTAATCTACTGCTAGACACGCATGAGATCATTATGGAACAGGAAGGAAAACATAGAAAATATTTTTCTAAAGAATAATGCAGACAGTTCTACTTTATTTTAGTGGCACATGCAGGAGCAAAATAGTAGAAACAGTGGAAGCGTAATACCCAATATTTAGAGTCGGCATGCAATCTGGAATCGTTACTGCTGTAGGTGAAGGTGAGCTTATTGTTACTCCATTTGGCTGTTCCGGGTGATGAGTACTTAATAAAGCGTTACTTTTCTCTCTCTCTTTCTCCTTTTCCACAAGGTGCTATGAACAATACCAACAACAGAAGAGTTTAGCCTCCGGCCTACACAACACTTGGTCATCTTGCAGTAAACAAGAAAGGAAGTTTTACCTTTTGCAGTTCACCATTCTGATCTGCAAGTGACTTCTCCTGCACAGTCGAAGACAGCTGATTGTGAGAAGATATGTTCGCATAAACCTATATCTACATTGTACAATTCCTGACACAATGTTAGCACTGGTTTGTTGCCGGACCAGGTACAGTAACTGCCACTGTCTTAACGGCTTTCTTTTTCATTGTTTCATGGTAATGTGCTGTGTAACAGCTATTGAGACATTCCTTTGCATACGATGTGCACCTGAACACAATTTTACAGCCCTACTCTAACTCCTCGTTCAATTTTGTCTCTCTTAATGCAATGGCTGCCAGTTCTCCTGCCATTCACTTAAAACATGGTGCATTTCCTGCAGTATATACCTGAGACTGATTGTGTCTCATTAATTAGGTTCAAATTGTCCAGTAATTTGTTCATTCATTTTGGAACTAAACTTAGTTCTAGAATATATTGTTGCAGCAGGGTAGCAGGTATTGACAGATTTGTAAATGTTGAAGGAATAGATGCTCAAAACAAAAATAAGCATAACACAACATAACGGCGCTCCCAGCAGACTGTCTATGTTGAACATTAAAAACACATTGGTCTCACTGCAAAATGTGCACGGTTCCTTCTTCATTTTTTTTTTTTTTTTGGCAACGGTGTATTTATGGCCGCTCAATTGCTTAGTGGTCCTTGTACACATGCAGCGTGCGAACCACAAGGGAATCTTAATGAGAGCATACCTTCTTCTGAAGCTCAGATATTGAATCAAACATAAGCTGATTCTGTAAAAAGGCAATGCTATTCTATAAGATCTGAGTTAGAAATTGGTAAATGAAGCAAACTAGGTCAGCACACCAACTGCACACCAACACAACTTGTCACCTTTCTTGATCTTATGCGCTTCAAAGAACCGTCAAGTTGTTGTTCCAATTGTTGGAGTTCTTTCGATGTCAGTGCGTCCAATTGTTCACCTAAGAGTTGCCTTGAGTTGATATAGACCAAAACACCTGTTAGCAGTCATCATATAACCAGAATGAGGATGTTCTTATCAAAGTATAAAATACCTTTGACTCTTCTGAAGTGCTTCGAGTTTGGTCTTTAACCTTCCATATTCATCCCCCCAATTTGCCTAAGGAGAAAAGGAACATCAAGTACAGATAATCAACAAGTTTAGCTGGAAGAAACTAATCTCTTAACTACATGGGTGTGGATAGTTTTCCAACAACTAACGATGATATTTACCTGATCTCCATTATTTGGATCCAGTACAGCTCTTTCTTCAAATGAGTGACGTTGGTAACGATCAAGAATCCCTTCCATGTTACTGAAGAAATGACATATAACAATGTCATGCATGCAGCCAAAAAAAAAAAAACAATTGAGATCTCATATTAGAATAAAACCAAACAAATACTCAGATATGAATTTTCGTACTTTTGATATTATTGAATCCATGATGCACACATTTGTCCTAAAATCGTCTCCTATGACTGAAATTATTGAAAATGCCAAGGCTTAATTTTCTCCTTATTTAGAAAGCACAATACAAATTGGACTATTCTTGAATGATTGTCGAGCAATTTGTATATCAAACACATGAACATTTGCAGGTAATATCAACATATGCACTGTCTACCTTACAAAGTTACAGAGAATCAAGGAACTCAAGCAACAGAGGATGCTACGGACGTGAATTTAGAAAGTGCTTTAGAATCGGACGTTACAAAGTAGTTTGCGATGTGATAATAATTCTTATATACAGAGTTACTTATACTCTTAGTCTGTTATATTTGTTAAGGATATATTATCTCTTATAGTTATAGATAAGTACTGTGCATTGCTTTGACCATAAATAGGGCGGCACTAATCTGTTCTTTTTTTTAGATCAAAGCACTAATCTGTTCTTAGTCATACAATTAGCTAATTAACATCAACATTTTTGCAGCAATAAAACAGTGATGTTTAAGCAACTGCTTACCATAGTACTGAAACAACCTAGATCATTAAATAAATAAATAAAAGTGCTAAGCAGGTAATTAAGGTACTAATCAACGTTTTTATGTATAAAAAATTAGTTTGCAAATAGAACAAATAGATTTAGTTTCGAGGATTGCTGTCCGACCCATAGGCGAGGGTATCAAATCACCGACCCGTTCAGGCCAGGTCGGCACCTCTTGCTAGCCTCAGGTTCATCACTCGATAATTTAAACAAACCTAGTAAGGGTTGTGGGTATCCTTAGCAATAGAGACTGAATAGCAACTCTAGCATGTGGTAACTTAGTAAAAGGAGCAATAGTGGGTAAAGTAACTTTGACCAAGCCATGCAACTAGCCTTCAAGCCACACCAAGGTGCAACCCCCTTGGAGCACATCCACCAAGGCAAAGGACCGAGCCATGCCTCCATTTATAGCCGAAGCAACAAGAGCAACCTCCCCATTTACTCCCAGTCCAGCCAAGAGAACCGAAGGCAGCAAGCATAAGCGCACACTCCTTTCTTTCCAACCAAGGGGCAGCAAGCACAGCCTTTATTTTCCCACTTCCACCACTCCAAAACCAAAGGCAAAGCAACAAAGAAAGCAGGAGCAAACCGAAGGATCCCCAAGAGCAAGCCAGAGCCAAGAGGAACCCTCAAGCCGGAGCTCAAGAAGCCAAAAGACAGGAGGAAGAAACCTCAAGCAAGGAGAAAGGACACCTGAAGGGGAGCAGATCCAGACTGGTCCAGTCCACCCTGTCTTCTTCCTCTCCATCAACTGAACCACACCGACCAGCATCTCCCTCCCAGAACCAAACGCAGGTGCACAACACTAGCAGGAGTACTCCTTGTTGATGTGCATAGTTAGTAGATCGGGTGGTTACCCGGTAGATCGAGGAAGACCCTAGCCTCAGTGGGTTGAGCTCTAGGGGTTGCTAGCTCGTCCCCGGGACATCTACTACTCCCCAACGCAATAAGAACCGCGGGTATCATCACTAAGCCATCCAACATAGAGCCCAATCATCATCGGCTAATCCTTGTCAAATCAAAACAAGAAAAATGTGAACTAAGAAATTGAAATCATGCAAAATCATCAAAAGGGCCCATTAGAATAGTTCGGCCTGTAGGGCAAAGAGGAGAGTTGATATTAGAGGTAGAAGAGGGGAGAGATTAGGGGAAGAGAGGGAGGAGGGAGTTCGGCCGGAGGAGAAGCTAGCAGTAGGGGAGATAACCGGCGGCACTAGGCCAAGCCAGCGAGCTGTCGGCCAGTAGAGCAGAGGGAGGGGAAGGGGAGTAGAGAGGAGAAGAGATTAGAGCGAGAGGCAGCCAGAGGGAGGATAGGTAGCCGTAGAGGGCGGCGGCTAGGCCAGAGGAAAGCAAGCCCAAGGGAGGTAAGGCGGAGGCCAGGCCGGGTGATGCCGGCTCTAGCCGGAGACGATGGCGCTAGCCAGGGGAGGAGCAAATTGGCGCCGGAGGGAGCAGTGGCTGGAACCAAGGGGAAGGGAAAAGAGAAGAGGAAGGAGAAAGGTAGAGAAAGAGAGAGAGGCATAGAGAGGAAGCCACGCCAGGCTGAGGGCCGATCGAAGGGTTGGGCGACGGGTAGGGGGAGAGGGAGAGCTGGCGGCCGAGTAGGAGGCCCACAGGGGGAGGAAGCGGACGGATCTAGGGAGGAGAAAAGAGGGAGGGGAGAGGAATAAGAAACCAAGAAGAGCCAAGAGGCGGAGAGGCTTCGGCTAGGAAGAAGAGAAGCAGAGAAGGGGAGAAAAGAAAAGAGGAGGAAAGAAAGGAAAAGAAAAAAAGAGAGGAGAAAAGAAAAGAAAAGGAGGAAAAAGAGGGGAAAAGAAAAAGGAAAAAAATAGATTTTGCCTTCCGTTGTGAACGGCGTAGAATGAAATTAGTTTTCTCGTAATTGTAGGAAAATTTTGATAATAACTTGCGTAGCTGCGATTAATTTAATAATGAATCTCTAAAATTGCAAATTTTGTATTGTTTAAGCTTGTTAAATTGAATGCCCCAATAAAATAAAATTGTGCCAAATTAGTGAATTTTAGCTAGGGGGGCAACACCTCTTTTAGTTGCCTTTATCCCTCTGAAGAAGGTTGGTCACTGTTAGACAATATCCTAGTTACCTCATCTAAGAGATTGCTAGTTGCCTTCTATAGAGATTGTTAGCCTTGTATAGATATTGCCTTATATAGACTTTCCTTCTATACTCTCATGTACATGCATATATATGAGCTCATTGGCCTTATGTTGAATACAAGTGCTATTCATAAAATGGTATCAGAGCAATAGGTTCTAGGGTTAGGGCTCACCAGCGTTTGCACTTGCGCCATTTTTTTCAGTGACTTTTCTCGTCACCTTTGGTTGCCTGACTGCCGACCTTTTCCCGACCGACTGCCTCTGTCTCATGAAAGAGGGCGCTGTTGCCCCTTATCTGCTTGCACAGGAGGAATAACCTCGCCTCTGGCCGATCGTGGTCATCCGTCGCCATCTTGAGCTAGGCCGGCTCCCTCCGCCTCTGTCGGACTTCGTCAGCCTCAGCCGAGGTTCTTCGCATGGACGTCGAGCTTCTCAGCAGCTTGCTCGCTTGAGGGTGTCGTCCCCGGCTGATGACGTCACCAGGCCGCCGCCTCCCGCCTTCTCTTCGGCCGCAGCCGCTGCTGGGCCTCCTCGCCACCGGTCAACTCCGGGTCGTAGTTGACGACCTCTAGCCCTACCCGGCTCGGCCGCCTCCACTCCGCCCAGGAGACTGTGCGTTTGTATTGCCGGTGGAGGAGCCGCCATCGCCTTGGTCGTCGCCGACCGCCTGGCTGCTCTCCCCCGATCCGACGCTCCCCACCCACGTGAGTGACTGATCGGATTTCAATCCGATCAATTGGCCCTTCTTAAATTCCGTTGGGATACAGTAAAAAAATGTCTTCATCGGGCACTAACTCTGTTCCTCGTTGACCGGTTATCTTCGATGGTCTCAATTATCGAGACTGGGTTCTCCATATGCGCATTCACATGCGCAAGCAGCATCTTTTGGAAGTTTCTTTCTGGCGAGCTATCTTGTCTGTCTCGCCCTGCTCCCCCTCTGCCACGCCTATTATTCCCAAGGAGGCCGATGCTGCTGCTCGACAGACGGTGTATGATGATTATGCTGATCTTGTGGAGTCTTTTCAAGACTCAGTTTACTGCTTACAAGACATGGATTAATGAAAATGCTCATACATCTGCTATTTTGGTTGCTAGCATGGAGGTACATCTCACTGGTGATATTGTCGCTTTGTCTTCAACACAATTGATGTGGGCACATCTTCGCGATCGCTATGAGCCTGCTGGCAACTTTGTACCTTGATGTTGTGCGACAGGAGCAGTCGCTATAGCAAGATGATTCTACTGTGGATGAGTTCTATGCAAAACTGTCCTCGGTGTGGCGTCAGCTTGATTCTCTGTGACTGGAGGTTTGCCGCACTTGCCAATTTTGTCAGCGTCAGCACTCATTTGGAGCTTCGCCGCATCTATGACTTCCTGACACGTCTTCGGGCTGAATTTCAGCAGATTCGTGCCAGCGGCTTGCTCGTCATCCTTGTGTGACCCTGTTGGAGGCCCTTGCAGCTTTCATACTGAGGAGACTCACCTTCGTGTTGCGGGTCTACTAGTGTCTCCAATCTTGGCGGTGACTCGTTCTACTCCTCCATCAGTGGTGCCTACTCCAGTTTCAGCTACTGGGTGTGGAAGCCTTCACTGCACCTACTGCGACAAGAGCGGACATGTGGAGCAGTTCTGCTACAGGAAGGATTTTGCTCTTCAAGGTGGACATCCTCCTAAGGGCACTGGAGGCTCGAGTGTCTCTCCTCGTGGACTTCTGCTGACTCTGACCCCACTCAGGAGATTCTCACACTGCTACATCGCATGGCTACCTCTACACCGACAGGTTCTGCTGGTTCTACTACCCATTATTTCAATGAGACCACCTTCCTCATCAGGTATCACACCATGAATTCTTGACTATGGAGCTTCTTTTCATATGACATCTGATCCTACGAGTCTCCATTTCATTAGTTCTCTACTCCCATCACTGTGCAGACCGCATATGGTACTTCTCTTTCTGTTGCGAGGCGAGACACTCTTTTGTCCTCTTTTCATGTTCCTGCAATCTCATGTTCCCAAACTGACTATGCATCTCATATCCGCTGGCCAACTCGCTGATCATAGCTATCGTGTTATCCTTGATTCTCGTGTTCAGGATCACCGCATGGGGTCTCTAGTTGGGACTGACCCTCGCCGCCATGACTCAGCGTCTTTGGAAGCTTGACTGGCTTTGTCTTCCTTCCGCTACCTCTACCAGTCTCTCAGTCTCCTCCACCGCTTCCGCCTCCATTGCATCTTCTACCGGGTCATTTGCTCGGTGGCATCACTGTCTAGGACATCTTTGTTGTTCACACTTGCCTTCTCTAGTTCATCGTGATCTTTTAGGATCCGCGTTTGGTGATACCTCATTACATTGTACGGGTTGTAAGCTTCGTAAACAGCTATAGCTTCCCTATCCTTCCAATGAGTCTGGATCCCAATGTCCCTTTGATCTTGTTCATTCTGATGTTTGGGGTCCGGCTCCTTTTGTTTCAAAAGGGGGTCATCGATATTATATTCTTTTTATATATGATTTCTCTCGCCACACCTGGTTATATTGTCTTCTCGTAGTGAGGTTTTATCCATCTATAAGAATTTAGCCTTGCTACGTAGAGCACTCTTTCTCAGTTTTCTTGTACTGATATTCATGCTTAAAATGGCGTGGCTGAGCGCAAGTATCATCATCTTCTTGAGACATCTCATGCTCTTTTACTTGCTTTTGCTGTCCTGCCTCACTTCTAGGCCGAACCTATTTCCACTCACTTACATGATTAACATTCAGCCTTCTTCTGCTCTTCATGGTGGGATTCCAATAGAGCGTCTGTGTGGTATGCCTCCCAATTATTCTGCTCTTCGCCTCTTTGAGGGTGTGTGCTATGCTCCTTGCACCTCGTGAATAGACTAAGCTGACCGCTCAGTCTATTGAGTGCATTTTTCTGGATTATAGTCATGAGCATAAGGGATATCGTTGTTGGGATCCTGTTGGTCGACGGATGTGGCCGCTAACCACCAAACGGTTATGAGCGCCCAATTTTGGTGTCAACAGATACACTACAAGTTTTACTGAGTACGAAAGTACTCAACCATGCCATTGTTGAAATTCAGTCGGTGAAGAATCCGAAGTACTTGACAATTCCTACTTCACCGCATGTTACGAGGATTTTATAGATGAGCTTTTCTAGGGTTTACATCTTGTTAGTTGCCTGTGGGATAATTGGGCAAGCCATACTGTTAAGTACTTCTGTAAGGGCCATGAAATTCCAGATTAAGCAATGCATTAGTAATCATCTAATTAGGGCGCTAATATGCAATTAAGTGGGATATCTATTGCAGGCATAAAAATATGTTGGAAATTGACCCTTGTGCCCTCTGGTAGTAGGAAGGGTGAGGGCAAAATTGATACTGGGAGCACAGTGCGAGGATAGGATGGGAGCACAGTAGATATTCACTCCCCCTTCACTTTTTACTCCCAGTCAAACACCAAACAACCAGACCACAGCTTATTTGCTCCAACCGAGAGCTAGTAAACAGCCAGCTATTATTCTCTTCCCCGTTCTCCAACCGAGCAAGAGCAAGCCCAGAGAAGCAAGCCGACCGAGCCAAGAACAAGGAGGAGCGGACCGGCCACCTCGTCCCCAACCGAACCAAGCCAAGGAGGAGTGGAGTAGGAGGGCCAGCTCAAGGGGATCAACTCGGCTACCTCTCCATCACCACCTCAACTCATCCTCAACCCCAGAATCGAACCAAAGCCCAGGTGCACAAGTAACCAGTAGCAGTAGCAAGCAGCCATAGAGTAAAATGTAGCAATGTAGAGTAAGTAGATCAGGCTTCAAACCGTTGGTCTCAGATTGTGGCAGTAGGTGGAGGGCTGCATGCGTGTACCTGGAGTCCATCCTTAGGGATGAACACTGGCTTCACAGCATTCAACCATCCCACGGTGGATCTCGTGCCTGTGATCATCACTGACCCCCACAACCTTACCTTTGTAGAGAATCCATAGCTAATCTCGAGATCCAAGTAGTAAGAACCCTAGAACAAAACCAGTGAACCAATCCCCCCAAAAATCCCGCAAGCAACCAAGAACCCTAGAGCCAAAGCATAGTAGTAGAAGGAGAGAGAGAGGGCCCGGCCAGCCAGAGCCGGTGGATTGCAGCCGGTGAGCTCCGACGCAAGGCCACCCGACGGATGGGGGGGAGAAACCAAGGAGCAGCTTGGAGAGAGAGAGAGAGAGAGAAGCAGTAGAGGGAGGAGTAGAGGGAGTCGGAGAGGAGGCACAGTTGGCAGGCAGTCGAGGTCGGCGGCGCGTAGAGGCCGAGGGGGGGAGCCGAGTGGATCGCTAGAGAGGAGCGGCCGAGAGAAGAGCCAGTCGAGAGGTTTCAGCCGAATGGAGGAAAGGGAAGGAGAGGGGGCTGGGCTGAAGGCCCATTCGGCTGAAGAAGAGAAAACGAAAAAGAACAGAAAGAGGAGAAAAAAGAAAAAGAGAAAAGAAGAGAAAGAGAAAAAGGAAAGAAGATAAAAGAAAAGAGTGGAGTATTAAAATTAGGAGAGTAATCAGTAGAATGGCTAATTGAATCACTAAATTAAGAAATTAATTAATCTTGCCATTACTTAATTGGTCAGACGCCATTAGTCAGATTCAAAATTAATCGTGCAATAGTTAATAGTTTCACTATTTTCAGGACCAGATCTGAATCCGTTGGACCAACCCCACTATTCGAGCGAGGACGTACATTCCAATATTATACCAGGCAAGTTCCTTGATCATGAATTTATTAAATGTTTTCTAAAATTTTTTGTAATATAAATGTCATCAGTGCATTGGAAAAATCTATGTTACAATGGGAAATATAACTTGGTGGCATGATTGGAATTCTGGATTGGAAAATGAAGGAAGCGAAGGGTTGAAACATGAAATGGTGTTGGTTTGGACATTTAGGAAATGGTTTAGATAGTGTTAGGGGCTGTTTTGTTGCTTTCTCTGGCGAGCCTGGCCCGTTCGACTCAACTAGGCTGATGGGATACGGGATGCACACATGCAGAGACGGTGTTTGGTTGAGTGTTTAGTAGGCATGTATTTTGAAATTTATATAGCAAGTGTGGTCTAGTTTTATTCGAAAAAATATCAGGAACCCATTTTTGAAATCGGTTCGGTAATCGGATATGCTAATCAAAATATATAAAGAAAAAAGGAAACTTTTACATATCCACGTGGCACCGCATGCATGGTTTGCTATTGTGGCTGACAGTGGCCTCTTGTGCATAACACGAGGCTGCATCCAAAGATACACCCATTTTCTACGTATCTCCAGAGTCAGGCTGCATGGAGAATCTTGCATCCAGAGAGCCAGGCTCAAAACTAGATGCAAGCAACCAAACGCGAGAAAAAAGCAAGATTCTGCATCTGTAGATGCAAATCTCTGTGTATACAGACAACCAAACAGCCCCTTAATATGGTGGGTAGAGGATGCCGATGAGAAGGATTTGACATGCCGATGGGGTCATCTACATAGGCTAGCATATAAGGTTAAACAAACTAACACTTGGGTAATGAGCCGTAAAACAGTATCAACTATAGTGTGAAATCAGTCAGAAAAGGTTATCCTATGAAGGTAACCACAGTGGGTAAGTAAAAATTAAGGGCGGACCTCTAGGCATGCCGGGAGGCCCAGAGGGACAGGACCAACTTGGGGCGGTATATTTGAAGCCTGGATGTGTAGCTCCGATTTCGAGGAGTTAACTAGCCACCAGATGTACCACCGATTTCGAGGAGTACATTGGGCGGGTGGTCAGGAGCTACGTTGCGCCGATACTTTGGAAAACAAGCGTATCCGTATCCGATCCGTATCCTATACCGATACGTATCGGATACTCCCTGATACGTATCCGTTAATTTCTAATTTTTCAAAAAAAAGAAAAAAAACCAATACTTCTTAGATACTTTTCCGATACAGGTAACTATAAATAATACCCTTCTCAACACAGTTCCGATACTTTCCTCTCAAAGTCATTAGCTCCTAAGTTCCGATCAGGCGATCCCTCGTGTCGTCGCTAGTGTTGCCACGCCGGCCCGCCGCTCCCCTTCCCCAATCCGCCCACGCGAGGACACCATGATTAATATGGTGTTCTCATGACACCATGATGCTACTTTTGAAAAAAATCTTTATCAAATTCTGTGGTTTTATGAATGTACTTGTGTTTATAGAGTAGAGAAAACTTAAGGCTTGTTTCTCTGAAAGCAATCAATGATTAATCTATTCTTCAAATGATTTCTTAAGAAATGTGGCCTCCTTCATGTAATCGAAGAATAGCTTCCACCTAGAGTTAAGTAGAAGTGCTGTTGTTATAGATATTCCGAGACCAATGTTTTTTTCTCCTGGCAGCATGGGTTGATGTATTTGTATTAGGCAAACAACCATGAGGGAGAACAAGAGAAGAAAGTTCTTGGCTACGTCAATATTAAGGTATCCTCAGTTTCTCATTTCCTTACAAGAATTCATTAATTATATACACACACGTGTCGTCGTATTGGTGTTTTTGAGAAAATGTCATATCGCGGTATCGCCGTATCATGTACCGATACGTATCGGGGTATCCGGGAACATAGGTCAGGAGTACAACTGTATTTGCGAGTCGTGGGAACAGCCTGGGATAGGTGTTCCCTGCTTGAGTACAGGTTTGGAGATCTAATACTGGATCAGTGATAAACGTTCTGGAGCATCACAGGATGGTGTCACTATGGGTAAAGTGATACAAACCTGCGCAGGGTAAAATCATGAATTTATGCCAGTCTCCTGGATTGGAGAATACGAAAGCTAAGTCTGTCTCATATACAGTGTTAGTAGTGTCTTTCGAAAAACTAAAATGAACAACTTTTAAGGAAAACCTAATTTCGGTAAAAGCACTAGATTTGAGGGAAAGTGATAGGTTGTTGGATTAATTTGGATCGAGGGAAAAACTCATAATGCATTTTCTGTGCTATTAATACTTGCTGAGTACTCGTGTACTCACTCTTGCTTAACTCCCCATCTGCGTAGAAGGTGAGACATTTGGAGCTGCCAATGAGGTATGGGTTGAAGGTGATGCTCAGGACCAGGATCTTCAGGAAGATACCTACTACTACTACAATCAGGAGAACTAGAGAATTGGGTAGACAGTATTATCTTTTGGACAGTCGTCAGGGGATGAAACCGTTGTAATATATTTTTGTTGTACTTGGATCCGATGTATAGTTAAGTTTAAACATGTAAGCCCTGCGTGGCATGAAATGTAATATATTCCCATTTCAGTCTCTAATTATTGTTCTGTTGCAACACTCTGAACACGCTATAGTAACTAATACAGTATTAGGACGCCCGATACTTTGTTAGCTACTGTGCCGAGATTTGTGTAATTAACTCGGTGTAATGACATTGAAGCTGTTAATTACCCCGAGCTAATTATGTGGGTTGCCTTGTATCTTCTATTGCATTATATTTAGCCTTCATGGCCTTATGTATGAACAATGTCATGTTAATGAATTTGAGAAGTTGTGCATAGATGTAATGATAATGTTGTAATTGTGCGTACTAGTCACTGATCATGGGACTAGTACAGTAAGCACATAAGACCTTCTCGGTATTCCACACCAAAAGGGAGGGTCTCGACACAATAATTTGGCAGATTATATTAACAATCCAACGATTCAACATTTTGTAATTTTAAATTCAACTATATCACAAAACACATCCTTCAGGTCAGATCATCCACTTACAAATTTAATTATCGACTACTTCTGTTGTGGGTCCAGATCGGGTATATTATAGGAAAGGTAAGAAACGGATCAGCTAAGTCCTGATCTAGGGTAGATAAGGGTTAAAGTCTAGTTCGTTTCCGTTTAGGACTCCTTTCCAAGTCAGGAGTCTATTCTTTGTAATAGGGATTAAACCTTTATAAAGGGGTGATACAATAAAGAAAAGGACATGTTTTGGATTGTCCACAATTTGACTCCCAGGCGCAGCCGACGATATCCGGCCGGTGGCGTCGTACCGCTAGCTATCCAAGCATACTCACCTCCAGAAGACACCACGGCTCCTTCGTCTTCGCGTGCGGGGCATCGACCGGGCACGAGGGCCTTCCAGCGAGAACACGCACAACAATTAGAATGAAGCAATACTACGATCAACGACACCGTGAGGTGGAGTTTACGGTTGGTGACTGGGTGTGGCTTCGCCTCCAGCATCATCGACAGCTCTCATTGCGACCATCCGGCCAGTCCAAATTGTCTCCACGGTTTTTTGGGCCCTTTCAGGTTGCAGCTAGGGTCGGCAAAGTGGCGTATCGCCTGACCCTTCCAGAGACAGCTCGTCTCCATGATGTCTTTCATGTTTCCCTCCTCAAGGCATTTCGGGGTACTCCGCCGACCTCTATTCCACAGTTACCGGCCGATGTCTCGCCTTCAGACGCCACAGCACAGCCAGCTCCCCACAAACTCCTCGCTCAAAGGATTATCAAAGGACAACGACAGTTCCTTGTTCAGTGGACAGGTGAATCCGAAGACGATGCTACATGGATGGACGCCATGGTGTTCAAGCGTTCTCATCCAGACTTCCAGCTTGAGGACAAGCTGGTCATCGAGGGGGGGAGTACTGTTGTGGGTCCAGATCGGGTATATTATAGGAAAGGTAAGAAACGGATCAGCTAAGTCCTGATCTAGGGTAGATAAGGGTTAAAGTCTAGTTCGTTTCCGTTTAGGACTCCTTTCCAAGTCAGGAGTCTATTCTTTGTAATAGGGATTAAACCTTTATAAAGGGGTGATACAATAAAGAAAAGGACATGTTTTGGATTGTCCACAATTTGACTCCCAGGCGCAGCCGACGATATCCGGCCGGTGGCGTCGTACCGCTAGCTATCCAAGCATACTCACCTCCAGAAGACACCACGGCTCCTTCGTCTTCGCGTGCGGGGCATCGACCGGGCACGAGGGCCTTCCAGCGAGAACACGCACAACAACTTCCAACAAAAAGCACTGATATGTACCGAAAAAAATCAATCATCAAATACCTAAAGATATATTTCATTAACATCGAATAAAATATATTAACATAGTTTTCCCTAAAATAAGATGGTTTTAGCTCGAACTTAACCATGCCATATTGTTATGCCAATTGGTCAGTTATATATACATTATGAATATAGCATGCTACAA
This sequence comes from Rhipidocladum racemiflorum, assembly GCA_036346355.1. Lineage (NCBI taxonomy): Eukaryota > Viridiplantae > Streptophyta > Magnoliopsida > Poales > Poaceae > Rhipidocladum > Rhipidocladum racemiflorum. Next base: position 51,460,767 of record CM070582.1, on the reverse strand, counting down.
GGTATCTCAGCATGCAATCATTCTCCTAGAATCTCCTTTTTATTTAACAACAAAAGGTCGTAATTTGCTAAATCAATCTAACATCACAATCAAAATTTTCAACCACGTAGTCTTGGTGTTCACTGAAAGAACTGAAAGCTTAAACTATATCATACGGGCAATACAACATGGAACCATATGTCAGATAATCTGATCACCATGCATACCTCTTAGAATTGATACGAAACAGTTCGGTATAGAACAGCATCCTAATCTATTGACGCACAAATGCACAGAGGGAATCATGCATGTTGTGAGAAATGGTGCTTCTGAAATTTCCGAAAGAATGAAACAAGTACTACCGGTTCTCCAGATCATGGAGGCTTTGATAATAAATCGCGTGTACAGGTAACAAGGAGTTAATTTCTAGAGTTTGAAACATTAACCGTTAATTACATGACAAACTCAACTTCTTACTGCTTTGTTTAATTTGGGGATTACAGATATCATCTGAATTAAAATAATCACATATTGAGAATAAAAGGAAAACACAGAAGCAACAACCGGCAACCCAATACTGCTAAATAGCTAGCATTCCGCTATGCATTTACTAAGAAAAATGTCGGCTAACAATCACACAATACATGCTACAATTCTCCTATTTCGTACAGGAGCCTAAGCATATGATAAAACCTGTAGAAACTAATCAAGTTCCATCCACCGATCCATCTCAACTTCACAAATTATTTTACTTTTCGCCAGTACATATTAATTAACCATGAATCATGACCTCTTGCTCCACTGCTAAGCTGAGACTTCACATACGAATAAACAAATCACCTTAGAAGTTAAAACCTACTGTGCATGTGCTAATCACCAGTCCTACTTCTAGTCATACTCCAATACACACCAGAGTCATCGAGTTATATGATCCAGGAAAAACTGGAATACTAAAACTAGCAATCAAGTACGAGCAAGTTCATCCCGAGCTACGCAGCAAGCGATTCAATGGTCGAAACAAGGCGAGCTCAGATCATCCATGCAAGCAGAAACCACACAACATAGCACGAAATAATAACTGAACATGCATCCAGCAACATCTCCCACAACTCAATTCCCCACCCGAAGGATGGAACTTTCCGAACCAAAACCAGCCCAAATAAGTCATCCGGTTCCCCAAACCCAAAATAGAGCTCATAGGTAGCGGCGGGAAGGCGAAGGGAGCGGGAAGGAGGCTAGGTAGGGGGATTCAACGTGCGTGCCTTGACCTTGATTGGCTGGAGTACTCGTAGATCTTGCCCTTAGTGGAGAAGACGATGAGCGCAACCTCGGCGTCGCAGAGCACGGAGATCTCGTGCGCCTTCTTGAGCAGCCCATTCCGCCGCTTGGAGAAGGTCACCTGCCGGTTTATCTTGTTCTCGATCCGCCGCAGCTGCACCGGCCCGCGCCCCATCTCCGCACTCCTCCTGGCACCCTCCGGGTCGCGTGCGTACTCGCGGCGGCGCCTCCGGGTCTAGCTACACATGGCGGCGGGTGGAGTAAGGGATGTGGTGTGTTGTGGTGGAGCTCGGAGAAGAGGAGCGGAAGCGAGATGGCGGTTTTATTATAGATGGGGGCGAGAAGCGGTGTGGCGAAACCGGGGTGGTTTTGCGCGCAACGCTGTCGTGTTTTGATTGGCCAGAGTGTCTCGGGGCGACGTGGAAGGCTCTGCGCCGTTGGATCGGGAGAGAGGTCGTTATTGCGGCCCAGGCGGATGTGGGCCCGTGGCACGAGCGCACCGGCAGTCCGGCACGCGTGTCGCGGCGCGCGGGGCCCGGATTGGTCGCTGGGGATTGTGAGGCCGAGCGGGGTGTGTCCGGGTTGCCTGCGGTCCGCGGTGCGAAAAGGTTTTTTTTTTTGCCTTAGCTCCTGGGATCGGAGTGGTCCGTGGATGTCGAGTAAAAGGTGAGCGAGATGGCGGTGACACGTGGCGTGGCCGACGTGGACATTGGCTGATGGATCGTGGCAGTAAAGTCTTCTTGTGGATTCCTTAGCGAAGTATGCTAGTATTGTTGTAAATTGATGTCGTCATGTTCTTGATTATTCACAACGCACCAATAGAATAGTAAAAGAGATGTACTTCTATGCTTTCCCTCCTAATATAAGTTGCACAAATCTTAAAACAAACGAAGGGGTAAGTGTAGGATCGAAAGACACGAGTATAGCAATCAGAGGGGGGGTGAATGATTGTGCGGAAGCTAAAACCAAATTCTTAATCAACTAAAAGTTCACCCCAAAACAGAACCAAATAATTGCCTCGTATTCGACAAAAACAGAATGACAGAGGTTCGATAAAACGCGAATTCCCGGAGATCCAACCGTCGGAACGATCTGAAATTTGGACACAAGAAACTAGATTCCAATACGAATCGAACCCAAAAATAATCAGCTCGACCGGACTTACGGATCAAAAGTTATGAACCTCGCAAGCTTGCTGTGACAGAAGATGACGAGAATAGATCTAACTAGAATTGTAGCTCGCCGAAAAATTTGAAGAACTTGATCTTTATTTCTCCTTTCTTTTGTCTAAAGTACTCCAAACAAAATAGTACAACCCTAAAGCTTGCTCAAAGCTTGATGCCCTTCAACAGGAGACAACCCCTCCTATTTAAAGGACCAACCCACAAGGAGTTCTGAATACAATTCCTATTCCCTAGAAGGAATCTGTATCCAACACAACTCTACTTGGCCCAACTTGGCCGAGTACAACTCTTGCACGCGTATGACAACCCTACCATACTCACGTGACTAACACTTTGCACGCGTATGGCCACCTGCCATACTCACGTGACTAACACTTTGCACGCGAATGACCTCCTGCTATTCTCATGTGATTAACCATTCTTCATGTGCACCATTCTCTTAGCCCGAACGTCCCGCATGACATCCTTGACCACCAAGACCTCAGTTCCTCCCTGAACCTAGTCCCGAACCTCAGCTCCTCCATGAACCTAGTTCCGGTCCCATCATCGACCATGTTCGTCTTCGAGCAATACCTGCACATGAACAAACCACAAAACAATTTCGAGCACAAGTCCACGACTTGACTCACATCAATCCATGCAAATACTCACACGAGCATTGCATAAAGTCCACTTCAAGCATCATGAAATTCTCACAAATTTCATAATCTCAAAAACAAATCAAACACAATTCCAATTTTGCTCAAAACCCTAATCGAGCAAAAACGCATTCACGACGGACCAAAAAAATATGGTCCAGCGTACACATGAAAAAGTCACTCAAAAAACCATTCACGACGGACCAACAAAATCGGTCCGGTGTACAAGTGAAAGTCTCGGTTTCAAGAAGAAATCATTCCGGTGAAAACACGTTCACGACATACTAAAAGAAATCAGTCCGTCGTACATGCGAAATCAATCCTCAAAAAGCCGTTCATGACTGACCAAAGAAATTGGTCCGACGTACATGCAAAACTTACTGGTTTCTTGGAAAATTGAGTTTGGCTCATGAGCTCAAAAGCACGTCCACGACAGACCCAAAAACTTGGTCCGACGTACATGGGAAAAAGAGGTTGCCAAAAACATGTTTATAACAGACCAACAAAATTGGTCCGTCGTACATACGAAAAACGATCTGGCGCAGATGGGGAACTTACTGTTTCTTGAGAGCTTGGTCCGACGCAAAAGCGAAACTTACTGTTTCTTGTCAAATTGTCAAACACATGCACAAGCACATTTTGCAAAACCAATTCTGAGTTAATTTTTCAGTTCAAAGCCAATTTTTCAGCACATGATTTCACAATCTCCCCCTTGATGAAAACATTGGCAACACCACTTAGAATTGAACATTTGGCATTCACTTTACAAAAGATTTTGAAATCCAAAGGATCAATGACCAAAAAGAGAAAAAACACAGAATTCCCCCTTTGACCAAAATGTAAAACAAAATCTCCCCCTAAGAAGGAAAATGTGTGTGAATGTGCAATGTGCCCAAAAATTCCAAAAATCTCCAAAATTCTCCCAAAATTCCAGAAACAAATCCCCCTTTTTCTTCTCCCCCTTTTTCTTAAACTTTTCAACGATTCCCAAATTTCTCCCCCTTTGACAATGGATTCATCAAGAGTACAAAAGAGATAACATGTTCAAAATTTTTCTGAAACAATGATTTCACAAGGAGAAACAAGGAAGTGCCAAGATAGAAAAAGATGAGCTCATTCGATCATATAACCTTATATATCACATAATATGCAAAATACATGATCTTGATGTGATTTTAACAAGTTAGGAAATGACATGCATCTCAACCTCAATTCACCAACTATAGCCAAGTACGAAGCAAAACCTTTAGTAGAAAAACAAAGGCTCAAAGTTGAAGCAACTAACAAATCAGGGCGAGCAAGTAGTTTCAACTCCAATCTAGTAGACCAATTTAATCTTTAAACAGTAAACGGCATGTGGCATGCTTGAAGCATACTTCTTTTATTTCCTTGGAGTGGCATGCTTGAAGCATACATCTTATCTTTTGAGGGAATGGCATGCTTGAAGCATACATCTTATCTTTTAGGGAAAGCATCCTGAAGCACATAACTTGAGGTTTTTGCTTTTAACAACCCTGTTTTTTAACTGATTCCCTTTTCCTTTATTTTTTGATTGTAAACATGCAAGGAGATTAAAAGGTCTTTTGAAAGAGTAAAGCTGAAAACACACTTGCTTCATAGCCCAAATTTTGTCAAGAAGATTCAATATCAAGCCTTGAAGAGTAAGATATCACAGAGTAATTAGCTATAGGCAATTAGACCAAGGAATTCTGCAATGTCATTTTTAGTTCAAGTGGAACAATTTAGATTATCATATATTAGCACAATTACATAATATATAAAGAAATATGATAAAGTGAGCTCATCAAGTGAAATAACTTGGCAAGGAAACTCCCCCTCAAAACAAACCCATTGGATGAACAATCCCAAGTTCTCCCCGAATAAAAGCAAAACGAGAAGAAGACAAAGGTTTTGTGAAAATGTCTGCCAATTGATGTTCAGTATCCACATGATGAAGCACAATATTTTCTTTTTCAACATGATCTCTAAGAAAGTGAAATCCAGTATCAATATGCTCAAGAAAGGGGATTACTCAAGAGGTGGCACGAACCAAATCAATTCAACATCCTCCAAAATCAACATCAGAATAAGCGCTTAAACTAATGCATAAGGAAGCAGAAAGCCAAATGCCAAAATCTTGAGTACCATGGAGATATCTGAAAGTTCACTTGAACGCTTGTCGATGTGAAGCACGTGGGAAGCTTGAAAATAAGCACACACAAGCACGTGGGAAGAGTCTCTCATGTAAACCTCCAATTATCTCATCCTCAACAGCATCATCATCATCTTTTATGAACAAAGACACTCTCCCCCTGAACATATGCAGTGAGCATCCGAAATTCACTAGCCACATGTTCTCCTTCCTCGCGTGAGAAGCCTACATAGAAGCAGAAATTGTCGAGGCCTCGGTACTGGGGTTAGAAATAAGATGTTTAGGAATCCAGTACTGAGACACACAACGCACAACAGTAGGCACAACACGAGTATTCTTATGTACAAAAACAGATTTGCCTTTTTTCGTGTTTTTAGAAACAAAAGGTGTTTGTTTCACCCTAGGCACATAATGAGAAGTAGAGTGTGCCTTTCTGAAATTAGACCTAGCATTAAACCTTTCTCTCTTTTGTTGTTTAGCTAGTCTAAAGCAAAAGTCTACTAAATGTCCATCTCTACCACAATGAGTGCAAGTGTACTTAACATGATGTTTTCCTTTAACAGTAGAAGCACATTTTGCATTCATCATAGTAGAAGATAAAAGACCAGCAGATTTAAAAATAGTTTTCTTAGGCTCATTGATAATTTCAAATTTTCCACTTTCAAGTGTTTTGACAACAGTGGGAGCATGTGATTTATGATGAGCATAAGAATCAAAACCTAAACCTTTGTTATGAGTGCTGACTTTTGATTGATCCAAGATCATGTTTAGGTTTTTCTTTCCTTTAGTGAAACATTCTAATGACTTTTCCAAGTAATCAATTTTTCGAGAAAGAGTTAAACAATTATTACAGGGAACGTTCACTTTTCCTTTTTGCTTGCAACAAGTTGAGCATGAAAGAACCTCATGTGTAAGCAAATCTTCTGTCATTTGAGAAGCCCTAGCATTTGCATCATGCAACTTCAATTCTAGTATGGAGCATTTAGAACATGGAGTTGTATCATGCAAATAGATGGTAGAACAACTAGCATGTTTAACAAGTTTCTCATTTTTCTCATTTTCAGCATTAATTTGCTCTAACAAGGAAACATGTTCTTTCCTAAGCAACGTAAGCTCATTGTAAATTAAGTCACATGATTTGCAAGCATCGTCATCAGGAATCAAGGTTTTAAGTCTAGAAATTTCAGCATTCAATGACTCCACAACAAAATCATGTTTCTTAATTTTCTTGTCACGTTTATCAAGCAATTTACCAAGACGAGCAACAGCAATAGCTAATTCATCGTAAGAAGGATCTACCTCATTGAAGTCGCTGTCCTGATCGCCGTCGGTGAAGCTGTCGTTGCTTTTGGCCATGAGACACAACCCCGTCAACTCATGCTTGCTTGGAGTTGCATCATCCTCGCTGCTCTCCGAATCCACATCGCTCAAATTAACTTGTTCAAGAGCGGAAAGAACTCGATGGACAACTTTGCGATTGATGAAGTTCTTCTTCTTTCTATCACTTGGAGAGAATTTCTTCTTCTCTTTTCTTCTGTCGTTGTCCTTCTCCTCCCTTGATGCTTTACCTGCAAGTTTAGGACAATTTGGACGAATATGATCGAGATCACCACACTCATAGCATCTTGGAGGATCACCACCACCTCTCTTTCTCTTTCTCACATTTTGCAAAGCTTTGTTAAAGCGAGAAGAGAGTAGTGATAAGTCTTCTTCTGGGAATTGCTCAATCTGTTCATCGGTTAATGAAGACAAGAAAGATAGAGCAAAACTTGAAGCAGCACCATTATGAGATATGCTAGATTGAGATGTCAAAGCAATTGATTTATGATCATTCTTTCTAGCAAAAACATCTAATTCATGAGTTTTCAACTTAGAATAAAGAACATCTAAAGTAAGTATACTCATGACAGTAGATTCTCTAATGGATGTAACTTTCATCTCCCAAATAGACATGTCTAATGCACCAAGCAATTGTCTAGCATTAGCAGCATCATCAAAGCTAACTCCAACAGCACGCAAATTACTAAGAATTTTATTGAAACGTGCAAAGAAGTCATCTAGCGACTCACCGGGTTTCATCTCAAATCGCATGTATTCCTTTTTGTAAAGATCTTGACGAACCTCTTTAATAGTGTTAGAACCCTCATGGTAATCACAAAGAGATTTCCATACCTCATATGCGGATCGAAGATGAATCACACGATCGAAGTCGCTACGTCCCAAGCCTTGGATGATCAAGTTGCGCGCCTTGCTATTTGCTTCAACATGTGCGCGATTGGTGTCGTTGACGTTGTCGTTTGCAGGGACTTCATATGGTTTGTAAACCTTCTCCCAAATTGTGAAGCCCTGTGCTTGGATGAACGCCTCCATCTTGGCCTTCCAAAACTGAAAATCAACACCATCGAACACACATGGTTTTGTCGAATAACGATCCACTGATCTAATCACCGGTTAAGATAGATTAGAAAAACCTGGCTCTGATACCACTTGTAGGATCGAAAGACACGAGTATAGCAATCAGAGGGGGGGTGAATGATTGTGCGGAAGCTAAAACCAAATTCTTGATCTACTAAAAGTTCACCCCAAAACAGAACCAAATAATTGCCTCGTATTCGACAAAAACAGAATGACAGAGGTTCGGTAAAACGCGAATTCCCAGAGATCCAACCGTCGGAACGATCTGAACTTTGGACACAAGAAACTAGATTCCAATACGAATCGAACCCAAAAAGAATCAGCTCGATCGGACTTACGGATCAAAAGTTATGAACTAAGCTTGCTGTGACAGAAGATGACGAGAATAGATCTAACTAGAATTGTAGCTCGCCGAAAGATTTGAAGAACTTGATCTTTATTTCTCCTTTCTTTTGTCTAAAGTACTCCAAACAAAAGAGTACAACCCTAAAGCTTGCTCAAAGCTTGATGCCCTTCAATAGGAGACAACCCCTCCTATTTAAAGGACCAACCCACAAGGAGTTCTGAATACAATTCCTATTCCCTAGAAGGAATCTGTATCCAACACAACTCTACTTGGCCCAACTTGGCCGAGTACAACTCTTGCACGCGTATGGCAACCCTACCATACTCACGTGACTAACACTTTGCACGCGTATGGCCACCTGCCATACTCACGTGACTAACACTTTGCACGCGAATGACCTCCTGCCATTCTCACGTGACTAACCATTCTTCATGTGCACCATTCTCTTAGCCCGAACGTCCCGCATGACATCCTTGACCACCAAGACCTCAGTTCCTCCCTGAACCTAGTCCCGAACCTCAGCTCCTCCATGAACCTAGTTCCGATCCCATCATCGACCACGTTCGTCTTCGAGCAATACCTGCACATGAACAAACCACAAAACAATTCCGAGCACAAGTCCACGACTTGACTCACATCAATCCATGCAAATACTCACACGAGCATTGCATAAAGTCCACTTCAAGCATCATGAAATTCTCACAAATTTCATAATCTAAAAAACAAATCAAACACAATTCCAATTTTGCTCAAAACCCTAATCGAGCAAAAACGCATTCACGACGGACCAAAAAATATGGTCCAGCGTACACATGAAAAAGTCACTCAAAAAACCATTCACGACGGACCAACAAAATCGGTCCGGTGTACAAGTGAAAGTCTCGGTTTCAAGAAGAAATCATTCCGGCGAAAACACGTTCACGACAGACTAAAAGAAATCGATCCGTCGTACATGCGAAATCAATCCTCAAAAGCCGTTCATGATCGACCAAAGAAATTGGTCCGACGCGTACATGCAAAACTTACTGGTTTCTTGGAAAATTGAGTTTGGCTCATGAGCTCAAAAGCACGCCCACGATGCACTCCAAAAACTTGGTCCGACGTACATGGGAAAAAGAGGTTGCCAAAAACATGTTTACAACAGACCAACAAAATTGGTCCGTCGTACATACGAAAAACGATCTGGCGCAGATGGGGAACTTACTGTTTCTTGAGAGCTTGGTCCGGCGTAAAAGCGAAACTTACTGTTTCTTGTCAAATTGTCAAACACGTGCACAAGCACATTTTGCAAAACCAATTCTAAGTTAATTTTTCAGTTCAAAGCCAATTTTTCAGCACATGATTTCACAGTAAGTAATCCTTATCTACCCTTCATTCATACTTTAATATTTGTGCAACTTTAAAAAGGAATAGCATAGAAGCATCTTTCATAGTAAAAATAAACAAAAAAACACATATGATATATAACTGCAAAACTATTTTCTCTTTATTAGATTGATTCTCTTCTAAAGGGATTGTCTAATATATAGTAGTAGCTAACAAGAGATACATTCGGATTCACCCACACTGATAGAGTCCAACCATATTTAAACAACCAAGACACATAACCCATCCATATCTCAACACTACCTCTAGGATGAATACCGCGTAATGCACATATCTTGTTAAAAACATCTCCCAAAAACCCAATGAAAAAAAAGAGATAGAGAAAAGAGTACATTGCACTCGCACTCCATGTTACACTAGTTATCTCATTAAAAACCTTCATGTGAAAAAACTCCACGAAAACTCACTAAGGGAAAAGGAGTGCAACTTATAATCTTCTGGATTTAAAATAGGATTTTAGTGATCATGCTAAAGGTCATGATTCGGGATTTACTCCACCCTAAACTCTGCATATCTCTAAGTCATCCCACTCCAATGCCATTAACACATCTTTAAAAACTAGGTTTTGACAAAGGCTTAATGAAAAATCTGTTATATTTTCATATGACTCAGTTGGCAATATCTATACCCCACCATTCTTCTAGAATTCGTGAGGATAGAAAAGTTTTGAGGCAATATGCTTTGTGATATTGCTTTTAACATAACTCATTTGCATTTGTGCAAAACAAGTAGCATTATCTTCAAAGATAATCATGGGGTGTCGATAGTATTAAGACCATATGATTTCTGGATATGGTTAATCACACGTCTCAGCCAAACAAACTTACATGAGGCTTCATATAAAGCTATAATCTCTGAGCGGTTGGTAAAAGTAGCTACCAAGATCTGGTTAAAAAAACTGCTAAGAAATGGCTGAACCATTGCAGAGAAACACAAAATCAGTCTGAGATTTGGCACTACGGAGATCAAATAAATAGCTAACATATGTATATCCCACCATGGTTAAGTCTTAGTCATTCCGGTAATACAATCCAAGATCTTGATTACCTTGGAGGTATCTGAGTAAATTCTTGACACCAACCTAATGCTTTTTTATTGGGGCTACACTATGTCTTGCTAGAAAATTTACTGCGAATGCAATATAAGGCCTTGTGAATTCGCAAGATACATAAGTGTTCTAATAGCGCTTAAGTATAGGGCTTCAAGTCCTAAGGCTTTCTCATTTTTCATCCTCGGTCTGGAATGGTCTTTATCCACTTCAAGGTATCTTACAACCATGGTGGTTTTTAAAGGATGAGATTTATCTATATTAAATCTTTTCAATACCTTCTTGGTATAGGTATACTGATACACAAAAATTGCTTCTGGGAAATGATCTAGCTGCGGGCCTAAGTAATATTTGGTTTTACCCAAATCTTTCATCTCAAACTCCGTCATAAGGTAATAAATCTTCCTTTATCTCCTCTGTGGTTCTAATGGTATTCAGATCATCAACATAAATTGAGATGATAAAAAATTCATTCTGGGATTTCTTTATGAACACATAGGGACAATCATCATTATTTGAGTATTTCTTCTTCAAGAGGAACTCACTAAGTTGTTTGTACCACATTCTCCCCGATTGTTTTAAATCGTATAATGATATCTGCAGTTTGACGCTATATATGTTGCGATTTCCTTTATTAGGAAACGGAATTTTGAATCCTTGAGTTACTTTCATATAAATATCCGTATCCAATAACCCATATAAATATGTGTCACTATATCCATCAACTGCACTTATTAGTTTAAGCTAGTTGCCATTGATATTAAATATCGGAACATTATTCCACTCATTACATGAGAGTAAGCTTCATCGTAATCGATACCAAGTCTCTACGTTAACCCTTTTGCTACAAGCATCGCTTTAGATCTCACCACCTAGTTACTTTTATTTCTCTTCCAGATGAAAACCCATTTAGATCATATAGGGAACACTTTAGGAAGTGTTCGATCAATATGACCAGATACTTTCTTCTTATTAAGCGAGCGCAACTCTGCTCAATTGCTTCTTTTCATATGACTCAGTCTGAGCGCTTCTGGCACTCTATCATGGACTTTGGTTATGTATCTAACTCAAGAGTTTTATCAATTTTAGAGGCAAAATATTTATTGACAATTGTAGTCTTTCTTTTATATAATTATCCTGAATCCACATAATTAGTAGATATCTCTTTATTAATTTCTTCAAGCTCCTCGTGATTTCCCATAACGATAGAGTTTGGGTGTTTCAACTTCCCAGCGCTAGATTGTGTGCGCAAATATATGTTGAGGTTATCATCTTTAGAATGGATCACTTCAGCGATGTTACCATCTCCAGGATAGCTCACTTCAGGGATTTTCTCAATATCAGGTTGAGCTTCTTCCACTGTCACGTGTACTGCTCTCAATTGTTTGGTTCTCTATTTCTGCGGATGTTTACGTGTTGAGTCTCGTGCACCTGCAGGCCCCCCACTCTTTTTGTCATGAGAGTCTCTTTCAGGTGCATTTATTGCAGGTATATGAGATATTGTCACTACCTTATGATCATTGAAGGCATATGGCATGTTATTGACTATTTGTTGCAAATATATTATCCTCTAAACATCAAATTCGGTTTCTTTAGTGCATGGTTCTGAGGACTGGATGCTAGAAATATTCCAATCTATTTCCTAGCATTCCTTAATGTGGTACTTATATCCTCCTAATGCTGAAAATTATCCTAATCAAGAAATACAATCAACGTACCGAGCAATGTACAGATCCCCTGTCATAGACTCTAGGTATGAATAAGACTCAAGGTATGAATAATTGACGGAGATTTATAACCTACATAGATCCCCAACTTTCGGTGAGGTCCTATGGTTGTATGCTGTGATGGAGACATTGGCATCTATACAGTATAGACAAATTTTTGTAGATGAGAAATACTTGGTTCTTTCTCACGCACTATCTGCAGCAGAGAAATTTTATGATATGTAGTTGGTATGAGTTGAATTAATACCACAACATGAATCACTGCATGGCCCTAATAGCTAGTGGGTGCCTACTATTCTACAAGAGTGGCCATTTTGAGTGTGGATATGAGAGACAGAATAATCTACATTAATTTTCAGAGCCATACAATAATCATTAAATGCCTTTGAGGTAAACTCGTTAGCATTTTCCATTAGAATAGACTTGATCCTTTCTTCTGGAAAAGAGGCTCTTAATATTTTTAAAACTTGGGTAATTAATTTAGCAAAAACATAGTTCCTAGTAGATAAGCGACATCCATGGGACTATCTAGTAGAAGCATCTATTACTACCATAAAGTATCTAAAAGGGCTCAACAGAGGTTGGCTAGGTCCATAGATATCACCTTGAATTCTCTATAGAAAATTCAGTGAATCTTCTCTAACTTTTAGATAAGAAAGTCTAACTATGAGCTTTCCTTTAGCACAAGCAGGACATAAGAAATCTTCAAGTTTAGAAAAGTCTGTAGTTATTATACTACGGTCAACAGAATTATTAATTATTTTTCTCATCGTATTCAACTGAGGATGACCCAGTTGATCATACCAGATATTAAATATTTCTGGGTTTTTAAGTATATTTCTCATTGTAACATAAACTTCAGGTTTTATATATGTATAATATAACCCGGAGGAGAAGGATATTTTTCAACCACACATTTATTACACCCATTAAGCTTAGTCATGAGTAAGTATTTTGTACCATCCTCATTTTCTATCTCTATATGGAGACCATCTAGATGGATGTCTTTAAAGGTTAATAGAGTTCAACGGGACTCAGAGTACAATAGAGCATTCTCTATTATTATACGAGTACATATAGGAAGAAATATGATGGTTCTTCCAGTGCCAACTATGAGTGCATCACTTCCGGCGATGGTCATAATTGAATGTGTGGTGCAACTGTTTACAAGACAGATTCCCTAAAGTTTATTTAGTTAAAGTTTAGAAATATTTAGTTTCCCTAAAAATTGAATGTGTGGTGCAACTGTCTACAAGACAGATTCCTTGCTCCGCCTTTGGATTATACTTTGTTCTATATTAGAAGTATGATTTAATAATCAAACAATTATTGCATCAGGAACATATTGTAAAATATAGATAAGCATAGCACAATAAATCAAATATCTGGTAAATAACAATTTTCAATTTTAAATGATAATCGCTCAACTGGAGCGTAGACCGATGTTCATTCAGGAAGTAGGACTAAACTGATAAAGAGACTCATAAGGAATATGTGACATCGACTATCAAAGTGGAGGAATAATTAGGAGACTAATGCAAGTCGCCATATGAGTCACATGTGTCCTCCTGGGAATTCTCGAGCTCAGCAATTTCAAGAACTATATCATCACACTTCTCTACATTCATGTCAACAACAAGTTGAATTATGAAGTATGACTCAACATTGTTCCTCGGGGTCTTATTTACTTTTCCAGTGGATTGCATGTAAAGATCTACCAAATGATTTGGAATATGATAGTTGCGCGACCAATGGACAGTGCATCCATACCTAAAGTAGGGTTATGCATGGTTTGTAGCCTTGTTAGCTGAGTCTTGCTTCTTAAAGCCCCCTATTTCTTTACCTTTACTTTTCCACTATGACTTGCATCTTCTCTTATCTGATATGTCATTCTTCCATTTTTCCCTTTATGCATTTTGCCCTTTCTATGGCCATTGCTATTGATAGCATGCTGAGCATTTGTATATGCTTTGGGCATTGCATGACTCCCATTAGGGAGGATGTAATTATTCTTCATCAAGAGTTCATCATGTTTTTCTACTTTTAGCAAAATATAGATAAGCTCGTACTTCCTCTGATACTTGGCACAACGGTACTGTTGCTATAGTATCATCGTATTAGAGTGAAATGTGCACAATGTCTTATCAATCATTTCAGATCTATAACTTTTTGGTTACAGAAACTTGTGCATGGCAAAGTTGCTTGCTGTCACAGTCTTTAAAGTCCTAAAAGTGTGGGAGGGTCCATTCGCGTTGTGCTTATGGTAACAAGACAAATCTTTGCTGATTATATCTTCTTTAGGGAATTCCAAAATACTTGTGGTCCTCCTCCATCAAATATTCACCCTTCAGATCCGCATGGAGATGGTGCCTCAGGAAGTGCAAAGTCACATACTTGACGGCTTTGGGAAGAGCAAGGATACCAACTTCAGGCTGGGAAATAACAGCTTTAAGAGAACGAGCTGTTAGATTAATCTTGGCATCTATTGCCCACGTAAGTAATTACTACCATGCAGGGCAAGCTAGATAAATTTCCTCTTTGCGATGTATGACGTATCCTACTTCTATTTATGAAAAAAATGAATTTTACAGCTGGTAAAATCAGTATATTATATGCTCACTCTTGAATCAGTAAAGCTTGTTCTATATCTATTCAGTAGATAATTATTTAAAATTTTCCAGGATTTTCCTAGCATTTTTCAAATTTTTCTGCTAATTATCATGCAATTTTCAGAATTACAAAGTAATAGAGAAATAGATTCTAGTATATATAGACATGGAATTATGCCAATAAATTAATGTTATGCAAGTTGCGGAGTCACAAGATGATGTTCTTCGCAAGAACGTCTCACAGCCACCTGGAAGAGGTATTAGCACAGAAGTCAATGCCAATAGCTATAAGGTGAAGAAGCCCACTCAGAGGAAGAGGGGCAAGAAAGGTGGAAAAGAGAAGAATCTGGCCAAGGGAAAGTCCAATGCCCATAAGCAGTAGAATGGCAAGGAGAAGCCACCCACTAAGTCATATGGACAATAGAACCAGATGTGCTTTAGGTGTGGTACTTGGGGACATTGGTCAAAGATATATCGGGAACCCAAGGATGTCATCAGTGCATATCAGGTTAAGAAGAAGGCAAAAGACAATGCACCAGCAGAGGCACATTTCATCAAGGTAGGCGATAATGATGCCATAGATAAGGACACCACACTTGCATCATCCTCTCAGTCTATCATATACATCGATGCAGCATCCAAGCTCATGGCAAATGAAGAAAAAACCTTTGTTGATAACATAGAAGTGGAAGTAAATGCATTCTTTACGGATTCCGTTTAATGCATGAATTGAATTATTAGCATTTTTTAGATTATGGTTGTTAGTAAACTTTGAATAATGGATTATAAGCTCAAGAAGAGCATCAAACTTGTTTCTTATGAATGGATATGCAGTTTATTATTTATTTCAGTATTCTATCTTTACAAACAATATTTGAATTATTTTGCCACTGCCTGATTGGAATTCTATTTATTTCAAAATTGTGTAGCGCCCAAATGAAGGAGATATGCATTGTTGATAGTGGAACAACAAATACCATCTTAAGATAGTCTAAAAACTTTCAGTCAATCACCAAGAACGCTGGTAGGATCAAGCAACGATTCATATATAATAGGCTCCGGAAGAGCCACAATTATATGACCAATGTGCACTACTTTGGTAATCGAAGAAGCCCTCTTGTACCCTGAATGAACACGAACTCTCTTGAGTTTTAAAGACATCAGCGCCAATAGGTTTCACGTAGAAACAAATAAAGAAAATGGCATTAGAAAAATATCCCTCATATGAATGTGTGTTATACTACATGTGAATCAATGCACCCATAGTGTATACTTCTCTTAAGACTGTTTTTAGAAACTCTGAGTTATTTTCTCTATGGCATTGTAGATTAGGCCACCTGGTCTTAGAATGATGAGAAATATAGTGAACAATTTGCAAAGTCATGGTATTAATGTTAAAAATTTCGCGAATCATGAAGATTTTGTGTGCACAGCATGCGCCACTAGGAAATTAATAACTAGATCCTCGGTTATGAAAGTGCAAAATAAAATCCCCGTATTCCTAGAATGCATCCAGGGGATATTTACGGCCTAATTCAGCCCTTGTCAGGGCCATTTCAGTACTTCATGGTGCTCATTGATGCTTCCTCAAAATGGTCACATATATGTTTGCTGTCAACAAGAAACCATGCTTTTGCAAAGTTGATCTCGCAGATCATTAGAATTAAGAACGCTTTTCCTGATCATAGTGTGAAGTCCATTCGAATGGACAATGCCAACGAATTTATTTCTAAGGCATTTGATGATTATTGCACAGCAATTGGAATAGCCGTTGAGCATTATGTACTACACGTCCATACGCAAAATGGATTAGCCGAAGTATTGATAAAGTAGATTAAATTTATAGCACGGCCGCTTTTGCTGAGTTGTAACTTGCCCAACACTTATTGGGGACACGCAGTTCTGCATGCAGCAGCATTCATCAATTTTAGACCATCGCCCACAACATCCATTCACCTATGTAACTAGTGCAGGGGGTCATCCAAAAAATTTCCAATCTAAGAAAGTTTGGATGCATGGTATATGTACATATATCACTCCCACAGCGGACTGCAATGAGCACTTTCTGCAAGTCTAGGATATACGTTGGTTATGAGAGTGCATCCATTATCAGTTATTTGGAACCCATGACTGGAGATTTTGCATACAGCCCGATCGCTGATTGCATCTTTTATGATGATCGTTTCCCGTCATTAGGGGGAGGAAATCAACATTTGGATGAAAAATGCCGAGAAATCATATGGCATTCCACTGGGATCCTGTGGGATGTCTGAGACAGGGGTCCCGCAAGTGGGGCCTACACCCGACTGGGCTAGACGGGCGGAGTAGTAGGCCCAAAGCCCAGAAGCACCACGACGGGCCCGGAGGAGGTTTTCGACTTGTTCCCCAAGGCAACTCCCGATCCTTCGGGGAAGCTTCGCGCCACGCCCAAACAACTCGCCAAAAACGAAGCATGCAGCCTGACACTCGCAGAGCCTGCAGATGCTGGAACCTGACAGGGCGGCAGGCGTGGGTCGGGGAAAGCACAACCACCTCTCCAATAGGGGTGAAAACGGAACGGAAAGTTCCCGACCGTTCCGAAGAAAAACGGAAACGGAAGCTCTTTTTCGGAAACGGAAACGGAAAATATCGGTACGGAAACGGAAACGGAAATTTTTTGTCGGAAACGGAAACGGAAACGGGAGAGCCAATTCCGGAAGCGGAAAGCGGAAATTCCGTATAAGTGAAACCGAAACTAAAAGCGAAACGGGTAGGAAGGGAAATGGGCTTGGCCCAAAAATGAGAAGAGAGTTTATATTTATTTTCGAATTAAAATAATTTCATAAATACAAATGGTTTTATATAAAATACTAAATAGAATTCAAAAATTCCACAAAAATTCTCAAAAATACTTTGGAATATTTTGAACCTAGAAAAATTATTTTCAACATAATTTTTTTATAAATAAATTAATTTTATAAATCTAAAAAATGCAAAATAGTATTTATAAACTCCAGAAAATCCAAGATAAATATCAAAAAATCATAAATGAACATCGAATAATAATATACAAATTTTAGGGTGCTAAACCTTTGTAGTTGGTGGAGCAATAGGATATCAATGATAATTATATGGATGAGGACATGATGATCTGATATGGGAGACAAATAATATGCCATTAGCTGACAAACTTGAGAAAAATTTTCTAGTGATATCAGTGAACATAGCACTATTCTTGTGTCCACCTTAGAGGTGGAATGGGCTATATTGTTCTTGTGGTCATGTATATTGTAATTCTCTACTATGTTCTTGTGGAATTTTTCGCTTTCGTTTCCGTATCCGTTCCGTTTCGTTCCGATTTCGTTTCCGTCACTATCCGTGTCCGTATCCGTTTCCGGGGTTTCCGATTTCGTTTCCGTTACCGGTAAAAAATGTGAAAACGGAAATGGAACAGTCATTTACCGACCGTTTCCGTACCGTTTTCATCCCTACTCTCCAAGACGTAGTGCGCCATAGCCGACGAAGAAAAAATATGTGTTGGTGAGGCCACCATGTGGAGGGCCCGGTGGCGCCCATCTGTCATGTACCCTTCCCCCAGTATATAAGGGGAGGAGGGAGAAACAAGAAAAGGGGGGAAGCTCATATATATCCAAGAACACAGGACTAGGGTATTGTCTCCTCCGAGAGAGCCCGAACCTGTCTAAAACAGATTGCCCTCGCATCCTGTGTTGCCATCAAGCTCAGATCCCGCACAAATCCCCTAGAATCACAAATCTTATTGCCAGCGAAACCGATCGTCGACAGATCCCCGCTCATGATCCTCCCACTAATGAAGCAAATCAAGAAGTTCATAAAATAATTGATTTGCAAAACCTAGCAAATGAACTGCCTGATCATTTTTGTGATATGAAGAGCGTGGTTAACTCGCATGTACCTGCTCGAAATGTACAAGAGAGGGTTGAAATACCAAAGAAAGCAAAAGGTATGCTTCCTCCTGTTCAGAGGCTTCAAAGAAAAAGAACATAAACTCTGGCTTCTCAAACCCAAAGTACCCGAAGACGTCTGGAGAAAACAAGGCAAGATGACTTACCACAGCCAATCACGAAAATGCCCCAAAAACAAGAAAGGGAGCCATTTGAGACCTGGCACTGGAAAGAAACATATGGGAAAGGCAATTTCAGATATGAACCTTCCATTGCAGGAAACTGCCGAAAATAATGTGCACACATGGGCGATGAAAAACTAAAGAAACTTGCTCATGTGATGGGAAATAGCGAAATAGCACAGAAGAGTAAGCAGAAGTGCATGATGAAGCACCACATGATGAAATGACCATAAACTTTGTAACAACGGGAGAATCTCTGAATAGAGCAACAGCCAATGTTGATGCACATTTTGCAAAGAAGATTGCCACCATCATTGACCATAATCCCGAGCCTGCATCTCTGGCAGAATACAAGAAAATGCTAGATTGGGAAGAATGAAAGAAGGCAATCACCGTAGAATTAATCTCTCTGAACAAAAGAGAGGTGTTTGGGCTTGTGTGCCGCATGCCTCCCCATATAAACCACATAGGTCACAAATGGGTCTATGTTCGGAAGAGGAATAAAAATAATGAAGTTGTAAGGTACAAGGCAAGACTTGTTGCACAAGGTTTTACTCAATGTCCTGGGGTTGATTATGAAGAAACATATTCCCCGGTCATGAGAGGAATCACCTTTAGGTATCTAATCTCAATGGCAGTCAACTTGAAGTTAAAAATAAAACTGATGGATGTTGTCATAGCATATCTGTAAGGAAACTTGGATTTAGAAATATACATGAAAGTGCCAGAAGGTATCACTGTCCCGAAACAAGACAGAGCAAACAGAAGGTATCATTGTATGGGCTGAAGCAGTCAGGAAGAATATGGTACAGTCGATCAAGTGACTTTCTTTGCAAGAAAAGCTATACAAACAGCGAAAATTGTCCATGTGTTTTGTCGACGATTGGAGAACGGGCTCCCGTCGAGCTTACTTGTTGAATGGGGGATCAACAGAGCCCCGTCGTACGGACCGAAGAGGGCGTTCGAGCGACGCGAGGTCGGGAGAAGAAGAAGGGTGGAACACGGTGTTTTATCCTGGTTCGGGCCTCTCACCGCCGAGATAATAGCCCTACTCCAGTGTATTGTGTTCTATCTCGGTGTCCCTCCTATTCTGAGATCTTGAGGGGTTTAAATACTATGACTAGAGGTACATAGAAGGTAACTACCTCCTGGGATCGCGCCCGCAATCGTACTTCACGATCTCGCCCTTGACCGGCGCTATTTGAATTCGGGTATGATTTCCCTTGATCTCCGGCTGATTGGTTGCCACCTTCCTTCCTTGTGGCATTGACCGGGCACCCGACCAAAACACCCGAGCAGGTCGTGGCCTCTCTGAGCATGCTTGCTCGTGGGGTGTGTTTGGTGCTTCATGCGGCGAAGGTGCAAATGCGTATGCTTTCCGGAGGAGAAGGAGGGATGCTCGTTTCGTTCTCCGAGCATCTTCTTTTAGTGTTGCTTGGTGGCGGGTTTAGCTTTTCACGGGGTACCGTGGTCTTTTGCCGGATAGCCAATCCCGACAGCTAGCCCCGAGGTTCAAGTGGGAACCCTCGGGCTTCCCCTTGAGCCTAAGAAGACTTGAAGAGGATTGAATTTCCTTTGGTCGTGGCTCCACGACCATTTTTAAATCGGGAGGCGAACTTCTTTACCGCCCGCGTGCTTGCTCGCGTGGGCGCGTCGTTTGGTTGTTCTGCGGTTCCTTCTCTGAGAAGCCTCCTTGTATGATCTGGCGGTTTCTCGGAAGCGCGCTTTCTCGGCCAGTGTCGCTACGTGATAGGCGGCGATTTTAACCTACCCCTTCGCTGTCTTTTTAACCCTTTCTACCGGGAGAGGTCGGAGTTACATTGTCTCTTTGCTCGTCTTCGGCCAAAAATCTTCCAAGAGCCCTAGCGCCCAAGAACCCTTTTCGCTCCCCTTCCTTCTTCGGCCATGGCGCGTTCAAGGTTAGCGGATGACCGAAGGAGGCTCCAGTGCTCACGGACGAAGTGCGCCGACCCAAGCTCGGTCGAGTGCCGAGGATGATGCGGTGCCGGCACCGCGAGACGGAGATCGTCTCCTGCGAGTTATACGCCATCAACGGGCTTAAATGCCCGAGCGACTTCCTCGCCTCCGTGCTTGCCATACGTGGGTGCGAGATCTCTCATCTCCACCCCAACTCTATCCTTTCTCTACAATCTTCTCCCATCTTTGCGAGGCTTACGTGGAGTGTAATGCCCACGGCTAGCCTCTTCTTTCACTTCTATTCCCCTTCCATGCCGTGGGATGGCTCCGCCGGTTGCGTTTATCTTCGCCTCCGGCCCAACCGACCATCCGAGTACCCCTTCGTTGCTCTGAAGGACTCGGTGTCGGGTTGGGCCAACCTCTGGTTCTACCAGAAGAAGGCGGAGGGGTCCCGATTGGTCTATCTTGGGGAGGGCGCTCCGCCCTCTTGAGGCAGCGCGCGCCCGTGCAACTGAGGAAGAGCGGGTGCTCGGGGCGATCGGTGAGCTTGCCCGGATGGGGCTCAGCGGTCGGGATATCGCCGGGACTTCACCTTCAACCGGTGTCCCCCTGAGGCGCCGCGAGCATCCCTTCTTCGAGGTGGCCGGGTGGCACGACTTCACCCGCGAGGACAACGCAGTATGTTCCTGGACCTCTTTCCCGAGCATCATTTGCTTTACGGTGATCGGTGCTATGCATATATATATATATCTTTTGTCTTAGTCTTCGGTTGCAGCGACTCAGGGGCAATTTGGAGTTGACGAGAGGGTCGCCGAGATGTTCGGCGCCAGAAGGAGAAAAGGCGGCCAATCGTCAGGTCCCCAAGAACATTTTTGACCGTGGCGGCGCGGTAAGTACATCTTCTGCTTCCGTTCGAGGGCACGTTTTCCGAGCTTATTCCTCCCGATTTGTTTGCGAGAGAAGGTCGCCCTTGATCTTGCCGTGTCGAGTGCGCGGCCGCCATAGCCGGCACCGGCGAGGTTCCGCATGAGGCGGCGGGTCGAGGCCGCCAAGCATCCGCCTCGCCTCCCCGCGCCAAGCGGTCGAGGCGCCGAGCTTCGACCAGGACCCCCACGCCGCACCTTGAGTACGCCGACCGCCAGGAGGTGAACCGAATCTGGTTCGATGACTTCAAACGGAGGAGGCCGGAGGCGATGGGCCGATCGGGAACAGCCGAGCGGCGAAGAAGGCCGAGGAGGAGG
Source organism: Rhipidocladum racemiflorum (assembly GCA_036346355.1). Taxonomy (NCBI): domain Eukaryota; kingdom Viridiplantae; phylum Streptophyta; class Magnoliopsida; order Poales; family Poaceae; genus Rhipidocladum; species Rhipidocladum racemiflorum. The sequence goes on along the minus strand of CM070582.1, from coordinate 51,438,763 downwards.
CCAGGTCTCTCCCAGACCAAGGAGGCGGTGGAGAGGCGGATCAAGGCCCTCGAGGACCAGCTCACTCGGGTGGTCGATGCCCCAGGAGGAGGAAGAAGAGGAGGACACTTATGCTGCAGTCGGAAGGAGCGGGAGGTCGACCTCTCGAGACCGCCTCGGCCTGGAAGAGGTCGACATGGACGGCGTCGACCAGCGATAGCGATGCCCGTGACAGCTGAAGGAAGCGCGTCGTGGTCGTGGGCCGAGGCCTCTGAGGCCGCCGCAGGCCGAGTCGCCCGTGGCCCAGCGAGGGGCCGAGGAGGATGGTGCGCTCGCGGCAGGCGAAGGTAAGCTCTTACTTCATTCTCTTATTCTGCTCTTGTCTTGCGATTTTCTTGGGCTAACCCCACCCCGTTTGGTGTGGGCGTGATAGCTTCGGATGTCGTTTGGACTTCCGCCCGGATGGTGAGAGATTATCAACTCTGCGGTGGGCGCCGAAGCTCGGCCGCGTCGTCGGCCAGTGATGGCCGAGACAGGAGGAGGCCGGCGCCAGTGCGGACTCAGTGGAGCAGAGCTTCCCTCGGCGGGACCGTGCTTTCTTCGCCGGACGCGGAACCTATTCGGCCAGCGGAGGAAGCGAGGCCGCGAGGGGCGAGGACCAAGATGCCTTGGCCTTGGTCCCTTGCGAAGAGACGGCTGAGGCGAGGCCCAGCGCCGAGCCCCGAGGAAGGGAGCTTGGTCGGCTGACCAACGACCCTTGGCCGTGAGCCAAGGAGAGGAGGAGGTCGTCCCGACCTAACTCCTTCGGCCTTGGGGCACCAGCGTCCGACCACGGAGGTGCAAGGGGCGGAGGTGATCGTCCTTGATCAAACGCCTCCGTGGCGGAGCATCGATCGCCTCCGACTACGGAGGGACAAGAGGCGGAGGTGATCGGACTCGATCCAATGCCTCCGTCATGAGCATTGGTCGCCTCATTGCGAGAGGACAAGAGGCGGAGGTGGTCGTTAACGACCAAGCGCCTCGGCCGCGAGCAAGGAGTGGCGGCCTTCGTGGTTGGCGTCTGACCGGCGCGGTGCGACCAGAGGAAAGCGACCACGAGCGCTTCTTTGTGGAAGAGGATCGACCTCGAGGCGACCGGGTTGGTTGAAGGTGGTGACGCCGTTGCTCTCCTGAGCACCGGGTGCTCGAGAGGAGCAAGACCACAAGCGCCGGCCGGGATGACTTGGTCAATCCCTTCTTTCGGGTGTGACGCGACCGACCGCCAATGCCGAGGACAAGTCGGTCAGGGCCCATACAGTAAGTTTCATGTTTCTTCTTTTTCTGTGATCGATCTTAGGAGTCTGCTCGACTTTTCCCTTCTCTTTTCTCTTTACGCCCGAAGTTTGCCGAAGGCTATGGAGGATATCGGCCTTACCTCGGTCTCCATGAGAAAATCTTGAGTCGTACCATCATGAGCAAGGCGCCAAGATCGCCGATCTTGAGCGTCGGGTCTCCGAGGTCTTGCGAGGCCGACTGAAGCGGTGGAATCGGCGAGGAGCCTCATCGCCAAGACTCGGGATCAGCTCCTCCAGGCGAGGCGAAGAGCACTTGAGCGAAGTGCGCCGAGCTTGACGAGGAGTCAGTGAAGCTTCAGCGAGACCTTCACGAGCTCGGAGCGCGAGGAAGCCCAGCTCAAGGAGGCGCGGCGCCTCGGGAAAGCGCGACCAGAAGGTCGCGCGGCAGCGGAAGGTCCTGGACCTAGGCGGAGGTCGACTCCCTTAGGGCGAGCTCGCGCCCTCCAGGCCGAGCGTAGGACTTAGCTCCTCTTTTATTTTTAGCTCGTGTACACCCTGTAAAAAAACAACGCCGGGTTAAATGAGCAAACTCGCAGTGTTTGGTCCTTGCACTGCTTTTCTTGAGTTCGCCTTCAACATATGCCCATATGATCCAGGTTCTGAGAAAAAGGAAACAAGTTCCTGCATAGAGCATATAGCATAGATACGAGCAAAGGATCCTTGATAAGAAGGGGCGGAGCGTTCCTATCATCTGAGCCCCTGCCATGGACAAAGGTCGTGCCCTCAGCTTTATTTGCGAGCACGAGTTTGTTCATGGGAGAATTTAAGGGTCGCTTTGGTCGTGACGATTTTTTTTTTTGAATGACTTAGATAGATCGGTTGTGTTGAGAGAAGTGTGAGCACAGGCGGGCGAGCTTTAAACCAACACTACGTAGAGCCACCATACCCGCATGATCAACTGAGCAGGGCTTAGAGTGGATGCTCGCGCGACCACGCCATCTGATGAAGAGCTCGTGGAAAGTGAGCGTTTGGCGAGCATCGGCCCGGGGCCAAGGGAAATGGTGCGCTCATACTTGTCGGATAAGTTAAATGCGGTCTTTGGTAGGCGGCGATGCTCGTTCGACAAAGCGAGGTGAAAACACGAGAAAGAGGAAAATGATTTATTTGAAAGAACGCAAGGCGCGAGATAGGAGTACTCGTCTAAGCGTAGAATTTCTGTGATTGATCGATGTTCAGTCTTTGGTGAGCTCCCGAGCCATCTGGCATCGCGAGGCGAACAGCCCGGGCGTCTTTGTAGACATGACCGTGTAGGGTCCCTCCCATCTTGGGGTCGACTTGTTGGCCTTCGACAGGTCTTGAACTCTTCGTAAGACCATGTCGCCAACTTGTAGGAGCCCTAGGTCGGACTGTCTTGGCTGCATGCCTCTGAAGAGCACAGAGGTAAGTCGCAGGCCGAACAACGCCCGTTCGCGTGTCGCTCGGCGAGGTCGGTCGACGAGGCGCTCAACCTCTTGATCGATGGAATCGATCGATTTGCACCCTCGGGAACCCGGCCACGATCTCGGCGGAGTAGAATGGCTTCCGCACCGTGAGCGAGTTGGAAAGGTGTCTCTTTGTGGCTCGACTTGTCGTGGTGCGACAGACCAAAGAACGGCGGGAAGCTCCTCCACCCACTTCTTTGCTTGTCTTTGGTTGAGGGTCTTAAAGACCCTCTTTTTTATACTGGACTAGTGACCATTTGCTTGCTCATTTGCTCCGTTACTCTGTGGATGTGCCACGAAGCGAAAGCAGACCTTGGTCCCGACCTCCTCGCATGATAACTTTGGAGCAGTTCACTAGTGAAGCTGGGTCCCGTTGTCTGTGATAAGGCGGTTGGGTATCGAACCGAGTTACCACATTGCCGCGGAGGAATCTCTTGGCGCTGGGCGAGATGGTCGAGACGGGCTCGGCCTCTATCCACTTAGTGAAAGTGTCGATGGCCACGAGCAAATACTTGCGACCTTCGACCTCGTGGAAAGGGTCCAAGGGCGTCGAGACCCAGGTCGAGAATGGCCACGCAGCGGTATGGTTTGTAGGGCGTCTGGCTGGTTGGCCGGGATTTGCGAGCATGGGCGGCATGCTCGGCGGTCGTCTACGATTGACCGTCGTCGTCCGTCAAGGCCGTAGGCCGATGTAACAATCGGAAGGCCTTGCTCACAAGCGTTACGAAAGGCGAATGAGCTCCGCACATCCCTTCGTGGATATCACGAAGAAGGTCGCCTTCCTCCTGGGAGACGCATCTGGAAAGGATTCCTAATGCGCCTTTCCGGTATAGGTCACCTTCGATCGATCTGTCTTGAGAAGATCGCCTTGTTAGCCAGAGCAGCTCGGCTTCTTCCTCGGGCAATGTCCCATGCGCAAGGTATTGGATGAATGGCGTCATCCAATTTGCGCTTTGCTCGAGGAATGAGACCCTACCGCCGGTCTCTGGTGCCTCCTCTTCGGAGGGAATGGAGGGCTTATGTAGGTGCTCGACAAGCACCCCAGGAGCGGTGGTTTGAGAGGAACCGACCTTAGACATTTGGTCGGCCAGGAATTATCCTTCACGGGGATGTAGATTACTTGAAATTCTTGAAGTATTTCTCCATCTTCCTTACTTGACCGGTCTGAGCGCCATTGAGGTATCGAACACCGATACTCCTTGTTGACACTGGTTCACGACCAAGCTGTGAATCGCCCTTCCACGGTGAGCCGTTGGACTCCTAGCGATTTACATGCCGAAGTCCGCCAAAAGGCCTTCGTACTCCGCCGCGTTGTTAGTCGCGGCGAAATGTAGTTGGATGGCGATCTTGTAGCTGTTCTCCATCCGGAGACCAAGATGACGCCTTGACCCAGCTCGTATGCTCGGGATCCGTCAAAATACAAGGTCCAGGAGTTTCCCCTCGAATCATTGGTCCATTGGTGGTGGTGCGGGCCGACCATTACGCCACGAAATCAGCCAAGACTTGTGATTTTATCGCCGTGCGGCGAGAACACCAGCTCGAACTTCGTGAGCTCCATTGCCCACTTGGCTGTCGACCAGCGTCTGATTTTCAGGATTTCCACTGAGTGGGAAGCCGGTCGGCACCACGATCTTGTGTGCTTGAAAGTAGTGACGCAACTTCCGGGAGGCCATCGCATGTGAGTCTGATGGCTTCGGACCTCGGGGTAACGCTCCTTTGGTCCATGAAGTACTTCGCCGACGTAATAGATAGGTCGGGGTACCATTTCTCTCTCGCCAACACCGAAGCTTACCGCTTGCGAGTTGCCGCCAGATATAATAGCAATTCTTCCCTGCCGTGGGTGTGACGAGGGCCAGGCGGTTTGGAGAGGTCTTGTTTTAGCTCTTTGAGCAGCGATCGGCTTCCTCGGTCTACGTGAAGCCATCATGTTTGCGGAGGGCTTTAAAGAAAGGTAGTCCTCGCTCCCCGGTAGGAGACGAACCGCTTAAAGGCGGCCATTCTTCCGGTCGAGCTTGTACTTCCTTTACGCAAGTGGCGACCTCATGTTCTCAATGGCTTCGATCTTCTCGGGTTAGCCCCAGCGCCATGTGGCCCGACCATGTAGCCGAGCACCTTGCCGGCCTTCACGTCGAATCGCATTTTTACGGATTTAGCTTTATTCGATGCTTATTGAGGTTACTGAAAGTTTCTTCCAAGTCGACAGCGTGACCCGAAGTACTCTTGCTTTTGACAACTATGTCGTCGACATACACCTCCAAATTTCGACCTATTTGGTGCTGTGAAAGTCTTCTGCATGAGGCGTTGAAAGGTTGCTCCGCGTTTCTCGAGGCCGAAAGACATGGTCGTATAGCGAAAGGTACCGAGCAGGGTGATGAAGGAAGTCTTTCCCTCGTCTTCGCGACAGGCTGATCGATGATAGCCTGAATAGGCGTCTAGGAAGCTCATGGTGCAGTGACCACTGCCGTTGCGTCCACCAATTGGTCTATGCGAGGCAGCGGATAGTTGTCTTTTGGGCACGCCGCGTTCAAACCCGTGTGGTCGGCACATGCGCCACTTGCCTCCTTTCTTCCTGACGAATCTGGATTGGCTAGCCACTCGGAGTGCTCGATCTCTCCGATGAAGCCGACTTTTAGGAGTTTATCAAGTTCCTCCGGATGATCGCTTTGTTTTAGGGAAAAGCGTCTAAGTTTCTGTCTCCTGGTTTTGTCGGTGAACCGCTTCTTTGTGCTCGACCACCTCCCTTGGGACCCGGGCATGTCGGATGGTTCCCAGCGAGCATCCGGCCTTGCTCGGAGGAAAGTGACGAGCTCGAGTTCCTATTTGGGATCTAAGGAAGATCCCAAATGAGCGACCTTGGCCGGTTCCGACTTCGTTGGCGAACGACCTTGGTCTCTCCTCCAGGTTGGAGGGCAAGTTTAGGCCCGAATGCTTCGGCTCTTGGTCGAGCAGCGAGTGGGCAATCGACCGACCATATCCAGCTCTTTAAATCGCAATTGAGTGCGGACTTGTGGTTCCCTTTGGCGGTTATGACTCCGTTCGGCCAGGAATCTTCAGCACCGTACGCAGCGTGATGCGAGGCGGCCATGAACTTGGCCAAGGCCGGCTGCCGAGGATGGCGTTGTAGGCCGACTCGAAGTCTACCACCTCGAAGGTGATTAGCTCCGTTACGAAGTTACTTGGGCGCCCGAAACTTACAGGCGGGCGACCTGTCCCGAAGGTTTGATCGAGGTGCCGGGACTATCCGAAGAAGGGCACGGCCACACTCTTGATTTTGGAGCGAGGAATCTGCATCTCGTCCAAAACCTTGGCTGAAATAAGGTCCAAAGAGCTCCGGAGTCTATGAGGACCCGGCCAAGCGACGGTATTGCTGATGGTGGGGTTCACGACCATCGGAAGCCTCTGGGGTTTGGTCATCCCAAGGGGACAATCGTCCTTGGAGAAGGTGAGGGATACCTCCGACCATTTCAGCTGCTGCACCGGAGGCTTACCCTGGGTAACATGGTGCACTTCCCTTGCGGCCTCCTTTAAGTCCCGTCGGGACTTGTAGGCGGAGGAGCCCCCGAAGATGACCGCTATGTGATTCCTTGGTTCTTGGTATTCCATGTCATCCTCACTTTCCTCGGCGGCCTGTTTTCCTTTGTCATTTTCACCCTGCTCTGGAAGCGTCGGCATGGGACCCCTGCCGCTGTAAAACTGCTCCAAGCGGTAGGTCCACGTTCGGCAATTTAAGTAGGTCGTGCCGTGCGCTGGTGAAGTGGGACGATGAGGTCGCCCGTCGGTCCGCTTGGTCGCCCCGTCGGTCCGCTTGGTCGCCTCGTCGGTCCGCTTGGCTGCCTCGTCCTCGAGGCCTGGGTGGTTGTCCTCTTCCCCGAGCATTAAGCCCCCGGCGCTGCGGCTGGGTTGCTCGGGGTTGTTGTTGTTCCACCGCGGCTACCATGGCTGGCGAGGGTTGCTTTTTCTTCTTCTTCTTGATCTTCTTATCTCTGAGTCGAACCCTTTTTGCTAGCCGAGGTCTCTAGACCAGCCGAGGCGGCGACTTCCCTTCATCCGACATTTTCTTCCATTGGGCGGCTTCATCTGCGTTGGCGTATCGATCGGCCATTCGGAAGAGCTCGTTCGCCGTTAGATCGGGTGGATCTCGAGTCCTGTGTGAAGCGCCGCGTCTCGTACCCGAACTTGAAAGCTCGGACGACAACCTCGTCCGATATGTTCGGATCGAGTTCCGGACTGGATGAACCTCTCGACGAATCGCCGCAGGTTTCCCTGTCTGCATCAGATTAAGCGCTCCAGTCGCGCTCCTTTCCCGGCGGATGTAGCAGCTCGGAAATTTGCTCGGGCGCGCTGAGCCGCCCCAGGACCGTATGGATCCTTCCTTCGATTGAAAAGCCACGTCTGGCGGCTCCGTCGAGCCGTCGGCGGGTAATTTGCCATCACCCCTCATTGCCTCGTGGCGAGGATGGCGGTAGTGTATATTGAGAGGAATTCGTCCGGGTTACGGGTCCCGTTGAATCTCTCGGCGTGGCGGGCTTGAATCTGTTCGGCCATGCGACGTCCGGAGGGAGCTTCGTGAAGGCCCGACAGCGAAACTCGGGGTTTCGCGGTGAAACCCTCGATCCGCGGCCTCCACGCGGGTCTTCCACCCAACGCCCAGCGCTTGGCCGAGTCGGAGAAAACCTCCTGTGACGGTCGTGCCGATGACCGCTTAGTCGTGGAAGCGTTGAGCGTTAAATGTCTGGCGATTATGCGAGATATCGCCCTGAGGTTGCTCTGTGGATCGCTCCGGCCTTTCCCGGATCGGATTAAGCGATGCAGGCGATCTCCGAGCATGGCTCCGAGATTCACCTCTGTCTGGCCGCACGAAGTGTTTGCGATGGTCCCGAAACACTCGGGCATCCCGACCACGAGGGGATCCGAGACTTTTAGCTCGGCGGCAAGCCTTTCCAAATCTTCGGCTCACGACCTGCCCACGGCCTCTAAGTCTACTTGCTCGGGAAAGCTGCGCGAGTCACGCACGATCACGCCGCCAAGGCCTCAGAGCTGCCTCGCTTCCGTGAATCGGCGGCGGTGAGCTTTGACGGTGCTCCGAGTGCGATCGGGAGTTCGGTACCGCGAGTTCCTTTCCGTGAAGCGCACCTCCCCTTTGCCTGGCGGCGAATGCTTGCGAGGTCTTTCCCAAAGACGCCTCAGGTGGAGTCTGGCGCCTCGTAGTGGTCGTGCTTGGCAGCGTCAGAGATCCCTCTCCGGGCTCCGCACGGCTCCGGCCACGTTGACTCGGCGAGGCGGGATGAAAGCGATGGGGACATCATTGTATCCCCTTGGGGACGCGATCTCTCGGTCGAGCTCTAGGTAAATGCCTGGTATGTCCAGGCCATCGTAGAGCTCGTCACGATCATCCTCGGGGTCTCAGAGGTAATGTCTGGGAATGGAGGATCTGCCCTCGCGTTCCGTGTCCGGAAAGGCTCCCAGACTCGGTGTGACCGATAGGATCGGTCACCCAGCCACGTTGTCGGCGGCGTAGTACACGTCGTCATCTTCAACGTGGTCAAAAACACAAAGGTCCCGAGTGTCTCCGAGTTTGGCATCCTCGAGGATCTTGATCCGCGACGGAATCAAACTGTCGTCCCCACGGACGGCGCCCGGTATCGGCGATTGGAGAAGCGGGCTCCGTCGAGCTTACTTGTTGAATGGGGATCAACAGAGCCCCGCCGCATTTTAACCGAAGAGGGCGCTCGAGCGACGCGAGGTCGGGAGAAGAAGAAGGGTGGAACACGGTGTTTTATCCTGGTTCGGGCCTCTCACCGCCGAGATAATAGCCCTACTCCGGTGTATTGTGTTCTATCTCGGTGTCCCTCCTATTCTGAGATCTTGAGGGTTTAAATACTACGACTAGAGGTACATAGAAGGTAACTACCTCCTGGGATCGCGCCCGCAATCGTACTTACGATCTACGCCCTTGACCGGCGCTATTTGAATTTCTGTATGATTTCCCTTGATCTCCTGGCTGATTGGTTGCCACCTTCCTTCCTTGTGGCATTGACCGGGCACCCGACCAAAACACCCGAAAGCGGTCGTGGCCTCTACGAGCATGCTTGCTCGTGGGGTGTGTTTGGTGCTTCATGAGCGAAGGTGCAAATGCGTATGCTCGGAGGAGAAGGAGGGATGCTCGTTTCGTTCTCCGAGCATCTTCTTTTAGTGTTGCTTGGTCGGCGGGTTTAGCTTTTCACGGGGGTACCGTGGTCTTTTGCCAGATAGCCAATCCCCGACATGTTTTTATACAACGATCCCCGAATGGATGTTGTATAATCTCCGTCCATGTAGATGATTTGAACATCATCGAGACGAATGAAGAAGCTTGCTCATACTTGAAGTCTGATTTTGAAATGAAGGACTTGGTAATACCAAGTTTTGTTTAGGCTTCCAGCTTGAGCATGTCCAAGACGGAATCTTGGTACACCAAACGTCCTACACGCAGAAAGTGTTAGAGAGATTTGGTTTCGGAAAGATATATCCTGCAAAGACCCCAATGATCGAAAGGTCATTACAAGCAGACCTAGACCCATACAGGCCTAGAAAAGAGAGGGAAAAAGTCCTGGTAGCGGAATTCCCATATCTGAGTGCAGTTGGAGCACTCATGTACCTCACAAATAGCACCAGGCCGGACATTGCGTTCGCTGTGAATTTGCTAGCCCGGTACAGTGCAGAACCCACCAAAAGGCATTGGAAAAGGATCAAGGACATTTTCTGTTACCTCCAAGGAAGCAAAGACATTTGCTTGTTTTATAGAAGAAATCAAGAATTGACTTTGGTTGGCTATGCTGATGCTGGGTACTTATCGAACCCGCATATTGGTAAGTCCCAAACTAGGTATGTTTTCCTTTGTGGTAGAACAACGATTTCCTAGAAGTCGTCTAAGTAGACTTTTGTCTCAACGTTGACAAACCACTCGAAAATTATTGCCCTATATGAAGCCTCTCGTGAAGGAGCATGGCTTCGAAGAATGGTTCACCATATCTAGAAGTCATGTAGCTTGAACATTTAGCAAAGTCCCACTATTATTTATGAAAACAATGTAGCTTGTGTTGCTCAAGTGCAAATGGGCTATGTGAAAAGCAACCTCACGAAGCATATCAGTCCCAAATTCTTCTATGCTCATAAAATGCATAAGATGAATGAAATCAAGATACTACACACTAAGTCATGTAATAATCTTGCCGATTTATTCAAGAAGTCACTCTCAGCTTCTATTTTTGAAATGTGCGTTAGTGGAATTGGGATGATGAGATTTAAAGAAGTGCAGATCTTAGAGGGAGAATCTTCACATACTCCTAAATAAATCTTAAACATGAAGTTTGAGTACCCAACGTGGATCTTGAAGATTAACATTGAAGGTTGGTGAATTGTACTCTTTTTCCTTAGTAAGTTTTTTCACAGAAGTTTCCTTACATAAGGTTTTAATGAGGTAATTCGTGCAACACAGCAAGCGTATGCTATGCACTCTTTCTCCAAGTATTTTTCCCACTGAGTTTTTCTGAAGTTTTGATAAGGCATATGCATCTCGCGGCAAAAGCCTAAGGTGGAGTGTTGGGAAACCACCTGACCCACGAAGGCCCAGTATAGCCCTTTACCGAAACCCTAGAAGTAGCTATAAAAGGAAGAGCCCCCCCCCCCCCCAATTGTACACACGCATCAGAAAGAAATAATAGATCAATCTATTCCTCCACCTTGTGTCTCTATATGTTCTCTATTTTATGTATATCTAGGGAACCCTGGACTACATTGGTAATGCGGATCCTCAACAGGGAAGAATATGAAATGACTGTCCAGAATCGTTGACAAACCTCCTATATATGAATCACAGTAATGGAAATCAGTATGTGTAACAGCGTGCTGTGAAATGAAATATGTGGTTTACCAGCAGTCCTGTTGACCTTCATGAGGGTAGCAGCCAAACAATGGAAGTCGGCCTCTACCGGACGCCAACGCTTGATGTGGTGCGCCACATGGAGATCCGAAACTCGTATGAATATCAACTCTTGGTTGTGTGTTTAGCAAGCAACGAGAATACAAAAATGCTAATCGTGTTTAATCATCAATAGTTGAAATAGTTTATGGTGTTCATACATAACATCCATGAGGGCTATCTCCCTGATTGGCGTCTGACACAGCATGATTCATGGTACTCAATTCGCCGACGTGCACAACCATGCCAGTGACATCCACAAAAGCTGTGAAATAAATAATAACGTATATAACATATGATTGAAAAGCTAGATAACGAACCGAAAAATCTTTACAAAATGTCTGCCTATCTGCCAGAGTCTTGTTTGGTCGGGTGTATATGTCACGAAAAATCCATGAATGTCCGTGGATAGATCGGGAAATCAATATGCCTTAGGGCTTGTTTGGAATCTCAAATCCCGGCCGGGATCCTGGTTCATTCCTAGGGGTGGAAATTCACTGGGCTAATTTCTCTGGGCCAAATATAAAGTGTATTTGGATGCCCACATGACAGGAATTTTTGGGCCCAATCCCTACCGTTTCCACAGGGAAAAAAATCCTGCGCCCCAGAGGTCGGGCTAGGTTTCCCCGTCTCGTCCCGCGACCATGCCTCGCCTCCACCTCCTCTCGCAGGTGCGCCTCCACCTCCTCTCCCAACCACGCCTCCTCCTCTGCCTCCTCTCGCACGACGCCTCCTCCTCCTCTTGCGGCCGCGCCTCTGCCTCCTCAGGTCAGGTGAGGGTTCCTCGTCTCGTCCCCTCGTGCGTCGCCTCCCCTATCGAGCGTCACCTCCGCCGTCGGCCTGCTCTCGCGACCTCACCTCCACCCATGTCACCTCCTCCACGAGATCCAGGCCGCTACCGCCGCCGCCTACAAGAGATCCGGGTCGGACGCGCCGACGTGCAAGCCAACGGAGGTGCCGCCGGTGGGAAGGTTTGAGATATCCTTTCTACCAGGTTTGAGAACTCATCTTCTCTGTTTGAATTTTGTGTTTTAGGATGAATTAGTATTGAGATTTGATGCTAATGCTAATGCAAATGCTGCAAATGGTGGTCCAATGCTCCAAATGTTCAATTCATTGTTCTATGTGCTGCTACCATCTTATCTTGCTAACAATATCATGTATTGAGATTGAAGACATACGGCTAACCCAAGCCAAAGCTTATAGTCTATCCAGAATATAAATCTTTCCCCCTTTGCTGTAAAAAGAAAAGTGATTTAATTTGTTGAACAAGTGGTTGGTGCCTTGGTGTTATGTTATAGTAACAATTGATACAAGGAATTAACTTTGTGTATTGTAGTCCGGCAATGGGCATGTTCTCTGGCTATTGTCACTCCCAATTGAAGATGTATGCGGAACTCCTTTCTCCTTCTGAAAGAAAGAGTGATTTGTCTATGAATGAAGCAAGGTTGTAAAAAGATGCTATTTTGTCCCGTGCATTGTTGCGCACCATTAGCTACCTTTGTGCTTGTGATGTACTATGTGTGATTTGTTCTATTGTGGTGCTGTTTTATGAATTTTATATTTTTTTTTGAATGGCCAGGATGTTTTAGTAAATTTTTTGAATAGCCAATTGGTAAATCCAGTTTTATAGCAACAGAAATGTTTTAGTTTTATAGTAATCTACGACAGAGATGTTTTATAGCACATCAACAGAGATGCTTCAACAGAGATGTGCTATATATATAAGCAACAGAGAGTTCTTGAATGTCAGGGATTTTACCCATGTGGCTACCAAATGGTGATAGGGAATAAATTCTCCTTGGGGGAATTTGGCACAGGGATTGAAGGGGATTCAATATGCCATCAAAATCCCTTTTAGGAAATTTTTTCCTAGATTTCTTTTCCCTAGCATCCAAAGTCTAAACAAGGCCTTACCGGTGTATTTACCATCGTTCTGGTGTTCAAGTACATACAAAACTCAGGCTTTACAAACCGGAACACATGCACTAGCATATCGGTGGGTTCAAAGCCGACGTTTACAAAGTTGTAAATTTAGGTGGCCCGGACTATACTATCGAAACGGACCGACTGCCGTTGTTATGGTAATGCCTCCATTTTTGTTCCCAGTATAACATCTCTATCTACTACTTTTAAGAGGAAGTTGGTGACTGGTACGTCCCACCTCCTCATCCCATTCGTCTTCTTCTTCCCCTGCTCATATAAACATAACACCGCATGTGGAGCCATCCATCACCCACTCCTCGTCGCACAAAACAGTCAAAGCTGGCATTAGAGACGCAGAAGAGCAGATGGCCGGGTAGGTCTATTGTCGCCAATGTCAGCAAATACGGGGAAAAATCGGGCACACGACACCCAATTCGTGTGTCGTTCTGGCTGTGTGTATGACATGCGAGATCATCTGTGTGTATGACTGTGGGCCAGAATATCAGATATTAAAACGCGAATTTTAAAGAATATCGCTGGCGCCAATCTCCCGCAAATACGGTGGGGCAGCATCTCGGGGGAGGATGAGATGGCCATTGGCCAGGTGTGGTAGGAGAGCTATGGAAGCTGTGGCCTCGCTGCATTGCCACCGAATCCGGCCTCCCACGGCCCGTCCCCACACCTGATCGACACTTTGCTAGGCGGCGAGGTGCACCTCCTCTGCCCCGATCCGGCGACGACGAAATCCTCCTCTGCCCACATGGTGGGTGGCGCAACGACTACTGGAGCTGGACGGGAGCAACGTGGACGGTGGGTGTTGAATGGGGGAGGAGCTGGGCAGTGATGACATGGAAGAGAAGCTCCAAGGGGCGGAACAGGGGTGATGCTCCGCTGGAGGGAGGATGAGTTGGGCAAGTGCCACCTTGATTAGGAAGGGAGGACGGGGACGAACAAATGTGATGCGGAATCTCGTCAAACGAAGTAATTTCCAGGCAAAGCTCAAAAACATAGACGGTATTTTATTATAATTTGAAGGTAATCCAAGTTCAACATTACAACTGTTCCATCACACGAAAAAAAATGTAAATACCCTAAAACCGCCAGGACGGTTGTCCTGGGAAGTGATAAATTTAAGTTCCAACGAAATGATATCTCAGTTCATCAGTACTAACCAAAACTAACAGTATTTTAGTATGAAAGTTTCACTTGAACAAACGAAGTGTATAGTAAGTATTGCCTCACTTGCTCTTGGGAGCAGGGTCATCTGTGGTGGCAATTGTACCCTCTGGTGGGTTAAGTTCATCCCAAGCCTCAATCCATGTTACCATGGAGTCAGCCAGCTTGTTGAAGTAGCCATCCACCTTGCTGAGCTTCGCCCTCACCTGCTTGGCCAGCTCAAGATAACACTTTTGGACAGTGGTGGCCTCCTTTGGGAGTGCCACGGACTGGAAGAAGGGGATCAGCTCCTCTTGCCAGAAGATGCCGTTGTATTCCTTCTTCAGGTTCACAAACGGGTTGCTTGCTTTGCTGTGCCAGATGTAGGGAAGGCCAGTCTTCACACCCAAGCCCAAATGATCCGTAATCACCTGAGTGAAACGAGCAAAGATAACTCAGTACAAAGATAACTGCACCAAGATAGGACTGAACCAAGCAAAGCACAGTATCAAGAAGAACAGATTTGTAATGGTTATAAGCATGCCAATGCACCGGATATAACCAATTGTGCATGACCATCAAATTGCTCTGCATTCAGAAGCACAGCAACAATGCAACTCTGCAAACAGAATATACCTTGGTGCACCATCCTGCCCACATATCGTCGTAGCGACCAATGGGCTGGCCATCACCCATAAGACCGAAGTACATCGCGGGACCAATGAGCTCACGGTCAAATGCAAGGTTCATTCCACACATTGGGAACAAGGTGCCCTTTGGGATTGTAAGAATAGCATCCACATACCTGATTTCAAGAAGGAAAACATTGGGTTAGCAAGAAGAGATTGCCTAGACGATGAAATATGCTGAAATGTAGCAGCCTTACCTTGTATTTCTCTCGAGGGGCTTGACAAGCTGAGTAGGGGCATCATAGTCTGGAATGTTAAGCCAAAGCCCATGAGAAACAGCAGTTGGGGTACCCTCACGAAGGCTGAATGGGTACCCACGAACAAAATCAGCACCATCACGGTACGGGTCATACAAAGTATTGAAGAAAAATGGAGTAGAAGGGCTCAGAAGGTTCTTGATGTGCTGCTCAAGTGCATTGATGTCCTTTCCTGATGGATCCTTAGCAACCTGAGATTTTGCAAAAATAATAGATTAGCAATGAGCCAATGATAAACGATAGGCCGAGAACAGAATGGATGACTAAATTAATGGCATTACATTCCAAGGCTATAATTTTTTTAGTGCAAGGCATATGCTATGCATGTGCCAGCGTCAGCTGTTAACTAATATAAGAGAAAAAAATACTCCGTAGATCTTTCTTGAATGCAGGTAATGCCATGACAAATAACACAGCATACTATTTTTTTAACTGTAAACAAATGATTATTACAGAGCAAGAGCAATCCGGTGGGACACTGGGACCCTCACTTGAAAACACGTACTATTTGCTTTTCAGGGAAGAAACTGCAATGCAACCATTGAGCATGTTCGCCAATAATTTTGCTGAGAGTTATCATGTATGTACTAAAAAGTACTTCAGTCGATGGAACACTGTTAAGATGTTAGGCCTCATGAGAATCTTTCTAATGCCTCTATTTTAGCCCCTACATGAAGTTTTCCACCCTCTCGAGTCTCGAGTATTGACTACTGATCAAGGCTTAATAATGGGGCGGTCCATCAGATGTGCAGATTTTAGATGGGTGGTTGCTCCAATCTATCTGAGCATTTTACATTCCTTGTGTAAAGGCATGATTTATATAACCAAAGATAAATACAAAAAAATGATGTGTAGCAATAAAAAAAGTCACTATGGTCCCAAGGCAAAGTGGATATATCGTCCAGTCAAAATATTTTTTTAAGTATAGGCTCCAGAATAATCCATGCAAGACGCAATCAAGGTACCTTTCTTTCCTTCTTTTTCATATAATTAAACAAGCATTGTTTTATTCCCTAGGTAAGACTATACTGATCACGATCCTCAAGCATAAACAAATAAATACGGCTAAGCACAACTAACAAACTAAGGCGGCAAGGCGATATGTACAAGTTGCATTGTTGCATTGTTATATCTGAATCCTACAACCATTGTGGGGCACCACAGAACCAGCGCTAATTCCAGTTCATACACCCTCCAGCATCAAGCAATACAGAACCAAAGCAGTGTGGCTAGATCCAAATCCAGTGATTGATAGTACTTCTTAGCAGTAGAACATGTCATAGGTTCAATACCAAACTGAACTACATGATTAGATCTGGGTCTGATACCCACGACCATATGCGTGACTACACGAATTAGGGAGGCAATATTCAACTTGATAGATCAATCAGTCATCTGGAACACGTGAAATTCACATTCTACCTACAAAGATCACAAGACTGTGCACCGTGAGATTTTTACACAACAATAAACAAAACGATCATAGTTAATAGGAGTAACAACAAAGACACCCCAATTCTAATAGAGAAGTGTTTCTATGCTTTTCCTTCTAATACAAGTTGCACAAATCTTGAAGTAAGCGAAGGGGTAAGTAATCACCATCTACCCTTCATTTATGCTTTAATAGTTGTACAACTTTTAAAAGAAAGAGCATAGAAGCACCTCTCATTCTAATATGTGTAATGTATAAGCCTCACAACTCAAATCATCATACAAGACATCTCCACGAAGAAAACAAACCAGGGATCTCACCTTTCCCCTCGCCTAACTAACCAGATCCGAGCCCCACCCCACCAAACCGCACCAAGATCCAACCTCTCCGCAACAAATCACCCCAAGCCAACAGACCAGCCGACCAAATTAGACCAAGATCCAGCCTATCCGCACCAAAATCACACCAATACACAGACTGATCTGAGATCAGAGAGAGCGGGGGGAGGGGGGATGGGAGGAGAGCACTCACGAAGCAGTCGTCGTCGATGGTGTAGATATACTTCTTCTTGGAGACCATGTAGCCAAAGCAGCGGCACGCGGAGTCCTTGAAGGAGATGCAGGATGCCCTGGGGCCGAGGATGCGGTTGATATCTTTGCGGTTGTAGAGCTCGTAGTCGAAGCCCTCGGGCACCCGGATGGTCTTGCTGGGGTCGCCGTCCTGGACGATGATGAGGTGGTAGGGCTGGAAGAAGGGCCGCCACATCTCGAGGAAGTCGAGGTTGCGGATCGTCGGGATGACGATGTCCAGCTCGTCCTTGAGCAGCGGCGTCGACGGCGCGGCGGCGGCGGCGGTCATTGCGGCGGACGGGGTGGGGGTCGAGGAGGCAGGGGAGGGAGGTAGTCGGGGTGGAGACTGGGGACAAATGGAGGGGTATAAAAGGAGGGAGAAGAGCAGGAAGGAAACTTCGGGCCATTCGGTCCCTCCACATTTTTTTAAAAATTTTGGCTCTCTACTGTATAAAATTGTAAATGTACCGTTGACTGCACAAACACAGTTACACAGGTAGATAGATTGTTGGCACCACACATATGCGTCGTATAAGCTACTACGGTACTCGAGCTTAACAGGACATGATACTATAGTATCCAAGCTTCGTAGGTACTTACTGTGGTACTCGAGTTTAGCAGCTAGCAGAAATTTCTATAGTATGAAAGTATGGTAGATAATATGTATTTCTGTTTGTGTTTTCGTGGTCGAAAATGACGTTAGATAGGGAAGATGAAAGATAAAAATAAAGCGTGCATGAGATCAAATACACCCAGGCTTGGAGGGAGAGGCTTTCGGCACGTCCGGATAGACCGCGCACGGGCACGGCAGGTTCGCTTGGGGACCGCTTTTTTTTTCTCTCTCTTGTTCGTCCTTCTTCTTTGTGCTTGTTATGGTGCAGTTTAGTGCGTGTGAGGAGAATGTATTCACATTTGATGAGACGGTGGAATGGTACAAAAGGGGTCGTACTTTGCAAAGTGTGATGTGATTGTAGCAAAGGTAGAAGATAATGTAGCGGGTGTCGTTCGGCCGATCCTGGCCATTGGATTCAAAATGAACAGTCAGGTGAAGTGCTACAGTTAATCGTTTTTTTTTGTCACTTAACACTCCGCTATAGTACTTTTCCGCTGTTTGCCACGGTGTCCTCGCGTGCGTCCATCGTGCGCTACAGGGCTGCGTGCCTTTGCTACTTGACAAAATTGAATTCAATCCAAAAATCGCTACTAGTTTGGCACCAAAAATCATAAAAAAAAAAATTGATAGAAATCGTATAAATGTAAAGTAAAAAATTTTGAACTTGGTGGTGAAAAACATTCGGGAAAAAAAATGAAAAATCGATCGATTTCGTAGATATTCGAGAGATTTCTAGCGAAAATCGAGCGAGCATTCGAAATTTTAGGGTTATCGATTTTTGAGCGATTTTCCACCGGTTTATGTCGCATAAAATTCTTATTTTTTTTGAATTTTTTAAATTGTACCGATTTATTGACCGATTTTGGATATCGTACCCGTCGATACAGGTGAAAATCGGACAAGAATCGACGATTTTTGGAACCCTTACTCGGAGGATGCGCGTCTGCTTGTCTGATATCATGGGTATGTTTATTTTAGTTTTTGATTCTGGATTCTGGTCTTAAAAGTCGAATAAAAAATAAACAGCATGATTCTTAGAATCCACTTTATATGTGGTTTTGAATTCTGGCTTTAATTTGTAGAATCAGCTTCTCCACAACAACAATCTAGAATCAGCTTTTAGATAATCCAAAACAAAAACAAACTGTGCACTCTGAATCCAAAACAAAAACAAACTGGCCCTAAGAGTGCACGGTCTAGATCAGATGACATTACAGGTTTAATTCACCAGTTGGATCTGTTTGCGATGCAAGAATTTCATAGGAACCGACACAATTCTAGCAGAAATTATACCGATATGTTCGTGTGTTGTTAGAATTGAGGTGTTCGACTTCCAAGTTTGTCTCGTGCTTGTCATGTTTAGAATGCAAGAATAATCCCATGTTTAAAGAATTGAGATGTTCAACTTCCAAGTTTGTCATGTTTGGAATGCAAGAATAATCCCATGTTTTAAGAATTGTGGTGTTCAAGACACGAAAATGAGGTCTGTTTAGAAAGAAGGAATTTTTTTTTTCAAGAACTAATGTAAGTCCCGTAGAAATCCTCCGACATGACTGGCTAATCTAAGGAGAGTTGCGGCCTATATATGACAGTACGTACTACTAGTAGCGAAAGTATATGGGTTATGTTAGGTACGTACTTTATTTTAGCCGGGCAAACGATGCGTGGTTGGTAGGTAGAGCAAGCATAGTGGTGGGCGGCGCGCCGTGTTAGATTGGCCCAGCACGGATTTATCATGCTTCATGTCTTAACCATGCCGTGTCGGCTCGGCTCATCTTCGGTGAGTTCAGTCACAGCCCATTTGCGCTTCGTACCTGTTTCGTGCCATGCCGGTTCAGCCTACGTGCACTATTGCGATGAGAGGAAAGGAACCGAAAATGCACGAAGCTAAAGCAGTTGACACAAATATTATGAGAAAAAGAACTAAATGTTATTTATTCTTGATCATTGTCCCCTCTCTTAGTCCCTGTCTCTCTTATGCTTTCTCTCGCCCGATCAGTCTCTTTCTCAATCTTTTGAGCTCTTTCTCTCTCAATCTTTCTTACTCCCTCTCTCTCGCCCAATTAATCTCTCTCAATCTTCCAGTCTCTCTCATCCTATTAGTCACTCTCTCATTCGATCAGTCTCTCTATTCCAATCTCTCTCGCTCTCTCTCGACGAATCTCTCTCGCGCTCTCTCTCTCGCTTGATCACTCTCTCTCGCCCGATCACTCTCTCTTGCTCGCTCTCTCTCTATATATCTCTTTCGCTCAATCAGTATCTCTCTCTCTCCCAATCTCTCTCGCCCGATCACTCTCTCTTGCTTGCTCTCTCTCTCATCCAATCAGTCTCTCTCTCTCAATCTATTAGTCTCTCTCATCCAATCAGCCTCTCTCTCAATCTCTCGGTCTCTCAGCAATGCCACGTCAGCCAAATCCTATGTGAATGATAGAGAACACATCACATTGTTTCCTCACACGATGTCACACATGTGAAACAAGACACAAACAGACGGGTGAAGGCAGTATCAAGTCGAGGATATATGTTTTATATTTTTTTTGGGAAGATATACACGTACTTCAATTTATATTTTATTTGCTCTTTTTTCCAACCTCCTTCCCCTTTTTCTTTTTTCTTTCCCTTTTTTCTTTCCCTTTTTTCACGTCCCTCTTATTTCCCCTTCCCCTGCCCTTTTTCAACCCTCTCGGCTTCTCCCACCCAGCTCGGTCTCCCACCTGGCGACCAACTCCCTCTTGGGCTCTCCGCCTCTCCCCACAGCCCGCACCCCACCCTACCCCGTGCCCCTCCCTCCCAGCGTCAGTGTGCCCCTTCGGCCCTCCCTCTCCCCGCACGGTTGCACCACGCCCCTCCCTCTCCCTCTCCCTCCCAACGATGGTCACCCCTCCCTCTCCCCACGCCACGCCTCTCCCTCTCCCTCCCCGCGCTCTACCCCCTCCTCCTCCCACCTCCTCCACCATGGGCGGGCACGGCGGGCGGCTCGAGGCGACTACGATCTCCCACGGCTCGAGGCGGCTGCGGTCTCCCATGGCATGCGGGCGGTAGGCGAGCAAGGCGGCTGCTCGGGCGGCGGGACGCGGTCGAGGCTCAAGCGACCCGACGGTGGGCGCTCAGCGGCGCAACACACGGAGTGCGGCCGGCCGACCATGGTGATCGCTGCGCGGCTCGGCTTCAGTATCGTCGCCGCCTCCTCGCTTCTCCCACCTCCCTTGGGCCTTCCCCAGTCCTCCCCCTCCCTCAGTCCCTCTTCCTCTGGTTCTCCCCCAGCGCGGCTGTGCAGGCACGTGAGGCAGTCGCGGGAAGCCGTGCAGGAGGCGAGCGGCGGGGCGAGGCTCGCGAGGCCGTAGCACAGCAGGCGGGCGAGCACGGAGATAGGACGTGCCCTACCCAGTGGCGTAGCCAGGATTTGAGGTTTGGTTGGGCCGATGTTTTGAAAACTATAGAACTTACATGATAACATATAATGATATAAATATAGAATGTATGCAAAATCAAATAAGCAAAAATACGAAGATAATTATAAATTTTGAGAATAGTTTAGAGAATATTACCATACGACTACTTCTTCTTCTTTTCGGGTTTACGCCTTCTAATAGCCATGAATGTGTTGATT
Organism: Rhipidocladum racemiflorum; assembly: GCA_036346355.1. Taxonomy (NCBI): domain Eukaryota; kingdom Viridiplantae; phylum Streptophyta; class Magnoliopsida; order Poales; family Poaceae; genus Rhipidocladum; species Rhipidocladum racemiflorum. The sequence goes on along the minus strand of CM070582.1, from coordinate 51,417,818 downwards.
ATGTCACCTTCGTCCACTTTGAAAAACATATCTCGCTCAATGAAGGTGACTAGATCGTGTGGAAGCCGACTGATATCAAAAACTGGTGCCGGTGGTGGTGGCGGCGGCGGCGTTGGCGGCACTGAAGGCGAAGAGGATGGCATTGGATTAACAGTTTCTTCGGTTATTCTCTCTTGCTCTAATGTGACTTCTTGTTCTTGATTTTGATCTATGGGTACAGCCACAGCCGGTGTTGGGAAAGAAGTAGCAGCTTTTTTTGCTTCATGTCTCTGCCAAAGAGATGCAATATCTCCCGTCCTCTTCATGTTACAGTAATTATTTATTCCTGTGACATTACGTATAATTTCATCCATTACCATTAAAATAATTAAATGAACAATTACCAATATATGTGATCATAATTTCATCTAAAAATACAATTTTCAATGGTCGGCTTGACATTCGGGAAAGAACAAATAATAAGTTAATATATATTTTTAACCTAATTACTTAACCGGCTAACCCTAACCAAGTAACCAATGATTTTAGAAGTTACCTTACTCCACGGCCCACGGCAGGGCCCCAACGGGACCCGGTCGTAGTCGTGGCACACGCCAGATTCGATCACTGCGCCGCCTAGCTCGCCGTCATTTCTTTGCCGAGTCTGTGCCTCGTTGGTCGTTGGAGTGTTGGACAGGTGCGCGTGACGGCGTGAGCTCGATCGCGACCGCGCGTCCGTGCCGTGGCGTGACCACTCCTCGCCGGGCGGCCAGGATTTCGCATCGTGGCTAGCGGCCTCACGGGAGTCCAGAAGTATGGCGGTAGGCAGCTCCGTCCAACGTGCTTACGTGCAGCCAGAGGCGTAGCCACCAGCAGGCGCCTTTGGGGCGTCGCCCTGCTCCAGCGTGACAGAAAGGATGACATATCACGCTTACAAGAAATTCGAGGATATCACGTTCATCCTTCCTGTTAGGCTGAAAAAGGCACGATCAGATTAGCCTAAAAAAGATAGATCATCACTACTGCAATGTCAAATGAATTTTAAAGAAAGAATCTAGATATTGTTCATCTTGCATTTGATGTTAGATTTGTTGGGCATCACTAATGCAATGTCAAATGAATTTTAAAGAAAGGGTCTAGATATTGTTCATGCCATGGGCCTAATTATGAATGTGAAAGAGAACTTGCAAAGTTGGATTTTTTCGACAATGAAGGTTATCAAGACTGATTTGCGCAACAAAATCTCCGATGATTGGCTCAATGACTTAATGGTGTGCTACATCAAGAAAACAATATTCAAATTTATTGATGATGAAGCAATTATGGACTGCTTTCAAAGGATGAAAACCCGTAGAATGTGCTTGCCTGTGCCTCCAAATCCAACTCGTAGCTAGTGTGCCTAGCAACTTCATTTATGTGAGTATCTTATAAACTTCTACTTTGTTTCACTTGTTAAATGGTTATTTATGTATGAATTTGGCTTTTACTAGTAGTTGAAATGTTTAGCTTAGCCCCCCCTCTAATTTAATCCTGGCTTCGCCACTGCGTGCAGCGGCACCCTACGGGCTACGGACCCTACCATAGTAATATAGTATGGCTTGATTGGCTTCCGTCTGTTACTCTGCATGGAACTGCAGCAGATTTGTATGGGCCTATGGGGGAGTCCAGGACACGCACGGGCAGTCCAAGCCGGCAGGCCCCCACAGCTGCAGCCTGCAGGAGATTTGTATGGGCCTATGGGGGCTAGGGGGTTTGTTTGGGCCAGCAAATATTAGTTGGGCCATGGCACAATAGGAACAACCTGTAGCTCCGCCCCTGGCCCTACCGCGGGCTTGCGGCAGTGGTACCGTGCACTGTTGTGGGCCACGGCAATAGCTCCGTGCCACGTGCCAGTGGGCCAACGGCATGCCGCTACCGTGTTGGGTCGTGCCCAGTTGCCGGGCCCGGCATGGCCCGAGTTACAGTGCCGGACCGTCACGGCACAGCCCTTAGACATACCGGATTGGACTTGAGTCGAGCCGTGCCCGTCTTACCTCGGGTCGGCCCAATAAAACCCGGCCTAGATGCTCACCTCTGACTCGAGCACAGTCAGATGGCGTAGGATCTCATAAAATATATAGCTTTGCCGCAAGCTTGGACGTACGTAGGTCATGAACAATATAAAAGATGCAACTAATTGACGAGGGAGGGGTAAACACAAGGCGGTATTAAAGATGCCAACATGTGCATCATTGATTCTTGAGGGCGATCGCGATTACTTGAAGATTAAACATCAGGGAACGCGCCTTTCCGCGATGTACGTTACTGCATGGAATTGCATGGAAGAGCTTTCAAATCAGGACGGTACAGTACCATACTTGGATTAAACCACGTTGGTGTGGTCACCTGTCACGCATCGCAACTTCGCGAGGACGTTTTGCTTTTGGACCGCGGCGCCCATGTGATCTCCAAGAAATTAACAAAATCAGTGCCCACTCACCATGCGTGATTAACAGCAAGAGATGCCTGTATGGCTGTCAAATGTACCGCAGTTTCCCTTTTGAAAAAGGTGGTGGGTTATGTACTCAAAGGGCTGCTCAAATGTACCGCGTAATACCTTTTAAAAAACAAGGTGGGTTATGTACTCAAAGGGACACCGATTCTACTCGGACGCGTAAGCAGTGGCAGACCAACGGCGGGTCAAGGGGGCTAGAGTAGGGGTGCAATCGGAGCGGATAATTCTCGACCGATTCGATACCGTATTCGAAAAAAATTCGTACCGATGTTATCCGTATTCGTATCCGGAAAATCCGATGTAATATGGGTTAGGATATGGGAAGAGCAATATTCAATCCGTATCCGAAAAATCTCATGTAATATGGGTTAGGATATGGGAAGAGCAATATCCGACCCGATATCCGGTAAATATCCGACCCAATACCCGGTAAATATCCGACCCGATACCCTTGCAATATTGTTCATAATGTGTGGATTTGAATTACAGTGCTTGCTAGCTGTATTTTAGATGTTGCGTGTAGGTTATGTGCTATCTGATTAGGCAAGTTGTAATATAATGTGAAACATATTGCTGTTATGAGCCTGTGATATAATGTGAGCAAGTTGAAATATAATTGCACTACTTTCTGGAGGAAACTCTTATAATTGCACTACAAAACACTTGATTGCAATTGGATGTGCTACATCATATAAGTGCATATGTTGATTGGAATTGTACTTGGTTGTATCTCTACTATTCTAAAGCAGCACTCGGTGGCAGTGGTCCGTTCTTCTCACGTCATTAATTGCCGTTTAATTGCCCTGCTTAATTGCCCTACGCAAGAAATGAAACGTTGCTTTAATTAGCCAGCCTTCGCAAGAAACGAAGCGTTAAAGATAGATGTTTGATCTTGTGAAATAATTTTTTTTTATTTTTTAATCTTTATTTTTCGTTATCAATTTTGTTTTTCGTAGCAACGCACGAGCATGTAACTAGTATTATTCTTATGTAGGGAATGCAACTATTATTGAATTTGAAACACTTACATGTCTTGAATGTTATAGTAAAGTTTTGTGTATGGTTGATTGATCCTAATATATGTGACATATATGGTTTCTGCTTTCACGCATTATCCGACTAACTATTCGTGACCGAGACTAACCGTATCCGGAATGACCTGTATTCGCTCCGTATTCGTGACGGAAGTAATCCGTATTCGTATTCGAATCCAGCACTGTCCGTATCCGATTATGTATCCGAGAAAAAATTTGGAATAGGATACGGGATGAACAAAATCCGTCCGTGTCCGCTCCATTTGCACCCCTAGGCTAGAGTACACTCTGGCCTGACGAAATCATTTGTACCTATGAGGGCGGTGTCGGTCGGGTAGTGAGCCAGCGTCCAGGAGATCGGCCGAGGAGGCGCGACGGAGGGGCGAGTCGGAGAGAGCGACGACTGATTGAGGAGGCCCGAGCCCTGAACACGCCGGCCGGCCGAGGACTGATAAAGTGAGGAGACCTGACCGCCCGAGCCCCCAAGAGGCGAGCGCATTGGTAGGCTGAGGATCAACGTTTCAAATTTTGTTTTCGGACTATATCTCGGACGGGACCGAAATCCAAAATTTCGATGAGATTTGAAAATTTCAGATGAAATCCGGATGAAATTCAAAACTGAAATTTTTTGAACCAGAATTTTTGAAATTTTAACGAATTTTTCCAAAATTTTAGTCCTTTTTAAACCTTCTAAAATGGTCTCCAAAGGCTATAAGAGTTTTTGGTTCCTCTCATGTAGCAAGAAGGGCAATGGCCTAGTGGTTTGAGGTGCCACCCCTTCTCCAAGGGGTCACTCAATTCCCAGCCTGGGCTCTACCGCCTAAGCTAGGGTCAATGTTGTGCTATTACGTGTGTAAAATCTTATGAATAAATCATTCTTACTATATAAAAAATTGCGCTTGTGGGATTCAAATCCCCCGGTTCTCTCGGCTAATATCCAACGCTACGAACCAAGTAGTTCAAATGTTTTTCAATTCAAATCAGGTATAAGCATTTATAATCCGGTCCATCATGTACCAATTTCGGTTCGAAAGTGCAAAATCTCGGTGAAATTGGACGAAATATCAAATTTCGCCGAAATTCATCATGTACTGTAGCAATTCGAATTTTCTTTTCAATTTTGTTTTATTTTGTCAGCATTATGAATCTCGAGGGACCTAAATTCGGGATTTTGCAAAATTTCGTCATGATTTCTAACCATGCCGAGGAAGCCGAGGGCAAACCGCCAGCCAACTGCTACCACCGGCCAGGTAGACCAGCACGGCCGACGCAGAGGCGACATTGTAGCCCGAGTTGCTCATGTTATGAGATAACCTCCTAACCGTATTCGGTTAGGAGTCTATCTCTTATTATGTGGGCGAATCCGAACTCTCCTTGAGGGGACTGCTATATATATACCGGATGCCTCCCATTGTATTTACACACATTGATCAATAAAGAAGAGAGAGCTCCACCCATATCTTGTGTTCTTCGTTCGTGTGTTCTTTGTGTTCATATTGATTGCCGGTGATCGACGTGGGTGAACTACTCGTTTTACAACACGTTATCAGCACGAGCCTCTACCGCAAGAAGTGAAGGATCGTCGAAGACGACGACGAACGACTAATACCGGCGATTGATCGCCCGATCCGATCTGCAATCAACTCGCCATCAAGCCGGCATCCATTCGGATTGCCGAAAGAAAAAGTCCTACGCGACTCTATCCTACGCGATAGTCTACAAATTTTCTCAGATCGAATCAAGGTAACAGATTGGCAGGGTCGTTCTTGATCTGTTACTGATCTATACATGGAAATATCATCTATACAATCAATCTGTTACAATTCATCAAAAGCATGGTCGGCCTGAAGCCGACATGCAGCACCGCGGCGCCGCCGGCCCTGCTGCGCCCGCCGCGTCGACCCGCCATGTTGGCCGCTGGCCCTGATGGCCCCGCTCGCCGGACCTTCCCGCGCCTCGTTCCCCGCAAGCCCCACAAGCAGCTGCCGCCGGCCGGGCGCCTCTTTTCCCCGGCCTGAAGCCACGCCACGCCCTACTACATGGCAGTATGGCACTAGCATGCATGCGACGAAGTAAATCACTACTACAAATACATTATCAGTTCTGCCCTGCATAGATGCCTACTGCAAAGGGCAAGTACTGTCCTCTATGCATGCATGTATGCATGAGTGCGTTTTGTAGTCCAGTTACGTGCAAGATGCATGCCGTGCAACCAATTGCTAGCAGTGGCTAGCAATGCATATGATGCATACCATGAAGGCTTGTTTGATTGGCTAGCAAATTCATACGGCGCGTGGGAAAAATAGCAGCGGCAGCATCGGCAAGCAGTGCAAGTAGCAGCGCCGCATCACCGTGACGCCGGCACCCATCGCCCGGCCGCCTGCGGCACTGCCGCCGCGCTGCCTGTTTTGGTAGTTTAGCTACATGCATACAAATTAGCTAACTAGTTTTAGCTTTTTGCATGCATGTGAATCACCGGCCGCGTCGCGCATAAACCCGGCTGTGTATGACGTCGCGCTGCGCCTCGCCACCGGCAGAGCACGAAACATGGCGACGTCACGTCTGGCGCACGGCGGCTAGGAGTGGGAACCCTAGCCGCCGGAATATATGCGGCGGTGTAGGCCCCTTTTTGGGCCAGATGGGCTTGCCCAGCTCGCAAATAAATAAATAAATAAAGCTGAAAATTACGTTTTTATCCCTCTGTAATTTAGGAAATCAATAAATAATTCTAGAAACTTGTGGTTAATACTAGAAAATTAGATTTCTAGATTTGTGGACTTCCGAAAAATTTGTTTTTTTTTATTTTTGGACATATTGGAAGTTCCATACCCTGGGATTATTTTCTAGCTTTTGGCCATGTTTTATATGTGGTAAATTAATTTTTCTGTTATTGAAGTAATTCTGAAAATTGCTCATATATTAACAGAAAATTGTGAAATTTGCTAGAAAATCATGAGGACACTTTATTCATGCCTTGAATCTGGTTTTATCTTCCTTAGCATTATGTCATGTTGATATTTGTTGAAATTCAGTTTCCTGTTGTAAAGTAATTCTGAAAATTGCTTGGAAATTAGCAAAAATTATGAAAAATGCTAGGAAAATTCCAGAATATCTCATATAGCTTTTATGAGAACTTGAGTCGATGGGATTTGATTCCGGTAATGAATAAACAGATATGAGACAATTGGTGTCTAGGAAAACACACATGAGGCTTGGTTATTTAATTGGCGCCCGAAAACGGGAAGTGCTCCCTCCCTCATGTGAGCCCTAGGGGCATGTTGACCTGGCCATGAGTCAAATTGACGGAGATACTCATTACTCGTTTTCGCTCCCAACCAATAAGAATTACATGAGTTGAAATTAGACTTATGCTAAGTTTAATTAATGTTGGAATTACATAATTAATAGAAAATGGCTAATTGCTAAGGAAATTCTGGAAAAAGAGTGATAATTATCTACTGAATAGATATAGACCAAAACTTTATTAATTAAATGAAGATGCATGCAATATAATATTTTACCTGTAGTAAAATCTCGTATTGCTTGCATACAGGACATGTCTGACATTGCAAATAGGGAATTTGCTGTGCTTGCCCTGGATGGCAGCAATTACCTCACTTGGGCAATGGATGCCAAAATCAACCTAACAGCTAGAGGACTTGGAGCTGCTATTGTTCGGCCTGAAGCCGGTGCAATCGAAGTGCCTGAACCCGCAAAATGCGCCGCTTTACATTTCCTGAGACACCATCTTCATTCGGACCTGAAGGCCGAATACTTGATGGAGGAGGACTCGCTGGTATTGTGGAATTCCCTGAAGGAACGCTACAACCAGCAAAGATCCGTGTTGTTGCCAGAAGCACAACGCGAATGGACCCTCCTACGCTTTCAGGATTTCAAATCTGTGGCAGCTTATAATTCTGCAATGCACAAACTAGTCGCTAAATTGACTTTTTGTAACCAGAAAGTTACTGAAGCTGAGAAGATCGACAAAACTTTGTGCACTTTCCACCCCAACATGATGATACTACAACAACAGTACCATCATGCAAAGTACAAGAAGTACTCTGAGCTTATTAGTATCCTGCTAGAAGCAGAAAAACATGATGAACTCCAAATGAAGAACCATCATGCAAATACTAATGGAAGTCAAGCAGTGCCTGAAGCACATGCTACCGCTCAGCAGGCTAGTAGTAGCCATGGCCGCGGAAAGGGCCAAATGTACAAGGGGAATGAATGAAAAAATGACAGAAAACAAAAGGGAAAAGGCAAATCCCAATGGAAAGGTAAGGAAAGTGCAGGAACCTTCCGAAGCAAGGTCCAACCAATAAAGCACCGACTCTCAAACATGCTTTAGGTGTGGTTGCGTTGGCCACCGGTCACACAATTGTCGCACCCCAAAGCATTTGGCGTAACTTTACATGAAATCCTTTGGGAGATTCCGGAAGAATCAAGAAAAGAAGGTTGAGGCACACTACACCGCTCTACCGGATGTTGAGCAAGACGGTGTAAAGAAAGAAAACAATGTCACTAACCCTACAACCGAAGTTCAAGGAAAGCCTTCTGATATGGTGACTCGCCCATGGATGAGGATGACCTCCTCGGATCGAGCTTATGGAGCTCCGTAAAGCTACCAATGTTTCCCAGGAGATGGAACATGACTTGTATGGAGATCTGGAATAGTCTCCCTACACCCCTTTTGCTATATGTCGCATTTCCATTAGTTGAGCCTCCTTAAGAGCCTCATCAGTTTGAATAATTATGTTCCTGCATGAACATTTGGTCTATGCTCCTGTTGAGCAATTATCAGTGATAATTAAATAAAGTGTTTTCCAGAATATTTTGTGCTATGCCTGTTTGATTGTTATACTATGCAACCTGAAGTTGGTATTGCGATAAAAACCCAGAAATATTTAAAGATCTTGTAGATTGACTGGGTAATCTTGAGTTGAATATTTTGAGAAAATAATTAGTAATTCTGCTGGCCATAGCATAAAGATTTTTCCTAGACCTGAAGATTTCTTATGCCCTGCTGTGCTATAGGAAAACTTATGGTTAAGATCCTTTAACTTATATAAGAATCACTGAATTTCCTGGAGAAATTTCGAAGTGATATATACCTAATGTCCACACATTAGAATGACCTTGCAGAGTCATTATTAAGGGAATAAAATTTATTGCTTAACCACTTTGCAGAATAGTAGGCTACTCACCAGTTGTTGGGGCCACGCAGTGCTGCACACTGCGATATTAATTCAACTCAAATCAACTGTATATAATGGAATTTCCCCGTTGCAGATAGTACATGGAAGAGAATTAAGTATTTCCCATCTGCGAAAATTTTGGCAGTGTTGTATACATGCCAATCTCTCCACCACGGCGTACCACCATGGGACCTCACCAGAAGTTGAGGGTCTCAGACATGGTTCTAATTGATGATTGTACTAAGGACATATTTCGGCATTAGGGGAAGATAAGTACCAAATTAAAGAATGCCGAGTCCTTAGATCCACGCACTAAAGAGACCGAACTTGAAGTTCAGAAAGTAATAAATCTGCAACAAGTAAGCTAAGAATCTGCCAAATACCTTCACTGATCATAAGATAGTGGAAAGATCTCATATACCTGCAGTGTATGCACCTAAAAGAGTGGAAATATCCTAGAATGATATTGAACCCACTCTTGACCCTCATGATAAAATGAGGGGGAGGCCTCCAGGTGCACGGGACTCAATTCCGCGGAGACGTCCGTAGAAAAAGAGAACCAAATAAACTAGAACACTACCCATGATAGTGGAAGAAGCTCAACCTGATGTTGAGAAAATCCCTGAAGTGAGCCATCTAGAAGATGGTAACATCCTTGAAGTGATCCATCCTGAAGATGATAACCCCAGCGTATATTTGTGCACACAATCCAACGTTGGGAAGTCGGAACACCCAGACTTCATCGTTGTGGGAAATCACAAGAAGCTGGAAGGAATTGATAAAGAGACATCCCTGGAGTGATGCAGGAGAATTATATATGAAGAAAGACTACAATTGTCGACATATTTTGCCTCTAAAAATTGCTAAAATCTGGATCCAGAACCAAAGTCCATGGCAGAGTGCCAGAAGCGCTCATCTAGGTTCACATGAAAAAGCAATTGAGGTAGCGCTCGCTTAATGAGAGGAAAGTTCTTGGTCCTGTTGACAGAACATTTCCTGAAATATTCCTCAGAGGATCAAATGGATTTTTCATCCTGAAGAGATATGAAAATATCCAGGTGGTGAGATATAAAGCGAGGCTTGTAGCACAAGGGTTTTAGCAGAGACCCATCATCGATTACGATGAAATCTGTTCTCCTGAAATGAGTGGAATGACGTTCCGAAATTTAATATTGATAGCAGCAAGCTTAAACTTTTCAATATAGTTGATGATTGTAATGACCACATATTTATATGGGTCACTGAATACAGATTCAAACAGTCGATAAGGATGTGGTACAATCAACTTAGTAAATTCCTCCTGAAGAAGGAATATGGTCCCGTAGGAATATTGTCCCTGTAGAGATTATACCTTTGTAAGAAAATCTCACGGGAATGCGTTTTGGCTAAGACGTGTAATCAACCATGTCCAGAAGTCATGTGGTATGAATACCGTTAATTCCCCTACTATTATCTATGAAGATAATACTGCTTGTGTTGCACAATTGCAATTGGGTTATGAAAATAGCAATATCACGAAGCATATTACTCCTAAGTTCTTTTATCCCCACAAACTCCAGAAGAATGGTGAGATAAAAATAATGCAAATTAAGTCGTGTGAAAATCTAGCAGATTTATTCACAAAATTCTTGCCAAATTCACCTTCCAAGGTATGTTAATGGCATTAGAATGAGGCGGCTTAGAGATTTGTATAGTTCAAGGGAAGTAAACCCCTGAACCATAATCCCTTTGCATGATCCTGAAGATCATAAGTTGTACTCTTTTTTCCTTTGTGAGTTTTCCTGATGTTTCTCACATAAAGGTTTTTAATGAGGCAACAAACGCAACATAGAGAGCGAGTGCGATGTACTCTTTTCTCCATCTCTTTTTTCCCACTGGGTTTTTGAGTGGAGTTTTTAATGAGACATATGCATTATGCGGAATTCGCCCAAGGGGAAGTGTTATGAGATAACCTCCTAACCGTATTCGGTTAGGAGTCTATCTCTTATTATGTGGGCGAATCCGAACTCTCCTTAAGGGGACTGCTATATATATACCGGATGCCTCCCATTGTATTTACACACATTGATCAATAAAGAAGAGAGAGCTCCACCCATATCTTGTGTTCTTCGTTCGTGTGTTCTTTGTGTTCATGTTGATTGCCGGTGATCGACGTGGGTGAACTACTCGTTTTACAACAGCTTAGGCCCGACTTTGAACGCGTTCGTCAGCTTCGACGATGCCCTGATGTATCGTCGCTAAGCTTCACTGTCACTCTTGCCGCGTCATCGTCGATGAACACCCTATAAACTGTAATATATCCTAGGTCGTCACTGCGTATAAGTTATACTCTATAAAGCGAGAGTATTTTTCTTTTTGGAGTAACATCTTTTCTTCCATTCAAGAACTGGGAAGCTGGCATCTGTCGGGCACCACGCGTACTTGTACTTGGGACTTTTGAGAGATCCCCAGGTACGCGGGAGACTTTGCGCAGTTTGTTGCGTGCGAATTGAATCACGTGTATAAACGTTGGTGGAACCACGTACAACCTTTTGTTTTTGGAACGGAAAGTTCTTCTCTTTGCCCACCTTAGCACCTTACACGTTGGTGATTACCGGCGGGGCATGAAATAACTCCAAAATTTCAAAGGAATTCAAAAAGATTGAATCGGATTCTCGAATTCGGATTTGATTTGAGTTTTATATTTTGAACTCAGAATTGAATTTGAAAATTAGGGTTGAAACTTACCTGGCATTTCTCCCCCGTCTTGGACCTCCGGTCCGCTCCCTCCGTGCGCCCAGTCCGCCGCTCGCCGACCGGTCCGTCGCCGTCGCCATCACCGCGCAACCCGCATGCCACCCACATGCCCCCGTCGCTCCCCATGCCGTTCCCATTCCAGTCGTTCCTCGCCACGCCGCGCCGCAATCGGTCCGCCGCCATCGCTGGTTCAAGCCCATGCTGCATCGTGACGCTTCACGCCGCTGCCGACATCGCTTCTATCCCCGCTTCTAGCCACTCCTCGCGCCATCCGCCACGCTGCGGGCCATGCCAAGAAACCCCGCCGCTTCGCCGCCCATACCGCTGCACGGGTATAAGAAGCCACCCCCGCCCCCGAGCCACCGTCTTCCTCACCCCTTTTTTTCTCGCGCTCAGTGAGCACCCCCCCTCTTCCCTCGTTTTTCCCCGCGCTGCCCTTCTTCCTCGGATCCGGCCAGATTCGCTCCGCCGCCGTGCTCGCCTCGCCCGACCCGAGCCCCGCCTCTTCCACTCCCCTCGCCGTTTAGTCTCCCCGGCCGGCTCTCCCCGCCGCCACCCTCTTCTCCAGCGCCGGTCCTCGCCGCCGTCTCGCCACCTTCACCCCCTAACCCTACCCTGCCGATCGCCCCCCTTTTTCTCGCATGCGTTGGACCGCCCGTGGGTCGCTCGGCCATTTTGGGCTAGCCCAGTGCGGCCTGCTTCTTTTTCTTTTCTTTTTCTTTTTGTTTTGTTTTCAGATTTTTAATGATCCAAAATTTCAGAAACATCTAAAAATTTCCAGAAATTCCAAAAAAGCCAAAAAATACACCATCTTGGCCGTCTCAAGCCGCTGAGTCAAAAAACGGCATTCGCTTCGCCTTTTGAAGCTTCCAAAATTTCCAAAATGACTAATTTGCCCTCCAATCTCCTCCAGCCGTTTTTTGTTTCCGTTTTCGTTCATCGTTTCATTGTTTTTTTTGTTTATTTACCATTTTCATTCGTTTGCGCTAGATCCGACGTTCGCGCAATACCTGGATTCCGAGCAGTTCCCGGAGTAGGAGCCAGACCAGGCAGGAGCCGAGTACGACTACAACCACTACGCCCTAGATGACCCCTCAGCCCAACAAGGTAAGTCACACGCCCTTAATCATATTGAACCTAATTGTTTCTAATATTACATTATTTTATTTCTATCGCAATACTTTAATTATATGTTTGAATATTGAAAATCAGTAGTTTAGAATGACATGCAACTTAGCTATACCTAGTTTCACAATTAGTCTCCTTGACATTGATCAACCCTATTAAACCTTGAATGACCCTAGTTAAAGATTATACACACCTTAGCTAATTACTAGTCATAATAGTCTCACTCAAAAACTCTAAAGAGAAATAAATTAGTGGCGAGCAGTTGGCTCGATGATTATTGAACTATGGTATGGTCAGGGGGACAGTATTGGACTAGCCACGAGGTGGATGTGAGTCCGATCCCCAACTGATAATTTAAGCCATGGTTGGTTCGGTGGCTGGTACAAGTAGATACCAGGTTGGTTTGTGGATGGTTGAATGGCTTGGTATTTGGCAATATAAGGTTAAACCCCCTTGAGCAAATTAAACAACTTAAGCTTCCGCTCAACCACAAGTTAGACCGGTCAATTAAACTTTTTCCGACATAGCTCAGTACATTGTTCGTCCCCTAAAAATACTTACATGTTGGTACCATTCTCGAAAGGAGAATTGGAAGCAGCATTCCCGGCATGGGAATGGTTGATGGGTTGGTGGAATGGGAAAGGCGTCATTCATCGGTTCTCACAACGATAGGTACCCACTCAGGATTGGAGCATAGCTCCTGCATTGACCAATGGGGTCCCAAGAACAGTGGGTCCAAGGACCTACCGGGTAGGAGCTACCATGGGGATGTTCAATCAAAAGGCTATGATGGTCTCGGGGCGGCCGCATGCATTTAAGTTGCATGTGATTCGTACGTGGCATTAACGGCCGTAGATATCTTGTTGGTAAAGCTGAGCAGCTCTGCAGAGTCAAATTAAATGGTATTCGAATACGTCGTGCTTCCGATTAATGAAACTAAGTTTGATCGGGGTGACTCCCGTAACCTAGCTCAAGTAGTTCTTAGTGAATTTTTTAGAACGTGGCTTAATTGTGTTGAACTTGTGAAACCCCCAGATACTATTATTAATGGTTTATGTTTCAAATGTAAAATGATCTTGCAAATGAAATTGCATCCACGATACTTAAACACTGTGCCACCCAATTGTTAATCGCTTGCATGTAGTATTCAGTAACTTTCTGTACGACTTGCTGAGTACAGTTGTACTCACCCTTGCATAACCCAACCCTTTCAGAGATCCAAGAAGCTGGAGTTTACTAGGAGTTTGTAGATGGCGATTTGGTTTGGCTTTAAAGTCTTAGTCTTTTGCTCAGGCCTGCCTTTGAGGTGTTTTGAAAGTAATCTATTTGGGGCCAGCTGCATCTCCTTTGGTAAGAAACTTGGCCGTTAAGCCTTATATTCTATAAGAACAGTTGAATTTGTTCTTAGGCTAGCAAGGTATGCTTGATTCCCGACAGCTAATCTTCCTAGGTAGTTGTCGAGGTATTTAAACGAACCACCTGAAAAGACAGTCCGTTACAGGGCATGGAGCTTATGGTTGACTATATGCGAAGCAAGAGGAACATAGCGCGTCAGCGTAACAAAAGCCGCATGCAAGCATAGGCCGGGCGCAGACTGCCGACGAAATTGTAACACAATGTTCTAAAATTCGTTCAATACCTAACCTATCGTGAGGGCTGGTTAATATATGTATATTTTTGTCCTTATTTTATATAAAATAATTAATCTAAAAAATATTATGTTTAGACTTAACCGGTATTATATACTACTATAACTCACTATCCACAAATAATATAGGACTAATCTCATTACCGCTCAATATGGACCTTCATATGAATAAACCAGGATATTACATTCACACCTCTTAAGGGTTAGCGTGCATCACAATGCATACGTGGTAGATACCTAGAACTACCCTCTCGGTACACGTTCGTGCATCCAATGCAGACGCAAATATCATGTCATATGTTCACTCCGGGTGCACATGCGTCATGCGTCATATGCCCACGCGCATGTCCCATGCTCTAATGCCATATGTAATACCTTGATCTAAAATTCATTCAAAGCCTAGCCCACCGTAGAGCGGGCCCACACGTATATAGCACATCTGAGTTAACTCTTTTGCATAAATAGATAACAAAAGTACCATTTGTAATACTCTGGTCCAAAATTCGTTCAAATCCTAGTCCATTATAAGGCAAGCCCACATATGCATAGCACTTTGCATACGCTTTTGTACTCGTTTCGTGTAAAATGGTTAATTGAAAGTGTTATGTTTGAACCTAATAAGCATTATATACCCTACAATTAACTTTGCACAAGCATTGCGGGAGTAATCCTACCATCGCTCCATATAAGACATAGGAGCCTTCACATTAATGGACCGAGGTATTATATTCAACCCCTTAAGGCTGACACCCTCAACAGCATATCGTATACACCAAAGATGTCCAGAACCACCACTCGATACATGTCCATATGTTTAATGTCGGCACATATATCATACCATGTGTCCATTCTAGACCCACATGCGCCATGCGCAAAGGCCGCCCTATCCCACATGCTCCCGTGCAACGAATGTTGATGCTTTGATACCATTTGTAACACTCTGATTTCAAATACGCTCAATGCCCAGCCCACCGTGGGATCACCCCTCGGTACATGCCTGTACGTCTAGTGCTAACGCATAGGGCATGCCGTATGTCCACTGCTCCAGGCCCACACGTGCCATGTGCTATATGCCCACACCCTTATCACAAATGTTGATGCTCTGATACCATCTGTAACACCCTGGCCTAGAATACGCTTAAAGCCTAGCATATCGTGGCACAGACCTACACATACATAGCACCTCGCTTACACTTTCGTATAATACTACAACTTATTTTACACAAACAATCACATCATGTACTACTACAACTTACTTTACACGACCAATATGAGATTAATACTACCACCATCCCATATTAGCCTGTATGGCCGACCGGGTTATCACAAATAAACCACGCGCCTACAACCGATGGCCGACCGCACCATGACTCGCCGAGCGGGCATACGCGCGGTGCGAGGCAAGCCCGTCCTCCCCATGGTGCCATCCCGCCGGCGCTCGTCCATTGTCCCGATCGATCACGCCCGTTTAGCACAAATTCACTCTCCATCCACACGCCCGCCGATGCACCTCGGCCACCGACAAAATGCCGTGGCATGGTGTAATTGGTAAGCCTCGATCCGTAGCTGGCCTCGCCTGACACGCGCGCGGCACGAGCGTACGAGCTTGCAGGCTACGGCCGGGGGCACGCCACGGACGCCCGATCGCGGGGTGAACCTTCCCCACCTCGCGTGATTCGTCCCAAATGCACCCATCACGTTAGCAATACAACTTCGATCTCCACCTAGATGTTAATAGTTCAGAAGCATTCGGAACAGTACTAACGCAACAATGCATTTGGACATCACTTGATAACATTGCTTCATGACTAAAAGGTGCACCACATGACATGCACGTTACAATACAATATATGGCAGCATATCCAGTGCTAACTCTAAATCTGCAGCCACTGATTGGGAAGCACCCACTGACCCATTAGCACTGGATATGCTGCCTTTAACTAGTTAGTTAGAACCCATACGTTACCGCGGGTGACTTACGAATTTTAATAGAGAAAATAATATCTTGAAATCTTTTTGTAATTCAACGTTAACCAAGAGGGGAAATTTCTTCCAATTTTATTTTTTAAAACTAATAAAAATAGTATAATTTACACCGTATAAAACTACAGTACTTCGGGCCGTTTGATGCCGGCTGGCTCTTTCCTCAGTTCCTCTCTAAAAATATTAGTATTTATAGATTAGACAGGCAACCACAATTATAATTGTGCGCATGTTTATCATCTCTCCATCATATCTTTTATGTGAAGATTGCCCTAGTGAGCCCCCATAGTACCAATACAACTTCCAAGACACCACTACGACGCCTGTTCCCCCACAGGCCACAGGATCGCAACAACCTTCCAAGAATAATATATCAAGAACATCCACAAGGATGATAGCAATGTTCATAATAAGTATATAACTGTACAATAACCAGTATAATTGTACAATAACCAGTGCAACTAAGTCTTAGCAAGTCCTAGACGAACATTAAAGTAAAGAAAGGTGTTTTTATGTTTTTTTAAGTTGTACAATTATTAAAGTATGAATGACGGATATAGGATAATTACTTACCTATTTTCTTATTTCAAGGTTTATGCAATTTGTATTGGGTGAGAAAACATAGAAGCCCTGCTGGTTTGGCACATTGACTAACAAAATATACTATCCAAAATAGCAACCATTCAAAGATCATCATGTAATTCGCCACCTCCTCTTTTGTCCAATATAGTCCGCCTCTTCCATTGGATTGAATCCGGGATCCTCGTCTCGACAGGTGCTGAATTGTCATTGATAATGTTGGGGTGAGACAAAGTTACTCTGCATGTCGCAATTCAACAAGTAGGGGCAATGCATACCCGAACAAAAGATAGAAATTTAAGATCAATGCATGAATTGAGCAAATGGCGCAATACGATGGAAGTCACATATGTATTTTCAAAAGATAACCACCCGCCATTAATAAAAAATGCTACTGGCATGAAATTGATGTGGACAAACCCACTGCGCTCAAACTTAATTAACATTAATTCTTGGGACCGCTAAGTGGAATTACTCGTATAACCTTGGTAGGGTGTACTACTTTGGCCTACAGCTGCTCTTCAATTTTGCATGTTTTTGGATGAAACACGCTTCTTTTAGTGTGCTACAACTAAGAGTGCATAAATCTACCCTTACGGCCATACCATAATAAACAATTAAATTAACGCACATGCTTAGGGTTAACGATGTGATCGACTTGCCTTCGGCCGTCGCAGTGTCCAAGTTTTGATCTTGATCGCTATGTGTTGCGTTTCCTGCTCCGAAGTGTTGCTCCAAACCTATCACACAGTTGTTACTCCTAAATGTCCTAAAATTTTACATTTGAAACCATACTTGATGCAACATTAACCAGCAATCCAACTAGGGGGTTTAAACAATTAAATTTCAGTACATGCTTAGGGTTAATCATATCCTTCAAGGGGTGTGACTTGCCTTGGGCTGACACATTGTCCAAGTTTTGATCTCGATCGCTTAGTGCTACTTTTCCTCCTCCGTAGTGCTGCTCCGAACCTGTCACACAATTATTACTAGTATAAACAATCAATTTTGTATAGTACTAGTTGGGTACAAGCAGATATATACGCTAAGAAACTACTATGATCATGTGAAAAAAAACAAAATTTGTAGTTGCACATGCGAGGATGAAAATGCTGTTAGAGATATGCTCACCAGGCAATCATAAAGATGATTATATCATGCTTATATTTATGAAATAATATAATTATTTTGTCCATTGATTAAATATTATTAGTATCGATCAACAAGCATGTGACTTATTTGTGAAATTCATTATTTATGTTTTGATATTATTTTAAATTATCACTGACCTTATATCATCATGTAGGACAATTGTGATTTATAGGTCAGCACATATATTGATTGATGATCATGTTTCACGAACCATGTATATAAAGATATCAAATCAATAATGTGAACACGTGTTGGAGAGCATGGTATTGGAGTGAACCACCGTGATGCACTGTGGAAATTGTTATATTCTTATGAGTTATCAATTTGTCGCACACATAGTGCATGTGAGATCCTTAGACATGAGATCATCAAGATTCCCTACATGTGTAATGCATACTTAGGGGTTGCCAAACACCACTCCGTAACTGGGTAGTCATAAAGGTAGCTTTCGGGTTTACTATGAAATGTGTGGAGGAATATGTTCGATCAAGATGGGATTTACCCCTCCTACATAATAGAAGAGGTATCTTTGGGCCTCTTGATATGATTAGATTAAGAAAGTGCATGGCTATGCCGAATGTAATTGATGAGACAATTGCAACTGAGTAATCCACTATAGAATGAGTGAAGGATCGAGCTATCATATGATGTCATGTTTCTTGCCTTGATTTCGATTTGGTATCGTGAAGCAAAGGGATCAGTACATGAGGACTACATAGGTTCTTTCGATATGACCTTTGTGTTTATTTGGAAGTCGTTATGCTCTGCTAGGGGTCACTGCTGACTTATGGCCCGAAAGGAGTTTTAGCCCATGGTCGAATATGCATAAACCAACAGGGTCATACATTCAATGGGTTGGAATACATTGGTTCGGATTGGATACGTCATTAATGGGTCAAGTGGGCTTTGCACCTTGGTTAGGTCCCTAACGTTGGGTTCCACCGAGGGTCTATATAAAGGGACTGCATGAGGGCAAGTGTTGTACCACCGCACCAACCGAAAATTCTAGCCGTCACCGCTCAAGTCCTGCAGTGCGCGTTGGTGCTAGCACATCAACGCACAGTGTTCCTTCTCTGAATATGTGGACTTCGGTAGAAGCGTTGCTGCTACACGCGCTATGTTGAATTGGGTTGCTTCAACTCTCCTTCCACTGCATTGCGCATCTAGTGGTAACCATAAATGATCTCTTGCTTGGCTTCCTGGCTTACGTGGTAGAATTTTTATTTTGAACTAGTGTAAGTTCAAGCTCTATTCGTTTTGGTATTAATGTTTAATCCTTGTTAAATGATAAATCTAATTATTATGAGACTAACTTGTTCATTAAGCTTACCTTTGATTAGTCTCATTTGGATGAAAAATGGAAAACTCAATGTATACACCCGTATTCATTATCTTACCTTAATGCATACTTTGAATTCAAGTTAAACAATAAACTTTTCCATTGCTTAAACCTCAAGATGTGCATTATGTTTTCAAATTCTATATATACATGGATACACATATCTAGGAGGAGTTTATAATTTAACTTGAAGTTTCATAAGTATTGATCCATTTCATATTGCCAAATAAATTAAGGATCATTACTTTGAAACAAAACCTTGACTATATACTAAACTTGTCTAGTTGTAGTATACTCATGGTATCGTAGGATGAACTCCATTTAATTCTTAAATAGAAATTGTGCATATTGATTCAAAGTTAATTATTTATATATATATGCAAACCTCTTCACTTTTCCTTTTCTTTGATATATATGCATAGACCATAGCTCTTAACTTCAACTAATTATATGAGATATTATTTATTATTTTTATCATCTAATCATCACCTAAGCGGCCGCCTAGGCACCTAGGCGTCCTGGCCCTCCGGGCTCACCGCACCTAGCTGCACCGCCGTGACAACTCTGCCTGTATTCCTCCAAATGCAAGTTTCAACTTCACTTATGACTAACCCCATCCATCTAGCCCTAACCAACCATCAACTCTCAATCTCTCCAAACCACTGCCTCTCTAATTCAAATTGAGTAAAAGTTAAAAGCTATCGATACTTTGGTGCTTGTCTAATCTAATTACCATGTATCCTCCACTAATCACCTTCTAATCACCATCTTAAACTTTAATTGAAGTGTTAAACATCTTACCTGCAGGGACACTTCTAATAGTTTGATACTACATGCTTAATTAAAGAATTGAACTTTACTACTCGACCTAAGTGCGTAGGGTTTTAGTTCAAATTTAGCAACCTAATCTCAACCCTACACAATTCTAGTAATCTAGAAATTCAGAGACAACAAAGTAAATGATGAAACGTAAAAGAGGCAAAAAGTACAACCAATTTTCTACGGAGGTCTCGGAGATTCAATGATCTCCCCCACTCCTCGATGGAGCATTCTCGCAAGAGTCTAGCTTCAACTTGAAACCGCGCAAGGAATCAAGCCATCCAATCATGGTAGCCCTTCTCCACTCCGGATAGATGGAATCCAAACCTCCACAAGTCTCTCGGTGTCTTCCACAAGTGCCTCCAAGGGAGGTCACTGAGTTGAATGCCTCCAAGCCGTTTAGGATTCAACAACCTCCAAGAGTTATAAGGACGAAACGTTCATTTGAACCTTACAAGGTAAACAGACTACGAGTGATGTACAAACTAGGCGTATCTACTCTCTCAAGCACTCAAAGTATTTTCAATCCAAATTTTAAAGTGCTCTCGAGGTCCTCACTAGGATGAATATTGAGATGGAGTCGTCAACCTTGCTAAATGAACCCCCGCAGGGTCTATATATAGCTTCAATCCTCATAAACTAGCTAGTAGACACATATATTTCAAAATATCTCACTAAGTTGGCTCATCTAACCCACTTGACTTATCCTATTTAAATGCCTCCAACAGTAAAAAAAATATAGACATTGTTGACAATCACGTCAAATCAGATCATTCGACCTACTCAAACTATCCGATCCACCCAGATCATCTAGGCTTGTGCAAAATCTCGTCTCTATCAAATTGATCTAACCAATGGTCAGACTCACTCAGATCATTCTACTCTCATGCAAATCATATTAGACAACTCTCAGTCAAATTGATCCAACCGATGGTCCGACCCACTTGGGTCATGTAGGTCCCATTTATACTTCAAAATGTGTCCTTTATGAAATTGATCCAACCCATTGCTCTGGGCTACTCGGATCATCTGACTCCCATATAGACTTCAACATATTTTCTCTATAAAATTGATCTGGCCCATTGTTTCTGGTCACTCGGATTGTTCAACCCTCATTGACATTTTCAGGACATACTCTGTGTTGAAATGATCCAACTGGGTCAGATTATCCAAACATAACTAAATTTTTCAGACCAAGTTTGAAATCTTACACACAATACAATTTTGATATTCTCACTTGATTTCTTGGCTTTCTATGACTAGTTATGAGCTAGAGAGACCTAGTGGGCATTACAACTAGCTACCCATCCTCACCAAACTCTAGCTACTAGCCTTGAGCCACCCTTAATAATACAACCAAAATAAAAACAAAACATTTCACTAAAATGATCCAAACTCAACTCTTAGGATCATTTGTAGTCACAATATCTTTAATCTTCATGATTTGCTGCCAATCAAACCTTTTGGGGTCCATGAATATTAAGAACTCCTAAAATGACAAAGTCAAGCACTAACTCAATTTAAAACCTTGAAGCATAGTTATTCTTATCACTTAAACATCATTAATCCCCAAAACACATAAATCGCTAAAATTACAGAAATAGTTGCTTACATGCATTAAATCTAAGAAAAAGTTAACACCATTGGACTGACATATTAAACAACCATTGTAGTGACATATTAAATGGCATACTAAAACAACTCACCTATTTTTTAGCATTAAAGTAGGGGTATTTGGTGAAAATATTGTGATAACTATACTGTTGGTTTTCACCATAGACTTATATTGTGGGGCATCGATGGTTTTTCAAAAATAAAGGCATAGAGTGTGTTTGATTGGTGGGATGCGGTTGAATGGGATGGGATGGTCCTGTAGCATTTGGTTCTATTATTTTATGTAAATAGAATGGTTTAGAATTTATAGGAAATATTCTTTAAATTTGTATCCCACCATTCGAATAGGATGATTCCATTCAAGCAATCAAACATATGGATAAATTTTTTCTTGAACCATCTCATATATGTATCATTTGGTACAATCAACCAAAGACATCCTTATATTGCCGGATAGAGAGTAAAATCTTGTTTCCTAAAAGAGAAATTTTACGGTGAATTATACTTGTAATATAAAATGTGTAGTAGAAATCATATCTAAACGTTGATTTGTTAAGGGTGTTTATATTACTCTACTACCAGGTGTAGTATAATTAAACTCTAATTAATATTATCCATTGAATCGAAAAGAATGAACGATTCATATTCAATTGAATGTACCGTAAAAGAGCTCTTCCTAAAAAGGCTCGATACTTGCATGAGTATTAAGCTTCTTTGGAGATCCCATAACAACTATCAACATTCGACTCTAAAACTCTCCAATCTAATCAGCCCACACATACATGCACGCAAATCAAAGTCACATAAATCCACAGTTTTTAAAACGAGGCTGGACTGCTGGTTTGACCGAGGGGTTACTTGTGTTGTCCTCTACTCCTCGAGTCTTTTTTTGTGTGTGTTGCGAGAAGAACAGTGCTTTTATACATCATTTTTCTTATATAAATTATACAGATCCTAAAGTAAAAAAATAAGATAAGTAATTATCACCCACTTTTTATTCATACTTTAATACTTATGTTACTTTCAAATAATGATGCATAAAACACCTCCTTATGAAAATCACCTATTGGATGAAGCGAGAGGCGTGAGGATTGAAAAAGAGTTACAATTTGGGTTCCTGATGCAAAATTCCAAGAAGGAAGTACAAGGCTTTTGCTAATCTACGGGCCCACATGAGCCGTTCAATTGGTGCGCCATATATTGTGATGCATTGGATGAAATTCCCTCAGAACAAGTACAATATCAAAACCTACTACAGGGTAATAGTAAGCTAAAAATCAGCTTGTACAATAATTGGCTCTAAAAGTTGTCTCTAGATGTTGTGTACTAACTATATCTTCTCTCTTTTACATAAATAATCTATCTATGCTTCCGTGCAAAGCTGGCTACTAAATTAGAGCCAGATCTCTTCTGGGTACAATGGAACGCATGGGAGGCAAAGGTGGAGTGGATGGGAGTTGGGTTTACATCCCTCGACGGTATCGATTTTCGTCAAAAACCATTAGAAATTGAACGAAATGTAAAATCAAAATTTTTGAACTCGACGGTCCGATAGCAGCAAAAAAAATCAAAAACCGACCGGTTTTACCAAATTTCGACTGGTTTACATCGAAAATCGGCACACTCTGCAAAAATTGGGGGGGAAATCAGGGAAATTGGAAAAAAATGCAGAAAATACTAGAAAATTTGTAAAAACTCAGCATGAAATTTCCTACATTTTAAGACAAAGCCAAGTTGTAAAGTACATATTTTGCAATAATAGCACAACTATGAAAAAATATGGAAAAATTTATCTTTGCTATATTTTAGACAATCTAAAGTTGTAAAGTAGGCATTTATCAATAATATCTCAACAAATAACCTTTCATTTCAATACAATTTACGAATCAATCCAATAGTTAGGTTTTTCAAATCCCTTTTGTATTATCTATATTTGGTTTTGCTAAAAAATGTCTCAAAATTTTGGTTTTCAAAATATTCATGGCGGATGTCAAAAAACTATTAATACTGATTCTAAGGAATTTTTGGATAAATTTTCCTAAATTTTTTGAATTTAAATTTGAATTGGAACGGTTTATCGACTGGTTTCGTTTCTCAAGCTGAACCGATACAATTAATTTTCATGATTTTTATCGATATTTAAAACCCTAGATGGCTGGGACCTTGGGAGGTGGTCAGCTGGAGGAGGCAACGACGAGCCCAAAATATGTATGGACTGCAATGCATGTGCATGATATATATATATATATATATATATATATATATACATATATATACATATATATATATATATATATATAGGAAAAATACTTCGTACTCCCGGGAGTAATTACTCCCATCTCTGAAATACCACCTAAACGTATTTGAGATACTCCTTTATCAGTTTGGATACACTCATATACTAATTATAAGATATTCTAATGAGATCCACATGAAAAAATTGCAAGGGAGTACATAGTTTTTAGCATATTTTGTAAATACCTTCACATACGCATATAAAAAGAAGTATGTCTAAAAAGTGTACATACCAGTCACCTCTGAAAAAATGTAAATACCACCTAGATGATCTTATATACTTATATACTACACGTACATACTCTCCGTTACGCGAAATACTCCCTACGTTATGAGATACGGCATAGGGAGTAATTACTCCCGGGAGTAGAAAAGAGGCTTCCTATATATATATATATATATATATATATATATATATATATATATATATTGCAAATGAAACCCTAGTTGGATAGAGCCCAAACCATACTGCTCTTGCCAAAAAAAAAAAAATGGTATTACCCTTCCACATGAGTCGAAGTTTACGAAGTATGTTGTAGAATGCTTCCTTTATAGTTCGTTTCTGCAAACATGAGAGCTACTTCTCAGCACATGAGGTTCCGTGAGTAGTACTGAACAAATTTCATTGAGCTGTAAATCCAAGAAAAGAGAGCTCACCCTGCAGGCACGTATATCGTTGCGTCCGCAAATTAGCATACCATTAAGCATATCTGTGGCTTGAAGCACTCCCCCACCGTTACTTCTCTGCAGTTGAACGAGCTAACGTTTGCATCAGCTAGGCATTTCAAGGTTCTAGTACTGACCTTATGTAACAGTCATGGCAAGCACGTACCTTGTAGTAATCTACGGCGAAGAAGTTAGCCCAACGGTTGTCAGCAGCAGTGTAGCATGTCCGGAGGACGTCCATGATAGGCTCCTGCTTGTGCTCCATGCACACCGTCTGTTCAAATGGAATCGTGCCGAAATAGTTCACAAGAACCAACGATTTGGTTCTGTCGCTGAGGACCGGCGACTCCCAGCGATTGTAGCACACGTGAGAGTACATCCCACCGTAACCATCTACGATCAGTCACAACTTATCATCTTTTGGAGAAATTTGACAGCATTGAAGCTAGGTTTAAGCTTACATTGGTTTTCAACCATGTAGTTCCATTGGTAGGCAATTTGCTCGCTCGACTCCTTCGTTCTGACGGAGGTAAAAACGAGGAGGCGGTGGTTGAGCTTGATCATGTCGCGGACGAGGGGCCAGTCCTCACCGTTCTTGGGCATTTTTGATACTGGGAACCAGTACTTCATCAAGCCTGCCTTCTTGAACAACTTGGAAAGGCCGTGGCTAGACCTGACATGGTCCTCTAGAATCAGTGTCACGATCTCTGACGGGTTTGCCGACAGAAACGCCTCTACTTCCCTCATGGTATCTATGACTGGCCCCTACAGAAATTACACAGCGGGATGATTCTGAAGGAAGCAATGCCAATGCATAGAACAGGTAGTGTTTGATTCAGCTCACTCACGAATGCGTTGAAGTCGAGGCATATCCCTCCCATTGATTGGCACAACCATATGTCGTCGCGGAAGTCATGCACATCCAGCATCAGTGCTCGGACGCCATTCTGCGAAAAGGCAGCTCGCGTAAATCAGGATCGATCAGAGTGCCAACTGATGGGCAGGTACCGACTGCAAGGAGCATGGTGACTGAATCATACATTCAGTTGATCGGTGACTGAATCATCCTGGTTGTATATTGGGAAGCGTGGAACTCCATTGTGGGACGGCTCTCCAATAGAGAATGAGTTGTGCGTTGTCAGGAACGCGTACTTGTTGAATGGCAATGACGTGTCCTAGGGGATGGAAAGAGAACAGTACTGAACTGACACAATGGATGGAGACGAATGAACTGAACTCC
Organism: Rhipidocladum racemiflorum; assembly: GCA_036346355.1. NCBI lineage: Eukaryota > Viridiplantae > Streptophyta > Magnoliopsida > Poales > Poaceae > Rhipidocladum > Rhipidocladum racemiflorum. The sequence goes on along the minus strand of CM070582.1, from coordinate 51,391,911 downwards.
ATTTCTTTTGTCATTCTGATGGCGCGTAAATAGGCGATCTGACAAGTCACACTCGTGCTAATTACTCTAATTAACTGAAACAAAAGGTCCAAAATGGCACAGTAGAAGTGCACCACTTACAACTATCTTGAACTGGTCAGCGACTGCTGATCGGACGCATCTACCGGTCAACTCCATCCAGCAATACTGGCAAGATAGTCCAGACCCACAGGAAGCATCTGACGAACACAGTTCGCCGAGCTGAAAAAGTTTGATGTGGATCGAACCTCAATTCCCGCAGCGATTTCCACAGTCATAACAAGATGGGTAAGAGCAAGTACAATAAGATCTCTTTAGCTTACTACTCCCTTCGATCATAAATTGTTATCGTTTTGAATATCGACAGTTCGACACGGTCTTCAAAACATAACTTTTATCACTAATTATTATTATAATATATTTATAAAACTTAAAAAATTATAATATTATGAAAGTACTTCTCAAGTCTACATATATAATTTTTATATATCCAATTTAAATATTAAAAATATATCGATAGTCAAAGTTTCGAAAGTTTTAATATCACTATGTCCAAAACGACAACTATTTGTGACCGAAGAGAGTATTAGCATGTACACACCCGCTGTATCATATATGGGAGAGTGAGAAAAAATGAGAGAGAAGAGAACCAGCTCTTATTTAGTAGAAAATATTGCACGGAAAAGCAAGTGCTGTAGCCGACTAAAATCCGGTGATAGTTTTTATACAAATTAATTTTATTGATTATTCTAGATAATATGCACGAGAATAAAATAAATAATAGATTTTATTATTATTGTAATTGCTATAAGAAGAGAGAGAAACAACACCTTGCTTTCCCCTCCTGAAAAAGCAATCGCGCCTAGAAAAATGAGACCAATAATCAGAAGTATGCTTCCTTTTTGTGACATGCGCGTATCTCCCTGTGCCTCTGAAACATAACAAGACAAAGCAAGTTTATTTGAAGTGCTTTAGGGATGGCGGGAGAAGCAAGCCACCGGTGCCTGCACGCACCGTCGTGGGGTATATTATCAATATGGGCGGCCAAGGAGAGGGCGCCGGCGGCGAGGGCAAGAGCGACGGCGGCGGCGATGACGGCGGCAATGGCGGCGAAGGCGATGGAGATGGCGATGATGACAGCGATGGCGACGACGACGGCGATGGCGAGTAGGGCGGCGACTTTGAGGTGGTGTCTTGCACTTATTCGGCGGGGCAGCGAAGATGAGCCCACGTCGTGGGCGGCCTCGCCGGTGTTGATGACCTCGATGGCGACCATGGCGGCGATTTTCCTGGTGGCAGTGAAGAGCTTGCCTACTGCTCCGGCCAGAGAAGATGAGTCGGCGGCCATCGGTTGTTTGATGAGAGGCCGGGGAGAGGGAGGGGTTTGGTTTGAGGGTTTGACTTGTGAGCCTCTAGGCTAAGCTACGTCCGTGTGAGGAGGAGATGGTTGCTGGTGTCAGTCTTAGTCTTTTTTTTTTTTGGCTAATTTTGTGTACACCGGCCGATTGTTGGGCCTTTGTTTGTTTAAGTAGATGTCATGGGGGTGAGCATGCTTCCAAACCAGATTATCGATTGTTGGGTCTTTGGAAAGTCATTTTTTTTTTCTGTTTCCACTTTACTAGTACTCTGACCACTTCTGGTTTTGGTCTCTGTAATTCTTTTGTTAAGTCCGTCAACGTTGTCTCGATTCTTTATCGATCACGTGGTTATTGACGGTATCACGCAACTTAAAGTCTTTAACAACCTGTTTGCAATTCAGCAGTTCCTGCCTTCCTGGTACAATAAAATTATTTTAACTTACTGTAAGCGTGTGTGTATATATATTTATATATGAGCTTTGTCCTGCGTGAAAAAGTAAAAAAAGATAAAAGAGAAAAGAGCCGACTCTTATTTAGTAGCCAGCATCTCACGAGAAACAAGATAAATTATTTATGTACAAGAGAGCAAAGATAGTTATTGCATAATATTTAGAAACAAACTTCAAAGATAATTGTTATACAAGTTAGCTTTATTATTTATTCTAAACGATATAGAGAAGAAATAAAATAAATAGTGAGCGTATAATTTGCTCTAAAGTCCTAGAACTTTTTAGGACGATCCAGATGCCGCCAGAAATTACCGAGCGCTTGGCGCGTCCACGTCAGCGCGGGCGCCGTCTCGGCCAATCGCTGCGTGGCCTCAGCCGGCGCTGCCCGCCCGTGGCCCCCTCGCCTGCCCGGCGCGTCGTTCTGCCCGCCAAAGGCATGGTTCCCCATTTCCGGCAACGCTCCACGCGTTCTCTCTCCAAACCGTCGCGCGCTCGGCCCGTCTCCCCTTTCTCCGGCCGCCCTGCCCACGCTGGCGTTTACCCCCCGAGCTCCCTCCGTCGGCCCCTTCCCTGCCGCGCCCCGCCACCTCGGAGCTGTCGCGTCCGTTGGATTCGGCGCACGCGCTCGACGAGGCGGCCCTGCTTCGCCTCCGCCGCCTGCCCGATGGCCCTTTGCCCGCCATGGTTTCCCTTGGCTTCCGTGCCGCGACCGGGTTCCGCGTTCCCCTCCATCGTGCGGTCCTCTAGGGCCAGGCTCTGCTGTACGTTATTTATAGTGCCGTCATTTTCAACCAGAAGCTACGCCAATAATCTGGGGATATATATATTATTGTTGTGGCATGTGCTGATCCTGATGCTGGTGATGATAAGTACTAAGCACTGAGTTGGAATCTGTTTTGCAGATTCAGCATTCCCTGGCTACCTAAGGAACCTATCGGCCATCATATTTAGATATGGAACTACGAACCCTGTTTTCTGGATTTCTAATTATACACAACGAACACTCTGCAATTTATGTTTTCATATGGTGAATAAGTATCAAGTAAGCTATTGATAGAAGAGTAGTGCTTCTATGCTTTTCCTTTTAATACAAATTGTATAAATCTTAAACCAAACAAAAAGGTAAGTAATCACTATCTACCTCTTATTCATGTTTTAATATTTGTGCAACTTTAAAAAAGAAAAGCATGGAAGCACCTCTCAGCACATAATTGTATGACTCTTTTCATATATTCAGGTGCAAATTAATTATTTTCCCCCTTGTTGTGAAAAGATGGTCAACATCTGTGTTACACTCCGTGTCCATGAGAATAGATCTCTACTATATAAAGTGAGAGTTTCTTCCTAAGTCATTTCATCAAAATTACCAGTTCTGCCATTCTTTAATTACCCACCTCTTTAATTAACCACTTCAGGCGTGGATGGAAGACAGCACACACAGTTCTGACATTATTTAATTAACCTCTTTAATTGTAGAATGTAGACCATTAGGGTATTATTTGCACAACATATTTTTTTCTTGTTTCATGTTATCGTAATAGCAGGACAGCCGTTCAAAATGTAGATACCGTTGCAACGGACGGGCACCTTACTAGTAGAGTAAATGAAACAGAAATGCCTCACCCCTGTTCTTCTATTCTGCTCAGAAACTGCCACTCCCTCCTCTACTCCTCTCTATCTCTCTCTGTGGTGTGCAGAGATTCAGGTGCCTCACTCCTATTTCCTGCTGCTTTGTATGATCTCTTGAATGGTTTGGTTGCTGGGGAGTGAAGATTTGCTGCATAATCGTTTGGGAAAGATCCATTGGGGATTCAAAGGTTCTGGTCTTGCTATTCTCTCACCATTTATGCCAATGGTTTTTGCTTGATGTCATTTCGCCCAAATCTTGGTAGTATAAAAGAATTAGAAGAAGAAATTTTGCATTCAGATGGAGTGCGACTATTTATTTCCTTAGATTCCAATGAGCTCTTGCATATCGCTGCTGTTGACAAAAGGTATGATTGGTTACTGAAGGAAGTTGGCTTAGATTTCTTTATTCATCTTATTAGAATCGATAGGCACGAAAGCACGAAGTAGATTAAATCGAAAAGAGGAACAAGAGACACAGAATTAACGTAGAAAACCGTTGCGAGAAAAAACCACGGGCGCCGATCGGCGAAATCTCACTATTTTATTGAGTGTTACAAAACGCAGGGGATTACAATATCTCTTCTCCCTTTTCTGCGGCTTACAAGAAGAAATATATGGTGGCGACCTAGGGTCCTACTCGGAAACAAATCCATAATGATCCGTACCGCGATCTGGCTCTTAGCTGCAAAACACTAATTCCAAAGTCATTTTTTTGAAATCAAACAAGTTCTAACGTCATTGTGCATAAGTTGTATTACCAAATAGTTTAGCTTGGATGGTAGAGGGCATGGTAGGATGCCCTGCCCACCCGGGATCAAGCATGGGTGCCTACCTTTTTTCTTAAGTGATGTCAGAACTCCTGGTCAATTTTTTTTAAAAAAAAAGGTCTACATGTTTCAGTCTTTAGCCTGCTATTGGTGATGCTTCATTGATTAGAAAAAAGCCATAGAGTTCTCAATATCATGTGTACCTATGCAGGTTTCTCAACCACTCTCTTCCTCCTAGCGCTGGGGACAGTTTGTACCATGGACTTCCAGTAACAGTGGAATCAACTCTGCAATCATGGTTGCAATCATTTAATATTGAAGAGGAGGTTTGTCTTTTATATAACCTTGCAGTAGAAAAACAATTCATTTCAATTGTGTTAGCTATGCACGTGGAATTTGTTGTAGAAATGTGGAATTGATGGTAGGTGGAGCTTAACACTTCAGTTCTTAGTTTTTATTTCCATAAACATGCTTCAATTTTGAAGCACTGAATGTTGAACTGTCCATGCGGGCATAACTACAGGGAATACCAATACACGAACACATGAATACATATTCTTAAATACGAAAAGTTTTTTTCCATATATTTTATAGACAAGGGCTAAGGCTTGATTTTGATGTTGCTAAAGGTTTAGGCATGAATGCACGTAGCAAAGTGTGTGCAGATTGGTCTTCCAGAAATCATGTACTACTGGCTCCATTTTACGATTGCCTGCACAGCCAGAGCAATTTTTAGGCCCTGTTTGGCAGAGCTCCAGATCCCAGCTTCACCTTGGAGCTGAAACTTGTAGATTGAAATAAAGTGACTTAAGTTTATAATTTTATTCGAAAATGTAAACAAGATGATCCATCTAAACACTCTTAATATACCCACAGCTCCAGCTCTACGAATCTGGTGGAGCTAGGAATACCTAGCTCCACCAACTCCACGAATTTAGTGGAGCTGGAGCTCTGCCAAACACCCCCTTAAATAAGGTAATGTGCTGATCATGTTTGTATTCTGGAGAGTATTTGCCTCATGCGTTGCATTGGAAAGACCGTCTTTGGCCGGTTTGCTATTTTTTTTTTAACCATTTCGATGATGAATATACGACGATACGCCTGTTCGCTGTCACCAATCCTATTCACAACGGCGACGCATGGCAGGCTAGTCATTGTCACCTTACTTAAGTTACTGAACAGAGATGCAGCTACTGCATTTAATTTACTTTCTGCTTCATGCATGTACCGCATCTCTGCAAGTCTTTGAAAGTCTACCCTGCTTATGAGTCCGACTCATCATGAATTATATAGATATAAATCTACACCAACAAAGCAAAGAAGTACCTTATCAGTTGTTTGTAGATATATAGATCTATATATTACCGTTTCACGTCCTTCACCCCTTTGTGTATGGTGTGTCAGTGTGTGTGAGAGAGAAGTTTATGGTGCTAATTAAGATCAACTGTTGCCATCTGCATCTCTGCAAGTCTTTGCTAAAGTCCACACAACTCATGTTCGTACTCATCATGAATGCGTAATTAATCCCATAGACAGGCTCAGCAGCTACTCCCATTCATACAAAGCTTGTACGATTAACACTAAGCTCACACCAAGCTTCTACAATTTATCCTGGGCTAGCTCCTTCGTGATCTAACAAAAATGATGACCCGGCATCCTAATACATCTCACATTCATCGCGCATGGAATAGGTACCGGAAGAGGCGACGGGAGAGCCCTTCAATAGTTCAATGTGTGTCTATAACTCTATACGCACGATAGTACACCCGATTAATTAATTATGAGTAGCAAGATTATAGGGAGGAAATGATTGAAATGCATGCCTATGCTGATACGAATAATAGATGGAAAACAAGTCATTAGAAAACTACGTTAATAATTGGTTTAAAGGTGGCTTCCCTTGCATTTTAGAAAAATTTTACGGTGGATTATACTTGTAGTATAAAATATATATATAGTAGAAATCACATCTAACCGTTGATTTGTTAAGAGTGTTTCTACTACTCTACTACCAGGTGTAGTATAAGTAAACTCTAATTAATCTGATCTATTGGATCAAAAAGAATGAACGGTTCATATTCAATTTAGTGTAACGTAAAATAGCTCTTTTTTTAACAATCTAGTTATTATTTTTATTTACTTTGAAAATCGTATGCAAGTTAAATTGCTATTTTTTCTTATTTTTTATTTTGAATTTAAGTTAATTTATATTGTACTTGATATAAAATCTTTTTTTAATCTAAACCGTTATAACTCAGATCTAATAGATAGATGATCAGATATTTCTGATTAACTATGAGCTTACTCAGAGTGTTTGATTAGTATAAGTACAGATTGATAAATAGATAAAGGGCAGAAAGAAATAAGACCTAATGTAGAAGGGACCAGTCCAAGGATCATTGGACGCGAGGACGAGGCTGTCCTTGCCTGATCCATCCGCCTGCTCGTGGTGGTCACCTAAAGTCATTTGTCACCTAAGTCTTTGAACAGAGATGCATCAACCGCATTTAATTTACTTACTGCTGTACGTACGGTATCTGCAAGTTTTTGGAAGTCTACACTGCTTATGAGCCTGACTCATCATGAATTATATAGATACAGATTTAGACCTTCAAAGCTCGAAGGAGCAACTCATCAATTGTTTGTGTGCGCGTGTGTATTACCGCTTCACGTCCTTCACCCCCTTGTGTATGTTGCGTGTGAAAGAAGAAGTTTATGGTGCTAATCAACTGTTGACATCTGCATCTCTGCAAGTCTTTGCTGAAGTCCACACAACTCATGATTCCTACTCATCATGAATGCATAATAATTTATCCCATAGACAAAGACTCAGCAGTTGCTCCCATTCATACGTAGCTTGTACGATTAACACTAAGCTTCTATAATGCATCCCAGGCTACTGAGGCTAGCTCCTTCGTGATCTAACAAAAATGCTAGCCCTGCATCCTGGTACGCCTCACATTCATTGCGCATAGCATAGATATAGGAGGAGGTGAAGGGATAGCCCTTCAATAGTTCAATGTGTGTCTATACGCACGACAACACAGCTGACTAATTGAAAAGAACGAAATGCATGCCTATGCGAATACAAATACTAGATGTAAAACAAGTCATCAGAGAACTACGTTAATAATTGGTTTAAATAAGGTGGCTTCACCTGCATTTCCAACATTCGGACATGTTATGAGATTGGCAATCAGAACCACTCGATCCATGCAAAGAACGACTAGGACAGCACACAGGATCCCAGCAGAGAGACCCAACCCAATGCATTGGGTTTCTCTACTAGATCAACACGGCACAAATCTATAGCACCATATTATCGGGCTTGCTCACATGCCAGGATAGATTTGCTAAAAAGATTATGACAACGATGATGATCGGCTCGACAAACCAGATGATGGGCTAGCAGGCAGATTGGCTCGTCGGAGGAGGGGGAGAGGAGATGGCACCGGCCGCCCCGAGGTGGACGGGACAGGTCGCTGGGGACTCATCGGACCTGAGCAGATCGCCGGAGAGGCGGGCAGCCTTGCCGATGGCTGCGGCGGATATCGAGTGTGACACTGAGGCTGACCTTGCGATGTGTTCCCTCTGCCTTTGCATTCGGACGGCAAACCTTGCTGTTTTTCCATCTAGTATTTTACATCAAATATATTTTGCTAGCTATCTATACCCTTCTATCTATTAAATAAAAAAGAGCATATAATAAAATCTGACGAAGGGTGATTTACAACGTCTAAAAAATAAAAATACGCTAAAAGATTTTTAAAAAATAGAAAAATAAGAGAGGTGCCTGATATAGAAACTCCCACATTAATCGGTGGAAAACGAAAAAGATATACACCATCAATTATGGTGAGTCAGATTATAACGATCTATATTAAAAGAAAAAGTCAAAAATAATTGAAATTCTGGATAAAACATAAAGAGGAATTATACGGTGAAAACAGACACAAGGTGAAAAAATGAAACTAGACAAAAAAAAAAGAGTCGTTGGATTGGCCTCTAATGGTTTAGATCTAGGCAAAATCTCACCTCCTCCACTTAAGGACATTTTACAAATAACCCCTAGAAAAATTACAAAATTCCACGCTTTAAGTGGAGGAGGTGGGATTCTACCTAGATCTGGACCATTCGAGACCGATTCAATGCTCCTGTTTGTCTACTTTTATGCTCTCTACTTTTATGCTTTCACCATGTATCTACTTTCACCATATAATTCCTCAAACATAAAATAAACATAACAATTTGATATGAAATCAAAAGTAAAATCCATAAACAAAATATAATTGGATAAAAATAGCAATAGGATTTGTACACGAACTCCAATAAAAAATAACCGGAATTCATAATAACGAATAAGATAAAATTAGCAGCTTGATTTCGATAGAAATAAAACATAATAACTGTAATTCAAAATAAAAGGAATTATATTTATATACAAATTCAAACAAAATAAATTAAAATTCAGAATAATAAAATAAAGAAAATGTGCAATTTAGTTTTCATACGAATTTCAAATTAAAAGTCTTAATTAACTAAAATTCAGAATAAATGAAAGAAAAATTACAATTATCACAAATAAACACTACTAGAAAAAGAGCCTTCAGTACCGGTTAGTGAGGGCCTTTAGTACCGGTTTTTTGAACTGGTAAAACATGAAACTGATAAAACATGAAACTCGTGAAACTAAACACTGGAACTCATGAAACCAGATAAAACTCATCGCTAAAACTAATAAAACTCGGGTATACCATTGGCTAGTTCTGCTCTTTTTTTTAACCCTATACCAGACTGAACAGCAAACGCAACAATGCATTTGGGCATCCCTTGATAATATTCGCCTGGAGACGGAATCTCTGCAGCACTGTACGTACATGTTTTTCTACCTACCAGCCTACATGCCATTCGCTAATTGCAGTGATATCTAGTGCCACACCCTACAGCAACTCCATCAATACCCCGCTGTTGTAGTAACTATTGAGCATCAGGCCCTGACAGGGGCGGACCCACCAGTGGGGCAGCCTGGGCTGCTGCCCCACCTACAAGTTACAAGCCCATGTATGTTGTATATACTGCATATGTATAGGCCTAACAAATTTGAAAGCTGAAACGTTGCACCAGCCACCAAGCAAGAAACAATCGGCACCAAGCAAGAAACGATCGGCTACCCAGGTATATTGTATATCAAGACTGAACTACGCAATAAGATTGGATGAATGACTTAATGGTTTACTACACGGAGAGAGATCTTCAAATCACTTAATGATGAAGCCATCATCCGACGTTTTCAGCGCCTCAAAACTAGGAGAATAAAATCGCCTCGTCCCTCACCAATTGTTAACTGAGTGGTATGTAGCCTATTTGCTAATTCTTCTTTGACCGTATTAGTTGAACGTTATATTTATGCTTCTTTAATAGTACTATTGTTGTTACCAATGTTACGGTACATTGCATTCTTTTTAGCGTTTTAATACTACTTCAAGTCTGCCCCACCTATAATTTCTTCCTGGGTCCGCCACTGGGCCCTGACATCGCCTGCACGAAGGCTATGCTCCTGGCAATCGTCCCAATTTACCGTGCATTGCTTCACGGCTAAAAGTGTACCACACAGCATGCACGCTACAATACAAATATTTACTTAGGCAGTCAGCCACAGTTGAAGTGCGCATGTCTATCCTCACTGCATCATGTCTTTTGTGAAGATTGCCCTCGTGAGCCCTCCATATTAACATTACAACTTCCAAGGACACTACTACGACACCTGTTCCCCCAGGCCACAGGATCACAACCACCTTCCAAGAATAATATATCAAGAACATCCACAAGGATGATAGCAATGTTCATACAAGTATATAACTGTACAATAACCCAAGTGCAACTAAGTCTCAGCAAGTCTTAGACAGACATTAAAGTAGGCTAGATTAACTGATTGAGGGTACTCAGCAACACAAGTTTTTTGCCACATTGACTAACAAAAGATACTATCCAAAATAGCAACCATTCAAAGATCATCATGTAGTTCATCACCTTCTCTTTTGTTCAATTGGATTGAATCCGGGATCCTCGTCTCCACAGGTGCTGAATTGTCATTGATAATGTTGGGGGTAAGACAAAGTTACTTTGCATGCCGCAATTCAACAAGTAGGTGCAAATATGCAATGCATACCCGAACAAAAGATAGGAATTTAAGATCAATGCATGAATTGAGCAAATGCAAGTCACATATGTATTTTCAAAAGATAACCACCCACCATTAATAAAAATGCTGCTGGCATGAAATTGATGTGGACGAACCCACGGCGCTCAAACTTAATTAACATTAATTATTGGGACCGCTAAGTGGAATTACTCGTATAACCTTTGTAGGGTGTACTACTTTGGACTACAGCTGCTCTTCAATTTTGCATGTTTTTGATAAATCATGCTTCTTTTAGTGTGCTACAACCAGGGTTTTAAATTTTCACGAAATCCGATCGAATTTTGCGAAATTCGACCTTATCGACCGGCAACGAAATCGGATTTCGCTCGGTGTACCGCCCAAATTCAAATTCAAAAAAATGATTTTTTTTTAAAAAATAACCAAAATTTTTCTATAATTAATTGACGAATACCCATACCATGGGTACCTCCATCAGCCCGAGAGCGCGAGCGGGCTGATATCCTACAAAAACCCAGTTCTGGCAAAAGTTCGTGGGCCGCAAAGGTCTGGCCTGCCACCGATCAGAACTAGACCCAGGCGGCTGGCCGACCCTGACCTCCCAGGTCAAGGCACGTGGTCGAACGGCTCCGCTAACACTCGAAGGGCCAACCGCTCCGTGTACGCAACGTCCTCTGACATCCGTACCAGGGTAGGCGGCTCCTTCCCGAGGGTGTCAGAGGGTTCGCCGAGAAGTCAAGCCCCGGTCCCGTCACCGCTGACACACCGCAAAGAAGCGCCCCCTCCCGAGACCAAGCCGAGGTCAAGAACCATTAAATGTCGGGCTGACGTCCGCCCGGTGTGGTGCGTCACCTCGTCAGCACGGCTGAAGACTTCCCGCCACAGGGCTACCAACTCGGCATAGCGACCAATCGGGACCCGGTCGGACGACAAGACAAGAAGACCAGACTCCAAGACGTACAGTGCTCCTTCCTCTTTTTCTCCAACTCCCATTTGTAACCTGCTATCTCCGGATATATAAGGGGAGGCAGGACCCCGGGAGAGAGGAGGATCAAGTAAAAAACCATCGACACATTCATCCCCGTCGAAACCAGCTCTCGCTGTATTCCCATAGTGATTGTTCGACGCTAAGGGCAATACACCTTGACCAAGCAAACTGGAGTAGGGACGTTCAGCCCGAACCAGTATAAATCTCTGACTTCCTGAGTCGACCATTCGGGGAGCGGGAGCGCGCGACCCCCTCCGACCATAAATTCGCATTGCCGGTGCACGAAACACCGATATTAATATTAATAGCCTTATGACCTTTGGTGTAAATATTTTTTTTAAAAAAATAAAATTTGAAGCCGTTTTTGAGGCATTCAAATTGTAAAAAAAATAGAAAAAGCAAAAAAAAAGGCCGCCCTGCAGGCTTTGAGCCCACAGGCCGAGTCCCTGTAGACAAGCGGCCCATTCCGGCCCAACCGATCGATCTCCTTATCACACACCCACTGATCGGCTCAGACAGCCAATTATTGCTGCCCCGACATTCCCCATTCACTCCCGAGCAGATCCCGGTCGCCTCCACTCGTCGCCGGCCACTGCTCGCCGTGTTTTCGTTAGAGCCGCAATGAATTTTCATCAGTAAGCATCGAAATTCGACTCCCCACAACGAAAATCGATGCCTTCACCGAATTTCCATGGCTTGAACGAATTTCCACAATTTGCAACGATTTTCGTAGAAAAATCTTGAATTTCCATCGATACACTCGAAATTCGGTTGAGTAGTGCTTGGCCATAGTTATGTCTGCAATTTATCAATGTTGAATGTTTATCTAGTTGTTTATTCTTACGCCGGACCACCTTGTTTGTCCCATATAATGCAGTGTACAAGCTGAATGTAATGAAATACAAAATTATTGCTTCCATGATCAGTTGTTTTGATGCTATCATGCAGAATCTTGTTGGTTGTGCCAATCAAATTAGTTATTTTCATTTATGTGATCCTCCATATTAGTTTTGGTGAGTTTAGAGGCATTCCTCCTTACTATGCCTAGATTAGTATGCTTGCGATATGATGGAAGTGTAATTGTTGTTCGTGATATTCAAGTAGCAAACTTTATTGCTTTGGTAGCAATATTCAAGTAGCAATAACTTTATTAGTAATATTTTTATTAGTAGCATGTGAAGTAGCGATATTTTTATTAGGAGCACGTGAAGTAGCTATATTTTTATTAGTAGCATGTGAAGTAGCAAAATTTTTATTAGCAATATTTATTCTAGCAGATGGCAGACCATGTCGATGTGGTGTGAGAGCACGGCGGGAAGTTGAGGGGTGGATATGAATGCAAGCACTGTTTCAAAGAAGGGAAAGAATGTGGTGCAACCCGACTAAAGCAGCACTTGGCAGGCTGCGGTGCGAATGTTGTCCATTGTAGTAAAGTTCTTGTGGACATTTGTGAGAACTTTCAGCGTGAATTAGACAGGACGAAGGACAACGGAGAGGAGACGCTGAGGAAAGAAGTAGCAGCTGGAGATTCTCCACCTAGGCGAAGTGTATATTCAGAGCACACGGGTGATGTTGATAAGGAGAAACAAATCCAGCATGCTATAGCTGCCTCCAGGGCGAAGACAGAATGTAGGAGCCGAGCAGGTGGTAGGTATGAGCACGGTGGTGGTAGTGGCACCTCTAGTGGGATAGAGGAGGGGGTAGCGGTCTGTTGCCGAAGATGTTTCGGAGCTCCTCGCAACGGGAAAGACCACAGGCAGTGGAGGATTACAATGTTGGTAGGGCCCGTGGCCCCGTGCAACCAAAGATTGACACCCATCAGTGGACACAGAAGGGTAAGAGTGTGAAGCAGGCTATTGGCTCGGCGTGGGCCAAATTTTTTCGAACTGCTGGTATCATTAGATAGAAAGCAGATAATCCATACATTGTTAGTGTTGTGAGGGAAACACAAAAATACAGTAAGTGAGCTGTAAAATGTTCGTTTAATTGCACACTAATTCATATCTAACTTTTTTGGACAATTTTTATTTGTAGGCGAGAGTGCCCCATCCCCGAGTGGGTGAGACGCCAATGAAGCGGACATAAGGGAGAAGTTCGCTAAGTTCAAGTAGGAATGGCCTACGTACGGAGTAAAAATCATGTACTATTTTTGGATAGGGCTGACACGCATGACCATAATTAACTTCATGATTTACTGTAATGGTACCATGTTCAGAAACACCCATGCTTCAGCGGTTTTCCCTACGTCTCGTGTCGCAATGTGCATCTTTTAAAGGATGTGAGCACAATTAGAGTACATTTGTGTTCATCCACACTAAAATCCGCAACCGCCTATCATACAAGAAGCTCTATAAGCTGGTGTACTTTAACTACAATCTTCGGCTTCGAATTCAAGCTGCAGAAAATCAAAGGTGCTCAGATAAAGACGATCCATTGCAGCGTCTTATGGAGCTTACACTATGCGATGATGTAAATCTGACCCGATAGTAGATGAAAAAAATAAGGTCCAATGATGATCCATTACTTGATGAGGACTCAAAGAGTGGCTCATTAACCCTGGCTACAACTAAGAGTTCATAAATCTACCCTGACGGCCTTACCTACGTTGTGTTTGTGGTTAGCACAATTGTTTGCCGCATAGAAATATGATACCGGTTGATTAAGTCCTTACAGGTGGAGGGGCACTTCCACAAACTCATGTGCTACCCCTGCACTCATCACACGCTCCGCGAGACAATGCCTACCACAATGCACGTGTCCAAAGCATGTTCCATGACCATGACCACTAAACCATCCAACTGAGGAGCAAAGAATTGTCCACCCAAGAGGCCAGTACAAGAACTGACTACTCTGGGATGCCCGAAGGATATTAGAGCTATCTAAAAATTTACATTTGAAACCATATTTGATGAAATATTAACCATAATAAACAATTAAATTAACGCACGTGCTTAGGGTTAACGATGTGACTTGCCTTCGTCCGTTGCAGTTTCCAAGTTTTGATCTCGATCGTTGTGTGTTGCTTTTCCTGCTCCGAAATGTTGCTCCAAACCTATCACACAATTATTACTCCTAACTGTCCTAAAAATTTACACTTGAAACCATACTTGATGCAACATTAACCAGCAATCGAACAAGGGGGTTTAGACAATTAAATTTCAGTACATGCTTAGGGTTAATGATATTCTTCAATGGGTGTGACTTGCCTTGGGCTGACGCATTGTCCAAGTTTTGATCTCGATCGCTTAGTACTACTTTTCCTCCTCCGTAGTGCTGCTCCGAACCTGTCACGCAATTATTACTAATATAAACAATCAATTTTGTATAGTACTAGTTGGTTACAACCGTACAAGCAGATATATATGCGCTAAGAAACTAATATGATCATGTGAAAAAAAAAACTTGTAGTTGCATATGCGAGGATGATAATATTGTTAGTGATATGTCTATGAGGCAATCATAAAGATGATTATATCACACTTATATTTATGAAATAATATGTTTATTTTGTCCCATGAGTAAATATCATTAGTATCGATCAACAAGTATGTGACTTGTTTGTCAAACTCATTATTCATATTTTGATATTATTTTAAATTATCCCTGACCTTATATCATCATGTAGGACAATTGTGATTTATATGTCAGCACATATATTAATTTATGATCGTATTTCATCGATCATTAATATAGAGATATCAAATCAATAATGTGAACACGTGTTGGAGAGCAGGGTATTAGAGTGACCCACCGTGAGACACTGTGGAAATTGTTATACTCTTATGTGTCATCAATTGGTCGCATACATAGTGTATATGGGATCCGTAGACATGAGATCGTCAAGATTTCCTACATGTGTAATGTATACTTAGGGGTTGCCAAACACTACTCCATAACTAGGTAGTTATAAAGATAGCTTTCGATCAAGATGGAATTTGCATCTCCTATATAATAAAAAGGTATTTTTGGGGCTCATGATGTGATTAGATTAAGAAAGTGTATGGCTATGCCAAATGAAATTGATGAGCCAATTACAACTGAGTAATCCACTACATAATGAGTGAAGGATTGAGCTATCATAGGATGTCATGTTTATTGCCTTGATTTCAATCTGGTATCGTGAAGCAAAGGGATCAGTACGTGAGCACTATATAGGTTCGTTCGATATGACCTTTGTGTATATTTGGAAGTTGTTGTGCTCTGCTAGGGGTCGCTGCTAACTTATGGGCCGAAAGGAATTTTGGTCCATAGCCGAATATGCATGATACCTATATGGTCACACACTCGTCGTGTTGGAATACATTGGTTTGAATTGGATCCATCACTAATGGGCCAAGTGGGCTTCGCACCTTAGTTAGGTTCCTAACGTTCGGTTCTACCGATGGGCTATATAAACGGAGTGCGTGAGGGAAAGTGTTGTACCACCACACCATCAGAAAATTCTAGCCATCACCGCTCAGATCCTGCCTAGTGCTAGCACAACAACGCATGGCGTTCCTTATTTGAATATGTGGACTTTGGTAGAAGTGTTGCTGCTACACTTTTGGAACTTTTGGAGAATTTTTTCTACATTTCTTGATTTTTTTTGAATTTGAATTTGAATTGTACCGGTTTATTGATTGGTTCTGTTTCTCAAGCCGGACTGATATGGGTCAATTTTCATGATTTTTAAGTGATTTTTGTCGATATTTGAAACCCTGGATAGGACCTGGGACTTGGGAGGTGGTCAGCTGGAGGAGACAACGATGAGCCCACTGGTTTCCCATCTCGCGGACTTGTCCCGGGATAGAAGTTCCCAAAATATGTATGGACTGAAATGCAAGTGCATGATTTTTTTTTTTTGTTGCAAATGAAACCCTAGTTGGATAGAGCCCAAACCATACTGCTCTCGCAAAAAAAAAAAATGGTATTACCCCTCCACATGAGTCGAAGTTTGCGAAACAGATTGTAGAATGCTTCCTTTATAGTTCGTTTCTGCAAACATGAGAGCTACTTCTCAGCACATAATTAAGGTTCGATCCGTGAGTAGTACTGAACAAATTTCATTGAGCTGTAAATCCAAGAAAAGAGAGCTCACCCTGCAGGCACGTACATCGTTGCGCCCGCAAATTAGCATACCATTAAGCATATCTGTGGCTTGAAGCACTCCCCCGCCGTTACTTCTCTGCAGTTGAATGAGCTAACGTTTGCATTAGCTAGGCATTTCAAGGTTCTCGTACTGACCTTATGTAACAGTCATGGCAAGCACGTACCTTGTAGTAATCTACGGCGAAGAAGTTAGCCCAACGGTTGTCAGCAGCAGTGTAGCATGTCCGGAGGACGTCCATGATAGGCTCCTGCTTGTGCTCCATGCACACCGTCTGTTCAAATGGAATCGTACCGAAATAGTTCACAAGGACCAGCGATTTGGTTCTGT
The DNA here is from genome assembly GCA_036346355.1 of Rhipidocladum racemiflorum. NCBI lineage: Eukaryota > Viridiplantae > Streptophyta > Magnoliopsida > Poales > Poaceae > Rhipidocladum > Rhipidocladum racemiflorum. The sequence goes on along the minus strand of CM070582.1, from coordinate 51,375,126 downwards.
CGCTGAGGACCGGCGACTCCGAGCGATTGTAGCACTCGTGAGAGTACATCCCACCGTAACCATCTACGATCAGTCACGAACTTGTTATCATCTTTTGGAGAAATTTGACAGCATTGAAGCTTTAATTAAGCTTACATTGGTTTTCAACCATGTAGTTCCATTGGTAGGCAATTTGCTCGCTCGACTCCTTCGATCTGACGGAGGTAAAAACGAGGAGGCGGTGGTTGAGCTTGATCATGTCGCGGACGAGGGGCCAGTCCTCGCCGTTCTTGGGCATTTTTGATACAGGGAACCAGTACTTCATCAAGCCTGCCTTCTTGAACAACTTGGAAAGGCCGTGGTGAGACCTGACATGGTCCTCTAGAATTAGTGTCACGATCTCTGACGGGTTTGCCGACAGAAACGCCTCTATCTCCCTCATGGTATCTATGACTGGCCGCTACAGAAATTACACAGTAGGATAATTCTGAAGGAAGCAATGCCAATGCATAAAACAGGTAGTGTTTGATTCAGCTCACTCACGAATGCGGTGAAGTCGCGGCATATCTCTTCCATTGTGTGGCACAACCATATGTCGTCGCGGAAGTCATACACATCCAGCATCAGTGCTCGGACGCCATTCTGCGAAAAGGCAGCTCGCGTAAATCAGGATCAGATTGCCAACTGATGAGAAGGTACCGACTGCAAGGAGCATGGTGACTGGCAGGCAACAGTGATCGTACATTCAGTTGATCGGTGACTGAATCATCCTGGTTGTATATTGGGAAGCGTGGAACTCCATTGTGGGACGGCTCTCCAATAGAGAATGAGTTGTGCGTTGTCAGGAACGCGTACTTGTTGAATGGCAATGACGTGTCCTAGGGGATGGAAAAAGAGCAGTACTGAAACTGAAACAATGGATGGAGACGAATGAACTGAACTCCATTTCTTTTGTCATTCTGAATTCTGATGGCGCGTAAATAGGCTATCTGACAAGTCGCACTCGTGCTAATTACTCTAATTAACTGAAACAAAAGGTCCAAAATGGCACAGTAGAAGTGCACCACTTACAGCTATCTTGAACGGGTCAGCGACTGTTGACCGGACGCATCTACCGGTGAACTCCATCCAGCAATACTGGCAAGATAGTCCAGACCCACAGGACGCATCTGACGAACACAGTTTGCCGAGCTGAAAAAGTTTGACGTCGATCGAACCACAAATTCACGCAGAGATTTCCACAATCATAACAAGAAGATTGGTAAGAAGAGAGAGAAACAACACCTTGCTTTCCTCTCTGAAAAAAACAGTCGCGCCTAGAACAATGAGACCGATAAGCAGAAGTACGGCTCCTTTTCGTGACCTGGGCGTATCTCCCTGTGACTCTGAAACATAACAAGACAAAACAAGTTTATGTGAGGTGCTTTAGGGATGGCGGGAGAAGCAAGCCACTGGCGGCTGGACGCACCGTCGTGGGGTATATTATCAATATCGGCGGCGAGGGCGAGGGCGACGGAGGCGAGGGCCAGGGGGAGGACGAGGATGACGGAGGCGAAGGCGAGGGGGAGGGCGATGGCGCAGGCGAGTTGGGCGGCGAATTTGAGGTGGTGTCTTGCACTTCTTCGGCGGGGCAGCGAAGATGAGCCCACGGGGAGGGCGGCCTCGCAGGTGTTGATGACCTCGATGGCGACCTCCATGGCGACATTCCCGATGGCAATGAAGAGCTTGCCTACTGCTCCTTTTAGCAGGGCCAGGGAAGATGAGTCGGCGGCCATCGGTTGTTTGATGTGGCGGGGAGGTTAGTGGACAGCGGGAGAGGCCGGGGAGAGGGAGGAGTTGGGTTTGAGCCTTCAGCTAGGCATGTATGTATCAATGTATGTTCGTGTGAGGAGAAGATGGTTGGTGGTGTCAGTTTTTTTTTTTGGGCTAATTTCGTTCTCACCGGCCGCTGAACTGACCGAAGCTAGCTCTGCCTGTTCTTAATTTTTCTTTCTTTTCAGAAGTGTGTTGCTAATCTTGTTCACACCGGCCAAGGGTGGTTATTGGTGGACCTTCGTTTGTTTAAGTAGATTTGGTGAGGATACTTTCGAAGGTAGTCCTAGTTTTCTGTTTCCACTTTACTAGTACACTGACCACTTCTGGTTTTGGTCTCTGTAATTCTGTTTGTTACGTCCGTCAACGTGGTCTCGAGATTCTTTAATCTCTACTATATAAAGTGAGAGTTTCTTCCCACGTCATATTAATTGCCCTGCTTAATTGCCTTACTTAATTGCCCTGCTTAATTGCCCTACGTAAGAAACGAAGCGATGCATTAATTGCCCTGCTTAATTGCCCTACGCAAGAAACGAAGCGTTGCTTTAATTAGTCAGCTTTTGCAAGAAACGAAACGTTAAAGATAGATGTTTGATCTTATGAAATAGGAGTAGTATTTTTTATTTTTTAATCTTTATTTTTCGTTATCAATTTTGTTTTTCGTAGCAACGCACGGGCATATAACTAGTAAGATAGGTATTGTAGTGTTCACATGTTTGACTGACCCTATACGAAGGAATAGCTAGTTTTTGACGGTATCATGCAACCTAAAAAGTCTTTGACAACCGTGTTTGCAATTCGGCAGTTCGTAGTACTTAAAGAGTCCTAAACTTTTTAGGAAAATATTTTGCATGAAAGATATTTTGCTAGCAATCTATACCCTTCTATCTATTAAATAAAAAAAGAGCATATAACATAATCTGATGAAGGATGATTTACAACGTCTAAGAAAAAAAAACAAAAATATGCTATAAAAAATTAAAATAATAGAAAAAGAAACCAACATGTTCGCTATCAAAGGCTCGAAATTCTCACACTAATAGATGGAAAAAGAAAAAGATATACACCATCTGAAATGACCCAAAAAATTAGCAAACGGTAAAGAGATCATAAACCGAATATAACACACTTAATTAAAACATGTAATACAAATAATCATTATTTCCATTAATTAATAAAATATTGGCGAGCTGTTGGCTCGGTGGATTTTAAACTATGCTACGGTCAGGGGACAGTATTGGACTAGCCACTAGGTGGATGTGAGTCCGATCCCCAGCTGATGATTAATGCCATGGTTGGTTCGGGTGGCTTGTACAACTGGTACCAGATTGGTTTGTGGATGGTCTGATGGTTTGGTCTTTGGCAACATAAAGCTAAACCCCCTTGAGCAAAGTAAATAACTTAAGTTTCGGCTCAATCACAAGTTGGGACCGGTCAGTTCAGTTGAACCGTTTCTCAACATAGCTCAGTACATTGTTCATCCCTTGGGAATACCTACATGCTCGGTGGTACCATTCTCAGAAGGAGAATGGGGTGCAGTCATTCCCAGTGGGGCAATGGGAATGACTAGTGGGTTTGGTGGAACGGGAATGGACTTGTGTAGCGCCATTCGTCGGTTCTCACAACGATAGGCTACCCTCTCAGTATTGGAACACGGCTCCTGCGTTGGCTAGTAGGGTCCCAAGAACGGTAGTGTTCGAGTACCTATCGGATAGGAGCTACCATGGGGATGTTCAATCAAAAGGTTGTGATGGTCTCGGCCCCGCCGCATGCATTTAAGTTGCATGTAATTCGTACGTGGTATTAACGGTCGTAGACGTTTTGTGGGTAAAGCTGAGCAGCTCTGCAAAGTCTAATAAATGGTATTCGAATACGCCATACTTCCAGTTAATGAAGCTAAGTTTGAATTGGGGTGACTCCCGTAACCAAGCTCAAGTAGTTCTTTAGAATTTTGATAATGTGGCTTAATTGTGTTGAACTTGTGAAACCCCCCTCTTACTATTATTTATGGTTTGTGTTTCAAATATAAAATAGTATTACAAATAAAACTGCATCCACAAATACGTAAACCATGTGCCAATCATTTGTTAATCCCATGCAAGTAATATTCAGCATTTCTTGTGCGACTTGTTGAGTACAGTTGTGTACTCACCCTTGCTTAACCCAACACTTTCAGAGTTCCAAGAAGCTGGAGATTACCAAGAAATTGTAGATGGCGAATTGATTTGGTTTTAAGGTCTTAGTCTTTTGCTCAGACCTGCTTGTGTGGTGTTTTGAATGTAATCTATTTGGGGTCCAGCTGTGCCTTCTTTTGTAAGAAACTTGGCCGCTAGGCCTTATAATATATAAAAGCAGTTGAATTTATCTCTTGCCTGGCAATGTATACTTGGTTCCCGACAGCTAATATTCCTGGGTAGCTGTCAAGGTATTTAAACGTGCCACCTGAAAAGGCGGTCCGTTACAAGATGTGCCAAGAAAAAAATTAGTGAAATAAGCTAGAAATTCTCGCAATAAATAGAAACATCTACCTTTTAATTTGGTGTGCCATAGTCATAATTGTAAATCATAGCCGTTAGATCATTAGGTGTTATTATCACAGCACTAATCATAACTGTAGATGAGCAGTTTTGTATTGCTTCATCTGAGAATATGGGAGAGGGTTTGCAGTTTGGTATTGTTGCCCAAACCACAAGAGGAAGAAATAAAAAAAAAAGTAGAAAAGAAATCAAAATGAAAGGTATGTTTTGGAATTGTAGGGATGGCAACCAAAAAGGTTTGAGATCTTACATTAATGAACTCCTTGCTGATTATGATTTAGATTTTGTGGGAATTCAAGAAACTTAAAAAAAAAAAGAATTTCAAATATTCTTTTTTCAGAAAAATAGACATTTCAAACAAATATCAGTGGCATTGGTTGCCATCTGTTGGGAGATCAGGTGGAATGTTGTGTGGTATTAACACCAATGTTTTTGATGTGATCAATTTTTCTTGTGGCAAATTTATGTTACAAGTTCAAATTTTTGATAAACAACAAAGAAAAACCTGGGTCTTGGCCATTGTATATGGTGCAGCTCATGATGAGGATAAGGACTAAGTCCTGTTAGAACTGGCTCAACTTTGTGTTGACCAAAAAACCAATCTCTTGGTGGGGAGGTGATTTTAACTTGTTAAGATTCAGTTCAGAGAAGAACAAAACTTTTGCAACATTCTAGAAAACAGGGCATGTTCAATTTAATTATAAATTCCTATGAGATGAGGGAACTTTGATTGTCTGGAGGTCTGTTTACTTGGTCCAATAATCAAGAGAATCCTTTGGAGAAATTGGATATAGTACTAATGAACAAAGAGTGGGAAAATATGTTCCCCCTTGCAACTCTACACAAACTTCCTAGAGACATGTCTGATCACAATCCTTTGATCGTGACTTTGTGCAAATCTCCACCCAAACCCCTAAACCCTTTAAATTTGAATTTCATTGGTTGCAAAATGATGAATTCCTTGACAAGGTTAAAAATTCCCAATTTAGAAAGAACTTGTTCACGTCAATAAAGCCATTGACACTGTTACTATTAAGCTCAAGAAAGTTAAATTTTACTCTAATGCCTTGTCTGGCTAGGCCACAATCCCAGTCCATCCACGTAAATGGGCCGGGATTTTAGTTCAAATTCCTGGCACACCCACATGGATCTCGGTGAGGAATGAAGCTCTAAAGCAAGGCCTTAAGGTTGTGGTGCCAATTTTAGATCTTATTTAGTAAGCCTAAAATCTTGGATCACTCACGTGGATGGACTAAGATATTAAACTAAAATCCCGGTCTATCCATGTGGACCATTCACCGAGATTTTGAACTTCCCAAACAAACCGTGAAAAGGGATTTCCACAGGCAAGTACATCGTCGCGCCCCCCAAATCAGCATCCCACCGTCACTCCTCTGCAATTGACATTTGTTGCATTACGCATTCAAGGTTCTAGTACGTACTCAGCTTACGTAACAGTCATGGCAAAGTACCTACTACCTTGTAGCAATCTACTGCCAAGAAGTTAGCCCAACGGTTGCCGGCAGCAGTGTAGCATGTACGAAGCACGTCCGCAGGCCCCAACAACTAGTGCTCCATGCACGCCGTCAGCCGGAGCGGAATCGTGTGGAAATAGTTCACGCGAACCAGGGATCTCGTCCTGTCGCCGAGGGCCGGCGATTTCAGAGCGGTTGTAGCACGCGCGAGAGTGCATCCCACCGTCGCCATCTATGATCAGCAATTCGTCCATGAAATTGTCACGACAAACCAATCTTGTTTTGCAGAAACTGCCATTTCGCCAGAGCCTTACGCTTACATCGGTTTTTCAACCAGCATGTAGTTCCACACTTCCACTGGTACGCGATCGCGCGCGATTCCTTCAGTGGACTGCTTCGATCCGACGGAGGTGAAACACGAGGAGGCCGTGGTTGAGCTTGATCATGTCGCGGACGCGAGGCCAGCCCTCGCCGTTCAATTCCGCGGCATCTTTGAAACAGGGAACCAGTACCTCGTCAGGCCTGCCTTCTTGAACGGCTCGGAAAGGCCATGGTGAGACCTGACCTAGTCCTCCAGATCCTTCCTCGTGGTCTTGCAAATTCGACAATGGCTTATAGCTTAAAAGCTTACCTATAGTTTTGCAAATTCAACGACGGCTTATAGCCAGCCAATTTTTTTAAAAAAAATACCACCGAGACGCACGTCTCCTAGCCAGCCAGCCAATTTTTAGAACAACACCATCGAGAAAATCGATTTTTTTTTTATGACAAGAACCTCGGACCAGATTTTATATAACGTGGCATCGCGCATGCACCATTCAACCTAGTATATATGATCGATCGATGAGAAAGATATCATCTATGAATTATGACTCAACTTGAAGTCCAAAAACGAGAAATCACTTTTATTCTGGGTATGATTTCTGGCACGCACGTATTCAACATATTCACACGCGACACATCCAGTAGTACTCCTACATACACATACGCACGATATGCATGCTGGACTGCTCATTGCCTAGCGGCTAATTAACCTGACGTGTGCAGATCGCGTCGCGCATGCATATATGCATGCATGCATGCGCCGCGTTTGATCGATCGCTTCACTTGCCGGACTCGGAGAAGAAGCGGTTGATGGCGGGGAAGACCTCCGGGCGCTGCGTGCTGAGGAAGCGCCGGAACGCGTGCTGGTGGTACCTCTCGCCCTCCTCCGCGTTCTCCAGCACGCCGCTCTGCCGGTTGCTCTTGCTGACCCTGCAATACAACGAAACCTTTTCAGTTAAAAATTAAAACCATCCGATGTGCAGCAGCTAGCTCTTTGAGGAGACACTACTATCAGTATCGTATACAGTAAAATTTATGGTTCTACAGTAAAACTTCGTGCCGTATGCGGGCTCGTCGTAGGATGGTTGAACCGACCTGACGTCCGGGTTCATGAAGACGTTCCTGGTGAGCTGAAAGACGCACATGCCCGTCACGAACGACATCGCGGCGATCAGCGGGTAAACCTGCAGGAACGTAGCGCGAAGAAACCGAGGGAATCAAACCACAAAACAGGGGAAAAGCACACAAAATTAAAACTCTACTCCAAAAACACCACGAAATATATATATATATTAATCTTTTGTGCTGCATCTACAAACAGGGAAGATATCATACATCCGGCTTCAACCAGCGCCCCATCTGGATCGTTGCCTGCTAACGATGCTTGTGTTGTGCACTAAACCAATCGCTGAAACCGCCTTGTGCCTCTCCCTTTGTGTACACTTTGCTGACTATACCATGCATATGTGCCTGTGCCGTGTATATATATATGTATACGTACCCGGTGCAAGACAGGAGAGCAGATTACGCCCATGACTCGACCGATCGATCGATTCGATTCCTGTGGGCTAATAAGTTGGGATTCAAGGCAGGAATGCTCGGAAACCGTGAGCTGCCTGCTGTTTTTGGAGCTTCTTTGTCAAAGTTTCTTCAATCCTCAGTGCTCTCGTTTCAGGTCAACCCGCTCCTCCCAGGAGGACCGCCAAGCCCGGTCAGCCCTTGTACACTAGGATCGCTCATCATGAGAGTTTGCGTCATCGTGTCCTGGATTTTGTCGATGTTGATTACGTAGTTTCCGATGGTCGCAGCGCAACCTGTTCCTTCTGGACGTTCCATTCCGGAGATGCAGAGATTAGACGTTCTTTCTGACACGAGACCAGATAGCTCTCTGAATCTGCGGGAGTAAAAACCGGTTTTAAACAACATTCTGATATGTCATGTCATAGACTTTACATTATGGAGGTACCATAAGATATAATCTTCACACTAAATTATCCTTAAATTTTTGTAACTTTATTTTTAAAAATTTTAGTATCTCCTAGAACTAGTTCAACTAATAACTTGTTACCTCTTAAAAATGTTTTTAAAAAAATCCTGTCATTTTACGATGCTATTATGCCCTAGGCCCGGACCAAGCATGGTCTCAGACTCTCAGCTCTTAAAAAAAGAAAGGTCAATAATTTGTCCAACTTGCCACGGTTGGCGTGGTCGATCCGCTACGGCGCCGGCCATGTGTACGCGTGGGATAGGTGCTGACAGCATGAGAAAGAATAGTTAAGGAACATCACACGTTTCCCTTATCAGAAGAAAAACATATTACTTCTATCATAAAAGTTATCGTCCAACTGGCCAAGTGCAAATACCATGGGCACGAGTTGTCTTCTTTTTTCCTCTACGAGTATGGAGAGAGACGGATTACGGAATAGTACAATATACAACCTTGGAAAATTCACACTGTGTTTTTGATGAGGAAATTATCCAAATATCGAATGAGTTGATGAGGAAATTATGTTCGATATAACACGTGACCTCCGGACACAAGTCTCGTTTCCTCCCCCTCCCCCATCTCAGCCTCATCGCCGTTCTCGAAAGCCACTGCGCTAAGATCCTTAGCTCGCTTGCTGCTGAATTGATCCCCCAGCCAAAACCTTTCGTCTCCTGAGTGAGCCTAGAGAAGGGTTCGCCTTATCTTTTTCGGAGAGAAAATCGCCTATGCTCCGGTACCGATTTTCGCAGAAAAATCGCATAGTTTTGAAATACAAAATTTTGAAAAATAAAATAAACAAAAATCTACCAATTTTCTCTCGGTTTAGATCGGCCAATTGAATGTTTCTCAGAGCCGATTTTGACCATTTCTCTCTCGATTTTGACCGATTTTCGCGATATTTACATTGCATAGTTTTTTTTTGAATTTAATCGGTTTTTCTAACGATTTTGATATCTTGGCCCACTGATAAGGCCAATAATCACGATTTTCTACGATAAGTTGAACCCTAGCCTAGAGTCCAAGCTTTTCGTTGCTAGCCTCCCGCATCGTCATCGCCTTGTGTGAAGCCATGGCCGAGATCCCCGTCGCCACCGATGTCCTCGAATTCCAACCCAGGGAGGTCGCCTTTGCGCGCGCTTCTCCTTCCCGTTCCCACCGGCGCGTGCCCCCTCCTTCCCACGACGATAAGGCCTTCTATTTAGACCATGACGTGTGCTGGTCGCTGCTCTTTCTTCATTTTTTCTTCGATTTGTTGCATGTAATGTTTGATTTTATTGTAACATCTCTTCACAAAGTTGCGCAAGAGGCATTTGTTGTAATTTTTATTTTGACTTGTTGCATCATGTTTATGTTTTGTTGCATAAGAGATGTTGAATTGTTGCACCGAGGAAATCGTTACATTTCTTTTTTAGTTTTGTTGTAAAATGCGTTTTAGATTTGTTGTAGTAGTTATAACTGATTGTTGTGTACAATATCTTATATATTAAATCATAGGAGAGGCATTTTATTGCAGCTATGTTGTTTTCGTTTGCACCTAAATATTTTTTGTTGCAAACACTTCTTCAAATATGTTGCATGTGAAATTTGTAAAATGTTGCAACTACTTTTTTCAAATGTTGCAACATTGTAATACCATGAATTTATGTTATTCAGTTACCTAGTAGTTTAAACTATTCCTTACCTCTATCTTTTATGGTTTTCATCCATTTTAGTGATAGATTCTATAGTTCCTCCAAATTTTTTTTAGGATATTTGACTTTTTTTTTGTATTTTGTGGGGGTTCGGGGGAAACCTTTTCCCTTCCAACTGAGCTATTTTCATGATTTTCAAAAATCATGAAAAGCAATTCCTAAATTTGCAAAAAAAAAAAATTAAGGTTTTTTTTGACATACAAACCTATCTATACCCTTGGTTTTCCCTCCGGTATAGCGTCGCGTCGGTCACTTTCGCAGGAGCTGCTCCCCATGGGAACAGTCCAGTGGCAGCCTCCATCTAGCAATGGAGTCAATATCCACGATCTATTGCCTTCTTGTCCTTTGGCTGCTCAAGTCTTTTACCTTTTCTTGCTAGGGAATGTGATGCCCCCTTTAGAGGGAAGATATTCCTTTATTCCCGGGGGATGATTTAGGGTAAGTTCTTATGGATCTCCCAAGCTAGCAATCAGCAAGATGATAGGAAACAACTCCTGTTGCACCAAAGGATTCAATAGATCAATCTATGTCATTAAAATAGGGACCCAGCCTGCTGAACAGAGCTGAAAGGCCTGGTATCGGCCCTATATCGCCAGATGTAGGGTTTACTAGCCAGTTATTTCATTTGTAATAAACTGTTTACCTGGCTAAAATTCGTCTAATAAAACCTACCCTTGTGGTGCGCGCCGTATCGAAAGTAAGGGATAGGCCTCGTGTGTTTATACCTCTAGTGCAAAGAGCCTTGGTTTATTAGTGGGATTTGCTCTAAAACAACACTAGGGCTTAAGGCTTTGCCCTTGTTTTATTTATAGATTTGGCAATCGAGTTTTTTGCGCCCATATAAGCAAGTTCCCTCAACAAAACAAACGACCAAAAAGTCTAATGGGTTGCGTGCTTGCATCTGTTATTCATTGGGCCTATTGCAAGACTAAGATTATGTTTAGCCTAACAGTTTGATTCCGTAATAGGCCTTTATCCGGCCCAAAATATGAGGTTTAAATGGGTCTACTTCCAGATAAGGGCCTGTTTGGAACTAGAGTTTTCTAAAACTATGGTTTTGAAATATCATGGTCTGCAATTGCTTTGACATAAATACTGTGGTTTTACCTAACTCCATTCAAACCATGGTATTTATTGGAACTACCAACTGTTTGGTTTCATGGTTTTTTGGATGGCATAGTTACCAGTTACCAAAGTATGGACTATGACCAAGGAAGTAGAGAAGTGAGACACTCTTCCACCCCCTCTCTCTCTGTGTGTGTCTATATAAATAGATCTTGTGTAGAACCTGGTGAGCAAGCCTTTGACGTGATTGTAGCAAGAGAGATGTGGAGAAATTTCTTCAGTAGAAAGAGAAGAGATGATGAAGAATTGGAGATTGTCAACCGGTGGTTAGCTAGCAATTATTCTCATGAGCGTACACCTGTGCACACTTCCATCCTTTCAGGAAAGAAGCATGTTGAAGAACTTCTCCAAGGTCATAAGGTACGGGCTAGGCGAGAATTTCGCATGGAGAAGGAAATTTTTTGCAAGCTCGTAGAGGTCCTTCGTGACAACAATCTCCTTACAAATAATAGAGAAGTTTCAGTTGAAGAACAATTGGCTATATTTCTATTTTGCCTTTCAACAAATGCAAGTAACCGTTCGGTTCAAGAACGATTTCAGCATAGTGGTGAGACTATTAGTCGGTATTTCAATATTGTTCTGGAAGCTCTTGTTTCATTATCATCGAAGATAATACAACTGCCTCCAATCAACACTCCATTCCAGATATCTAGCAACCCCAAGTTTATGCCTTACTTCAAGGTAATTATAGTAATGTGTGCACCATTTTTTGCATTGTGTACTGTTGTTAGTAACATCTTTTTTTAGGACTGCATCGGAGCCATTGATGGAACTCATGTATCTATTACTATTTCTCCAAGTTTGCAAGATCCATATCGCAACAGAAAGGGTAGTTTGTCACAGAATATAATGGTTGCATGTGACTTCAATTGTCAATTTGTGCATGTCAGTGCGGGATGGGAAGGATCGGCTTCAGATGCTCGAGTATTACATGATGCATTAGCTCATGGTTTTTATGTTCCTACTGGCAAATTTTATTTAGTTGACGCGGGATACGCTAACACTCCAAATTTCATTGCTCCATATCGTAACGTTCGATATCATTTGCAAGAGCAAGGCAGGAGTAATCAGAGACCGAGTAATGTGAAGGAACTATTCAACTTAAGACATGCACAACTCCGCAACCATGTTGAACGCATTATCGGTGTTTTGAAAATGCGTTTTCCTATACTAAAATGTGCATCTTACTACCCTATTGACGCACAGAGAGATATTGTGCTTGCTTCTTGTGTTCTCCACAACTTCATCAAAAAGAATGATGGTTCCGATCAATGGCTTAATCAATACAGTATGCAAGTCAATCCGTCCGACATAGTGGATGTTCCGGATGGAGATGAGGAATATGAAGATGATGTGCTATCTCTCAATGAACGTCGACGTGCAGGAAATTTGAGAAGGAACCAAATTGCGCAGGCTATGTGGAATGATTATGTTGCTCATTTTCAAAGAAATAACTAGTACTGTTTGTAAGCATGCTATATGGAATATGAAGAAATAAAATGAAAGCGCTATTTTTTCTTCCAGTACACTCATGTCCATTCATCCAAAGGAAACAAAAGCACTGCTAGTATGAACTAACAAGCAAAATACCGCTACTATGAACTGACAAGCAATATTGTTCCTAGAGGCTACGGGTTAATGTGAGAAACCAGATAGTAATTAAAACGCATCAGATGTTTGACCATTACGTAGTCCAAAGAATAGCCAGACAAATACACAATTAACTTTCTCCTGGTTGACCTCGATTCGAAAGCCTAATATCTAATTGCACAACATTAGATCAGGCAACTGGTCTTATTTTTCAACAATCACATGCACGTCTGGCTCACAGCACATGAATATCTCTCTAGCATCTCTATCTCCTTTCAAAAAGTTGATTGCTTTCAGTAGCACCGCTTGAGGAAGGGATAGAGTCTTCAATTTAGCCATACATTTTGCCATACTGTATGGATCGTTGTTGGGATCACTCTTCTCTATTTGTGTAAGCTTTAATTGAATCTGCCTCTCCGTAAACTCCTTATAAGCCTCTAGCTCTTCTTTTCGCAAAGCAAGCAACTCATTCATTGAAGTGTCATTGTTTCTTTTACATTTCTTTGAACCAGGTACAGCAGGTGCTTCACTTTGTCTTTTTTGCCTCCCTGGCATGTCATCACTACAAGCTTGTGCCTCCCTAGCAGCTTTTGCCTCCATATAAGCTTGTGTCTGACTAGAAGCGTGTTCCCCCCTACTAGCTTGTTCTTCAGCCATTGCTCTATATTGACTATGAGGTACATCATAGCTAAATCCACTTTGAGTGTTCAAATCAATACCTTCTTGAAGTAAATCAACATATGTACTTTGCAAAACAGGTATGGTTGGGCTAGGTGTATTCATCTGTCCATAATCCTCTTCCAAAATATTGAGTTCAGATTTATATGCCTTCTCCGAAGATCTCCTACAATGCTTCCCTTCAGCTATTTTACCTATCGATTCAACACAAATAAAATAGTTAGCAATGAGAGATATGGGTATGTTTAATTCACACACAACTGAATTATCATACCATTGTAAATCTCATGTAGGTCATCATAATAGGGGAAAGCCTTATTCTTCCATTTCTGCAATTCCTTTGGTAGCTCATCCCATTTTTCATCAATGGTAGTAGCCATCTTTAGGTCGTTGTCCCAACCAAATCCACTCTTTGACAAGATGAGCTTCACTGTATTATGATCCTTCTTTAGCCTTTGTTCTCTGTCCTTCAATTGTGATACCATAAAGTTTGCTGATACAAATTTCTCATTGATACGTTGTGCAATGCTATTCCAAGCTTCTTTGGTCCAACCATTCTGAGCACGATATCTTGGTGAATTGTACTCTTTGAGGATGCTAACAAAAAACCTAGTCCGTGTTTCATTCCATGAAGCCCTCGTGTCCTTTGTCCCTGGAACAGAACAACACAAGTATCTCTCAGTAGTTTTCATCGAAAAATAGCAATAGAACCACACTCCCCAAAAAACTACACAACCATTCTGAATAAATTTCCCATTGATACAAAACAACACAACCAGTCTTCAATCCCCAAGCCAAGCAAGCAATGGAGGCGCCGCCGGCGCTGGATCCCACCCGCGCCCCCGACCCCGACCCCGACCGATGGAGGCGACGCCGGCGCCGGATCCCACCCGCACCCCCGACCCCAACTCCGACCCATGGAGGCGCCGCCGGCGCTGGATCCCGTGATGTTGGACGAGGCCCCGCCCGCCGCCGCCCGCACTCGCCGACAACGAAGGTTGGTTCCCCTTTTCGTTGTGGGTGTTTCGAGTGCACAAGGAGGAGGAGGCGATGCGATGGCAAGCCACATCTTCTCCACCACTATCGGCGGCAGAACGACGAGTGAGCGGAGTGGCCCGGTGAGGCGGCGTAGAGGCGAGGTGCCGAGGAGAATGGGGGGCGGCGAGACGGGATGGTGGGGAGGATGAATGCGGCCACGAGGAGAGAACAGCAGGGTACCTTTCTCGCGGGACATGGAGTCGGCGGTGGCCGGCGACGGCGACATAGATGGCGACGGGTCAGGTCCTCCACTTCTTGAGATGGATTGGATTGGGGAAAAATATGCGCGGTACGGGGTGGTAGTGGAACGGGATTTCGCGGGAGTGGGAAAAAAGGTCGTGACGGAGCTAGCAATGCTCGCTCGGTGAGAAAACTTTGGTCTGGACTGGAGTTTTCAATACTCTAAAGATACTGTAGTATTAGTAATACTATGGTTTTTAAAATAGAGTTTTCTAAGAGACAACCAAACACCTCATGGTATAAAATACCATGGTATTCTCATATACCATAGTATTGTCTATAAACTATAAAAATACTATGCTTCCAAACAGGCCCTAAATATTTCATTTCCCAAATGGGCCGAGCCCCCCACCCCCAAATACCCAACCCCGGTCGGCACGGTATGGTCGCCGGCGCCGCCAAAAATATCTCCACCGCCCACTGCCCGGCAAGCGGCACGAGCACGCAGGCTAACGAGCCAATGACAGTAGACCCCACACCCACCGGCATAGAGAGAGTGGCTCTGACACGAACCAAATGAGAACACGTAGACCACCAGACCAGTGACAGTGAGCTAAACAAACCGCGCTTTGACGACGCTTCTCTCCGTCTCTCTCTTCCTCGCCACGCCAGCGCGCGGCTAGGGTTTCTCTGCCTCGGCCGCCGCCGCCGCCGCCGCCGAATCGCCGGAGGAGGGGGAGGAGCAGATGGGCACGCCGGAGACGTCACGCGAGCCGTGCCCGGACCGCATCCTGGACGATGTGGGCGGTGCGTTCGGGATGGGCGCGGTGGGCGGCTCCGTCTTCCACTTCCTTAAGGGCACCTACAACTCCCCTAACGGCGAGCGCCTTGTCGGCGGCGCCCAGGCGGTGCGCATGAACGCGCCGCGCGTCGGGGGGAGCTTCGCCGTCTGGGGCGGCCTCTTCTCCGCCTTCGACTGCACCATGGTCTTCGTGCGCCAGAAGGAGGACCCGTGGAACTCCATCATCGCCGGCGCCGCCACCGGTGGGTTCCTCTCCATGCGCCAGGGCGCCGGAGCCGCTGGCCGCTCTGCCCTCATGGGCGGCGCTCTCCTGGCGCTCATCGAGGGAGCCGGCCTCATGCTCAACCGCGTCCTCGCCACGCCGCAGAACCTCCCGCCGCTCCCCGCCGACGACCCCAACCTGGCCGCCGCCATGGCCGCTGGCGGCGGCGGCATCCCGGGCCTATCTCAGGCGCCCGTGCCCCCTACCGAGGCGGCGAGCTCGAACGGTGGGGGTGGCTGGTTCGGGGGTCTATTCGGTAATAAGGAGGAGGAGAAGAAGCCCAGTTCGAGCGGGGGCAAGTCGGAGATCTTGGAGAACTTCGACACGCCCAGCGCTCCGATACCATCGTTCGAGTACAAGTGAAAAAAAAGGTGCGATTTTTATTCGATCTGCTTCGTATCTGTTTCGGACTATGAAAAAATTGCAATCTTTAAATTCGATTCGGTCCCTGCTTGTTGTTTCCTATATTTTGCTTGTTGCGGTGGGGATTAGGAGTTTGTGTTCTTGTGGATTCGGCCGCTGATTTGTTTCTTGTGCTACACACCGCGATATTTTCGGTAGTATTCCATAACGTATCCAACAAGAAGCGCTAATAGTTTCCTATCCGAGGTCACGATTGGTCATGTTATATATCTGCTCTGGTGTCTCGATTGGTAGCTCCCGGAGGGGTTTTCTTTGTTCGCGATCTTTCGCTGAGTTCTACTATTTCTCCTTCGTCCGCAACCAATCGTCGAACCTTCAGATAGGGTTACGACGCAGCAACTACGATGGAGGGGCGTCCTTTTTTCGAGAGGGACCCATGCCCAGACCGAATCCTTGATGATGTCGGTGCCTCTTTCGGCATGGGTGCTGTGGGAGGTTCTGCCTTCTACTTCATCAAGGGCCTCCGCAACTCGCCTCATGGCTCACGGATTGCTGGCGGTTTGGAGGCCATGCGCATGAATGTGCCGCGTCTCGGTGGCGGCTTCGCTGTCTGGGGTGGCCTCTACTCAACCTGTGATTGTGCCATCGTGTATGCACGTCAGAAGGAAGACCCCTATAATGCCATCCTTTCTGGTGCGGTCACTGGTGGCATCCTTTCATTGCGTCAGGGCTTCGCCTCGGCTGTTCGGGCATCCCTGGCTAGTGCGGCTTTTTTTGCCCTTTTTGGTGGCGCAACGGTCATGTTGGAACGCCTTGCTGTACCTAATAATACTGAACCAACACCAGTCGACAACCCCTTCGTTCCCGGTGCGGAAACATCATCTGGTGGATTATTTGGGAAGAAGGTGGAAAAGGGAACCTCAAACAGCAGTAGCAAAGCTGGGACTTCAGAGACTTATGATGCACCCAGCGTGCCATCGTTTGAGTACAAATAGAGGCATGGACATAGGATTTCTGCTGATAGGGTTAATTTCTCTTTTATTGATGTTCCTTCATTCAAGTGTATCTGGATTTTTATTGGATATCTATGATCTATTTTGGAAATCCTTTTTTTGTTTAAACTGTTTTTCCTCATCCTCCTCACCGCGCAAGCATGGGTGTTATTAGGCCAAGCTCAAGCCCTTTTCAAGTCCTGTAGGTAGGATGGGTGGGAGTTGGCTATCAAACCAATTTGATTTTTAGTTAACCACTGTCTTTTGAATGACTGTTGCCAGTCATGAGATTAAAAACATGGGCAGGAATGTTAGATGCAAAACAAATTGTTTATGTGGATTGCAATAGAGGTTTGTTTGTTGATGTAAAGGAACAAGACACAGGACAAACTTTCGCGATTTTCTAGTTTTTCCAAGTGTAAGGGTTGGGTAAATTGTTTGGTGATGCGTTTGATGCGATAGTTATTCTGGGCATTAGCACATTGACATTGTTAATTTGTACTATTTTGGTTTCATTTGTGTTGACGTTTCACAAAGTTCTTAGGTATCATGAGGCTGAGTGGATTTAATGGGTAGCAATTTTTGGGGCGCTGGGTAGTTGTAAATGGAGGTTTATGTTTATGACCTACAAAAGCTGCAACATTTGATATTCTGCTCCTATTGATTGTGTACAAACTTCCATCAGTGGTGTAAAGCAAGAAGGATGTGCTGTAGGCTAGAAAAGCTTATGCTTTTAACCATGTACTTGATCAGATAGTAGTTTGGTACTTCATTTCTTGGTTACTGGAAGGCAGTATGTGTTGTAGTCTTGTAGACTAAAAAAAAGGTATTTTTTGACCATTTACTTGATCATAGAGTACTTTGGTATGTTTGTTGGTTTCCTGAAGGTTTATTACGTTGCATCCATGGGGCTTTCTATTTATAAGTTGACTGATTTTCCCCCACTGAAGTGTAGGTCACACTTTTGAGCTGTTGGACCAAATCAGAATCAGACACACACACACACACATCAAGCTAATCCAATGGCCAAGAAAATCAAATTGTATATAACAAAAAAAATCAGGCAACTTAGAAATAGCAAAACCGTTATTTTAGAGCGTGTCACATCAAGCTAATCCAATGGCCAGGAAAATCAAATTGTACATAACAAAAAAAAACAGGCAACTTATAAATAGCAAAACCGTTATTTTAGAGCGTGTTGTGATTTTATAGACATGAGAATATTAATCTGTGCAAGAATATTTGGCATGGTTTGCCTTTTCTTCCTGTTACAATATTTGACTTACATTTTCAGTGAAGCCATATTCTTACCGAGAATTTTTAGATGATTCCTTTGTTTCATTGGGATAGAAGACACAGGAAACATGCATAATTTGGGAGTGCTCATTAGGGATGGGCCAGATTACCATTTATTTTATTTTGATTATTTTTTCAGCTAATCCGTTCTTCGAATTACTTTTTCAGTAGATCTGACACATTGACAAACCAATGCAAATTTGGTTTGATTTTTTGGTTTACAACTTCGAAATACATGTTAAGGTGTGTGAAATTGTCTTAACCATCAAAGATCTTGTGCTACAAGCGAAGTATTTTTTTACATGTTGTTTGGGATTGATTACGTGACTTTCTAACAACTTACCATCATCTGTCGACAACATGCCCCTTGGCCGCCCAGTAGAAGATGCAAACAAAGTGTAAATTTCATATCTAATCTCATGATTCAATATCTTAAATCTTATGCGAACATAGATGTGAAGGTATAAAGGCGTTATTTGGTCTTCCTGTTGGTTCACCAAACCCAAACCCAGTGTCACACGTTCTCCAGTTATTTCACATTATTTCACAACTGAATTCAACTACATCACGTTGGAAACTATACCAGAAACAGCTAATCTGCTGTAAGCACAAGCTGTCCAAGGAAGTTATAAATTAAGCTTTGTGCTTGAAGCTATTCTCACAAGATCTGCCATGGAGACAATCTGGTTAGAATTAATGTTTGTTGATTATGCTGAGCTATTTATGCTTACTGTGGATTAGATGGTGTAATATTGTTGATATTTTTAATGAGTGGATTTATATTAATTTTGAAGTCACAAGCGCTCTGCATGGATTAGAATATCAATTTTAAGGCCTTGAATCACCAATAATTTTGGCCAGCATCTGATTGGGGTTTTGATACTCAGAGAAGATTTCCAGTATTTTTTCTGTGTTCTATTGAAATGTCTACTGGACAAGTTCGAGCATATGGTTCATTTCTGTGCCGTCTGTTTGATCTGATGTAAATAATGTGTGCTTTTGTTGCACATGATCACGTGTATGCCTCATTGATAAGGTTGTGACTTGTGCTGTTAATCCCCCCCCCCCCCCCCCAGATGCTGTTCTTATATGCTTTATCTTAATTTTCCATGCTTGGATCTGTTAATCAGCATGCCCAAATGATCTAGAGTTCATGAACTAGTGTGCTGTTTGTTTCTACTTCGCAGGTGGGCCAATGGCACTGATGCTTAGTGGTGGGCTAGTGATGAGGTATTCTGGAACCGGGGATGCAATTTAGACGCATGTTTGATGAACTCATGCGTGTGCCGCTCTACTTCCACGACTCATATCTGTGTGCCAACCTATCGGTGAGAGAAGGTTTGGCCACTGGCTCTTATGTATTGATGTATGTGAGCCTTTTTAACGTGGCAGGTTCTCAACTTTGCAAATGTTGTTGTTGTTGTAGTAGTAGCAACAGCAGTAGTAATACCCTTAGCATTCGTGTTGTGCAATGTACTAGACTTGAAAAGCCTAAACTTATGCCTCAGTGGCTGGCTTCTAAAGCGACTTTTTTTTCGTGAGGTGGTTGCATTGCATCCTGTCTTTCTACACGGGCGGCATCCCCAAAAATTTTGAAAGTGCTACAAGATCACCACTTCGATGCGCCGAATTTATTAATTGAATTGGTTTCGATTTTTGGTGGCTTAGGATTTTTATGATTTCAGAGCTATTTGTATTGTGTTTTTAGCAAATTTTAAATTTATGTGTTGGATTTATGATATTACAAAATAATTGGAAAAGACTAGAGATTTGTACATTTCAAGTGTGCACCGCCAGCCAAAATCTCTTGTCCCGCCACTGTTTGCTCAGATCTTTTTGTTCTGTTAGTGTTTAAGAGCTAATGCAAAATAAGTGCTCTCTGCAAAGTTCTTGTTTTCGATGTGCCGTCCTGTTGTTGTTTGGCCGTTCATCTAAGATATCATTACACGACGTACTTGTCACAGGACATGAGTGTAACATGGAAATCGCGTGTGTGTGTGCACGGTTTTGTGAACTACATGCTCGGCTGATGCTACTAAGTCTGGTATTGTTTGCAGCTGGCTGGTACGGGCGTAGTGTTGAATTGTTGATCAGGTTGTAGAAAAACCGATGTGAGCATTTGCTTTTGCTGTTGTACACTGGCATCGTGCCGTGCAAGCGAACGCTTGGTTGCCCTAAACTGACAGCGTAGTTTGAACAAACCACAGTACAAGACTCTAGAGCGCCCTGGTAAAGTAGGATGGAAATCATGGAATGGATGGCCAAGATCGCAGCATATATCAACATGGAAATGAGAACATCTTTTGCACAAACTTCGAGCTTTGTAGCCATGGGTAGAAACGCTGACCCAACCAAGCTGCCTAGAGGTTCTTCTAAGTCAACCTATATAGCACAAATAAACCCTTGTAATGGATTGAGATTACGATGGAAAACCTTTCGTTTTTTTTTCCCGGACGGAATTCTAACATGGACGTGTTTTTGCAGGGATCAAAATCAGAATTTGTCATTGCGATGGCATGAAACCCCCACATGCCCCCCAGAACCGTCGGATAAAACGTCCTAGGCCCTGACCGAAAGAAATGGACCATTTGCCCATCGGCCAACGACTAACCTCAGAGTCCAAGGATCGATCGATCAAATTTGTTCGTCGAGTCAACTGGTTGGTAGTCATTCAACCGGTAATACGTTCACCTGGTATTTGGGACGGAGGTTCATGAGTCCAGTAGTAGTTGGTAGT
The DNA here is from genome assembly GCA_036346355.1 of Rhipidocladum racemiflorum. NCBI lineage: Eukaryota > Viridiplantae > Streptophyta > Magnoliopsida > Poales > Poaceae > Rhipidocladum > Rhipidocladum racemiflorum. The sequence goes on along the minus strand of CM070582.1, from coordinate 51,354,258 downwards.
CCAACTGATACGTGTCCGATATTTATCTTAGAGGTGTCACCAGACTCACCACTCACCACCATGATTTCTATAAAGGGGATACTAGCCTATACCGTTGGAATGGTATATCTACGTTTTATTAGTTTTAGTGATTGGTTTTATGAATTTCAGTATATAGTTTTATGAGTTTCGGGTTTCATCAGTTTTAGTGTTTAAGTTTCATGAGTTTCAGTGTAAAAATTCACGAGTTTCATGAGTTTAAATGGTATACTGTTGGAACGGTATACCATAGAATAGTATTTCTGTTCTACAAAACCGGAGAAATTTGTGAGCCTCGGCTGCAATAACACACGCATAGTTGCAGGGTTCAACGAGCATGCATATACACAGCCAAATAGCCAATTGATTGTTTAGAAAAACAAATTTCGCATCGGCAAACAGGGGCTATGGCCATGAAGAGTGGGATAAGAGCATCTCCAGCAAGGGCCCCTAAAACAGGGTCCCTATTTTGGATTTAGGGACTCCCCCTATTTTTTGAGGCCCTGTTTTCAGAGCACAAGTCCAAGAATGACCCTAAATCTCACTCTATTTTACTTTTTCTCCTATTTTGACATATCCGCTATGTATAATCTTCATTTGACACCACTAAAATTCAATCAAAAATATTTGTAATACATAAAACATAAGCATATTAACATTTACAATTTAAAAACATGATATTTCAAATTTAAATTTAAAATTTTCAAAACATGATAAAAATTTCGAAGCCTCTCATGTATTTCCCTATCTTCAATAATAGGGATTGTACTCGTGTCCCTGGGAATTGGGGCTGAGGAGGCAAATTTAGGGGCCTCCTAATTTTAGGGGTTTGAGTTGGGGGCCCCTGGGAATTGGGGCTGAGGAGGCAAATTTAGAGGCCCCCTAATTTTAGGGGCTTGAGTTGGGGCTCTGCTGGATCTGTTTTTTTTACTACACTCCCTATTTTAAGGTTTAGGGGCTCTGCTGGAGATGCTCTAAAAAGTAGGAAATAAATGCTATGGTGCCGTGCTGCACAAAGAGACCTGTGCAGTACCACTCGGATGGACGCCACGTGTTACACCAGTGAATCTCCACCGTTGCATTAATTAAGGGGAAAATCAGTTGAAAAATTAGTAAAATTATAAATTAACTTAAAAATACTTGGGCCAGCCCGAGACTTAAACATGAGCTGATTCTGCCCCTATCAGCAATTATAACATCACATCCTATAATACTACATTTTTTAGCCGGAGAGTGCTACATGCAATTGCAGTTGCAAGGCCGCTGCTTGCGCACTTCACACATTTAGAGCATGTACAATGGTATATATCGGCTATTTATAAAAATATGTTACGTAGAATTTTAAATGATGTAGAGAATAGAGAGTTTCTCGTTAATCCTCGTCTCTAGACTCGGATCCCATGGCGCGCGCGTTCCTTTCCTTCCATTCCTACTCCCACTCCGAGTGACCACCAACCACGTTGCTTCGGCGGAGAGGAACTAAACTGTAAGCAACCCAGAAGCACGAGCTAGCCACCGGTAGAAAGACGCAGGCCGGCCGCGCGTCTCCCACCCAAGCCATCACTGCGCGCGTACGCGTCATGGGTGTACAGAAGCCGGCCGGTCGAGTTACCGTGAAGGAACCAGGCCAACCAACAGCAGAGGTTGGTGGCGCTTTGCCATCTCGCGGTCGCCGCCGGTGGCTGGCTGGCTTCCTGCCGAATTCACCGATCGCTGCAAAAGCTGCGCTTTCTTTGCCTTAAAGCCCCGGGCGCACTCCCCCGCTCACTCACCCAATGCGCCGCTCTAGTGTAGCCGTGTAGGACCGCACGCTGTTCTTGCAGTTCGTTGCAGGCATTGTGAGATTAATGGAGCTGCCCAACTCCGTGCTCGTCCTGATCCTTGCAGCCACGCTCTCCGTTGCGGGTTCCTCTTCTTTGTTAATCTTTTGTTGGTTTCGTTTGGTTGTTCTTTGGTGTTGATTCTGTGAGGTGTCGATTTTATCGCAGTGGCTTACGACCCGCTTGATCCGAACGGGAACATTACCATCAAATGGGACGTCATGTCGTGGACAGCTGATGGATATGTTGTGAGTACTTGCATATGTTAATCGGTCGCTTCTGTTTCTCTGTGTCCATGCTTCTTCTTATGCTAAAATTGGACGTGATCGATTAGCCATGTCAAGAACAACGACATGGAGTAGTCGACTAACTGATCGATCGCCGGCGGGCGGCGGTGCGGTGGGGATGCAGGCGATGGTGACGATCAACAACTACCAGATGTACCGGCACATCATGGCGCCGGGGTGGACGATGGGGTGGACGTGGGCGAGGCAGGAGGTGATCTGGTCCATGGTGGGGGCGCAGGCGACGGAGCAGGGCGACTGCTCCCGGTTCAAGGGCAACATCCCGCACAGCTGCAAGAGGACGCCGGCCGTCGTTGACCTGCTCCCCGGCGTGCCATACAACCAGCAGATCGCCAACTGCTGCAAGGGCGGCGTCATCCCCGCCTACGGCCAGGACCCCGCCGCCGCCCTCGCCGCCCTCCAAGTCAGCGTCGGCCAGGCGGGCACCACCAACCGCACCGTCAAGCTCCCCAAGAACTTCACCCTCCTCGGCCCCGGCCCCGGCTACACCTGCGGCCCCGCCAAGATCGTCCCCTCCACCATCTTCTTCAGCCCCGACCACCGCCGCAAGACCCAAGCCCTCAGTGAGTTCGAGCTTCGATCTCTTTCTGATCACGGCGGCGCTCGTCCGTCCCTGCACCCGCCACAGGCATGACATAGCTATACATCTGAACGTGCCACGCGTGCAGTGACGTGGAACGTGACGTGCACGTACTCGCAGCACCTGGCGTCGAAGTACCCGTCGTGCTGCGTCTCCTTCTCCTCCTTCTACAACGACACCATCGTCCCCTGCGCCAAGTGCGCGTGCGGCTGCGAGCACAAGAGCTGCGTCCGGTACGCACACCAGCACCGCTCCTCAGCCGTCGCCGGACGCACACGTACGACGACGGCCGGCGCAGATTGCGCGCGGCGTGCGATCTAACGAGCGTGCTCGCGTACGTCGTTCTCTTTCAGGAGCGAGAGGGACTCGAAGCGGCTGCTGGTGTCGGGGAAGCACGAGCACGCGCACGCGCGGGGGCACAGGGGGAGCGCCGCGCCGCTGCTGCAGTGCACGACACACATGTGCCCCGTGCGCGTGCACTGGCACGTCAAGCTCAACTACAGGGAGTACTGGCGCGCCAAGATCGCCATCAACAACTTCAACTACCGCTTCAACTACACCGGCTGGACGCTCGTCGCCCAGCACCCCAACCTCGACAACATCACCGAGGTCTTCAGCTTCGACTACAAGCCCGTCGTCGCCTACGGCTCCATCAGTAAGCTAGCTACCCCTCCGTTTCATAACCATCGATCTCTTCGATCCATTCCATGCAAGATAGCTTAGCCAAGAACTGGATGTTGATGGCTGTTTCTTTTTTCTTTCTTTCTTTTCTTGCTTGCAGATGACACGGCGATGTTCTACGGGCTCAAGTACTTCAACGACCAGCTGATGGAGGCGGGGCCGTACGGGAACGTGCAGTCGGAGGTGCTGATGCGCAAGGACGCCAGCACCTTCACGTTCAAGCAGGGGTGGGCCTTCCCACGAAAGGTTTACTTCAACGGCGACGAGTGCCAGATGCCGCCGCCAGACTCGTACCCCTACCTGCCCAATTCCGCGCCGTTGGCCGCCTCGGAGACGCTGATGAGCTCTGCGGTGGCGGCCGTCGTGGCTTTCTTGGTGCTGCTCATGGCATGAGTGTGACTGTGTGAGGTGAAGAGAGGTGGCATAGTGCTGGAAGCCTGGAACTTGCACAAAAGTTAATGATGATCTTCTTGTAGATAGGATGTTTTGGGCTTCAAGATTGCGGCTGGTGTTTTGAACAGAAATTAAATGCAAGTTTTTTTTTTCTTTAAGTGGAGGAGACATGAGCATAACTTTGAAAGAGAAATCTGTAACACTGACCAGGCTGGAATTAAGATACAATGACACGTTGCATCACATTAGCTGACTGAAGTGATAGCATTAGCACCATCTCTTGTTCACCATGCTGCGCCTGCAGTTTTAGTTAGTTTAGGTATGAGACGTATGACCGAAACGGCTATTAGAGGGTGAATAGGAGTTAAATAATTTTTTTTCAGAAAGTTCAGACCACTTCTGTGGCTAAAAGGCAGGTCGGATGAACAGTAACTCAGGATAAACAGTAAAATCATCACGATCTCAAAATCAAGAATCGATGTAATTTTTGATTGGCTGATCTAAAACATGTGAACTTTGTATGCACCTTCTTATTGATGTCAGGAACCTATTTCAATTATCAATCAAGTAGATTGACCTTAAAGTTCTAATCTTTTTCAATGTTAAGGAAAGTTGAACCAAAATCGGATCAAAAACACAAACATCAGTATGAGTTTGTGAAACACCTTAGAATATTAATTAGATAATTAGGGTATTAGTTAGTAATTAGAATATTAATCAACGTATTTTGTTTTTCTAAAATTTTAAATTGTGATTAGAAAGAATAGAATTAGAGTGAGGATTGTCGTCAAACCCGTAGACGAGGTATTAGTAACCGAGATACCAAACCCGTTGGGGCCAGGTCGGCACCTCTCTCTAGATCGGGTTCATCACTCGGTAATCTTTACAAACCTAGTAAGGATTGCGAGTATCCTTAGTAAATAGAGACTGAATAATAACTCTAGCACTTGGTAACTCAAGTAAAAGGCAACAGTAGCTTAGTAACTTTGACCAACTCAAGCAGCCAGCCAAGCACACAGTAGGTTCACCCCCCTTGGAGCACATCGATCGAAGCAAGGACATAAGCCATACCCTTCATTTACAAACGAGACAACCGATGAGAACAAGGCAATTCATCTCCTTTTCTCCATCCAAAGCAACAAAGCCAGCCATTTCCTTCACTCAAGCCCCAAAACCCAAAGCAAACTGAGAGCAAGTTGAGAGCAACCAAGAACCAAGCTGAAGGCAAGAACCACCACCACCAGGAGCCAGAAGGGGAGCCGGGTAAGAAGAAGAACCCCAAGCAAGGAGGAATTCTCAAGCAAAGAACAAGGAGACCTGAAAGGGAGCCCAATCCAAACAGGACCAGTCCACCTCGTCTTCTTCCTCTACTTCAACTGAACCACACTGACCAGCATCCCCCCCCCCCCGAACCAGCAAACCAGGTGCACAACACTAGCAGTAGTAATACTAGCATTGTAGGATTACTTGGAATGGGTAGATCGGGGGAAGTAGCTAGTAGATCGGGATGGATTCTTATCCTCAATAAGGTGAGCACCCTAGGGGTTGCATAGCTCGTGCCGGTGACACCTAATGCTTCCCGGCGCACTAGGGGTCATGGTATCGCCGCCACACCATCCAATCTAGAGCCCCAATTCATCGGCTAATCCTTGCCAAATCAAAATTTTAAGCAAACAAAAAGTATTCAAAAATCATCTAGGAGACCCCAGCAGAGCAGATCGGCCCTTAAGAGCACCCTTTTTGCCCAAGACAACAAGGAGGAATCGAGCCAAGTAGAGCCAGTGGAGGAGTCAGTGAGGCCTGAGGTTCGACCAGTAGGAAAAGGAGAGAGAAGAGAGGGAGAAAGAGTAGAGGGAGTAGGGGAGAGGAAGATAGGTCGGTGTGGAGGTGGCCTGGGAGACAGAGGATAGCGATCGGGCTACTGGCGGCAGGAGTTGAGCTAGCCATAGGAGAGGCCGGCATTGGCCAAGCCGAAGGAGAGGAAAGGCAGCGGCTGGGCCAGAGGCTAGACGGAGGAGCAGCCGGCAATAGAGGAGAGAGCAGTCAGCTGGAGTAGAGACCGAAGGGAGTTTGGCCAGGGAGTAGAAGAGAGGGGGTGGGAGGAAGAAGAGTAGAGGAAGAAGAAGAAATCGAGAGAGAAGAAGGCTAGGGGAGGCGTCGGCCAAGAGAAGAGAAAAGGAGGAAAAAGAAAAGGAGGAAAAAAGAAGAGAAGAAAATAAGATGAGAAAAAGAAAGGAAAAGAAAAGAAAAGAGGAAAACTCCGCCAAAATTTTCTCAAAATGAGGAGGAACTTGTATTTGATGTTAATGGTTGTTGAACTTGCTTATGAATGCTTTATATATCTCTTTATGAATTGTTTGCTCTTGATCTTCATTTTGTTCATTATTGTTGTGTGCATATATATATATATATATATATATATATATATATATATATCATATCTTGTTATCCTCGAATACCACACATATCTGCCAAAATTTTCTCAAATCTCACTCTTTATTCCTTGCACATATTTAGGGGGAGCCTTTCAAGCATATATGTGTGCTTTAAATAGAATTTTACTTCAATTTATCTCAAACCACATCTCAAGTGAAGTAAAATGCTATTCTAAGCAAAACTCCAGAGTATGCATTTTGTCTCTCGCTTAATGTATACTCAAATTACTCTCTTTTATCAATTATGTGTTGGGGTTGTCATCAATTACCAAAAAGGGGGAGATTGAAGCATCTAGGCCCCAAAATTTGCTTTGGTTTTGGTAATTAATGACAATCGACTTAAAGGACTAATCACTTCTCTCTAGAAATTGAGAACAGGTTGATCGCAACTACAGGATCACAGGATCAAGCCACAAAGGGCAAGGAAAGAAGATCAATGATCGAGGTATAAGTTTAGAAAATTGTCCTTTTATGTTTTTACCGATCTCAAAGTCTTGGAGAAAAGATCGGGTTTTATAATAGTTGCCGTACTATAAAGAGGGAAAGTGGATTAGTATCTTGAAGTGTCAAATGGTTTGAAAATTTGGCTCAAAGACTCTTCAAAATGCATATTATAACATGTTTCGAAAGTCCGTTTTTGAAAATCATGCATCTTCAGCAAAACCGACACTACCGCTGTTATAATTGAGGTAGTACCGCAAGTGCGGTACTACCGATATTTATATAGCAGTAGCTATTTTTCAGATACAGTCATTTTCTGTCAATTTCTCAATTCTCTCTGGGCCAGCACTACCGCAAGTATAAACGCGGTACTACCGTATTAGTGGTAGTACCGACAATATGAGCGGTAGTTAAAATCCAGTGCGTACCCTTCTTGAAACTACTTTAATTTGCAGCACTACCGCAGTGTTATAAGCGGTACTACCAGATTCATGGTAGTACCGGATTCAAACATGCAGGAGTCTTTTTCCAGAGGGGTGCATCTTGTGAAGTATTGGCACCATTTTTCATCCGGCACTACCGTTGGGTAAATGACGATACTACTGGGTTTGCGGTAGTACCGCATGTTAAACAACGGTACCTTGTTTGGTAAGGTGTCATTCAGTGCTTCTTTGGATCATTTTCATTGTCGGCACTACCGCCATGCATTGAGCGGTACTACCGGCTCTGCGGTAGTACCGGGATTAAAGTAGCGGTAGTTTTTTTTAGAAAGTGTCTGATTTGATTTGGATCTCGAGCAAATTAGCGGTACTACTGCACTTTGAACGCCGGTAGTACCGGACTTCAAATTTGAAGACCGTTTAGCGCGCATTTAATGCGCACAATCGACCGTTATAGTCAAACTGCCGAAGGGCGGTAGTACCGGTATTTTGCCTGCGGTACTACCACTCCCGCAGAATTTTTCAGGAAAAGGGTTGTAACGGCTAGTTTAGTTGGTGGGGGCTATAAATACACCCCAACTGCATTTCTAGAGACTCTTAGACACTCATTGATTACTCTTGAGCTCTAGCAACCCTCTCCACTCTCATTTGCATTCATTTCATCTTTTGAGAGGAGAAAAGGCATTGAATTGCATTGAGTGTTCTTGAGCCAAACTTCAAAAGCGTTTTTCACACTCAAGTGAGGATCCACCTACTATTCTCTTGGAGGTTGCCGCCTCCTAGACGGCTTGGTGGCGGAAAATTAGTGATCTTCTCAAAGAAGGTTGTGAGAAGACCCAATTCGGTGTAAAGGCTCGGAGCTCGCCTACCCGGAGTGGGGAAGAGCTACCCCGATTATACGAGGAAGGCTCAATTGTTCAAAGGAGTCGGCTTGAAGTGAGTCAATCTACCTCAACGTGGACTAGGGGAGACCGGCAAGTCTCCGATCACCATGGGTTAAATTGCTTGTCTCCAAATTGTGATTTGATCGCTCTTGTGCTTCTTGTTTAAATTGAATTGCTAGCTCTTCTAGATTGATCTCTAGGTTGAATCGATTAAAACTCTTAGACTTAGTTTTGTGGGTGCACATTAGTGAGACATAGAAAGTTTAGGCCTTGCTTGCAAAAGTTATTATTTCTAGTTTCAATAGTTCAATTAGTGCAACTAGAGCCAAAAAATTTTATAACCTCCTATTCACCCCCCTCTAGTCGGTTATCCTTGATTCTACATCTGTAAAAAAAGCTACCGCTCCAGAGGGATGGTATTATCGAAACCCCGGTAGTACCGCTCCTACATGGGTGGTAGCACCGGCCTAAAGAGATGCACCCAAAAAGCACCGTTCTGGAAAAAAGGTACCACCTCAGAGGGCCAGTACTATCAAACTTCCGGTAGTACAGCTCCTACATAGATGGTAGGACCGGCCACTCAAAAATACCATAAACGGGGCCTTTTGTTAAAAAGCTACCGCCCTATGGGTCGGTACTATCGGAAGTCCGGTAGTACCACTCCTACATGGGCAATAGGACCGGCCTGATAGTCTTTTAAAAGGATTTTTCATGGAATGCATATGATCATAAGTTATGAAAAGGTCCTTAATTTTTTATACCTTAGCATTGAGCTTGACATTTTGATTTTCTTTGTGCTTCATGATTTCACCTTTTTATGCACAACGTCATGAACCAACCTGTTCTCATATACTCAAGAGTAATTGTTAGTCCCTTAAACATAATTGTCATTAATTATCAAAACCCAAAATTAAATTTAGGGACCTAGATGCTTCAATCAAGGGCTAAGATTCACTCCCTTACTCATATATAGGCTAACACGCAACCCAACAACATAACATGTTTTAACCATACACACTAACTTAACCACTACTCCACCCGCAAACCATTGATCCAATGATTCTCCTTCACTTGAGTATGGCTTAAGTTAGCATCTCATCTATCAACTTATCATCCCGGCTTGCAGCAACTCTCTAGCCTTAGTCATCTTCCGACATCACCTTGATGATTTGGACCTCAATTCTCCTAGCCTAGTCCCGGTCTCCTCCGCCTCACCATGACCTAGTTCCAAAGTCCTACAACCATCTCTAACAAGCACATTATCATATAGCATTGCTCAAAATAATATACAACAATAATCGTTGTCCCTTGGATCATTTAGATTGTGACCACCTTAGTCCACAACCACTCAAGGCTCCGACCACTTGAAGCTTCCGACCAATCAAGGCCATGACCACTCAAGGCTACAACCAGTCCAGGCCATGACCACTCAAGGCTACAACCAGTCCAGGCCCGACCACTTAAGGCTACAACCAATCCAGGCCCGACCACTTAAGGCTACAACCAGTCCAGGCCCGACCACTTAAGGCTATGACCAGTCAAGGTTATGACCAAATAAGGCTACGACCAGTCCAGACCCGACCACTTAAGCTTACAACCAGTTAAGGTCACGACCACTTAAGGCTATGACCAGTACAAACTCGACCACTTAAGCCTCTCTTGGTTGTGACCTCCTTATATCATTGGCCCTAGGCAACTTACACAAATAAACACAAGCCTTACAAATATCAAATATTCATCACACATACATGGGTTGACCTCCACATGGTCTTTCACTTTATATATAGAAGAAATCAAACAACTTCACTTTGCATAGACATGCCTTCCTAAAATCAAATGTGTGAATGTTCATAGCCAGAAAGGATAAATTTTGCTAAAGAAGTACAGTGTATGCGTCTAAGCTAAACTGTACAGCAAGTCGGAATATACAAATTTTTTTTTTTTGGAAAAATAGGATTGTACAATGATCAATCAGGGATTGGCTAGGTATCTGCAGTTCTGCACATCTGAATCTGCTTTTCAAGAAGATGACATCAACTCAGGGGATCAAGAGAGCCAGTGCCCAATCGGATCAAAACTTTCATGAAATTTGTATATATTCACTAGTCCTTCTCTACACATAAACCAGCAAGAATGTCAATGCTGTCCAAATGGTAGTGAATGGAAGGAGAAGTGAAGCTGACAATCGCGGGGAAGCATTCGGCAGCCATGGGTATGCATCTGGAGGTGGCATCACACAGTTGTCACCATTGAAGTACACTCGTCTTGGGAAGGCCCAGCCTTTCTGGAAGGTGAACGTCGACGGGTCCTTCCGGAATAGAAGCTCAGACTGAACATTTCCATCCGGTCCAGCAGTCACGAGCAAGTCATTGTAGTACTTGATGCCCCATAACATCGCGGTTTCATCTGCGATAGAGTATTTGTCAATAGCTGAATAACAAAAAAAAAAAAAACACTAACAGAATATGAATGTGTTCGTGGGATGTAAGTCCTCACTTATTACTCCATAAGGGTTCAAAGATTTGTAGTTGAAGCTGAAAATAGTAGTCAGGTTGTCAAAATTAGGGTGCTGAGCAACTAGGTTCCACTGTGAGTAGTTCATCCGGTAGTTGAAGTTTGTCACCGTGATCTTGACCCTCCAGTATTCCTTGTAGTTAACTTTGACATGCCAATGCACTCTTATTGGGCACATATGAGAAGTACATTCGACCAGAGGTGCCAAGCTGTTCTTGTTAGGACCATTCACGACAGAAGCCAAATAAGGTGAATTGCCCCTGTCAAAGAGTGCAACCAACTGTCACATAACTGAAACAAAAAAAAAAAAAACTGTTTTTTTTTTTGTTATGTCAAATGTAACTTACTCTACGCAGCTTCCTGGTTTAGTACTGTTATCCTGGCAGCCACATGAGCATGTCGGGCAGTTAACTATGGTGTCGTTGTAAAAAGATGAGAGCGAAACACAGCATGTCGGATTTCTCTGAGCAACAAACTGTGAGTATGTGCATGTCACATTCCATGTCACTGCACAAAGAAAACAAATGGTCACCAAAATGCTAAAAGGTGTTGCTACAACAGGAGAAGTACGAACTTGTCGAGCAGATTGGATGGAAGCTTATTTCTGAAACGTTTTAGCATCAGATGTTAGATCATGAAATGAAAATCTTACTGAGGGCTTGAGTTGTCCTCCTGCCATCCTGGGAAATGAATTTAGTAGGTCTCACAAGTTTGGCAGCTCCGCAAGTATACCCCGGACCGGGGGCCTTCAGAGTGAATTTTTTTGGCACTCGCACGGTCTTGTTTGTAGTCCCGGCTTGACCAACACTGACTTGAAATGATGCCACAGCATTGGCAGGGTCCTGAGCCCATGAGCTGAGGACTCCTCCTTTGCAACAGTTGGCAATCTGCATATTGTAAGGAGTTCCAGGAAGCAGGTCCACAATCTCCGGGTCCTTCTTACAGCAATGAGGGCTGTTTGCTTTAAATTTGGAGCAATCGCCTTGCTCTGTGGCTTGGCCACCGTTCATTGCCCAGATTATCTCCTTCTTTGCCCATGCCCACCCGAGTTTCCAACCCGGCTCTTGAATATGGCGATACTGCTGGTAGTTGTATAGCGAAACAACAGCCTGGAGAAAAGGAAATTTCCAGGATGTCAGCAATTGCAGGTCTTGAGAACTAGTAAAAGGATTTTGTGGAGGCTGTCAACCTCTCAGTTGTGTAAAATGCATCTGAAGAAAAGGTAAATGATGCAAAAGGGGGGAAAAAAGGTCTAGTGTGAAATGCAACAAAGGGAGCTTATGTAAGCATTGGGTTATGAGTTTTGATTGTTAAGATTAAACAAATGCACATGTCCAGTGCACCTATTAACAAATTTAATTGCTCAAAAGAAATAGTCTTATGTTCTGTTATCATCTCCTTGACCAGCAGCCTTGTATTGCAATAGGAGTGCACCAATATTCAGTCATGTCATTTGTAAGTTTATCAAGGAAATTACTGCCCAATATCTAGCAGTTACGAAAATACTATAGAGGCTACCACTTTCTACTGCAAAATAATAACGGCAAAGCATCACTTCACCAAGCAATATTGTAGAGCAAATAGTTCAACACCATGGTAGTGACTTGAGTGCTAATCTGCATAAATTGGAGTAAACGAAAGGCCTTGTGGAATAATTGTCTTTGATTATGTAAGATTCATGAAAGCAGATGGGGACTTCTGTAACAATAGTGACATGCAATGAATTGGTCAATAATGGTAATAATTTAGCTCCGAACACGCAGTAGTGGTTTACTCACGACGTAGCCATCTGCTGTCCACTGCATTACATCCCACTTGATTGTTATGTTCCCATTCGGATCAAGCGGATCGTATGCATCTGCAGAACACAAAGGAAAATTTCAGGAAACATGGTACCTCCAAAATCCAAATTGAGTTATGTTTTCATAGCACACATTTAGGAAATCATGCAAAAGCCTCGTTAATAAAACAAAACAGATCGAAGTAAGGATGAAGATTTGGCACTGAGACCGATCAAAATTAAAGACTATGACTGGTATCGCAGTGAAAACATGCATGGTGAAGATCAAGAATTCAAACTAGTTGCAACTTGCAACAAGTCAAGAGCAACATGAGCGCATGGTGTCTCCAGCAGGAAACACTAGTGCGTCAGGCTCATAATTCAGATGATACAGATGATGGAACTAGACATTTTGGTCAATGATTCTGAAAAATGACATGGTTGGCGTAAATTGAACAGAAAGAACCATACTATCAGATGTTTCAGTGATCAGATAAGTGATTAAACTATACATGTCTTCCTACCATTAACTGTCGTCCACAAACCAAGAAAAGATCACAATTTTAGCATGATACTACAATACTATCCATAAGGCCGATTATTCTCTCTGAGTTGCAACATAACAGTATGTACCCAATCACCATCCCTGTAAATTTTGTTTGCCATGAACTAAAGCAAACCTATATGAACAAAAAAAACTAAAATTCAAGAGAAATGCGTATATCAAGGGCTAAATTGCCCGTTTGAGACAGGCCTATAAGTATATAAAAAAAAATTGGCTCCTAAAATAGTATCGAAACAAAAAAAAAAGACTCCATCCATCCTAAGAAATAACATATATCATACCCCACCCACCCACACACACACACAATTTTCCTGAAAATGACATGAATCGAATAACACCTCCTGAGAAACCAAGAAACCCAGTACCAAATTATGCAAGAATCAACCAAAATGCAGAGGGCTGGGGTGCTGACCAGACAAAGGCATTAGAGAGGAGAAGGCGACGAGCAAGGCAATGGAGGCACCCAGGGACAGGAGCACCGGGCGCGGCCTTGCCATGGCTACGCGAGAGCTCAAGAACCAGCTGCACCCTGATCACTCTCGTGTGTCCGTACTTTGCGGGGAAGGCAATAAGAACTTCAGAAAAGGGGGTCAGGGAGAGAGAGAGAGAGAGAGAGAGAGAGAGGCAGCTTTCCTGTGCTTCCGGCCTGTATATGCGAGGGGATTTCTTGCTCCGTGCCTGTCCGGGGATAGAGACATGCAGACAGGTTTGAGCTATTCTTGTGGGAAGCTTCTCTTTTCCTTCTGGTGTTGGGGGTGGGGTGGGGGGGGGGGGTGCAAAGCTAGGTACTCCTAGATTACCATCACTGCAGCCGTTCCATTTTGTTTTCTTTTGTATTTGCTGTTCTTGGTTTTCAAAAACTGAAGACATAGAAAATGGAGGTTTTTTTTTTAAAAAAAAAATGTAGTTTAAGCTAGATAGGTACTAAGTACTTATGTACCCTCCGATCCACCTGAAACCTAAGCTGAAAGATCATTTTTAGATGAGCTGAAAGGGAAAAAAATTGACGATACACCAGCTGATAATTTTTCTGACCTTTGTTCCATTGAAAGATTTTTTTACTCTGATTCAAGTACAAAACAAAAGCTCACCTCACTGGAGCTATATTGTTCAGTCCCTGTGGCTCTCAAGATGAAAAAGAAAGCTGCACCTGTGCTGGACTTTTAGTACATTATCACCAATTCAAGTCTTCCTTTGTAATTAACCATCTGATATTTTGCAAAGCCGGATCCTAACATGATGGACGTGTCTCTATCATCTTGGTAGGTCCTCAGAAGTGTTTACTCAAATATAGTTCACTTTCCATGACACAGAGTCGCTTTTCTTGTGGACTAACAAAGTCGCCTTTTTTGGTTTGATGTGCGCGATCTTTCTTTTTTCCTCCGTAAATTCCACTAGTGAGTAGTGAGTGGTCATTGGCACTCGATATCAACTGGAATATTCCGCTGCATTTTCTTTTCCTTATGGGCGAAGGCTCGATCACTACAGACTTTCAAAATAAATCAACCAGCCGGGTCAGAAATTCAGAACAAAATCGTCATAATGTGATATCTTTTCCCCCCACAAAGAAAGGTGTGCATCTCAGTATGCAGAGGCCGGAAGTTTAATATATTCTTCCATTATCTAAAAAAAATGCGATTTCGAAACCACTGGCTTATTCTGAAAATACCAGAGCTGAAAATGGCATGGACTTCATCGTGAAACTAGGTTCACGTGGATATATTTATGCTCAATGTACGTGTTTTTTTAGCACGAAGCAGATACACGTACTCAACATATATCACACTCATATGACTCTTGCATATACAGCATATATGTTAGTAATATGCTAAAGATAGGTACAGCCGGAACAGGGCAATAGGTACAGCCGGTTAAATTTGATTTCACTGCCGGGGGTACGTATTTCTCACGGCACGTAGCAGGTAGAGAGAGCGAGCTTTGTTTCGGGGCAACGACATGACGCTTTAGGATTCCAGCTGCACATGTAGACGCCGGAATCTTGTGTACGAAACGCGTCATGTATCCATTCCATCGAGGTCTCATGAACGACAGCCAATACCCAGCACAGTGCATGAGCATGCACGATAACCAAAACGCAGCCACAAGGGCACAAACAAACGCGAACAAGTGTAAACTGGACTACTACTACTACGGTATCTTGGCGACTCTGCCTTTGGAAAGACAAAATTAAAAGCACGATACATTATACTCCACATCACTGCTACTTTGTGTGACCCGCCCCGGCGCATGAGGGGATGCGCAACCCATGGACGGACGCCTCTCTCGCCTGCTTTGGGCATGGCCGCTGGTTTCGTGCCGGGTGTAGAAGAGGCCTATCGGCGACCGTCAGAAGCTCACAGCTGGAGGCAGCTCTCCTCCTTTTTTTCTTTTCAGATGAGCATTGTGCTGTCTGGCCGCCGCTGGCTGGACCGGTGGTGGTGTACGGCCAAAGGCAGCAGTAGAAATATTCTACGCGGTGACCCGCCCCATTCATTGCAGGTCAGCATCCATTTTTCTGCAAGGAAAGAACTCTGCCTACACGGCTACACGTAACACGCTTTTCCGTCGAGCGCAGATACTGCGGCTAGCGTTGGCTTAGCTGGCTCCAATTCTACGACCGCGCCTAGCCCGTTGTTCTGCATCCCTGTTCGTACGTGTTTGACGGCGACACGGAAGCGTGTGGGCCGGTCCCGGGCTCCGTAGAGTCGTCGGCGCGCGCGCCGGGGGCAGGGGCGCCGCGTTGGCGGAGGAGGCCGTCCTAGCGGAGCGCGGTGAAGATTATTGTTATTGCTACTATTGTACGGTGCGGGCCGCGTGGGGGAGGGGTGGAGGCAGCGCAGGCCCGGGCCGGGTGGGCTCGCGCGGGGCCGGCCGGAAATGGCATTGGCGCCGTGGTCCGCGGGGTGGGGAGGCGGAGTTTCCATCTCGCTGTTTCGGCTGGAAGTATTTGGCGGCCCGCTTGCAGTTGTAATCCTATTGCTACTGGCTCAACAAGCAGAAGAAGTCATGCCAAAAAGATTAAAAAAAAAAAAAAAAAACAAGCTGAAGAAGGGGAAGAAAAAAAGAAGACACACCTAATTATTCTCCACCGGGTGCTTGTTTATATTAAGATCCCGTTTGGCAACTTGAAACCGAGCTGTTTCTACTAGAATCTAGGAGAAACCCAGCCAAACGGGCTAAAACTCGGAACGTTTCTTCTTTTTCTATACCAGGGTTGAATCGCCCTCAACCCCGTTTCTACTAGTTTCTATTAGATTCTGGAACCGTACCAAACGATTTGCAGAAAGTGATTATAATTCTACCTGAAACGTTTCTACCGAGAATCTGGAACCGTTTCTGTTTCTACTAGAATTTAGAACTGTAGCAAACGGGGCCTAACATCCGTATGCCGCATGGAATCCTCGGCCAACGAGCCACTTCACGTCACGTTTTTCACACGACAACAAACTTGGATCAATCAACTGCTAAAATGGGAAAACCCAGCAGGGACGAACAAACACACACGACAAAACAGAACATAATAGAACAGAGACTTGCTGAGTTTACTACTGGCCAGTGGTTACTTGCGTGCATTGATCTACCCGGAAACAAATTCTATACAACGGTATTGTATACCGCGGTCTGTGTAGCGCCGTATGGATTGGCGCCACGCGTCCCGCTGCGTTAATCTCCATGCAAATCTATCAATCTTCAAGCATTTTAATGCAAATCCATCAATCTCTAAGCACTTTAATCCGCTTTAATCCTTATCACTTAATTGTTTTTGTATAGAGATTGACGCTCCGGGACATGTGTCACCAATCCACACGGTGTTGTACAGACCGCGGTATGCAGCACTGGGTAGAATTTTTTTTCGGATCTACCCACTTGCAGTCACGGTTGCGTATCGATCGAGTCCGGAAGTGGAGGGCGCGCGATTCGCCAGGCTTGGCGTTGCAGGAACATCCAGGCCTCAGGAATCAGCAGTTAGCCCCCCATGGAACGTCGGCCATGGCGTTGCGCCGCGCGTCCGGCGCAACGCCACTAGCGCCATGTCGAGCTCGCCAATGTCGTGGCGCAGGTTATCCTCGGCGAGGATGTCCACCGCTGACCATGGGTACGCGGACATGGCAAGGAGCAGCGTGTGGAAGGAGGCTGCGGTGGACGCAGTGAGCAGGCCGAGGAGAGGGGGGGAATAGAGGGGCAAATTCGTCTTTGCGATGCGTTTTTGATGAAAAAAGAAGAAGAAAAAAATGCCAGAATACCTGGAGAATAGCAAATTTCTGCTATTTCTCTCTTAAAGGTCTTTAAAGTGGCAAATCTTCAAACCCATGTATTAGGTGTGGAGCACATTTCCCATAAAAAAAGTCTAATTTCAACTAGATAGAATGGAGCACATAATTAATATCATGACCACAATTCAGATTTTGTTTCCTCATCTTTGATACTTTGAGGTCTCAATATTACATGCACATTTCATCGCTCTAAATCATATCTCCATTTGCAAAACACCGAGGGAAACTAATGCCAAGGCTACCAAGTATTTGAGCTTAAAGGGTAAATCAAACATATCCCGTCATATCCCACCACCTACTTACACACCTTCATCCACAGCAAAATGACCCTTCAATTGTTGGGGTTAGTGCTCACGATGCTCATAGGACGCATCATTCTTGGCCTCCAGAGATGAGGCAGCTGCCTTGTCCAGAAACCACACCAACTTCCCGTCTGTTGGCTGAACGATTCTAGCGGGCAGTGATGCAGGAGCGTCTTGAGCCTCGCTATTGTCAGAAATGGCCAAATGCACAGCCCTTGCTTTGTCGTCACCAGTAGCCACCATTGCTATGTTTGATGCTGAGTTTATCACCGGAAGAGTGAGAGTAATCCGCTCAGGTGGAGGCTGTGGAGAGTCAGTTATGTAGGTGACCCAGTCGTCTTTTAGCTCAAGGGCTGGATGGTTAGGGAACAACGAGGCGACATGTCCATCAGACCCCATACCAAGGAGAATAAGATCAAACTTCGGGCAGTCATTGCTCTCTGAGACTCCAACTGTGCGGACCTTGACCAGCTGCCTGATGACAAATTCGTAGTCCGTTGCTGCGTCCTCCACCGTGGCGTTGTCATTTATGGAGTAAACATGGCCACTGAGGATGGGCACCTACAAAAACCATTTAAATGCTTGTTTTAATTTTTAAAAACACATTCAAATTAAAGTGTGCAACAGATGGGTGACTTGGCCAAAACAATTGATCTAAGCCATGCATTACAAAGATGCTACCACACATGTTTTCAGCATCATCACGAGACACCATATAAGCAACACTAACAGCCACATCTTATTTGCTTCTGTGGTGCCAGATAAACCAGATAAAGACAACCATGGAGATCTGTGAAATATAATATGAAAATGGCAAGGGCAGAGGCAAACAGTGGAACATACCCATATGGTCAACACTAAAAACTGTGCGCAACAACAGATGCGTGCAATAATCTCATGCAACATTAGCACTAGCATCGATAACAAATGTTACAGATTCAAAAAAGCTAAGTTGCAACTAACAGTCTTCCTCTAGAAAATTAGCTGGGTATCCAGGATTTGCCTTAAACTCCTCGGACTAAGTACCATGCTAGTGTGGAACAAAGGAACGAAGCACACCACATAGATCACGTGATTGGTGTAACTTAAGACAGGTGTCCCGCTGAGATGCACTCATCCTGTTCCAATAAAGGACATTCATTTGGATAAGCTTTAAGTCCGACAATAATGGCCAGAGCCCAGACGTGATCCTGAGAAGATATGAAAAGGTGTGGTTGGTGGTGGGAGCTTCCAGAGTAGTTGGAACTATTAAAGCAGTAGTTAGGCAGCCTTAATCTGGTTCCCACAATTGGCAAAGTATATTGCACAATCTGAACATAATGGACTGCATGCTAAGCCATACCAGGAAATGGCACAGCAAAATGGTAAACTAGCTCCTTGATGCAGCACCTATCCAGATCAACAGTCAGGATCTAAGGAGTAAAATCAACCTCAAAGGCACTATGACTCCAGCTGACATAACATATCTTTTTGCCTTTCAACAGATTACATTACCAGTATTAAAGCACAATGAGCTAGATCAAACAATTTGCTATCTTGTGCTAATATCAGGTGTTCAGGGAAGTAAAATGGATTGGTAACAAGAAAACAAGGACATAAGATTGGATGTTAGCAACAAAACTTGATATATGGCACACTATACAACACTCAATCCGATCTTTTTCTAAAAAAAATAATTGTAATAGAAAACATGGAATTCTCTACTATTTATCACGGACACGGAAGTCGGAATCCGACTGAGATTCAGGTGTCCCATTCGGCAAAAAAAATTTGGACACGGGAAATGCTACTTGGAATCAGACATGGGTGTTGGAATCCGACTCGGATTCGACAAATTTTTTTGGACACGGGTGTCCAAGTAACACTGCTATTTATAACTGTATAGCCCACCGGTTGGTCCTTTTGACTACGAAGCTACTGAATTAAACACTTGTAGATTCCATGCTTGAAATAAATCAAGTACCAAATACTCCGAACATTCGGAGGAAACGACAAGAATAAAAGAACAGTATCAAGCCACAGGTCAATCATATAAACCGGTAGGGCATCCAAGGTTTTGTTATCACTGATTTATACGATTGACTGACAGGTCAATCTACTTGGCAGTGGACAAGAAAGGATTAACAAGCCATCCCTTCAAATCATAGGCAGTTGGGCACTAAAATTTTAGACTTCAAAACACATAGCACTTGATGCGAGATGTCTTACTGTGGAAAGGTTGCAATACCTGCTCACTTCAGTTAAAATTTTCCACGACTGATATCAAAACAGTTTAACTAACACCATATACAGTCAAAAGCACAAAGAAAAACTTAATGACTGAACTGCTATTGCCTATTTGGTTTATATGATGAAAGAAAGCATATATTAATGGAAACAACGAAAAGAAACATCAGTATATACTGTGTATGAACCACAAGGTATAACTATCATCTGGTCAGTACAAAATAATAAATGAAAACAGAATGCAAATCAATTCATTCTGAGCAACATGAAACTCAAGCAACAAGTACCAAAAAACTAAAGTGTACCAAGCAAGTGAATCCTAAGAAACAAAAACATGAAATTTCTGAAAAGTTTGTTCTAGGCTGCACTATGAAACAAAAAAAAAAAACTTCTCACATACTTTCGATAGGAATCCTTCTTTTGTTAGCTTATAGTTACTCTCTGCATGATTCTTTGCTACAGCACGCTCGTCAGTCCAGAAGATGTACCATTTAGACCAATCCAGGGTCTTATTGTATGGCGCTTCACAAAGTTTCCTTTTTAGAAATCAAAAGCATAACAGTTCAGATGCAGAATCAAAGATAATAAAATAGATAATAAAGACGAGATAACAAAACTACCCCAAAAAACTAACAAGGGGCCCTCCGGATAGGGCAACAGCAAAGTATCCCCTTTCTTTAACAGAAATTTCTGATACTTGTGAGATGTATTCTGCTAGATCTGTTGCCATCTCATCTGAACTCTCAAAAACCCTTATTTCACCGTTCTTTTTTGGTTCATATGAGGCAGCCATTTCCCTCTCCATTGTTTTCTTTGGTTTATAACTCTATATCAAGTTATCGTTCCACCAAAATACTCCTGCACAGAAAGTAGCGGTATATTACCAACAAGGAAATACAGAAGAAGTGATCCAATCATGTGAAGAACATCAGAATTTAACAAAACTTGAAAATTCAAACGAAGAATCTAGCTCTTTAACCTCTACATCTTTAATAACAACAATAAAAATAACATTCTTGGTTGTTTCTGGTCAGCAAGGCACCAAAATGTTGGAAAAGGGAAGGTAATCTATCCCGCAATATCCCCACCAAATCTCATGCACCATATTATCCTAAATTCCATCATAGGAGAGATTTCCCCATTAGTTGAGATATCTCCAATTGCACGTGTAACATAGACTCCGCATGCCGATTTTAGAATTTGTAATAGCAACGATCTATTGCTAATCTTTTTGTTAATTGACTCTAAACATTCCCAAACAACCAATCCAACATTCAGCTGCAAATGACCACTTATGAACCAGGCGATAGGGGCTAAGGTTCCAAACCCAATTACATAACTCAAACCGAGACACTAAAACAAAATAAATGCTGGTGCTTTAGTCCAAAGCATCAGGATATGGGCCTAATCACCAAAATTATGCCTAGAACTACCTTAAACTGAAGACAAAAAGAATGCATAACAGAAAAGGAGATCTAAGCATTACACGCAGGAATTCGGAATTACACACAGTAACTCTAGTTCAAAGAACATAAAGTAGCAAATAAAGGAAAAGAGGCTGCCTTTCTCGTTCTGCTCAATGAAGGGAGAAAAGCTCAACAACGCTGAACCAGAGCCGCGGGGAGAAAAAATAAGGAAGAGGGCAGTTGCAACTGCAAGCACTAGCAGCCATCATTTGAGTTGAGACCAGTTCAAAGATTTCAAGTTTTTTATCCAATCACAACAAAAGCACTCAAATACTACTTTACTGCTAATAAGAAGTTAAAGAAGAAGGAACACTGCACTCAAATACTACTTTACTGCTAATAAAAAGTTAAAGAACAAGGAACACTGCAGGAGGGCAATCCGTTGCAGACCCGGAACTGAAAAGCTGTTTCCTTTGGTCCATTCCTCGCTTACTTTTTCTCGAGGAAAAAAAAAAATCAAAACTACTCGTATAAGGCCATGGCGGCCACACCATTGCTCAGCAGATGAAACCAACTGAATCAGGAACTCACAACCACGCACAATTCCACAATTCATTAATCTGCAAATCAAATCTTTGATTAACTAAGACACCAACCTAACCACATTATCTAAAACCCCGCTACGACAACCTCGCACTCCATCTGATTCGAATTAACGAAACAATCGACCGCATTTTCTACTCGCCAATGTTCGAACAGGTAACCAAGAATTCAAGATACGATCCTTCAAGAACAGGAGCGAGAATTGCAGTCCATGACGGCTGCGCACCGAATCATTTCCGCCAAGGAGAAGGTTCCAGATCAAGAACCAACACAAGATCACAAGAGTGGAACCAAATCAAGAAGGCCCGGGTCCCAAGAACTCACCAGAGCTGTGCATTTGCTTGCCCCTCCTCCCCTCCTCTCCTTCCCAAGCCGCAAGGAAGCAAAGGAAGGGTGTAAAACGAAGCCAGGCGAAGCGCACACCTATTTATACACACATACGCGTAAAGTATATGAATTTTTTTTCCTCTACGTATAAAATTATTTGATCCATAAACCAAAAAGAAATCAAGAAAAGGGTGATGTCTGCATGACTGCATCAGAGAGAAGAGGGATAAAAACCTTGTTTTGATCTGAATTCTCTGTGGATTATGTGCTTCTTTTTCTTCTTCTTCTTTCCCTTCCCTTTTCCTCTGCCCCTCTACCTACAAATGGCTTTATCTTTTTGTCTGTAGCCTTGTAGGGTAAATTTTGGTTGCGTCCGTCTGGCGAGCTGCAACGCACGTGCGGCTGCCCTCATCCTTATCACAACTCTGGATTGGAATGGCTTCTCCTCTACCCTCCTCGTCGTCATCCCCTGGTATATTACCCCTTAAGCTTCCCACAAAATTTCATTACTTTCTCAAAACAATAGGGTTAGCAAATCAATGTAATCATAATAATTTCTAAATGTAGTTGGGATTTATGTCTTTCTGTTATACTCCATCGGCCATAGATAGTTATCACTTTCTCCAGGGGTATATGATTAAATTTTGAGAGGTGCTTTCTTTTAAAAGTTGCACAACTATTAAAGCATGAATGAAAGGTAGATGGTGATTACTTATCCCTTCACTTGTTTCAATATTTGTGCAACTTGTATTAGAAGGAAGAGCATAGAAGCACTGCTCTTAAATTTTTCAAACTTTGATTATCAATATCTTTTAAACATTTAAATCAGATACATAAAAAATTATATTTATTTATTTATCTTGAAAAGTACTTTTATAATATTATAAATTTATTAGGTTTTATAAATATATTATAATAAAAATTAGTGATCAAAACTATATTTTAAATACCGTATCGATATTTAAAATAATAACTATTTCATAAACAAAATGAATATCTGTTTTGCTTTTTTAACGCAAGTTTTTCTTTCTCTGTGTTTTTTATTTTCTGCTAAAGTATCGATCGGAGGTTGTCAGTTGCCATGTTGCTGGTACAAGTTGCAGGGCACTTGCGGTCCTGTTCATCTTTTTGGAGAAAAGGATCGAGCTCCTGTCTGCATTTGCAACTGACAGGAGGATGGCAAGTAATTGCGAGCATGGAGGGCCCATGCTCTTTTTTTCTTGTGAAGCGAATGGAGGGTCCACGCTATTGCTACCAAAAAAATCCAAGTGTTTTTTGTTTTCAAGTAAATTTTATAAAACTATATTTTTTTATACAAACTACCTGAAAGCTACATAATTTGATTTCTAATTTACAAACTTACCAATTTTAAAAAAACTTTATCACAAAACTACCTATTTTAGAATTGACCGTTTCTTATAACAGATTTGAAAGTGTGAAACGATCGTTCCTTATAACATATTTGAAAGTGTGAAACTACGTGGCAGCCTCACGTGCGAGTGAATCGGTAAATGGAGGGGGCGTGGGGCTGTCATGTGGACCCACACTGACAGATCCGTTACAAAAAAAATGGTTAATTCTGAAATATATAGTTTTGTGATACAAGTCCTTTTAAAATATATAGTTTCGTGAAATAGGAGCTAAAAACTAGTTTATACAGAAGAGTTGTAATTTTATGAAATTTACTTTTGTTTTTACGAAACTGTTCTAGCTAGGTAGTGCTTGGTTCATATTCTGAGAAGTGCGATGTACAAGCATGCCATGCCCATCTTACCTCAAATTTGCTTCCACAACACAAAAAAAAACGTCGATTACAAAAAAATGCCTATATTCAGGTAGACGTCATTAATAAATCATGAGGCGTGCGTTGCATGAGGATAAATATGTCGCCTCTTGTAAAATGCATCTTTAGATACATATTAAAGGATCCTAATTTTAGGATGCAAACATGGATATCGTATCAGTTGAGCTACCCATCGTTCGGTTTTTGAGTTTACATGACAAAGACAAATAATACGTGCTGCAGCAAAACAAATACTGCATGACTTCTAATGCCAAAGATGTAGTAGTCAAAATGGCGAAAAACCGTGCGAAAATCGCGATTTTTGGTCATATCGGAGGGGTAAGACTTTTAAAACCGCTCGATAAATCGGTTAAATTCAAAAAAAATTCAAAAATTCAAAAAATTTATGAGCCGTAAATATCGCGATAATCGGTGCAAATCGAGAGAAAATCGCTCAAGGAATCAGCTTCGATAAATAATCAATTGGCGGTAAAAAGCGGAAGAAAATCGGTCAAAAATGAGAGAAAATCAGCTTCGAGAAACATTCAACTGGATAGTGAAAATCGGGAGAAAATCGGAATTTTTTCTTCAAACTTTTGGATTTTAAAACTATGCGATATCTAGCGATTTTCTAGCGATTTTTGAGCGATTTTTTTCGATAATCTAAAAACGAAAATCGTCCGATTTTCTTAAAAAAGAAAAGGTGAACCTGCATCCATCTGTGAACTGCTGCATCTCATCCGGACGACATTGACCTTTCACGGTGTATAATTTGCATGCCTGCCGCCTGCGTGTATCAACACGATGGTGCGACATCTCTTCACGTAAGGTTTGTCCAAGCCTTAATTACAAGTTTGTGTGGTTTAGCCAAAATCAAGTTCATGTTTGCAACGTGCCTGAAAACGAGCGATCATTATCTCGTTATCAGTGTGGTCACCCGTCACTTCTCCAGGGGAAATAATCGTTTGGAAATTACCTAGGATCTTTGCTAACGAAAGGAATTACAATTTACCAACTCCGATACAAAAGGAATGTGCCAGGTAGAATTACAATTTACCAGCTTTGATACCTTACTCTGTTGCTTACAACTACTTGCCATATTGCGGTCGTTGAACCAAACTAGCTGGCCTTAATTACTATTGTTCATGTAGACAGATTTCTCATATTTGGATAGTGTTTTACATGCATGCTGTTAGAAATCTTCTAGTTTTGAAGAGTTCTTTTCTTTCACGTGTACCATCAAATGCTAATATTCATTTTGGTGCTTATAGGCTTTCGTTCTAGTAAAATATCACGCGAAACACTTCTCAATTCAAATGTGGATCACACATTTTACTTCGTAGAATTGGAGTAGTTCAATTGACATGCAGGCAACTATTTTTCATAGAGGGGGGACTAGCCAACGGTACGCCTGAGTTTCATTAGTTTTAGTCATTGGTTTTATGCTTTCCAATGTTGAGTTTTATGAGTTTCATGTTTCATCAGTTTTTAGTGCTAAGTTTCATGAGTTTCAGTATAAAATTTCATGAGTTTTAGTGCTATACCGTTGGAATGGTATACCGTAGAATAGTTTTTCTGTTTTTCATAAGCCACCAAAATACTTCTAACTTTCCCAAACAGAGTGTGGCTTCTTAGGCTTATCAATAATTTGAGATTTTTTTATCGTTATTGAGAGGTACCAAACTATCCATTAAACTAATATCAAGATGTACCAAAAATTTTAAAGACAACATGTACCAAAAGTTTCAAAGTAATTTGATGGGAAGGTACCGATACTTCCAAAAGATAGTAAAAACTCTCCAATCATAACCCTCTTATGCGTCAAAGGTTTGGAGGCCAGCCAGCTGCTCCACGTCACCCCCCCACGGCGATTTGCAAAAAAGTCCCTCCCTTTTCCTTAAATTACGGATATGCCCCTATAATTTACAAAGAAGTCCTTTGCGATTTTTTTGTTTGTGTAAGAAAAACGTTTTCAGATTGCGTTTAGATCCCTGGTTCGTTACTTTACAGAAAACCCCCCCGCTAAATAAAAATATCGAACGAGCCATTTTCTAATTTTTAAGGATAACGATCAGGTCCAAAAATATAACAAACAGGTCCCCGACCTTACGTCCAGGTCCTTTCTCCATTTTTCCCAGAAAAAATATTTTCGTCAATAGAAATAAGTGTACATCTCTATCTCTAGACTTTTTTTCCCAACTTGATCTCTAATATTTTTCGAGACGTGTCTAGACATTTTTTTCCCCAACTCGATCTCTAATATTTTTTGAGATATATATTATTATTCGGTGAACGCATAGATTGTTAAACTCGACAAAAGAAGGTTGGCATCTCTAATATTTTTCGAAACATGTATTATTACCCGGTTAACGCATGGAGTGTTAAGATCGACAAAAGAAGATTGACCGGGTAATAATAAAGTGTTAACCAAATTCGTCAAAAGAAATATGTATACAACTATATCTCCCTTTTTTTGTAACTCAATTTCTGATATTTTCTGGAATAAAAAATATATGTATACAGCTGTATCTCTATAAATTTTTTTTGCAACTTGATTTATAATGTTTTTTGAAAAATGTATTATTCACCGATGAACGTATAGAGTGTTAGGATCGCTCCAAAAAAAATATTTTTAGCTCCTTCTGCAGTCTTTTTTTAGGGGAAAAAACAGAGTAAATTTTAATCGGTGCAGCGTGCACCGCACATTCTGCCTAGTAGTTTTTAAGGCGGGGAGCTTTGACTTCTACTTAAATCAATCAAAGACTAGCTCTCAAAAAACAGGTTTGTATTCTTAGCCTTTTCTAAAGAAGCAAAAACTTCTCCCCACTAGCATTTCGACGAAAACAACTTCTAAGTTAAGCTAAGACCCTCCTTCAACCCAAACACATGCACTGAGAAAGTTGATACTCCTTCCCACTAGCCTAGAGGTGGCCAAATAGGTTGTGCCAAACGGGCCGGACCGAGGCCCGACACTGTAGGCACGGCCCAAGCATAGCATGGCCCGACAATAAACGGGTCATGCCGGCACGACCCAATACGCCTGGCCATGCCTAGGCCTACATCCCAGCATAGCACAGCCCAGGCACGAAACGACACAATTACAACCCGACACGGTCCGTTTAGCCTGTTTATTTGAAATATAGCTGTTTTATAGTCGTTTTTAGCCTTGAAAGCTTAAAAAACCAAAATAATTCCAACAAAATCCTAAATTTTGTAAATTCTCTTATTCGTGGTGATAATTTGGCAAAATTCAAAACAGTTTTACAAAAAATTCTAAATTCGACATTCGGCTTCTGTCAAGAAATCAAAGTAAGAGTAGTGCTTAATTTTTTTTAGTGTTCTTATTATTTTTAATGAGATGACATTAATAATAACGTAATTATTTCTTGCAGTTTTCTTCATGGAGGACCAGGATTTTGCATCCTTCCCAATTTCTGATTTCGGGATTTCACCTGAGGAGCTTTTTGCATCCTATCAAGCTAAAGAAGCTGCAGTACCTATACCATCCTTAGGTTCTATAAGTGCTACTGTGTCGGCAAGCACTGGGGCAAAAGAAATCAATACACAGTACATCGAGAGTCTAGAAATTTCTACTCATTTAAGAAACTATGAAAATGATAGTATTTTGCGTGAACCTGTTTATGCTATGAAAACTAAAATTTTAAAGTATTGAAGAAGAATTCCTATGTTATATTCATTCACATTTATTTTAGATCCTAGAGGTAAAGCTCGAGGATTTTGTAGTGTTCTCTCACTTCTAATTGATGTGGTGGGCACTGATTATTCTCATTATATTTCAAACGTTCGTGCTAACTTATCTGAAGTTTATGCTAAGTACGATCAGAAGTTTGGTGGAGTTCACCTGCAACGACCTCCACCAACACCCACAACAAGTAAGAAGACAACTACATGGGGAAAAATATGGGGTGCAGTTGGCTCTACCTCAAGAAGTTCGAGTACAATAACGTCAAGTGTGGACAACAAAAGGTGGTAGGGAGCTAGGTGCCTATCTTAATAGCGACACTATCAACTACTAGGAGCATTAAGAGGATGACTTCAATATTTTGCAGTAGTGGCATGAGCACAAGATAAAATGTCCTGTGCTTTCCATATTAGCTTGGGAAGTGCTAACAGTTCTTGTCTCTACGGTTTCTTCGGAGTCTGCTTTCAGTCTACTGGAAGAATAATCGAGGAGAGAATAATCAGGCTTACAAGTAAGATGGTGGAAATACTTATCACTGTAGAAGATTGGGAACAAGCTGATCAACAAACTCAACACACTACAGAAAATGTTGAGCTGGCAACGATGTTTCAAAATCTTTATATAGATAATCAGGAAGAATAATTGTAATCTTCACTTTTTTTCTGTATCACTGAGTTATAGGCTGTACTCTTTTTTTGCCAAAGTTTTCTCATGTTGAGTTTTATTTGGCAAAAATTTTAACGAGGCAACCAAACATTAATAAAGCTCATTATTTCATTCCAATTATTTGTCTTATTTTAGAAAAAAAAAATATCATATTTTTAGCTTTTTCCTAATTTACATATATTTTTTAGAAGTTTTTCTATATTTCTTTCAATTTTTCTAATTATTATAGATTTTTTCCAAAGTTTTTTAAACTTTTACAATTTTTCAATTTTTTAAAATTTTTTGGCACCCAACGAGCCAACCCCCACTTGGCTTAGCCCGTAGGACTACGAGGACACGTGCCGGTACGACACGGCCCGTGCTTGGGCCGGTGATCAGCACGTGGGACAACACGGCACAAGCCGTTTAATATTCTAATCTAAATGAGCTATACCTAAAGGGCTATGCCACACGATAAACAGATCATGGTACACCGGACCGCCCGTTTGGACACCTCTGCGCTAGCCTCTCTCGAAAGACGGCTTTTAGGGAAGCTAAGCCCGGGATATCCCACTACTCCCAAAGCCATCCAAGCTTCGAGATGATGAAACGGACATACGTGTCATTCTCAAGCTTACGTGCCTCCACAGCATAGTTTAGAAAACTTGGTATCATTGCTGCTTCGACGGAGGCAATGGAATCTCATCCATTTCTTAGAGCAAGTGGTTGGCGCCATGGTCAGATCACAATTTTCTATGTCCCAAGCAACATCATGCAAATGCCAAGAGGCCCCAAGTTTGGAAGCTCAACAACCACACATTGATCACCACCATCCATCAGAAAACAAGAGAGGGGAGAATCAGTATACAAAATCTATTTTTTATGAGAGAAAGCATTGGAGGGATATGAGCTTTTGTTTCCTCAATAATTTTGGGCCAAACCAGTCACTGTCAACATACTATTGTCTATAGTGCACAAGGAACTGCTGATACTGGGATAGCGAATGTGCTCCGGGAAACAATGGGCACGGTCGAGGGTTGATGGGTTGTCAATCCACAGACTTGCATAAACAAGGAGCTCATCATTTTCTTCCTCTAGACTCACATAAGCAACATATTTCTTTATTCTAGCATCTTCTATTGCAGTTGACCTTAGTGCCATGAGGATGAACTAGTTACATGCCCGTGCATTGCTACAAAAAACAAAATTGATAACGAAAAATAAAGATTAAAAAATAAAAAAATTATTTCACAAGATCAAACATCTATCTTTAACGCTTCGTTTTTTGCGAAAGCTGGCTAATTAAAGCAACGCTTCGTTTTTTGCGTAGGGCAATTAAGCAGGGCAATTAATGACGTGAGTAGAACTCACCACTGCCACCAACTATTGCTTTATAGTAGTAGAGATATATGGAAATATTCTCTGCACAGTCACAACGGTGAAAAGAAATGGTACAAGGATTTCTCATGTGACTTGGCCACTATGGTAGAACTTGGCACCCAAAAGGACAAGATGCCACACTTTCAGCAAGAAGCACCATTTTGTTGAATGAATACCACAGGCTTGCAAAAAAATCAGTAAAACCGGTCACTTAGTTACGTCGCTTAGTTTACCGATTTAAAAAAAAAGGTCAAAAATCGGTAAAAATCACTCCAAAATCGGCAAAAGCACTCAATTTTCGATTTTTTTTTTATAGCCAGGTTCAAAGTGTTTAACTTCGGTTTCTAGTGATTTTCGATAATTTTCGGTGCTAGACTACTGAAATACCCCAAACTTTCAAATTAAGTTTGAATTAGGCTTTATTTGCGTTTTTTGATTTTTTTTCTGATTTTTTCGGATTTTATTTGCAATTATTTGATTAAATTACGAATTCTTTCCGTTTCGGGAAGGTTTCGTCCCGGGGACGCTTTCCCCTTTTGGCCTTGGCGTCTTCCCCGCACTCCCACGCCAGCCCGCGCTGTCGCTTTCCTCGCGCCGCGCCTCGCTCGAACTCCGCTCCGCTCGCCCTCGCGCCCTTCACCCGAAAGTCGCCAAGCACTGTATCTCTCTCATGGAGTTTCGCCATGGCTCAACGCCGCCAGTGACTCCGTCACCTCACTGCCCCTTAGCCCCGTAGGGGCACTCTCGCCCTACCCGCTGCGCCGCGCCGCTCCGAGCCTCGCCGCCCGCCTCTGTCCCATCACCGCGCCGCTGGTCTCCGCCGCCATGATGGAGACGACGACTTCACCGCGCCACCGACTATTTAAGCCCACGGCCTCCATTTCTTGCTCCCTGAATCGCAGCAACCCTCACTCGAATCCTCTCTCTCCTTCACTCCCGTACACGCCCGTTGCCGCTCCACTGCTTCGTCTTCCTCTCCGGCGCTACCTCCGGCCTGCTGCCGCCGCTGCCCACCGAGCCCTGCCCTAGACTCCAGGTGAACCCCTCTCCCTTTTGCCCTAAAGCCCGTGCCCTCCCGTGACCTAAAACACGGGATCCCCCTCTTCTTCCCTGCCTCCGGCGCCCAGCTCCGCCTCGGCCCGCCCGCACTTGCCGCTGACGCCTGGCCCCACCTGCCAGCTCCTCTCCCTCACTCTCTGTACCTTGGTCCCACTCGTCAGCCCCCGCCTGCGAACCTCCCTCTCCCTCACTGCCAGCCGGTCCCACCCGTCAGCCCCGCCACTCAAGCCCCCCCCACTGCCAATTGGTCCCACACGTCAGCCTCCCTTCCCCCGCTTGCGCCCGGGCCCGCGCGTCAGTGCGCCTTGGCCGCAACCGTGGGCCGGCCCAGTGGCCCTCTCCCCATGCGTGCGTTTTCCCAGGCCGAGTTCGGCCCAACACGGCCCAAAATGAACAGTGCCCTTTTCCCATTTCCTTTTCGGATTTGAATTTCCAAAAACCTTTTTAATTCATTTAAAAATCCAAAAATACTCCAAAATTATCCGAGAGCCCAAAAATGCCCCCAAAAATACTTTTCCGAACCGTTTCGAGCCACTGAGTCCAAAAATGCTCTCCGTTCCTCAATCCGGAGTCTCTAAAAACCCAAAATGCCAGAAATACCCCCGTTCTCTCTCCCGGCCCGTTTTCGTTCTCGGTTTCAGTTTCCGTTTCCGTTTTCGTTTCAGTTTCTTTTCGTTTTTTTTGTTTCTTTATTGTCGTTCGTCCTTTTCGCATTAGATCCGGACGTTGGACGATTCCAGGAGCCGCCGCAGTTCCCGGAACAGGAGCCGGACCCGACAAAGAGCCGATTTCAACCGTATCAACGACACTTCGTCCGATCCAATCGCCAGCAAGGCAAGCCGTACACCATTGATCATGTTGAACCTATTCATGCCTTATTATAGTTAATTACTATTTTCTACCGCATTACTTTACTGTATGTTGAAATATTGCAAATCTGTTTAGTTTAGAATGACATGATACTTAGTTAATGCCGATTTGCTCATGAGACTTCCTTGAAAATTATTGAACCTAATTATATCATTGTAACCTTAGGTTAATTAATATTCCGGTATTAATTATTATTATCTTATTAGTCTAGTCAAATGCTTTTTAAGAAGGGAAATAAAAGGCTGCCGAACCTTTGGTTCGGTTCTGTTTGGAAAAGTGCTACGGTTTGGGGGGGGCAGAATTGGATAAATCCCGGAGTGGATGAGTTCCAATCCCCGGCTGATGATTAATGCCATGGTTGGTTGTGGTGGCTGGTACAGTTGGTATCGGAATGGGGTTGTGGATCGGAAAAGGCTTGGTCTTTGGCAATGTAAGGATAATAATCCCCTTGAGCAAAGTAAATAACTTACGAACTCGTTCAACCACAAAGTTGGGCGGCCAACCGTTGGCTTGACTCAACATAGCTCGGTACATTGTACTTTCCTCGGAATACCTATAGGAGCAGGGTTACCTTCCCAGTGTGGGAGATGGTCCAATGATTATAGGGTGAAACGAAAGTGTGCACGAGGAAACCGTGGCATTTCGGGTTCACAACGGTAGGTGTCCACGATGGCGAGACCAAGAACTCCACACCGCCGGTGGGGACCCCGGGTTAATGTGGACCAAAACTCTACCGGATAGGGACTAAAGAGGGAAATGTCCAACGAGCTATGATAACCTCGATCCTACAAGACGCATTTAGGTTGCGTGTTAAACTCGAGTTGGCATTAACGATCGTGGAATCTTGTGGGTAAAGCTGAACACCTCTGCAGAGTGAATAAATGGTATTCGAATACGCCGTGCTTCCGGTAAATGAAGCTAAGTTTAATTGGGGTGAATCCCGTAACCTAGCTCAAGTAGATCTTGGTGCATGTTTGAGAATGTGGTTTAATGGTGTTGACTTTGTGAATGGAACCCCCCTGGATTACTATTATTATGGATTGTGTTTTAAACGTAAAATGATGTTACAAATAAAACTGCATCCACAAATACTTTAACCTTGTACCAATATTGTGCTACACCCATGCATGTAATATTCAGTATTTTTCGTACGACTTGTTGAGTACTCCCGTACTCACCCTTGCAACCCCGACCCCCTCTCAGAGTTTGAAGAAGCTGGAGCGTTCCAGGAGTGCGTAGATGGCAATTTGGTTTTGAGGTCTTAGTCTTTTGCTCAGGCCTGCCTGTGCGGTGTTTTGCTTGTAAGTTATTCGGGCCTTGCTGCGCCCTCTTCTGTAAAAACCCTGGCCGTTAGGCCTTATATTGAATAAAAATGTTGGAATTTGACTTTTGCCTAGCAATAATATGCTTGGTTCCTGGCAGCTAATCATCCTGGGTAGCTGTCGAGGCGTACGGATCTACCCCTAAAAAGGCGGGCCGTCACAACTACCATCGATTGTCCACTTCATTTTGGTATTTGTAAACCCTGATGTGTGCACCCTGATCTCTTGTACTGTTTCCGCTCATCCCGGCAACCCCCAGTTGCCGAGACCTAAATTCTGACGTTAAGCACTACAATCAAGCAGATGTGTAGAAGGTCCCACAGCAATATCAACTTTCGGTGAGAAGAAGCTTGATGTTCATATCGATGTTCATGCATTCAACCATATTGGAGCACACATTCTCACCCAGGAAAAAAAAACTTGTTGGAAACAGAGGGATGTTAAACATTACTAAATAGAAATGATAAGAGTTCGCAGCTTCGGTAGACTATTGTTCCAGAATTTTTTGCTCAAAGGAAATCTTGTCAGATGCAATCAATTGCTTCATCAGAACCCAGATGCTTCCTCTAACCAATGAGGTAAATAAAAAAGAAGTAAAACGGTACATTATTTGTGCTAATGAAATGCAAGGCTTTGCACAGAACATCACAAAAGAGTCAACAGTCCAACCAAAAAACTAAAAACCACATGAAGCTCTCAGATCAGAAAAATGTTGTAGTCGATTAGCCACTCACAATGGTGGGCACAATTCAAGGACAGAAATTTTCTGGTCTTCTAAATTATAAGTGGACTGTGTCTGTCGTTTCCCCTCCCATGATGAAATTTTCCGCTCCAACTTGACTGTTATGTAACTACATGTATAAGAACAAACAATTAGTAACTTAGTTGTAGGAAAGATGTTTAGCACAGTTACAAAAATAAACAATTTAGACACCAAACTTTTATTCTTTAATTTCAATGCGCCAAGCTTCAAGGTTTTGCTATGAGTAATAAAATCAGTTCAAACTGGAATCAAAGAGACGATACAGCAGGCGATATTGTGTACAAGAAAAAGAGACAAATATACTTAGGTTAGCAAACCCCTAGAAGGTCTTGAAAGAGTAACAGTACGTCCAGTGTATACAGGATATACACGTGGGGAGAACTATTGGATGAAAAGTTGAAACAGGATATCATGTACAAATGCTAATTCGTTATCGTGTGCGGGGCACGCAGGAAAGCAGATAACAGGACCTGTGAAATTTGCCCACTTGATTATAGAACAATTCCTACATTGACTAAACAATATAATTAGGTACCAAAGAGGGCAGCGCAGCCTATAGGTGTCAATAGTTCTTGAGACAGACAAATGAAATTAGAAATCATAGGCAGAGTTGTACTGAGGAAAACATGCCAGGCATTACTGTATATCCCACTTATCTTGTTATTTCAATCGCAAGTGGGTCTATAATGATGTTGCTTCCATCAAATATAGGCATGCATATGATTCAAGCCCTTGCAGCTTGGTATACATGAGAATTATGTGCAACATCAAAGAGTTCTCTGCATAGTGTACTCAATATTAAGGACAAACAAGAAATTACATGATTCCACAGCAGGAACTTGGGACGATAATTCAGGGAGTGAGAAGCACTAGCTTGGATGGTGAGAAACCAGGTTTGCAAGGGCAAGCTCATGAATCATGATACTATAGTATTTTAGTAATTATACAATATAATACAGATAGGTCATTTTGTAATTTTCCAAATCCAAACAATAAAACAGCAGAACTATGCATATGTACTATGTAGAACATACAAAAATGTACTTTTTAAATGAAACTTTCATTTACATGCTTAAAGCATAAAATTCAGCACACAATAAGAAACTCTCAAGTCTCAACAGTCAACAGACAGCAAACTATTCTGGTAGGGCGGAAGGATACAAATTCAGGATCAATGCGACTTTTATCATTTATTTATCAGTTTTCGCTCCAGATTTCCAAATGGATGAGAAATTCTTCAACTTCTGAATACATTTTTTTGATATTTTGTTAGTGCCCAGGGGTAGGGTTCACAATATCAAAAGACGCCTCAATTTCGATCAGTTGAACTCATTCATCAATTATTGGGAATCCATGATCAATCTATTGTTAATTAACTTTGAGCCAAGTTGAGCAATCCCACTTAAGCAAAATTACCTGCTTTTGAGTTAGTTCTTGCCAAAATCCCCATTTTTCAAAATTCCCTTCTCACCTGGGTAGAAGTGCAGTTTCTTGACCTCATGGCCCATTCAGAACGAAAATGTACAATTTTATGGATATTTCTACAATCTACATACTACAATTTGTCTGCTATAAATTTACAAAGAAGTTAAGCTTTTGACTCACATATTGAAGTTGAATGGTATAAAAGAGTTAATTTAAAACAAAGCTCCAAATCTGAATATCAGTTCCTTTGGAATAACGATTTGATATTTCATTTTCAACAATCAAGTGTGAATTAAGATGCAGGTTGAAACAGGTAAACTATAACAGTGGGCTAGTCTACAGCAAAACCACAAGACCATCTACAAGGCAAATGCTGAAGCAAAGAATATTTTCTGCACAGAGTGAAAAAGCCAGTGTGAGCATGAAAATTACCCAAAATTCTGCTCAAGCCTGGAGCATTTGACGCCTGGGCTTCTTGACAAAACTCATTCTGAGCTTGTATAGTCTCTTGCTCTTCGATCTCATCTTCTCTGGCAAAGTCAGCCTCTTCTTCACCTTCTTCTACCTCTTGTCAATCTTATACACCCCTGGCATCACAGTCACCCCACGTGCCACTGCCTCCCTGAACAGTGCATTTGCATGATCCCCTAAATTATGCTTAGCCAGCTTCTCGACCAGCAAGTTATATGACTTCGTGCCAGGTGCATGCCCATATCCTTTCATCATCCTGAACACCTTGACAGCATGCTCGACCCTCTCAATCCCACATAAAATCTTAATGAATCCATAATACGCTTTCCTATCAAGTTTATCTCCGAACCCTGCAGACCGCATCCATGTCATCATCTCATCCCCTTCGGAAATCCGGGCAGCCTGGTACAGGCTCTTGATAAGCACCGAGTATGTGTCAGCATCCGGTAAGCATCTCCACTCACCCATTCGCCGGAACAGATTCATCGCATCCTCAGTCTTGCGGATCTTGCATAGATTTGTGATCAGCACCCGGAAATCCCTGCATCCCGGGGAATGCCACTGGCCTCCATGTCAACTAAGAACTTCTCCGCCTCCGAAGGCATCCTTAACGGGTCCTACTTGGGACAGAGCCAGCAGACACAATAAAGAACTGCATTGTAGGCATCCAATCCTCGCTGAAACCCACCACGGCACGTCTCGCCGATCAACCTTAGCGCATGGCCAAGCTTCCCAGCATTCGCAATTGGCATAACCAGACACCAGCTTTATATGATTTTCCTCTCAATACAAGTTGCACAAATCTTAAAGGGGGCGAATGCGTAGGTAGTTACTATCTGCCCTTCATTCATACTTCAATATTTGTGCAACTTTAAAAAAGAAAACTCACCTGATATTATCATCCGGGAAGATCCCATTAGCGACCTTCTTGACAGCACGCTCTGCGTGCGAGGGGAATCCCTCAGCTGAGAGGGCGGAGACCAGAGAAGTGAGCGCCTCGCGAGTGCGAAGCTGCTCAGGCAATTCGTCGAAGACCTTGGCCGCGTCCGTGGGGCGTCCGGCGCTGGCGAGATGGAGGAGGTAGGCGTCAAGTGTGGCGGGCCCGAGTGCGGAGGGGAACTCCTAGAGGAGAGAGCGGACGGCGGGGAAGTCGCGGCAGCGGGCGAGGTGGCGAACGACGAGGGCGAGGGCACCGTCCGAGAGGTGGAGCGAACGGCGGCGGACGAGGAAGCGGAAGTGGTCGGCAGCGGCGCGCGAGGTGGCGGGCGCGGAGAGGGAGAGAGCCTCGGCGAGGAGCGCGTTGGTGGAGGGAGAAGTAGGCGTCCGAGGAGGTGGTGGGGGGCGGAGTGGAGGAGAGCGTGGCGAGCGCCGCGGCAAGGGAGGTGTCAGCGGTCGGGGTGAGGGAGGCGGAGAGGTGGCAGGTCAAAGAGGAAGGGGAGGCGGCGGAGCAGGAGGTGGCGGCGCCACATTTTGGAGCGGAAGAGATCGAGGAAGCGAGGAAGGAACGGTTTGGGGAGGTTCCGAGTGGGCACTCCGTTGCGCCAAGGGCAGCTCCGAGCGTCGATTTGAGATCGGACGGTCAAGATGGGGCTACGGTTATTAAAGATCTTTGCTTCTCAGCATGTCCCTCTTAAAACTAAAATGTACTTCATTAATGGTTTAAATCTGTAAAAAGTCTTGTTTAAAAAAATGTTAGTAATTATACCCGCTAGATCCATCAAATGGTCCCATTCATCATGTGTTCATCAAATATAGCGCATCAATTAAACCAAATTTGATATGCATAGGTGGAAAAACAGAAAGTACTTCGTTTCAAGTAGAGAATGGCAGCCATTAGAAATGCAAGAAACAAGATATATCTTTCGTTCTTTCAGAAAGGTGTCACTACTAGTACTCACTAAGCCATGAGTATTGCAAAAGTTGCATTTCTGAAGGTGCCATTACGGCATTAGCAATGGAAGTATACACAGCCTTCTGAGAGAGAAACTGAAGCCATTTTTTGGCAGCAGAAGGTCCTTGTATGGCCTATTAATATTTCATGTGTTACACTTGGCATATTTATAAAGAATTTTAGCATTCGATAACAACTTTCTTTAATTTGTATTTACTAGCAAAATAGAGATAGACAATAAAATTTACAAATGAGAGGACTGTAAGACACCAATAGTAGTAGTCAAGGTGCCCTTTGTTCAGATCATCAGGTATCCACCCAGGGCTATGCCATACCCTAGTCACCCCAGTAACAAGAGTGATGATAGCCGAGCTCAAGTAATTGCCGAGGGCAGTGGTGAGCAGCGCAAATGCCGTCAACATGCTCTTCATGGAGTCTGGCGCCTGACCGTGGAAGAACTCCAGCTGAGTAATAATGGCGAAGCACTCTGCTCCGGCAATGACAATGTACTGCGGGAGCTGCCATACGATGCTCAACGGCTTCCCCTCCCGGACGCTCTCTAGCCTCTTCGTTTCTAAAAATGCAGCAATTGCCATGGCAAATATCATCAGGAATCGACCGATCCCGATCCTCTGCAACTGTGTGAGCTCTGCTCCGTTTGCAAAGCATGTTCTGGTTGCTGGTACAATGACTTTGTTCACAACAAGAACCCAAAGTGTGACGCATATCACTTCAAATGAATATAAGGATGCTGGTGGAATGGATATCGAGCCAATCTTGGTGTTCATCACAGTTCCCTGCTGAATGAAAGTGGTGTGCATTTGAGAGATTGCAGCACCAAAGAATATTCCAGTTACCCATATTGGAAGTAAGCGGATTAGTATTTTCAATTCCTCCACTTGAGTTATGGTACAGATCCTGCATGAACTTCTATAACTGCCTTCGTCCAAGTGCAGATCAGAAATGATGGCTGCCTTGTCTAAGAACCTGAGACAAAATGATGAGCAGGTTGATTATGTAAACAATTGTATCAACTTTCATATCTTTACTACTTAAAAAGAAGGTAATAGTGGTGGTTCATCTGGCTCTCTTCTCCTCTCCCCTCACACAATAATTATGTGCTGACATCTAGGCCTTCCTAAAAAATCTCTAACAAAAAAAAAACAATCTATCAACACACAAATGCAACATCCATGAAAATTCTCTAACAAAAAAACAGCAAAGCTCTACCGAGCTCACAGCGGAGCCAAGCTTACACAGGCGGGACACGGCCGAGGGCATGGGTTGGACAGGCCGATCCCGATGATGTCGACTCGACGTCCCACAATAATATGACGTTTTTTTTATCCGTAGCAACCCACGGGCATTTAGCTGGTTAAAATAAAGGGTAGCAAGGAACACCAATAAAATTATGTTGCATCCTGAACAAATAACTCCCATTGTTATTTCTACCTCTATCTTCACTTCTTAAGCTGCAAGAGATATACATTGTGTGGATTGATCATCGTTGAGTTATTATATGCGACTGTTCTTTCAGAAATCATTAAGTAATTAACAGCTGACCTAACATGGACACAATTACCTCCATTGGTGCTAAAATAACATGAAAAAAAAAGAAACGTACCATATGTGCAAGTTTATCAGAATAAATAATAAGAAAAAAAGAGCAGTACCTAAAACCATCAGTGTGAGCCAGTTTTCGTCCTCTCTTTTGAGTGTTCTCGTTCCTGACCTCATAAAGAAGAGAGCTATCAGCAGGAACTTCCAATCTCATGTTCCTAAAAGAGCCAACAATAACCTGGAAAACACTCTTCATTGGGGAACCACTGGGCTCAAGTCGCAGGAATATTGGTGTTCCCAGAACAAAGCCTATCAAAGCGAGAGCTATGCATATAGTTGCCATACCATATCCTATAGCCCAGCTCACATTTTCCTGAACCCAAACTACAATGGTGCCAGAAGTAATCACACCAAAGATGACACAGATATAGAACAAACTGAAGAAATTCCTTCTCTTTTGTATATCTAAACTGTTCTCATTGCTGAATTGGTCTGCACCCAGTGGAAGCAATGCAGACCTTACTCCTCCACATCCAACAGCAGCTAGATACAAACCCGAGAAGAATATCAGATTTTGAGTTCCGTTTGATGAAGGGTATGAGCCCATGTTGCCTGAGGCTGGAATAGAAGGCATAAAAGCCCCAACTGTAATTAGTACCATGCCCTGCAATGTGCGTCAGTATTTCATTATACTTTTTTCACAAGAAATAAACATCAGTTGACTGGTTGGATAAATATTTTACGACCATAAGAAGGAAGTGTGAAATGTGAATAAGATCGAGGAGCTGAGCAGGAAGTCTCTGATCTTACAAGTAGGTACAGGATAAGGGTGATCAAGACAGTCATGTAATTGCCCCAGTAGGTGTCTGCTATGGCGCCTCCAAGTATAGGCACAAAGAAGCTAGTCCCATACCAAAGAGAAACAGTTGAAGCACTGGAAGCAATGCCACCATGGAGAACTGAGCGGAGATACACAACTAGGTTTGTGGCGATGCCATTGAAAGCCATGCTCTCCAAGCATTCAAATCCTGCAGGGATTTAGTCAATTAGTATCCTCCTGATAGATGGAAATGTAATTTAATTTTAAGACAATACTTGTTTATTTTTTAATTAGAAATTAGAGTAATTTTATGATGCATTATACTGGTAGTATATAATGTGTAGTAAAAATCCGATTGTAACATCCCAATAAAACATGGAAAGTGGAATAAAGTGGCTAAGCATGCATTTTGCTGCATTTTTGGATTTTCCTCTAAATTTATTTGATTTGAAGTTTAATTGTCCAATTATTTCCTTTTTCCCCAAATTTTGACCACTCTAAAGAAAGTCTCAAAAATCCCAAACAACCAAACCTAGTAAATAATTTTATAAAATACTAGAAAATCCGAAATGAATAAATATAAATTTTATTCAATTTTTGCACAACATGCAATGGCTCTAAAAATCCAATTAAAGTTTTAAAACAGCAAAGTTCAAAGAATTATCATTTGAAATCTACATTACCAAACTGAGTGAACTCAAGGGCATTTGAAACTCCATTCAAAGGTCTACCTTTCTGAAATTCAGAAATTTTCGGCCACACTAAAGCCCACACAGATTTAACCGTTGATTTGTTAAAGATATTTCTACTACTCTACTACTATATGAAGTATAAATAAACTCAGTTAATCCAATCCATTGGATCAAAAAGAATGAATGGTTCATATTTAATTTAGTGTACCGTAAAAGAGCTCAAAAATTATTATATGGCTATCCTGTTTATATCTTTCAAGCCACAGAACTGACACGAATAGAGAATATCACCTAGGAAGACAGTAGTTAGATAACACTGGACAATAGGCTAATATTATTAAACATGCCACGAAGGCCAAGAATAGCTATCCGAGTACCAGGATCGAGAAAATACAAATCAACTAACCATTTGATTTGAGGTGACATCATGATAAAGAATGTAAAAGAGTCATAGGTGCTTTATATATATGAGATGGGTGTCAGTTGTCTCATAGTTCTCAGTGGATAAGATTCTGATTTTAGAGGAACAAAAGCTATGCTTAATACAACAAGGCTCACCCAGAATGATTGCCAATGCCCTCCAGTCAGAACGTTTACTTTTAAGCTGTGGCTCTTCACATCCTTCCAGTAGAGAGTATGATTCCTCACCATGACATGATGCATCATTCTGATAGAAGGACAGGTATCAACATAAACACCGTAATGACATTGAGGAGTAAATCCAAGACCGCCTATTTGACGATTTTCTGATACAAGTCCAATCATCTAAATTCTATGTTCTATGACCAAATCCACTGTGGAAAGAAGTACATGCTGAACACTGTGACAGTTTATAAAGGTTCTCTAATTTCTGTCGATATCAAGACCTGTCTCTAGATCATAATCATCAGAGGTTTGAGTACAAAATCAGTCCTCTGACTATTGGTACTACATGTGCAGCTAACCTAACACAATTTGCATGAAAAGAAACTACATCTCTGATTACACCCCATGCATCCATTCCCTTAGTAACAGGAATACAACAGCGATCCAATAGGAAATGCTCGGATGCCTGTATGTGCAACATGCTCTCCACTCCCCGGTCACCACTCTTGTTCCTAGTTCAATCCCCTCATAGTAAGAATCAAAATTTTGATATGTAAACACCAACTCTTCGGACACAAAACCACAACCTTTGCACCGCACCTTACTTCACAAGAACACAGGTAAGCCGTAGACAGAAGAAAAAATCTCTGGATCGGAGGAAGGGATCGCTGCGCCGTACCTTGATGAGAAGGCTCGTGTGCTGGCCTCCGTCCTCCATGGCCTGCCTCTGATGACCTGCTCAGACGTCCCCACGGGGCTAGTAGAAGACGATGATGACGGTTGGTGAGAACACCGACTGTCCAACCCAACAGACAGCTCCCCGCCGCGCTGACCAGATCGGGGAAACGCGGGGTGGGAAGGGGGAAGCGGCGAGCAGGCGGTAGGCAGCACAACGAACCAGGTCCACGACGGGACAGAGATGTCCGGCAGTACACTTCCGCACGTGCCTCCAATCCAATTTAGAACCTTTCAACAGACTCTAAAAAGTATATTTTTTTAGAATTACCCCTGAGATAAATTTTTTTTCAAAAGTGGTTTCCTAGGGCATAATTCGACGCTTCCCGTGCGCTGGAATGCTAATGTATCGCACGGGAGGAGCTGCACCGCGTGTTCTATAGCACGTAGTACCTTTTCGGATATTATTGATGTCCGCATAATTATTATCGATAATTGGACCCGCATAATTATTATTGATGTAGTACTTTTTTGAATATTATGTCGAAAATACAGATCCCGAATCAATTGCTTCAAATTATGTTCTCAGAATAAATGCATACGAAATGCGAATACTGAGTAAAATCATCCAACAATAGCATGCATAACATTAAAATAAATAATATAACATTACAATATTCATTGTAGTAATACCATTATTGCATATAGTGCTATTTTTATTAACATTATACTGTTTCTACATAATTATTTACGCTTTCTATCGGTTT
Organism: Rhipidocladum racemiflorum; assembly: GCA_036346355.1. Lineage (NCBI taxonomy): Eukaryota > Viridiplantae > Streptophyta > Magnoliopsida > Poales > Poaceae > Rhipidocladum > Rhipidocladum racemiflorum. The sequence goes on along the minus strand of CM070582.1, from coordinate 51,311,853 downwards.
TAATGTACTGCTAATTAGATTAATACTGTCATTTTATGTAATAGTTAGTACACAAATATTATGCTAATTCTTTCTCGCTTAATTCTTTGGCTACCGTGTCATGAGGTAGTTCGGTCTCCGGCAGGCCTTCCCCGTCCCTACTGGTGACGTCGCCTCGCTGAGCATCCACACGTTAGTTCAATTTTACATCACTTTTAATTGCATTACTCTTTCTAATGTCCTTACTAATGAGGTTTTGCGAATCTCTTTATGCAAACAGACACGCAAGGGCTTTGTTGGTACTGCGAGCTAGGCGATACGCATGTTGCCTCATGCTCAGCAGTTGACACATGCATTGGTGGGCATGCATGAGGAACTACTCCTTACGACCATGGCATGTACGATGATTACATCCGGTAGTACAGCTCATGCATACATGTTCAAGTTGTGCGTGTCGTCGACTCACCACCGAGGCACGTTCCCTCCAAGACGGAAACCTACCCAACACAATCAGACCCTACTTTTCACCGCTCAATTAATACTTCTTTTCACATGTTGTATAAAGTACCGTTAATACAATAGCAACAACTAACAAGCCTTTAAACGCGTGCACAGAGTGGCCTTACATGGAGGTTTCGAAGGAGGCCACCGCACTGATGGCCGCAGTCAGCAAGGGGGACATGTTGGAGGTCACCATAGACTACCTGCGAGGGGTGTTGCAGCGTATTGTAGATAAGGCCTCTCGCATCGTCCACCTTATATCCTGCAGGAAGCTTAGGGACGATGACGTGGTATAGGTCCACGACCGTTCCTCTGTTGTACGTGGGCAACACACATCGCACTCGGGACAGCACACACACAAACCGCCACTCCTCCCGACGTGCCGGGGGGCTCCAGCTGGCACCGTTCCGCACCGTCTGTCGATAATGACTGCAGGTACACCTTCGTGGTCTCCCTTTGTTTATTACATTATTTATATTATGTGGTATACTAATGTGAAATGTTTGTCAGGAGCCGTCGATGACTAAAGCACGACCCACTCTGGCGACTCGTTCTACTTCGATGACAACGTTATCCAGTAGTGGTTGATGGACCCCCACTAGCAGTCACCGGGTGTCGTCCTTGATCTGTCGCAGCTCACCGATGCGCTCGTACATAGTCATCCATCGCAGGCTGCATTTGCTACTCTGAAAGCACCAATATAGCCTACTAGGAGTACTCGTGACTGCCCCTTGACCACCTGACTTATCCATCCGAATATGTACAGCATCGTAGGAGGCCTGGGACCACACGAAAGGGTAGCACCGCACAGGGGCACCAGCTAGTTTTTTTTGCTTTCATACCTGATGTACTAATTGGATATAATCTTTAAATTATATGGTTTTTTCCTTTATTAACTTATGTACTACTCGGATATGGTCTTTCGATTTCTCAACTACGATATATCAGCTTTTTCAGTGCGATTTCACAACACGTTGCAACCAGCTTTGTTGTGGCAATTTGACAACATGTTGCCAGTAGCTTTATCAGCCTGATTTGACAACACTCTACCCCGCTTTCTTAGAGCCAAGTGACAACACAGTGCCCTGATTTGGCAACACGCAGTCAACAGCTTTATCAGCCCGATTTGAAAAAAATATGCTCTGCTTTCTCAAAGCCAAGTGACAACAAACTGCTCCATTTGTCAACACACCGCCATCAGTTTTGTCAGCTCGATTTGACAACGCACTGGCATCTACTTTTTTAGACCAAATTGGCAATACACTGACATGTACTTTGTTAAACTGATTTAACAACTCGTGGGCTGCAGCTTTCTCAGGCCGCTTGGATAGCACGCTCACACCGAAAACTTATTATAAATACGGAGACATGCCCATCATATACATTTCACACTATACCAAGGCAACACCCACACCGAACACCCTATCCCTACCAACACCACAGACCCCTTCACCGGTGGGTTCACGATGACCGACTACGGAGTGATCTTCATAAGCGGAAGTGGCTTGCTAAGAACACGAAAAACTACCCAGACGTTTCTTGCAAGGACGCACCTGTGCCATTGGAGTTTCCCCATCCAAAACTACAACTGCGGGGCACACTACACATGCAACAACGAAGGGGTATGTGGTTAATGATATGCATGTACATTCCGTAATGCGTTTTTCATACTTCTAACTTCGTCCATTATGCAGTTGCACCCGAGCGTTACACCCGGTGAAAACCTTCCTCTAAGACTAGGGAAGAGAAACCAAAACAACCGCTATACCGCCCAGAAGATGCATACTTCTGAAAGCCCATGTATGAGCATCAGGAACAAGAATAGAAGTTAAAGGAGGATTTTTTTTAAATAATACCTTTTTTAAAAGGAATTGTGGTTTTAATACTCGAAAAATTAAAATTGCAAAATTAATATGTAATCGCCAGACCGTACGGCGAATACCCTATTTTCGCCATATGGTATGGCGAATACCCTATTTTTGCCATATGGTATGGCGAAAATACCCTATTTTCGCCATAGTCGATTAACCGTCGGCTGTTTGGTTAAGGCTATTTTCGCCAAACCATATGGCGAAAATAGTATTTTTGCCGTACCATATGGCGAAAATAGGGTCTTCGCCATACCGTTCGGCGAAAATAGCCTTGATTCCCGTGTAGCAGATTAACTGCGGATTTAGTGTATCGTTGCCACACGGTTCGGCGAAAATAGGGTATTCGCCGTACGGTCTGGCGATTACATATTAATTTTGCAATTTTGATTTTTCGAGTATTAAAACCGCAATTCCTTTTAAAAAAAGTATTATTTTAAAAAAAAATCGTTAAAGGAGCAAGCCGAAGCAACTCATTTCCAGGAGGAGCCGAAGATCGTTGAGGAAGACTATTATTAGGTGTGTATGTATGGGACTAATTGGAAAAAAGCCAAGGTCAACAACCTCGCTAGATCAAAGAGAAAGGCACAGATGGATCCTTCCATGTAAGGTCTACGACAGACATCATGACTTCTTTACAATTCCAAAAGACACACATGTATTGTAGTTGTACTTCCCGTTCATCGTTCGTATCGCCATTTGTACCGAACTGTATGCACCACATATGTTTACTTGTTTTTTTATGTCATGCAATGCAACGATTCCATATGCGTTATCTATCTTCTCTCATTTTGTACGTCTTTTAAGTATCTTCATGTTTATTACATGTACGTCGATTTGATTATAATTTCACAATTTTGGAGTGCAACACTAAAAAAACAATAATTATCAATTAAAATTTCATAATTTTACAGTACATCACTGAACCAAAAAAAAAAATCAAAATTATCGATTCAAATTCCCTATTTTTCCGCTACATCATTGAACCAAAAAATTCGAAAAATATCATATACTCCTTGCCTTCATTCTGTTTCTACCAACATTAAACGCCACTTTTACGAATTTTTTCTTATTGATTTCTCTACGTCTTGTTATTTTCTACTAAACAAATCTCCCTTCCGAATTTCTGTCAAATATTGTTAACGCGTATATTATTTATGTATTTTTTTAAATCTAGACCGCGCCGCCCTGTTTTCGGTATACTTATTTTTTATTTTTTATTTTAACAAAAATTATATGTACTTCTTTTTTCCTTTCTTTCTCTTCCTCTCTTCTTTTTCCTTTCAGTGCTTTCTGTCGCCATTCTAAATGACGATAGATGTCTCTTGGGTAAAAATAAGCCTGTCATCATTTTAAATGATTACAATGGGGTAGTTTTATTATTTTTTAACTAACATATTATTATTGTATATCAGGGTATAAGCCAACCACGGCGCTCCTCCCAATCCGTGCGCCTTGCGTCCGTCCCGACGGCTTGCTCCGGCCTCCCCCGCGCTTCGACGTCTGCACCGTGCCCTGGCATCACTTGCAGCCGCACGTGGTGAACCGACGAACATTGACACGAGCCGAACCGCAGCAGCGTACCCCCGTGTCTCAGGTTCTCGGCCCATCGATCTGCATTGTAGGCTGCAGACTGCAGTTGACCTGTTTCCTTTAGGCCATCAAGGCAAGGAGGATTACGCAGCACCAACCGGCTCAGTCGTTTGGTTCCGTCATTTTCCTTCAGCTGCGCGTGTATCCAGCCCTCCGACAACATCTCTCTCTCCCCATCGCGTTTTAGTGGCGTTGCATTATATTCTAATATAATTTCTTATAAGCAGCAGTTTTTAAATTGAATAAAAATTACATGAGTGTATACAATTTTTAAAATGAAGAATACGAATCTTGTAGAAAGAATCAATAATGACATTAAAGCAATCACGATGAGATAAATGATTTAGTGAAGCCGGCCGCAAATATTTTAAACACATCCTCAAAAAGGTGCAAAGAGTTATCGCTCTCTCACATCCCTCTTGAACCTTTAGAGTTCTCGGGTCATTGCCCTATACAAGAATCTAGTGATACAAAATAAACTAGTATCTAATCCTATCGTACATCTCTACTTTAGATGAGCTACTTTTAATTGACTTGCTCAGCTTCTTGAGTTCTCTATAATCATCCTCATGGATGTATATAGCTCATGTAGTTCTCCTCATATCCTACTCAAAAAGAAAGTGAGAATACTAATTCTATTATGACTCATCTAGAACTTCTTGTAGTATACATTTTTTTTAAAAAAAAATTGATTAGGAACTATAATATTCATTATAAAAGAAAAATAACAGACGAGCTACATATGCACGCACACATACCTTCACACGTACACGCACACACTCACACATGTACTCGCCTCTACGAGAAACGCTGGGTTCGAAGAAGAAACCTACATTGGTTGGGTGAGCAGCTTCGCCATCACCAATACACCATCCCTCGGTGCTCGTAGTATACATTTTTGAAATTGATTCATCTATAACTTCTTGTAGTACACATTTTTCAAATCCTACGCTGACAATTGGAGAAGCGCAAACCGCTCTTTATTATCCAAGCGAAATTACACCGGCAAAATGTGATCTTTGCCTCCAAACTCTACCCGGTGGATTTCGCACGATCTCGACAGTTCGCACTAGCACGCACATGGAAGGCGTGCCGCGGAGGCTACTAGCACGCGCGTGGAAGCCACCAACCAGTCGCGCTAGTTGGGCCATCTTTGCTTCTTCTCCAGGGAAAAAGTTGGGCCAACATTGGCTGCCGAAACAACCCAATGCCCTCCTTCTGTCCCCTCTTCTTTTTGGTTGGTTGAATGAGCGAGTGAATCAATGAGCAGAGCATGTCCCTGACAGAAAACTGGCATCTCATGGCTTTCTTTCGGGAGATTTGATAAACATAATCCGAATGTTTTTATTGCTGAAATCACCTATATCTAGAACTATTGGATCACTATTGAGATTCGGAAGTATCAATTACGTCCGATCCTTCTTTCAGAGCAGACTAATCGAGGACACGATCAGCGTGAGCAGGATTCTGCGAGATCTTCGGCATCACTCTCAGTCTCACCCACACCTGAAGATTGACCATTGATGATAACGAGACCAACCCCACCACCACCAACTTGCCTCTGCTTCCAATTAAGCTTCTTGCCGTTGGTGGAAAGGGTGCAAGCTTCCTACGCAGTCACAAATATTATCTGTCAGGTTTGGGTTTTCAGAAGAAAGAGAAGCAGGTAAGGGCCCCTTGAATATCATTTTTGTCCTGGCTCCTGAATTCTTCAATCATTTGGTAGGTGGTGAGCACACTTTAAAGAGGAGATATCGTATCGGATTAGTATTAGAGTAATGCTTCTATACTTTTCCTCCCAGTATAAGTTGTACAAATCTTGAAGCAAGCGAAGGGGTAAGTAATCCTCATCTACCCTTTATTAATGTTTTAATATTTGTGCAATTTTTTTTTAAAAAAAAAAGAGCACAGAAGCACATCTCTTAGTATTAGCTTCTTTCCTGGAATCACAAGGATGCCTAGTTGGTATAGCTTAGAAACAGAAGGAACGAAATCAGGTAGAGAATTAAGAATTAACAACTTTAGTTTGACAAGTCCCAGGATTCATCTTCAAGAATCTTGACTTCTGGCTGCGGCCTGAAGACTCTTTTGTCACTTGTACCTGCAATACTACACTGCATCCAGATGCCTGGCTCAGAATAACTGACTAACGGCCTGTACGGGAAATACTACTCCCAAGTCAATGGTTGTTCTCACTTCTCAGTGTCGCAGTATATTACTCTGCTCCCTCAACACTGATAACTAGCTTGAGACATGCATGAGTCCATGGCCACCAAAATTCAATGCAGGATGACCTATCTCAAGGCACAAGCGTTGACCTGCAAGGCTACAACTACATATTTCCATCAAGTCTTCCTGATCAAATCTCTTGTACTATGGCCAAGTAGTAGATCTCGTTTGTGATACCGGAAGGCGAATTGATTGGATCTTCTTGGTTGGAGGGAATGGCCATCGTTGTTCTGGATGAACAACATGGGCGTGACCATAGATCTGCACTCACGGATCTTTGTTAGACACACAGAGGATGATATGAAATAAGGCAGCAATAGGCCAAATGGTGATTCTTGTCTGAATCTGAAGCTCTGAGCACTACCGATAGGCGTGTGCAAGTGCAAGCATTGACTCTAGATTGAGATCACGAAAGAACCGAGACTAATACAAATAAGCATCAAATGCAGTCCTAAGGGTACCCAACTTGATACAAACAGATTGATCAGATTCAGATATCTTCATGGCAATATGTGGCTAGAAAAGTTACAACCTAATCAAACTAATGAAACGGCATTCATAAGATGTTGATAAGCGATAAACAACTGCAGCGTAATACATGCATGAACCATGAGTCACGAGTTATGGTGCCAGCAGCAGTCAGTTTGTGTTCCTATAATGCATCAGTCAGGATTTGACTGCATAACACAAGAGTACAAGCCTCCTTTGATGATTGGACCATGACAACTTACAAAGACATAACTTTTTCTTTTCTTCGAACAAGAGACGCACACCCACGCTGTCACCACCATGAACTCATTTTGGTCCCATAGGCAGATAACCACCACAATTACCCTAAAACTAAGAGCTAAGGCATGCATGTACAAATCGATAGAGTAGCATCAAACCCTCTTAAGACAGCATGCATGCCTCACTTAGCATCTAACCCATAGCTAGCTTCCTTCATTGGTTATCTGGGTCACCAATTCAAGGAGGCAAAGCCATATGCATGGGGATTGAAAGTAAACACACGAAGACCCTAATAAGTAATAAGTCACCAATAGGTAGCCAACACAACGGGCAATTAAGTACGCAGCCCACAAGCTAGAGCACATAAGTGGCGGTGGCTGCTGCGGTTCAGGCCCTAGCGACGGCCTTGCACACCAGCGGCGTCGCCATCTCCAGTGACATGTTGAGGCGCTCCGACAGATCGATGCCGCCGACCGACGGCGCCCACTCGAACTGATGCAGCAGCTGCGCGAGCCAGACATGGAAGGTGGCGAGCGCGAGCATCTTGCCGGGGCACACGCGGCGACCGGCGCCGAACGGCGCCAGGCGCAGGTCACTCCCTAGCACGCTGACGTCATCCTCCAGGAAGCGCTCCGGGCGGAACACCTCCGGCTCGGGCCACACGGCAGCGTCGTGAGCGATGGCCCACATGTTCACCATCGCCGTCGTGCCGGCGGGGACGAGGTGGCCGCCGACGTGCGCGTCGTGAACGGCGAGGCGAGCCCACGAGAGGAGCGGACCCGGCGGGTGCATGCGCAGCGTCTCCTTGACGATGCACTGGATGTAGGGGAGGCTGGCCACGTCGTCGTCCGTCACGCCCCGGCCGTGACTCACGACGGCGTCCAGCTCTGCCCGCGCCTTCGCCTGAATATCCGGGTGCAGCACCATCCTCGCCATGATCCACTCCATCAAGATCGCCACCGTATCCGTTCCTCTAAATATCATCTCCTGAACACATTAAATCGAAATAAACACGTGGCTCTTCAATGCAATCAGTTCTACCAAAAAAATCTGAATTTTTTTCTCAAGCCTGCAATGACTTTTACCCAAAGAACAGCAATCATGTCGGAATTTGACATTTTCTCTTCTCCGTCGAGGCCAATGAGCACATCGACGAAGTCGCCCAATAACTCATCAGCGATGCCTCCACTGGCTCGCCTCGCCTTGTGCTCCTGAATGATGTTACCCACGTACACCTCTACTTTTCGGACTAACCTGGTGCACCGGCGCCGGACGCCCTGGAGGTCGAGCCAGTTGATAAATGGCAGGTGGTCAGCCCAGTTGAATGTGCCGAGGAGGTCGTACCCTTCGCTCACCATCTCTTCCACCAGGGAGCCTTCTTGGCTCGCTAAGTCATCGTAGTGCTTGCCGAAGACGGTCGCCATGATTTGGCTGAGGGACGCCGCGTGCAGGACACGCCGCAGGCCGACCTCGCCGTGGCGGGCCATGAGGGAGGCGACGTCGCCAAGCATGCGTGCGCCGATGGTGGCGCGGTGGGACGCGGAGCCAACCACGCGGCGCGGGCCGAAGAGGTGCGCGGCGGAGAGGCGCCGGAGCCCGCGCCAATGCGCGTCGCCGGACGGGGCGAAGCCCATGGCGCGGTGGAAGAGAAGGTGGCGTGCCGCGTCCTTGATGGGGCGGTCGCCGAACGCGGGGTTGACGAGGATCTCGCGAGCCGTGTCGGGGCTGCTCGCCACGACGAGGCGGGTGAGGCCGACGGAGAAGGACATCAATGCCGCGCCACCATGGACGTCGCGGGACAGCGCCGCCAGCATGCGGTGCGCCACGGGGCTGGACAGCGCGGTGACCACGCCTCGCGGGCCGGGCGGCGGGCGGCGGCAACGGGAGAGGGACCACGCGGGGCCGCCGGGGGAGAGCCACAGGAGGAAGACGGTGACGATGAGCGCGGCGAGGAGGGGTGGGATCACGGAGGAGGCCGGGAGGAGCAGGAGGAGGAGGGATTCTTCTTGGCCGGTGGCCATGGCAAGAACAATGGGAGTTCTTGGTGCGGGAGCTTGAGGGGTTTCTTGGAAGAAAGGGTTCGAAGGCGAGGTTGAAATGGTGGGGGGAGGGGGCGTTTAAATAGGAGAGCTTGGGAGATATTTTGTTTGTATAAAATAATGATGTAGTTCTATTGTATAATAATGGTGTAACAAATAAATAGATTTTTTTTACTCTTAAAAAAGAGAATATGTAGCTTTTGGGCAAATTCTCTACATTACTATTCAAAAATAATGGAAATGACATGTCTGCAAAGTTTTCCCGCTCAACTCGTTCTTAGTCGTTACATGGTTCAATTTAACAACCTCGGAGATACGAAACTGCATGTACGCACGCACGTCCTATACAGAAAACTGCGAGGGAACTCTTCGAAGATATGAAACGGCATGCAAGTATGTTTTATATAGAAGACACACAGCAAACGCCTCAAGTGGTATGAAACGGCCCGCATGTTAACGCGTGCAAACTTTTACTCTAAATATATGAAACGGTAGACACACACAAGTTCGTTATAAACATGAAGGTTTTGATTCGTGCAGACATATATTTGCTGTATATATGTTTTGGGACAACCTGAGTGTTTGTTTTGCTAAATACCGCTCAATTGTTGAATCTTCAGATCTAGATTTAATTGATGGAATCAATTTGTCACCTCTTTTTCCATTTGAGTACTCTATAAATAAAAAAAATTGAATGCTGACAAACAAACAAAAAAACACTCAATGCCATTTAGCAATTCCCATAAAACAAATACACTGGTCCTAGCTAATATCTACAAAGTGTACTTTGGGGGTTTTTTCTATGCTTCAACCTTAAGAACTGTACACATTTTAAAGCATACAACAGTGATATATTTGCATCTACTGACCTATAAGGAATGGATTTAAAAAACGTTGCATGAATAAATAAATCCATTTTTAAAAAGGAAAATTCGCCTCGTAATTCTTTCTTGAGTCACATACACCGAAAAACATGTTATAGCAGTAGTAGTAAAAAAAGTGCACAATTAACATTCTGTTGTCCAAGTTTGATTATTAAGGCAACCATGTTTATTCTGGAAAATATATACGTAGATAGAAAATAAACTACATAAAATAAAAACAAAACAGAAAAGGCAGTAAACAAGGAAATGCTTATGATTTTTTAGCAGGAGCGTCTCTACTATCACCCACTCCATGCTAATTAAGTTGGTAGCTTTATTATAATGCTGATCAGCAGGCACGATTATCGGTTTGTGTTACTAGTTTCTAATTTGTACTACCACGAATCAAAGCATAGAGAGAGCGGCGGAAATGAAAGCTTTACAAGTAAGCAGCAGGGCAATACTTACTAATTGGGCCCGTTTGACTACTTGCAACCGGACTGTTTCTACTAAATTCTAAAAGAAACCCAATCAAATGGGCTAAAGCTCGGAACGATTCTCCTTGTATCGTTTCTTCTTTTTCCACTCTGTCGTCGAATCGGTTTCAACCCGTTCCACCCGATTCACAGAATCCTACCTGAAACGTTTCTACCAAAAATCTAAAATCGTTTTCATCTCTACTAAAATCTGGAACCGTACTAAGGCTAAAAAAAGAGAGCGGCGGAAATGGAAGCTTTACCGTCCTGCATCGCATGCAATGCAAAGGCCCGAAAAACCAGGAGAGAAACTGAAAAATCGACTGTAAGGGCATCTCCAGCAGAGCCCCTAAACCAGCCCCTAAACTTTAAAATAGGGGGTGTAGTAAAAAAAAACAGATCCAGCAGGGCCCCAACTCAAGCCCCTAAAATTAGGCCCCTAAATTTGACTCCTCAGCCCCAATTCCCAGGGGGCCCCAACTCCAGCCCCTAAAATTATGAGGACCTTAAATTTGCCTTCTCAGCCCCAATTCCCAAGGACACAAGTACAACCTCTATTATTGAAGATAGGAAAATACATGAGAGGCTTCGAAAATTTTATCATGTTTTGAAAATTTTAAATTTAAATTTGAAATATCATGTTTTTAAATTGTAAATGTTAATATGCTTATGTTTTATGTATTACAAATATTTTTGATTGAATTTTAGTGGTGTCAAATGAAGATTATACATAGCGGATATGTTAAAATAGGAGAAAAAGTAAAATAGGGGCTGAGATTTGAAACATTCTTGAAACTTGTCTTTATGAAAATAGTACCCAAAAATAGAAAGTCCTTAAATCCAAAATAGAGACCCTGCTTTAGGGGCCCTTGCTGGAGATGCTCTAACGTACGCCATCGGGCCAGCATGCATGCTCGCTCACCCATCCATCTAGTCATCTTCTTCTTCATCCTCGCCAGTTGCATCCATAATTTCTGGGGCTAAGCACGAACCGAAGCCGACCATATGCCGTCGATATCACATGGGTTACCGGTGGAAACCGCCCTGCTCCGTCTCATGCAGATGGATGCTGCAGCCTTCATTTCGTGCGTTTCGACGTAGCCTGGTCCATCTCCATGGACGTGTAGCGGACGCCGAAAATGGCGGCAGGGAGGGAGAGAGGCACGGCGTACGTGAACCGTCTGATTAAAGGCCAGCGCGCAGGATAAGGGAATTAAATTCCGCGGCTTCGTGTGTGTGTGTGGCATGTGATCAGCTAGAGTGTGCACACTTCAAGAAATCATTTGTTGGAAGGCTAGAATTAGGGGCAGTGCATAATTTAGGAGTGTTTCATTGCGTTCCTAGCTTGACGGGAGAACAAAAAAGAAGAAGGTAGCTAGTGTTCCATCGTGAAGAGGTTTTACAGTACTTCCTACCATAGTAGTACCATCGGTAGGCTTTTCTCCTTGGCATGACTCATGAGAGCGATGCTGTGGCCGTTCGCCATGTGTTGTCCATCCTGCTGACAGTGTTGCATGCTGCACCATATGTTCTGGTGACGTGGCGAACACTACAGGAATACGAGAAATTAACATCGGCCAGAAGCCGACGTTAATTAGTGATTTGCCGACGTTAATACTAATTAACGTCGGCAAATCACTAATTAACGTCGGCTTCTGGCCCACGATAGTTAATCGACGTTAATTAGCATAATTAACGTCGGCCAGATCTAGCCGACAGTAATTACTGCCGTGACCCCACTAATTAACGTCGGTATATTCTTGGCCGATGTTAATTAGCGTTGTGGGGGTAATTAACGTCGGCTAATTATTGCCGGATTTTTGTCGGACGAAGCAGTAAATCGCATGCTTACTAATTAGCGTCGGCTCACCCCTGGCCGATGTTAATTAGCTCCTAATTAACGTGGGCTCACCCCTGACCGATGTTAATTAGCTCCGAATTAACGTCAGCTCGCCCTAGGCCGATGTTAATTAGGTCCTAATTAACGTGGGCTCACCCCTGGCCGACGTTAATTAGTAATATCAGGGGCAACTCTTTCCCTTCTTTACTTGTTTCGCCACACAATTCAATACATAATATAATCAGCATTGACAGCAATATAACCAAGAATATAATCAATCCAGCACAGAACATGCATATAACCAAGTCATCGATCCATCATAATATCCAAAAGGCCAAAGTGACTCAACTACAAACACATCAACTCGAATCATACACATCCAAAGTAAATCATACACAACTATCAAACAATCTACAACTACTGGTCGCCATCTGGTTGATTGGAGTTCTGGCCGCTTGATCCGGAAGCACAGAGCGCGTTGACAAAGGCAGTTGCACCGTCGGTTCCCTACACAAGAAAATGCAAGATTAGACAATAATATAAGAATGAATGTACCATAAAGAGACAAGTAAGAAACGAACCGCCGGATCTGCAGGTGCTGCAAGTGTTGCAGGCGGAGTACTGTAAGACGAGGACCCATGTGCCGTTGATCCCTACATAAGGCAACAATTATAGCTAGATTGATCAAATTTTACTAGATTTGCAAGGTTTGACAAAGTTTAGCTAGAAATTAGTAAGTGTAGCTATATCGAGTAAATTTAACTACATTTACAAAGTTTAACTAGAACGGACCAAGTTTAGCAAAAATGAACTAAATATCGTTAAATTCATCAAACTTAACTCTAGAGATACTTAGTCTTGCTAGATTCACTAAGTCTCGCTAGAAATGACTAAGTTTAGCTAGATTGACTAAATGTAGCTAGTTTGAACAAGATTAGGTACACCAAACTAGTATTAGCTAGATTGACTAAGTTCTACTCGATTCACAATGTTTACCGCAAATACCTGAGCTGCAGGAGGTGCCGGAGGATACATCCCCCATTGCGGTGGTGGCGGCGGCGGTTGGAACGGTGGAAAGACAATGTTTTGCCCCATCGCCTGGAACATTGCCTACAAATACAATGTATAAGTATTTTGAATTAATATGAGTATGATGCGGCGGTTGTGTTGAAAGGCGTGAAACCATCGGTCGCCAACCCAATGCGAACATTTCTCGCATCCCTCGCGAAGTCCTCGTCAAAGCTATCTAGAGCCTTCCATGCCTCACTATCTGACGGGTGCACCATTACTCCGTCGTTCTCACGCACACCTTCTTTGTGCCACCTCATATGTCTGGCACTTCGTTTTGAGATAAACAACCGCTTCAGCCTAGGTGTGAGCGGCATATACCGAAGTTGCTTGTGTGCAACATCGGTCGTTACCTTTTCACCTTCTTCGTTCACCACCTCGACAAATCTTGGTTTTTTACACACTAAGCAATGCTTCTCTTTCTCATGCTCCTTCCAGAAAAGAATGCAGTTATCCTTGCACACATCAATCTTCTCATACTTCATACCGAGACCAGACAACAACTTCTTAGACTGGTACATGTCTCTAGGCATCTTATGATTCGCCGGCAGTATATCAGAGATCAATTCCACGAGATCATTGTAACAATTATTGGAAAAGAAATACTTGGACTTAATGGCGATGAGCCGTGTCACAAAAGCAAGCTGGGTCACTTTCGTGTGTTCGTGCAACAGCTCTTCAGAAGCTTTAAGTAGCTCAAAGAACTCCCGAACCTCACGTGTTGGCGGATCCTCCGAGTCTACGTTAATCTCTGGACGCAAAGCTTCTAGCATCTCATCCATCCTATCATCGCCCGCCCTATCATCTTCCTCTTCAACCGCAACTTGAGGTCCTTGAGCACGTGACTCACCATGACGTACCCACAACTCAAAGCTTGGTATGAAACCGAACCGACACAGGTGCAGAGACATCGATTTCTTGTCCTGGGGGTGGAAATTACGGCACTTGCTGCATGGACACTTCACCTTAACAAGATTTAGACATAGAGAAGGCACTGGCCGACAAAAGCAAAGAGCCTTGACCGCCCACTCAATGAGTGAGCCCCACTTTTCTCCCAACCTTCATACATCCATCGCGGTCGTCACCCATACTTGAGGCTATATAGGTTAAATCAACAGTTATTAGGTTTATTTTGTTTCTATATATCACGACCCTACATCTATAGGAAAGGATATGTCCTAAACCCACCCAAGAGTGGTAGACAAAGAACGGATTTATGACGAGCTCAGAGTCGAATGAAATTTCAGCAAAGATAACCCGCTGTTCTCCACACCGCACACCCGGATATGGTGCAGGAGAACAACAGGTTATGACGCCGAAATTTCATTCAGACCGTGGCTCATCATAAATACCGCACTTTGTCATCCACTCCGAGGCTGTCCAAAAGGGATAATTCGGACAAAGACATCTCACATGTGACACATGTGAGACATGCCGATCCAAACGGGTGACGATAGGTTTCGTGGACACTATGTGATTTGAAATCAAAAATATAAATGCATTCTAGAATGCCAAACCCAAATCAGGTTACATAGACCAACATTCCTAAGCCGTTACATAGACAAAGTAATAATTCAGAATTACAGATGCAGTCTTAAAAGAAATTATCCCCACAACTAAATCCTTAGACTGTTATCATGTATCAAGCAAAGCTTCATAGCTTCCTACCTGGTCACAAGCTCCAAACATCAATACCGCAGGATTGGCATAATATTAAATGTTTCCAAACAGTGCCATTGAAGTCTATAATTGCATATGTCTAAACCACTAAATCGCACAAAGCACAACCCCTAAGACCTCAAAAAATTCTCTAACATGATCACAAGCATGACTCATAGCCAGGAAAACATAACATGATCACAAACATGAAATTTGCATATTTGATTGAATATATGGCTCCAAATCTCATGTCATTCCCTTGAATTGAAGACTTGCTTAATCTGTACTAAATCAGGCGTATAATACAGCTATTAAAGAACTTACAGCATCATGCGGATACATTTCACTCAAGAAAAGATTGTCAACGACTATTTGTTACCAATGGTTACTGAAAAAGGCTATTCACACTTCATGGCACCATTCACTACTAAAATAAAAGAACATTGTGGTATTGTATACACATACTTGATCATGGCAACTGTTTTGAAAGCACATTTCAATTAAGAGATATTTCCAAGACAACAAATTGCTTAAGACATCATAGATCAAGCATTTAAAAATGGGAAAGAAATATAGTGGCAACTGCAACTACTAAAACCATGGCACCACTAAAACACAAAATAAAATTCCAAACCCTATCTCATTGAAGCAACTATCGCCATAGGCCATAGCACACCAGACGACATTTTAACCAGGGCAAAGAAGACATTGTTGCACGCCGAGCATACTAAAGCTACTAAAACCTCAGAACCATGACACAACAACAACAAAGAAAAAGGTTTCCGTCAAAATAACAACTATTGCACGACACTGGGACCATAGTTTAACGGTTTAACCAAATTGAGCAAATAAAAGTGAAGAAATTAATCAAATTTACATCAATCTACACATCTTAAAGTAAGTCAACCAAATCACAAAGAATCGAATTCTCAATAGCACGAATATACTAAAAATGCACCTTTCATATAAATCAACCGACCAGAACACACTCAAACTATGAGTGAAGACAGCAGCACGCCAACACAGTGGTTCATCAAATTTACAAAAACATAGTATGCCTTAGGAACCCAATGGAGATAAAACTCGGTCTAAGATCGACTAGTATCTGATACCATGTAGAGAAGTGGAGATAGAATGTAATGCACTCACACCTGTACTAATCCTTGTATTATGAGAATAAATAGAAAGCAGTACAGAACGTTAGAGAAATGAGGGGCGAGAGCCACGGAAGTGGAGCGAGTCACTCGGGCCGTTAGCAATACAGGCGAACATTGTGCATGTAAAGAGAAGAGAACAAGTCTATGCAAAGGTAAGTGCATTTCTAGCTAACAAGGAGGACGAGTTCATGGATACTGACCTTCAAGCGAACGCTGGGGGACGGGGTTGTAGCCAGGTGGAGAGGAGGACGAGGTCGACGCCCGGGGGAGGAGGAGGACGCCGCACGCCTAGCCGGGGGACGAGCTCGCCGCTGGGTGGAGAGGACGTCGAGCGAGGCGGCGCGCGCGATCGGGCAGGGCGCCGGGTCGCGGCGAACGGCGAGGGCGGCGGCGAGGGCGGCGACGCGGTTGGGGTAGGAGCGTGGGTGGCGCGGCGGCATTGGCGGCGTCAGGGCGCGGGAGCCGATTGAGTGTGGCGCGAGCGAAGAAAGGTGGCCGATTTCGAGGCCAATCCAGGGCTTATGCTGGCCAATTACCGTCGGCTAATTACGGCCGACGTTAGTTACGTTGAATTACCATCGGCTAATTACGGCCGACGTTAGTTACGGATGAATTACCGTCGGCTAATTACGGCCGACGTTAGTTACGGTTGAATTACCGTCAACTAAGTACGGCCGGCGTTAGTTACGGTTTAATTATCGTCGGCTAAAGACTATGCCGACGTTAATTAATTAATTAACGTCGACCACCTGGCGGACGACGGTAATTAATTAATTATCGTCGGCATAGTCTTTAGCCGACGATAATTAATATGGCCGACGTTAATTTCCCTGTTTCCTGTAGTGGAATTAGTTTCTAGAGGAGATTAATAGATACTTATTGCACGTAAGAACTACTATATTTTTGATAAAAATTTTGAATGCTATTTCCTTTATTTAGCACATATATAGAACAATTAATAAGATATCAAATATGACTAAATTATCCTTAATTATTATCTGTAAGCACTATATTCCATGCACACGTATAAAATAAAGCTGGATATTTGCTAGAGGTATAAATGAAACATCACATTAATTTTGTATTGAAACGTGAAATACACGTTATATTTATGAGCAATCCCATAAATAAAAAGCGCACTGTAATTTTATACGGAGAGTATAACGCTACTCGATGGGTACATGTAACCGCTCCTTTCCACGGGAATATCGGCTTAATTTATGCCTTTATGAGAAGGAAACGATTACCTTAATTAAGCTCGTATTTACCAGCTAGCTCATAGTGCTCTCCTGTTTAGGCCTTCAACATGGGGCCCAAATGCCAAGGAGTTGCTTCGTCTTTGTCGCGAACTAAGCCCAGCTCATTTACAAAGTACTAGGTAGATATGCGCGCTTCGCTGCGCCGATCATAATATCATCTGTTTGGTAAAGATTGAGCATAAATAGTTTAGTAATCGCATACAATCGAAAGTTATTGTACTGCGTTTTATACATCTTACATAGTTGAACCATAGAACAGTACATTGATAGCTTTTAGACTACATTGCACAGATCTAAATATATCAAAATATATGGTAGACACACCACACATGAAATCCTGACAGGAGTTGCATGCTATGCACAATCCATTATTTGGAAGAACCAGCGTGACGTGCGGATACCATATATTCTTGGAATACTACAATGGCTTGCTGATCATGATGAAAAGAACAATGGAGCTAGGAGTAAGGCCAGACCACACATACCCTTGCCATACTGTATAAAGAAGAATATGTGAAGTCGAACTTTCTAAACCTTAGCCGCCAATAGATGTAGAAGCATCTATATTGACTATATGAAAGTTGTATTATTAGATCCGTTGTTAAAAATGGTCTAATAATATTATAATTAGATTAGTTATTATATCTTAATGTAAAGTACGAAAAAGCAAAGGCGAAAGCCATATGTTGGGAGACTGCGAAAGGTAAGCGTATAGTAAAAAAGAACAAAGGTATTACCTAGAAACATTTGCAACAGTAAGCTATTAAAAACTATGAACTATACCTTAAATGTTCTTGCCAAGATAATCTAAACTGACCTTTGTAAGATATCAGTCACTGTAAGCTGACCTGCTTTGTTCAATAATCACCTTCTTGGCAAAAAGCTCTATGGTGTATTCAGCAGGGAGGCATGGTATTATAGCTGTTGCAGGACATATCAATAAGCTGAATATACGCAGAGGATGGGAGAAGTAAGTCAACGACATACCTGCGTGGCCACAAATCGCCGATTGGAATGATCTACAGCTACACTCACCAATGATTTATGTTGCATGCAAGGCAGTAGCTAGAAAATGGCAGATGGCCAATTCTATAAGACAGGCAAATAATCACCTCCTCTTCATTGTTTTATATTTGTCTGACTGCAAAAAGACAGCACGCAAACAAAACATTAGTTCAGAAATCGCCCAAATATCCAATGAAATGTACGGCCGTATGTATTCTCATGCATCCTGACCATACCATGAAAATAAATCTCTCTCTTACAAACACTGAGCTCATAAAATCCAAAATCCTTCAATGAGCGGAGTTAGATGCCATCAGTATGCACGAAGTAGTAAAACAAAATTACATCAACGGCAATATTTCAAATTCATATATCGCCTTTAAAAGTACATTAATATCTCTACAGAATTCCATATAATTTCCACCTTTTCAGATCAACTCTAAGAATTGACAATGCTCTTGCTTTGAAAATTTCCGGTCCCGAACTCCTATATGCAACACGATATATACAACCACTTGAGCCTCAATGCTGCCACAAAGGAAGAAATATTAGAATTAGAATTCAATTCGGAGACCTGTGCAGAAAACATTTAACACGCAGCACATTGATCCGATTCATAGCAACAAGAACCCACGATGAACAACAGCAAAAATGCAAAATTATAGGAATAAATATACTTTGACACTGAATAATAGCAAAGAATCCATAGTTTAGACCAAAGAATCCGAACGAACACTAACAAACGGCACATCCACAAGTTTAGACCAAAGAATCCGAACAAACACTAACAAACGGCACATCCACAAGGATCATTATGCCAATGAAAAAAGCGGGAAGGCGATTTGCTTTGATGGGGGAGGGGGAGCAAATAGGCATAGTTGAGTTACAATAGCCTGTGATGTAGTAAGAAGTGTTCTTGGATCAACACCAGGAAATATACCTGTTAGGATTACCAGTGCAATGCCACCTTCAACAAAGACAGCATGGCAAGCGCAAGGAGTTGTCCATGGAATATTTTCTCTAAGGGCCTGAACATTTCGTCCAAACAACACACAGGGGCAGAATAATCCAATCCGGGCTAACATCAGAGTAGGTAAAAAGTTCATAAGTATCTCAGAATATAGCAGTCATAAATATGAAAATAGAGTGAAATGAATCATAAAACTACACATACACAAACACAAACCTTATAATGGCACTTATTTTGCTATAGAGATTAACAGTTGTGAATAACTACACATTGATAGCATACATAAACACGAAAATGGTTATCGAATCAAACCAAGATAAATTACACAGTAAGATGATATTGGCAGTGTTTTTTTGAAAGACCTTATGAGTGAAAAACATAGCGGTGGAAACTGTTGTTGCACCATTGACATTAGAGACAACTTGGCAATCAGTAAAATTCAATATGGAAAGCAACAAAATGATAAGCATGCAGATATGAAACCCAAAAAGTGTTTAAACAAAGGGCCCACAAATCTACACGAGAAGATCTCAGATTTGGCATGTCATAATACAGATGTATCTCTATTCAATGCAATGCGCCAGAATTATGCCATGCCATATGCATTGCATTCCTAAAAAATTACGCCAAACACTTTTCCAAATGCCAAATGCCACATGCATTAAGAATCTGTACAAACCATCTTAAATTATGCCAAACACTTTTCCATGCATTGCATTCCTAAAAAATTGTAATGGTAATCTAAATTAATAAGTCAGTATTGCGTTGACCATGTGAGACTATCGCATTTAGCATTACCTTCATGAACCATACAACATTAGTAGGTGAGCTCTTGGTGGATCCTCAATTCGATCTGAGGGTTGAACTACTGTGCTAGATAACCACAAGTAATAGCAAAGGCAACATAATAACAAGCTTGGTGATAGTATAATCAATATAAGGATCACTATTGTGAGTTGCAGAGTGCTGCATTCTTAGATAGTTTCTCTCTTTGGATGACACACACTTGTATCTAAACTTTATCCCCCCATCTTGTCCAACACGAACAAGCTCCTCTCCAGCCTGCAATCATTGCAAGAGTGAATCACTTCAACCTCAATAAGATTGTACGAACTATAGACAGAGAAGCCAGAGCACAAAATTGAGTGCTTCCTGAAAATAGAAAGCAAGCGAAGCACTGAATTCACACAAGACATATTTGTTCAGCATTTTCAAATTCTGCTTCACTCCTTGCTGCGTCCTCCAAGTTAATTGGAAGTGTGGTTATCGCCCTATTTATGAGATAGATCTTCCTAACCTGAACCTCCACATGGCAGTTAAAGTGAACACACAAACAGTTCATCAGATACAAACCGGGTAATAATTCAAAAAAACCATAGCTGCAAAATGGTTGCGCCCAGTAGTATGAATTATGTGACATCAGTAAACCTAGTTTATTGTGACAATATTTCAAGATAGCTAGAAATTAGAAAGCCTACGAAACCACCATCTGAAATGATTATTCACCATCCTAGAGTCACCCGATGGCTAAACG
The DNA here is from genome assembly GCA_036346355.1 of Rhipidocladum racemiflorum. Lineage (NCBI taxonomy): Eukaryota > Viridiplantae > Streptophyta > Magnoliopsida > Poales > Poaceae > Rhipidocladum > Rhipidocladum racemiflorum. Next base: position 51,291,084 of record CM070582.1, on the reverse strand, counting down.
AAGAGTGCACAAACGCGTGTTGGAACCAATCATCGCCTGATGGCTGCCATCGATGAAAAAACGTAATCGAAAACGGACCTGCTGTGTGGTGGCCCTGGGAGGCTCCTTGGGGAGGGAGACGATGCCCTTAACGTCGACGATGCTCTCCTTGCTGAGCGAGGTGGCGAACCGAACCATCTGAGTGCTGACGCCGGTGTAGGCGCCGGCGACGAGACGAAGCCCATCTTCTTGCAGACCGGGCGGATCACCTGCGCGGGGCCGCAGATCAGGACAGGCCGTCTCTCGGCAGACTCGTCGAGGTCGCCGACCCTGGTACAAAACCGGCCGGAGATGGCCTTGTATTGGATCTCCTCGACGGGGACGTCGTCGTAGTTGGCCGAGAAGGGGTCATCGGCTCGGCCTTGCGGGTGTCCTTCTTGAGCTGAGCCCCTCCTCGGTGATCTCCCCCAGCTGCACGGGCGGCGGGAGTGCCTCCACCTCGGACTCATCGCACGGGCGTGACGGGGGCGGGGGAGGCGGCACGAGGGCTCAAGCGAGGAGGATGGACTGAGGACGCGAGTGGGCGGCGTTAGGGCTCGGGAATGACGGGCGGAGATGGCCTTGTACTGGATCTCCTCGACGGGGACGTCGCCGTAGTTGACCGAGAAGGGGTCATCGGCTTGGCCTTGCGGCCGTCCTTGTTGAGCTGAGCCCCTCCTCGGTGATCTCCCCCAGCTGCACGGGCGGCGGGAGCGCCTCCACCTCAGACTCATCGCGCGGGCGTGACGGGGGCGAGGGAGGCGGCACGAGGGCTCGAGCGAGGAGGATGGACCGAGGACGCGAGTGGGCGGCGTTAGGGCTCGGGAATGACGGCGGAGGCGGGTGCAATGGCGAAGGAAGGAGGCGGAGGCAGTGGCCGGGTGGGCAGGGTCGAGGAACGGGATGTGACCTCGACGACTCCGCGCCCTCCCAAATGATGATGCTTGATGGGCCGACGAAGGACACGCGGAGAGGCACGAGCGGGGCACGAGATCGAACGAAATGCTCGACACGCACGAAGGACCCGGATGGGAATCGGCAGAACCGAAGGGGCTCAGCGCACAGGAGGATGACGTGGCTATGCCCTGAGCTCGCGAACCGTAGGCTCTTTAATATAAGTTAATATTCTCAGCCACGAGACGAGATTCGATTCCATACACATTGAAATCGCATGCGTAGTACCAAGTGCTGACTAATAGGATTGGTCCCATTTGCAATAGAATCATTTTACAAAATCAGGCTGACTTCATTAAAAACAGATTCATCCTGGAGAGTATGGTTACTGCTCATGAGGTTATCCATAAGATTCACAAGGATAAGGACACAGGTCTTGTTTTCAAATTGGATTATGAGAAAGCTTATGACATGGTGAATTGGGATTTTTTATTAGACATTTTAACTAAGAGAGGCTTTGGTGATAAATGGTGTTTGTGGATCTTTTCTATTTTACACAAAGGTTCTGCTGGAATTAAAATAAACAATGTAGAAAGTAAGTTTTTCTATACTGGTAGAGGTTTAAGACAGGGAGATCCACTTTCACCCATCCTCTTTAACTTGGTGGCTGATGTCTTTGCTAGAATTTTACACAAAGCAGTTAATATTGGTTTGATTAGAGGCCTTTGTGATAACTTCTGTCCGGGGGGGATTGTTAGCCTACAATACGCTGATGATACTCTTCTTTTTGTGAAAAATGATGATAGAGTTGTCCTACACCTTAAATGGTTTCTAACCTGCTTTGAACAAATGTCGGGAATGAGAATTAACTTTCATAAAAGTGAGTTGATTGCTATTGGTTGCGATAGAACTGAAATGGAGAGATTTGCTAAGTTCTTTTGCTGTAAAATTGGCTCTTTTCCTATTAGTTATCTTGGTATCCCTCTCCATTATGATAAGATCAAAAGAGAAGATCTCCAACCGCTTGTTGACAAAATTCTAAAAAGAGTTGCTGGTTGGAGAGGAAAGCTTCTTTCGTATGGGGGTCGGGTCATGCTTATTAAATCTTGCCTAGCTAGCTTTCCGATTTATCTCCTTTCGTTTTTTAAGTTCCCTAAGTGGGCTTTGAATGTCATTAATTCACATATGGCGAATTGTCTTTGGAATGATTTTGAGGGTCATAATAAGCTTCACTTAACGAATTGGCATTTGGTTTGTATGGAGAAAAGTTTTGGTGGCCTTGGGATTCCTAACATTAGAGACTTGAATTTGTGCCTTTTGGCTTCGTGGATTAAGAGATTTTATGATGATGAACCTAGACAATGGAAAGATCTGATTAGATTCAAATATAAAACTGAAAAACCAAACATCTTTTGTTGTGATTCAGAGTATGCCTCTAATTTTTGGAAAGGTATTTTGTGGGCTATGCATGCAACCAAGTTAGGGTAAAAATGGAAAGTTGGTAATGGAAATAAAATTAGATTCTGGGAAGATATTTGGTTTGGTCACTCTTGCTTAGCTACCCAATTTTGGGAGCTATATATTATAACCAATGAGAAAAACTTTACTATTGCAGAAATTTGGGATGGTGTTGAGGTTAAGTGCACCTTTAGAAGGAACTTTTCTGACAGAATGATGATCAAGTGGATGGAATTAATTGAAATAGTTCATAGTACTAATCTAGGAGATGAGGATGATGCTTTAATTTGGCAATACAATAGTAATGGAGTGTATTCAGCAAAGTCTCTGTATGTCACTATCAACTTTAGGGGAGTTTTGCCTGTTTTTATTCCTTCTATTTGGAGTTTAATTATTCCTCCTAGAGTGCATTTGTTTCTTTGGCTCCTCTCGCATAATAAGATCATGACCAAAGATAATATGATGAAAAGAGGTCTTGATAAGGGTTCAAGTTGTTGCTTCTGCTCTGAAAATGAATCTGTCTCCCATATTTTCTTTGAATGTGTCATTGCTAAAGATATTTGGAATTTGATCAGTAGTTTCTTTGACATAGAGATTGGTCATAATTTTGAATCGGTTGCTCGTTATTGGGTTAGTAATAAGAAAAATGATGGCTTAAACACGATCTGTGCAGCAACTATGTGGAGTATATGGAAATTGAGGAATAATATGATGTTTTTGTCGCAGATTTGGTCAAGTATGAAAACTTTGTACAGGATGATTCTTATGTTATTGAGAAGCTGGAAGCCAATGTTTAGAAAGGAAATGGAGGTGTTGCTAAATCAGTTTTGTGCGAAACTGGAATTGGTGTGTCAAGCTCCTTTGGGTCTGAAGGAGATCTAGTAGACCTGGGCTTGACAGATGGGGCTAAGCGAGATGACATGAATGATCTCGAGGATCTGCACCGTATCTCAAAGTTCCTGGCGGATTTTATGAACTGATTTCATCGCTTGATGTAATTTTGAAGTGATAATGTTTTGAGGATTTTGGAAAGTTTCATGTTTTGGTGGTCACGTTTCTGGTATTGTAAGAGCTATTTTGTTCTAAATCTGATATTGTAAGAACTGTGTAAGACACTTTGGTTTCTGGAATGAAACTGGGGCATATGCTGTCCTTTTGATCAAAAAAATAAAAATCGCATGCGTAGCTGCAGTTGCACACACCGCTATGGGCCTAGGGCTATGCCGGTACCGGTTCTTCTTCTTGTTCGAGCCCTACACGTGTGGAAAAGAGCCGGTAACATGTGTGCAGGCTAGGGCAACCTCGTTTCTGAGCTGGCTCGAACGCTGCACGCACGCAACTGAGAAGTCGCGCGCGCGACCCAGACAGAGGTTTGCGATGGTGGCGGCCTACACGATTTGCGTGGCAAAAAGGAAAAGAGGAAGAAAGAAAATCGGGGTGCCCATGTACGGACGTCAACCCTAAGCTCAGGCGACATGTCATGCGTGCTAGCTAGTCGGTGTGCATGGGAGGAATATATACTATACTGTTGAGCATAGGTGAATACCGTAGCCAGTGAACACATTATATGCTCAGCCATCTTTGCAAGGCAGCTTCTCTAGAAGCTTCTGGGGATACATATATTTATTATAGCTAGCTATGGGGAAAAAATTTGAAATCATGAGCTTGATTGGCACCCAGAAGCTTCTACACCGTTAATCATGGTGGGTTTATATTATAACAGTTTAGATTAAAAAGAGAGTTTGTGTCATGTACAATACAAAAAAATTGAACTTCGAAGTAAAAATAAAATAAAAATAAAATTTTGAATTCTATACAATTAAAAGAAAGAGTTTATATAAAGTACAATAAAAAACAAAAATAGGAATAAAAATAAAAGATAATTAGTAATTTGGTTTTCATACAAACATCAAAAATACAATTGAAATTTGAAATAAAAATTAGTATTTGGATTTGTATACAAACTCCAACATAAACATTCGCTCTCAAGGTTAAAAATTCTCATATTAATCGGACAAAAAAAGGATCAACATCGTTGATCGTGGTAGATCCAGATTATAACGATCTAGATTAAGAGCCTGTCTGTTTTTTCTTTTGAGTTTAGATTCTGGCCTCAAAAGTTCAATAAAAAATAAACAGCTCGATTCTAGAAGTCGATTATCACAATCTAGCCCACCCATATACCCTAGAATCTACAATTCACTCCATATGTCCTTTTGGATTCTAACTTTTGGATAACCAGCTTCTTTACAACTACAATCCAGAATCAGCTTTTAGAGAATACAAAGCTAAAACAAACAGGCACTAAAAGAAAGAATTTATGTCATTTACAACACAATAATAACTGGAATTCGGAATAAAATTAAATTAAATTATAAATTTGATTTGCATATAATTAAAAGAAAGAGTTCATGCAAAGTACAATAAAAAATTAGACTAAAAATAAAAACATAATTAGTAATCTAATTTCCATTCGAAAATCAAATAAAACTTAAATTCAGAATACAAATTAAACAAAAATTAATAGTTTGATTTCTATACAAATTCCAAATTAAAAAAATGAAATATAGAATAAAAAATAAAAGACATCAATTTGAGCTCCATACGATTAAAACAAAGAGTCGAGTACAATAAAAAAACTAAAATCAAAGTAAAAAAACTAGTAATTTGATTTCAATAGGAACATCAAAATAAAAATAAAATTAGGAATAAAATCTAATTAAAAATTGGTCATTAAGTTTGTATACGAATTCCAACATAAAACTAAAATTTGGAATAAATTTTTTTTAGCAATTTGATTTCCATACGAACTCCAAAGTAAAATATATAAATAGCTTAAATTTGAAATAAAAATAAAATAAAAAACTTCCCGTTGGATTTATATATGATTCTAACCTAAAACTATATAAAAAAAAACTCTATATCATGTATGATCCAGCAACATGCACGTTTGAAATAAAAATCAAATTATAATTGTTAATCTATTACAAAATTAGTAATTTGATTTCTATACAAACATTAAATAAAACTAAAAGTTGTCATAAAAATTAATAGTTGCACTTTATACAAATTCCAAACTAAAAAACTGAAATTTAGAATTAAAAAATAGAAAAATAGCAATTTGATTTTCATATGATTAAAAGAAAGAGAAAATATCAATTACAACAAAAAAACTAAAATTTGAATAAAAATAAAAAATATCAATTTGATTGCCATACAACACCAAAATAAAACTAAAATTTGAAATAAAAATTAAATAAAAATTAGTAGTTGGAATTCTAACCTAAAAATAACCATCATAATAAAATAAAATTATCAATTTTATTTTCATACGAGCTCCAAAGTAAAATCCCTAAATATTTTGAATTCAGAGTAAAATTTAAATAAAATCAGCAATTTGATCTATATTCAAATTCTAGATAATAATTGAAAATTAAGAATAAAAAATAAAAGAAAATTTGCAATGTGATTTCCATAAGAGTTCCAAAGTAAAATATCAAAATAACTAAAATTCAACATAAATTAAATAAGATTAACAACTTGATTTATATATGAACTAAAAAACCAAGAAAAAAGAAGCCACCACATTTGTTCTAGTGGCTAGAAATTTTCATATTAATTGGAGCAAAACGAGTAAGATCTACATTGTTAACGTCGTGGGTCTAAATTATAACGGTCTAGAATGAATGAAAGACTCTTTGTCGGATACAATAAATAAATAAATAAATAAAATTTTTGAAAGGACCTAAGATGTTGCCTAGAGGGGGGGTGAATAGGTGGATTAAAAATTGCAACTTTTTGGGGTCTGTGCTACAGTGACTTATTTTTTAGAAAATTTCCTTCCCAATTTTTTATTTTCAGAAAAAAATATTTTTGGCTTTATGTTGACAAAAAAAGTTTTCCCCAAAAGTTTTTATTTAAAAAAAATTTGGAATTTTTGAAAAAAATTCTGAAGGTGTTCCCAAAAAAGATTTCCTCTCTCTTAAAATCAATATTTTTATAATTTTTAATAAAAAACAAGTTTTTCCCAAAAATATTTCTACAATACTTTTATTTATGAAAAAAATTAATTTTTTTCATTTTTAATATTTTTAGATTGTATTTACCGCATTTTTCCGAAAAAAAATCAGTACTTTTTATTCCCTGTTTTGAGATTTTCCCAAAAAATACTTCCCCTCTATTAAAATCTCTGCCTTTCTCAATACTCCCTTCCGCCAGCAGCAACGCGCAGGCCCATAAAGAACCTAGCATAGGGGCATGTTTGTTTCAGTTGGGGATTGTAGAAAGTAGCTTTTAAAATCTAGATTATAAAAGCTGGAGGTTGAAAAGCTAATAGTTGTTTGGCAACCCAGATTATAATGTGTTTGGATTGCTGTTTTTACAATGGGGGGTGGCAATGGTGGGTAATTTCAACAGAAGTTTGATGGGCATTTTGGTCATTTGCAAAAAAAAATCTGAGGAAAGCTCCTCTAGAGTGGATTGTGAGATTGCTACAATCTGCCCCCTAGATTGTTACAATTCAAATTAAAAGTTGTCTGCTGTTTTCTACAATCTTCAGCTGAAACAAACATGCCCTAAGATACCTGGGGAGCCGACCCTTAGCTTTTATACCCACTTAACTCCGTGCACATGAGGCCTTGGTCACGTATGTGACTACCCAGTCGACCCAACATTGATTCGCCCTTCTCTTCCCTAACTATTAGTTAGACTTGTTTTTTTTTTAATGAGAATCCGATTTTGTACAGACGACTTGTTTCTTTCTCATGACGAAACAACATCAATTAACGACTCGACTACAGTTCGTGATCTGGGAACACAAACTAAAGCTTTGGCAGTGCTTTGTGCCGTATCATCCTAGCTCCCCCGCCTGAAGCAAAAGCCATCCTCAGCTAACCTCAGGAGCCTTCCTTTTCGCAGCTTGATGGCACACTCAAGCATTGCCTTCGACACATGTTGTTTGCCTTGATGCACAAAGGTGTAAGCGTGGTACGTTCCTCCCAGTAGGGGTAGCATTGCGATCGTATTGCCACGGCCTCCCTAATAGCAAACCACACACCTCCGATGGCAAAAACATCAGAGTCCACTTGATCAACATAATCACCCACTGAAAATAGCACATTCACCTTTGTGAGTTGCTCTTATTGCATATATAGTTCTAATATGTACGCAAAGCAAATCTCCAATTTCACAGCTTTTCAAGGACGCATATATAAAGAGAGTGACTAGGGAACGGTATACCGTTGCAACGGTATAGTCATGAAACTTATGAAACTTATCGATTTGATCTTTGGTTCATGAGTTTTAGGTCATTTAGTTTAAATCGATTTCATATTTTATCAGTTTTTAGTGCTAAGTTTCATGAGTTTGATCTGAAAATCATAAATTTCATGAGTTTGAGAGGTATCTGAATTCAGACGGTATCTGCTTTTAGTTTTTCTGTATATAAAAGACCAAACAAAAACAATTGAGCCAAAAAGAGGAAAGAAAATGACAACGACACCACTCCATAGTCCATACGCTGTTTGACCAAAGTTAACCGATCGGCGGCCCGCGTAGCCACTACGCAGAGGGTGCCACAATAGTTCAGGCTTCCTAGGAAAAGAACGAGAGATAGTAATCACGTCCATCACAATGATTTGACACTATTGACCTTAAGCCGGCCTGTTTACATCCCCGAGGGCTTGTTTGGATGGACAGAATGGGCCGAAATACGTGGATGCTGAATTAATTTTCACTTACTTCATGTGGTGGTTAGTCCCATCCGAAGTCCAAAATGAAAAGTCTTTAAATAGGCGGCCCAAGATTAATACTATATTTAGGCTGGGCCGTTTATATACCTGGGATCCGGCCCATTTCAGCTCTCCACGTTATGTGCAACCCGAATGAACACCAGTGCAGCCGCAGATCAGGGTACAGAGAAGATGTCGAAACGCGCGCGTACCGACCCCTCGCACGGCGGCGGCGCCACCGGCCGTCTCGAGCTCGAGCTCGAGCACGACCCGGTCCACCATGGATGGAGGATCGACTGGGCAAGCCTGCCGTCGGAGCTCATCGATGACATCGCCGGCCGGCTGCTCCGCCACTACGTGGCCGAGTACCTCTGCCTCCGCGCCGCGTGGAGAGCGTGGAGGGAGTGCACCGCTGACCCAGGCGGGTGCTGCGAAATGGACAGCCGCTTAATTCCTCCCCCGCCGATGGATCATACTCACCAACTGCGACGGCGTGCGGCGCCGCATCCTCAACCTCGCCACCAGCGCCTACGCGCACATCGTCCTCCCGGAGCTCTCCAGCCACCACCTCAAAAGCAGCACCGAGGGCCTCCTTGGCCTGCGCGACAAGGCCAACGACGCCATCCGCCTCCTCAACTCGCTCACTAGGGCACTCACCGACCTCCCGGCCATCATCTCGGCGCTGGGCTGCATGAGCCCAACCTGGAGCGAAGACTGGGGCGAACCATCTCCCTCGCGCATCATCTCTGCTGGCGTCTCCGACGAGACCTCCCAGGCGACGGTAGTGCTCTTCATGAGAGGCCAGGTCTGGAATATCTCATATGCCAAGCCCGCCGACGAGCGGTGGGCGCTCACGGACAAGGGCTAGGAATCCTACCGACCTACCCCGCCCGAATTGTCAAGGACGGCAAAGCGCTCAGCTGCGTCTGGTTCCTGACGGCGACGACGCTACGGGGGAGCGTCTACTTCGCAACGTACAAGGGGAACTGAAGCTGAGGCTCCACCCCAAGCCTCGGCTGGCGCCCGTGGCCAAGGAGCAGGCCGGCGACGAGCTCTGGCACAGCGTGTTCTTATACCTCGCCTAGGGGTGAAAACGGGTCGGATACGGTCGGGTAGTAGGTGATCCCGTATCCTATCTTAATTATTTTTTTTCGGATACGGGTACGGATACGGATAGTTAAAAATCGGGTAGGATACGGGTACGGATACGGATATTTCGGAACGGGTAGAAAACGGGTATCGGATACTATACGAACGGTTACTATACGGGTAGCGGGTACTTAGTCGGATAGTACGCGTATTGCCTAAAAATCGAAACATTCGATGAAAATAATCATATTATCTGTAACACATGCATGTAAGCAAGCTTGTCAGTCATATTATCTGGGACACATGCACCATCATATTGATCAACAATCTCAACAACGTACAACAAAGAAAACAATAAACATGAACAAAAAACAAGTTATGTACTTAGCCGAACATATCTTTGAATCAAGGCATCAAGCATACACATATTCAGCATACCTTTCGTGAAGCTAGCAGCGAAGCAACACCGATCGGGATAAAAATGGTGCCAACAAGAACAAATACAGAAATGACCTGTATAACATAAGAACGATCATTTTTTAGGTACTCCAACATATGATCTATCTCAAGCTAAAGCCAATTAACACCAGGGGAAAAAAACTTTAATGTCAACCTACCCATTTTGGAGTAAGAATTGGTTTGCCAGCTAGGAGCTCCTGCTGCGTAAACTTGGAGATCTACTCAGCTAAATATTTCCACATCTAGTTGAGTTTACAAACTTATTCAAGATTAAGATCAACTATCAAGCAAGCACTCAGAATGCATATGAACGAACCAAAAAAAGCTTTACATAAAGCAAATGGAATGCTGCTGCTCTTCCCGATTTTCTATGATTTTTGTTGTTGCTCAAATGAAAAACTTATCCATATGAAAAAGATGCTCCTCAAAATTCTCTACAACTTTCATGTAGACCACAAAATTTTTTGAGCACAGGAAGACCTCCAAAAATGTGAATTACTGTTGTCCTGTATCCGGGTACCCGATTTTAAAAATTATCCGGGTACCCGTATCCGACCCGAAAATCCGGGTATTTACCGGGTATCTGCTGTCCTGTATCCGACCCGTATCCGAAAGAAAAGTATCCAGGTAATTACCCGTATCCGACCCGACAAAAAATACCCGTATCCGTATCCGAATTTTCGGGTAGAATTTTGCCGGGTACGGATACGGGTCGGGTATTACCTGACCCATTTTCACCCCTAACCTCGCCCCGGGGGACGAGTGGACGACGACCACCGCGGGATGCTCATGGTACGACAGCTTCCGCCACCTCAGCCCCACCGAGCAGAGGCGCGTCAAGCGCAGGAAGAACACGTACGTGATCAGGCTGGAGTCCGACAGGCCCCGCCGGTGGTGCAACTGGCACCACATTCGGGTGTTCAAGGTGTAGAAACTTAATGGTTGAAGCGTTGTTACCACACCATGGGTGGCCGCGGATTGCGTGTTTATATAGGCACCAAAGCTGAGTGCAACAGCTTATACAATAAGGCAACTGAATCAATCTATTGTTGGAGTTTCTATCTATACACAGCCTGGAATATATCCTTTCTATCTATAGGAGATTGATTCGGTTAGCTGAAGATTACATGCACGAGAGACTTCTAGAATATTATCTCTAACACCCCCCCCTCAATCGCAACTGTCTAAGTTGAGATTGCGTCGAAGTTCTTGTAGTCTCTGTTGAGAAATAGCCTTGGTGAAACCATCGGCTAATTGATCTTGAGTGGATATAAACCGAACAACAAGCAGACGCTTGACAACTTGATCGCGAACAAAATGATAATCGACATCAATGTGTTTCATTCGACCATGAAAAACCGGATTGGATGACAAGTACTTAGCCCCCATATTGTCACACCAGAGCCGAGCAGCACGCGGAGAAGAGACGTGAAGCTCCTTTAATATGGACTGAACCCACATAAGCTCGGCCGTGGCGTTAGCCATGGATTTGTACTCTGCCTCAGTACTTGACCGAGACACCGTTGGCTGCTTCTTGGCGCTCCAGGATATCAAGTTAGACCCAAGAAAAACAGCAAAGCCCCCCGTAGATTTCCGGTCATCAGAGCAGCCGGCCCAATCCGCATCGGAGAAAGCACTAAGAAGAGTCGAGGATGAGTGCCGAATCTTGAGTCCAATACCAAGAGTAAACTTGATATACCGCAGTATGCGTTTTACCGCAGTCCAGTGAGCAGTGGTAGGGGAGCTCAAATACTGGCATACCTTATTGATGGAAAAAGCAAGATCAGGCCGGGTGTGAGACAAATACTGAAGAGCGCCCACAATACTGCGGTATGTGGACACATCATCTGGTCCAAGTGGATCACCATCACATGCTGACAATTTTGTCGAGGTGGAGAGGGGAGTAGTAACAGGCTTACAATTCGACATACCAGCTCGCCTGAGAATATCCGAGGCATACTTGGTTTGGGTGAGCACAAGGCCATCAGACAACCGGGTAACCTGAATGCCCAAGAAATAATGAAGAGGCCCCAAGTCTTTAAGCGGAAATTCAGCTGTCAAGTCAGAAATCAGAGCATCAACAGCAGCCGGACAAGAGCTTGTGAGTATTATGTCATCAACATATACCAATAAATAAATAGTGACTGCACCCTTTTGATAAATGAACAATGATATATCCGCTTTTGATGTAGTGAAACCAAGAGCTTGAAGCTTGAGACTAAGCCGAGCATACCAAGCGCGCGGAGCTTGTTTCAGACCATATAGGGCCTTGTCCAATTTACAGTGATAATCTGGATGAGAAGGATCTTGAAAACCAGGAGGCTGTTTCGTATACACATCTTCCTCTAGAACACCATGAAGAAACGCGTTCTGCACATCCAGTTGGCGGAGACTCCAACCTTGAGAGACAGCAAGAGACAAAACAAGGCGGACAGTAGCAAATTTAACCACTGGGCTAAAAGTGTCATCATAGTCAATGCCGTAACGCTGTTTGAAGCCCTTAGCCACCAGGCGAGCTTTATGACGGTCAATAGACCCATCAGCTTTTCTCTTGATTTTATACACCCATTTGCAATCAATCAAATTTCTGTCAGGCGCGGGAGGAACCAAGTGCCATGTTTTATTCCGCAGAAGGGCAGAAAACTCTAGGTCCATGGCAGTTTTCCAGTTTGGGTCGGACAAAGCAGCAGACAAACTGGAGGGTTCTTCACAAATTGTCAAATTCCCATACCTGATCGTGCCATCTGTGTACTTTTTGGGCTGCACAATGCCATCCTGTAGCCGGGTGCGCATAGTAGGATGCAGAACAGGAGCCGAGACTGATGGTGTTGAACCAGCAGCTGCTGAAGGCAGATTGACGTCGGCGAGAGAGGGACCAACCGCACCAGGGTCGGCATGTGGCAATCCCGAAGTGGCCGGTGCTGTTGATGCGGCCGCATTGCTGGGCGCACCTGCAGCCGAGTCTGAGGAGGGTGGTGCGGAGCCCGGCAACAGATTAGCACCAGAATGGGGGCCACCAGTCGGGACAGAATCTGCAGCAGGGATCATTGGTGGCTGCAAAAGCTGATTAGGCCACAAAATCGGAGCAAGTATGCTGGATGCAGCAGGAGAATTAGTCACAAAATCATCTGAGTTTGCCCGAGAGTTATTAGGATCGGGTAGAAGAAGTACTTCAGAGGTATATCTAGCACCGGCTGTGGGATGGAGAGCAGCAAAGGGGGAAATTGTTTCATCAAAAACAACATCACGTGAAATATAAACACGGCCCGTAGAGATGTGAAGACACTTGTAACCCTTGTGAAGATTACTATAGCCTAAAAAAGCACACCGGATGGACCGAAACTGGAGTTTATGGGTGTTATATGGCCGCAAATTTGGCCAACATGCACAACCAAAAATGCGTAGATTGGAGTAGTCTGGGGTAGCACCTAAGAGACGGTGGAGCGGTGTATCATAATCAAGAAGCTTAGTAGGAGTTCGATTGATAAGATGTGTTGCGGTGAGGAACGCTTGGTCCCAAAACTTAAGCGGCATAGACGCATGAGCGAGTAAAGAGAGACCCATCTCAACAATGTGCCTGTGCTTACGCTCAGCGACCCCATTCTGCTGATGAGCATAGGGGCAGGACACCAAATGAGTGATGCCAATAGTACGAAAAAATGAGTTAAGCCGCTCATATTCGCCACCCCAATCAGTTTGCATAGCAATGATTTTCCTATTGAGCAAGCGCTCAACTAGGCTTTGAAATTCTTTGAAGAATTGAAACACCTCAGATTTATGGCGAAGAAGGTAGATCCAAGTAAATTTACTATAATCATCAATGAAGCTGACATAATATCTTTTATTACCAAAGGAATCAATGGCGGGTCCCCAAACATCGGAGAACACTAGATCTAAAGGAGCAGTGGACTGACTGGTTGACTGAGGATAAGGCAACTGATGGGCCTTAGCACGAAGGCAGGCATCACAAACAGACTCCGAGGAATCTAAGCCGGAACAAATTAGATTATTAGTCCTAATGACACGAGCGACAATATCACGCGATGGATGACCTAATCTGCAATGCCAACGCTCAGAGGATGGCTTTATTGCGGCAAGGATGTGCTTCTGGGTAGGTGGTGCAAGAGATGTCAACGGGTAGAGACCGCCCCTACATGGTCCGCGCACCAGCACTTTCCTCGAGGCCTGATCCTTAATCAAGAAAAAGAACGGATGTAACTCAATAAAGGTGTTATTATCAAGAGTGAAACGATGAATGGAAACAAGGTTTTTATGGGCAAGAGGGACACGGAGGACGTGATTTAGGTGCAGAGGGCGGGAGGATGTGGGCAAAGCAGAATGACCAATGTGAGTAATCTCCATACCTGCACCATTAGCCGCCCGAATCTGATCATTGCCATTGTAACGATCATGAGCTGTTAGCTTCTCCAGCTCGCCGGTGATGTGATCAGTCGCACCGGAGTCAAGATACCAGTTTGGATCAGCAGCAGTGGAGGATGACGCCATGGCCGCGACCCGATCATCAGGAGTAAATTCTTCATCAAAACGGTACCAACAGATATTAGCTGTGTGGTGACCTTAAAGCGAACTGGCGGCGTGGGCGAGGCATCGCTTTGGATTGATCTGCCGATGGACCAGGGCTGCGTCTGAAGTGGCTGTTGTTGCTATAGCCGCCGCGCGATGACGATGAAGGAGAATCGCGGCCATTGCCGCGCGAGCGTCCGCGGCCGCGATTTGGAGAACCGCCACGCCAGGAGCTAGCACGACCACGAGTGGCCGCATTGGCTGATCCATGAGCAGCGTACCCGCCGCCAGACTGCTTCGCAAGCCGAAGCTCATAGCTGAGGATTTGCGAGTATAACTCGGCAGGAGAGATTGGCTCGACACGAGTGACGATGGACGACACAAGCGGGTTGTAGATTTCTTCATCAAGGCCGGTGAGGATGTAAGCGACGAACTCCTCATCGCCCAAAGGTTGGCCGGATGCCGACATCTCGTCAGCATAACTCTTCATCTTGGAGTAGAATTCGGCCATTGTGGCCGTGCCTTTCTTCGTGGTGGCGAGCGCAATGCGCGTGTTGACGGACCGCGCACGTGTGCGAGATTCGTACATGGCCGCGAGGGAGCTCCAGACGTCGGCCGAGGTCGTGGCTGTTGTGACACCCATCAAGACCTCGCGCGTCAGAGAGGAGAGGATATATCCCAGCAGCGCTTGATCGCGAGTCACCCAGTTGATGTACTCGGGATTGGGCTGCTTCGTAGAAGCATCGTTCGCCGTCACACAGATGGTCTCAGCCGGCATCTTTTCTTTTCCGGTGAGCAGATCGTGGAGCTGGGCAGAGCGGATGGGCGGCAGGATTTGGGCGCTCCATAGGCGGTAGTTGGTTTTGGTAAGTTTTTCGGTGACCGGGATCGAGAAGGAGGAGGGGATGGTGGTGGAATTCAAGGAGCTACTCGCCATGATGGATGTGTTGTAGAGGACCTTGCTTCTGATACCATGTAGAAACTTAATGGTTGAAGCGTTGTTACCACACCATGGGTGGCCGCGGATTGCGTGTTTATATAGGCACCAAAGCTGAGTGCAACAGCTTATACAATAAGGCAACTGAATCAATCTATTGTTGGAGTTTCTATCTATACACAGCCTGGAATATATCCTTTCTATCTATAGGAGATTGATTCGGTTAGCTGAAGATTACATGCACGAGAGACTTCTAGAATATTATCTCTAACACAAGGTGGACCTAGCTAGCCGGGAAGAGGCTCGTCCCGGAGGCGGACATCGGCCGCCGGGACCTAGCCGAGTGTACAAGCTTTTGGGCCAAGCTGCTGGCCCAAGTATATACATACATACATACATACATACACATATATATATATACACACACAGAGAGAGAGAGGATGGCTAGTGTACTATCGATAGCACAGATCCTCCGTGCTATAGGGTTGTATTTGCAAAATTCGAAGACGAAACTATTGATCCAAACCGTGCATTCTATTCATCTCATTGAAATCTCACTACCCACCAAATTTTATATTTTTTGAACTTTTTCTCCTATTTATTTTGTATTTTCAAAAACCAGCTTCATTGGACGCCCCACAACTAATTAGATCGTGGATTTTGAAAAATACAAAATAAATATGATAAAAAGTTCAAAAAATATAAAATTTGGTGGGTAATGAGATTTCAATGAGATGAATAGAATGCACGGTTTGGATCAACAGTTTCGTCTTTAAATTTTACAAACACAACCCTATAGCACGGAAGATCTGTGCTATCGATAGTACACTAGCTATCCTCCATACATACATACATACATACATATATATATAGGCAACATATCCAGTGAAAACCCTTCTTACCGTGAAAACTTCGTGAAACCCATGTATAAAAGTTTTGAAAAATTCTCAAAAAATTACCATACATAGAGGAGGTGATGTTCTACAACCCTGTGAAATTTGAAGATCAAACTCAATTGCATTTGAAAGATATGAAAAAGACAAATTGCAAAATGAATAGTGCTAAATAGTGAAAAATCACTATTCATACTGAATTTGTCTTTTTTATATCTTTCAAATGCAATTGAATTTGGTCTTCAAATTTTACAGGGTTGTAGAACCTCATCTCCTCTACATATGATAATTTTTTTAGATTTTTTCAAAACTCTTACACGTGGGTTTCACGGAGTTTTCACGGTAAAGGGGGTTTGCACTAGATATCTCCCCATATATATATATATATATATATATATATATATATATATATATATATATATATGTAGCATTCTCTATTTAGGGGGTATATTTAGCGCCAACGATCCTTCACCCTTCCGTGGGTAGCAATGCCTTGTGTTCTCGACGTGAATAGTAACTGCTATACTCCTGGTGGCATCCAATGCCCCAAACTCAAGTACAACAAAAACGGTTCACGATGCAACAAAGAAGCATCAAGCCGACCCTCCGCAACAAAGGCAACAGATGCCTCCTGTCTAACTGTTTTATTCCTCTATTATGGGCGCAACAGATGAACCCTTGTGCGCAACATCACATCCAATGATAGATGCTTGAGCATTGCAATATTTATGCAACATTATAATTCCGCACGTGTAACAATGGCAAGTAACAATTGCAAAATTGACCGCAACATTAGAAGACAACATCATCAACATTTAGATAGAGAAGATGCAACATTTTGCAATAGTAGAGTGTTGCTAACATACCAAATTACCAAGCGCAACATAAAACCCTATTATTGCCACAAACACCCAGCTCACCGGCCCCAACCTTGATGGCTGCGGTGGCGCACTTGTCCTCAAGCTTCTAGATGGTGCCGTAATGCTCTAGACATTGATGAAGATGCGTTGTTGCCGTGCTTGGTTTTGGCAGTGGCGAAGTAAGCTTGGTGCCTTGAGGGAGTTCGTTTAGCCAAGATGACGTTTGTGGGCATAAGAGGCACTAGCTTTGTGCGAGTAGTAGTAGCGACGGCTTCTTGCGACCTTAAAACAGACACCGGTCTTGTGACACCAGCAACACCCCTCACATGAGCAGAAGATTTGGCACCTTAGGAGACGGTGGAGACACAGAGTGTGTGTGTGTGAGATAGATCATGTCTAAGCTCTACAGGCTAGTGAGGAAGACAACCAGATATTGCATCGAGGCGGCAGAACTCTCCTTCATCGTCGCACTCGACATCGTCTTATCACCGGTAACATAACTTTCCGAAGAGCGCGGCATGATTTTAGGCATACACGGATTAAGAATTCAGGCTCTTATACCAATTATTGGTTTTAGTTGAATCAGCACACATACGACCGCAAAAAATTAAAAAAAAAAAAAAAAAAAAAAAAAAAAAAAAAAAAATACAAGAACTCATGAACACAAGTATTTTAGTGGTGCGACACAACTAGTATATATATTTTTTATTTTCTTACTCTCTTTCTCTCTTGCTTGCTTCTTGCTTACAAAACACTCAGGACTACTAAGAATTTATACCCAAACCTACATCTTTAAAAATGAGAGTATGAGGTGTGGTGAAGAGGTTTGTGTGGTAATGGTCGAGACACATGAACTGAGGGTTAATGTTTGGCGTATAAGACGCAAGTACTTAGGATTTATGCTAATAGTAGCATCAGGTGTCCACAACAAGAAGCTCCGTCTAACATGGACACTGGAAGGAGGTCATCATCGAGACGAGGGTGAAATTCAGAGCTCCTACTCTGCTGCTACACTGTGACAACATCCTGTATTACGTCTCCCAACATTTCACCTCAAGCGTACTCTCATCCTCAGCATATACAGCAGCCATGGAACAACCATGGCAATCAAGCTCACCGGCTGGGAAACCTGACAGAAGACGCGCTCTCATGGTGCCTGTACCGGCGGCATGGCTGCTATCTCGACCAGCGTTTTGTGCAGCGCTTGCGGCTTCGAGAAGAAAGGGGCGTGGTCCGACCCTTTCAGCCGCAAAACCTTCTCCGGCGGGTTGGACCCGCACATGCTCTGCTGAAGGGAGAGAGGTATCGTGTTGTCCTCTGTGGTCTCTACGTAGAATCGCCGGACCGATCCGTAGTTCTCTTCCGTTAGGGCCAGTTTCTCCAGTGCCGGGGCAAAGGGGATAGGTCTCATGGACACTGAAGCCAAGGATACATCCTTCAAGGACAGGAGGAGGGGTGTGTGAGAACTCATCTTTGAAACTAGGATTCAGTAGTATCATTGGAGATGACTGTGTATATCATACCTTGGAAGGACTTTGGTTGAATAATAACTCTCTTAGCAAAGCCTTGTCGATATTGATAGCGGTGGGAGGCCGGTCCTTGCCGTTGGAATACACAAATTCCTGCGCCTTTTGGAGCGTACCATGTGTATCCATCTGCAGTGTATGGAGTAGAATTGCCAGGCATCAGGGCAGAATCGTTGAAAGATATATTAGTTTGAACGCAAGGCAACATTTCAATGTTTTTTCCCCCATCCTTGTAATTGTAATGATGCTGTGATAGAGATCAACCTGCTGTTGAAACATATCAAGAGCACTATGCCCATTTGTCAGCATTGCTGCACAAAGGAAAACAGCCTTGGCAACTCTCATTGGAAACATCTCCATTGCATAGGATATACAAGCACCACCGATATCATGTCCAACCAAAATCACCTGCATAATAACGAAAGTATCAAAATGTATATTGCCTGGGAGAGAAAGATGCTATGGATAACAAGAATCACATAGAACAGGTACCCTGATGTACACTTGAACTCAACAGCAAAATTCTCTTGAAAAATTTTCTATTATGCTTTAAAATATCAGTACCAGTGCCACCAAAAACATTCCAACAATACTAAGAAAATAATCAGCCGATGCATCAGAGAGCGCACAAATTATTCTGCCAATCATAAAATGGCATATCTTTCATAAAAATTTCAGACTCAACAATAGTGGCATACCGGCATGTCTTGTCATGACCTGGCTACTTGAAGTTATTTAAGTATACTGAGCCTGAGTCATGCCCAGGCTTCAAACCATAACGATCAGACCAACTTAGGTGGTGCTCAGGTTCTGAATCATAACCATGGAATTAATTCCAAGAATCAATTAGCATGATTCCTGTCATGATTATGATCCCCAGAACAAGTTTAAAGAATCTTTTTCCCTTATAAATGGATTCCCAGAACACTGAAACATACAGTATCTTTCCTTTGATTGCTGCTTGTACATATTGCTAGATTGGATGGGTAGAGGTAAACTTAGGCTAACACCCCCAAAGTGCGGTCTCAGCCATGTCCATCAGATACTGAGATCAACACTCCGCTCATATTTTCCTTGCAGATGTGCTAGCTTTTTTTTGAACTAATGTGATCAAAATGAAAGAGGAAGAATGGTGCAGGCATACAGGGTGCTACAAAGCCCAGTACCAAAATCCAAGTGCTTGCAGCTAGCATGCTTACATACTGACATGTAGAATGTGAGCCATTAGAGCTCAACTTACGAGAAATAGTCACTACGATCCCAGTTCACAGATTGTACAATGCAAGCAGTAGCCTACTAAAATATTCCAAATCAAAGTAAACTTTACTAAATATTCCAAGCATATTATGATTAATATATCGAAAGAGAACAAACCTTTTCGGCATCACCTAGGCCTTTAAGGTAAGATGTAAGTGGCTCAGCATACTCTGCAAGACTGCTAATCTTGTTGGTATCATACGAATGGATCCCAGAACCTGTTAAGTCGATAGCATTGACTTCGAACCCACTATCTTCAAGAAGTGCTATAGTCTTGTACCAACACCAAGCACCAAAACCACCTCCATGAACAAGAACAATGATGTTGGTTTCCAAATCTTTAGTATTCAAATCCTGTATGAGAAGTAAACCATTGGTCAATATGATAGTGGTTATATGCATGCAATGGCCACAGATAGATAAGCATTGATCTACAATACAAACGCAATCAAAACATCTGCCTTAAAGCAACAATCTGCGGTAAATCAGTAAGATGTGCAGTTACGATAACCAAGTGTGAATTATTTTAAACTCGTGAGGAATAACTAGAATCGCCGAACACTAAAATTCAAGAGCAAAGGACACTAGACAAAATGTCATACAGGTACTCACGCTTTTTTGAAGTTGCACCTGTAGAAATGATTGTTTGCTCGTGAGCACTAGAAAACAATACCAATTAACAGTCAAATGGCGTGCTAATTCAGCATCATATGCGTTCATTAACTGCCCAGTGGCATTGAAAATGTCAAACACGAACTTCCCAATCAACCAAAGTTCCTTGCTGGCTGGTATCTTCTTACCAGTCAACACTACTAGTCTACTAGTGAATACTCAAATTGGCTTTGGAATTTTGTTTGCTTAGTGGACAGTAATGCTGGTATATAAGTCAATATAGCTTAGTAGTCACGCCGGCAGCCGTTTCCAGTAATGGTAAAGACAAACTTGGTAACAAGTAACAATAGAATTAGACAACACAAATGCATCAAGACCGAAACAATTTGAAGTAAAAAATTTCAGGATCCCCCGCTATTGCACAAGTTGGGAGCTCTCCCATTGTCCTTTCTCTAGAAAAATGAACACATGACAATATCATTGCCCTAGGAGAAACAACAAATCAATTTCAAACTATGATGTATGAAGTAATGAAGACGGATACATCGGCACGACACCGACATGGGATTCATATTTTTCCAAAAAAACTGACACGGCTAAATATATTTAAATAATAATAATAATATACATATGTATTATTTTTTATTTTTATATGTGTTTGTCAAACTGAAATAATGTAAATTGTAAACTTGGAATATATACCTTAGCTTTTGCAATTTCATTTCTAAGCTAAGCAAGAATAGATATCGTCATTTTAGGACATATCTTTCAATCACCATTAGTATTTTTTAGCAAATACGCTTTGATGATTCTAGATTAGCTACCAGTGCGAATATATTTCCAATAATTGCATCTTTATTTCACATTTTCTCTATCTAAATCATCACTTTTGTCTCCTTTGGTAAACTTTTTTTTTTATAAATATGACCCTTATTGCAAAAATAGCTTTCATCCACACCATAGAACTATAGAAGAACTGAAAGGTGACATGTATTCCTACACGCTCCCGCACTATGAAAAAAGGTAATGAGCTTCCGTAGCTCAGCAAGCCACCATGGTTACCGAGGTTTTATATTTCGGTACCACCTTCCGTGGCGCGGGAGCACAGCAAATGATACGTGCCACCATCGGCACTTCCGCGGGCCAGAAAACTATGGGAGCCACATTTTATGGCCCACTAGCCAGTGACACAAATGGATCGGAGACAGAGAGGCACCACGAAATGGAACTGCTACTACTACTTAGTTCTCACACAAGCCAATCGCAGTAGACGCGACGAATTTGAGACAGGTAAAACAAACCCAACCAGAGGAATTCATCGAGGAAGCAGCATCAAATTAAACTGCGAACACAACAAATCAGAGAAACGAGAAACGGAGAACAATCCAAAGATCGCGCCTTTCCGAAATCCGGACCAAAACAAAGCATGAAAAAAAAAAAAAATCAAATTTCAGCCAAAAAATTGGGGGAAATGGCACCGGAAACAAAGAACTGCGAGGAACTAAACAATCACAAAGCTTCCCCGCGCCCTACGCGACGCCAACCAATCCCACGAAAAATCACGAAGAGAAGAGGAAAAGTCAACAGAGAACAGCGCTAAAATTCCACGCGGCGGCACGCACACCAATTAAGCAATGCAACCGGGAGAAGCAAGCGAGGAAGGAAGGGAGGGAGGGAGGAGGCCTCTACACCTTGGCGAGGAGCTGCTGCGGCCGGAGCTCGGGGTCGGCGAGCGAGCGCGGGCGAGTGCTGGAGCTCCTCGGCAGCGGTGGCCCCTGCTGCTGCCGCTTCGCGGCGTACCGCACCGATGCCGACCGCTCGAATGCGCCGCCATGCCGCTGCCCCAGCACGAGCGCCGCAGCCGCCGCCAGCGCCTGCTCGTCGATGGCCGCGGCCTTGGCGGCCTCGCGCCCGCCTCCGCCGCCGCGGCCGGAGGACGTGGACGAGCGCCGCTTCGCCGGCGCCGGCGGCGAGGCCGAGGGGGACGGGTCGGAGAAGCAGGAGAGCAGCGAGCCCATCGTGCCGGGCCTGAGCCAATTCGGATTTTTTTTTTTTTTTGGTTGCGTTTGCTCGGATTCCGCGGTCGGAGAAGAAGGGGGAAAGAAGCCAAGCAGCAGAGGGCGCGGCAGAAATGGCAGGAAAAGCATACGAAAATTTATACTTCTGGTACTGCCACTTTTGCAGAGAGAGCCTCCTGTTCAAACGAATTTTCTTTTGGAGAGGTTGGTTGTTGGGCGATCAGTTGTTTAGTACCGCATTTGACTAGACCTTGGGCTGTGAAAATGTTGAATGTTTGGTTAACAAGATCACTCAAAAGCACTCTAAAAAACGAAGATTGAGGTAATTCTTTATTAATCTCCCACGGACTGTGTTGGAAGGGATGACTTTTGCGTAACTTTTAGATCATGTTTAGATTCAGGAATTTTTCCGGTTCCTACGAAATTTCAAGTATTTCATGTAAAATGCTTGTGAGAGTGTTCACCTAGTGTTTTACAGAATACAGTATAATCCTCATGAGTCTTTACATTCCAAATGGCCTAAAAAGAGGCTCTTAGAAAATGATTTTTATTAAATAATTTTTTTTTGAAAATATTTTATTAATAACTTCTCTCTAACTTTACTTCCAAATTTGATTCTTTTAACTATGTATACACTACCACACCATCAATCAAGGTGTGGCCAAACCTTGCCACTTCACTGATAGTGGCGTGGCAATGTTGTTTTACCACACTCATCATAGCCAAACAAGCTATTTTTTTAGCTTGGCACTGAACTTATCTCGTTGCATGGCAGTGTTGTTTGTCACGCCACGGATATAAACATGATCAGAAGAGTCAAATTTGAAAATAAATTAGACCAGAAATTATTTGTAAAAATAAATTAGGAAAGGGTTAAACAAGAAAATTATTCCTTAGAAGAAAGCCTCGCATATCTATATCACCTACCGCTTGGCAAAAAATTCTGAGTTGATATGGACAGGGAAAACAGAAGTCTCCATGCCCCTGTCGTGCCTGTTTCTTTCCCTGCCGGGCTACGTGCTTTTAATGGATCATAACTCGAAGCCTTGAAATCGACTGCCAAACGAAACAGTGCAGAGCTGTGTTAGCAGGAAGTGCCGGCCGAGTACTATCGCCATTGACACGGATAACAGCGCCTGCGAAGGATGTAGTAAATCGATGCTTATTGAGATGGCTAGATACACTAATGGATTGGTAAACTGATTCGTTCTCGTGCTCTGGATGCGAAGTCTGAGCATCGGAGTATGATCCAAACCGAAGGTCTCTGCATTTTCTCACCCCTCTTCTACGTTTCTCTGGGAGGACCGTCCCCGCATTTGACCGCAACAGCCTGCCACCTACGGAACAGAGCAGCGGACAATTGAACGGAGAAGAGACCTGCCGAATAAACAGTGGGCGCTGCGCTATGCTACGCAAGAAGTTTGCCTGGGTGACCGGTGCCTGTGCGTTTCCGGGTATTGTTGTTCAAAGTCAAAGCGACGCAGCTGTCGAGTTCAAATAAGAAACTGTTGGAGCACTTATTTTTTCAATTAAGCTCAAAATCAGGTTTAGGATATGGATATTAGGAACTGTTGGAGATGCTCTTAATTGGCCTTGTAGTCGACGGATGGATACCATCTGCGGAAGGTACCGAAATATACTCTGTGTATGTGTGAGTGAGATAGCCCTTGAATTTGATTGACGAGGCTCTGAGTACAAGCTAGATGTCCATGTATAGTAGTAGAAGAGAAACATATATCTAGGCCAATTCCTCTCCAGGAAGAGAAAGAAAGATACTCTGGCCGTTTCTCGCAAACGTGCCAGATGGCTTCGGCACGGACGCTCTCTGTTCAGAGCAAGGACTAAGGAATAAAAGTTAAGCAGCCGGTTGTTGAGTCGAATTCGAGGCCAGATCGTGCGAGCGCGAGTCAAACAGAAATCATTTCCGAGTTATTTACCCGCGCAGCGTAATTGATTAGAGTGGACTGGAATGTGGATATCCTGCATGAGAACGGGAGGAAAACGTGCTTGACCAGCCTGATCCACAGCAAACACGCACGAACATGGCTTGTGCTTGCTGATATTCAGAAATGGATAGGTAGAGGCCATAAACTATTCGGATGGGTGGTTCGAGTGATTCGGTTTTGTGGATAGGTAGTGTATATGTATCTTTCGGATATTTTTGTCTTAAATAACATCTAAATTTTGGACCGTAAAATTAAAAATTCAACCGTTAGATTATGATTGATCGGATGTAATCGATACTCTCAAATCTCAACAATGATCCAATGCTCCAGATTTGGATGATTTCAGCAAATAAAAACATCCGGATGATGTTTATCAAATCCCTTGTGGATAATGGTGGCAACAGAGTTTTTAATATCTTTAAGAAATTACCTTTAAATTTTAATATCTTTTTATTTTCACTTTTTAAACTTTTAGTATCTATTGTACTAGTTTAATATGTTTTTTAAATAATGGAAGAATATATATTGAGAGGTGCTTCTATGCACTGCTCATATATATTAACTCATGGCCTCTATATCCTAAGATGCACACAGTCTACCAATTATTACAAAGTTACAATCGAAATATTATTATCAAAAGTACATGCTAAAAAGCAAAGTTTCAACAATCTATGAAAAGTATAAAGCAAAGCTCTCAACCCGCACAGAGACGTCTACTAAATCTCCATCCATGGCCAATGAATAAATCCCTGATCAACACCTCCAACGATTTGCAAGTTACTCAAACCACATCGCGATCCTCTTGTCGATGCAACACAAACCATGATCGCAGCCAGTTGATACACATATAGGTAACCTTCGGAGGCCTCCAAGTTACGAATTGCAGCCCTGTATTTGGTTTTCTCCATAGTGTCCAAGTCAGCCCACGCCATCCCGCCTATCACATTGGGGTTATTTAGCCTCCTGGTCCTACACGGAACACCTGGGACAGCACAGACAACAATTGATCCTGAAACCTCACTCATTGTTGGACAATATATCCGTACTGACATGAACATTGACCAAACCTCTCAAATTTTCAGAAACTAACTGCTCACTTAAACCTACCCCCAAAGACATCCAATTGTCGGAAGTATTTTCAACATCAATTTGTCCAGCATGACCCTCATTGTTCATGTTCTCGCCAAGATCTAAAAAATGCTCTTCAGTTGCCACTCTGACAGCCTGATATAATGATGCACTAGTGAAAGTGCATCTAGGCCCCTCAAATTGTTTTGGTGATTAATGATGACACAATTAAAGAGATCTAATGTTTTATCCAAGAATACTGCAGAGATCGAGATCATATCGAGCTTGGAATGACATTGGACGCCCCTATGACTACTTAAAAGCAAAAGGACGGCATCAAGACCAAAGTTGTAACATTTTATTTATTTGTGTCTTAAGGATAGCCGTACTATTAAGAGGGTATGACGAGAAATCGACTTTGGGATGTGCATGTGCTCAACATCAAATACTGCATCTCTAATTAGCACTCCTTCATTTGGTTTTGAAAAGTTTCAAATTGAAACCGAACTGGGTAACCCGGAGTCTCCGGATTCAATCCGGAGTATCTGGACATTTTGTCCGGAGTCTCCGGGTTGGACCTCTCGGTTGCTTTTGGTTCCAGCTGGTCCGGAGTATCCGGACATTTGGTCCGGAGTCTCCGGATAACCCGGAGTCTCCGGGTTGGTTGTCCGGACACTCCGGCCTGTTCAAAAACGGGAGTAACGGCTAGTTTTCAAAAAGGGTATTTAAAGCCTCCACTCCACTCCAACGGCTAGGATCTCTATTGAGCTCATTCATAGCAGCATTCAAGCCATTCCTAACCATCTCTAAGCATTCAATAGAGCCCCCTCTTCCTCCCACCAATTAATTTGGTTGTTGATTCATTTTGGTGAGGAGAGGAAGAAGCAAAGTGCTAAGTGCATTCATTTCATATTGTTGAGCACTAGTTCATCCTCCAAGCGATTCTTCGTGGTGCTATTTCTCTTGGAGGTTGAAGGTCTCCTAGACGACTAGGAGTCACCGGGAGCTACCAACGCGTGTGGTAAGCCCTGGTCGTTTGTGAAGGCTAGTCTCGCCTCCGAAAGGAAAGAGACAAGAAGTGAAGCCGGCGAGTGCATTTGTGCAACACCGGGAGGAAAGCGGGTTGAAAAAGACCCCGGCTCAAGTGTGACCGAGCCACCTCAACGGAGACGTAGGATTCCCTTCAAGAATCCGAACTTCGGTGAAAAATCGTGTCTCTCGCTCTCTCTTTTACTTCCTAGTCTTGCTTGTTAGGATTTGAATTTGTAAAGTTAGATCTAGCTCTTTGCTTAGCTTTAATTCAAATCCTGTCTAGCAATTGTTCTAGGTTGTTCTTGCTTTCTATTTCTAGTAGTTTATTGTGCTTGCTAGAGTAGTTTTTATTGCACTCCCGTGCCAGCTAACCCGGAGAGTCCGGACTCAAGACCGGACACCCCGGACAAGCCGGAGTATCCAGACCAAAACCCGGAGACTCCGGGTTGACCAGCTCGGCCAGTCTTATTCCGCTGCGTAAATTTTAATCCGCCTATTCACCCCCCCTCTAGGCGACATCGTTGGTCCTTTCAATTGGTATCAGAGCCAAATCTCCTTTATTTTGGCTTAACCGCTTGGAGAATCAAAGATGTCGGAAATAGAGAAGGTTACCGAAACCCATGGCCAAGAGAAAACCTCGGGTTCCGGTATAGGGGTTGCAATTCCTTTAGATTATTCCTCTTTTGGAGTCTCAAACTCCTCATCCTATGTCTCCGTCTCGTCCGGTCGAGCGCCTCACTTCGATGGCACTCGATATGCGGCATGGAAACATAAGATGAAGATGCATTTGAGATCACTTCATCCGTGTATTTGGAAGATTGTTGAAACAGGTTTCAAGCCCGCAAACCCCAACAATCTCACCTCCGAAGAAGACAAAGCTCAACACTTCAACGACTTGGCCGTCAATGCCTTGTTCAATGCATTGAGCGACTCCGAGTTCAACCGGGTCGATGGCCTGGACAATGTCAAGGACATTTGGGAGAGATTGATGATATTTCATGAAGGTGTGTCAAGTGTCCGTGAATCTAAGATAGAGCTCATCATTGGAGAATTAAGCCGATTCATGCTAGAAGAAGGAGAATCCTACACCAAAATGTTTGATCGCTTGATGGTGCTAGTAAATCAAGCTAAAGGACTTGGAAGCACCGAGCTCACCGACAAAGCAATTGTCAAGATCATCCTTAGAGTGATCACCCCCACCAACCGCAACCTTGTGCAACTCATCCGCGACCGGCCAAACTTCGATACACTCACTCCTCATGACGTGATTGGCCGGTTGATGACGGATGAGATGATGGTTAAGGAAGCGGAAGTGGTGGAGGAGCTCAAGTCCGGCAAGAAGAAGGGTGTAGCCTTGAAGGCCGTCAAGGTTGCACAAGAAGCCGAAGAGAGCTCAAGTGATGAAGAAGAGTCGAGCGGCCCCTTGACAAATGAAGATATGGCATTGCTCGTAAGAAGATTCAACAAGTTCTTGAAGAAGAAGGGCTACAAGCCGGGTAGTCACTCCAAGAGCTATGGCAACAAGTCAAGAGGGCGTCACTCCTCAAGAAAGTGCTATGAATGTGGGGAACCCGGTCATTTCATTGCCGAGTGCCCACATAAAGAAAAGAAGGAAGAAAAGCCCTACAACAAAGACAAGAACAAAAAATTCAAGGGCAAGGGTCATGCATACATCGGCAAGGAGTGGAACTCCGACTCCGAGTCCGAGTCCGATTCCAACTCCGACAATGAAGATGGACTTGCCACCGTCGCCATTGCCACTCCACCGACAAAGTCAAAGAGTCTCTTTGACAACTTAAGCGACGGCGAAGGAGATGCTCCAATTTGCCTCATGGCAAAGGGGCATAAGGTATCATCTAAGAGCTCCACTCTTTCTATTGTTGATTATGGCTTAGATGATTGTGATGATGCTAGTGATGATGAGGAAGTAGCATTTAAGTCTATGAATGATTTTGATATTGAAAAACTAGACTTGCTACTTAAAGACATTGAAAAATTGGAGGAAGTGGTTGAACAAAAGGAGGCTATTCTTGAGGCTCAAGAGGATCTCCTTATTTTTTAAAAGGAGAAGAATATTGAGCTAGAGAAGAGCCTATCTTTTGAAAGAAAAAGGAATGAGGACTTAGTCAAAAATTCAAATTTGACTAAGAGTGAAGTGGTTAGTCTTGAGATCACCAATGCTTCACTCGTAGAGAAACTTGCTCAAGCAATGGATGCTTGCAAAGCTCTTGAAGTGAAGCTTGTTGATCTCTCGAATAACGCTTCCACCTCAATTAACAACTCCAATGTTTCAATACCCTCAACTAGCAATGGATGCGCTATATGTTATAATGTTGATGTTGCTACTTGTGCTACTAACCGTGAGACTTTGAAAGTCTTGGCTCATGAGAATGAAAAGCTTAAGGTGATGCTTGAAGATGGACTTCAAAAGTCCTACAAGGCAAGCAAGGGTTTAGAGGAGTATCTCGGTAAGCGCCAAGGTAATCCTAAGAGGCAAGGGCTTGGGTATGTCCCGCCAAAGGGCAAAAAGAGCAACATTGTTGTTGCTCCTTTAAGCAAGCCCATTCACTTTGTAAAAGGCGAAGGAACATCCAAGCACAAAGCTCACTCTGAGTTCTTTGCTTCTTATGTGCTTAAAAAGACTAACCTCGGTCGTGTAGTTGCTTATCATGTTGGGCGTAAGCCGAAGAATGCTCCTTGTGTTCGTTCTATTTGGGTCCCTAAATCGCTTGTTACTAACGTGCGTGGACCTAACCAAGTTTGGGTACCAAAGAGCAAAAACTAAATGTCGTTTTGTAAGCCTATATCTCCGGTGGAACAAGTTGGATTTTGGATAGCGGATGTACGCACCACATGACCGGAGAAAAGGCAATGTTCGCACACTTGGACGCAAATGGATCAAATAGTGAAAGCATTGTCTTTGGAGACAATGGAAAAGGAGAAGTAATTGGTTTGGGTAAAATTTCTATCTCAAGCAATTTTTAATTAAATAATGTTTTGCTTGTTGAGTCATTAAGCTACAATTTATTGTCCGTTGCACAATTATGTGAAGCGGGCTATAATTGTTTGTTTAATGAAAATGGTGTGGATGTCATTAAGAGGCTTGATGGTTCAATAGCCTTTAAAGGGCGTTTGAAGGGTAAGCTCTATCTCGTAGACTTCAATACGGATAGACTTAATCTTGAAACGTGCTTAATGGCTAAATCTAGCATGGGTTGGCTTTGGCATCGCCGGTTAGCCCATGTTGGTATGAGGAATCTTCACAAACTCGTTAAAGGCAACCACATCCTCGGACTAACCAATGTTGTCTTTGAGAAAGATAGGATTTGTAGCGCTTGTCAAGCGGGCAAGCAAGTTGGCGCCTCCCATCCCGCCAAGAACGTGATGACGACCTCAAGACCATTGGAAATGCTCCACATGGATTTATTTGGTCCCGTAGCTTATATAAGCATAGGGGAAGTAAGTATGGTTTGGTAATTGTTCATGATTTTTCTCGATTCACTTGGGTGTTCTTTTTGCATGACAAAGGTGAAGTCCAAGTGACATTGAAGAAATTCATGAGAAGAGCTCAAAACGAATTTGAAGTGAAGATTAAAAGAATTCGAAGCGACAACGGTACCGAGTTCAAAAACATTGGCGTGGAGGAGTTTCTTGATGAGGAAGGAATCAAGCATGAATTCTCGGCTCCCTATTCTCCTCAACAAAATGGGGTAGCCGAGAGGAAGAATCGAACCCTCATCGAGATGGCGCGGACGATGATTGACGAGTACAAGGTTTCCGATAGCTTTTGGGCGGAAGCCATCAATACCGCATGCCACAGCTCCAACCGCCTCTACCTTCACAAGATCTTGAAGAAAACGGCATACGAGTTGCTCACCGGGAAGAAACCAAATGTCTCCTACTTTCGAGTCTTTGGGAGTAAATGCTATATCCTTAACAAAAAGGCTAAGTCATCTAAATTCGCTCCTAAAGTAGATGAAGGTTTCTTACTCGGTTATGGAATAAATGTTTATGCGTACCGAGTTTTCAACAATACCACCGGTGTCGTTGAAATCTCGCGTGATGTAACATTTGATGAGACTAATGGTTCTCAAGTAGAACAAGTTGATCGTGTTGTGATTGACAGGGAAGAACCTCCTTGTGAAGCTATCAAGAAAATGGCAATCGGGGAGGTAAGACCTCAAAATTTGGAATCTCACCCGAGCACCCCAACCGAGTCTCGGCACTGAAACCGGAGTATCGGACTGGTCCGAGTCTCGGGTCAAATCTGAGTCTCCGGATGGGTCGAGCTCAGGCGATATTCACTCCTCGTCAAGCAGTGCTCAAGATGGTTCTAATGCCACACAAGATGATGAAGGCCCTATTCAAGCCTTGGACTCAACCGTACCTCATCCGAGAGTTCATCAAAGCATTCAAAGAGATCATCCAGTCGACAACATACTTGGGGACATCAACAAGGGAGTATCCACTCGATCTCGAATTGCAAATTTTTGTGAATTTTACTCATTCGTTTCCTCTCTTGAACCTCTTAAAGTAGATGAAGCGCTTGAAGACCCAGATTGGGTGATGGCTATGCAAGAGGAACTGAACAACTTCAAGCGCAATCAAGTCTGGGAGCTTGTCAAAAGACCCAAGCAAAACGTCATCGGCACTAAGTGGGTCTTCCGAAACAAGCAAGATGAAAACGGAATCGTGACAAGGAACAAAGCTCGTTTGGTTGCTCAAGGGTACACTCAAATCGAAGGTTTGGATTTCGATGAAACATATGCTCCAAAGAGCTAGGCTTGAATCTATTAGAATATTACTTGCCTTTGCTACTCACCATGATTTTAAGTCATCAAATGGACGTGAAGAGCGCCTTCTTAAATGGACCACTCTCCGAGATGGTCTACGTCGAGCAACCACCCGGCTTTGAAGATCCAAAACACCCGGACCACGTCTACTATCTACACAAAGCCCTTTATGGACTTAAGCAAGCACCGAGGGCTTGGTTCGAGTGTTTACGAGACTTCCTTCTCGGACAAGGTTTTGTAGTCGGAAAGGCCGACCCTACTCTCTTTACTAAGCATATTGATAATGATTTATTTGTGTGCCAAATATATGTCGATGACATTATATTTGGATCCACTAATGAACATTTGTGTAAAGAGTTTAGCAAGATTATGACCAAAAGGTTTGAGATGTCCATGATGGGTGAGTTGAAGTTCTTCCTCGGATTCCAAGTCAAACAACTCAAGGAAGGAACTTTTATTTGTCAAACCAAGTACATCAAGGACATGCTCAAGAAGTTCGGAATGGAGGACGCCAAGCCTATAAAGACGCCTATGCAAGCCAACGGGCATCTAGACCTCGACAAAGAAGGTAAACCGGTCATCCAAAAGGTTTATCGTTCGATGATCGGCTCTCTTCTTTATCTTTGTGCATCTAGGCCCGATATCATGCTTAGCATTTGTATGTGTGCACGTTTTCAAGCCGCTCCAAAAGAGTGCCACATGGTGGCCGTTAAGATAATCTTGAGATACTTAATGCACACTCCTCATTTTGGACTTTGGTATCCGAAAGGATCCTCCTTTGAACTTATTGGCTATTCCGATGCGGATTATGCCGGTTGCAAAGTGGATAGGAAGAGTACCTCGGGAATCTGCCAATTCTTGGGTAGGTCCCTAGTCTCGTGGTCTTCCAAGAAACAAAATTCCGTAGCCTTATCCACTTGAGCCGAATACATAGGCTGCAGGAGTTGTTGTGCCCAATTACTTTGGATGAGACAAACCTTGAGTGATTATGGCCTATCCTACAAAAGCGTTCCACTTTTGTGTGACAATGAGAGTGCCATAAAAATTGTCAACAATCCTGTCCAACACTCCCGAACAAAACACATTGATATTCGCCATCATTTCCTAAGAGACCACGCAACTAAAGGCGAAATTGATATCCAACATGTGAGTACAAATGATCAATTAGCCGATATTTTTACCAAGCCCCTTGACGAGAAAAGGTTCTGTGAATTGAGAAGTGGACTAAATATCTTAGACTCTCGTAACGTGGCTTGACATGTGCTCACATATTGTTTGTTGAATGAAAAATAATTTTCAAAACCTTATTCATCTTTTTCTTTGAATTTATCCAATGTTGTTGGCTCTTGATCCTCTGATCTTGTCATTGATATGTGATCATGGCTTGTTTGCTTTATTGTTCGCTGGTCATATATCAAGTTGACATCTTAGGAATCTTTCTCCCTCTCGCTCTGCCAAATTCCTTGAGCTATCCTTCATTTTGTCAATTTCCTAACCGAGCTGGGCAACCCGGACTGTCTGGTATTTAACCCGGAGTCTCCGAATCATCCGGAGTCTCCGGACTATTTGTCCGGACTCTCCGGGTTGGGCCGGAGTCTCCGGACTGAAAATCCGGAGTCTCCGGGTTGGGGCGGACGGTTTAAGTTCCCCCAATCCCGCGCGGTTTCTTTTTCCATTCCTTTTGCTCCAGGCGCCTCTCCCTCTCCCTCTCCCGTGCTCCTCTATCTCTCCTAGGGATCTTGGACTCCTCCTCATCCTTGGATTGGAGATCGTGGTAAGGATTTTCATGCCCTAATCTTGTTCCTTCCGGGTTTGGATCAATTTCTTGCGGTTCTTAGGGCCTCTCCTTGTGCTTCATCTCATCTAGGATGTGATTTGTCTCGTGGAGGTTCTCAAGATCGAAGAATCGATCTCCCTCTTCTCCCGCATTTCCTCGGTTTCAAACCCGTTGAGGTGAGTTCCAATCCGTGCCCTAATTTCGCGAAAACTTGTACTAGATTGTGCCCTAGACCTCATTCCAATCTTCTTGTGGCAATCTAGAGTCAATTTGTTGAGTTGTGCGGGTTGGACTGCTCTTTCCTTGGCCGCCCGTGCACTTTTTCTGGCACATCCGGAGTGTCCGGACTCTGGGTCCGGAGTCTCCGGGTCGATCCGGAGTATCCGGACATTTTGTCCGGAGTCTCCGGATGCAATCCGGAGTATCCGGACTTTTTGTCCGGACTCTCCGGGTTGGGTGCCTCGGCCAAATTCTATTCTTCGCTGTTTTTCATGTCGCCTCTCAGCTAATTCTACTCTTTCGCTCTGTCTGGTCAGATGGATCCTTCTCAGGGAACCTCCGGTGGCAGCGATCCTCCTCAGCAGCCTTCCGGTGGCAGCGATCCTCCTCAGCAGACATCTGGTGGCGGTGATCCCGCTCAGGGCTCGTCTCCCACCAATTCTCCTCCGCCTCCGTCAGCAGAGAATTGAGTGGCCAAAGACCCACGTCCGGACCTCGAGGCCGGCTAGCGCCCGGCCAAGACTGTCCTGTCTCCACCTCTGTCGGCTCTCGATCCAGATGAGCATCCAGCAGATACTCATGCCAGACTTCGTGATCAGAAGAGGAGCGAGTTTCGTGCTTCTGGGCGCTTCATTGGTCCTCTGGCGAAGGCCAAGCCCGTGTGGAACTATCCTATGTCCGTGAACCCAATGAGGATAACTGATTACCGGACAGGATCTGGAAAAGGGAAAGCCATTGTTGAGCACAGAAAGAAAGATCCTCTGGAGCTCCACCAGGATGAGTATGTGGACCGCCGGTTCTGGAACCGGTTTGATCAGATTATTACGAGACGGTCCTATACCCACTTGAGCACCCAAAGTGGTTCGCATGAAGACCATTATTTGAGAATACATGGCCGGGCCGGCAATCCGATTTTCATCGAGATCATTCAGATTTGCGAGCTGCATCAAGTCAAGAATATCATGGCATACAAGTATGACTGGAACAATGAGGTTCTCATGCAGTTCTATGCCACCTTGTACTTTGACAAGAATGATGAGGCCATATGGTGGATGACTGACAGGTTTGGTATGTGGCTAGCAAGAAGAGGTTTGCGAGTCCTCAACCTCAGGTACAATGACAGTCTAAAGCTTCATGCGAAGAAGGTGATGACTCCTGAGCAGATTGAGGCTTTGTATGACACTTCTAAGAGCTTCACAGTTGGGACCATCAAGGGTCTAAAGGATGTACCACTGTGCTCAACAGGATGTTGAGAGTCACTCTTTGGCCCAAGGAGGAGATGCTTCGCCATCGGTTCCTATGGAAGGAACTTGTCATTTCACCTCGTGAGCGCACCCACTCGTTTGATATTGTCGATTTCATGTGGGAGACGATGAGACAGAATGCGCAGAGCAACATGGCCAGTTGCAGCTATGCACCCTTTGTGATGACCTTGATCTCTTCAGTGAGTGGTCTGAAGTTTGTCAGAGATGAGGAGCATCTTGCTTACAAGGTCCGTCCTCAGTCTACTCCAGCTCCTCCAGCTGCTCCTGGTCCTGCTGCTAGGCTTCGCCGAGGTCGTGCTTCGGGCTCTACCTCTACCCCGTCCGTGCCTCCTGCCCGATTCTTGAGGCAGTCCGAGGTTCCTAGTGGCACTCTTCAGAGGATGCTCAAGCATGTCTTTCTCCTTTGCCGCGACATCTCCACCAGGCAGAAGGTGATGAGCAAGCAAATCAAGAAAAATGGACAAGACATTCGCAGCATCCGCCGCCACAATGGCGAAGCGGTCTCTCCCAGCGACTCCTCCGGGTCTTCCGAGGAGAGTAGCGATGCCACCTCTGCAGATCGCCTTCTTCTAAGATCACCTCCTCCTCTCCGTCTGCAAATGAGATGACCCCGGCAAATGTAGTACTCCGCGTCCGACGACGAAGGCGACGACGAGTGATCCTTAGTGTTTCTCCCTCTTTTGGTGTCTTGATGCCAAAGGGGGAGTGATATCTTTAGTCGCGTTGTCTTTAGTCGCGTTGGAGAGGCGTTTGCGTTTCTCCTTGTGCTTCAATTCGCTTGTGGACTTGTGTTTTCATATCTTTGCTTATTTCGTGTCGTGAACTCTGTTATTCCATGTAATGACTTTAATGCTTATTTTATGCATGGATTGCTTTCAGTTACTTGTGTTGTATTCTCGGATGCTGTGTTTGAGGGGGAGCTCTCGGTTATCTCTCGTTAAATATGTGCATTTGTTCCCACTCAATTCTTCTAATGCACACATTTAGGGGGAGCTCCTCTTTCTAATCTTATAGCTAAGTCTAGTTCTCGTTATTTTATTTGCTGATTAATTGTGTTGTCATCAATACACCAAAAAGGGGGAGATTGAAAGTGCATCTAGGCCCCTCAAATTGTTTTGGTGATTAATGATGACACAATTAAAGAGATCTAATGTTTTATCCAAGAATACTGCAGAGATCGAGATCATATCGAGCTTGGAATGACATTGGACGCCCC
The DNA here is from genome assembly GCA_036346355.1 of Rhipidocladum racemiflorum. NCBI lineage: Eukaryota > Viridiplantae > Streptophyta > Magnoliopsida > Poales > Poaceae > Rhipidocladum > Rhipidocladum racemiflorum. Next base: position 51,255,494 of record CM070582.1, on the reverse strand, counting down.
TATGACTACTTAAAAGCAAAAGGACGGCATCAAGACCAAAGTTGTAACATTTTATTTATTTGTGTCTTAAGGATAGCCGTACTATTAAGAGGGTATGACGAGAAATCGACTTTGGGATGTGCATGTGCTCAACATCAAATACTGAATCTCTAATTAGCACTCCTTCATTTGGTTTTGAAAAGTTTCAAATTGAAACCGAACTGGGTAACCCGGAGTATCCGGATTCCAATCCGGAGTCTCCGGATTCAATCCGGAGTATCCGGACATTTTGTCCGGAGTCTCCGGGTTGGACCTCTCGGTTGCTTTTGGTTCCAGCTGGTCCGGAGTATCCGGACATTTGGTCCGGAGTCTCCGGATAACCCGGAGTCTCCGGGTTGGTTGTCCGGACACTCCGGCCTGTTCAAAAACGGGAGTAACGGCTAGTTTTCAAAAAGGGTATTTAAAGCCTCCACTCCACTCCAACGGCTAGGATCTCTATTGATCTCATTCATAGCAGCATTCAAGCCATTCCTAACCATCTCTAAGCATTCAATAGAGCCCCCTCTTCCTCCCACCAATTAATTTGGTTGTTGATTCATTTTGGTGAGGAGAGGAAGAAGCAAAGTGCTAAGTGCATTCATTTCATATTGTTGAGCACTAGTTCATCCTCCAAGCGATTCTTCGTGGTGCTATTTCTCTTGGAGGTTGAAGGTCTCCTAGACGGCTAGGAGTCACCGGGAGCTACCAACGCGTGTGGTAAGCCCCGGTCGTTTGTGAAGGCTAGTCTCGCCTCCGAAAGGAAAGAGACAAGAAGTGAAGCCGGCGAGTGCATTTGTGCAACACCGGGAGGAAAGCGGGTTGAAAAAGACCCCGGCTCAAGTGTGACCGAGCCACCTCAACAGAGACGTAGGATTCCCTTCAAGAATCCGAACTTCGGTGAAAAATCGCGTCTCTCGCTCTCTCTTTTACTTCCTAGTCTTGCTTATTAGGATTTGAATTTGTAAAGTTAGATCTAGCTCTTTGCTTAGCTTTAATTCAAATCCTGTCTAGCAATTGTTCTAGGTTGTTCTTGCTTTCTATTTCTAGTAGTTTATTGTGCTTGCTAGAGTAGTTTTTATTGCACTCCCGTGCCAGCTAACCCGGAGAGTCCGGACTCAAGACCGGACACTCCGGACAAGCCGGAGTATTCGGACCAAAACCCGGAGACTCCGGGTTGACCAGCTCGGCCAGTCTTATTCCGCTGCGTAAATTTTAATCCGCCTATTCACCCCCCTCTAGGCGACATCGTTGGTCCTTTCAACTAGAACCACCAAGTTCTGAGTCTAAACCAGCTAGCAAATCTTTAGCTTTTTCTGCAACTGCACTTTGCTCAATCAATTTTTCGGCAACAAACTGTTCGGCCACAATGGCAGTACTCTTTTCAGCGTCAATAAGAATTATAGAGTTTTTTTAGTCCCCTTTTCGGCAGCAATATTACTGCACAATCTGAACTTCATTACCCTTTTTAGCAGCCAAAACAGAAGTAGGTTCGGATTCGGTATTTTCCTGATCAATCCCAAAGGTACGAGGAATTTCAGCTAGAACATATGACATATCACTTCCAACAAAGGGGATGTGATCTGCATTATCCTTTACGACATTAAAAACCCAAAATAGGTTCTTTAATGCATTGATTAGAAAAGTCTGTTAATTTCAGCTGTTCTAACTAATGAATCTTCTGAAACACCCAAAGAGAAAAGATTGGAAATGCATCTGACAATTGACTTCACAAGCTGATCAGCTAAACCAATATTTTTGTCAACCACAACACTAACCACTCCCCCCTTTATGCAAAAAACTGCAGCATTATCCAACGAGAAATCCATTGGAACCTTAGAATTCGCATCATTGCCATTAGCCTCCACGATAGCCTAAGGAACATGAACTCCAACACTTAAAACTATAGCAGCTGAACCTATAACAGCATTACCAACTGCATTACAGATGTGCTCTTCAGCAACATGACCAGTTGAGTTATCAACAAAACATGTTCGGCTGGACCAAGTGCAGATGCAATGTGCAACGAAACCACATTATCAACAAACATTCCATTCACTGTAGTTTTCACCGGCTCAAAATCACTGACAACGCCCTAAAAAAGTACAATATCCTTGTTGCCAAAATCATCTTTACTATTTGAAATCTCTTCTAATGGGTCACCAACAGACCCATCATTAACCAGTCACCTTGTTGGCCGATTGCATAGGTACATTATGTGACCCAGGACAGAGTGCACCAGATGCTCCTTCTTACGCGGTTTTAGATCTTTTACTATCCCTATCCTCCATGTCCGCATCCTTTTCCATCTATTGCTTATCATTTCCTTGATCCTCCTCATTAGATTGATCTAGACTATCCCACCACAAATTATCAGTGTTTTCCACGACAAAAAATCTCATACTGAGCGTCCCCCCACAATGTCGGTGTTGTCAGGGACCAATCTTGCATCTGTTACAGCAACATGCAAATGAGCAATTCCCTTTTTCCTCACACTCACCATGTCAACAAACTGTGTTGTACCAATAATGGAACCCACGGCACACAAGGATAAATAATCTCGGATTTCAAAAGGAACACCATAAAGCCTGCACCCAAAATTTTCGGAGCAACAATTTGGCATCCGCCGCTAGAGTCCACCCAAAAAACATGATCACCCCATTATGATTTCTCACCTTTACTTGGCCAATGCTCGTCATCGTCAACAATTCAATTTTTGATGGGAAGGGTAACACAAAAGAATTTTGACCATGCTCTTTAACATCCCACTGCCACTTAATAGGAATCACCCGTTAGAGCTCCTCACGTATTCTATCAACAATCCAAATACTCCTCACGATAAGAACTAAAGCAGTTTTGTTATTATCACTATGGGGTTTCTTGTTTCCTGAAAAAGGAATTTGGTAGAAACCGATCCTCTTTTAAAATTGCCAAAACCCACTGCAAACTTATGTGGGTATGCGACTTGTTAACAATATGTTGATCACTCTCACAAATATCATAAATCACTATCGCATGACAATCAGTAAGAGAATGACCTTATTTCTGACAACGAGAGCAAACAGTTTTGGTACTGTCAATAGGTACAGACAGTTTCGATACATGGGTCGTCGATGAAGATGGTACTGTTATAGCCGATTGCACAATCCTTGGACCGGCTTCAATAGATGTGACTAAATTTGGCGGCAATATGGTGGCATCAGAAGCACCAGAACCTGCCAACAGATTTGGTCTTGGCAACAGGCCCACAAGCAAGGTAAGCATGGGAGATTTTTTTAATTCAGTTATCCTGAAACATAGAGGATATTTTTGAATTCTAATGGTATTCATCGTTGTTTCGACTAGGAATATGCTCTGAAGATCATACAATAAACCAACAAATCATGGGAGAAACTGGTGAAAAGGAATATCCCTGCTGGAATATGCTCTGCTGGAGAGTACGTAATTTATATTGGTTTAACGTATAATGTGAATTGATATTGTGGATACGTATTATTGAAATGTGAATTGATATTGTGGATATAAATTGATAATGTGAATGTAGTGAAAATTTGAACCAGCTGTTTTGTAGCTAGGGCATGGTAGCTATCCCGAGAGTGCACTCGACATAGGTCTATACCGACAGTGCACTCATCATAGGTCTATATCGAGAGTGCACTCGGTATAGCGTATGCTTGTCCCGAGAGGGCACTCGGGATAGACTAGACCTGAGAGTGCACTCGAGATAACCCTATGCCAAGTGCCACTCGCCCTACAGATAACCCTATCCTGAGTGCCCACTCGGCATACAAGTTGACGTGTCGCTAGCCTGTCCGCCACGCGGGCACGGGGGGTGGCACTAGGGCATGGCGCTATCCCGAGAGTGCACTCGGGTAGAATTTATTTTTTTCGAGAGTACACTCGGCGTAGCTTACTTTTCCCGATAAAATAATACCAAGTGCACTACGCCGAGTGTGTTCACTCGGGATAGGCTATCCCAAGTGTTTCGTCCCCTATCCCGAGTGTGGAAAACACTCGGACCAAGTTTGCAACCTTGTAGTGCTTGTCACAATATGTCTTGCACCAAAACGCCCCTGCCATGAGCGGGGAAACGCAGTTGCCATCGAGCTCGGCCACGACTGTGCATCCCCTTACCAGGATACTTGCCACGAGAAGAATTTTCCTGTCCATGGCCAGCATTCACTCTACCACCCTGACTAATTTGCCAGTTACCAGTACCCTGTCCAGCCCCTGACGACTTCTACCATCCATGTTGTGCTGCTGACGAAGAACATATGCATAGGATCTTCGATCTTCCGAAACTGGACCACGCAGGACTTTTTCAAGTGCGTGAAAAAAAAATAGCAAACCTGATCTAGACCTGAACTCCTTAGGCACAAAAGATCTGAATAGCTTAATGTATAGTTTAGCACATCTAATAGCGATAAAAATCTCTCGTGGCGATACGACGACACACCTACTCTGCTACTTTTGTTTTTTGTTGGAGAAATTGGATGGCATGAACCCGTCAGGTCCAATCCAATCGTCCTTACCAATCTGTGCTTGCCTGCTGGGCATCATAGCATGGATGCCAAGGACAAGAGCTAGAAAACTTTGACGCACGAATCCACCGCGTGAGTCCTGAACATTAGTGGACTCCAAAAATAAGCTCCTTTACTATTTTACATGACAAGAAATGAAGGATGTACTCGGTTCCAGACTTCCAGTCCAGTCTGTCTTGTACTCCTATATATATATATATATACACACACCATTGGTTGGGAAAAAGTTTCTCGCAATCTGTCAAAGGTTGTCGACGTACGCCCTGAGTGGGCAAGTGCAATCAGCCCATCGTATTCATATCTTGTGACCATTTAATAATAATTGACGACGATAATGCCATCGATAGCATGCACGGAGATTACACAGGGCTCACTGCGGCCATCTCTGCAGCTCGATCGTGCTCTCGTCAACCTGGTTGCTGGGATCCTGATCGTGGAGAGAGATACGTACCAGATAAACAAGCGCATGCATGCAGTCGGGGCTCCACGAACTCGCATGCGCTAGCTAGCTCTCCGCGCGCGGTTGTGCAGCACAATATGGATTTGCCGAATGCCTCCGGTGCCATGCCCATGGGCCATGGCGAGCACCTGCTGCGGAGGGGGGAGGAGACGTGCGAGGACATGGCGACGCATCTCCGTAACCGTGCCTCCTTTTGGGGATTCAGATCTGCCGCGGCGGCGTGCGCGCATGTATGTGCTCGCATTTTGTTTCACCCACCGTGGAAAAATAGGGATGGTAGGAGGAGTAGCTTTTTCCTTTGGAACTTGGAACCTTGACTTGGAAACAAGAGATGTAGATGTGTCATGTGTTAGTATAAACATGCAGAGATGATGCCCCTCTGTGATAATGCGACGGATAAAAAGAAAAATAAAACTTTGTGAATCTTAAAGGCGAAAGTTCATGTAATGGATCAGAGTTTTCCGCGATTGGAACTTGGAACCTTGACTTGGAAACAAGAGATGTAGATGTGTTAGTATAAACATGTGGAAAAAAATTTCAATCGAAAAGTTTCAACACGAAAAGTTTTAAATAGAAAAAATATCGACTCGAAAAGTTTCAACTCATAAAACTTTCGATTCAAAAGCTTTCGATTCAAAAAGTTTTTATTAAAAAAAATTTTTGGTTCGAAAAGTTCCAATTTAAAATTCAAATCAAAAAAATTTCAACTCAAAAATAATTAAAATGTCAACTCAAAAAACTTTTGGTTCGAAAATTTCTAGTTATCTTGTATAGAGATTGTCAAGCTTGTATAGATTTTTCTTTTGTACCCTCATGTGTACATGTCTATATTCTGGTTTACTGGGCTCGTATTGAAAACAAGTTATATCCCTAACATATATGATTAAAATCTATGAGCAAAGCTTCAAAAAGTTTTTTTTTAAGGATCAAACAGAGAATATTAAGATTTACAGCTTATTAAAGACTCCCAATTAGATTCACCCATTATGTCAAAAGAATAGCAATCGATTTTCCATGCATAAAAATCTACTCAGATGCCATTCACTGACCACATGTGATTAGCACCATTTGCTGCATAATTTTTCCTTCATTTCTGAAAACTCACTTGCTTGATTGCTTCACAGTCAGAAAAAGAATAACAAAAGCCAACTTTCATTTACATCTAATTGTTCCACCCATAGTTACCAACTTGCATTTCTTTCCTTCCTCCTCTCCTTTTCTCAACTTTGTTGACAAGCACCAATATAGAAAGATCAAAGGAAGATTTGATTTGATCTCCACACAGATCAATTCATCTCTCCCCCCAACAGGTTGCTCACACATGTTCCTCACCAGAAAGGTGAACTGGAAGTTTCTTTAGAGCCATCCTTTTTGGGAGAAGAGCCAGCAGAGAAGGGGGATGAGAGCATCATTGCTTCCATGGCATCAGGGCCACAATATCATGAATTCCATGAGACTTCATGTACTATAATCTCTTTCTTTCGCCTTTCTTCTTTTATCACGGTAGTAATAGTGATATGGTACTAATGACTAATCATAGAACAACATGCAAAGTTGCAAACATCTGAATTCTGAATGCAGCAAGGGAGCAAAGGATCATCTTGTCATGAGTTTCTGTAGTGCGGATTAACGCTTTAAGGAGATTCTGCGCTGCAAGCAAAGCACGGATACATTAATAAGTATTCAAGAGAATAAAATGTAGTAATCCCTCAATCAAAGTTTATAAGGTATATTTTAAAGCATGAATGAAGAGTAGATGAGGATTACTTACCCCTTCGTTTGCTTCAAGATTTGTGCAATTTGTATTAGGAAAGAAAGCATAGAAGCACCTCTCTTTCTCTTATCACATAGACCAAGAAGATGCTAAAAATGGCTAGACTACATCTAATTATTATCTCTAAGTACTATATTCAATGCATGCATATTAAAAATATCAAGTAAATATGAATATTTATTAGGAGTATAAAAAACATCATACTAAATTGTATTGAAATATGAAATATGTCCTATATTTATAGATAAAACTATTTAAAAGATTCACCATATAAATTTGGACGGAGAGTAACAGATGGGAAGTTAGATGGTGAACTGTTTGAAGAATTCCTCGTCCATGCCGCCGGCCGCCCTAGAGAGACTTCCTTGAATGATTTCATTTTCCAACAACGCTGTACTCGTCAGAATTAGTAATATCTTGTCATGGGCTGTGACATGTTCAAACCGTGAGAATGAGCCTGGGGCAATCGCTTGGCACCCTGGAACTGAAAGTCGTACCAATTGATTAAAATTAAGGCACTCCATATATTCAACCTCTTTGACAAAGAAACTAAAGAAAACATCCGAATAAAACTTATCAAAACCCTTTGCCCATTATCACCCCTGCCTGAAGCACACCTGCGAACTTTGTGGCTCGGTGTCGCGTCATCGAGTGGGCAGAGGCATCTGCCACTGAGAACTGAAAGCAACAGATTAATCATGCGTGCAGGTGTGCAGCGGTGGTTGAACTGTCACTCTGCTTGTGCACAGAGGCGCATCCGGCCTGGTTAACACTTGAACCTTTCTTTTTCGGTTCGTAAAGCTAAGGTGGCTATAAAGCGACCGATGGATCGAAAGGCAGGCGTGTACCACAACCACCGTGGAACTAGAAGGGACAGTACGTACGTTCAGGTGGTCCATGCGATGTGCGTATGCGCGACGCTTGTACATGTGTGTGAGCCGCGTGCATTGGCATCCATCCATGCCTGCCCGCATGTGCGCACGCAGAAAGGCGCCGAGCGAGCGATCAGGCGAAAACCCTGGCCTTTCTCATTGTAAAATGCATCTGATCGATCTCCCTGATATGATATGGTACGCGCCTATCAAATTATATCAGGAGGAGCAATCAGTCCACGTGCAGTGCACACGGGGGAGGCAGTGGCAGTGCAGTGCAGTGCAGGGCACTGATCGAAGCATAAGCTTCGGGAGCGTCAGATCATCCCAAGGAGAACAATAATGTTCACTGATCCTTTCTTCGTCTTCGTCGTCGTCGGCACCTTTCTTCTTTCCTCCTGTTCTTCTTTCCTTTGAGCCCGAATAAGCCCTGGCCCAACGTTCTCAACGGTGGCGTCGGCGTGGAGCGGTGGTTTCGTGCCACCCTAATTTTGTTCAGTTCGGCCCTGGCCCAATTTGAGCACTAACGGGCCGAGGCCCAGCACGCTAATGGTCTGTAGTATTGGCTGCGTGGGTTGAGGCCCCTCTCACGGGATTTTACTTTCTCAGAGCTCTCACTTCAGAGTTCACTCGCTCGGCTGGTCAGCTGACGGGGAAGTGCTGAGGTCAGTACAAAATCAAAAGAAAACCTTCTCAGTTCATTGTGCGTCAGACAACAGCCAGATCAATCAGAGATGCACTCTGGAGATTACTAACTTAAAGGTCCTGTTTGGGGAGCTTTAAGTTAGCTTCAGCTTTTGAAAAGCTAGCAAGCTCTCCCGAACAGCTCAACTTTTAAACGGCTTTTGGTATTATCTAAAAGTCATGTATAAAAGCTAAAAACTGGGTTAGACATATTTTTAAAGTTTATTGCTGTGTAAAATTAGTTATTTATTAAATAGTCTCTTATAAAAAGCTAAAGCTACATTTCAATCCAGAAAACCAAAAAAACAGCTCCCCAAATAGACCCTTAGACTGCTCATCGTTAAACAAGAGGTTGTATAAGTTACAAATAGAATTACTAGCCTGTTAAGTGATTATCTAGCCAATAATCTAAAAGGAAAGAAAGAGTAAAACTTATGCGGAAGTGTCACTTATCTCTCAATCTTACGATTCCACTTTCACATTCTACACTGCAAGTTCAGATCCGATTCCTGAAACCAACTTGCTAAGAAGAATATTCAGAACCTTTTGCTTGCTCGATCGCCTGCTTCGTTCTGCCCGAACCAGACACCCACATGCCCCATCCTCAAAAGTCATTGCTTAGTAAATTCCCAATCAGTATACCACGGTTAGCTTAGCACACAAGCTTTTGCCAATGTTAATTTGAGGCTGTATCTGCATGTGTACTTGAACACATGCACGGCTGGCCTTCTAATGAGAAAGTACCTGTACCACATGACAGGCATGTGCTCCCCCCTTGCTACCAAGTATGCACCCCAGTCAATACAAACAGTGGCCGCAAGGGAGATTAGTTAGCTAGTTAATGACTAACTTATGGTGGATCTCAACTCTCAACCTCAATCTAGCTATAGGCAGATCATCTAGCCATAGGCTAGGTAGTACTATTCAGACGGTATAATGATTTTGCAGATCCTATGGCACTGTTTGCTACGAGGACATTATTCATGAAGGGTTTAATTAATTTGAAGTGTTTCTCGCGAAATTGCTGTGAAATTCTATACGGATGGAGAGAGGTCGCGTTGCTAATGGACTATTAGCCTTTAGTTCTGTCAATAACTGCAGAGATCTCAGGGTCAACTTAACTGATCATGGAAGGGTTAGTTAGCTATCTAGTTGGCTGCCATTGCATGTGAGTGGCACGTTAAGAGTTTAACGACTTGTAGGCCGTGTTCACTTCACTCCGTATTAAAATTTGGGAATCTCAATTTCTGAAGTAGTAGATCGGAAGAATCATGCTGATCTTGACTTTGAAATCGGTTGCTTATCCCTAAAGCGTCGTACATCCATATCTCCAACCAAAGCTACCCAATTGACACCCCTTTTAAGATAAGGCAAAAAAAAAAAAATGCTAAACCCTCCCCAATGGACACTTACACTACTAGCAATATGCTTGACTTTGACTATTGCCCATCATTTTAATTAATTCTCAAGTGGCCCGAATCTGCAATATAATGAGGTTAACTGTGATCTAATAATACTGACACCGAAAGATCGAAAGGCAAAAGCGCCGATGAAAGGCGTATATCGAGATTTATAATAACACGCAATTAATTGTGCAGGATTTACGACTAGTAGTTACCTTTTACCGTCAAAATGGCGTGTACAAAGAAAAACATCATCATGCCACCGTGATTACTGCTCTCAACTGTTGCTGGGCATGAGGAAAGCAGCTCAATAATTCTCCAGCTGTTCTAGCTAGCCTTGCTGGTTTAGGCCACTAATTGTCGTGTACCCCTGCCTATACAGTTGTGAAAATAGCTTGAGGCTCATGAGCTGTTTGAACTCAGCTCGCTCTGGGTTTGGTTGGATCTTTAACCGAGACGAGTTTGAGTTTGATCTCTAGCTCGCGAGCTTTACTGAGCCAAACTTGAATAGCTCACGAATCTGAAAATTTACAAATCAAGCTTACTCAAGTCGAATTGGAGCTTGAATATTTTTTATTGTTAAAAATTAGTGCACATTGAATTCTTTATTGTTACCGAGCTTTTTCGAGCCGAGCTTGAGTCTACTTGAGCGTACATCGAGTTGAGATTGAGCCTAGGTTTAGCCTCAGACTCCAATTCAAATTGGCTCAAGTTTTTACCAAACTCGAGTTTAATTAAGATACAGACCCGCTCGAGTTCAATTCAGTTCATTTACGGGCGTAGTTGCCTTGGTATTAATGGAATGTGGGGGAGAGGGATCATTGGCAGTCCTGTTGGGACTACAACTTAAGTAGTCCCCACAGGCGTGAGCCGTCCGATCGAGCAACCGAACGGCCCAGATTGTTCAAACCCATTCGCTATAGTGTTTTGCTGCAGTACTATTGCTACAGTGCTTCGGGATCGATCTGAGCCGTCGCTTTTCGATCCAACGGCTGGTACGCAACTGCTTAAGTTGCAGTTATACTACCAACTGCACATGATCCCTGTCCGAATGTGGGGCACCTGCCATCCTCCCTTTGCTTTTCCCACCTATGGACGGGCCCACCTATCTGTGCCCCCACACCAAGGATAGGGAACCTCTTGCCTAGAAAAGCTGGCTAGCTAGATGTTGTAGCAAGGCAGGCAAAGGGTTGCTTTGGCCTGAACTCTCAATAGAGGTGGTCAAATGAACTGTGCCAAACGGGTTGATCCGCGATCAGTCACTGTAGGCATGACTCAAGCACAGTACGATCTGATCGTATACGGTTGTGCCAGCATGGCCCAATAGGATGGGCCGGTGCCCCGGCACGGCAGTTCGACATGGCATGGCACAACCCGATTAGGTCCAGCACAATTAGACCCGGTTAGGCATGGTTAGGACCGGCACGATTAGGCCCATTTCGACCCATTTATTCGATTTTCGAAAATTATAGCCATTTGAGGCTCAAACAAATCCAAAAAATCCCTTTTTTTTTCAAACTTTTACAATTTCCCAAATTTTCTTTTTCTTTTTATTTTTCTGCACCAAATAGGCCGGCTGTGGCCCGGCATGGCCCATTGGCTCGTGAGAACCTGTGCTGGCTCGGCACGACCCGTGAGCCAACGGGCCGTGCTTGGACCGGGGACTTGGCACGTAGGCTGGCACGGCACGGGCCACTTGCTAGCCGGGCCTAAACGGGCCGTGTAATGCCGGGCCACGCGTTTGGACACCACGGATTCTTATATAGTCATCTCTAATATTGACAGGATACCTGTTCCACTGAAATATTTTTCCCATTTCAAACCCAAATATGCCATGTCTGCAGAATGCTATGTGTTGCAAACTTCAGAATGTGCTAGTAGCTAGTCTATCTTCACTTTAGGCTAAAGGTAACTATGTACTGTGCTTAGCAAGCATGCACTTGGCCTTCATTCATTCTTCAAAGAAAGCCAGAAGCAACCTTGTCAACTCATCCACCTATCAGCAATTCTCAGCACGTACAGTGTGAAAAACAACAACACACAAACCCAAAGGAGGCATCAACCGTAAGCGATCTCCATCAGAGCAACCAGCGCCATGACAACACTTGCCACAGCAAAGTGAATGAAGGCTGCCACTGCATCGACCAACCGGCCATTTGGCATGCTCCATCTGATCAGAACTCGCATGTTGAGTCTACACTCCGATCGATCCGTAGGTTTAGCCCCCCCTGCATCGATCTATCATCTCACATGGCCAAAACACAGCTTTAATTTGCTTGGGCCCCGTTTAACCGCATCATATGTGTCTGTGCAGATACAAACTAATTGAAACACTGGTCGGTCGTTAGTTAGACGAGATGGCACCGATCGAGCATGCATGCTTACCATGCATATCATTGAGCCGTCGTGATCAGAACAGCAAGTTTACGAGCCAACCGAAAGCTAGTGGCCGACTGGCCAGAGTGCACATGCTGTCCCTGCAGAGGCTGATCGCAAATGGGAGCTATCGATGAAGCCACGGAGGAAATGGCCGGTGATGCGTAGCTACCATAGCATGTCATATGCCACTTGGATCGAGCTGTACAAAAGGGCCTCTGCCCTTTCGTCTCAGCATGCATTGCATCCTAGGTTTTCAGCGAGTTCATTCTTGCGCACTGGGTATTGCTGCCTAGCTAGAACTTGCACCAAATGTATTGTCGTCCGCGAACGAATGATCAGATGTAAAAGAATTTATTTTCTCCAGGTTTTGATCAGGACGATATATATGGCCATCCGTCTCATTTAAGAGATCATCTCAGGACTCAGGCTGTTTCCGAGCAATAATAGTACATTAATACGTACTAGGAGAGTACAATTGTACAAAGCCACGCATGAACTGAAAAAAGAAAAACAGAGACTAATCAAATCCTTTTTTATTATTATTAAACGCACACGGGGGAGCAGGAACATGGGATTGTCAGTCACTAATCCAAAATGTACAGGGCGTACAGCCCAATTAACGAACGATCGGCAGATTCGTATTCCCTTATCCAAATTTCAACAATAACATACGAGTAAAAATTGTCTTTTCTAAATCATATCTCCAGGTGTTCGTTCGAAGCTATGGTTGGGTGGCTACCGGTGCAGTACCTGTCACCATTCACCAGCAAGATTCTCTGAAAAAAATTGTCACCTGCAAGATCTTGCAACTTGCACCTGAAAAGAGTGTTTATGTGAGGTTAGTTTGTTTGTAATTGCGGGGCAGGCTGCTTATTTCACAGCAGCTTGCGTTTCATATGTGTCGGTACACCTACTACTGAGTTCTGACAGTGCGAGATGGTTACTAATTAATCACTAATTAACAAACGCGGTCAAAATCAGAGAGGAATCTCGATCGTGTCAAAGAGGATGGATTATTCTAGAAATGGTTGGTGCCCTTTGCTTTAATTTCAAGCTCAACCACTCGGAAGCTTTTAGACCACTGGTTGGTGTCTGAGAGACTGAAGTAGGAGCTGTGCCACGGCAGTGTCGTTTCTTTTCTCGTAAGTAACTAGCAAATTTACGTGCGCAATTAGAAATTATGATATGATTATCTTTGATATATAACTATGTTTTTTATAATTATGTATTTTTTATATAACTCTAATATCTATATAGATTAATATGCACCGTTATATAATATGGTCCCACCAAAATAAGTGGTGGAGATGCTTGGATTCTTTCTTTTAATCTAAACCGTTATAACCCGGGTCCGCTAGATAGACGGTTAGATATTTTCTTTTAAATAATAACATCTGATGGTGGAGATCCTTGGACTCTTTCTTTTAATCTAAGCCGTTATAATCCGGGTCCACTTAGATTAAGAGCCAGATGTTTTGTTTTTTTGTGATAATTTTTAGCCAATTTCTCCTTTTTCTTAATGATTCTCATGACCTAATTTCATTTAATTTATTTCAGATTTTGGTTATTTAGGGATTTTACTTTAGAAACAAATTACAAACTTTCTTTCATTTTGTATTCCTAATTTCAAACAAAATAGAATTTTTATACAGATTCAGTTAGTAATTTTTATTCCAAAATAGTTATTTAGATATTTTCCTTTAGAATTAATATAAAAATCAATTTTCCAGCATTATTTTATTCTTAATTCGAATTTAAGCTATTTTAGTTAGAATTTGTAGAGAAATTAAATTTATAATTTTCTTTTAATTTTTATGATGGATTATATATATTTAGGATTTTACTTAGGAACTCCTATGGGAATCAGATTGTCAATTTTTATTTTACTATATATTCTGAATTTAGTTATCTTAGTTGAAATTCTCATGAAAGTGAAATTACCAATATTTTCATTTATATTACAAATTATATTTATTTAGGAATTTTACTTAGTAATTCATATGGAAAAAATTACTCATTTAATTATTATTTTTATTCCTAAGTTTATTTATTTTTCTTAGGAATTCGTATGCAAATCTAATCGCTATTTTTTTAATGTTTCTTCTAAATTAAATTTATTTAGGGACTTTACGTACAAATTCGTATGGATATAAATTATTTTATTTTGTTTTTATTGAAACTTTCATTTATTTATGTGTTGCATATGACACAGGGTATTTCTTTTAATAACCATTATAATTTAGACCCACCACGATCGATGGTGTAGATATTTCTTTCCTTCCATTTATTAATGTGAGAATTTTTAACCTTGAGAGCAAACGTGGTGGCTTCTTTTGTCTACGCTTTTGTAGTTCAAACATAAATCAAGTTACTAATTTTATTTAATTTATTTTGAATTTTAGTTATTTAGGGGTTTTATTTTGTAAGTCGTATGGAAATCACATTGCAAATCTTCTTTTATTTTTTATTCCTAATTTTAAATTATTTTTTTAGAATTTGTATATAAATCCAATTGATAATTTTTATTTAATTTTCACTCTTAACTGAAGATATTTAGGGATTTTACTTTGGACCTCAAAGGGTATTTTTATTTTATGTTTGTTTTTAGGTTAGAATTGATATACATATCCAACTACTAATTTTTTTATATTATCTTTCTTTTAATCATATAAAAATCAAATTGCTATTTTTTATTTTGAGTTTCACTTTTTTTAGTTTAGAATTCATATAAATTGCAACTAATAATTTTAATTTAATTTTTATTTTGAATTTCAGTTTTATTTGTTGTTCGTATGGAAATCAAATTACTAATTTGTTTATTCTGAATTTTATTTTTAGGTTGGAATTCGTATACAAACCCAATTAATAATTTTAAATTAGTTTTGTTCCTAATTTATTTTAAATTTGATGTTCGTATCAAAATCAAATTGCTAATTTTCTTTTATTTTGTACTTTGAATTTTAGTTTTTTCTTGTACTTGATGCGTACTATTTATTTTAATCATATTGAAGTCAAATTGCTATTTTTATTCCATATTTTAGTTTTTTAGTTTGAAATTTGTATACAAATCAAACTACTGTTTTTTTTATTTTCCCCCCCAAATTCAAGTTTTATTTTGATTTTTGTATATAAATTAGATTACTAAATATTTTTATTTTTATTCCGTTTTGTGCTTTTATTGCATTTTACATGGACTCTTTCTTTTAATCATATGAAAATAAAATTTTTATTTTTATTTTATATTTATTACGAATTTCAGTTATTTCTGTTTTATAAATGATACAAACTCTTTGTCTTAATCTAGACCATTATAATTTAGACCCAATATGATCTGCGATTTAGATCCTTTTTTTATTTTCTGTAATTAATGTGAGAATTTCTAGCCTTGGTAGTGACCGTTTATATTGCAATTCATATACAAATCCAACTATTTTTTTTTTGTATTTTAGTTTTATTTTGATGTTCGTATGAAACCAGATTACTAACTATCTTTTATTTTTTCTTAATGTTGTATTGTATTTTACATGGACTCTTTCTTTAAATCGTATGGAATCCAATTTCTAATTTTATTTAATTTTTTATTCACAATTTTTGTTATTTGTGTAATGTAAATGATGCAAACTCTTTCTTTTATTGTGGAATACACAAACTTTTTCTTTTAATCTAAACCGTTATAATCTGGACCCACCATGATCAATGGTGTAGATCTTTATTTTTTCCTCCGATTAATGTGAATTTCTAGCCTTAAGAGCGAATGTGGTGGCTTCTTTTGCCTCTACTTTAGTATTATAACTAGCAGGGTGGTCCGCGTATTTGCGCGGCTAGATTTTTTATAAAGTTTGCAGTATCAAATGATATAACTTATATGCTTGAGAATATATTAACATATGTTGTAGTCTATTTAGATTTTTAGCACATCATAAACATTAGAATTGACAATAGAAGCTAGAAGGAAAATTCAACTTGAGAACTTAATTGAAGTATAAGCTTTGATGGAAGAAAATCATTGAGCATAATAAGTTGATGGATTCTTAGAAACGTAGCAACTCTCCATATTGCATGATATATCACTATTTTTTCTCTATCAATAACTCTTTTTTTCAAAATATATACAACACATGTACCTCTATTTAATCTCAAGCAATACGCTGATTATTTTACATGGAATTATAGTACATTGCTCACGTATACACCGATGCATCATGAGCGACTTACTTTGAACTTATCTTCCTCACACGCTGACCACCCCATCGAACTGTGTGCCTTCTATCTCTTCTTGATCGGCCCACAATTTTTCTGCTTCAACCTCCAATAGCAAGCCTAATTCTTGATCGATCTCTCTCAGCTGCTACCCTTTTTAATGCAATACTCTATCGCATATATATCTACTTTTTCTCTCCAATTATTACCTTGTGTATTGAAGGGGTCAAGGCTCGGGAATGCCAATATTAAAGGTAGAATAGAGCAACATTTTTGGAGAAAATTACTGGTAACTAGCAATAGCATCACCGCTAACGATGCATACTATGGAATGCATCTTTTTCTTTGATACTATTACATAGCAGTAGCACACACTTTCTTGCAATTTAACTGTAGCACTAGTCAGTATTCACTTGGCACGCCCTTGTAATTCGTGGATTCTTCTTTCTAGCTCGTTTCCTAGGCCATTAAATACACGGCCTAGATTATAATTTAGGTTTAAAGAAAAGAAAATGAGCAAAAAAAAAGAGTGATATACTCTACCAATTCATGCAATTTTTAGACGTCTACAGAAAATTCAGGGGATAGATAAAAGCACTTCTACATGCAAGAGATTTACTAATGCAACTTAAGCAGTTCCCACAGATGCGAACCATCCGATCAAATCATCGGATGATTCGAATCGGCTAAAAACTGGATGAGCAATGTTTTGTTACAGTATTATAAATAGTGTTTTCGTACAATAAAATAATCTGTACAGTGCTTTTAGCCGATCGAAACCGTTTATTTTCGATCGGACGGTCCCACGAAGACCGCTTAAGTTACAGTTTTATACCAGATCCCTGTCCCGTCGATCGATAGCCATGCGTGGAAAGCTCATCAAATCATATGCGCAGCGATGCACTCCGCACTATATATATATGCTTCACCTCGCCTTTCGCTTTGCGCATCATTCTAAAACCGTAGAATAGGTTATCTTTTCCCCATATTCCCAAGTCGTTATGCGTTAGAATCTACAGTTCTACGAGCGCACAAAAACACGCGCTTAGACACGCATGCAGGCAGAGGGTTTCCACTTGTGCAGAGATAAAGGAAGCTAGCCTACGTAGCTCTGCATCCATCCATGCATGCATGCGTCCTCATCTAACAGTGCTGCAGAGACTGACCGCGGCTCTTTGAGGGAGAGTATTTGCAGCATATGGGACGGATGTTGCATTGTACAATCGTACATATATGCCAGTATGGCGTGCATGCATGTCTGATGTCCGCGACACCCTCTTAACAGCCCAGCTAGGCTGCTAGCGACCCTGCCCACGGCCTGAAAGCAACCGCAAGCAGAAGATGCAGACAGGGCAGGAGGCTTCCATTACTCCTCCTCACCCAAGAGTACACAGCCATGTCGCTCTCGCCTCTTCGTTGCCTGCAGGCCAGCTTACACCGATAGAGAGAGAGAGAGAGGGAGGTTCATGCAGCAATGTCGGTTGTTCTCTCTGTGAGTTGTGCTGCAGAGTACAATGCTCTTTTGGCCCATTTTTTCAGAGATTAATTCTTGGAGGAAAAAAGTGTTGCCATTGAGAGGTACTCTACGTGCCTGTCGCCGTTGTTGAGATCCAATTCAATGGATGAAGTAATGCACACGCCGAAAGGCCGAGAGAGCCTCTCGATCAGATTGATGCACTTGGCGTACCTGCCGTTGACCAGCATTATTAGCTTAGCTTAGTACTTATCGACGGCAGTATGGTAGCCCGTCGTCCATGTATTTCTTTTTAGGATTAGGTGTTGTTTGCATTTCAGTTGTGTTGGTGCATAAACCACACACATTTTCATCATTAGTTTCTCCAAATCAAACAGGAAGAGAGATGCTTGGGCACTCCAGCAAAAGAAGACCAACTATCCTAGGCGGACCATGATACTACTATTGGATTTTCCTCATCCTTCGATTACGCGGTTCGAATGCCATCGGAACGAACTGATCATGATTAAATGTTCTTGTGTTCATAAACAGGTACAGAATTTATTTCCATATTGCTCCCTTTCTTCACACGTAGGGTCGGGAGGTATAGCTGGCGGGAAATCTAACGGGCTCCTTTAATACGCAGAGATTATTCTACCTACAATAACACAGCATTGAATTCCATAGTTTTGAAACCACAGTGCCAGAAATCTCTTCAAATTTGGTGACCGGGATCCCCCCCAAGTTCATTACGTCTTCATGCATTTCATGTCATCCCAATCTTCAGTTTTACCACTTCGCTTGGGAAATTACAGTTTTATGCGCAAATGGAATGGCTAGAGCAGTAATCCATCTAATTAACCATGGTAATTAACACTGTTACCATCCCACATGCTAGCGAATTCACCATCTCATTGGTTCCTCAGAACCAAACAAGAACAAAAAGGCTCAGAAATCTTGCATTATCTTAGAAGTTACAAGAGGGTCTGCACTCTGCACAAACGTCCTTTTGGCCCCGTTTGTAAAGCGGGATTTTTTCCCCTTCTAATTCCTGTGAGAACTGTGCTGATTTATGTGATATGCTATTCCCCGCTAAAAGCGCTTGACTTGGCATTTATGATCTACTCCCTATGTTTCTGAGTCGGTACATGTCGTTGTAGCTTTTAAATTTTATTTCTAAGTATATATCATTCTATAATTATAAGGTAATTTTTAATATCATTTACTAGACGAGAGGTGCTTTTATGCTTTTATTTTTTAAAGCTGCACAAATATTAAAGCATGAATGAAAAGTAGATGACGGTTACTTACTTCTCCATTTGCTTCAAGATTCGCGCGATCTTGTATTAGGAGGAAAAGCATAGAAGCACTGCTTATCACTATTATGGACTAGAATAAGACGCACAGTCCAAACATATAGCGAAGAGTGATAATGCAATTTTCGTAGATGTGTATTGGTAGACGTAAAAAAACCTAAAATGACTTGGGAACATGACGACGGTGAAGAGGGATCGAGTAGTATTTACCACGGAGAAGGATGATCATGGAGCTAGCTAGCCAGGGGTCCAATCCAACTCCAAAGCACATACAAGTATACAACTAGCTAGCGCTAAGCAGCCATCTCTGCCTCCAGATCCACCTACACTACACTGGTCCCGAGGCCCCACCACACAGACAGGCGCCTCAATGCGCACGTTCTCAAGTTTGTGTTTTTTGTTTGCTACCAGTTAAGCTTCTGCAAAAGGGGAGCTGAGCCTGAGCTGGGTGCAGTACGTGCAGTGCAGAGACCGCTCAACTACGGCTGCGATTGCTTGCCGTGTGCGGAGACGCAGAGTTCGTTGCTGCAGGAAGCAAGTTTACGGCGCCACTGCGTGGTTCAGCGAGGAACAGAGTTTTTATCGTACTGTACCTGCGTCTCTCCCGCCTGCGTGCGTCCCCAGATCCCTCTCCTCCTCCTCCTCGTCGTCGTCGTCGTCGTCTCCCTGCCTCCTGCATCTGCATCTGCATCTGTGGGTGGCCTTGGGACTTGTGACAGCGACATGGACCACCGCCGTGAGAGTGCTCACAGCTGCAGCCACCCTTCCTGATTGGTGTGCAATTGTGCAAACAGTTTCCAGGCATCGGGTAGTCAGCAGTAAGTTGAATAGCACAGTCCCAAAACTAAAGTAAAAGGTGACAGGAAATAAGTTTGTTTATCGACACAAAGTTACTTGCTCTCGAACGTGTAGAGCTTGGTTCATACCAAAGGTTTATTATACTGTATCAGGTTCAAAGCACAGAAAAGAAACATGTATACATCAGGATTCACGAAAAACCGTCGAAAGAGCGAGGTTGATTTTTATTGGGACAGGTGTCGTACCAGGGTTGGGTCTCTGGATTTGACTAAACAGCGGCCAACAAGGTTAACCGTTCTCAGACTCCAGCAATTAAGCGGTGACTCTGCACTGTTAACACTGCCTTAACGCCACACCCGCTTGTGTATAACTTGAGTGAGCTTTATCTTAAAGCACACTACAGTCCAATGGCCGTGCATGTTACACATAGCAAGCTAGCTGTGCCTCATAATGGTTCTGTCCAAGTGTCCAACACACTTTAGAGCCCGTCCATCTCCAGATCCATTCTCTCTTGGGAATCTAGAGGTGCTAAACACTACCACTTTAACTCCAACCAAGATCCCAAATGCAGGCAGTAAAAGAGAGAATAGGTACGTTCACAGTGCTGGATGGCATTGGCATTCAACATCAACAGCAGCAGCGGTAAAAAGATATCAGGGGTTCAGACTTGAGAGTGCACGGAGGGTAAGTACTGAGTACTGGTACTACTACCCTAGACATGCACGACTCCATGGCAAGCACAGACGGGCTCCGGCCTTTCCGCCATGGCGGAAATGCAGTGAGAATTTACCAGGCGCAGGTCCTCTCCACCCTACAAGAGGAATCTATCCATCAGATCAGATGGGCCTGGTAAATAGGCGCTCTCACTGTCACACGCGCGCGCACGGTCAGATCAGACAGTTGAGTCAATTCACCCACCGCGGGTAGTCCATGACAACAAGTAGTGCGATGAGCAGTGGCACCATGCAGTACTCATACGTACGTATCCCAAATGCGACCATACATGGCAACATCTCATGTAGGTATGATGTACGCGTACGGCTGTCATACGCGTGAGGACCAGGACCCGGGCCGGCCGGCCGGTCTCTCTCTCGTCGTTCTGGCAAATTAAGTTGGGTCAGATATCATATCTGCGTCCTCCCAGTTAAGAGCCCCATACGCGGCAAGCCTCGAGCCACCTTTAGATCGTAGCACAGCACACCACGACCGATCGATGGACCGAGAGAGCCGCGCCGCGCGCCAACCGATGAGCTGTCGATCGATCGATCGAGCCAGACCGACCAAACATGTAGTACAGCAACAGCACCATCATGATCCATGAACTCGCCTCATCTCGCCACCCAACCATACATAGAAACCATACACGAAACCATACACGAATTACATAGAAAAAAAATGGACGGGGTGATTTTTAAGATCGATTTTGAAAAAGCTTATGACAACATTAAATGGCCTTTTCTTCAACAAGCTTTAAGGATGAAAGGCTTTTCACCAACGTGGTGTAAGTGGATTGAGAATATCGTTTCTAGGGGTAGTGTGGCCATTAAAGTCAATGATGATATTGGTCCTTTTTTTCAGACCAAAAAGGGCCTTCGCCAGGGTGATCCTTTATCCCCCATTTTATTTAATATAGTCGTTGACATGTTAGCAATTATTTTAGACAGAGCTAAAAATAATGGCCAAATAAGGGGTTTAATACCTCACTTGGTGGATGATGGATTATCTATCCTTCAATATGCAGATGACACTATCCTATTTATAGAAAACGATCTTGAGCAGGCTTTAAACTTGAAATTATTGTTATGTGCTTTTGAACAAATTTCTGGTCTCAAAATTAATTTCAATAAGAGTGAAATTTACTGTTTTGGTGCTGCTAAGGAATTAGAGGATCAATATACTCAACTTTTTGGGTGTGGAGCAGGTAAATTGCCTTTTAGATACCTTGGTATTCCAATTCATCATAGAAAGTTGCGAATCAGTGAATGGAAGGGAGTAGAAGAAAGATTTGAGAAACGACTGAGTAGTTGGAAGGGTAAACATTTATCCGCAGGAGGTCGTTTAGTACTTTTAAACTCTGTCATGTGACTTACCAATGTTTATGTTATCTCTTTTTGAGATACCTCGTGGGATACTGAAACGGTTGGATTATTATAGATCTAGATTCTTTTGGCAAAGTGATAATCATAAAAAGAAGTACAGACTAGCTAAGTGGAATATACTTTGTAGACCAAAAGATCAAGGAGGATTGGGTATTCAAAACCTAGAAATCAAAAATATTTGCTTGCTTAGTAAATGGCTTTTTAAGATCTTAAATGAAGAGGGTGTTTGGCAATGTCTCATCACAAGAAAGTATTTGCAAAACAAGACTCTTTCTAATGTAGAAAGAAAACCAACGGATTCTCAGTTTTGGTCAGGATTAATGCGGGTTAAGCATCATTTCTTTAGATTCGGTTCTTTCCAAGTTTGTAATGGCACTCAAATTTGCTTTTGGCAAGATATTTGGAATGGAAACACACCCTTTAACATAAAATTTCCAGGTCTATTCCAAATTGTTAGGAAAAAGAATGCCACAAAGGGCGTAAGTCATGAATTCTGACACTTTAAATTTGTCTTTTCGCCGAGTTATTACGGGACATAACTTGAGGGCTTTACATAACCTCATTACAATGGTTAGTGGGGTACATTTAACTTTAGAAAGAGATATCTTTCGATGGAATCTACATCAAAATGGACAATTTTCTGTTCATTCGATGTATCAGATTTTAATGAATCATAATGCTCCCTTTACAAACAGAAATTTGTGGAGGCTTAAGATACCGCTTAAAATAAAAATTTTCCTTTGGTATCTTCGTCGTGGGGTGATATTGACAAAAGATAATCTTGCAAAAAGAAATTGGAATGGTAGCAAAATTTGTTGTTTTTGTAACAATAATGAAACTATACAACATCTTTTTTTTGATTGCCATGTTGCTCGTTCGACTTGGCGTATCATCCAAGTGGCTATTAATTTGACACCTCCCAGGAGTATAACCAACATATTTGGAAACTGGTTACAGGGGATGGAGAAAGATTTACAATCTCACATTTTAGTGGGCGTTGCTGCAATTTGTTGGTCAATTTGGTCACTTCGGAATGATATGGTGTTTGATAAGAAAAGGAATTTTAACCCATTGCAGGTAGTCTTTGTGTGCATTGGTTCGCTGCGGTCGTGGTCATTGCTACAACCCCAGGAGGCCAAGGACGCGATATTTTCTGGATGCAAAGCGCTAGACGTGGTAGCCAGGGAGTTCTTCAATATACATGGGTCGAGAACTAGCCACAGGATTTGTGGCGTTTGAGATCTTTTATATCATCTTTATTTTGAACTTGTTGCTATCTTTCATTTTATCTCATTTTTCATTTATGACGGCTGGTGGTTAGCTGTAATTGTGTAATAATACTTTGGCCATATGCATCTCAGGATGCAGAGGCTGGGAGATTCAATCTTCCATTATCTAAAAAATCTCGCCACCCAACCGTATCACTCTAGCTACGCACGCAGGAACGAGAGGCACCGATCGAGCTGCCATAGGCGTGCCGTGCCGGTGGTGGTATAGGCTGGCACGCCGGAGTTGGCACGCCAGGAAACGAAGGCCGGTGCGGGCCGGTTCCTCCTCCCCTTGATCCTTAAAACGCCTGTGCGCTGCCGCGGTCTGACAGGCGTCACATGCATGTGTGCTTCGCCCGCGCGCACCCACACCCGCAATGATACGATCAGCCCTCACATGGCTGGCCTTGCGATGCAGCAGCGGGTGCAGGACCAGGGACACGCCTTGACCCACCCCAACACCTCGTGCCGGTGCGCCCCCCCCCCCCCCCCCCCCCCCCGGGGGGGGGGGGGGTCCGTATATTCTCCTCCTCCCTTATTTCAACCCCGTCACACACGCACAGGCTGCTCGCCTCTTAAATCCACGAGCCACCACCCCCTTCCCTCCATCCTCACGAGGCCCTGCATGACACAGCAATGATAACATTCCTCTGAAACTCACCCACATACCAAAGATTCAAAGAAAAAAGAGGAGAGAGAGCGGGAGGGAGGGAGAGAGAGTTCTGTGAAACTTCTATATCTGTACCTGCAAGTGTAGATAGAAATATTGCTTCTTGCAGGCTTGCTTGTGCTCCCAAAGGTTCTCCTCTGGTTTGGAAGCTCCTCCTGCTCTGCTCTGGTTGGTGCTGCACTGTGACTTGGACTGGTTTGCTGGGGGGGCTGTCACTCGCATCTGAATGTGAGGTGGTGATCTTCTTGGGGGTGCTTCGTTCGGTGTCTGACTGATCGGTTTGGAGCCTGAAGGATGCCGGCGGCGAGGATGCTGAACGCCTTCACCGTCGACATGCCGGAGGTCGACCGGCAAATGGGCTGCATGGCCGGCATATTCCAGATCTTCGACCGCCACCGGATGCTCACCGCGCGGCGCGGCGGCCGGCAGGCGCAGAAGAGGCTGCCTCCAGGTAACAAACAGCTCATGTTCATTGACCTCTGCTCCGTTGTGTTCACACTGAGTTGCTGTGTCTCAAGTTCTAGCATAATCCTTCTTCTTGATTACTGTTTTAAGGACTGTTTTGGAGTTTTAAATCACACACACTCAATTATTATCTGCAACTCGTTTCTGCTAGTGTTGACTAGGTATTAGAAAGTTTGGTGTTTTTTGGCATAAAATTTTGCTTCTTGTGTTCGTTGAGAAGAAGTCCCTTTCAGTCTATCATTCAAAGTTTGGTAAGATAGACAGTTGGAAGTTTCATTGAAAAAATGCCTTGGCTGCTAAAACTGTTCAATAGTATAAACTGCTTTTATTGAAGGATGGTAGATACTAGATACCCAAAGTTGAAGTTGGAAAATAAGCTGTTATCTTGAGAATGGAAGAACAGAATCCTGATTGTATTTGAACTGTTCTTTTTATGACAAGAGACAAAGGCTAAGGCTCACAGAAATTTACTGCTGTAAGGAGGACACCTAAACTGTAGCAGTAGAATTCTAAACAATAAAAACAAATCGATTATAGTAGTTGTGATCACAAAAGCATTTCCTTGCGAATGTACTATGACAACACATGACTACTTTTAGCACCGTATGAACAAGGCATTGACATAATGACAGCCAATGATGTGGATTAGGGTACACCCCGAAGTAGCATGAGGATATCTATTTGCACTGACTGAAGAGGACAGCTGAACAGTTGGTTATTAAATTTCATTTATGTAATGAAACTGAAGGGGACAGCTGAAAATTTGTTTTTTAAAATTTCCATTCTTGTAATGGTAGATTAACTGAAGACGACAGCTTAACAATTGATTATAAAAAATTCCATTCATGTAATAATAATGAATAATAGTAAAGGAAACGTCACCTTTTGACCCCTCAAATCCATCCATTTTGCTCATTATCAGCATGACATGATAAATTGCTCTATTTTCTTAATTTAGATTTTTGGCAACAATTATAATGTCCTCTTATTTTCTGCAGTCCGTAATCCTCCAAAAAGCAGCAGCAATGTTCCAGTCCAAAGCTCAAGTGCCTCAAAGATCGTTCTGGTAATTTTTCCTATCTGGACTAGCTCAACCTATGTTTTTGGGGTCAGGGAAACCATTCTGCATGCATCAGAAGTACATATGACAAATCAAGGAGAGGGCTCTAACCTATGAGTTGGTTTTGCAGGAGAAAACATTCAGCAAAAGTATGACCGAGAACAGTAGCCTCTCAATAGAGTCATCAAGAGCTTCTTGTTCTTCCTCTTCGTGCTCATCCTTCTCGTCACTTGATGGCAATAAATCAATCCAACAGGAGCTTCCATACGTCAATGGGGAGCTCTTTGTGCAGAGGCCACTGAAGAACGCACCAAGTCTGAACGGTGCCGGCATGGACGCTACATCCGGAGAACCAAACGTCGGTTTCAGAGACATCGTGAAGGACTCCATCAACCGGGACTCCGGAGGCCTAACTGTAAAGACCTCGGTGAAGGAGCCAAGGAGAAGTGGGCAGTACAAAGACTCACCGAGGCCATTGCTGCTCTCCAAATCAATGGACGGGACCTACGTCATCGGCATCGATAGGAGCACCAAGGTCCCTGTGAATGTCGTCGAATCCAGCAGGCGTTTCCAGGAGCGGTCACGCTTCTCATGCGATGATCGGCGGCTCCTGAGGCCGGTTGAAATCCACGAAAACAAGAAGCCCTCCGCAAGGATCAAAGAGCTCCCTAGATTGTCCTTGGACAGTAGGAAAGAATCTGTGAGCCCGAGTTCACGGCTGACGAGCTTCGGTTACAAGAGAACTGATGACAATCTCCTGGATACTTTGAAGCCTCAAGAGTCTCCGAGCCACAGGCGGGCCAACAGTGTCATTGCCAAGCTCATGGGGTTGGAAGAAGCACCAGATGCTACGGGGATGCTGATTGCTGGTAGATACGAGCCTGCAAGATCACCGAGACCTGTGCAAGCCACTCAGAATGAGAGTCCATCACGTTCGCTCAGAAGCAACTGTCAGGATCCCCGTGTGTTGCAACCAAAGAACGAGTCTTCAGCACTGAAAACCAAGCCTTCTCCGAGAATTCTCACCGAAACCGCTCCCTGGAGGCAGCAGGAGAGAGGTGTCACCAACATCAAGGCTTCACAGTGTCCAGATGCTGAAGCGAGGCCAAGGACTGCGTCTCTGTACGCCGACATAGAGAGAAGGCTTGGGGGGCTCGAGTTCTTGGAGAGCAACAAGGACTTCAGAGCTCTCAGAATACTGGGTGCATTGCATGCAAAGGATGCTAAGCACCAGAACGACGGCAATGGTGAATCAGTGTCTGCTCAGCAGGCAGGAGATGCTCTAGCCACCAGTTCCAGAAACCTCCAGTCTTCCATTGTAGTCATGAAGCCGGCAAGAACCACCGAAAGGCCGGGGGCTTCAGTTGCTCCCCTTGCAGGGCTCACAAGCCTCGGAAAGCTGAAGCCCAGAGATTCATCTTTCAGTGGTAAGAACGAAACCAGTACAAATGAGAAGATCCATTCTCGCATTCTAAGAGGCCAATCCAAGTCTGACGAACCTGTCAGCGGTGCAAGCTCGCCAAGGCCTACAGGCTCATCAAGCCCCAGACTGGTGCAGAGGAAGGTGGATTCGGAAAGGCGGTCTCGTCCACCGGTCTCACCAAAGTTTCCCAGCAAGAAGTCCAATGAAGCAGCCTCCCCAAGAGGAGGAACAAGATCAAAGCCTTCTCAGGTGAAGAGCCACCGTGACGATGAGGTCTTGCAGAGTCCGGGAAGCAGAATCAGCTTGGTAAAGCAGGTTGACGTCAGTATAATGGATTGTAAAAAGCCTCTGGTTGTCAGCTCGTCGTTCGTCCAACCAAGCTACACTGCTGCAACACCAAGTCACAAGGTACACATAATGACATAAATAGACAACCATTTATGAAAAAACCGGCTATTTCTATGATTTTTTCCCCCATGTGCTCGTTGTTTATCACTAACTAGTGGAAACTATCATTTTTATTTCAGGGCTCTTGTTTAGTTCTGGGATTAGACCAGAGGATTCCTTCACTGGAGAACGTCCCGAGCCCTGTCTCTGTCCTCGACACATCCTTCTATCATAAAAGGATCTCAGATTCATTCAAAGGTAAGAGGTTGATTCAGCAGTTAGTTTTTTTTTTTCTGCATTACTGTACATAACATAACCAACTGCATGAACAATAACATGACGAAGCCCATAGTGCCATTCAAAGAAAAAGCTTAGTTAGCTGTAAGCGTGCTCATAACGCTAGTGACAGATAATCTGCAATAAAAGCTACCAGGTAGCTCGTGGTCCTGCGATTGGGAGGAACCACAGCAGATTGACAGTTGCAGCAAGATGTGCTGGTGCTGAACTGTGCTATGTTTACAAGCCCCACATGTTGTACTTCCTTATCCAGCAGCATGATGTGTGTCTCATAGTTACCGGATTCACTGTAAACCCTCGTGAACCGGTTCAAGGTTTGGGTTTATATTCACAGTAAAAATTGGAAGAAAAAAATGACGAACCGTGAACTCAAATCCCGTACACGAACCCGTTTGTGTAACTATGGTGTGTCTGAATATATGTATTTCCTTTTTCTGCTTGTTCAGATGGCGAGACACATACTTCGGATGAGTGCTGGAACCCAAACAGCCAGCCTGACACGCCGCAGTCAAAGACGAGCAGTGAAGCCAACCAGATCAAACCAGAAAATTTGGAAGCCCTCATCCAGAAGCTTGAGCAATTGCAATCAATGAATGATGAAGCTGCAAACAAAGATCACCAGTATATCTACGAGATACTCTTAGCATCTGGTCTTCTGCACAAAGATCTGAGTTTTGCAGCTCTGCCTGGCCAACTCTGCCCATCCAGTTGGCCGATCAACCCGGAGCTCTTCCTCATTCTTGAACAAACAAAACCACACTTCGTTTCAGCGACTCAAACTGCTACTGGAGCTAAGAAAAATCCTAAGCCTCAGACAGAAAAACTCCACCGAAGGCTTGTATTCGATCTGGTAAACGAAGTTATAGCTCACAAGATGAACATCTATTGCTCTGCAAGTCAATCGGCGAAATTTCTCCGATCAAGTAAGTTAAGTGGGTGGCG
This sequence comes from Rhipidocladum racemiflorum, assembly GCA_036346355.1. Lineage (NCBI taxonomy): Eukaryota > Viridiplantae > Streptophyta > Magnoliopsida > Poales > Poaceae > Rhipidocladum > Rhipidocladum racemiflorum. The sequence goes on along the minus strand of CM070582.1, from coordinate 51,226,988 downwards.
ACTTTTCAAGGAATTGTGCGCAGAGGTTGACAGGCTCCAATCTGAGAGCTCGGCAGTAAAATGCTACGAAGAGGATGAGGATGAAAACATGCTGTTAGCCGAAGACACACTGCATGGAATGAAAGATTGGAGGAGCTTTGACGGTGAGCTACAAGGCATGGTTTTGGATATCGAAAGATCCCTCTTCAAGGACCTTATCGATGAGGCCTTAGGCGGTGAGGCTAATGAGAACATGCAAGTTGGACAATGGAAGCTGCGTAGGCAGTTGTCGTTCAGTAGTATAAACTGAATATGCTTCGCAATAGTTTCCGTTAGGAAGCTTAGCCACTAGTAAATGTAACCTTTTGTATTTTGCTCGAGACTAAACTATAGAAGAAATATAAATGTTCCTCCACAATAGTCTCGCTGCCATGAACACTAGACGAAGTAACTCTTTACCAGGTCTTTTCTATAGACGTTCTTTTATTGGATCATGCTCTTGTTCTTGATTACACAGTCTGTCGTTTGTTTCATGAGAAATGGTCACCTGAAGCAATAATTTCACCCAATCTGCATCTGTTTTGGATAACAAGGGACAATTTGGTTTCTGCATGGCCGGAAATCTGACACCGTATTAGACAAGATGTTTCCTGCCAGATTGGTGACAACTCCCACTTGAAGTTCTAACCCTGCAGTTTCCAGATTGTTATCTGTGTGAATATATATGTAGGGGGATGAACATAGTGAAGGCACCAACTTTGGAAGTTTTCACTGATTTGGAGACAACAGGTAGGATTGCAAGTTTCAGATTCAGAACGAGAGAATAACATAGCCCTTAAACACAGCTTTCCACAGTACGCTGAAATTTCAGTCATTTTGCGCTTAAGCAACAGCCAACAGCAGCAGTATACAACTCGCGTATGACAACAAAAGCGAAAAGATAAATCGCCAGCTTGCATTAAGCATTAATGTGAGTGACAAGTGACAACACCGCTAGAAGGGCAAGGATTAAGAAGAATCATGCTACAGATAACATGGATTTTCTGAAGGTAGAAGTACAGTGTCAACTGGATCCTCAAAGTAACCTTCAAGTCTCAGGCATTTTGATAGTGGTGCAGCTTGTATAACAGGACTTTGCCACCAGCATGTCCAACAGACAGAAACCCGCTGCCTGGGCTGAAGTCCAAGCACCGTGGATAGTGAAGGCTGAACCGAGGGCCTGGCCAGTTTTGGAACACACTGAAGGACGGGACATGCACAAGCCTCATCCCGTTCCTCTCCCTTCCTGAGCTTATCGCCAAAATCTGGGCATCCTGATTGAACATCATTTCACCAATCTCGGTTGTAAGGTTTTCAATTGTCTTCAGTGGCTTCCTCTTCCCGCCGAGAAACTCATCCCTCTTATACACATTCACGATGCCGCTGGTGGAGCCTGTGGCAAAAAAAGAGCTGTCCTGTGAGGTGCAAAGCGAAACACCTGTTAGGGAACCATCATCAGTAGCCTTGTGGATACACTTCCTTGTTCTAAGATCCCAGTGGTAAACATGGCCATCCCCACCACTACTTAGGAGCTGATTCCCACCGTCCGCAAAAGCCAATGAACGCACACTTCCATTCATCTTGAGGGTTCCGATGAGCTGCTTTGTTTTGGAAGAAACCAAAAGAATGTACCCCTCATTACCAACGAACGCAATGGTTCTTGAATCAGGTGATATCTCAAAGTTTTCCAGGCTTTTCTCCTCACGTCCTGTCAAGGGCCCAATCTTACTAACAGCGGCGTTCACGAGATCAAATGAGTAGAAGAATTTCCTCCTGCCTGAAAGGATCACCTCAGAGCCATCGGGTAGAAAGGATGCCTTGTGAATCGGGCAGTCCTCGATAAATATGTTCTGGATCTTGGGGTTTCTCTTCCCGTCAATCTGGAAAAACCTCAGATGTTTGTCCAAACCAGCAGCAAGCATCAGCTGCCCATTCCTATGAAACTGCACTGAATTGACAGGACCACTAGATGGTTCCTGAGCATTAGCATCAACAAGCCTTGAGAACTCTAACATGCCAGGTAAGAGCTTAGCAGTATCCTTGATAACAAGCTCATCGTTATTCCGAAGAATATCGTTGACTCCACCCTCCTCATCAGCTTCATCATCTGACACCCCAGGAAGAGGAGCTTTCCTGTCCATATCAGCCCAGCCACTGAAGGGGTTCAACTTGGCATGCTGACCACGCAACCTAGCCTCATACTCTTTGCCCGATATCACACGCTCATCAGCCTCCTTTCTCAACTTCCTCAACCTTGCAACCTTCAAGATGTCCACCTCAGTCCTCTCCTCCTCGTCATCCACCCAAGCAGGCTTCCTCCCCCTGTTGCCCATGTGATCTTCCTCATCCTCACTGGGCAAGTCATCCTCGTAAACGGGCAAGTCATCTTCCCCGTCACCAGCAGACCGATCCATGAAGTACAAAGGCGCATCCAGGACAGGAGCCGCCGCTGCAGCCCCAACCTCAATGCCGAACTCCAGCGGCGCATAGAGGGCACCAAACAGAGAACTCTCCAACTGCCTCATCTCCTCCTCCTCTTGGTTCTGCTTGGCTTCCAGCGCCTTAGCCTTCTTTTTCTTCCTCTCCTTATTGTTGTTATCCGAATTGGCTTCCTTCCCAACCTCTGCATCCTCAGCAATTGGAGAGCCAATGCCCTTGTCATTATCATCATCAGCTCCACTTTTCTCCAGGCAGCGCTTCTGGAGCACGTTCTGGGATATCAAGCTCATCTTGCACGGAGAAATGGCCTGCCAAAACTACCAACAAATTAGTCAAACCTAGTCCCATAAACGCAAAGAGCATCTACTGATTGCAAGGTAGGATACCGATGGTACTAAAAATTAAGCCGCAGGCTTAAAAATTGGGTCTCCATAACATGGAAAACCAAAAAGAATTTTACAACCTACGGAGCACGGACGAACGTTACAATTAGGGATGGTAATCGGGTCGGGTAGCTCCGGGTCCTTCCCTCGTGTACCCGGACCCGAGACCCGAATTGTAGACCCGAACCCAAACCCGAAATTACCTACAGGTCCAAATCTGGACCCGAACCCGACGGGTACCCAGGACCCGAAACAGACACAAAATCAAAGATATTGGTCTGGACAGCATTGCAGCATGAAGCATTATCTTCTCCAAACATTATCTTCCCCGGACAGCATGAAACAATTTAGAGGGGTGCTTCTATGCTTTCCCTCCTAATACAAGTTGCACAAATCTTAAAGCTACCCATCTACCCTTCATTCATGCTTTAATATTTGTGCAACTTTAAAAAGGAAGAGCATAGAAGCACCTCTCAACAATTTAATTGACAGAGATTAAGAATATGGGCTTATTAAAACAATTTGACCATGACACGCATGAAGCATCTTACGACCCAGTATTCAAGCATAAAAGTTGGATGCACTAATATGTTTGACATACAATAGAATGTATTGTTAGGCAGATTCATGATTAAGGCATTAAACAGGCTACAAGTTTTCCAAATAGCACATGATTACTAAACATTGGACATGCCAGCAACTCTACACAGCTATGCACATTCCCCCCCCCCCCCCCCTCATTAACTTGCTCGAATAGGTTGGTTACAGTGAGCTCTCCTAATGTTTCAATTTGTCTGGTAAGTGCAGGCAGTCATCTTCACATTCGTGACTATTATTTTCTGAAAGCAGGGAAAACAGGGTGGAGGATGCTTGATTTGTAATGTTGGTGATATCAGATCTGAAACTAGCACAGCACAGCAAAATCATCAATCATCTGAAATCACAGGCTGTACCTCGCGGGGTGATCGATTCGGGGCAGAGGGGAGAGTCCGGACTCCGGATCGGGGTCGGGTCGACGGGGAGAGTGGGGACTCGGGGTCAGGGTGGAGCCTCGCCGGTGGGGGCGCGGGGCGCCGTCGGGGTCGCAGTCGCCGGGGAGAGTGCGCGGATCGGCCGATCGGGGTCGAGGACGACGGGGAGAGTCCGAGGGTGGAGACGGCCGGACGGGGAGAGTCCGGATCGGGTCGGGGTGGCGCCTCGCCGGTCGCCGCTTCGGGTCGGCAGGTGGAGGCGGCGCGGTCACCGCTCAATCGGCGTCGGCCGCTAGGGTTTATGGGTTTGCTTCACTGGGTTTGAGGACCTGAGACTTTGAGAAGAGAACGAGGGGCGACCGGGCCGATGGGGATTGGGGATAAGGGGAAAATATGGGCCCTTCCTTCATCAAATGGGCCGCATCACGTTAAGATTAAGGGAAACACTAGCTACACAGTATAAGGGAAACAAAAAGGGCTCGTACGTCGGAGCCCACCCGCACACCGAGCCCACCTCCTAACATGACACGGACGTGTGGGCCTCACAGTAACAGCTAGATTGGACCCGAAAGTCAGTGTCATCCGGTGGACACCATCGCTCCGCGCCACACCCAAAACCCTTCCCAGTTTTGTTTTGTAATATAAACCATTCCGCCTCCTTCCGTCTCTCGCTTCGCCTCCCCGACTCGAGTCGAACTGCTCCGCCCCCGCTTCTTCGCGTGGCCGACTCGCTCCGCTGGGGTTTTCCCCTCCCGTGGTCGGCTGCGGCGGAGGCACCGTCGATTCGCCGTCTCCGGGAGCCCTCCTCGCTCCGAAGGTCGTACTCCTTTCCCCAACCCCAACGCGTCTCGATCTCTCCTTGTAGGCTATGGCGCGCCCCGGCGATCGACCTTGATTGCTTGGTGTGCGTTCGTCGTGGCGCGATCCGTGAATTCGGTGGGTTTAGTCGGTTGATGTGTTGTGGAGATCGCGTTTGGTGCGTGGAGACGATGTGCTACTAGTATGCGTTTGTGGAGATTTAGGTTGGAATAGGGTTGGTTGTAGATTTGTGCACGATTTTATGCTTTTGGCGGGGCTATTTTGGGGATTAATTTGGGTGATATGTTGTTGGAGTCTCGTCAGGATACCAACGAGGTTTTAGTGTGGCGTCAGCTAGGGTTTATGCGTTTATGGGACGGAAAAAGAACACCTTTTTTCCTTAGGAAAGGGCATGTTCTACGAATTGCTCGCTGGGGTGTTCGTAATGGTGTTTTTTGTGTGAAACTGTGATAGCTTTATTTGTCTAGGTTATCAATTGCTGTTAAGCAGTTGACGGGTATGGAGCATCAGAACAGCCTTATGCTGCAAATCCAACACGAATTTTGGTTAGGCCGTTAGATAGGAAACGTGAGCTACCCATGTTGTCTCGTGTCGTTTCATACTTTCGGTGGGAGTGTTTCAATTGTCAATCGGCACTGAGCCGCAGGTCAAACTAAATAACGTTTATGGCTTTCTCCTTGCTGAACATAAGTTTGTGCAATAGGCATAGGTGCATCAGATGTGGTGGAAGGTTTGATGTATACTTTGTTCATTTTGTCAGCGTGGCTTATTGTTTTGGTTCTGAAATTTCAAACATTTTCGAGTTGTTGTTTCAATATGGATGTTCTTCTTTAGTCACTTTTCCTTTGCAGAAAGATTTGTTAACTATTCCTGCTTTCATGTTTATTCTGGTCTTTTTAATGTTCAATAAGCTCATCCTTTGGTTCAGGTGAAAAAATGGTGATTTTTGGTATGATAATTGGGAGAAAGTGTCAACTTTTATGAGTCACAGTATCATCGTTGGTATGATAATTCATAATTGGGAGAAGGGAAAATTTACAAGTCAAAGTATCATTGTTGTATCCACAATTTGATAATTAATGTGATATGTGCTATATTTGTTCTGATTGGTAAAGCTTTGCTAGTTAGCAAATCTTTGTTTGGGGTTGCTGGAAATACCAGAAACCATGGATGCGTAGGTTATAGGTAGACCATTGTCCTGAGTTGTTGATTGCTTGTTGTTTGCAAGGGTTTGGTTACTTGGAAACAGAGGAGCTCATAGCTGGGTGCACAACGAATTAGTTCACCTATTTTGTAGCAGCAGTTTGTTTTGCTGCAGAACTGTTTCCATTTTATTATGAAGCTTCTTGACTATTATAGCTTTTGAAGCGCTGCAAATTTTTTTTTGAATGCTGCTAAATGGTTATGCATCTTCTTTTTATTAACCTTAAAGCTTTCAGACACTAATCAGTGCTATCCTGTGCGTGGCAATGGCTATGCAAGCTGGGAACTCAGTAGCTCCTTGTAGTCCACATGTGGTAGTGTTTTTCTCCCTTCTAATTAACAATATACTCTTAATAATAGCTGTGTTGTTGAACATGATTGTGGTCTTTCTTACAGATTGGGAGTGCATTTGTTCAACAATACTACAATGTTCTGCATAGGTCACCAGAGCAGGTCCATAAGTTCTATCATGATGAAAGTTTTCTTGGTCGGCCAGATTCTAATGGAACCATGGCATGTGTAACCACTATGCATGTAAGTTCTTTGCATTAGTATTGTGGGTTTTTCCATTTATGTATGAGATACACAACCATGTAATGCCATTTGCTGCGAGGTTGTGTGCCATATACAATGTAGTACAGTTTTTCAGTACTTTTCTCATTTTATTTGCCCATTATGTAACCAATTAAGCAAGGTCATATCACTTTGTTCGTGCAACTCATTTATGAGGTATATACTTAGATTGACTATTATTGATTTGTTTTTTTGTGCTTGACCAGGATATTAATGAACAAATTTTGTCTACAGACTTCACTAGCAGCTTGATAGAGATAGAGAATGTATATACGCAGCCATCCCACAAGGATGGTGTGCTCATTTTGGTTACTGGATCTTTCATTAGTCGTGATACTGTGAAACACAGATTTACTGAGTCATTCTTCCTTGCTCCACAAGAAAGGGGAGGCTATTTTGTTTTGAATGATGTGCTTAGCTATATACCGGAAAGGCCATCAACTGAGATAAATGAAACTTTGGATAACCCTGTTAATGAAAACACTCACATTGCCACTTTTCCAGCTGAGCCAGGTAATGGAATCTGAGTATCTTCAAATTAGTCCTTCCATAGCTTTGCTGACATTTAAGTATTTGACCAGAAACATCATCATTCAAGGAGGATGTAGACCCACAGCTTCCATCTGCAGAGAATATTTCCGTCTATGACAAAGCCATGAATCCGTCTGCAACTGGCAATTCTCCACAGGAAAATAATGTTGGTGTTGAGACATGCATGAAAATAGTTAGCGAGGATGCAGAGAAGATCTCTGAGGCTGCACCTGCTCCTCCTGCTTCAGCTCGGAAGGATGTTACTAAGAAGTCTTACGCATCAATTGTGAGTTTTCTCTTGCTTTCCTGCACTTTTTCCACTACTTAGCCTGAACACTGAATATGCAATAATAATTTCCTTGTGGTATCTGAGCTTACTTTCTGCCTCCTATGACCTGTATTATAGGTTCAAGTCATGAAGGAGGGTGCACCTACTGCACCGGTTGCCAAGCCCAAACCCAAACCAAAGCCAACGGTAAAGGGAGATGAAAATGTGGAGAAATCTGTGTCCTTACTTGCAAAACCTGCTAATGCAGCTGATAATACAACTCCAAGTGACAAAAATGTTTCTGATGGTTGGTTCTTTCTTCACTTTCTTCTTCTTCCTTTTTTTTTTAAAAAAAAGAAAAAACACAGAGTGGTGCTTCTTTTTCTTTTTGAAAGTTGCACAAATATTAAAGCATGAATGGATGGTAGACGATGATTACTTACCCCTTTGTTTGTTTCAAGATTTGTGCAACTTGTATTAGGAGGGAAAGCGGAAGCACTACTCAAGAAACACATGTTTTTTTGTACTAGACTGTAACACCACCTTGTTCATTAGTTCAAGGGTATTCGGTTTTTGTGAAGAATTTACCTTTCAATGCAACTGTTGAAATGGTTGAGGAAGAGTTCAGGAAATTTGGTGCTATCAAGCCTGGTGGTATACAAGTTAGAAACCGTCAGGTTAGTTAATCTTGTAGGTTTGGTTTCCACAAATCATATTCTTGTTGACATTGTCATCATGGTTCTGCAGCCTGATCGGTTCTGCTTTGGCTTCGTTGAATTTGAGTCTCAGCAATCCATGCGAGCAGCAATTGAGGTTTGTTTTTCAGGATGGTCATCTTAATTCATAGTATACTTTACAAGATAATTATTTGTCTGTACTGCACATTTGGTTTCAGTTTTACTAGGATTACAACTGCAGTCTAAGTAAGCTGTGGTGAATCCATCGGTGATGTTTAAATTAGATGGAGCACATTTATATCTCTTTTTAAAATTAAAGTAAAGCTAATTATGACTTATATTGGGTCTTAGCCTACCTGTACATTGTGGTTTCACCATTTGAATATCTGCAAGATGGTACAAGGTTGTGTGTAATATAACTAATGTTTGTTTTGTTTTTTAGGCATCTCCAATTCGTATGGGCTCGAAAAACTCTTATGTCGAGGAGAAACGAACCACAACACGAGGTGAGCAAGCATTCTCTGCACAGCATAAGCCACCAAAATAGTATGTTTTGTTCCATAATTCTACTCAGGCTGGCTCAGGTGTACAATCTGCGTGTTCTTGAATTTGAAGATGCATGTAGCCTAGTGAGAATCTTATATAACGTAGTGTCTAGATGCTAGGAAGCCAATCGAATTGATCTCAGATAAAGGGCTTGTTTGGGGGAGCTGTGGCTGGGCTGAAAAGCTGCTTTTGGTTTGTTGGGCTGTAAAGCAGCTGTAGCTGGCGGCTGTGGCTTTTTTTGATATATCGTTTGGCAAACAGGCTGCTGCAGCTGTAGCTTTTGGGGGCAACCGTGTGGGCCCAAGTGAGGAGGGAGTCGGGTAGGTGGCGCTGGAGCCAGAGGGAGTCAAGGAGGCGACTGGACGGGGATACGACAGGAAGAGGAGGGAGATGGAGCGAGCAGGGAGGCGATCGAGTGAAGCCACAGCTGAAAAGCACCTCCCTACCAGCTGTGGCTTTTGGGGGTGCTTCAGCTGTGGCTTAGCTGCGCAGCTGCTTTGCAGCTGTGCTGTTTGGGGGAGCTTTAGGCCCAAAGCTGAAGCACAGCTGAAGCGCAGCCCCCCCAAACAGGACCAAAATATGTTGCTGATAACTGATTGATTGTATAGAAATTGCTGCATCCCTACATATTTCATTTAGTTTTAGTCAATTCGCGCCAATGTGATTTTTTCCTGGTTATTGGACCTTGCATCCTTGGATGACATATTTCAGAGGAAACTAAGTTCAACATCTCTTGCTGCAGATACTTGATTTATTTTTACCCTATCTTTTGTTTGAATTGATATACCAATTGTCTCATATATCTTTTCATTTTCAGTTGTTAATGGTGTTATCACCTATGGTGACAACAATGGCAATGTTCGGGGCAGTCAGTTCCAGCCAGGCAGAGCCAGTTACCGTGATTACAACTTCAGGGGACAGGGTGTGGGCTTTGTGAACAATGGTAACTACCGTGATGGCGACAACTTCAGGGGACGGGGAGCAGGCTCAGCGAACAATGGTGGCTACCGTGATGACAACAACTTCAGGGGACGAGGAGCAGGCTCAGCGAACAATGGTAGCTACCGTGATGACAACAACTTCAGGGGTCGGGGAGCAGGCTCAGCGAACAATGGTAGCTACCGTGATGGTGACAACATGAGGAACGGATTAAGAAATCGGAATGAGTTTTCAGGCCGCGGTCGAGGACTGCAGGGGTTTGGTTACCATCAGAATGGGGACACTTACCGTCAGAATGAGGACAGCTACCGTCAGATCGGGAACGACTACCGGCAGAACGGCAACGGGTACCATCAGCCCCACCCCTTCCACGGTGGGAATGGGAACGGATGGCCTGCCCGCTTCAATGGCCCCAGGCAAACACCAGTTGCCACATAGAAGTATTGTGCAATCCAACATAGTAGGAAATTAGTGAAACACCAGTTCTCCCCTTAAGATTATATTCGGTCCGGTACTCCTGTAGGAACCTCTTAAATCATTTTAGGCTGCGACGAGTTGATCTCAACCCTCGTTTAGGCTAGGTGCCATTTTCACGCTCTACTTGGTTGACACCAGCTCGCAGGCGTAATTTTGCTCTGGTTGTATTTTTGGTGTTGGGGCTATCCTGTCGGTGCATGCCGAGATTCGCTATGTATATGATACACTACCTGTCCTGTGGGTCTTTACTTGTGTGTCATGTTGGTTTTGCGGGAAATCATCAGCAAACCGCTTGCGGCATTTTTGATTTCGAGGGTATACAAGCGGTTGGATCCGTGTTTCTTGAGCTGATGTTCTCTTGTAGTTGGTGATCTTGGTGACCTTGCGGCCAGTTTCAAGGCACCTTTTGTCACCTAAAACACACAACAACAGATGAAAGTGGTTCAGGTTGTGCGCGGCAGCTTGTACCCTTCATTAATCTTGGCCCCCTTCAGATTTGCCAAGCTCGGTTGCCTGTGTTCCAACTGGCCCATTAAGGCAACAGCATCAGCTGCCACACGGGTCCTTGCTCTGTGCTGAATTACTCGGCCCTGAAAGCCTACGTATGAGTTGCTGTCGTGCAAATCACACCGAACGTCACGTCCCCATTGTCTGTGCAGGCAGCAATAGCATCCATCCACCATTCTGTTCGTCCCCCTCCGGCGACACATGTTTCCAGTTCCATCCTTGTTTGGTTCCTCAATCGATGACTCCTCGCAGCAAAGATATTTCCCGGATTCTCTCTGCCGGCACGCACTTGACTGCCTTCCTTCGTGATCTTCATGCGTCGCGCAGTCCATTTCATATCGTACTAACTCAATACTATCGACCTGTCTCATGGAAAAAAAAAGAACACACGCACGGATAGAGAAGAATAAAAGACGAAGCTTGTGGCGCATGGCAGGCAATTCTCTCTGCAGGACAGGTAAGTGACGTCAAGATGCTTCTATACATCAAATTTAAAAGTTGTACGTATAAGAAAAACATAACTAAATAATAGATAATTATTATTTATCTTTTCATTTGTTTCAAGATTTATATCTCATTTTTTTTCTCCAATGTACATAGTGCAAACATGTTGCATGCATACCGACGTAAGAGCCAAGTTGCAGGTATTATATTTGCTCCAGGTGCATGCACGCCGCGGAGACCGACCCATTTGGCGTCGTGGAGGCACTGAATAGTGGTTGGTACTTGGTGGTTAACATAAACTACAACGAATGCACCTCTCTCTCTCTCTCTCTCTCTAGATCGATCGGTCTTGTTGAGGTACATGAGATGATGTGATGAGAAGAAAAAGGAAGGAAATTTTTTTTTTTTTTGGCAATTTTCTTTTGCAAGTTGGCAAAGAGGGTAAGGCCGATCGGCTTTGTGTTGAGTGGTCAAGGTATGTGTACGCCGTGGACCAACCTGTGCTTTTACTCGTACGTCTTGCTATCGGTGTTGCTTCCTTTCTCCTCCTCTGGCTGGGATCCAACCAAATTATCCCTCCATTAAGTTCGGGAGTATTGCCGTCCGATGAGGTGCCCCACGTGTCCCACCCCCTCTCTCTCCTCTTTTTGCGAAAAAGTCCCTCAGGTTTTTGAAATTACGGATAGGTCCTTTGCAGTTTTTTGTGAGAGGGAAATTTTTTTCCCGATTCGCGTTTAAGTCCCTCGTTCGCCGTTTTACGTAAAGAACCTCCCGTTAAATACGAATCGTAGACGAGCCCTTTTATAGTTTTTCAAAATAGCGAACAAGTCCAAAATCATAACAAATAGGTCCGTGCACTTTTCGTTCAGGTCCTTTCTCCGTTTTGCCCAAAAAAATGTTTTTGTGGTCCGTTTTCCCTCCGGAGCATGGAAAAAATATTTTCGTTTCTCCGTTTTGCCCAGAAAAGATATTTTTATGATCCGTTTTCCCTCCGGAGCATAGAAAAAATGTTTTCGTTAGTCGTTTTTCCTAAAAAAACTGAAAAAATATTTTTGTGGTCCGTTTTTCCTCCGGAACATGGAAAAAATGTTTTCGTTTCTCCGTTTTGCCCGGAAAAAAAGTTTTTCTGGTCCGTTTTTCCTCCGGAGCATGGAAAAAATATTTTCGTTTCTCCGTTTTTCCTAAAAAAAACCGAAAAATGTTTTGGTGGTCCATTTTTCCTTCGGAGCATGGAAAAAATGTCTTCGTTTCTCTGTTTTGCCCGGAAAAAAAAATTTGTGTTCCGTTTTTCCTTCAGAGCACGAAAAAAATATTTTAAAGTGTTCTCGTGGTCCGTTTTTTTTACGAAAACATTTTTTCAGTTTTTTTCGTATTAAAAATATTTTTTCCCATTCACATACGCGGCGTGCCGCCGCGCTCAATTTCCTAGTACACTAGTGTACTATTATTTGAGCGTTTAATGATGCACTATCGACATGCATATGTGTTGGATGCTGTCGCGTTGTTAGAATTGGGCTTGGCGATTTGATCACTCGTTTCAACTTCTGGTGTATATGTTGCCAAAGAAGTAGGTCCCTCGGGAGTATCAGCTTCGAAGGTGTTTACATTCACATGGATTTTTTCTTATATGATTGGTCGAAAGACATGTATTTTACACGCCAGATCTAGCTAGATCATGGTTTGTGCGAGAATTGAGCTTCCGTCATCAGCTAAAACCGAGGCTCTCCGTTTGTCGATCTATGCAACGGTTGGCAATTTACGACATAGTTCTGCTTGTGAACTTACCAAGGTTTCGGATTATATATATTGTACGTCGATCTGCGACCTTCTTGGTACCTGGGGCACAGCCACATCTCACATATAGTTGAAGGGTTACTGCTAGGTTATACTAGCGCAAATTAAAAATTCTACCACATAAATCAGGAAGTCATACAAGTAAGTGATCATGGATCGTCCCCACTAAATACGCAGTGCAGCGGAAAAGGAGTTGAAGCAACTCGATTCAACATAGCGCGTTCTCAAGCGGTAATCGATCTTCCTCGAGCGGTGGTTGATCGTCTTGATCAGTGTCGCAGTAGCAGCAATGCCTCTACCAAATTCCACAACTTCAGAGAAGGAACGTCGTGCATCGGTGTGCTTGCACCAGCGCGCACGGGAGGGCTTGAGTGGTGACAGCTAGGGCTTCAGTGGTTGCAGCTGACATACCAATTGAAATATTGTATTCCCTTTAAATAGTTCCTCTCCTTTGGTGGAACCTTACATTAGGTCCCAACCAAGGTACAAAGCCCACTTGGTCCATCAGGACGGATCCAATTTGAACCACTGTATTTCAACTCATTAAGTGTGTGACCCTGTAGGCTCATGCATATTTGGACATGGGCCAAAACTCCTTTCGGCTTATAAGTCGACAGCGACCCCTAGCAGGGCATAGTGACTTCCAAATGTCTACAAAGATCATATCGAACAAACCTATATAGTGTTTATGTACTAATCCCTTTGCCTCATAATACCAGATCGAAATCAAGGCGAGTAACGTGCCATCCTATGATAGCTCGATATTTCACTCATTCTGTAGTGGATCATATAGTTGTAATTTACTTCTCAATCACATTCATCATGGCTATGCACTTTCTTAATCCAACCACATCAAGGGGCCCAGAAATATCTCTCCCTTCACAAAGAAACCTTGGAATGAATTATTTATCATCTTAGTTTATGTTGATGATCTGAATATCATCGAAATCACGGAGGACATAAAGGAAGCAAGTTCTTACCTTACGACGGAGTTTGAGATGAAATATTTGGGTAAAACCAAATATTACTTAGGCCTACAGCTAGAGTATTTCTCAGAAGAAATTTTTGTACACCAGTCTACCTATAGGGGTGAAAACGGGTCGGGTACTACCCGGCGGGTACCGGATACGGGTAGTATTTTTACCGGTTTTTTCGGATACGGATACGGGTATTTTTTAATCGGGTCGGATACGGATAGTACCCGGATAGTTGAGCGTCGGATTCGGGTCGGATTCGGAGCGAGCACTACCCGGACAAATACCCGAGAATCTCGGGCGGATACGGGTACCCGGGGTTCGGGTACCCGGGAGTATGAAATACAAGTATGAGTGTATGACCCACTGAAAAGCCCAAAGGCCACAGCCCATGAAATTAAAGTCCAACCCAAATTGTTTAGGCTTTAGGGTTTGGAAGACCAGTCAAGCCCTCTCAGCGGTGCGCGTCCAGCTCCAGGAGTCCAGGTCTAGCCGTCCAGGCCAGGCGTCCTCACTGATCTGTTCCTCAGTCGGTCAGTCCTTAGGGACCAGGGTTAGGGCTCAGCCTCCACCTCAGGCGGCGCGCCGCCACCTCCTGGCTCCTGCCTCCCTCCTCGCCTCCTCGGGGCCCCGCCGGCCGCCGCCGCCTCGAGCTCCGTCAACCCCCGAGCCCCCGCCTCAAGTCCCGCCGCCACCTCCTGCCTCCCTCGGTCCCTCCTCGAGGCCCCGACGCCGCCTCAGCGCCTCCTCAGACGGCGCGTCGCCGCCTCCCGCCTTGGGTCCCCGCTGCTGCCTCAGGGCCCCGTCGTCGCCGACGCAGGCGCCCGCCGCAGGCCCCCACTGCCGACGCAGGTGATGTCCCTTTGGACCTTTTCCAGTCTGCTTTAACACTTAACAATCTGTTCCAAACTTCCAAGTCTGCTTTAGCAATATGGAGTTCAATTTGACCTTTAACAGTCTGTTTGATAATAGATTAATAGTAACAACTTTGTTCAATTTGATCTGTTGTGAACATAGATAATATGCAAATGCAGAAATGCTTCTGAAGTTCTGATGCTTGTATTAGTATTTAGTAACGTATTCCTTCATCTACTTGTGTTAGAAAATGCAAATAAAATCCATATTGCTTCTTCTTGGTGGTATGCTTGTATTAGTATCTCTCCAGTCTCCAGTTCTAATGTTGTACCCATTATCAATTTGGACAGAGGCCTTCTTTCTGCCTCAATATATATTATACATGTACAAAAGATCTGTTTATGAATCACTTGTGGTTGTGCCAGTCAAATCTTTGGATATACTCAAAAGGGATGTTGAGTATCAATTTGACCGACTTGTTTTGACTTTTCGCTTTCATAAGGTGGGACAATGGATATGGATATTGATTGTGCTCGCACCGAGGATGGAGTTGAAGTTCCAATTGAGGAAGTTGGTGATGCTAGCATCAATGACAACATGGTGGAGCCGGAGGACAATGTTATTGCTGTTGATGTTGTCGCATCGACCTGCTGCTATTGATGTTGCCGCTCGCCAAAGAAGAGCATGCCGTCGCCCAACAAGTCGGTCTAGGCAAGAAGAAGAAGTCCACGGATGCATGCCATCGTCCGGTGAAACAACGAAGACTTGCTGAAATCTCAACAGCTCTTAACAAGGGAAAGGCAACGGCAACTCAGCCTTTCAAGAAGGTTAAGGTGCCGATGACAAGCTCCAACAGTAATAAGTCCGTTGGTACCCCTACAAGCAAGTTTATGGCATCCGCATTCAAAGCAGCAGGGTCAAGCCAGGACACGGCCATGGTTTTAATTCCTAAGCCGGATCAAGGTATCCTATTTTGATCATTGTCTTGTATATTTTATTTTGTAATTGGCTGAAAATTAACAATTGCCTTTCTATCTCATTATGTTTGTAGTTTCCCAAGCTGCAAGTGCAAATGCAAGCGCGAAAGCAAGTGTACAAGACGTCCAAGACGAAGAAGAAGAACAAGAAGATACCAAAACTGGAAAAAGGCTCACTTCATGGGTTTGGCAACACTTCACAAGGTATGAGGTAGATGTGGTAAAGGATGATGGTTCAGTCATCAAGCAGAAGTGGGCAAAATGCAATAGATGCACACATAAAGCTAGGGCTGAAAGTATAAATGGTACAAAGGCATTTAGTAATCACTTGAGATTGAAGCATAGTGTTTTGAAAGGTCAACAACTCCTAAGTAAGAATGGGGATAGCATTGCAACCTATCGGTATGACGAGAATACCAGCTTGAGACATTTTTATTATGCCATCATCATGCATGAGTATCCGTTTAGTATCGCCCAACATAAGTATTTTGTGAAATTTATCAAATCACTGCGACCAACCTTTCCTTTCAAGACTCGTGTTATCGTCAGAAGAGATTATGGATCTTTATAAAGAGGAAAAGAATAGGTTGTATGGCCACTTCAAAACACTCTCTTGCCGTGTTAGTTTCACTATGGATACATGGACATCTATTCAAAACAAGTCATACTTGTGTGTCACGGCGCATTGGGTTGATGATAACTGGAGCATGCAAAAAAGGATTATTAATTTTATCCATATAGAAGGCAGCCATGGAGGGATAAAATTGAGTGATGCATTTTTTTCAAATGTGTTGAATTGGAATCTCGATAAGAAAATGTTTGCTCTTTCTTTGGACAATGCCGCTTCAAACAAAGTTGCAGTTGATATAATCATTGACAATGCTAAAGGCTTACTTGTATGTGACGGAAAATTCTTCCATGTTAGATGTGCAAATCATATATTAAACCTTGTTGCTAGAGATGGGTTAGCAATAATTGGACATACCATTGGGAACATTAGACAATGTATAACAATTATAAAAAGATCACCTCAACAGTTGGAGGCATTTGAGAAGTGTGGTAAAGAATGTGATCTAGACACAACAAAAGCCCTTTCCTTGGATGTTGCCACAAGATGGAACTCTACATATATTATGATTAGAGATGCCATTTATTACAAGGATGCTTTTGATCGCCTTGCTAAAAAAGATAAGAATAGATATGGTCATATCACTCCTTCAGATGAGGATTGGTTGAATGCAACAAATATTAGCAAGTGTTTGAAAAAGTTTTATGATGTGACATTACTTGTCGGTGTTTCGTGCACCGGCAATACGAATTTATGGTCGGATGGGGTCGCGCGCTCCCTCTCCCCGAATGGTCGACTCAAGGAGTCAGAAGATGTATACTGGTTCGGGCCGAATGTCCCTACTCCAGTTCGTGCGGTGTGAATGTATTGATCTTTGGGAGACGGACAAGGGGTGTACAGGCGAGGCGGATGGTCGGCTGTCCGACCCCCTTGAGGTTTTCGCTAGGGAGCTGAGGCTACCTAGGAGACTGTTTTCTCTTTTCTCCGCGCCCCTCCCTCTCGGGCCCTGCCTCTCCTTATATAGACGGAGGAGGCAGGTTACACGGGAGTTGTGAAGACTACGAGGAGAGGGGTCTGCACGCCTTGAGGTCTGGCTCCTGTCTTGTCCGGCCAACCCCTGCTGTCGAGGTAGGGTTGGTGGCTCTGTGGCGTCTGATCTTGCGTATCTTGTCGAGGGTGGCGTGTTGCGCGGTGCTCTTGTCAGCCTCGGCGGCTTTAATGGCGCTTGACTTTGCTTTGGCCTCGGGAGTGGGCGTACTCCTCTGCGGTGTGCCAGGCGGCGGGGCGAGGCTTGACTTCTTCGGTGGCTCTTCGGCGGCCTTGGGAAGGAGCCGCCTACCCTGTACGGATGTCGAGGGCCAGCTGCGCCACAAAGCGACCGCGCGACAGCGTGGGCCTGCTGGCTCGTCTTGCAGTGGAGCTTGAGCTTCGATATTAGGCGGCCGTAGCGTCTGACCGCTTCGGAACCGAGTCCGCCGACCGTCGGAGTCGGCCCGCATGTGTCGGGGCTCGTTCTTTGCGGCCCAAGTACCTTTCAGTGGTGCTGGGCTTCCGTCGTGATAGGTCAGCCCGTTCGTGCTTCCGGGCTGATGGGGGTACCCATGGTATGGGTACTCGTCAAGAACCGAGCCGGGCGGGTCGGAGAGCCGCTTCGGGGGTTTAACTTTGGCGGTAACCGTCGACCGGAGGTCGGTGTGGCTGCCTGGGAGCCGTGCCGACCTAGAAAGAGCTCCGGTGCGCAAGGCGAGCGCACCGGGTGTAGTTTTCCGAGCCCCCGAGCCGGTCGTGAGCCGGCCGGGGTTTATCCGGCCGAAAAGTGGCGCGGACTCGAGGTCGGCGACGCTTTGGTCGGGCCGCCGCTTGTCGGTCAAGCCCGATCAAAGAGCCCGGTGCGCGCGAAGCACCCGGCATGAGTTTCGAGCCCCCAAGCGAGTCGGGGAGCCGGTCGGGGTTTACCTTGTCGCATAGTCGTCGACCGGAGGTCGGCGGTGTCTAGGTTTGGATCGCTTGGGAGTCGCGCCACTGAAAGAGCCCGGGCAAGAGCGCACCCGGCAGTGTAGTTCTTGAGCCCCGAGCGGTCGAGGAGCCGGTCGGGGTTTACCTTGCCGGTCAGCGATCGCGGACCGAGGTCGGCGACGCTTTGGTGGGGCCGCCATTTGTCGGTCGTGCCGCCAAAGAGCCGGTCTTGTGGCGCACCGGTGGAGTGTAGCCCCGAGTGGGTCGGAGAGCGGTCGGGGGTTTACGATCGGACTCTGGCGAGCCACGGTGTGCGTGGGTCCTTAGAGTCGGTGAGCGGGCCAGCGTTTACCTTCGTCGGTTTGAACGCCGTGCTCGTGCGAGCTACTATCGGGTAATCCGAGTGGAACCTTGGCGATCCCCCTTGAGGGTTCGTTTCCAAGCCAGGCGTAGCTCGGCGTGGGCGTCCGACCGGCGGGGCGTTCCATAAAAACCTTTCCTTACTCGATCCCGTGTCGGATCGCCGGTCGTCGCCGACCCGGGCGCGGTGGCCGCTACTCATCGATGAGTTCCGCGGGAGAGTGTGAGGTATGGTCTCGACGCGAAGTCACGATGATTGGGTCGTCCGCCGACCCAACCGAGGCCCTCTGGGCTCATCGCGACTCGCCTCGCTCTTTTTTACGTCTTTGGCGGCTTTCGTTCCAGGTGATTTGGCCTTCGTAACCCACGGCACGGTGCGGGCCTCGAGTGCGAGCCTATAAGCGCTTGCTCTCCCGAGGCGGGCGGCCAAATGGGCCGTTTGCATACCTTTCCGGCGAGGGTGCCCTGGCCCATCGTGAATCGGCGAGGTTCGCGATCTTTGTCTTGGCCTTGGCGCGAGGCGGCCATCCTGTCGGGCGATTAATGCGCATGGGATTTAAATGGATCGCGGCACGCATCGGGAAACGGACGAGGCGGCAAAGTGACGGTTTGCGCATCGCGTTGATTCGCGCGAGGAGGCGTCGATTTCGGGCGCGAGGCGCGTCTGTTTCGCCGAGCCTATAAAGGAAGGAGTGGGTGGCGTGGTAGGCGCCAAGCCTTCTGCTCGTGCGTTACGCAAAAGGAAAAAGGGAGGAAGAAAACGAGGAAGAAGAGGAGTCTCTGCTTTGCCGCGTCGTCCCTCGCTTTCCTTCGCGATTGGAGATGTCGCATTGTACCACTTGGCCGTGGCGGGTCGCTATCTCGGTCTGGAGAGGAAGGAGTTCCTTCCTCCGCGGCCCGAGTCCGGCTGGCGAGTTCCGCCGACCGGGGCCGAGGACCCCGAACTTGGGGACGGCGAGATAGTCTCGCTGGCGTCCTTCTACGAACGGGGCTTCGGACTTCCACTCCACCCGTTCGTCCGGGGGTTGCTGCACTATTACGGGGGGGAGGTTCATCATCTGAACCCGAATGGAGTCCTCCACATTGCGGTCTTCATGACGCTGTGTGAGGCCTTCCTGGGGATCGAACCCCACTGGGGGCTCTGGCGCCACTTCTTCTTCGCGAGGTCGTCATCGGACACCAGCCTCCTCGGAGCTCTGATGATCCAACTGCGCAACCACCGCAAGCCGTTCTACGTCGATTTGAAGCTGCCGACGTCCAACCGGGGGTGGCATAGCGAGTGGTTCTATGTCCGAACCTCAAAGAATAAAGGTTCTGGCCATGGGAATCTTCCAAGTCGCATCCTTGTTGGACCTAGGGCCACGACAAGAAGGACCTAAGAAGGTGGACGCGATCCTTGAGAAGCTCGCGGACCTGAAGCGGCGGGGCCTGACAGGCAAGGTGGTCCTCAGCACGTTCATGGAGAGGCGCATCCAACCTTTCAAGGACCGGTTGCGCCCCATGTTTGAGTACATGGGGCCGACCGACCCTGCAAGGTCGTCGGAGCGGGAGCTTCCCGCGTCGGAGATCCTCGCGCGCGTGTCCGCAGTCTCCATCACGGGAGACACCGAACCAGCGGGCGAGGCTCCTGCGCCGTTCTCGGCGCAGAATCCGCCTGGCACGTACGTCGGCGGCTCTGTTCGCTTTGCTTTGCTCTGCTCCTCGCCTCCTTACCGGCGTGCTCCGCAGGGCTCGGTGGACTGATCTCCGTCCCTTGCTGCCGGGGAAAAGGAGTTGAGGCGGCGCGCTGAAAAGGAGAAGCGGGACGCCGCCGCTAGCGGAAAAAGAGGCCACCAAGACGGAAGAGGAAAGAGCGCGGGCCGAGCAAGGCGTGGCGAGGAGGTCTCGGAGGAGACCTCGGAAGAGACCTCGAGTGAGGGTGACGAGGAGTCGTCGCCGAGCGAGGGAGAAGAGGTTGCTGGAGGCGATTCCGGCACGCGACGCGGTCCTGGGCCATGGGCCGGTGACCGCGGCTCCTCCGAGGAAACCGCGGGCGCAGGTTTTATCCTGCGGAAGCGCAGACCCACGTCGCCTCCTCGCGGGGGTCCGGCAAAGAGGGCACGTCAAGTGCCGGTTGTTCGCTCCTCCCGGTAAGTGACTTGCGCAATTCCTCTGGCGCTGACTTCTTCTGCAATTCCTGACCGACCGCTGTACGCAGGGGCCTCACCAGCGCTGGGAGGGCGTTGAGCCCTACTTCGGCGGTGAGGAACCGCCCCCTCCCGGTCCTGTCCGCGGGGCGTGCGGTGGTTGTCGGGAGCGGGGATCGTTCGGATGCGCAACCCGCGGTAGGGCCCGTCGGCGAGGGGACGCTGCCGGAGGGGGACGCATCTGGGCTGCTGCCGGATGCACGCGAAGCTTCCGTCGGTGTGCTCGCCGTGTCGCCGACCGATGAGGCCGGCGGTTCGCCGACCCGCTTTCCCGTGCTGCCGACCGTGGAGGTCAGCGCGAGCCTGTCGCCGGGGGAAGCATTGGGATTTGCGGCGTTTGCAACGCCGGTGCGACGAGATCTACCACTCCCGCCGCCGGGGCCGCCGCCGGCCTCGGCGGTCCGAGTGTCGCCGATGGGCGCACAGCCGACCGCCACAGGCGTTCCGTCGGGCGGGGGAAGCAAGTCGAAGCGATCGCCGCCGATCGCCCGACTTGGCCCGGTCTGACCGGCCGGGGTCCCGCGTTAAATTACGGGCGACGCAGCGAACGCAGCGGATTGGGATGCTCTGGAGGAGGAGATGGGAAGGGTCCACGCCGACCTTACCCTTGTTGTTGACGCCTGCCTAAGGCGAGGAGTCCATTGCTCAGAGTCCCGCCGGCCAGCCGGTAAGTTTGAGGATTTCTCTTGTGCATCTTCTTGACCGGGAAATGGAGACTGACCGGGCGGGCACTTGCAGCGCTTGACATCCCGAGCGGTGGGCAAGTCAAAGTTCCTCCGGCACTTGCACAGCCGGGGGAGTGCCATAGGGGAAGAGCTGCTCGACGCCGGAGGGCGCTTGTCGCCGAAAGCAAGGAAGGGCCGCCTCGGCGGGTCACGGTCGGGAGGTCGCCGAAGCCTTGCGGGAGGCTCGGCCGACGTCTTGAGTCGTTGGCCACCGAGGAGAGAGGGCCAGGTCGTCCCTGGCGGATCTTTGAAGCGGCCAAGACTTCCCAGTCTGGCAAAGATCCGCCGGCGAGGCCGTCCTCTATCGGAAGGAATGCGAGTCGACCCAGGAGGCCGACCAGCCAGCGCCGGCGGATCTCGCTCGGGGGGAGCTCGTGACGATGAAGGAGCTTGCCGACCGCGCTACGGCCGACCGGGAAGCGCGTGCCAAGGCCGAGGAGGAACTTCGCGCCAAGGAGGCTTCCGTGGCCGGTGAGTAGTTCACTCTTCCGGGAGTCATCACGGCGAGGGTCCCCTGACGTTGTTTTCGTCCCTGCAGATCTGCGAAAAAGCCTTACCGACGCGCTGGAGTCGCGAAGGGCGGCGGTGGAGGCACGAGACGCGGCGGTCGAGTCACGCGACTCGGCCCTTTTGAATAAGCGGCTGGCGGAGACGGATGCGGCCGATACGACGGCCCAGCTGACGGTCCTCCACGTGGGCGTCCAGGCCGCCTGCGACCGGCTGTTTGGGCTTACTCCGGGCCCCAGCGCCATCCCCGCCATGCTTGGGTGGATCCCTGAGCGTGTCGGCGTCGGTCGCGAAGCGGCGGTGCTTGGCGCTTCTTCGGCCCTGGTCAACACCGTCTCTTATTACGACGGCGTCGACCTTGAGGCGGTCGGGGCGGCGTCGGCTGGCGGCCGGCGATGAAGAGGTCGACGCGTTCATGGCCCGGGTCGATCCGTGCGCCCAAGAGATTGCCGGCCGAATCTCGCCGCGCGAAATTCTCCGTCGAAAGGGGGAGGAGGATTAGTTTTCCTTCTATTTGCTTTTTTGGCCATGTATGTAATGAACAAAACTGCCCTAGTCGAGCTCGACGGGCTGTTTTTAAGTTACTCTGCCGTCTACCCGTGTTTCTTTTATGAATTTGGGCAATTTTTCAACCGTAGCTACGGGGGTCCACAGGGGTGCCCTGAGAGCGTAGGCGTTGCACCAGATTCATGCGAAGAGGACACGGGGGAGGGCGAGCTGCCTCGAGCGATTGCTTGGTGAAGGAGGTGTTGGGGTCGGACCACCTCCTTCGCGAAGCTTTGGCGGGTTGAAATCTAACCTAAGTGGGGGTGCTCCGACCGCTCATAGTGTTTCTTGCTCGGAGGGCTTGTTTCCCTCCGCAGAGTGCTACTTCGAAGCCGTAGCCGCGGGGGCGTAGGCCGTAGTACTTTGAGCCGAGGGAAATAGCCGCGAGGTAGATAGCTCGGTCGGTCGGAGTGCGGCTTAGGTTAGCGACCCGCGCGTTTTTTAAATGATGGTCGGGTTGGGCCGCTGGGGCGTAAGTCGTAGCATTCGTCAACCTATATCGAAAGGCTCCATCCAACCGCCGCTCGGCCCCTTCGCTCGGGTAGCCTCCTTTTGCACAAAGTGCTACTTGAACCGTAGCGGGCGTGGGCCGTAGCATTTTGGTTTTGAGGAGGTTACTTTAGGAGGGGAGCTCGGTCGGAGTGGTAACCGGTTATCGATTTAGGTCGCCGACCCCTGAGGTCATGCAGCCCCCGAGTGGTGCGTGGGGACTGAGGGTGCAGTCGCCACGCGCCGCTTGAGTTCGTGGTGGGTGTGCGATTTTTTCCGAAAAGGAATTTTATGCTTTCGGGGATAAGGGTGGATTAACTCGCCTTGAGGACCGCGCCGATTTCGAGCCGACGCTGGCGCTATTTCAAGGCGGGTGCGTGACCCCAAGGCGCCGTCTTCGTTTCCTCGCACCGCCTTGGCGACTTTGGGGCGCTTGCCTTCTTGCCGCAGGTTATAAAAGGAGAGGCGCCAAGGTGCTTGTTACTTCGCCAAGACTGCCGCCAAACGAAGTTGCTTTGTGCGCTATGGCGGACCGCTACACACAACTTCGAGAGGAGGTGGGCGATGAACAAGCCTGGCTGCGGGTGGTGGCGGAGGTCGAGGCCGAAGCCGTGCGTGGGGATGCGCGGCGAGTCGGCATCCTTGTCGCGGGTATTCCTCGGCTGTGGGAGGTGAGGGCGCCGCTGATCCGGGCGGTGACTGAGCGGCGTCACGCGTCGTTCGGCTGGCTGGGCGCACACCAGGAGGAGTTCCGTGCCTTTGCCGAGTAAAGGGACCTTGGCGAGTGGTTCCTTTTTTGGGTTGGGCTGGTGTTCCTCCTGTAAATAAATAAAGTGTTGCTTCGCTTCCCGTTTCTTCCTTCTTCTCTGAGGACTTTTTTGCGCTTATGATTCGCCCATATTTGTAATCCTTTGGGATCGCAGCGGATCCAGCGTAGGTTGGAGGTGGAATTTCTTGCATTTTTTGCCGCCGAGATGACCCTTCCAACCGTAGGTTGGTTGTTTCTTGTGTCAGCGGTTTTTGCAATGCGCAGAGTACTGCTTCGGGACCTTCGCTTTCGGGGCGTAGGTCGCAGTGCTTGCGGCAGGCAAAAAGATGGAAGAAAGAGGGAAAGCACTCGGTTGTTCGAGAGTTGCGGCTTCGCTTTGCTCAAGTGTTTTTTGCGGGGTACAAAAAGAAGAGAGAGAGACCGACTATGGGTAGAACCTTCTCAGCTTCTCTATGTTCCAGGCGTTTGTCACGAGATTCCCTTCGGTATCCTTGAGGCGGAAAGTGCCGGGTCGGAGGACTTCCGCGATGGTGAAAGGGCCCTCCCAAGGCGGGGAGAGCTTGTGCCTATCCTTCGCGGACTGGACTTGGCGCAGCACTAAGTCGCCGACTTCGAACGAGCGGCCGCGGACCCGTCGGCTGTGGTAGCGACATGGCCTGGGATATTTTGCCGACCGTAAGACCGCGACGTCTCGAGTTTCGTCGAGTTGGTCGAGGTCATCTTGCTGTTCCTCGATTGCCCGTGCGCTGTTGTAGTTCTGCACCCTTGGCGCGCCGTACTCAAGGTCGGTCGGTAGGACAGCCTCCGCCCCGAACACCAAGAAAAAAGGAGTGAACCCGGTCGACCGGGTCGGCGTGGTTCGCAGACTCCAAAGTACGGGCGGTAGCTCGGCGGCCCATCGTCCTGCGAATTTCTTCAGTCGGCTGAAGATTCGCGGCTTGAGTCCTTGGAGGATCATGCCGTTGGCTCGCTCGGCCTGTCCGTTGGCTTGGGGGTGTGCCACTGCCGCCCAGTCGACTCGGATGTTGAAGTTGTCGCAGAACTCGAGGAACTCCTTTCCCGTGAACTGCGTCCCGTTGTCGGTGATGATGGAGTTGGGCACTCCGAACTGGTAGACAATGTCGCGGAAGAAACTTGCCGCCTGCGCCGATGTGATCTTTGCCAATGGCTTTGCTTCAATCCACTTTGTGAACTTGTCTACGGCGACAAGCAAGTGAGTGAAGCCCCCGGGCGCCTTTCTGAAGGGTCCGACCAGGTCGAGCCCCCAAACCGCGAAGGGCCATGTGATGGGGATCGTCTGCAGGGCTTGCGCCGGAAGATGCGTCTGCCTGGCGAAGAATTGGCATCCTTCGCAGGTGCGGACAATCTGGGTCGCATCTGCTACGGCGGTCGGCCAGTAGAAACCTTGTCGGAAGGCCTTTCCTACCAGGGACCGCGGCGCGGCATGGTGCCCGCACACCCCGTCGTGGATGTCCTGCAGAAGGTGCTTCCCTTGGTCGGTCGGAACGCACTTCTGAAGGATTCCGGACGGGCTCCTCTTGTAGAGGGCGCCGATCGGGGCGAAGACTTAGCCCGCCGAGCGAGGCGCCGAGCCTCGGTGGTATCGGCGGGGAGCGACCCGTTTGTCAATCGATCGACAAACGGTCGCCTCCAGTCGGTTTCGATGCTCAGGACGCCCAAGTCCGACCCAGGCGGGTGGGCATCTGACCGAAGATCAGCGGGGCCGCCCGCCTTTGGGGGGTCGGCGGCGTCCTCAGCACTCGGGTCCAACCGGATTGATGGGCTGTTGAGGTCGGAAACGAAGATTCCAGGGGGAACCGGTCCCTTCCCGGAGGCGAGGTTGGCGAGGGAGTCGGCTTCACCGTTATAGCGTCGGTAGCTATGATGGAGCTCGAAACCCTTGAACTTCTCCTCAAGCTTGCGGACCTCCAGGCAGTAGGCGGCCATCCGAGCGTCGCGGGGCTCGGTGGCTTTCATCACTTGGTCGACGACCAGCTTGGAGTCGCCGTGAACGTTGAGCCGTCGAGCACCCAGGTCGGCGGCGATCCGAAGGCCATTGACGAGGGCTTCGTACTCGGCGACATTGTTGGTGGCGTCGAAGAGTAGTCGTATGGCATACCGGAGCTTGTTGCCGAGTGGGGAGATGATGACGACCCCCGCGCCGGCCCCGTTCTTGGTGTAAGACCCATCGAAGTACATTGTCCAGTACTCCGGGTCCTCGACCGCCGCAGGGACTTGCGCCTCGGTCCACTCGGCGACAAAGTCCGCCAAGACCTGGGACTTGATCGCCGTCCTGGGGACGTACGATATGTCGAGGCCGTTGAGCTCGAGTGCCCACTTGGCGATCCTTCCGGTAGCGTCGCGGTTGTGGACGACTTCTCCAAGCGGTGAGGAGGTTACGACGGAGATGGGGTGTCGATCGAAGTAATGGGCAAGCTTCCTCTTGGCGATGAGCACCGAGTACAGTAACTTCTGTATCTGGGGATATCAGACCTTTGTTTCGGAGAGCACCTCGCTGACGAAGTAGACCGGCCTTTGCACCTTGAGAACGCGGCCTTCCTCCGCTCGCTCCACAACAAGCGCCGCGCTGACGACCTGAGTCGTGGCGGCGATGTAGAGGAGCAAAGGCTCCTGCGGCTCCGGGGCGACCAGGACCGGAGGTGAGGTCAGAAAGACCTTTAGTCGACTAAAGGCTTCCTGAGCTTCGTTGGTCCAGGAAAAATGGTCGGACTTCTTCATCAGCTTGTAGAGTGGCATCCCTCGTTCGCCGAGGCGGGATACGAAGCGACTTAGTGCCGCGAGGCATCCCATCAGCCTTTGAACTCCCTTCAGATCGTTGATTGGCCCCATCCTTGCGATAGCGGAGATCTTGTCTCGGTTGGCTTCGATGCCGCGCTCGGAGACGATGAATCCCAGCAACTTGCCCTTGGGGACCCCGAAGACGCACTTCTCGGGGTTGAGCCTTATGCGAAACCGTCGGAGGTTCGCAAAAGTCTCCTCCAGGTCGGTGATGAGGTCATCGGCCTTCCTGGTTTTGACAACGATGTCGTCGACGTAGGCTTCGATGTTACGGCCAATTTGGTCTGAAAAACACGCCTGCATACATCGCTGGTATGTGGCGCCTGCGTTTTTCAGACCAAAAGGCATCGTGACGTAACAGTACGAGCCATACGGGGTGATGAAGGAGGTCGCGAGCTGATCGGACTCCTTCATCGCAATCTGGTGATAGCCCGAGTAGGCATCCAAAAAGGAAAGGGACTCACACCCGGCGGTGGAGTCCACGACCTGGTCGATGCGAGGCAATGGGAACGGATCTTTCGGACAGGCCTTGTTGAGGCTCGTTGTCGGGACCCCGAATTTGCAAATCCGGACCCTCTGTGTATTCAGCACTAGTCCAGGAACGCGCTAGTGCACACAGTCTTAACATCGGTATATATCACAATCATACCAATCGATATTATCAAAGTACTTTATTTAAATAATCAAAGGGTTACTCGACCTTATGGCCAAGTTACAAATATATGCCTTGCAAGGCGAAACTTATTAAAAGAGAAATAGCAAATGAAAATCAAATAAACTTCGTGGCGCCATCCAGTATACCACAGGCAACTGACTGGGCTCGCATCCCTAAGTAGACGGGTCCTCTTGGAGTTCCTCCTCCGAAGCTGGCGTAATCTTCTCTTCAACTGATATTGTGTTGGGGCAAGGGTGAGTACTTGGTACTCAGCAAGTCATGCACAGAATGCAAGCTAATATACTATATGCATGGCTTGGTACAAAGGAATAGCTCAAGGTATATTTGCGAAGTGACTTTTGAAAAGTAATATAAGTAGATTCGAAAGCAGTAGAAATAAGTAAAGCATAAATAACTTTTCAAGAAATTTAATAAACATTTTTCCCCATCCTAAACCACATTTCCATCATCTTCCTTGTTAAACCAACCCAACTTTTCAAATCCAAGTTATTTTCAGAAAATCTAACCCTTGACTGTAATTCCCGAGCATTGTCGATCAGTGGACTCGGCTATTCAAATAGATTCTACACTCTGCAGAGGTTATGCACTTTACCCACAAGATACAATCCACTCACCACGTCGTAGTGAATCGCCATACAAGAGTATGCGAATGAGCGATCATAACAAAGCCTTTCGGAAGCCTCAAACAACACAGGTGGTCCTCTCCTAAGACGTGCTCTACACCATCCCTTCCCTTAGCCAAGGCGAAGTATGGGACCAACACACCGTTAGATGGGTACCTGGCCACGACCACGATCGCTCCCCGTACAATCACACAAACGGTGTAACTGACACCCTGAGGCTCCACAAGTGAGTCCTTAGCGACTTAGTCAACTAGGGCCGTCCCATTCCAGCCATGTGGTTGCAAGTATGACCCAGTTCAAAGGCTTGCAAGGTTAAGTCCTTAGAGTGACCAGGGCAAGACTACCCGAAAAACCAAATCATCACTCCCAATGCCACAACCGCCCACTGATTACTCTTGCCACATGCCCCAGTCGAAATCTGTTTATCAAACCCCAGTTGATTACCATGCACCACGTGCCATCAACATCACATGATACTTTTCCAAAACAGGTTCAATATATCATTAAGTCCATATTATCATTTGATTGTCCAAAATCATGTCATGAGCACGTAGCGGGTCTAAGTAGCATACTACAACGATCTAAACCCATGTTGGCAATTTAATAATGTCCAACTAGTAAACCACAACTAGGGTGACAAGGGTCATGGCACATACTTAAATAATCAAGGTGTCATATATCAAATTGGTATTTATCTAACCCCCAGGTTTAAACAAAATATCTTTCTAATTAAACTAGCATGCAATAGTTTAAATCAAAATAGTTTTCGAAATGGGATCAACATGGTCAAAGCACAACTTGCCTTCAAAAAGTACTTGCTCTTGGTCTTGAGTTGGATCCTGAGTCAACACTTCTCCTCGAATCCTTCCAGGACTTCAACGTCTACTCGTAAAAGCGTGCAAATAGCAAATACACAAATAAACACTATGCAAAAGATCCCAAAACTCCAAATAAAATCCATAAACAGAGAGAACATAATTTTCTGGATTTTTAGAAACTGAATCGTCAAATTTGGAGTTAAAGCATAAAAGTTATGATTATTTAAAGTTTAAATAATCAATTAAATAATTTTACAGAGAAAAACTTTAGTCCAAAAATTAAATAAAATTCATATTTAGGTAGATCTCAATTTTATACAAATTTAGAAATTTGAATCGCTCAAATCGGAGTTGAAACGCAAAAGTTATAAGCGTTTGAAGTTTGAATCTAAATTTGAATCAATATTTCGAATTAATAAATCATTTTCTTTTCGGAAATTAATTATTGCGTCGGCATGGACACGTGGCAGCCTCGATTGGCCTGCCGACGTCACCGGTCCATGGGCTCGGTCCATGCTCGGCTCGGGTCCACGCGGTGGACTCGGTCCACGGCTCACGTGGATCGACATGTGGGCCCGCTCGGGTGACGTCATCGGCCGACGTCGGCGGGCTCATCCGCAGTCTTGTGGTGGGACCCATTGTGACGTCATGGGTGACGTCGGCGCTGGCGGGTCGACCATCGACATGCGGCCCCTCGACACGCGGGCCGTAGCGTCGGCGTCTGCCTTGCCAGCGTGGGCCAGCGTTGACCGCGGCGGTCCATCTTCCCGACACGTGGCGCAATCTCGGCCGTTGGTTTGAAAATCAACGCGCGGATTAGATCCAGGGTTAACACGCGTTGAAACTACTGCGTTGCTCGTGGGCGCTCGATCTAGATCGGACGGTCGAGATCTAATCCTATATTCGCCTTTGCTACGTACGCGTGGCAATTGTGAACCGTTGGATCTTAATCCAACGATCCGGATCTAATCGGGTTTGGGAACACGTGAGCTCACCTCAACCGTCCGATCTGAATCCGACGGTCCTCCGAGCTCGCGACGGCGATAGCTTCACGGCGCCGCTTGACCGGAGACGGGCGGCACGACGAGCCCGACGGGCGTTTGGGGCGTGCTCCGGCGAGATGAAGCCTCCTTCGCCAGTGCGTCTCGTCGCGAGGACTCGGATCTGAGCTCCTTCTCGGCGGAAGACGACGGCGGACGGCAGCGAAAGCGGCGCAAACGCGGCGGAGGAAGAGACAACTCCGCGAGCGATTGCGGCTCAACGGTGGCGGCTCGGCGAGATGGCTCGAGAACGGGTGCGCAAGGATGAGGGCAACCTCGGGACGCGTCTCACGCTTTAAATAGCCTCGGCGTCCGTGCCACTAGACGGAAACCTAGTTCGCTACTGGCGGCGGCGGCGTCCGGCTCGGACTCGGCGAAGACGACGAAATCGTGGCCGTCCACGTGGCGCGATCAGCGGCCACGATCGCCGCAGGCGCGATCGGATCCGGCCCGATTCTGGCTCGAGCCGTGCAGGCGGATCTCGGCCGTTGGATCTTGATCCAACGGTTGGGATTGATTAGGTTTAGGAGTGGGTTCGGTCGAGTCAAGCGGCTCGGTCGGGTTCGAGTCCGACTTCGGGTTCCGACTTCGGTCGGATGAACGATTTGACCCGAGTTGGATTTCCAGCGATTTAATATTTAAAATAATTCCGATAATTCATTTAATTCATTAAAAATAGCAAATGACTCAGAAAAATTCGAAAAATTCTGAAAATATTTTGGAACATTTTGGACTCAAATAAAATATTTCCAACAAAATTTTATTTGCAAAATTAAATTCTTTAATTATTTCAAAATGGAATAAATTCAAATAAATTCCAAATAAATCCAAATAAATTCCAGAAAATTCCAAAAATTCACCAAAGTGCCAAATCACACATGAATTTAAGAAAAGCAAAATTTTGGGGTGTTACAAACCTCCCCTTAATAGAATCTCGTCCCGAGATTCGGGGCTCACTAAAGAATAGGTTTGGAAACTCTTTCTTCAAATCCTCTTCAGGCTCCCTAAGTCGCTTCGCTTTCCTCATGGTTGCTCCACTGAACTCTACGGAAACGGGTTGACTTGTTTCTAGTTTCTCGGTTCATTGTGTCTAGAATCCTCACAGGATGTTCCTTATAAGTCAAATCCTCTTGCAACTCAATTGACTCTAGCGGTGTCTGTTCCTCGAGAACTCGAGACACTTCTTTAATCGGGACACATGGAATACATCATGTACTCCTGCCAACGACTGTGGCAACTCCAGCTGATAAGCAACTTCGCCTCTGCGGCTCAAAATCTTAAATGGTCCAACATAACGGGGTGCGAGTTTCCCTTTGGCATGGAACCTCTTAACTCCCCTGAGAGGCGTAACTCTGAGGTAAACAAAATCTTCTGGTTCAAAACTCAAGTCTCGGCGACGATTGTCGGATAACTCTTTTGTCGAGATTGGGCTATCTTCAACCTTTCCCTAATCATAGCGATCCGCTTCTTGACCTCTTGAAGAATATCAGGTCCAAAGACACGGCGCTCGCCGGTCTCATTCCAATTCAATGGCGTCCGACATGGTCGACCATACAGTGCCTCAAAAGGTGACATCTGTAAACTAGCCTGATAACTATTGTTGTAACTAAACTCAGCATACGGCAAACTCTTATCCCAAGAGGTAGCATAAGCTAATGCACAAGCTCTTAGCATATCTTCCAGAATCTGGTTGACTCTTTCGGTCTGTCCATCCGTCTGTGGATGATAAGCCGTACTGAAGTTCAAACGGGTCCCCATGGCTTCATGCAACTTATTCCAAAACCTTGAGGTAAATTGGGTACCTCTGTCCGATACAATCCTCTTTGGTACTCCGTGCAAACAGACAATCCTGATCATATACAATTCTGCTAGTTTATCTCCCGAGTAAGTGGTCTTCACGGGGATAAAATGGGCTACTTTAGTCAAGCGATCCACTATAACCCATATGGAGTCATAACCCCCTTGAGTCTTCGGCAAACCGGTAATGAAATCCATTCCGATTTACTCCAACTTCCACTCAGGTATTTTCAGAGTCAGTACCAATCCTGCAGGTCACTGATGCATTGCCTAGACTCTCTGGCATACGTCGCACAATGCAACATGCTCGGCAACTTCACGTTTCATACTCGGCCACCGAATCTCTCCTTCGGATCCCGATACATCTTGGCGCTTCCAGGTGAATTGAGTACTTGGAGTCATGGGCTTCTTCCAAAATCAGTTGCTTTAACTCCTTTTTGTTAGGCACACAAATGCGATCCTTCATCCACAACGTGCCTTGCTCATCCAACTTGAAGTCCTCTGCCTTGCCTTCCTCCTTGATGGACTTAATCCTGCGGATCTTGTCATCATCCTTTTGTCCTTCTCGAATCGATCCTCCAGGGTCGGTTTTACTTCTAATGCGGCCAAGAATCCGCTAGGTACAACCTCAATCTTCATTTTCGAAACTCCTCACATAACTCATCCTGACTTATGGCTAGCAACATACTCGCGGTATGGCTCTTCCGACTTCGAGCATCGGCAACTACGTTGGCCTTCCCGGATGGTAATGGATTCCAACATTGTAGTCCTTGATTAACTCTAGCCATCTCCTTTGCCTCATATTCAGATCCGATCGGGTGAATATGTACTTAAGGCTCTTATGATCCGTATACACTTCACATCTGTTTCCAATCGGATAGTGGCGCCATATCTTCAAGGCATGTACTACGGCTAACTCTAGGTCATGTGTCGGATAATTTTCCTCATGCGGCCTCAATCGCCTTGATGCATAGCGGCGACCTTTCCATTCTGCATCGGCAAACACATCCAAGTCCTTGGCGCGATGCGTCACAATAAATATCGAAGCTTTGAGCAACATCCGTAGAACTAACACGTGCCGATGTCAATCGCTTCTTCAGCTCTGAAATCCTTTCTCACATTCTCAAGCGTCCATACAAACTTCTTTTCCTTCTTGACAATTGCGTAAGAGGCTTCGCAATTGTCGAAAAGCCTTCAATGAAACGGCGGTAGTATCCTGCCATTCCAAGGAAACTCCGAATCTGGGTCACGCCTTCGGCGGCTCCCAATGTAACACGCCTTCTACTTTGCTTGGATCTACGGCGACTCCATTCTGCAGTCATTACATGTCCAAGAAACTCCACTTTGTCCTTCCAAAAGTCACACTTGCTGAACTTGGCGAAAAGTTGCTGTTCCTCGGCTTTTCCAAAACTCGCCTTAAGTGTTCGGCATGTTCATCCTCTGTCTTGGAGTAGATTAGGATATCGTCTATGAACACGACGACAAACTTGTCCAAATATTCCATGAACACCTTATTCATCATATTCATGAAATAAGCCATGCGCATTCGTCACCCCAAAGGACATAATCAGAACTCGTAATGTCCATATCTTGACGAGAATGCGATCTTGAACATCTTACGATCGGATCTTCAATCGATGGTATCCCGATCTCGAGATCAATCTTGGAGAAAACTCCGGCTCCTCTTAATCGATCAAACAAATCATCAATCCTGGGTAGCGGATACTTATTCTTCACGGTGACTTCATTGAGTGCACGGTAGTCAATGCACATCCTGAAACTCCCGTCCTTCTTCTTGACAAACAAAAGCGGGTGCTCCCACGGCGACGAACTCGGCCTCGATAAATCCTTTCTCCATTAACTCTTCTAGCTGTTTCTTCATTTCTACCAACTCCTCGGTAGACATCCGATAGGGTCTCTTTGCTATCGGTCTTTGCACTGTACAAGCTCTATCACAAACTCTATGTCCTGTCTCGGCATACCAGGTAGATCTTCTGAAAAACATCGGGTACTCATTCACTACCGGAACATCCTCTATGCTGATCGCCTTGGTACTATTAACCATCAACTGTCCGTCTCTAACTGCGGTGGCTTGAAATTCCACTTTCTTCCCACACGGGCTCTCAACTGAGATAGTCCTTCGTCCACAATCCAATACGGCCTTGTGCTTGGATAACCAATCCATTCCCAATATAACATCTAAGGTGCAGGTCTCCAAAATTATAAGGTTTGCTAGGAACTCTATTCCATCTATTAGTATTCTCACCGGAACATCCTACTTCCGCTCGGAGTTCGGAACCAGGGGTTTGAACTAAAAGCATGCACTTAAGTCTTGCAATTCTCAAGTCATTTCTAGCAGCAAAGCCTTGCGAAACAAACGAATCACGAAGCTCCGTGAGTCAAACAAAATCAAGGTGTATCGAGTTAACAAGTAACTTACCCAAGACGACGTCAGTAGCATTCTCGCAGTGCATCTGCGGTGACATGGTTGACTCGGCCTCTCACCACGATGCAGGGTGTGGCTCCTGATGTCTTTGGCGTCCTAGGCGGGGTGGTTCCTAGATTGAAGCGAACTGGGTCGCTCTGCTGTCTTCTTCGGACAAGCTGTTGGCAAAGTGTCCTGGCTCGTTGCGCTTGTAATGGCGTCTCACTGTTCCTTCTTTGCCGATCGCAGGTAGCGTTTCTAGCGGGGTGGGGTTTGGTAGTTACGATTGGCAGGTCTTGGTCTTTGGGGATGGTGTCCTTGTTGCATTCTCGTGGTTGGAATCAAGAATTGATTTGGTGCAACTCTCAGCGCCATTGCGTTCCTCGACGTGATCCTTCTTTGTTGCATCCTGCGCTTCCTTTTCTCATCCAGTTCCTTGCGCTTGTCCTCAAGAATAAGTGCCTTATTCACCAACTCTTGGATATCCGGAAAGGTGTGGGTGATCAACCCTACTTGCAATCCTGAGTTAAGTCCCTTCATGAAACGAGGTATGCCTGGATTTATCTGTCGCTACGTCCTCAGTGCGTAGCGTGCTAGCTGTGTGAACTTGTTCGTAGTCGCCACCGGCCGATTACCTTGCTTCAGTGCTCAACTCCTCCTTCTTAAGGTCCATAATTCCTTCAGGCACGTGATACTGTCGGAATGCACTGTGAACTCTTCCCAAGTGATATCTTGAGGGTTCTCTGCGTGGCACGAAGTTCTCCCACCATTCGTATTTGTTCCTTCCAACCGATGAGAAGCGTAAAGTACCTTCTCATTCCCTATGCATTGAGCTATATGTAGCTTCCTCTCGATTGATCTTAACCAATCATCGGCCTCCAATGGATTGGCATTTCCAGAGAAAGTGGGTGGGTGAGTCCTCATGAACTCGGCGACCTTGTATTCTCGCGTGGTCCCCGATTAACTTGATTAGCAAAGTGGCCTGAGCAAAGGACGTGCTGCATTTGTTGCATCATAGCATGCATCAATCGGTCTGAGCAGAAGAAATGCTCCAAAATTCTGCACATCGATGGCGGTCTTTGGTGCTCCATCATTGGGGTTTTCTCTTTGGCGAGAACCACTCCTATTGCTTCCAAAGTTCCCACGGGTGTTCACCATCTGTCGATTTGCTCTAGGTTCAGAGATGAGAGGGAAACGAGAATAGACAAGTGATATGGAACTTATGCGGGGCAAAAGGTGTAGCCTTAAGGTCCAACTTTATTATTAGTAACTTGGTATGGCTGCTTACAATGCCTAAGGGCCTTGCAACACATACTGCACACTCAGCAAACAAAGCAAATCCAAATCGAACTAACTCTGGAATCTATCGCCTTAAAGGGTGACTCTTTATTCTATGACTCGACTCGGCGAAGGAGTCTCACTATAGAACCTATGCTCACTCATCGAGAAAACCTTCATCTGTCACAAGAGTGCTTTACGTAAGAACTCGGAATTTTTAAATTGTGACAAGGTAAGGGAAAATTCCAGCAAGAGACAAGAAAAGAGAGAAGGGGATAAGTCGAGAGGTCATTTCTTATCTTGACAACTTTTTAGCTTTTAGAAAATAGGTTTTATCCTCACTACGACCATTCTAGCTTAGGGTTGAGCCTACAGTCAAGTATGGCTCTGATACCACCTCTGTCGGGACCCCGAATTTGCAAATCCGGACCCTCTGTGTATTCAGCACTAGTCCAGGAACGCGCTAGTGCACACAGTCTTAACATCGGTATATATCACAATCATACCAATCGATATTATCAAAGTACTTTATTTAAATAATCAAAGGGTTACTCGACCTTATGGCCAAGTTACAAATATATGCCTTGCAAGGCGAAACTTATTAAAAGAGAAATAGCAGAAATGAAAATCAAATAAACTTCGTGGCGCCATCCAAGATACCACAGTAACCGACCGGGCTCGCATCCCTAAGTAGACGGGTCCTCTTGGAGTTCCTCCTCCGGTGGCGTAATCTTCTCTTCAAGCGATATTGTGTTGGGGCAAGGGTGAGTACTTGGTACTCAAGAAGTCATGCACGTAATGCAAGCTAATATACTATATGCATGGCTTGGTACAAAGGAATAGCTCAAGGTATATTTGCGATGCGACTTTTGAAAAGTAATATAAGTAGATTCGAAAGCGGTATAAATAAGTAAAGCATAAATAACTTTTCAAGAAGTTTAGTAAACATTTTTCCCATCCTAAACCACATTTCCATCATCTTCCTTGTTAAACCAACCCAACTTTTCAAATCCAAGTTATTTTCAGAAAATCTAACCCTTGACTGTAATTCCCGAGCATTGTCCAGTACCGTGGACTCTGCTATTCAAATAGATTCTACACTCTGCAGAGGTTATGCACTTTACCCACAAGATACAATCCACTCACCACGTCAGCCGTGAATCGCCATACAAGAGTATGCGAATGAGCGATCATAACAAAGCCTTCTAAGCCTCAAACAACACAGTGGTCCTCTCCGATGACGTGCTCTACACCATCCCTTCCTTAGCCAAGGCGAAGTATGGGACCAACACACCGTTAGATGGGTACCTGGCCACGACCACGATACGCTCCCCGCATAATCACACAAACGGTGTAATCGACACCCGAGGCTCCACAAGTGAGTCCTTAGCGACTTAGTCAACTAGGGCCGTCCCATTCCAGCCATGTGGTTGCAAGTATGACCCAGTTCAAAGGCTTGCAAGGTTAAGTCCTTAGAGTGACCAGGGCAAGACTACCCGAAAAACCAAATCATCACTCCCAATGCCACAACTGGCCCACCTGATTACTCTTGCCACATGCCCCAGTCGAAATCTGTTTATCAAACCCCAGTTGATTACCATGCACCACGTACCATCAACATCACATGATACTTTTCCAAAACAGGTTCAATATATCATTAAGTCCATATTATCATTTGATTGTCCAAAATCATGTCATGAGCACGTAGCGGGTCTAAGTAGCATACTACAACGATCTAAACCCATGTTGGCAATTTAATAATGTCCAACTAGTAAACCACAACTAGGGTGACAAGGGTCATGGCACATACTTAAATAATCAAGGTGTCATATATCAAATTGGTATTTATCTAACCCCCAGGTTTAAACAAAATATCTTTCTAATTAAACTAGCATGCAATAGTTTAAATCAAAATAGTTTTCGAAATGGGATCAACATGGTCAAAGCACAACTTGCCTTCAAAAAGTACTTGCTCTTGGTCTTGAGTTGGATCCTGAGTCAACACTTCTCCCTCGAATCCTTCCGGCACTTCAACGTCTACTCGTAAAGCGTGCAAATAGCAAATACACAAATAAACACTATGCAAAAAGATCCCAAAACTCCAAATAAAATCCATAAACAGAGAGAACATAATTTTCTGGATTTTTAGAAACTGGAATCGTCAAATTTGGAGTTAAAACGCAAAAGTTATGATTATTTAAAGTTTAAATAATCAATTAAATAATTTTACAGAGAAAAACTTTAGTCCAAAAATTAAATAAAATTCATATTTAGGTAGATCTCAATTTTATACAAATTTAGAAATTTGAATCGCTCAAATCGGAGTTGAAACGCAAAAGTTATAAGCGTTTGAAGTTTGAATCTAAATTTGAATCAATATTTCGAATTAATAAATCATTTTCTTTTTCGGAAATTAATTATTGCGTCAGCATGGACACGTGGCAGCCTCTGATTGGCCTGCTGATGTCAGTCGGTCCATGGGCTCGGTCCATGCTCAGCTCGGGTCCACGGTGGACTCGGTCCACGGCTCACGTGACTGACATGTGGGCCCACTCGGGTGACGTCATCGCTGACGTCAGCGGGGCTCATCCGCGGTCTTTGACAGGTGGGACCCATTGTGACGTCATGGGTGACGTCGGCGCTGGCGGGTCGACCATCGACATGCGGCCCCTTCGACACGCGCGGGCCGCGGCGTCGGCGTCTACACGCACGCGCGTGGACGGCGTTGACCGCGGCGGTCCATCTTCCCGACACGTGGCGCAATCTCCGCCGTTGGTTTGAAAATCAACGGCGCGGATTAGATCCAGGGTTAACACGTTGAAACTACTCGTTGCTCGTGGGCCGTTCGATCTAGTTCGGACGGTCGAGATCTAATCCTATATTCGCACCAAGCTACAAAGACGTGGCAATTGTGAACCGTTGGATCTTAATCCAACGATCCGGATCTAATCGGGTTTGGGAACACGTGAGCTCACCTCAACCGTCCGATTGGATCCGACGGTCCTCCGAGCTCGCGACGGCGATGGTTTCACTGGCGGCGCTACCGGGCTTGACCGAGACGGACGACGACGAGCCCGACGGCGTTTGGGGCGTGCTCGGCGAGATGAAGCCTCCTTCGGAGTGCGTCTCGTCGCGGGGACTCGGATCTGAGCTCCTTCTCGGCGGAAGACGACGGACGACGGCGCAAGCCGGCGCAAACCGCGGCGGAGGAAGAGACAACTCCGGCGAGCGATTGCGGCTCAACGGTGGCGGCTCGGCGAGATGGCTCGAGGAACGGTGCGCAAGGATGAGGGCAACCTCGGGGGCGTCTCACGCTTTAAATAGCCTCGGCGTCAGTGCCTAGACGGAAACCTAGTTCGCTACGGCCCGGCGCGGCGGCGAAGTCCGGCTCGGACTCGGCGAAGACGACGAAATCGTGGCCGCCCACGTGGCGCGATCAACGGCCACGATCGCCGGGCGCGATCGGATCCGGCCGATTCACGGCTCGAACCGTGCAGGCGGATCTCGGCCGTTGGATCTTGATCCAACGGTTGGGATTGATTAGGTTTAGGAGTGGGTTCGGTCGAGTCAAGCGGCTCGGTCGGGTTCGAGTCCGACTCGGGTTCGACTTCGGTCGGATGAACAAGATTTGACCCGAGTTGGATTTCCAGCGATTTAATATTTAAAATAATTCCCAGTAATTCATTTAATTCATTAAAAATAGCAAATGACTCAGAAAAATTCCCGAAAAATTCTGGAAAATATTTTGGATCATTTTGGACTCAAATAA
Organism: Rhipidocladum racemiflorum; assembly: GCA_036346355.1. Taxonomy (NCBI): domain Eukaryota; kingdom Viridiplantae; phylum Streptophyta; class Magnoliopsida; order Poales; family Poaceae; genus Rhipidocladum; species Rhipidocladum racemiflorum. Next base: position 51,188,262 of record CM070582.1, on the reverse strand, counting down.
AATATTTCCAACAAAATTTTATTTGCAAAATTAAATTCTTTAATTATTTCAAAATGGAATAAATTCAAATAAATTCCAAATAAATCCAAATAAATTCCAGAAAATTCCAAAAATTCACCAAAGTGCCAAATCACACATGAATTTAAGAAAAGCAAAATTTTGGGGTGTTACACTCGTGTAGTCAACGCACATTCTCCATTGTCCCGACTTTTTCTTTACAAGGACGGGATTGGCGAGCCACTCGGGGTGACGCACCTCCCTTACAAAACCGGCGGCCAAAAGTTTGGCGATCTCTTCCCCAATGGCCCGTCGCTTCTCTTCGTCGAAGCAGCGAGGCGCTGGGCGATCGATGCGGATCGGTCGAATGTTCAGTGGAGTGCTCGCGACCTCCTTCTGACTCTGGCATGTCCGAGGGTCTCCAAGCGAAGACGTCTCGGTTTGCTTGGAGGAAGTCGACGAGCGCCTTCCTATTTGGTGGTGAGGCGGCCCCGATCCGCACGGTCTTGGTGGGATCCTCGGGATCAACAAATGACCTCCTTCGTGTCCTCCGCGGACTTGAAAGAGCTAGTCCCCGACTTGCGGAGTCGGGGCGGATCCGGGCCTTCTCCTGGAGCCGGGCGAGCTCGGCGAAGCGAGGACACCGAGGCTAGCTCGCACCGCTTCGCCGCAGCTGTAGGCGAGCCGGAAAGATGTGGCCACAGTGATGACTCCTTGCGGCCCTGGCATCTTCAGCTTGAGGTAGGTGTAATTGGGGACCGCCATGAACTTCGCGTAGCATGGTCGTCCCTGAATCGGCGTGGTAGGAGTCGGAAGTCCACAACCTCGAAAGTGAGGCTCTCGGTGCGGAAGTTGTCCTGCTCCCAAAGGTGACGGCGGCAGCCGACCTGCCGAGGGGTGGGCTGTTGGCACAGTGCACGACGCCATGGAAGGGCGCCTTGCTCGGCGGAGGGCGGGCGAGGACCCAGGGCGTCCAGGGTCTCAACATACATGATGTTGAGATCGCCGCCGCCGCCCATGAGCACCTTGGTCAGCGCCGTCCCCACGATGGGGTCGACGACGAAGCGGTAGCGTCCGGTGCGGGATGTGGTCGGGTGGTCGGTCCGGCCGAAGGCGATCGGGCACTCCGACCACCTCAAATAGGTGGGCACGGCGGGGTAGCCGTGTGGACCTCTCGGTGGGCGAAGCTTGGCCGTCGCTTGTCGGCGTAGCACTCGCCCCTCAGAAGATCATGAGACGGCCGTCGAGTTGTGGGAACTTCGTCGGTGGCTCATCGCCCTTTGTCCCGGCTGTCGGGCGCCGTCGCTTCTTCCCTTACCCCGCGACGCCGTGGGGTTTCCGAGAGAAAGCGCTTGAGACTTCGCATCCGATACTTGTGCTTGACGGATAGTCGTGGTTCGCACGGACTATCCATCAACTTCTCGAATCGGTCGGGTGTCTGCCGAGCTCTTTGCTTGGCAGTCGGTCGGCGGCGGCGACCATTCGGCCTTCGCGCCCTGCTTCCCCTTCCGCTTTCTTTTGTCCGGCGGTCGGAGGGGGCGCCGCCAGGTGGCTGTCTTGTGGGCCGTCTTCCTTTCGAAGATGGCCCCACGGCCTCCTCGCCGAGGCGTGGTTGGTGGCGATGTCAAGGAGCTCCTTGGTGGTCCGGGCCCGCACAGCCCAACTTGTGGACTGAGCCTCGCCGCGTGGTGCCGTAGATGAACGCCGACGACGTCGGCGTCGCGGATGTCGGGAGCTCATTGCACTTCGGGAGAAGCGGCGGATGTAGTCCCGAGGGTCTCCCCGCCGCTTGCAGCTTTTGAGGTCCCAGGAGTTGCCAGGCGTTGTATGCGTTGCCCTGGAAATTTCCGACGAAAGGTTCGTCAGTCGGCCCAGTGCCGATGGTATCTGCGGGCGGTACTCGAGCCATGCTCGAGCCGAGTCCGCAAGATAGATGGGGAGGTACTTGGATGACGAAGGAGTCGTCTGTCGCTCCCAGCTCGACAGCGAGCCGGTAGTCTTCTAACCGGTTCTTGGGGTTGGTGGCCCCGTGTACTTGGCTATGTTGGTCGGGCCGGAATCTGGCCGAAGTCGGCGTTGCGGATGCGGCGGGTGAGCAGCGCGCCCAGGACCGTCGAATCCTGGGTCGATGCTTGGCGTCGCCCGCTATCGGCGACTTGCGAGGGTCTTTGCCGCGTCGGTAGCTCTCCTTCGCGCCTCGAGGGTGGTGCGGAGATCATACTTGTCCCCAGGCGATGGCGCACCGGTGTATGATGCCTGGGGAGTTCGTAGGCGAGGCCGTCTTGGTCGGCTCTGCCCGGCCTGTGAGGAGTGGCCCAGCGGCCGAGGTGGCGCCGTTCGCGGGAGCTAGAACCTTGGGCGTCTTTGAACGACAAGACGCTCTACCGATCCGGAGGTTCTGGTAGGTGGCCTTGGCTTCAGGCTCCGTCGGCTCAGGCAGCCCTCGGAGTAGCATTGCCGCAGCGGCAATGTTCTGGTTGGCGTGAGGGAAGAACGGAAGGCCGTTTGCTTCCTCAGCCAATTGCTGATGTACCTGACGCGCGCGGGCGCGCGCGCCGGAGGCTGGTGGTGGGCTAGGCTGACGGCGCTCCAGTTCGGCCTGGAGCTTATCGAGCTCGGCCTTTCGGGCTTCTAACTCCTCGCGCTGTCGCTGGAGGTCAGCGAAGCGTTGTAGGTGATGTGCGTCGTCTTCCCGCCGGGATTCCTCCCGCCGCGCTTCGTCGCGCGGGAGGAGGGTCCCGATGGTAACGGGGGTGGAGGATGGCTCCGCCGCACCCGTCATATTGCACTCGCGGGTGTAGGCCCTTCGAGGGGCACACTCCTTGTCGGAGCTAGAGCCGTGGCTGGAGGAATCCGCCAGCAGGTCGTGGAGGGAAGCCGGCGCGTAACCGGCCATGGCCACGAGTTGGGAGCTCGTGGAGGGTGGAGTCGCCGCTCGCCGCAGTCCGTAGGCAATGTTGCCCGGTGTAGTGCCGGCGCGCGACGGGCCCGCCCGCGCGACTTGCGCGGGGGCCTCGAGGCTGAGGTTGCTGAGGACGTCAGCAATCGCATCCAGGCTCGCGGAGGGCGTCCGGTCTCGGACGGCAGCGGGGACGAGGACAAGCTCCCCCGCCGTAGTGACGATGAAATCGAGGGCGCCGAAGCGGATCCAGCCCCTCGACATCGGTGAATCGTAGTGGGAGGAAGCCATCAGGGAGGAGAATGGGAACCCGAAGATGAGGGTGTCGGTGAAGACGCGCGAGAGCCCCTACCTGGCGCGCTAACCGCTTGTTTCGTGCCAGGCAATACGAATTTATGGTCGGATGGGGTCGCGCGCTCCCTCTCCCCGAATGGTCGACTCAAGGAGTCAGAAGATGTATACTGGTTCGGGCCGAATGTCCCTACTCCAGTTCGTGCGGTGTGAATGTATTGATCTTTGGGAGACGGACAAGGGGTGTACAGGCGAGGCGGATGGTCGGCTGTCCGACCCCCTTGAGGTTTTTGCTAGGGAGCTGAGGCTACCTAGGAGACTGTTTTCTCTTTTCTCCGCGCCCCTCCCTCTCGGGCCCTGCCTCTCCTTATATAGACGGAGGAGGCAGGTTACACGGGAGTTGTGAAGACTACGAGGAGAGGGGTCTGCACGCCTTGAGGTCTAGCTTCTGTCTTGTCCGGCCAACCCTTTCGTCCGAGGTAGGGTTGGTGGCTCTGCATGCGTCTGATCTTGCGTATCTTGTCAGGGTGGCGTGTTGCGCGGTGCTCTTGTCAGCCTCGGCGGCTTTAATGGCGCTTGACTTTGCTTTGGCCTCGGGAGTGGGCGTACTCCTCTGCGGTGTGCCAGGCGACGGGACGGGGGCTTGACTTCTTCGGTGGCTCTTCTGACAGCCTTGGGAAGGAGCCGCCTACCCTGGTACGGATGTCAGGGGACGCTGCGCACAAGGCAGCCGCCTGACACTGGCGTGGGCCCTGCTGGCTCGTGCGCAGGTGGAGCTTGAGCTTCGATATTAGGCGGCCGGCGCGTGCCGACCGCTCGGAACCGGAGTCCGCCGACCGTCCGGGGTCGGCCCCGCACAGGTCGGGGCTCGTTCTTTGCGGCCCAAGTACCTTTCAGTGGTGCCGGGCTTCCGTCGTGATAGGTCAGCCCGTTCGTGCTTCCGGGCTGATGGGGGTACCCATGGTATGGGTACTCGTCATTACTTTTCTCTGGCACTTCATATCCTACTGCAAATCATTTCTTTCGGAAATTTTCTGAGATAAAGATGGCAATTGCAAGATGGTGTGAGAATAGTGATGTCATAATTTCTACTATGGCATTCTCTATGAGACAGAAGTTTGATAAGTACTGGGAAATGAACAATATGGCTTTAGCAGTGGGAGCATTTTTTTATCTAAGGTACAAACATAAGATGGTTGATTTGTATATGGCTAAGATGTATGACAATGAGACGGCTGAGATAGAGAAGTTGGAATTCATGAATGTTGTGAAAGAATTTTTTGCTTTCTATTCATCAACCATCCATGCAAAATCAGCCAATAAGGCTCCTATCTCGAAGGAGAGTGATGTTGTTCCTAATCCAAATGATCGATTGATGGATGATGAGGACGAGGATGAGGTTGATCTTGATGAGTTGTATCAAGCCGCAAGTAATGAGAAGAAGATGTCAGAGTTGGATGTGTACATGAGTGAGGGCCTAGTGAAGATCAATGAAAGTGATGTGCCATTTGATGTCCTATCATGGTGGAAGGGGCAAATGACAAATTTTCCTATTCTTTCTACCCTTGCTCGTGATGTGTTATCAATGCAAGTGTCTACGGTTGCTTCGGAGTCGGCATTTAGCTCAAGTGGACGCATTGTTGATGCATTTCGTGCCCGGCTTAAACCTGAAATTATTGAGGCCTTGGTTTGTACTAAGGATTGGACGCTTGCTTTGGAACAAGGTTCGATTTTCTTGACTATGTGTTCTCATTTATGTTTGTATTATATGTCTTCGTGACTCAGTTGATGACTACTAATATGTTCTCTATTAATTTCAGATTTAGAGAGTGAAATTAAAACCATAAGTGATGCTATGAATGCTACGGAGATGGAGGACAATGTCGCGACTTGAGATCTTGAAACATGCATGAATTATTTTATGTGTCAATGTGTTGGACTGATTTTTGTATGATTTGAACTATTTTGTGTGCAAAAGCTAGGCACTCTGTCTGTTTGACCTTGTTCTACTCTGTTTGACGATTAGTTCTTTGTCACTTTGTCTGTTTGACCTTGTTCTACTCTGTTGTCACAAGGAAGTTTCTCTGAAGTATTGGTGGCTCTGTCCTAAATATCTGCCCATTTATATAAAACATCTGGGGCTGGTCCCTTTCTAGTTACCGGATCGTATAATGTTGTTTTTTCCTTTTCTGTCCATTTAATGGTTTCCTAAATATCTGCCCATTTAATGGTTTCGTCTTTAGATTCTTTGATCAAATATTTACTGAGTATATATCTGTGGTAGCTGTGGGGTTGACATTATTATGCATTAATTTGATACCCGTACTGAATTTTCCTTGAGGTAGCATGGTAAGGAACTTGGTGAGCTTGTTGTGGGTGTTCGAAGGATTGGAATTTGTAACTTGTAAGTGTATGGCTAATCAGACAGATAGGTAATTGTTATAGAAACAATTGCTTTGGAGCTGCTCATGTTGTTTACTAGAGAGTGAAAGACTCGGTATGGGATGACAATTGACAAGGCTTTGATGATCTATGAATCTGAACGTTGATTCTTCGTGCTATATCAAATCACGATTTCAGATTGCCGTTTCAGCATTCGATGGTATGTAATAACAACCAGACACTCCCCATATGATGCCCACAGGTTACAGGATGTTCAGAACCAATATCGGACCTGTGGATCCAAAATTGCGACTTTGCGTACTATCCGACTAAGTACCTGTTATCCGTATTGTACCCGTCTGTATAATATCCGTATCCGTTTTCTACCCGTTCCTAAATACCCGATATCCGTATCCGTATCCTACCCGATTTTTCACTACCCGTATTCGTACCCGTATCCGATAAAAATAATTAGGGTAGGATACGGGATGACCTACTATCCGACCGTATCCGACCCGTTTTCACCCCTATCTACCTATACGTAGGAGGTATTGGAAAATTTCAATATGGATAAATCTCATCATTTGAAAACCCCATAGTAGTAAGATCTCTTGAAGTGAATAAAGACACATTCTGATCAAGGATGGAAAATGAGGAAGTCTGAGGACCTAAAGTTCTACACTTAAGCGCTATACGAGCACTTTATGTATCTTACGAATTACACCAGGCCTGATATTACGCTCCTAGTAAATTTGCTAACTAGATGCAGTACAATCCCAACTAAAAGGCATTGTGCTGGTGTCAACTATTTACTCAGATATGTCCAAGTTAACCCAAGATATTGGCTTATTTTACCAAAAGGATCAAGACTTAACCATAGTAGGATATACGGATGCTGGCTATCTGTCTGATCCTCACATTGCCAATTCCCATACTGAATTTGTATTACTATGTGATAGCACAACCATTTCTTGGTTGTGTTTTAAGGAAACCTTAGTAGCCACCTCTACCAACCATTTAGAGTTAATAGCATTATATGAAACCTCATGTGAATGTGTTTGGCTAAGACGTGTGATTAAGCATATCCAGAAGTCACGTAGCATTAATACCGTTGATACCCCCAAAATTATCTTTGAAGATAATATTGCTTATGTTGCACAAATGCAAATGGATTATTTAAAAAATATCATAAAGCATATTGCCTCCAAACTTTTCTATCCTCGTGAACTATAGATGAATAGTAAGGTAAATATCCTGCAAACAAAGTCATGTGAAAATCTATTTGATTTATTCACTAAGTCTTTGCCAGCATGCAGTTTCCAAATATGTGTTCGTGGTATTTGTCGATATTCAAGATTCGGGGGTCCCTAAACTAAATCGAGCTTATGAATATGATTTTGGTTGTCTTTGTAAAAAAAAAGAGAGGTTGAAGAGAGTAGGAAATGGAATTGTTTATTTATTAGATCACATAATACAAACTAATCAACTGTTATACACTGTTTATAAGTATCACACTACATTCATTACATTACCCCCGTTTTAATCCTTACGAGAGTCTCATATTTATAGCGTTGAAGGGATGACAGTTGTCATCCTCAGATAGATGTCTTCCTGTCAAAAAAGTACCTTTTTGACAAAAGGCGTCTCTTTGTCTGAAAACGTGCCTCTTCGCTAAAGAGGTGTCCCTTTGTCTGATGAGATGTCTCCGTCTATACCTGTCAGAAGAAGCATATTCCACATGTTATCCTCTCATAGAGATAACTTCCTTCCTAACCTCATCTAGGTAAGGGTGAAAACTATTTTATATTCGACCCAAATTAGGTCGGAGTAATAGAATGTATTGTTACCAACCAATATATGTATAACTAGTCGGTGATAATTCCATGAGTCTATCTTTTAACTCCAGTTGCAAATCGTAACTAGGTATTGGGTTTTGGGCCGAGTCTTTACTTATGGGCTCTTTTTTATTTATGACTTATGAGCACGTAGACCTATGCTTTATATTTTAATGACATATTAATCATCGTCAGCAAGCCCACAAGGTTTGAATAAATGTGTATAATTATTCAAGACTTTTCAATTTTTAAGACAGATTAGGGGTCTTGTGCTAATCATGTCACCATTTCAGTTCCCAATAGTCCTAATGGATAGTATAAATAAAAGGGGAGAGACTTCGCTCGAACACTTCACGCCTTTAGACTTCTTTGAGCTCGAAAACTCTTTGAGCTCTTCTGCTTTCTTTCTTCTTGGCACTTAAGGCTTTTCATCTTTCATGTATTCTTTTTCGCATGTGAGAAGTTTGATCAAGAACGGAGGTGAGAAGTCTTAAAACTAGAAGAAAGTTTGAAGCATTTCATCTTTCAAGTTCTTTTACTCTTGCTCATTTTCTTCAGTCATAATGGAGAGATCTATTATTATCGAGAGCAAGATCCAAGAACTCAAGAATTAGGGATTGATCCCACCGCGCGAGATGGTGCCCTGGAATCCTAGTGGAGAAGATACAAAACTCGTCCCTCAAGAGGGGTGGATTATGCTCTTATCTGCATTCCCTAAGTTAGGTTTGTGTCTCTCTGAGAGCGAATTCCTAGCTAATGTACTTGATCACTATGAGATCGAACTTAATAATCTTCCTCCTAACTCAATTCTAATTTTAAGTGTTTTCTTGCATCTTTGTGAGCCTTTTTGTGGTATTCCTCCTATTTGTCTTTTTCATTTCTTCTACCAATATACCAAAAATAATAAAACCCCAGATATTTTTGGGATTATTTATTTAAACTCCAAACCAGTGTCTTGTATCCATCGATTCTGACTAAGGATACTTGGAAGGATTATTAGCGGGAGTGGTTTTACTCGGAGCTACCGGGAGGTAGCCGCCTCCGATTCATCGAGAAGGTTGCCCCGAGCTAGATGATGTCAGAGGCTAAGAATGAGAAGGATTCCCTGTAACTGACCAGTGAGAAGAAGAAGATCGTAAAGGTTATCTCCAAGCTAGTGGCGGGGGGGGTCTTTCAGGCCAAAATCATTTACTATTTTCTGTACCATTAGTTGAGTCCCCTAAAAAGACAATTTAGAATTGCATAGAGGATCGAGGGCGATCAAGATCCATCAAAGGACGAGCCTAGAGATAGGGTTCTGAATCCCAACCTCCTTTTTCTTCACTCTCTTATTGAAAGAAAATTTTCAATAATTCTTTATATTTTAGTCTTGACTGCCAAGGAGGCTCGTACCAAAGTTGCGCAGATTTTGCGCGTTTCTTCGGACGGGTTCGATCAGGCTGCTTTGTACAAGCAGCTATCCGGCCTGATCAGGCACAGTGATGAGTTCATTAATGAACGCATCGAGGTAAGTACCAAGTAATTCATTTGGTAAAATAGGAGAGCAATTGTTTTAATTCTAATGATTGAATTTGCACTATTTTTTAGATGCATGGTCGAAAATGATGCACCGACCAGTCTGAGGTTTCTGCACAAGCTCCTCTGATGATGAAGAAGAAGAGGATTGCAGGCAGAATTGCCTCGAAAGTGGTGGGTTCAACATCCATCGCAAAGACTAGTGTTGATCCGACCAGCATTGGTCAAGGAGCACGCCCTAAGTGTGCTGTCGACCAGCCTCAAGTTCAAGGAAAGACTGTTGAAACTTCTGCAGGAAGGCAAAGGAGGACATCCCTATAGGTACGTAATAAGAGAAGATATGGTGCTTGGGATATTCCGTATAAGCATTATCTCTTGTTTCCATATATTTAGGGTGAGGTGGAAGAGAGTGATAATGACAACATTCCTCTCATTTTCAAAAGGAAGAGAGCTCCTATTCCGGACGTCGGGACAACTGATACTCCTTGGTTGTCCTGGAGCATAGACTTGGGATTATCCTTCAAGTAAGTCTTTTTTTATTACCTAGTTCTAAATATTTTTAGTCTTTTAGAACTAGTATAGTTTTTTTTTTCTGTTTATTGACTCTCTTTTCTTTTTAGTCCCCCAGCTACACCTCAGATCGCAACGTAAGCAAATCTTGAGGTAGACATTTTGGTCTGTGCTGCACCGACCAGTGTGGAGCCTTCTTCAGCACCTGTTTGTTGAGGTTGCCAAAGAATTCCTGACAAGTGTGCAGGGAACAGGGGAGGAGTCAACCAATGTCGAGGGCCAAGGCCCCTCAACTATTGAATATGAACCACAGATCGATGAGGCATCTATTGCTATAGAAGTGGTACAAACCTTACTTGCCGTCGAAGAGGTTCATATATCAACTACCGCCAAGGAGGTACATCCATCTCCTAAGGTGATAGAGGAAGAGGTCAGGGCAGCCGATGAGACAGGTGCAGCTCCGACCTGCGAAGAAAGACCAGTGGTTAGTGGATGTGATCACAACAGCAGCCACGACCACCGAGGTCAGTTTGCTTCCATCCTCTTCTGGTGTTGCCAACCAGGATGAGGATTTCAAGCAAGTTTTTAATAGCTTGCTTTCTAAGGTATTCTTTTTACCTTCTTTTTATTGAATCTTAAGAGAAAGAAAGAGTATATTTGATTTATTTTCTTTTCTTGCTTTATAGTTCTTGCAAGAGGCATCTGACATGATAGGTCGGCAGATTAAGACTTCAGTGAAGTTCGAAGTAGAAAAAATAAAAATAAATAAGTTGAATAGAACTCCTTTTTTGTGCTTTGTTTCTTAATTTTATTCTAACCTTGTCTGTTTGGAAACAGATCGGAAGAGAGAATAATAAAGCTGGAGAAACAACTTTTGGTGGCACAGAACACTGCTAAGGGCTATGAGTTTAACGTCATTGAGCTCAAGGAGAAATTTCAATATAGCCAAGAGAGGAACTCCATACTCGAACCGGCCTTTAAGGAGCATGATGAATGAGCGGAGAAGCTTGATCAAGAGTTTCAAGTTATCATTCTTGAGAAAGAGGCTGAAGTGAAAAGAAGTATCTTTTTCCTGACCAGATAATAGTTTGTTACTTGTTTCTAAAATAAAAATTTAATCTTTGTTTTATCAGAATTTAAAAATATAATAAGGGCTCAGGAACACCAGCTCTCCTAAGGAGAAGCAAATAAGAAGAAGCTAATAGAGCTGGGTTCCGAGGCACAAGAAGAAATCAATAAAATGAAAGAAGATATAAAGATCTTAAATGAAGAACAAATACAGATTTAGGGAGTAAGTAAATTTGCCCTGAGCTTTATTTTTATTCAATTTAAGAAGATATCGGCATATTTGAAAGGGAAATAAGTTGAACTTACAACTTCAAATACATCGGTCGATGAGCTAATCACGGGGACAAGGGACCAATTGAAGATTATCAATGATCTTGTTCCAGTTGTGTTGAATACTCTCAAGTCAGCACTCGAAGGAACTATTGCCTTCCATATCAATGCCCTTTTTATGAAATAAAGGCACTTCTACATGGATGCCATTAATCTGGAAAAGCTAGTGCCCAACCTGCAATTCTCGACTGAAGAAGAAATGAATAGAATACGCACAGAAGTAAAATCTATCGTGGATATGTACATGGATAATATAACACTTATCTATAAATGAATGAAAAGTTTTTTTCTGTGACAATATTGTTTGTGTTGAAATTGTACTATTACTTGTCTTCTTATAGGTTAAATTCTCTTAAGTGTATCACAACTAGCCCCAACTGTTTATTTGCTGATCAACATCGTGTTCGGAAGACAGATAGTTCTTTGTGGAGAATCGACTAATTTTCTCTTTACTTTATACTTAGTATTAACTAGCAGCAGGTTGAAGATGAGGTCAGTCTAATGAGTTTCAACGCAATAAATACTAGCTTATATGAAAAGGCTCTATTAGAAGTTGTCTTACAACCTGACCAGCAACCTTGTATTTTGCTTAGGGATTGTGGTCAGATAGATTTTCCACGATAACTTAGAATGAAAGCAAGACAAGAAATAGTTAATATTATAGCACAAAATAGATGTAGTGTATTGAATATGAACTTAATACAAAATGTAAAAATTTACACATAAAACCTATACAAACCCTTTAAAAACAGTGAAAAGATAATTTGCCATTACCTTCTCATCGCTTCCAGTAGCTTGGATGGTAGTGGTATATGTTTGGAGGAATTTTGATGGATTTTGAGTTCCATCGTAACTTTTCAAAGGATCCGGCTTGAATTTTTCTGGCCAAGTCACGTTCCCGAGTCTTAGTGAAAAGGCTTTACATCATGTATAAAATCCCAAACGTGTTCGTACGTTATGTATTTGTTTAGTGTAATCAGGAGAACGAGGTCGTCGTCGACCGCGGTTAATGTTTTCATCTGAGCCAAGCCTGTCAAAAGCACTTCTCCTTCATGGCTCATTCCTCGGTTGGTGGTCAAAGCTTTATTGACGTCGATCAGACAAAGAATGATCCACAGGGGAATCAGTGAGAGATCTCATGGAAGGAGATATGCTCTGAACTTCTGCAGCAGCTTCTTTCAGATCAGCAGCTAAAGATCTTATAAGTGACACGTTATCTCCATCCATGGGTTGATTTAAAATTGCATTAGTGGTAATGCAAATTTTATCCACGGGGGTTTCCTCTTGTGAATTAGTCAAAACCGAATTAAATTCCCTTACCGGTGCCCTAGGAACCTGAGATGAGGTCGGAAGGGTAGGTCGGGGATGACTTCCCGAAGGATCTGGCCTTCGCGAGGTTCCTGGTTGGTCATTGTGGTAAAAGCATCTCACTTCTTCCATAGCCTTTTGTTTGGCAATCGCGAGGTTCTCACATTGCTCCTGCACAACCTTTTCTTGAACTTCACGTTGTTCATGTTCCACTCGTTGTACATTTGTCTCGTCCGTGACCACGCAAATGCGAATTCCTCAATTGATGGAAGGGGTGAGTACTTACTCATTAGATGATGATGGGGTGTAGTCAAGTTCATGTCTTCTGAGAAAATCTTCTAAAGATGAACTTTTATAGATTTTATCACCATCCTGGAGAATTCGAACATTGTCAACTTCCATAGGACATAGTCCAAGGACATCCACCTCTGAGAAAGGGGCAGTATGGAGTCACTCTATCTTCCTAATTTGGCCTCAGGAAGTGGCGCTCTTGATGAAACCTCGTCCCGCTTGAATGAGGTTGCCAATCCTGACAACTCTGTCTCAGTGACATATTTGGCGTAGAAGTCACACTTACATTCTTCTTCCTCCACGATTCCACGAAGTCATCGACGGTGAGGTGCGCGTAATTGGCGAGATCGATTGAATTCTCTTCACCCATGGCTTCTAGCGACAACGCATTGCCCTTCTTCAATCTTCTTTTTGACAGAAGCCCTTCCTCTAGCACCAACTATCGATGTTCAAGACCCAGGGGATCCTTAAATCGGGCTTATGAATATGATTTTAGTTGCCTATGTCAAAAAAAAGAGAGATTGAAGAGAGTAGGAAATGGGATTTTTTTTCTTTTTTAGACTGCAAAATACAAACTAATCAACTGTTACACACTGTTTACAAGTATCACACTACATTCCATTACATTACCACCTTTTTAATCCTTGCGGGGGTCCCATATTTATAACATTGAAGGAATGGAAGTTGTCATAATCAGACAGATGTCTTCCCGCCAAAAAGTGTCTCTTTAACAAAAGGCTCTTTGTCTGAAAAGGTGCCTCTTCGCTGAAGAGACGTCTTTTTGTCTAAAGAGACATCTCTGTCTGTACCTGTTAGAAGAAGCGTCTTCCGCACGTTATCCTTGTGCAAAGATAACTTCCTTCCCGACCCCATCTAGGTTGGGGTGAAAGCTATTTTATATCCGACCCGAATGAGATCGAAGTAATAGAATGTATTGTTACCAACCAGTGTATGTATAACTGGTCGGTGATAATTCCACGTGTCTATATTTTAACTCTAGTTGGAAATCGCAACCAAGTATTGGATTTTGGGCTTCGTTTTGATTTATGCGCACGTAGACCTATGCTTTATATCTTAAGGACATATTAATCGTCGTTAGTATTGAAATGAGACAACTTAGAGGTATGCAGAGTTCAGAGGGAGTTAATCCCTGAACCATAACCTCTACTATAATCATGAAGATACTACCCTAATCTAGAAGATTATAAATTGCACTTTTTTTCCCTTTAGTTAGTTTTTCTAAAGTTTTCTCATATAAAGGTTTTTAACAAAACAACAAGTGCAACATAATATATGAATGCAATGTGCTTTTTTCTCCATCTTTTTTTTCCACTTGTTTTTTGGAGGGGTTTTTCTGATAAGGCATATGCATTACGTGGTATTTGCCTAAGAGAGAGTATTGAGATATAATTGGACTATTGGTTGTTCAGATACAACCGAACTGTTAGTTTTGGTGGACGAATTTTTGAAACTACCACCGAGAGGTTTTTGGTATAAATATAGCACCATATTGTACCCAAAAAAATCAATCTACATTAATAAATAAAAGAAAAAAGAGTTGAAATCCTTTATAGCTTGTGTTTATATATTCTGTTATTTTTTTTCGGATATTCTCTTTCTTAATTAGCATTGGAATTAATCTACCATGATCAATTTATTCCTGAACATTATCGAATTTACTTTTAACCTTTTGCTTTTATGCACGACTCACTTAATTAGATGGTCACTAGCAAGAGTACTACTACGAGTTAATTATGATATGCAAGTTGGCAATTAACAAGGATTAATTCCTACGCTAATGAGTACGCTACAACGAGATGCAACAATAAGGATCGGATAGCAACTTGCTCAATTTACAAAACGCAGGTGTCCAACAGCTGTGGTCGATTGCGTGTTGGATCAGAGTCTTTCTTGATAAAAATAGATAAGAGCTAGGGTATATCCGTCATTGTCATTGCCACCCTAGATAAAATAGATAGATACTCAATCGTCATCTGATTTTTGTTTAGATCGGATCGTCATCATAACTTGTGTAGATTTTAAATTAACGGACTGTAAATGTAACGAATAATCAACTTTACTAATCTTACTTATATCACTTCGACAACTAAATTTCATCGTCATATATCCCCCAAAAAAATTATTCAAAAGTAATATATGGTACGAAAATATTTCTTATAATAAATCCACTTCTACTATTGATATATCCAGGCAATATATTATAAATAATATATTTTATTAAAATTAATATGGTCTGTCTGATAGCATGTATTCTAAGGAGGCCGCTTCTTCCTAGGCGATGGGAGCAAAATTGCTGCGCACATCTGCCACAAACTAAGAGTTTGTCTGTTTTAAAGGTAATTTTGTCAAATCTAAATTTAGTCATGCTACAAATTTTTAAAATTTTTAGACAGATGATTGATTCATTGCTAGAACTTGATTTTATTAGTTTTATGTTTCACATGCTATAAACTTGATTTTTTTGATAAAGCTTGTCATATCTGTAGTGCTAAATTTTATTACCGTAAAAAAAATATGATTAGACATTTAGCTAAGATTAGTTATAGCAAAGTTAACTTTAAACCCAACAGGCTCGGTAGTACACTTCTAGCGCTTTTAATTTCATCTCACAATCTAAGCAAGTACATGTACACAGTGTTGGAAAAACGAAAACTTCACATCAGTTAAACCGAATATATGCACAGCTTAGCACTACTTGAGTACTGATACTGGTCATACTTGCCGCCGGGCAATGGCCAGTTGGTCACCATCCAACGGCGGTGAGTCACCGCGAAGCGGAGCGGAAGAGGAAAAGAGGAGGAGGTAATAATTGGGGTTTGAATCTGACAACGTCAAATCGCCGACCCGCCATTTTTTTTTTCTGTGGCGAACATCGTACGAAATCGCTATCCGCGATATTCTGCCCCCCGCCTTCCGGATTTGCTGGATCTCTTGCGGATGGGACGCACGTAGGTAGAGATATGGCTGTCGAACAATTCTTGTTTGCTCATCAGATTTTTTCTTTCTTTCTTGGAGTCACTGGTCAGCCTTGATGGCTGCATACTGTTTAGAGTGAGTGCCTACTGATTAGCTGGATCGTCGAGAAATAAGATTGGCTGTGTCTGGTGAATCATACTTTCTCACGTAAGCTAGATGTTGCTTTTGAGTCTTGAGCGTATCAATTTAGATTTTAGTAAAAAAGAGATGCTCCTATACTTTTCTTTTTTAAATATCATGCGTCAATCATGTGTCAATATCTAGGTTGGTAAATATCTTCGCTACCTTCTATCCGCTCAATATAAACCTGCGTTATTATTGTGTGTACTAGAACTGGAACAAAAGTTTTGTTATGCAGTCTACTCAACTTGTCTATTGGTAAAGTTGAGTTTGAACTTATGAGAACCAGTTAGATCACAAATAGCAAATAATTAAGCTAAAATTCAAAAGATAGAGTTTGTGTGTATGGTGATGATGAAGCGTTAATTTTCACGCTGGTGGATTTTCATCTTAATAAAAAAAAAAAGTGCTAGTATTTGAAATCCTTTGATCACATGTATATTACATTTAAATCTAGTTGTCAAAATGAGATGAAAACATCTTGAGAATATAATACAGAGCTTTCGTCGTGTGGATCTGGCCCACTTTGCTTATTTTGCTAAATTTTATACTATAAGATATTAAACATAAAACATTCTTATAAATAAATATAGATAATATAGATATAAATAAATATAGGTAAAAATACAGTTAGAGGATACCATCCGCATAGGCAAAATATAGCTAGAGGGTAAAATACTTCGAGCCTTCAACCGCACAAGTAAAACATATCCGCAGAGGATCCGCGATTCCCACCGGCGGGGGACCACAAGCAAAACGCTATCGGCCATCCACTTGTCTGCGGGCCCCACGGAGGGAACAGCCAGGCTCGATCGTGGCCGTCCTTTCGCCTCCTCCCGCCGCCGCCCGACACGTGGATCTCAGCGCCAGTACGTCGCCGTCGCCCACCCCGGGTGACGTGTCCTCCCACCGCAGGCGTCGCGACATCGCCCCAAGCTTTAACTTACGTCACCGCAAAAGGCACCCATACTCCCGCACAGCACAATGCACCGACGCGCGGGCCCATAAATCCGCGGGTCCGCAGGTGTCATAGACCACGAAGGGGGCGGGTGGGCCTGGGAGCGGCGACGCGCGCGGGGGACGGGCAAGTTGGCCTCGGGGGCAGTGAGCTGTCGTGGGGCCCACGTGCCGTGCAGGGAAGGCACACGTGGCGCGCGATGCGGCGGCCTACGCCCACGTACCCCGCCTGCGTCTTTAAAGCGGATGCTGGGGCGCGACGTGTCGCTGCGGCGTAGGCCCCCCCGGGGCAAATGGTGGGCCCCACGGCGCAACAGGTTGCAGCTGTTTGTTGGGTGCCAGTTGCTGCCTGCCTGCCCCTACGGGGTCGCGGAGAGCTGCCTTAACTTCCTGTGGACCCGCGGAGCCGAGCCGGTCAGTGAGCCCTGGCTCGGCTTGGTAGCTTGGACTTGGTTACCGTTACTCCATGCTTATGGTTATTGGTATAATAGGAAATACTCCATGTCTGATTTTGGTGGAGAAGTTTTTAAAATAGAGTACGGTAATACGGAACTAAAATTTAATGCACGTTTTAAAGATAATAAAATGGACTTTCACCAATTTTGATTATTCATGATTTTACCTATTATATGTAACCTATGTTCCTCCAAATATGACTCACATCCTTTATTCAAGTTATACAAAACCTCGCAAAAAAAGTTACGCAGAAACGTTGAATAGTTGAACACGTGCAGATTCATATGAGTTCATGCTAGATGTATATATGCTAGAAAATACCGGAATGTTAAAAAGACTATTACATCTTTTTTTAAGTTGGCCAGGAGCTCCGACATTTCTGTAAAGAAGAAAAGAAACAACAGACGAGCTACATACGCACACACACGCACCCCCACAGATGCACGTACGTCTACTCTTGCAATACTCGTCTCCTCACGCGCGCCCGCATCGAGCGGCGCTCGAACACGGACGGACTGGTCGAGCGTTGCTCACACCAGCCAGTCGAGCCAAAGCTCGATCGCAAAGACTATTACTTATTATACTATAAGTATAGAGTGAACATTCACTAGGTTCACTACACACTAGTAAATGCCCCACAAGATATGGTGTATTGATTTGACCATGCACATGGAATAAGAAAACCATTTTATTAATAGGGTGATCAACATATCTGAACCTTTTAAAAGTTGTGGAAACCAAGCCCTATGTGTGTGGAAAACCCTTGAGACCTTCGGTTCGAGTCCATCATTATCCCACACTAGGAAGATTCGCGCGCTACGCCGCGCCGTGCGAAATTTGATAAAAAAATGATGAAAAGCAGGGAAAAACGGAAAAACGACGGGCGAAAAACGAATTTACGTTTTTTTTTGGGAAACGGCCAACGAAAACATTTTTTCCATGTTCCGGAGAAAACACGGTTCACGGAAATAATTTTTTCAGGCAAAACGAAGAAAGAAAACGGTTTTCCATATTTTTGTGGGAAATAGCCACCGAAACAAATTTCCCCATGCTCGGAGGAAAAACGGATCACGAAAACATTTTTTCGGAGCAAAACGGAGAGAGGGAACGGTTTTCCATATTTTTGTTTTGAAAAAACGGCCAACGAAAACATTTTTCTCATGCTCCGGAGAAAAATCGAATGGCGAAAAATATTTTTTCTGCAAAACGGATAAACGAAATAGCTTCCCAATTTTTTTGGAGGAAATAGCTATCGAAAACATTTCCCCATGCCACGGAAGGAAAACCGATCACGAAAACATTTTTTCTAAAAAACGTAGAAAAGAAACGGTTCTACATTTTTTTTTTTGGAAAAACGGCTAACGAAAATATTTTTCACATGCTCTGGAGAAAAAACGGACCACGAAAATATTTTTTTGGGACAAAACGGAAAAACCGATCACGAAAACATTTTTTTCGGCCAAAACGGAGAAAAGAAACGGTTCTACATTTTTTTTGTGGAAAAACGGCTACCGAAAATATTTTTCGCATGCTCGAGAAAAACGGACCCCAAAAACATTTTTTTGGGACAAAACGGAGAAAGGACCCGAACGTAAAGCGCGAGGACCTATTTGTTATAATTTTGGACTTGTTCGCTATTTTGAATAATTAGGAAAGGGCTCGCTCGCGATTGGCCCTTAACGGGAGGGCCTACATGCAAAACGCGAAACCAGGGACCTAAACGCGAAACGAAAAAATTATTTCCCTCTCACATAAAATCACGTAAGGACCTAAACATAATTTGGAAGAAACCGGAGGGGCTTTGTGCAAAAAAGGGAGGGGACACGTGGGGGGGCCGGTTGGCCCCCAATTCCTTCCTTTATAAGGTGGGTACCATATTCGTCTCCTTCATTTCCTCTTCGGCTCGCCACCGGCGAAGACAGGGCGAGGGACCTACCTGTATACATATTATCTAGTGTAAATAGCGTGCCGATTTCTCCCTTTGTGATCCTACACGCGAGGAAACTAGTATAACGGCTGAATGGGTCTCTGGATTTCGCCGATGTAGGCCTCAGTTGTGCCTTGTCGATTGCAACAAAGTTCAATTCACCTCCAGTGGATACCATGTCTCCCGTAGGGGTGGATAACGAGCCAGTTGTACTTTTTTTCGAGCTTTCTTCGACACTGATTTATTCTTATTTATTATAGTCTCCTGTATTGTTTGAGACCAAACTTCAAACCGAGCTTAACGAGCCGAGCCTAACGAGCCGAGCCGAAGTTGACTCTGGTTCCAAATCAATTAATTTTTATTTTAAAAGAAAAATGAATGTAATCAGAGCAATTTTGAAACGAGCCACCGAGCCAGCTCAACGAGCTTTTTTTCCAGCCCTATCTCCCGCCCCCTGATCTAGACGAAAAAGAGCAATTGCTCCCCACGTTGTGAGTTGGCGAAGGTTTTTTTACGAAGAAATCGATATTCAAAATCATTCCATTCGGAATTCTTTGCTTTTTTAAAGGGTTGGACTTCTAAATTCTCATAAGGACCTTCAGGAATTTTCTCTATTTTTTTTATAGTGGCTCCTTGCCGCCAATGGGTGTCGAATCCGAAAGTAACATATCCGAATTTTTTATGTATAACACACTGATCTAAGATCAATCTAATGTACACTTTTATTCTTTAACTGACATAGTCTTTTGCAATAAGATTGACTCGCAGGCCAAATAAAAGTAAAACAACGAAAATAAAATAAACTGAAGTAAAACCTAATAGATTTGTCACTAGCAATTGACTGCGGTATCGATTCTAGTTATCCTGATTCTCACCATCGTAGACATACTCATCATCTAAAAACAACAATAAAGCAAGAGTGAGCACTAAAAGTACTCAGTAAACTTCACGAAAAATGCAGTATTAATGTAAGATGTCAAAGGAAGGTTGTATGGTTATTTTAGTGTAAAGTAGATTTTCAAATACAATAAATAGTTTCGAAGGCATAATTGATATAAGAAAAACTAAATTGTAAACCAATTTTCAACACGGAATCCCGAAGCTAACAAACTATCCCATGATGGAAACACTCCATCCCAAAGAACACCTTCTCGAAGCCATTTTTGGAACATCAAAATCTAATCTGCGAAAGGTCAGCTCGGCATGCCCATGACCGCGGACGCGTCTAATCGATTAGTTTTACACTCCGTAGAGATTGTACAACTTTACCCATAAAATATGATCACCCCTTTTTGCCAACATACTAGTCCTTTGGTGTGTGGCAGAGAAAATCATGAGAAAGCCCCTATAAAGCTCTATCCAATCTAAATCGCATTGCCAATTTTATCATGTTGTGACATAGAACCTCATAGCACAGTTTTCAATGATCCTCAAAACATACTTTTCAATTTCAATAAAACCCTCATTTAACACAAAATTCCTAAAATAACTTAAATTCATGTCGAAGCATGTCTAAGCACATTCTAAACTGTTTTGACAATCATCATGCATCATCAATATATTACTAGGGCATAACTATTTAATTTAGTTATATTGTTTTGACAATCATCATGCATCATCAATATATTCCTAGGGCATAACTATTCCAATGGCATAAGGAATCCTAATATCAAATGTAGTTTTAATGATCAGGGCATAACTATTTAATTTAAAATAGGTAGTAAATATAATTGTAGAAATTATGCATGTAATAATTTAAATTCAACATAGCATTTCAAAACTGGGTTCAATAGGATCAAGGTGTGTAACTTGCGATGGAAAAGCTCTTTCTATGGATCTGGACCTTGTTCTTGAGTCTACGCTTCACTCTCGTACACCCCCGGTACTTCAATGTCTACGCGAATCAAGAAAATATCAAATAAATACCAATAATAAAGAGCAAATGAATTTCAAAAATCAAATATAATTCACCATTAAATAGATCTCAATTTTATAAATTTTTAGAAACTGGAATCACCTCAATCGGAGCTCGTATGAGTGAGAACGGGCTTCCTAAAGATTAAATTAAGAGAAAATAGAAAAATGTGATTTTTTGAAATTATTTTTCTAAATAAAAATTGATTTATTGCGCAATGATGATGCCATGGCTGATTTTTGAAAGTAAAAAGAAATTTGAAAAATAGGCTATTAGACTGACAGTGGCCCCATCGTCCATAGACCAGGTCCACGAAAGGGCTAGGGTCTACAGCGGATCGAGTCCACATAATAGGACTAGGGCTGACGTCAGCAATGACGTGGTGGCTCGATTCGGTTGACGTCGAGATGACATCAACAAGGCACGGTTTGGCTGACACGCGAGTCCGCTTTAGCTGACGTGTGAACGTGTGGATGCTCACACGAGTGATGACATCGACGATGACATCACGTCATATTCATCACGTGGGGTGAAAATTCGATTTCAACGCGGCGACTGTTCAGCTGTGGCGATAGTTAATCTCCCGACAGCACGACGTGGTGATTGGAGGATGAACGATGGCGGCAGAGCATCGCGGTGAGGCATTACAACAGCGTAGATCCACAACACGAAAAGGCTCACTAGTCACGAAAATGATGGTGATGGAGGATGGCTCGACTCAAATGGTGTGGCGGCGGCGCTAGACTCCGACGACCTCCGATCTCGACAACGACGGGTTCTCGGACAGCACAATATGAGTGGAAAATGCGGCAAATGGGCTGTTAAGCGGTCCGAGCTAATGTGGCAGGTCTAGGCGCTGAACCGAGATGCCTATCTAGTTGGGCCTAATGGGTATTTTTATTTATTAATTTTGAAACTCATTTTAAGGCTTTAAATAAATCTCAGAAACTCAAATAATTTCAAGAAAATAGCAAACAAATCTCAAAAATCCTTTGAGACAATTTGAACATAATAAAATCATTTTCAACATAATTTGAATTTTATTTTTCTTAAATAAATTCTTTATTTAAATATAAAAATAAGAAAAGGCTTATAAAACTCCAAAAAAATTCAGAAAAATTCTCAAAAATTCATAAATAAATGAATAAATAGAACTTCAAAATCAGGGTGTTAAAATGGGTAGGTATACAAGACAGCTAAATTTTCACAGATAAAAATACTTAATTCTTTTTCACGCACTATTTATAACGGAAAAATTTCATGATGTGCAGATGGTCTGAGATGAATTAATACCGCAGGGTGCAGCATTGCGTGGCCCCAATAGTTGGTGGATACCCTTCTATTCTACAAGTGGTGCCAAGTAATAAGTTTTATTTCTTTAATTAATAACTCTGCAAGGCTATTTTGATTGTGGACATGAACTATGAATTGCTCTACATTAATTCTCAGAGCCATACAATAATCATTAAATACTTCTGAGGTTAACTCCTTAGCATTGTCCATTCAAATATACTTGATATTTTTTCTTGAAAGGAGGCTCTTAATAATTTGGCCAATTAATTTAGTAAAAGCATTATTCCTTGTAAATAAGAGACATACGTGAGACCATATAGTAGAAGCATCTATCAGTACTAGAAAGTATCTAAAAGGACCCGACAGGGGCCGAGTGGGTCCACAGATATCATATTGAATTTTCTTTAGAAAATTCAGTGACTCTTTCTTAACTTTTAGATAGTAAGATCTAAGTATGAGCGTTCCTATGGCACAAACAATGCATAAGAAATCTTCAAGTGTAGGAAAGTCATTATGCTATAGCCAGCAAAATTATTAATTATTCTACTGATAATATTCAACTCAGGATAACCCAGTTGATCTGCTAGATCTTAAATATTTCTGGGTTTTCATCGCAACATAAACTTCAGGTTTTATATGTGTGTAGTACAATCCGAAGGAGGAGAAAGGAAGTTTTTGAACCACACATTCATTACACCTATTAAACCGAAAGCCGAAGCGTTGCACTGGCCATGCGTGTGTCGGTCGCTGCCGGCGATAGCGTCATGCGGTCTTTAGGACCGACCTTTTTTTATGAACAGTAAAAGGTTTTTTTATTCGCGACATTAGGTTAGATTAACTAATAATATGTAATTAGCAAAAAAAAACAATCTGTATGATTTAATTACTGTTCATGAGCGACTAACTAACGTAGATTCAACTTACGAAGGGCTTGTGGGTGATTTTTTCGCTTGTAGCTGGTTGATTTCAATGCCATGTAGATTGATGCAGACAGACGATCACAGTCGGCCCCGGTAGAATGCTATGCTGATAATGTGTTAGTAAAACGTAGCCGTTCATTCACGTCAATTAACCGCAAGCCAACATAATCACATGAACAAAAAAAAACACGATATAGAAGGACAAAGTTATCTTTCTTTATTAGATTGATCTTTCTCTAAAAAGAATACCTAATATATAGCAAAAATAATTATAGATAAATTTAAATTTATCTATCAATAATTAGAATCCCTCCATGTTTGATCTAAGATTCTATCCGAGCATGTCACATTTTTTTAGTTCCACTACTGTGCAACCAAGCCGAGCCGCACCCTCTCCTCACCCTCGAAGCTCGGCTCGTCGGGGTCCAACACGTGGCCACCTTCCATGCGCTCGTAGTCCCATCCAACTAGCTCCCCTCTATTCCCGTTTCCAAATAATCCCAAGAAACAATTAGAGACACGAAGGCCTCGTCGCCTCTTCCCTCCTGTTTCCTCCTCTCTTCTCCTCTCCATTCCCACCTCTCTCTCGGCCTCGCACATGGGAGGGTTCTGATTGGTCCAATTCTGCTTGGTTTCCGATTTCTCTGTGCGATTCCGGGCGGTGGCTGCCGTTTCTTTGCTCATTTCTGGGTGCTGTAATGTCCTTTCCTCTGCATTTGCAGCACGCGAATTCTCCATCGTTGGAGGAATTCACAGCATGGGCGAGGTGTTTCTGAGGAATTTGGCGTTCTTGGAGCTTGGCCAGGCGAAAGATTACCATCTGTTGCTCGTCTCGCTCTGAATTCTTGGTTCTTGGAGTGTTACTTGCTCTGAATCGGCGAGAAGGGGTTTGCTGGTGCTCTGCCATGGCGTCGAGGGATTTCTTGGGGGGGTTCGGTGGCGAGGAGGGCACGCGTGGGGAGAGGGCGCGGAGCTTGGCCGGCGAGTCCGACGAGATCGAGCTCAGCCTGGGCCTGTCCCTGGGCGGCTACTTCGGCGCCGACCCGGCGCGGGATGCCAAGAAGCCGCGCCTGGTGCGGTGCTCCTCCATCGCGTCCACCTGCTCGCTCCCTGGCAGCGACGACCTCGCCGCCGCGGCGCCCCCGCCGGCGCCGCTGATGCGCACCAGCTCGCTGCCCACCGAGACAGAGGACGAGCGGTGGCGCCGGCGCGAGATGCAGAGCCTGAAGCGCCTCGAGGCCAAGCGCAAGCGCCTCGAGCGGCGCAACTCCATGAACTCGGGCAGGTCTGACGGCGGCCGGGACGACGGCCAAGAGCCGCTGTACCCCACCGGGTTCCAGCTCCGGCGCTCCGTCGCCTCGCAGGGGAGCACTTCTTCAAGCATGCCAGAGCAAGGTATATATGCTGCCATTATCTTCCATTTCCATACAGCAAGAACTACTTACTACAGCATGTTAGTAATTTCCACTGTTTTATTGCGGTTTTTGTGAGATATATATATATATGGATGCACGCGATGATAGGCACCATGGTTTTAAATGCACGAATTCAAATTAAATTCAGGTATATTTTTTGAAACTTTCAGTTTTAGGTATATATCATCTATAACAATTCAAATGAAACACATACTTTTGAAAAAATATACTCGAATTTAAAGATTTGAACGAATTTATATTATATGCTTTGCTGATTTATATATTACTTAGCACATACCTACAATCAAACTATCATAAAAAAAAAACTCCAGTTTGAATTTCAGTTCAAACTTGTTTGTCCTAGTTAATGAACCGTTTAAACACAACATCCTAAAAATTTTAAAGAATTTCGAATGCAAAAAAATAGAAAAAAAATACCCGTTTTGGATCATATGTGTGTGTTGGTTGCTAGTTCCTGATAATCCATGCCGGTTGGTGCCACGGTTGGTGCCATGCCGTGTTGTTTTTGCTTGTACAAAGTTTAGTTGGGTAGGTGATGCATGGCAAAGAGATCTAAGTGAACTAGGCTTCATTCGGCATGGATCTTTAGCTGTGGGGTTGTGATTTGGATTGCAATTCTGATGACATGGAGCAGGGATGGTGTTTGCTGAAGAATTTGTTAGGTGTCCTTGTTTTCTCCTGATTATCAGCTTTGTTGTTTGTTGATGATTCTTTTTCAGTAAATTGGGAAACTTGTTTGAGAAATTAGTCGATAGATTCTTTTGCAGTAAAAACAGAGAAACTCTTTATGGATAAAGATGATGCTTTTACACAGCATCTTTTGTTTTTAGCTAGCGTTTGTTATGTTTGATGTTGTTTGTTGAATTCTTTCGAGATGTGCTGTTCTTTGTAGAAGACCAGATAGACACTCCTTTTACCGGATGGTTCTTTTGCTCCTAAGCTTTTTGTCATTGCTAGCATAAAAGATTAATCAGTGTACAAGCTGGTGTGTGTGATTCAATTAATGATGCCTTTGCCATTGGCACCGTTCGGTATCATCAAGTGTACTTGCAAACTTGAAATACATCTGAATGTCAAACCTATTTCATACTAAAAAACACTTCCTTTCATTTGCATTGCAGAAGTGTAGGTCCTCTTACTTGAATGATCCCTGTCAGCCTGCCTATTATCGCTTTGTTGTTGCTGTAGATAGTGATTAGTAAATGTATCGAAATTGCGAAGAATAAGTTGGGCTATGAATCCTCCTCCTCATGCTGGAATCTTAAAATGTGACAATTTGCCCCTCCTCCCTTGATGCACAGGCGGTGGTGGTGCTGACGTCAGGAGCCCATCTAGCATGAACACTTGCTCTGATAATGCCAGCAATCAGAAGATTCAGAACAAATCCCTTCCCCCGACGACACCAGCCGGGAAGCCGCTGAACGGGACGATGAAGGAGCAACCACCGTTGCGAACCCTCAGGTCCCTGACGATGCGCACGACGAGCACCGGCGACCTCAGGAAAAGCATGATGGAGGACATGCCGATGGTATCCTCCAGGGTGGACGGGCCCAACGGCAGGAAGATTGACGGCTTCCTGTACAAGTACGGGAAAGGGGAGGAGGTGAGGATAGTGTGTGTCTGCCACGGCAACTTCCTTACGCCGGCCGAGTTCG
This sequence comes from Rhipidocladum racemiflorum, assembly GCA_036346355.1. Taxonomy (NCBI): domain Eukaryota; kingdom Viridiplantae; phylum Streptophyta; class Magnoliopsida; order Poales; family Poaceae; genus Rhipidocladum; species Rhipidocladum racemiflorum. Next base: position 51,162,160 of record CM070582.1, on the reverse strand, counting down.
TGAAGCACGCCGGCGGCGGCGATGTCACGAACCCGCTCAGGCACATCGTCGTCAACCCCTCACCGTCGGTGTTCCTGTAAAATCCTAAAGTGCACCAACTTGTGGAGAGGTCTTCGCCTTCGTCTTCCTTCCACCCACCCCCCCTGAATTTTCTTGGTATGAGTAGCTATTACCTGAGCTGTTTACCTAAGTTAAGGGAGTGAGCGACTTCGAGAGAATGTGAGCTTAACAAAGCATTTCCTAAATGGATGCTGGTTGAGGCACTTGACTGGACAGCAACTGTAACATGTCAAACAAGTAAAATCTACAGTTCCTGCCGTTTCCAAATGGATGCGTCTCAAGATTTTGCACGGGCACACAGCTTGCAGCTGGTGCAGGCGCGCCATGTCTCAACGTCCTACGGCCTTGTATCGTGAGCCTCTTGCGTAGAACTACAGGAAAAATGATTGACCACAATGTCCCTGTATGCGTGATGTGGCACTCTACTCACCAAAGGTGCCCTCAATGATTGTTGCCGATGGAAAAGGCCGGTCGCCGGAGCGCAATCTCGGCGGGTTGAGGTTGACAGGGCGTCGGACGGCTCATCTGTGGAGGGCGCGTCGGCGCGTCTCAAAAGCGACGATATTCTCGTGCTGAACTCGCGCGAAGGTCGCACGTGTGCGCTCGGCCACTTGACGGGTGCGAGCCTTCTTGAATGGCTCAATACGAGTGCCCGGTGTACTGCACAGCACTACTGGTGCTGTCTGTCGTGTTACCTGAGGACGTCGTTTGGACTAGTGCTATCTTGCTAAGCTGCCACGCACGCTCTTGTGCTGCACGTTCCTCCTGCAGCTCTAGTTCGTCAGGACGTGCCGTGCTTCGGTGCTTGTCGATGGTAGTTGAAATGACCCTCGAAAATTCAAAACGAATTTAAAGTTTGGAGTTCATTTGAATTTCTTGAATTTGGAATTTAGAATTCCCGGTTTTGATTTGTTTTCGTTTTTGCTTTGGGCCAATTCTTCTTGCTCCTCGCCTCGCCTCTCTCTCCCCTGTGGACGGCTATAAAAGCAGCCAAGCTCGCCTGCTCTCCTCGCCCCCCCCCCTCCGTCCTCTGCTCCTCGCCGCTGCCCTCGCCCCGCCGCCAGCCCCAGTGCCCCAAACCCTAGCGCGCAGCAGAGCGAGCTGCAGCCAGGCCGCTCGCACGCCCCGCCCACGCATGGGCTGGCCCGCGAGGCCGTCGACCAAATGGGCCGATTGGACCGTTTCTGCGCTGAAGAAGCTAGCCCATCACTATTTTAGCTTCTTCCGATTTTCAGATTTTTTATTCATTTAATAAATCCGAAAATTCATTTTAAATCCCAGAAAAGCCCAGAAAATTTCCGAAAAAATCCTGAAAACTCCCAAAAGCCCGAAAATACATATTCCAAACTGTTTCGCGCCACTGAGTCCAAAAATGACCTCCGTTCCTTAATCCGGAGTTTCCAAAATTCCAAAATGTCCGTTTTACACCTTCACTCTCTCCCGGCCTGTTCTCGGTTCCCGTTTCAGCTTTTTTCTCCTTTTCTCGTTTCTTTTTTTCGTTTGTTTATTTTTCGTTCGTTCTTTTCGCGCTAGATCCGACCGTTGGACAATTCCCAGAGCAGCCGCAATTCCTTGGAATCAAAGGTGTTGGACCAGATGGAAGCCCCGTACGACTACTTCATCTACAGTTCACCCGATCCGTCAGCCGAGCAAGGCAAGCCGTACACCTTTGATCATATTGATCCCAAATATGCCATGTTATAGTTAGTAGCTATTTTCTATTGCATTATTTTAACTATATGTTGAAATATGAAAATCCATTATTTTAGAATGACATGATGATTAGATAATACCCATTTGCTCATGGAACTTCCTTGAAAAATATTGAATCCTCATAAATCCTTGTAACCCTAGGTAATAACTATGCGATGCTAGTTAGATATTAATCTAGGTTAGTATAACCCAAAATCTTGGAAATGTGAGAAAATTGCTGTCGAGTAGCTGACTCGGTTGGTTTGTGAAAATTGTTCTACAATCAGGGAGACAGTATTAGATTAATCCCGGAGTGGATGAGAATCCGATCCCCGACTGATGAATAAGCCTTTGGTTTGTCTGGTGGTCGGTACCGTGAGTATCGGATTGGGTTTGTGGATTGGAAGCCTTGGTCTTTGGCATGGTAAGGTTAACAAACCCCCTTGAGCAAAGTAAATAACTTAAGTTCCCGCTCAACCACAAGTCGGATTAGTCAGTGGACTTGTATCCGACATGGCTTAGTAAATTAACCATTCCTGCTTTAAAATTTATTTAATTTGGTGGTACTATTCCTGGAGTGGAATAGGGATCGGCCTCCCTGGCAGGGGAGTATACCGAAGGGGTGGAACAGGAATGGACCGGAGTGTCATTCACTGCTCTCACAACGGTAGGTGCTAATAGTGACTTGGAGTCCAGATTAGCGTTAGGCCTATCGGGAACAACTAAACACAGGAATGATTAACGAAATGCTGTGATCATCTCGACCCGGCCGCACATATTTTAAGTTACATGTTGTTAGCGCTTGGTATTAACGGTCGTAGATATCTTGTGAGTAAAGCTGAGCATCTCTGCAGAGTTAATCATGATGGTATTCGAATACGTCGTACTTCCGGTTAATGAAGTTAAGTTTGAACTGGGGTGATACCCGTAACCTAGCTCTGTAGGATCGGATGGCGTCAATCAGAGGGGGGTGAATGATTGAGCGGGTGCTAAAACAAATTTTTAGCGATTCTTTAAACCCCCTAAAGTTAATATAAAATATTGCTTCGGTTTAACGCAAAAACAGATTAACAGATGTTCATTAAATTGTGAATTCCCGGAGATCCAACCGTCCAATTGATGTGAAATTTTTACTGTATAAACTAGATTCAATTTAGAAACTAACCCAATAAGAATCAGCCCAATCGGATATACGGATCAAAAGTTATAAGCTTCGCAAGTTGACTGTTTCAATAAAACCGAAAATAGATTAAACCCTAATTACGTGATTAAACAAAATCTATGAGGAATTAATCAATCAAACTCTTTAAACCAATTACTTGATGCCCTAGAAAGTTTTGGAATAGATCAAATCAAAATTATCATGATGCTAAGATGAATCAATCTAGAATAAAAAAGGGAAACAGAAAATCAAGTTCTTCTGTACTGAAAAACTTACGTAATCGTTGGTTAAACTGACTTGCTACAGTAGATCGTGATTTACTGTAGCACTCGCGGCACTGTAGCAAACTAGCAATCGCTGGCTTTTCCTTCGCTTTGTCCCTTTCTTTGTGTTGTCGCCTGAGAAGCTTCAGAAAAGGAATCGGCTAAAGACGTCGTTGGAACTTGTTGCCAGGAGCAGTGCTATACGGCAGTACTAGCACATCAGAAGCTCACGCCGGCGAGCTGTCTCACGCAATTTTAATGCTCTTGCTCGGTGCGCTCTGCTGCTCTATGCGGCTACCCTCTCTCTGTTATTTTCCCAGAGCGCACACGCCCTTTTTAAACTTGTTAGCATGCATCCGAGTCGACTTGCATACGCGCGTGACTCGAAGCCGGACGCCGTGTCCGAGTCAACGACGAATTCGTTGGCCGGCAGCTCCACGCGATCGAGTCCAAGAGGAAGTCACCTACGGCCGATTCTCGTGATAAAACTTGCTATTAACTCTAAACAAATACCTACATGCATATTTATCCGCCCAATAACACGTAGCCCAATATATGCATACAACTCAAAATTCGCATGCACGCCAGACGCCCACCGGCTGCTACCGCGTGACTCACTCTCCCTCACGTGCACTGTTCTCTAGTCCGAACGCCTCGCATGACTTCCTCGATCATCTGAACCTCGATTCACTCCAGAACCTAGTTCTGATCCCTGTCATCGACCACGTTCGACCTCAAGCAACACCTGCACATGAACAAACACAAAACCATGTACGAGCACAAGTCCACGACTTGACTCAAGATCAATCCGTGCAACCACTCACACGAGCGCATTTCATCAAGCAAAAACCATTAACATGCTATCACAAACATATCAAATAATTGACTTAACCAGCACATTTTGGAAATTCAATTCTAAACCAATTTTTCATCACATGATTTCACAATCTCCCCCTTGATGAAAACATTGGCAACACCACTTTAGAATTGAACATTTGCAATTGACATTCACCTTACTAGAAAATTTTTGAAATCAAAAGGTTTAAAATCAAAGGTCAAAGTGAAAAACCCCAAACTTCTCCCCCTTTGACAATGGATTCATCAAGAATACAAAAGAGAGAACAACATGTTAAAATTTTTTTTTTTAACAATGATTTCACAAAAGAGAAACAAAGGAATGCCAAGATAAGAAAAGATGAGCTCATTCGATCATATAACCTTATATATCACATAATACGCAAAATACATGAACTTGATGTGATTTTAACAAGTTAGGGAATGACATGCATCTCAACCCTAGTTCAGTCTACTATAGCCAAGTACTAAGTAAAACCTCAGCAGAAAAGCAAGGCTCAAAACTGAAGCAACTAACAACTCATGGCGAGCAAGTAGTTTCAACTCCAATCTAATAGGCCAATTTAATCTTTTAAAAACGATTAACTGCATGTGGCATGCTTGAAGCATACTTCTTTTATTTTATCGGAGTGGTATGCTTGAAGCATACATCTTGTCTTTTTAGGGAATGGCATGCTTGAAACATACATCTTATCTTTTTAGAGGAAAGCAAGTCTGAAGCGCACAACTTGAGACCTTTGCTTTTAACAACCCCTTTTTATTGATTCCCTTTGCTTTTTCTTTTTCTTTGATTGTAAACATGCACAGAGATTAAAAGGCCTTTTGAAAGAATAAAGCTGAAAACACACTTGCTCCATAGCCCAAATTTATCAAGAAGATTCAATATCAAGCCTAGAAGAGTAAGATATCACAGAGTATTTAGCTATAGACAATCTAACCAAGGAATTCCGCAATGTCACTTTTAGTTCAAGTAAAGCAATTTAGATTGTCGTATATCAGCTCAATTACATAATATATAAAGAAATATGATAAAATAAGCTCATCAACTAAAGGACTTGGCAAGGAAACTCCCCCTCAAAACAGGCTCATGGGATGCACAACTCCCAATTCTCCTCTTAGAAAAGCAAATCGAGAAGCATCAAGAAGTTTTGTGAAAATATCAGCAAGTTGCAACTCAGAATCAACAAAATGCAGAACAACATCTCCCTTTTCCACATGATCTCGAAGAAAATGATAGCGAATATCAATATGCTTTGTTCGAGAATGTTGCACTGGATTTTTAGCAATATTGATAGCACTAGTGTTATCACAGAAAAGTGGAACACTATCTAAATATAATCCAAAATCCTTTAAAGTTGAAATCATCCAAAGCACTTGTGCACAACATGCAAGAAGAAAGAACAAATTCAGATTCAGCAGTTGAAAGAGCAACAGAAACTTGTTTTCTAGAGGACCAAGCAACTAAAGATGTACCAATAAAGTGACATGTTCCAGATGTACTTTTCCTATTTATTCTACAACCCGCAAAATCAGCATCAGAGTAGGCTCTAAGTGATAAACAAGATGATGAAGAGTACCATAAGCCAAACTCTAAAGTGGATTGTAAATAGCGAAGGATTCGTTTTACCGCTTGTCGATGAGAAGCACGTGGGGAAGCTTGAAAACGAGCACACAAGCACACCGCAAAGTGTATATCTGGCCTTTAAAGCAGTGAGATAAAGAAGCGATCCAATCATCCTTCGATATTCCTTTTGATCAACCGTTTCTCCTTCTTCATCCGGATCCAAAACAGTTGTTGTACCAATTGGTGTGGAAATTGGTTTGCATGTATCCATCTCAAAACGTCGAAGAAGATCTTTTGTGTACTTCGTTTGATGAATAAAGATACCTTGCTTTGTTTGCTTGACTTGTAAGCCCAAAAAGTATGTGAGCTCACCCATCATACTCATCTCAAATTCCCTGCTCATAGTGTCTGAAAACTTGGCAACAAGAGCATGAGAAGTACCTCCAAAAATGATATCATCCACATAAATCTGAACAAGTAAGAGATCATTGCCATGCTTGAGTGAAAATAAGGTTTTATCCACTTTGCCCATTACAAAATCATTTTTTAGCAAATATGATTTAAGACGCTCATACCAAGCCCGAGGTGCTTGTTTTAAAACCATATAAAGCTTTTGATAGTTTGAAAACATGATCTGGTAACTTGGGATTCTCAAAACCAGGTGGTTGCTTAACATAAACCTCCTCATTGATGAAACCATTAAGAAAAGCACTTTTAACATCCATTTGATACAATCTAAAACCTTTAGATGCAAGAAAGGCCAACAAAATTCTAATGGCTTCAAGTCTTGCAACAAAGTGCAAAAGTTTCATCAAAATCAAGTCCTTCAATTTGAGTAAAACCTTGAGCAACCAACCTAGCTTTATTTCTTACAACAACCCCATCTTCATTTTGTTTATTCTTAAATACCCATTTGGTGCCAATAATATTATGACCTACAGAGGTGGAACTAAGACCCAAACCTGATTGCGCTCAAAATTCTCAAGTTCCTCATGCATGGCATTAATCCAAGACTCATCGGATAAAGCGTGACTTACATCTTGGGGTTCAAACGATGCAACAAAAGCAAAGATGAGCATATGAGGCATTAGTATTGTACTGCTTTCAAGTACACGCACGCTTAACTCACCAATCATCTCATCTGTGAGGATGTCTACGTTGTATGTGCATTGGTGCGTAAACTTCGGAGTTGTCTCATGTAAGTACCATGTGAGGATTCTATAGTTGCTTGAGAATCTTCCCGTATGGTCCGACCGGGCTGGGTTGTCAACTTGATTGCCACCGCCATCTTCATCTTCATCATCACTTTCTTCCAAAAGATACTTTCGTAACCGCAAGTCACCGTGTCCTCAAGAGTCGGGTCTAGTAATCGACTAGCCTCATCAAAAGTGACTTCACAAGTCTCAATGATTTTGTTAGTCTCTAAATTCAGCACACGATAACCACGAGTATGAAGAGCATAACCAAGAAAAAGTCCATCTGAGCATCTAGATTCAAATTTATCAAGATTTCCATGTTTGAGAATAAAGCATTTGCAACCAAAAACACGCATATGAGAGATGCTAGGGGTACGACCAAAACGAAGTTCATAGGAAGTTCTATGTAGCTTTGCTCTCAAAAATACTCTATTTGAAACATAGCAAGCGGAGATATAGCTTCAGCCCAATATTTCCTAGGAGTTGAAAATTCATCAAGCATAGTCCTAGCCATCTCAACCAATGTACGATTTTTCCTCTCAACTACACCATTTTGTTGAGGAACACGAAAGAAGAAAATTGATGCTCAATACCATGTTTGGAACAAAAGGAAGAAAAAAGAGTATTCTTGAATTCTCCTCCATTATCACTCCTAATTACTTTAAGTGCTTCAGGCAATTCCCTAAACAACCTTAATGCAAGCTCTTGAAAACATTCAAAAACTTCATCTTTGGTAGACAAGAAATATACCCAAGAGTACCTAGAGTAATCATCCACAATAACAAGAACATACCACTTACCTCCTGCAGATTTCACTCTAGCAGTCCAACAAAGGTCCATATGTAGAAGCTGACCTGGAGCATTAGTCATAACAGCAGAAATAGGAAAATGTGGAGATGCAGTCATTTTTCCATGTTGACAGGAGGAGCAAACCAAATTACTTGTTTTATCAATCTTTAATTCAGGCAAACCTCTAAGCAAGTTTGATTTACTTATGCGTGAAAGATGATCGAAACCAATATGACCAAGTCTACGATGCCAAAAGTTAAATCTTTAGAAACTTGGGAGACAAGACATGTAGTTTCAGATGTTGGATATGAAAAATCACCTTTAAACAAGCGACCAATGCGAGTGATATTGCATACTAGATTTTCATAAACATCTAATATACGACAAGAATTTTTCTTAAATCTCACCTCAAGATCTTCATCAAGCAATCGTGAGATCGAGAGCAAATTATACTTGAGCTTACTTACTAAAGCTACATCCTTGAGAACGAAGTTTTCATTGACTCGCACAATTCCTTTTCCAAGAATCCGTCCCTTTGAATCGTCGCCAAAAGTGATAACATCATCACCTGAACTTTGTGTGAGGGAGGAGAACCATTTTGAATCTCCAAATATATGACGTGAACATCCGTAATCTATGAACCATATGTTCTCCTTCCTCTCTCGCACAACCTACACAAAAGGGAATGTCGATGTCTCAATATCAAGTTAGATAAAAGAGTTTTAAGAATCCAGATTGAGACATACGACCAACTAAACCAGAGACATAACACGAGGATTTTTATCATAATGAGAAGCAGAGTGTGCCTTTCTCGACATTAGACTTAGCATTGAACCTTTCTCTCCTTTGCTGTTTAGCTAGTCTAAAGCAGAACTGAACTAAATGACCATCTTTACCACAGTGAGTGCAAGTGTATTTAATATGATGTTTAGCTTTAGAAGTAGGAGCAACATTTGCACTCATCATAGTAGAAGATAAAATTCCAAAGAGATTTAAAAACAGTTTTCTCGTGCTCTTTGACAATTTCAAACTTTCCACTTTCAAGAGCTTTAACAACAAAGTAGGAGCATGTGATTTGTGATGAGCATAAGGATCAAAACCTAAACCTTTGTGATGATCATGACTTTTGATTGATCTAAAATCATATTTAGGTTTTTCTTTCCTTTAGTAAAACGCTCTAAAGATTTTTCCAAGTAATCAACTTTTCGAGAGAGCACAAGACAATTTTTGCAAGGAATATCAACTTTCTCTTTCTGTTTGCGACAAGTAGAGCATGAAAGAACCTCATGAGTGAGCATATCATTAGTCATCTGAGAAACTCTAGCATTTGCATCTTTCAATTTCAATTCAAAAATTGAGCATTTAGGACAAGAGATTAAACCATGCAAATCATCAGTGGAACAACTAGCATGTTTAATATGTTTCTCATTTTGATGCAACAGGGAAGCATGAACATTCCTTAAAGCAATAACTTCAGATTGTAGCATATCACAAGATTTGCAAGAATCATCATCAGGAATTAAAGATCTAAGCCTTGCAATTTCGTAATTGGAACTATCAATTTCTAGATCTTTTTCTTTAAGAGCCTTCTTAGATTTTTTAAGTTCTGAAGCTAATTTAACCATGGCATACTCAAGCTCATCATAAGAAGGTCTCACCTCTTCAAGGTCGGAGTCGTTGTCGCTATCCCTTCTAGCCATGAAACACATCCCGTGAAGTCATCATCGATCTCCCTTCTTGTCCTTCTTCTTGTCATGTGGCTCATCATCACTCTCAAAGTCCACATCGCTAAGATCACACTCCTCTATGGCGGCTAAGACTTTCTTAGCAACTTTTCGAAAATTGGAACGCCTAGGGGTAGTGTGTCTTGAGTCAAGCAGTCTTGGTTCCCTTTCTTCCTTCTTCTTCAACTTGGGACAGCTTTGCTTTGATATGCCCGGAAAGCCACACTCAAAACAGTTGAAGGACCTCGGTTGTGCCTCCACGCCTCCTCATCCTCACATTGTTGAGTGCTTTAAAAGCACGTGAGGAGATGAGCACAAGATCTTCTTCAGAAGCATCTCAAACTGCTCATCCGAAAAGGAAGCCAAAGCGCATAAGGAACAAAAGATGGTAATCCAGGCGAAGTCTTTGGGGTTAGCAACAAGTGCATGTGTAGAGGATTTATTATCACTAGGTGACAAAGAATCCATCTCATAAGTTTTCGCCTAGAATAAAGATCATCCATGGTCAAAGTATCCAAGTCAACAGCTTGATTAATTGCAGAATAACCATGCGCCATTCAGACTAAGAGATCTCAAAATTTTACTAGCGTTATCCTCAACTAAATTAGTAACTCCAACACCACGCAAATTACACAAGATTTTCTCAAATCGAGAGAAAAGATCATCAATTGATTCGCCTACCTCATAGCAAAATCGTAAAAATCTTTTGGTAAATATTTTTGCGCACTTTCTTAATCTTAGTAGAACCTTCATGATAGTCACATAATGTCTTCCAAACAGAATAAGCGAGCGTAGATGAGAAACTCGATCAAATTCTTTTCGTAAATTCCTTGAAAAATCAAATTTCTAGCTTTAGCATTCAGATCAACGTCTATTTTGTTATCATTGGTGACTATATCAGGAACATCAAAAACAGTAGAAACTTTGCGCCAAACATCATTACCTTGAGCTTCAATATAGGATTGCATGCGACTCTTCCAATAAGAAAAATTTGAATCATTAAGCATAGGAGGACGATTAACATACTTATCTGACGCCATACCTTAACCTCGCTCTGATACCACTTGTAGGATCGGATGGCGTCAATCAGAGGGGGGTGAATGATTGAGCGGGTGCTAAAACAAATTTTTAGCGATTCTTTAAACCCCCTAAAGTTAATATAAAATATTGCTTCGGTTTAACGCAAAAACAGATTAACAGATGTTCATTAAATTGTGAATTCCCGGAGATCCAACCGTCCAATTGATGTGAAATTTTTACTGTATAAACTAGATTCAATTTAGAAACTAACCCAATAAGAATCAGCCCAATCGGATATACGGATCAAAAGTTATAAGCTTCGCAAGTTGACTGTTTCAATAAAACCGAAAATAGATTAAACCCTAATTACGTGATTAAACAAAATCTATGAGGAATTAATCAATCAAACTCTTTAAACCAATTACTTGATGCCCTAGAAAGTTTTGGAATAGATCAAATCAAAATTATCATGATGCTAAGATGAATCAATCTAGAATAAAAAGGGAAACAGAAAATCAAGTTCTTCTGTACTGAAAAACTTACGTAATCGTTGGTTAAACTGACTTGCTACAGTAGATCGTGATTTACTGTAGCACTCGCGGCACTGTAGCAAACTAGCAATCGCTGGCTTTTCCTTCGCTTTGTCCCTTTCTTTGTGTTGTCGCCTGAGAAGCTTCAGAAAAGGAATCGGCTAAAGACGTCGTTGGAACTTGTTGCCAGGAGCAGTGCTATACGGCAGTACTAGCACATCAGAAGCTCACGCCGGCGAGCTGTCTCACGCAATTTTAATGCTCTTGCTCGGTGCGCTCTGCTGCTCTATGCGGCTACCCTCTCTCTGTTATTTTCCCAGAGCGCACACGCCCTTTTTAAACTTGTTAGCATGCATCCGAGTCGACTTGCATACGCGCGTGACTCGAAGCCGGACGCCGTGTCCGAGTCAACGACGAATTCGTTGGCCGGCAGCTCCACGCGATCGAGTCCAAGAGGAAGTCACCGGCCGGCCGATTCTCGTACAGTAAAACTTGCTATTAACTCTAAACAAATACCTACATGCATATTTATCTGGCCCAATAACACGTAGCCCAATATATGCATACAACTCAAAATTCTCGCATGCACGCCAGACGCTCCACCGGCCGCTACCGCGTGACTCACTCTCCCTCACGTGCTTTGTTCTCTAGTCCGAACGCCTCGCATGACTTCCTCGATCATCTGAACCTCGATTCACTCCTAACCTAGTTCGATCCCGCCATCGACCACGTTCGACCTCAAGCAACACCTGCACATGAACAAACACAAAACCATGTACGAGCACAAGTCCACGACTTGACTCAAGATCAATCCGTGCAACCACTCACACGAGCGCATTTCATCAAGCAAAAACCATTAACATGCTATCACAAACATATCAAATAATTGACTTAACCAGCACATTTTGGAAATTCAATTCTAAACCAATTTTTCATCACATGATTTCACAAGCTCAAGTAATATTTGAATTTTTGAATAAGTTGGTTAAGTGTAGTTGAACTTTGGAACCCCCCCGGTACTTATTTTATGGTTTGGGCTTCAAATGTAAAATGATATTACAAATAAAACTGCATCCAGATACTTAGATCCTATTGCCTTCCTTTGTTATCCCTTGCATATAGTATTCAGTATTTCCCTGTACGACTTGTTGAGTACTCCCATACTCACCCTTGCAAACCCTCGACCCGTTTCAGAGTATGAAGAAGCTGGAGCGTATCAGGAATACGTAGATGACGATCTTGTCTGGTTTTAAGGTCTTAGTCTTTTGCTCAGGCTTTGCTTGTGCAGTGTTTTGGTTGTATTATATTCGGACCCTGTTGCGCCCTTTTTTGTAAAACTTGGCCGTTAGGCCCTATATTGAATAAAAAGAGTTGAATTCACTTTTGTCTGGCAAAATACTCTTGTCTTTTTCAACAGCTAGTCTTCCTGGGTAGCTGTTGTGATGTCCTGACTTGCCCCTAAAAAAGTGGGTCGTCACAATAATCATCACCTAACAGTCTAGCAATGCATATCCATACGTACTGATCGACCAAACCGCAACTCTCTCTCTCTCTCTCTCTCTCTCTCTGTGACACACACAAAAAGAAAGGAAAAGGCAACCTGCAAGTCCTGCGTTATTACATGGGCTCTTCACAGATACTAAAACCTGGCCCAAACAAAAGCATACCTTTGGCGGGCCGGCTCGAGCCAAATTCCGGAGCATGATCGGCTCCCTCTTGTATCTCACTGCCTCGAGGCCTGACATACATTTTTCTGTATGTCTTTGTGCTTGATTTCAGGCTTCTCCACGCGTTTCTCATCGCCAGGCGGTTAAATGCATCTTCAGGTACCTTCGAACTACCATTGACTATAGTATCTGGTACTCTTCCTCCTCCTGTCTATCTCTTAGAGCCTTTTCAGATGTAGACTTTGCTGGCTGTAGGATAGATAGGAAGAGCACTTCTGGCACCTGCCAATTCATTGGGACTTCTCTTGTTTCTTGGTCCTCTAGGAAGCAGTCCGGAGTTGCTCAGTCCACCGCAGAGGCCGAGTATGTTGCTGCAGCCAGTTGCTGTAGCCAGGTGCTCTGGATGAGATCGACCTTGCGGGACTATGGGTTAGCCGCAGAGTGTGTTCCACTTTTATGTGATAATACCTCTGCCATTCACATTGCTAAGAACCCAGTGCAGCATTCTTGGACCAAGCACATTGATATCAGATATCATTTCCTTAGAGATCATGTGGAGAAGGGTGACATAGTGCTCCAGTTTGTGGAGAGTGACCACCAGTTGGCTGAAATTTTCACCAAGCCTTTGGATAGCTCCAGGTTTGTTGCCCTGAGAGGAGAGCTTGGGATTATGAGCCCATATGGCATATATTGAGGGGGAGCTGGTTTGTATTATATGTTTATTTGTATATTCAGCATTTCCTTCTTCTCTCTGGGTATCTATGGGTTGGTTTTCATTTTGTTGAGTTCACATCACCTAGACTTCTGGCATGCCTCGACATGGACCTCTCACCTTATGCTTTAGGGTGCTATTCTTCTCTTCTCGGTTGGCTCACTCACAGTCTTTTAGGTCTAGCAGGTGTTGGGCCCCCTGGGTAGACAGGGTCTGTGTTTGCTCCTAGGTTGGAGTTGGAGATGTAGCTTTCCTATATAAGTCATATGGGGAAGGTGAGAGAGAGTCTGAGTGTTAGTGTTTCTCTTCATCTTATCTATGCTCATAGATTACCCATTTGTCAGTTTCTAGATTCCTTCTTCTCTTTTCTGTCCTTCTGGTTTCAGTTGAGTTCTTTTTATTTCTTGGAATCAAAATTGCTAATAACTCAACTTGAATTAGATTTGTGCTTAAAATTGACTCACATGTTGAGGGGGAGTTCTTGAAACTGGCTTTCTTGCATTGCATATAGACTTGTTTCCATTTCTGAGCTTTTTCTTTTATGCAAATGATAAAACTGTGATATGTTGCACCTAGCTACTTTTCTGAAGATATTTGCTAATCTAGGTCATATCCAATCTGGTATATCATTTGAAACTAGCCAACATTTTAAAATTGAGCTTTCCTGAAAACTTGATGAAACTTAGCTTTTTACTTGCTATATTTCTTTACTATATGTTTATGCCATGCTTAGTGAAATAGTGGGTTTCTACTAGAGTCCTTAGAGCAGCTTGGGTTATCTAAATTGTTCCATTGTAGAATCCTCAACATGCTCATGAGTCTAAGTTCTGACATAACAAAAATTGACTTATTTGTGCTAACACTAGACTCAACACTTTTCATTCTCGAGACTGCTTCCCATTGCACTTGGGATGAACTTGAATGAATTGTGTATGACCAAAACCACTCTTTTAAGCTTTTTGCTTGAGATGGTTGAAAAAGGCTTGAGTCAATACATTGAAAAATGCAAAGAAATTAGATGAAAAGAGTGAAGCTTAGGAGGCTGTTGTCGATGGCTCCTAGTCGAGGATGTGCTTCACTAAGCCTAACTCTCTAAGACCGTCTTGTGTGTGTTAAATTTCAAAATATGCATTTAAAAGATAATTGAGCATGAGGCTTCTCTTATGGACTTGTAGCTTCCAAAGTGTTGACTAGGTTGAATTCTAGTATATCTACTTGCTCCTTACATTGGCTTTGCTTCTAGTCTTGAAATTGTGCTAAGCATTGCTATTGTTGAAATCATGCAAAATTAGTATAACTTCTTTTGAGCCAGTGAGCAAAAAAATTGAAATATGCCTTTGGATATGACTTAAGATGACATAATCTGAACATGAGTAACTTTGTGTCATACTTTGTCTAAGTGGTCACTCGCATAATCTTCAAAACTCTTCAAGATTGCATTTCATTCAAAAACTGCATTCTTTATGCCTATATTGCCAAAAGGGGGAGAATTTGTAGAAAAGGCATTTTAGAGGGGTAGGGTAATTTTTTTTTGATTTTTGGAGCTTTTGTCGAAAAGTTGTTCTATCTTGTGTTGAGCTCTGAAAATATTTTCATCTACTTGGTCATGAACTTGCTTTCTCTTTCTAATGGACGAAGTATGATTTTTGGCAATCAAATTGCTTTCTTTCTTTAATTTCAAACTCAAATTATGTCTTTTGTGTGATTTGTCAATATACTCATCAAGGGGGAGATTGAAGGACCATGTGGAGGTCCATCCTTGTGTGTGATGAGTATTTGACTTAATTTGAGCTTGGGTTGCTCAGGTTTGAGTTTGATTTAAATTTGGATTTGTAATGAGTTTCATTTGGAAGTATTTTGATTTGTGTTGGGTTGTTAGGTTGCGGCGGATCTCAGGTCCAGTGCTTAGTGTTTGCGTCGGACCAAGGGAACCAAGAAACAGAGTGTTTTCCATTTGCGCCAGACTAAATTTGTGAAGCTCACATTTGCGCCGGACCTAGTTAGGAATGACTTTACACTTGTGCCAAACCATCTTTTTCGCATCGGGTAAAGAAACAGAGAGTTTCACGTTTGCGCCGAACCAAAAAGGTTTGCAAACAGAGAGTTTCACATTTGCGCCGGACCAAGTGGTTTTACAAACAGAGAAAATCACGTTTGCGCCGGACCGTTTTATTTCGCGCCGGACCAACTTTGACACCTTGCAGTAAATCACATTTTTTATGGTCTTCCTGTGCTGAAAAAAATTATTTGGTCTTCATGAAAGTTGTAGAGAATTTCAAGACACAACTTTTTCATGTTGACAAGTTTGTCATTTGAGCAACATAAAAAATGATGAAAAATCATGTTTACGCCAAACCAATCGTTGCGAAAATTGCATTCGCGGACCAACTTTGACACCCTACGGTAATTTGAATTTTTGGAACTCTTCCCGTGCTCAAAAAATTATTTGGTCTACATGAAAGTTGTAGAGAATTTCAAGACGCATCTTTTTCATGTTGACAAGTTTTTCATTTGAGCAACAGAAAAAATCATAAAAAATCGAAAATATAAGTGCATTCGCGAGGGACCAAAAATTATGGTCCGCCGTAGATGCTTTGTGCTATGTTGAGCTTTGACGAAAATTTAATATTATTCTTGAGCAATGCTATGTGATGTGTTTTTATTATCTATGATGGATGCAGGGCTCTGTTTGGTGGTCATGGTGAGGCGAAGGGAGGTCGAAACTAGGCAAGCGTGGCCGAAGGTTCAAGATGGCTGGAGGTCGCCGGAAGATGGCCGGAGATGGAGCCAGTACAGTCCAAGGAGGCAAGGAGACAAAGTGTCTGCTAAGCTTGAGACTTTTTATGTCTAGTAGACCAGGGAGTTGTTGGTCTTTAGAGCTAAAGTAGTGGTCAAGTTAGCTTCCATGAGAGGGTTGTTGGATTGATCACTTAAAGATGCTTTGAGAAAGCATGTGTAAAAGTGAATCAGTGCAACCCATGTGAGAAAAAGTGTGGAATCAAATCTTGACCCTTGGAAGGTAGCTTAGGATTGAAGCAAGACATCCGAGGGTGGGAATTGATCCTAGAACACTATAAATAGAGGGGAAGGGGTGCTCTTCTTCTCTGAAGTTTTTTGTGCTCCTTTGAGCTTTGCCCACATGAAGTGAGGCTTTGTAAAAACTTCTAAAGAAAAGAAATACAAAAACATTCTCCCCACTCTGAATTTAAATTCTGCATTTACATTATGCCATTACATTACGCAATTTAAATTCAGTCTTTACATTCTCACAATTTAAATTCCGCAAGTTGGATTTGCCTCCCCTCCTTCTACTTGCTTCTGGTTCTTAGTGCCAAGGATGAGAGATTGATTGGATGAGTCTTCACTTAAATCATATCCCAATCCTCTAGGCAATCCTTGTTTCGAGTTTTGCGAGAAACCGATCTTTTATGCCTCCATTTATGAATCCTTGTTTGATCGTGTTTTGATGGGTTTCTTTGTGACCTCTAGCTTGCTGTGACTTGTGGGAAGGTATCAAAGTCCATCTTGATCATCAAAATCCCACGAGCAAATCTATATCACATATTTGCTCTTTTATACCAGAAGAGAATTTTTGCTCCAGGTTCTTTATTCCTTGCAAGAGAGGTTTTAGTTGGATGCTATTTGTCCAGTAGGTGGGGAAGTTTTATTTTAGGATCATTCACCCCCCCCCCCCCCCCCCACACTCTGATCGCCATTGCGATCTTTCAATGGTAGAATAAAGTTTTAGGTCAGTTAATTCCATATGTTAAGGTTAATAAAGCTGTGATTTACATCGTAAAACAAATATTTATGCCAGTCATTTCCACATGGCAGGCTAACTATAGCTCCAAATATGCATTTGAAGTAATATCATCCACTTAGGCGCAACGAGCCAATAACTTGGAAATGCTTCTTTGCTTTCCTATTTTGTTTAGTTGACATGCTAATATACTGATATATTCTGTTGCTGTTTTGGATAAAATCGTTTCCATTGCTGGGTACAAGGGGCTGGCAATGGGCAATATTTATCATCACACCGCCCAAGCTCCCACTACAATGTATTTGTTGTTCTGATATACATTATAGTTTTGTTTTGTTTTCTACAGGCAGAAAATAGCTATAAGTTATAATCAATTCATTCACGACCATTTATATAGGTTGTAGGGCATGATGGTAAGGAAAATCAATTCATATCATGGACATGTTCTGGTTGATGTACGTAAAAGGACAACTTTGATCCTGGTTTTGACAGCATATGGTGCCTGACTTGCGCAGTTACAATAACTTCAAATGTGTGCCCAAATTTTCCAATATAAATACCCTATTATTGTTTGAGCAGCAGTTGAGATTTTTGTTCAAACAAATTTTGAGCCGTGGAATGCTGTGTACCTATTTTGCATTCCTAACTATTCAAAATTTGGGAGCTTATCCAGACCTGTTCAAAAAAATTCAGCTTCGCACACTTCACACAATATGGAAATTACTTAGTCCAAAATATGTATCTGTTGCAACCCAGGGGCAACTTACTAGTAACTAAAAATGTTTCAGATCCAAGTTAGTTTTGTTAGTGGTGGTAACAAAGTATCGAATTCCTGTTAATATAATCCATCGATCACGGGTAGAATTGGTTTTGCTTGAGATGATCTCAAGTAGAGCTCTTTTACAGTACACTAAATTGAATATGAACCGTTCATTCTTTTCGATCCAATGAATCAGATTAACTATAGTTTACTTATACTTCATGTGGTAGTAGAGTAGTAAAAGCACCCTTAACAAATCAACGGTTAGATGTGATTTTTACTACACATTATATACTACTAGTACAATGCACCGTAAAATTTCTCGAAAAAAAATGTATAGGACTGTGCAAGGCGTACACAAACTGACGAACTTACCATGGATTAACTACATACAAAGTGGTAATTAAGCTGCATTTCCATCTCTTTAATCTCTACAGAGAAGATATACACGACAATCCAGTGAGCACTAAACAGAACCTGTTACATTGATATTTGCGCTGAACAGCAGTGACGCATTCAACGTTCGGTCTGCATCATGAGACATCACTGGAATGCGTAAGCCCAAATGCATGGTTTGTTTGCTTTTACTGACTACAGACTGATACAAGTGCAGTGCAGACAGAAACTAAAACGCTGAAGTAGATGAGCCCTTGAATTCTTCAGAAGCAAAATCCTAAACATTATCCTGTGAATGTCATGGCATGCGCTATTTTCACTTACTGTAAGCTAATTATGTCACATCATGTTCTTCACAATTTCTTCAATTGTTGAGATGCCATTGCCAATGGTTTTTTGAATGGAATTCCCAACATCGCAAAAGGAGTGTCGTGGTTTCAATATTACTCTTTCTAGCCAGAGGAGCTCAAATCACTAAAAGAAAAGAGGAGCGCAAAACATATAGGCCTACTTGCTGAATTAGTTGATTGGATGGAAACTTTGATCTCCATATACAGATTAAGAACAGAAAACAATACCGCAAATAATGGGGAAATATGTACAATACCGCAAATAATGGTAAACCTGCTGAAGGTCATGAAAATTTTTTTGAGGCATTTTCTTCATGCTAGTCTCATATGAGATTAACACGCAGTGAAGAAACAGGGGCACAAGTCAGTCAATCTAGAATAAAATCTTTGGAATTAAGATTGTTAATTTACATCTGCTCATCTTATCTGCAGACACATTAGTGAGCAATTCCAAGAAAAACTATATTATACAAAGCTGGCATCTACAAGATAAAATCTAGTCAAACAGATGATTAGAAAAAAATCATCAATACACACAAGTTACGGCTATCTTTACCTTCTACATGTTGAATATGTAAATCATGCATCCTTTATCGGTGTTCATGAATTGGAGGCTGAAGTTGCTTTAGCCGTTGAACGACCTGCTTCATGGTCGGTCGTACAGAGAGCGAATCAACAGTGCACCTCACTGCTAGATGCAATGTCTCTACCAAGTTATCGTGCGGGCCAACATCCCAAAGACCATCGATGAAGAATTCACGGGCACGGCCTTGGCGAAGCAACATGCATGCCCAAGCAACTATGTTAAACCCATTACCATAAGGAGAAAAGGATGGATCCAAGGCTTTCTTGTCTGATATTAACTCCATCAGTACAACACCATAGCTATACACATCAGCTTTATCCGAAACACGGCAAGTCATCGCATATTCCGGAGCAACATATCCAAAAGTTCCAGCTACACCAGTAGTTGCATGGGTTTCTGAATTTCCCAAGAGCCTTGCCAGTCCGAAGTCTGAGAGATAAGCATTAAAGTCAGTGTCCAACAGAATATTGCTTGGTTTCACGTCACGATGAAGGATCCGAGGAACACAAGTATCATGCAGATAAGCAAGTGCTTTTGCAACGTCCAAAGCAATCCTGTGCAGCATCTTCCAGTCTACTGATCTCTTCAATCTCTCCCGTATAAATCTCTCAAGATTTCCACCAGGCAAGTAGTTATATATGAGAAACATTTCAGACTCACCAAGATGGTACCCTACCAAGGTAACAAGATTGGGATGTCTTAATCTCCCCAGAGTTTTGATCTCGGCATGGAACTGTTGGACTCCTTGGAATCTTCCAACAGAGAGCCTCTTTATAGCTACCAACACTCCAGGTGAAATTTCAGCTTTGTAAGTGGCTCCGAAGCCCCCACTTCCAATGCAATTGCTTGCATTGAAACTTCCAGTTGCTCGAACAACGGTCTCGTAAGTTATCGGCACCCCGATTTCTTGGAAGATTATTACTTCTCTTCTTCCAGATGACTGAGCTGACTTTTGAGGAGCGCACTTTCTTGTGTAAATAAAGAGCACGATCAGAGCAAGAAGGACTGAAACGATAGCCGTAGCTGATGTTATTGAAGCTATTTCGATTGCGCTGAATGAATTGTTTCCTCCTTGATTTTGTGGATCTGCAGGCATTGTATCATTGTAGTCTTTCAAATTCAAACCACGCCCCTGCTGAGCAGCTGATGGGACTGCCAGGGTATACACGTGACAAGATTGTAATAAAGGGTTCCCAATAACACTATCACATTGAACTGTAGTGCTATTTGTTGGCACTGGACCAGACAAATTGTTGAATGACACGTTAAACACGGTAAGAGATGCCGAGTTAGCAAATTCTGAAGGTATCTTCCCAGTAAGTTTATTATTATCGAGGAGGAGAGCAGAGAGATTTGTCAAGTCAGCAAGGGCACCAGGGATCTCCCCTGTGAGGAGGTTTGAGGACAGGTCCAGAACCTTCAGAGAACGCAGCTGATTGATATCATTTGGAATAGTGCCATTTAGAAAGTTATGGCCCAAAGAGAGGCGCTCTAAATGCGGCAAGTTCTTCACTGAAGCAGGAATTTCACCACCAAGGTGGTTCCTGCTCAAATCCAACCTGGTAAGATAATTCAACTGCCCGATACTTGTTGGTATCAAACCAGAAAGCCGATTACCAGCAACACCAAGAACAACAAGAGAACTGCACAATGAGCCAATCTCTACAGGAATCCCGCCTGTTATCAGGTTATTGCTGACATCCACAATGAAGCCCCTTGAGCTGTTGCACATATTGAATAGTCCAGGTTGCAACTGACCAGCAAGGTTATTTCCATCAGCCAGGAAAGCATAGGGCCCCTGCATTCCCAGCTTCTCAGCAGCAACCGGCAAGGATGTCACTGTTCCAATAAAATTGTTCCGGGCAAAACTATGGTAACTCGTCAAACCCGTACCCAAGATTAATGAGGATGAAAAGAAGCCATCAAGTGCCTGATATGTCAAGAAGGAAGAATACTCTGACACCAAGTCATCAAATGGGAGCTGAGACGAAGAACAACCCGTTGAGAAGAACACTGGTATCGAGCCAGACAACCGATTTCCACTGACATCAAATACATCCATGCAAGGCACTGGCAGTGATGGATCAACTGAACCTGTAAACTTGTTCGAGCTCAAATTCAAGAAATTCATATGCCCACATTCCACCAGCCCCTTAGGAATCCCACCAGAGAACAAATTCTCCCCCAAATTCATCATCTCCAAGCTCTGACAAGAACTCCAATTCCCCGGCAACTCACCCTCCAGTGTAGCCCTTGGCGCCCATAACACCCTCAGCTTTGGCAACGCAGCAACAGCATCTGGAATCCCTCCTTGGAAATAGTTAAAGTCATTGACATCCCCATAATCCGACGAATTGAAACCACTGATCGGTGCATAAGGATTGGACAGCACGAGCAATGACAGTTCAACACAACCACCAAGCTCCGCTGGCACAGGCCCGCTCAGACTGTTCCTTGACACATCCAAAGCCCGCAAGTTCCTAAGCCGCCCAATCTCCGGCGGGATGACGTCATCCAACAGGTTGGAGGACAGCAACAGCACCACCAGCTTGCTGCAGTTGCCCAAGCTCCGGGGGATGCCACCGACGAGGAGGTTTCCAGAGAGGTCGAGGAATTGTAGGCTGCGGCACCCAGCGCCGCCGAGTTCGTCAGGGATGGCGCCGCCGAGGCGGTTCGAGGCCAGCGACAAACGCCGCAGCCCCGGCAACGCGACAAGCGCGGCGGGCATGGAGCCGTTGAGCTGGTTGTAGGCTAGGTCCAGCGTCTCGAGCGCAACGCAGGCGAGTGACGCCGGGATCTCGCCCTGGAGGCGGTTGCCGGAGAGGTCGAGCACGAGGAGGCGGCGCAGCGACCAGATCGCGGCGGGGAGCGGGCCCGAGAGCGTGTGGGAGGGGAGCGCGAGCACGCGGAGGCCGCGCAGCGCTGCGACCGCCGGGGAAAGCGCGCCCGAGAGGCGCCGGCCGGGTGAGGAGGAGATGTTGAGCGCGACGACCTCGCCGGAAACGCCGCAGGACAGGCCCGGCCAGAGGCAGTGGTCGGCCGAGGCCGGGGACCAGTCGCGGAGAAGCCCACTCTTGTCGGCGGTGACTGCCGCCTTGAACCTAAGCAGGACATCGCGCTCACGGCCGCCACCGCCGCTGGAAGCTCGAACGGCGGTGAGCAGCAGCAGTAGCGAGAGTAGGGCTTGGGCGGTGAGTGCGGCCATGGGAGGCGGCGGCGGCGGCGGGTGCCGCCGTCGCATTGGGGTGGGACAGTGGGGGAGGCCTGGTACCCAAGTCCGCGGCGGAGTGCGGGGGCGGCAGCCGGCGGCGAGGGGGGAAGGTGCGGTTTTTGCGGCGGGGACCTCGGCGTAGGTGTAGTTTTGCGTTTTGAGCCCTCGTGTGGAGGTGGGCGTGGCGTGGTTCGGAAGCTTGGAGCATGCGAGCGAGTTGGGCACAGTGACTGCGGTTGGCAGGGAAGTACTCGGGTTACTGTCAAATTGCCCTACGGCGCCATAATTTTTTTTTTTTGCCCGCGGTTAGTTGGATTAGTGCCGGTGTTTCTGTAAATCTTTCTTTTTATCACGAAGTGAGATATACGAACTATAAAAGGCATATTAATAGAAATGAATGGCATATATATATATATATTTATTTATTTATTTATTTATTGTGGAGTGAGACAATAATAATATGTGAATTTACAATAAAGACATCTCAATAAAAAAAACTAAAAAATCAAGATATCTTCGTAGAAAGAAGTGGTACATTATATGATTTGGACTGACGAATGACAACTTCTTCCGATGTATATAGACAAGTCCTGGTGCCTACTTTTTTTTGGCAAATGCTATAGCTCCTACCAAATTGGTAAAATCTGGCTCAACTTTCACGTGTAGTACTTCTATGTAATTCGAGCGTATGACTAACTAGTAACTACACAATGTTTTTGGTAAAATATCAACAGGACAATAAAAAACAAATACCTTAGCATACATGTTCTTCCCTCTAAAAGCAAGTACAATAACAAAACATATTATTTATTTTATTCTCATCTATATTATTTAGAGTAAGTAATAAAATCAGCTTGTACATTAATTTTCTCTAAAGATTGTCTTTAGAGAAACATTAGAGCATTTAATATTAACTTCATCTTTGTGGCTATTGGCAAAACACTAACTTCAATACTAATAATCGCTCGTGCATGGCTCTAACACCGACTTTTAGCCGACAATAGCACCTATTTTCTCGTGCGATGATTGCTACTAAATAAGAGTCGGTTCTCTTCTCTCTGTTCTTTTCTTATTATTTCACAAAAAAAAAATAAAGGTAATGTATACATGTTAATAATAAACTAAGACAATCATATTGTATTTGCTTTAACATACCTTTCAACGCACTCTCGATGTTTAGCCGCAAAGAAAGCGAAGAGAGCAATTAATTAAAGTCCCGTTCAGAAGTTCGCTGCCCTTGTAGGCTCCTTTTTGAAAATAGGAGCAATGCAGTGTACCCAAGCGCAAATTCCACGAGAAGCAGGGAGAGCCCGAGCGTGGCCGCGTGCAATTTCGCGAAAAGGCGGTGTGAAATGCGAAAAGGCCCCCGCTTTCCTTTCCTCCCTCCACGCCCCGACGACGGCCTCTGCTTTTCACCGCGGCCTTTCGCACCAACCCGAGCTCGCGCACCGGCGATCCAGTCCGTCTCCGGTCCATCCGACGGCCGTAAATCGCTTGTCCCGGAGCGGGTAGCTCTGCGACCGGTGCGCGCGCTTCGTTGGTGCGCCCCCTCCCACCCGTTGCTTTCCGCGACGGTGGGTTCGGAATTCCGAAAGCGGCGCGGCCCGAGGGTCACCGCGGATCGCGTGGGGCCCAACCTGGCAGTGGGGGTGGGTTGGCGGACAGTGGGGCAGTGGGGCCCAGGAAAGTCAACAACGGCGAGTGGGCGGTCAAACAGTGGCCGCGCTAGTGGCGTACGCGTGGAGGATAAGGAGAGAGAGACGGGGTGTGTGTTTCGGTGCAGCGCAGCGAAGCGTGTAGCGTACAGTAACTAGCGTAGTGATCCGGTACATTGTTTTGTTGGCTCGGGCCATCCTGTCGTCTAGGCGTGGTAAAGAATTTTTCTGGTTCTTCGGGCTTAGTTTTGTCTACGAGTTTTGATTTTTATTCAAATAAAATTATAAATCTGATCTTTTTTGTTTATAAGTTTTGATTTATTTTAATAAAATTACAAATCTAATTTTTTTAATTGGCGGAGAGCGGGGCGGTGGGGTCCGAAAAGTCAACAATGCCAAGTGGACGGTCAAATAGCGGGCGTGCTAGTGGAGTACGCGTGGAGGATAAGGAGAGAGACTGTGAGGAGCCGCCCAGATCGTCATCGAGTTGTTGGATGAACGGTCACTCCCATCGGATTTGGATCCTAGCAACGAATCACCGAAGGTGATCTCAGTGCTAACTCCCAAGCCCAATCGAGACAACTCCAAGAAACATCCTAACAATTCGACAACCATCCCAGTATTCCCAGATGCGACCCGAACTCACCCAGGATCCCCACATACCGGTTTACACAGTCGTTATCAATTCAATTTGCACAAAAGGGGCAACAAACTCGAAACTTTCGAACCAACGCGCAAGCGGAAAACAAACGGCACAAAGACAAACCCGACAACCCCCAAACCAAGATCAAAAACAACGCCAAGACTCTAAACTAGGTAAGAACGGGAAAAAGACCAAGACCCTAATCGTAAAATTTCTAAGACGACCTTTCTAGATTCTACGGACATCCACTCAGCAGACAAGAAAACACAGTTCAATATATATATGTCGAAAGTAAAAGCAACAACCACAGTAGTATCAGCAGTTAAAGAAAACGCAAACGGAGCCCAACATACACTTAAGCGTCTATTGCCAAATCCAAAAGACCAACGAACCGCATCTATCTATACAACAAAAGAATGCATTTAGCAAAAGTAAGACAAATCCTGAAGTGTTCTCGCTGAACACTCCCGGTATAACGGCGTCGGCAAGCCTCTACTCGGTGCCCGCCTATCAGAGAGATGCAGGCGTAACTCGCACTCAACCTGATCCTCACCTGAAAAATCACAAAGCAGAAGCATGAGTACGGAAGGTACTCGCAAGACTTACCCGTGGGTCCATATAGGACCGACTCCAAAGGATTATGCATTTAGTTGTAGCAAGGAGTAAGCTTAAGGTAAAAATGCGGAAAAAGCATTAACATTTGTAATATAAGTGCGACAACGGAACCAATTACAAGTTTAAAGCAGTTATAGACCGCACTTACTTCTAATGTGAAATTGAAAGTAATAACAATTAAGGTAGAGCAATACATAACCAATTTAAAGCTCAAGCCCAACGGCGAACCACAAGTTCAAGTTATTTACTACGCAGAAGAAGTTCGGATTAAGCTTGCTCATATCCGAGAGCGTGGCAATTCGAATCGCTTAATTAACCCTGCAGGGAAGCATTGATCGCACGACACTTACCACAAGGGCCTAGTGTCAACCCCCTCCCAATCATACCCAATCGCTGAAGCGTCCTCCTGTGGCCCGAAATCCTAGCACCCCCTCGAGCAGCCCCAAGCCCGGCTTGGCGCTCGAGAGTCGGCCTAAGCCTCGCCCTCAACCACGTCCAACCACAGGAAGTTACGGTCCATCGATTCCGTATGAGAGAAAGAGTGGCTTACCGTACCATAATCGGGCATGCGATCAACCGGGGTGTGCTCAATCCTATTCCACTTACGGATCGGTCCTTAATTGACACAGACGGGGCTACACATTTGAGTCTCCATACTCAAATGAACCAACTCCCCCGCCCGGTCCACAAGTTAACCTTTCCGAAACATTTTCCCAATTCCAAGTCCAACATAATGTAACATGTGTGTAATAATAAAAACCACAAGTGACAGAACCCTCCGTCACTTGGCCCGAACCCAACATCTAAGCATGCTAAGCGTGGACTCATTATATTACCCATATTAGCTCCAAGGAAAATATTGATCAATTACCAACAAGTGTAAGTGCAACAAATAGGGTCTAGTCCTATACCACAGTCAACTCCTAATGCAAAACGTAACTCACAATTTAACAATTTATTCTCAAAATTATATTCATACGAGGTTCAAGATGCTTAGGTGCTTGCCTGGTGCTTCTGCGGGAGTCTCAGTAACAACCGGCTCACCGTGATCACCCTCGATCGCGCCACGCTACTCCTCTCAAGGGATCGTTCTCTACACGAGCACAATGTATGCGAAAATGAGATGCATGCTATGCCGATGACATGTAACGAGAATTGAAAAACAACAAGCAAGCACTCGGCAACCAATAAGGAAACGCAATATGAAAGTCCACCAACAGGTAAACAATAAACTTTGAAATGCCCAACCTTTCCAGAATGACAACTATAAGTCATTCACCCATTTCCCTACTCAACTCCAATTCACTCGCATCCTTAACCCATCTCGACTCAACTTAATAGTTTGATACTTCTCATCTAAAGTCTATGAACTACAACAAAGAAACAAACATGCACTCCATATTAACATTCACCATCAACAAAGAAAGTACCTTCTTAAACGCCCATCTACCTTGAGATATCACCAGCTAACATTCGTTGCAATTTATGAGATCTCTTAGGCAAGGAACTAGCATGCTGTGTAAAAGCACTACAATAATTCCCACAGGTACTAATATATTTACCATATCTCCAATTACAAATGATACATATAGCTATCTTAATATGACACATTGATTGAACTTATTGGCTTGAAGTATAACGACTAACACAACTATCAGTCAACACAGTTGACGCGCTCACGTGTACGCACAAATCCTCATATGGTTATTGATTCAATTCATTACCGAATAAACCAAACCATCCCTAAGTTAACATCAACCCGAAAATGAAAGCATCCCACACGTAGTGACTCGAACACCACCGATAAATAAACATCTCAATTCGAAGAATAACTACTAACTCGCAACATCCAACCCCAAAACAAGCTAGATGTGTCTTCCTCTTAGCCATTTCATCAAACACCTAATATGCATGAACATCCACCTCCTAACCATTTCATCAAACACTTGCCATGCACCACCTTGGAGCAAACTTCCCCAACACATCTAACCCTAGCCATGGCCATGGAGGTGGAGAGGAAGGGAGAGAGAGAGGAGGGGGAGGTGTTGTCATTGCATCGAGGAAGGGGGGTCGCCACGGAGGAGGTGGCGTTGGGGAACCTGGCCAGTGGAGGCGAGCCGAGCCGACGGGAGGGTGGGGGCTGGGCGCCGAGCTAGGGAGGAGGCGCACTACTGGGGAGCACGGGCCGCGAGGGAGGATGACAGGGGCGGCGGCCAGGAGGCAGCGCCGGCGCAGGATTCGCTGGGAGGAGCTTGCGTCGCCAGTGGGAGCGGGCCTGCACGGTGAGAAGGGAGAGGTGAGTGGGGAGTGAGAGAGAGAGGAGTGTGAGGATAAATTAGGAAGGGGAATTTACCCATTTACCGCCATGACCACACACCTGAAGAAACTTGAACCATGACAGAGACGACGTGTGTGTTTTAGTGCAGCGCAGCAAAGCGTATAATGTAGTGACCTGGCACATTGTTGGCTCGGGCCATTCCATCTATGCGTGGCAAAGAATTTTTCTGGTCCTCTAGGTTTTTTTTTACAAGTTTTTGGATTTATTCGAATAAAATTATAAATCTGATCTCTTTTCGATCGAGCCAGACATATACCATGTTTCTAAACAGGATCGGATCTAGAGGATACCAGGTATGCTCCGATACCCTAAAAGGTTGAAAAAGATACAAGGTCACCTCTTTATTAGACTAAATTTGTTGATTGAATTGATTTCAATTTTGGTAGTTTGAGATTTTTAAGATCATACAACTATTTGTATTGTACTTCTAGCAAATTTCAAATATATGTTAGATTTATGATATTACAAAATCATTGTGTAAGACTATAGGGTTGTACATGTGAAATGTGCATATCCATAAAAAAAATTAGTTCCACCACTATTTCTAAATCAGGATAGACAGCTACCGCGTTCTCCAACTGCGGCAGGTGGGACTAATGTAGTCCAACACGGCCACAGGTAACCTGTTATGGTTATATACCACAACAGTTGATATGTATTGTATTTCGATACTTCCGCTATCGAGAAGTGTCTAAATTTTCGTGGAACCAAAGTTGAAAAAAAAAATTATGCAAGGGGAAAAATCAAGGGTGTGACGGACCGCCTTTTTAGGGGCAGTGCGAAAACTCACAACAGTTACCCAGGAAGACTAACTGTTGGAAAACAAGAGTATAGTTACCTGGCAAAAGCCAATTCAACTCTTTTTATTCAATATAGGGCCTAACGGCCAGGGTTTTACAAAAGAGGCGCGGCGAGGCCCGAATAACTTACAATCAAAACACCGCACAGGCAGGCCTGAGCAAAAGACCAAGACCTCAAAACCAGACAAAATCGCCAACTACGAACTCCTGAAACGCTCCAGCTTCTTCAAACTCTGAAAGGGCGGGGGGTTCGCAAGTTCAACAGCACTTAACCAACTTCTTCGAAATTCACCAAACAGTAACTTGAGCTTGGTTACGGGTATCACCCCAGTTCAAACTTAACTTCATTAACCGGAAGTACGGCGTATTCGAATACCATCATGATTAACTCTGCAGAGGTGCTCAGCTTTACCCACAAGATATCAACGATCATACTCACAGGCAACTAGAATACATGTGGTCGATCGAGATGATCACAAGATTTCGTTAACCATTCCTGTTGTTTTAGTTGTTAACCGATAGTTGTATAGCTACCTTGGGCTCACAAATCCCCATTAGCATCTACCGCTGTGAGAACCAAGAATGTCGCGAAGGACCATTCCTGCTCCACCCTCCTCGGTCGCTTTCCCTGCCAGAAGGCCGGTCCCCATTCTCTCCCGAGAATGGTAGCCACCAAAAGAATCCATTTTTTAGGTTCAGAATGATTAATTTATCGAGCCATGTCGGATACTAGTCTGCCGACCAACCGACTGTGGTTGAGCGGATACTTAAGTTGTTTACTTTGCTCAAGGGGTTGTTAACCTTATACCGCCAAAGATCAAGCCTTCATCCGCAAACCCGATCCAGATCCCATAATACCGGCCACCAAACAAACCAAGGCATTAATCATCACCGGATCGGAGTTACATCCACTCCGGATTTATCCGATTCTGTCCCCAAATCAGAGCACTTTCTCAAACATCCGAATCGTAGATTCAAGATTTTATTTCCTTTTTCAAAAGCATTTGAGCTAACTCATCGGATTAACAAAGAATAACTAACTTAACAGGGTAATAGTAATCATCTAGGGTTACAAAGGATTTAATCTGGTTCAATAATTTCAAGGAGGTTTCAATAGCAATTTTGGCATTACCTAGGTAGCATGTCATTCTAAAATACTGCTTTCAATAATTCAACATACAGTAAAATAATGCGATACAAAGTAATTACTAAGTGATACATGGCATGTTTGGGATCAACATGATCAAGGGTGTACGGCTTGCCTTGCTCGGCGATCGGATCGGCCGAATCAGAGGAAGTAGTCGTTCGGGCTTCCGTCGGTCCAACGTCGGCTCCGGATCTTCTCCGGATCCACGTCTGCTTCTCGAACAGCTCCTACTCCAGTGGATCGCTTCCGGAATTGTCCAACGCCTGGATCTAGCGACAAGAACGAACGACAAATAAAGAAACGAAAACGGAAAAGAACCTAAACGAAACGAAATCGGAAACCGAACCGCCGAGAGAGAAAAGGGCGAATTGGGCAATTCGAATTTTGGGAACTCCTGATTGAGGAACGGAGGGCATTTTGGACTCGGTGGATCGAAACGGTTCGTAGTGTCTTTGGAAAGTTTCCGCTCACGATTTTCGTGATTTTCTCGATTTTTTCGGCATTTAAAACGATTTTCGGAATTAATCTAAATTAATTAAATTCCAAAATCGTTTTACTGTTTCAACGGAACTGGGCCGACTGAGTTGGGCTTAGTGGGCCAAGGCCCACGGGGCGAGGTGGCGTGGACGCGCGAGCGGCCGGGCCGGCTTAGCCAAGCTCAATGGGCGCGAGGCGACGCGGGCGAGGCCCACGCGCGACGCGGCAAGGAGAGAGGGGGCTAGGGTTAGGTTCAAAGTGAGCTGAGACGGCAGCCGCGGCACTGATTACAAGGCGCGACGGGACGAGCCGGCGAGAGAGGGCGAGCTTACCGGGAGGCGAGGAACGGGCGAGGAGGAGACGAGGCGCGGTGGCTTTTATAGGCGCGGCGAGGGCAAGGCGAGGCGGCAAGGCACGGCGCGACGGCGCGGGGCGCGGGCAAGGCGGCGGCGGGCGGCATGAGCAACATATGTTTCGGGCGACGGGCGCATAGGCGGCGAGGCGGCTGGCACGCGCGCGACGCGCGGCAGCGGCAGAACGGGCGGTCGCGGCGGCCACGGCGGCGCGCTGGTCCACACGCGGCGACATGGCACAAAGCGGCGGGCACAACGCCGCGCGGCGACATCGGCGCGGCGCGCGAGAGGCGCGCTGCCGAGGCGAGGCGCGGACGGAGGCTGGCCGTGAGTCGGCCACTGGCTGGCGAGGCTAACTGCCGGAGGAGATGGGCCGGACGGCCCACAAGCAAGGAATTTGGCCCAAACAGAAACGAAACCAAAACCAAAATCAACTCAAATAAAACGCAAAATTCAAATTTCAAATTCGAGATTTGAACTGAAATTTGAATCAACTCCAAGTTAAATTCATTTTGAATTTTGGGTTGTTTCAACCTACCCCACTTAAAACAAATCTCGTCCCCGAGATTTATTCCTCCTGGGGAGAAAGGTTGGGAAACTACTGCTGCAAACTGATTCCTTTTTCCCAAGGGTCCTTCGAGTGTGTGATCCTCCCACAAAGACTCAGAATCTGACAATCTCAAACTCAGTCTTTTTCTTCCCGACTTCCATGATCTTGACTGATCTTTCGGTGAACCACAAGGCAAGTTCGATTCTTTGACGGCACTTGATCTAATCACTGGCCGCAATATCCTCTCGATTGAGAATATCTCAAACATACTTGAACTTCTTGAAAAATCCTGAATCGACCGTGACTTGCATGCCACTTTTACGATTTTGTTAGAAACCAGTGCAGTTCAGTCTAGCTAGGCTTAGCTTCTGTTCTTTATCCAAACGGTGCTGACTTCAAATGGAATTACTCCTAGACAATGAAGTCTCTGATTTGATAGCTAATGTCCCTTCTTCAGCATAACTCTTTCGTCGCATCGTATTGGTCTTCAAACTTTCTGACAACTCTCACATGAACCTTGTATCATAATTAAGCTGTGGTCCAAGGCTATTTCTATTTAGTCTTTATCCAAATTAAAAGGGGTCGACACTTTCCTCCGTAAGGGGTTCCGAAGGGTACCATATCCAGACTGACTTGGCAACTGAGGCTGTACTGAGATTCTGCGGACGGCAATAGGTGGTCCAATTCGGTCTCCTGTGTTAGAGCGCAGGCTCTCAACACTTCCTTTAGACTCTGGTTGTTTCTTCTATGCTTGCCTATCTGACTGAGGGTGGTGTACGGGTCAAGGTTCAAATCTGTCCTTGTAGCCTTATGCAGACTTTCCCCGAACATTGAGCTAAACTGGCTCATCAATCGACTCAGTGGGGCTCCTTGCGGTCTGCTGACCTGAAATGAATCCTATTACGCTAACTTGTCTTTCCTGAAGATCTGCCGATTTGGTACGAGGTAAGCTATTACGGTCAATCCATAAGTCTTTGTCCCATCCGGGCGCCAATCTTTCTTTGAGTTCTTAGGTAACCTAGTGGCAAGGTTTTCTTTTCCTTTCGTTCCCACATGGGCATTGTAAGTGACTGTGGCTATCTGACTGTCGCTTTGGTAGTCCACTTCATCTGTCTGACATCTGTTGCATCCATCCACGTATTTGTTCACATCTTTCTTCATTACTTCCTCGTATTCCCTTCTCAAATCTTGGTGCATTCTCGCACTCCGTTGGGTATCGATCATTTAGGTATGTGAACTTCACAAAACCAATCCTCTTATATCCTCATTATCCTGACACTCGTGAAATTAGGCTCGATCGCTTAATTCCAGGTATCTCTTTCCGTGTCTCTCGAAGTTTCCTTGTCTGCATTGTCTTTGCCGACTGGATCGACTTCCTAAATTGGCCGCTCGTGGAAAATCTCGTGACACTTCGACCTTTGTCTGTGGTTCAACTATCATAACTCGACTCTAGGCGTGGGGATGCTCTTCCCTTGAGCCGAGTGACAAGATGCCCTTCTCGCTTAAGGCGCCGCCTATCACACTAGTTCTTTCTCATGGAAGGCACTGAACTCTAGAGTCGCAATTCTTTACTTGACTCCATCCATTTTTCTTTCATCCCCTTAGTTTTTTTCCAAAAACATGAACGGTCTGGGCTGACTTCGTATCATGTGTCGGGTCATCTTCCTCGTACGGCTTGAGCTGTCACAAAACATACTCAATCATTCTTTTATCCTGTATCAGTACACTTGTCGATCCTTTCTCCTTAATCTTGAAATCATCAGGGGTCTTGGTTTGATTCTTGGGAGTGTGACGACTGTGCCGACGTTGAATTTTGTTTTCTGATTCTCGAAATTGTCCTCACTCTTCTTTGTCCATCTCAGTAGGGTTGTACCGCTTGAGAGGCCGAGTCTCGGGTTTGGTTATCTCTGAAGAATCCTTTGATCGAACTTCATCCCACTATTCTCGTAAAAACTTCGATTCTCATATCGACGGCCGATTCCATTCCATAACTGCCCTTTCACCGATCCATCTTTATTCCATCTCTAGTGAGGTTGTTACTTAGGAAAATGGTTTCATTCAACTAAAATTCATTTAGAGAATCTGCGCAAGCCGTGTTCTCTAAACCTTTTCCTAAATACTTAAATGAACTGTCCATAGATTCCATATACTTAGTTCATTGGGTTCATGCAGTATGCCAGGTTATCTGCGAGTCCAACAGAACCATTCCAATTCTCGTGGTCCATACTGCTTAATGACTGTGGTCTTCTCACTGTCCTGTTATCTGACTTTCAACTGACGGTACTTTGTCCTTGATTCCAATTCGGAGGATCCTTTGGCTTCCTTTAACTGGCCAACAGGTCATTACTCTGAGGCAACTTAAACTTATCCAAATCACGGGTGTGTTGTCTAATCCGAGTGTGGTAGGCGGTGATGTGACCTTGACTCCTTTTATTTTGTTCCATCACTTGTTGTCCGCGATACTCCTTAGTGTCACTGTTTTCTGTGTACAATCCATTCTGGCCTTGTGTCCGAATCATCAATTCCTCTTCCGAATGATATTCAGACTATCCCTTTGTCCATAACAATCCATCTTTGGACTTAGTTTCCTTGGATTTCCGTCTCCAAG
Source organism: Rhipidocladum racemiflorum (assembly GCA_036346355.1). Classification (NCBI taxonomy): domain Eukaryota; kingdom Viridiplantae; phylum Streptophyta; class Magnoliopsida; order Poales; family Poaceae; genus Rhipidocladum; species Rhipidocladum racemiflorum. The sequence goes on along the minus strand of CM070582.1, from coordinate 51,128,677 downwards.
CTGTACCAGAATCTTAACTATTATTCGACTCTTGATCCTGACACTTGTAGCTTCTGCGGCTTCTGTAACTGATGTTAGGTCCATCTTAAGACTGTTTTCCCTTTCTTGGAATCCTATTCCACTCTGCTCCTTGGTGATGTGTCATAGGGAAGAAATCTTATTTAACTCAGTAGCCACTGTCTTTTGTCCACCATTCGCACAGTTCATGTGTCAAAACACTGCTTTATTTCCAAAATATTGTTCAGACCATACATTCTTGATAGTACAAGTTGGTCCTAACCTTGATCCCTTGGATCTCCATATCCAAGTTGTTACTTTCCAATCTAGCTATTAGTCTACTTAGGTGGCTTGGGATCTCCAGTGAGTGGTGACGGGTACAGGCAATTTGTTGTCGTTCCTTGGCGATGACATGGTTGATTCTCCTTGGACGTGTCCTGAAGTGTTCGACCTTGACCGCTTGGGTTTCCTTCGACTCAACCGAAATTCTTAGTATCCTCGAGTTTGGGATTGTTGTTGATGAGACACCGACGATCCGCTGGTGGGGCCGAGGCCGACGTCTGTGATCTCGTTATCACAGCTTGGTAGGTCCTTCGTAGGCGTGATTGTCTCGATGTGTCCGGCCGTCCACAATGAAACATCCTGAAATCTTTTGGGGACAATCTCGACATAGTGGTTCCCATTGCATTTATAGCACTTCACTGCTTTTGGGCCGAGTGGCTACGGTGTTGATCGCTCTCCTTTTATTACCTGTTTCTTATTGGGGAATCCATGAGTGAGAGCTGAGGTCCTTTCTCTGATCTGGGTGGAAGTCTGTATCCATGCCTGCTGGAGTTTTCTCTTTCTCTTTTTCATCCTTTCCAGATCATTTCGGGCTTCTTTGATTGTTATCCATTTGTCCATTACAGCTGACAGGTCCTTGATAGCTAAGGTGTGGAATTTCAAGCTTTTCTGTAATCCTTCCAAGAATTCTCTCATCTCTTTAGCTTGAATGTCCATCTCCATGGAAATGTCATCAGCAAAGTAGTCGGATTCGTGCGCATATCCCACTACCGCACTTTCCTCTTGTCGGTCCCGATTTCCTTTGGTGTGTTCTTGAGGTTTGTCAACTAGCTGTTCCAAAATCCCTTCTAATAATCTGCGTGTGGTGCCTTTCGCTTGTTGTCTGCTTCTTTCCATTATGGCCAGATGTTGTGCTAGGTGGATGGGTGGTTTCTGACTCTTCATTACCGCTCGAATCACATGCAGAACTCGATCCAAAATCTGCCATGGTCTCAATCGACTTTCTCTTTTCGGTCTGCCCGGGGTTTTGGGGTAAAGCGGAAGGTAAGTAAGATTTAGAACATGAGGTGCGAGAGACTGAGTAGGTGAGAAGCAAGACGAAAGGAGAAGAATTAGTGGAATTTGGCCTAAGGTATAAGGATACTTAATACAAACAATTTAGCAGAGAGATAGAAACATAGCTTTTATACATAGATCGCTTTTACAATACCGTCATAAGGTACCAAAACAATCTATTTTACACTACCAAAAGACCTACAGAAAAGGGCACAACTTCTACGACTAACGATCTAACTCATCGCCGACGACATCACCTCCAAGTCAAGCGAAGGTCGACGAGGATTTTGAAATTTAGGCAGGCATTTAAACTTTTTAAAACAAAACCGAGAGGAACAAAAACTCTAAAGAAGATAAGGTAGCAGGGGAAGGACGAGAAGCAATAATACTTATATTTTCGCAATTCATTTTGTTTGTAAGCCGAAAATAATTTTGTAAAACTTTCCTATACAAACCTAAGGTCTTAATCTATGGTCAAGCCAAGGCTCTGATACCACTTGTGACGGACCGCCTTTTTAGGGGCAGTGCGAAAACTCACAACAGTTACCCAGGAAGACTAACTGTTGGAAAACAAGAGTATAGTTACCTGGCAAAAGCCAATTCAACTCTTTTTATTCAATATAGGGCCTAACGGCCAGGGTTTTACAAAAGAGGGCGCAGCAGGGCCCGAATAACTTACAATCAAAACACCGCGTGCAGGCCTGAGCAAAAGACCAAGACCTCAAAACTGCATAAAATCGCCAACTACGAACTCCTGAAAGCGCTCGGCTTCTTCAAACTCACGAAAGGGCGGGGTTCGCAAGTTCAACAAAGACTTAACCAACTTCTTCAAATTCACCAAACAAAGAACTTGAGCTTGGTTACTGTATCACCCGATTCAAACTTAACTTCATTAACCTAAGTACGGCGTATTCGAATACCATCATGATTAACTCTGCAGAGGTGCTCGGCTTTACCCACAAGATATCAACGATCAGTTACTCACAGGCAACTAGAATACATGTGGTCGATCGAGATGATCACGGATTTCGCTAACCATTCCTGTTGTTTTAGTTGTTAACCGATAGTTGTATAGCTACCTTGGGCTCACAAATTTCCCCATTAGCATCTACCGCTGTGAGAACCAAGAATGTCGCGAAGGACCATTCCTGTTCCACCCCTCCGGTGCGTTTCCTGCCAGAAGGCCGGTCCCCATTCTCTCCGAGAATGGTAGCCACCAAAAGAATCCATTTTTAGGTTCAGAATGATTAATTTATCGAGCCATGTCGGATACTAGTCTCACGACCACCCGACTGCGTGGTTGAGCGGATACTTAAGTTGTTTACTTTGCTCAAGGGGGTTGTTAACCTTATACTGCCAAAGATCAAGCCTTCATCCGCAAACCCGATCCGGTATCCCATAATACCGGCCACCAAACAAACCAAGGCATTAATCATCAGCCGGGGATCGGAGTTACATCCACTCCGGATTTATCCGATTCTGTCCCCAAATCAGTAGCACTTTCTCAAACATCCGAATCGTAGATTCGAAGATTTTATTTCCTTTTTCAAAAGCATTTGAGCTAACTACTGGATTAACAGCAATAACTAACTTAACAGGGTAATAGTAATTATCTAGGGTTACAAAGGATTTAATCTGGTTCAATAATTTCAAGGAGGTTTCAATAGCAATTTTGGCATTACCTAGGTAGCATGTCATTCTAAAATACTGTTTCGATAATTCAACATACAGTAAAATAATGCGATACAAAGTAATTACTAAGTAATACATGGCATGTTTGGGATCAACATGATCAAGGGTGTACGGCTTGCCTTGCTCGGCGATCGGATCGGCTGAACTGCAGTCGAAGTAGTCGTTCGGGCTTCCGTCGGGTCCATGTCTGCTCCGGGATCTTCTCCGGGATCCACGTCTGTTCCTGGAACAGCTCCGGCTCCAGGGACTGCTTCCGGAATTGTCCAACGTTTGGATCTAGCGCGACAAGAACGAACGACAAATAAAGAAACGAAAAACGGAAAAGAACTGGAAACGAAAACGAAATCGGAAACCGGAACCGGGCCGAGAGAGAAAAAGGGGCGAATTGGGCAATTCGGAATTTTGGGAACTCCGGATTGAGGAACGGAGGGCATTTTTGGACTCAGTGGATCGAAACGGTTCGGGTAGTGTATTTGGTGGGTTTCTGGGGCTCACGGAATTTTCGGGGATTTTCTGGGGAATTTTTCTGGATTTAAAACGATTTTCTAATTAATTTAAATTAATTAAATTCCAAAATCGCTTTTATCGCTTCAACGGAATCGGGCCGATCGAAAGTTGGGCTTAATGGGCCAAGGCCCACTGGCGAGGTGGCGTGGACGCGGCGAAGCGGCCGGCCGGCTTAGCTCAAGCCGGGCGCGAGGCGACGCGAGGCCCACGCGACGCGGCCGAGGAGAGAGGGGCTAGGGTTAGGGTTCAAAGTGAGCGAGACGGCAGCCGCGGCGCATTTGCGCGGCGACGGACGAGCCGGCGAGGAGAGGCGGAGCTTACCGGAGGCGAGGAACTGGCGAGGAGGAGACGAGGGCGCGGTGGCTTTTATAGGCGCGGCGAGGGCAAGGCGAGGCGGCAGGCACGGCGCGACGGCCGGGCGCGGCGGCAATGGCGGCCATGGCAAGGAGAATATGTGTTTGGCGACGGGCGCAAGTAGCGGCGAGGCGGCGGCAGCATTGGCGCAGCGACGCCAGCAGCGGTAAACACGGCGGCCGCGGGCGTTACTGCGGCGGGCGCGGTTCCACACGCGGCGATGGCGGCATACAAAGGCGGGGCAATAACGCGGCGGCGACATCGGGCGGGCGCGAGGGCGCTGGAGGGCGCGCTGCCGCCGGAGGCGGCGGGGACGGAGGCGGTCGGGGAGCTGGGCCTGGCGAGGCCAACGGGCCGGAGAGGAGATGGGCCGGACGGCCCACAAGCAAGGAATTTGGCCCAAACAGAAAAACGAAAAACCAAAACCAAAATCAACTCAAATAAAACGCAAAATTCAAATTTCAAATTCGAGATTTGAACTGAAATTTGAATCAACTCCAAGTTAAATTCATTTTGAATTTTGGGTTGTTTCAAAGGGTTCGCTCACCGACGAGCCCTTCGTGGCCCTTTTATACGCCACGTTGCGTCTGTGTGTGTGGGTCGTCACATGCGCGCGCGCGCGAGGCCAAGGAAGGGAGCGGCCAGTGGAATCCACGTGCTCCATAGCCGGATTCGCGTCGCTCGATTCATGGCCGCGGAACAACCACCGTAAACACAACGTTTTCGGTTCTTCTCCTGTAGTCGACCGTCGAACACACGGACGAGACGAGGTTGCTCACGACGTGCAGCGTTTGCAATCTGGCTCGGTGTCGTTTGGCCCGCTTTGGAAATTGGAATGGAGAAACAAAGAAGCGTGGAGCGGTGGTGAGCAGCCACGAGCTCCCTTTCCGGAGGCATATCGAACTCGTTGCTGCTCCCAAGCGTATCGAGAATAGTGTCTTTCTTTCTCTCCCTGTTTTTGCACTTTCGACGATTGGTTTGGACTTTGGATCGTGCTTGACGCTGCGTTTTTGTTTTGGGCTGTCTGTTTTGCGATCCGACGGCTGGTAGTAAACAAGGGGGGCATGGGAAGTTTCGGTCATTAGTTGGCCTGTTCCTTGGACCGGCCCAGCTAGCTCTTTCATGTTTATGGAATCGCGTCCCTGTAAACCCTTTTAAATTCCATAATATGGGTTACTGGGATATTCCTGATTGACGAGTTCAAAAAATCGCTCGTTTGATTTTCATGATTTTCATCTGTATCCATGCAATTTGGTTTCTAAAATCGCTCGATAAAATGGTAGGAAAGTGGAAAATAATCGGACATCCAACCTAGAGAGCGGCAAAAAGCAATACCAAAAATCATTTACAATATAAAAAGTGACATTTTGTAGATCAACTATGCATATTCAGTCTCTTCACCTAAAAGCGCCAGGATAGGGTTCAAAGGAACATGGGGAACCGCCGACTGCAGCAGTAAACGCGATCACGAGTTGCTCGCGTGGCTCCAAAGGTAACAAAATCCGCACCACAGCCAACAAAGTCTTAACCCTGAAGAATATTTCGGCTTTAAATCTGTGCGAAGTTGTTCTGGATGGAGGCGTCCTGTTCGGATTCTATTTGTTGCTTTCTTGGCGCATAGTTCTTGTTTTTTTTGGATTAATTGCTCATCATGTTTGCCTATCCATTTAGTGCATTAGGTGCAAAGATAAGTAGATCCTGTGATCTTCAGTTTACAATTATTTGTATTGTTTGTGTTATCTAGTTAATTTGGATCCTTGTAAAAAGTTGGGTTTGGGAACTAAAATAAACCTAACTCAATGCCGCTTCTGCTATATATAGATGGGTAGAAACAAAAATCCAGATTTTTTTTCCGTTTTGGGTTGATCCTTTTGCTTCAGTAATTGCTTTCGCTAGTAGAATTGGGAATGCTCTTAGGAGAACCTGTATCCTCGAATTCGTCACTGCTTCAGGCAGTAAGATGCATGTCTTCTTCAAAGGTTTTTGTTGGAGGTATTTTCTAAACTTCTAATGGATAATTCTCCTCTGTACTGCCGCCTTTTGATTCGAATATACATACATGTCCTTCATGCCATCTAATTTCTAATATCATTTCTGATCTACATGCTTTTAGGACTTCCATATGCCACAGCTGACACCACTCTATGGGGATGTGCTTGAAGGTTGTTTGTCCGATTACTGTGATTCATATCGTATTGTTGGCATGTTGGGCCATTTTTATTAACCCTTTCTTTCTTTTTGGATTGGATTCAGCTAATGTCATCATTGATAGGTCCTCCGGCAGGTCAAAGGGGTTTGGATTTATAACTTATACATCCAGTGAAGAAGCTCCATTACTGCCATGGATGGCAAGGTGATTTTTCGATATGATGTGCCATTCATGACTATTGTTTCGTTTTATATCCTGTGTGTTACTTTTGCAAAGATAACCATAGTTTGAAAGGTTGTATCTTTTTTCACTTGAGGAGTACTTGTCCATTCATAGTGCTTGCTTAATGTATTTACAACACACTTGTCGCGCTGCAATTACCAAATTTGTTTTATTAACTTACAGCATGCAATGTAATTAAGGCATTATTGAGTTTTTGCATTTGATCTGAAGTGGAGTTCTGGGAACTGGCATTAATTTGGCGACCCGCATAATTAGCCCAGGGTAATAACAATAGTACTGTCATTACTTCGAGTTAATTACACGAATCTTGGCATAGAGACTAACAAAATATCGAACGACCCGACATTTTATCAGTTATTATATCGTGTTCAGAGTGTTGTAACATAACAATAATTAGAGACTGAATGAAAATATATTATATTTGAAAGCCACGCAGGGCTACATGTCCAATACAATAATTATACATAAGATTTAAATACAACAAAAATATATTACAACGTCTAATTTACCCCAAAGACCGCATAACACCAGGTGACGGTCTTCCAAACCCCCTACTCCTCCTGGTGGTGGTGGTAGTAGTAGTAGTCCTCCGATAACTCCTAGTCATGCGGATCACCCTCACCCGATGCCTCGAAGATGAATTCATAAGGTTCACCTTCTAAACAAATGTGGATTTAAACAAGAGTGAATACAGAGTATTCAATAGGCATTAGTAATGAATGCAATACATGAATTTTTCTCTCATTTTTCCATTTAACCTCACTTTCTCTCAAATTCTGGTTTTTATTAAAAATAGGTTTTTGATTTTCTTTAAGAGTTGGACATTTTAATTTAAAAAGACTACTAGCACCCGTATATGAGGCAAACTTAGCTTTCGTAGCCTCCAATCTAAGAGACATGCATGAATTCATGATTTTAGACCTGCGTAAGTTTGTATCATTTTAGCTATATTGACCCCCACAAGAGATGCTCCAGAACGTTTATTATTAATTCAGTAATTGTGATATCCAACCCTATTACTCAAGTGGGAGATACTCCCAGGGACATCCCATCAAACTCGCAGATAACAGTTGTACTTCACCATTTGGTGGTAGTACTCCCCTGGCTTCACATATAGCGCAACTCTAGTCCAACGACCGAGTTTTTATTTCGCATGGTCTTTCCGAATCTTCCGGCATGTCTGAATTTTGTGCTCTAGTAAATAGGCTAACTAGCTAAACACTATGTGGAGATCACAATACTTTTATAGGACAACATTTGCTGACCGATTTCCCACGCTATGTTTGATACTAAAAATACGACTTATTGTCTAAGTATTAGTTGTTTATCGTTATATTCTAGTCTATGTAGAGAACCCCGCCGACCTTTAACCTTCTCATTAGGCCATCATGATTCAGACACGAAGCACAATAAATTATGCTAGATCGGCCTAGCATGACACGACGCCCACCTATACCGAGGAGCAGGACCACGCAAAGACACGCCCGACGACGATGGCCTCATCTTTTCATGGGCCAGTGAAATCCTGGCTGCTTGCTTAGCTTTTCCTAAAAGCGCTTTTGGGGGTTTTTTTTTGGCTGCGATGACCGTTGCATGGAAGGCTACCGCGGTTTATAACTGACCGCCACCAATGGACACTGGGCGCGTGCCGAGGTTGTGAGAGCACGCGCACGCCGTGTAAGGCTAGCTGAATGAGGCAAGCAAAGCAATCGGATATAAGAGTACAGGCTTCAAAGGTCCGACCACGCACGTTGTATAGACACGTGCATACATACCTGCTGCCGCACCAGACTATGAGAGAAGCACATCTCCTTCCTTCCTAATATAAATAATACAAATCTTAAAATAAATAAAGATATAAATAATTATCATCTACTCTTCATTTATACTATAATATCTGCAGTAGCGGAGGACGGGAAAAAATTCTGATATGGCGAAATTATTATTTTTATATACCTTTATTATCCGTTATTGTTCCTTGGACGTGTGCATCTCCTATCCTAATCTTAACATCAATTTTAAGGTAAGGTAATAGGATATCATCCTATTCTCATTTCGATAGTAGGTGTATTATAGTGGCGGAGGACGGAGTAAAATTATGATGCGGCAAAATCAGTAGGATGGAATATTAAACAATATCGTAATGCCAAAAAAATTCATACAGAGTATATAAGGAGCAAAGTATTCGAGTTTAATCTACTGGACATCTTGCTAAAATAATTTTTCAAATCCACACATGAAATCATCAGGGTAAATATTTCATATCTCTACTATATAAAGTGAGAGTTTCTTCCCACGTCACATTAATTGCTCTGCTTAATTGCCCTACTTAATTGCTTTGCTTAATTGCTTCTCACGTCACATTAATTGCCCTGCTTAATTGCCCTACTTAATTGCCCTGCTTAATTGCCCTACTTAATTGCCCTGCTTAATTGCCATACGCAAGAAACGAAGTATTGCTTTAATTAGCCAGCTTTTGCAAGAAACGAAGCGTTAAAGATAGATGTTTGATCTTATGAAATAGTATTTTTTTATTTTTTAATCTTTATTTTTCGTTATTAATTTTATTTTTCGTAGCAACGCACGGGCATATAACTAGTAAATATTTTATGTTACTGACAGAACATGTGCTAAAAGTACTAAGGATCCACGTGGCAGAGCAGGTATGGCAGGTGCCATACCCAGCCATACCTGCTCCTCCGCCCCTGAATATCTGTACAACTAAAAGAAGTAAAAACACATCTACTGCCGTTTTTTTATGTACTTTTATATATGTTATTGGATCCTCCTGGTAAGGATACGGTGTGTACACCGTAATCCGTGGAAAGTACGCCGTACGTACGTACGTGGACGTTTTGTTCCGAATTTCGAGTGCCAAACGATCGACACGATTCGTATTTTGTGACGGCAAGCTCGATCGGACTACCATTTCCCCTATCATTCCATCAGACACCTGGATGGATCGCTGTGTCTTGTGCTGCTACAGTGTCGTTGAGATTTGAGGCTATGGCCCTATGGGATCCCACGTATGCTAACAAAGTTTCTTGTCGGCGGAGAAAAAGAAATATCTATAGCTTTTTCAGTCAGATTATAATAGTGTATATTAATAGGATTTACACGAGAATTGTCACAATTTATAAGAAATACAACTATATTTAACTCATATGCATTGTAAGGTCAATCCGTCCAATTGCACGAACATTTTGGTTAGTTCAGTATAGTATGCAACTACCAAGCTGAGCCTATTAAGAATGGAATTTGTAGTTTTTTTAGAAAAAGAATACTTTGAGATTTGAGCTAGCAAAGAAGCCGAAGAACGGAGGGTAGCAAAATCTTTTATATAGATTTTTCTCAACTTAAATCGCGCAAAGCTGGAATAGCTCAGTTGGTTAGAGCGTATGGCTGTTAACCATAAGGTCGGAGGTTCGAGCCCTCCTTCTAGCGTTAATTTTTTTCCCTTGAACGCTAATATCGCTGCCGCCTCTGCAATCTGCACCACGCCACCCTCACATCGCGAGTCCTATACACGTGGTAGCAGGTTCCGCGGCCCGTGTGCCTGGTGTTCATAGCACAGGCACGGTTCGAAAATCGCTCGCATCGAGGTGTCGACGCGGTTTCATTTTGAAACAGCTCGTAAATGGGTGGAATTTAAATTTAAAAAATTTGAAGAAAGTTATGAAAAGTGTTGAAAAAATTCAAAAAAAATTGTGTGAGGTCCTGAGTTAATGATAATGATGCTGTAAAATTTCATATTATTATCATACATTTGTATCTTAAATTTTTTTGATAATATTACTGTCTTTGTATATGCTCTTCTGTGTTTTTATTTTCTAGGGACACTAAATAAAATCTAATATTTCTAAAAAAATTTATGTTAGGTCCTGAGGCAATGATAATGATAATGTAAAATTTTAAGATGATGGTTAGACTATGTACTTTTTAAAAAATTCCAACAGTGCTACTACTTTATATATGCTCTTCTATTTTTTGATTTTCTATGTGCACTAAAGGAGGTCTAATATTTTTAAAAAATTTACTATATTATTCTTAGGCACTCTTTATAATACCATTAATATTTCATATCAGGATCAATCTTGTAAATTTTTATAAAATTCTAACAGTATATCTGTTTCTTTTTATTAATTATTGTTTTTAATTTTATAGAAGCACTAAATGAATTTTAAAATTGTGAAAATTTCTTTAAAGTTTTTTATAGATTAATTGGGATTTTATTATGATTTTCTGCAAATAAAAAATCAATTTTTTTCTTGAATTTTTTTCCCAAATTTCCTTGAGTATGCCAAAAAAAATTCAAATAAAACCAATCGAAAATCGCTGAAAATCGGTAAAAATCGCTAAAAAAATAGTCGATTTTTGATATATTTTTTTTGACCGCCTAGTTCAAAGTGTTTGACTTTAGCATTCATACGGTTTTTGACGATTTTCAAAGCCGATGCCCTGGCGATTTTCTATTCGAAGGTATTGCAAACCCTAAGCACAGGAGTACAGGACGTCAGGAACACCCAGTTCCCAGCTACAACCATCACAAGTTCACGACTCACTCCATCACTTGCTGCAGCCAACCAACCAACCAACCAAGCCACGGTAGTCCGCTACCTCGCCTCCACAAAAGCAGCATCACCACCACAATAACAGCAGACAATAACAACAGCAGTAATACTATCACGGGCATAACACTTCAACCGTCGATGACGCTGCATATGTTGCAACGAGTGTTTCTCCACCCCAATTAAGTCCATATTTGGAGAGCACCAATGAGGCAATGACCAAACCCGGTTAAAGATCCTAGGGAACTTCAGTCGGAGCCAGATCCTCCGGTCGGCGGAAAAGAAGCCTCTACGGCTCTACTCCGGTCCTGAATCAACTTGACAGTTCGCACGTCACAAGACCAAATCATCCTTCCTACTAGCAACAAGACACAAGGTAAAGCAGCCTTCACAGGCCTCTTGCGGCGGCGGCATTGATGTAACTGGCCGCTTCGCTCGCATCCAGCTGCTTCCCTTCCACGAGTCCCTTTATCAGAGTGGCAGAGTAGGTCTCTGATGGAGGGGATAACGGCAGCTCACCGGATTTGTACCGCTCAACATCTGATGAGGGGCATCTGCAGAGGGAAAAAATAATTGAACGTTAAATTCAAGCGAAGTTCTTCATTTGTCTATGGGCCTGCCTTTCAAATAGTGCATTGAATTGCAGGTGGCCATTATCTAAAAAATACTTCACGAAGAGAGAAAATTACGTCATGGTTAGAATTGGAAGGTCATCCTCCTCCCCAAGATGAAGTACATTGGAGTACCAGCTATCCTGCATGAAGTTTGTTTGTCAAACGCAAATAATACTCCAGAATTTACAAAACTCATAAGTTGCCGAAATGATGGATTGAAAATAAAATATCAGTAGTGTCAGATTTTTGCCCATGGATGCAGCGTCATTAGAAATTTGTCCACTCATGACAAGAAAACAGTAGTTTATCTTTCAGTTTTTAATGCACCAAAACAAGATTGTTTAACCACTGTTTATGATGTCAAAAGAGTTTCATATATAATATACCATTCCAAAATTTGTCTGAATTAGCCTGTCAGTCCCGGTAATACAAACACCTTTAAGCCCAGATGAACCTAACAGGCTGACAGACCAAAGAGGCAGGTATTCGCATTTCTTTACCAAATGTACCACCATTAACTGTTGGTGCAAGCAGTAGCCTTGGAATTTAAAAGAAAGTCTTCTGGGTAAAAGTAAAAAGTGACATATTTTGCCAAGGGAAATGAAGTGGTTGGTAATGTCTTTTATCAATATGCCGCTGGAACATCAGTCACATATGTTTGAGTGACTTTTTCAATGGCACAATATTTTCTATTTTCATTTACAGGCATATAGAAAATTGTATGCGAAGAACAAGGGTACGCTTGCAATGTGGTAAGCAGCGAATCAAACCTTAATAGGTTCAAGATGAAGAGAGTTGTTTGCAGATAAAAACTCTATTTCAGACGAGCCAATCAAAGGAGAGTCAGGAGAGTCAATTTTTCCATCGTCGCTATTCTCCTCCACTAAATGATTCTCTTGAAATAATACATCATTGAACTGCTCAAGCCTGTTGAAAAAGAATAAAGGACAATTAGGATGAGATCCAGAGCACTAACTGAAGGTCGCATCCCACCCTGCATCCCGCCATGCCCTAATTCAGGGATCAATACATGTAGATGTGGTTATAATATACATACGTTATTTTGTACATGCAGACATAAGATTTCTCATTGTAATTCATCTCAGGGTTGAGAAAAGCAACGCCACCAGTACCCCAGCAAGCGGTAGAGGATCTCCCAAAAAACAATCTATGAGGCACATGCTTCCACATGGCACCTTTTGGTGGGCTTGTGTCATGTGATCCAAAACATGATATACTCATACCATCAACCTGTCACAGATCAAAATAAATAGAAAGTTTATTGCACAAAGCATACTGCTTACCAGAAAAAAAATTATAATAAGGAGAACAAATAGACCTACTGTATTCCTGAAGATTAGAATAAGAATGCTGCTTCTACAATTTCCAAAAACCAGATTTCACTAATCCTAAAGCAGTATGTTAGTCGTGTATTGAGAAGTTGCAAGTTAAATCCAACACTCAATTTGTTCTAAGAAGGAAAGCGCTTCCCTAAGAAAAAAATTTATCCCCAGAAATCCATGGATGTGATCAATGCCGTAACAGGCAACAAAATTCTGATAAAGGAATCTAATCTTCGTTGCATGATATATAAAACAATGTGTCTTCAACTTTACCTTTCCCGCTTGAATGTAGCACAGAAACCTTGGTTTCCACATGTTTGAACCAAAGCTGGCATACCAAACATAAACTCTTGACAATACTGATCTCCAAGTAAAAGATAGATCATATATTCTTCTAGACATTGCAACAGATCCATCACTTTGTGCTTCAACTGAATCAGTTGGACTTTGTTCAACTACACAACTTGAGGTGGTCTTTGTTGCAAGGTTGTCTTCATCAAGGTTCAACTTTGAGAGGCATTCACTTACAACGTCATCAGCAACTTGAATAACATTGACAGATGAAATAGCATCAGGGAGCTCATTAACATCTTCAACATCAGACTCGGAACCAGAGGAAGGGTACAGCTGTTCATTTCCAAAAGGGGAAAACAAGAAAGAGAAAATTATTCAAGGGCAATACTATTGGATTGATCTTTCTCTATAATTTTATCTCCGCTGTACAGTAAGCCTCCATGTAGATCACATAAATGATAAGTAAAAAGTGAGATCGTTAACACAACATAATTTAAGATGCACCTCAGGGCATAAGAATTCACAAGATGCATTTATCAGCGTTTCTTAACAGCTCAACTACTATGGGCTGCCAGCCAATAATATGGAGATAACCCATCAAATTAGCTGTGTAACACAGTTGACACAGCTCATGAACATGCATTCATCTTTAAAGTTGATCTACAATATGCTACTGCATTAAAACCCTGGAACAAAAAGTAACTTCCCATTAAGAATGAGGTGGTCAAAGTACAATTATTGTTATGACGAAGAGGGTGTCAAGTTTCCCGGCTAACATAACTTCATCTGGAGCTAAGCGATGCACATCTTATATATCAGAGCACAATTCATTAATCTGATTTTAGACCAAACAAGCCCTAAGTTCAAGTATCCAAGATATGAAAATCAGTAAGGGAGAAATTTACCTCGATTTGTGAGGGCTTACTCCTCAGTGGAACATTTTCCGGCAGCTTACTACTCAAAACAGGCCAGCATGTCTTTAATTCATCGCGTACCTGGTCGGTGGGGGGGGGGGGGGGGACATAATTTCAGGTATCCGCAGTAAGAGGGGAATTTGACAGCAATAGTACATGCAGACCATTACCGCTTGTATAACTCTCCATGTAGATTCGAACGGTTGCATCTCTGGAGAGTTACATGTGAATTTGTCTCCCAACAAAACTTTCGCACAAGAAAAAACTGAATTTGCTATGGATCTAAGGTTATAACCTCCTTCAAGGGCCATCACTATCCTTCCTTGAGCAAAACCTAACAGCTGCAGGAGGTTTTGCATACAGATGAACATACAATGTTTTTTTTAAAAAAAAGCTGCTTTTGTATATGCTTTACATGTTAAGCATAAGTGTCAATCAGCTCAGTTGAGAAGTCCAAAAAACATAGAGGAGATATTAAATAACTAGAAGAAATAAAGTGAAAAATCTTCTAACAGGTAACAGCAGAGCATGACAACAAAAAGAAATAACACAAGCAAAAGGTACATACATTACTGCCTTAAAATACTTTGATACATTTAGTCAATTCCAGCTTATCTGAACTCTTTAAAAATGTCAAGCATGGTTGAATTTTCTAAGGACAGGAGAATGCAAGATAAAGTGAAAATCTAATTAAATGTTGTTTTCCCACAAGTGCGTACCTTTGTTAGTAGCAGGGAATATCCATTTGGAGTGATGCAGCAACCACCAAGAGGATCACCCAGTGCTTCCAAAAATATCAGAGTAGAGAAAAAAAATTTAAAACCAGTGAACAGTATGATTATATGATCTAGTAGACTAGTACATGAGATACACCAGAAGTTTAGATTATATTATGATGTAGTGGCAGTTTAATACAAATTTTCAAAATTTCTTAAGTGAAGATCTCATTCATTGTTCCACAGCAAAATCAGGTATATAAGCTGCACCTACAAAATCAGGTTTACTAGTTACATGCCCGTGCGTTGCTACGAAAAACAAAATTGATAACGAAAAATAAAGATTAAAAAATAAAAAAAACTTATTTCATAAAATCAAACATTTATCTTTAACGCTTCGTTTCTTGCGAAAGCTAGCTAATTAAAACAACGCTTCGTTTCTTGCGTAGGGCAATTAAGCGGTAATTAATGACGTGGGAAGAACGGACCACTGCCACCAAGTGCTGCTTTAGAATAGTAGAGATAAGCTGTACCACTCCAAGCAGTGCTCAGCTAGCCCATTGAATAAATTTTGGGAAACTACATGTTGTCTGTATACATAAGCAGTTAACCTTCATGAAAATGCAGCATTGATTTAATTAAATGTTTAGATCGAAGAAAGGAACTGGTAAGCTAATAGCATAAAAGAATATATTTTCCAGCTGTAAACCTGCATCAAACCCAGCAGACACCAATATTATATCAGGATCAAATGCTTCAGCGACAGGAAGCAGTACATGGTCCCATGCAGCAATGTAATCTGCATCGCCACATTTTCCATGCTCCCAGGGCACATTAATGTTGTACCCTTTACCAGCTCCTTCCCCAATGAAACAGTGAGATGCATCCCCTTCAGCAGGGTAGAAACTTCCATAATCAAATCTACAGAAACATTGGAACAATGGATAGTTAATTTAAGACTTCATTAACCCATAGGAAACATACACTAAAATAAATAGGTTCCCATCAGAGAAACGATTGATTATGTTGACTGCACCAGTGCATCTGCTCCATCTTTGCCACAGGACCAAAACAAAACAAGTAATCTTTACACTATGAAAAGATTAACAAAAAATAGCACATGACCACAAGCCAGAAATTATCTTCTATAAGCACGTAAACGGCAACAGCATCCTAATTTGTAAGTTTGAAATATAATATCAGTAGAACTGGTTGGATAGTTCAAGGAGAGGCCTTTACAGCATATAGCAAGTTACAAACTTACAATCTGTATATCCATCCTAGGCAATCACGTAAACTTACACGCAAAGCAGTTAGAGAAGTATCTTAACACGGGTATACTAAGGGTAATATAAGGAATTGATTATTATCATCTAGGCAGAATCAAGGGCAAGTGGGTGACAAACAGACAATTCAAATGACTAATCAAGTAATCGTGCTACAGAATGGGAGCAGATAATTGATCTAATATTAACTAGATGATTTAGTGTGGATTTGCAAAGAATAATACCAAAATGACCATGAAGCAGAAGATAGGAATAAGACTTGAGCATTCAAGAGTTTTGGATTCTTCCATTGACCAAGTAACCATCAGGTGAATGGGTTCCTTGGCACGTTACTTAGAAACTAGGCTCCAGCACTTAGATTTTGTTGTACCACCCAATTAACTCTACGGGCAGTGTGTCACTCAGAAATAGATATTCTTAGGGTGATAAAAAAACTGTATTGAATTTGTTTCATAGCCTAAAGAGCAAGTAATGTATGAGATGACCAAGGTGGATTGGTGGAATGTGGGACTCAATCCCAATCATTAAAATACAACATCAAATAGGACTAAAATAAGGTCAGCTTGTTCTATCATAAATGAGTTTGTTACCAATAGGATTAAAATGAGGTCAGCTTGCTCTATCATAAATGAGTTTGCTAATACCATGAAAATAATAAATAGAGTTATTAAATTTCTCTATTAACTGCAAGCATCCAATGTTTGCATGGAAAACAAAACATGTTTGGCATACTACAGTCATTCAAAGAGCAGTAAACCTTCAAAATGGAGGCAAGTAGGCAACAGAACTGGTGTAACTCTAAAGTCTAAGCAAAACTAGCAAATCAATGTCAAGGTGCTGTCATACCTGTGAACTGAAAAGAACAATACACGGGGGTCACTATAAAACATCTTCTGTGTGCCGTTTCCATGATGAACATCCCAATCGACAATCAATATCTTCTTGATACCTAAATCAGGCTGCAATAGAAAAGACAAAGTTGGGAAGTGAATTCACCTTCTCATTAAATCGCATCGTAACAAATTATGATACATGTTCCTATATAGAAAGTGATGAACAAAAATAGCAGTGTAGCACAATTTGATCTTAACAGAAAAATCAAGAGGGAAGTTTCATATACGCACCACCTCATTTAAGAGATAATTAGCTGCAATTGCCACATTGTTGAAGAGGCAAAATCCCATTGCCTCATTATGCTCTGCATGGTGGCCTGGAGGTCTGACTAGAGCAATAGCAGAACTTAACTCACCAGCAGCAACCTTCTCAGCAACCTACTTGCCAAATGAGTCATTTTTCAGCAATCAGAATCAGATGGAAACAGAATCACTGCACAAAAGTAGGAAACATATTTACGCAACACGGGAAATGTACATGTCAAATTACCTCGATGACAGAACCAGCTGCAAGAAAAGCAGACTCTGAGGATCCCTTGTTGAAGTAAATGGAATTGAATTTTCTAGCAGTCTTGTTTCGACGGGAATCATATTCCTTCGAGCTGATGTTCCTCATCAGCTTGATATGGTTTTGGCTATGGACGGAAGCTATATACCTGTCCTCGGCTTCCTTTGCCATCATGACCACACACCTGGAAGAGACTTATGTTACAGTACAACCACAGAACTTTGGCTTGCGAAGCAATACAGTTAAGCCAATCAAAGTAATGCGCGGACAGCACCTAAGCTCTAATGCTAATGTTTAAACTTAAATTTAGTAGCATCAAAGTTACTGTGCACAAGGAAGAGCTTCACTCCCCGACAACGCACGACCATGACTCTATTCTTTTCAACATTACAATTCGTACAAAATATGAACCAATGTATGGTGAATTTCTTATTTCCTCCCCTTTCTCAGGCACTTTTACATTTTGGGCATTTCAAATAATGAAGACCTAAGCCTACAGTTAGAATCGTGGATACCAACATTTTCGAGGCCAATTTGTGCAAATCCCAGGTCAAGTAGATCCAAATGGACATGGCTACAAGATCATCAGGCATAAAGCAAGAACAACGAAAGGGCACGCAGCGGCTCGGCTATCAGGCAATTCGACGGAACCGTGAGCAAACGAAGCCTGCCCGCCTCAGCGATCCCAAGCAAAGTCGCGCTGTTCTAACGAGGGCACTGGTGAGTGGCGGGTACCTGGATGCGACGCCCTCGGCGGCGAGCTTGCGCCAGATGGCGCGCAGCCTCTCGGGGTTTTCCGGGTGCTCCTCCCCGTCCGGCGTCGCGTGCGCGCACATCCTCTCGTCGTACAGCAACCCCACCCTAGGCACCGCGGCCGCCGCCATCCTGCGCCGGCGATCCCCTCCCTCACGCGGCGGAGGGACCGGACCGGAGGCCGAAAGGAACGAGACAAGTCGGAACTGGAGCGGACAGCAGAGACGTGTCCGCCGCGAGACGACTGGATGGAGACTGGCTAGTTGCTCCTCAGCTAGTCAGCTCTGATTGGTCATTTTACGTGTGTTAGCGCTGGGTCCCACCTGGAAGCCGGGAGCCCTGGGCTTTTCGAGTTTGATTCGTACGTGACTTCGAATTCGCGTAGCGGCTAACAATTGAGAGGGCCCAACGCTAACTGATTGTTAAAGTGGGCCGTACTGTGGTTGGGCCCATGTGTCAGTTCCGTCTCTGTGCATTTCCTTTTTCTAGGGGCCGTCTCTGTGTGTATTTATGTACTTTGCAGATTGCATACCATGGAAATCCTGCATTTTGAATATCTTGGGTTTTTTTTTTCGTAGTAGTAGTTTGTCTCCCCTCTTTGCCGCATCCTGCATTTCCAATTTGAAAGCTTGAAGCTCCAACTTAGAGCAAATGATCAAATAGATCCTGCATTTGCAAAGCTAGCAATTCTAGAGTACTGCATCAATTAGATCCTGTCCTTTTCCTTCCTTCACGACAGCACGCCAGGATGGGACGAAGGCCTTAGCTGACCCTTTGCATCGGTTTTGAAATTTAGAGGCCTTACCGGATCGGACGGACGCAAGTTAACTGGCCGCGTGAAATGACCTCTAAACTTCAAAATGTTCATTTGAAGTTATTGGGATTTTATATGGTTTGGATTTGATTTTGTTTTGTTTTTTTGGGCCTCCGTCACTCTTGGGCCATCCCCAGCCCATTTCTCCGACCTTTTGGCTGCTTTCGCCGGCCCGTCTCCCCACCCGGCACGCCACCATCCCTTCCACCTCTGGCTCTAGCGCGCCACCTGCGTCCTTGCCACGCCACGCCCGCGCCGCTCGCCGTGAACCCCGCCGCCACCTCCCGCGCGTGCTCGCCGCTCCTACCTCTCTCTCCGCTCTGGCTATAAAAGCCCCATGCTTTCCCGTTCTCGCTCGCCTCGCCCTCTCTTGGTGAGCTCTCTTCTCTCCCCCCCCCTCCGCCATTTCCTTCCCTAGCGTCGGCTGACGTCCTACGCCGTTGTCGTCGCGCCGCCCTGGCAAACCCTAACCCTACCCCGTGCGTGACTGGTCGCGTGCGCACATCGCACCCGTGGGCCATTCGGCCGTTTTGGGCCGTGCACTATTCATTTTGTTTTTTTTCGTTTTCCGATTTAAATAATACGAAAAATTCCAAAAAAAATCCCCCAAAAATCCCAAAATACATATTCATAATCCATTCGAGCCACTGAGTCCAAAAACAGCCTCCACTCCACCAAATGAAGTCTCCAAAATTCCAAAGAATGATCGAATTACCCACCGACTCTCTCTTCGGCCCTATTTTCGATTTTATTTTTTGATTTTGTTTGTTGTTTTCTTTTTCGTTTATTTATCGTTTTTCATTCTTGCGCTAGCTCCGACCGTCGAGCAATTCTCGAAACAGGAGCAGGAGCCGGACTAGACCGGAGCAAAGTACGACTACAACCACTACAGCCTAGACGAACCCTCAACGCAGTAAGGCAAGTTGCACGCCCTTGAACATTTTGAACTCAATTTTGTTCCTAATATATTAATATTTATTTTCTGTTACATTATTTTTATTCATATTTGAATTACTGAAACAATTAATTTAGAATGACATGATACTAGTTACAACCAAATTGTTGGCTTAGCCTCCTTAATTGATGTTGATAAGTCATAAATAACCTTTGATTAGACCTAGTTAATAATTATGCACCCCGTAGTCGATTAATAGTCTTATTACTTCTCCTATCATCTTTTAAAATTGTGGCTAGCAGTTGGCTCAGAGCCCTTTTAAATTGTTGCTACGGTTAGGGGACAATATTGGGCTACCCCCGAGGGGATGCTAGTCCAATCCCCGGCCGATGATTGGAAGCCATGGTTGGTCTTGGTGGCTGGTGCGAGCAGGTACTAGGTTGGTTTGCGGTTGGTTTTGTGGCTTGATCTTTGGCAGTATAAGGATAACCCCCTTAAGCAAAGTAAATAATTTAAGTTTCCGCTCAATCACAAGTTGAGAACTGGTCAGTTCGGTTGAACCATTTGCCAACATAGCTCAGCATATTGTTCATTCCCCGGTAATACCTACAGGGGTGAATACCATTCTCGGAGGTAGAATGGGGTAGCAGTATTCTCAGGGGGATAATAACTGACGGGGTGGAACAAAAATGGGTAGCATCGAGCAGGATGCTGTCGTTTGCCGGTTCTCACAACGGTGGGTACTCACTCGGGTCAGTGGGTCCTGAGGGGAGTGGTCATAAACCTACCGGGTAGGGGCTATCCAGGGGAAGTTCAACAAAATGCTGTGATCATCTCAACCCGGTCGCATGCATTTAAGTTGCATGAATTTGTGCATGGCATTAACGGTCATAGATATCTTGTGGGTAAAGCTGAGCAACTCTACAGAGTCTTGATTGAAGCTAAGTTTAAATTGGGGTGACTTCCGAAACCTCGCTCAAGTAGTCTTTGGAAATTTGAGAATGTGGTTAATGGTGATAACTTTGTGATTAACCCCCATCTATTATTTATGGTTTGTGTTTCAAATGTAAATGAAACTTGTAAATAAAACTGCATCCACAATAATCAAACCTTGTGCCAATCATTTGTGAATTCCTTGCATGTAGTTGAAAGTGCATCTAGGCCCCTAAAGAAGTTTTGGATGATTAATGACAAACGATTAAGGGGACTAATGCGTTCAATGAGTTTATGAACAGGTAATAGTCCCAGCATGAGATCATCTACGAAGATTGGATACCCTCAAAAAGAAATTGATGTTGAAAATGGCTTTATTTTAATGTATTCTACATTTTGAGTCATAGGAATGCCGTACTATTAAGAGGGATGCACTGTAGTTGATCTAGAACTAGCCTCTATGCTCAGATGAATGTTAACTAGTTACGTTTGAGAGACACGTAGTTCCTACACTTGCTCCGGAATGTTTTGGTTTGAAGTTTAAGTCGGACATTCCGATCTTGTATCGGATATTCCGAAGTTATCAGACATTCCGATGCATAGTTTTACCTGAGTCCGAAGCCCCTACAACAGATCGGACTTTCCGATATTTTGTATCGGAAGTTCCGATAAGTGTTGTTTTTGAAAAGGGGGCTCTCTGTTGAGATCGGAAGTTCCGATGCTGGCATATCGGAAGTTCCGATGCCTGCTGTTTTCGAAAAAGGGTGCTCTCTGTCGACATCGGACTGTCCGAAATCTCACATCGAAAGTCCGAAGTAGTTAAATTCCAGTTTGGGAACTCTCTGTGCGTTTCGGATGTTCCGAATTTATGAATCGGACTTTCCGATGTTGACTTAGAAAGTTTTTGTCGAGGTCTATCTCTGTAAGCTTCGGAAGTTCCGATGCATCTAGTTTTCGACCGTTGAGACTTTCCAAGTTCTGGAAGTTTGCACTCATCGGAAGTTCCGATGCTGGATTCGGATTGTCCAATGTGTTGCTGAGACAGGGTATAACGGCTAGTTTTGAGCTAAAACTATAAATACCCCTCACCCTCTCCTTTAGAGGGTTACACACTTGTTTTTGCTGAACACTTGAGCACATTCTAGAGCATTCTTGAGCCCTCCTCCTTGATCCTAGTGATCATCTAGTGAGTGAGGACTAGAAGTGTGATTGAGTGCAAGAACACGAGCAAATCATTCATCTTGAGCACTAGAGAACTTCTCCAAGATCATACTACGATGCATTTATTACTCTTAGAGGTTGAAGGACTCCTAGATGGCTAGGCGTCTCTCACGAGCTCCCGACGGTTGTGGGAAGCCGTGAGAAGTTTGTGAAGACCCGTTTCGCCTCCGAAAGGGAAGAAACGAATAGTGGAACTAAACTTCAAGTGTGACCGAGGTTTGGAAGGAAAGGGTTGAAAAAGACCCGGCTCTTTGTGAGCCTCCTCAACGGAGACGTAAGATCCCCTCAAGGATCCGAACTCCGGGAAACAAATTCTTGTCTTCTTTGTATATGTTTTTCATCTTGTTACTACTCTAGTCTTCATAGCTCACGCTTTCTTGTACTCAACTAGAATAGAAGAAGCTTGTGGATTGCTAGACGTCTTTCCTGTTGTTGAATTTCAGTACTGATCGGATATTCCGAAACCATACCGGAAGTTCCGATATTATCGGAGGTTCCGATATTGGATCGGAAAGTCCGATATCTTTTCCGCTGCAACAAATTTCATTTGACTTTTTAAATAGCCTATTCACCCCTCTCTAGGCAATTATCACATCTTTTCAGTAGTTATTCAGTGTTTTCTCGTGCGACTTGTTGAGTACTGTTGTGTACTCATTCTTGCTTAAACCTAACCCCTTTCAGAGTTCCAAGAAGCTGAAGAATTCTAGGAATCTGTAGATGGCGATTCTATTTAGTTTTAGGTCTTAGTCTCTTGCTCAGGCCTCAATGTGCAGTTGTTCTTTTGTGATGTAATACATTTGAGGCTCACTGCACCTCTTTTTTGTAAAAATTTTGGCCGTTAGGCCTTAATTTCCTTTAAAAACAGTTGTAATTTGTTCTTTGTTTGACAATATGCGCTTGGTTCCCGACAGCTTATCTTTCTAGGTAACTGTTGAGGTATTTAAATGAACCCCTAAAACGGTGATCCGTTACACTGCGCGCGAAGCACGGACTTACGTGGCGTTTGCGCGCGCTCACCACAAATCAAGCAGCGCAGGCAGCCGGTGGCTATCTATCCTAGAACACTATACATATGTAGCTCCATATATATATATATATATATATATATATATATATATATATATATATATATATATATAATTTACAAATTTAGTCTCTCAACATTTTTGTTTGCAAAAATAATCTTCTTCCTCATCACGGAAAGCACAGTAGATGGCATGTGTCCTTACCTCGCCTGGAGAGACCAGCTGCGCGGGCGAGCGCAGGAACTCGGGTGGAGCGCGTGGACGGGGTTTGGAAAGAGAGGGCACGGAGCTCAGGTGGCAAGTGAGTGGCTATGTTCAGTCGCGGAGTTGGGGGCTCTAAAAGGGAGAGGGGACCTTCCACGATGCCCGCACTCCTCGCTCAAGGTGGCTCAGGCTACTTCAACGGCGAGGCGTAGCTGAGGAGTTTTGCGAGGCGGTTGCCACGGCAGGAGAAGCCATTGTTGGACGGACGAGGGAGGCTATTGAGGCTTGAATGATGGACGAGGGAGGGAGAGATGAGATAGTAGTAGTGCGGACTGTGTAGGAGGTAAGAAAGAGAATAAATGATCATTATCAACTACTATTTATAAGTAGGAGAGATATAAACCAAATGAATAAAATAAAGGTGGGTGCCTGCGTGGCTTGCACATAGTTCACGGCACTTTGTTTTTGCTTTGTATGGGCTTAATACATCAGTACATGCATGGTTGCTCCAATGCTGCCGGTCGAATGATCCCATCGGTCTATATGTAATTTGTGTTTGATTCATATGTCCTCGCGCCCCTATAGCAGCCACCCAATGCACGCTCCGACGACAACGAACAGGCACGCGACCGAGCATTAAGCGGAAAACTTTCACCAATGTCACTGTTTATGCAATCCAAGAAACAAAAAACTGGTTCTTGCAGCTATATTATGTTTTCCCCCCCTTGGATTTATAAATTCTGGATATGCATATCATTAGTACAGATATATCACTCACGTGATGACAAAACACGTTAGTTATTCTAGAAGATGCAAGCCTTTGTAGCTCTTGCGCCATCTATTGGTGGCAATGGCACTATCAGTCGATCAGTGATGATACACGTGAAAAACCGTGATGATACATTGTTTGCCACTACACGTGCAAAACAAATCTATCAGGCGTGTTTTCTTTTGATCGTACAGCTCGGATCACGACTGCGCGGTAACGCTAGTCACTTCGCAACAGCAATCGATCGGGCTACAAGTCTCCGACGGCGGCGGATGTTGTCCATTTCAAGACAGCCGAATCTTCACCTCTTGTCCTGTCCGTGTCCCCCACTGTTGCAGTTTCGTACGCTGACAGTGGTTCGCTTGGCCACGTCGCCGTGACACTCAAGCGGCAGAGGTTGCCACGCGGCCCACACCGCCCTCGCGCCCTATGACATCCGCTGATCCGCTCAACGCAGAGCGAGCGCGCGCACACACACTCCAACGAGCGAGCGGGCGGGCGCGCGAGGGAGCGGCTAACTCGACCAATGCCTCTGCTCCTCACCCCCTGCTCACCGGCGCTGCCGCCGTCGGCGTCTCCGTCGAGGGCTAGCGTTAGGATTGTGGCGTCAGCTGGCGTTGGCGCCGCCACCGTGGGCGGTGGCGACGGCCTCCCCTCATTCCTACCCAGAGCGGTGGAGCGCATCCGCGACGGCGCCGCCATCCACCTGGCCAAGCGAATCGAGCGCGTGCCCGTCCAGGCGAGCTGCTTTCTCTCGAAATTGCCCAAAATTTGCTGCTTTTTTGGAAATTTTGCTAGGAAAAGAGTGTGGACTGCGTAGTACATCACTCGGTGATGAAGTTTCTCTGAACCGATCCTCTCTTCAGACTGGCTTCGCCAAGAGCCCCATACTGAGCAGCTGCGTGAGGCCACTCAAGCAGCAGCGGGGCAATGACCCGGTCGTGCTGCTCCATAGCTTTGACAGGTGCGTGCAATGCCTAATTCCAGTGTCGAGTTAATCGTTGTCAGTGGAGTGATGCCACTAGAATATGTGGTAATTCTATCATGCGTTTAGCAGTCTGGACCTTCTACAAGTATTAGAAATGAGAAATTTTACGGTGCATTCTACTGGTAGTATATAATGTGCGGTAGAAATCGCATCTAACAATTGATTTGTTAAGAGTGTTTTTAATACCGGATAAAGTATAAGTAAACTCTAGTTAATCTGATCCATTAAATAAAAAAGAATGAACGGTTTATATTCAATTTAGTGCGCTGGAAGAGAGCTCATTAGAAATACAGTTCTTGTTTAGAGTGGAGGTACACCTACCCGTTACTGGAGGAGGCTGGATTGGAGGCTTGGGCTGTGGACATTCTTGGATGGGGATTCTCTAATTTAGGTATGCAACCACTCTCCATGTCGTGGGACTTGGTTCAGTTATTGTGCTTCCCACAATTGTAACCCCTTCTAATATTTGCTTGGTTGGCTCGTAGAAACAAGGCCACCATGTGACGTTGCGTCCAAGCGCGAGCATCTTTATCAGGTATATGTTAACATTTACAACTGGTGTACATGTTAATTTTCATGTGATGAGTTCACTTCCTACTTCCTAGCCTCTAGACTGTCTGTGATTCTAATCAGGCCGTACCTAAGATTCTGGTGGCCCTTTGCTAAAACTAAAAGTGGCACTACAAATTTGTGTATTTTTTAGAAAATGGTTCTATACTTCTGGGAATATGTACTCCCATTCTCAATATACTGCATAAATGATATTGTTATACTTCTTTATCTGTTTGAGTATACTCTAATACTAATTATAAGATACTCCAAAGTGAATTTCACAAAACATTTCATCAAAATCCACCATTTATAGCATAATTTGTTTATATACTCTTTTTACACATGGAAAAGTGTATATAACAAAAAAATAAATGGCTTCCATGATTTTTTTTTTCATTCATACCGTATTGGAGTATCTTAGAATTATTATTGAAGTATACTGAAAGTGATAAAGGAGTATAACACGTTCATTTAAGTGGTATACTGAAGGTGGAAGTACGTACTCCCAAGAGTACGAAAAAGGCTTCATATATATATATATATATATATATATATATATATATATAGGAAACCCGTTTTATACTCTCAGGTTTATGTACTCCCTACTCCTTTTACATCAACTCGTGTTACGCAAGTAGGGAGTACATACTCCTGGTAGTATGGAAGCATTTTCTATATATATATATATATATATATATATATATATATATATATGCATATATATAACGTATTTCATATTCCAATACAAAATTGGTGTGATGTTTCCTCTATACCTCTAATAAATATCTATCTTTATTCTATATTCTCTCTATGCATGCAGTGAATGTAGTGCTTAGTGATAATAATTAGGGATAATCTAGTTATTTTTAATATCTTCTTTGTTAATGTGCTGAGAAGAAATACACCTTGTAAACTTGGACGAAAGAATTACCGTGCACCATCTTATCCGTTCATGTGATATACAAACATTTTTATATACTGACTTCAAAGTATATAAAGTATATAATGGCAATTACTTTTGTATGTAAGATGAGACCCAAAAAATCAAAGAAATAAATCCAGATGAACCTGTGCGATAATGTTTTTAGTTTTATTTCCTTGCTCTTAAACCATTAGAAGTGTTAAAAGGGTAGATAATACATCTTTTTTTTGAAAGGAAGAGTAGATAATACATCTAACCTAACAAAGTTTTAGACCAGAGGAATTATGCAGTGGATAGGAAGAGTGGTCAAGAGTTGAAGGGACATGAAAGTTAATTTAGGGCCTGTTTGGCAGAGCTCCAGCTCTATTTTTTCAGCTCTGCTCCACAACTCCACTGTAGAGCAGCTCCACTGCAGAACTAGGTATTACCCCAGTGGCAAAGGTGGGTAATTTCTTTCCAACTCCACGTCTGCTCTGAAAAAACCCATTCGTGGAGCACCTTTTCTCTTGCTCCAAAAAAATGTACTAGAACTCTGCCTGCTCCACAGAGTTGCCTGCTCCGTGGTTTTCTGGAGTTGGGGTGTTTGGCAGGGCTCCACCCAGATCCGAGGTGGAGTTGGGAGCTAGAGCTCTGCCAAACAGGCCCTTAGAGGGGTTAAATAGATACATATGAATTAGTAATGAGCCATTTACTTGTGGTACGGGCCAGATTCTCATATGGTAACCAGTACCTCAAATTTGTAGACCTTATTGTCCTTACTTTAGCATGACAAAATGCTTGTCGTGATCTTTGATATGCAACTGAAGTACCAGCCTTGCTCGGAACTGCAAAAAAACTCATCTTCTATAATAAAACAAGGACCGGATTGTCCAAGTACAGTATCACTATGCTTTTCTTTGAGCAAGTTTTCAGTCTGCTTTTCCTTGTTCATATTCTGTTCAGTGATTCAGTGATGTAAGACCAGTTCCTGTGACTTGATAGTAAGCACAAAGAAAACTGTCGAGTCAGACTGATGCTACTTTATAGTGGTTACAGTGATATGATCCTTACATCTTGACTACCTCTTTGTGTAGCTCTGGAAATCCTACATCAAAAGGCCTATGGTGTTAATTGGGCCCAGCCTCGGTGCTGCTGTTGCCATTGATTTTGCAGTCAACTATCCAGAAGCGGTACAATCATGTTCAGATTTGTTGTCTTCTCTCTATTTCTTAGGGCATAGGAATAGTAGCACAAAGTACAGAGTGATATCTGTAATGCTTTCTGTGATACGAAACTTATCTATTTATCTATAACTAGCCTTCTTACAAGTCCCACAATCTGAGTTTTGTATTACAAGAAGCTAACCTTTTCTTGTTTATCACAGGTGTCAAAATTGATCTTCATTGGTGCAAGTGTATATGCTGAGGGCACAAGAGATATGACCAGAGTGCCTAAATGTGTTCCATACGCTGGGGTGAGTTGTTTGCTGATCTGCGTGCTATATGTTCTTTAGGATAGCTTGCTTCAGCTTTTTAACGTTCTCTTTTTATTAATATACTTAACCTTTACATGTTTAGGTTTCGTGTCATGATGTCCATATTTACTATCAAGTGCTAAGTATATCCGTCATATTTGTTTTTACTTAATGATGGTTATGCTTATCCTCAAGAATCATTCATGTTGGATTATTATCTCTAATTGTTATCAAACAAATCCAGTGATATGTGCATTTGTATTTGCTGGAGTACACTGTAATTTTTTTTTTGTTGCCCCAGGTTTTAATACTGAAGAGTTTTCCACTGCGATTGTTTGCTACACGCTTGGCGTTTAAGAAAATTCCAGATGGATTCTTTGATTGGGTGCAAGTAAGCCTCTATTCATTCCTTCGAATTGAACAAAAACAGCTATCATGTTCTGGCTGTTGGTTTATTAGTTTCCTCCACTTTTTGGAGCAATGTTCATATCTTCCAATTAAGTTGTTTTCTCCATTGTTATGCAAGAAAGTGGTGATGTTACTATGTGGTTGCAAATATTTGAACAGTAGTCGTGTTGCTGTTGATGCGTCAAAAATGATTATCCAAACTTTTTTTTACTAAATGCCATAATATTTTATTTTTTGTATTGCCACTCGAGTTTCACTTCTGTATATCTGGTACCCTATTTTCAATGGTGCACAAACATTGACATGAGTAATTAAATAGAATAAGGCTATTACATTTTCTTGTTTTTAGAAACAGAGGGTGTTTCCACCCCGGTTCCATTTCATTGACAGTACCCAATCCACAATTCACAATACGACAATTAAGTACCTTACAGCCGCAGAGGCCGGGAGAAAATCTTCCATTATCTAAAAAGTACCTTACAGCCCATAAAAAAGAGTTATAAATAGCTCATGGCAACAATTCCATAATCTTGTTCCTCTGTACTGTTGGAATCTGAAGACGTGTTCTTTGACTTTTTTTTCAGATTGGCCATCTACACTGCCTACTTCCGTGGTGGGAAGATGCTACAGTTGATTTTATGATTAGTGGGGGTTATAATGTCATTAATCAAATAAAGCAGGTCTTTTCTTAAAACATCCAAATTATGAAATTTTCGCTGTCTAAACATGTTAATACTTCTGATTTCCTCGCCCAATTTCATTGTCTTCTTATCATCCATGATGCTGTAGGAGCTATACGTCACTAGTGATCTCTACTCTCTGTTGTCATTGTTAGAGGCTGTAACCTTGTTTGCTGCAACAAAATGCTCTTGAGGTGAAAAGTACTGCTCAAACGAGACAACATCTAAATGCTAACACCATTTTTTCCTATTAACTATCTGTAACACTAAGATCAACTTTATAAAAATGAGAATTATTGCTCCCATAGTTTTAGCCATGCTTTATGCTGATTCTTCCTTTTAATCCTCAGTATTGCTTCCTTTTGTTCCTGATATGTTTTGATTCTTTTTGTATAGATGGTTGAAGTGCTTCCTGCAGTATTAACCAAACTATTGGGCGACAAAATGTATTAGCTTGAATATTTTGTCTTCATAATGCAAATACCAACAGGATATTGCGCTGTTGTTTCATAATTTTGCATCATCCTCATTTTGCTGAGTAGAAGTTATGGGCCATATGCAAGGCCGTTGTTGTCATTGGCATAAAATTACTATGGACATTGCGACCTTTCTAAATTCTGAACTACAATCGGGCATGAAAAAAAATGAAACGGGTTTGGGTAGTAGAAGAGAGAAAATTCTAATTGTATTCCTATTTTATGGACAGGTAAAGCACAAATGTTTGATCTTATGGGGAGAGGATGATAGAATAGTTAGCAATAAACAAGCATATGTAAGTTTATTTGAGCATGCTTAAATGTTATGTGTGGTCTAATCTGCAAGCTATATGCATGTCTAAAGGTCCTGTTTGGATCCATTAGCAGCTAATAGTTAGTTGGCTAATAGTTCCTAGCTAATATTAGCTAGCTAACTATTAGCTGGAGGGTGTTTGGACCCACCAGCTAATATGTGGCTAATAGATGTTTAGGTTGATCAATTGTCCAGAATACCCTTACTTCATTGCAGACACGAATGGTATTTTGGTTAAATACCACCTATTAGCTGGGTTTGGCTAGCTAATGAGATAACCATTAGCTGGGTGCTCAGCTAATAGTTAGCTGATATATTAGATGGCTATGTTTGGATCCACTCCAACTAATTTTTACCAGCTAACTGTTAGCTGCATGGATCCAAACAGACCCAAAATACAAATGCACATACTCGTATGCGCACGCACACCATTTTAATGTGTTTTGTCACTCTGCAGAGGTTGCATCAGGAACTCCCAAACGCACTCCTAAGGCAGGTACGGGAGTGTGGTCATATTCCTCATGTGGAGAAGCCAATGGAAGCGGCAAAACATATCCTTGATTTCCTTGGAAGCGATACAACGGAGGAGGCAGACCGAAAGAATAGCCATTTTTCACTGAAAGAATAGCCATCCTGCTGCCTGCACCACTCCGTGTGCACGCTCAAATATCCTCGCGTTGACGTATCGCGCCCGTTGTCCAGTGTGCGGCAGGGCACGGCGAACAGAATCAGATCACAAGGTGACATGTACACTGGTACACCGCTGTTTATGCTCGGTTCCAAGCTGTTCGACTTAGACGAAGCTCGTTGCATTAAGGTTGGCGTTTGTTCCCGAGCTCTTTTACAGTACACTAAATTGGATATGAATCGTTCATTCTTTTATATCCAATGGATCAGATTAGCTAGAATTTATTTATACTTCATCTGGTAGTAGAGTAGTAGAAACATCCTTAACAAATCAATAACTAGATATAATTCCTACTATACATTATATACTATAAGTATAATGCAATGTAAAATTTCTCTTACTCCAAGCACATTCTGTATTCTGCACCTGGGAACAGCCGAGTTGATGGACTGGTGCCAAGGCTTTGCCGTGGACATGGAAGAACATGGCGAGCAGAGCCAGAAATATCTCTCTGCTGGCTAGCTACTCTTTTTTAGGTCGTTGGTCAGGTAGCTAGCACTAGAAGATGTATGTATCGGACTATCGGTACGGTCATCACACGGTAGATTCGATCGAGCAAGCTGGTCTCGTTACTGTGCCATATACGCCCATGTAGATGTGCATCATGTGCTCTGTTCAGGGCTCATCACAATTCGTATCTTTTGCCCTTTTCATTAAAAGGATCACTTGCCGGTCGCCTTGTTATGGAACGCCGCGTGACGGACTGTCTTTTCATTAACTCATCTAAATATCTTAACATCTACCCAGAAAGATTATCTATCGGGAACCAAATGCATATTGCCTAACAAAAGACAAAATCAACACTTTTTAGGAATATAGGGCCTAACGGTCAGGTTTTTATAAAGAGGCGCGGCGGCGCCAAATAGAGTTTACATTACAAAAGAAGCACCACAGGCAACGCCTGAGCAAAGACTAAGATATAAAATAAGATATAAATCACTATCTACGAACTCCTGGTATACCAGGCTCCAACTTCTCGAAAACTCTGCTGGGTTGGGAGAAAGCAAGAATGAGTACACAACAGTACTCCACAAGTCGCACCAGGGTACTGAATATTATATGCAGGAAAACTCAAGTATTGGTACAGGGTTATAGGTATTGTAGATGTAGTTTTATTTGCAAATTTAGTTATATTTGAAACACAAACCATAAAATTAACCAATTACGCCAGATTCACCAAATCCAAATATTACTTGAGCGAGGTTTCGGGAGTCACCCCAATTCAAATTTAGCTTCATCGACCGGAAGCACGACGTATCCGAATACCATTGACAAATCACTCTGCAGAGCTGCTCAGCTTTACCCACAAGATATCTACGATCGTTAAAGCCACATGATTACATGCAACCTAAATGCATGCGACCGGGTCGAGATAGTCATAGCCTTTTGTTGAACTTCCCCAAGATAGCCCCTACCCGGTAGGTTCGAGGACCCACAGTTCTTAGGACCCATTGGCCAAGGCGGGATACGTGATCTGATACTGTGTGGGTACCTACCGTTGTGAGAACGAGTAAATAATAGCATCCTGCTCGATGCTACCCATTTTCGTTCCACCCCGGGCGCTACACGATCCATTCTAACCACGAAAATAGTAGCTACTTTCTGTAGGTATTCCAAGGGGGTGAATAATGTATTGAGCTATGTTGAAAAATGGTTCAACAGAACTGACCAGCTCCAACTTGTAGATGAGTGAAAACTTAAGTTATTTACTTTGCTCAAAGGGGTTATTCTTAATTGTCAAAGACTAAGCCATTGCAACCTCAAGCCTGGTACCAACTGTACCAACCACCAAACCAACCATGGCTTCCGTCATCGGTCAGGGGTCAAACTAGCATCCATCTCGTGGGTAGCCAAACACCCCCCTGACCATAGCAACACTTTTTGAAAAACACAGAGCTCAAGGCTTACCAGTTTTGAAGACTAAGGGTGGAAGAACTAATTATTAATAACTACGGGGAAAAATTATAATTAGAAACTAAGGCTATCCAAGGTTAATAAAGCTCAATAATAAAAGAAAGGCTAAACAATTAATCGGGTGTAACTAAGTATCATGTCATTCTAAATTACTCTTTTCAATATTTAAAATACGAGTAAAATAATGCATTAAAAAGTAATTACTACTATATTATTAACAAACTGGGTTCAGCGTGTTCAAGGGGATGCGGCATGCCTTGCTTGGTGGAGCGTTCGTCTAAATTGTAGAAGCTAAAGTCTTGATCGACTCCGGACTGGTCCTGCTTCTGCTTCTGGTACTACTCCTGCTCCAAGCACTGCTCGACGGTCGGATCTAGCGCAAAGGGACGAAAATCGATAAATAAACGACAAAAGAAAAACGGAAACGAAATCGGAATGAGGGCTGGAAAGGAGTCAAAGGGCCTTTTGGTCATTTTGGAGACTTTGTTTGGCGAATCGAAGATCATTTTTGGACTCAGTGGCTTGAACGAATCAAGAATATGTATTTTTGGGTTTTGGGGGATTCTCGGGAATTTTTGGGATTTTCTAAATTTTTTGTATTAATTAAATTTAAAAAGAAAAAGAAAAGGAAAATCGAACCGGCCAAGACAAAGGTAAACTGCTCCTACCAATGGCCCACTGGCACGAGCACGTCTTGTGACGACTGGCGCGGTAGGCCGACCACGCGAGGTGCAGTTGACAAGTGGGCCAAGGCTCGCGAGGGACTAGCGGTGGGGCCCGGGGGTGACGAACGGGCTCAAGGGGGGTTAGGGTTTGGCCGGGGCGATGGCTGGCGAGCGGCGGCGGCGGACGACGCCGGGGAGGAAGAAGGGCCGGGGGGACTCACCGCGGAGAAGGGGAGAGGGGCGAGGTGAGCTGAGGTCGGGGGGGATTTATACTCTCGCGTGCCGGGGGGAGAGCGCTTGGGCGTGGCAACGAGGCGAGCGACGCCGGCGGGCGAGCGTGGTCGTGGAAGCGGAGCAAAGTAGGCCAGCTACCGAGGCGGCGAGGTTGCAGTCGGGCCGGAGGAGCTGGGCCAAAGGTGGCCAGAAGGAAATGTGCTGGGAGCAGTCCAAGAGCAAAAGGGACCCCAAAAGCGAAATAAAATTCAAATAAAATCAAATAAAAACCCATTAAATTTATTTTGAAATTTTGGGGGGCATTTCACGGCGCCCCTCTGAAAACCGAAGTATCTGGACGAGTGTGGTCTGTGTGCAATCCTCCTTTGTCGACTCCTCCCCAGGCTACAGCCTGTGGGTGGATGGACAAAGCGAGAAAGGCACCGGCACGGCGTGGAGCATGCGTCATGTGCGGTCTTGGGGACTCGCGTGGCAGCAAGGCCGACCCCCGGCAACCGCCGACCGCCCATGACGGTGGTCCCCCGCCGCGTGTCGAGGCTGAGCTGGCCGAGACGCCGCACGCCTGGTGCATACGCACCTGTCTTAGAAGGCAACAACGTTGGAGACTTCGAGGAGATTAGCACACTACCACCCAAGGTTTCAAATTTTGTTTTCGACTATATCTTGAAGGGGATCGAAATCTAAATTTTTGGCGATATTTTGGAATTTTGAACAAAATCCAAAAGGCAAAATTCAAATCTGAAATTTTTTGAATAAGTAAAACCGAGATTTCGACTAAAATTGCCAAAATTTCTCGAAATCTCGATAAATTTGAACCGAACTAAAATTGGTTCAAATGACGTTAATAAAATTTAAAATTGTTCTCATAAAATTTTTATATGGTGATCAAGCCTTTTTTTTTAAAAAAAATCTAATAATGTTTCTGATTGTGGGTTTCATTGAATTAGTCTTCTGAGGTTAGAAATCATTTTAACCATAACCGTACATGTCTTGTGCATCGATAGTCGATTCAAATTTTGGCAAGATTTCCTAAATTTTCAAAATACTACAGTACTTCAAAAATCTTGGTGAGATTTTGTAAATTTCACCAAGATTTCAGTTAATCTTGTCGAGATTTTTTGTTTTTTTTTACCGGATTGCTATGTTTTTATGCCGGCTTTGGGACCAGTTTTTTGTGTAGAGAAATAGAACGCTATTTACGTGGAATACATGTAAATTTTTTTGCAATATATATATACATATATATATATACAAATTATATATATGCATGTGATGTGATACATCTTTTGTTAGTGAAGAGCAGGTGTATACTGCGTTTTAACTAAAAAATGAGAATTATATGACTTATGTTATCAAGTTATGTTTCAGATACATTCATCAATATGGTTGAAACTTCGAACTATAAGTATTTATTTAAGTGAAAAATATGCATCTTATTTTGTGAAAATCCTTGAAGGCCCCAAATCAATTCCTTTTGTGGCACGTAAGAAATGTACATAAATTTTTTCATCATTTTTTAAATTTCCCCCCTTTTTTTATAGTCGCGGGAGACTATATTATAGTATTTTTCAATGTCATAATTTTTAAATTTTTCTCAAGCTTATTCAGCATCTAAACATTTTATGTGAACATTAGTGATGCGCCAGAACCATCTAAAAAAATTCAAAATTTTATAACTCATTTAGGAGCAATTTTCGTTCGGTTAAAAATCACCAAGATTTCGACAAATCTCGATGAGAACTTGGAAATCTCGGTTTAAAAATTGAATTTGAACCTTGCCTTTTGAATTTCATCTGAAAATTTCAAATCTCATCGAAATTTTGGTTTTCGATCCCCTCTGAGTTATAGTCCGAAAATGAAATTTAAAACTTTGCCTCCACCACAAGTCTGCCTAGTGCCACTACCGTTAGCAATGGCTGCGGTAGCCAGGGTTCAACAAACCATCGAAAACCGCGAAAAATCGTGGTTTTCGACCGTATCGAGCCGGTTCGAAATTGTCGGGGGTCGGATGAATCCCGTAAATTACCTCGGGTGCCACGAGCGACACGGGCTCGCTACTGCCCGAACCGCCGGAAGGCCGTCCCCCGGGACGACCTAGTCGGGCGCCACGAGCAGCACGAGCTTGTCCCCGCCCTGGCCATCAGGAGATCGTTCCTAGGGACGACCTTGCCAGGACCTGAGAAGGTCGTATAACCTGGTGGGTCGTTAGCTCGTGCTCAGGGGAGGTGGCCGAGTACGGAGTTAGTTGTTAGCCGACCTGACGAGGTCCCGAGGTCGCTAACCGCCAGCTGCGTAACATCCGCTAGTTCGTTGCGTTCTCCGCGGGAACGTGGCTGGAGTATAGGATCTGTTAGTTACCACGTTGGACCTAGTCGAACGTGGAGTTAGTGGGCTTGAACAAGTACGCCCCTTTGTAAGCTATAAAGCATCCCCGCCGTGGAGAGGGGAGGCAGAGACACATTTTTTTTACAAAAAGATACACGAGCTGGAGTAGGGCTATTATCTCCTTCTTGAGAGGTCCGAACCAGGGTAACTCACTGTGGCCTCGCCCGTTGAAGTCCAGTGAGTCACTCCTCTGAGTATCCCATCACGTGAGAAGGGGTTGCAGTTGGTCCCTCCACCAACAAGTAAGCTCGGCGGGGGCTTGCTCCCCAATCGTCGACAGAAATCTTAAACCGGTTTAATTCAAAAAAATTTGAAAAATTTATGCGATGAAAACCGTTCGAAAACTGAGCGATTTTTCGAGAAAACCGACGAAAACCGCTCAAAAAACCAACCGCAAGGTTTGAGACGCCGACCGGTTTTTCGAGAAAACCGACCGGTTTTTGTTTTTTTAAATTTGTTTTGAATTTTTTTGTTTAAACGCCCAGTTTCGAAACTCTTCGATTTTTGACTATTTTCGCGGTAAACCGGTACCGCGGAGATGTCGATTTTTAGTTCGAAAACGGTTTGGTGAACCCTGGCGTAGCAGTTTGAAAGGTAAAACTTCCAAATCTTGAGTTGAAAGCTTGAATTTTGAGTTGGATGTTGAATTTACAAGGTAAGTTGAAATTTTCAAGCTGGAAGTTGATTTTTCGAGTTGAAAAGCTTTCGAAGCTTTTTCCAGTTGAAACCTCTTATTCCACGCTTTATCGGTGCCGGAGTCGGACGGGCGGGCGGTGAGGCATGGCCGCATGAGCCCCGAGCGGTGTCGGGTGCTGTTGAGGCCTTAACGAGGAGACAGAGGAGTGGTCCGGAGTCCAAGAAAAAAAAGTTGGAGGCACGGCCCAAACAGTCGGACGCCCGCCAAACAGGGTAGGTCCTTCCGAGCCGGTCTGCTTGCCCATGTTGGGCCGGCCTGAGCCGCAGACGTTTCCTTCGTCGGAGGCAGACTAGGCCGGCCATCCGAGCAATACGGACTGGACCGAGCCGCCCATCTCATCAGACCCTCCCCGCAACCGGGCCGGCACGAACGAACGAACGAATACGCGCGCCCGCCCTCCGGGCTCGAGCCCAACGGTTGCCTCGAATCGCTCCAGGAGCCCAGGCTTCCACCGTGCGTCGTCGTCTCGGCGGCTTTCACCGTGCGGGACGAGCAGACGCAGCCTGCGCTGCTGCGCCATGATTTCGCACCCCCTGCCGCGCGCACGCATGATTGCTCGCCCGCGCGCCTGCTTCTGCGCGCAGTTACTACCCCCCCCCCCCCTCCTTGACTCGGCTAGACCTTCCGGTACACGCCAATCATGGCTCTCGCTGCGAGGCACCATGTGCGTCTGCACGGAACGCCCGGAGAAAGACGCAGCATGGCACATTGGCATGCCGCCATGAATCCATTATCAAGCTCTCGTACGCCTAGGCAGGCCGACTCCAATCACTCCATGGCGCACTCGCACACATCGCTCGTGAAGCAATCCGGCTTATTAGCTGTGCCGGGGACGCTTTCGTACGACGCTGCTGCCCCGCGGGGGCCAGCAAGCGCATGTAACAACATCCACTTGAGGATCTGTGAAACACTAGGCAACAGGCTGTGACAGGAACGTGGAACCCACTCGGAAAAAGATTACGAGAAACGGACGATCGGTTCGGTGTTGCCTTGACGCGCCACATTACCTAACGGCTAGCATAACACCATCCAGGAACGCAATACCATGCTTAAAACCGGTGGCGGAGCAGAAAAGTTAGATTGGGCGTGTACCGTTAGTCATGCTTTTTTTCTTGATTCAGAACCGAATCCGACTTATTTATGATACAGATATGTGATGGATTCACATCGAAAACAGATAAAAATATACAGATAATGCACGCATATATAGAGTAATATATGTTACATTAAAACTATACGAGTACATAATTATAGTAACAGTTGTATCTCAATCAAACTCAATAGACGTCGTAGAATGAATATGCTACTTGAGAATTAATAGAATAGTTATATGCCCGTGCGTTGCTACGAAAAACAAAATTGATAACGAAAAATAAAAATTAAAAAAAAATACTATTTCATAAGATCAAACATCTATCTTTAACGCTTCGTTTCTTGCAAAAGCTGGCTAATTAAAGCAACGCTTCGTTTCTTGCGTAGGGCAATTAATAGGGCAATTAAGCAGGGCAATTAATGTGACGTGGGAAGAAACTCTCACTTTATATAGTAGAGATAAAAATATACAGATAATGCACGCATATATAGAGTAATATATGTTACATTAAAACTATACGAGTACATAATTATAGTAACAGTTGTATCTCAATCAAACTCAATAGACGTCGTAGAATGAATATGCTACTTGAGAATTAATAGAATCAACTAATTGTTAATATAAATAAGCTGCCATGGAAAAAATATGATGAAAATAAGCTGGGCCTTACTGATATCCAAATAGGAAAAATACGAATATCCGAATCATCCCCCGTATTCACTGGATATTGGATGCTTTGAATCCGGATTCAAGTATCCGGATCCAGTCCCCGATCCGATCGAATAATCAAACCCGGTCTCGTAGCGAGGGGGGGGATATCCGATCTGTTTTCACCCCTATGCACCATTGATGCTTAGCAATATAGTATTGCACAAATAACAACTATAGTTGTTAGTAACATTTAAAAATAGTGCTTACTAATAGCAATCCGTTAGTTTTAAATCTTGGTACAGCTGTTTATACGAAGACAAAATATTTATCACATATTTTTGAAGTGATAACAAATCACAACCTTGGTAAATAATTATTATAAACATATAATTGCTCAGTAGTTTCCTATTATTCTAGCAAAAAAAGGTAAACCATCTTTTACTATAAACATATAGTATGAATTTTCATATAAAATACTTAATGTTGGTCTTTATTCAATGCACCCATCGTGATGATCACAACAACATAAATGAATGGTTGGTTGGTAGCTAAGTTGAGAAAAAAAGTTTGTATAAGTGATAAAAGAATAAAGTATTTTATCTATCAATTGGTAGGTGAGGAAAAAGCTAGCAACCCTGAGACATGAAATGTAATTAATGTCTAAGTCCTTTAAGTATTATCAAATTATATTGAAATCCAAATGTATTGTAATAGAAGAATCTACTAGTAAAGGTATATCTCTATTTTTTTAAAAAAATTGCCCCATCTTGAAACCATGAGAACCAGGGTTAATAATACCGTTTCAAGGTCGGTTTTGAAGACCCGACGGTACCGAATCGCTCAAAACCGCTCGAAATTTGCTCAAAACCGAACGGTTCGAAAGTCAAATGAATTTGAAATTTGGTCAAACCGTTGAGCGATTTTCACGATTTTTGGACGAAAACCGCTCGAAAAGACTCTGATTTCGAGCGGTTTTTGGAGAAAACCATAAAAAATCGCTCGAGAGTTGGAAAATAAAAAAATATTCTAAAATTTGTAAAAAGCCATTAAAGGCCAAAAATAGGGAAAAAAATGTAGCGTGTATATTGGTTTGAAAAAAACATCCAAATAATTGGAAATGAATCAAACATCCAGATCACAAAGCTCATGAGTAACCTGTATATTGGTTTGAAAAAACGAGTAACTTCTATAACTAATGCTTAGTAGGTGTGAATTGCAGCGAGCCGTATGAAGCAGTAGCGGAGGACGGGAAAAAATTCTGATATGGCGAAATTATTATTTTTATATACCTTTATTATCCGTTATTGTTCCTTGGACGTGTGCATCTCCTATCCTAATCTTAACATCAATTTTAAGGTAAGGTAATAGGATATCATCCTATTCTCATTTCGATAGTAGGTGTATTATAGTGGCGGAGGACGGAGTAAAATTATGATGCGGCAAAATCGGTAGGATGGAATATTAAACAATATCGTAATGCCAAAAAAATTCATACAGAGTATATAAGGAGCAAAGTATTCGAGTTCAATCTACTGGACATCTTGCTAAAATAATTTTTCAAATCCACACATGAAATCATCAGGGTAAATATTTCATAAATATTTTGTGTTACTGACAGAACATGTGCTAAAAGTACTAAGGATCCACGTGGCAGAGCAGGTATGGCAGGTGCCATACCTAGCCATACCTGCTCCTCCGCCCCTGGTATGAAGTTTGCATGCTTTTAATTCTTCCATACAACATGGATATAATGTATATGCTAGGTAAGTATGTCCTTAGTTATCTGATGAGCCTTTTGTACAAATCAGTGTTCTTGTCAGTGAGAGTGCCCCTCTTCTTATTGTACTAGTACACAGTAACAACAACTAAGTTCCATTAACAACGAGATGATCTTGAGTTGAATTTTTTTATGAGAAATCAACATTACAATATCACATAGTCTGCACAAATGGTTAACTACTATTATGTATTCTGCTGATCAAATTAATGTCTAGCACGACCGGATTTTTATTGCATGAAATAGGACACCAAAAATTAAAAAAACAAAATCAACTAAGAGATCAATATATAGGTCGATTACTCACACAAGCAATGGAATTTGCAAATATAGTACTATCCATTCAATACAAACATTATACATTGGCATTGTTGGTTCTTGAGCACGTCAATCCTTCCATTGTATTGTGTAGTTCTTTTTAAAGATATGTGTAATCAGTAATATGGAATTTGCTACTAAATATAATTAAATGGCTCCAAAAAAAAAAATTCACACCAGAGGTCATAAGGCTATTAATACTAATTTTAGGGATTTTTTGGATAATTTTTTGGATAATTTTTTTGAATTTTTTTAATTTAAATTTAAATTTGACCGGTAAACAATGATTTTTCTTCTCGAACCAGAGTGGTAAGATCGAAATTCGCTGTTTTCGAACCGTTTTCATCGGTTTTTCAAACCCTGATGAGAACCATACATTCCTAATCTCGACGCCATGATAGCAACGTCCCAGCTGTTCGCTCGGATCAAGCACCCTGCGTTCGCCCAAGCTAACTTGAGCCATCTGTGCTAACATCAGCTTGACAGCTCAAATTTGCAAGTTTCAGAGCTACATGACAACGAGAATACGAGCCACCAACCGGGATATATAAAGAACTTGATGATAAGTTGATAACAGCCTACGATGGCATTGTCCCAACATCATTCTCATTCAAACTAACCTACAGATTTCCCTAGTTTTACAAGACGAAAAGAGAAGAAGAAGAAGAAGAAATGGAAAGGCAGGAGTCCTTGAATGAG
Source organism: Rhipidocladum racemiflorum (assembly GCA_036346355.1). NCBI lineage: Eukaryota > Viridiplantae > Streptophyta > Magnoliopsida > Poales > Poaceae > Rhipidocladum > Rhipidocladum racemiflorum. The sequence goes on along the minus strand of CM070582.1, from coordinate 51,087,734 downwards.
GGACAGCCACCCCACCAAATTACGAGATACACAACGTGCGGTGGTCACAAAAGGAACACAAAAGGCACCCCAACTACGCATAGCCATTGACACCAAACAAGAAGCAGGCACTAGTGGGTTTTTGGATGGGACGACACCTTCAGATGGATTAGGTCTTTCTTCCTTTCTCCATAGATCACAGTACTCCTGCATCAAGCTTAAGGGAACGGTTTCTTTCTATCGGCAAACAGGAGTAGATGCTGCTTCTAGGATAGAACTTCACACGAACGCATTGAACGAGAGGAGCACGGCGAGGAAGGCAGCCGGCCCAGCCATTGGAGGCAAGCCAGCAGCAGCAGCAGTGTCCATGCTGCTGCTCCCTGTGCCTGTTGGTCCTAGGCCACCCAGCCCGGCGCCGGTAGTCCCAGTGGTAGTGCCCGTTCCCATGCCAGTCCCAGTGGTTGTGCCGGTACCAATACCGGGTGTGAAGGTTCCTGGGGTTGCTCCCCCCATTGTGCCTCCAGTGGTCGGGGTGGTGGATGTTCCAGCAGCACTGCATAAAGACAGTAAAAGTTATTAGTTGTGCAGTAATTTTGATTCCAGAGCATGCTGCAGCATTTAGTATCAAATCAACAAGATCTCTATCCTGTTACTCGGGGTGAGATGATGATTTCCCCAATATGTAAAATTTAAATACGGTTAGACATGGTATAAAGAAATTCAGTTATCCTTAATTCCAATGTTTTCAATTATTGTCGTAATCAGATTTATCCTGCTGCTCACTACTTAAAAACATTGCTCCCTCACTCCTGCGTGTCGCAACTAGCAAAGTATCTCAGCGTCATATGTATGCTCATCATGTATTCAGGTATATGGTATACCCAACTGCAATCAGCCAATAACCACACATAGGTGCTGTGTGTATCTCCAAACATACAAATGCAAGTTTGGAATGTCATAGGTATGCTTTTAGGATATTATTGCAGGAATGAAGAGTGGTTCCTCTTAGAGCTAGTATTGCTTCACCTAGAGAAGTGTGGCTCCCATTCAAAAAGGAGGAGAAGAAAAGAGATGGAAAGACTTGGTTTCAAATGGTGACATAGACCCAGCTCTTTGGTGTAGTATTTTTCAAAAAGACATAGTGCGGGATACTAGAATAATAAGGATGCAAGGAAGGTGAGCAGAAAACACTTGCTTATAATGGTAAGTTGGGAACACATGGATTTCAGCAAAACAGAATTGATGGCTATTCAACTATCAGCTATCACTCAAGGCGGTCGGTTGCATTCCAAAAAACCTTCTGGAAATAATGAAAGTTTCATTGTGGTACTGGTTCTCAAAACGCAACATATGAAACACCAATCGGTCCCTCAGTGGTACTTCATGATGATGCATGGTCAATTCAAGTGAAGAGGCTAACAATGCACCTTGCACTTGCGGGGTAGGAGCAGCCAGAGGAACCTGCAAACGAGCAAGAACATAGTTACATAATAGATCATACAAGAAACAAACATACCTCTAATTGATCGAGAAAATAATGAAAATGACACAACGTTGTCATCTCCCACTCCAGGATTTTTTTTTCATACACTTCAAAGATCAAATGCATTTTCACGTCAATTTTCAACATCCTTCTGGCTTAAAAATCAATTGCCACCGACACCTGAGAATCCAAATGTACTAAAATTCTTGGATTTCTTAACTTTATTTAGTTAAACTCGTACACGTCAACAGACAATTCTAGGCATGAAGCTTGGCCTTTGAACAATACACTAGATTAACATTGACTTAAGGTGACACAATAAAACAAGCTCAAGAATATAACGCGACACGAGGTGAATCTCGATTCCACTAGCCATACAGTCTCTCTCTTTTTCACCTCTCTTTTTCTAATCCTAATTGTCAAAACATTTCTAATCCAGCAACGGCCAAAGCACGAGCACAGCTAGCAATCAAGTGCATGCATTTGCTCAATGACAACCAGTAGATTCTCGAACTAGAATACAGGGGTAAACTAAGCAGTGGATATGTATGTAAGGGTCATTACTTGGGTCGCTGGTGCTGAGGGTGGCGGTGCCAGTGAAGTCGCAGGTGGCGCCGGTCGCTCTGTTCCTCTGGAAGTAGCTGTTGGCCGCCCAGGAGCAGTGCGCGGCTACGGTGTTGGGGTTGTAGCACTGCCCCTGGTCATGGATGTAGGTGCAGTCGGCCCCTGATCCGCATGCGTAGTCGATGGTCTTCTGCAGCGAGGCCTGAGGCAAATCTGACCTGCACACGCACCAATCTTCCCAAGAACACAAGAAAATGTGACCAAAGCAGCAAGAAGGTTCAGAGAGGGTTGCACAGAAAGGTTTGATAAACATCATCCGGATAAGACAAAAATATCCGGGAAATGACTGTACACTCCCAAGGAAACAGAGGACGTCAGCATTTCTATTCGCATTGTGCTAACGGAATTTTTACCCTTTTAGATAAGTTTGGTGGCATTTTGCTTATAAAAAGACGGGAAAATGGATTTTTTTTAAGATTTGATTATTTGCCACAAAGTTGATGTGCATTATGATTTGCCATAAAGTTATTGCTTATTGCTCTTGAGCAATTTTCTTCAAAAATAGAAGATCAACTGGAGCTAGGCGTATGCGGTATGACTACCATCTAACACAACAGGGTAGAAAAAGGGAATCTAGAGGGGGAAAAAAGTTGATAAACCAAAACCAAAGTTGCATATCTGCAAGGACTCCTCCCTTCTCCTGCAAAAATGGAGGGGGATATAGAGAAGCTTTTGCTCTGTCAAACATAAGCATAGATGAAAATAAGCAGAAACATTCATCAGAGGAAAAGAGAGGCTCAGTGTCTACACAACATCCAAGAAAGAGAAGAACAGCCGAACAGGAAAGACGGGGCAAAAAATCCACGAGAACTCCAAATATCAAACTTCACGAACAAAAAGGAGGAGACCTCGCAGTTTGCAGTCATTATTTTAGATAAAACCAAGACCAATCTAACGAAAGGGAAAGAAAGGTTATAAAAAGACCGGAGTTCACCTGAAGCAACGAGAGTGGAGGAGAGGAGAAGCAGCGCAGCCACCACCAGCGCCTCCATAATGAGCTGCCCAGAGCACGCGAGAGAACCAGAGAGCTCTACGAGACTAGCAGGTTTGGGCGGGGTGAAGCAGGAACAGAGATTCTTGTGGCTGTGGACTCGAAGGTGGCTTGGCTTTGTTCCTCGTCCAGAGAGAGATGGAGATGAGATGATGATGATGAGAGAGAGAGAGAGAGAGAGAGAGAGAGAGAGAGAGAGAGTAGCTCGAAGACAAGAGCGGCAGCAGGTCAGGCCGTCAGGGTGTGTGCTTCGGTGTGTGTGCGGGAGCGCGCGCGGATTTTTGATCTGCCCCGCCGGCTGCCTACTACGAACTTTACCTATTTTTCTTTTTCTTTTCATGAGCATTCGGCCGGCTATAGGAGTTATTATGGAGTTTTTTTGTTCAAAATTCATATAATTCAATGTAAAATTATTTTATTTATTATTTAAGTAAGAGAAGTGCATCTATACTTTCCCTCCTAATATAAGTTGTACAAATCTTAAAGCAAGCCAAGAGTAAGTAATCACCATCTACCTTTCATTTATAATTTAATATTTATACAACTAAAAAAACATAAAAGCACCTCTCAGTAAGTAATTATTTGACATTTAAACTAACAAACCAAGCCTTATTAATTTTTTTTTTATAAAATAAACTCATTTTAATTTTAAACCTATTAACTAACCGTAATAAAAAAAATTGATTCCAACACTGACAATCTTTTTTTCCGGCCCTAATTGCGACCTCCGGGAGACCGAGCCGCACCCACCGCAACCATCGCTTTGCTGCCTTGTGCAGTTTTGCGTTCTCTCTGTATTTCTCCTGCCCACCGCAGCCAAATGCCAGCATATTTCGTGGGGTAATCGTTTTGCTTTTCATGCATGGAAGATGGAACATCAAAAAAAAAAAAGTTTTGGTTTCTCGTGTGGGTTATGCTCTTCTGTTCGGGAACCTTGTAACAAAGAATTGGGATGTTTTTTTACGCTGTTGTTTTGGTATTTTTGATGTCACGACCACTACTCACTACGTTTAGTAGTACTAAAGTTCTGCGCTTTAGAGGGTAACGAGAAATTGCACTAGTTTTACATTGTAATATAAAATACAGAAAAACTAAAAAACGGTATACCGTTGCAACGGTATACCTCTGAAATTCATGAAACTTATGATTTTTTGCACTGAAACTCATGAAACTTAGCACTAAAAACTGATAAAACATGAAACTGATGAAACTAAACACTGAAACTCATGAAACCAGCACTGAAACTGATAAGTTTCATAAGTTTCATGGCTATACCGTTGCAACGGTATACCGCTCCCTAGTAACTCTCTATAAAATAAGTCTTATATTATGAATAAAATTATTAACAAAAATAAATTTTATAAATTTGGACTGAGAAAATAATACACTACCAAACCCATAGTGTTACCGCTCAAGGTGAAAAATCCACACTAGCCATTTTTAGCAAAAGAAAGCATCAGTCTGACAAAAAAAAAGCACGCATGCTGGTCTGGTCTCCGAGGAGGAATTACAGTTTAGTGTAGAATCAGACTGCATCTCGGGTACATTATTTTCGGTTGGTGGGGCCCACAGGGCCAGAGGCAAACAGACACCACCCGTCTCGGTCCCCTTTGCAATAACCACCAACTTAATCCATTCATTTTTATAAGACATATTTTGATTTACATAAAAATTAATGTTGTATTAAAATTGAGAAAAAACAAGAGAAAATAATTTATATACCCTCACTTAATTATCTTAGAAGATGAAAGATATTATTTGTGTTAGTGGTAATGAGTAGATGCATATAGTTAAGAGGGAATAAATAGGAGTATAGAAGGAAAGCTTTATTAAATCTACATGCAAACCTTTTATTTAGGAACAAGATTATTCAAAAAATAAGCCTTATAAAAGTGAATAGAGGAAGTACATCCGACCAGATGGTGTAAACATTCCACTGTAATTTTCCTGTTATGCATTGTCCCCATTCGTAAATAAATATTATCATGGGATATCGTACTATCACCGGTGAACATGTACAACAAGACTATATTATTCATCTTTATGAGATCATTTATTGTTCTTTGGATAATTAATTTTTTGTAGGGTCTTCTCGCGTTTTTTTTTTGGAAAAATGGATCAGGACGAAAAAATAGACCATGAGTAATTTACAAATCACCGGAGAACCTTTTCGCGTTGCTTGACACGTGTCATAGCTCAATGAGCTCCAAAGCTCCCAACTAATAATAATACTGATGATAATAATGATAATAATAATGTGTATCACTCTAATTCATGGTAGTAAATAACATTGAAATGGCTAAATAACATAGGTATACGAGGGAAAAAATGGTAAAAAGTTGGCTTTAAATAACATGTATTGAAGGACAAATTTTGAAATCTATAATGACACATTTTCATGAATGTGGTACTACTTTTATATATCATTCATTTAATACAAATTGCATGCATTTTTAAGATAAAAGAAGAGATAAGTAACTAGCATACATCCTTCATTTATACCTTAGTATTTATACGACTTCTGAAAAAGTGATTTTGTTTTCCCACAAAATGCTCGTGTTCCCCTCAAATCTCTAAGCAAAAAAAAAAAAAAAAAAAAAAAACCAGTAAAGCCCTGCGAGTAGATTCTGAGGAGGGAAAAAAACCAAACCCTGAGAATCTGAGATGAACTGGTTGACAATTGTGCCTCCCCGCGAATCGACGCTAGCAAGCTGACGACGTTCCAAATTGACCTTTGCACGCGAAGTTACAACGACACATCACCCGACGCTTACACCGGAGCCTGCACTCACTCCCTAACACCGATCTGTAAACAAGTACTCTCTTAAGCTGCGCGCTGCACGGTTCAGACGAGCTAGCCTAGCCATGCTGCATTTTTTTTTTAACGCTCGAACACGGAGAAAGGTCAAAGGAGTCGCAAAAAACCGTACAATTTTCTATTGATAGCATGCGATTCGGCTGCTTCTGTAGCTAATGCGGTTCAATATGGTTGCACGTGAGTGATCAAATCAATTTTAGGCAGAGCGACCACCGGCTATTCATCGCTTGACAAGGCTGCGATTGTGCAGTCGGTCAGACAGGCAGCGTGTGCGTGGGCGTATGTGGGTGTGTATTTATTGTTTGAGAATGGTAGGAGCGGTATACCGTTCTGACAGTATAAGCGTAAACTTATGAAACTTATCGGTTTGATCTTTGGTTCATGAGTTTTGATGTTTAGTTTAAATCAGTTTCATGTTTTATCAGTTTTTAGTGCTAAGTTTCATGAGTTTCAGTGCAAAAGATCATAAGTTTCATGAGTTTCAGTGCAAAAAATCATAAGTTTTTTAGTTTTTCTGTTATTGTTTAGCTGTTGTTTTTTTTTTTACTCTGAATACTAGAGCTTTTAATCAAATTTTTAAATAAAAATTAGGCAGAGCTTTTGAGTTTGGGGACGAGTAAAATCAATCACCACATTGTATAGTGGTACGTACGTACGGAGGGGCTAAATCCCCCTTTCTTTTTTCCCCCTCCGATTCTCAGGCTAAACGACTTAGACTATCTTCAGTGGCTTCCCGTCCCCTCCAAATCCCTTCGTGAACAGATCCCAAGTGCTCCAACGGATTCCCTTCGCGATTCCCTTCAGAAGGGATTTGTACAGTGAATCCCTTTAGAAAGGGATTCTCTCTCCAATCCCTTCACAAATCCCTTGAAGGGATGCTGCTGAAGATGGTAGGAAATAAAAGGAATGAATATGGGAAAGGGAATAGGGAAGGGAATGGAATGAAGGGAAATTGCTGGAGATAGTCTTAGTAGTACCAAAGTTGGAGGAGAACGAACATTAACTTGCAATTTCAAGTTAGTTCGAGATGCCCCAGAGTAGCCAGCGAAGTTCGCGGAACTGACGGAAACTTTGCATTGACGAGATTTCTACTATCTATCATCTACTTAGGCCCAGTTCATTTCAGCTCCTGGATTATGAAAGAAGCTGCCTCTGATTATGAGAGAATCGGGTCGAGCTGGCTATAACTTTTAGATTCCAGACAAGCCGGCGAGAATTAGCAAGAATCAGTGAGAATTAAGTTTCAGCCAAATTCTGATTCTTAGAGAAGCTTTCCAGAATCCTTCGATTCGGCAAATAATCTGTTTTTTTTTTTTTAAAAAAAAAAGCAGAAGCTGTTTAGAAGCTGAAACGAATATAATACACCAGAAAATATCTCTCTTATGAAGGTCATGTTTGGTACGGTTCCAGATTCTATTAGAAACGGAAACAGATCCAGATTCTTGGTAGAAACGTTTTAGGTAGAATAAGAATCACTGTCTGGAAACTGTTTGGCTAGTTGTTTGGATTCTGTGAAACGACGTGGAACGGGGTTGAGGGTGATTCGGCCCCGACGTGGAAAAAGAAGAAACGTTCCAAGTTTTAGTCCGTTTGGTTAGGTTTCCCCTAGATTCTAGTAGAAACGGCCCAGTTCCAAATTACCCTGTTAGATTCTCTACGTCGCGCTATTTGGAACAAACGAACGTTCCCCATTCCTACGGGAATTAAGACCCCGTTTAGACCACGGACTAAATTATTGCATTTCCAAACAAGGCCCAATAGAAGTGCCGATTTACCTTAAGCTGTATTTTGTTTACATTGTTTTCCTTCTGGCCGTGTAAGTATATTTCTCAAAACATTTTTCAAAGAAGAAATGAAGCTTAGCTGCTTCTCCTAGCTATCGGCCGCAAACAGGCGGTCGCGCTCGAACTGTTCTTCGAGCAGCCGAGCTGTATTTTTGAGCCTGCAAAGCTCGTCGCATCTCGCATGGCCATGGGGTGGGGTTGCACGCTGTGTCTTAAACCGTGGAGCTCCATTGCTGTTGTTTGTAGCACGGAAACGAATCTCAAAGGTACAGAGTTCACCATAGTTTGCTGCTCATTAGTTGCAACTTGCAAGTCGCAGTGAAGAAGCCCCCAAGGTTGGTGCCAACTGTGTCTTGATTAGGGTTGGTAGTGGCACATGGCATGATCCACCAGGGGCTTTATTTTGTAGTGGCCAGGGTGGGACCGCCCAATCATGTGGGCCTAAATTGGGCCAGGGTTTGGACTTTGCAGCCTGGGTCGAAATGCTTTTAATTGTTGTGCGATCATTCGGATTCGGATGATAATGTCCGAGATGGTCGAAATTCAATATTTTAGTGAGATCTTAAAATTTTGAACAAAATTCAAATTCAAATTCAGTTTTTTAAATCGACATTTTCAATCAAAATGATTAAAATTTCGACCAAATTCACCAAAATTTTAAAGTTCCAAGCCCATGTGGAATGGTACACCCGGGCTAGAAAATAATAAAACTATCATGCTATGGCAAGAAACTCAAGTGGCCCAGTTGGTCTACTTGCTCAAAAGTAGTGCTAGAGCCTTGGAAGGTCACCGGCAGGATCCAAATCTCGGCGAGATTTCGGATTTCAGACCCCCCCTCTCGAGATCCTAAATTTCGGCCGGGTAAAAAAGTTTTTTAAAAAAAATTAAATTGCTACAGTACAGCTGAAATCTTGACGAGATCTCGGAAATTTCGGCCGAGATCTCGGTGATCTTGGCCGAAATTTCGGTCATTTTGACCGGATTTTAATTTTTGTGGGTTGGATTTGATTGGATTTGGGGTTAAGACCATCAACAAAAAAAAAATTCAAAAATTTGATCTTGCGTTATGCTGTGCACTCCTGAAGTTTGATACATCAGTCACTATGGGCTACCTGAAGCGGATTGGGGCTTACAAAATTCTTCCTGGGCACACATCATCTGTTCAAAGTATTGCTGTAGACCCTTCCAGGGATATGGTAATGATCACTTGATCTGTTCTTCCACCGCAATGCTATATGATACTCATTTTATCCTCAGTTCCTTTTAACCTGTTTTTGGTACCTAGATATGTTCTGGTTCCTGGGATAGCACCATCAAACTGTGGTCAGTCGAAGGATCTGAAGAAGATGGTGACGCTGTCTCGGTGAAGAAGAGAAGGATGAATTCCGATTCATCTGGACCCAAAGAGGCTCAGTTAGAGGTACTTGTTATTTTCTGATCCAAATTCTTGGACTTATAAGCATAGTGCCAAGGCTGTAAAGACTTTTCATGTGTTGATTGAGTTAGGAATTCAAGTTTTATCACTGCCTTTTTGTGTGTGTTGGTGTTTTTCCCCTTGGGATGAGGAGCTGCTGTGATAAAGAGTATGAATACTTAGCAAAGTGAAAAATGGTTTGGTTCCTGTTCAAGTCATGAGCTACTCTTGACCATTCCATGGTGCTCTATCTGGGACTAGACCAATTGATTCCAGTTATTGGTTTGAAATTGGGCCTGGTATTGGTTTTCAAATCCCTGTGCTATGATGAATTTTAATGTGTGCCGACTACCATGATTTTGAGGGAGATGGAAGAAGGCTGAAACTTTCTGTTATTATGAAGGGCATGCTATTTGTTGTCTTGAACTCATGATAAATCTGGCTGATCTCATAGATTTGATCCCATTGTACTCCAGGGTTCGGCCACTGCAACACTCCTGGGACATACACAATGTGTTTCTGCTGTTGCCTGGCCTGAGCAGCAAACTTTATTTTCAGCATCTTGGGATCATTCTGTTCGGCAGTGGGATGTTCAGACAGGGAAAGAAACATGGAATATGGTATGCAGACTGTATCTGTATGTTGCAAATTATGCAGTGAACTCTTATCTATTTGGTTTCAATATATGAGCTGGGGATTTCCCATTCTAGATTGAAAAAAAGATCTATATATTGCAAAAAGATGTACAAACAGTATGTTGTTTTTATGCTAGCATAGCAGAAGAGAAAGAAACAACTTTATTATGCTAATTGATTGGCATCTGCACATTTTGGTGCTGATTTTCCCTTGATTTTGCTTCTTTTGAACTGCAAATAAGAAAGTCCCAACTTATTCTTTGACTACTAAATCTCTACGCTGTCCAAATAAATATTTGTCTAGCAGAGTCATATACTCAGTGCAACTATCTTGTTCTGTTTCATAACTGATCCCATCTTATTTCAAATTGATGTCCAAACCTTTTCCATAGGTTTGTGGGAAGGCATTGAATTGCTTGGATTGTGGTGGTGAGAGCTTTTCACTGATTGCCGCGGGTGGTTCTGACCCTGTCTTGAGGGTTACTGCTTGCAAATGGCATCCAAGCTGGATTACTGCTTGCAAATGGCATCCAAGTTCCTGGTTTCATTTGATATCATCTTGATTTGATGGGAAAGTGATGTTGTGGGATGTAAGAACAGCAGTAAGATTCTAATAATCTCGTTTCCTTCCTCATTGGCATTGTTTTTCTCAGTTGTTGCATAAAAGTGTCATTAGTGATTTTGCTCCTGTTGCAGTGGCCACTGGCTTCTGTGGACTCGCACAAAGATAAGGTATTCTTTGTTAGTGTTACTTTTTCCTTATTTCAGGAAAAAAAAAGAGGTGCTCAACTAAGTTCAGTGATTGTAGGTTTTATGTGCCGACTGGTGGAAAGGGGACACTGTGAGCTGATTCCAAGCTGTGTATCTCATCAGGGATTGAAATGGTGTGATGAAGATTTTCCTCGTATGTTTCCCATGCTCGTGCTATAGATGTTTTAACTGACGTAACTGTTAGGCTCTTAGCACTTCATGTAGGTGTTACTTTAACAATGTTGTCTAATTATTCGGTTGATAGTGATAATGGTGTTTCTTGGAGGCGTAGTTTACGTTTTTGACAGTGGAAGAACACCCTATGGGCCTGTTTGGGAGAGCTCTGCTCCTCAATTTTTAGCTCCACTCCAAATTCGTGTAGCTAAACACCTCAGCTCCATAGAACTCTAATTGCAGGAAAAATGTGAATCTAGGGGGCTGCTTCATGGTTTTTGTGGAGCTCCTCAAGGGGTACTCCAAGAAACACCGTTTCATACCCACTCGTGAAGTTGCTAGGTAATAATTACCCACCTTTGCCACTGGTTACACATATGAGATAATTACCCACCTTTGCCACTGGTTACATCAACATCCAAGGGCATAAATGGATATCCACACCAAAACCATTTATTCTTGAAGCTGGATCTAATTTGCAAGCCAAACGCCTCCCTTCCCTACTTCAACTCTATGGTGGAGCTACTCAACGGTGGAGTTGATGAAGTGGAGCTGATTTTTTTGGAGTGGAGCTCTCCCAAACAGGCCCTATATACCCTGGAGTATGATTTTCAGCTGTTACGGTTTGTGTAGAAGAGTATCACCTGTTGTCGCACAAGCTAACTAGGTGGATAGATAAAAACGATGACAAACTAAAAAATTAGTACTGTGTGACGGACCGCCTTTTTAGGGGCAGTGCGAAACTCACAACAGTTACCCAGGAAGACTAACTGTTGTAAAACAAGAGTAAAATTACCTGGCCAAAAGCCAATTCAACACTTTTATTCAATATAGCCGGCCTAACGACCGGATTTTACAAGGGAAGCATCCAAGCTTCTAGACTTACACTACCAAAAGAGGGAAACCACAGGCAGGGCCTGAGCGAAGACAAGACCTACAACCAGACTAAATCGCCATCTACGACCTCCTGGTAGGCTCCAGCTTCTTCGAACTCTGAAAGGGCGGGGGTTTGCAAGGGTGAGTACAGAGTACTCAACAAATCGTACGGAACCACTGAATACTATATGTAGGGGTAATCAAGGGATGGCAGTAGGGTTAAGTATCTGGATGCAGTTTTATTTTGTAATTCATTTTACATTTGAAGCACAAACCAATAAATAAGTAATTGAATTTCACAAGGTTCAACAACACTTAACCAATTCATTCACAAATACCAATACAGTAACTTGAGCTTAGCTACGGGTATCATCCCCGATTCCAACTTAACTTCATTAACCGGAAGTACGGCGTAACCGATTACAATTTAGATTAACTCTGCAGAGCGGCTCAGCTTTACCCACAAGATATCTATAACCTTTATGCCAATCTCGAGTTTTCATGCAACTTAAATGCATGTGGCCCAGTTTAGATTATCACAGCTTTTCGTTTAATCATTCCTGTCCTTTAGTTGTTTACCGATAGAGACCGCTACCTTGGACTCAGGGTCCCCATTAGCGCTTCACTGCTGTGAGAACCAAGAATGTCACTCCTGACTATTCCTCGTTCCACCCTCCGGTCCATTTCCTGCCGGAAGGCTAGGTCCCCATTCTCTCCAGAGAATGGTAGCCACCAAGACGATCCGATTATTATCTCAGGAATGACTAACTTAATAAGCCATGTCGGATACGGGTCCACCGACCAGTCCGACCTGTGGTTGAGCGGGAACTAAGTTATTTACTTTGCTCAAGGGGATTATTAACCTTACACTTTTGCCAAAGACCAAGCCTTCATCCACAAACCCATTCCGATACTCGCAGTACCGGCCACCAGACCAAACAAGGCATTAATCACCAGTCGGGGATCGGAATCTCATCCACTCCGGGATTAATTCGATCATCACCCCTGATCGCAAAGACTTTTATAGACAATCCGAATCGGAGATTCGGCAGCATTTTCTTTAAATCCAGGTTTTAAACTAACTAAGCAGTATAGTCTAACCTATTCATGGCAATAAGCAGTTAACTAGGGTTCCAAAGGATTAACAGGGTTCCAATATTCAAGGAGGTTCCATGAGCAATTCGGTATTACCTAATTATCATGTCATTCTAAAATACTGGATTTCAATAATTCAACATATAGTAAAGTAATGCGGTATAAAAATAATTACTACTATAGCATGGCATGATGGGATCAACATGATCAAAGGGTGTACGGCTTGCCTTGCGCGGCAGCTGGATCGGATGAGTCGTCGAGGAAGTAGTCGTACTGCGCTCCCGTCTGGTCCGACGCCGCTCCGGAATCAAGCTCCGACTCCAGGATCGCTCGGCTCCATTTGGCGTCTCAACGGTCGAATCTAGCGCGAAAAGACAACCAACATAAATAAACGACAAAACAATAACCGAAAAAGAAAACGGAATCAAACGAAACCTGAATCGAGGCCTGAAAGGAACGGAGGGCAAAGCGGGATTTGGGGATTTTACGAGTTTTGATTTGGGAAACAGACGACATTTCGACTCGAGGATCAAGCAGTTCGGGAAAAGTATTTGGTGGAGCTCGGGATTTTCCGGATTTTTCTGGATTTTTCGGGCTATTTTTGGAATTTAAAACGAATTTCCGGAATTTATTTATTAAAATAAAAACCGAAAATCGGTTTTTCTTTATTTTAAACGGCGCTGGGCGGTTTGATCGCCATCGGGCCACGGCCCAAGCAGGCGGCCTTGTGGAGGTCTTGGCCGCCCAACAAGTAGCCTGAGAGGCGGGAGCCACAAGCAGGAAGAAGTGGTCGACGAGCGGGGCCCGCTTCGATAGGGCACCATGAGGAGCTAGGCACAGGGAAAACAGGGAGGCGGCGAGCAGCGGCGCGGCGGAGCAGCGGCATACGGCAGGCGAAATGGAGTGAGAGGAGCTCACCACGGAGGGAAGCGAAGCGAGTTGGAGTGGCGAGAGGAAGCGGCTTTTATAGGGCGGAGCGCGACATGGCGGCAAGGCTCGGCAGCGGCAGCGTCTTGTGGCGGCGGCGAAGCGATCGAGCGGCAAGAACATGGCGGCCTTGTGACACGCGAAGGCGAGCGCTGCAGCCTTGGCGAGGGCGCTTGGCGCGGTTGGTCGGCGCAAGGCGCAGCCCGGAGGCGAGGAGGCGGAAGGCGGTCGGCCCGTAGCCATGCCGGAGAGGAAGCGGCAGTAGCGAAGTGAGCAGCCGAAGGCCCAAGGCAAAAGGGATTCGGCCCAACACGAGGTTTGAATTTCAAGCTCGAATCCAATTTCCAAAATCAAATTCAAACGCAAATTCAAACAAAAAGCAAACAAATTCATTTTGAATTTGAGGTTGTTTCATACTGTGACATTGTAGATCTTGAATTCCTAATGTATGTTTGTACTAATTCAATCTTTATGTATCCATGATATGCGTACTTTATTGGGCACAAAATATGGAGCAAAAAATATAAACAAAAGATAAGAGGGATCGTCGGGATCCTTGAGAAATGAAACTTGATTGTTTGCTAATCATCTTTCTTCAGTCTAAATCGGCTCGATTCCGACCCGAATGTACTGTCAATGATCGTATTCTTTCTACGAGTTGGTGCTCCCTTAAATTAGAGACGCCGTTTCCTCTTAACAGTTGGCCTAACAACAGTGTGTTCGTTCTCATAATCTCGTACCTGCCCTGCACACGACGTGTGCACGGCACACTCACCAGCCTGACAATCTTCTCTCAACCAAATCGTAAGCAGGCAGAGGCATAGACTCAACTTAAAAGGGCACACAGGGACATCCAAACCAACTACATACCATGTAAGTTAGTACGTTGCAACGAAAAAATATTTTTAAACTAAGTAATTAAATTATATCATATGTTTACAAAAATAAGTTAAAAATTTGAGTTGCCATGGAAAGGGAGAAACAGTTTCCTTTTTATTTGTAAGAGGTAAGAGGAGCGTGTCAAAATTCATAGCGTATATGTTAGTCAGTTGATTTTTTTTAAGAGGAGGAGGGGAGAATGGATGACAGGCACTAACTTGTATTTATACTAGTTACATGCCCGTGCGTTGCTACAAAAAACAAAATTGATAACGAAAAATAAAGATTAAAACATAAAAAAAATTATTTCACAAGATCAAACATCTATCTTTAACGCTTCGTTTCTTACGAAAGCTGGCTAATTAAAGCAACGCTTCGTTTCTTGCGTAGGGCAATTAAGCAGGGCAATTAAGCAGGGTAATTAAGCGGCAATTAATGACGTGGGAAGAACGGACCACTGCCACCAAGTGCTGCTTTAGAATAGTAGAGATATTAAGTAAAGATAGTAGCAACAGATAACTAACCTTGTTCGAAAGCGCGGGACCCTTGCAACAAGCTTCTGCAGTCTTTAAAGATCACACCCTTCCTTTCCATCCCACATGTACAACACCTGCTTCTTTGCACACATACATACTGTGACGGACCGCCTTTTTCAAGGGGTGCGTTTAAATCCACAACGGCTACCCAGGATGATTAGCCGTCGGGAATCAAGTCATACATTGCCAGCATAAGAACGAAACAACTGTTTTACACAAATAAGGCCTAACGGCCAGAGCTTTACAAAAGGAAGCGGCGGGCTTCAATAGATTACATTACCAAAAGACCACACAGGCAAGGCCTGAGCACAGAAAAAGAACCCTAAAACCAGACTACTTCGCCATCTACGATCTTCTGGAGTTCTTCTGCGTCTTCCGATTCTAAAATAGGTTAAAAAGCAAGATTGAGTACACAACAGTACTCAACAAACCGCACGGGAAAAATCTGAATATTACATGCAGGGATATTCACAAGGAAATGGCAATATGGTTATTATGATTGTGGATCCAGTTTCATTTTCGAAGTCATTTTACATTTGAAGCACAAACCATACATAATAGAAATAAGCAAATTTGAGTTTTCACAAGTTCATCATTACGTCAAGTTGAAATAACAATTCTACTTGGGTTAGGTTACGGGATTCACCCCAATTCAAACTTAGCTTCATTTACCGGAAGCACGGCGTACTCGAATACCATTTAAATGACTCTGCAGAGTTGCTCAGCTTTACCCACAAGATATCTACGACCATCATGCCACGCGATTACATGCAACTTAAATGCATGCGGCCAGGCCGAGACCATCAAAGCTTTTCGTTGAACTACCCCTCTTTACCACTTACCCGGTAGTTTTAAAACCACACAGTACTCGGGACCCCATGGGCCACGGCGGGATGCACGATCCGATTCCTGAGGGTATCTACCGTTGTGGATAGCGGCAGGCGACACCATCGGTCAACCCCCATTCCACCCCATTCTTTTCGCGGGCATACTGGTCAACGCCCACAGTATGGAACCTCTCGCCTATAAGTATTCCAAGGGGAAGTTCAAGTACCGAGCTAGGTTGGATCGAGTCAACGAGGTCAACTGACCCAACTTGTGGTTGAGCGGGATCTAAGTTATTTACTTTACCCAAGGTTGTGATTACTTAAAATTATGCCCAAGACTCGGCCAATTTCAAACCAACAATCCATACCACACTCATTGGCCTCGTCAACGGTCGAGGTTCGGGCACGTAGCCATCTAGTGGTTTGCAAGCCAAAGTCCTCTCACCGTAGCATATTTTTGAAACATAGTCTACATCAAGCTTCCCGCTTGATGGTTTTTTTTAATACACAAATCTTTTAAGGTTCATCTAATTAGCATACGAGATTCAATAGCTAAGTCTAGGGTTGTCAACGGAAATATGGCATAACAATACAAAGTGGGTCTTTAAGCAAGCTAGGTACTACCTATGTCATCATGGCATTCTAAAATAACATTTCTAGCGTTTAACATAATAACATAATGCAATAGCAAAATAATTAATACTACAATAATATCATGGGTTCAACATGTTCAAGGAGTGCGGCTTGCCTTGCGAGGCGAGGGGAAGTCCTAGATTATCGTCGATGTAGTCGATCTCGGCGACGGTCACGTCTGGCTCCTTCTTCGGCTCCTCGTACCGCTCCGGGACGGGCTCCAAGGTCGGATCTAGCGAATAACAAGCGAGCAATAAATAAACGAATAAAACAACAAGAAAAGAAAAGAGAAAAACAAGAAAAGGAAAAACGGAAAAGGAATCGAGAGAGAAAAGGGCCGGAGAGGGTTTCGAGGGCACTTTGGGCATTTTAGAATTTTGTGGACTTCAAATGGCGAAACGGAGAGTGTTTTTGGACTCAGTGGCTCGAAACAGTTGAGACGGTGTATTTGGGCCATTTTTGGAGGTTCCGGGATTTTTTGGATTTTTGGAGGTATTGAAGGATTTTTGGATTTATTAAAAATCCAAAAGGAAAACGAAATTCGGAAATAGTATCTGTCAAGATCGACTCGCCTGCAGGCCGAATGGTTCATACCACGCCACAAGACGAGGTTGGCGCCACTGCGGCTCATGGCCGACGCAAGTGGCTCAATGGCAACGAGGCAGAGGCAATGACGGAAGGGACCGCTGGCGACGCGGGCGAGGCCAAGAGGGCACTGACCGGCGGGTCCCAAGCGCAGAGAGATCGATCGCTCGATCGATCGAGCAGAGAGGGGGATTAGGGCGAGCTCTGGGCGGCCCAGGCATGGCGGCAAGCGGCAAGCTGGCAACCAAGCGAGGCGAGGTGGCGGTGGGGCGGGACGGAGGGCTTGGGGTCTCGGTGGGGGAGACAAAGGGGCGAGGGCTGAGGGAGGCCTTCGGCCAGAGCTGAAGGAGACGAGGGACGCGAGGGGGCTCAGGCGGCGGCGGAGGAAAAAAGGGGAGGGCGGGGCTCGAGAGGAAGGAGGGAGGAGGGCCTCACTGAGGAAGAAGAAGGGGGCGAACATGAGGGCACGGGCGTGCGCGAGGCTTTTATAGTGGGCGGCGAAAGTGAGGGATGGGCGAGAGGCGACGGACAATGGCAGCGATTTAACGCGAGGCGATAGAAGCGAGTGGCGCGAGGTCCCGAGGCGGGCGAGGCGCGGAGGCGATGGGTCGGCGAGGGTCGACGCAAGAATCTGCGTGGCGACGGATTTCCGACGACCGCGGCACGGAAGCGGAGCAGTGGCGCCATGAGCATGACGCGAGCGAGGATGGCGGCAGGCGTGAGGAGTTAGCGGCCTTGGTAGCCAAGCGGAGAAGGCAGCGATCTGACGAGGCGGAAGCGGCCGGCGGCCAGCGTGCACGAACCGGTCCGAGCGGGCAACGGTAAGTCTCCAACCACTCCCATCCCATCTCTCCCAAGAATCCAAGAGCGGGATTAAGACTCAAGAACATGAAGAACGCGATTAAAACCGATTAAAACGCAATTAGAGTTTTGAAATTAGGGTTTGAAATTTTTGGGGCATTTCACATACATCCAAACCACACAGCTGGCTGCATACACGTACGTCCAAGCATGGCTTCAAGAAACACCGTCCCCTGTCTTGCTTTTCTCCTTAACCACACTACTACAGAATAGTACACCACTATTGCTTTATTTATGTCGGTTTCTAACTTTTGCGAAAAAACCGATTGTGATATATCACAAAATTTCGTGACAGAGTCATCACAATCGGTTGTATATAAGAACCGATTGTAATGAAAACTATCGTCACAATCGGTTCTAACTAGAACCGATTTTGATGAGGGAGCACACTCATCACTGTCGGTTCCTTTCTATAACCGACATAAAAAAATAACCATATTATCTGTGTCGGTTTTAGGTAAAAACCGACTGTGATGAGGGGGAATAGGATTATAGTCGGGTTTTAAATAAAACCAACGCAAATAATATTGTATTTTCTGTGTCGGTTCTAGATTCAAAAAGAAGCAGGCTTTTGATGGAAGACTTCTCGTTCACAAGAATTACATATTATGTATGATTGGTGATTTGAAATTCTTTCATCAGAAATGTAGCATCAGATGACATGCATAATTAACATAAATATGCATGGCTATATATACACAAAAGGTTAACATTAATTGTTTATAATTATAACATACACACATTATAATTAATTACAATGTCACCACTCGCCGCTACAGCCCGAGGGTAAGGAATCGCTGGAGGCGCCACATGGCTCATCCTCCTCTCCCAATGATGACCTAGAAGAGGCCCTGGTCCCCCAACGGGTGACGGTGACCTCCTCGTCCTCGTCCTCTCGCATGCACCTCCTAGTGGCGGCGCGAGGAGCTGCAGTGGTGGTGGAGGCGCCCGGCCAGACTGAGGTGCCGGGAGAGACATGACACAACGGCGAGCAGTGCAGTGGCGCCACCGGCGGTGATGGCAGTGAAGGTGGCGGCCTGTAAGTTGACTCGACAGACGATTCAGAGCTCGAGGGAGAAGGAGGCGTTACCATAGCCGAAGACAGACAAGACAGGAGAGAGGAGAAGACGATCGATCAGAGAGAGCACTGCTAATACATTAGAAGTAGTTCTTATCTAGAAGACGAAGATATACATACAGGCACTTTATGAAGACGAAGAGACGTACGACTGATGGTGTGATTACTGTTTGATCGGGGAAGACGAATAGTCGACACGCGTTCTGATAGTGTGAATGCTGTGTTTGATCAGTTTAATTCGCGGGGAAGACGAAGGGATGGGGGCAGGGCCGTTCCAAACATTTTGGGGGCCCTAGGGCAAAGTCAAAAGTGGGGGGGGGGGCCTATAGTCAAAAAAATATAGAACATAGCTTTTATATATATATATCAATCAAAATTTAACATGTTCAATAATTTCATCATGAGTTCATTAGATTGCTTTCATTACAACGCGAACTATAGCTAGAACTAGAACACGAACTAGGTATAATCACTTAATCAATTCCATACTTTCATCACTAGAAATCTAGAATGCAAACTAGTCTATCACATTGCTGTAACCAGCGAGCCCTAAACAAATAACAAATTAACAATATCAATATGGTCAAGTGGGGGATAACTGGATAAGTTACCTCACCAATCGGGCAATCGTGTGCGCGAAGGCCGAGAGGAGAATCGGCGTCGGCGCGGCGGCCGAACCCGGACGGCCGACGGGACACCGGACACGGTGCGCACTTCTTCATATCCTAAAGAAAACACGCACATTTGGTGAAAGAAACAAAGCATAAGGACTGTTGCAAGATTTTGTCCAACTCGATTCTAGGTGAAAAAAACAGCGGCAGCACCTTGTAGTCGCAGGAGCGTGGAGGGGCCTCCTCGCGTATAGCTCGCCCAAGGACACTAGGGAAGTCGTACTCAACCGAGCCCCGACAAGGCGTACGCGCCGCGCGCGAGGGGAGAATAGGCGTCGGCGTGGCGGCCGAACCCGAACGGCCGACGGGCGACGGGACACCACACCGGACACGGGAGTACGGGGCGGCCGGACGGGAGCTGGGGAGCAGTGAGCACGAGGCCACGAGCAGCCGAGCAGGCAGAGCAGGATTGCCAGCAGGCGAGCACGAGGCCACGAGCAGCTGAGTGGCGGGCGGAGCGGGATTGCGGATTTGCCGGAAGCCGGGAACTCTCAACTAGAAACTCCATAAATTGGTAGTGAGCAGACTGCGCGCCTGCCGTTGCCGAATGCCGAGCCGCCTAGGGAAGGGAAGGGCCGGTAGGCAGTGATGGCGCGGGGAGCCGGTGAGAGCTGGAGTCTAGAGAGAGGGATTGGGGATTTGGGGTCTGGGGAGTGGGGATCGAGGGGAGGGAATGGGGAATTGGGGATTTCATTGATGGCACCGGTGCATACTGTATTCTACACTCCCTACTGGGCTTTGGGCCGGGGCCCTAGTTCTCATGGGTCCTAGGCCGTCGCCTCTACCGCCCTGGCCCAGGAACGGTCCTGGATGGGGGCTATCTATGTCAGTTCTAGATAAAAACCAACTGTGATGAAGGGGGACCACATTATCATAGTCGGTTCTTATCTAGAACTGACAAATAATTTGATACTAGTTACATGCCCGTGCGTTGCTACGAAAAACAAAATTGATAACGAAAAATAAAGATTAAAAAATAAAAAATATTTCACAAGATCAAACATCTATCTTTAACGCTTCGTTTCTTACAAAAGCTGGCTAATTAAAGCAACGCTTCGTTTTTTGCGTAGGGCAATTAAGCACGTGGATAGAACTCACCACTGCCACCAACTGCTGCTTTATAATAGTAGAGATTATCGGTGTCGGTTCTACAAAGGAGCCAACATTGATGAGGCTCCTCATCATCACAATCTGATCTAGTTAGAACCGATTGTGATGAGGCTCGCTAGGTTTTTATACCCTCGTGATGAAATCACCTCCATTGGTGTTCTAGAGCCAAAAAACACCGCCGTCGCCCAAAAAAACATATATATACTCTGGTTGAAACTTACGTTTGGGTGAGAAAATATGAAATTCTTGAGGATATGTGAAGAGGGTAGTTTTAAGCTCTAGATTGAGGAAATTTCCCCTCTATTTTCCCTAATTTGTTGTTATACCTAAGTTACATGACGTTCTCATATAGACTTCATGAAGCCTTGTTTAAGACTTAGCCCTGCGTGTATAGTATTGTAATTCTAGTGAAACTCTCTGGCTACTTTTCTGCTACAATGTCTGATGTAGTTTATTATTCGATAAAACTTGAATCTCTGGAGTAATAATTCAGAGACTAGTGTCATTATCTTAGTAATAGTGACACAGGTGGTCGCAGTACCAAACCACTCCCTCCCCTCCTTCCCGTCCCACAAATCAACACACTTGCTCTCGATCTGACACACGGGATAATCACATGCACTTCGCGGACACATTCCACAGGGTTTAGATCACCATTTCCTCCCTGATCGTCGTCGCCGTGCTGCTACTCTCGTGCGGCGGCATGAGCAGCGCGGCGCGGAGCCCGTAGGAGACGGCGCCCAAGGAGGAGTACCCGGCCGTGCGGGAGCACAAGCTACCACCATTGCTCAACGTCGAGCTGCCACCTATGCCGTTCCCGAAAGTCCACCTGCCACCGGAGCTGCCGCCGTTCCCGGAGGTCGACCTGCCGCCAAAGCCTGAGCTGCCGCGTCAGAGGCCAAGCCATGATCTGGATAACAAATCCAACCGTGCATGCTAGCTAGCAATATATGCTCCTATGCTCAGTCGTGATTTGTGCGTAGCCGCTTACAACGTGTCACGTGCGCACGTATTAATAGGAGAAAATTCTTTATTTACAACTAAAAGTTATCAGATTTTTGAAATACTATTGAAAAATGCTCGTCCTTTTATTGCTATTGTATCTCAATTTGCATCCTGTTTTTACCACTCCCGTCACTTTATCGTAAGTCAAATCCCTTAACTTTATCAGATTTTTATAATGACAGTTCTACCCCTTGATCAAAGCCCTTCCTCCTAAAAGCTCTTAGGCAAACTCCAAGCTTCAGACCTTGCGAATACGAGATCCCATCAGTAGAATCGGTGGTCTCGGCGGCTCAACTTACGGAAAAGACTGTTCGATTTGTCACCGGCCAGGCCAGCTACGTACTGGATCGAGCACGATATATGTCCTGAGAAACCAACAGTTTTCGCTAGGTACGTGCTAGCTACCGTCATAACGTGCTGGATGACCACGAATCCGTTCCGCACCGGGTCGGCCGGCGCGGGACGGGAGGTCTCGTGGACCGCCAGCGCCAGGTCCATCCCCCAGCAAAATGAGATCATCTTACGTCGCGCATCTGACGTTTGACCCACACGTCAGTGATCCAAGTCAGAGGACGTGACCAGTGGCGTAGCTAGGATTTTAGTTAAGTTGGTCCAATTTTTTTTAAAATGATCTAACATAACAACATATAAATACATAATGTATCAAAAGCGCAATACAAATATAATAATAAAGTTTTGCAACCGTTCAGAGAATATTTCCATACTTCTTCTTCTTCTTGTCGGGCTTATGCCTTCTAATAGCCATAGAAGTCTCGATTATATCATCTTCATCCACTTTAGAGAACATATCTCGCTCAATGAAAGTGACTAAATAATCATCCAAAAGACAATCATCCATCCTATTTCTCAATTTATTCTTGACAAACTTCATTGCAGAAAATGCCCTTTCAACATTTGTCGTCGCCACTAGTAGAAGAAATACCAATTTGATAAGCAAGTACACCAAATCATGAACATTATGTCTCTTTGTTTCAACAAGCTTAACTGAGAGTTCAACTAGATATTTTAAATCTTTGAAGGTGTCCTCTTTTCTCATGTCATCAATATAGTTGCTAAGTTGCATTTCATGTCGTACAGTAAGCCGGAGCTTACAATGGACCGCGGGGCATTGGTTGGGCCGTGGCCCAACTGTGCCAATTGCTGGCTATGCCACTGGACGTGACGTCAGAGAAACCACTCCCCCCAGCTGAACCAATCTACTACCAGAGAAAGTATAAATGAATACTAGCTAATATGATCTATTGGATCAAAAAGAGTGAATGGTTCATATTAAGGCCCCGTTTGGTACGGTTCCAGATTCTAGTAGAAACGGAAACGGTTTCAGATTCTTGGTAGAAACGTTTCAGGTAGAATCATAATCACTTTCTGCAAACCGTTTGGTACGGTTCCAGATTCTAGTAGAAACTAGTAGAAACGGGGTTGAAGGCGATTCAGCCCCGGTGTGGAAAAAGAAGAAACGTTCCGAGGAGAAACGTTTCGAGTTTTAGCCCGTTTGGCTGGGTTTCTCTCATATTCTAGTAGAAACAGCTCGGTTCCAAGTTGCCAAACGGGCCCTGAATTTAGGTCCTGTTTGGTACGGTTCTAGATTCTTGATAGAAACGTTTCAAGTAGAATCAGAATCACTTTCTGCAAACCGTTTGGTACGGTTCCAGATTCTAGTAAAAACTAGTGAAACGGGGTTGAGGGTGATTCAGCCACGACGTGAAAAAAGAAGGAACATTCCGAGGAAAATCGTTCCGAGTTTTAGCCCGTTTGGCTCGGTTTCTCCCAGATTCTAGTAGAAACAGCTCGGTTCCAAGTTGCCAAACGGGGCCTTAGTATACTTTTTTTTTTTTTTACAAAAACCGAAAAGAACTACGGTAAATTAAGACAAACATAAAAAATATAGTATTGTACAATTCAAATTTATACATAAATAGAAAAGAAATAAATGAAATAAAAAATAAAATACAATTGAGATAACCTCGTGTAGAGTTATTGGCCAGTGAAAGATGGACTCAAGCCCAACAAAGCCTTCTTGTGGCTACGGGCCTACGGCGCTGACTACCATGACGTATGTCAAAGGGGGATGGCGTATTTGATGGATCGGTCGAAATAGTTACCGATACAAGCAAAGGCACAAAGCAGCACAGAAGAGCGCCATTTTACTCTACACAATATTGTTGTGGACACTAGAATTCCAATGTAGATCTTTTACTAAATCATGTTAGAGCAGTGTACAAAATCGATCTAAGCCGTCTACCTACCTATCTGACGGTGAAAAATTGCTCGAAGGCAAGCTACTGTGGTCCTCTGCCTTTAGTGACTGAGGACAGAGGATGCGCTAGTAGTCAGGGGCGGATCCAGGCCCCGGGCAGAGTAGGCTGTAGCCCGAGGCCTGATACCGAAAGCCTACTAAAATTCTACGAAAAATTATTAAAAAATCATTAAAAACAGATATTTAATCTAAGATCAGCTGGTCCAGCCAGGGGCTTGGGCCTGGTCTAGCTCCGCCCCTGCTAGTAGTCTCGTATTTGCTCACGATGGACACAGAGTCGCATGACAAGCGAAAATAAACACCTGTATGTGTAACATATATGAACAAGATTAATCACAAGAAGAACCGTAAGATAAAGATTCGATGCTAGGTACGGCTCATGTCAAGATTTTCTTGCTCGTTCACGATCATAGTTAAGATCTCGAGCTCATACGAGTTAGTCAACTTCCATGGACAAAGGAAACACGCAATGCCCCAACATGAAGCCATGAAGTAGTCGGTCTCAGTGAGTCCTCGGCCAAAACGATCGATCAGCGCTTGCACCGTTTGCAGAAATGTGTTGCCTTGGACATTGGGGACGCACAGACGTAGCAGAAGCAATACCCACACCTAGCGATCCAAATCATCGAACGATGCAAATCATTTCACAAGCACGAAGGAATTCATGGGCAAATCGTACTAATTTCCATGGAGTGGTGAGCAGTTTTGTCAGAAAGAAACAGAGATTAGGTAGCTTAGCTTTTACCTGCACTTGATGAACATACATCCCTCTGTCTTCTCCACGTACATCCTGCACTTGGGGCACCGCTGCCACCTCTGCCGGCCGGCGAGCCGCCTCACCATGATGTCCTCCCGGCCGCGCTCGTCCTCCCCGAGCGCCTGGAACTCCTTGCAGCCGACGCCGTTGTGCCACGGCACCGCGCACCGGGCGCAGAACAGCCGGTGGCAGTGTGGGCACTCGGCCTCCGCGACGGCCGTCCCGGTCTCGCCGGTGAGCAGTGGCGCCGAGCAGTCCCTGAACGGGCAGTACAGCCTCTTCTTCGCTTTGAGCGTCGACTCGCACAGCTTGATGCCCCATTTGTCGAGCAGCTCCGGGGGGAAGATGCCGCGGCAGCTCTCCGGCTTGACGGCGCCGTCCCCGCAGCCAGTGTCGGGGCACTTGACGCGAACGACGTTCTCGTCCATCTTCGCGGCGACGTACTGGACGATACAGCTCAGGCAGAAGACGTGGCGGCACGAGCTGACGCTGAACTTGAGGATGCCGGGCACCGTTTCCATGCAGATGGCACAGTAGAACTCCTCCTCCTCGTCGTCGTCGACCGGCGCAGCCGAAGGACACGAGGACTGCCCCGGATCAGCAACGGAGCTCCAGGGCGTCTTGGGCGCCGATTGCTTCTGGTTCTCCCTGATCAGACGGTCGATGGACTCGGCGGAGGTGTCCTGTATGACCATTTCTTGGAAGGCCGATAGCAGGATGACCTCCTGCACCTGCATCTCCTCGGCCAGCGCCTCGCCGTCGGGAAACACGCTGCCTGCCGCATCTCCATTGCAGTCGACGATCACGGGAGTATCAACGCGTTCCCTCTCCATCGATCCCCTCCTCTCGGCACGTACGATTGTTTCAAGTCGGAATAAGAACTAACTGGACTTGCTAGCTCCACAGGATTGCGAGTTTGCGACCATGACTTACTGCAGCGGCTGTACGCCTGTACCTGTACGCGCGCGATAGAAGCAAGAAGAAGTGGGGAGAAATGCTAGAATAATTTCCTGGAAGACCCAAGGCGGTTCAATCACGTACGGGCCGGAGCTCTTAACATGGAAGTGGATGTACATTTCTGCCTGCGGTTCACTCCTTGACCCGCTTAACCTGTGCAAGCGCAGGTTGCGACGCAACTTCCGCGGTGCAGATCGGCGGGTCGTTTGTTTCTCTTTTCGGGATAAGCAGGGTAGCCAACTGCGTTCGACAAGGACTATACACGTTTTAGGCACAACATAATAAGTGGGTTCAACTAGGACTGCTGCTCGTAGCTAGTAGCACGGCAGATCGATCGGTATTAATGTACATATATCTATATATATAATATGTATATAGTTATTATATGGTTATACCTACTAAAGGAATGAAACTCATTATTAAATGTAGGGAAATGAAAAGGGGAAGAAGTCAAGCCGGAAGAAAAATCTCCGCAGCAACCATAGTTGCTGGGTGTATAAGATCCAAAACGGGAGTGGATCCTTCCATAGCATCGGGTAAGTGGGTAACCATATATGAAGAGAGAATTATGTAGATTTTGTAGATGCATCAAGAATAATAAAAAGCACAAAAGTAGTAAGGACTTAACCCTATTATTAGGAGTATATACATACACACGGAAACAGAATAGTTATTCTGCGTTCTGGCCAAAGAAGCACGTCTAAATCATTCACGTACGCCCGTGTGTTAACTAAACCAATCAGTTACGTACCCAACCACTAGTAAGGTTCCGTTTGGTACGGTTCCAGATTCTAGTAGAAACGGAAATGGTTTCAGATTCTTGGTAGAAACGTTTCAGGTAGAATCAGAATCACTTTATGCAAACCGTTTGGTACGATTTCAGATTCTAGTAGAAACTAGTGAAACGGGGTTGAGAGTGATTCAACCACGGTATGTAAAAAGAAGAAACGTTCCGAGGAGAATCGTTCCGAGTTTTAGCCCGTTTGGCTGAGTTTCTCTCAGATTCTAGTAGAAACAGCTCGGTTCCAAGTTGCCAAACGGGGCCTAAATGTGTTTATTGGTCTGTACATGATTTTTTTTTAGTTATAACTTTTTATTGGCAACTCCGATTCACGAACGGTTTTCACCAGCAGCTTGCTGACGACAAGATGAACAAAATAATATATCTCGCCAACAAACGCCATATAAATCAAATTTTACTGCAAAACATGAACATCAATTTTACTACTGTATGATATATATATGGTGTGTATAGGACGCTGAAATGAGGCATCATGATTGTCGACGATTTATTTCGCCGGCAATAAGATTTGTGATTCTAGGGGATTTGTGCGGGATCTGAGCTTGATGGTAACACAGGATGCGGGGGCAATCTGTTTTAGACAGGTTCGGGCTCTCTCGGAGGAGATAATACCCTAGTCCTGTGTTCTTGGATATATCGTGTGTCCCTTTCTTGTTTTTCCCTCCTCCCCTTATATACTGGGGGGAGAATACATGATAGATGGGCGCCACCGGGCCCTGAACATGGTGGCCTGGACGACATGTCCCTTGTCCTTATCCGCCTTCACGCTCTACGTCCTGGAGAGGTGGTTATGCTTTCTCCGACCCACGCCTGCCACCTTGTCGTTCCAAAGATCCGCAGGTTCCGCAAAGGTCGGATCGCATGCTTCGTTCCTGGCGGGTTGTTGGGGCGGGGCGCGAAGCTTCCTTGAAGGATCAGGAGTTGTCTTGGGGAGCAAGTCGAAGGTCTCCTCTGGGCCCGTCGTGGTGCTTCTGGGCTTTGGGCTTTCTATTCCGCTGTCGAGGCCTGGGCCGGTGTAGGCCCCTCTTGCGGGACCCCTGTCTCTGACATCCCACAGCAGCCCCCAAGTGCTTTAGGATCGACTTTCCGTCCCTTACCCTGTAATGAGGATTATGCGGGAGAGAGATCATAAAGAACTTGTAGTATGAAGCCACCGTGGTTGGTTAGCTCGTGGCCGAGTGGTACCCGCGCCCGTTTACGGTGCACGGCAACCGGCTTGTCGCTCGGCTGACCCTCATGGGGCATACCTTGGTCTTTTTGGCTCGTGGCCGAGTGGTACCCGCGCTGCTTTACGGTCTTGTGACAACCGGCTTGTCGCTCGGTGACCCTCATGGGGCATACCTTGGTCTTTTTGGCTCGTGGTCGAGTGGTACCAGCGCCCGGATTTACGGTCTTGCGACAGCCGGCTGTCGCTCTACCGACCCTCATGGGGCATACCTTGGTCTTTTGGCTCGTGGTCGAGTGGTACCGCGCTTGGATTTACGGTCTTGTGACATCCGGCTGTCGCTCGGTGACCCTCATGGGGCATACCTTGGTCTTTTGGCTCGGGCCGGGCGGTACCGCGCCCATTCTGGCGTCAACAGCGGCTTGTCGCTCGGTGACCCTCATGGGGCATACCTTGGTCATACAGAGTAATGCTCTGCGTTCGCATTTACAGATCGCTTTAGACCCTTATGGGGCGCATTCTCAAGACCGTGTTGGTTGTAGATCCTCCCGCGACACCCAATCGCATTGTGAGACAGCGACCAGCAATTGACCCCAAATTATGGGGTGTGCCGTCGGAGGATGTTCGGAAAGTGCCCAGCCCCAAGCTTCCGTGGTGGCCGGCGTTCAGGCCCGTCGTGGGGCGCACTTTATCCCAAACTTTGGACCAGGTTTGACACCTGGCCGCGTTTTGCGCGACGCAGCTATTGGCCCGTCATGGGGTGTGCCCTGGATCTGGCCCAGAATTGAACAGGAGGGCCCTTGTTTCTTCCCACCGTAAGGTGGAAATTGGGGTCCATTTCTTATAAGTCGGAAGGACCCTCGTTGGAGCAACGGCCTCCTTGCACCTTCCCCACTTACCGCGAAACCTTCAAACCTCCTTTGGCGATTTAGGGTTTCTGGTTTCGCGCCCTTGGCTTGCGGCGGTTCTTCCCACCAGGTCTTCTTCTTCGCAATGTCTTCTTCCTCGTCATCGGAGGGCGGCGCCGACCCTGCGACGGCAGGGTGGGAGACTTCCATCACGACGACGTCCCGCTTGGAGGGGATGGTCGCCGCCGGCGTCCTCCCTCCGCTGGAGTTGATCTCCACCCGTCCCGCCGCAGGTGACCCTTACCCCACACCTCTAGAGAATGAGATTGTGGTGTTTGAGTCCTTCTTCTGGCAGGGACTTAGCATTCCTAGGAGCGCCTTCTTTCGGGGGCTCCTCCACTTCTACGAAATCGAGTTGATCAATTTGAACCCCAACTCGATTCTTCACATTGCCATCTTCGTCCAGCTTTGCGAGGCGTATCTTGGGATACGTCCTCATTTGGATTTGTTCCGCTCCTTCTTCTTGCTGAAGCCTCATCCGAACCGGGCCGCTCCCAACGTCGTTGGGGCGCCGGCTCAGTAGAGGAGGGCTCAAGAAGCAGTTTTTTGTCGTTCCTCTCAAGACCTCCCTCAAAGGTTGGAGGCGGGAGTGGTTCTATTGTGCCAATGTTGATCCTTTCCTCGCCCCCTTTGCCGGCCGTGCTCCTAAAGCTTCCCGATGCTGGAGCGACGCCCCGGACGGAGGAGGTTTGGCGCAAATCCCCGAGCTTCTGGCATTGATTGACGATCTGAAGAACCGAGGGTTGACGGGTCCCGGGATCGCGATCAGTTTTGTGAAGCGCCGAGTGCAGCCCTTGAAGGAGAGAGTCCATTTGGGGTTCCAATACAACGGGCCTCTGGACCCCACGCGGGAGTCGGACGTGGCCCTGTCGATGGAGGCGCTGGCAGCACGGGTAGTTGATCTCTTCGTGCCTGGCACAATAATCACCAACAGGGGCTGCCCTCATAAATTTTCGACGGCAAGGCCTCCCCCTCCTGTGAGTGCACTATTCTCTCGAAGGTCGTTCCATGATTTCTTTGATCGATGTGTGATTCAAACAGGTGCGATCGTTCCTTTTCAGAACGCGTCCTTCCTTCTCGACGCTCCAGCTTGTCGGCCTCTCGGTGAAACACGCCAGCGGCGAGTGGTCGACACATCGGTCGACGAGTCTGGCCGGAGTCGGCGGAGGAGGTCGCCGGTCTTTTCGTCACCGCCTTCGACCTCCGGTGCACCGGTCGCAAAGCGCCGGCCTCATCTGTCCCGAGGTAGCCCGCCACAGCGCTAACTTCCCTCCGAGTGGTGCTGGGTCTCGGATGAGACCTGGGATGAAATTCAAGAAATCCAAAAGGTATTCTTTTGGGCGATCCTTGTCTTTTGTTACCGTCAGGCCGAGGTGTCTTCCCTTTTTGCCGATTCAGACTCGCTATGGCGCCCTCGTGGAGGGGTCTCTGAAAGGAGTCCCAGCGGAGGCTTCCCCAAGGGGAGCCCCGCCGCGGCTAGGTCACTGCCGCCGCCGACCGCCGGCTTCGCCACGGGCGCCGTGACTAACTGGCCGAACCATCCGGTGGTCCGTCCGCCGACGAGATCGACCCGCACCGTCTCCCGGAGTGGAGGAAGTGCCTCGAGAGCCACCGCCGCTCGGTCCTATGCCGAAGCCCCCGAATCGGACCGTATGGTGGGAAGGGGGTTCCGACTGGAAAGGGATGGAAGAGGACGACGAGATGGAAAGAGCGGCTCGAACGGAGCTTTATGAGCTCACCGTCAGTGTAGCACGCCGTCGTGGTGAGCTTCTTGTCTTCAATCATTGCTCTTGACTTCTCCTCGAGATTCTCGCCTTGTTACCTAGGACATGGGGAGCGCTCGGAGCAAAGGTCGCGGTTTTTCCGGAAGGTGCTCCCGAAGCTCAAGGAGCGAAGCGATGCAGGACAAGCTCAGCGAGATCAGTAGCGAGCAGATGGAAAGAAGTCCACGGGCTTGTGGCGAGTGTATGACGATCCGGAGGAGAAGACGGCTTGAGCATATGCTCGAAGGTGAGATTCTCCCTGGATTCGGTTTGGATGTCTTTTGGATGGTTGGAGAGGATGATGACACTCTTGTGTTTCAGAGCGACTCGGCCGCTGTCGAGCCGAGGCCCGATCGAGACTTCAGAGAACTCGGCCTCGGCTCGAGTCGCCTTGGAAAGGATGCAATGAGCCGAGGGTAAGTTTCTTTGACTTGGGTTGAACATACTTGGCGTCGGGTGTGCTCTTGATGGCCGTTTGACTTTGTTGCGAGTGCAAGGAGAAGATGGCCGCCGTCGAACAGGGCCGGATCGAATCGCGTCGCTGCGAGCCGATCCTGCACCTTCTGCGTATTGAAGGAGTCACGCCGCCAGGGGACGATGTTGTTCCACTTCTCTCGGGAGGAGCCGACAGATCGAGCTTACGCCAAAGAGTCCGCAGCAATGAGTGCGAACCAGGCATTGGCGGTGGTCAAGTCTCATTATCCGAGAGTTGACCTCGAAGCTGTGAAAGAAGGTTTTGCTGTGATGAAGACAAGGCCAACGCGCTCCTCGAAGAGGTGTCAGGCATCGCAGGCCTTGTTGGAGAATCTAGAATTCTGACTTCGATGTGGGCCTTGATGCCGAGTGCTCGCCCTCCTTGTTTGAAATATTGTGTCTTCTTACTTCAATATGATTTGCCTGTATTGTCTTCCGCTGAGTGGTCTTCAGACCTGAATATAGGCCCGTAGCTTTTTGGATCCTGTTGCGCCTTTCTGGGTGAGTTTCAGCCGACTGGTATGGCTTCCAAACGCCAGGGCCTTGGCCCGTGGCTTTCTTGCCCCAGACACGCTTTTTCGAGAGGCTGGCGTGCAGCTCTCGAGCGTCGGGACTTACGTTGTGGCCACCTGGCTGAGTGGTTTAGCCCCCAGGCTTGCATCGCTTGCTAGCTGGCTTTTGCGCTTAATTTGGTATAATTAAGCGAGAAAGCTGAACGAGCTTGAACTGCTTACGACACGTGTCTGGTGAAATTCTCCTTGATTTTGTTCAAGGTGCTGGTCTTCTTCGGTATTCGCACTGCCGCTTTGTTTTTCGCGCTTCATTGATTGCGAGGTGGCGCATTTGATTGCCTTTGGAGACGCTTCGATTTCCGGGGCTGGGGTGGCTTATAAATAGGGCATCACCGCTGATGAGCGATCGCCCATTTCCCTTTTGCCTCGTCCCTCTTCTTCTCTTCCAGCATTCCTTCATGTCTATCATGAGGAAGTTCGTCGGCCCATACGCGGCGTTCTTTCGCCAGCGGTTCTTTAGGATGTTGCACAACTGGGAGGAGGCCGAAGCATGGGAGGAGCATGATTTTGCCATCCTGGAGGCGGAAGGAGAGGAGGGGGACGCGAGGGACGCCGCCGCCGTGGCCACCTTGCTGGAGGCCGCACCGGGGCTCCACGAGGTGGCGGAGATCATCCTCGAGATGGTTGGTCGCGATCGCCGCGACGACCTTGCCGTCAGGACTCTCGTCCGGCTTATCCCCCCCTTGTGGGTGGTTGAGGACGAGATTCTGGCGGCTTTGGGTCGCGTGGGTCGCGTCTAACCTCAACGATCTCGCCTCCGGGCCTCCCAAAGAATAGCAAGACCCAAGACTAAAGACTAAAGACAGAGGCAGAAGAAAGAAGAAGACTGAGTTTTTTTTTTTAGCGCGAGAAAAAGAAAAAAAGAAAGTCAGTAATGTAAATTATTAACATTATGGAATGAAAAGCGAAATTTGGTCCAGTCTGTGCCATCATGTTTAATCCGAGTTTAGTGGTTCCACCTGATCAACTTATTCTAGTCGGTTGCTCGAAAGCCGCGAACGAGGCGCTGGGGCTCGAGCTTTTGACGGTTAGAAATTCGCGATCAGGCGAATCTCGGTTAGATTCTGGTGCTGCGAATTGCAGTCCCCGAGTGGTTAGTGCTTTGTACCCGTCCCGTTGTGCGCGCTGGTGTAAACCGCCGAGGCTTTGTGCTCATCGCGGCTTGTTATTTCCGTGCACTCTATATTGGCACGACCAGGGTTTGGCACCACACCAGTCGGGTAATGACCACTCGGGGCTAGCATTACACGTAACTTCGTAAAATAAGACGGACCACCATTTTATTTAATGTGTAAGAGTGGGATACATAACTCATGCGTAGAAGCGGCGGAGTTGTTCGGCGTTCAAGTATTCGCGAGAACCTCGCCGTCTTCTCGCCTGCAGTCGATAAGCACCTGGCCGGATTGTCTTACGCACAATGTACCGGACCTTCCCAAATTGGAGAGAGCTTGTGCTCGCTTTTAGTTCCTCCTCGTGACCAGATCTCCTTCTCAAAGGTTCTACTTCGACGCGTTGCGAGTGGTAGCGCAGAAGTCCCTGGAGGTACTTAGCCGATCGAGGGCTGCAACGTTAGAGCCTCCTCGAGTTGATCAAGCTCCACCATTCGGCTTCCCTCGGACTCGGCCGTGGTAATTCCGAACCCTCGGGGATTCGAATCGGCTCGGTCGGCAGAACCGCCTCTGCGCCATAGACCAGGAAAAAGGGGTTTGGCCGCTCTACCGGGAGTGGTTCTCGAGTCCCCAGAGTACCGACGGTAGCTCCTTCACCCATCGAGCAACAGATGGTTTGAGGCGGTCGAAGATCCTGGCCTTGAGGCCTTGGAGGACTGCACTGCTAGCTCGCTTCAACCTACCCATTGCTTCGTGGGTGAGCCACCGAGGCGAAGCAGATCTTGATCCCGACGCTTTCGCACCATTCTTGGAATTCCTCACTCCTGAATTGGGTGCCGTTGTCCGTGATGATCCTGGTTGGGCACTCGAATCGACCACAATATCCTGGAAGAACTCCTTGGCCTTAATCTGCGGTGATAGTGACGATCGCTTGGCTTCGATCCACTTGATGAACTTGTCAATGGCCACGAAGAGGTAAGCGAAACCGCCTTGAGCCTTCTTGAGCGGGCCCACTAAGTCGAGCCCTGCATCGCGAAAGGCCAAGAAATGGGTATAGTCTGTAGCTCCTGTCTTGGCAAGTGTGTCTGCATCTTGCATAGAATTGGCAGCCTCGCAGGTTCGAACTATCTCCTTGGCGTCGTTACGCCGTTGGCGAGAAGAAACCACAGCTTGTGAGGCTTTCCCAACCAAGGCGCTTGATGCCGCGTGATGGCCACACATCCCCGAATGGATTTCTTGGAGCAGCTCTCTTCCCACTTGTCCCGAAATGCACCGCCTGAGGACACCCGAGGCACTTTTTCGGAAGAGCTCGTCGCCCACCACCACATAGGATTTGGCTTGTCGGGAGACGCGCTCTGCCAGAGTGGTTGCTTCCGGGAGTTTGTCCTTCAGGAGGTAATCAAGGTACGGGGTAGTCCAGTCTGGATCGATGAGCAGGACCCCGGTTCCAGGACCCTCGCTTGGCTTTTGCCGTTTTGTAACGGTTGGCTCGTGAAGATCCTGTACGAAGATATCACTTGGGACATCTGCCCGAGTGGCTCCCATCTTAGCCAGCTCGTCTGCTGCCTCATTATTGCGGGCGAGGACATGAACCAGCTCCTGCATCACAAACTTGCCTTCCAATTCTTGGACTTGCTGGTAGTATGCCGCCATGTTACGATCCACGCACGACCAGTCCTTCAGACTTGATTCACCACCAATCGGGAGTCGCCTCGAACCGCCAAATGCCGGATTCGAGTGATGTGGCGATCTGAAGCCCATGGATGAGGGCCTCGTGCCAGCGGCATTGTTTGAGGCCGGGAAGTGAATCCGAAGGACATACTTCAACCTGTCGCCCCTAGGCGAGATAAGGAGGATTCCCGCCCCTGCTCCCCCAAGCATGAGAGATCCGTCGAAGTGCATGACCCAATATTCTGGCTCTTCTTCCGTGCGGAGTGCTCGATTCGGTCCACTCGCCGTGAAGTCACCAAAGCCTGGACTTGACGGCGGCGCGGCTTGAACGAGATGTCGAAAGCTCCAAGCTCTACGCCCACTTTGAAATTCTTCCAAGAGCTTCCCGATTACGGAGGACCTCTCCCACGGGAAAGAAGTGACTACCAAATCGAATGTCCTTGGAAATAATGCTTCACTTCCGTGACGAGATCAAAATGGCGTCTGCCAGCCTTCTGGATTTGAGGATATCTTGTCTTGGATTCGCCCAGTACTTCGCTGACAAAATAAACTGGGCGTTGCACGCCGTAGCGATGTCCAGATTCCTCCCGCTCCACAACTATCACGGCACTTACTACATGAGATGTTGCCGCTATGTAGAGCAGAAGAGGTTCACCTGGCGCCGGCGAGACTAAGACTGGGGGAGTGGAGAGAAACACCTTGAGTTCTTCGAAGGCCTGTGCCAGGCCTCTCGGCCCAATCAAAGCGATCTCGCTTCTTAAGGAGCTTGAAGAAAGGCATTCCCTGACACCCAATCGTGAGATAAACTCGCCAAGCGCTACCATGCATCCGGTGAGCTTTTGGACCTCCTTTTGGTCGGTAGGCGGGGCCATTTTCATGATGGCTCCAATTTTCTCCTGTTCGGCTCGATCCCACGATGAGAGACGATGAACCCGAGTAGTTTCCCGGAAGAAACTCCGAAAACACATTTCTCGGGGTTTAGCCTCATCTGGAACGCCCTTAGACTTTCGAACGTCTCGGCCAGGTCGGAGGTAAGGCTATCTCGTGTCTGCGTTTTAACTACCACATCATCCACATAAGCTTCCACATTGCGCCCGAGCTGATGGTGAAAACACCGCTGCACGGCGCGCTGGTACGTTGCGCCGGCATTCTTGAGCCCGAACGGCATGGAGATATAGCAATATGCTCCGAATGGAGTGATAAACGAAGTCTTCTCGCAGTCTTCCTCTCGGAGCCGGATTTGATGATAGCCTGAATAGGCGTCCAGAAAGCTGAGTAGCCGAGATCCGGCAGTGGAGTCTACCACCTGATCAATACGAGGGAGACCAAAGGGATCTTTCGGACAAGCCTTGTTGAGGTCGGTGTAATCAACACACATGCGCCAGCTTTTATTCTTCTTCTGGACGAGTACAGGGTTCGCCAACCAGTCAGGATGATACACTTCTTTGATGAAACCTGCGGCTAGTAGCTTTGTGATCTCTCTGATGGCTTCTCGACGATCTTGAGCGAACCGTCGTAACCTTTGCTTGACAGGCCTGGCGGATTGGTTTACATTCAGTGCGTGCTCGATCACCTCCCTGGGGACCCCGGGCATGTCGGACGGCTTCCAGGCAAAGACGTCTTGGTTTGCCCGCAGAAAGATGACGAGCGCGTCTTCCTATTCATCCCCGAGCCTTGTCCCGATCGAGACGGCTCGCGCCGGATCGGACGGGTCGAGGAGAATCCTTTTGGTGCCTTCCTCGGGGCCGATCCCGGAGTTCTGCGGCTTGCGGGTAGGGATACTGCCTTCCGGCTTGTCGAAATCCGCCTCTTGACGAATCCTTTCCCGACCCGCCGCCTCCAGAGACTTCGGCCATTTCGCAGCTCTCTCGTCGCAAGAGAAAGATCGCTTAACATCGCCACAAGCAGAGTGATAATACCACTCGGACCGGCATTTTCAGCATCGATACGCCAGTAGTGGGGCACCGCCATGAACTTGGCCGCCGGTCTCCCCAAGATGGCGTGATACGCCGTCGCGAAGTCCGCCACCTCGAAGCTAAGGCTCTCACCCGTAGTTGTCCCTTGCGCCGAACGTGGTAGCGAGTGATTTGTCCGAGGGGTATCACCGACGCCCGGTATCACTCCATGAAAAGGCGACGACCCGCGTTTGAGGTCGACCGCGGGATCCCCATATCATCGAAAGTGTCTTCACGAAGAGGACGTTGAGCCCACTCCCACCGCCAATCAACACCCTTTTGAGCTTGATGTCGCGGACAACCGGCGCCAAGACCAGCGGTATCTGCCAGGAATGGGACGCGATCTGGGTGATCCGTGCGGTCGTAAGTTATTGCGACCGGACCACCGGACATATCGGGGTCTCCGGCTCTCATCGCACAGATGTCCCGAGCGGTGAGCTTTGCTTCCGCTTGGACTCATATGCGCCGAACCCCGAATATGTAGTTGAGCTCGAGGTCGACTTCACGATAGTCTTCCTCGGCTTCAAGGAGGCGGTTTGCCGTGGCGTGACCACTCGGACCTTGTCGGCCTGCCTCTTGCTCTCATGCGAACCTCTTTAGGGTGAAGCGATCCTTGGCGGCATGCCTCCCCTTCGGATGGAAAGGGCAGGTGAGTTCATAACCTTATCATATCCATCCTCTTTGAGAGCGAGGATGAGTTGGTGCAGCGGCGCCACCGGCTCTTCGCCTTGCGCTTCTTTTCTTTCCGCCGAGGGGTTCAGATCGATCCTTCCTCATCACGCCGTTCGCCAGAGCCTCGGAGGTGAAGCGTAACGATCCGCTAGGCGGCGAACAGCTCCTGACCGACGCGTGGGTGGCTTCGGGACATCTTCTTGATGAGGTCGAGGTCGCCGACTCCTTTCGAAGGCAGCTATCACAATCGCATCTGTGACGTCGAACGGTGCTTTTCCTGTTCATGAAGCGCTTGACGAACTCCTGAGGGATTCGTTCCTCCTTTGGTGTAGCTGGTATAGGTCCCAAGGGTGCACTGGCGCTCGTAAGTGCCTTGGAAATTTGAGATGAATCGCTCACACAGATCTCCCCAGGAATCTATAGAGTTCGCCGAAGTCCGTGAGCCACGCTTGGGCTGGGCGAGAGAGGGTAACCGGCAAGTAGTTTGCCGTTACTGATCCCCCTGCCCTCGACCGCCAGAGCGTATACTTGTAGCCAAGCCTCGGGTCCCTCTCACCGTCGAACCTAGTGATGCCCTTAGGATTAAATCCATCGTGCCAAACCACTCGGCGTAGGTGAGGGGTAAACGCACGAACCCTTCGATGACCCCGCGATACCCGGGAGGTGATCGACGCGAGGGGATCGCGCTTGGCGTGCCAGCGGCCTCGCGGAAGGATGCCGTAAGCGCTCATATTCGCGGCTTGACGGCGTTGTTCCTCCTTTCTCGGTCGCGGCGCTGGCGTCGAGGTGCGAGCAGGTCGCGGTGATCTTTGTGTCGCAAGTCGTCTCGCGGAGGTAGAACATGATGTGTCTGGCGGGCTTCCGACTGACGGCCATTGGCCGCCTGGTCCTCGCCGGACCACGTGATGCCTCCTTCGCCGGCCGGGTCGGTTTGGGCATCTTTGGATAGTCGCCGCCGTCACCATGGCCTTTACTTGGGCCATGATCGGGCAATCGATCATCCGCCCCAACATAGGGGTCGTGGTATCCAGGAGTGTCTTGGAGGCGACGATATTCTGTCGTAGGGTACGAAAAATAGCCTGGTCCCCATCTTGGCTTGCGAATGTCTTCATTGACAGCCGGCGATCCCGAGAGTACGCGCCAGCGTCGAGGCTCGATCACTCGGCCTCCTTCCAAATCGGGCGGCGATCGAGGTGTCGGTTACCATGCGAATCTGCCCGCGAGCCTTCGATTACACAGACTCTACGGAAATTCCAGCAGCTCTCTAGGCTTTCTTCTGACTCGGCCGCTGATGTGGGTGAGTCTGGAGAAGATGAACCTAGGCGCTCGGGGGTGCCGAGTGGCTTGGCGATGAGAACCCCCACCCTTCGTGCCTCAGCGTCCTCGAGCCCGACTCCGCGGCTGGAACGGGTCTTCGGATCCCCACTCGGTACTTTAGGGTACGAGACAGGGGGACCTTCCGATCGGTGCGAAAGTCGCGACGATGGATCGCCGGAAACCTCACCGCGCTGTAGCGCGATTCCCTTAGAGAGAGAAAGGCTTCCGAGGTCGTTGGAGATGAAGGTCAAGCTTAGAAGCGGAAGACCTGCCCGAAGAAGATCGTGGAGACTTCGCTGTCGCAGCCATCAAGCTTGACGAAGATCTTGACACAAGCCCCTACCTGGCGCGCCAACCGCCGACGATCTGTTTACGGCAATAAGATTTGTGATTCTAGGGATTTGTGCGGGATCTCGAGCTTGATGGTAACACAGATCTTGAGGCAATCTGTTTTAGACAGGTTCGGGCTCTCTCGGAGGAGATAATACCCTAGTCCTGTGTTCTTGGATATATCGTGTGTCCCTTTCTTGTTTTTCCCTCCTCCCCTTATATACTGGGGGGAGAATACATGATAGATGGGCGCCACCGGGCCCTGAACATGGTGGCCTGGACGACATGTCCCTTGTCCTTATCCGCCTTCACGCTCTACGTCCTGGAGAGGTGGTTATGCTTTCTCCGACCCACGCCTGCCACCTTGTCAGGTTCCAAAGATCCGCAGTTCTCGGCAAAGGTCGATCGCATGCTTCGTTCCTGGCGGGTTGTTGGGGCGGGGCGCGAAGCTTCCTTGAAGGATCAGGAGTTGTCTTGGGGAGCAAGTCGAAGGTCTCCTCTGGGCCCGTCGTGGTGCTTCTGGGCTTTGGGCTTTCTATTCCGCCTGTCAGGCCCAGTCGGGTGTAGGCCCCTCTTGCGGGACCCCTGTCTCTGACATCCCACAATGATTTTAAATGCACAAGTTCATGCCAAATTCGAGTATATTTTTTAAAAATTTTAGTTTTATGGTATATACTCATCTATTACAATTCAAATGAAATACATACCTTTGAAAAAAATATACTCAAATTCGAAGATTTGAACAAACTTAGATCACATACTATGCTGATTTATATATAAAATCAGCACATACCTACAATCAAACTACCATCAAAAAGGAAAACTGTAGTATGTATTTCAGTTCAAACTTGATTAATTGAACTAGTCAGTAAACTAGTTAAACTCAACATCCTAAATTTTTTCGCATACAAATACATAGCGAAAATACACATTTTGGTTCATGGTGCCCTACACACACACACACACACGAATCCCGTTTTGTATTCCCTGTATGCACTTCCTAGCTCTATTTGGTTGATAACAACTTCCTAATCAAGAGGAATCAATTAATAACTTCCACTTGCGTAACACCAGTTAATGTATAAGGAATAGGGAGCCCATACTCCTAGCAGTATGCTTGTGTATATATATATATATATATATATATATATATATATACATATACACATACATACATACATATGGGCTGGCACTGTCAATCAAAGCTGAAGAGATATTTATTTGTAGAAATGTCTGAACTATGAATGTTGCAGGCTATGTTGGCTGAGGATCATGGGGTGGGGAGGAAGGAACGACGCCTTGCCGGCGACGATCGTCAACAACGATGATGATCAGATTATTTATAAAGTACTAGATGACGGCAACGGGGCCACGGCCACGCGCGCTCGAGCCGACGCCGCCACGCCGGGCAAGCCGGACGCTGCGCGCGCGACCCCACGCGGCGGGGCTCACGGCCACGCGCGCCAGAAAAACCCACTCAATATAAAGCAGCAGTCATAGTCTGAATCATAACATTTTTTTTAAGATAATGGAAGGTGATGGTTTATGCCCTTTTTAATGTATTGGTTCTTGATTAACTTTATGTGCTGTCGAGCAGTAGATGTATGGAGTTGAAATTCTTGTTTTCTAAGAATATGGTTCCTTGAAAGTTCTGTACTGCCCAATGGCAGTGACTTGCTTTTGCTTTTACCACTAATTTCTGAGATTCTTTTGGTGGAAGAACCCTTCAGTTTTTGACCCAAAAAAAGGTGCTTGTTGTTGGCCCGCTCGTGCTCTGGAGGGTCCTTAAATCGTTGGTGTGTTATCCACGTAATTTCTTTGGGAAACTTTGTTGAAACATGCTTATCCTGTTATCCAATGGTCAAGTTCCTTGAGCAATCCATGGCATGTCCTCCAAGAATCAAGACTGTTTTGTGATGGCTGTGGTGATATTACTTGTCACGCAACTCTATGATCCACACCGACGTAGTTAAGTAGTATTTCATCATGCGCTACCCCTAGACGTCTCTTAGTCAAAACTTCAGACCGTGCTTTCCACATGGTGTCCTGTTGGTCTTTTTTGGATATGCTCAGAGACCAATGTGGTAGCAACTTCACTGAATCGGAGATGTTAGATTGGAACCTCTGTAGATGAAATCCCGCCGCCACTATTACAGTCTGCAAGTAGCCATGCCAACCTGATCCACATGTTGTTTTTTGTTTTAGACAATTTTTTATTGGCAGCTCCGATTTGCAAAAAGTTTTCACTAGTAACTTACTGACGATGGTAGGAACAGGATGATGAGACCATGCTCATCATGGACAGAACTAACACTGCATACATATGGTCATCACCAAGTATTGCTACAGTTATATCAACTGCATGGTTTCATCGACCCCCACCTTGGCCAGGACCATTAAGTTGGCGACACTTCACAGCATCCTCTACTTCGTATACAACTACTACGATGGCTCCATTTGCATGGCTTTATCGACCCCCACCTTAGCCATCCTTCTACATCTTCGTCGGTTCAAGGACCATTGACTCGAGCTCGAGCCCGTCAAATGAATTATCAGATCTAAAGACAAACTTGGGAGAAGATGATGAACTTGAGTCGAGGACAACTCAAATGCAAGAAGGGGAGGATGATGAGGACATCACTACCATGCATACGTCCATGCCTACAAACCCAATTGAAGCCAACAATGTAATACAAGGGCCAATTACTCGAGCTCGCGCACGTCAATTCAATTACCAGGTGAATGCGTTCCTCGGGTTGCATACAAATAATTTAATGAATGGAATGCTATTTAATCCTTGTGATGATTTTATTGTCCTTAGGAACCAAGGAGAAGGACTCCCAAACGTCAAGCATGAAGCCAATTCTTCCGATGCACAAGTTCAACTCGGATTCGGCCTCCAGGACAGCACCAACTTCAAATGACCATAACTTTTGATCCACAAGGGTGTTTGAGGTCTATGAGTACTGGTTTGAAAGGTTTCGACGTCCTCTTTCCAACGGATCCGGCCCCACCTCCAAATTCCTTACGAGTCAACGGGAATCTGCAAAACAAGTTCAACTCAGATTCGGCCTCCGGGACAGCACCAACTTCAAACGACCATAACTTTTAATCCATAAGGGTGTTTGAGGTCTATGAGTACTGGTTTGAAAGGTCTCGTCGTCCTATTTCCAACGGATCCGGCCTCATGTCCAAATTCCTTACGAGTCAACGGGAATCTGCAAAACAAGTTCGGCCATCTTTCCAAATCCGAGTCCAACTAGGAATAGGAGTCCTATTCGGCCATGGAGGTGTTTTGGACGCCCCAAGCCTGGTTTTGGCCTCCTATTTCTCCTATAAATAGCTAGGGAGTCCCCCAAAATAACTTGGGTTTTGGTTATTTGATAGTTTAGCCTTTTGCTACTATTTTGAGTCTTTTAGACGTGCTCAACGGCCGCCTAACAAGCTCCTTGTATCGAAACCCCAACTTTTCAATACTTCATCTATATTTGCAATTTTAGATTGCTTTTGCCTTGTTCTTCGATTGCTTGCAGGAATAGATCTTCGTGATCAGGTTGATCGTGCCCACGACAAGGTCAATTACCATTTGGAGTTGGTTTAGCGATTGCTAAGGCGCATCGTCGTTGTACGTTGTAGTCGGATCGTCAAAGTCGTCTCCACCCAAATCGAAGGTTATCATTCTCATCGAAAGATCGGGACACCCAGTGTTACATCACAGAGTGATATAAGTCTCACTAATAAACAGCAATTTTGCTGACTGATAACATAAGTTACTGTATCTATAACTAGAAATTACTATCATATAGTAGTAAATTTATTAGCGAGGGTTATGTCATGTTGTTTTTCTCATCGTCAGTAATCTAATGTTGTAATTTATTTGTGAATCGAAGCTGCGAATAAAAAAGTTATAGCTAAAATAAAAGAAGAAAAAACAGATTTAACCTGTCAGTTAGACAACATTGTTATTTTATCTAAGTTCTAAGTTTTGTCTGACCCTTTCTGAAAAAGAAAAGGGAGAGAGGAAACCAAGATAAAAAAAAGGTGCCCACGATTTAGGAGTTGTTTGGTTTGGTCGTAAACTTATCAAATCAAATCTTATCAAAAATTGACGTACCAAAATTTAGTTACCAAATTAGTTCGCAATATTTTAGCCAAAGATTGACAAGAAAATAAACTAGAGTGCCTGTGAAGAAGAGAATCTTGCCAAAATTTGATTGCAAAACAAATATTAGTCAGCACTACTAAAATTTGGTAAGGTGGCATTTGGTTGGGTGGATGGGATATGGGCATCCATGTATTTGGAGTCATCTAATTGTTTGGATGAGTGGATGAATGAGATATGCTTATCCAGTTTTTTATAATATTCTCCCAAGATACTGGATAGAGCCATAAAAAAAAGGTTGAACTGGCTCATCCATTTTGTTGCATGAAGAGGTGTACTAGGTTAAATCCAAATTTTTGCCAAAGTGTACTCGGTCAAATTCAAAATTTGGTCAAATTGTATCCAACAAAATCAAATTTTGTCAGAAAATTCAATTTTCAAAAAAAATTTGTACAACAATTCAAATTTTGCTCAAAATTTGTCTAAAAATTCAAATCGGGGTCAAATTTTGTCCAAAAATTTCAAACCGAAATTTGAAACCTTTATTACAGCTGGCCCATCCATCCTTATCCATCTAACCAAAAAAAAAATTTAGCTCATCCTATCCATTCTCATCCATCCAACCAAACAAAAAATTAGCTCATCCCTATCCACCCAACCAAACAGCCACTTAGATGGCTCCACCCGTCCAGACTGAATAGCTATATTCCATCCAACCTCATTCATTCAAATAACCAAACGCACCCTAAAATAAGCAACAGTAAGCACTAGAAACAAACCAAAACGTACCCTTAATTTATCCCGCCCTCCAGCCCATTTTTCTTCCCAGCGAAGCTCACGCCCCCATCCCGCCCAACTTTCCAAGTTTCTCACGCGGCCCATCTCCTACCACGGACGACATCCTAGCATAGTAGTGATCCACCGGCCGGCGTGCATGGTCGGTCGATCACGATTCACGATTGTATATTTTACTGATCTCGCATCGATTTGACTGCAGATCTTGTGACAGTAGCACTAAGTAACGCTCGAGTGTTTTTTTTTCGTTTGTGAGCACTCAACTTGGGGGTCTATAAAATGAAGGGTGGTGGGGACAGATGGCAAATTGATTGCATCAATGGATCTAGATTCAAAGTCTACAAATTTACGAAAAAAACACTCATGTGCTCCCTGTACACCCTTAATTTAAGAGAGTGACTAGGCAACGGTATACCGTTGAAACGGTATAGCCATGAAACTTATGAAACTTATCAGTTTCAGTGCTGGTTTCATGAGTTTCAGTGTTTAGTTTCATCAGTTTCATGTTTTATTAGTTTTTAGTGCTAAGTTTCATGAGTTTCAGTGCAAAAAATCATAAGTTTCATGAGTTTCAGAGGTATACCGTTTTTTAGTTTTTCTGTAATTTAAACCGGCGACTCGTCCAACTTCGTACGGTACTACGGTCACGAATCACGATCGGTGCCGCAGCTGTAGGTGAGGTGCATGGCCTCAGCTCATATCGTGCAGGTGAGGTGCGGCCACCAACCTGCTGAATCCCCTCGCTCGATCAATTAATATCCAGCGCAGTCACGATTCACGGACAAAAGTGCTCATGGCGTACGTACACCAAACCAGTGAGACCAAAAAACAAGTAGAAAAACGTGAGAGAACTCGATCTAACTAAGCAATTAACCACCCGCAAACACGTACGCAGTTCAACTGCCAACCACATCGATCAGTGGATCGCCACCGTGCCGCCATCAACTTCGATGAGCCCATTGATGCTATAAATACGTCACTTCTCTTTCCAATCTCTCCGTCCGGCGAAGGAATAAACAACTTTTCAAGTTGTGCTAAGCTGTAAGACTGCATGCATGGCTGCTCCCAAAATCGGCATGACCACCTCCTCCTCGCGGCGCTGCTCTCATGAGTCATGAACCTGGGGGAGACGACGTCGACGCCGCCCAAGGAGGAGCACCCGCCGGTGAAGCTAGCCACACACGACCGAGACGCACGATCTGCCAAAGCCCGAACTGCCGCCGCTGCCGGAGGCTGATGTGCCACCGAAACCAGAGCTGCCGCTGTTGCCTAAGATAAGAGGTTGATGTGCCACCGAAGCCAGAG
This sequence comes from Rhipidocladum racemiflorum, assembly GCA_036346355.1. NCBI lineage: Eukaryota > Viridiplantae > Streptophyta > Magnoliopsida > Poales > Poaceae > Rhipidocladum > Rhipidocladum racemiflorum. The sequence continues at coordinate 51,043,067 of CM070582.1, read as the reverse complement.
CTGCCTCTTTTGACCAAGGCTGAGGAGCCACTTAAGCATGAGCCGAGGACCGAGGAGCTACCGAAGCCGGAGGGCGCCGTGCTGCCTCCGAAGTTGAGCCGCCGCCGCCGCCGAGCTGCAATCGAAGCCTTAGATTCCGAGTTGTTAAAACTAGCAACGCCAACTTTGACTACGGAAATTTTAGAACAAAATTATTTCATGGCAATGTTAGGAAAATTCTAAAGCAATAGGATAAGATATAATTTGTATCTTAATTACCACGTGACAAGAATCCAATAGTAACTAGGTATATAGAAAGAATGCCATACTCTTTTGCCATCTCCACCATGGCATTTTGAGGATAGTAAAAGGGTGAGTGTAGGGTGTAAGTGTTAGGCTAGCCACCAAAGCAGTTTGTATATATTTTTTAATAGTGTATGTGTTTTTAATAAAGTAATATTTTGTAATTGTAAGTCTTTTGGTTAGGCCGTGCTATTTCTAAATAGTTACTGCATTATTATTAAGTTGTGATTCTGTGTGAGCGGCTCGGCCACCCGAATCATTAAGTCCTAGCTTCAAACGTGAGCGGCTCAGCCACAGAGAAACCAGGCAATATTGATTTCAATGTGAGTGGCTCGGTTATTTAGATGTCAATAATTAATAGTGCACTAAATAAATAGAAATTAAAAGATTAACCGACTTTATACTGTAGGTGTAGTATTAGGTGTAGGTCTGATAGAATGTGCACTAGGACCACCCTAATTTGTACCAACACGAGTGTTCTGGGTGCACCATCCTAAGCCGAAGGAAAAATATGGTCGATCAAATGCGCTATTGTTCAACTAGCTAGCATGTTGTGTCTGAGTGAGTGAGTGTGTGCACGCGTGTTGAGCGACGTGCCTACATATGCGGCATGCCATATAAGCAGCGGGTACATGCATTCGAGGAAGTGTTTTATTCTTTCATGAACATGCATCAATGTAGCCGTAGGTATAATTGTATTTCTGTCAGATAGCTAGTGGTTTTACAAAATATTTTGCTTGAGTGGGTGTTCTAAGTGGCAACATTTTGATTTCCAACAAACTTGCGAGCACTCTCTTGGTATTATAACCAGAGAATTGATCAGCATACCAAGTAATTGATGCATCAAGAGTCTGCCAATTTCAAAAGTGTTACATAGCTAGGTTTATGAGCACGTGTATGAGTGAAAACAAAGTATCCCGCCCTTTCAATGTGGAAAACTCTTCAAGGAGAGCACAAACAAGAAATATTAAGCTTAATTTGCAAAATACTCTTCTGACTTTGTGGGATCCAACCACTCTAAATGCTTGCGTTGGAGAATATGGCAGATAAATGATTGATGATTGGTTGAATGCCGTGAACTAGCTAGGTCTGATTTCGTGTAAAATCATTTCACAAGAAATTTCTGAAGAAAAAAAAAAAAAATCGATCGTCGTGGCCCAGCCATTGTTCTTTTCCACTCCCTCCTATTCTCCCCACCGGAGCAATTAGCCGACTCAAACAACAATATCGATCGTCTCTTCTAAGCATCGTCATCCGGGGGCAATGCCTTGGTTGCACGTCATAGATCGACGAGTACGTACAAGAGGAAAGGCACGCCATAATCCACATTTTACTCTTGCAACGATCGATTTGAGTGCAGATCTCTTGTGAAAGCAACACGTGCATGTTTCATGAGTCTCTTGTATATATGCACCTTATGTTATCGGCAACTTATTTTATCTAACAATGCACGGCACGGCGACCGCGTAGCTAACCAATTAGACCATGGATCTCGCTTAATGAGCATGCAATTTCCAACCCGAGCTATCACACGGACAAGTACTAGGCGTACACTAATTAAAGTATTAAACTAGCTAGTGTCACGAAAATACGCAGGTTAATTAACCACCTTGCCATTAACTCCGATGAGCCCTTAGCTAGCTCCTATAAATACCTCCCCTCGCCTTCCCTTCTCCTCATCCAGCGCAAACAACTCTTCTCAGCTCCAAGATCACCATGTCCTCCTCCCTTGTCTTCCTTGTCTCGCTGCTGCTGCTCTCATGCAGCGGCATGAGCAGCGCGGCGCGGATCCTGGAGGAGTACCGGCATGACCTCCCAAGGCCCGATCTCCCGCCGTTGCCCAAACCCGTTGATGTGCCACCGAAGCCTGATCTCCAGCCGTTGCCCAAACACGATGATGTGCCGCCGAAGCCCGACGTCCCACCGTTGCCCAAACCCGATGATGTGCCGCCGAAGCCCGACGTCCCGCCTTTGCCCAAACCCGATGTTCCGCCATTGCCCAAACCCGATGATGTGCCACCGAAGCCCGATGTTCCGCCATTGCCTAAACCCGATGATGTGCCACCGAAGCCCGATCTTCCGCCGTTGCCCAAACCCGATGATGTGCCACCGAAGCCTGATGTTCCGCCATTGCCCAAACCCGATGATGTGCCGCCGAAGCCCGACGTCCCGCCGTTGCCCAAACCCGATGATGTGCCGCCGAAGCCCGACGTCCCGCCTTTGCCCAAACCCAATGTTCCGCCATTGCCCAAACCCGATGATGTGCCACCGAAGCCCGATCTTCCGCCCTTGCCCAAACCCGATGATGTGCCGCCGAAGCCCGATCTTCCGCCCTTGCCCAAACCAGATGATGTGCCGCCGAAGCCCGATCTTCCGCCATTGCCCAAACCCGATGATGTGCCGCCGAAGCCCGATCTTCCGCCCTTGCCCAAACCAGATGATGTGCCGCCGAAGCCTGATGTTCCGCCATTGCCCAAACCCGATGATGTGCCACCGAAACCCGACGTTCCACCCTGCCACGAGCTACGGCCGCTGCCGAAGCCTGATGAGAAACCACCGAAGCCAGACCTACCGCCACTGCTGAAGCCTGATGAGATCCCACCAAAGCCACAGTTGGCGCCGCTGCCGATAGATGGGTTTCCACCAAAGCCGGAGAAGCTGCCGCCAGTCCCAACAGGTGAGCTCCCGCCGAAGCCAGAGGCCGAGCTGCCACCAAAGCCGGAGGAGCCACCGAAGCCGGAGCTGCCGCCACGGCCAACATGTGAGCTCCCGCCGAAGCCGGAGGCCGAGCTGCCTCCAAAGCCGGAGAAGCCGCCGCCAGTGCCAGTCCCAACAGGTGAGCTTCCGCCGAAGCCAGAGGCCGAGCTGCCACCAAAGCCGGAGCTGCCGCCACTGCCCACAGGTGAGCTTCCACCGAAGCCAGAGGCCGAGCTACCGCCGTTGCCGAATGGTGGGCTTCCGCCAAAGCCGGAGGGCGAGCTGCCACCGAAGCCGGAACTGCCGCCACTGCCGAAGGTCGATCTGCCGCCGAAGCCCCAGATACCGGCGATTCCTGAGGTGCACCCCCCGGAGCCAAAACCATGATTAATGAACGGGACTACATGCCATGCCGTCCGTGATCTATGTATGTGCTTGCTGAGATTGTTGCTGTGAGCTCACATCTCTGTCTAGAGAGTGTGGGATTATACCTACATCTAATAAATGGATTCGATTCGTGTGTTTATATACCTGCATTTGTCATTTGTTGCGCCTTTGCTCTGATCGTCATGTATAATGTTGATCGATTCACTGAATTCGTGAACAGACATAATCCTACGTCGTCTTCAGGCTTTTTCAGAACTCCCGTTGTCATCGTGTGTTTCGCAATCGTTGAACATGGTATGAAAGCGAATGATGAGATCTTTGCTTCCCAAGCACTTTTGATACTCCTCTATGTGCGAACTTTGCTCAGTATAGTCAGATCTAATCAGAGTTCCTAATCGATTAGATCCGGATCACCTGAAACAAGCATCGAATAACTACCTCTATTACTGCTCCGTCCCTTCATGAATAAATATCATTCGATCAACTTTCAAATTTTATTCGTAAATACATGCCATTCTACAATTTTGAAACAACTTTTAACTATTTTTTCTTTTACATACCCTTACCGTTCATGATTACCAATGTTATTTATTATCGTAGAATAGTGTAACATAAATCATCTAAGAGCAAGTACAGTAAAGCCATCTCAGCTTATTTAGGCTTGTACACATCAACTTTGTTCTATGTGAAAGAGTGAGAAAAGAGAAGAGAGAAGAGAGCATGCACTCATGCAGTAGCCAACGTCGTACGGGAAACAAAATAGAATAATTATGTACAAGAGAAAAGAGGTAGTTATTGCACGGCATCTAGAGACAACGTTAAGAGATAGTTATTACACAAGTTGACTAGTGCTTACTCTAGATGACATGGATGGGAGATGGAGTAAGTAGTAGGCTTTGTACAGACTTTTCGAATGAACAAGAAAAACTAATGCTAATCTCTTATCCTTAATCTTGAGCCCGATTACTTGAGTACATGTGAAAGCCTTCTATTTATAGCATGCGAAGGGGGGCAGTTATCATCTTCTAACAGGTGTCTTTCCGCGAAAAAGTGTCTTGCCATCAAAAGATGTCTTCTTATTAAAAATGTGTCTTTTGATAAAGAGGCATCTCTTCATAGGGAGTAACTTCTAAACGGTTGTATGTTCTTGTCAGAGAAAACGTCTTTCGCACGCTAGTTTTATGAGAAGATAACTTTTTTCTCGACCTGAACCAGGTCAGGGTGAAGGCTGACCAACCTCCGACCTGTATGCTGGTCGGGTTGTCGAATGGATCGTTCCCAACTAGTATGTGAATACCTGGTCGGGGTAGTTAGGACATTCTTTATCTTCAATAAGTGTTATATACACTGGTCAGAATATTTTCACGCGACTGAATTTAACTCTGGTTGAAGTCATAACCAGATAATGGGTCTCTTTTATGAGATTTGTAGGCCAAGCAAATAGAATAGGGTATGGTAATCGTCGTCAGATGTGTGCAGTCAAACTTTTGAAAGTTTAGCTATCGATATCTTTTGAAATATTTATATTGAATGGATGAAAATCATATGCGTAGATTCATCTCGAAATGTACTTTCATAATATTATAATTTTATTAGATATTTTAAATATATTACAATAGAAATTAGTGATCAAAGTTGAGTTTTGAGAACCATGTCGATATTTAAAAGACTACTCTTTGTGACCTGAGGGAGTATATACTATGAGTGATTAATTAGTGGGCCTTTTTAAAAGTCCTGTGACTTCTCTATTAGCATTATAGTACAAATTAAGACCAGACTTTCCAAACAGATTGCGAAGAAAATAACACCAATCAATTGGGAATATATAGTCTAGTCACTTTTGGAATGTACTAGTGCCTAGTAACACGGAATTTTTTTTCTTTTCAATTTTGTAACACGCAAGTAAATAATGTGGTTGTTTCTTTAGAAAAAAAAAAACAAAACAAAACGTGGTTGTTTGCAAACTACTAGCTGGTATCTTGGACGAAGTAGATAGCTAACTTGTAGTAAGCTAGAGAGCTTGTAGCACGTACGGAAGTACAGGTAATGGCACGGTTGCGCCACATACATGCTCCATCTTCCACAAGTCCGGTGACGTCGACCCTATCAACAGCAATCAAATTAACACGCAAGAAAAGAAATTAAGCGCCTACTACATCAAAGATAAACAAGCGATCGCTCTCAGCTTGACTTGCACAACCGACCAACTACATTGCCAATGTATATAATATTCCACACTTGTTTCACTATCTATGCGCTGGTGTTCCTGACAAGAGCCCCTGATATTTGCATTCAGCGTGTGCCGGTGACCTAACACCGACCGGTACTGCTACGTAAGCTCCTACACGAACGCGCACTCGATCACCAACCCTGATGGACACCTTTTTCAGGAGATCAACGAGATCACTCAAGCCTCAGCAATTCGCACGCAACCAAATTAACCGCGGTCGAGAGCAAGCTGCTAATTGTTTTTAGATAATGAAAGAGTATATTAATCTTTCGGTCTCTGCATACTGGGATGCACATAGCCTAACAATTATTATAGAGTTCAGAGTGCCAGCTAAAAAACTGTCAAGTAGAAATTCAAACGTAATAGTTTAAGAAAGAACAAATTTTGCAATAAGTAATGAAAGAATGAATAAAAACGTTCAAGCTGAAGACAGTCTTCTTTGAAATCTCCAGCCATGCCCAACAAATAAGTCCCTAACCACAGCATATAGACAACTGCATGCCGTAGAAATCATCTCCTGAGCCTCCTGGCACTGTAGTACTGACCATGAGCACAACCAATTAATGCACATATAAATAACTATCTGGGATTTTCAAGTTGCGAATGAAAGCCCGATGGTTGGCCTTCCCCCATAATGTCCGCATCAGCCTGCATGCAAGCAGCTAATAGGATAACGAAAACGTCCATAACTAACCACCAAGATGAGCTACTGAAGAACTACCGATCACCAAATGGTCCTAAAGACTATATTATTACGAGTTTTATATGTGGCTAGCTACCTGAACACGTTTCGCAGTTTCAGTGTGTACATGGGAAAAGCCTTTTTACCTTTTAAGTGGATATCCTCCTATCCACGGCCAGTCCTTATAAGATGTAAAGCGACCCTTTATTAATTTATTTCACACAAGCTATAAAGTGTTTTAGCTCAAGAAATAATTATACATGCTATAAAATTTGTGATTTTATAATATATACAATAATTTTTATGTAGTTGAAAGAAAATTGAATCTTTCCAAAGCAAAATAATGCAATATCGATTTTACGCTAATTTGTCGATTATAGTACCACACCATCAAAATTTCATTACTAGAAATATATGTAAATATGTAGAGTTAAAAAATAAAAAGGGAGTTAACTTGTAAACCAATGAAGAATAGGTACCCATAAAAACTCTAAAAAAAGAGTTGATTAAAATGCGACGTAGGGTAACTCAATTGCACCATTTAAAAACCATTGCAAAGTTCTAACTTATATTTGGAAATTGAAAAAAAAAATTATGACTATATATTTTCGTGTATTGTCTTGTATAATAAAAATATGCTTGTTTAATTAGAAAAATGAGTAGTGTGGTTTATGAGCAGAAGAAAAAATTGCAAAGAAACAGGAGCCCCGTGTTGCCGTGGGCCCTAGGCAGGCACCCCTGCAGCCCTGCCTCAGGAATGGCCCCGCTCCTATCTCATCCGTCGTCCATTTTATTCCGAGATTCCTACCATTTTGTCTTTTACTGTATTCTCTCCTAAAACATACATGTATGATTATCTAGGTAAAGCTTAAAAGGGGACAAATTAGACGATGGACAAGATAGGGATGTGCTCATAAGAGGTAAAAATTCACTTATAAGCTTTTTCATGCTTTCAGGAGTACATACTCCCATCTTCTAATATAATACTTAAACGAACATGTTTTACATTTTTATCACACTTTCAATATACTTAAATATTAATTCTAAGATACTCCAATGTGACTAGGTTGAAACAATCTGTCGAAACCCTCCCTTCTGGCGTGGAATACCGAGAAGGTCTCATGTGCATACTGTATTAGTCCCATGATCAGTGACTAGTACGCACATTTACAATATTATCATCATATCCATACACAATGTTGCAATTACATTAAGGAAATATTGTTTATACAATAAGGCTTTGAAAGCCGATTAAAATGCAGCGAAAGATACAAAAATCCACTAGTATACCCAAAATAACCCTAAGGCAACTGACGAGGATAACCCAGAAGAATTCCTCAGCGTAATCCCCGTATCCTGCGGTAAAATATGTGTCGTCGGGGGGCTTCAGTTTCTTCACTCACTAAATATCAACAGATCAAATAGAAATTATGTAAAATGCTTTACATTTTTCTAAAAATGATTTTAAATAATTTAATTAAGAAGTTAAGAGGCTACCAACTATCAGCTGGTTTGACACGCGGTTGTCCTAATGAAGGTCCACCCATGGTGTGAATTCTATTCTAACGTACGTCTAAAGGGTTACCTAGCCTGGGTTGTTTGAAAAATAGCCTTACCAGCGTTGAAGCAGTTTCATGGCATTGGTCATTTTCAACTATATTTAGAACCAGCAAAGCCCAGCATGCATCTCGTCAGCATGAACTGCATAGCTCAACTTACTGCGTTCGTTCTTCGATCGACCCATACGCACGGACTTAATCTGCGTTTTCCGGTGACCAAACAACTAAGGGATGCGTCGCGTAAACACGTACGTAGAAAGATTAGGTCACTCAAGCCTCAATGTTCTCACCTAATTAAACCGTACACAAGCAGAGATCAGTGCAGATCACACTCGGTGTCCCAACTTAAACAACCACCGAAATGCAGATGAACTGCCACGCACCAAACAACACGCATCGGGCTTCACATTGCCGTGCTATAAATACCAGGCTTCTCTTCTCCCCTGGACATCGCAGAAAAGAACTAGCTATCTCTCCAGTTGACACAAGTAGCTAGATCTCAACAGCAAACCATTTCAAACATGGCTTCCAAGAACACCGTGGCCTTCCTCGTGGCGCTGCTGCTCTCTTGCAGTGGCATGAGCAGCACGGCACGGTATCTCGAGGAGACGGCGCCACCCAAGGAGGAGTACCCACCTCACCCCACCGTGCCCGAGGTACCGAAGCCCGAGAAGCCTGAACTGCCGCCGCACCCCACCGTGCCGGAGCTGCCAAAGCCTGAACTGCCGCCGCACCCAACTGTGCCTGAGCAGCCAAAGCCTGAACTGCCACACCCCATTGTGCCAGAGGTGCCAAAGCCCGAACTGCCACACCCAGTTGTGCCGGAGGTGCCGAAGACGCCCGAACACCCGCACCCAACCGTACCGGAGGTGCCAAAGCCTGAACTCCCACACCCCACTGTGCCAGAGGTGCCAAAGCCCGAACTGCCGCACCCAGTCGTACCAGAGGTGCCGAAGACGCCCGAGTACCCGCACCCGGCTGTGCCGGAGGTACCAAAGCCTGAACTCCCGCACCCGACGGTGCCAGAGGTGCCAGAGCATGTGCTGCCGCCATTGCCCAAAGCCGAGCTGCCACCAAAGCCTGAGGTCCACTACCCGGAGTCGGAGGGCAAGCCATGATACGGACTACGTACTTACGTCCGTATATAGTACGTCGATCCAGTGATCGATCTAAACTAAATACATGCTGTGTGTGTCAGTGTGTACGTATGTCCGATTATATATACAATGATGATGTGTGCCTGCGGTCCTGTTCGCGATAGCTAGCTAGTTGTTATTAGCTATGATCGTGACATTGTTCGTCTGCTTGCACTACTACAGAAATGCTTATATTAGACGCACTATCACAGACGGTTTTCAAAAACCGTCTGTAATATATGATATCACAGACGATTCTATAAACCAACCGTCAGTGAAATTATCACAGACCGTTATTAATAAAACCCGTGCAGCGATTAGATAAATATCACGCAGGCGGTTTTGTATTAAAACCGCCTGCAGGATATTATCACAAACGGTTCTATAAAAACACCGTCTGTGATATAAAGTAATATCACAGACGGTTTTACTATACAACCGTTTGTATAGTAACCACAGACGGGTTGTGTTTATAAACGTCTCTGATATTGCTTATATCACAGACGTTTTGTGTTGATAACCGTCTGTGCACTGCATTATAACATTTTGATGTTTTTATCGAACTACGTATTTTCATCGAAGGCCATAATTCGTTCATAGATAGGACGAAAAATGGTAACAGCCATTTTATAACATAATGAAATTCGAAATTGCTAGTGATCGGACGTCAGTTTTTTTCGCAACATTTTCTTTGTACGTGTGAAACATTTGTCTTCGACAAACAGTAAAAAAATTGTTTCATACATTCAAAAAAAATCTTGCAATGCGTCCGAAAAAAAAACGAGAATCAGACGTCCGAGTGTAAGTTTCTCCCAATGAAATTTGATAACAACTGTAACAGCCATTTTATAACATAAAACATTTCATTACATTACTACATTATATATATATATTATTACTTATAAATTAAAATATTCATAAATCGTCAGGAGGAAGGTGGCGAGCTGCCATCGTCGTCGTCATCGCTCCACGGTGGGCTACACTCGTCGTCGTCGTCGCGCCCACGGTGGGCTACCGTCGTCGTCGTCGTCATCCGAGCCCCGAGTGCATGGCGTGGTCGTCTTCCTCGACTCTTCCTCGTCCTCCTCCCGCTCCTCCTCCTCCTCCTCCTCCTCGTCCTCCTCCGCTCCTCCTCCTCCTCTTCCCGCTTGCGTTTCCGCATAAGCGGCGGCGCGAGGAGGTGATGGTGGAAGCGGCGCCGGGAGCTTGCGGAAGGAGGTGATGGTGGAAGCGACGCCGGGAGGTGATGGTGGAGGCGGCGGGGGAGGTGATGGTGGAGGCGACGCCGACGAAGGAGAGCTCGCGGCAGATTCCATTATCAGTAATGTACGTGTTGATCGAATTCGATCAATAGCGGTGATTTTATAGGTGGCCGGAATTGAAGACGAAGCGAGAAACGAAGAGTTCTCATTCAAAGGCGCGCAGGAAACGAAGAGACGAAGACGGACCGTCGCTATCACAGACGATTCTATAAACAAACCGATTGTTGACTATCACACACCATTCCTCGTCTGCCTTCACGGACGGTATACCTATATATCACAGACGGTTTAGTTTACATAACCATTTGTAAAATATCACCGACGGTTGGTACACATCGCCGTCTGTAATCTTACTATATTACAGACGGTTATTACATAGAACCGTCTGTGATATAGATTACACATCGCCGTCTGTAATCTTAGTATATTACAGACGGTTATTACATAGAACCGTCTGTGATAAAGCTTGCCTATATATAGGCCCGAGCGCAAGTTCGATGTTGTGGTCACCTGTTGGGATAGAATGCTAAGACCGTTATATCACCGACGGTTTGGCAATACAACCGTCTGTAAGCCTATATAATAGGTGATTCTTGTGATGTAATTAAGGTTAGTAATGGATAATTGCATTATATATATTAATTCAGATCTAAGGTTAGTATTGGATATAAAATTGCCTTATATATATTAATTCAATATCTAGCTTGGTTATGTAAGAAATTTAAGATTGTTTAGATCTAGCTTGTAGATCCATGTTTTCGTGGTGATAGTAATTGGACGTTATAATTGCAATATTATTTTGAAGCTCTAACTTGTTAAGGAAAGTGTACTTAATCAGTTGAAAAGAGAGTTCTAATTGGATCGAATATTACATGTGTAGCATAGATGGATCGAAGGTGGATGTACGCTGGGACCGTCTGAGTGTGGAGTACATTAATGGCGTCTCCACTTTTAGAAGAGGCTGAGAGGAGGACATGTTTAATAAGGAGTGCAGTATATGCCTTGTCCATGCATCGATTGCGAGAATATGATGATGTTTGAAACTTCGTAGCGGTCGAAGCACACTTGATTATGCGAGGTTTCAAAAGGGATATACATGTTGGACGATCCACGAAGAAGCGAGAATATACAAGAAGCGGTGGTACTGTTAACATCTTCGGCGAAGTCAACGATATGCCTGATGATCACATTGATTACGCTTCCGACGAGGATATGTTGCATGATGACAATCTGGACCAGATCTTTGCGCGACGCAGAAGGGAAGCTGTGATGAAAGGGAATATGAAAAATTCGTGGGTTTGATGGAGGACTCGAAGAAACCTTTGTTTGCTGGTTGCAAGGTGAAATACACAAGGTTGTAAATGCGTGCTTGAACTGCTGAAATTGAAGGCAAGCAATGGTTGGTCAGATAAGAGTTTCACAGCGCTGTTACGTCTATTGGCAGACATGCTTCCAGAGGGAAACGAGTTGCCGACAACAACCTACAAAGCCAAGAAGGTTCTTTGTCCCTTGGGAATGGAGGTAGAAAGAATACATGCATGTCCGAACGATTGTATCCTATACCGCAAAGAGTATGCAAACTTGCATGTATGTCCGGTGTGCAACGCATCCCGGTACAAGCGTAAGAGTCATTCAGATGAGGAGGTGAAGAAAGGAAGTCCTGCTAAGATGGCATGGTATCTGCCTCTAATTCCCCGATTGAAGCGTTTGTTTGCTAACCCAAAGGAGGCCAAACTGCTGTGTTGGCATTCCGAGAAGCGTAAGAACGATGGAATGCTAAGACACCCTGCTGACTCCACCCAGTGGAGAAACATCGATAGGAGGTATGAAGAATTCGCTGCGGAGATGAGGAATATAAGGTTTGGACTGAGTACAGATGGAATGAATCCTTTCGGTAACATGAAGCGTAGGCATAGCACTTGGCCCGTGAATCTCTGTATCTACAACCTTCCTCCTTGGTTGTGTATGAAGCGAAAGTACATTTTATTGTCTGTGCTTATCCAAGGACCGAAACAACCTGGGAACGATATTGATGTGTACCTAGCTCCATTGGTGGAAGATCTAAAAACATTGTGGGTTCCTGGGGTACAGGTTTGGGATGCATACAAACGAGAGAACTTCACTTTACATCGCTTGTTGTTACGCACCATAAATGATTACCTGCACTTGCTAACTGTCGGGCAGTACAAAAGGTGCCAAGGCTTGCACTCACTGCCTAGACGATACTGAGAGTGTGTGGCTGAATCACTCGCGTAAAACCGTGTACATGCGTCACCGTAGGTTCCTTGGGAGGAAACACCCATACCGCAAGATGAAGAGACTATTCGATGGGACGAACAGCGGTTCAACTCCAAGGACTTTTAGCGGGAGAGATGTTCATGACTTTGTAAAGGATTTGGATGTTACGTATGGAAAGGGACGTAAAGCAAGGTCGACCCGTGAGAAGAGCTTGTGGAAGAAGAGATCAATCTTTGGGACCTACCTTCTTTGGGAGCACCTAGAAGTTCGCCACCGCATCGATGTCATGCACGTGGAGAAGAATGTCTGTGATAGCCTGATTGGTCTCCTACTAAACATTAAGGGCAAAACAAAGGATGGTATCAACGCATCGACTTGACTTAGTCGATATGGGCATAAGACCTGAGTTAGCACCAAAGAGACCGTTAAAGGTGGTACGTATTGCGAACCGACTTGTTACACTCTGTCAAAGGCGAAAGAACTGAACTTTGCCAGTGCTTGCATGGTGTGAAAGTTCCGTCCGGCTACTCGTCCAACATGATGAGACTTGTTTCAATGCAAGATTTAAAATTAATTGGCATGAAGTCTCATGATTGTCATGTGTTGATGACACAAATGCTCCCAATTGCAATTAGAAGTATTTTGCCAATAAAGGTCCGAGAGACAATCACGAGGTGTGTTATTTATTTAACACAATCGCTCGAGAAGGTCATCGATCCCGAAGGACTAGATGGTCTGCAGGCTGAGGTGGTGATGACTCTATGTAATCTTGAGATGTATTTCCCTCCGTCATTTTTCGATATCATGGTCCATCTCATTGTTCACCTTGTAATAGAGATAAAGATGTGCGGGCCTGTGTTCCTACGTAGCATGTACCCGTTCGAGAGGTATATGGGAATTCTTAAGTCTTATGTACGAAATCGATCTCGTCCGGAGGGTAGCATTGTCGAAGGTTATGCAACCGAAGAGGTCGTCGAGTTCTGCGTCGATTACATGGCTCAGGCCCAACCAATAGGTGTGCCTCGATCTCGCCATGAGGGAGGCTCGAGTATCGGGACCATCGGAAGGAAAGCAATCACACCTGATCCAGTTGCGTGTGCTCAAGCCCATTTCACGGTTCTACAACACATGACTGTAGTGTCCCCGTACATCGTCGAGCACAAGCAATGGCTAAGGCAAGAGAATCCATCACGACATGAGTCTTGGATCATAAGACAACATAACCTTCAGTTCAACAATTGGTTCAAAGAGCGACCCATCACTGTGAGCTCGTCATATGACACCCTGAAATGGTTGGCAAAAGGCCCAGCTTTTACAGTTGTCACGTGGAAAGGATACGACTTAAATGGATACACATTTTACACGATAGATCAGGATTTGAAGAGCACAAACCAGAACAGCGGGGTCCGCATAGATGCGTTCGATGCATTTGGGTCAGCGAGGAGCTCCTACTATGGGTTCATAGAGGAGATTTGGGAGCTTGACTATGTACTTTTCAAGATCCCACTATTTCGGTGTCGTTGGGTCCACCTCCAAAGACGTGAAGGTTGACAAGTACGGCATCACCACTTTGTGGACCTCAAGCGTGTCGGATACAAAGATGAACCATTCGTGCTCGCAAACCAAGTTGTTCAAGTCTTTTATGTTACCGATCCGTCGACAAGAAGCGCCACGTAGTTGTTCGAGGAAAAAGGAGGATTGTCGGAGTTGAGAATGTAGTAGATGAGGAAGAGTACAATCAATTTGATGATTTGCCTCCTATCGGAAATGCCGACATGGTCCAAGAGGAACAAATTGACGAAGTCACCTATACACGCGTCGATCATTGTGAAGGGCTAATTTTCACCGTATAATTACAATGTTAATTTGTAAGCGAGGACCATGCATGTATGGATAATAAAGTAATATTTCTGTACTTATGTTATTGCACACGTGGTTGTAGAGTAGTAGGCCATAGTAATTGTAGCCGTCGAATGGATAGTGGAACGGTGTGTGCGGGCATGTACACACCCTTAGGGCACCCTTGTGGTGTGCATGGTGGTTTGTTAGTAACCAAGCTTCGTAAACTTGCGGACATCGGCGGTAGGGTTGAGCCACGGAGGTAGCCGCTTCTTTTCTTCATGGTGTTTAAATTACGTACCCTAGTAGTGAGCTAGCTAAGGTCAAGATGAGCGTCCAAGAGCGAACTACCTAAAGTCACCTAAGTTGTATGCTTTGAAGCTCAATGCATGAGTATATATCTTGTAGAGGAATGGTGGGCCGTATCACGAGATGGTTCTAAACTATCCATAGATTTATTTACGCTTCTTTTCTTCATGGAGTTTAAATTATGTACCCTAGCAGTCTCATGAAGCTCAACTTGCATGAGTATATATACTCCAGAGGAATGGTGGGCCATATCACGAGCGGTTCTAAACTAGAACCGTCAGCGATATATAATAACACTGAGCGGTTCTATACCGTAACTGCCTCGCAATATATAGTAACACGCAGGCGATTCTACACCATAACCGTCTGTAATATTACTCTATTACAGGCGGTTTTATTTAATACCCGTCTGCATATTAATATCACAGGCGGTTCTAGTTTAGAACCGTCTGTGATATTCAAACCCTATAAAACTTCTTCACTTGAAAGCGTTTTCTACCGGACTTCAAACGCCGCGCACACTTCAAACCCTAACGGCGCCGCCGCCTCCCGAGCCCCGCCGCCTCCTCGAGCCCCGCCGCAGCCTCCCCGAGCCCAGCCGCCGCCGAAAGCACGCCTGATGGAGACCGAGCCGCCTCCCCGAGCCCCGACGCCGCCTCCCCGAGGCCCGCCGCGCCGCGCCTCCTCCTCCCCGGCAGGGCGCCTCCTCCACCCCAGCGACGTCTCCTCCTCCCCGGCGACGTCTGCTCCTCCCCACAAGGTAAATGAGTAATGCTCCTCCCCACAAGGTAAAAACTGTTTGAATGTTTGGTATCGTCGTGCAGGCGCTAAAAATCTGGGAATCACCGCTTTTTATTTTCGGTTTTGTCTTTGGCTCTGGAGGAGTCCTTGTGGCTATCGAGAATGAATGTATTGAACTTGTGCTTGATACTATCCAGTTTCTATATAAAGGAACTGGGACATCTTTGATGTCCTCTTGATCTAAAAAAACAAGGTAAAAGACTAAATGAGAGAATGAATGAATGGGCAAAACCGCAAATGAATGAATGAATTGTTGGTAGCTCAGCTCCTGTATGTATATATGTATGTATTGTTTCGTGTGTTAATTATCGTCATGAATGAATGAATGAATGAATGAATGGGCAAAACCGCAAAAGTAAGGTGGAAAAAAGAAGAAGAGGAGGAAGAAGAATGTATGATGGATGCATCATACATTCTTTCGAGTAGTAGTATGTTGCACTTATATATTGTCATGGTTTGCAAAATTTGGCGATGCGCGTAGTAGCCTTTTAAGGCAATGCATTGTGGAAGGGAGGGATTGGACACAACTTGTGGGCTTGTGCTTCTGCTGCTCTGCTTGTGCAGTCTTGTGTCTTTGGAATCTCTTAGCTTAGGATAATCATCGGGAGCCAGGACAGGAGGGAGGGACGTCTCGGTGGCAAACCAACCTTTCTATTTTACTATGATCGTGTCGTGTGTCTGCGTTTGGTTGGTGCACTCACTCCCTTCTTTTAGATCCTGGACGGCAGCATTCCATCACCCACAATTTTGTTAATCCCTTCTGAGTCTAGACGCAAAATCACATTGTTGGGAATTTTATTACTCCCTCTAGATACAAAATAAAGTCGTTTTAGACTAAAACTTCCAGTGCCAATATATATTTTTATGGATGTATTAAAATATTGAAATAATGTTTGCACCAGTATGTTCTAGATCAAGTGAATAGTTAGGTTCATTTATTTTATTTTTCTTTTCATAGTTCCCTCTCTCTCTCTCTCTCTCTCTCTCTCTCCTTTGTTCTTTACATCGGGCCCATGGTCGTGGGCGTCGGGTGGCAACTTCGGCTGCGCTCCGGCGGTGACGGGTGGATGGAAACTGCTGAGGATGAAGGGGACAACGGGGAACCCGAGGGCGGCAGTGGAGTAGCGGCGGCGACATTGTTGGATGTATTTGAATTTTGATTGGATATCGTCGGAATTTTGACCTGATCACCCACATTTCTTCTTTTCATGTGATGAACACATCCAAACAGTTCCCATCGAAATAATGATGGAATAACATTATTTCAATATTTTCTATCCACCTTAGGACCAACTGAAGGATCTGTTTAGCCGAGTCAAGTCAAACCAACTCGCGCTCCAAGAAAAGCAAACAAAAGGCCAACAGGCCGATATAGCATCACGGCGATCGATCCGAAAGATGGGTCCCCTACCAGATGTAAAAAGGTAGTGAATGCGTTACGAACAATGTGCGGGATAGTTGTTCGCGAACGGGTTCCCATCACAATTGTATCCTGGAAGTCAGCGGTAGACGAGGGCATAACGACACCTTACGTAAATCCTTTCCTCCTTCGATATCCCGGAAGAACTCGAGGCCCGGTCGCGGCGGTATGCACTTTGCTAGTGGCGAGAAAGGCGTGGAAGACCTTTAAGAGCACACTTGTCAAGGAATACGTCAATAAGGACATGACTCCCTACTCTAAGTACGGGTTCATTACTGAGGATTCATGGCGACGTTTTGTTCAGATGAAGACGACAGATCAGTTCGTGCTTCAAAGCGAAGCCCACAAGGCCCTGCAGGCAAGGAACACCCACCCCCACAGACTCGGCACCGCTGGCTACGCGGGGAAGAGGATGCAATGGGACGAGGAGGGCGAGGGGACTCAGCGCCATTTGAATCGATTGTTGACGGGCCGCCCGAGAGGCGGCTAAGAGCGAGGTCATGTGCCACACCATCGGCACCATATCCTTTACAAACCACGCGGACGAGGAAGTCTCGCCAACGTTTGGTAAGATATCGAACCACCATTTTGGTACGTATTTAGTTCCTAACTTCATCGGTGAAATAACTTGTTGGGATCTTGCGGTAGAGTTGAGTGCACAATCTTAGGTGGATCTTTTGTCCCGAACAGGAGAGAGATGCACTCTCCACGGCATTGGGAAACAAGGAACACCCTGGTCGCACGCGAGGCAAAGGGGTTTTCGTTCCCTGGAAGGCGGGCCGAAGACACCGACATGTACCGGAGTAAGAAGAGAGGTAGAGGCAGCGTGAGAAAAAGATCGTGAAGGATCTTGAGGACAGTGAGAGAAGAATTCAATGGTAAGATAAGAAGCCTCGAGAAAAGGCTCAATGCTCAAAACACAAATCCTGTGCAAGACCTAGGGTTTAGCCCCACTACACGTAAGAGCAATTGTCGTCCGCCGACTGGAGTAAACACCCCGATTCACATGCAGTGACATCAAGGTATACTAAGTATGATCCCTTGAATGCTCCATAGATATATCTTTTGGCACATTAGCTAATTGGGTACCGTTGTGTAGGAGCCCACGGTGCAATCTCCAGGTGAGAGTTGCCAATTGCTCCCTTCCTATACAGTCGCTTGGGGCCTCGCGTATCCATCCATTGAAGGGGCGATGGTGCACGGTACCACTGCTAGCGCCCGGGTTTCCACGAAGGTCAATGTGGACGGCGTTCATGACATTTTCAAGATCATCACACTACAATTGCCTCCAAATGACGAGCTTCAGACACTGGGGGATGTCATCGGCACATTCATCCAGTGGCCCAGCAGCGACATATCTCTAGACATCCATCCTCCACCAGAAGTACCTCTACTTCCTCCGCCAGAAGTTGATCCAATTCCCCCCAAATCAGTTATCGTGCCCTCCCCACCCAAAAACATTGACCATGAGTTTGATATTGACTTTGACTTTGATTGCTCTCTACTCCCCTCGTCTCCCCCGAAGATTTCCGTTCCAACAAAGAAAGGGAAGGGCAAATCGAAAAAGATAGCGAAGGCCTTGGAGTACTATCCGATGGCCCCGTTGGCCCGGGTATTCAAGCTAGGAGAGCCTTTATTAACGGAAGATCGCATCAAGACATTGACTTACTGCTGCAAAAGCCTGCATACATACTACATGAGAGAAGCTAACAAGCCAGAGAACGAACGTACAACAAGTATCATGGTCCGCTACAAGCCTAAGCATCTGTTCAACGAGTCAGCGGGGGGCTACTTCGCGGTCGGCTTCCAGGACCTGTTCGATCTCTTCAACCTCGACGCCCTCGACGCCTCGCTCTTAAGATGCTGGACATTGTGAGTGTGTCTTCCCTGTAATACGGATAAATGTCATATATATATATATATATATTTTAAGTGACACTTTGCCTAACTTTTGTATATATAGATTCATGATACGCGAAGCGAACAATACATCGGTGGGTTTCCTCGACCCACTCTTAGTCTCATGACCAACAATGAACCAAGATGCAAAAGCGGTAGAGGAATACGTCACGACATGCCTTGGATGCTCGTAAAGATAAAAGCTTCATACTTTTACCCTTTAACCCAGGGTAAGTCTTTGCCCGACTTGGTATACTCTCATTTGTAATGTGCACACAATACTTTGGTGCTAATTGACCATGGCAACATACCTATGCAGGTTTCACTGGGTTCTAATTGTAATTCATCTGGCCAAGAACCGGGTTATTTACGTTGATTCCTCACATACCGGCAACCACGACTTGAACCCTATCGCACGGTTAATCACCAGGTAACCACGTTGTTTAAGGAGCTTGTTGCTCCTGGAATAGCTGAGGCTAACCTTTCGAAATCACGTAGGACGGTCAAAGCTTTGCGAGATCCTTCTGTTCAAGGCGAGGATAAGGCGTTGCAGCACGATTTCAAGTTTCCGGTATCCTCTATACAATATAATCCTATTTCAAACTCCATAGCCATGATTCTCGAACTAAGCAATTCTATTTTTCCAGTGCCACCAACAAGGACAGGGCAATAACCGATGTGGATTTTACGTTTGCCATAACATGCATCTCCTCGTCAATGCAACACAAATGAGTAACGATAAAACTTACGTTTGCAAGACAAGGATCTGGCGTCCTTCGAGGAAAACTTTGTTTTTTCTAGTCACTTGAAGTCATTAGTAAAAAAGGCGAGTTCTACGCGGTGCCTAAGCGCAAGAGTTAGGTTTATCTCAGATATTGCCACTTGTACCGTCATTCTAATTTTCCGGTTTATTTGCTGAAATGGATGTACGGATAGTGCTTGTGATGATCTGTGATCGCCGAAATGGATGTAATGTCTCTGTCTCGATGAACTGTGAAATGGATGTAATGATGCTTGTAATGTCTTGATGATATTCGATGAAATGGATGTAATAATGCTTCGTGCTGATCTTGATTGATGGGCATGAAGGGAGTCAACATATCTCATATCAAGAGCCATCTTCGTGTAATACATAGGATTTTCCAAGTATACATATGCCATACTATATCTTACCACTAGTGCGGACATATATCTTGCCGTATATCATGCTTTCTTTTCAGATACATATCCCTAATAGGTCACTAGTGTGCAACCTTCTTCTTTTTCTAAAAATGTTGAAGTCTATGCTTTTCTTCTAGTGCCTAATCCCTGCTCTTGCACGATCAAATACAATTTGAAATAGAGAAGGTTAAGAAAAGAAGAGAGGAAAGAGCAATTGAAAAAGCACACCATGAGGAGGAAATGGTATGTATATATCCCTGGTTATCATAAATCATATATTAGTTTCAAGTAATATTGCTTGTGGAACTAAAGGTCTAATTTATTCTAGTTGTGGTTATTTTCATTGTGTGGATACTATTTCATCCAATAATAACTTGTATATAGTAATGTGGTGGAAGTGCATCATTTGATAACTTTATTTAACGCTTTCAAGAAAGGAAATCCTCAATCTTTGCACACATGAGACATTGTTGTCTCTGTACAAGGTGCCGACCTTTACTTGATTGATGATTTCCTTGAAAGTTGCCACACTCAGGGAAATTGAAAAAGGGTGGTATAGTGGATGTTGAAGCTGCCGCAAGAATTGTGCTTCATGACTGGAATGAGGGTAGGATATACTCTCTCCCATATCAACTTTGTTGATTCTTTATTTTTTCCGAGTCACCCGAAAGGCCCCGTTGTTTTAGGAAGTCGGGAAAGAATTTAATATTGATGAAATTTACACAGTGAGTCTTCATTTGCTGAAATGGATGTAATGATAGTGCTATAATCAGCTTGGAACAATTGCTAAATGAATCCCATATCTGTGATCGCTGAAATAATGCTTGTCTAATAACCGCAATGTAGCTTCGTGTTATGTCTGCATTTGAGGGCATGGCTAGCATTTCCTGAGGCTAGCCAATAAACGAGAAAAAGATGTATGTATGAAAACCATATCACAGGCGGTTCACAACTAAGCACCGTGCGTGATATAAATATCACTGAGCGGTTCATACATGTGGACCTTACATCATAGTTTGTATAACACCAGGCGGTTCATATTACAAACCGATCGTGATATACACTAACACGAGCGGTTGGTATATGGAACCGTTAGTGATAGGATTTATATCACGCAGGCGGTTCATATTACAAACCGTCGATAGATTTAATATAGCAGGCGGTTGGTATATGGAACCGATTAGTGATAGGATTTATATCACGCAGGCGGTTCATATTACAAACCGTCGGTAGATTTAATATAGCAGCGGTTCTAAATAAGAACCGTCTGTAAAATTATTATCACAGACGGTTAATGAAACCGTCTGTGAAGTGCTTATATTATCACTGACCCATTGTTAGAGGCGGTTCACAAAGCCGTCTCTGATGATATTTGTGAACCGTCTCTAATGGTCTTTTCTGTAGTAGTGTTGGTTCTTTGGTGATGGACGTACCTATGTGGCTATGTGCTATCTTTGCCTTCGTGTACAAATAAATAAAAGAGTTGTAATCTGCATTATTTGCTTGAGAGTTAGTATGTGTTCGGATCTTTCCTAAGGCTTTAAACCGTTCAAGGTTAGTGTTCGTTTTCAGAGAGATGTTTAAGAATGGATTATGAGAGTTATCGGCGGACTAGAAAATTTTTGATGGGATGTATACTTGACACGTACAACTTTAGCTATAGTCTTATACAATAATTTCGTAACTTCACAAATTCAAACATATATTTCAAATTTACTAAAAGTACAATACAATAACGTTGGGCCGTACTTTCAGACTAGAAAAAGACTACGGCATGGAGGCAAATTAGTTCTTATAAATTCTGTACTTAGCAATGTACTCATGTTTTTGTTATCTTTTTTTCGGATGCCACATGTGATTTTTAAAAGATTAGATTATTTCATATCTAGATTTTTCTGGCAGAACGATGATCATAAGAACAAACATAGGCTTACTAAATGGAATATTATATATATGTCAATCTAAGGATCATGGTGGCATGAGTATTCATGATCTTAATGTAAAAAAATATTTGTTTGCTTTGCAAATGGTTCTCCAGACTTTTAAATGAGGAAGGTGTTTGGCAATAAATCCTTTTTAGATAGTATTTGGGAAGAAAAACCCTTTCTCAAGTGGAAGTGAGGCCAGGGGACTCTTATTCTTGAGCAGGATTAATGAAGGTTAACCATCACTTTTTTAGATTTGGGTCTTTCAATCTTCAGGATGGATCTCAAATACGATTTTGGCCAGACACCTGGCTTGGGAACAACCCTCTTAGTATGCAATACCCTCAACTTTATAACATTATTCGGAAAAAAAAAATACCACGGTGGCTGAAGTAATGAGTTTTGAACCTTTTAAGATTAGTGCTCGTTTTCAAAGAGATGTTTAAGAATGGATTACGAGAGTCATCGGCAGACTAGAAAAATTTTGATGGGATGTATACTTCACACGTATAACTCTAGCTATAGTCTCATACAATAATTTCATAACATCATAAATTCAACACATGTTTAAAATCTATTATATATTAAGAACTCATGAGATCCCTGTGTTGCTGTGGGCCCTACGCAGGCGCCCGTGCAGCCCTGCCTCAGGAATGGCCCCACTCCTATCTCACCCACTGTCCATTTTATTTCGAGATTCCTACCATTTTGTCTCTTACTGTATTCTCTCTTAAAACATACATGTATGATTATCGAGGTAATTAAAGCTTAAAAGGGGACAAATTAGACGATGGACAAGATAGGGATGTGCTCATAAGAGGTAAAAATTCACTTCTGTGAGTGTATAGGAAGGCTTTTCCGTGCTTTCAAGAGTACATACTACCACCTTCTAATATAACACTTAAACGAACGTGTTTTACCATTTTATCACTTTCAATATACTTAAATATTAATTCTAAGATACTCCAATATGACGTGGTTGAAACAATCTGTAACATCCCCAAAATTCAATAAAAAAATAATATACAGTATTAAAATGTGCATTTGACTTATTATTTCATTTCTTAAATTCATATGTCTTTTGGATGAATTTCTTGTTGCAAAATAACTGAATTTGTGGAATTTAAATGGAAGATAATGGTAAATGGTAAAAAGATAAAAATATAAAAGTAAGAAAAATTACCCAAAGGCAGTAAAAATCTTTAGAGATCTCTGGATCAAGATTTTAATGGTCAAAATTAGTATGAACACGTTTAAAGAACGAAATGACTAATTTTAGAATTAATTTTTAAATCTGACCAGATCACTAAAATATTTTTGTAGAATTCTTTGGAGATCTACAAAAGTTGAGATTTTTACCATGAGATCATCATACCCATACCCTTATCTGGAAAAATTGGTAAAAATTAAAAGTTATTTTGCTATTTATCATAATTTAATTATCTTAAAACTGAAAATAAGTAAAATGAATTATTAGAAAATAAATATTATGGTTTTGGATATGAAATTTTTAAGGAATGTATCTCACATCATTAACAACCTTGTGTAAAGTTATCAAAAATTTAAAAGCTCATTTAGACCCTCAATTAAACCATTATCCGAAATTGAAATCCTGTGCAGTTAGTAATGTCATAATTTTAATAAAATATATACTACCAATTTTGGTCCCAAAATTTTACTGCCAGTATATAACTTAAATGTAACCTTATCAAAAAGTTTGGTAAAATCTTTAAGTGATTTCATCCTTCCTTTAATGACCTTATTTGTTGTCTAAACCGACCTAGGTTATTTGGAATTTTCTCATTTGACTTTCATGTGGGCCCCCAAGTCTTTAAATGCACTCCGCCGGCTCCAATTGACCCAAGGCACTGTCGGGTGGTCCCAGATCTATTGCTGGACCAACGTGTCATTGCATTTCTTCACTTCCCTCTCCTGTTTTTCTTTCTCTGTCCGACGCGTGGGTCCGATTAGGTCACTCAAGCCTCAATGTTCTCACCTAATTAAACCGTACACAAGCAGAGATCAGTGCAGATCACACTAGGTGTCCAAATTAAACAACGACCGAAATGCAGATGAACTGCCACGCACCAAACAACACGCATCGGGCTTCACATTGCCGTGCTATAAATACCAGACTTCTCTTCTCTCCTGGACATCGCAGAAAAGAACTAGCTCTCTCTCTCTCTCTCTCTCCAGTTGACACAAGTAGCTAGATCTCAATAGCAAACCATTTCAAACATGGCTTCCAAGAACACCGTGGCCTTCCTCGTGGCGCTGCTGCTCTCTTGCAGTGGCATGAGCAGCACGGCACGGTATCTCGAGGAGACGGCGCCACCCAAGGAGGAGTACCCACCTCACCCTACCGTGCCCGAGGTACCGAAGCCCGAGAAGCCCGAGCTGCCGCCACACCCCACCGTGCCGGAGCTGCCAAAGCCTAAACTGCCACCACACCCAACCGTGC
Organism: Rhipidocladum racemiflorum; assembly: GCA_036346355.1. Taxonomy (NCBI): domain Eukaryota; kingdom Viridiplantae; phylum Streptophyta; class Magnoliopsida; order Poales; family Poaceae; genus Rhipidocladum; species Rhipidocladum racemiflorum. The sequence goes on along the minus strand of CM070582.1, from coordinate 51,018,779 downwards.
CTGAGAAGCCGAAGCCTGAACTGCCACCGCACCCAACCGTGCCTGAGCAGCCGAAGCCTGAACTGCCACACCCCATTGTGCCAGAGGTGCCAAAGCCCGAACTGCCACACCCAGTCGTGCCGGAGGTGCCGAAGACGCCCGAGCACCCGCACCTGACCGTACCGGAGGTACCAAAGCCTGAACTCCCACACCCCACTGTGCCAGAGGTGCCAAAGCCCGAACTGCCGCACCCGGTCGTACCAGAGGTGCCGAAGACATCTGAGCACCCACACCCGACCGTGCCGGAGGTACCAAAGCCAGAACTCCCGCACCCGACGGTGCCAGAGGTGCCAGAGCATGTGCTGCCGCCATTGCCCAAAGCCGAGCTGCCACCAAAGCCTGAGGTCCACTACCCAGAGCCGGAGGGCAAGCCATGATACAGACTACGTACTTACGTTCGTATATAGTACGTCGATCCAGTGATCGGTCTAAACTAAATACGTGTTGTGTGTGTCAATGTGTACGTATGTCCGATTATATATACTGTGATGATGTGTGCCTACGGTCTTGTTCGCGATAGCTAGCTAGTTGTTATTAGCTATGACCGTGACATTGTTCGACTGCTTTGTTCTTTGATGATCGACGTACCTATGTGCTATGCTTGCCTTCGTGTATAAATAAATATATAAAAGAGTTGTAATCTGCATTATTTGTTTTAGAGTTAGTATGTGTTCGTATCTTTTTCAAGATTAGTGCTCGTTTTCAGAGAGATGTTTAAGAATGGATTATGAGAGTCATCGACGGACTAGAAAATTTTTAATGGGATGTACACTTCACACGTATAACCCTAACTATAGTCTCACAATGATTTCGTAACTCCTATAATTAGTCTGCCTATGGCTTATTCAAACTCTTTTCTGTATGTATTTGTCGCTTGCTATTCTTTTTTTGAGTCTCCTTATACCAACTTTTCGGATTGAACTTTGTAATAAACGATTAGTTGTGTGCATCTCAAGATGCAGAGGCCGAAAGGTAATATGTTCTTCTATTATCTAAAAAAATAGTTATAAGGTCTTAAAGATCATTAACCTCTAAAATCAGAACTAATTCAATTAACAAATTTGATCTATTGAAGAGGTGATCTGGTAGTGTTATTTCTCAAATTTTTGGGGTAATCCAACCCCGACGAGAGTATATATATGTCACAAAATCCCAGGTTTAAGTTTAGCGGTATATGTGAAAATGGTACATTATTGTGCAGAACAAACATATGCTGTTTTCAGGGAGGTCTATAGTTAAATTGTCCACTGATTTACTGCTTATATTCCTTGAGCCCCGAATAAAGGCCTGGCATTGACAGGACCACGTACCAAGTACTTAAATTGTGGTTCACGGTTCATTGTGGTAAAAGATGAAAGAGCTATCGTGTTATAGCGAATTATCATGAAAGCTATACTATACATCATAATTTACTATAGTATATATCTTTTTAGCATTTCTAGTAGTAATTAATATATACTAAACCAAATTTAAATTCGAAGTACACATTATATATAATGGTATATATTAGTCGTATAATGTGTAACAAAAAATAACGAGCAAAGTTCTATGTTTTCTCTCTCAATATAAGTTGCACAAATATTAAAGCAAATGAAGAGGTAAGTAATGAATTACTATCTACCTTTCATTTATGCTTTAATATTTATGTAACTTTAGAAAATAAAAGCACAGAAACACCTCTCAAAAATAATCTATATAATCGTATAAATTTAGGAGATGGATTTGGACATTAATTATATTTATTGTTTCTAGGATTCAAATTAATTAAATTTAAGTGCTACAAATATGTTAAAAGAGGGAGAGTTGCTTCTATGTTTTTCTTTTTTAAAGTTGCATAAATGTTAGAGCATGAATAAAAATTAGATGATGATTACTTATCTTTTCGTTTATTTGAAGATTTGTACCAGTTGTATGGAGAGGAAAAACACATGAGAGAGAGCGTAGAAAACATAATTAAAGTCTGGAAATTTAAAGAGGGCATAGCACAGTGGATCTATCCCGCCGAGGATCCTGTCCGCCGCGGCCGTCCGTGGCCTCGCACCCGCCCGCGAGGTCGGCAAGGTCTCTGCCCTCCTCACCCTATTCCCTGGCATCCACCGCGCTCGCGCGCTCACCTTCGTCACCGACGTCGTTTGCTCCGTCTGCAAGCTGCCCGACGTAGCAGAGAAGGTGGTCAAGCAGGCCGAGCACCGGGAGGTGCTGCGAGCTGCTGGTCGTCGCGTACTTGTCAGGACCCGATTTGGATCCGAGCGATTTCTTGCTTCTGACGAACAAACATGCAGCAAACTTGAAGAACAAGAAGGAGGAGAAACTAACTTGCTATTGAACTACCAACTAAAGTATAGAAGATATGCCAAAGTCTTAGTTTCAGGAGAAAACGAGGATGAACAGAACTACGTGGAGAACAAGAAAGAACAAGAACAGGCTACCAAACTAACAACTAAAGTGATATTTGTTAGAAGCCAAATCGTGTTCCATTTCTCCTCCAGTGGGCTATTTATACCCACGGCTATTAAAGTTTTCATCTCAGGTTAATACAAGCAAGTAAACTAACGCATGCAGTAAGTTCGAGCTAAAGACAAAAGAAGATGAGCTACAGTCATTTGGTAAATAAAACAAGAATTATTCGTTGGCCGTTGGATGAGCGATTCGCCCGATTAATGAAGTCGTCGAACCGTTATGAAACCGCCGACTCCATCGTTTCTTCTTCCTCCACGCAACGAGCCTGACAATTCCCCTTCCTTGAGCAAGCTCTTGTCCTCAAGGCTTGAAATCTCTCACATATACTGAGGATCTCAGGTGGAAGGTTGCAGGTAGCACATGGTTGCGTTGGCCAAGATCCAGTGGTGAGTATCTGGACAGATATTGCTGGATTATCAATATCACCGAGGTAAGCATAGAAATTTCGCATAGCATCAGGGGACGTCTTCAAATCAGTGAACAGGCCTTCCAATTTTGAAGCAAACTGGTAGCCACATTCCGTATTCAGCTTCACAAGCATCCTCCTCTCAGCTTCATCGGAAGTAGTTTTCCCAGATAGAAGATGTTTTGCCAAGTGTTGCTTGCAATACTTTTCAAAAACATTTTTCTCCTGCAAGTACCTGAAGAGCAACATCACCTTGTCCAGTACAGTTTCCACATCCTCTTCGTCGGCCACTTTCACTCCTTTCCGAAGTTTGTTGTCAACATAGAGTGATATGAATTCAGGGGATTGGTTGTTTAAGTTGATGAAATTCTCAAAGGAGGAATTCGAAGCATTTTGGATAGCCTTGTCATTGCTGAATGAAACATTGATAATCTCATCATACTTGTCCTTCTCATTTAGAAGATACTGAACAAAATCAACAAGGTCCTTTAATATCTCTGGATCAGTCACCAAAGTCTTCCCAGTTTCCTTAACATAAGAAGTCATCACAGATCTAATTGTTGATTTCCCATCAGGAACACGTTTAAACAAATCGTATATCCTGGTCAGATCATCGTGTTTTTCATCAATGAGCATATTTACAAGACCATAGTTCTCCATAAGAATCAACCTCAGCATGTGATTTGAGAGCCTCTCTTTATCCACAACACTAATTATTTTGTCAACAGTTTTCGCTTCCATATACTGTGTAACACGTTCCAATTCCTCAGCAAGTCGCCTCTCAGCCTTCTTGAGATACTCACCATAATCGCAGCACTCAATAAACCATTGAGACTCACCAATATAGAAACTTGCAGATACCTCAAGGAGTGGTGAAAGGATCGGTAAGGCCTAGAGGGGGGGTGAATAGGCAATTTTAAACAATTTAAACAAGACAAACTAAACAGTTTAAAGATAAGATCTAAGCAGATAAACAGAATAAGCACCAACAGACTAAGAACAACTTAAGCAATAGAGAGAACAAGAAAAAGACAAACTATCACACAGAGACAAGAGATTTTTCACCGAGGTTCAGAGAGAAATCTCCTACGTCCTCGTTAGAGCACTTCCTCAGAAGTATTGCTCCTCCAGTAACTCACAGAGGCGCATCTTGGATTTTTCACTATTGTAACTCTTTTTACCACTTTGGTGAGGTGAGTCAAAACCTCTTCACAATAATAGTGGCCTTCCACAAACACGGTTGGACAGGTCGCACTAAAATCACCAGCAAACCGTCTAGGAACAGCTAGTTCCAAGAGTAATAGACCATCCACAAGCCCTGTCTCTTGGTTCACTAGAAACAACTGAAACTAGACTTGTCGGGGATTGGCTATCTGGCAAAAGACCACGGTACCCCCGTGAAAAGCTAAACCCGCCGACCAAGCAACACTAAAAGAAGATGCTCGGGAGAACGAAACGAGCATCCCTCCTTCTCCTCCGAGCATGCGCATTTGCGCCTTCGCTCGCAGAAGCACCAAACACACCCCCCCCACGAGCAAGCATGCTCGTAGAGGCCGCGACCTGCTCGGGTGTTTTGGTCGGAGTGCCCGGTCAATGTCGCGAGGAAGGAAGGTGGCAACCAATCAGCCGGAGATCAAGGGAAATCATACCCGAAATTCAAATAACGCCCGGATCAAGGGCAGTAGATCGTAAGTACGATTGCGCGGCGCAATCCCAGGAGGTAGTTACCTTCTATGTACCTCTAGTCGTAGTATTTAAACCCCCACGAAGATCTCAGCAGGGAGGGACACCAAGACAGAACACAATACACTGGAGTAGGGCTATTATCTCGACGGTGAGAGGCCCGAACCAGGATAAAAACACCGTGTCCCCTTTTTCTTCTTCTCCCGAGCCTCGCGTCGCTCGAACGCCCTCTTCGATCCAGACGACGGGGCTCTGTTGATCCCCATTCAACAAGTAAGCTCGGCGGAGCCCGTTCTCCAATCGTCGATACCGCGGCGCCGTCGTAGGGACGGCAGTTTGATTCCCGTGCGGATCAAGATCCTCGAGGATGCCAAACTCGGGAGACACTCGGGACCTTTGTGTTTTTGACCACGTTGAAGATGACGACGTGTACTACGCCGCCGACAACGTGGCCAGGGTGACCGATCCTATCGGTCACACTGAGTCTGGGAGCCTTTCCCCGGACACGGGAACGCGAGGGCAGGTCCTCCATTCCCCAGACATTACCCTCGGAGACCCCGAGGATGACTGCGACGAGCTCTACGATGGCTTGGACATACCAGACGACCTAGAGCTCGACCGAGAGACTGCGTCCCAAGGGGATACGATGATGTCCCAATCGCTTTCATCCCGCTCTCATCGTGTCAACATGGCCGGGAGCCGTGCGGAGCCCGGAGAGGGATCCTCGGACGCTGCCAAGCACGACCACTCTGGCGCCAGACTCCACCTGGAGGCGTCTTTGGGAAAGACCCTCGCAAGCATTCGCCGCCAGGCAAAGGGGAGGTGCGCTTCCACGGAAAGGAACTCTCGCGGATACCGAACTCCCGATCACACTCCGGAGCACCGTCAAAGCTCACCGCCGCTTGATTCACGGAAAGCGAGAGCGGCTACTGAGGCCTTGGCGTGCGGTCGTGCGTGACTCTTGCTTGATTTTCGAGCAAGTAGACTTAGAGGCCGTGGGCGGTGGTCGTAGCCGAAGATTTGGAAAGGCTTGCCGCCGAGCTAAAAGTCTCGGATCCCCCTCGTGGTCGGGAAGCCCGGAGTGTTTCCCGGAACCATCGCAAACACTCCCCCGTGCGCTCGCACAGAGGTGAATCTCGGAGCCATGCTCGGAGATCGCCCCAGACCGCTAATCCGATCCGGGAAAGGCCCGGAGCGATCCGCAGAGCAACCTCGAGGCGATATCGGCCTGTCGCCCAGACATTTAATGCTCAACGGCTCCACGACCAAGCGGTCATCGACCACGACCGTCACAGGAGGTTTTTTCCTCGACCACAAGGCGGGGCGTTGGGTGGAAGACCCGCGTGGAGGCCGCTGTGACCGAGGGTTTCACCGCGAAACCCCGAGTTTCGGTTGCCGGGCCTTCACGAGCTCCCTCCGGGACGTCGCATGGCCGAACAGATTCAAGCCCGGCCACGTCGAGAGATTCAACGGGACCCAGAACCCGGACGAATTCCTCTCAATATACACTACCGCCATCCTCGCCGCCGGAGGCAATGAGGGGGTGATGGCGAATTACCTGCCGACGGTTCTGGACGGAGCCGCTCGTACGTGGCTTTTCAATCAGAAGGAAGGATCCATACGGTCCTGGGGGCAGCTCAGCGCCGCGCTCCGAGCAAATTTCCAGAGCTGCTACATCCGCCCGGGAAAGGAGCGCGACCTGGAGCGCTTGATACAGACGGACAGGGAAACCCTGCGACAGTTCGTCCAGAGGTTCATCCAGGTCCGGAACTCGATCCCGAACATATCGGACGAGGCTGTCGTCCGAGCTTTCAAGTTCGGGTATTTAGACGCGTGCGCTTCACGCAGGACCTGGAGATCCACCCGGATCTAACGGCGAACGAGCTCTTCCGAATGGCCGATCGATACGCCAACGCAGATGAGGCCGTCCAATGGAAGAAGATGCTGGACGAAGGGAAGCTACCGCCTCAACCTGGCCTAGAGACCTCAGCTAGCAAAAAGGGGTCGAATTCTGTAGACAAGAAGATCAAGAAAAAGAAGAAAAAGCAGCCCTCGCCAGCCTTGGTAGCCGCGGTGGAACAACAACAACCCCGAGCAACCCCGCCGCAGCGCCGGGGGCTTAACGCTCGGGGAAGAGGACAACCACACAGGCCTCGAGGACGAGGCGACCAAGCGGACCGACGAGGCGACCAAGCGGACCGACGGGGCGACCTCTACTGTCCGCTTCACCAGGCGCACGGGCACGACCTACGGAATTGCCGAACGTGGACCTACCGCCTGGAAGCGATTTCTGGCAGGGGGCCCATGCCAACGCTTCCAGAGCAGGGTGAAAATGACAAAGGAAAACAGCCCGCCGAGGAAAGTGAGGATGACATGGAATACCAAGAACCAAGGAATCACATAGCGGTCATCTTCGGGGGCTCCTCCGCCTACAAGTCCCGCCGGGACTTAAAGGAGGCCACAAGGGAAGTGCACCATGTTACCCAGGGTAAGCCTCCGGTGCAGCAGCTGAAATGGTCGGAGGTATCCCTGACCTTCTCCAAGGACGACTGTCCCCTTGGAATGACCAAACCCCAGAGGCTTCCGATGGTCGTGAACCCCACCATCAGCAATACCGTCGTCGGTCGGGTCCTCATAGACTCCGGGAGCTCTTTGGACCTTATTTCAGCCAAGGTTTTGGACGAGATGCAGATTCCTCGTTCCAAAATCAAGAGTGTGGCCGTGCCCTTCTTCGGGATAGTTCCGGGCACCTCGATCAAACCTCTGGGGCAGGTCGTCCTGCCCGTAAGTTTTGGCGGCCCAAGTAACTTCATATCGGAGCTAATCACCTTCGAGGTGGTGGACTTTGAGTCGGCCTACAACGCCATCCTCGGCAGCCGGCCTTGGCCAAGTTCATGGCCGCCTTCACCACGCGTGTCGATGCCTGAAGGTTCCTGACCGAGCGGAGTTATAACCATCAAAGGGAACCACAAGTCCGCACTCAATTGCGGCGAAAGAGCCTTAGATATGGTCGGTCGATTACCCACTCGCGGTCCCGACCAAGAGCCGAAGCATTCGGCCTAAACTTGCCCTCCACTGGAGGAGAGACCAAGGTCGTTCCGCTCAACGAGTCGGAATCGGCCAAGGTCATTCATTTGGGATCTTCCTTAGATCCCAAATAGGAACTCGAGCTCGTCACCTTCCTCCGGGCAAGGTCGGATGTGTTCGCCTGGGAACCATCCGACATGCCCGGGGTCCCAAGGGAGGTGGTCGAGCACAAAGCTAGCAGTTCACCGACAAAAACCAAAGAGACAGAAACTTAGACGCTTTTCCCGGAAAAGCAGGCAATCATCCGGAGGAACTTGATAAACTCCTAAAAGCTGGCTTCATCAGAGAGATCGAGCACTCCGAGTGGCTAGCCAATCCAGTTCTGGTCAGGAAGAAAGGAGGCAAGTGGCGCATGTGCGTCGACCACACGGGTTTGAACGCAGCGTGCCCAAAAGACAACTACCCGTTGCCTCGCATAGACCAATTGGTGGACGCGACGGCAGGGTCACAGACCATGAGCTTCCTAGACGCCTATTCAGGCTATCATCATATCGACTGTTGCGCCGAAGACGAGGAGAAGACTTCCTTCATCACCCCGTTCGGTATTTTCGCTGCTATACGACCATGTCTTTCGGTGAGAAATGCGGAGCAACCTTTCAACGCCTCATGCGAAGACTTTCCACAGACCAAATAGGTCGAAATTTGGAGGTCTATGTCGACGACATAGTTGTCAAAAGCAAGAGTACTTGGTCACGTTGTCGACTTGGAAGAAACTTTTGTAACCTCAATAAGCATCGAATAAAGCTAAATCCAGAGAAATGCGTATTCGCGTAAAGGCCGCAAGGTGCTCGGCTATATGGTCGGGCCAAATGGCGTTGGGGCTAACCCGGAGAAAATCGAAGCCATTGAAAACATGAGGTCGCCCACATGCGTAAAGGAAGTACAAGCTCTGACCGGAAGAATGGCCGCCTTAAGCCGGTTCGTCTCCCGGCTGGGGGAGCGAGGACTACCTTTCTTTAAAGCCCTCCGCAAGCATGATGGCTTCACGTGGACGGAGGAAGCTGATCGCGCGTTCAAAGAGCTAAAACAGTACCTCTCCCAACCGCCCGTCCTCGTCACACCTACGGCCAGGGAAGAATTGCTATTATACCTGGCGGCAACCCCGCAAGCGGTAAGCTCGGTGTTGGCAGTAGAGAGATGGTACCAGCCGACCTATCTATTACGTCAGCGAAGTACTTCATGGACCAAAGGAGCGTTACCCCGAGGTCCAGAAACTACTGTACTCATTACTGATGGCCTCCCGGAAGTTGCGTCACTACTTTCAAGCGCACAAGATCGTGGTGCCGACCGGCTTCCCACTCAGGGAGATCCTGAAAAATCAGGACGCCAGTGGTCGCATAGCCAAGTGGGCAATGGAGCTCGCCGAGTTCGAGCTGGTGTTCTCGGCCGCACGGCGATAAAATCACAAGTCTTGGCTGATTTCGTGGCGGACTGGTCGGCTCCGGCTCCACCAGCCCGAACCAATGATTCAAGGGAAAACTCACGGACTCAGATTTCGATGGATCCCGAGCATACGAGCGCCTGGGTCGGGCGTCATCTTGGTCTCCCGGATGGAGAACGGCTACAGATCGCCATCCAACTACATTTCATTGCGACTAACAACGCGCGGAGTACGAAGGCCTTTGGCCGGACTTGAGCATGTAAATCGCTAGGAGTCCAACGGCTCATTGTGAAGGGCGATTCACGGTTGGTCGTAAACCAGGTCAACAAGGAGTATCGGTGTTCCGATACCTCAATGGCGCCAGACTGGCTGAAGTAAGGAAGATGGAGAAATACTTCAAGAATTTGAAGTAATCTACATCCCCGGGAAGGATAATTCCTGGCCGACCAAATGTCTAAGGTCGGTTCCTCTCGCACCACCGCTCAGGTGGGGTGCTTGTCGAGCACCTACATAAGCCCTCCATTCCCTCTGAAGAGGAGGCACCAGAGACCGGCGGTAGGGTCTCCTTCCTCGAGCAAAGTGCAAATTGGATGACGCCATTCATCCAATATCTTGCGCATGGGACATTGCCCGAGGAAGAAGCCGGCGTTCCGGCTAATAAGGCGATCTTCTCAAGACAGATCGATCGAAGGCGACCTATACCGGAAAGGCGCATTAGGGATCCTTTCCAGATGCGTCTCTCAGGAGGAAGGCCAGTACCTTCTTCGTGATATCCATGAAGGAATGTGCGGAGCTCACTCGTCTTTCAGGACGCTTGTGAGCAAGGCCTTCCGACTAGGGTACTACTGGCCGACGGCCTTGACGGACGCACGGTCAATCGTAACGACCTGCCGGGCATGCCAGTTTCATGCTCGAAAAGTCCGTCAACCGGCATATGCCCTGCAAACCATACCACTCTCGTGGCCGTTCTCAACCTGGGGGCTCGATGTCCTTGGACCCTTCCCCCGAGGTCAGAAAGGCTGCAAGTATTTGCTCGTGGCCATCGACACTTTCACTAAGTGGATAGAGGCCGAGCCCGTCTCGACCATCTCGGCCCAGCGCCAAGAGATTCCTCCGCATAATGTGGTAACTCGGTTCGGGATACCCAACCGTCTTATCACGAACAACGGGACCCGATTCACCAATGAACTGTTCCAAAGTTATCATGCGAGGAGGTCGGGACCAAGGTCTGTTCGCTTAGTGGCGCATCCACGAGTAACGGAGCGGCGAAGCGAGCAAATGGGCAGCTAGTCCAGGGCATAAAGAGGGTCTTTAAGACCCTCAACCAAAGACAAGCGGCGATGGGTGGATGAGCTTCCCGCCGTTCTTTGGTCTGTCGCACCACGACCCGGTCGAGCCACAGGCGAAACGCCTTCCGACTTCGTCTACGGTGCGGAGGCCATTCTCACTGCCGAAATCGTCTTTGGGTTCCCCAAGGTGCAACTGATCGATTCCGTCGATCAAGAAGTTGAGCGCCTCCTCGACCTGGACCTCGTCGAGCGACACGCGAAGCGGGCGTTGCTCGGTCTGCGGTTTACCTCTGAGGCTCTTCGTGAGGCACGCGGCCAAGACGATTCGACCTAGGGTCTCGCAAGTCGGCGACATGGTCTTACGAAGAGTTCAAGACCTGTCGAAGGCCAACAAGCTAACCCCAAGGTGGGAAGGACCCTACACGGTCGTGTCTACGGCGCGCCCGGGGGCTGTTCGCCTCGCGATGCCAGATGGTCGGGAGCTCACGACTGGAACATCGATCAACTGCGTAAATTCTACGTTTAGACGAGTACTCCTATCTCGCGCCCCTTGCGTTCTTTCCAATAAAACGTTTCCCTCTTTCTCGTGTTTCGTCCACGCTTTGTCGAACGAGCATCGTCGTCTAGCAGCATTGCAGACGAACTTATCCGACAAGTATGTGCGCATCATTTCCCTTGGCCCCCGGCCGGATGCTCGCCCAATCGTTCACTTTCCACAGTAGCTTTTCACTGTATGCGTGGTCGGGCGCGAGCATCCACTCTAAGCCCGGTTCAGTGACCATTCGGGTATGGTAGCTCTACGTGATGTTGGTTTAAAGTTCGTCTACTCTGTGCTCGCATCTCTTCTCGACGCAACCGACCTACTTATATCATTCAAAAAATCGTCACGACCAAAGCGACCCTTAAATTTTCCCATGAACAAACTCGTGCTCGCAACAGTAAGGGCACGACCTTTGTCCATGGCAGGGGCTCCGTATGATAGGAACGTTCCGTCCCTTCTTACCAAGGATCCTTTGCTCGTATCCATGATATATGATCTATGCAGGAACTTGTTTTCTTTGCTCGTATCTATGATATATGCTCTATGCAGGAACTTGTTTCCTTTTTCTGCAGCAAACTCAAGAAAAACAGGCAAGGACTAAACACCTGCGAGTTTGCTCATTTAACCCGAAGCGTTGTTTTTTACAGGGTTACACGAGCTAAAAATAAAAATAAAAAAAAGGAGCTAAGTCCTACGCTCGACCTGAAGGGCAGCAAGTTCCTCCTTAAGGGAGTCGACCTCCGCCTCCAAGTCCAAAACTTTCCGCCGAGCGGCACGACCTTCACCGCTGTCCGGCGCTGCACCTCCTTGAGCTGGGCCTCTTCGCCCCGAGCTCGTTGGAGTTCGGCCGCAGTCGAGGACCTCCGGCGCAACTTCCCGGCTCCTCGTCAAGCTCGGCGCATACGCTCTGAAGTGCTCTTCGTCTCGCTCTGGAAGAGCTGGTCCCGAGCCCGGCGATGAGGCTCCTCGCCGATTCCACCGGCTTCAGTCGGCCTCGCGCACCTCGGAGACGACGCTCAAGATCGGCGATCTTGGCGTCTTGCTCACTGATGATGCGACCCGGTACTCTTCTGCGGAGACCGAGGTAGCGTCGATATCCTCCATAGCCTTCGCGGCAAACTTGAGCGAAGAGAAAAGAGAAGGGAAAAAGTGAGCAGACTCCCGGAAAGGTCGATCACAGGAAAAGAAGCAACATGAAACTTACCGGAAGAGCCCTGACCGACCTTGTCCTGCCGGCGGTCGGTCGCGCCAGCCCGAAAGAAGGGATTGACCAAGTCATCCCGGACCGGCGCGTCGGGGTCTTGCTCCTCCTGAGCACCCGGTGCTCTCAGGAGAGCAACGGCGTCACCACCTTCGACCAACCCCGGGTCGCCCCGAGGCTGATCCTCTTCCACGGCAAGCGGCTCGTGGCGCCTTCCCTCAGTCGGGCACCGCGCTCGGGGGCTGTACGCCAACCACGAGCGCTGCCACTCCTTGCTCCGCGGCTGGAGGCAGTTGGTCGTTAACGACCACCTCCGCCTCTTGTCCCTCCATAGTCGGAGGCGACCGATGCTCCGCGGCCGAGGCGTTTGATCAGGGCGATCACCTCCGCCCCTTGCACCTCCGTGGCGGGGACGCTGGTGCCCCAAGGCCGAAGGAGTTAGGTCGGGACGACCTCCTCCTCTCCTTGGCTCACGGCCAAGGGTCGTTGGTCGGCAGCGACCAAGCTCCCTTCCTCGGGGCTCGGCGCCTGAGCCTCGCCCGCAGTCGTCTCTTCGCAAGGGACCAAGGCCAAGGCGTCTTGGTCCTCAGTCCCCTGCGACTCCTGCTCCTCCGCGGCCGGAATAGGTTCCGCGTCCGCTGAAGAAAGCACGGTCCCGCCGAGGAAGCTCGGGCTCCGCTGGTCCGTGGCCGGCCACGGCTCCTCCCCCATCTCTGCCATCACTTGATCGACAACGCGGTCGAGCTCGGCGTCAACTGCAGAGTCGATAATCTCCGAAGCCCACAGGCGGAAGTCCAAACACGACATCCGAGCTATCACGCCCACGCCAAACAGGGTGGGGTTAGCCCGAAGAAAATCACAAGACAAGAACAGAATGAGAGATTGAAGCAGGAACCTACCTTCTGCCCGACGAGCAGCGCCATCCTCCTCGGCCTCCTCGCTTCGGGCCGCGGGCGACCTGCCCGCGGCGGCCTCGTAGGCCTCGGCCACGACCACGACGCGCTCCTCCGCGGCGTCACTGGCACGTGCCATCGCCGGGTCGACGTCGTCCATGTCGACCTCTTCCAGCGTCGAGGCTGTTTGAGAGGTCGACCTCCTGCTCCTTCTGACCAGGGCGTAGGTGGCCTCCTCTTCTTCCTCCTCCTCGGGGTCGTCGACCACCCGAGTAAGCTGGTCCTGGAGGGCCTTGATCTGCCTCTCCAGCCGCTCCTTGGTCGGGAGGGACCTGGCCTCCTCCTCGGCCTTCCTCGCCTGCTCGGCGAGCTGTCCCAGTCGGCTCATCAGCTCCGGCTTCCTCCGTTTGAAGTCATCAAACCAAATTCGGAGTTCGCTTACCTCCTGGCGGTCGGCGTACTCAAGGTGCGGCGTGGGGTCTGGTCGGCTTCGGCGCCTCGACCGCTTGGCGCGGGGAGGCGAGGCGGATGCTTGGCGGCCTCGACTCGCCGTCCTCTTGCGGGAGCCCCTGGCCGGGGTGTTGGCTTGCGGCGTGACTGCGGCCTTCGACACCGCAAGCTCAAGGGCGACCTTCTCCGCAAACAATCGGGAGGAATGAGCTCGGAAAACATGCCCCCGAGCGGAAGCAGAAAGATGTACTTACCGCGTCGCCGCGGTCAAAGATGTTCTTGGGGACCTGACGATTGGGCGTCAGCTCCTTCTCCTTCGGGGCGCCGAACATCTCGGCGACCCTCTCGTCAACCCAGTCCGTCCTCGGAGCTGCGTCGCAACCAAAGACTAAGACAAAAGATATATATATATATATATATGCATAGCACCGATCACCAGAAAGCAGCGATGCTCGGGAAAGAGGTCCAGGAACATACCTGCGTTGTCCTCGCGGGTGAAGTCATGCCACCCGGTCACCTCGAAGAAGGGATGCTCGCGGCGCCTCAGGGGGGACACCCGGTTGAAGGTGAAGTCCCGGGCGATATCCCGACCAGTGAGCCCCATCTGGGCAAGCTCACCGATCGTCCTGAGCACCCGCTCTTCCTCGGAGTTGCACGCGGGCGCGCGCGCCTCGAGGGCGGAGCGTCCTCCCCAGTATAGACCAACTGGGACCCCTCCGCCTTCTTCTGGTAGAACCAGAGGTCGGCCCAACCCGACACCGAGTCCTTCAGAGCAACGAAGGGGTACTCGTATGGTCGGTTGGGCCGGAGGCGAAGATAAACGCAACCGTGAGCCATCCCGGCCGTGCGGAAGAGGAATAGAAGTGAAAGAAGAGGCTAGCCGTGGGCATTACACCCACGTAAGCCTCGCAAAGATGGGAGAAGATTGCGAGAAAGGATAGAGTTGGGGTGGAGATGAGAGATCTCGCACCGCAGAAGGCAAGCACGGAGGCGAGGAAGTCGCTCTCGGGCGAGGCAAGCCCGTTGATGGCGTACAACTCGCAGAGACGATCTCCGTCTCAGCGGTGCCGGCGCCGCATCATCCCGGGCACTCGACCCGAGCCTGGTCGACGTACCCTCGTCCGTGAGCACTGGAGCCTCCTTCGGGTCATCGGCTAACCTTGAACGCGCCATGGCCGAAGAAGGAAGAGGAACGAAAAGGGTTCTTGGGCGCTAGGGCTCTTGGAAGATTTTTGGCGAAGACGAGCAAAGAGACAACGTGACTCCGACCTCTCCGGTAGAAAGGATTAAAAAGACAGCGAAGGGCAGGTTAAAATCGCCGCCTATCACGTAGCGACACTGGCCGAGAAAGCGCTTTTAGAAACCGCCGCATCAGTTACAAGGAGGCTTCTCGGAAGAAGGAACCGCAGAACAACCAAGCAGCCGCGCCCACGCGAGCAAGCACGCGGCGGGTAAAGAAGTTCGTCTCCCGACGAAAAATGGTCGTGAGCCACGACCAAAGGAAATTCAATCCCTCCTCAAGTCTTCTTAGGCTCAAAGGGAAGCCCGAGGGTTCCCCACTTGAACCTCGGGGGCTAGCTGTCGGGGATTGGCTATCTGGCAAAAGACCACGGTACCCCCGTGAAAAGCTAAACCCGCCGACCAAGCAACACTACCAGAAGATGCTCGGGAGAACGAAACGAGCATCCCTCCTTCTCCTCCGAGCATGCGCATTTGCGCCTTCGCTCGCAGAAGCACCAAACACACCCCCCCCACGAGCAAGCATGCTCGTAGAGGCCGCGACCTGCTCGGGTGTTTTGGTCGGAGTGCCCGGTCAATGTCGCGAGGAAGGAAGGTGGCAACCAATCAGCCGGAGATCAAGGGAAATCATACCCGAAATTCAAATAACGCCCGGATCAAGGGCAGTAGATCGTAAGTACGATTGCGCGGCGCAATCCCAGGAGGTAGTTACCTTCTATGTACCTCTAGTCGTAGTATTTAAACCCCCCTGAAGATCTGTAACAGGGGAGGGACACCAAGACAGAACACAATACACTGGAGTAGGGCTATTATCTCGACGGTGAGAGGCCCGAACCAGGATAAAAACACCGTGTCCCCCTTTTTCTTCTTCTCCCGACCTCGCGTCGCTCGAACGCCCTCTTCGATCCGTACGACGGGGCTCTGTTGATCCCCCATTCAACAAGTAAGCTCGACGGGGGCCCGTTCTCCAATCGTCGACAAGACTTTACTGGGAGCTGTAAGAGTGTAGGATTTTTGTTTTTCAGAGTGGAGCTTGATCTCTTTTTGGAATTTTGGCTTTCAGATGCTAGATGTCAAAGAGATGGCAAAAGTTCTGTTTTGGGAGAGCCTCTGAACTGTTTAAATAGGCTACAGGAAGCAAATAGCCGTTATTGGCAACAGGTAGCCGTTTGCCAATGTCAGACTGAAGTGACAAAACGAAATGATTGTATCTGACACAAAATTGATATTAGCAGATTTGTATTCAAAAGTACTTATATATAATTATGATTTTGTATTGCATAAATAATATATTAATGAAGTAATCTTTGGTCAAAGTCTTGTCCTAACGAAACCAAATACGCCTTATAAAAAGAAACGGAGGGAGTACAAGAGAGGTGCTTCTATGCTCTTCCTTTTTAAAGTTGATACAAACATTGTTTTCACAGGAAAAAAATGTGCGATCTTGCTCCTTGGCAAGATTATGTCGGATTCCCTTATGGATCTAAACAACGCAAGCATCACGCTTGCTTTTTTTTTATCAAATGCTTAGTAGTTGGGCTGCATGCATCAGAGTTTAACAGGCACCTGATGATGGTACTGCCAGCGACATGGCAAAATGGCCAAATTTATCCTGAGAATCTGCAGGTATGCTCCAGCATTTCCAGAGGCTGCCCAACACCTGACGACGAACACTGCACAAGTTAAAGCATGGTCGCAATAAACAAAGCAAGGCGCCCTCAGATAGGGGGGAATTCACAACGAAAAGCCGGTGTTTTAGCAGCTACTACACTAGGAGCTCAAATGGGAACTTAGAATTAGCCACGGTGATCAAGATGGAGAAGATGCAATGCAATACGACCGTATGATTGCATTAAACAGGATTAGCATGCGTGGGAAGGTAATAATGCTAGCAGTGTGTCGTGTGTGTGTTTTCTGGGGTATCTTTACACACTACAAGATGGAGTGGGAAATGTTGTGGTGCCATCGATTGGAATCAACACACGAGGGAGCTGAAAGGGGGATGCAATTGAATACAAGAGACAAAAGTTGGAGCTACGTTTGCACTGGAATTGGAGACTACAAATGATTCGGAGCAAGGAAAGGTGCACCAATTGTTGCTATTTATCACTATATATGTTAGGATTTTTGTTACTGCTGTGTGTCTGACTTTTCACTAGAACACAAATCAATGGAGACATGTACGCATAAAACAAGTCGTACTGCTGTTACGTAATCCCATTCTCATAATTCATAGAGTACACGGTACTTAGCAACTCCAACCAAGTACCCCACAAGTAAACGGCAACAACTTAATAAACCTGTGAAACGCCCTAGTCAAACTTTTCTCGCATATTAGTTCGATAAAGGTTTCCACTTGACCCATGAGACCCACGTATGCTTCAGCGCAGCATGTGAGGTCTTCTGTCCACATCAACCAATCTACAAGTATCATCCTTAGGAGGTATCTCAACAATAGAGTTTTTACTATCTTTAAGAGAGAATATAAGGTATAATCAAATTACCTTTAAACTCTACCTCTTGGTACTAGCTTAATATATATTTTCTCTGAAAGTTGGGAAATTGTCACCTTTAGGAGGACTCTCTAGGGTGATACTTTGGTCTTATGGGAAAGGGAGAGACTACGAATTGAACGTACGATAGGAGCTTTCACATTGTACGGTACTCTTCACCATCGCGTCTTACTTAAATATGTAAATGTCAACCCTTTGATCGATGCAACAAAAAACATGAGACGCAATGGTTTATTATTGAGTTTGTAACACAAACGTCTCTCTAGTTCAAAAACTATGACCATCGGATTGTCAGCGAGAACGGGCTTTCTCTTGTGTAGCAACGTACGGTGGAATTAGCACAACAAAATATCACACCCACACAACAGCACGACCATCATGTGACAAAACCACCTCTGCCATTTTGATGCCATCCTCGAGTTTGTGCGGTTGCAAGATGGACATTGTCTTCAAACTCACCGACACAACATCTTCGAAGAAATCATGCAACAACATATTTCAACATTGGCAACAAAAATGCAAAAGCCAAAAAGCATTGCAACATAAGAGAAAATATTGATGCAACAATACAAAAAACCTACCCTAAGAAAAATAAAATATTGCTGCAACAAAGGGGAAAATCATTGAATCAACTTCAACATTTACATAAGGGTGTTACAATATTAAAAAAGAACCGTTACAACAAAATCAATTACCTGTCGCAAATTTTTATATGAGCTCCAAGGAGAAGATGGCAGAGGTCATCCTGGCACGACCTCCCCACCACCATGATCACACCGTACTTCACTCACCGTTCGTGGTCTCATGGACTATGCCTAGTCATGCAAGATTCCTTAAAAAAACTGGTGATATTTGGCTGTGAAGGTGAAATAACCATGTTACTCAATTAATAAAAGAGCAAATTAAATTACAGCAATCGGTTTAATTAAATCAAATCAACACAGTACAAATCACATAGTTGAATAATTACAAATTAGATACACCAGAATTGTGTAAACTCAAAATTTTAATTACATTTGTGATCCCTAAAGTTCACACACAGATCATTACATTCCCAAAATAGAAGATTACAAAAAAATGTGAATCCCTAATTGCCAGCAGCTCCTCGATTATCATCAGCAATTCCTGTGCATTGCAATTCATACACATAAGTATATCTAGCAGTGAAGTAAATTAAGTAAATAAGGGAGTTCAAAATTTAGATTTCCGTCGGACCCGTTTATTTTAGTATCGTGCACTGTGATACCTAATTTGCCGGGGCCAAATCGGCACCTCTCACGACTTTCGGGTATCATTATTCGGCAATTTAAACAAACCTGATAGTTTTATTCGCGGGCTCGAATAATTAAAATATCTCGTGGTAGAAAAGTAATGTTTCACGACAAAAAGGGTAATTATCCTCAGTGAAGTGGATAACCATGAGCCACTATAGTTTAGGATAACTTCCAGCCAAAGCCTCTTCTCAGTCCAAAACCTTCGGCCATAAAACACCCAAACCACTAAAGCAAAACTCCAGTGCTGAAAGGATCGGTAAGGCCTAGAGGGGGGGGGTGAATAGGCAAATTTAAACAATTTAAAAAAGACAAACTAAACAGTTTAAAGATAAGATCTAAGCAGATAAACAGAATAAGCACCAACAGACTAAGAACAACTTAAGCAATAGTGAGAACAAGAAAAAGACAAACTAACACACAGAGACAAGAGATTTTTCACCGAGGTTCAGAGAGAAATCTCCTACGTCCCCGTTAGAGCACTTCCTCGAAGTATTGCTCCTCCAAGAACTCACAGAGGCGATCTGGATTTTTCACTATTGTAACTCTTTTTACCACTTTGGTGAGGTGAGTCAAAACCTCTTCACAATAATAGTGGCCTTCCACAAACACGGTTGGACAGGTCGCACTAAAATCACCAAAGAAACCGTCTAGGAACAGCTAGTTCCAAGAGTAATAGACCATCCACAAGCCCTGTCTCTTGGTTCACTAGAAACAACTGAAACTAGACTTTACTGGGAGCTGTAAGAGTGTAGGATTTTTGTTTTTCAGAGTGGAGCTTGATCTCTTTTTGGAATTTTGGCTTTCAGATGCTAGATGTCAAAGAGATGGCAAAAAGTTCCGTTTTGGGAGAGCCTCTGAACTGTTTAAATAGGCTACAGGAAGCAAATAGCCGTTATTGGCAACAGGTAGCCGTTTGCCAATGTCAGACTGAAGTGACAAAACGAAATGATTGTATCTGACAAGGGTTGATAAAAATATGCAAGAGGCTCAAAGAACTACGGACCCAAACCAGCGAAAAAGGCATCTACGTCGGACCAAGAAAGTTGGTCCGTCGTACACATGCTTTGAGCAAATGCTGGTCCGTTGGGAGAGTTTTAAGAACAAGTTTACAACGGACCCAAAAACTTGGTCCGTCGCAGAAGGAGAGCTTACTGGTTATATATCAACAAAGGAATTGGATTGAACACCAGAAACCAGTAAGTTTTATGTTTACAACGGACCCAAAAAGGTGGTCTGTTGTAAATGGAAGCTTTTTGGTCCGTTGTAGCATAAAAGCACTTGAGAGATTTTCAAGGAAAACACAACTGCAACAGACCCAAAAACTTGGTCCGTTGTAAATGGGAAACGCTCGGTTTGAGTTCTGTTAGAATTTAATTTGAAAAGGATATGAACTCAAACAAGGTTTAATAAAGGAATCTGAAATGATTTAGCTTAAGCCCCAAGTTGTTTTTTAAAGAGAAATCCTAGGAACCAAGAATTGAACTTGTGCATAGTCCCTCTTTATAGTACGGTTGAAACCCGGAAAAACTTATCTAAAAAGACTTGAAAAGACTTATGAGCTAAAGGACTAAGAATAATGAAACCTTAATCTTGATCCTCTTTTCTGATGAAATCTGATAAGACTGATTTAGTTGATCATCAAGCACCAAAACCCAACAAATAATTTAAACAAATTATTAGGGGGCCTAGATGCTTTCAATCTCCCCCTTTTTGGTGATTGATGACAACCTTCTTGTTTTCAGATAAAAACTTTCCTTCTTCTGCAAAAGAATGTTAGTCTGACAGAACAAAAGTATAATTTAAAAGAATGAGCTCCCCCTAAAACCGTGCTTAAATTTAACAAGAACTATTTTTCAAAGAGTTTAAGCACACACAATAGAGTAATTATGATTAAGAGAAACTCAGCAAGTAGTCTAAACAGGCAGAAGAAGCAACAGACTGCAACAGACCAAAGTTAAGCAAACACAAGTTCACACGTTTACTTCTACTACTCTCTAGACTAATTTCTCCCCCTTTGGCATCAACTCTCCAAAAAGAATATCACTTCTTGCGCCTGGAGAAAGTTCTTTTGAACAAAGTCGAAGCTCTTTGACTGACACTGCGCCTCGGAGAAGACTGAAATTTGGAGTAGCTTGTTCGATTGTTGTGTCTTCTTTGAAACCATAGCTTGATCATGCCAACTTGGATAATCTGGATCTCTGGTGAGACTCAAGCTGCCCGATTCGAAAGTTTTCTTGAAGATCATGAACTGAGTCAAGAATTGGATTTGTCGATCAAAGATGATGTCACCAAGTCGTTCTTGATTTGATACCAAATTTGTTATTGAAGTATCAAAGTGATCAATATAGCCTCGAAGAGTGTGTTCTACACCATGAATTGTGTCATCATTGGTCTTAAACATCTTCTCTGAGAAATCAAGAAGCGATGAAACTTGATATCTTGAGTATTCAGCTTGGTATTGAGGTCATAAAGCCTGTCTTTGAGCAAGTTTTGATTGGTGTTTACTTGGGTGAGCCAAGTCCTCGAGATCCCATTGATTGCTCTTTAGCATATCAAAATTCTTTGAAGTTTCATCCTTTAATCTGCCTGTTCTTGATATATCTTACTCATCAACTCGTGAGTTTTCTGAACTTGATCATGATATTCTTTGAAGAAGCGACCATGTGCTCAGTGTGCCTTAACGCAGCCTAACCTCTCGTTTCTTCAAAGAAATTTTTCTTGGACATCCTTCAATTACGAATTGTATCTTGTTTCAAAAGGTTGAACCAAGCGGTACATTCCTCATTCCAAGCATGATGTTGTCTATCATCTGGATTTTCTCCTATATTTTCATGAGCGAGTGATGGAAGTCTTTGTGGTCTTGAAAAATTTTGAGGAACTCTAGAGCCTCTGCTTCATGATCATGTCTTTGCAGTGTCTGAATTCTGATCTTGAACAAATCTTGATGCAAAGACAAGCTCTCTTAGCTTATCAATTTCTCCAAGTTCATCTCCTTGATTTACATCATGTTGAGAAGGAAAACCCATAACTAAATGTTCTGCTGGAGGTAGGGTGCGATGACTTGAAACTGGAGAAATGTGACTAGGACTGAAATGTCCACCTTGGCTGAGTGCAACATCTGCTTCATGATTGGATTGAGAACTGAGGAAAATCTGAGTTGCTTCATCTTGTGCATCAGATTGTTGCAAAGTTCTCTGAGAACTTCCTCCAAGAATTTCTGTATTCTCAAAGTTTTACAGGTGAGGAGGTGCAAAAGATCGAGTATGATTGCTATGATAGCTAGGAGTATTGAGTCTTGGAGTATGATGACTAATGCTTTGTGATGATCTGAATCGTGATGGCTTGAAACAGGTTGATCATCTCCATCATGAGTCAATTTGTCATCACTGTCTCCCTCATGATCACTTGGATCAATTGATGCGAGGCGATTACCACAGGCACTTGGGCAGCAACTTCAGTGGGTAGTTTAAGAAACCTGTATTTCTTTGGTTTACGTAAAGGATCTACTACTTTCTTGCTTTGAAATTATCCCTTGGGCTAGCAAAGATTCGGATATTTGCTTTGAGCAAAAGGTAGTGGACTCCCATTCTTCTATAAATTGCTTCCTCCATTTCTCCAAAAATGTAATCTATCAGTCAATGGGTTGCTTTGAGAGGATTAGATGAAGTAGCCAAGCCAACACCGGAGTGACACCTTCTTTATAACCGCATTTTGGAAAAAGCTGTATGCCTTAAGATCAAGAGCGGTGTTTTAGCTTCTCCGGACAAACAACTAGCTCGATTTGCATTGAAGTTTTCTTCTGTGATATCTCTATAAATATGAGCTGAAAGTGAAGATCGAGCATATCTCCAATTTGTCTCCATCTATTTCCAGGAAACATTTTGTCATGAATCCTTGTTCTGTTAACTTGAGGTCCTGCGGCTCCAATTGCTGATTCAAAGTGTGGTGACCTTACTTTTCTTATTTTTCCATCTATAGAGAATAGAATATAGTGTCTTCTTTTGTTTACCAGAAAGATGAATAGAATTCTAGGATTCTATCTTCATTCCATGAGGAAATATTGCTCGACACCATTTCCAAGAATCCCGGGTAGATCTAACACAATCAAGTATGTGGTATGATCTAGTTATAGAGCAAATTTGATTCCAATCTACAAAGCTGATGTTTGCTCAAGGCGTATATCTTCATTCCCTTTTTGTCATGTCTATTCTTATATCCCAAAAGATGTTTTTCTCAAGAAGTGTGATGAACTTCTCATCTAGTGGGGGTTTATCAAAAGGAAACCAACTTCTTTCATTTACTAGCCTGATTGACCTCGGCCTTTTTCCTCCAAGTGTAGCTAGCTCATTTCCACTTAACATATCAATCTCAGAATAAGATTTTCTTCTTGAATCGAGATCCCTACTTGGCTCATAATCGGCATCATCAGATTCAGACTCATAAAGCTGGATCGATACAAGAGTTGCTTATCTTTTCTAGGAGGCTTTGATGTTGTGACCTTTGTAACCAAGCCAGGGTGCAGTATCCTCTAGATGTATCTGTCCCTTGTGAAGACTGGGTGGATTTATGTTTCTTCTTTGACACTATCTCACCAAGTCTATCCATCAAAC
The DNA here is from genome assembly GCA_036346355.1 of Rhipidocladum racemiflorum. Classification (NCBI taxonomy): domain Eukaryota; kingdom Viridiplantae; phylum Streptophyta; class Magnoliopsida; order Poales; family Poaceae; genus Rhipidocladum; species Rhipidocladum racemiflorum. The sequence continues at coordinate 50,995,713 of CM070582.1, read as the reverse complement.
TTCTTTTATCTGTGTCTTTTCTCCTAGGCATTTCGTCAAACACCTACAGACTCACTTTGTCTTTCGTGACCTCAGATCGGCGCAAGAACTGACGCAACAGACTAAGTCTACAGAGATAAGAGGAAAGACCTTAAGACAAAGATTTCTAGGACTAAGGTTTGATCAAAACAGAAGAGAAAGCTTACCACTTCCTGAACACACTTCTCCGAAAGCAAATCGAGCACCGTCGCTGACACCCGGTTAGGGTTTGCTTCGATGGAGAAAGGAATGTTGCTCGGGAGAGGAAGTAGAAAGGGGAGAGTGGTAATTTTCTGAGATGGATTTGAGGACAAGGGAGTGTTGGGAGGAGATAGACCAAAAGTTACTATTAGAGTAATAGTAATCGCAGCGGAAGTGAGAGTGACTTTAAGAGTTTGGTTGACGGTGAAAAGACAACTTCCTCACTTAATCGGCAATTGCAAGAGCACACAGGACTCATTTGAGAAAAACAAGAAGTTTTCTATTTACGCTGACCAGTTTTGCAAGAAGGACATTTACAGCGGATGACTTTCTTTGAGTCATGTCGTGAATGTGTTCTCGAGCAAGAGTGGTCTGTCAGAGATGGAAAACCCACTGTTGTCACCGAGTCCGTTGTGAACTTGCAAAAAGAAATTGAAGAACTTTAGAATTCTTAATTTGTATGAGTTCCACTCTTTTAAGCGAGGATTATAGACAAACTCAAGCTTGATAAAGAGAACTCATGTCTTTGAGAGGCTAGCTAATTTTTAAGTAATTGTAATATTTTTTATTTTAAAAACAATTTACTTGCATCAGCACTACTAATTTTTGTTAACATAAGTAGGTGACAAGAGATGTATTGGGAAACATTCTTGACTCCCCCTTAATGTTAAAAACTCCGAAAACTTGCAAGGTAAATCAACAAGCAAATAGTTCAAATAAGAAGTCAAGCTTTAAACAACATTTGAAAGATCAATAATATTCAATTCATTTCTCAGTCTTGAAAATCTGGCTTCATCTAAAGGTTTGGTGAAAATATTAGCCAATTGGTCATCAGTTCTAACATAACTAAGCATAATATCCTTTTTGCCAACATGATCTTTGATGAAGTGATGTCGGATCTCAATATGCTTAGTTCGTGAGTGCTGGACCGGATTGTTTGCTATTTTCACTGCACTTTCATTATCACAGAGAAGAGGTACATTTTCAAACTTAATGCCGTAATCAAGAAAGGTTTGTTTGATGAATAAAATCTGAGCACAACAACTGCCGCGACCACATATTCAGCCTCGGCGATGAAGCGATTACTCTGAGTTTTGCTTTTAGAGCACCAAGATACTAAAGACCTTCCAAGCGGTGACAACCCCGAAGTGCTTTTTCGATCTATTTTGCAACCGGCATAATCGAATCTGAGTAGCCAATTAGATTGAAAGAAGCACCCTTAGGTACCACAAGCCTATAGTTGAAGTGTGCTTTAAATATCTGAAAATTCTTTTTACGGCACTAAGATGTACTTCTTTAGGAAGCAGATGAAATCTAGCACACATACAGACACTAAACATGATATCAGGCCTAGATGTTGTCAAGTAGAGTAAAGATCCAATCATGGATCTAAAGAGTTTTTGGTCAACAGACTTACCTCCTATATCTTGATCAAGATGTGTGTTTGTTGCCATAGGTGTCTTGAGTGGCTTGCATTCATCCAATTTGAAGCGTTTAAGGAGATCCTTGATGTATTTTTCTTGTGATATGAAAGTTCCCCTTTTTAATTGCTTGATTTGAAATCCAAGGAAGAATGTAAGTTCTCCTATCATTGACATCTCGAATTCCTTTGCCATCAAATCACTGAATTCCTTGCAAAGAGAGTGATTAGTACAACCAAAGATTATATCATCAACATAGATTTGGCAAATCATTAATGCACCATTGAAGTCTTTAAAAAGAGTGTTGGGTCAACTTTCCCAATTTTGAAATTCTTTTCTAGTAGAAAGTTCCTAAGTCTCTCATACCATGCCCTTGGGGCTTGTTTTAAACCATAGAGAGCCTTAGATAACTTAAATACATGATTTGGATATTTTAAGTCTTCAAAACCAGGAGGTTGCTCAACAAAAAGCAGTTTCTTCAATGATTTCATTAAGAAAAGCACTCTTTACATCCATTTGAAATAAAGTTATATTAAAATGACATGCAAAAGCTAGAAGGAACCGTATAGCTTCAAGTCGAGCAACAGGAGCATAAGTTTCTCCATAATCCAGTCCTTCTACTTGAGTAAAACCTTGTGCCACTAATCTTGCTTTGTTTCGAGTGACAATTCCATTTTCATCTTGCTTATTTCTGAAAACCCACTTTGTTCCTATGACATTTTGATCTTTTGGACGTTCCACCAAATCCCATACTTTGTTTCTCTTGAAGCTATTAAGCTCTTCTTCCATGGCAATAATCCAGTCAGCATCATCCAAAGCTTCATCTATAGTTCTGGGTTCAACACAAGAAACAAAAGAGTAATGTTCACAAAAGGAAGCTTGTCTAGATCGAGTTTGAACACCCTTACTGAAATCCCCAATTATTTGATCCACGGGGTGGTCTTTGGCAATAGTATGATGACTCTTAATCAAGTTTAATTCTTCTTGATTCTTCTCACCTTCTTCTTGTAGTGATCCATTTTGAGGCATTATGGAAGTTGTTGGTTTCTCATCATTATCTTCTCTAGGTTTTACTTCACCAACTTCCATTTTCTTCATTGCTTCCATCAAGGCATCTTCACTGCATCGCCTAAATTCTCATGCTCACCTTGTGAGCCATTAGATTCATCGAATTTTACATCATAGGTTTCTTCAACCAAACCAGTTGAATTATTAAAAACTCTATAGGCTTTAGATTTAGAAGAATAACCTAACATAATACCCGAGTCACACCTTTTCTGAAATTTACCTAGGTGTGTCCTCTTTTTGTAGATGTAGACCTTGCACCCGAACACACGAAAGTAAGTAACATTTGGTTTTCTTCCAACCAGCTCGTAAGAGGTTTTCTTGAGTAGTCGATGTAGATAGAGTCTATTGATTGCATGACAAGTCGTGTTGATTGCTTCAGCTCAAAAGCGTCACAGTGTACCATATTCATCCAACATGGTTCTTGCCATTTCAATAAGTGTTCTGTTTTTCTTTCTACTACACCATTTTGTTGAGGAGTATAAGTAGTGACAGCTCATGTTTTATTCCTAGCTCAACACAAAAATCAATGACATTAGTATTAACAAACTCGGTTCCATTGTCACTCCTGATTTTCTTGATGGGGCAATCAAATTCATTTTGAGCCCTTTTTGCAAAATTTTTAAAGATTTTTCCAACTTCACTTTTATTAGGTAAAAGAATACCCAAGTGAACGAGAGAAGTCATCCACAATGACTAAACAAGATGAGTTACCACCTAGGCGGCATAAGAGGTTGGGCCAAACACATCCATATGCAGCAGCTCTAGAGGTCTAGTGGTGGACATGATATTTTTAGTAGGATGAGAATTTGCAACTTGCTTACCGGCTTGACAAGCACCGGCACAATCTATCCTTTTCGAATTTTACATCTTTCAAACCCACCACTAACTCATTTTTAAAAAGCTTCTTCAAATTAGACATGCCTACATGCCCAAGACGTCTATGCCAAAGCCAACCAAGAGAGGCTTTTGCCAACAGACAAGTCGAGATGCATGAGGAGTTAGAGTTGAAATCAACTAGATAAAGATTTTGAAATCTAAAACCTTTGAAGATAAGCTTTTCATTTTTGTCAAAAACAGTTACTCCATCAAGAGAAAAGGTACAATGGAAACCAAGATCACACAATTTGAGCGATAAAAGATTGAAATTCAGGGAATCAACAAGAAGCACATTATCAATTGAATAATCATTAGAGATGGAAATCTTACCATTTCCCTTTACCTTTCTTCTACTATTATCACCAAAAGTAATTTTGTGACTTGAATTACTTTCTTTTTCAACTGAGGTGAACATTCTTTATGAGCGGTCATGTGTTGAGTACATCCATCAATTACCCAGTGATGACCACCACTCTTGTAGTTCACCTGAATAAATAGAATCATTTCTTGATTTTAGGTACCCAAATGCTTTTGGGTCCATGGATGTTAGTTTCAACAATTTTGGGGCCAAAAGGATTAATAAGCAAAGATTTGGGCACCCAAACACTTTAAGCTTTCTATCAAGATTAGAGGGGCCGACAAATTTCACATTCATTTTTCCCCTGAAATCTTTAAACAACATGTAATGAGCATCAACCATGCAGTTTCTTTTAGCCTTTGTTTCTGGCGTGCTTGCATACATGCATACATTTGAACTGTGGTCAAATCTATGACAGTAGCAGCACTTAGTGCTTTTCTTGACAAAATTTATCTTGGATTTTGGCAAATAATCCTTCTTGGGCACATTATCTGTTTTATATCCAATGCCTCTTTTGCCCAAGGTGACTTTTTGCTCCCCAAGAATTTTATCAAGAGTGACACTTCCGAGAAAGCATTTTTCAAGACCTTTGTCAAATTTAGCAATTTTTGACCTTAGCTCTTGATTTTCCAACATGAGACTTTCAGTACACAAAGCATTTCTATGATTGTCATTAAGCATGCAGGAAGAGCTAGCAATAGGAATTTCATCACAAGTCAAATCACAGGTAATAGATCTATCATGAGTGGAAACATTCTTTGATTTGCTTGTAGTTAATTCCTTACTCATTTCTAGTTCACAGTGTTTGACAAGCAAGTCATCATGAGTCTTAATAAGTAATACATGAGTTGCATTCAAGGAATCATGAGCGTTTGTAAGTAAATCATGATTGATGACAAGATCATTATGAGCAAGAGTGAGATTATCATGGACAATATTGAGCTCATTATGGCTAGTCTCCAAACAGTAAAACTTGTCTTTCACTTCTTCATACTTAGATTCAAGAATCTTGACCTTAGAGACAAGCAAGTCATTATCATCATTTAAACTGGCAATAGTTTTCTTAAGAGATTTATCCTTAGAAGTTTTAGCACACAAGGCATCATTAAGCTTTTTAATGATCTCCACTAGCTCATCATAAGAAGGAGAATCATTTACCTTGTCCTCATCACCTCTTGCCATAAGACAAACAGACAGAGAAGGTGAAGGTGGAGTAGATTCATCCAACGCCAGTCCAGCCAACCCCTTAGACCTTGAACCACCTTCATCATCAGAGGAGGAAGAAGAGGATTCATCACTTGAACTTTCTTCATCTGAGACCCATTCACCAATATGTGCCTCCTTCTTTCCCTTTCTCCAATGTTTCTTGGAGAAATTCTTTCTGTGATGAAACTTTTTGCGACTGTTGTAGGCATTTTCTTCGGTTTCTTCATCTTTGCCCTTGCCCTTGCCCTTCTTCTTGCTCTTGTTTGGACATCGTGCAGCTATGTGTCCCTTTTCATTGCATTCAAAACAGGTAATATTCGAAAAGGGGTTTTTCTTTGAGAACTGATTATATACCTTCCCTCTGTCTCTGGCATTAACTCTTCTCATGATTTTGTTTGCAGATCTCATAAGCAAAGCCAGTTTCCTGACGTCTTCGTCTTCATTACAGCTTGAAACATCATCTTCTTCACTCGATGACTCTTCCACCTTATCTTTGGCTTTGAGAGCAATAGATTTCTTCTTGGGTGCATCTTCTTCAGCCAAAGTAAGTTCGTGTGCAGAAATCTTTCCTAGTAACTCAGTAGGTGTCAATTTTTTTTAGATCTCCACTGTTTGATAGATAAGTTATCAAGCTGTGATAAGCACGAGGCAGCACCCTTATCATTTTCCTGCAAACTTCCACATCATCAACCTTAGTACCAAGACCTTTAAGTTCATTGACAATAGGATTAAGTCTAGAAAACATATCATTGGCATTTTCCTGAGGAAGCATTTTGAACTGATCAAACTTTTCTCTAACAACAAAATACTTTTCTTCTTTCACATCAGAGGTACCTTCATGAATTTCTTGTAGAGTGGTCCAAATATCATAAGCAGTAGACAAATTACTCACTCTATCAAAAACTTCTATGCTAAGACAGGAGAATATAGCATTTCTAGCCTGAGCATCATATTGCATATTTTTAATTTCTCCAGGAGTGGGTTCTGAGGAAGAGGACTGTCCATCAGGTATGACGCGTGGAGGTAAAGGTTTTTCTGTCACTCTCCAAACGTTATAGCCGACAGCCTCAAGATAACATCTCATACGAATTTTCCAATAAGCATAATTTGAGCCATCGAAAACAGGAACCCTTCCTACACTAACAGTAGCAGACCCATTTCCCTCGGCCATTACCCAAGCTGATTAAGCTTGAACAGGGTAAAACCCGCTCTGGTACCACTTGAAAGGATCGGTAAGGCCTAGAGGGGGGTGAATAGGCAATTTTAAACAATTTAAACAAGACAAACTAAACAGTTTAAAGATAAAATCTAAGCAGATAAACAGAATAAGCACCAACAGACTAAGAACAACTTAAGCAATAGAGAGAACAAGAAAAAGACAAACTATCACACAGAGACAAGAGATTTTTCACCGAGGTTCAGAGAGAAATCTCCTACGTCCTCGTTAGAGTACTTCCTCAGAAGTATTGCTCCTCCAGTAACTCACAGAGGCAGTACTGGATTTTTCACTATTGTAACTCTTTTTACCACTTTGGTGAGGTGAGTCAAAACCTCTTCACAATAATAGTGGCCTTCCACAAACACGGTTGGACAGATCGCACTAAAATCACCAGCAAACCGTCTAGGAACAGTTAGTTCCAAGAGTAATAGACCATCCACAAGCCCTGTCTCTTGGTTCACTAGAAACAACTGAAACTAGACTTTACTGGGAGCTGTAAGAGTGTAGGATTTTTGTTTTTCAGAGTGGAGCTTGATCTCTTTTTGGAATTTTGGCTTTCAGATGCTAGATGTCAAAGAGATGGCAAAAGTTCTGTTTTGGGAGAGCCTCTGAACTGTTTAAATAGGCTACAGGAAGCAAATAGCCGTTATTGGCAACAGGTAGCCGTTTGCCAATGTCAGACTGAAGTGACAAAACGAAATGATTGTATCTGACAAGGGTTGATAAAAATATGCAAGAGGCTCAAAGAACTACGGACCCAAACCAGCGAAAAAGGCATCTACGTCGGACCAAGAAAGTTGGTCCGTCGTACACATGCTTTGAGCAAATGCTGGTCCGTTGGGAGAGTTTTAAGAACAAGTTTACAACGGACCCAAAAACTTGGTCCGTCGCAGAAGGAGAGCTTCTTGGTTATACATCAACAAAGGAATTGGATTGAACACGAGAAACCAAGAAGTTTTATGATTACAACGGACCCAAAAAGGTGGTCTGTTGTAAATGGAAGCTTTTTGGTCCGTTGTAGCATAAAAGCACTTGAGAGATTTTCAAGGAAAACACAACTGCAACAGACCCAAAAACTTGGTCCGTTGTAAATGGGAAACGCTCGGTTTGAGTTCTGTTAGAATTTGATTTGAAAAGGATATGAACTCAAACAAGGTTTAATAAAGGAATCTGAAATGATTTAGCTTAAGCCCCAAGTTGTTTTTTAAAGAGAAATCCTAGGAACCAAGAATTGAACTTGTGCATAGTCCCTCTTTATAGTACGGTTGAAACCCGGAAAAACTTATCTAAAAAGACTTGAAAAGACTTATGAGCTAAAGGACTAAGAATAATGAAACCTTAATCTTGATCCTCTTTTCTGATGAAATCTGATAAGACTGATTTAGTTGATCATCAAGCACCAAAACCCAACAAATAATTTAAACAAATTATTAGGGGGCCTAGATGCTTTCAAGTGGCCACTCAAAGTTGTCCTGATAAACAGAAGACCCTAGATCCATCATCATTCTAGTTGTACTCCTCATCAAACCTCTGTTTATTACTTCACCCATCATCTCTCTATTAATGAGTTCAAGAACTGTGTCCGGCAACCTTCCATGATTTTTGGGAAAGTGGACAATGATATCGCTCCATAATTCTAAACCAAAGTCAAATACAGCTATCTTTTTATGAGTTGGCATAAATGTCCTATCCATAGACATGAGTATACCCAACAAAGAAACACACACAATATACCGACGCGCCGTGGCGACGAGACCATCTCTTCCTCTTTCCAGTATCAATTTCTGGAGCTGAGTTGCTGAGAGCAAATAATTTGATGTGGGTTGAGTGCAATCATAGAATCAGATCATTCTTCCATCCTTATGAATGGACAAGAATTTCTCTTTAAGGTTCAACCCAATTGAACTGTGGTCATACATCCAGTTGGCTCCCAAAATTATATCATAATTTCCCAATTTCAGCAATTTAAAAGTGGTATTGAATGGTATACTCTGAATCTCATATTGCAAATCATCCACCTTCGCATCATAGATCAATTCTCCTCCACTAGCCACTACGATTTTCCTGAGAGGTGCAGTCTTTAGTGAGTAACCAAATTTAACAAAGATACTCATAATTCCTGAACGAATTTGTGCTCCCACTATGTACCAATGCAATATCTTGCTGAATTCCAATGTGGAGCACTACCGAAAAGGTAATAGGTTCTGCCAGGCCGTGTACTGCATAAGCTGAAATTTGCATTAGTTGTTTTGTTGCTTCTAACTTGTCGGTGATATCGAACTGCACAGTGCTGTCACAAATCCCCCATTCTCCCCATTGAATTCATTTTCCATCATCAATACATTTTCCTCATCACCTTGCATTAATAGAGTATACAATGCATTCCTAACTTTGCACAACTGATTTTGTCCAGGCTTCGAGGGCTCCATACAAGTGCCAACAAATTCTGCTCACTCTCTCTTCTTGTTTTCCCTTCCGAAAATTTCTCTTGTCCTCTGTTACCGGTTTAAGGTAGAGTTCTTTGGTGGGATAAACTTTCTTGATTTAGAGCTTCCTTGACTGTTTCTCTGAGCATGGCAAGATTTTTCTTCTATCTTCGCATACCAATAGGCTTCCAAAAGTCCTTTTGGCTGGTGACTGCTAACACTATACTTGATTTCCTCTTTGAGACCTCCAATGAAGCAACTCAACAAATATTGTTCTTGAATGTACGAATGCTCTCTTTTAACCATTTCAGCACATTTCTCAAAGTAGTCAATGTATCTGCTAACCGTATTTACTTGTTTGACTCCCTGCAAGTTTTCCACTGCTTCGTGAGCACTCACTTCAGAGAACCGATCCCAAACCAAAGCACTGAACTGAGACCATGATAATGATTGCCAGGAGATTCCAATGCCTCTAAACCATGTTCCCGCTCTACCAATCAAATGACCCACTGCTAAATTAACCCATTGGTCAATTGGAGTGCCCGCCATCTCAAAAAACTTCTTACATTGGTCGATCCATCCTATCGGATTCTCACCTGAGAACAGGGACAATTCCAACTTGGGTCCCTTAAGGACGGCCTCAGCATATTGTTGAGTGTTCTGATTAACTCCCCCATAAATATTCCTTTGAGCATCGAATAAATGAACCCCCGAAAAATGCAGATTCTGAGATTGGCCCTGTGCTTGCTGAGTATTCACCTGAGAGTAATTTGGTGACAACACTGGATGAACATAAACCGGTGCATGATGATTTCCACTCCAGTGTCCAAACTGTCTTCCAGAATCCATCGGTTGATGTATGTGTGCACTTGAGTTCAGATGATTTCCCAAAACTCCCATCTCACCAGGAGTTCTTACAGGAGGATGCCATGATGTTCTTACCTCTGGAGTAAAGACCGGTGAGATACTATTTCCCAATCCGCGAGGTTCAATCAATCCAGATTCATACATATTGATTCCAGATTCTGTCCTGTTCACTTCCACTGCGATCTGAGAAGGATTCCCGTCTCCCACTGCCAAAGAATTGAGAGAGTCCACCGGATTGGATGATGACCCTGATCTCCCTAGCAACAAATTCTTAATCTCAACCACATCTGCCTTAAGAGTCTCCAGATCATCCAAACGTACCTTAATCCTTTCGATCCCTTCCTGATAATCCATATTTACTTTTCAACCAACTGCTCAAAATTTCGCATAAAGATTCATCCAGACTGGGGGATTTTACAGATAGTCCAACCCCATTCCAAACATCACAGATGAAGAAGAAATATCGCACACCAAGGAAAGACACGTGCTCGATACCAATGTCGGGACCCGATTTGGATCCGAGCGATTTCTTGCTTCGACGAGCGAACAGCAAAGAAACTTGAAGAACAAGAAGGAGGAGAAACTAACTTGCTATTGAACTACCAACTAAAGTATAGAAGATATGCCAAAGTCTTAGTTTCAGGAGAAAACGAGGATGAACAGAACTACGTGGAGAACAAGAAAGAACAAGAACAGGCTACCAAACTAACAACTAAAGTGATATCTGTTAGAAGCCAAATCGTGTTCCATTTCTCCTCCAGTGGGCTATTTATACCCACGGCTATTAAAGTTTTCATCTCAGGTTAATACAAGCAAGTAAACTAACGCAGTCTGTAAGTTCAGAGCTAAAGACAAAAGAAGATGAGCTACAGTCATTTGGTAAATAAAACAGTAATTATTCGTTGGCCGTTGGATGAACGATTCGCCCAGTTAATGAAGTCGTCGAACCGTTATGAAACCCGCCGACTCCACTGTTCTTCTTCCTCCACGCAACGAGCCTGACAGTACTACCGCGCGGGGTTGTTCGAGGACGCGTGCTGGGTGTGGAATGGCATGGGAAAGATCGGGCTCGAGTCGGGTGCCGCGGCGTACGAGGAGATCGTGGTGACGCTGTTCAAGAACAGCCGTGCTGTAGACGCCATGAAGGTGTTCGACGGAATGCGGAAGAGGGGGTTGTTGGACGGCTACGATGGCGGCGGCTGCTACCATGCGGTGGTTTCCTGGTTGTGCAAGGAAGGGATGGTATGGGGACTGGGAAGCGTACATGGTGTTTGCCGAAATGGTGAAGAGAGGGGTGGAGGCGGACGGGGAAGTGGTGGTGATTTGGTTTATTGGCTGCCGGCGAGGAGGAGGGTGAGGGAAGGGTACAGGGTTTTCCATGGTGCTAAAGAGAAGGATATTGCGCTGTACCATGGATTAATGAAGGAGTTGGTGAGGATCAAGAGGGCAGGGGAGGCGACTGAGGTGTTCAGGGAGATGGTTGTCAGGGTGCGCGAGCCAAACATGCACACATACATCATGTTGCTTCAGGTGCACATGGGGGAGAGGGGCATGAAGGGGAGGGATCTAATGGTGAATTTTGATAGCATAATTGTTGGTTGATCGGTGAAGGCTAGGAGGATGCTGGAGGCGACTAAGTTTTTGGAGAGGGCAATGTGGGGTGGAGTGGATGTGCCGAGGTTCGACTATAACAAGTTCTTGTACTACTTCTCGAATGAGGAGGGGGTGATGATGTTTGAGGAGGTTGGCAAGAGATTGAGGGAGGTGGGGCTGGTTGATCTCGGGGATATTTTTTTGACATATGGTGAGCAGATGGTCACCAGGGTTAGGAGGAGGAGGAGTTCAATGAATGGACTTCTAACATCAGTTAAGAATCAAGATGTTAGTTGCCGGTCATCAACTCATCATCTCATGAGCTAGAAGTTTGCGATTTTACCGTAAGTAAGTATTGTAGATGATCTGATTATGCTATATGGACTCTGGAGGAATACGCAAATAGTTTGTGCTTGGATTCATCTTGCTGTGATTCTAGAAAATCCTCGAGGGATATTGGATATATTACCATTGTCACGGTGCAAAAGCCCATTTGTTTCATGCTACAACTGGCACCATGCTATCAGAATTATAATAGAGTGATCGTCGAAGAAATGCTCATAGTTGAGCAGTGTGATAAACCATTCTTCAAGGCTTGCGTGGAGTCCTCACTTACCAAACAGAATTACATTGGTGAGAAATTTTGGACCAAAACATTTCTTTGATCTTTGCTAGCATATTAACACTGTTCACCTATAAATTGCTCAAGTAAATGACTAAAATTTACCTACAACTTTATTTTTTTTGTTTAGGTAAATACCTACAACTTTATGATTCCCCACTTTTATTGTTGAATACATTTCTCCCCAGATCTAACTTTAAGTGCCGTGTTTTTATTCATGATTAAATGGGGTATATTGGTAGTATCCTGCTTTTTATGGTTGAGTACAATTTCCCCTAAGTTTATATTTAAGTGGCTTAGTTATGTTCATGATTTAATTGGTGCATCTTGTGTTGGCGGCATCCTGTTGTTAGTGTGACTGCCAGTTATATTAAAAATAAGGTTCCCGTCAAAAAAAAAAAAATTTCCGGTGGAACTATTCAATTCAACTTTATCACATAAGTTCCGTAAAAAAACTGTCACAAAAGTCCAGCCTTCACTTTTGACATTGAAAACATATGGAGCAGTGCTTATAAGCTTTCCCTCCAAATACAAGTTGTACAAATCCTGAGTTAAGAGGAGGGATAAGTAATCCTTATCTTTCTTTCGTTCATGCTTTAATATTTGTGCAACTCTAAAAACGAACTGTACTTGACTGTGGACTGTTGACAGGTACGCAAGTGGTCCCATCTCTCACCTAGCTTTTACTTGAGGTCATAAGAAGAGAATCAGATTTCTAGCCTGGCGAGCTGCAATACTTGAAGAATGAGTTGGAGAGCAGGACGGCCTTCCTTCAGGACCTTGCTGAGAGAGATGAACACCGCAAGCAAGTTAAGATTTGGATGAAGCAACAGTGCGAGAGATAGCATATGATATTGAGGATTATATTGACGAATTCAAGCACCACCTTGATAACAGCAACGGTAATGATGCCAGTGGACCGACAGCATTTTTTCGTAAGAGCACACACATCCAATATTGCGGCATCGGATTGCCAAACAAATCCAAGAACTAAAATTGCGTACTACAAATATCAGTGACCGAAATTCAAGGTAACTCTCACATATTTTGTTTCTCTTTCTCAAATGATCAGATCAGACTAAAAAATCAGATAAAAACTGTTGCTTTTTAACCTTTTAAGTATTTCAAGCTCCGGCAAGGTGCCGACAAATTGGGAGAAAAGAGAGCTAAAGAATCTGCTATAATGCTATTGCATATTTCCCAATTCTCGTATCTTTTGTCTTTCTCTGAGTTTCATGTTTCTCATATCCTTAGTTGTTCCTTTTACAAATACAACTGATCTATGAACTTTGTATTACTTCTCAAATTAAATGCATGAAATTATGGTAGCAGTGAGCCAAGACTATATGGCATGGTAAGGAATTGTTGTAACAGATCAAATAGAAATTATGTAAAATGCTTTACATTTTTCTAAAAATGATTTTAAATAATTTAATTAAGAAACTGAGGCTACCAACTACCAGCTGGTTTGACACGCGGCTGTCCTACTGAAGGTCCACCCATGGTGTGAATTGTCTAACGTACGTCTAAAGGGTTACCTAGCGTGGGTTGTTTGAAAAATAGCCTTACCAGCGTTGAAGAAACGCTCCGTGACCAGTTTCATGGCATTGGTCATTTTCAGTTATATTTAGAACCGGCAAATTAAGCCGAGCATGCATCTCGTCAGCATGAACTGCATAGCTCAACTTACTGCGTTTGTTCTTCGATCGACGTCGCATACGCACGGACTTAATCTGCGTTTTCCGGTGATCAAACAACAAAGGGATGCGTCGCGTAAACACGTAGACCGATTAGGTCACTCAAGCCTCAATGTTCTCACCTAATTAAACCGTACACAAGCAGAGATCAGTGCAGATCACACTTGGTGTCCAACTTAAACAACCACCGAAATGCAGATGAACTGCCACGCACCAAACAACACGCATCGGGCTTCACATTGCCGTGCTATAAATACCAGGCTTCTCCTCTCCTGGACATCGCAGAAAACAACTAGCTAGCCCTCCAGTTGACACAAGCAGCTAGATCTCAACTGCAAACCATTTCAAACATGGCTTCCAAGAACACCGTGGCCTTCCTCATGGCGCTGCTGCTCTCTTGCAGTGGCATGAGCAGCACGGCACGGTATCTCGAGGAGACGGCGCCACCCAAGGAGGAGTACCCACCTCACCCTACCGTGCCCGAGGTACCAAAGCCCGAGAAGCCTGAACTGCCACCGCACCCCACCGTGCCGGAGCTGCCAAAGCCTGAACTGCCGCCGCACCCCACCGTGCCGGAGCAGCCAAAGCCTGAACTGCCACACCCCACTGTGCCAGAGGTGCCAAAGCCCGAACTGCCACACCCAGTTGTGCCGGAGGTACCGAAGACGCCCGAACACCCGCACCCAACCGTACCGGAGGTGCCAAAGCCTGAACTCCCACACCCCACTGTGCCAGAGGTTCCAAAGCCCGAACTGCCGCACCCAGTCGTACCAGAGGTGCCGAAGACGCCCGAGTACCCGCACCCGACCGTGCCGGAGGTACCAAAGCCAGAACTCCCGCACCAGACGGTGCCAGAGGTGCCGGAGCATGTGCTGCCGCCATTGCCCAAAGCCGAGCTGCCACCAAAGCCTGAGGTCCACTACCCAGAGCCGGAGGGCAAGCCATGATACGGACTACGTACTTACGTTCGTATATAGTACGTCGATCCAGTGATCGATCTAAACTAAATACGTGTTGTGTGTGTCAATGTGTACGTATGTCCGATTATATATACTGTGATGATGTGTGCCTACGGTCCTGTTCGCGATAGCTAGCTAGTTGTTATTAGCTATGATCGTGACAATGTTCGACTGCTTTGTTCTTTGATGATCGACGTACCTATGTGCCATGTTTGCCTTCGTGTATAAATAAATATATAAAAGAGTTGTAATCTGCATTATTTGTTTCAGAGTTAGTGTGTGTTCGGATCTTTTTCAAGATTAGTGCTCGTTTTTAGAGAGATGTTTAAGAATGGATTACGAGAGTCATCGGCGGACTAGAAAATTTTTAATGAGATATACACTTCGCGCGTATAACTCTAACTATAGTCTCACAATGATTTCGTAACATATATTTAAAATTTGCTAAAAGTACAATACTATAACATTGAGCCATACTTTTATACTAGAAAAGGACTACGGTAAGAAGACTCCTTGTCTCCCATCTTATTTAATATTGTTATGGATATGTTCGTTGTCTTTTTAGAACGTGCCAAAGAGGATGGACAAGTAAAAGGAATAATACCTCATTTGGTTGATAATGGGTTGTCCATTCTTCAATATGCAGATGACACCATTGTTTTATGGAACATGATATTCAACAAGCTAAAAATATGAAGCTTTTGCTATGTGCATTTGAACAACTTTGGGGTCTTAAAATAAATTTCTACAAAAGTGAAAGTTTTTTGTTTTGGTGCTGCCAAGGAATTTGAACTTCAATACACTCGTCTATTTGGATGTGAATTAGGAAATTTACCCTTTAGATACCTTGGAATTCCAATCCATTATCCCAAATTGAGAAATAATGATTGGAAGGAGGTAGAAGAACGATTTGAAAAGAGATTGAGTAGTTGGAAAGGAAAGCATTTATCCGTTAGAGGCATATTAGTGTTTATAAATTCTGTGCTTAGCAGTCTACCCATGTTTATGTTATCTTTTTTTCGAATACCACATGGGATTCTTAAAAGATTAGATTATTTCAGATCTAGATTTTTTTGGCAGAATGATAATCATAAGAAAAAATATAGACTTGCTAAGTAGAATATTATATGTCAATCTAAGGATCAAGATGGCATGGGTATTCATGATCTTTATGTAAAAAACATTTGTTTGGTTTGCAAATGGTTCTCTAAACTTTTAAATGAGAAAGACATTTGGCAACAAATCTTTTTTAGGAAGTATTTGGGAAGTAAAAGCCTTTCTCAATTGGAGGCCAGGGGACTCTCATTCTTGGGCAGGATTAATGAAGGTCAAACATCATTTTTTTATATTTGGGTCTTTCAATCTTCAGGATGGATCTCAAATACGATTTTGGCGGGATACCTAGCTGGGAACTTTGACATCAATCCTTTGGATTGAAGGTTGGAATAGGCTTCTGACCTTCCTAAGAAGGTGTATTTCAAGTTTCTTGAGTTTTGGACCAGCCGATCTAAAGTTTCATTGAATTTGGTTTTGAGATCATATTGTTTTTGTCCTCTATTTTTGAATCTGGCACTACCGCCCAGATCAAGTGGTATTACCGACCTCTGGTACTATCGCCCTCTGTGCTGCGGTAGTACCAGTCTGAATAGATTTTTCTACTTTGCTTTGTTGAGCTTCGTTTTGGTTGGATTCTTTTCAAAAGGGGGGAAATCTAACTGTGATCATTCACCTCCATCTGATCGCTATTTCGGTCCTTCATCTTATAACTAAAATGGCTTGTAGCCTATTTCCATTTTTTTTGGTGGGGGGAGGGGGGAGGGGGGGTGCATGTCCCTAACAATCTTGGCAATTTGGTTGGCCTTACAACACTGGCACAGATAGAAATCACAGTCTACTTCCTGTCACATTAGTGAGCTGGGGAAATTATCTCAATTGAGAAAGCTAGGAGTAATGATGTTTGTCGATGACGAGTTGACAACAACTGGGCATCCTTGATCTCTGCCCTTGAGCAGCTAAGCGGCAGCTTGTGCTCTCTATTACTTTGGCTAACTGATGGCGGGATCAATTTTTATTCTCTTGATTCATTATCCAGGCCGCCAATGTTTATGAAAAGTATCGACTTCCCAGGAAAGTTAGGAAAACTACCTGGGTGGCTCCCTTTGCTTTCCAATCTCACCGAGTTGACCCCTTCGTGCAACCGGATTAAGACCCTATTTGATACGCTTCCAGATTCTTGGTAGAAACGTTTCAGATAGGATTCTGTGAATCGGGTGGAACGAGATTGAGACCGATTCGGTCACATAGTGGAAAAAGAAGAAACGATCCGAGGAAAATCGTTTCGAGCTTTAACCCGTTTGGTTGGTTTTCTTCCAGAATCTAAGTGGAAATGGTCCGGTTCCAAGTTGCCAAACGGGGCCTAAGTTTCAAGGAAAGATCGAAGGTGCTTGCACGCAGGGTTCAAAAAATCATCGATTTTCGTTCGTATCGACGGGGTACGATATTTAAAACCGGTCGATAAATCGGTACAATTTTTTTATAAAAAAAAAATCAAAAATTCAAGAAATTTTATGCGACATAAACTGGTGGAAAATCGTCGATTTAGATGAAAATCGGTGGAAAATCTCTCAAAAATCGACAACCCTAAAATTTCAAATGCTCGCTCGATTTTCGCTAGAATTCGCTTAATTTTTCAAACAAAAAAAAAGAATTTTTTTGACCGTTGAGTTTAAATTTTTTGACTTCGACATTCATGCGATTTCTAATGATTTTTAGTGCCGAGCTAGTAGTGATTTTTGGGTTGAAATCAATTTTGTAAACCCTAGTTGCACAGTTGCCTAGCCTGCTCCACCTCAGGTTGCATCACAGTGCATCAAGTTTCTTCCGAATCCTATGGAGGTACTCATCGGTACTTGTCCAGGCAAATACCATGGAGGACGTTGTGCGCCGTCTGATGGTTGAAGCTGAGAAAAACCTCGGCCAACCCACTCACTCTCAAGGCAAAACAATGGATATCAGAGCAGTCAAGGTACTGCAATGTGAATTTACTGGACCAGTTTATATATATATATATATATATATATATATATATATATATATATATATATATATATATATATATATATATAGAGGATAGCTAGTGTACTATCGATAGTATAGATCCTCCGTGCTATAGGGTTGTTTTTGTAAAATTCGAAAACGAAATTGTTGATCCAAACCGTGCATTATGTTCATCTCATTGAAATCTCACTACCCACCAAATTTTATATTTTTTGAATTTTTTCTCATATTTATTTTGTATTTTTCAAAATCGACGATCTAATTAGTTGTGGGCCGTCCAATGAAGCTGATTTTTAAAAATACAAAATAAATAGGAGAAAAAATTCAAAAAATATAAAATTTGGTGGGTAATGAGATTTCAATGAGATGAACAAAATGCACGGTTTAGATCAACAGTTTCGTCTTCGAATTTTGCAAAAACAACCCTATAGCACGGAGGATCTATACTATCGATAGTACACTAGCTATCCTCTATATATATATATATATATATATATAGGAAGCCTTTTCTATACTCTTGAGAGTACGTACTCCCACATCCAGTATACCACTTAAATGAATGTGTTATACTCTTTTATCGCTTTCAGTATACTCTAATAATAATTCTAATACTGATTATAAGATACTCCAAAGTGAATTCCACAAAAAATTTCATTAAAGTCCACCCTTTATAGCATAATTTGTTTATATACTCTTTTTACATATGAAAAAGGGTATATAGCTAAAAAATAAAGATCTAAGATTAATTTTTTTCAACAATATAGCATTGTAGTATCTTAGAATTATTATTGAAGTATACTGAAAGTGATAATAAAGGAGTATAATGTATTCGTTTACGTGGTATACTGGAGGTGGGAGTACATACTCCCAAGAGTACGAAAAGGCTTCCTATATATATATATATATATATATATATATATATATATATATATATATATATATATATATATATATATATATATATATATATATATATATATATATATATATATATATATATATATACACACACACAAATTGTTGTGAGCTGAATTCTGTTGCTGATGGCTCACCCCACTTGAGGTCAAATATTACGGATCAATTAAACATTTTTGCACCATCTTGTGTACTTCTATATGGATATTAAGCCCCTTTTTGGTATGCAACTTAGCGGAAATTAATGGAATATTGGATGAGGGTGCTTTTCAACATATAGAAATTGCAAGTAGTAGAATGTTCCGTTCGATAAACGAAGGAAATGCAAGTACACACACGCCAGCGGTAGGGATTAGGAAGCCACAGCCCATAGCACCGTGCGGGCTCTTCAAACCATCGAGTGCTTCCTGGATGAATGCTTACTTGCTAACTAGCAGACCGGATTACCGGTAAGGGCTATGCTTACGCTGACCTGATATTTACGTGCACGGAGCCATCAATCGAAGTACATGTAGACAGACAATCTTGCACTGTTGCTGCCTTCAGTAAACAAGCCTGGTTTCCAATGCAATGTACTACTTTCATTAACTACGCATTTCCATTTGTCAAGTAACTGAAGATACCCAGGAAAAAATAACTGCAGAATTGACACAATAAATGACTTCCTGACCAAAAGAACGAAAGAATACAAGAGTAGTGCGAAAGGCTAGAATTAATATCCTCTGATTGTGGAGCATAGTGCTTTGAGCAGACAGACAGGCATATTAGGACCTTATTCTGAAATCCTAACATAAAAATCCTGTGCGGTTTAGCCAACAAAAACATAGCTTGGGATACTGAATGGTAATTAGAAAATTCGTTACAAAGAAGTATAATTTACAGGCTACAGCCTCCATGCTGATCTTCAAGTACCAGCAAACCGGGCACGTTGTGCCTACTGGGATGGGAAGAACACCGACATC